>JAKEPQ010001005.1:53915000-56415000 GCA_024500445.1 Entomyzon cyanotis
TGTTGTGGCGTTTTGGGGTTTTTTCGTGGAATACTCTCAGCTTGCTTTCTGTGAGGTTGGATGACTGCCTGTCCTGCGACACACACCCTCAGACCTCACACTGATGACTTCAGGGTTTATCCTTGAATTAGGTGACTTTAAAACATTCAGCAAAGCTGATCCATTTCTCAGGGATGAAACACTGAGAGGAAATAGAGCAGGTGGAAAAGGGATGATGGAAAAAATTGTGTTCTCTCCCGATAATTACTTAGAACAATCAAATGTGGTTCCTAAATGTAGATTAAAATCCATAAGCACTAAACAAATTGATAAAAGCAAAAACAAAGGAACTTTAAAAAAATCCTCAAGGTTGTTTTGAATCCCTTCCCGGAGGAAAAGTGTACTCTTACTGTATCTGGTAAATACTAATGAAATAACAGCTTAGGTCCTGTATCAGCGAAGAATATACGACAAGACACCTGTCACACCATGTCACCCCATCTCAGTTCTGCAATGGACCACGTGTGGGTTTTGGCTCTGTGTCTGTTAAAAGGTTTTTCACACGGGTCTTGGGCTAAATTTTAAGTGCTAAGAGTAGAATTGACCCTTTTGACTTTGGTACAGTAAATCTATGAATAGGAAAACAGGTCCTGATTTTTCTCTCTTTCCTCTGCTGCAGAATCAGCAGAAATATTGTCTCTATCTGGAAAATAAGAAGACCCTGTGTATGGATATGAGGATTAGCAATAAAGCATCTATTTGATATCAATTTGTAAATTAATACACCTTTACAATAATTGATCTAAAAGCACAATGTTTTAGAAATATTTCTGACATAAAACCTGAAATTACAATCAGTTTCGATTTGGCAAGCAAGTTATGTTTTGTAATTTTTCATTGTTTAAGTTTTACTTATGAATCAAATTTGTCACTAGCATAAGAATTGTGCCCAACTTCATTGTCTTCAGTGCAGTCACATCTCTATAGGTTATCAGCTAATTTAGGAGCCTGAAGTTAGAAATCAAAAGCTAGGTGGGTACCTGACTGAAGCAATCTTGCTCTCAAATGCTGAACATGCGTGTCACTCTCATTTATAGCAAGAAAGGGATTAGCACCTAGGTGATAACAGATTGTTCTTCTATTTAGGAATACAAATAGCTTCAAAGTTTGGCTCCTTATTACAAGAGCTACAAAATTGATAAAATTCCTTTCAAAACAGATAAAACTATTTCTTCGAGGCTGTTCAGATAAGGAACTCTGACCTGTATACTTTCCTCTTCAGACTGTAAATACCAGATTCAGAGATGAAGCTACTACAGTCCTTTGGAAAAAAAAATCAAATATTGCAACCTCAAACTAATTAATAATCAACACAACCTGAAAGGTTATGTTGATTTTGTTTTACATAAGGAAGCATCTAAGTCACCATGCTCACACAACAATTTTGGATTAAAGTTAATCAGCATTTGTTCCAAAGAAAATTTACATGTTACTGATTTCCCTCCTTGCAACTTTCTTGTTCCTTGCAACAATATAACTTGTGCTATGTCTTAATAATATATCAAAATACACCCATGAATCACTAGAAGTACTGCTCCATTTATACCTAATGTAAAGTACTACCAGAAGTAGAATTAGGACCTTTTAGAATTGTAGGAGTAAATAGGAAAAAGTCACTGCAAGGTCAAGATTTTCTAATCTTTCAGAATTCAGAAAATTAATTATTTGCAAATATTGGTTTATTATTTTGTCTCCCATTTTACAATGCAAATTCAAAAGTAAACCTCCTTGTCAAGAAAATGAATGTTTAGCAATTGTACAGTGCCTCATCAAGTGAAATAAAGCATGTGTAAGTATGTCAGTCCTCCTACAAACCCTGACCTATTAGGATATTAAAAGATCGCAAAATTGGGCCACTGATGTGATTCAATGGAATGACATACTCCAATGCCGAAGACTAGCTGTTCTTTTTCCTCTTCCATTTTTCCCAAGCTACATATGTACTGACTTCTCTGGGACAAGGTGTGGACCACACTCAGCATGATGGAGCCTCACTTATGGTAAGGAAATGAAGTCACAAATGCTGACATTTGAGGACCCACTTTGGTCTTACACCAGGACATCTAAATTCAGAGCTGTCCTTCCATCTACAAAGAGCTCTGCCTCTGGTGTTGCAAGGAGTCCACAAATGTACACCACATTCAGCTGCATGTTTCCTGACATTTGTAGGTGTAGCCATACTGAGCAGACAGAAAAGTCCCTGAAAGAACACTTCTGTCTTGAGTGCAGCCCACAGGGGCAGGTACACTTCCACGAAACTTCAAAGCAGAAAATAAGCACTCACAAAGTCTTGAGAGGAGGGGAAATAAATTTTCTACAAGGGACCTGGTGCTTTGCAGGTGCTTTTGCAAATACAAAAAGCAAGGGGAGCATGCATTCCTCAGCGGTGGCAGCTCTGGGTTAACTGTGATAAAACAAGCAAGCACAGAGGCAAACCCCAGCCTTACTTCCACAGCCACCTTGGGGAAAGGCCTGACTTTGTAACCCCCACTCCTGCAAAGAGCCTCCCAGCAGGAAAGGGACCGCTCACACCAGTCAGTGGAGCAGCTGACCCTAATGTAATGCTGCTATGTGAGCACCTCTCATCTTTGTGGTCTCTGACACATCCCATTGGCTCCTCATCACACAGGCTGCAGCTACAGCAGACTAAAACTCCAAACCAACAAACGAAACCATTAACACCCAATCCTCTTTAAAACCTAAATTGAAGCAGAGCTCCTAAAATGGGTCCCAGATTCAACCACCAAAGACACATAAAGAGAAGTTTAAGAAAAAAATTAATAAGGAGAAGGAAGTTTCAGACTTAAAAACACAGTAAACACCTATAGCTCTCCTGACAGGAGAATTTGCACGTTAAAAACAGGTTAGGAGTGATATTGTCATGTATATGTCATCAGTCTTTTGGGGTTTAAGCTGGGAGTTGCATCTACCTGCAGGATGATAGTACAGCTGCATTTCTAATTGCACCAGAGGGTCTTGACCTAGCAGAACCAAGCCTCTTGTATGCATGGAGGTCAAGGAATATGGGGCAACAACTAAGAGAGGAGGTGAACAAAGATACTTTTGTAAAAGGATTTAAAGTTTAGCGTCATTTTAAACCGAAGACCAAACATATATGTATATAAACAGACTTGTAACTTCATGTAGAAATGTGCTACATATGACTGAACATGCAACAGGATGACTGTTAAACATGGGGAAAAAAGGTAATCTGTATTGTACAACCAATCTTCAAATACTTGAAGAAAACTGCTAGAATTCGACAAACTAGTTTTAATTAAAAGCATTCAATATCTCAGCAAGCAGCTGATAATTAGCTTTATTATTGTAATTTAATATGCTACACTTCACAATCTCTGTGAATGACTCTACTTTAGAACCATTTTAATTCTATTTTTAATTTCCGCCTCATCACACAGCTCAATGTAAATAATAACTACCAAGGTGAGGGGTGGTTCTCTCTGAAAACTGAGAGTCATAATAAGCACTTCAGTTTCCTTCTGTTTCTGTTAAACCCCCACCCCCCCCCCCCCCAAAAAAAATACCTCCAGGTCTTTGAAAGAACTACATTAAAACAGAAAAAAGGTTGAGTAGATCAATTTCTTTCCTTCTGCACTAATTTTGTATTCAGCATTTTCTACACAGTCTAGGGAGATATTTAGTTTATTCAGTCATTTCTCTATTCCTGCCTAGTGTAAATTCTGGTTAACTACACAAATTCACAATACAATTATGAGCATACAGTGAAATTTCAATGGAGAGCTCCTGTCTGCAAAATGAAGGAAGCACTGTAATTCAACACACAAGATTAAGAAAAGAACTCTGCTAACAGTGCAGATGTAAAACATTTAAATGTCTGGCACATGTGAAATTAATTTCCATGTTAAGGAACAATTGTGAGGGTGTAAAAAAAAGTTGTCTCAAAGATCTTACATAATTCTCAGTTCTTTGGGAATTCTTTTTCAAATCGCTGACAAATGATAAAAAGTGCATCTTGTATCCATGTAGGTGTTTTCCATATGTGCTCTTCCTAGTGTTCTCTGTGCTTGAGCTATATTCATGTAACAATTTATTGCTAAAGGAGATAATAAAAAAATCCATTCTTTTATTGATTTTGTGTGCAAATTACTGGACTTGATATCACTGCAAATATGAAAAAGGTTCTTCCTTCAAGTTTTTGAATTGCAACCAGAGTCATTATAAATTGTTTCCACAATGAGAAAAATATGAAGGTAATTTTCATAATTAAGGGCAAGTTTTATTAACTCATTAAACCCTGTCACCTTTATTCACTAAAAATCAAGCAGAAAAGTAGAATAAATTCCCCAGGACAAAGAAAATGCACACACCTCCATCTTATAAATAAACTGACTATAAAAGGTGAGGGGTGTAAATTAAGGCACTCAATCTAAGAACATAGCACATTCTCAAGTGGCCAAATAGAGCTCTTGGATATTCTTCCAGAGCTCTCCCTCAAGAGGAGGCAAACAGCAGATGAAAAACTGTACGTATTGTATCTATCTATTTATCTGACTTAAAAAAAAGCGTAGGATGTCCTCACCACAGTGTATCTAAATATGCAACAGAGACAACATAAAAGCATTTCTTTTTGTTGAGAATTGTTATTGCCAAATATACCCTACAATATATCAGTAGCCAATTTATCCAAATTATAGAAGGTTTCAGAAACTCTGCTTTATGATCACGGAATTGCTTCCTAATTTCCCTTCAAACTGTTCAGACTGTTACGGATTATTAAAGGACATTACCAGCCTGAATAAGCATGTTAGAGATCAGTGTGACTTTTTTCCCCTTAAATAAACCTAAAAATAACTCCTAAAATTAAAGCAAATTAGTAAGTTCCTCCACACTATATATTTCAGTTAACTCACTTTGCTTTTGCAAATATTTTGGATCCAATCCACTACGGTCAATTCCAGCTTTATACTGCAATTGCTCTGCTGTTCTCAGTCAGTTGAAACAAGTGGAAAAATGAAGCAATTCAGTGGGGAATCAGATCTCTCTCTTACAGAACAAGTTTCTCTTTCATTGAGAAAGCTAGAGTGAGCGGGACGAGAAGAAGAAATGTAAATCTTTCACATGAAATAAGCAAAATAATAGAGAGAAGTGGACAGTTGCCATCGCTTTAAAAATATGATTATTTCAGTGTGACTGCTCATCCAAACCTGCGGTCTGAAAAGCCTTTGGAAGCATTTTTACAGGAAACACGCAGCTCCCGAACCTGCACAGTCCTATCCCCAAGAATTTGCAATGGTACAAACAAAGCTAAGAATCTTCATGTATCTTTTCAGAACTAGGACCTACTTTTGCAGCCACCACAGTGTTGGAAGTAACCTGCTTAGTGCCAAAACCCCTGCTATGTCTTCATGTTCACCAGCTCAAAGCATGGAGGAAGCTGTGTCCTGAAGGAGAAGGGTGAGGCAGAAGTTGTTGGGGTTTTAATAAAGATGAATTGCAAAGTACCTTAAGAGGTTACACGTAATTCTATTTAAATTTAGGGAGCAAACTAAACTTTTACTGACTGCAGGTTGTAGTTAGGTTTATGTATAGATTACAGATGTAGGGACAACAAGCCACAGCTGACCTTGGAAGCAGGGAGTTTCCCAGCTGAAGTCAATCCACTTCGCTGGATAACCATTGGAGAGAGAAAACTCCTGCAGCTACCTTGGGTGAGTGGAAGGTATTTAAAGCAGCCTCCTGTTTAAAAAAATGCCATAAACCTGACAAGACTGAGGCTATCTGCTATGGTTCAGATGGCATTCACAGCCATCTCTAAACGCTCTTCCACTCCAGCATGGGGCGGGGAGAGCAAAAGTAATCTTTGGATTATAGAAAAAATACCGGTGGGGAATAGGTCTTTCCTGTTTTGACTCTTGCCTTAAGTTGCAAGCATTTAAAAAGTCCTCCCAAAGAATCACAGTCCTAGAAAAGGCTGATGAGAGTCCTTACAGTCAACTTCTCAATTGACATAATGTATTCCCAGTATTCTTTCTTCATGACTGATTTTATTACTTGCTAGAGAAGTGGTGTTTGTCACTTGGGAGGGGAATTCTGGGGGAGCCAGCAGTGCATCCTGCCCTACTCTTATAAGGATGACAGCATTTTCCAAAGATCCCGTTCTTGTTACACTAAATTTTACTATTTTACTATGGGTTTTTTTTTGGTCTAATTCTATTACTTTTAATAATAACAAAAAACTAATGACTGGTCAAAATGTAATCAAGTACATATGTGAATCTTGACCAAAAAACAAAAATTACTACGGACCCAGCTCTTCTTGCACATAAAACAGGAGAAAAAAAAGTCCCATAAGCCTTCAATGGAAGTTTTTCCTGACAAAGAGCCACACAATTAGGCTGTGCTCCATGACTTTCGATATCCTCTGGACTTTTTAAGAGAACATTGCCAAAAATTATCTGCCAGAACAGCATACAATTCATTATGCCCTTGTTTTCTGTTGCTGAAATAAAAACTGGTCCCATTTTCTTGTTTTCTGCAAAATTGTGGCATTAGTGTAAGAAGTACCTAGGCTCAAATAAAATATGTCTGTAAATGTTTTTGGCTTCATTTTGTAGTTATCCAATTTTAATGATGAGAAAGAAGTTTTGCATTGTGTAAAACTCTGTGGATTGGTTATCCAGTTACATTTCTGCATTGCTATGTAGTGGAAGTGGCAAGCAGACCAGGTTTTTGGTATTAAGGTCCACAAGGGAAAGGAAAACTGCTACAGTAATGCCGAGATGTAGACTATTGCATTTTTTAATGGTACACTTCGTGCAACACAAATGACGAAAGTGTCATTCATGTTTATATAAGGGAACAAGCAACCAGATAATTTCTGGAGAGAGTGCTGGCAGCTGGGAGCTGAGGTGGAAAGCCAGAGGTGTGTGACAAGCTTGTCTCTCTAATGCAACTCATGAGTATGGGACCTACTAAAAAATACACCAAGTCACTTTGCTCACTTGTAGTTAAGCAGCCACCCTGAGAAATACTCAGCTGTGATAAAGGATGCACATACGATCAGTGCCTAAGCTTCTCCAGTTGCTGGGAGCATGAAGGGCAAAGAGAAAAGAATTCTTTACCCTGTCTTCCCATCATTACATTGGCCCAAAGACATTAGTGATCCCTGTTTAAATATTAGGGTCCTCCTAATCACTCCTTCCTGAATGAATTAGGACAGTCAGTACAATTTCACATTATGCTTCTGTGTTCCTGTCATTTCCCCTGGAAGCCATACCTAGTAGGCAGAGGACTCTTGCAAGGATCAGTGCATTAGGTTTGAAATACTGGATGCTGGGGATGTCCAGCACTGGACTTCCATTGACTTTAGTCTGGTCAGTCTTCTCACTCAGTGGATAAACCTGATTTCTCCTTGGCTTTTTATCTTACATTTACCTTATAATTAGGGATATAATTTCTATTTCTGTTTTTTTTACATAAACTTGCAGCATATCATGTTCTGAATTTCACCTATCTTACACAAAAAAAAAAAAAAAAAAAAAAAAAAGAAGGAAAAAGCACATGGATAGTCACCAATACCAAGATCTGTGAGAAAATCTTTAAGGTTGGAAGCAAGTCAGGGATCATAGAAACATGAACTACTTAAAGTACAGAGCTCTGCAATATTTCTGAGCTTCCCCCCCTGCAGTTCTGCTATGGCGAGCAATCGTAGGGACATGTACTGTTTTAAGAGTTCTTGGTCTTGCACTTGGTGTGCACTTGGTTTCTCATGTCTACAGGCATCAGTTTCAAAGGGTTTGATAAAGGAGTAAGGCATACAGCCATCAAACTAAAACCTGGTAAAGCTTTGTTAAGGATTGAGGGGGTGGGGGCATAAGGCAGTCTAAGCAGTATATCCTGTGGTTTTTATTCAGTTTTTTGACCAACACTTATAAGTTAAAATCAAAGCAGAACTTGCCAATATCAGAAAGAAGTTTCTGCACTGGAGCAATGAAACCTTTTAGAAAAGAGACATAGTATCAACTACTGTATCTACTGTTATAGTAACCCATGAAGAGGCATATTGGGCATTTTCATGGTAACATGGACAAATCCATTCTCACTTTTTGGACTTATATTTTCCCTCAGTAGAGAAGAGGACAAACAAACAAAGTTACCTAAATGCAACAATTTTGTTTGGAAAATTCAGAAGCTAAAGGCATCACATCTTTCATTTTTCTATTCCACTAAGATTTTAAACACCTTAAACTATGTAATTCAGTAGCAAGGTGAGAGAGTAGTGCCACAAGCCACTCAGAATATGCCCCTGCTTAGCTGATTCAGATAAAGTATTTCCAAGTATTTGAATGGAATTTTAGTAGTTATTTCTAAATGCAGCACATTAATATGCTTTTCCTTTACATTTCAATGATAATTTGTTATGTTTAATAGCAAGTCATAGTCCGTGGTACTGCAGCATGCATGTGAGTTACAACTGATGTGAGCAGTCAACTGAAACTAACAGAGTGTGTCTTTTAAAGGATTTGGACTTTACATCACATTACAGCTCCAAATTTTAAAACTAAACCATTAAAGTCTAGAAAATGGGTTATTAATGTGAATGCACAAAATATAATAATATAAATGGGTTTTTAGTTTGGGTGGGGTTTGGACATCTGGGCAGTAAATGCATATTGATGAAACCTCGGTAGCATCCAGATATTGGAAGGAAAAGTAAGTAGTCAAGAAGCTCTAAATTCTAACTTCTGATCCCCACACAAAGTCCTTTGAAAACATTTCTTGCACTCACAAGTGTAAGACTCATTGAAAGGGGGGAAAAAGAAATAAAAGAAAAAAGGAAGAAAGAAAAAGTAAAAAGAAACAACATTATTCCTCTACAACAATTTACATAGTTTAAGCCAGAGGCCATAACGGTCTAAAAATTCTTGCATCCCACAAAACATCACTTTTTTGAGATAATTTGCAATCATACACTACAAAATTTTCTGACACAGTATTATTAACTTTTAACAATTTTGTAAGCAGAATGCTTTGCGCAACGTCTGGCAGTGTTACCATACCTTCTAACCAAGGTAGAAAGTAATCCAAGAAGTTATCAGGTTTCTTGAAGCACAAAATTAAAAGTTTCCTTAGAAGCGACTGCTGCAGTGGGAACTCATATCTTCAGACACACAGTTTCTAACTACGTGCATCTTCTTTAACAATGACTACAGAGCGAAACCGTCCCTTCACAGAGAGGGTAACTTCGCGGAGCAGGGTGAAAGAAACCCTCCAGCTGTGACACGCTGCATGGCAAGAAGGAAAACTTCTGGTGCCACCGCTATGCGGAACTCAGCAACTTCTCTAATGCCGTTCCCCTCAAGCGCACTGGGGCTGCTAATTTTACAATTTCCTAATAGTTCTTACGACCTCCGTACCTGCCTCCCCTCTGCAAAACACAGGCATAAGCACTTGGAACGCGGGCTTTGAATGAATCGAAATGCTGGAGCTGACTCGAGGAGAACACAGACCAATCCGCATTTGAATCAATGAACACCCCTTCTCGGCCAGCTCCTCATGGCTACTCATCTCTGAAATTTTAAGGAAGCGCTCTAAAACGCCTGGATTACTCCCGAGTTGTACGTGCGCCTCAATGTTCTCAAATTAAAAAAAAAAAAAAAAAAAAAAAAAAAAAAAGAGAGAAAATGAAGAAAAAAGAAAAAAGCGTGTGTGACGGGGAGAAGGAGGAGAAAGGGATGAAATTGGATGGGATGGGATGAGCGGGCTCCGCAGTCTCCCACTTAACGCGCCCGGCAACTTCTCCGCGGCAGCATCGGCTTCTCGCCGCCCCTCCTCACCCACGCACCGCAGCCGCCCTGGGCTGACCCCCGCTCGCCCCGGGGGCTGGGGCTAGTGCCCGCCCGGGACCCCCGCCCCGCGGTACCTGCTACGCCGGGGCCGGGGCGGGCGGCAGCTGTGGCGGCGCGGCTGGCGCCGCTCCATGTGCCGGCGCTGCCCCGCGGGCGGTGGCTCCGCGCCCGGTCCCTCCCCCGCCGCTCCCGCTCGCCCGCCCCGCGCGGCCGCCGCCCGCTCCGCACCCGCGCACGCCCCCGCCCCGCCGGTGCCTGTGTCTGGGACGGCGGGGGCTCCCGGGGCGGAGCGGAATATATCTGGAGGGGTACCTGTTACCGGGGTGCCCCGCCGGCTGCGCGCAGCTGGAGAAGCGGGAGAGGGGCCGGGCTCCGCGCCGCCCCACGGGCGCTCCCGGGGCCGGGACTCGGGTGTCCCTACAAGGCAAGCAGCGACCGGGCTCAGCGACACGGCCGGGAGTCCCGGGCCGGCAGCTGCAGATATCCACCTGTAACGTTCCAGAGCTAAGGGGGCAGATCATCCTCCCTTACTTCAACCGAGTCTTTCGCATCCCGTGCCAAACGCGTCCCGCGCTTTTTATGCGCTTGAATTTAACCGCCGGACCAGAACTTAAGTAACTTACTTAAAATCCGTGGCAGAGACAGTCGCTGATATCCAGACCTTATGCTTCAGTCCGGAGAGCACGGCAAACCTGATGGAAATTACTCATGCTTAAGAATTAAGCACATTTACACTCTGCGGAGGATCAGGATCTCATTTTTGCTGTGCTTCAGTTCCTCATCCACAAGACGTGGATAACAAATACTTCCTTTCTCACATGCTATCTTTATCTTTGCTCTCATATGACGAAAGTTTAGGCACAGCTTTATGCATGTGAATAATCGCAGGGACTTAAACTGGACAATTCAGAGACAAAAAGTTAAACAAACATGTAAACATTGGAAAGATCAGGAGCTTAAAATGCAAGCTCTTTGAAACAGAAACTGCTTACTACTTACTAAAAGTTTGTACTATAGAACAAATTTAGGTCTTCGAGGGTAAATTGGGCTTTTTTTTAGAACAGAAATGACAAGACTGTACCTGGGGATTTATTTCAGGCACTCCTTCCCACAGAGAAGCTCTGTAGATATGACTGCTCTGTGCTTCACAAGCTGGGCTAGTATCTGGGTACACTTGAAATGAACGAGGTATACCTGGTTCTTCTCGACTTTTTGATCTTTCATGCTGCATCTTTAAAGAGATCCAGAACCCTCCTTTTATTATAACTTATAAGTAGACTTTATGGATCTGAGATGGTTGAAACTCAGAGGCAAATTCTCCTCATATTTATTCCAGAAGAACCCCATGTCTTCAAGCAGGTTTGCATACAGGGAATCAAGAGCATTTGATGATTAGAACACCTGGCAGTCCCAGATAGCAAAAAGGAAGAGATTCACAAAAGATCCACAAAAAGGTTCCACCATGTGCTTTGCAGTTAGTACCTTTCTCCAGGAAATCACAAAGAGGTCATCCTCAGCCAGACTGGGAATACAGGCAGGGAGAACTTCACCAGACACCTTCAAAAGCAGAAGCTGGTTAACTCAAGGAAACTCAGCAACTTTCCACAGACATGTGTGTTTGGATATTCCAAAGTAAAAGGACTGACACTCCACTGAGGAATGGCTCTTTCAGGAGCTCATTGCTGCTCTCTTATGCTCTGGCTGCCATGGGGCCCATGTGCTGCAGTGCACCAAGGGGGAACTGATTTGGCATACATTTTTAAATGCAGATTTTACACTGCACAAGCCATGTCCCATTAAACATTTGTTGATACGAGTTTTAAGATCAAAATTGAATTGCTAGACATGTGTAAGCTGAGCCTGCTAAAGTTAAATCTTGTGAGATGTGATCTTCTGTAATTCACTGTGTTCAGGTTCGTTAGCAGCTCGTAGGAACTTTATATACTTAGTAGATGTTGTGAAAGACCCTTTTGAGGCTGGTGCCTGGAGAAGGACCAGAAGCAGAACCACAGCAGCACAACCATAGCAGCATTGAGCTCACTGGTACCAGGCTGCTCCCAGGTACAGCAAGTTCCTTGCCGGGAGAGAGAGCTCTGAGGAGTCTGAAGAGAGGTCCGCTGTCCCAGTGACGGCCCCCAAGCCAGAGCTGCTTCAAACAGGTCTGTTAAGGGATAGTTGCAGATACACACTTAGGCACTTGCCTGAGGAGGCAGGTTCTACACCCCTTCTCTTGCGGGATTTCCAGTGACATTACTGGGAATTTTGGATGAGCCAAAGTGGGTTGTAAAGGGAGAGCAATGTATAGCGAAGAAAAAAAAAAATAACCAAAAAAACAAAAAAGAAAGAGAGAGTAGCCATGGAGCTGTCTAATTCACTACCAGCTTAATCTTATGGCAGATGAAATCTGTTAAAGAGGCTTTCCCATTGCTATCAGATTTATTGTGGGAAGCATCTAACAAGGCTGCACAATGAATGGTTTCCTTCAGATTTATTCTTAAATACAAATAGCAATTGTTATTGCAGGAGGTACTATGGTTCTACAGCTGTGTATTACCATTTCCCATTTATTGCTTTCTTACAGCAGTCTTACCAACCTGAATCTTCAACACAGACAGCATGCTACATTCATGCTGCTTCAGTCAATTACCAGGCAGGTGCTGATAATTGAATACAAAAGTACAACAGAAAAGATTTGCAAATTCGGAATCAATAAAAAAGTGTTAAGCACAGAGTATGCATATTAGGTGCAACAGCTGGAGTAAGCCAGACAGGTGTTTCTCTTGGCTTTCCATCACAATATTGATATTTTAGTTCTTATTATTCAGAGGGTATGCTTGTTGAATCCTGAACTTGTTGGGTGAGAAATTCTCATTCAATTTGGAATATGGAAGTTCTGACCAAGATAAGGATGGTGAAGATTTGTCTGAAGCATGATGGATTTTCAGAGGCACGAATGGGTAATGGATGTTGTCTTCTACAATCAGAAATCTCTCTTGAGATTACAAGCAGAACCTTGCTTTCTACTATAATGCTAAGTATGACCAACTTGTTTCATGCTCCTTATCATAGCTAGTTCCGTCACCCCAAGAAATCCCCCTCTCAGATGCTTAAGAAAATGTCATGGACCTCACACTAAACAGTTGATTGGCACATATTTGAGTATGACATAGGAAATACAAATCACTGCTCCAACTCCACATAATGTCTAACATTTAATACATCTTTGATCCATTAAACTGTACTCTCAGATTTTTTAACTTTAGAGAAAAACTCTGTCACTTCTCAGCAAAGCTCTAATGCTTTTAGCTCAAAATCATGTCAAAATTCCATGGTTTCCTCTCCTTATACATCACGGGAAATACCACCCATGCTGCTGACATATAAATAGAAAACATCACCACCAAAATCTTCTGTCTTTCCCATCAATCTGTGAATGTAATTTTCCTCTCTGCATTGTTGTTCTGACTCCTCAGCCACTGTTGCAACATGCTTACTTATTCATCTTTCTTCCAACTTACATTGGCTTCCCACTGTCCTTACTTGATCTCTCTCATAATTCTAGTATTTCGTTTGTGTATAAGCATTTCAGGCTTTTTTCCCACATAACTTCTTTTACCAGCTGACCTCCCTGAACTCAACTACAAGTCCCTTGCCCTCTCCAATCTGTGTATTTCCCACTAACTTCTACCATACTACTGTTTTAAGTCACCTGTGTAAAATTCGAAAGTTGCCCCATATGGTTTTCTGTGTCTCTTTCTTTTTGAGCTTCTTATCGAGAGGCCAGAGAAACTCTTGGTATCTTATAGACACTAACACAAACACGGGATAAATAAGGGCTGTAATAATGCAAGAAAATGTTGATGACATGATCATCTCTGTGAGATTTTAATCAGTATGTAAGTGACAGAAGAACACAACTAACAGTTTGTCATCAGTGGTTTTGTTAACTTCTTCCTTTTTTAGGAATAGTGAATGCAAAGAGAAGGATACTTGTGGGTTTTTGTTTGCTTGTTGTTATTTTTTTAAGGTAGAAGAATGTTTTACAGTAAGGAAATGTAATAAGCTGAATATGACTGCAGACACTTTTGGAATCAGGGAGAGGTGCATGTTGTATGACTTGACTGACTGATGTGTAACCATGAAGTTGAATCACATTTGCTCTTCAGCCAGAAGAATGTCAAGTTTTCATTTATTTACAATTTTAGTGGAATCAAACACTCTGGTTATGGGTGTTCACATGCACACATAGATGCACACATGCACAAAACACTTGGGAAGGGGCACACCAGAGACATCATCAGTCCCGCACATTCTATCATGTCACTGTTTGGAAAGCATCCTTTCTAAAACTTCCTGCTCACAGTTGCACCTGGACCTAATCTAAGAACAGACTCAGGAGCTCTCAATCACATCCAACCCATTATGTCCTTGTTTTGCTGCTTGATGTCTGGCATTTTCATTCAGATGGCTTTGGTACCCTGAAGAGCCTGTTGGAATAACAACTGGCCAGTGGGTCTGTCTACAGGACAAATATAGTGGAGATAGGAACCAGCTGCACCATCACTCCATTTCATAGGGTAGACACACTGTAATTGTTGCTGTTTATGTTTAGGCAGTGCACAGACCTGCTAGGTAATAGGCATCACTATATCACAGGCTGTTGCTGTCTTTCAGGCAATGTAAATTGCTCAGTCTGTTGAGTAAAATGAGTCATTCTTGATCACAGGCTAATCAGTCTTGTCAGGGACTTGGTTACATACAGTAGTAATACCTTGGGTTCAGGGGAGAAGGACACAATTTCCTTCTACAGTAGGAAAATTCTGACTACAGAAGACTAAGACACTACTGTAACTACCAGCAGCCTCAGCTAGGATAAAATGAGTTACAGGAACCATACTTCTTGCTTCAAAGACTATCCAGCAATTACTCTGCATATAAAAACATGGCACGTAGGACTTAGTCTAATGTAACTGAAGCCAAAATTCTGTCTCTCTGCTTTGAAGTACCCCCTATGGCCTATGAAAAAATTTTTGCTGCTTCAGCTATTTCAACTGAAAAGTTTGGTTTATGCTTTTTTTTTTTTTTTTTTTTTTTTGCAAGTAGCTTTACATAGAACGTACATAAAATTTAACTTCCATTTACATCTGGAGACATCTACTGAAGTCCAATAGTTACTCTCTATTTCTAACAAAACTAAGAACAGAAATGCTTTGGCCAGAGTTACAAATAAAAAATTATTTGATATTTCTTTTCTTAAAATGCCTCAGAACAGGACCTCAATAATTTCCATACTAATATGTATCCATGAGGTTTCCAGAATTCTTTGATCAGATATGGGGGAAAACTTGAAGGGTCCAGCACAGGGCAAGAGAGACAATGAAGGGACTATATCACCTCTCCTATTAGGAAAGGCTGGAAGACCTGGGACTGTCCAGCCTCAGGAGGAAACAGCCTGAAGTGATCTTAATCTCTAGATACTTGGTGGGAGGGAAGGGAGAAAAAGGAGCCAGATTCTCCTCAGTGGTTCTCACTGATAGGACAAGAGACAGCAGGGTGAAGGAAATTTCACCTGAAGTGAAAGTACTTTTTTTTACTCTGAGTATGTTTGAACATTTGAACATGTTTACCAGAGAGGTTGTAGAGTCTCCGTCTGTAGAGATATTCAAAACCCAGCTGGACTTGGTCCTGGGCAACATGCTCTGGCTGACCCTGCTTCAGCTGGGGGTTGGACTAGATGATCTCAAGAGCCTGTGATAAGGAAAAGGCAATCATCTTTTTCTCATGTTTTTCAGAGATCATTAAATATGTGTATAAATTAAAAAAGAAAAATGTTCTGTCCTGTTAATTCTTCTGTTACTGTTCCCTTCCAAACTTGTACAGCCAAAGCTGAACTTCCATTTAAATTTCTCAACTGATTTTTTTCTTGGAAAAGTGCAATAAAAGTTTTCTATGTTTACAAATGGGGCTGAATTAAGAGGGTTTGTTGCATACATCCTTTCGCCACCCATTGCATCTGAGCATCAAAGTATCTGGTTTGTGCCTTTTTTTGGTTTGTCTTTGTTTTTTACATATATTACATGAACGTGCTATAGCTGTCTGTTTACAAGGTGAAGATCACAGTGTTTAGGACTAATATACCCAGGCAGAGATGAAGATGTTCCTGAGCCTTGTCTGATGTTCCTGAGCCTTGTCTGACATTCCTGAGCCTTGTCTGACACTGGATCTATTCCAAGAACAACATCGTTAATCAGGCATTTCTCCACTAATAGAGTTGTGTAAGGGCTGACTAAAGTTTCTCTTGAGGGACTACTGTGATAATTATTCCTACATGAGAAGGTAGCTGGAAGTAGGAGAAAGATATAGGTCCATTTTTGCTTGGTCTAATCTTGACTTAATAAGGAAGACATCAGAAATTTAGCAACGTAGTTGATTGGCAAATGGACAGTTCACCTTCTTTCTCAACTGCTTTTATGATTGTTCCCTAAAAATTCATATGGACAGACACAAAATCTTAAAAGTAGATATCTGGTGGATTTTCTGGCAAAGGTGAAATGATACTATTCTGCTGCAATTTCAATGTTGTCTAATAAGAAGCAGAAAGCAATCCAGAGTTGTGTTAATGAACTCATGTACTGATCAGAGAGGTTTGCTTTTACATTTTCTTTCAAATCCATCTCTTAAAATCTCTTGTCTATTTTTTTTAAAAAATCACAAATCTCTAATGAAGTCAGATTACAAAGACTAAGAAGTATGTTACTCTCAATTTTTATGAAGAGTAAACTATTATCAGTACTGCTAATACTTGAAGGATTGATTCAACATCACTGCTCACAAAATCTTCAGTAACAAATCTTAATTTTTAAGTTAATTTACTACTGATAAATATTCAGTGATGATCTCTGAACAATTGCATTGCATGCTGGTTCAACATTCAATTGTTTTATTTATGTGACTCATATATGGTCATTTCTGAACTGTCCAAAAATGGCAAGAATATTCATATTCTCATGAATCTTGTTCTCATTCTGTGACAGATTTGCTTTCACTGAACATTTATATTAATAAAGTTCAGTTCATCTTAAGAAGAAGTACACTTATTTGGCCCTAGAAAACAATACTGGTGTCTGTGAGATCTGCCATCTTGTACAGGACCTTGCTCAGGAGGCTGTCACTGTGCCTAGTTAGTGACGAATTTTAACTTTTGATACTAGCTGCACATACGTGAAATATCCTGAGCTTAGAGAAACAAACCCATTTTAAATAAGTTTATCTTTATACATTCCTAGTCCAATGTATTTTAATATAGGTGAGAGTATACATCTCCTTTTGGATTATTTTATTTATAGTTAATGATGGCAGGTATGTGATCAGAGTGCCATTGTGATCCCTATCACCTTTTCAAAATCTCTTTTGTTTAATAGCATTTAAGAGTTTCTGTTATGGAATCTAAGGGGGACTGTCTTCGATAACTAACAGCAATAAAGCAAGCTCTGGAGATCACTGCTGCATTCCAAGCAAGAGGTTTGGACAGTGTTTACTGTGCAGTTTTAAGTGAACAATTCAGTCTCTTTGTACCACAGCTCCTTGGAGAAAACGGCAGTGTTAACACTTCTTTATTTCACAAGGCTATTCAGAGAACACCATAAACATTTTGAAAATTTCAGAAAATGTGGTAAAGGAATCCATTATAAGGGCATGTCTGCAGGGCAGACTGAACCTCTTCTGCCTTCACATTGAGCTGCCCAGATGACAAGCCAGCTGTGAGCTTGTGATGGATTAAACTTGGCTGGCTGCCACGTGGCCACCCAGCCCATCCCTTGCTCCCTGTCCTCTGCAGGACAGAGGGAGAAAATACCGTGGAAAAGCTCATGGGTCAAGGTAAGGACCCAGAGCTCACTCACTGACTACCATGCTGGTTTTATTTTATTGCCAATTAACAATAAAAAAGGATAGGAAAAATAATTTAAAAAAACCAAACCCAAAACTAAAATCAACCTCCTTCCATCCCCTCTTCCCAGGCACAACTTCACTCCTGATGCTTCTGTGACCTCCCCTATGAGTGGTGCAGGAGGATGAGAAATGTCGTTTCGTCAATTCATAACACTTCATTTTTGCATCTCCTTTTTCATCACTGTCCCCCTGCTCCAGTGAGGTGTCCTTCCCATGGAAGGGTCTTCATGAACTGCTCCAACATGGGTCCTTCCCATGTGCTGCAGTCTTTCAGGAATCAGCTATACCAGCTTCAGTCCCCAGTTGGGTCACTGTTCCTGTCAGAAAACCTGCGTGTGTGCTCCTCTCTATGAACTGCTTTTCTTTTCCTGCCAGGAACCTGCTCCAGCATGGGTTCTCCATGAGATGCAACTTCCTTTGGTACACATCCACCTGCTGTGACATGGGGTCCTCCATGATCTTCAGGGTGGATATCTGCTCCACTGAAATTCTCTATGGGCTTCAAGGGCACAACCTGCCTCACCATGGTCTTCTCCCTGGGTTGTAGGGGAGCCTCTGCTCCATCATGTGGAGCATCCCTTCTTCCTTCTTTACTGGTCTTGGTGTCTGCTCTTTCTCTCACATTTGGTCACAGCTACAGCACAGCTTTCTTAAAGGTGTTTCCCCAGAACTGCCACCAGCAGGGCTTGGCTCTGGCTGACTGGAACTGGCTCTGACTGACAAGGTGCAGCTCACAGAAGGCATCCCTGCAGCTCCCCCTCCCTACCAAAACCGTGCCATGTAAACCCTGATGGTAGCTTGAAGATAACAGCACAGCTGGCTGATTCCCAGTGTACAGCTGCTTACTCCTGCGGATGCACAGCAGAGGTAGGGGACATTGTATCCCTTCCCTATATCTGGGTGCAGGGATGCATGCCTGTTTGGCAGATAAGCAAGGTTTTTACACCTGGGCTTCTAAAAAGCTTTACTTCAGATTATTTTTGTTATTTGCATTACCTGAAAACAGGCAGATGCCACTCAGAGTCTAGGAGTCCATCACATGTGGCAGTGTGCAAACAGTTCATGACCTATATGTAGTCAGACAATAGATAACCAAAAGCCACACACAGCTCAGGGAACTCAAGGAAGAGGTGAGATCCTATCAGGCAAATAAATGGGCCAGGGATTGGAGTGTAGCTTCACTGTAGTTCCTGTCACATTTTGTATTATTTGTATAGTTTCTGTTATCCCACAGCTGAAAACAGGTTCAAGGGAGAAAATTACTTAGCTGGAATGGAACATACAGACACATCCTTCCCAGCCATGCAAGAAGAAAATGATGATTTGAAAAGAGAATGAGCAGGCTGGGGAGAGTGGTCAGGGATACAAGACCCTTCCAGCAGAAGTACAGGATGTAAGTATTAGATTAAACCAAGGGTGGAGAGCCTGGAGCAGATCAAAACTTCCCAAACTATGCGCTAAGGCAATCATGTTTCCAGCATTTTGAACAGACATGAACAGGAGACGACAGGTTTGTCTCTGACAAGGTGATGAGAATTTAAACATGAATTTCAGCTACAGGCAGGTTTAGGAAGGGCTTCATCTGGGCAAAGCCATGCAGAAAGGCTCCACAGCTTTTGAGTCTATTCCTTGGAGAAGGATATAATAAAGGCTGTTTGAAAGGAGGGTCACCTTATTTATTCCAGTCTGAAGCAACACGTATTATACATTGTTATTATGGTGTTGATCCTGTCAGGAATACATACTAACTGTGTAGCTGTCACAGCTTCTCTTTGTCCCGTGCCTGCCCCTTCCCTGGGTGTGTCCTTCATAGAGAGAGCCTCAAGGGACTCAAGATGGAGATGGGTGATAATCGGGTGAAATTAGCCATAAAGAAAACATTTAAATAAAAATGATTAACCCAGTGTTAGAGCTATTACGGGCCAGAAAAGAAATGTCAGAGAAAAAAAATGTGTACCATGACTGCCCCATTACACTATAATTAGTTTATCTTTGTATAATTTATGCTTAGCTCTATATCAATGAATTCCAGACAGAAGAAGCCCCTGGCCTGCAGCAAGACTGAAAGAGAGAGGAGCCCTGGATTGCACAGAATTTTTAAAGGTGTTCTGGGAACTCAGATGTGTTCCATCCTTGGACCTTAAAAGGAAAATGTTCCTTTTTGTACAAGCCAGTTGATATCAAACTAATTACAAGCTAGGCACCTAAATATCTTCAAACATGGATGCTTAGATTTCCAATTTTACCTTGGTACAGGGAAATATTTTAGAAGGAATTTGGAGTATTTCTCACTGCTTATATTTTATAATCAGTCTAGTAGCTCTTGATAGGCATCAGCTGAGTTTAATGAAAAGTATTATTTATCTCAAGGGAGGTGAACAATTATTCTTTTTTCTGGTTCTCTAACTCCTTCTTCCCTTTAGAGACCAATATTTGACTAGAAAAATAATCATTAAGAGAGTTTATACTGTTAGATGGAAATCTAGCCCAGTTACCTGACTTAATGACACAAACATCCAGTAATATGTATATATTGATGCCTTGAAGTGAATACCAGGATGTTTTGTCCTGCAAGGTAAATATTGATCAACATGTACAGTGTATTTTTCCTTTGGATCAATATGCCTGTTTCTTCTTAAATCAATAAGTACTTATTCTTACATAGAGGAAAAGTTCGTCTCATAATTGGATAAAAGTGGGCATATAGCAAATGAGAACATTTTTCTTGCTTAGTTCCAACGGTTGTGGGGCTCAGGATTCTAAAAAAAAGGTCAGACTGAACATGTAAATGCAGCATATGAGGTTCAAAAAATACTATCACTCACATCTGCTGAGCCAGTATAAGAAACATCCACATATATGACCCAGTTTTTTTAGTCAGACAACAGTGGTTCTTGCTGAACCGAGCTGAAACAGTCAATATTCCACATTAATTTCTCTGCTCTTTTGTTATTTTTAATGTCTTGGAGTATTTCTCTGTGTGGGTGTTTAAACAACAGCTACAATTTTCCAGGGAATCCTGGGACCTCTTTTGTGATCTTCAAGCTCTGCATCCTAACTATTGTTTGTAATTGGTTGTTGCAATTAATAACCTGACTTTAAAATAAGAAAGGACATGAGAATTTGACCCTTATTTCAGAACCACAGCACTTTCAGAATCTGCAGAGTTTCATATCATTTCCTCTTTATTAGAAGTCCATGTACAAATCATTTACTTCGAAACCTTTTCCTGACTTTGTTGTTCTTGTGGTTGCTGCTACAGGGAAATATTAGTTAAAAAATAACAAAAATAAAATCCAAACTCTCCAGTCCCAAACACAAATAAATTCCACACCTCAGTAAGGCAAAAAAGCAAACTAGCCAGCTCTGAAAATGTTAGTCTGATCTACTGTAACTGAGATTTTTTCTTGTAGATCTCAGACTGAAAATGGTAATATTTCAAGGAAAAATTCATAGGGAAACAAAGTTAAAAATATTATTTAAATATAAAAGACAGAACAAATGAACCCTCTTTATGGTTATTCTTTCAGAGCCTTTCCTTCCATGAAAAATTCAGAACATGAAGAAATATCAGAATCACTGCCCTATTTAAGAATAGAAAGGCTTTACAAAAATAAAGGAACTTCAGATTATTAACTACATTAAGGCAGAGAAAGAAAAAAAATCATGAACATACACACCTTCTAATTTATCTTATGAATAAATGCATAACTAAATAAAGTAATAAAATGCTACTTGTACCCTCTAAAGAGCTGTAGTTAGGGTTCTCCTTTCTCTCCTACTGCAGAAATAGTTAAGCAAAGTCAGAACCCGTCTGCTGAGTTTGGCTTTTGAGGAGGAACCTCTATTTTCCATCTCCAGTATTGCCAGGTGAAAACATATTCCAGTTCATCTGATACTTTTATACCACTCCATATTGACATTTGTGTTCTTCTAGTGAGGTGAGAACTCAACGTATTTTAGGTAGTTTTAATTGACTGCCATATGGCAAAGTAAAGGTAGTCTTGATAGGACTAGTTTGCTATTTTTGGCCAGGCTGTAATTCCTAGAGGAAGGCCTGTATATGATGGCATGGGCTTCCAAAATTCAGTTAGACCATTTTGGGTAAAATAATCTCCAAAATACTTTTTTCAGGGAATTGCTAAGTATAATGTACACCTTCCAGCACTTGCCAACCTGTTTTATACCCTGGACTGCTGAGCTCTGGGTGAGACTGCTCAGGACTAAGCAATCTATGCACCCAATCTCCCACTGACAAGGGTGGTGGAGATCGAGTGGAAGGAAAGTTGGTGGCTGCTGCTGCTGCACTGTAGGAAGAGGAACCTTCCCAGCAGCCCTGGGTGTGAGTGGAAGGGGAAGCCATGTGGCAGGCCCAAAGGTAAATCCAAAACACTGAGGGAATCATGCTTTCTTTGCTCATTCTGAGGCAATTGTAGAATTTGGTCATCTCTGTGTACAGCTATTCGACCAAAGCACTGTAAGCTGTAAGTGCACAACAATGCTTATATTGCAGCCTTATATTAATAATTAAATAACAGATTACTTCGATTTTACTTCACTGTGTTATTTCGGTTCCCACTTTGCAAAGGTGTAACAGTTGCAAATTGGCTTGGTATGACCTCTACACTCCCAATAGACCACTTTGCTTCCTTCATGTCCTGCAGCTTCCCTTCACCACTCCCACAGGCACAGGAATTTTGCAGTTATTTTCCTCTAATTCTTCCAGTTTCCCCAGTAACTCCATCCACCAAATCTTCCCTCAATTTCCTTCACATCCATTCTTACTCCCTTCATTACTTGTGCTAATCCATCTCCCCCGTTCCCATGCCAATTCTGCAGCAGGCTCTCCCATCCTTGACTTCCTTTGCCTGGCTAGTTACCTCCTACATTTCCCCTTCATATCGGAGCACATTGAGTGTCCCATCTGCAAGCACTGATAAGATTTCCTGTATTCCATTTCCACCCTAAGAGTGTCTAATCTAGTTTCTGCACCTTTTACTCCCCTGAAATTTGGAACAGCTGAACTTGGTGAGATCAGAGGATCATCTAACCCAATATTCTGTCTAACACAGTAGCCAAACCAGATGCCTGTGAAGTATAATCAGTATGGGTGAGGATATAGTGATATTCTTCTCACCACCCCCAGCTGTTCTGGTCAAAATCTCTAATGATCACTTTACAGCCAATTTTCAGAGCCAGAACATGCTTATTCTTTTCTTTCTTGCCCTGTCTGCATTCTTTAACACTATCTCCTTTCTCTTGATGTCTTCCAAAGCAGTGCTGACTTTAGGTTCTCCTCCTGCTTTCATTATGACCTTTGGAAGTCCCTCTTGTTCTTTAACCTTTTCTTTGGGCAGGCTTCTGGGTTCTGTCCTATACCTCTTCATCCCACACTCCTCCTCCAAAATAAGAAGATGCAAGGTGCTTTTCCAATTAAATTGCAGCTAGCAATTCCATATTGACAGACTTTCTGGTTTCTGTAATTTTGTGTTCAAACTGAAAGTTCATCCTTCTCTAACATATCTTTGAGAATATTTCTCTAAGCTCAAATTCAACAGTGCCAAACCAGGTGTCACTTCTCTCCCTTGGGTTCTGACCACAACCTCCTTCTGAATCATAGTACAGCAAATCAGCATCCTGCCTGTTTTCTCACATTGTCACCCCAAACGTTCATCCTCTGCTCATAACTTTCTCATGTTTTTCGCATTCAGACTATTTCAAATGCTTGAAAACTATTTCTATACATCCAACAGTTGTAACAGCTAACTCTGGGTTCTCATCCCCTTATATCTTGATTACTGCCGTATTCTTTCTTCATAAATTTTCTTTCATCATGATAAGCTGCGGTCATGTTAATTCAGAATATGGATACAGGGATCATTATGTTTGCCTGTCCCTTTAATCAAATGAAACCTTTTCACAGACACCTTAATGCACAATTCATTCCATCACTTAAAAAAAAAAAAAAGATTCTGGGCTTTTTTAAAATCTTTTTTTGACCTATAATCTTTATTGCCCATCAAGATATAAGCTCTGATATTCAATGAGCCTTTGAAACTTGCCTCCACCACTCAGCAATTTCTTTTTCAAACAAGAATCTTTGCTTTCTCACCCATGCTGCTCCTCACTGAGAACAGCTCCTGATTTTCTTTGTTGTTTCAAAATACTCATTCTCTGGCCTTGTGGAAACCAGATTTAAGGTTTCTTAAAGTTGACAACAACAGCCTGTTTTTAATAGGCATAGAAGGACTGAAATTTGTATTTATAATATAGTGGGAAAGGCTTCATGTGTAGTACAAGATGGTTGGTTGAAGAATAAACTGTAAGTTATTTCCAATCATAAGAAATCACTGAATAGGAATACTTTCAATACCGGCATAGCCTTACCTCTCTTGGTAAAACACCAATTACTTCCAACATTTATAGGCACAGAGTCAGCAGTTTAAAAGCCCTCATGTGATGATCATGACCAGTGATGATAAATGCAACAAAAAAATATTGATTTTGCATTTTTTACTTGTAGTATGTAAATTACCTTCCTAAGAAAGTGAAATACTAAACATTTTATGTTAGTATGAAACCAATTACATGAACACCACTTCCTTTTTTTTTTCTTTTTTTTCAATTGATGAAGGTGCTACTTTGTAGTCAGAAGAATGCTAAAGCGTAAGACAATCAAGAAAAATAGGAATGAGGGTGAACACCATTTGGGACAGAAGATGAAGCCTCCAGCTGCTCATCCCAGCATTGCAAGAATGACTTCAGTTGGATGAGAGAAGCCAATACTGTCTTGATTAACTGAGTGTGTAGAGTTTTGAGGGGGTTACTTTTCTTGAAGTACAAACACAAAACACAAGATAGAGGAAATCATACCATTACCAGCATGAGCCTGTGGTTTGGAAATATGAGCGGTTGGCTTCTGGCAGCTGCAAGGAATGATGGGGACTCAGATAGTGCAGATAGTGTCAGTCTGTCACACTCTCCATAAGCTTTTTTAGCAACACTTCCCCTACCCCCTGCCCTATTTTTTAAAAATGCAGTAAGCATGCTGTCCAAGAAAAATGAATTACGTCGATGTCCCCTCACTCAGCTATCAAATCCTTCTCTCCCAATCTACTAAATAAAGAGAGGGGCTGTTGCTTTCATGAAAAAAAAAAGAAGGTAAAATCGTTTTCATGCAAGCCCATACTAGAGAATCAGGAAGGTATTCATTTTATTTTGTGTATCTAGACAGTGATTTTAATGTTATGCAAATGGAGCAGGCAATTCCTAATCTATCCTGAAATGTATGTGTCAGAGCTCTTGTGTAGTGCAGGTTACTGATGATAAAAACAAGATGTGTTTTTATACAAGGAAGGCGCATGATTACCAGCTTTAGAATTTTTTCTTTCATTACAAATTTAAAATAGGACAAGCCAGTGCAATGGAAACTGAGGGATACCACCACAGAAAAAGCTAGTGTCTTTTCAGAGTCAAGTTTGACAAGCATTGTTTGCCTCTCTCCTTGAAACCAGAACAGCTAGACATAGTAGCAGTCTCTCAGACTTCGAAACAGATTAAGAAGAAAAACTTCTATTAATCCCTAGTGCACCAGTGTTCCTCATTTTTCTTTCTTTTTTTTTTTTTCTTGCAAAAAGGAAACTTATCTTGTCTAAAGAATGTCTCCAAACACTCAGTTGAGCTGAGGTTGTTATGATAAGGCAATCTTCACATCAGAAGGCTTATTCAGAGAGGAAGAAGAAGCTCAGACATAGGCTGTGCCCAAGCCTCAGACCCAACTGTCAGGGAAGCTGATGCACAAAAGGTCTTAAACTGACATTTATGTTGCTGTTTAATGCTTAGGTAACTTAGTACAACAACCCAGACTCTCAAATCAAGACTCATCTGCCACCTCAATCTGGCAGCCCCTTAGTTTGTTTCCCCAGTGAAGTCAGCACCCTGCTTTTCCCCAAGCCAGCAGTTAGAGACCAGGAACACACTGTGCATCCACAGACATCCCTCCTCTGCCTAAGCAAACGAAGATTTGCTTGTGCACCCTGCTGGTTGAATCCCTGCAACTCCTGTGCACTCCTGTGGAGTCAGGAAAAGCGCTCAGCTACAGCACCTGGCTTCAAGCCTCTTCCTCCACTTGTTGAAAGCTGTCAGAATTTAATAGGCAAGACAGAGACAGCATTACCCCAAATGGCCAATACCTCAGCAGTTCAATCAAACGACCATGTTCTCTTATTACAAATACAGGCTCCTCTCCTCAGGCAGATGGGGAACATAAACCTAGGTCTCCTAGAGCTGTAACAGGGACAATCAGATAAAAATCTGTGTGGGGAGAGCAGGAAGCAGGGTTAGAGGAGGAGCTTTTGCTGTGTTTTATCAGGAAAAAACCAGACATTCTAGGTAAAACTAAACTATCAAAGTTGATTTCAGGGCTGTGAATATCAAATACCAGGTTGTGTTTCCCAGCTGAAATGGATGAAGAAAAGGACCATAAGAGAGCCAATATGAGCAGAGCTGAGTTGTTTCCCTCCTTGTGCACTGACCTCGGTGGATTTGGTTTTGAGAAGTTTAGCAACATTGGGCAGAATTGCCTGTGGCTTTTGCACTCAAGGGACACTACAGATCTGCCCTAAAACTAAGGTTGATTAACCTCTAAGTCAGTTTAGAAAGCTTCCAAAGGGCTCTGACAGTATCAGAGACGATATGGTGGTGATTTTCTTACTCCTGGGAATTAGGCAGCACATCACAGAGACAATAATATTTGCCCTAAATGGCGGCAGTCTAAGGATCTTTTCAATCATAATTTTTAATTCAACACTGGAACATCTTTGTGTTGGAGAGAATATCCAAAAAGGCCAAAGAAGCCCCAGGATCCAGATGTGGATCTCAAATCTAACTACATGAAAAATGTGCATTCAATTCCATCCTGCTTTGTCATGAGATAAAGTGGGATAAAATACACAGAAGTATCAATATAGACAAGGCTTCACGTGTAAGTGATGCCTGTCAAAGTATTATTCTCTTGTAAGAATCAAAGATAATTTTGTTGTGTCCAGTGTTTTTACTACACAGTAAAGCATACAACTGTAAGCAGAGAAGATTTGAGAAAAGTCATAAGGGATGGTGAGACTGACCACCCAAGACTGGAAGAAAAAAAGAGAAAAGAAACAAGCCAGAGGAACAAGGACCTGGAGCACAAAAACAAGGAAAACACCTACATTTTTGAAAATTGTTTTAGGTATCTGACAAGCAGACAAGCCATCAGTTGGGTCTGCAGGCCAGTCCTCACTCAAATTCAGTTGGTTTCTTCTTTTTTTTCCTTTGTTCCTGTGAGTGAATGGAAATGTTAGTTTCAGAACAGAATCTGTTTCTCATTTACATAATCTTGAATCCTTAGTTTGCTTCAATCTTCCTTCAAAAGTGGGTTTAAACTGGATTTATGCATCCAGTGTTTACTGAGAAATGGTAACTACCATATACTAGAATAATCCCAATGTAGAGGTTTCCATTAAAAGCAGAGAACACATGGCTTCCTTTATATAGGAATACCTCACATTGACTAAAGTTTCCTGGTGCAATTGCACTGATTTTTGAACAACTTGTATTCCAGATACCTCTGGGACACAAGGTTCAGAGTCCTAAAAATGACAAAGGACTTAAATACAAGCCCATGTTTGAAACTGAGTCACATTGGACAATGTATATTGCTATGTGTAATGGCAAGTTTTAACCCCAAACCTGCATGGAAAAGCTAAGGAAGGAATAGGAACTCTGGAAAATACGTATTTAGAAAGTGAAAATGTCAGTAAGAAGAAATCTGCAAAGGCTCACTAAAATCAGCTGGCACTGGGCAAGAAATCTGTAGGTCCTCTGCTGTTACCAGAATATACATTAGCCCAATACCTATACCAAAATTAAGTGTTCTATGTGGCCAAATAGGGCTTTACTTGCACTAACAAACACATGATCTACTCATGTTCTGTGTTAGTGAAAGGACACCCATCTCTCTTTTTGACCAGTGCAAGGGTTTCAGTCTCAGGACAAAAGAAGAAATTGTGCTAATATCTCAATGTAAACAAGTAGACACCCTAATTATGCTGGTACTCATTCAAAAAATAGGAGCAAAGAGGAAAAAAAAACCATCCCCCACCCCTGAAGTTCAGATTTTATTGTAGAGACGAAAGAAGGACCTTTTAAATTCCTCAGAATAATCATGACTATTTTGAGATCAACACTTAAGATATTTACTCAACATAACATCAACATTCATAATGTTTTAAACAAGTTTTATGCATGGCCAAATAATATGCAGACATTTGCAAAACGATTTGTCAACATTGCCTCTGAGGTGTATTTTAATGAAAATGTGAAATTAAAAAAAAAAAAAAAAAAGTTTAAATGCAAGCTTCCCAGTGCAGTCAATAAGAAATTTAGCTGAGCAAACCCAGTAAATTTGAATTCAAATGAGCTGTAAATATACAGTATCTATCAGGAGTCTGTGAAAATGATTTAGTGAAATAAACAATATTCTGTTGCAATATGTTAAAAATTAGCTGTTTGAGGGAAGCTAAGACATCTGGAGCCTGTTATATGAGCTGTACACCAGGGAAGGCTTCATTTGGCTTATGGAGTCAATGGAGTTATCAGAAATACAAGCATTAATCTAAGTAATTGCATAGGAGAAAACATTAAGAGCTTGGCACAAGTTAAAAATGATTCCCAATTAAAATGTTATTTAATAAACAGGCCCATTTTATTACTCATGGATTAAAAAAAATTAATAAGTGACTGCTAAACAAATAATTATAAGGGTAATAAAGCTCTCCATTCTGATTAGGGAAAATATTCATTTCATGACCATCCAGTGATCCATTTTCTACCACAGCTGTCAAAAGAGGCAGTCTGCAACCATTTAGAGATGTATGATTGTCGCGGAGCTTATGTAATAGTGCTATTACATTTTATATCACTAAAAATGCTCTCAAACTCATTCTTGGGGTAATTATAGATCAGCTTGCTTATACATTAGCTGCTCTTGAGTCTTCCTTCTTAAGTCACAAGTAAACTGATGCAATTATTTTGCTGCTGGGGTTGTGAAACACAGTGTGAATACCTCCTAACAGCATCACTCAAAGCAGAGAGAAGTCTGAATCAGGCTGTGGGCAAAGTGCTTTGGCCCTCTCTATGACTTCAGTCAATAAGGTCTTGGTAGAAGGGTCCAAACCTATGAGATGCTGATCACCCACACTTCTCACTGCTGGCTGACGTAACTTGCCATCCCTGCAGGCACCCCTGCAATACTCTCCAACAGGCTGAGATAGGAAAAATCCATGTGAGAAATAATAAAAAATTACAGAATAGGTTCAATGCCTGGTAAATGAACAGAGTTTCAACCTAGACAGAGATCAGAGAGATGGTAAATTATGTCCCTGCCTGTAGTCTAAGGCCCTGTTTCCCTTTAATTTCTGCTGTTCAGGGCAACTTACACACATGGTTGTCTGCACATTTTTTTCTTTTCAGCAATTTCAGGCAAAGAAGACCTGAGTACAGTGGGAAAATCCTATCTAGGCTTGGACTTCTTCAGTTGCTAGGAAGACCAACTCCACTTACAACAGGAAGTGCTTCCCCAGCAATTTTTAAAATACACAATGAGCCATCTGTCTTATCTGTGTGCATTGTTGGAAAACAGGTAAAAAATACCTGAAAATAGATTTCCCCGCAAAAATAGATTTTTTCTTTTTCCCCCAAAGAAAATAGATGGCTTGTAGAAAGGTGAATCAATTATTCTCTATGTTTCCCTTTCTTTTTCCAATAATTTAATTATATTTTGTGATATAACACAGGTGAGCACAGCTCTTCAGATTCATGAACACTCAACACTGTTACTATATTCCTGAAGAGGAATTGTCACTGTCCTTCCCCAAGACAGTTTCACAGGAACAAGATGCGTTGCAGTGGGAGGTTATTTTTTCAGTGTCCCCAAAACCTCCTTGCCAGGATCAGAGTTCAGCTGATAGCACATCAAGAGGCTCCTCACAGAGGAAGATGGTACTGTGGTGCTTGGTGTGATAAACAGCAAAGGGAATGATTACACTTTGTGAGGCAGAAGCCCACTTGGCTCTCTTCTTTCATATTCACATCTTTGCATGGCATCAGCCAGTGGATTAAGAGATAAAGGCTGAACATTTATTATCTCACTCATCAAAACTAGCATTTAAAAAAAATCTCTCACAAAGCTTCATTTCAGCTGAGAACCACAAGACTGATGAGTTATCCATACTTCTGGAAAAAGTCGAGTGAATACTCAGGGGATTGTTGGGAAGTCACTGGAGAATTTTCATTTGAAAACAAAGACTTAAAAAGACAGATGTGCAAGCAAAATAAAAATTTCTGGAAATAAGTAATTTGTTACTGAAGGTTTAATCCTGCAGTTCCCATTTCTAAACCATCAGGGCTAGTAGGAGCAGGAAGGGGAAAAAGGAAACAAAAAGGTGGAAGGTGAAGTCCTAAAATGTTAAGGCATCTATTTTTATTTGATAGACAAATGATAGATAACATCTGTGTTTGGTTCAGAATGTGGATGCCATGTAAGGAAAGTTTGTTTTTCAGCTGAATTTTAGAAAATATTATTAATCCTGCAGCCACACTTAAAAGGGAGATGGCAAGTGTTAAAATTTTTGTTGTGAAGTACAAGAAAAAGGGAAGAAATTCTTAACTATAAAATGCAGGACGTGAATTCTCAGAATTAGCAGCCTCTTAACCAATGTCCTGATTCCCAGTATTAGATACTATTTAGGAAGTGACTCTAAGATTATACTCATGTGAATGATTTTTTGTGTATTTAGGGTCCTACCTGTGTTTATTCACTGTGTGCACTCTCAGTTCTGCCATTCTGAAAAAGTATTATGAAGATTATCAGCATAAGAAAGGAACATGGACATTTAACAGAAAGATGCAAGCAACTGCTAACTTCACACACTTTTAAAAACTTAGTGTAATTTTGGGTGCATTTGAGAAGCACTATCCCTTAAAAACAATTTAAGAAGGAACAACTTTAAAAAAATTACCAAAATGCAATAGTTAATCTGGAGATATGTAGAAAATACAGCACCCTACATCATATCCTGTGGGGTGGGCTGGAAAAACAAAAGTATCCAGATCCTTTTTCTTTGTTTTTGATTTTTCTTTTGAAGGAAGAATACTCCAGATGAAAAATACAGTCACAAGCACTACACCAGAGAGGATGAGCTCAGGTGTTCCATTTCTCACTTCGATGAGAGAACAGGACAAAAATAATATTCTCCCTTTTACAAGAGGATTGTTTATTCCTACTTTTTTTGCCATTGCAAACCTGGAAGACTGACCTGCTTTCTTTGAGAATTTTTCATTTAAGAATTTTAATTATTGTTTAGAACATACTGTATTTTGCCAGGTAAGATTATAATGAGAAATTTAGATCCTATTTCCAGGAGCATCTTGGAAACTAAAGCAATTATTTCTCTAAATAGACCTCAGTTCTCAATTGCATATCGGCAGCAGCTGCTCACTGTTCAATAAAATAGGTGCCCTAGCCAAAGATCCATTCTTATACAGTTCAAAAGGGCCAAGAGTGGTTCTTTTATTTAGGTCTCCTGTGTTCCTATCATTGCACTCAGCTGGTGTACTTTTATGGGGGAAAAGCGTAGGCAGCTAGAGACCTTTTCCTGTGCCTCCTTACTGCCGTAGTATTTCCCACCCACTGAAGCACTAGATGTTCCAGATGAGACAGAAAACTCCAATGGACAGAAATTTCTTGTTCTTTGTTCTCTGCTCTTAGACCAGATCATCCCAAACTTCCACTTGCTGTTTTAGGAACCAACAGAGGATTCACATATGAAAGCTGTCCTGGTTGCAAGTGCTCCACATACTTAGAGGGACATTCCTATCACCCATACCCTCTTGACATTAATCTCCCTCAATTAAGGCCCCATGTCTTGAATCTCTGCCAATGTCACATGCAGTAAGATTATGAGAGGAATCCTACAAACTTGACAATCGTAGGGCAGGAAAACTGTTTATTGAAGATGATGTTTAATTAAAAAAAGCATAGCCATGTAAAGCACATCAAAGAGTGGTTTGGTAGTTCAACTGACATATAATGTGATATTTTTGTATGATGTCATCTATGGAATATAATTTTTTTTCCCTGAGATTCTGTTCAGAAAAACAGTCAAGATCCTAAGTCACTCTCCGTGTTCTGACACAAGAGTTTCTCAGATCTAGTCACTCCCCTTGATACGAAACATAAGGGATAAGGTATGTCTTAATATCTACATAAACAAATAATGTGTACAGACTTACTCTAGCAAATGTATACCTCAGCTTCTCCCTGAATGTAACTTAAAAGAGGGACAATTTGGGAGATTTAGTAGAATACTCTATATGAAAATATATTTAACTTCCACATACTAGCAATCCAGGAACCATTGATGATTAATAGATACTTTGTACATTACAGAAGAAATATAATTTTTCTCTGGCTATGAGTATATCAGCTTCTTGCTCAGCATAGTAATATCCGGCATCCATATATTCATTCTTTAGAACATTTTTACACAAACTGTGGTCTTCAGCAGCTCAGGGCTGAGTGGAAGTTAAATAACCACCTAAGCAGCTCTGCAGTGAATGCTGCTAGGATTGGCACCTGAAAAGCAGGATATACTGTAACTGTGTTTGACCACTGCAGGGACTACTGGTAGAATCAGAGATCTGAGAAATTCAGGATTTTGAGGTTGTTATTTTAACCTGAAATCCAAAGTTAAAAAAGCAGACTAGATACTTCTGTCAGATACTCAAGCATTCCCATTGATCCCTACTCAGCATTTCTGGAGGCACCAGAAAGACTTCTCTTAAAATGAAGTAATAGAAGAAACAAGCCTTACTCTGCAGAAAGTCCAGGTAACAAATTTCATAATTTCATCATTATGGGTCAAGAAGTTGCAAAACAAGCCCTAATAGCCGCTAGTTCCTTCCAAAAAAAAAAAAAAAAAAAAAAGCAAGCACTGCTACTATGGCAAATGGATACCCATAAAGAACACATGCACAGCAATCCCAATCCAGTATACACATTGTGGAAAATATAATGAAAAATGGGGGGAGAAATGCCTGGACATAAGGCAGGAGTGAAAATGACAGAGAAAAGCTAACCACTTTACAGCCTGCACTGGAGTTCCTGCAGAATGAATTGTCAAACCTGACAAGAAAATGCATCACTGAAAACTTTCATCAGTCAGAAAATGTTGACATTAACTGTGGACCTGCATTGACCCAAACCCACTAGTTATTGAAAAGAAGTCACTGACTATTACCATTGGTAAGGTACTTACTTGTATCTTCTCTCTTATATCAAAGAAGATGACAAGTTGAGATGGGAGGATGAGATGCTGAGCACCTGCTTGGTGACTGAAAACAAAAAGATAGGGAAGAGATAGATTCAGGTAATAGTTTTGGAGGTCCTGCCCTTGACCTCAGAAGTGATGATTCCATCGGGTTGGTACCTATGAGAATGCTGTAAAGAAGACTCTGTGGTGTGGATCCATCCAGGTACAACCTACACACTTGAAACAAAAAGGTTAAGATGAAGGGTAAGGCTGGGTCAAGCTGAGCCAGTGGTGCTGACAGATTCTCTGAGCAGGGGATGTTTTTCCAGCAGAGGAACAGAGGGCTGTGGAAAAGGAGAGTGGGTGTATTTTCTTGTGAAAACATATCTTTGTCTCTTGTTGAGGGCCCAGGATAGACACTGTGACCAAGAACCAGGTGGGAGAGGAGAGTCAGAGCAGTTCAGAGCTGGTGACATTTCCAAGATCCATGACTGCTGTATAGGGGAAGCTGTGTGCTGTATGGCAGGGGAGGAACCATGCTTGGAAGGTAATTGGGTCTCCAGGGTGAAGAGAAACCTTTCTCAGCAAGTTTAAGAGCAGATTTCAGCTTGGCTTTATATTTCCATGTGCAAATACACCTGACATGAGTGAGGGAACCTGTCTCTTGGTCTCACATAACCTGTTTATGCTGCTCACAAAGCAGTGAGAGACCCACCATGACTACAGAGGATCTTACTGCTTCTGTAAATTTGCTGTTCAAAACCCACGCTGGGAAGAAATTGAAACAGAGCTGTTTCCTTGTAACACCTAGTGAAGCATAGGCTGTCCCAGGCCCCCAGGACCACCAGGAGCACCCCCTGACTTCCAAAAGGGTAATATCCATGAATGGCAACTCAGTCCAAATGCACACAAATGGATCTGTAGCTTTAAAACCTGTTGCAGGTAACATCAGCTGCTCTTCAGTGTGTAACACAGCAAGGGAAAGGGGGAGATGTATTCCACTGATGAGGGAGGGAGTATTTTGAAAAAGAACTGATATCAAGTCATGTAAAAGAAGCTGTGAATGGCAAATTGTCCACGATTGCCAACAGGCATGAAACACATGTTCTGTAAAGTGCTTGGGCAACAGGAAAAGAGAGGACATTATGTTATCATCAGGAAATAGGAGATAATGAAACAGATGCCAAATACAGAATGTGAGCTGCAGCCTAATAAAATAGTTCCTCTTTTCTACTTTTCCTTTTTTCTTTTCTAATTCTGATACATAGTGTTTTGTCCAATACACCAACTCCTCTTTCATTTCATTGGGTTTGAAAGAAAAAATTACCCAATGAATATACCAGTCATGTATATTTTACTGAAATATGAATTATATGTAAACTTTGCTTATTTGACATTCTAAAGCTGCTTAACATTCCTGGAGCTAGAAGTGGGTACTGACCAACCCAGTGGAGCTTGGTTCAGACACAAACTAACAAATATTCCTTGAATTCTAAAACCAGCAAAGGAAGGTTTTTCACTTAAGAAAACTTGTGTCCAGTTCCTCACTTAGCTCTACTTCTGTGAACAAAAGCATATTCACATTGTAAAATTAGATTATGAACATTCCTTCCTCACAGAAGGAATCTCTGCCTGAGAAAAAAATTATTTTTGAAAAGTGCAGGCCAAGTTACATAGAAGCTGCTCTAATCCTTGCTCAGTGGTTGTGGTTAGCCATCAGACTAAACATATCATCTAAAGGGAGAATAAATTGCAGGTACCATTCAAAGCTGTGTGAGCTTTCCCCTGCAATTTTGCTGTTTAATAAGTCTCTAATTTAAACTCCCTATCTAAAAAAATATTAACACACCACTCATTTTCCTCCAAAGTAGATAATTTGTCCCTGAGCTTCCAAGGCTGACAAATGCTTGGAGCAGGCTCTCCTTTTTTTCCACCTGTTTGTGAAGAACTCAGCCCTTCAAGCTAGGTGACCTCAGTGCAAGTAATTCAATCGTTAGTGCAGATAAATATTTAGATTAACAACCGAGTGTTAATTTTAACACTCAATATAAAAAAAAATTACTTTGTTAAAAAACACATCAAAACCCCCCAAAACCAATCCACTAAACTGTTGAAAAAAGTCACTTGAAATTTGTGTCTTTCTCCATTACCAGATTTCAATTTTAGGGGGGAAAAGTTCTGAGAGTTGAGGAATATTTTCTGGTCAGCTATTTAGATTGTAACAATAATGCCTACTACAAGAGAGAGGCAAATCCAGCCATGATAAAGCTTTCAGCCATGGGAAATTTCCTATCATAAATCACTGGAATACATGACTCTTCCTATGTAATTTCTGCCCAGCCCATGTGGAGATTGTCCCAGCACACACTCAGCCAGCTTACCAAGAGGAGCTGCAAACATATTTGCAATTTCCTCTAATGGGTATCTTTCAGTCCCACCTTTTCCCTGCAGCTTCATTCAGACATCTCAGGCTTCTCACTTAAAGCAAAAGCCCCACTCCACCTCCACACAAGTATTAAGAGAACTTATTTTGCACCAACTCTTTCCCTTGCACCCCCACTGAGCGGTTTGCTGGATGTGATGGCCAAAGGTGACCCATCTCTTCCCAGTGCCTCCCAGGCTCAGGATGCACCAGCTCACTCCTACGCAGCTCATTTCCTCCCCCATCTCGGTTTCAGCACCTCCCACTGACCTCGGCAGGAGAGTATGAAGCCTTGACTATATATAGTAAGATGCTGAAACATTTCTCACATAATCTGTGGGGGCAGAAGGTGGAAGAAGAGACCATTGAGAATTTCACCCTGCTTGGAAGGGAGCACATTCAGACTTGCCTCAGAGAAAAAGCTGTTTTTCCTGAACATCAACAGTTTTAGTGTAAATACTTTGGAATATACCCTCATCTACTGGGTGACTTGTAAACTGAGAAATTACGCATCTCTGAATGGTCTTTTAACTATGGACATAATGATTTAGTATCTTCATAGGGAAAAAGTAGTTATGACAAAACCTGCATATTATTCTAAATTTGAGGTTGATCTTAGGCTTCAATTACTGTAGGTGCCATATAACTGATGGCAATTCTCACAGTACCACTCAACTACAGACCTTACTGGGGAAATTGTTTTCCTTCTGAGGAACTAACAAAAAAAATCCAACCAACCAACCAAAAAAAAAACCGCCAGAAAGTAAAAGCTTTTTGATAACAGATTTCAAAATTCGAAGTTTTTCATGTCTTGTTTCTCCTTTTTCATCCATTCTCTCTCACCAACTCCATGCTCCAAATATTCACCAGAAATGAACAATTTTCACATAAATAATTGTAATTCTTAATAATTCAGCAATAGAAATCCACTTTTTTTTCTCTTATTTAACTACTTTCTCGAAAATTATTTTTGTAATTTTGTAAATCTTCCAGCTGCACTAGAAACAGCCTTGGCTGAGAGGGACCACTCCAAAACTGCCTTTCTAATACACCACATACGTTGCCAAAAAAAGGACTGCAGTGGTTGTTTGCAGCACCCTGGCACATTTATGTGCTGAAGTCAGTTTCTCACCCTTAAGTGATGCAGCAATATCAGTAAATTTTGGCCATGATGGCTTTCTCAGCTCAAAAATGATCCCACTGAAACAGAATTCTGCACTAACCTGGTTGAGTCTTTTCCAATCTCAGAGTCTTCCTCTCTGCATTACACACGGACCTTTAAACTACTTAATCCATACAGACTTATGTGAGGGAACAGGGAGGAATACAGAGCTTTAAGCTTGGATTCTGAGAGTACCCAGCCACTGGTCTTATGTAGTTTGAGACTAGACCTTTGCCTCTGAATTCAATCCTTTTTCCTGAAAGCAGAAGCCTATACAGTGTCCTGCAGACCAGAGACATTCAGGCATAGACTTTCTCTGGAACACAGATACAGGCTGAGTATGAGAACAAGCGCTTTGGCAGCATCTCCTCAGAGAGTTGTGTGACAAAGATGAGTTAATACATAGATTATGAAGACTCATCCTTTAAAATCCAACCCTTCCACTGGTGACTGCAATAGCATTCTGGCTTCTCTAGCCATGAATGCAAGCTACAAAATAGCACTCTGGGTCAAAAATAGACCTTTAAAGAAATTAAAAGAAAAAAAATCTAATCAGAAATCATGATCAGCCATCCTCTTATAAACTGATCTTATCAGGGTTGAGTCACACCAACTATAAACTAATCTCCAGGAAACAAGCACCCCCTTTAGTCTTACTCTGGAAATTCTTGCTCTGTCTTGCCATCAACACCTATTTTTTGCCTGTGTGTCACACAGAGACCATGAGAAACAGTAGGGAAAGGAAAAAGCAGCAGTGAGGCATCAGTCAAAGAGATGTTCTGAATTACCACCACGTTATTCTTCAAACAGATATTCCTCCAACAAGATAAAATTTACCTGGATTCTCCATCAATTCTTTGATTCTGCTTGTGCAGCACATGTGGAGCCACGAGAGCTCCATCTCCCATTTTTTTCCCTCAGAGAATCCCCCTTTTCACAGGGAACCTTGACAGCTGGGGATCTGGCAGCAGCTTTTTCTGTCTCCTGTTTCTACAGCAGCTTTAGTGCCTCCTGAGCTGGATTGAATGCTAGAAGGCACAGTGGGAAGCTATGGACTAGAAAGGTGGGGAGGAAGTGAATTTAGGAGGGAGGCAGAAGCTTTTCAAAGGATGAGAGAATGAAAAGGCCAAGTAGCAGATCACTAGAGGAGAAAATACTCTCTATCTTTAGGTCTTTAGATGATAAAAACAATGTGCAGAAGTCACGCAGCTGTAACTAACTGTTTTCAAGGCACAGACACACACAAGGAAAAAATAAATTAAAAAACTTCAGGATTTAGTTGATGTTCAGAGCAGTACCTGGCAGTTAGCAGAATTAACAGCACTGCAAGAACCTCAACAAACTCACATTTTTAAAGGGATAATACCGAAATGCTGCACAATGGACAAAGAATTAAATAAATACGTAAATTTACCATAAGAAGAGAAGACCAAGGGCATGATGCAATAAACTCCATTATAGCCATACACCTGAGGAATTAACTACAGGTCAGATTTGAAAATCAATGCTTAATACATTTCCTTAAAATAAATTATGGCAAGAGGACATGGATATACTTACAAATCAATCTTACTTCCCCTCCTCAAAAAACCCACCAAATATTAAAATTCTAGACTATAGATTTAATACTAGATTAATATTTTTGTGTCTTTTCTGAGTATGGGAGGAGGGCTATGATTCCCTGTTTTCTTGTCTCTTGTAGACCCCATGAAAACTGAATGCAGAGGAGATTGGGTACACTGCCTATCTGTATTACCAAATACCTGAGTTTGAAACACTTCCAGTGGAGATTGTGCTCTGCTTGTGCATTTCCTGTAAAGGACTATGTACAGTATCATGCAGCTCTGTAGCGTCACATGGTTATACTACAAATATGTATCACATACATACTCACAAAAACGTATGCATTTTTTATTTGGGAATAAATTCCTGCTCCAATGAATCTGCTGTTCAAATTCCTTGCAGTTCCATTGGAGGTATTTTTTCTTCAATATTTTGTGGTCTTTCTCATTTCTGGCTAGTACAAATCTTCAGGAATGTGCAATACAGGCTAATTTTAATTGTTGAGTTCCAAAGTCAGACTGTGGGGGCATGTGCAAAGGAAAGTCAACACATAAAGCTGAGCTGCCTTTAATGTTAAGCCTCACTAGATGTGTGAATTTGGGCAAATAGCTGGTTTTTTGCCTTAGGTTCCCTAAAACTAATGTTGGATGCAATTGATGAAAAGTTCTGTAAAAAGAACAAGGAGTTATTATTGCTAAAAACTAATTAACCCTTCAGGGAACTGTAAGAAAAAGCATAAAAAGTGGCCTAACTTCTCATCTCCCATTTGAACAGACTTGAGGCACTTTTGCAGGGCAGCATAGGAAAGCTTTGGGCTACATTCACAGTAGGCACTGGGGCACACAAATCCAGCATGTATGTGCTACTGGTATCCATTCCACTCAACACCAAACTCTAACCCTATCAATACTTTTGTTTCTTCCAGGCAAATCCCTGATCTCCAGGCACACCTCACAACTGCTAGAGTCCAGATCCCTCTGAGCAACTGTGCACTTCATTCCTGCCAATCCATGGTGTGATTCATATTACTTTTAGGTCAGCAGCTTTTAGTACATAGATTCCCACACAAAAGGACAAATGGCAGTAGTAGGCTCTTTTTACACATTAAATAAATTAAATACATTTCTTAGCTAGGATACAGAAAATGCAAGTTTAGATCTTACCCTGAGAGATGCAGAACCAGCACTTTGGATCCACTGCCCAGGTCTGCTGAGGAGACAGTTTCCCTGAGTGTGATCTAGAGGAAGAATGAGAGAGACATTTGCAAATTGATCATTGCTCATGGTTTCCATACCTGCCCTGCCGTGGTTTAACTTACAAGAAGAGAAGTGATTTTGAGGTAAATATTATTTAACTTTTGAAGAAGGAGCATGGGATAGTTTCACCATCTGTTTCCATCTTGAGAGATTTGAGAAGGTTATATCAATACTAGTTTGACCGGTGTCTTTGCTTTGCTATAGTGCTGCTCTGGCATCTATTTCAGTGAACTCCCAAGTAAAAGACAGGTAGACTTCAGGAGGGCTTCAAAATTACTGGAAAAGTATTTAATATGTGAGGGGCTGTGAAATCAGGAAGCAAAGCACAGGTGATGAAGTACTCCATAGCACTGCCTTTCAACTTGAACACAGCTCAAAACTTCTAGGCACACTGTGTGTTCACTCAGATCAGTATTTTTCCCTATGGCATCTCATATTACTAAAGCTGGAGTCAATTTGTATGTGTGTGGAAGTAACTGGAGGTTTGCAATATGGGTGGTCATATGCTGCACAGGCAGTATCACTTCTCCTGGATAAAATCAGAGAGCAGTGCTGAATGCCACATCAGTTGGGGTTGACTACTGAGGTACTAATGACTGCTTAACTGGCATTTCCTAGATTTTTAGTGCATTCACTCCTAGGAAATCTGAAGAAAATTAGTTTTCAGTTAGCATGTTATTTTTGATGAAAAAAGCCTCACAATAAAAACCATGCCAAATAAATTTTTATAGACATATAGACATTTACTGAATTCTTTACAGGGACAGACTCTATTTCTTTGCTGCTATTAAGAAGTAAAAAATTAAAAAAAAAAAAAAGAAAAAGAAAAAAAAAAAGCTGGTCATTGACCTAACCCTTTAGTTTGTCTTAAAAAGCATGAAACAGGAGAAAGAATAACTTTGAATCTGTCTTTGAATCTGACTGCCTTTTCTCTGTCTCTAATGGCTCCTTTGACAGCATTCAAAGTTTGATCAATCCCTTTCCTTCCTCACCCCACCACAAGAGAGCAAGCTTCTAGAACCAGAGGACAACAAGCACTTCTCTCGTGACAAGTGATCATATTTGTTCCTGAAAGAGCCAATAATTCCCAACACAGAATTATAGGTGAGTCAGCTTTGGCGAGAGCAGAATCATTTGCCTTCCCAAAAGCTATTTCTGGCCATCCTTTGCTCATGAATGTAATTGATGGCGATCCTATGCCACATGCTCTGGGATGACCATGCTTGGCCAGGGAGGTTGGACCAAATGATCCACTGTGGTCCATTCCAACCTGATACATTCTGTGATTTTGTGATTGCTACCAACAATAATATCTAAATTTTTCTGGAGAAAAGAGTGGCTCTTCTAGATTGTTTTGCATGCAGTTAGTAAATGACTCAGCACCTTCTTGTAAAACATGAGCAACTTCAAGTGTGCTGAATCACAGTTTCAAGGGTACTCTAAGGTTCTTCTTATCTGCATAGGCAACATATTTTCTGTTTGCTTTAGCAGGGAGGCTATTATCCCAAGACTGAAAAAGGGCTGTGATCTTGTCTCATTCTGAGATCAGTATTTAACTGTTTCAGTGCATTGCATCTGCATCTTCATGTGAGAGTTTTAATTTATTCTTCTAAGTGATGGCTAAAATCTTCCAGAGGTAAAAGTACAGCCCAACCAAACTGCTAGCTCTATGTTGTCTCAGGTTTGTTAGTGAGTGTGGGCAGGGAAAAAAGAAACTGTGAAAAAGAAACAGAATGTTTAGTACAGATTTAAAAAAAACATTAAAAATTCTTTGAATATGAAGCATTTTTTTTTCTGGAAATAAATTCCCCATTCTTCAGATGTTCCACTCCTACAAAACCCAGCCCTTCCTATGCTGCCTTGACCTTCCTGTGTGTCTCTCTGACACTGTCCCCTCCTCTTGCTCTCTTCCCACATCCCATGCACACGAAGCTGAGATGGAGGCAATGTGCTCAGTGGCTTTCTCTAGGTGACATATGTTGGCAGTCTGGCAATAAGCAGACACTGCCTGATCTCTGCCCTCTGCCATTGGCTGGGGCAGGGGTCAACCTCTCTGCTTTCTCTCAGTTCAGACTCCTTTCTAAGTACAGGTATGAATTCCCTAGAACGGCTGGTAGAAACTTAACTTATCTTGTGATCCCTACATTGCATCAGCTTTAGCGGAAAGTCACCAACCAGTTTGCCTGCTGCCTATGGTGATGTAGGAGCACAGTCCCATAAGTCTCATGTTCTTAAGAAGGGGACCAAGAATAAAGGAAGATCAACTATAAACTGCAGATGAAGAACATGGTAAACTAAGGTACTGGAAAAGTGAGATTAAATTTCAGCAAATGTGTTAGTCTTACTTTGGCTAAACATGCACTTCACAGTCTTTTTTCATTTTCCTGATTTTCCTGATAAGATAGGGGCAGCATAAATCTAGAGGAATCAAGAGCAATAAGTGCTGGGACTATTTTTTTTTCTCCCTCTCTACAAACTGTCCTGTTCCAGATGAAAACAAATCCAGGTTTTTTTCACCCCATGGTGGGACTTCATTATATCACAATTTGTCCTTTATGAGCCAAACCCTCTTTGTGTTGTAACCACTGGCAGGAGTGACTTTACTGGGAGAAAGAGGTTCCTACATCCACGCTGCCAAGTGAGTTAAGAGCTGGGGCTGTGAAGTTGTTCTCAACACCAAGGCTCACTTCCAAACTCATGAAATCAATCCCATGCAATTTTCCCACAAGCTCATGTGTGGAAAGCACAAACATGAATTTCCCTATAGAGACAAAAGTATGCAATCACCCTATCTACTTTAAAGATATAATAAAGTCTGCACTTTAGCATTCATTCTATAGCCCTGTGCTTTGGTATTAATAATTTCGTTGCTTGCTTTTTAATCAGGGATTACTTTGGTGAAACCTTTCCTTCATATCCTCAAAGGAAATCGGAATAAACGATTGCCAAGTGCCACATTTCCCATTGGGAAACAGCATTCTCAGCCATCTGAACACTTGGTATACCACTGAACAGCAAGGCTGTGCTACAGATAGTATTTATAGTACATTTTATGAGACCAAAAGTTGTCAGTTAAACCACTAGAAACTAATAAATGGGCCTAGTGTCATTTGAGTTGTCAACAGGATATAAGCTGATGTAAGAGGAACACCTACATTTTGTAGGCTTCTTTTTACGAATAAATGTACCGTTGATAGTCATGCTTGACTTTATAGGAATGTTTTGAGTAAGGAATATAGTAATTTCCTCCATCGCAACAGTAATGATCAGACAACTAAAAGACACTCGCTGCATAAGCATGCCTAATTCTTGAATATGATCTTGCTCAGAAACCTCTGTTTTACAGTAAGAGTTCTCACATACTTTAGCTTTTTTTCAGTGAGAGGGCTAGCAATAGAAGAATCACAATATTAAAAATTGTCTCTGTGATGGAAAGCGTGAATGCTAAAACACACAGAAGAGGGAAATATTATTTAATTTAATAAACAGAAACCCCCTCTCAATTAACTCACATTTTTTCAAAGCATTTAAGCCAATGAATGCATTGCCTAAAGTGATGTGAAATTGCGTTTTTGTATATGTATATATACACATATTTATATATATAATGTATATAGATGTATAACAATAACAAACCTTCTTTCAATAAAATAAATCAAATCTCAATCGATGAAATTCCATTCTTTGTCCCTTCACCCCTCCCCAAATCATGTGCTGTGAGAGTAATTACTTTGCACAGCTGCTTTGAAGAGGTAGGTAAGTTGTCAAGAGGCAGAGGTTCTTAACACCCTTCTACCATAAAGAGAGAGAATCAGGAAATTATGGATCAAAAATAAGTCTAACCAAGAGCAAAGGTTTGACCACAAGGTTTGAATCTGCTGGTTTCAGATCAAATACCCTGAAAATAGACATGAATCTATTTCTTCATTTGGTTCTACTTCATTTGGTTCTACTTCTGGTTATCATTAATAGTTATCTGTATGATCAAAGAAAATCAAACTTGATCACAGACCACTAAGGTAAAATGCAGTTGAGTCAGCTTCTGTAAGTTGAAAAATCTCAAATTTTCACTGACAGAACAGACTGATGCTCTTGTATGTTAAATTTTTGAAAGTTTAACACAAACATTTAAGTATAGTTCATCCCATCCTAGAATTACAAGATAAAGTGCAGATGGCATCCCGAAAATGTAAATTACTATCTGCTCAGAGAACATGTGCTTTTAAACAAAGGCAGAGATTTCCCTGAAAAGGGAGGCTAAGGAATTTGCCTATGCACACACTTATAAAGAAGAAATCTGTTCTGTGTACTTTTCAGTTTGGAATAGGAAGTGTATGTGAAAAATATGGTGGGAAAGATTTTTTCTAGAAATGTATCCGCCTGTTTGAAAGAAGGAAGTTGTGAGACTCTCAATAAATAGCAGGAATTTTAATGATTTCTGCTATTAAAATTTAGATATGGTTTTGATAAAAGTTCCAGTGAGCCTTTTAGCTATGTTTTTCCTCATTAATTCTCTCTTATTCAACAGAGAGAAAACACTGCATTGTCCAGTATGAGCTCTGAACTTATGTCAAGTTGATCTTAAAAAGACAGGCAGTTTGAAGCTAGGAAGGGCAAGTTCATCATCAAGAGCCTCTATTCCTATGATTTGCCAAAACCAAACATACTGACAAGGAAGAAAGCCAAATCTGAGAGATAAAATAGCAATTTTAGGTTTCTTCCACACTGAAATTGAGACAATAAAAGAAAATATGAGGAGTACACTTACAGCAACATATAACAATGTTTCCAGCACACCTGAGATTTTGCAGTGGTGTTTATCGGATCGTGCGAGAGTATGGCTGGGAGGAACCGTTGACATTAAGTCAGAGTAGTTGGTAGGATGGAACCTCTCTAATAACTCACAGGTCATGTTTGCATGTGCAGGTAGAGATAGATTCCTCTAGCATGGACTGACTTGACCAAGACAGCTTCAGCCCAGCAGTGCTGCATCAACAGAAAAACTCCAGCACAGGCTTGCCCTGGCTGCCCCTGGGGCTCCAGGTAGATCCACACAGCCTACAGAGATTGACATTTTGCTGACTTCATTACAGAGGCATTGAGTACTCAAGCTCCCCTGAATCAAGGCAGAGGTGGAGCTGTGATCATGCACAGCACGTCCCAGCTGCTGTGCACAGAGTCCATACAGCTTGCTTGGGGCTCGACTGATTCTGCTGGTAGGGAGAATCTTCTTTAGAAAGCACATCTCTGGCCAAGGACCCTCTTTGATGAGACAGACAGCAAAACAGAGCTACTCTGCTGGCTTCAATCCAATTTAGGACTCCTCTGATGTGAAGGAAACTGCTGAATTGCAGGCTTTCTTTGGCACTCTGGTATGCAGGGATGCAAACTTGATTCCATGTGATCCTTTCCTGCATCCCATGTTAAGGCAAGGGAAACACCTTTATGAGAAGCCCTGCCAGTTTAGATCAGCTGTGAAGCTGGGTGGCCCTGAGCATTTGTGCTTTGCATAAACATATAATTTTTTCACAGGCAAATGAACAAAATAAATATATTTTTTCTTGTCCCTTTGTATTTCTTGAATTCTCTTCACCATAGAATGAGACACAGATGCTTTTATGCTAGTCATCTTGAAACTAAAAATGCTCATTACTAGACACAAATGACTGATACTTAAAACTGCATGCTATTCCTCATTCTGTACCAAACTGGAATGAGTCACTATCTGGGACATTTTTCCTACATCCATGGTCTAGTTCCTGCTTGCAAGCACACAGCAGGAATCAGGACCTCTCCAAAAAGTACCTGATGCCAGAAGGTAGTTCTGTCCCTAGATGAAGAATTAGGGTATACAGGCAAAAGGCTATATTTGCAGAACAAAGGCACTGACATGTTCCCCTTGTTACCTAGCAGACCTCACTGCTCTGACTGGGGCACTCAAATCCTTACATAATGCATGCAGAGAAGTCGTGCATAACACAGCACACCACAAGAATTGCTGGCCTGTCTGGAGTACACAGAAACTGCCGAGGAGGGGAGTGCAAATGCAGCCCCAGCTAGGAGAGCAGGAGGCATTTTTCCTACAAGGAGAAACCTCTCCTCCTGCCCCAAGAAGACACTGCAGAGCTGTGGACCAGGGATTTAAGACAAGCACCTCATCAGAAGGTGTGCAACCTCACTTGTAACTAAATGCTTACAGTGCTCTTTCAGAAAGCAAATTTTGATTCTGAGGACTCACAGAATCGCAGAACGCATAAGGGAAAACGACCATGGTGAGTCATCCTGTCCAACCTCCCTGCTCAAGCAGGGTCATCCTACAGCACATTTCACAGGACTGCATCTAGACGGTCCTCGAATATCTCCAGATACTCAACTCAAACCTGCTTCTCTCAAGAAAGTCCCTTGCTGATCAGACATAGGTCAATTTGTATCTAAAGCTGTCTTAATTCCATATTCTCTTTTCAATGGGTTAGGGAAATATTTGTGTATCAAAAGATGTCTCCCTAACTTGGAACCTCTGTCTCCAATCTAGAGAGACATCTCAGTGGCTACTAAATATTAAATGTCTAAACATACATCTACTAGATATTCTCTTATCAAGATCTAAACTATTTACTTGATTTCACAACAGAAGCATTCCGTGTGCTGTTAGACATCTTCAAACTGAAGACAATAATTCATTTTTATTTCTTCACTTGAGGGAAATTTCTTTGAAATTAGGGCATAGATGAACTGATCACTGGTATATCAACTTGTTGCTGTAAGAGGAAGAAAGTGAATCTAAGTGTGAGTGAAGTGCCATATAAAAGGGAAGTAGTAGGTGAAATAGAAAGCAAAGGGTATTTCAGTAATTTTTAAAAATCTTTTCCTTTATTTGGTTACAAGGATGGATTTACTTTAAAAATAACTAAGTTTTCAATGGAATAACTATCCTAAGGAGTTATCTATCTACTCTCTAGCATCTAGCTACCAATCCACTAGTTTGATTCTTTTTCACTTACTTGCACAGCTTGCAGCAGACTGACTGCTCCAGGGATTTCACTGCCTGAATTCTGTGACTTTAGTGAGAAACTAGCTCGGCAGTCTTCTTTATCAATTGGTATCATAGTGTGATGTTATAACTTTGGCTCTGTTTTCAGTGCAGACATGGTTCACGTACATGATCCCTCTGCCAGCAAAAGGGCCTGTTCCAAGCCCACAGAAGTCAGGAACAGCCTTTCTGCTGGTTGGCCACATCACGATTAAATAAAGTTCTAACAAAAATTAGAATATTTAACAGGATATCAGAATCCTAAATAAGGAAAAATCTCTCTTGAGGGGGAGTTTTTTTGTCATAATTTTAAAGTCATGTATTTGGAAGGAGAGGTCAGGCTTTAGGCCACAGCATTGTCAGTTTACCTTACATCCAAAGAAGTAATACATTAGTCACACAGTTTATCTGAACAATTATTTTTCTAGCTCCTAACTACAGTACACACCTGAAAGGAAAGACTACTCAGTTCCTTATAGACTTTCATGAAAAAGAATACTTAAAAATACCAAGGTGGTACTCAACCCACTGCTCATTCCTCATTCCAGCTGTCAGAATTCAGAACAGAGTAAGCATGCAAGTTACTCCAGATGTTCACACCAAACAGTATGGTTGTTAGTGGGGAAGACCCATTCTCTTCCAGTTTTAGTTGTTATATGTATGATATTTTTTTTTCTCCACCTCTTGAAGCTAATGTCCAAAGCATAAACAAAACCCAGAACTCCAAACCAGTTCCTGTGTCTGGCTTCATAGCATTTCAGACAGCCTAGTGAGGTTGGGGTTGTTCTTTTTTCCTTTTCTGTTTTAGTTTGGGGATCAGAGGTGGGAGGGGGGATGGGCAGCACACACTCAAATTTTTCAGTAGAGCTGTTTCTAGGTAATGTGTATGGGATTTCCAGGTGGTCAGTATTTGCTCAACTCTGCAATCAATGGTTGTCAATGAATTCAGTAGTAGCAAAATTTCTCCATAGACTTTCTTGGTTTCTGCAAACCCAAGACCATCTGTTTATAAAGCCATGAGAATGTTGCCTTTGCCCTTAGTAGAAAGAAATTTTTACATAATATGCCTATACACCTATCCTTTCCTAGCTGTTTACACACCCAGGCACTTGCTTCTTTTCTTTGACAAAGTGATATTTGTGGTCTGCCCTTTAACTCACATTCACTTCTACACCCCTTCCCTTTACCTTCCCCTGCTGTTACCAGTCATTTTACCCTCATCTCCACTTCTTCCTCCAGTCATTGCATTTTCCAACCACATCTCCTCTTTCTCAAAGATGTCAAGGTTCACCACTTTGGTTGCACTCTTTCCCACACTGTCAGTATGCTCATTTCCTGTCCTTCTCCAAACCTTGATCATCCCTTACTGCTTCTTTCTTGAGCAAAGAATTTACAGACAAGTAGATAGGATTCATGGATGAAAGCTATGTCACCTATGAGCGCTGATGAATATTCCACTTCGACATGTTTTCTTAGAGCAACCGTGTGGCATGGAAAAGCTTGTCAGCCTGGCTGTGGTGATAATGTCACGAAGGAAAGCAGCTATATGTCCCAGTCTTGAGCTTCCCCAGCACTTGGGAAAGCTCCCTTCCCTCAGGCAGCCCTGCAGCCTCATTGAGGCCACCCCTCTCCCTTACTTCTTCCTTTCCAGCAAAGTCAAAATATCTGGAAAAGAGATTATCTAGCCATTTGGTAGGCCTGATTCTGTACATATTTACTGGGATAAGCAATTGCCAAAACCTTCTGTCCTGATGAGGTTAAGTGCTTGTGTAATTATTCGCAGAATGAGGCCCAGCACTGCTGCTGCTCTGGAAAATGGCGGCGCTGCCCGGCACTTCCTGGTGATGACTGCGGCAGGAGGCTCCGGGGAACACACGGCGTTCACAGCCAAAGAGAAAACTCAACCCACCCTCTGCTATATTGGACATCCTCTGTTTTAATAAAACATAATTATTAAGTCAAACTCGTTTACTTAATGACGAGAAAGCCAGAATTGAAATGGATTCAACTCGGAGAAAGCCTTAAGGAAGAATCCGTTACAGGGCAATTTTTTAAAGACCAACTTAATATAAACTTTCAAGCGAGCTTTCCACAAGCCCATACTTCAAAAAAACCACCAAACCAAACCAATACAAAGCACATACCTTTGGGTAGCTGTACTGCTTGGGATGGAGCCTGTGGCCCGCTGCTTTCCCGAGGCACTGCACTGCAGCACGGGCTGGCTGGGCTCCCCTGCTGCCCCACAGCAAGGTCACCGAGGGCCCGATGGCGCCTGGGCTGGCTGGGTGCCTACAGCAGAGCCCTGGCCTCTGGGTGCAGGGGTGGCTGAAGCCCATAAAGACCCCTCAGTGGTCTGATATAATTTTACTGGAACTCCCTGAGGGTGGGGGAAAGAATTATCAGCACAGCGTCAAATGTGGGTGCGGATGAATGTATTTGTCACTGCTGCAAAATGGCTGCCCCCCAGGACAGTGGGAGAGGCCAGGCAGGGCCGCAGTGCCCAGGCGGGTACTGTCCCCGAGGTGGTGAAATGTCACTGTCAGGGCTGTGTGTTTGTGCCAACACCTCCCCAGGAGCCGTGGCCCTGTGGGGTGGCATGTACGCCTGTGGCATGGCAGGCAGGCAGGAGGGAGGCCTGCCATTTCCAGGAGCTTATCCTAGAGTCACCATATTTGCTCTCTCCTTAAAAAGAAGAAGGAAGAGATGCTGTCAGCCCTTCTCTTCTGACTGAAAGCACCTCTCTCGTAGTTTCCAAATTTGCCTTTAAAATCCATTTTCCATGCAAAATGATGCTCCCTTCAGACATGTCCATGGCTGCTTGCAGTGTGCAGTGACAGGCTCTGTTACATGCAGCTCTAGCCAAAGAGTATCTTGGACCACATGTTTTTATTTTGTGGGATTGTTTTGTGAACAATAACCTGATGTCTTCTGAACACCAGGAGTCCAAAGATCTCAGGCAGAGAGGTGAAACTCAGGCCTCCCAGGGATATCCCTGGTAGTCTGGTCCTGGCTCTGCAAAGGTCTAGGAAATGTCAAATTTGCCTCTCTGACTACAAACAGTGACATCAAACTGCTCACTCTTTTAGAAAAACAAAAACAATAAAAGGGAGTAAAAAAGACAAGAGAACCTACCAGTTTAAAAAATGGTCTCTGATGAGGTTTCAGTGGAAATTAGGGTTTTTGCTAGATGCTGAAAGGAATCAGCATACCCTGTTACATGCTCTCATTAATAAACTAGTCTATGACAGAAGTGGTATCCCCCTACGTGTCTCTGTCAATGTTGTGCAATAATTTCCACTCTAACCCACTTTTCTCGGTCACCCACCTAATCTGCTCGTGCAAATTTTACCCTTCAGGGTAAAAATTTCCATGCCTGACCTCTACATGAAGACATAACTTTTTGGAATTATGAGGTAAAACTGTCTGCTGAGAATAATATAAATGGAAAAGACATTTCCTCTGCAAAAAAAACCCAAACCCCATCCTAAAACAGAATTAAAACAATTCACTGCTTTTTCACAGCTCTGGGGTTGGTGTGAAAAAAAAAAAATATGAAAAGAGTCTGGTACAAGAGCAGAATATTGCCTAGGCTCAAAGGCTGCTGGGTTGACAGCAACGTGCATCTGCATGCTTTAGTAAACAGCTGAAGTGTGGGTTTACATGCTTATACGTAGCACACAAAGTACATACTTTGTATGTAGCATACAAAGTACATACTTTTGACACTATGTATCCTTTTATACACGTGTTCATTCATACATATAATGAAACTGTGCAAGGTTACGTACAAGCGTGTCCTGTGCTCCATACAGATATTGTACATGTAAGTTTGCAGGGTGCCTACTGAGAATCAGGTTTTTTGAGGGGAGGTGATGCAGTGCCTGGCAAAGGCACAGCTGGGATGTCTGTCACGCACCAGCCGAGTTCCTGTCTAGACTGCCTCAGGTAGGCAATGGTTCAGAAAGTACGGTCAGGGTCACTGACCGAGGGCCCATTGAATTTTATCATTTTCCCCTCCTACTTATTTTGAAAGTTTTAGGACTGTGATTTCTTAAAGACTGCAAACACCTATGGGAGGGAGGCCTTGCCGTGTTGGCACAGATGATAAATGTAGCTTCCCCAGCTGCTCATCTCCTCAGATGCCATGGGCCCACCTTAATCACAGACAAGCCAAGCTCAGGCAAATATCTACCAAGCAAGACCTTCTCTTTCTTTTTGCAGAGCAAGAAATTTTTATGCAAGTTGGTGAATTTTTGGCAAGCTTCAGAAAGCCAAATAACTCCTTTTAAACTGCTCTTTTTCTGTTTTAATTTCCTAAGAAATTCTGTAGAAGAATTTTGCTAGCAGAAGCTTGATCATGGTTAAAAACTGAGAAAATGTTTTCCATTGTAAGTGGATCTAATTGCTTGGAAGAGAATTTGCTCAAGACAGCACACCAGTAGGCAATGTCTGCTACAGCCACTGCTGCTCCTTCTTGCTTCCTTGCTGTCACCCCCAGGTAAGCTGTGACCTGGGAGAGATGTTGGGTTCAGTGACGTGCATTCCCTCCGGAGTCATCATATCCTCTGTGCTTCCGGTGGTATTGACTAGCTCTTCTCTGCATTCCGGGGCATTCTTATGAGCACAGTTCTTCTAAGAAACAAAAAATTTGAAGTTAGTGCTGATGTCATTACTGACATTATGGTCTTTCCATTTTACATTGTGTATCTGTGGATGTAACTAAAAATGGCAAAGTTTTACATTTAATTTTAGAAGTAATAATGAGTCACATAATTCCCTCATTCTATTTGCAGTTTTTTAGCTTCTCTTCTGCAAATACAAAAAACATGCCTTTGACAAAGCTATTTCAAGAAAAGACAGACAGAAATTATTTGCAAGTAGATTTTCTGAAGCACTAATGGTTGGTCTTATGTTATTAATAACAAAGTAATTCTTTGTTTGGATTTAGTGTATTTTATTTAAATGATGAAGAATAAGAGAAAATGCTATCTCAGCAGAAATCATATGTACCATGCCATCAGGCCATGGATGGTTAGAAGCCCATGAGTTTTCTCCAGTTTCAGGCTGAAGCACAGATCCCCTGTCCTGACTGTTTCCCTAGTGGGGTGTCAAAGTTCTGACCAGCATAACTCCTAGAACATCATGTGATAGGAGCTTCCTATCTTTGGAGAAGGGACTTTAATCCAGAATGAAAAGTGTGTCATAAGAGAATATTTCAAATCAGCATTAGCTCTGTTTGTACAACAGTCGTGCACATGCTATTCAAATTCTATTGACAGATCGGGCATCTTACAAGTATTTGTCACACACTCTTGACAGTTTTGTGTTTTTTGTTCTCTGACTGCACAACCCCATGACAAAATGAGACATGGAGTAGTTGTCTTAAAATATTTAACAAAACATCAAACAAACAAAGGAAAAAAAGAGAAGGCTTGTAAAATTCCATTGCTCTAGTTCTCTGGTTGAAGCATTACTAATAAGGAAGTTCAGTGAACAAGCAAACTTCTGGACTTCATACCAGAAGGTTTTTAAGGATTGAAAAATTTTATTTTTTCAAAAGACCCAGACTTTTGGGTCTTCCTGGTTGTGCATTGTGTGTTTTGCTTGCAAGGTAAACATGTTGTATGTTAGAAACAACACTTTCTCATGAAGATTAAACAGTTTTATAGAGATTAATTCAATTAATCCAATTCTAAATCACGTGGATTTCAATTAAAGTCAACTTCAATTAAAGCCTCAAATTAAACATAAATTAATCACCTTGTTTACTTAAGATCTCCACAACTCTTTCATGGTTCTATCATTTTTGAAACATTTAAGCAATTTATATTTGTGAATAGGACTAAAGAATTTCCTGACTGCTAAATTTGAGGTGGAATGGGCTGATAACAAAGTATCTATTAAAACATCATTGGAAAAAGCTCTACAGTTCATACATTAGCTCAGTTAATCTCTATAGATTTTTTAATGCTGTTGCTGGAAGGCTGGTGTTGGAGAGGGAGAGAGAAAGAATGCAGCTTTCTTTTCTGTACTTCATGGATCCTTAACCCTTATTTAAAGACAATTTTCGATTTTAGACCAAATAACTGTTCTTGTAATTATATCAAACAGTTAAAAAAAAAGCTAGTTAATGATGTTCAACATAAGTAATCATGTTAAATAGTGAAATTTAATTTCTTAAAAACTTAAATCCTCATATCTTTTGGAATGCATTGTACTGTAGGATGTCTGAGTAAATTAAATTCTCCCCTGCACACTAAAACATCAATTTCCTTATGGTAATTATCTGCTAGATTGGATCTGTCAGTCGCAGGGAAGCATGCCTGACATTATACCCTTTTTACAAAAAATGATTACAAAAAATTAAGACGAATGAGTAAAATTAAGGCTGCGGCTGGTAAGCCTATATAAAGCTCTCATAGATCACTTTACATAAGCTACCATTGTACTGGATACTAAGCTTTTAATGACTAGTTGCATAATGAGGTGAAGGCCATTAAAGAGCAGCAGGGGTAACCGATCACAGAGATAAGAGCTAAAAATGATTTTCAGCCAACTAGAAGCAATTTATTATACACAAAAACACAGGTCTAAATGAAATGTCTGGATAGATGTGGAACTTCTGAAAACTGACAGGATTTCCTTCCTAGGAAAGTTTTACAAATATGATGGGAGCCTGTCTCTGTCAGATTCTTTTTCTCTGCTATTCAGTTCTGCAGAATTGGGGTAGTGGGTTGGTTTTTTTATTTTTAAAGACAGACAGACTGTAGCAATATATTTCATTAGCGCACTTGAAAGGTAAATTAGAGTGAGGAGTAGCTGATATAAAGGAAATTCACAGCACTCTGCCAGCAAATGTTATTATGGAGGCAGGTTAGCTGTTGCAAGTCAACTGACACCCTGACTGGGCTAAAAAAACCCATCCATGCTACAGAACTGCCTCTAAGAAATGAGGCTTGGGGTTGTAATGTTTTTGCACTGCTCCATATTGCTCTTGGAGCAGTGCAAAAATGAGCATGTAAGTAAATTCTCTTATAATGAGCAGTCACTTGGGGCCAAAACAGAAAAAGAGCCTGAGTGCCTTGAAGGTAGTGCAAGGTCAAATTTTGAGGTAACCTCCTCTCATAGGGAAAGCCACACCCCTAATTTAAACAAAGGGGATGTGGGGAAGGGTGCCAAAATAGAGGCAGGAGAGCAGGTGCAGGTTGAAAACCTGAAGCTGGGCTGTCCAAAGCATTTGGTGTGTAGCCACTTTGACCCAGACAGTGGGAAATACACACATGTATCTATGCATAAATACACACACACACACACACACAACACACAATGTGCACATGCATGTGCACACACACTACCAGTTTTACTGTGTCTGTGTAAAACCCTATTATTTATACTAGGAGTATAGCCGTTACAACAACAACAAAAAAAGTCTGCAAGAGTTTTTCTAATCAAAAAGCATCTGGGAACCTACTTTCCCTTCTTTCCTGCCCCCTTCCCACATCTCCTTTATGTGGTATGGACGTTCATTAGTCTGGTGGCTTAAAGAATTCAACAAGGCTGGATAGACCATGAGCTGCCTGGGGATAATGGAAGCTACTACTGACAAATAGGCATGTTCAGAGGAAAGCCACAGAGGTAGTTGTGGGACTGGATCACATCATCTAAGGACTTGGGAACTGGGTTACTTTATTCTAAAGGAAATGAATCAGATGGGAGGGTGTAGTAGGTTGCAGAATAGACAAATCCAGATGTTTCTGTAAGGTTCAATGCCAAGTGACAGGAGGCAATGGTTGCAAACATCAACAAAGGCATTACGAGGAAAATATGCTCCAAAGGAGAATTGGGAAGCATTGAACATGTTACCCAGAGAGGCTGGGGAGCCTCCATTCTTGGAGAATATTGATAACTCAGCTGGGCAAGGCCCTGAGCAAAATGCTTTGTCTTCACCATTGGCCTCATTGTGAATTTGGAGTTTATAGAGTTAACCTTCAGAGCTCCTCCCCAAACTACATTTTTTTGTGATGCCATGATTCTTTCCTGAGGCTTATGGCCATCTTATTCCCATTGCAGTTATGAGTCCTATCCATATCCCTTCTTTCCAAGGACATATCCTAATTCTCAGTGGACAGGCTGCTTGGGGAAACAGTTTCTTTACTGTTGTTCATTTCTGGAACTTCATCTGGCTCTTATGTATGTACTTTATCAGGTAACTGTGCAAGCTCTGAAGAAAATTTCTGCAATTTTGTCCATGTGAGATGCTTAAACACCACTGGAGAATGTTCCTGGCTGTACAACAGGACCAGCTATACTATTAGATTTTTAGCCTGGCGTTTGCCATATTTTTGCTTCATGCTGAACAGCATTCTTCTTTACACATCCGAAAATATCTCAGACATAAATTTGAAAATAGGAAAAAACTATCAATTCTTCTCATCTGTGGCACCCTTGTTTGGAGTTGTGTCAACAGTATGGACGGATATTGGGTATTCCTTGGCCCAAGTGCCATCAAATGGCTCTTGATGTGTTTCAATTCACCAGTGTGGTCACAGCCTCAGTGCCTAGGCAGCTTTCAGGTCAAAGGGTAAACTTCAGGGTGTGCTGGTAGTTGTGCAGCTTAATGTATATCATGGGGAGGGGAATTAACCTCAGTTTTTTATTTGAATAATTAAATCCCTTCTGATTTCTGGTTTAGGCCTATATTGCCTTCCATGCATCAAATCTTCAGCCATTGGTAAGCTACAGTCTAATTTACATAGCACTGAAGTCACTGGATACTGTCATTAAAGCTTTTCTTTTTCATCATTTGCATCTGTGTTATGGCTTGCTTTCTATAAAATCTTGAATAATTTCAATAATTTCTCCTTTATTCTTTAATTATTTTAAGTGTAAATTAATTTGATCTACAGCCTGCTGGCTGTGTCATTATTTGAGATGTGTACATACTAGCATATTTACTCTTTCAAACTGATAGTGGCTAATAAAATTATATGCTTTTTTTCACTAATATCTGATCTGTTAATTCACTGGAAAATATTTTGATTGGGGTGACTGCTTACCCAAATTATTTAATTGTTCCATGCAAGGCTGTCAGAAAAAAAAATGGAAATGAGCCTAGGAAGTTCTATGAGATTTCACAGTAATAACTCTTCATGTTAGGGCTAGAATTAGAGAAATAGCAAGAGCAACTTGGAGCCTGTAGGAAAAGAAATTAGTTCACATTTTAATTTCAATAAAAATAATAGTAGGAGCACTTAGGTTTTGTCTTTCCCTTTTCATCCTTGATTTTCTTACTTTACAAATCAAGGCTCTCTTATCCCATGCGAACAGAGTGTGTGTGTAGCAGATGAAGGTTAAGAGAACTGAGGGCATGATTGTGGTAAATTGGAAGTTAGGTTTGTAACTGGTTAACTGGGCAGGACTTCTTTTGATCTTGGGTAGGCTTTTTATCCTAAATTGACTGCTGTCACAGGTGAACTGAACATGGCAGAAAGCTGTGAGGAGTTAATTCAGCTGAGAGCTTTATTATAACTCCATGCAGAATACACTGGACATTCTTTCCTCAAAAAGTATAGCGCTCTTGTAAGAAATTTGGTTTAGTTTTTAAGGAGAGAGTCTAAGAATTTTTTTTTTTTACCTAGAAGTAGTGGACTCACGGAATACTCAAAGGTTCTTATTGAAGGAGATTCATGGATTTAATAAATGCATCCTTACTTTATTGAATAACTGCAATATTTATTGAACAACTGTAATGCTTGCACATTAGATTCCATATCTGCAATGAAACAGTTAACTAGCTTAAATGATGTCAAGCGAGTGTTCTATGGGGTTTTTAGAGGTCATAAATATCAATGAGAAGGTTCACACTACAGGATTCAGCAAGGTGTATGCTCTTCTAAAACTGAGAGCCAGCAATGAGCTGAGAGACATTCATTGTTTATTCCAATTCTGAGACTGTTGGAGAAGTTCACTTCAAAATCCTAAGTTAATGAGTGTACATGTAGTTTACACATAAGATTTGCTTCATACAGAATGACAACAAGGAACCATGCAATGCCTTTTGTCTAAAGATGGAACCTGATTATTATCTTTTTAATGGCAGAAGCAGAAGGGACACCTCTTATGACACTCCACTCTGACCAGGTGCTGAACTAGTGATGTTCCAAAGTTGCCCTTGCCAGCAAACAAAACCACCAGTCAATGGAACATGGGTGCCCAAAGGTCTTTGACCTTTAGGACCTATATGTGATAAACTTATTACATATGATCATTTCTAAATTAAGTAATGAGCACAGAGCAGCTGCAATGGTTTTGTCTGGTTCCATAAGCAACTTTCACTTAGGCTTGCTTCCTATTTCTCTGAGAAACCCCCAATGAAAATCACATTTTGTAAATGAAGAATGATTTCTGCACTTATTTCCCTTCTCAGCCTTAATAGATTATTTTCTAAGGCTTCTGTTAGAGCTGGTGTTTTTCAGAGAAGATGGGAGGCACAGTCTTGACTTACCACCATTAAATGTCACACACTGGTATTTGCAAGAAAAGGGGTGTCCTCAATCCTTACTGCAAAGCCAGCGTTACATGTTCTAAGTGCAAATGGACATGGAGGAAGTGATAAGCAGCCATCCTGTCTCACTACTCAGGTCAGTGTTTTGGGAACAATGTCCTCAGGGATGGCTTGATACAAATATTGCAGGGCTGCTTTGTATTCCTGCACACTGGAGGAAACATAGAGTCCGGTTCTAAAGCAGAAGTCAGGCCTTTTGAGTCTCACATTGCTGGGGAGGCAGCAAGGGCTAAGAGATGCTGAGACCCAAAACAAGGAGATTTTAGCCACCAGTGGAGAGGAATACCCCACTTTTAAATGTTGTTTTCTCCTCTCCTTTGCCAGACTTTGCCGAGTAAAACGTACATAAACTCTCAATTTCTAAAAGCAACGCAAATTGTCTACTTGTTCACGATGTTTTTCTGGTTTAATTGCACTTTATCAAATAAAGAAGGTGTCCATCTACTGTAAATCAAACTAAAGTTTCCAGTTATTAAATGCTTTTGGTTTCTGACTCCTCTGTAAGTACCTTATTTTCTCCAGTCATTTTCAAGATTTCAGGCTAGGATCACCACCGCCTCTTATATCATATTATTTTCCTACCATGAAGTTGTTTATGTGTACTGTTTACCCAACAGACATTTCTCTTTCACTTGGTATATTCATTACTAAATAATTCTGTGAGAAGATACAGGCCACTGATTTTTTGCAATTTGCATCCCCATACTCTAAGCTATGTTGAAAGCAAAGCTTTTTGGTCCTCTTGCTTTGGAAATACATTAATATTTCTATGACCTTTACTAGATGGCAGATGAGAAGCATTAGAAATAAAATAACAAACAAACCAAAGGAAACCACTTTTAAAAAATATGTATTTCTGAAAGGAGCAAGAGGAAAAAGAATCTAGTCTAAAAAAAATGAACTTTAGCTAGAGTTATGATAATTGCTCTATTGTACCTATTTTTCCATATCAAAATGTTTCTTTATGATCAATCCACTCAGCATAATGCAAAAATGTATTTGAAGGAGTTTAGTAGCTATGCATACAAAAATATGTAGATACTATTTAGAGATATTTAGAAAGAAATAGAATAGTTTAAGACATGATTATTTACTGTGCACATCGAAGTGATCACATTAAAAGCATGGTCACTATACTAACAACTACTCTACACAGAACAACTTCAAATAATTTAACTTCCAAAGCCTGCTGGTTCTACAGAGAAATTCTGTGAAACAAGATGCAAATGTAGTGACTTGTGCATGGTGTAAATCATCTGCTTTAGAAGACTATGCTTTCTGAAGGCTTTAGAAGACTGTAGGAGGAAAAGCAACTAAATTCTACCCAGGAAACCATTTCTCTCACAGCAGCGTTGTTTTTCAGTGGTTTTACTACACACAGGAAGCCAACTCTGTTCCTGTTCATCTAGTTGTCTATGCCATAACTCAAAAGAACAGATCCAAAAATCATTTCTAGTGGCTTGAAATCTGACTGCTTTATGAACCCTGCATACAGATTAACAGCACCTATGATTCAGCAAGGCATTTAACAGATGAAAAGCAAAAGTTGCCCCATGAACTGATTTGTTCACTGGTTTCCACTTGAGGCAAAACAGATTATTTAAAACCAACTCTCTTTCATAAACTTTCTAACATATACTTTATATCATATGCTAGAGTAGCAAGTGAAAGGATATTCGGAGCAGGGGAAGAAGTTTGGGTTATTTTTCTTTAGGGTAGTGTGGAATAATCAGAAAAATTTAAAATAGCAATAACCAGATCATCATATCATGAATCACATGAATGTAGGGTTCAGATCAAATAAAGTGGTGCTAGTTACAAGGTGCACAGGATGGCAAGAATCCCATTCTGTCTTTACTATCAAAAGCAATGCTATTGCAGCCAGTAGAATTGGGCTAGACCTTATATCGAGTGAGTCACATACATAGTTTTAAATTACTACTTTTGTAAGCTCCTACAAATGAAAATTTTCCCTCCTTGAGATTTCAGTGAATACAATCTTTTAATTTTAGGTTTAAAAAAATAGATTTTTTTCAATAATCATAAAAACTTCTTAATGGGAAAAAGTGTTTGAAAACATGATTATTTTTGTTTTAGTTTATTTTAGGACAAATGAGGGATTTCTTTATAGTTTAGATACAAGCATTTCCCTTGCACTTGGTCTTTAAGTCCTAGAGACTGTTATTCTTTACTCAAACTTTCAGAGAAACTGAAAGTAACCAGAGAACAGCTTTGAAAATACTTTTCCTCCTTATAGTTTAGTTTTGGTTTTATTCTTAATGAATGTCTTCAGTTTGATCTATCAGTATAAAGAAGTGTAAAACATCCTTACCTTTTTTTTTCTATTTGGATTTATCTAGAGGATTTCTAAGACACAGCTTTCCCCCATTAGAGCCAGAGATTCTGTCTCTTAACTAATCTGTAATGTCAGAAGAAAATATGCTGAGTTACACCACTGAGAACTCACCCATTTTAAATGTAGCTCCCATATTCTAAGATTATTGTGCATTAATTATGCCATGTGTAAAATGTTTTTATGCATAAAGCAACTAAGCTGAATTACTTGTGCAATGCATCTTTGCCATTGGCAAAGCATTGGCATTGTCTTTGCATTCAATGTTCTCAGCCCACTGCTGTTTTAAAACGTAATCTGTTTTCATCTGCTAGTTTGAAAGGAATTTAAGCTTCTGTTCAAGATACAGCAGTGATATGGCATTGCATTGCACAAAGACAGTTTCTACAGTTGTACCTAATGTCACATCACTCTCTTCACACTACCCAACTGGGGCTCTGAAAGATTTAATTGAAATCCTTCTCAAGCATAGAACAACAAAGCCTTTGTAACCAGTAACAAATCTGTAAATATTTTTACCTGGTACATAATAATTTCATAGGATATAATAAGCCAAATTTGCAAAAGAAGCTATGTTTTCGTCTAAAATATTCACTGTCTTGTATACACGTTAGATCCAAATGCACAAGAGCAAAGGCATAAGGAGGTTGCAACCATCCTGTACCTGCATGTAAGGTATAAATTTAATGCATACAGAGAAAGTGAATGCATGAGAGCATCTCTTTTAAAAAATCTGGGGCTGGTGATTTGTACACGAGCAAAATACAGAACACTAGAAGTGTAGAAGTTTCTGTGTTGGTCAGACATTTCAAGAACTAGTATCTTGTGCCCCACTTCAGGATAAACAACCTGCTACAGTCTTATTAGGGGAAATGGTATACCCTAGTGTCTTGCTTAGCTGTCATCTCGCATTCCCTAGGGGCTTGTATATCCTCTGTGGCTGAGATTTGCACAGCAATGTCAGGGATTTGGATGCTTAGTTCCCATTATTGTTGCTGAGGATCTAATCCCTTTGTTAAGGGATGTTAGTTCTTTCTTTGGATTTTGTGTCTTTTGGCTCTGCAGTTTATTTTCCCTACCTTTCTTTAAAGGGTCTTTCACCATTGGTGAACTTTGTAGTCCTTCACAGAAAGCTCTTAAGTGGCTATGAGAAAGCTACTTCTTACATTGTTACACACGTACATACCTTAAAAGCCTGGAGAAGCCTGTACTGGAGAAAAGCAAGTGTTAGGGGTAACAGAGTAGAAATATAGATTATTCAGATAATACCAGAGACCCCAGGACAGAAAATTCTAAGGAATCTGCAAGGCTGTCCAAATTTGAATAATTTTTAAAATTTTTTCTATTTTGGCCCCTGGAGCACAGCAGAACTCCCTGAAAAATTTGCATTTGATCTTCTCTTTCTCTGGGATGATCTTTCCTCATGTTGTCTATACCAACATCAGAAAATAAATGGTGCCTAGGCAAATGCTAAAGTAGACGTCCTTCATCCTCCCTGTTTAGATTTTCCCTATTCCAATTAAGCATAAAAAAATTTAAACATGTATGTAAGGCACACAGTTTTTATAACCCTCCGAAGCAGGGAGCATTACCTGGCTCCTTTTATTCACTACACACACAAAGCAAGTACAGGCAAAAGGTAAAATCTCACTCTGTGACATTTAACCATCTTTACAAGGCACACTCAGAACTGCTTGAGAAGCTGCCCTGTAATGATTTCATAGTTAATAATACATTCACATATGTGTGTCCATGTTTGTGTGTGTGTGTGTGCAGAAAATGTTTATGTCAATAGATGGAACAGCTACAGCATCATTTTCAATCTTACTTCACAGGGCAATCTAGTACAGAGAACAAGTTTCAAGCCTTTGAATTACATCTCTTCTTGTTTTTAATATGGTTTTAATTGTCACTCAGTCACAAATATGAGAATAAGGACTACCACAAACACCCACTTCTGTATTATTTTATTCATGCTCTTGTGTTTAAAGTGTCTGCACATCTTCACACATTTCCTTCCTCCTCAATGTCAGACACTCAGGCTCTAAGCTTGACATATAAAAATACTATTCATATTCCAAGATGAAAAAACATATTTGTACTGTTTCATATCCTATACAATCCTTTAACTTCAGAATGCTTGACACTGGTGTACAGGATTTTGCTGCACATCCTGTGGGAGCACCATGCAATAGAAATACAGTGCAGAAGTGGTTTCATGCTGCCTGGTCTATCTGATATTGCCGATACTTTTGACAGGAACATTTATTAGACCATGTTAACAGTAGACAAGAGACTCCCTTTGATACCTATAGCTGTCTGCGGGACACTGACCATATGTTGTAGACAGCAGCTATAAAATATCCACCACATGCAATCACTTGCTATTTTCTGAGAAATTATCACAATCATTGCTTGAGAATGATCAAAGAGACAAAAAAAGGGCCACCACTTTACAAATGGTAAGAATGAGATAATGTCCTGCATGGAAAGCACATGGTGGTGAATTGTCTGATCCCAAATTCCAGGAATAATCGCTCTTCTCTTCACCTCTCCACTACAGGTTATCTTGACCTGTGACCCCTGAAACCAGCAGGAATTTTTATAGTTTATTTTATAAAGGGAAGGTATCAAAAGTTAAGCATCTCTCTTTTATGGACATCACTAACTAGTGCTGAGGGGAGATTCGCAGCATCAGTCATAGTATTATATAGCAGTTTCATGGAGGAGTAGAACATTCCATTGTAGCTCAGTGAACACTAAGTTACTCCATAAGTAGGACCATAAAACTATTACAATTTTGCAAGCAAGGATACTGCCTGCTCAGGGAAGTATACCACACAGCTCAGGAAAAGGGTGGTAAAACCTGCTCTACAATCTCTGGGTATGATTACACTTGCTAGCTCTTTCCCACACAACCTCCTTCAAAAATGTCAGGTTTTCAAAAATGCCAGGATTCTGTCCTGGTTCTGGAAAGTGTCTATTAGTACAGTTCTTGCAATCCACTAAAAATGAAGAAAATTCCTCCACTGCGATGTATACCCACAGTAACATCTGTGTAACGTAAAAGTAACTGATGTGTTTTCTTCAGATCACGGTGGCACCTGTATTTTTGCTCTTCAATTCTAGTACCTCTCTGAAGTCTCTCAATGATCTTTGCTAAGATGCATTTGCCTTCTTTATTTTTCTGTGACATTTACATGCAAATTAGTGTTGCATCAGGCTGCTTTGAGTTCAGCTTTATTAGCCAATGCAGACTCAGGACTTTGTTGTGTCATTCCATTCCCTGTGAATAGCAAGCCATGACTACAGGTGACTGCCTATTTTCCAAGTATAACCACAAGAAAAAAAAGGGCAGAGGTGACCAAAAGGAGGGCAGCAGGAACGGAAGTCAATGCATTCATCAAAATTGTGAAACACTTGACAAGGTGAATTCTTTATGTAGCTTCTTAAAGATCCTCAAGCCTTTTCTGGATCCTTTTCACTGGCAGTGCTGAAAAAGAATGTGATGTGTTATGAACAGAATCCTAAGCCCAACGAAACAGTTTAATGAGAAGATAAATTTCTCAGGAAAACATGGAAATTTGGGATAGTGTCACCATATCCTAGATCATTACAAATAAAAAGAAAACAGAATCTAAAGCACAAAATCATAAAGGAGGGGGAGAAACAGTTACTAACCTGTTTTGAAGCTACTGGGAGAAAGGCTAGGTTAGTCCTTTGCCAGCATCAGAAGCTGTTCGTGCTAACAAAATGAAAAGAGTTTTTCAGCAGTTTTGAATTTTCCAGCTCTTCTGAAGCCAACAAGTTAGACATCTAAATACTTATACTGGCTCATAGTTTTAACAAGCCTTGTATAGGAGAGCAAGAGAGAATAAAGACTACTGATTCACTGCATGAGGCAGCCACAGTAGTGATGAGGAGCTACAATGATTTCACAGTCACAGGGTCCTGAGCTGCATCAGTGTCATGGCATGGTAAGATTTTGCCCCTCACTGTTTTTTGAGTAAACCCACCCATATTTAGCAACTATTTTTGTATAGCAAATACCTGTTTCATAAGTCTGCCAAGACCAATTGAGAAACTCCACATAGTTTTCTTTTGGGAATTTATAACTTTGGCATTCATGGGCCTCTTTGAAAACACAAAGAGATTCATTAAAAAAAAAATATTCACCTTCCCAACGCATACCTTACAGTGTTCCAGAAAAATTCTAAAACCTCAAAAGGACCTCAGATAAGCATGACAATAATGTGGTGAGATCCAACCCCAACTGTTCTGTATTTTTAAGCCCATAGAATATCATGCTTAACATTTAATTATTCTTTAACTAAATAAATGCAATTATGATTTTCCCTGTAATTCTTCTGAACAAGCTGAGAAATATGCCTCATACCTACCCATGCATTCCTGCAATTACTGATGAGGCTGTTGATGGAAGATTAGAATTTGCTGGGTGAGTTGCTGACCAATGAACCTTGCCAGTGTATCCAGGAATATTTGGAGTGCTAAAGGAAACAGTTATGGGGGGATGGGAGTGGACAAAGTGTAAATTAAATCACTATAGGCTTAAAATATGACTTATAGATCAGTACTAGAATGGATAGTGTTTATCAAAGATGGATGGGGTAAAATCTCTTCACAATAAAGTGAGTAGTCCTAGTAGTCCTTAGAATGTATGAACTGGCATAGCTTCTTTAAGGTTGGGGAAACAACTTTATGGTGATCTAGCTGATGATCTGGGCCAAAATCTCTGGTATGACATTGTAAAAGTGAGCTCTTTAGCAACTTTTTTTTTTTTTTAAAATTTGTTTAGGTTTAATATCTGTAGGATATTAATGACTAGAAGCAATATTTAATCACAAAGAAGAAATGGAGTCATGGGAGTTTTGACTAGGCGACAAAAAGCAAGGAAATGTTCTTTAAAAATGTTATATAAATTTAGCTCATATTTAGTGTTCAGCTTCAAATATGGAATTTAGATAGCAGATTGTAAGCCAACAGGTGTGATTTCTCATGGGTTAAAACATAAATGATTTCTCAAATTATTCCAAAGTTCTCTGAATTTCCCCAGGATTTATTAAGATGTAATATTAACAACACTGCTTAAACACACCAATTTAAATTCTAGTGTGAGGGCACCAGTGGACTGAGACAGTATGTGCCACATCTTGGAAAACTAAAGCCTTTTGTTAATTCTGATGCTGTTTTAATGTGAAAATGAAAAGCAGAGTTCCTTAAAGAGATGGAGTAAAAAACCTCCACTTTTCTGAGGCAGCACAAAAGAAATTTTGATAACAGTTGCTGCAAGATGAAGCAGAGATGGAAAAAAATTAAAGAAAAAAATAGGTACTAATAGGAATTCAGATAAACAATCCATGACTATTAGAAATTAAGCAATATAAACCCGCAACACGGTACTTTATTTTGTAACCTAAAGTTATTCAAAGAATATCATCAATATTGCTTTACATTGAAAGATCAAAGTAGGACACAGTTGAATTATACAATTATACACAGGACACACATGAGTTACACATATACATCCAGACTGTCCATACACATGGAGGTAAAGGCTCACAAGCTGTTTCATCTGCTGAAACAACTAAATATTTGGGATTACACACCTTGCCTCCATTAGTCCTTTGTGGATCTTCACACCGTATGAATGATAACGGTGTCTCCTTTCAAATAATTTCTGAGGTATTCTTTGTTTCCCCTGTACTCTGTGTAAAAATAAAGTTTCTTTAATTATAAAGTGCATAGACCTACTAGTTTCATGCAGCTGATGAGCTCCTCCTCCACAACTAAGTTCAGCATAAGATGCAAAAATGAATGTATGGGACAGATGCAGTTTATCAGCCTTCCTGAATCTCTGACTTTTGTGCTAGGAAACCTGCCTCTGAAATTCCTCACCAGAATAGCAGAGGTAATGACTAAATGCTGTATCTACCTACCAGAGTTAAAACAAAGGACTCTGTATTTGCCATGGGAGCATTGGTGGTGTATGTTGCAGTCCTTGTACCCATAGTTAGCAGAAGCACCATCTAATTCTGTCTTTTTTTGGAGTAGTCTTGCACTAACCCAAACGTTTCTACACTGCTACACTCCCTGGGCCATGCTCGAGTCAGCCTGTGACCCTCCAGAGAAGATAGCTCTGTAGAATCATTATAGAAGTTTTGTAACCCTTGGGAGGTTGCCTACAGGGAATCACTAAGTTTTTGGCTGGGCAAGGAACAAATCTACTCTCTTGACAGCAGCCATGCATGGGAAACAATAGATTGAAAATCTAGTACTGTAGTAGAATATGTTTTCAGAATTGGCCAAAATGGCTTGCATTCAAATTTGCTCTTTCATGTTGAAATAGACAGCTGTTAGGTTACATGCAGGTTAGGTGACTCTGTAGAGAATTCCATCTGTGTATCAGGATCCCAGCAAGGGACACAATGAATATTGGGAGGTTGTGACTATAAGCACACGCATTCATCTAAACCTGAAAATATTCCTGATATCACTTTGAAGGAATCAGTCAGACTGTGAAGCCAGTTTTTTACCCTGGTGATTGGCTATATACCAAGATACATCTCTAACATGTCATGAAATTCCAGGGACTTCCTTGGCAATGTACAAGCATCACAAAGAGAAGTAGATCACAACAGGAAGTCCTATATTAGCTTGCAACATTTTATAAGCCTGTTTGAAGCTAAATCATTTAATAACTATACAACTGTGAGGCATCTGATTGATAAAGTCTTTTCACCTTTAAAACTTGCAAAAGTAGAAGAAAAGACAAAATCATCATAAATGGGCAAACGTGACCCAAAAGTCAATCTGAGAGATGACCCAAGATGAAGGACTTGTTCCAGACTGTCTTTGAGAAACAATTGACAGAATTTGGTATGTATATAATATGTGGGATGGGTGTGGATCTGAAAAAGAAGAGAGTAGGCAGAGAGAAGCTGAAGATACGAGGAAAGTAAGCAAAGTTACACTACAGTAAAGCAGCTGCTCTCCTGGGAACCTGCAAAGAAGATGCAAAACTGTGTCGCAGTTATGTAGGTGATAAAGCAGAAGAAACTGAGGTTAAAAAGGACCCTTTGTGTTTTTGGTTTTTTGGATCATGCTGTCTAGCTTTTCTGTGCTTTCTCTGATGAGCTGCTAACCCATGTTGTTCCTGCTGAAGAAAACAACTAAGTGCCAGCCTACCACTGGGCAACCCACAAAACTCCTCTGTGGTTATGCTGTCGTCATCAAGCTTTCTTTCTGTAACCATGACATCTTTCTTGTTCATACACTTCCTTGTTATTGTCCTAGCAGCTCTTAGTCCCAACAGTAACAAATATATGGTATTGACAGTTGAATCTGTGCAGCACTAAGATTTTACAAATGAACTGTAGTGGTTCTGAGTGCCTCTGCTTTGGTGTGCCTCTGTTTTGTATGTCCATAGAATCATAGAATCACTATGGTTGGAAAGGACCTCTAAGGCCATTGAGTTCACTGTTAACCCAGGACTCTCAAGTCCACCACTAAACTATGTTCCCCAGTGCCACATCTACACGTCTTCCAAATACCTCCAGGGATGGTGGCTCCACCACTTCCCTGAGCAGCCATTTTCTCTTGTCCTATTGCGTGTTACCTGGGAAAAGAGACCAACTCCCATGTGGCTTTCAGGCAGCTCTGGAGAGTGATAATTTGCCCCCTGAGCCTCCTTTTCTCCAGGCTAAACAACCCCAGCTCCCTCAGCTGCACCTAGTAAGACTTGGTGCACCAGACCCTTCAGCAGTTCTTTTGGCCTTCTCTGGACTCTCTCCAGCACCTCAATGTCCTCTTGTAGTCAGGGGTTTAGAACTGGACACCGGATTTGAGGTGCAGCTTCACCATCTTGGGATGTCTTCATAGATTTTTATTTCCTGGCAATGCTCAGGAAAATCAGTGTGGATTTAATTTAGTAGGCCCTCCATACTGATATTTAGAGCTATTTGAAATGCCTTAAGGAGTCGGAGCTAATTCCCTATAACACAGGACTCACAGGGCATACATATTGTTCAGAAGCAGCAGCTGGAAGTGATGTTCTAACATGCCTCCAGGGTATTGGATTGCCCAGGTTTGCTATGTAAATTTCACATCACCTTCTGCATCCTTTTTGTCTCCATGATCCTATTTGCCAAACAGAACAACCTGTGGTAAAAATGCCTCAGACATGATTTTATGTCAGGAAACTCAATGCATACACTCTCCTGTGTTGGATACCTGAGAGTTCTTATGAAGACAAAACAAAGTTATTTATGCAGAGCAGAGAATGGACAGAAAACATTCCAGGTTTTATTTCATCTCCTTCAGCCATCAAAGCAGGAATAGGGAATGGGTACTTACAAAAGGATTTGGGGTTTCTAAAAGGATAAAGCCATCTCCCCAAAATATTCTGAGTCATGTTGAACTGGAAAATTTTGCTTCTATAATTTCAAATAATTTTATTCTGCTTTAAAATTTTTCAGCCTCCCTTTTTAGTATGGAGTAATATTTTTCAGAGACAATGAAGCATTTCAAGATAGCAATAAAATCTCATTTGGAAAATGCCAAAGTAGGATATTTCAACACACACTTCCTCCCACAACCCCACAAATGAGTCAAACTGGAGAACCATGAAACAGGCATACATGGTGGACAAGCTGTCAGTCTCTGAAGAAAGAATACCTTGTGAGAAAGCGCTTTGGCAGCCCATGGAAATGACTGTGCAAGGTGCAAGACAGCAGAGGGTCCTGTTCCCAGCTAATTGTGGCTTGTGAGGTTTCTGATAACTTGAATTTACAAGGGATGCATGCATACAGTCAGTTGGAAAATGACTACACTGAAGAAATATGAGCAAAGTCACTACAGATATATTGATGTGATGATAGTAGCATTTTGCTCAATGTGCTTGGGAAACCATGAAAAAAGGGTAGTTTCAGAGAACATCTTTGTGCAAGAACTGCAGGACTTGAAACACTTAGGACTTCATCTTCCTAGAAACTGCATGTTTCCCATTTCAAGCAAGTGCTTTTGATCAGAGCCTTTCATTCTCACACACACGACTTCTCAGGCTTTGGACAGGTAACTTCAGCCTTGTCAGTCTGTATCTTTCAAAAACCAATATTGTAACCTAATTTACTAGCGTTCTGGAAATGCATTAGTCGATGTTTCAAAAGTGCTTCTAAGTAACTAACAGTGTGTGAGAATGCACATGCATTGTGTAAGCACTGCCCTCTACTGTGGATTAGGTGAGCTGAGGAACGAGTAGCAAGTTTTGAAAAGCTAACAACTGCCAGACTTTTTACTTTTTTGCGGAGGCAGAAGCTTTTTTGGTGGAACAAGGGAAAATAATCACTGTACTAACTTCTTTTGTCAAATGTCAAGAGGCAGGTTCCAATAAGCACAAATCAGGAAGTTGTTGTGCTATAACACAGAAGACACGCAAAAGATAAAAGCACAAGTGAGGTGCTTATCAAACACTTGTTTGATATGAACTGTTGCTGCATACACTGGAATGCACTAAGTGAGCTACAGGATTACTGCACTGAGTTCTGCCAGCTCACTAAAGGTGTAAGTGAGCTCTAACAACACCAGGGAGAAGAGAATTTGTGTCTATCAGACCAGAGCCCTGCCCATGAATGTTACAGAGGAAATCCCCGTCACCAGCGTGGGAGGCTTTTTTTTCCATTGACCCTTAAAACACCTGCAGAATCTAAAATACCACATAGAGCATAACCTTGTTTCAGTAGCTGATTGGGGAAGAAGTCAACAAAGGAAAAAACTGGTGGCTAGAAGTGGAGTAGAATTATACAAAATAAAATATACATATAAAGATTTTAAGGAATAAAAGAATAGTGGATGATTATATTGGAAGTCCATATGATGCAGTAAAAGCAGTTTCTCTATAGTTTTCAAAATTATTGAGTTCAAAATGCCCTTCTGAATTAGAAAGACAATTTTTCAAAGTAGACATTAATAACAAGAAACAACAATTTGGGCCATTACTTATTTACACTTTTTAATAACATGGAACCTCTCGAAAGTGCTCAGAGAATTTCTCAGTCCGAGCCTTCCTGGAAGTCACTGTAGCTGTGCTGCAAAGTTTCCTCTCCTGCGTAACTTGCCCAAGGGAGATAAAAACACAGTGTTTTTCCAGAATTTGGACTGTCCTCCTCTTCCTTGGTACATATTTGGGTTGGAGCAGCAGTTAGACACAGGAGATCAGATTGTGGTGTTTGTGGCCAGATTTTCGCAGGAGCTTAGTGATCAACGTGCACTCAGAATGTGAGCTCTTTCAGAATTCTGGTTTTCATGTGTGGTTGCTGAGCTATTTTTGAAAGCCTGCCTGGCTGCACAAAACATACTCGTTAGCACTCAGTTGGTTACCTACCTAAGATATGGGTAGTTAAGTGACATATAAAGCCAAATGCCGAATTCATCTTCCACAAATAAATGAATATTATAAGCAAATAATTAATAATCAAACCACTAAGAAACAAAGAAGAAATAACCAAGGAGAACAGACACAATCAATTCAGAGTTTAAAGTCTTGTAAGAGAAATCACAGAGGTCTCGGTTCTGCAAAATATGTGAACAGATTCTTAAATCTATTCCTGTTCAGGAAATCTTGTTAAGCAGGTCCTTTAACTCACTGATTCCAATGGAATTTACACTTCATGTGTTTGAAAAACAAGAATGCAAATACAAGAGATTTTAAAATTGGCAGACAAGTAGAGAAGGTCGGAAAGACAAATAAGAAAAAGAAACTATGTACCAAAAAATCGGTACATTTCAAAATACCACAAAAGCCATTTGAGCCTCTGGGCAACTGTTATCCACTATACCTAAAAAAAAAAATTACACAAGCCACATACATTGAAAATACAAAAAAGCATCCATGCATTCAGCTTGGAACCTCATTAGCTGGTGGCATAAAGAGATAAGATTCAAGCCTGCATCACCTGTGTTCTGACAACACAGCCCACTCAATGAAGCACTGAGCTGTAAAACAAGGTCATAAGTTTTATAAAAAATTTTATGTGATCTGTTGGTGAAAGAGGACTGCATCTGAGAGAGATTTTCAGAGTGCTTTTTCAGAACAGCTCCCTAATTTTTTTTACCGTCTCTTCTTAAAAAGAAAAAAAAAAAATTTCTGTGTTACCCTTGGCAAAGAAATGGTAGATTCCAGCTTTTAGGTATACCAAGTCACATACCCGAGGATAAAAGGGAGCAACATGTTCGTTCTAAAGTAAATTCAGGAGTGCATATACAAACCACAGATTTTAAGAATGGTGCTACATTCCAGGGCTGGAACAGACCTCAAGACATTATGCCATTCCTGACTTTCCCCAAAGACAGTTTTTAATGAAAGCCTGGAAGAGAACAAGAAGAACTGAATTACGTTCCAGGATTTTTGGTCAAGTGCAAAGATGAAGAGTCTGACTCGAATAGGATTTCCATTCTAGACTGCCACCAGATTACAAACATAGTTATTAATCAATCCAGATTCATAAATTTAGCACTTCTAGATGAATCGCAACATTTATGACATGGCTTTTTACATGTGCTGAAAGCTTCCACAGTAATCCCATGTCTGAATCACTGAAAAAAACTGGATAACTCATCATTAAGATTCCTAATTTTTTCTTGCATTTCAGCCTAATTTTTACAAAATATGACTGTCACTTTGTGCTAGTTGATATTACATGAAATCAAGTTTAAGCAAAGCACTATTTTAAAAGCCTAAAGATTGCAGTTCAGCTACAAAAATTGCACAGGCTTGGGCTCAGGATGTATGAAGTTTCATTCCCAACTGTGTCACAGATTCCCAATGGGAATTTGGTAAATGACCTTATCACACTGCACCTGGGTTTACATCTGTAAAAATTCCAAATTGCATGGTAAGGACTTCAGAATATTTTCTAGAGTTATGAATATATACACAGCAGACCTTCACAACGCTGATCTTATATTAGGCTCAACTACAGCACAAGTCAGAGCTTTTATCTTTTTTCTAATTCCTTAAGAGAAAAGAAGAAAAACAGAAGATGGTTTCCTGTTCTGCCAAAAGGAAGAGAGGGTGGGTACAAGGCTAACACACAAAACATGCCCAGGTTCACCACTCTTCCTGTTTGTCTCTGCAGATACATGACAGATGACTCTCAGTTACTTTCAGCTTTGCTAATAATTTGAATGGCAACCACTTTCTTGCACGGTTTGGGGAAGAACAGTGTCTCACTCTGGAGTAATGCCCAGGCACTGATGCTGTTGCCCAAGTGCTACAGGCAGGAAGTGCAGCTGTGACTCCCTGAGAGTGAAAGTGACTATCTATAAAGAGATTTTTACGCTTTACACTTACAAATCATATTTAGGCTTCTAAACCTAAAGTTGATATCTGAATTTTCATGGATTTTGGTGGGAGTTTAAAAGCCTTTATACCTTTATATATCTTTCCAAAAGTACTGGCAAACACACAAAGTGAGAAAAACAAATTATAGGCAACAGTTTTATGCCTTCTGACTTTCTTTTTTCCTCTGCTCAAAACCATAGTGATCTTGATGTCTGACAGTCATGGAGAGAGAACAAATACAAAAAACTTAAGAGAGTTTTCCTGATGGAATTGAGTTTTTCACAATTCCACAGCTGAGTTTTTGAGCTTTGAGGTGTCAAAGTCTTTTAAGTCTCAGAGATCTTGGTCTCCTGGTTGCCAGAAATCAATGAAACCCATAGCCTCACTCACTAAAACCCAGAAAAATGAGATGCCTTCTCATTCCAGAGAAGGCAATGCAGAACTGCTTGCTCAAACTTACAAATCCTCTATGATACCATATGCTGCAAATAGTCCCAGATAGAATATCTGCCTGCACCAGAGTGCACATCAGCTTCTGTTCTTCAAAGCTGCACTGTAACAGCAGTACAGCCTAGCAAACAACCTAGCAGTACAAAGGATTAACAAATCTAAAACTTCACTGCAACTCAGACATCTCTGTTTAGCACTATATTGTATTCTGTATGTGCTGTTTTTTGAAAGCCCATTCATTTCTCAATAAACATTTTATACTATTTTATGTTTTAATTCAAGCTGAGAAGTTAGATGGAGGCTCCAAGAAATCAGATGACTTGTGCAGAAGGTGAGATAAAACAATCAGAATGGTGCATTATGTCATAAAACCTTGGCATTAATAGGCTTGGTTACAGTAAAATTGGTCAAATGTGATGACCTTACAATGCTCAGCACCTTACTTTGCCTGTGAACCTCCTGCTCTGATGAGTAAGACTGGGTGAAGAATGATGTGCTGTTCCACACACATGTGACAGCATGTGATGCACTGCAAAAGGGAATACATTCACCCTGAAGCAGATGTAAGAAACACAAATGAACAGATCTAAGTTGTTGCAGAAATTCCAGCTAGTCACAAGGCAGCTCCCAACAACCAGGAGTGTTCAGCACGTACTCTGGCGTAAGTGAGTAAGGCCCAGCATCATGTCTTTTCTTCAGAACAGAGGGGCCAATATTTTTACAGCTTCTGACCCCCTTCTTTACCCAATGAAGTATCATATCTGTAGTTTCCTCACAAATGTGAACTGAGGAAGACCATTGCAAGGACACACAGGAAAGGTTGATGTAAAGAGAAATTCTGATTAAGTAAACAGAAAGTCTCTTTCCTCTTTTGTTTTATTATTTTAATTCTTATCATTAAGCTGTTACTTTTATCATTTTCCTTTCTCAAAAGCTTGCAAATCAATGTTAATATCAGCTCAAGCTAATAAAAACAGGTTTAGGAAAGACTTAAAATGAAAACCTTCAAATTTCAAAGTTCATAATCTAGCCTAAAGTTTAGTGTTCCCAATGACATTCAGGAAGATTTTGCATGCACGCTCAAAGGCCATCTAGTGACTAAAGTTAACAACCACACACTTTTGACATTGGCAATATTCAAGTCATACTACCCATCAAACATGCAACACACTTTTTCAGTTTCAGAAGCATTTGAAGTATGAAATTATGATATAGTTTAAAAATAAACATTTTTCCATGGTCACCCAAGATCAGATTTTAACTGGTTTTTCCACTCTCCCAAGTAACAAGAACTGAAGAGGCAATATCAAAATCATGCTAATAAAGTGAATCATACTGTGCAGTGCTTGTGTAGTAAGGCTTCGAAGTTTGCACATGGTAAAGTGAGACTAAGTCTACACAGGCACTGTCTTCAAAATTTACTGCACCAACACAGCAGATAGAAAGTAAATCAAAGATATGTACATTATTCATAAGACAGCTGGTGGAGGCAGCTGAACCTGCATGCTCCAAAATTCTAGTTATTTATTAAAATGGTCCACAAAAATCCCCACAGAGATGAACGGCCCCGTGAGCTTGGCACGTCCCAAGATGAAAACAATCATCTGCTGAACTTGCAGGACATAACAAATGACAGCTCTAATACATATGTGCAGAAAGGAGGCTTGGGAAAAAATGGAAATAAGATAGAAACATGTCAACTCTTCTCCTTTTGGCTATGCTCATGATCAGACTGGGATATTTTTACAGAGGACATAATAGATTCAGATTTCTAATTTACAGGTAAATGGCCGTAAATACCCACAAGCAAAGGAGAATCAGAATATGCTCTTCTTTGGCACCAGAAAATGCCCTAAGATTAGATAATAGAGTCCAGCTACAACTCTTGCTTCAGAAAATGAGAGAGGGACTGCTTGGGCTTAATCAAAAATGTAGAAAGTTGAAACAAACCAGGGATATTTTCTTTGTATACAAAGGTGTATGACAGGTTTGAGAGCTTTGGCTTACATTGTTAAAGACAAAACGGATCAATCACTTTCTTTTTCACCAGACAGAACATTCTGTTAGAATATTTATGAGGTCCCAAAAGACAGGTAGTGACAAGTCAAAGTTTTGCTCTTGGAATAATGCAGTGCTCATTTGAAGTTGGTAAAAGACTGTGGCAAATTATAAGTTTGGCATATATACTAAATGAACCAGCTCAGCAGGCAGAGTCTTATCTTTTAATCTCTTCTGATACTGGGACTTCAGTAAATTTCATAGGACAGTATAAGCAAGTTTTCTTTAAAAATTAGCTGCTTTCCTTCTTTCAACACTTATTTCATTCAGTTCTTTAGAGCACAGGAAAAATTAACATCCGGTCTCTCATCAGGTATTTCTCTCTTGGTCTGTCCCTGCAAGCATCTTTCACTGTCCACATCTATATTCCTTCAAAAGAGTGTCATTCAAGGAATTGTGTTAGCTCTATCTATCTAAATAGTTATATTGCTTTTCTTCCACCCTAAGGAGGTACCTGTCTTTCCCACTCTATGCTTGACTGTGCCCAGTAACTCACCTATCCATTGAGTTTGCCTGACCAAACCTTCTGGCTCATGGTCTGGAAAGGAGATATGTTCTTATTTTTCTATCATCCTTTGACCAGCTTTTCTTTCCTTGTCTCAACTTAGCTCTTATTTGACCCCTGTTAATACTTCTGTGACCCTTTACTGGACTCATCTAAAATGCTCCACTCTGAGAAAGAATTGAATAGATGAAATGCAGAGTAAATAAAAGACACTGAGGCAGAAGTGATTGTTTTGGACAGACAGCAAAAACCCCCTTGAGTTTGTGCATGGGTATGATTACCATGGTGTTTTCACAACAAATGCAAATATCAGATGTATGAAATCATGACAATTATTCACTTTACAGATTTCTTCTGTTCTGCTTTTTACATTTCACTTTTTCACAGGAGAAGCATGCAGAACATATTTTTCATATAGGTAATAAATGAATATCCTAATTTCTCTAGTTATAGGATGCTATTGAATTTAGTCTTCTGAAATAATTAACTGTCCACAGACTTTGAAAAGAACTGTTCAGACAACACCAATATTCACAAAAACTGAAATTTACAAATCACCAGATCTCTCTGGAGAGGTAAAATATCTTGTTTAAAATCTGTCCCAGAAGCCTCCAACAACCTAAAATCATAATTACATGCTTCTTGTAGGCAACATTAGCTAATTAATCTGACTTCATAATTTTTTCATACAGCAATCAGAACCAATTGAAGGACTAAATTTTAGTCTATTAAAATAATTATTATTACAGTTAATAATCACAAGTAAACTAACTTAATGTGAGATTAGTTGAGGTAGAACATCATTCCCATCAACCACTTTTTCATCAATATCCTTGTCCTCTGTTTTGATATTGTGCATGTACATATTCTTCTGTACCAATTTTCAGGGATGGAGGAGGGAAAAACATGAAATATCAAATAATTTGAGAAAATTATTGAAGGGTGCTGATGTCCTTAGATGCTCACTGTTTTTATTTGAAAAAATTTTTGTGGGTTTATGTGTATAATCTAGACTCCCTATTATTGGCAAACCTAAAACCACTTAGCAAGAAATTGTTCACTGACTTGGCTTATTTCAGATTTAGGATTGTATCTCATTTTTGTGAAAAACTGGGAAACAGGATCAGCCAATATCTCCTGTGTTGACTTTAGAGGCTGAATTTTGGAAAGCAACATCTAATCCCATGAAACTTCTTCATGAGCTCTAGATCAACCAAAAAAAAAAAAAAAAAAAAAGGAAAAGAAAAAGAAAAAAAAAGAAAAAAAGGAAAGAGAAGTTTCTATATAACTATATAATCATTAAAGAATGACATTAGTAGCTAGATAACAAGGAATATATGATTTATATGTAGAAAGTAACAAAAGTGTATATTTCTTTTTTAATGGGAAAGGAAAAGCCTGGAATTATATGCTACCTTGCTGCCTGCTGGGGAACAAGTAGTTACAGGATGATCTTTAATATGTTCTCACTGACTAAGTGAATGAGATAGTTTCTCTTCCAAAAAACATACAGTGGTGGAAGGATTTATTTTGTTTGAATTTGAATAATCAGTTAAGTGAGACAAGACATAAGCAGAGATTAGACACCAGTCACATCATGCCTCTGACAGGCACTGAAGACATCATACCCTTTTGGAAACTCCAGTTTCTCTTCAGTGCCTACAGGGGAAGTGGAGATGAAAGGCATGGACTGGATGCAAGGTTCTGCTTAACTAAAGTTCATGAGATGAATCCTATGCTAAATGCTGTTAAACAGCAGAACTGAGAGAAAAAATTTTTTTTGTACTTTTATATGTTCTGATACTTAAAGGTGGATAGTAGCAAAAAGATGAAAAAATGAAGCAAAACAAAAGCAAAAACTGTTTTAAAAATAAATGGTGTTTCACTTCTAGCATTTGACTTGAAACTGTGCATTGTTTTTGACCCCTTATATTTAAAAGGAGGAGTATTGACTTTAGTTGGCCCAGCAAGAGTTAATGTCATATGAAAGACATTCAAATAACTCTTCCAGATTCTTTTGATTGATTCTTTGGTTAATTATTCTACTTCTTTTCATATATGGAAGATAAATATAACCCATTAACTTTACTTCTTGTCTCTCTTTTAATACTTTGAAAGAAAAGGCTACAAACGACCCCCTGAAAACTACTTGTAACTAAGCATAAACTCCACCACTTTCTATTGGAGAGGACATGCATGACAAAATAAGCAACAGAAAAAACCCTAAGTTGTTGAATAAACAAAGAATCACTCTGCTATTGGGCAAGTGAAAAGCAAATGCAGAGTAAAGTACATAACTGGAGGGATGATAAATAATGTAACCCTTAGTGAAACCACAGTTGTTTTATTCAATGGCACTCAGCCTTAAAGAGATTATTTTGAGGTTTTGACATTATTTCCAGATGACCTATTAGCTTATTAGGCAGCATGCGATTATACAATGCACTGTTTTATGGGTATTTAATAGCACAGATATTTTTGAGCATACTGTAGGCCATTTTTCACAGAATCACAGAATAATCTGAGTTGGAAGGGAGTCTCAAGGATCACAGAGCCCAATTCCTGGCCCTGTAAAGCACCATCCCCAAGAGCCACACCATGCGCCTGAGAGCATTGTCTGAACACTTCTTGAACTCTGTCAGGCTGGTGCTGTGACTACTTCCCTAGGGAGCTGTTCCAGTGCCCAACCACCCTCTGGGTGAAGAACCTTTTCCTGATATCCAACCTAAACCTCTCCTGACACAACTTCAGGCCATTCCCTCAGGTCCTGTCACTGATCACCACAGAGAAGAGATCAGTGTCTGCTCCTTTTCCTTCCCTCATAAGGAAGTTGTAGACTGTGATGAGGTCTCCCCTCAGTCTCCTCTTCTCCAAGCTGAACAGACCAAGTGACCTCAGACCTCACACAACTCCCCCTCAAGGCCCTTCACCATCTTTGTTGCCCTTCTTTGGACACACGCTAATAGTTTAATGTCTTTCTCATATAGTGGCACCCAAAGCTGCTCACAGCACTCAAGGTGAGGCTGCCCCAGTGCAGAGCAGAGCAGAGCAGGACAACCCCCTCCCTTGTCCATCTGGCAATGCTGTGCCTGATGCCCCCAAGACACACTTGGCCCTCCTGGCTGCCAGGGCACTGCTGACTCATGTTCAACTTGCCATTGACCAGGACCCCTAGGTCCCTTTCCATGGCACTGCTCTCCAGCATCTCATTCCCCAGTCTGGCTGTACAACCAGGGTGCACAGTCCATGTGTCTGGTGATTGTCCAGCCCTCTAATTTGTCAAGGTCTGAATGTCCTTAAATAGCACATTTGATGTTTTTCAAGTTGCACTCTTTTTTTTTTTTCCTTGCTTTACTTTACATGTCATTGCTTCTGGTTAAACTTTCTTCTCTCTCTTTCTACAGGCGGGTCAAAAGCTTTAACTCAACAAGTACCTCAATACCACCTATGGTAATTTTCTAGTATTATTTGAAATGAAGAAGAGGTTGGAATCCTATCTTGAGATACCTCACACTCACTGTGCTGCTTAATACTGTGTTACTCCTGGATGATTACTTCTCCTGAGTAATGATTACTCTGGAGAAAATGCTTATTGCTTCAGTAAAGGAGCCACTGGGAAAGGAACTCTTCCTATACAAAGGCCATAGGGACATTAATTTAATGTGACCACAATTATTTCAGTAAGTTCTGCATAAAATTCTTCAACTGAGGTGCTTAAAGAAACAATAGAAGAAAGATAAGATCTTCACATGGATAAAAAATTGGTTAGATGATCAGAGATAGAGGGAAGGGATAAATGATCAATTTTCCAGGTGGATAGAGATCACTGGAAGAGAGACCTTCAGATAACCCATCTGGGCCTAGAACTTTTTTGCCCAACATATTCCCAAATTTGCTTTAAGTAGAGAGTTGGAGTGTAATTGATGTGTTCAAAAACCAAAAGTATATATTCATGAAGGCAAATCTGTGAATCCATTACTATTAACTCAAAACACACCATCTCCTGGTCTTAAGCCCATGATAAACAAATCATCACAGGATAGGAAAATATTTGGAGGAAGGATGATGACTTTTTATCAACTGTTCACAGTCTTGGATGAAATACTGGACTAGGTGGGCTTTTGGAGAAGTCCAAAAATTTAGTAGCAGCATGAATTAACTACTTATTTCTTTAGAGAATGGTCACTACCAAGTCTACAAGTTAACTCCATAGGATTTGCCATTTCCCGGCTTTGGAGAAAACTGGGTCTACAGATGTGTTAGCTTTCAGAAGGGGCAAGAATTCATCTCTGCTCCTTATCAGACTTGTCAGATAACCTGGTTCACTCTGCAATCCCCATAACCTCTGTGTTAAGGCCTACAATTAGAATAATATTTGCAAGTTGGACAAGGGGACTTCATCACCAGGTCCCCAGCACAAATATACATGTATGGTCAAATTCAGAGGTCCTTCTAGCAACTGCAAAGAAAACTGGAGACCACAGAGTAAATGGCAGAAAATTCTGTTGTCATATGACTGAGAGAAGGGGACTCTACAGGCAAACACTGTCAAGATGTGATCTTCTAGCACTGAGCACTTCCCCTGAACATGAACTGAGAATATGTGGAGAATAGCTCCTCAGCTCGCATCCTTTCTCTGGCAGGTTTTGATTCTCCAGTCCTAGAATGACCTTTGTTTTCAGCTTCTCACATTTGCTTTGCTATTTCAGAGCTTCACTGAATTTGCTTTGCTCAGCAGATGCAAAAGACTGTTAGGGAAGTTCAAAGTTGTGGACTGCCAAAGCCATAGCACTTCATCTTCTCACAATAGAGAAGCTCCTGTCTGCTGCAGATGTTTTATATACTGTAGCTCATCTGTCTCAAAGGCTGCTTCTGTCTCTTTTTTACATTCATACCAGACACAGAGGAGAAAGTGACTGTAGAATTTGCTTGCAAAATGCCGACTGATCTCTTTTTCAGCCCAACTTCCCCAAACAATTTAGCTGGGGAATGTCTTGGGACTTGTATCTAGAAAGGTTAGCAACTTTCATCACATTGCATGTCTGGGAGCTGGTGGTTGGGCTCTGAATCGTACAGATAAAATCTAGAATTTGTTTATGTAGTCTCATTAAAAATAGTACCTAAAAACTCATCTACTTTTTATATTGATATTTCCACATTTATAGTCAATACCTCAGCATCACAGGAAAACTTGTAAAGGCATACTGGGCTTGGAAGAACACTTACACCATTTCCTTAAGAAATTTATGCTGCACTATATCAGCTTCAAGGTTTGTCCCTGAGTTCAGTTTGACTTTTTCTGACAACTTTGGGGGAGTCAGAATTTCAGTCTAATACCCCCCAAAACATTACCCCCCAAAAATCACCAGAAAGCCACCAGACAGTTTCTATCTGCTTCCAGGACCTACTGTCCATTTCAGAACACTTTGTTGACTGTAACCCAGATTACTGACTTGATGACACTAAGTTTCAGATTTTGTCTGTGTTCATTTCAGGAGTGTCTCTATCTGCAGGAGTGTCTCTATCTGCCAGAGTATCTCTGTCTCTGGCTGCTTTTCCTTCCATTGGAAAAATTAATGGTTAGATAAAAGTGCATATATTAAGTCCTCTTTCCCCTTCTCTTTTCCAGAGGCTTGCAGAAAAAATACAGCGGAGCAGTTCTGACTGATGTCTGAGGTCTAATTTTCATATGTAAATGCAGAACACAGTAACTGAGAAATAAGAGTGAAAATTACATGGCATGGGCAAGAAAAAAAAAAAAAAAGGAAAATTATGTAGTCTATTTTTTATTCCTTGTGGTTTCTTGGGTTCTTTTGTGTTCTGTTATATGGCTGCAGTAAGCATAAAGCAATTTAAAATGCAAAGTTTGAAGATAGAAACTGGGAACCAAAACCACTGCCAGAATTTATGGCACTTAGAGACTTTTTGGTGACAATAACATGTATAAAGTATCACTAACTGTGCAGTAACTGCACTATTTAACTGTGCAGTAAGTAACTGCACTACTTGATAGCAAAATGGAACCTAGGAGTTTATTTACATTCCTCTATCATGTTCTAAGAAATTACTACCCTCATCTATGAGCATGTAGCATGAGATTTGTTCTAGCTATGAGCATTTCTCTATGAAAATCACTGAAATTACCTTCAAACATATTACTTTTTGCTGATTATGTCTATCCTTAGAAGCCCTGGGCATATATTTCTGCTTTCCACAATTTTTATTAGAAAATTCTGAAACCATCAACCCAATTTTACTTTATGTTACATGGATGGAATATCCATTTTGATGCTGCAATCACTACAAAATGATCAGTCACAAATTTATGTTAGAAAGAGATGACAGGAAAGGTAGACATGGGACCCAGGTAAGGCACAGGAGGGAAGGCATCACAAGGATGACTCATGTTTTGTTGTGTTCATTTTGTGGAGTAAAATGCAATTTAAATTGTCTCGGATTTGTAGACAGGGATTCTATGCAGTTCATCCCGGTAAGTGAATTCGCCAAGGAAGGCTGAATTGTTTATATTGTCAACATTCTGAGGAGATCCATGCTTAAAGAAGCACATGGATGAGTTGGTTATGTGTCCAAGCTAGTCCTCTCTGCTACGACTCCCTTTTACTTCGCTTCAGGATTCCTGTGGATCAGTCCTCTTGATTCTTTGACATAAACAGCTGCTTTCATTCTCTGGCAAAGTAACAATGTACCTAATCTTCCTATAAACTGATGTTTTTCATCAGACTTTATTTGCTTCCCAGATAACTCGTGTCGCTCCTCTTCCCCCTCCCTCCACCTTTCAAAAAATCCCTTTTCAGCTCCACTACAGATTGTAAATACTCGGATGCCATAAGAACACGCAAATATCCTTGGATTCCAGACACTTTGTCTCTTTTTGTAGCAGGGCAGTGAAGACAAAGAAGCAGAGCTATGGATGGCCACGACAGTGACTGGTTCAGCACTGATCTTTGGCTCTGCAGCCGCAACTTCCTTGGTTGCTTTTTTTTGGGAGCAGCTGCAGGGAGCACGATGCTGGTTCCCCGTGCCTCTGGCCGGGTGCAGTCCGCAAGCCTGGCTGCTTCAGAGAACCCCTGGAGCGGGGATGGATTGGGATTAGTTCATCAAACCCAGCGGAGGGACGATTTCGGACGGCGCTGCGGCGGCAGCAGCAGCAGATGTTTCCCCGGGGTTTGAGGATGTGAAAGCCTCTTGCCGCCTCCCCTCCCTTCCCGGCTTTCCCGGAGATGCAAGTGCAGAGCTGGGCGCTGCGGCTGGGAAAGCCCCACCGCCGCCTCTGCCTCGGCAGATCCGGGACAGGGAACGCCGATGTGCCCTGAAGTGCTCGGGGACGCCTTCTCCTCCTCTTCCACCTCCTCCTCTTCAGCATCCTCCTCCTCTTCCTCCTCCTCCTGCCCACCCTCCTGCCCACTCCCCTGCAGGCATCCCATGCAACCTTTTCCAATGCCTGCCCTTTCAGGGAAGACATTTTTCCTAACATCCAATCTAAACCTGCCCTGGAGCAGCTTGAGGCCATGTCCTCTGGTCCTCTCTCAGGTTTCTTGAAGGGAGAGCCCTCTTTGCAGCCTGGTGGTTTGAAGTTTGTGTTGCTGTCTGGGACATGCTGTTCCATAATACAGGAGTCTTCCCCTGTGGGTTTTGTTTTATGCTTGACAGTACTTTACGTATCAATGCTCACTCAGTGGATTAAACTTTCTTCCATGTGTGGATTTGCAGATGGATGCAGGAAAGCTAAAGGATTTAGCTGAAAACTAAATCTAATTTGATTTTTTTTCCAGCGCAAGAATGAGCAGTGAGTGCGGGAGAGAGAGGGGTGTTTCGCCTTCCCATGTAGCAAAGAAGCTGCATGCCAGGGTGGGGGAACAGTCTCGAATTCCCAGTGAGGTTTTGAAAGTTGGACTAAGTAAATTGCTTAGGCTTTCTGGGAATATTAAATGAGGTTATTTAATTTGTACATTAGTGTACCTATATGTGGGATCTTCTTACTCTATGGTCTGGTGATCGAGTTTTTTTAGTTTCTTTAGAAAGTCAATTTAGAAAATAGTCTCGCCTCTATTTTCCAGGGGTGAGATCAGAGATGAAGTTCAAAGTTCTACTCTCTGACAAAAAAGGGAAAGCCATATGCAGTATTTTAGTATATATTCTCTAAAACATCATAGTATTTCCTCTATCTTTGGTTTTAGCAGGCACAATAGACATTGTCAGCTGCAAAAAAGACACCTCAATTTTATTGCACTGGAGAGTTATTAATATAATCTGAGTTTCAGACTGATGTAAAGAACATGAAACTTTTTTAAATTTTGGGTTGTTTATTTGTTGGTTTATTTCGGTTTTGGTTTTGTTTTTATTTAGTAATGCTGACACTTTTGGCACATATATTTTACCTTAACTATTTAATTAAACATTTTGAGGACAACATGGAGTATGTTTCCTGAAATGTCTTAATTACATTTGAGTTTTCTGACCATCTGAAGGAAGTTTCCATCTTACTGAAAAGATACTACATTTTTAACTTTGGCATGCTAGATGATAAAGTTTCATTTTGAACTTATGAAACACATGAGTGGTGTAATTGTCAGAAAGAAAATATAAAGAGCCACCTGAAAAACAGAGTATAGTTCATATCTTGCAGGCTGTTTGTCTAAAGGGCTGCATTTAACTGAGACAGATTAGAAACTGAAGTTTCTCCTTTATGACTTTAACAGGACAAGTAATAGAAATGGTAATATTTCTGCACAGCACTTACCATGAATAGGCAGTTTAGAAATGCCAGCTGTAACTAAAATACTTGGATCTAGAAAACCACTTGACTATTCGCATGATTGAGAAAAATAACTTAAGTAAGTAGAATTGCTATTTATATAATCTTTTGGTATGGAAATGTCATTACAAAAATTATCTCAAAATATAAAAAGTTTGAAAAAACTTTTAGCAGTTACCATAACTTAAATCTTTTACTATCACTTTATAGAATTTTCATTTCTAAATAAATGAATTGAATCTATGCCAATTGAACATTATAATACTACAGCACTTTATTAATTAATAAACTGTTTAATTATTTAAGGCTCATTCTAAACTGTTTCCTGCCAATGCAATATTCAGACTAAATTTAATTTTCTGATAAATTATTATGAAGATGATTGCTTTTGTAATTCTAATTCTGATTTTAAGGCTAAAAGATTCAGAATAAAATATTTTATTAAATAGGAGAATGTACTTGATGTGAAACTTTAAGGTGGTGATTGGCCCTTCCTTTCAACTTAATGAGCATAGGAATAATGTTAATTTGGTCTGATATACCCTGATTCCTTCTTTGGACAAGAAGTGGGAAGAGACCCCTCTTTACCCGAGGCTGTTGTAACTTCCTCCTCAGGAAGGTTTGTTTTTCTGTACAAATACACGTACAATTCACCTACTATTTCTTATCTTGAACTGAGATTCTTCTCTAATATGCAGAATCCCATCGAAATACAAGAGCTCAATTTCTCTGAGTTTAAGTAATATCTGTACAGCTGCCCAAGTATATTTTAAACGCATTGAACAGGATGTTAGCATTTTACTCTTGAATTTAATTCACAGCAGCTCTTTTGGCCTGTTTTGGTAGCATAAATTGGTAGTAAAGTTATTGAATTAACTCAGTGTGATTTTAAAGTTGCCCAAGGAATCCTCAAGTAGCAGATACTTTATCTGTCAAATGTACCCTTTGGAGACATGGACATAGAAAACTGGGAGCTTTGAACTACCGTGGACTTGGGGGTGAATCGCCCCAAACTTCTGTGTGTATGATAGTGATGGAAACTATTTTTCTTCACCTGTGTTCTGCAAAAGGAACTGTTGTTCACACACATGTATAATACCTGTAAGAAGTGCAAGTATATGAGGAATCAGACCCTATGTATTTCTAGTGTATTTGGCTGCTTAAAAAACTTATTTAGGGAGTTAATTCAGAAATTAATTAATTTTTTTCAAAAATTTCTGAAACAAATTATTTTTCCCACTTCTTGTTAAGTATAGATTCAGATCAAAGGGACGGAATAATATATTTCATGACCTTAAGATGTGGTTTAAGAAGTTCCCTTCTACTTTATTTTCTGTGGCTCTTTCTGTGGGGACTTAATGACTTGTTGATTTTTATTTTTTCTCCTGTGGAAAGGGTGTCTTTAATCTCGTCATATGCACTCCTGAAACAGAGAGAAGGAATGGGAAAATCATTTCTACTAGACACTACTGCAATGAGTACCATTTTAATTCCAAAGGAATTCCAGTAAGAAATCTAAAAAAGTTTTGAAAAAAATTTGAAAGACAGTTTCAAATGTGAGGGAAGGGGTGTTATAGAGTTGGGATTCGTATGTGGACAGAAATATTTGCTGAGTGAATTGGCTGCTATGCAAGGGAAATGTGTTTGCACATGATATATCATTTAAGCTGACTTTCTCACAGTCTAGCATGCAATGTCATTGAAAATACTAAGAAAGCAAATCCAGAAGTTCTTCAGTGTCTTCCTTTGGTAATTATATTGCTTTCGCTTTTTCTAGTTCTTTTTAAATAAAGAGTTCAAGAGCTCCATCTTCGGGTTTAAGGTGTTATTGTAAAAAAAAATTTTCTTTTTGCGTTAAGTAGTACCTGAACATCCTACATCTACTCATACGTTTACAGTGCTTAACATTTCTAGATAGATTTATTCCACTGCCTTTTGATAAACTTTGAATACTCTTTTTAATATAATTGTTTTCAGTTCTTCTCTCATTAACTTATTTGGTTTTGGGTTATGGTTTTATGTTTCAATAATGATACACAAATCAATTTGACAGTTCATAAAATATTTATGGACCATGACAGAAAATAGTGGCAGACAGAATTTTAAAACAGGCTGTTTTTCAGGTAGGCTTAGTTATTGGTTAGAAATTAGTATGCTTTTATTAAAATCAGAGCATATGCTGCTTTTTGTCAATGGGGAATCTGTTAATTTTCTTTTGGGAACAGAATTTTAGTGAAAAATTAATGTTGTTTATGCCAGTGCAGCAGAATCCTAAAAGACTTAAAAATTGCAGTGAAAAAAATTCATTCCATTTTATTTTTCACTAAAAAGTTTCTAATTATTCCAGGAAGTCTCTGGGGAAAATAAAGTTATTTGGGGGGAAAAAAAAAAAGTGAAATAAATTAAATTCTTAATCACAGAAATCCACCATATATGAGATACACTTATGAGTATCTTCTGTCTCCTTTTTTTTCCCCTTTCTCAAGTGAAGTTTTATTTCTTTTTACTTTCTAAGTATTTTTGATGGCATACCCTGCTGACATTTTGAAATGATAAAGCACAGGCAGTTCTTTTAACTTACCTTGATTTGGTCTTGTCCTTACAGCTGGAGATTTTTACTTACTTCTGTTTTCCATAAGAACACTGTAGAGAAGTACAATTGCAATTTTTATAACAGAAATGATGACTTGATGATTACCCATTATTGCTTAAATCAAGATAAATCAAACCCAAGTTGTGACTTGACCTCATCTCTCTTCTTGTCCCCAACAAATGTGTCAATCTATAAGCAGTTTATGGGACAATTTATTATTGCTTTTAGTATTTGAATACTGAATCTAAGTTAGCAACAAGCACTGATCTAGTGTCATGTAGTTATTTAGCCTATCTTCATAAAATTATTGCTACTGACGATATGTTCAGTATTTTATTGTTGCCTTTTGCATTTGAGACTTTCTCATCCATTGTATTTACTTTCTTCCCCATATTTCTCCACATGAATTAGAAGTCACAATTCCTTAACTCCCTGTAACTCACATTCTTTCCAAGCAGAAGGTGGAGACAAAGAACACAAAATGTTGAGAGGCTAAAAGCTGTTCTCATCTTCCCGCTGGCTTCATTTCTGCGCCTCCGAAAACTGTCAGAGAACCTTAGATCAGACGTGGACTAGAAGGACACCTGAAAGAGACCTCAGTGTTCTTCCAGGAATCTTGGATGTCTTGCAAAGCTTTGCAATCTTTATGATTATGAAATCTTTATGGTTTTAATTTTTGTTTAAAATAAAAGAAATGCAAATCACAAAAGAAATAAAGTAACTTATATTTCATCTCATGGAGAAATTCAGAAAATCACAGTCATGACAGAACCCAAGTTCATTGTTGCATTGATGATTGATGTATATATTGATTGACCTACTGACTGAGGATATTGTTAGAAAGCAGCTGAATTTTATACGCATTTTGGACAATACTTATTCCCATTTTCCTCATTATAGACAGTCTTAATGTAAAATGTGACAGGTCTGTTGTAAAACAGGAATGTATTTAAAATTAAATTTAAAATTAAGTGCTATTTAGAATAAGGGTGCTTTTCTGGTATCAGACCTGTGGCATTGTTTTTGTTGCCACAATGACTCATGGTTGTAAAGACATGAAACAGATATTAACTCAATACCCATTGAAGAAAACAACTATTAAAGAGTGTAGCTTAACTTAATGCATGCTGGTTGGTTTTTCTTATAAATGAAATAGTTGTATTGATGTCATTGTTCTATCTTCCAAGTTCAACTCTCAAAGAGTTTTTAAGTGTGGCACCAAGAAAAAACAGCTTAAAAAGTAGTGACATCTGTTGCACTTCCACTATTTTTTTTAAATATAAAGTAACAAATTCAGTGAAAATATTTGTAGAAGAAAAGGTCCTCCTTTATCAAATCCCTTGTTACTGAATGGCTTTGAATGGTTTTAAGTGTTTTGATTAACTACAATTCTGTACTGACTGATGTGCACTTAATAAGTAATCCCACAGATTTTTTAAAAATTTCTTTGGATTTTTACTCATAATTTTCATGAAACCAATATTATTATTTTCTGTGTTGTTGTAACAATAATAATGTTCTGTGTACTCTTCCCCCAGGCTTTTGGACAGTTTGCTTCAAAATATAGCTTTCTTCCAGTATAGGTATTCCAACTCCATCTAACTTGTTATGTTCACTGAACCTGAAGCTTAAAGTTCATGCTATATTCTACCAAAAAAAAAAAAAAAAAAAAAAAAAAAAAGTGATGAGTGATGAGTTAAGAATGTATTGCTTTCTAAGTTGCATCTATCTAACTACAGAACATGACATTATCACTTTATTTTCTCATTAAGCAAAACAATTACTGAAAAATCTGATAGTTAAATTTTTCTATGAAGGTGAAGAAATTTCTGGGAAATTTTTAAAGGTTTCTCTTAATAGTTTGTAATATTATTTAATATTCAATAATGGCTCTGAGTGGTATAAAGGTTCATCCTATTAGTGTATTTTTTCTCTCTTCTGACTCTGACTGATGCCTGTAAATGTGACTACTACATGAATGGCTCAGTGCAATTTCAGAGTTAAAAGGTCAGATTTAAGTGTTTTATGCCAACTCTATTTCTAAACAGTTTAGTATTAAAAAAGAATATTTTTACTATCTCTGGGACAGACAATTATGAGTATACTAGGTTTGGTTCCAGTGTTCTTTTGACATACAGGGCAACATCTTTATTTTGAGGAGTGTTTTTCTTTTTTTCCGCCCCAAAATTTGGTTAAATACAGTCCTGCACTTTTTAAATCCTGAAGTTTAAAAATATATATTCTTTTTTGGAACACTGTCTAATCTAAGGTAAATATTTTTATGATGTAGAAAATATGAACAAATCAGAACAATGGCAAAGAACTTTAATTAAAGAGTAAAATTTTATTTTGGAAGGAAGAAGAAAAGGTTGTAGACATTTTTTTCAGCCTTTATTTTCTATCAGATGCTCTTCCGTATCCTATGATACATGCTTAAAAAACTGTCTTGGAAATTTACAATGGTATGAGAGTATTCACTACCTTGGAAGGTTATGATAATAATAACACAATAATTTTGTTACTTATAGATAAATTTTTTTTTGACTATGGTTCCAAAACAGAACAAAGGCACCTGGAGGAAATAAAAAAAATATGTGAAGAGGGAAACAGATGCAACATATAAAATTTTGCCCCAAAAAACTACTACTAAAGCCTGCTGGTTAGTGAATTTTGAGAAAAAGTATTAAAGACTTGCAATGGAAAATGACTAATTTGATTGACTAATGCATTAATATGCAGAATTCATATTAATTTTCATGCTTCAAGGTTAGAAACTAAAACCTGTAAATTGCATTTATTTCCATGATATAGTATTGTAAAATGGAAAATATATAGTTTGCTGTTTTCTGCATTATACAGTACTGTAAAAAATCTGAGTATTAGCTGGGATGGACATACCTATTGATCGTAAAATTCTTTTCTGGAAAGATGCCTCTAATGATGTCATTGTCCTAATATGCTAGTATGGCATGAAAACTCCAAATCATTGTTTCTACATGGAATATGTTGGGTTACTTTTATATATGTTATTTTTCTCAAATAATAAGTATTGCTCAGAGATCATGACTGGCTCATCAACAATATCTTTCAAAGGGAACTCAATTTCTGCTTTCTTGTTTCCTTCTATATGTGTCTCAATTAACCTTTATTATAATTTCATTCTTAAAAAGAATAATAAGAGTTGTGATTAAATTATAAGCCCATTTAATCTCTTACTAATTTACAATTTACACAGTGAACCATTCATCCTTTTACAAGGGAAATCCTACCCTATTTGCTTTCCTCTTAGTCTAGACTAGTGTCTATCAGAACTCTGTAATTTCTCTGATATTTTCGTATTACACAATCTGAAATACCATTTATATCATAGTGATTCTTCATTCTTATTCCTCTACATGCCAGCCTTCATGGCAGAGCATCTTTGATTTATGTGATTTCTATCTAATGCTGCCCTGTGTTTATGCTCTCAATCTGATAATGGATTTTGCCCTCTGAATTTCCAGCATCCTTTGCCTCAAAGTGGCTTTGTTTGTATTTAAGGCTCTGGGCAATGTCATCGAGGTTTAAGCTGCTCATCTGCCTTTGGATGCATATATTCTGGTTATCTGAGTGTCCTGCAGTGCAACTGATCTATTTTGATGCCCAGTCTGCGATGCATGACAGACACAGTACCAGGAGTGTTGTCATGTGTCTGAGCACTGAGCCTAATCTGATCTGACAGAAGAAAACCTCTGATTCACAATTAACAAAAATTGCCTGTCTCACTCCTCTGGCTTCTGTTTACTCAAACTGCAGTTTCATCTGTGTAGCACAGAAAACCACGGAGACCTCAGACTTCTTCCAGTTGACATGGTTAAATCCCGAAGGGCAGATTGCTTTAGTAGCATCCCAAGTTGCTATGCCAACCTTGGTTCACTAGCAAAAAGCTATGGTGGAAGGGATTCTTGGCTCTGTGGCAACTTCAGGTGTACTGGAATCAGCAGCAGAAGGGCAGGAACCATTGCAGGAAGAGAAGAAACTTATGATTTCCTCATATATACATATACAACTTTGTGTCAGGATGAGACAGATTTTAGACAAAAATATTTTTAAAAAGTGGTAATCAAAGGACTTCAGCTTCAGCCACCACAGTTTGGAAAATACCACAGAGACACTCCTTATTTTAGAGCTGTTAATATATTTTTTCCACTCAAAGGAAATATAAATAGACAAAAAGCTCTTTAAAATTTCTAGCTCATTAAATGTTTGCTGTGTAAAAAAAAGAATTTGATCACTTGGTCTCCTTTTAGAATGGATGTAATCCTTTCTAGGTGGTAAAAAATATCTGGGTTTTTGTGTGACTGCTTAGTCTTCTATTATCTGTCAGCAAATCTCCATAACAGTAGGAAATTAGGATTCATGAACCTTGCTTGATAGATCATTTCATACTTTTGTTGTGTGGTTGTAAGAAAGAAAAAATGGAAACATTGTATTGTGAATCAAGTTTTAGGAAAGATTAGTAAAATACCTCTGCTTGGGATGCTTTAAAATAAATAAATGCAATTGTTTAAGCATAACATCTGCAGGAAGAGAGTCTGTCTTTGATTGCACAATCTGTCAGACTTAGAAAAACCAGATTCTCTCTCAGACACATCAGCTCTTGGCACATACACACCCTAAGAAGGTGTTTTGTGTCCCAAAATTCTGTCTAGCTATATGCGCTCAAACATCATTACAGTAAAAGTCCACAGAGTGCAATCAGCACTTTCCTTTCTGTAGCATTAAAACTGAGTTGTTTTTTGAGCAAGCAGCTTTGTTCACAGGTTGTCCCAATCCACATATAGAGTAATGAAAAATTAAATACTGCACAAAATTGAATTTAAAATCACTACAACTTTAAAATTAGCAAGTAATTTTTCTTCAGTTGGCATAGTGGCTCTTTTTTCTGAGATCTGGAAATTGTACTTTGAAGTTTTTGAGTAGCTGTTGGGCTGGCTGAGAACAAGAGATTTTCAAAATATACTTTGAATGGAGGAAAGAACTCTTCAAAATAATTGCTTCTTAAGTTCAGGATCTTAGTGTTTTACTGCATAAACCAGAATTTTTTATGTTGTCCTAAGCACCCAAATAGAACAGAAAAAAGATAGAGTTTCAATTTTTGTTTCCAAACGCAAACATTGGAATAGGCCTGTTCTAGTTGTGTGAAAATGTACATGGGAATTTGGACTTACATTAAAGTAACAGCTTTTCATACAGACCACCCCCTAGTATAAGCATAGAAGGAATATTTGTGTGGCAAGATTGTGGCTGTCCTTTCATAAGACTGAAAAAAGTGCATACTAGAATTTTGTAAAACAAAGCAACTGAGAAATTAAGTACCTGCCCTCAGCCTCTCAAGTACAAGCTAAATCCCAGATACTCTAAAACCTTCTATTGGTGTATCAAACAGTTCTATGGATAGGAAAGAAAAGAGAATCAGAAGAAATATTAAACAGCTTTTAGTAGATGTGTCCATCTGTTTACTCATTTTATCCTTTCAATTGATATGTGAATTATTTCCTGAGAAAACTGAGTCCTACAAAACATTATGTTCCATTTGTAAGAAGCTTTTCAGTGAACTCAAGTTTATTAGATATATGATTAGATATATGTTTTATATGTACATATATAGCTAATATATATGTTAGCTTATGTTTCTGTACATGAATAATTAATCACTGGATTTCCCTGTTTGTATATCTTTATATATTACTTATTTAAATTTGAGCATGCCCAGTAGTTTCATCCAAATTTATGAATTTGGATTGATAGCTGTTTCTAAATGTCCGAAAAATCTCTTTCTGAGAAGTCCATTGGCATGATTCTGCTGACATTTAATTTTGTACTTTTTGTATAATTTAAAAATTCAGAAGTTGATCTACTGTAAAACTGCTCTGAATAAGAGATGGGGTGAGAGGATAGGGAGTAACTTCATTTTTTACACTGAAAGAACTGGAAGAGGAATCAATCTGTTGGTTTTACATTTAGTAAACAGAGAAACTGAAATATAGGAACATTAGCTATAGATATATTTATACAAAGTTAGGGGATTCTTAAAACTTGCTTGATACATAATTTCATACATTTTCAGTGGGATTTAGAATTTGTAACATAGTTCTCAAAGAAATAGTTCTGGTTTTCATCCTTCTAATTCTGGAGGGTCCTGGAAAATGATCTAGCTTCCTCTCTTAGCATTTATTTAAAAAGAGCTTCAGTTTTAAAACTTGCCAATTTCCACTGACTCCAGGGAACCTCAGAATTTGCTTTTGGTCCATGGTGCATGTGAAAATCCTCCTGTGTAATAAAGGCATATTGACAGAATCACAGAATATTCTGAGTTAGAAGTGACCCACAAGGATCATGGAGTCCAACTCCTGGCCCTGCACAGCAGCATGTGCCCAAGAGAGTTGTCCAAAAGCTTCTGTCACACCTGGTGCTGTGACCCCTTCCCTGGAGAGCCTGTTCCAGTGCCCAAACACCCTCGGGGTGAAGAACCTTTTCCTGATATCTACAGCAAATGAGAAGCTACGTATAATCACAAAATCCACAAGACAGGTTTACCTAAGAGAACTGCCAGAGGTCCATTTCTAGTTTTGTTTTTCTGTCTCTTACAGTAGCATATAAAGGATTGCTAGGGGAAAAATGTAAAAACAGGCCAAAAATGGAATAAAATTTTCATGGTGTTGACTCTTGCTCTTGGCTGTCTGCAGTTTAGAGACACCCTGAACCAGAGGTTGCATCAGGAGCATCCTATTTAATAGTCTCTGACATTACTTCCATAATTTTGAACTGTTCTTTAAAGACAGTACTCTGACAAAACCAACCAACCAACAACAAAAAAAATCCAAACTGACCTAACCATCAACCAATCAACAAAACAAAACCCCTGCCATTCAAGTATGTACAAAATTAAAAATCAGTGGCTTTGGTTTGCTTTAATCTTGTTTACTTTTCACTGAGTACCCCTACTTTCTATAGCACAACAAATGCTGAAAAATTATTCCCTTAACTCCTTTCCTCATTTAGTTTCACAGCTCACAACATCACAGAATCACTGAAAAAGCTCAGTTGGAACTGACCCTCAAGGATCATTGAAGTCCAACTCCTGTCCTTGCACAGGACATCCCAAGTCATTCCATGTGTGTGAGGACGTTGTCCAAACACTCCTTGCACTCTGGCAAGTTTGGTGCTGCAACCACTTCCCTGGGGAACTGTTCCAGTGCCCAGCCACCCTCTTGGTGAAGAACCTTTTCCTGATATCCAGCCTAAACCTCCCCTGACTCAGCTTCAGGCCATTCCCTCAAGTCCTGTCACTGCTCAGCACAGAGAAGAGATCAGTGCCTGCCCTTCCTCTTCCCCTCATGAGGAAGTTGTAGACAGTGATGAGATCTCCCCTCAGTCTCCTCCAGGCTGAACACACCAGTGACCTCAGCTGCTCCTCATTCAGCTTCCTCTCAAGGCCATTCACCATCGTTGTTGCTCTCCTTGGGACACTGTAATAGTTTAATGTCTTTCTCATATTGTGGCACCCAAAACTGCCCCCAGCACTGGAGGTGAGGCTGCCCCAGTGCAGAGCAGAGCAGGACAATCCCCTCCCTTGCCCAGCTGGCAATGCTGTGCCTGATGCCCCCCAGGACAGGGTTGGCCCTCCTGGCTGCCAGGGCACTGCTAACTCATGTTCAACTTGCCATCAAGCATATTAAATAATACATAATGTGATTCACATCACAAACCTGCTCACTTGTCTTACTGAGCCTCCTGCGGAGAAGTAACATGGGAAAAATACTAGATTTCAGGAAACGGTAGATAGCTATCACTTTAAAAATTTTGCTTTAAAAATAACAGTGTAAATGTGAACCCAAATTCAGCTGAGTGGGCAGTATTCATTTAGATAATCCCAATGAGCAAGGTGTTTTAAGTTTGGTTTCTTTTAAAAAGAGTAGGGAAAAAACCACCTAAACCAACAAAATAAAAGGCTCTTGATTACATGATCCAAAATTAGATTCTTTAGAGGCAGACATAGCATTAAAATAATAAAAGGTCACCATGTAGAAAGTCTGACCTTTTGTGATATATGAAGCATTCACTGTTCAAAGTAGGATAAAATTCCATAATAAAGTCAGTCCATCAGAAGAATATTTTCTGCTGCTGATGTACTTTGAAAAAATATTTCTGATCAAATTCCTTCACTGTATTTCCAAGCTTTGCCTTTTACAGACTTCTTGTCATCTTTGCAGTTCAGTAACATGTTATAAATACAGCAAAACTGTCCTTGATGTATCTTAAAGGTGCCAGTCAAGTAATAGGGTTGTTGCTTTTCACCCACACAGGTTAGTTGGATATATCAAAGATCAGAACTACAGTTCTTAAATCTGTGCAGTTTTTTCTGACAATAATAATCTATTTATTAACTATTGCAGCATATGACATCTAGTTCATAGACTAAAAACCTTTTCATCATTCAAAGAATGAAAGACAGTGTACCATTATTGTGAGAGTCTAGGCCAATATGGAATCCCAAACCATTCTTGTCAAAGAATTTGCATTTTCATTCTTTTTAATAGTGCTCCTTTTTTACTAGCACTTCATTAATTTTTAACACAGTCATCTCAATGACAAAATTAAGTTAATTAAAGCTTGAATAGTTTCTTGTAGAACAAAGTTTTCCTATATCCTCTTGCAAAGTATGGAAAGAGATGCACTTCAATTGTGTTATTTTTATTCCTCAGTATCTTAGTTAAAATCACTAACCAGGAAGATCAGCACGTATCTACAGTAGTATGCTGGTTTGAACAGGAGTGTGACTTTGAAGTGAATTGCTTGATTGTATCCACTTACCACATTTTGTTTGGAACATGATCTGGTTTCTTGAGTGCACAAACTGGATTCATTTTGGATGAAGCTAAACTGGGGAGGTTTGCTTCAAATGATACATGCTCAGCCTGTAAAATCAGATTAGGACAGGTCTGAAGTAAAAGCCCTAATATGTGTGTAATACAGGTATTTCATTGATTTCTTTTTCAGTCTAAAAATAGGCTGGTTTTGCACCACACTAATTGTCTAAGCTTGCATTGTCTACACAAAAGGCCTGAATTATTTAGAATGTTAGAAGTTTTGGGGGTTTTCTTGGTCTGAAAATGGAAACAAAAAGTATTTTCTCAAAATATTTTATCAAAGTGAGAATTTTACCTTGAAATCTATCACAATTGACTCTGATATAGATGTTCCCAAGCAATTTTTTTGACAGCAAGGTGGGCTGCATATCATTATTATTAAACCCATCCCTTTATTGTTACTGCCTGAAGACTTCTGAGGGAAGGACTCATCAACTATCACCAAGTGACCCACAGGCAGAATTGCATGGGATGACTCTTTGGCTCATACTCAGTGCTCAACTCAGACCTTTAGCGGTGCTTCCCTTTCACTTAAAAGACTTAGAGTCATGCTCATTGTCTGTCCTTCGAAGTGGGATCCTACTTCCACTGTGCCTTGAACCAAGGAATTGTGTTATGACTTTGGCCACCATAACAATGCATATCTTTCCAAGCAGAAGGATTATTTTAGAATATTAAACATGTTCCTCATTTTGGCATAGAAATTTAATTTTTGAATGTCCATTGTGCAGTACTTGCTTAACATAAACTTCTGTCTTGCTTACTCTGATGTTTACTGCATGTTAAACACCACCAGGAGCTACCTCATGCAGCAGTTCTGAAGACTGAAAGGTTGTTAGACTTTTTGGCTACGTAGGCATATAAAAAGAGATTATTTACCCACTTTATCCTTTTTATTCTGGGAATTTTTTTTAGCAGAGTCTGCATTTTTTTCCATTATTTATAAGCTAACAGCAGTGAAACCTGATAGAACCCTCATAATAAAGTATCTTGCTTATGTTGAGTTCTCAGTCCAGGTAAGAGTGGTGCTGTTGCCTTGAAGTTTTACTTTTTAAAATATAGCTTGCTAACTTTAAATAAATAGGCTTATTTAGAATTCAATTTGCAGAGATAAGAACATTCTGTTTCTCTGGGAAATTGTTTTTAACATTAGTTACTACCAGGCAGTCCATGTAATGTCATTTACAGAGCCTTAAGTGAAGCTCAGTGGCTCACTGAGAAACTTATGATACAGTTCTCAACTAAAAAAGAAACATAAAACATTAAATGTAACAAAATGAATAGGCAGCAATCCTTAATAACATTAAAATACTATAATTTTAAACAGAGTTATTCTGTAGGGGATTAATTTGAGCACAGCCATATTAATTTATTTCACACATGTTAATGCCTTAATTATTATCTGATTGTGTTTTTAAAGAACATGTAATTTAATGATGTAATACTTGTAGATTATTTTCTGCTCTGATTACATTTTCTTTTGTCAGCAGGTAAGAAGTCTTTGATAAAGTGAAAGATTGTAAAGGCAAAATAATTTATTAATTACTAGCTCCTCTTTTCTTCTTTAAAGGATATTTTGTTCTTGGGGAGATGTAGGCAAGAGCTCCTATTGCCTTCAGCAGGAATTATGTCTGCTCTTGAATTTACAATGCACACCAGTGCTCATTTAGAAACACAGTACAGCCCAACAGGTTAAGTTAATGTCTGATGTAGTATAAAATTTGGTAATGTAGCCTTCATTTAGAAAAACCACGACTTTTAACAGCTGGCTTCCTTGAAAGAACAGGAAAGGAAAAAGTATCTTTGAAATAGTTTTGACGGTAAAGTTGAAGTTTATTTATATACAAAAAATTCTGAAATACGCAGCAGCATGTTTCAGATAGAGGTTCTAATACACTGTCTTAATTTTTTACTGTATTTCTGGTGTTCTGCTTCTCCTTCCTGTTGCTTTGTTTTCTATTTCTTCTTTCTTCCTTGCTACCCCTTCTCATTGTTGTGACTGTATGCACACCATCACCCCTCTTCTTCATTTCTTTATTCCTGTTTTCCACTTAACATTGCCCCCTATTGCTCTGCAACTTTGAATAAATAGAGTGGTTACCATGAAGTAACTAGAAACATGTACATGGTACTTTGGATTATTTGTAAGAGATGCTCAGGTGTGCATTTTGCTTCACAGTAAATGTGAAATAGCTGATCCATCCACAAAAGTGAATTTCCTACCTATATGGAAACTCTTTCAGTTGTTTCTGCTCACAGAGAAGAAATTCCTCACCTTATTAGTTAATCTAGTAGTTCATCTTCACAATCTCTGGGGAGGAGGATTCAGCTTTTAAGCTCTTGAAAATGCTTTTGCGATAGTTGACTCAAAATTTTTAGCATCCTACTATTGCTGGCCACAATATGTGAGAAGAAATGTGGTGCCACATACTAGAGGATATTTTGTGTGCTTCTTGATCTTACAGTTCATATTCCTGATCCCTTTACTGTAATCTTGTTAGTTTAAAAACTATTAAAAAATACAATAATAAAGAGCAAGACTTACTTATGGATATAAATAAGACTGTTGAACTGTAAAAATCTTTTTAGTGTTTCCAAATGGCCCTACATATGCTACTTTATAATTTAAAATTCTGTATGGGTGCAAAATAAACTTTTTTAATGCATTAAGAACTTAAATTGGAAATTTTATTTTCAAAAATGTAAATACTTTTCTTCTTTTGATTTCATATTTGTTCCACATTATCTTCCACATTTTTTCTTGCAGCTTCTTCTGATTCTAAAAATTGCCATGAGTCCATAGCTTGGTATCAAACAGCCCCCGCAACAGTTCCCATGACACTTCTGAGGAAATATTTCTTCTGATACTAAGGAAAATAGTTTCTGAATTTTGTGAGTGACCACTAATTAAATCAACTTGCCATCATGTAAAAATGCAGAGAGGAGGTCTACAGAATTTTACATTTTCAGTTACAAATCTCCCTTGCTTTAAAAGCACAATTAGAATTTTTATATTTAACAGTATTTACTGCTTACATGCAGAAAGTATTGTAATGGTTTAATGATAAAGTTTCTTGATTGTAAAAGTGCTTCCAAGTATTGAATGTGAAATTCACGTCAATAGCAAAAGGAGAGTTGGTCTACTCAAAAGTGCATATTTGACATTATTTCAAATAGTTTTAGAACACTTTATAGCTGTGGATAGATCAAGATGTTTTTAATTTTGTATCATAAACCATTGTAATGTCCCTTGTTGCACAGTAACATAGGAAAGAACGTGATACTGTGCATTCTTTAATTGCCCCCATAACCTTCATCCAGCCACCTACAACAGATGAATAAATCACTCCATGGATGTGCCTTAGTCTTTATAAATATCTTCCAAATGACAGACTAAGGCTGGATGTTTGATTTTCAAGAACTGAAGCTGAATGAGATGAACATAAAAACTTTTCTTTCTTTAAGCGTCCAGAGTAATAGAGAGATTCCATAATTTTCCATTTCTTTAAAAAAAAAAAAGAGCCTAAAGGAGACTTGGGTAAAACTGAGTTGCCAGAAATATTGAGTTACCTTGATTTATAGCAAGCAATTAGGTGTCCTGGGAAGTTGTCACCAAATTACAGGATATTTAAGGATTCTTACTGAGTGTGACTGTATATTGTAATAATTATAAAACTTTATATCTGATATCCAGATATTTAGATGTTTGTATATAAATGAGTTTCTACATAAATGAAGACCCTTTAGTGTCTTAGTTACTCATCCTGCCTTTGATAAAATGATTAAAAATACATTTTTGCTTCAACACGAATTTGTTTTCAGAAAGTATTTCCATTACCAGCTTTTCACTAAAGGCATTAAGTGTGGAAGTCAGAAATCTCAATGTCATACCAATCTAAAAGAGATTTTTTCTTCTGAGATTTGTTCTTTAAACCTTCATTCTGAACACTGGACCCACATGAAAAAAGGTCTTATTTATGCTGTGTGTTTTGAAGTAGCCTATAAAAGAGTCCCAATATATGATCAGTTCACTTGAAGTGCTTTGCTATTAAAAGAGAAGTCCAAACCCCAAAGAGGTGCTACTCACAACTGTTGAGCTGAATGTACATAAAAACATTGGCAGTGTTTTCTTGGACTTACTGATTATTTCAGTTCTAAAAAGGCCATTGTTTCCATATGTTGTATTAGATTAGTCACTATGTATCAAGACATACAATTTGAAAAGATCCATTTCTGAACAAAGTATATGAATTAGGCTTATTTTTTTTTCTTTTTTTGCATAAAAACAATGACATCTTTAGTCAAACTCTTTATGATGACATAAAAATGACATCTTTAGCAGAAAACTCTACTCATAGTGAATGGCACTGACGTACCCGAAAAGTCTCATTCCTCTCATGTGTATTTAGTTAAGGTTAATTCTAAGGTTATTGAGCCTACATAAATGAGATTTAGTCAATGTGCAAGCTTTGTAGAATATTGGAACATTATGTATTGGTTTGAAAACAAACCAGTGGGAGATCTCAAGTCAGAATTAAAATTAATAGGAAAAATTAAAGATAAGTGAAATAATACAAGGAAAAGCACTGACAAAGTCAGATACACCCTAACACCCTGTTAGGGTGGTAGTAGCAGTCCAACTGAAGTAGTCCAGTTGAAGCGGTGATCCTGTGAAGGTCTAGTCTCCAGCTGAAGGTCCAGTGGTAGCTCTTGTCCTCTGGGAACCCAGTAGACAGGGCTAGCTCAGGCAGTTCCAAGGCCAGGTTATATCCAGGTGGGAACACCTGGCTCCTCCCTCCTGGGCAGAGCATCCCACAATGGGATGAGATAAGTCCATGAGTCACACGGTGGGTCCCTGATGGCCCATTGCCTGTCCTCCGGAGTGGGTCATTAGCAGCTGATAGCAGCTAACGGCCCACAGCTGGTGGTAATAGAATACTTAAATACATCTGTACTGTAACCTAGGACACATTAGTAGGAGAAATTCCTCAGTGAGAGATTTAGATGAATGTAAACTTTGATATGAGCCAGTGGTAAACCACATGGTCTTGTGTAGCTTCAAGTCTTAGAAAGTACTTTTTGATTTCTAAGTAGCATTCAGTCTTTCAGAATAACTTCCAAGACAGTGGTAGGAGAAGCTTGTAATATAAAGAGTTAAATTCAAATGCTAACAGTTTATTTCACGCATAATATGGTACCTTACTCTAATGTCAGTCCTGGAGAGCAGTCCAGGAGCTTAGTTAACAATTTCCCAGGTCTTGATCACAACATATTGGTACTAGTCAGCTGATAAAGAGTGTGGATCCATGCAACTGAATTACTAAAATGTAACTATGCTTCTTCTTCAGTCTGTATTTGAAATCTCCCTTTGTTCCTGTGTGTCAGAGACATTCCAGGGAGAATGTAAAGGGTTGAATGGGTGAGGCTCAAGAATATATATGTTTTTTGTAGGGGGCTGGAGCAGTGAAAGTTTTTAAAAGCACTAGATATTAACCTGATTGATTGCTCTTGAGGGAACTCGAGTCCATAACAGAAACAACCTGGACCTTGGACTGTTATAGTTCCTGGATGACTGTTTTATAAACCTGAATCTTTATAAAACCACAACAGCAGCGAAGCTGAGAGGGAGTAGCCTATTCTGTTTTAAGCGATTCTGATAATATAAATCTGGGAAGAGTCCAGAATTATACATTTCCTAGCCATTAGAATTTGCAAATAAATGACAGTTCCCATGAAATATTTAAGTATACTGAAAATCAGGTGTAGATGTTTGATACCCATTAGAGGGATAAAATTCCTAAATACTTGCATCTAAGCTGACTAGAATCTTAGACAAGTAAATAAAAAAATTAATTATTTCATTGACTTTGTTCTTTGTTCAAAACATAATCCTTAGACAGAGAAAAAAATCAGCCTATGTCAGCAAAGTGCTTGTGATGCACCTCACACAGTAAACAAGGGACTGCAGATGCAAGAATGAAAAGACAACTCACATAATAAGCTACTCTCACAATAAAGAATAACAATATGAAAAAATGAAATTTACCCTGTTTAGTAAATCAATAAATCGATAGAAAAGTCCTAGTGGGTATAGAATTTTATCAGTTAGAGTTAATAATATTCCATTGCCACTATGGGTAAGGCAGATCACACTATCAGTCTATACAAAGAGAATGAAAAGTGAAAAGACAACCAGGAAACTTTGAACATGTAGTATCTTATAAATAACAAACATGCTGTTCTGCAATGCAAATGCCTTTCCGTCACTTCAAAGTGATTTTATTATTGATTGGAAAGAATTTTAGCTGCTTGAGTGTATTTGGCTGTTACACTCAAGAACCAGAAGCCAGAGACCTGCTTACCAAATTAACTGCTAATTCAAAGATTCTTAGAAGGGAAAGAACTAAGGGGAAGGGAAGCATGGGGGAATATCAAGAAAGAGGTATACAAACTGTACTTTGGGATTTCAATAGAGGAGTGAGAGAGTCTAAAAAAACATTGTACTCATTGAGCAGCTTTCATCCCATTCTTTCAAAAAAGTCTAAATTCATAGGGAAAGCTCATGACCAAAGTGCATCTTTTCAATAAACAACATCAAATTAAGAGATCATGAATAAATTTGGTTTTGCCAATTTCTGTGTGTACTGAACCTTGTGAGCACAATAAACACATTTTTTTTTCTTTTCCTCTTAGCTTTCTCTTTATATAACTAGTCCCTTTATACAAATAAAAGACTGTCTGGATATGAAGCACTGACACCTTTTAATGTTAGATTTTGTCAGAAGCCAGACCTTTAACTGCTGACTTTAAACTTTTAATATTCAGATGGAAAACACTGAAATTCAGATGGAAAACACAAAAATTGTCTAAAATTAACGAGAAATTAAATTATTTTTTAAAATATACATTGGCTAGGGAGATGAAATAGATGTGATGGAATAGAATTCCTTTTCATCCTAATATTTCTGTGATTCTGTGCTGCAGGTTCTGCACTGACTGAAATGAATGCTTTTCCTACCTGTATTTGTGCAAACATTTTTCATTAAGGGTATTACTCTTCCAGGATTACATTTGATTGATTCATCATCATCATCATCATCTTCATTTAACTTGGCTTCAGGACACTTTTGGCATGTTCTGTTTATTGAACAGAAATAGCTAATAAAGATGGAAAGTATTTCTGAAATATAAGTGGACCTAACCAATAGTACCTATGTAGATGGGAAAGCTGCAAGTCTATTGATTGTGGGCTACAGCTGTCTAATGTAGGCAAAGTTGTTACAGATTAGCTTTGAAAATTCTATTTGTATAATCCTGAACACTTTAAAAGACATTGAACTAATTGATCAAGGTTTATCTATATTAAACCAAACCTATCAATGAATATCACTTGTCCTGTTTCCATTTAGCTACAGCCCAAAGATTCAGTGGTACATCCTTTACACCTTAATCCTAACTCATACACAGATGTTCTTGTCTTTTTTTGTATTCTGACCTTTTTAAATCAAAGATTCTGATAAAAAAATGTTTGCTTCAACTTAGGCAAAACACCGTATGGAGATGTTTTCTTTGTGGAACTGATTGAAGTTAGAAGGGAAAGTCCTGATTTATTCCCTGTAATACACTACACTGAAGGTACTCTGCAAATGGTATGAGTTGATTGCTACTGTCCCAGGAGTATCCAGGGAATATCCATGGAATGAATACTCTAATACATCCACACTGTTGTCTTAAGTGGCAAATTCATATGAAGTACTAAATACTGTTACAATGCTATTTGCTCTGATTGAACTCAGTACTTTGATATTTAGCTTTATAAGATTATTATGCCAGACTGTTTTAGGACAAGTCTGTTAATATACAAAGTAGAAGATCAGGTTAGTACTTAGCTAGAATTTTCTTAAGACCTTATTGATTTAGATTTTAAGCCAGACTCTAAATTTCTATGGCCTGATTCAAACTAAATGCAATCAGATTAAGACCTCTAAGTAGCAATGGTGGTATTTGAGTAATTAGGTTACAAAATCTGTAATTTGACAAGGTATGTTTCAAGGGCTCTTTTACAGTGAGACAAAAAAGACAATTACAAACTCAAATGCTCCATTCCAAATCTAAGTATAGTAAGAATAATAGGTAAAATAATTACTCTGTATAAATTTGTCAAATAAATCTAAATTTGAAAATCAAATTTAGAAAAGCAGGATTTTTTTAAGAACCGCTTGCTTTGCATGGACTGCAGTTTTCTTTTGGGCTTTTTCTCAGAATACTTTACTTGATACTGAACTAATTTGCATTTCTTTTTTCTTCAAAACACAACTTTCATATTAGCTCTGGTGGCTTTTTAACAGAAGTAGTAAAAAATAATACTGTTTTCTTCGCTTCCATGCTCCATTACCTCCTGCACGAGACAGAAAATTACATAGCCCTAGGCCAGCATCAACTGAAGGAGCTGATCATCGCTCAGCAGGGACTCCAACAGACACCTCTTTGGCAGAGCCTTTGCCAAGGTTTCACATCTGAAGAACCCAAGAACTTGAAACTGTCAGTCCTGAAACTTGACTGACTGCTACTTCTCATAGTTGAGGATGTCCCATAGTTTGAGCATCAGCACTCTTGAAAATACACTATTCCCTGGTTGACTTCTTGGTAAAATCAGTAATTTCCTTTCCCAGAATCCAAATCACATTGCTTATCATCCTCTGCTTATCATTCTACCTCAAGGCAAGATATGAGCTTCAGTTATACCTGAGAGCTGTATCCTCCATAATCTTTAAAAACTCCAGAAGGCTACACAGACTCCCAAGGAAATGTAACTCTGTACTGCACATCCTCACCATTGGAAAGCAAATGTATCCCATGTCTTGTTTGATTTCAATATCCTTACTCAGGGCTCACCAGAATCTAACATGGTATTTCAGATGAGCTCTTACCAGTGCCTTTTACATCATTAGTTCTTTTCTTTTGGTCCAAAGAAGCTGTTTCTCAAATGATGTAACAGCACATGTTTCCCCTTTCTATTGTGACTATTTGTGCTCACAATCCCTTTTAATCAAACAAATATACAGGCCTCTCTCATTCTTTTGTTTCTTCCTGCCTATTTAAACATTGTCATTATTCACAGCTTCTCACACTTTTATTGTCAACATTGTCCATTGGGGTTTTTTCTGATAATCTTAGTGAAAATATTTAGTACAGTCTGTCTAAAAGCAAGCTCCTGAGCAACCCCTTTAGCAATTTCTCTCCCAACTCTCATTTCCCTTTTAGGATCATTCGTTACTCTTTTTTAAACTTCATTCTAAACATTGTCTTTCATAGTTCATTACATTTGTATGTGCTGCCATATCAGGTGCTTTCAAATTAATTATATGTTTATCTAAATTTAAAAATACATCAGATTGTATTACTTTACACTTACCTGCATGGTTTTCAGCATTCATTCATGAAATTTTTACATATTGTAGGAGTCTGATCAGCTGGTCTGTAATTTCTTGGATTATTTTTCCCTTTTCTGAAAAATTTACAGTACATTTTTTACCAGTCATAGGCTATCACCACAGACACTGACAAGCTCCTATTACCATCTGTGGGCCAGTTCTATTTTGTAACATGCAAACAGATGTCACTCAGACTCTCTAAAGTACATTAAACTTTGAATAGTGCATCTGTTTCTAGTCTCCATGCCTTGATAAGGATATGACAGAAGGAAAGAGGTTATGGAGTAAGCCCAAGAGCATGGAAAAATTAAAAAACCTATGCATAGTTTCTGCAGGTTTCATAACCAAGCCTGCTCTATTTTTACTTCTTAATACAGCAAAATAGCTGGATGTTCAGTTACACCTGTTCTCTTTGCTCTATTATTTTTAGAATATCTCTTTGCACGTGGTATTCCAGTAGCTCTGTCGGTGCAGGCTTTGGTGCAGAGCTCTGTGAGCAATGCATCATTTATTTCATACTGCCATCACACAATCTGTGCACTAAGCATAAACCCCTTTCACTTACTGCATCATCTGCCAATCTAAATCTCTGTATCAGAACTTGCATTAATTTTTGTCTCCACCTCTGATTTTATATTAACACAGCAGGAAATATTGAGCCATTGTCTCAACTTCGACTCTCATTTGCTAGTCTAAATCTCTCTCTCAATTAGTCAGTTTAACATGTTATCCTGATTAGTCATTGTGTGCTGTATCTGTCTATTGAGAAATCTTTTTGGCATAAAACACAAGTGGTAAAACATATCAAAGTTTTGTTCATCAGGTACTAGATAACCCTCAGGCCAACCCTTTGCTGAGCAATTTTGTAGAGCCAGTCTTAAAGACAGAGTTGATGATTAGTAATTCCATTTAGTCTTCTGCCTCTGTAAAGCAGTCTTGCATAAACAGAATTGATAAGTACAAACATCTGAGAAATAATTTAATATGATTTTGTATTAATTTTAATGTTTTACTGATTTAAAACCCCTGTTTTATGTTAAATAAAGCATGTTATTTCAGAATAATTTAATTAAGAATTTTAGCAACATGTGTTTGATCCACCATTAAATTTTACTTAACATAAGCAATGGAATCACTTTCATGTCATCAAAACTTTTAAATATAATTTCTATACTTTATAAATACATATATATTAATCATATGCAGCTGTGAGACAAATACAGTACAAAATGTCATATGTTTCTTATGCATCTCTGGAGAGACCTAAGATGAGATGCTGTAGTAACTTAATGAAATATTTTTATTCTGCGGATCTTGATTTCTGTGGTATTTTTAGTAGACTAGAACTGAATAGTCAGTTCTAATTTGGTTTTCTTCAGCTTTCTCACAGTATGGTGATTATTTATATTACAGAAATACAGTATCTTGAAAGTTGAAAAGGAAATACATTATTAAAAAAATATTTAAATAGTCCTAAAAATCAGAAGAAAGTGCAAAATACTAGCTAGTTTATAGGATAAAAGAACAAATTAGGATGTGTCCATTTTTGGTTTGTGAAGTGTGTGTGTCAAGTATGTAAAATACTCTGTAAAGAGTATTTTGCTGAGATCTTCATACTTTCAAAGTGAATATAGAGAAATAGGAGTTTTCCATTAGTGAAAAGATTGAAACAATTTAGCAGTTAGAGAACTTTCCAGTAGCTGGCTAAATATACTACTGGTCCTTACTGCAGATTCCTTTCTGTTTTCATGCTTTCTGCTAGACAGCAAGCTGATGACACTTCTGGGAAATAAAGTTTTTATCCCATTGTAACAAGAGTCTACCTTCCTACAATTAAATAAACTAAAAATTCTGAAGGAGTTGCTAGAAACGTTCCTATTATCTTCAATGAAAAGAGAAGAATTATTCCTCTGGTGCACAAGATGATGGATTTTCCAGACAAAAAGGTTGAGAAATCCCTTTAGTTAGCTTTAAAGCTTTCTCTTTTGCATAAAGACATCATGATCTGCCTGTAATAATGTACAGTAAAAGGCAAGGTTCTGACATCACCTGCACAGGACTCCTTCTCTCTTACATTTCATAACCTCTAAAACCTCTTCTGTCAACAGCAGTGGTAAAAAATGCTCTGTGAGCTGGTAACAGCCACTGGGGATCCAGGGAATCCTGCCAGCCTCAACAAATGAAGATAAACCAAAGCAAATACTGAAAATCCTGCTGGAGGTTTGTGCAGCAGTGACTGTGATGTCAACATTGAGACAGGCAGAACCCAGTAACAAGGGAAATGCCAACTCTGCAAAAGGGATGGTGGCCATAATTACCTTTGCATACTGAATGCTAATGCTGTCAATTAAAGGTCTATCCCAAAGAAAGGCTACCATTGCCAACCTGAAGTATGATTCAGCACAGGCATAACCAAGTACCTCAAACCCTGCTTTCTTCTGCCAAGAGCACAATGCTGAGTTAGTCTTTTGCAATGAAGTCATTCTGCCTGTGACAGTCAAATGGTCAAATGTTTTAACATGAGCCATCAGGAAGAAAAGATTTCATTCAGACCACTTGTTCTACATTGATTTCTGGTTAGTTGTAAATTATTTTTGCACTACTTAACAATTACTGGAGCTTAAATTTCAGCTTTGTCTTGTAGTACTTACACAAGGAGCTACAGAAGAGTATTTAATATATTACTGCATATAAGCCATGTTAAAATCTAATTGACAACCATATCTTCTATATGTAAATGAAGCAAAAAGTGATGAAAAGTATGGTGCAAGAAATGGATGATGTATAAAATATATACAACTTTTTCATCATCAACTCAGAATGCTGAAGAATCTTTTTCAAATAAACTTGCATTCTAAACATTGTGAATGTAAATATTATTTATTAATGTCACTTAAACTCCACGTTTTTTCTTTTTTTTTTGCCATAGTTGTATGTAGTAATGGAATTCACTGTCTTTGGTGTGACCGTGGTTTGACACAGGGAGTAACAAAGTGCTAATATTTGAGGGATTTTCACTCTTGCAATAGGTCTGACGTATGTTAATGTAGTAATATTAATATTTTTTGAATGTGTACAGTTTGTTTTGTTTACATAGATAGAATACATACGTTTTTAAGAAACAATGATTTATCATTATATTGGTAAAATGTTTTAGGTCATACCACTTGGGACTACTTAATTTTTTAGGTCTTTAGAACATCTGCTAGGTTAATACTAATAGACAAGTATTTGAATCAGAAAGCAATTTTAATAAAAAAGTAGAGTTATTTTGTATAGTTAGTCCTTTGCTGAAAGATCCCAACTCTCTCCACACTGGATGATGTAAGGAGTCTGTTCTGTGGTTTTCAGCTACCTGTCCATTCAGTCATTGGTTTAGAGGATTACAGTGAGTAGCTCAGAGTCCATGAAAGGTCACAAATGATGCCATGTAGTCTCAGATTCAAAAACATCCGAAAGACTTTCTTTCAAGGTTAGTTATAATTCACTGCTGACTAACTGGTAACTTCTTCCCAAAGAATGTAACATTCCACATGGGTCAGTCATCTGTTCATCTTTAAGAGACCATGTTGAGCACAAGACTTTTGCCCTTACCTGAAGAAAACAAACAGTCACATGAAGTACCACAATAATTCTCTTCATCTTCTTCACTTTTGGTAAGACTGCTCAGAATTACTAAGTGCTAGACTCAATGCATTCCTTGTCATCATCATTCACCAAGAGCCTTAAATAAGTTGGCATTCACTAATGGACTCCTGTTTAGAATCCTATTTGTTTTGTATTTGCAAATTACTTAGTTTTTAATAAATGTTACAAAGTTTATAATCTTTGCCCACTTAGCTCTCTTTTTTTTCATCTAGGTAATATATTACAATGAGTTAGATGTGAAAGTCCTTTGTGCTGGTTTTGGCTGGGGTAGAATTAATTTTCTTCACAGTGGCTGGTATGGGGCTGTGCTTTGGGTTTGTGCTGAGCCCAGGGTTGACAATATAGAGATGTTTTTGTTACTGTTAAGCAGGGCTTACACAGAGCCAAGGCCATTTCTGCTTTTTGCACTGCCATGCTGGGGAGGAAGTTGGGCTGCTTGGGAGGCTGGGAGGAGACACAGCCAGGACAGGTGACCCCAACTGACCAAAGGGATATTCCAGACCATAGGACATTATGCTCAGCATATGAAGACGGGGAAAAGAAGGAAGAAGTAGGGACATTCGGTGATGGCATTTATCTTACCAAGTAATCATTATGTGTGATGGAGCCCTGCTCTCCTGGAGATATGGGAAGCAGTGAATTAATTCCTTGTTTTGCTTTGCTTGTTTGTGTGGGGCTTTTGCTTTCCCTATTAAACTGTCTTTATCTCAACCCACATTTTTTCCAGCTTTTACCTTTCCAATTCTCTCCCTGATCCTGCTGGTGGGGCAGTGAGCAAGTGGCTGCACAGGGCTTGGTTACTGGCTGGGCCAGAACCATGACACCTCTTTGTCATATCTGGAAAATGAGGTTTGCAGGTATTTGTTGTTTCAGGCACAAATATGGACCATCTGTGGTAAATATTTGTCTTCAAAAACTCTGCTCTGAAAAACGGACTAAAAAGAAATACCATACTACATCTAAGAAATAATTGCTCAACATGATGTATTATCTTAAGGTACTGTACTTTAAGTTTCCCATGAATAACTTATTAATGTGGCAGAAACTTAAGTTCCAAATATATTATACTTTGATTTGGTGGACACCAAACTGATAATAGTACATTTGAAAGTACTAGGACTGTATTATTTGCCTTGCCGGTTTGAATAAAGTAACTTGTGTATAAAAAATATGCAGCTAAGGCACTTGGAATAAAATGGAAAACATTATTAGCATTCTACAGAGTGACACTGTTTATTGCCCAAACATTAGTAAAAATAGCATAACTAGCAAAATATATAAAATAGCTCTTTTTATGAAATGCCATTTGAAAATAAATAGCTAGAAAATAACCTTGCAAAATGTTTGGCAGTTAAGAAATTGAACTCTCTTTTACTGTAACCCTTAGAATGACTAAAGGACACCTATTCCTTATTCTCTTGTGGTACCCAGAAGTGAACAGACCACTGGGTCATTACATTAGGCTGAAGCACTGCATGTCTCTGTTATATCCATGATTTCCCACTCACAACAGCACTACATTAGTTAGCATTTGAATTAGCAGTGGCTAACGAGAGACCATGATACATGGTACTGCTTTTGTGAAAATACAGACTTTGATTTTGTTTAAAAAAACCTGTAACAAGTAATGTAGCACATGGACATTACTGTGGTATGGATAGAAAATTCAAGAATTACCCTCTGAAATAGATGCAGCTTTTTAAGGAAAACGTCACCTAGGTTAAGCAGCATTTTGACATTTTTTAATTTGCCTTCCTTTGTATGAGAAATTGAAAGCTCTGGTGGGCAGACGATTTCATCACTTGAAGGCATTTACAGAATGTCATCTATACTTTGAGGGAGAGTAATAAAACTGATGTGTTTTTCAGTGGGGTATTATACACACCAGATTATTGAATTTCTTCTCTATGCATGCATTTACGGATTTTAGCAGAGTATGGAAACAGTGGGATTTGGTTCTCCTGATAGGTGAAATTCACTTTCTTTCACAAAGTTTGCACACCCTTTTGGACTTACCAGAAAAAAATAAGTAAGTGAATATAAAGGTTTGTCTTTAATTCTGCCTACTATGAACAAAGGCACCTTACACCAGGATTTGTGAATGTTTCCTCTCATTCACTGACTGTAGTCAAGTACAGAGACTTTGTTATAGGTGCACCCTGTGGAAGAAATCATGATCTCAGTTAACAGTATTAACCTGGGCTTCTGAAATACTCTTAGTTAATGCTGACTTAGCCAAGAAAAGATTTTTTTTTCTATTACTTATTATTTAATATTCCACATTATTATTTCCACTTCTCTGTAACTGATAAGTGACCTAATAGTTTGGAGTTTTCCTGTATTTCTTTCAAAAGCATAAAAAAAAAACCCCAAAACCATAAATACATAAATAACATACTAGGTTGCATTTATTTTTTTGTCTGCTATGGAAGTTGTTTAATGTGACATTTCAAGAGACTGAAAATTTTCATTTGCAGTTTGGTTGAGCCTAAATATATTTTTCAAAGGAAAAGGATTCTGGGAAGGAGTGGCTGTCATCTCAAAACTGAACAAGTTATGTGCTTTCTGAAGTAGCATTTACTTTAACCAAAAAGAGATGAAAAACTTGAATTCTTGGAGAGTCAGGAAAATAGTCTGTGATATTCAGTTCAGTGCTGTCTCCCCAGTTTGAGTTTGGTTCTTAATGTAGCAGGAAGTTGTATTTTTGCAGAGAGAAAACCCATGCTAACACAGGCTGTGAAGAAAACTCATTGCCTGATAAGGGGAATAAATGGAGCATTTAATTGGATTGCATTAGATTCTTAAATAATGTGTGCCTTTACAAGCCTCCCATGTATCACGGAGCTATCATAATTCAGATATTAAAATTGCTGTCAAAAGTACCATCGAATACTTTACAAGCACAAAAGTATAGTTCCCCATATGGGAACAGAAGAGTTGCTTTCCAAAGTGATTTTCATTGTATCTTTTTCTTCCTTATTTCTATTAAAGACTTTAATTCAATGTCATTTGAACCTGGCTTTCAATTTTGCACCTCTGGAGATCATCCCCTCCAATACCTTGTTGAATGCAAGTTCAGCTACAGAAGTTCAGCTCAGGGCCATGTCCAGTTGGAATCTGGCCATCCTCAAAGAGAGAGACTCCAAAACATCTCTGAGCAACATCCTTCAGTATTTATTCACCTTTACTGTGTAATTCTTTTTTTCATTGCCAGCTAGAATTTCCTGTATTTCAATTTGTACCCAAATAAATTTCTCACTTACTTTTCTTATCATATTCTTTGGAAATCTATGTTTTTCTTTTTTTTTGAACATTCCTATTGTAATGATCAACTCATCTGTCTCTCATATTTCCTGTTTTTCCCCTTTTTCCTTTTAAATCTCATGTAAGTACTTAAGTGAATATCAGCTCTTCCATTTTTGTGGCTTAAATGAGTATTATCAAGAATCCTATTGCACACTAACTGTGCAATTTTATAATTACCTGAAACCATCTAGAATGTAATCTCTTCAGGCACCTGCTTACACAGGTTGGAAGACAAATTCATGTATAATGCACTCCTACAGAAATGGATTGTCTTGATTTCAACTGGGAAATAAGCAGCAGCAAGTGAAGCAGAAGCAGAAATCTCATATTCGTGCCAATGCTGCTACATAAGAACATCTGAGAAGAATATTCATTATCCAAGCAACAGACCTGCAAATACAAAATTATTCATGAGCTATCAGTGTGTCTGGAAATACAGCTTTAATAGACACAACCCACCTGCAAAGCTGAAGAACTCCTCTTGTGCAAGATGCATAATCCTTTTGCACTGAAGCAAAAACCAGCTGAGTATCTAGGCTTCAGGAGGGAAGACAATATTCTCTGGAGTTTGGTTCACTGGAAATGATGCAGATAGCTTTTCTCTTATTTTTAAGGTTACATATACACAGGTATTTTACATAACCAAAGCATAACATTTAGATTAGTGCAAGTGGCCACCACAGCAGTTCTGGAGTTGTTTTTTTATTGCTTTGAGATTAAATTAGTTTAAAGGCAAATGGTTCCTAAATGCATTTCATAATGGCTAGCCTTAAATATTTTAATTTCCACATGTTCATTATCGACTCCAGTAACAAGAAAGTTTTAAGTCTATCTGTGTGAAGTGACTGCAAATCAGGCTGCAAATCTCAGCTCCCCAACTCTGCTTCCAAAGGCCCATGTGCAGTTTGGTGCAGTCACTGGCTGGAGTCTGGCTTTTGGGGTCTTTTGGAGTGTTTGCCTCTATGCCTGTGTGGGGCTGCTGGCAGAATCACCGTGTGCTGGGATGAAGTTACTCTCTGCAATAGGCAGGAGGGTGCTGTGGTTTAGATTTGTGACCAAAGCAATGCTGAAACACACAAGTGTTTTGGCTCTTGCTGAACAGGGTGTGCACACTGCCAAGGTCTTCTCTGCTTCCCACTCATCCCCTGTGAGTAGAACAGGGGTGTGTAAGAGCTTGGGAGGGCTCACAACCAGCAGGTGACCTGAACTAAGTGACCAAAGAGATGTTTCATGCCATATAGTGCCCTGATCAGCAGTAAAATGGAGAGGAGCGAGGTTCAGGTAAAGTTGGTTATCTTTTGCTTGGGATCCAGCTGTCCACTGGTCTACCCATGGCAGAGTGGTGAGTGATGGCCATTGCCTCTGTTTGTTTCTTCTTTTTTCTTTTCCTTCTCTCATTATTAAATTATTTTCATGACATATGAGTTCTCTTGCTTTAACTCTTTCTTTCTTTCTTTTCTCCTGTTCTACTTGGGTGGACATTTAGGAAGTGAGAGGTTGTGTGGTGCTTAGCTCCCTGCTGGGATTATCCCAGAGCACACTGTGTGCCAGCTGGGCAAGACTGGTGAGATTTGCACAGAAAGAGTCACTCAGCCAATTTCCCCATCTCAGGGATAACCAAAGAGTTCTCAGGCCAAAGTTGGACGTGGCCAGTGATCTACGCATAAAGAAGGTCACAAACTCAGTATAGCTTCTACGTCACCCCATCTAAAGAAAAAAAAATCTAAAAACACTTGAAGTTTGCTAGTTTGCTTCTCAAAAAAAAAAAATCTCAAAATATAATCTCTTTTAGAAACTACCCACAACACTAGATGTAAAGATGAATGTGCCCAGGAAATTCCACAGGCAATGGAAAGGATCATCCTATTGCTACAGTAAAAATGATATCAATATATTGGCACCAGAACTGGAAGACAGAAAAATGTTTTTGAAAAAATGTGCAATAGAAAATATTTATAAAAGCTACACTAGAAAAACACATTAACCGTTTAAGTTTGTACTCACTACTTTGACAAAGAAAACTGGCCAAAAGAACAGAAATTCTCCTAGGAAATGGTGTAAGGCTTAACAAGAACCTTCAGCGAAGGAGAAGCAAAGTGAGACTAGTCTGAGGTGAGATTTCCAAAAGCTTATACATTATGGCCATACATTGAAAGACACAAATTGTGTGTTTCTCACAGTTCACTGAAAATGCACGTGTCTCTTAGAGACACCAAGCAGCCTACTTGGAAAGGCAATCCCACGCTGAGCTGCAAGTTCACCATCCCTGCTCAAGTTTCCTGGCTGCTTCCGACATGGGTACTTCCATTTGTCTTCAGAAGTCATACATGAAGACCACTGGCACTCATGGCATTCTCTCAGAGCTGTGCAGACACTTGATTTCAGTAAGCAGAAGCCCACAAAGCCATGAAGCATGGATCTGACTGGCTCAGGAGCTAGCTTTCTGTCATATGACACAGATTCTTATAAAATGGATAGGTGTACTTTATTGCAAGTCTTAGACAAAACATACCTCCTTTAATCCCAAATAACTCGTGATGATTGAAATATGCTCAAAATAAGGACATGAGGTGATAACTGGGATCCACTGAAGTCACTGGCAAAAGTCCCATGGTGTTCAGAAGCACCAGAAAATCATACTTTGTGTGGATGCAAAGCTGCTAACCAGGTAGGAAAGAGTAAGTGGGAATTTAAGCAAGAGTATTCTGGTTTCAGATATTGATTCATCCAGTTTTCCCTCCAGCAAAAACTTAAATGTAAATCCTTATTTAAGTGCTCTCTTGAATCATTGCCATAACAGGTATTCAAAGGAGATATAATGTTGGATTTGATGATAAACTAAACTAAAACCGAAATGAACTCAAGCAAATGTTGGTGGCTGAAGCAGACAGATGATTCCCCTCACATGTGGTCAGGATCAGATTCTGTGCTGGAAATCCTCTGATGGATTCAAAGATGTAGTTTTAAACCTTTCACTCTAATACAGAGTGTCACAGACCTTGTACACACTGCCAAACAAAAAGTTGAACCAGATTCAATCAAGGTGGCAAGAGCAGGGTCTAGAGAACAGTGCAGCTACTAACCAGCTCTCCTTCCCACAACCTAACAATGTGGAGCCACATCAGCGAAGGCTTGTTTGGCTACTGTAGCCCCTCCAAGCTGCTCTTCTCTATATCCATTATACAGCACATTATCGATGCTCTGTGATTACTTACCAACATTTCCATCAGCTCGGTCATACCATATTGTTTATGCCACAAAGAGATTTGTCCTGCTGATAAATTTTATATCAGAAATGAATATTAAGAATTGACTTTGTCTGAATAAATTTTTACAGCAGCAGCTATGAGAGACCAGTTTCATATTACCCACTGCTCCAAGTTATCTCAGCTGTGGAGCAGGAGACAGCACAAGTAGAACTAAAATATGGAGCTGACCCACCGCTACATCACAGCACATTTATGTTAATAAATGAACACATATTCTCAGAAAGCATATTCTATTCCTCTTTTTTCCAAAACTGAGAATGTCAAAGTTTTTTCATATGCTATCTCTTGCCTATCCCAATAAACTCAAAATAAGCAACAGCAAAAAAAAACCCAAACCCAAAACAAAACCAAAAACACCCACAAGAAAACCCTCACAGAGTGAAACTAGAGCAGAAATGTAATGTTTTAGCCCTGGCGCACGTATACAAGAGGAGAGGCAATGATAGAGTACTTTAATCTGTATTGTCTATATAAAACATTTATTTTTAAGCTCTATAACAGTATTATAGAAATACATAGAATATTTTATAGTGTATTTTAGTGTACTCACTGTGAAAATAACACATTTAAGACAGGTATTCTTATGTCCAAATGTTTTAAATATATGCGCTTCTTTGCCTTGCAGTATTATGTTACTTTGAAAAACAAAATACCAGTATTTTATTCTTTGCTCCTTGCCAGAATCTTCTCATTTGGATTTCCCTGGGTCATCTCGGGTGCGCTCTGCTGTGGGATGTTTTATAAAAACCACGAAAAGTCCGTAGATTTGTAGATTTCCTATATTTGCTTGCATTCATGTCTAGTGCACATCGCTTGCCGCTCAATCCTCCAAGTGCCTTCTTCGTAAGTACAGTGACATATAGTGCATTCATCAGTTTGCACCTCCCGGCCTGCTGGAATGACAAGGGTTTCTGCAAAGCAGTTCGGGCCTAGAAGAAGGAGAGAGTTCATTATGTGACACCAACAGCACACTGCAATCCAGCCTAGCGCAGTTCTAGCCCTGGGCATGTAAAACGGGCTGCGAAATGAGCAATGCTGGGCACTAAACAAACATGGGCATCATGCACAAGGCATAAAAGCAGCAAAGAACACAAGGACTCTGTCCTTGAAGTGGGTGGATGTTTCTGGTGTGGGTTGTCCTGCCCTCTACATGACAAAAAACCTTTCTGTGCAATGTGTAACTGTGACAGAGACCTGGGCACACACTGATGGCACAGATGAAAACAGATTTAAGCTAGAGAAAATGCCCGCTGTTGATAATTCAACAGTGCTACTGCAAGGTACTAGAGAGCCGCTTATACATTTTATTACTTTTTTTCCCACTGGAAACAAGCCTTTTCGTTTCTGTAGTAATCATAGTACCAGATTAGTTTATTTTCCCTCTCCTGAGAAAATAGTCCTTTTCCAGCAGAGTGGAATAGCTTCAGTCTCTTCTGAACGGAGGCGCTTTTCATGTATAAAATGAAATATTCCATTTTATGTAAGTCAGTAAGTCTACTAACACCCCTTTTCATAGTACACTGAAATAACTTCTTTTCCAAGGATAAGGCAGGAGAAAAACCCACCAGCACAATGTGCAGAAGACCAATCTAGTTCTTTCAAAAAGCAGAAGGCTGTGAGGGCTGTATTACCTATATTTCTGGCAAAAAATAAGTCTATTTCTGCCTTGAAAATCCACACGCACTTGCACAGCAGCACTGAGACCTCCAACCATGTATCTATCCACTGTCATGCCCCCAGTGGAACTCAGCCCTTTCACTCCATGAGCACACACAGCTCAGGCACAGCCTGGCCACACCACAGCACTTTGGCACCACTGTCATCTGGGCAGGATTTGTAGCAGGGACCAGGATACACTGATCTGATACTGCTTGAATTCTTAGAGGCTACGGATGCAGCACAGAACACTTACTGACTGCCAGCCTGTTTGCCAGACAAGTAAATATATCCCAGATGGGCTCACTCTTCCATTGGCAGGTATCTACTCTAAGACTTGTGCCAAAGAGCATAGCTTCTTCTTCTTCTACAGAAATGTAGGCCACCCCCTGGGCTGCACATTTTAAAGCACAAACCAAATGGCTCACAAACCAGTTTTAATAGCTATCTCTTTGGAACAGGTTATGCCTTTGTATAGACACAACAGCCTGAGAACTTGATGCCAAATTTCCCGTAATGAAGGCCTTTCCTCACTGAAGTTACCTCTAGCAGAGACCTGCAAGACATGCAGAAATTGCTTCCCCAAGTTGTACCCTTTAATGCTCTGAATATTTAAGCCCATACTTTGTTCTCACAGAATCACAGACCATAGAATCATTAAGGCTGGAAAAGACCTCTAAGGTCATTGAATCCAACCATTAACCCAGAAGCACCATGTTCACCACTAAACCATGTCCCCATGTGCCACATCCACATGCCTTTTGAACACTTCCAGGGATAGTGATTCCACCACTTCCCTGGGCAGCCTATTCCAGTTTTGGAACTGACTGTTGACAATTATCTCTAACATGTGGCTTCTCCCACAATTTTGGGTGGCTTCTTGCCCATTTGGATGCAGAATGTGTAGGAAAATATAGCATATCTCATGTAAAATCACCTGCTTTATTATCCTAATGTTACCATGATACTTCTGTGTTTTCAGTCTCTCTGTCTGTCCATGCAAAGTATTACTGGGCTGGACAACACAGGAAGGAGGACTTGGGAGTTGAAGCCATGCTCCTGGGTCCCCACTGCACACTGGGAGGTGCCTCGGGTTTCAATCAAGATAAAGCAGAGTTAACTAAGCTGTCCTCAGTGGAACTTCGTTTAAAATATTTGAATGCTGATCTATATAATTCTCTTTCATTGAAATACAGTATTCTTGTTGCACCTAATAAAGTTTCATCCCACGATGAGTTCACTTGCACATTCGGTAAAGATACCTGAATGTTTTGCATGCTGGCCTCTAACAGCCCCAATATATACAAGGCTGTATGTTATAAAGAGTTAAAATATTAAAAGCAGAATCTACTTTCAACAGAGAATTTGTACGCAACCTACAAGACCACTTGAAATTTAAACACTATATAAAAGGCACTGGAGGAAAAAAAGTGATGTCAATCCCCTGTGCAGGATTTATTTAATTCTGGAAAAGTAAATGTTATAGGTTATACTTGGTTATAAAAACTACCTGGGGAAGGAAGAAAAAATGGTGCAACATATGTAGTATAATTCACTTGGATTCAGAATGTAAATGCCTCCAGGCACAATTAGCAACACCTTAATGTCATGCATGACGAATCCTTTCCACATCAGAAAGTTATTTAATGTAAAGATACAACAAGTTAGACCTCAACTGTTAAAGAATTTTATATGGGGGAAAATCATTGCTTTGGTAAATCTGAAGAAAAGCAATAATCATCTATGCGAGAAAGGGACCTAACAAAAAAAAAAAGTCAGCAACAAATGTTGTTTTAGTAGCATGGAACCTCTCCTTAGAAAACTGCCCATTTTCTGGTTCTGCATTTGCACCCATCATTACTGTAACTGCAAATCTTGTATAGTACTTAAGCTGACAATACTCAACTGGCATCCTTGCCCTCACCTTTTTCTCTGCAATATCCCATGTGCACAACACTGTGGGTAATGTTACAGAAAAGGTCATCAATGAAAAGGCTGAACTGACAGGATTATTGCGATATCATGCACATAAATGTCAGTGCAATATAGTGTCTAAACATGGGAAAATAACTCCACAACTCTCCTTTTATCATTTCTTCAAACTCTCAGACGTCTAAGGAAAATATCTCTGAGCTTCACTCCAAACCCTCCTTCAATTTCAAAGCTCTATGAGCTTGTCCTGGCTCTTGGTGTCCTGTGGCTCTCTTCCTCCCAAGCAGGGAGTGCTCACCCCCTTCCTTTTCCTCTGAGGAGCAGTCACAGAACCCAGACTTAAATGACAGATGAGACCAGCCTGCAGTGATGAGGTATATGTGGGACAGCACTGGTGGGACCCTTGGTGAAGGGCTGCTCTGGTTGCCCCTGTGCCTCCAGCAGCCCTTCCCTGGCCCCTGCCAGTCACGGAATCGCAAAATCGCAGCATATTCTGAGTTGGAAGAGACCAGCAAGGATTGTAAGTCCAGTCGGAGGGACAGTGATCATGAAGTCGCTGGTGGCTCTCTGCCTGTCTAAAACGACAGTAGGGAAACTGAGGAATTAAAGATTTTAACAGATAGTGGGAAGGCCAGGAGGCACAGCAGGCTGGTTTTGAAAGCTTAAGAGTGCCATTTCCTCAGTCTCCCTTAGAAGAGGGAGGCAGAAGCATGTTTCCTCCTCATTCAGAGTGGACGAGCTGCCCCAATGGCAAGGCATTTGCTGAAACTACTGCTTTACTTAAAACTGGGCAGCTTATATTGATCTAGCAAGATTTTCAAAAGGTGAGCCATTTTTGAGTTTTTAAGTTTGCAGAATTACCTGACTTAGCACATGAAAAACATTTCCAAGTAAACCAGGGCTGTTTCAACCCCACAGCAGTGGAGGGCTTCCCCACTAGATGTTGCTGCTGCAGGAGCAGTGAATTTCTTCTCCTTGGTCTACAAAGGAGGTTGCCTGCTTTTTCTGAGCTCCTTGGCAACACCACTACTGTGCCCAACCTGAGCACCCAGTACTTGCTCAGTGCAGCACTGGCTTGCTTGCTCTGCAGTATAAACCTCCCAGCCCCATCTCCAACTGTGTACACTTATATAAAGCTCTAAGGCAGTCAGTGGTGCTGCACTTCTTCACAGCAGATGAAGATCTTGCTGTGTCACTCTTAAATCTGGCAGAAAATTCATTATGACATATTGTATCAATTCTGAGTGCAGCTTGAAATCCACCACGACATCGTTTGTTTTCCTAAAGTATACAACTGGTGCTGTCAGACTCCACTCGAGCCATACCATGCTGGTATCAGCACAGATTTCCTTCCCAGGGCTAAGGCACAGTTGCTGCCATCGCAGCGATGTCTCAAAGCAGCAAGTTCAGTGCAAATCCTCAGTTCTCACACTGAGCACCAGACTGGCGTGCAGCTCCTGGCTTTCCTGCATTTGAAACAGTGAATCCTAGCTTCCAAAAGCAACATTTTTACTGGGATCTAAAGAACTAGGAAGGCAGAAAGGGTGGTTAATTCACTGATTGATTATAAAGCGATCCTCATCTCGGGAACACTTAAAACTGAAAAAAGTTTCAAAATATTATTGGGGTGAACACTGTTATTGTAATTTTTTTTTTAAATCCTTACACTGGTCCTGTGGAAATTTTCCAACTACTTATATACTATGCTTCAGTGTTGACAAAGGCAACAATCTAATTAAAATGCAAATTTTGTTATCTTGGAAGAAAACAGCTGAGGCCAATTCTCAGCAGAGAATGCCCAAACCACTCACCTACAGAAGCACCTGTAACCTTGACAACCTCAGAAGGGCCTCTCTGAAACTCCTCCTCCCCTCCTTCCACAAAACCACAGCTGTATGTCACAGAGCTGTTCCTGTTTCCTCTTCCTCTTGCCCTAGCTTTGTATGGGCACATGTTCCAATCAGTTAAAAAATATGAGATACAGCAATTTGGTAAATCACGATTTAATCAACTGTTTTCATCATGTGTTAAATCAAATCATGGACAAAGAAATCTGTTCAACTACAAGTTAATGTGCTTGTCTGGAGAATAAGTCACAGCAGATTTTTGCCAAATAAAACTACAGTGACAACCTCTTAATGCAACACATTGATGTCGGACTGCTTTGGGCTCTGGTTTGTACTAAACTTCCTCACAGCTGCCCCTCTAAGAGCTCCTTGCAGCAGTCAAACAGGCCACTTCCACGGCACTTGACAGCAGCTCCATCTACCCAGACAGTTTTCTGGCATTCATCACTGGCATCATTCATTTGGCATTAGAGCACTTTGTAAATTACATAACCTCAATATTTAGGGTACCCCCCTGGTTTTATTTGCACTTTTTTTTTCATCTTTCATGGAGACAGTTCCAACAGTTACATGGAAAGACAGATCCTACACTTTGCCCTGGAAGTGTTGGGAACCATGACCATATACAAGAAAGAGCTGTGCTGGGTGAGATCAGAGGTCCACCTGCACCTGCAGCAGCCAGAAGGAGATGCATGGGAAAGTATGTGGGGACAGAGCAAGCACGTGTATCCCAGCACCTTCTGAATCAGAGACTTGGTAAATGGCTCCTCCTTCCAAGTTAGAAGAGTTCATGGAGTTAATAGATGGAATTCAAGGGTTACTTTATGATTAACCTCTCCAGCATCCTGCTGAACCCAGATAAACAGCATTTGGTGTGCAAGGAGGTCTACAGCTCTTGCACACATATTAGAACAGATTTCTTTTGTTGTCCACCCACTACCTAAACTTGGTATTCCAAAATCCTCATAGTGGAAGAGGTGGTAACAACCACCCCCACCTCATTACCTTATTGACATGTATCATGCTTCCCTTCCCTCCCATTACCTCACCTGCAGCCTGAGGAGGCCAGTTCTGCACCCTCACTGTCCCTGCTGACCTCCCCAGACCTCCCCCAGTTCTGCTACCTCTTTTTGGGGCTGTGAGGATTGGACCTGTGTACCACACACAAACTGTAGAAACACCACGGATCTCTGCAGTAGCACAGTGATATTCCCTGTTTTGTTTCCCATTTTCCTCCTACTTCCTGACATTTGCCATTCTGTTATGACCACTGATGAAAAAGTTGAGCTGATGTGTTCATTACACTTAGAAATTTTACATCAGATAGAAATCTCACAGAAACAAACATAATCATTGCACTCCAGTCAAATCTGCTGCTGCCTGTGTTACATAGAAGTTTCACTGTGCAGAAATGCTACTTGACATGTCATCTTCCATGTACAGCAAGAGTGTTTCTGTTGCTCAGTAATTTCAGGAAGTGAAGCCTTCCCTCCCACCACTCAGATCTTTCTTCTTTCTGATGTTTTAGACTTCCTCCATTGCAGATGCCAGGGAGACTAGTGAAAACACTGAGCTGAAAAATGCAGCCAAGCTACCTGCCAGCTTTTCAAGCTGTCTGCTGCTGCAGATGACCTGGGATGCCACAGTACAAAGCCGAGGACTTTTTGGAAGTTACACTGGGGAGCTAGGACAGCTGGGGACCAAACCACGGACAGATGTTGGCTGTGCCTGCCTCCCAGTGCACAGGGACACAAAGTTCCTTCTCACCTGCTTAGATATTTGAGATGGGTTTTGTTTTGAAACGTGCTAACGTGGCATGGTGAGACATTAAGGTAAGGCTGCTGTAGTGCATAGCACTGCAACAGAAATATTTTTGAGACACTGTCAGAGGCATTATCTCCCTCGTCCCTCTCAAATCTAATCACTTTCTCCAGAGACGGTATCAGTACCTACTTTGTGTCCTTCCAATCTCTAATCTCTTCTAAAGGGTCTGTGTCTCCCTGACTTGATTTTGTTTCCCTCTCACGTGGATGTGTGTATATATATAATACATCTATGTCCTGCGAAACGTCAGCTCAGAAGATAAAGCACGAAAAGCAGCTGGCAAAAGGAGTCTGTGACCAGGATTACATCAGCTTCACATCCTCTCATAAAAACAAGTCCATCACCCCAGCTGCTGTCATGATTCTGACTTCTCCCAGTCCATTGCAATCTTTTACTTGCCTCAGTACCTCTGGACACAACTGAACCAAGACCAAAAGAGAGTTTTCAATTACAGAAGGATTCAGGTAGACCCAATTTTAAATGCAATTTGAGACCCTGAAAAACCATGCATTATTTCCATAGTTTATCAATGCTTTAAGACACTGGCAGCCAGAGAACCATGGCAGATGTCCTAACAGAGTTCCATGTGTGTGTGTGTGTGTGTGTGTATATATATATATATATATATATACATGTGACAAGGAAAAGTAAAATAAAAGTATGTTGTGATTTTTCCTAGCTGCTATGGAAAGTAACGAAAAAGCAGTGTGTGCAAGATGCAACCTTCCATGAAAGCATCTTTTTTTTTTTTCATGCTCAACAGAGCTTTGGTGATTTTAAGAATAATAAAACCCCTCCATTAGTGCCAGATTTTGCTAGATGCATAGGGAAAAGACAGGCAGAAACAATCAAAACTAACATTTTTCAACTAGTTTAGAAGGATGTGTATAGCAACGTCTGCTGTGAGTGGACAGACAGAAGAGAGCCCAATGAAGCTCTTCTGTAACTAAACAGGGTGACCCTGTCATCAGTGGCACAGCTGTGACAAAGTGTATCAAAGCTCTGGCACTTGCTGTAGCCTACGTGTGCTTCTGTGTGTGGGGGCTTTAATCCAGAACATAAACCAGCTATAATCTACTTAAGAGTTGGATTTTAATGTTCTGCTGATGAGACTCACAAGCCCTGTTTACGGCCATGTCGGTTGTTTTACTTTTTCATTTATCACGTGTGACAGCACTATCGATGAACATTTTATTCTGGCTCTGGTCCTAGAAATTGGAGTAGAGTCCAAAAAGACACATAGAACATGAAACAAAGCTACCACAGCCACTGGACTGATCCTTTTCACCTCTGCTTCTTCCCAGCTCTGATTCTCCATCAGCTTGGTGGTGATGTTAGCAGCCGTGGAATGACAACACCAAATGCTACTGAAACCACTGACAATGCCAACACTACCACTACCAAAAAGGGCTGCACAGTTTTGCACAGATAGAAATGGCTTGCAGGCAGGGAACAGTCTGTAACCTGCCACTGCTGCTGTCTCCTTAGTTGTCAGGTGTATCCAGTGAGCAGCATTTCAGATATCTGCTTTTTCTGTACTGAATACAAAGAAGCAAAGGAGCATCGAACACTACACAGTCCAATACTGCATGAGCCAAACAGAAAGCCCTGAAGCATAAAAGGGTCCAATTAAACATGGGGCTTGGCTGCCATAAATATAAACTGCATCAAACGACTTCCTTTATCAGAGAAAATACAGAAAGACTCTAATAGGCTACTTAAAATGGTTTCCAAAAGTCATCTGACTTGTAAAGGGACATTGTATTCCACCCAGAAATGGCACCAATTAGACATGAGCTGAACATTGTGGGTATCTCACAGAAAATTACATAAACACTTAGAAGCCAGCAAGCTGTGCATCGATTTTGGGCTCAGCTTTCTCGCAGATCTGTCACCACCCAGATGATTAGGAAATTAGAGATACCAGGCTTGAATGTATTGGGAAAAATCATGTCAGATGCCTGAGATAACAAAGAATCACAGAAACACTTCTGTTGGAAAAGATCTCTAAGATTATTGAGTTCATATGTTAACCCTGCACTGCCAAGTCTACCACTAAACCATGTCCCTAAGCGCCACATCCACATGCCTATTGAATGCTTTCAAGCAGGTGACTCCACTGTTTCCCTGGGCAGCCTGTTCCAATGCCTAACCACCCTTTCAGTGAAGACATTTTTCTTAATATCAAATCTAAATCTCCCCTGACACAACTTGAGGCCATTTCCTCTCATCCTGTCATTTGTTACTTGGGAGAAGCGAGCCGTACCTGGCTACAACCTCCTTTCAGGTAGTTTTAGAGAGCAATAAGGGCTCCCCTGAGCCTCCTTTTCTCCAGGCTAAACAACACCAGCTCCCTCAGCCACTCCTCATAGGACATACACTCCCTTCACCAGTTCCATTGCCGGTCTCTGGAAACACTCCACCACTTAAATGTTCTTGCAGTGAGTGGCCCAGAACTGGACACAGGACTTGAGGTGTGGCCCCAATGCTGAGCCCTGAGCAACACCAGTAGTGACCAGCTGCCAGCCAGATATAACTCCATTCAGCACCACTCACTGGGTCTGGCCATCCAGCTGGATTTTACCAAGCAAACAGTGAACCAGTCCAAGCCATGAGCAGCCAGTTTCTCCAGGAGAATGAGGGAGAAACAGGAACTCTTGGGGGCTGGTTCTCCTCACCCTGCTTACCAGTGTCCCTGCCTGCTGGGACCAGGTGACACCTGCAGAAAGCTGCCTGCCTGCGCTCCCCTCAGCTCTCTCCCTGCTCGCCCCTGTACCATCCAGACTGGTCTGTGAACCAGCCTGGGCTAAACCCAGCCTGGAAGAGAGGAGGGTGGTTTGGTCTGGGACATGACCTGAGGTGCAGCATTCTGCAGAGATACTTGCAATGGAGTGGAGCCTGGAGACCACGTCAGGGTCGCACTGGCTACTTGGAAATTACTTCTGAAGCCCAGAGAGGGCAGTCACATCTAAGAAAACAAACCGAATCATTGCTGATTTTTCTCTCTGTTACAGAAACTGCAGAAGCATAGCCAGTTACGGAGGGGACTGGTATCAGTGATGGGGTAGTCTGTGGGCTGCAGCAGGGTGAGATGCCTGCCTGCCCCAGCACTTGCAGCATGGGAGCTTAAAAAACCGTGCTGTTGAGGATAACAGTGCTAATCCTTCCCTTTCTTAAGCTGTTTATGCATCCCAGTGACCCTGCTGGGCTTGGCAGGAGAACTGGGGGCCTGGTGAAAGACCTGCCCAGCACTAAGACATCTTCTCTGCACTGGGAAACATCAGCTTACTCTTCAGATTAAGCAAGCCATGTGAAATGCCTTTGTTGAAAGATTCTCAACAAGTTATCCTAAAAAAACTGTTATGCAAGTTTAAATAGATTCTGCTCTTCCAAAAGCACATGATACAGGCCAGTAATTTAATGCCTCAGAGATTTGCTGCAAACACTGTAACTAAAAGCACATTTTAATTAGCCAAAAGACTGCAGCACTGGTGGGCTGAAGTGTCTATCAGGCAGGCTAGTTAGGTCGCTGAGAAGTGGTTCAGTAACTTAGGCAAAAATGCACATACTGTCAGGATTTTATATGTCCTGAAACACAGGCTAAATGTGGGACACTAATGAAGGAAAAGATTTAGAGAATTATTTTTGGAAAATCCCTGAAGACTTTAACGGAATCAATAGCTAAAGTGGTACTAAAGTTCAGTAAAATTCTGCTTTAGCAATGAAGCATAATCTAAATCAGTTTATTTTTCCAGTCACTATAAATCACTTGGTAGTGAGAATACAATATGTAAGGATGGCTGGTTACTACCTATTACTGTAAGGAATTATTCAATCACACCTAAATAATATCATCAGTCAAGCATCTGCCATTTTTTCACCTCATTTTAGAATAAACACACTGAATATAGTCTCTTTCTTACTGAGAATGATTTATAACAAAATCCTGAATGTAGTATCATTCAAGTCCTGATAGACTGTCAGAGCAGACAGTGACAACTCTCCCAATTAAACAGTCCCATTCCAAGTTTAGGCTTTTATAAAGGCTTGGTTTGGCTTTTTTTTTATGCTGTTATTTTGTGTTTTGTGTTGATCATTACTGATCCTTTGGGTTTTGGTTTTTTTTGTTTGTTTTAGTTATGATCTTAGGGGCTTGCACACACAGATTTCTAGCCCCTCTTCACTAGAGTTGGTTTGCGCTGGTTGTAGGTGTACAGATGTACCTAACATGCCCCTCTCTAGGTAATCTGCTGCTGAAGTGATACACACCAACAGAGAAAAAGGTGTCCTCACTGAAGGAGCTGCAGTTTGGGATCTCAGACACCTGTGTAATGCTCGCATACACACCAGCTGTGAGTGAAGCTGACAGCTGCAGAAAGAGGGAACAGAAGTTAAGGCTCTTTAAGGGAATACAGTTTGTGCAGTAACAGAAATAAGTGGTCTGTCACATCTGAACTGCTCAGCTTTGTGCTTGAAGACTTTGGCCTTGTGGCAGTTTCTTGACTGTATCTGTGATTTTGTGATTATTTTATCCATTTCCTTTGAATTACAAAATGTAAGTACCCAGCCAAGACCAATCCCAGCACAACTGTTATTTAAAACATTAAAAAACCCTAAACAGTTCCACAAAGGACTTTTTTAATATATATACTGAAGACTGACCACCTTCTTTCCCCCTTCTATCTTTCACATTTAGAATGTTTCCAATAATCTTCCTCCTAAAACCAGAAAAATAGTACCCTTTCTTATAGGAATAGAAGTGTCAGGGATCTGTGCCAAAGAATGAATTACAACTGTTGGCATGTCATGCATAATTTTAAAATACAATTAATTCTAACCATGTCCTTTGCTGTGCATTGTTAGCTTCATTGACTGAAATAAAAAGCTGTCCCTGTGAAAAACAGGTGTAATGCAGAACAGGAAAGTGAAGAACCTGTTTAGTCACCAGTCTTAACAAATTATTTCTCTCTTAGGTGTGAAAATTTACAAAACATATGTCTGTAATTGGTAGCTGTTTCAATGTCATACTATTTATGACATTGTAAGGAACTGTAAGGAACTGAGTTCTTAAGCTTTCCTAAGGAAGAATTCCTTACCAGCTAGCTTTAAGATGCACCTATTTTACTCCACAACTGAGAAAAATCACAGTATTTTCATGAGCAAAAGAGAGGTTACGCTTTGCCCTCCATGCTATTCAGTCAATAATTCTACCTTTTCATCTCCTTTAATGATTTTCCCCTGGTGGTTATGAAATGCCCTGATGCAGCTTGCTTTGGAAAGACTGCATTTTGTACCCGTGGAGGAAGCCGAAGAGAAACTCAATAGAAAATGTCTCTGTGAGAGCATTCTCTCCCTGCCCCTAGTACCCCAAGCAGGGTACCCTGAGCAGCCCTGCTCCCATGGCCAGCCAGGATGGGATCTGGGAAAAACCTGGCATTGATCTCTGCTCCAGCGCACTGCATTTCAGCCCCGTTTCTGACATGGGCTCCTAGTATCACTTTCTTACATTCTCAAGGTCTTGCACAGAATAAAGAACAAGAACCTGACCCGACACCATTTGGACCAAAGAAATACTCAGGATAGGAAGGGTTGCATTGAATAATAGTTATTATTCTGTTGATCAGAAACTGTCAGCAAGTCAGAGCTGCAAATTTGAGACACCATTCCTGAGGAGACTTCACATACTCCACTCAAGACCATGTCTCAAGCCAACTTTTTAGAAATACAATCAGGTACTATGCAAATCTAAATATATTAAGTTGCAACATGAAAATCCATCACTACCTTAAGTTAATTTCCTCTTATTTCCATTTTCATTACCCTTGCACAACTCATGAATCAAAAACTAGCTAAGAGGGATGCTTTGGAGTAGGAAGAGTGGGAAACCAGAAGATGGAAGGGTGATTCATTGCAAAAGCAAAATATTAGGAAGCCACTGGTGTTGGAAGAAACCAAATTAGTGGGATTTCAAGCAGGAAGGAAAAAGGCAAGAAAGCAGGCAGGGTAACTGGCTAAATTATTTTAAGGAATCACCTTTTTGTTGAGATGGAAAGACAGATGCTTTGAAGTGAGAGACATGAATCATGAAAGATATGAGAACCACCATTGTTAAATGTAGAGATTGCCTCTGTGAGTTATACAAATCCTTTCATCCAAGAGAAGTGCAGCAGCACAGAAATCGCATGTCACTCACAGCGGCACACGTAGAAGGACACACATAACCCAAAAGAAATCTTCCACATAGTATCTCTCAACTTCTTCACTTCTGGAGTCTCAAACAGCATTTATTTTCCCCGTGCTGCAAAGCCAGGAGCACCATTTGATAGCACAGTGCTCTTCTCCCATGATGTTGTAAGTGCAGGGTCTTTCTTTCCATTGCACAGGTGTGAGAAATTGGGAAGAGCCCAGCAGAGAACACAACCCCCTTGGATCAGCCAGATCTGTAGCTATCTGGACCAGGCAGCCAGCTGGGCCAGGGGCTAGTGGAGGAAATGCAATATGAGCATGATAAGCTCAATGATCCCTTCAACATTCCCATGGCAGCTTGTTAAGAGGTATGAATGGATCAAGTCAGCATATTTAGCCACCAACACTAATGTCCCAGGATGGGCTATTTTGGCTAGAAAGATTCTGCTGTTCATCCCAGTCACACAGCAGGATACAGACACCTTCAAAAAACAGCAGGGCTCCTGTAGAGCCCTCTGTTTTTAGTCAATGCAAACTCACAATCTAAGAAGTCAAAATTCGTATAATGGAGGTTGCAAAGATGTCTGCTCTTCTAAGGAGAGACAAGATATTCCCACTCCGGAGCTGAACTATTTAAATGTCCTACCACTACGTCAAAGCACTAAGCACAAGAGGAGGCAGGCACTACCAACATTACTGGAGTTCCTGTTCACAGAAGTAGCCATCAAGCTCCTGCAAAGATGCTCAGGGAAAAATAAGAAATTGCATCAGGCCTTTCATTAAATTAATAGTCCAGAAAACTCTGAAAAAATCAAACTGGCTTCCAGAAATGGCCCCCAAGATGGCCAAGCTGGCACTGGGAAGCTGGGTTGCTTCCTAGAACTTTCTTTTCCTTTTTTTTTCCCCCTAACACATAAGACCTCTGGAGCAGTTACTGAGGCATGAAAACCAGTCTTTGTATTTACAGTAATACAATTATTGTAAACCTATTCTTAAATATTTCCACATATTATATGCTTCTTCTTGTAAAATTATATCCAAAGGCAATTATTATGGAAATAAAAGTGCTGGAGGAAAACAGCTGGTGCTTTTATGTTTATCTGAAAGCTATGTTTGTTTTTTCCTAGGCAAAATCAAAGCATTATGAAACTGTAAATGATTCCCAAGACACTTTGAACTGATTTTCTTAAAATTCAGATCAGTGCACTAGAAAAAGAGCAATAAAATAATACAAAAGTGGTAAAACTAAAAAGTAAATTTTACTTTTCTAATGAGGTTTTTACTCCAGAATGTTCTACAACCAATAATTAAACACTTGATGTATGATTACAGTGATATCTTCTCAATCTGTCTTCAGAGTATCCTTCTACTCTCTGGTGATAAAAATGATCACTGCTCACCTGCTGCATACACAGTGTAAGTGTAAAGAAGACTTGGGAAGTTTGTGTTGAATAGAAGCAATTATTTTCAAGAATCTCCCTAGAAAGACAAAACTAAAATAAAATGAGACGCTCTTAATTACAGAGTAGATCGGAGTGTTGTAAAACATGTGGGATTTAGAGATGTGGAAAGGGGATGTTTCCTGCAGAAGAACTGATGTCCCAGCAAAGGGGGGATGCCAGCCCAAATTGAAGAAACCAGCAGATCCTCTAATTCACTCCCATTTACAAGATGAGGTTCATTCCTGCCTTGCTCTGGGGTTTAATTTGCAATTTCTTCATTTGTACTTTATACCATAACCATTAATAGCACAATATGTACTTCTAAAGTCTACAGACATTACTGGACTAATAATGTATTTTCTAATTCTTCATTCCAAGTCTACGTGTAATTTATGCATGTGCAATTGAAATCCATGTATTAACATGCATAAAAAATAAATTTGGTAAAGAATCTTTGTGGAATGAAAGTTTTGGATGGGTTTTCAAGAGAGCAGAGACAATTGGTCAGGACAGAAGGAACAACACAAAAAATATCCCCAAACCAAAAACCAAAACCAAAACTCCACAACAGTTTTTAAGAGAAGGCTTGACCACAACACTCTGAGTAAGACCATGTAAATGCTTTACAATAGACTAAAGCACTTAGGAACGGACACTTTTATGTAGAAATTGTATCACTCAAGGCACATTACATCAAAGAATAAAATACATCAAGGAGTCCCTTTCCTCAAGCATGATTGTCAGCTGACTTCTACTGTATTAGGAACACTGCTCCAAGGCAAAAACATCTAGCAGCAGGGCAAAATAATCCAGTTGCAAACATGAGATTCCATGAGAGAATCATATGCAAACAGAAGCAACATCTCTTCAAAATGCCAGCAATAAGAACCATCGTTAAACACATCTTCATCTTTGGATAGTGCTGCAAACACCAGAACTATCAAAGGATACTGGAACTAAGTCAAAATACCCTAATCATGGTTAGATAATCAGATTGATAAATTTGGATTTCAGATTTTAAGCCTTTCTGGCACGTTGTGTCATTTTTTCCTCTGGGCACAAAGTCTTAGCAAATAAAACACCTCTATACCTGTGATTATGAGACTCATACTTCAGCTAATTATGGCATATTTATTCTTACTGAATAAAATTGTGCTGACAAGTAATGACTGAATACAGATGCTGACAAGTCAGAAAGGGGAAAACTCTTCAAATGGGTTAAAACGGCAGCTATAATGGACTGTAGGAAGAAAAACTTCGCTTTTTGGCACTTGCCCTCCTTAACTTTCACTTCTTTTCAAAGTGGAACTCCTAAAAGCCGCACTCAGTCACTTATTTTTCCCCAATAACTAATCTGTCGTGAGTTCTTTCTGCAGACGACAGTGCTTTTAAAAGATCATTTCTCACACAGGTTTCTAATTAAAAGACAGATTCCACTTCCAGGCTGTTAAAAAGTGAGAAAAAATGTCCAAAGGAGATGGCTAGCCTGCCTAGCCGTATCTGATCACATTTGACTCCCTTTACAGACAGAATGCCTACAGACAGAATGGCTTGGTTTCTTACTTCTTTGCTTTCTGTTTAGAGACAGATATTAAGAAAAGCTTCAACCTTCCCCACATTTATTTTTCCCCCTTAAGATACACTTCTGCCCTGTGTTCAGTTTCCAAATGTGAGCTCTGTGAAAAGATTGTGGGAAGACTGTGCAGGGTATTTAAGCATATACACTTAGAAGAAGAGAGTACCTTGGCCATACTGAAGTACAGAAGTAATGGGGATGAAAAAAAATTGTGGAAAAATAAGAGAGTGAGGAAATGAAAGCATCTGCAAGGTTCCCACGCAGAAATGTGCAAGTCTGCATGTTACGGAAACCAGGCCCAAGGCATTAAAAAGATTTCAAAAGAGGTCAAGCAATATAAATAAAACTTAAAAGCACTTTTTCTTCCTCCAGCGATCACGGCATGAGCACCTCAAACAAGAGCACCATCATAGTTTTCTCAAATCTACCCCACTGCCAAATCTGTATGTGCTGCAGCCCCAAGCATTACCCTTAGCACATTACTTTTCTTGCTGCCTAAGCCCCTCACCTGCCATGTACACACAAATAAAATCTGTAAGCAATTTTCATACCTTTTAAAAAATTTTGAAGTCCTATAAAATAAAATTACTGTAAGAAAAGTTCTCCAACTTCTCATTCCATTTATCTTTCTGTCTTCACCTCTAGTTTTTCTATCTCCCTCTGCTCCTTTCTGAGAAAATCAGGACCACCTCTGTTGTGCTGTAGCACCACTTCACATTGCATCACATTCTCACAGACAGGCACCACAAGTATTCCAAGCTGCACAATCACTGTAGGAATTCCGCATGCTGATCAGGGATTTGCCTTCTCATGAATGCCTCAGCTTTCACTACAGTAGTGGATGTTGTATGGATTCACCCGCATATCTCCTGATTTCCTGCACAACATGGATAAAAAGGCTGGTCCTGACATCTTGTCTGTCCCTAACATTCTGAGGTATGTTCAAGGCAGATCAAAAATACTGCAACCATTTTGCTGCTTTTGAACAGCAACTGTAAGTTTGCATCTCTCAGAGGGCCTTTTTTTTACTTTTTTCCCCAGCAGAAATCAGAGTCATACTAAGATCCTAGTGGAAATCTAGAAAAATAATTGTTTTTTTAATAACAGGTTCAGGTTTGTGAAAATCTCCATGTTTCTAATTCAGGCTAGTCATTGGCTTCAATTGATGGCACTGGGGTAATACAGAGCTTCTTCATATAATTTCTTCTCAGTTAGTAACATTTTCTTTTAAAGGTTTACCCTTTGTGTAGCATATTGAATACCTTAACAAAGTGTAAATTATTTCTTTTTCTCCATCCAATTTGCTATGTCACTTTACAGGTGTGGGGGTCCCTTGCTATATGACTTTTTGCCCTATGGTTATTACAGAGTGAGCTGCTAATTTAGGCACTGAATGCTGGTGATCATCCACATTTTTGCTCATTTTTTTTCCTCTGCATTTTGATAGACCTTCTGAAACCATCCAAAACGTAGAGATTTCCCACAGGTTTTAAGAAAAGAAGTTGCACACGCAACTCCAAATCAAAACTTTGATATCACGTTGCTGGGAACAGCTGTCTTCATTTACCTGTGCATACCCTCTCAGAAAATATTAACTCCAAAGTAGTTCAGTGAATTGAGGAGGACTCCAGTCTCCTTTCCCAAAAAGAATGAAACTGAGGAGACATAGTGAATAATTATGGGCACTTGGGCACTTATAATCTGTGCTTTTAGTAGGTTATAAATATATTTATTTGGATGTTCCCTAATTCGTGCTTTTAGAGTAACAGTACTTGCAGAAATCACAAGCCAAGCAGACTGTAAATCACCTTTTGAGAGCATTAATACCAGCCTGTGAACTTTTAAGGAGGGGACAAATAGACACCTGTCATCTTCTAATAGATACACTTCAAGTTTTCTTTGGTATATATTTAATGCACATAAGAAATCAAAATGTATGACCAGTCAGAGCCCCAAGACCATTTGGCTAAAGCAGCCTGTCCTCCTGCAGACCCTGGTGCAGCATGGGCAGTGCTGATGATTCCAAAGACCAAACAAGATGTCAGAACAAATCCACTCATTCAGCCAAATAAGACCCAGGACAAATGGAGGGAAGGTGTTTCTTTTAAAGAGTTTGGGAAGAAGTGGAGAATAGAACAAACTGGCTTCCCAAACTCATACTATGAACATTTTTTTACTTCGCTAAAACGTTATATAAGGCAAAGATAATTCAAAACCTCATCAATTTCAAATAGGAACATGCACTGGTGCTTGTTATGATAATTTCTATATGCATTTGAAGCTTTCATTTGCAATGAATGTATCAAGTCAATACAACTCTACCAAGGCTTTGTAAGTTAAAAATATATTGGAGTCACATTCAAAAGTGCCACTCTGAAGAAAGACCACTCCCCTCCCTCCCAAAATCTGTTCAATAAATAGATTAATCCTAGATAACACACATAACTTCTGTTGTTGATTTTGTGTTCAGGTGGCACACACACACAGACACACACGGTCAAATTACTATGAAATTTAGTATCACCTGTCTGTGCAGCATGAAATGAAGCACCTGTGCAACACACATAAACAGAGGACCAGCATGGAAGGCAACTGAAGAGCAAGAACAGTTGCTTAAATGAAAATTATATAGAATAGCAATACTTAATGCTCCAGCAGAAACCCTAATAATGATACAATGCACTACTGTATAATAAAACTTGATCTGCTATAATTCACATTCAAGCAAGAAAAAGCAGATGAGGGAAGAGATATTTTTTTCTCATAATTTTAAACATAAGAACATTATAAAATCTTTTTTTCAAGGTCATGAGGAAATGCTCTGGCAAAGCAACGGTTTGTATGAATATGTTTAGTGGTGTTCACAGCATGTGAAAAATGAGCCAGATCCATGTCTGATTTACACTAGATTATCTCCATGAAGAATGGAGTTTGAAGTATGAGCTTGAATGACTTGCATTAATAGGGCCTTGCCAAGAATGCAGACCAGTGCTACTTTGCTTCAGAGTATTTAACAATATGATTACGAATGAGGGCAAGAATTTAAGCATTTTCTTTGGAAGGCAAGCCTAAAGTTTCATCATATAACCAGCACCTTTGCAGATGGAAAGGAAGCAAAGCTGTGTCCAGCCTGAGGGAAATAAACCTAGTAGGTGCAGTGATGCCTAACTGGTACAGGGAGTGCGGCACAGACACACAGCCTGGCACAGCGGGAGATGTCCCATGCAAAGAGACTTTTTTGTCTTGTAACTTGGGAAGAGCAATTGGAGAAGGCTTTGAAATGGATCAGGGTAAGACACATGGTGGCCAGGTCTGTGACTGAAAACATTTCTGGAACATCTTCTGAAATGGACTCAAACATGAATCTGTACCAGACCCAGCTGCAACCTCTTCAGAGACTAATGTGTGCCAAGAAGGTCCTCCAGTCCTTCCCAGTGACCAGTGCATCTGAAAGGGAAGAGCCAGAGTGGAACTCATGGTGGGTACACAGCTAGAGGAATCTGAACTAAACCACGCAGGGCCCCAGGGAGCATCCCCAGGGTGAAAGGGTAGTTGATGACACAGAGACAACACATAGACCAACTTCTGCACCCTCTCATCTTTCTGCGCAGCCCAGAACAACAGTACAGGATAGGGACTGAGTCTTTCAAGCCATCCTAATCTTGGTGAAGCATGTGGACAATTTGGACCACCTGCAGAAACAAGCATGGCTTGCAGGCTGACTAACCTCAGCCCTGCCCTCAGCAGCTGCAGACAGGATTTGCAAATAATTCTTCTAGCATCTACAGCTGACAATTCTTATCATGTGTTCATCTGAGATGTTTGTCTCACTACTTCCCTCTCCCCATCAGAGCTTTACACTGCCTACAGAAATTACATTAATTCTGTAAAGATGGACAAGAGTTTAGTGGAAAATCAGTCATCACTCAGAACTTCATAACTGGACATGCTGGACTAGCATTTGTCTCTCAGTAGCTGATGCAAAAAGGCACGGATGCCAAATCATTTTAGCAGCTGACTATAAAAAAATAAAAAAGGCTTTTGAAAATATGTTTTTTTAAGGATTAAAAGAAAAAGATTCTTTTAAGGATTAGAAGACAAATAGTGGGAAGTCTGACACAGTGTCACATACCTTAAGCTGCATGAGTCCAGGTACGGGCCAGGGACTTTTAAAACTTGTGGGAAATTTTACCCAGCTAGAGGTGTAATTAAACACAGCTGGAGAGCACACTTAAAAAGCGCCTCAAGGACTGCTCTTGGATGTACAAGTTTTGTCCATCTTGCTCACAACATGGAACTTGTCCAAGCACTTTCAGGAAAACATAACCAGGGATGACTCTGCTCCTCAGGCCCAGCTGGCACTCTTTGGTCTCCTCAATGTGCCAGCTTGTAGCTCCTCAAATTGCTGCTCTGTGCCGATCATGCTCTCACAACAACAATAGACAGAGTGAAGTTCCTTGCAATGGAAAAAAAATTGTACTGAGAGCCAGTGTCCTTCAGACTCATGCTCTTCTACTGATACCTAGGGACTTGCTAAAACAGAAAGATTTTGTGCCATAAAGGAAAAAAAAAAAAAAGCCACTTGAAGCATGTCACATATTATTCCACAGCTATATTCTCAACAAAGTTTTCCAAACATATGGGACACTACAAGGCACACTACAGAAGACCCAAGTTTCAGTTCATCATGGGAATCACTGAGTATTTTTTAGTAAGTTGCACAGATGTGCATGCCAAGTGCAATTCCAGCTCTTGACAATACTGTGAATTAAAGTGATACTAGTGAACAAGAATGGTGGTATCACTTTGGGAATTCACACAGATATACCACAGTTTTTTGGCAGTCAAACCACTTGTCAAAGACTGCTGTGGGACATGTTGTACTGAACAATCCGAAAGCACAGATGTATGTTGACCCTATATTTAATATTTGAAAAGATCATGCAGATATTGATTTTCATTACTATTATTATTTCTTATTATTATTTTACTTTATTTCAATTATTAAACTCTTTGAATCTCAACCTACAGGTTTTACCTTTTCTCTGATTCTCCTTCCCATCCCAGTGAGGGCAGAGAAGGAAGTCAGTGAGCAGCTGCATAGTACTTACTACGAGATGGGGTTAAGCCATGACAGAAGCAAACAGCTGCAGCTTGCAAAAACAGAGGTCAAAAACTATCTCATCAGCATTTACTGAGGGCTCATGAACCTGTGGGTCAATGAAAGTTAGCTCAACCTATCTAACAACAGAGAGAAGCTGCAGAATAAGTTTCTCCACATCTTTCATGATTTCTTCTTCCAGCTAACCAAAGACAACCACAAAAAAATCCTTCTCAAAACCCCTCTACACCACAAATGACTTTGCTTGTGCTTCATCATGCACCGACCAGACACAATTCAGTCCCCATATTAGTGCACAGAGTGCTTGGCCACTTTGGTAATCTAACATGTCTAGGATACCAGAAATTTGGACCATGCAACACAAACTAAGTGAAAATTAATCACGTTAATATATGGGCTCAAAATCTTCACAGCACTGACAGATCAAAACGCCTTTTTGGTGTGACAATCAATTAGTGCACTTGCAGGAAAGGAAAACTGGGAAATCTACACATTTGGGCAAATATTTATTGGTGAATATAGTCCTTTCTGTATGTGTGAAAAGTTCCTATTCTTGAACAGTGCTTCCACTTGTCTTGAAGAAACCAGCAATTCAAGCACCACCTCCACATCCCTAAAAGCACAACGACTGTTACCAATTAACACTGCTGCAACTCTCCCCTGCCAAAAGAAAACCCGATTCACTATCTACTGGCCCAGTAGATAGGAGAACAAAGCAGCAGCTGGAGACAGCTCCTGCTAGGCAAAAGCCTCCTGGCAGGACCAACAAAGTATATGGATAGAGCCAAGGGCTTTTGAAATGAATTTCCATCCTTTCTTACCAAATCAGTCATAGGAATCATTTAGTTCCCCTGTGGTATTTCAGTGTTATCAGCAGATACTTATATTAAACCTTTTCTTTTTTTTTTATAATTAATTTAATTAGGGCTGTTTCTAGCAAGCATATATATATAGTTGTATGCCATCAATAATAATGTATTCATTGCTCCTAGGCTACCACTGAGAGGTGGTCATCAGGGCTAAGTCAGAGCCTACAAACAAGGACAATAAAAAAAAAATACCCAAGAATTTATCACCCCAGGCTGCAACAAGCTGAAAATTCTCAGTACAGCTCAACGACTAAAACAGATTGGAAGCATGGGCTGAAATACATTTTCCATGTATTATGGCAGCCTTTCAGTGGCATTTTCTGCTCAGGAAAGCTAGGAGAGAGACCAATTAAAGCAATTACAAAATATGTACCAGGGGACATTTACTAATGGGACTAAGCTGTGATCCTGCCATTAGCTTATTGTAAGTAGATGATTTCATACACAACTTACACTCTCTCCTGGTCAATGAGATGCTGTAATTACACCTAAACCCACTACCCCTGCAGGAGTAGGGTTTTCAAAATTAAGAATATGTCTATGCACACATACATCTGTGTACACACACACACACACACACAACTGTATGTTGTGTGTATTATATCGCACATTATTGTAGAATGTATTGTAATTATTATATACTATACCGTCTGTATGCATTGCGTAAAGGGTAAAGGGAAAGATAGTACTCTACTCAGAGAATAAATAAGAGAAAAAAATACATGCATTTGGTTAAAATATTAAAATATAGCAGCAAACACAAGACTGCCAATGACAATAATTTCTTCTTTTGTAAGACCTGGATTTCCTGTACCATGCTGCTTTAGAAATAACTGAATTCTTTTTGTAACAGTAAGCAGCATACAAGTTTCAGGGATAAGTACATGCTCTAGCTGCCTGCCAACCAGGTCCGGAAGAGGAACACCAACCTCTGTGAGAAGGGTGTTGAGGCCACTGGCTCAGCATGATTCATTTAAAGCTGTTACTGAAGAGACCTCAGTTCTGTCCACGTTCACTTGTTTGCAGTGCAAGCTGAATACTTGATCCTAAGAGTAAACAGCTTTGGTCCATTTGACATGAAAACTCAAGAGCAAAGGAAAGCACAAAAAGAGTGAAGAAGTCTTTGTTCTGCAAGATGAAATTTGAAGCTATAGGCTTAATTGTAAATCACTGTTTGATTTTTAAAACCAACAGTTTGCTATCCAGAAAACGCCAAAACAGAGCTCAGCCTCTCTTCCCAAATAAAATACATGAGTGCACAAGCACAGACTTCTTTTTCCACACAGTTAGCATAGCCATCCTTCATCCACCCCACAACAGGACCTCTGTTTTGACAGTGCTATGCTGGAACAAAAGACAACCACACACAAGTGAACAGGAGGACAATTCAGATGAAATTTTTCTTAGCTGTTTAGTCACTTCCCTTGAATCTTTGCCTTAAAAAGAAACTGCAGCTGTTTGAAGGAGCAGCAAATCCAACTGAATCAAGAGAACATCTTAAAGGTCTGATCAAGGCTCAGGACTTGGGCTGTGGTGCCAGGAAGCCAAGAGCAGAAATGGAGACTGATCCCTGCAATGAACAGAGCCGGTTGCTCCACAAAGCTCAAAACCAGGGATAAACTACTTCAGAGTATTATTACTATTAGGAATGTAATTATGGGCAATTATTACAGAGGTGATACCTGTAACCTGTCCAGAATCACTATCATCCCCAAAAGATTATTAGCAGAGCCTGTGTTCATCATACACTAATTATATAATATCCATTTTAATTCCCTCCTCCAGCTTTAAGGAAGTAATTAATAATAATAAAATAAAGAAAATATTAATTAATGTATTATTCTAATAATAAAATTAAAGAAAATATTAATTAATTTATTTATTAATCTAATAATAAAATTAAAGAAAACAAAGAATGGTGCAACTGTGACAGCATACTGTATAGGAAAATACCAGTTTGTGGTTCATCCCCTCTGAAAGACTCAGATTATTGAACTATTGAACTCACTGCTATTGAAAACACATCAACCATGTCCTCTATGCAGAATTTGAACGTAATAAAACCATTCAAAGAAAACAGCAAGAAAAGAAATAATTACTCACAGGCTTCCAATTTTGATATTGTTTTGTAATGTAGAAGGAATAAGATATGATTAAACAGTGTCTGGCCAATGGAATTTCATATGGCACGCCTATTTCTTACAATAGCTTTTACCAATTCATAAAACTGAAATCATTAATTTAAACCCTTAAAATATCGACATGATGTGTTTATTACCAAGTCTTAAAAATAATTGGATCATTATCATTAAAAGCTCCTTAACTGACTTCAATTTGAAAGTGCTTGCAATGGTGGAGATACGATGTATAAAATGAACATGTTTTTAATCTTGTTTTTAATCTCATTTTTAATTCTATGTGATCTAAACAACCAAGACATCAAAGACTGCATTTTCTAACAGGTTGTTTTGGAGATTTTTTCAGTTAAATGACATCCTGTTTTCCTTTGCACTTTCCTCTTTGTCTCACACCTCTCCATTTTCCCATTTATTTAAAATCACATTAAACCTACAGCAAAAAACAGATGTGCAATCCTAAATGCTTGGGTGCATGATTCTCACAGTGCCAACCCCCAGTTCAGAGCAGCTAGCGCCACCTCTCTCAGAGGTCACTTTATTTCCTTTTCATATAATCGTCAACTTCACAGCACAGGCAAATGAGTCAACATATCCTCTAATTATCAGTAATCCAAAGATGCCTTGAAGAGAAAATGAATGACAGCTCTGATGCATCAACTCTCTGCTGCTGTTTTTGTTCTGATTTCCACTTAGCAGAGTTGTCCCTGACCATGTGACGGCACTCCTGACTATGACACTGCCACATACTAATGTATATCCTTTAAACCACAAGGTGGTTTAAAGACGATTCGCTTCTATCCTGCCCCACACAACTGCAGCTTCCCAGTGCCACAGAGGCTTCTCAGTGAGCACTGCTGGCTGGCTCAGCTTCCCGAAGCACTGCAGCACTCATTCCTTCAGCTCCAGCTGTATGTGCAAATACCCTCTGCAGTCACATTAGATAATTTCTTGGTTTCTCCACTGCCAGTTGTTTGATGCTACATGAGCTGCTGAGACGAAGGTTTAGCCCTGTTTTGCTTGCTGGGACACCTGGAAGCCAGAAGAGGAGGCAGCAGCAATCCACATGCGAAGAGCTGAGGGGAAAGGGGTTCCTAACCCTTTGTGAGTGAGCAGGAACTTGAAAAGTGAAGAAAACTACTGGCCAAAAGATAGGAAAAACAGAGGCCTGAATATCTTGGAGAAGACTAGACAGCACTGCAGGTAACTGAAACTTTGATCAAAGGAAGGGTGGAGAGACCTCTCCTCAGTAAAATCTGTTCAAGCTGTCCACATCACATCTTGGGAGACACAGGAATGCTGTGGACAATCTCCTATGGTCAGACACACTCCAAGTGTCATCTGTTGACACACAGGTCAACAGCTCAGTAGAGAGTTAAACTCATGGGCTGCAGAGGAGGAAAACAGATCTGAATAGTTCAACACTTTGAACACTTTCAACACTGACTACTGGGTTACAGAACATCTTCACACACCGTGATGGTGTGTGCACAAACTCACCCTCTTCCTTCTCCTGCTCTCCTTATGCTTGCACAATTATTTATTTAAGATGTGAGTTGTTTGGAGGAAGGACCATCTGCTTTCTCACCTCACAGCTGCTCTCTCTTTATCATAAAACAAAATAACCAAACGCAGTCTTTACTGTAAAGCACATGTAATACAGTTATGTGGGTCACTTAATTGTTATTTTTTCTATAATTCAATTCAACTGTTGGTGTTTATTACAGGTAGCAACAAAAGACCTTGTCCTAGATCAGGATCCTGCTGAAGTGCTATTGTCTTGTTATTTTCTTCTTTGGCTTTTCTGTTTCATTTCTTTGTTTCCGTTTTCTCCAGAGACAAGGCCAGAGCACAGTGTATCCTACCTTCAGTCTGTTAGGACTGCATGACCACAAGCCATGCAACACAGCCAAATCAGACCAGGTAACTCAAAGAGCTCAGTCATTGTATTTACATGTCTATATCCAGGACAAGGAACTCCTTCCTTGCAGTTGCGCCAAATAAAATCTGTAAAATTGTTGCAATAGCAATTTGAATTCTCCTGTTCTGCACAACTGCAAACAGCAGAAGCCATAGGAAACATTTATAAGAGTGCACACAAATCAACACCTGCACTGTCTATTTTGAAAACACTATAAATAGGCAATGACCCGAATGTAACCTGGTTGTGCTCCAAACCAGTGAGTCTGAAGGTTGGCAATTAAAATTACACTAACCTAAGAAAACTACCTGAGAGACACTTCATCTTCATTCAGATGTAAGTTTTTATCTACGAATGCCTCTTATACTTTGTTTTTCCAAATGAACTGGGCAACATGGCAGTATTGATGGCACTAATAAACGCCTGAGTACACATATTCTTAATAAATGGCTTGAACATGGAAGTTGAAAGTTCCCCATTTACTTAGACATGTACACCTTCTTTGTGGTTTAATAAAAGCAATTAAAGAAACTGAAGTCAGGGTTAAACAAACAAGCTTCTTAAACTGGAAAAAACATGTTTATGAATAATAATTCCTTTTAAAGGTGTCCTGAAGGTTCCTTGCTTCTTGCACCGGTCAAGCTTTGAGATCAATGATTGACACTATTTTCTTTCAATACTTTCAAACTTTATGTTGGCACAGGATTAGCAGTATAATGTACTGAATTGTTGTCCTCATGAATAATAATAATGATCAGATTTTTTTTTCCCTCCATACTTGATACACATCCTTCAGTACTATCCAAATGCCCTATGTTTTGTGGCTATAAAAGATGATGTGTCAGGGTGAGAAAACCACCCTGTGTATAGGATAGGCAACTGATAGTTTAAGAATTGATAGTGTGGGGACTATGACATTAAGAACTGTATTAATGAAAATAACAACATACTCCTTATGTGAAATGTGCATTTAGACTGTATACTCGTTGAAGCAGGGATTTACTTTTTATTCTCCACTCATATAAATGCTCATGGATTTAGAGTCTTTAGTACTATTGCCACTATAAGCCAACTGCAAATGTAGTGAAAGCTGCCCCAGGACTAGAAGACTCTCTAAGCAAGAGACTTCTCTGATCCTGTGGTGTGAGGAAGGAGGCATTGAGATGTCGAGACATGTTCCTTGATCTGGTCAAGAAATCTGTGCTAGAAATCCTTCTTGAGTTATGCAAGTAAACATAAAACCACCTAAAGGCAGCTGAGAGGAAATTTTATCCAAGCAATGAATTCATTACCATTGGTACAGATGTCACCAGACATCAGAAATCCTCAGATCAGAACTTCCTGTTTGAAACGGATGGCATGTCCTTAAAATGAAAGAGGAAGAAAAAGCAAATCATTCCCCATACCTCAAATATTTTTTCCAGGCAACACCAGCTTTGATGGCAACAAACAGAACTGGGCATCATAGGGTTCCCTCAAACAACACAGCATAGGGATGTCATGGACTCATACTGGATGAGGTGCCCTGGGGTCCCCATTCCGAGTTTCTTCTGCTCAGGATGCTTGCCCTAGACACTAAAAATCTGAGAGTCTCTAAAGTATCTAACACAGAATTTGTATATGATATTGACCTTAGAGCAAAGGTGGACCTTCTCCTCCTCTTTCCTACACTCTTAAAAAATCTAAACCAATTGCCTTGTGATTTTTGTACTTGCAAAAGACAAAGTGGTATCTTACAACCTCCAGCACTGAAAACTTTTGCCAACAAAGAGAAGCATTGTGTCTGTTCACCCAGAAAAAACAACTCAGAATTGATATCATTCAATCTTTCCTTAAGTTCCTCTCTTGTTCCCAATTACTTTCAAGGTCATGAAAAATCTATTACGACTAAAGGCAGTAACTATTTAAAAAAGTCAAAAGACCAACAAAAAATCCCTATCAATTTTCTTGAATACCCCAGTGCCTCTACTGACTAGAGATCTCTACCACCACACTCCCTTTTTTTTTAGTAAGCATTTAGCTGTGCCAAGGTCCTGCTATGTTTCATACATTAAAAAAAAAAATCAAATCTCCTGCCAAAGCAACAGAACTGTGGTTTGATGAAAGCCACACTGTCAGACAGAAATAAAATCTCTGTAAGCTCACCAGTACCATGGCTGCTTAGCTCCTATTCTAGGAGGAACATTTTAAGATGCTGATGGATGACTTTGTTGAAGATGATTAAAACAATGAAATAAATCTGGTGCTGGTGCAGGACAGATTCAGGGAAGACAGAGACACATGCACCACACAGTTTGCTCCTGTCTGCCTGGCAGGGTGAGGGCCAGCCAAGCAGATGCAGGATGGGTCTGCACAGAATATACGGCCATCACAGCTCTGCTTTCCATGCCTCACACTCCCTAATTCTTCACTGGACAAATATTTGGACTTGATCGTATGTCTGGGTATAGGGTCCAAGAAGAAGCCTATATTACCTCTCCCCCAAACACGTAACAACATACATCAGACTGCAATAAAAGCACCTCTTGCCTACCTCACTATGGGTACACAATCCTTTCCGTAAATGTGTGTGTCTAATTCTCCCTCTCCCATCTTTTTTGACTCCTTCTCCACTCTCTCTTCCTCTTCATTCTTCTCTCTCATTTTTCCTCATTCCTATACCTTCCATTTCCTTTCCTTAAATCACTTAAGCACTATTTGAACTGAGATGTTGGCAGAATTAAAGAGCAGTGTAGATGACCAAGAAATATCCACACCACACAGGTGTACCAGAACAAATTTATCAGGAAAGGAAAAAATATTACTTTGTTCCATACTGCCAAGATATCCCGGACTTTTTCTGAGCTATCTTCCAAACGAATGATAAACCTTTTGTTGAAACATTTCACATTACAATGATTATATCAGAAAAAGTGCCCACATTTTCACTGCAACACCAGAAGAAATGAGTTTACTCTCTCTACAAGTCTGCATGTGTACGAGGACATAACAAGGGCTAGCTCACTCTTGTTTCTTTCACGTATGAAATTTTTCTGGACAGAGATGAGGTAAAGGAAAAAAAAAGGCAAGCTTTCTCTCCCTTATTACAGATTTTCAAACCTCCTCATATCAGCATGTTTCTGGGATGCAATAATATTTTGTATCCTTTTATCATTCCTGTGCACATAATCTTTATCACAGTTTGGCACAGCTTTGCTCTGTGCCTCTGCAAATAGGTATAGCTCATACCAGTGGGAAAACAGCCAGTGACAGAATTGGAGCTGCAAACCTCATAGCTACAGACCTATCTCAATCCTGCCAGTGGCCTCAAAGCTCACAGAGAAAATACACAGACTGCACACCTGCTTCTGGTTAAACAAAGAAAATTGGATTTTTATCAGTTTCACTGTTGCCTTTTACACAGCACTGTTTTGTCAAGAGCCACTAATGAAAGAGCTTAGCAGCAGATAAAGAACGTACAGTTTTGACTGAATTCATAGATTTATCTAAAATATTTTGCAGCCAGAACTATATTACATTCTTTACAGAGCTGAAATAGGATTACAAAGCATGGAAATGAATGTCTTAAAATATATATCTATATTATTGCATATGACTGAGCAGCTTCATTAATAAAGATGTCTCTAAAGATTTCAGGTTTGCACATAGTCCTGGTGAAGGTTTAAATATACTGACGGTCAGTAATCCATAGTCATTTCAGCTGGCATTTTGAATGGATGCCCTAGGAAAGAAAGGAGGGATGTTATAGTTTGTATGGTAAGACATAAACCAGGAGTTAACATGTAATTCCCTTTTTCATCCATAGCCTGTGTGCACATGATCAATGACATGGTACTTGCCCCAGCAGGATTCTTCTCCAGCTCTAGTTCTGAGTGTTACAGAGGCACTGTGTGGTTGAACTGCACTGGAGATGGCTGGGCTGACCACATACTGTGCTTGTGGAGCTCTGTATAAAGACTTAAAATAGACAATAATAGCTGAAAGATAATGTAGCTTGAAGACTTGGAGGTCTTTCTGAAAATCCCACCAGTGGTGCAAGAAGAATGAAAGAAACTTCCGAAAAACTGAAGAGAAGTTCTGAACCAACACACAGCTTTTAACTGTCCCCTAAGACCACTAAAAGAATGTGTAAAAAAAATAAGGATGAAAATGTGAGCCCCAATAGCAGAGCAGTAGAGCAAGCTCTCCCAATAAAACTGGAAAGGCAAGCTCTTCCCCAGAGTCACATGAAAGGCTACCCTGAGCAAGGCAGCTGCCAGCAGACACTTTCCCGTGCAGCCGAGGAGTCAGAGCTGACTAAATAACCTGGTAACCACATTGTTTCTTTGTGCACACAAACTGCAGGAAACTTGTGTGCCTCAAGCGCACTCGCCAGATGGGAAAATTAGGCTCAGACAGATCACTGACCTTCCCAATAAAAATAACCCAGAAATAGAGGTTGACTGAAGAAATCTGTGTCATGTTACCAAACTCCTAAACAATCCATGGAAAGCCATCTATCCTGACTCACCCAACAGCTTGGTATTCCTGCAGGTGCTTCTTCTGAGGGTACCAATCATTTGGTTTGGGGCATTCTTAAATATTTCCTGAATTTTCTTTACAGAAAACAGGCACTGAGATGTCACTGCTGGGAACTATGCAGTTGTCTTTCTATGAAAATGATGAAAGCACATATATATGCATTTATGCTAAGCTATTCTCTCTCTAATTACCACTGAGACTGGTTTCTCACACTAAAACAATTTTGGAGAAGTCAAGACTTTGAAACACCACAAAATGCAAATGTCATTTCACCTTCCATAAATGGAAGGCATGACACCCATTTAAATAACACCATTTTATCTGGAATTAGAAAGGTAAATATAATCAAATAATTGGATGCTTGAAAATAAATTCATTATTTTAGAGTTTCAAAGGCCACATGAGACACCACACTCTCCCTGAAATCAGGGAAGTCTCCATCCTTTCCCCACCAAGTCTATTTTTCCTTCCTTGATGTGTACCACAATGTTTAAACCCATGTTGATGGATAACCACATTCACACAAGGCTACTCAGGTATTTTCCAGGCATTGTCATGTCATATAATTCTCTTCCATGTCCTAAACCAGGAAGGCTTAGACACAGTGCCAATTATTGCTAAGCACAATCTGCTATGAACAAAGCACGCACCGCAAGCCCAAAGACAAGCAATTTTGTAAGTTCACAGGCAGGAGATAACTGCAGCTCCTCAAGAGGCCCATCACTCCCGTGGAGATTAGGGCTGGCTCAGTGAGCTGCAGCAACTGGCAGCATCTTTGCTTGTACACCCATGGCCTGGCATTCTCAGGCAGTCAAAAATTCAATGTGTCCAGAAGCTTTGTTGTGTAGGCACAGCCTACAAACACCTTACATACCCCAACACAGCCAGGCAGCTCCACTTGGCCATGCACTGGATAACCTGGCATGGATGGATCTATCTTGCTATTTGAGACTTAGATCTATATATGTTATTTCCACAAGGAGAAATTAGGCATCAAGGGCTAGTCCTTATTTTAATAAAACACATATATTCCAAAAATCAAGGTAACTAAATATTCAAATTCAACTCAGAGCAAGATGTGCCTTTTACAAGCAGTGCTTTTTTGGCTGGAGTATCCAGAGGAGATTGAAGTGACCTACAACAAAGTTAGAGGTAGGGCTTTGAAGCAAGTTTTAGAGCAAGTTTTATGTCTCTGATTCCACACAAGATGCACTCACACACATGGATGCCACTTCCTATACATCCAGCTACTGATGTGCAAAAAACAGTGAATCACAACAGAATCATAACAGTATCTATATATTTAATTTCTGATTCTAACCCCCAACTGAAAACTATGTTAACAGCTATTCAATTCAAACTCTGCTAAAGAACACACAAATTTGAAAAGGAACATAGATTTTTAATTATAAAGTAGGCAAGTAAGCAGGGAGAGGAAAAGAGAAGATAATAAATCAAATCATCGTGTTACTTATCTGGAGGTAAATCAGCAGTCACTCCATCAAAGCAAGAGATAACAAGAACATATGAAATGACTCAACCCAACTATTTAGGCTCCATGTTTTACTCATTTTATGTAAGTCCCACCTGTGCCACAACCACCTACAGCTCGAATTTACAGAAAATTCACTACATGGTAAGAGGAGATTTGATCTTAAAATTACTTTAACGCTGACCTCTAGTGACAACTGATGGGAATTTTTTTATGGGCTTGGCCATTTGGGAATGGATCTTTGGGCTTCTCTGTAATTACAGAGCTCGCTCCAGTTCACATCTACCCCAACTGCAAGGAGTGTGCAGCCAAGGAGAGACCTTGAACTCACATTTATTAGTTACAGTCACAGGTGAATTAAGGGTGATTCACCACAGTCTGTAGAAATTTTATGATTAAATCCAACCTGTTTTCACTTATTAAAAAGAGGAAAAGGCAACAAAATACAAACACTGGATTTTGAGCCTTGTAACTGTAACAAATGCATTACAGTATCAGCTAGGCACAACTAATGACAGACACCTGCCCATATCTTCAGGCAGCCTACCAAAACGTCATCTTTCATCTCAGGGACCATAATAAGACAATGTCTTGTCCTCTAGTGCTCTGTAGCAAAAGCAGCCGCTGCAGCTTGAGCAGTAATCCTGCAGCTTTCTCTGCAAAACAAGGGTGTGATGTGGGCCCATGGGGGCAGGCATTTCACCCACACACCCACTGCAATATAGTCCAGATGGAAGGATAAGCAGATGGAAGGATAAGCAAGGTACAGCAAGTCGCCAACCACCTCATCTCATGAAAGCAAGGAGGAAATGACAGCTGCCACTCCAAAATGCAGCTCACCTTACTGTCTTTGCACACATAATCATAGAATAGTTTGGGTAAGAGGGAACCCTTAGTGTTCATCTAGACTAATCCCCCTGCCACAGACACCTTCAGCTAGGTCAGGTTGCTCACGGCCCCACCCAACCTGACTTTGAACTCCTCCAGTGATGGAACATCAACAGCTTCTCTAGGCAACCTGTTCCAGTGTTTCATTCACCCTCATCACCATGAAAAATTTCTTCCTTATATTTAGTCTAAATCTATCTTCTTTTAGTTTAAAAGCATTCCCCCTTGTCCTATCTCAAGAGCCCTTACTAAAAGGTTTGACCCCATGTATGGGAGGTGAAGTAAGACGGTAGTGGCCATGGACCACTGTAGGTAATTGTTTTGAGAGGGTTTCAAAAGTGGGGAATGTTCTCATTAAGTATGCTGTTTGATGACCCTTGTAGCATGTGTTTGTGTATACAGACCTATGTATACACACACGTTGAAAGAACAGGCTTAGCCAGGAGGCTGGAAAACTGCCAGCTGGACCTCCGAGGGTGAGGAACCCCCTTTGGAGCTGATCCCAGCCTGGGGTAAATGTAAGTGGGTTTTACATTACCTGAATCTATAAAGTTCCCTTTTGCATTGTCCAGATGTTGTAACCAGTGTATTCCATTTACCCAGACATGACTGATGGCAGGGGAGATTTCCACATTCTGTTAACTATCCGCCCCAAATATTTGTCTCTGGTAGAGTCCTGAAAACCAGAGTCGAGAAAGCTTCTGCCTTCCTGAAAACTTGCTCAAAGGACTGCAAAAGCTTACAGACTACTCCTCCACTAAGCTGATAACACGGAGATTTTTATGGAAGCATCTGCTGGTGCACAGCCATGGCCAGGTGACAGCACAGACAGGAGCACAGTCAGGGAGAGAGCACCAGGGCCCTGAGGGAGCATGTACCACAACAGAACTTGGAGCCAAAGCCTAATCAGTCATACCTAGGCACAAACACAAACCCATGTATTTCAAGATAATTGACTCGACTCTTCAGTCATTTTGACTGGAAAGAATCAGCTGTCACAACAAACTTAACTTAAGAAGACTGAAGATTAAACACTCAGCTGATGTGAAATTAAAAAGTCCTCTCACGCTAACAAATACATCACCTTCTCCTAACAAAGACTGCACAACAGTTAAAACTCCTCTGCTGAACAAGCTGCCAGCAAGAAAATCCAAGGAAGTGTTTATTTTTCAGCACCACAGGCATATAAACGGTACACTCGATGAACACCTGCTTGCCAGCAAGCCAGGCAGCCTTTGGCAGCAAACCTGGATCTTCCTTCCCTCAATACTTGGGCTTGACGATTCTTCCATGTCTTAGCAGCTTATCTAATCACAGCAAAACACAATGGTCATGTGACAAGGAAAGCATACCTTATCTAAACACACTGAAATCAAACCCCAACTTGCAGATTTAATGTTTAGGCTGCAAACTAGGTAAATGAAACTTCCTCATGTATTCCAGCTGCATGTAGGAGTGCTTAAGGATGTACATGCATAATGAGATTTAATTATCTAAGGGGAATGGGGGGGAAAAGTGGAGGGGACAGAGAACAGTGGGGGCAAAGGCTAAATAATGGATATAGAATCACCTCTAAGTTGCTATAATCACACCTAGCTTGGACATCAGCACAAAGTGGTCCTAAAAACAATCATTCGCTCATGTTAGTGGCTGTCAAAGCTCCATCTAATCCATTCATTAATAAAATATTAGCTTAGCAAGCTGCCGTGGCCAGAAGAAAATTAGTTTTCATTGTGGGGTGGCACATTCTGTATCAAATTGACATAATAAATAACTCCATAAACTGCTATAATTTATTTGCTTCTGAGCCTTTTTTTTCCCATTAGTTCTTCAGTAGATTGTATTAAACACACATGAACTAGAAATACAGAGAGATCTTTGACGAGTCTCAGAAGTCTTAGACAGTGTGGACAGCTATTACACAAGCAGTTCACGGGTGACCTGCCTTTAAGTCATTTAAAGAATGGCTGACAGCAGACCATGCCAAAAAGGCAGCCTCATTAGGTCTCATCTCCATCATCTACATGTACTGAGTAAGGTGTTATTGTGGCCCAGCACACAACACAATGATTGTGAAATGGTTCCCTTTGCGTGGGAAAAGGATTGCTGCTGTTTTAGTATCTCTTCAATTAGGTCTGTCTCCTTGCCTTAACAAGAAAGTACATATCCAGGATGGGTTTGGCTGGGCTAAAATTAAGATAGCCCAATCCTTTTTCTGTAAAGTACTTTAAAAAGAAGTTGTTCAAAAGGAAATTGTAAGATGTGGACATTCCTGTTCATGTGAAAATGAACAGGTTTCTGGGAGGCTCTACAGCACATCACCACAGGCAGTTTCACTGTAGCTAGGTTAAGGTATTTTATTCCTTCTATCAGAGACACGATCTTTGTTCTAATCCTAGGGAACTGTGTATCAGCATGTGGTGGTTTTGATTGGCCCAAAACATCAGTGAAGTGTTTTTAACATCTAGGAGAAATTTGGACCCCTCAGAAGCTGTTGTAGTAGGTCTGGGGAGGTGTCTGAGGGGTGGGGTGTGGCACAAAGATGGCTCCTGTGTGTCCTGAGTGCAAGTTCTGGAAGTTTTTACATCAAGTCCAGCAGAGCCAATCTCTGATGGCTCTGAAGGTGATGGACATGCTGCCGGCCAAGTTTGGGCCAATTGGAGGTGCTAGTTACGCCTCTGTGAAAACATATTTAAGAAAAATTCAAAACAAAGCAGGCACGCACTTCTTTCACTTCTTTGTAGTTGGAGGAGGAGGAGGTGGTGGTGAAAATATGTAGAGGGAGAACAGCATGGAGACGCCAAGGTCAGTGAAGAAGGTGGGGGAGGAGGGGCACCCAGTGCTGGAGCTGAAAACCCTCTGCTAGCCACAGTGAAGGCCATGGGGGGGCAGGAGGTCCCCCTGCAGCCCATGGAGTCCACAGGAGTGCAGAAAATCACCCACAGCCCATGCCAGAAGAGCAGGTGGATGCCTGGAAAAGACTGTGAACCAGTGGGAGTCTCATCTAAGAGTTAAAGCTGCAAAGGCCTTGCAAAGGAGAGAAAGGCCTTGCTCCTGGCATGGAAGCAGCCTGGCCCCGGCTCAGGAGAGTCTGCACAGCACCCTATGGACAAAAAGACTCATGTTGCAGCAGAATTTCGGGCGGGATGTTGCTCATGAGATTGGACCCACGCCAAAGAAGTTCTCAAAGGACTGTCTCTCGTGGGAAGGACCCCCTGGCTAAGTAGAGAACCTCTTTTCCTGATTGGACTGACCAGAGGACCCCTCAACCTGCCCCCTGTCTGTGTTGCTGGTTTGGAAAGAGGAAAAGAGGGGGGGGGTGAGTGCAGAGACTGCTTCTTAAGAGGGTGGGGGTGAGAGCAGAAAGGAAAACTGTCTGGAGAGAGAGAGACGTAAGTAGAGATAAAGAGTATTTGTAGTAGAAGAATTGTGGTGATGAGTAAATTTGAGAATCTGCTCTGTGGACTGAAAAGAGACCCCACACCCTGCCCCCCCCACCACCGGGCTTGTTGACTGTAAAGGAGGAAAGGGGGTGAATACTACAGGTTCGTAAGAGGGAGGGGGGAGTGAATCAAAACTGTATGAAAAGTTTATTTTTGCCTGCATTTATCCTCCAACTCTGTTAGGTAATTAAACACTTTTTGCAACTTTAAGCTTGGAGCCTGGTTGCCCTCTTTTCGTGCGTCCTCCTGGCAATGTCCTGTCGAAAAAAACCATGACACAGCACTATCTTCTGCAGTGAGTTCATGAGTTAATTACATGGTGCCTTAAAGATCTCATGTACGATGCCTTTTGATTTCTTTGCTCCTCCCTTGACTTGTGAGGACAGATTTTCATTGGTACTATGCTTCTCCCTCGGTACCACACTTTATCACATGATTTTTAATTCATGTGCTATCACTACTAGAGACCTCATCTGTTCTCACAGGGGAATATTCAGCTTTCTTGCTGCTCTTCTCTGTACTTCTGCAACCTCTTCTTGCTGAGTGCTCAGCAAACATGGAAGATTATACAAAGCAGGTGGGAGGAACCAGTCTTTAAATAATAGCGTACTTCTAATAAATGCACACCTTTCTTAACGAAGCCTGACAGATGTTTACATACAATATTTCACACTGATATGTAAATAAAACCACTTGCTAGAAATCTTAACAGAAGGTCATCAAAATACCCAAGCAATTTCTTTCACTGCTTAACATATGGTTTTACTGAATTTCATTTACCATTGTGCTTCCTTGTTGCTTGACTTCATAAAATATTATTAATGGTCACTACTCCTTCTTCCTCTTCTGTCTTTAACAGGACTCATTATTTCCACATGTCCCCCAAAACTGTCCAGCTTAACCAGTGATTTCCCTTTTGAATTCAAAATGTTCGAGAAGGTCTGACATCACATTATCAGAAAGGCATATGAGTCTTTTGAAGCACAACAAGTAACAATGTTACTTTTTCTGGAAATAGCAATTAACACCACACTTCAGTAAAACTACCTCTGAGAAAGGAGATAACACTGCAACTATTTGAAACACAGGAGGCCCAAAAGCAATTTGTTTGGATATGGATATTCTTTATTCAACGCTATTCACCAAATAGTATTTTGAATCCTGTGACAATGCATTGCTTGTTCTTTTCTTCTTGCCACTGCTCCATCGGATCAATTCCACTTGAAAAGGAAAAAAAAACCCATGTTGGGTGAGCACACAGTGAAGATATAGTTATCTTCTACATCGGTAATAAAGATGGGACTTGCTGCTCATAAGTACCTCAAAGAAAGTTGGTCAGTAACCAATGTGTAATAGTGAGAAGAAATGATGCAGGAGGAAAAACACTCATCATCTGTAAGACTGTAAGGTAAGGAGAATTTATGCATGCAGTTTTTTAATGGGCCCCTATCCAAGGGCTAGCAGCATAGAAATAAGCAGAGCTGAAGACTCAGCAGAAGAACAGGGCATTAAGAAGAAAGTGATGTTTACCAGTAGGAAGTCATTCCTCTAATGAAAATTTAACAAGCACCAGTGTAGGCAGGAAAAAAAAATTTAAAAAAAAAATATAATTTTCCTAAATGAAAATAGCAATCAAAGTTTTTGATTGCCTATCAGCTTTGAAATGCTAATTATTATGGTAACTGTTGGTGAAGGTAAGGAATTACCTAAAGAGTGTTATTTTCTTTCTTAGGTTTTTTGGTTTGTTTTTTTTTTTAAATCACTGCTGCTGTACAGCTGAACATGCTCAAGAAAACAAAACTGTATGGATAATTACCCCCATGGAAGCAATCCAAAGGTTCACAAAGCAAAAGCTCCTTCCACCTTAAAGATCAAGGTTTTAAATTAGGAAAGTACTTAAGTCTCCAGCTGATAAAGATGTTTGACCTGCTGGGCAAAGGTAATCGCCAGGGACTTAATTCAGGACCCTCACAGCACAAAACACAGGGGGGATCCCAGTGCAGTAGTTTGAAACAGTAAGATGCTACTTAGAGCAACAAGAAAAACAAGCACTGCAATTTTACAAATATTAATAAAAAATAACAGAAGCTTTTAGCCTTTTCCCTAGGAACCCATCACTCCTTTTCCTTCAGAACCCTTTCCCAAACACTGGCAGACGTGTCCCAGTCAGCCCCTGGTCAAGCTCATGTCAGGAAAGGAAACAGGTTTTCATGTTCTTGATCAGATTTTGACTTCTTTTAAAAATACAGTTCAAGCAGGACTAGAAGAAAACTTATGAGACTGCTGTCATGCTCATGTAAGACCTACGACAAACTCAGAAGAAAGAGGAGTTACATCAAGTTAAGACAGGTCTGGCATTAGCAGTCCTGCACTGCGTGGAAAGGCCATTGCGATTGCAAAGGTCAAGCACAGAAAAGCAAAGTGTTAAGGAAATCAAATTTAATGAAATCAGCTAATTCCCTGTTTCCATCAGCCAGTAAGTCACTTGGATCAATTCACATCCTCCTTAATGCCTAAACCTCAACTTCCTATGAAAAAATAAGCAGAGAAAATTACACTGCACTTAGACGTAAAGGAGATTTTGATTATATCATTTATCATAAGAGGGTGACTGTTCTTATTTGAGAGAGATATACTAACATACCATAGCACTTCAATATAAGCCTCCATTTCCCCTCAAAGCCAAGCAAACTCTTGGATGCCTCATTTAACATAATGAAATAGCAATGAAAAACTGCAAAAACATAAAGCAAAATGCACAAGGTGTGTTTCTTTCTTCATTGCTCCTTTTGATCACACCACAAAATACTAATCAGCCATGTAGACCTACTACTGTAGCACCTAGCTAGTAAACAGCTTCTATTTACAAACAGGATTATCTGCAAAGAACACAACTGAGAGCTCATGTGGACAGTGACAGTAGCTCAGCTAACACTGGATAATGAATTAACCTATGGTAACTCAATCTGGAACAAGACAGGGTTTCAGAATGTAAGAGCTCCCAATTTAGTCAAATAGTGTAGTGTTCTAGTGATAGGCAATCTTATTTCATGGTTGTAGCATACAGCAAGAGGCACACAAGTACTTCAGACCTTGGAATCCTACATGCCCCCAAATGTTTGCCCCAATGTCAGCTAGTGACACAAAATTAAAATAGACATCCAATAGCAGAATGGGGGAGCAAAATTAACACTGGGAATATTTTCTGTAATAAATAGCACATAAAGAAATAGTGGATATAGGAGACAAAGCAACTCCCTTAATGTTTCTAATGTTGAATGGGAAAGAACAAACTCTGGGGGCACTGTATGAAGCAGGAGGAGCCACAATGTGAGATCTGGGATCTACTTCTTTCTTTTTACACCTTACCTATCTCCGTGTGTGTGTAAATAACTGCAATATAAACTCAGAAAATTCTTACATGAAGAACTTAAAAATACAAAACAAACAAGCAAACAAAACCCCAAAGCAACTGATAACTTCATTTTGGGGAGCATGGGCTAGCTGTTCTGCTAGAAACCAAGCAAATCCCCAAATGCACCTCTAAGTAACAGAGAAAGTGTCAGGAAAGACAAACCAAGCAATAGCACACTGTTTACTCCAATACTCTGATGGGTATTGGCACAAAGGCAGTTTCCTGTCTGAACCTTAACCAGCATTCAGAACTACATGGGATGGCAGATACGTGAAACTGCCGTGACAAGCACTATAAAGTACATCAGATACATGAAAGCTGATGGAAAATTATTTTCTCCTCCCATGACATGATTTCAGTGTTTGTTCTTTTTCTATCAGCACATGAAAGATGCATGTTCATCTTTCTGCTCCTGAGGCTGTCACAGAACACCCTTTAAGAAGCTAGATAGCTGAGACACATGGAAGTTCTGACCACCATGAGGAACTGGCAGCTGTTTTCCCACACTTACCTGGGACCATCACCACTAAACAACAGTTTGGGGCACATCATCATCAACTTCTGCTTCAACTTACAGTTAAATGATAACCCCTGCAAGCAGTTGCCATAAAAGTGGACAGATACAGCAGAATTTAACTTTGATTTACCACTTAAGCCTGCAGTATCAAGTAAGAGGCAAAAAACTGATTGCTGAATGTTTTTCAGGCTAACTGTAGCAGCCCATAATGAAAAAATATTGCAAAGTGAGTTCTGAAAACCTTATAGGATACACTGCTTTTATAGTTTAATAGGCTCTTCTACATCTTCCTACTTAAAGTATCACTTTAAATACCAAGGTCAGTATAATTTCTGATTTTTCTCATGTGTCTGAGCAAAATGATGGGACATTACATACACAGGGGCAGTTACTGCTGCCTTTTGACAGCAGAACTCCCAGCTGCAGGCATTTTGCTGAAAAAAAAAAAGCACACAACATTTATTTGCAATAAATTCATATATGCTATATAAACTGATTAATCCTTTAAACTGATCTAGGCTCAGTATAACTGAATACTTTTTGCCATATCTTTAGACAGATCCTTTTCATACTCTGATGGGTTTTTGTACTTAGGGAAATAATTGTATAGCCAGGAAGTCAATATAACTTGTACGCTAAATGAACACCCTTAGAGGAAATAACAGCATTTAACACTACCTAGTCAGCTGAACATGAATGATGCCAACAGTGGATCACATATCCATGTGCATGCATGCACACGTGTGTGAGCTGGAAACAAGAAGGCTTGTGTGGTTTTGGCATAAGGTTTTGCTCAGCCCACTTTGCAGTGCTGATCCATGCACATTTAAACAGCTTTGGATCTAAGTGGGAGAAATGGCACAACAATAAAATTCTGTGTTTTCTGCAAAGGAAGAACACATGGCTTACGCAGCCACCAACTTTCCCACAGCAAACAGAGAATGTGAGAAGAGAGATGAAATGAATTTAAAGGAATTCCTTGAATTAAGACAATACAGACCAAACTTCCTCTCAACTTCATCAGCAGCAGAAACCAAGAACAAAATCTATGGCAACTAGCTTACCAACTTTACCTACCAGATTTGGAAGCCACTTTAAATGTCCAATGCAGACAAAAAGAAACAACCGGCTGCCAAAATACCTGCTACAGTTTTTCAACCTACCTGCCTATTCACCAGGCAATTTTAATCACCTACAGCTGTTCGTGCAACTTTAATAGTGTTTTTCTCCCTGAAACATTCATTCAGCCTAGAACATTAATATTTCCTAGTTAAGAGTCCCATATTATAAATCATTTTGTGAAACGCAGTCTATTAAAGTGAAGAGTCTATGCAGAAGTTTTTGCTAAGTGACTCAGGCACACAGAAACATGGATCAAATGTTACCCTGTATACACAAACGTTCGAATGCCTGAAGTAAACACATTAGAAGCAAACAAATCACATTGGTGCACACTGTGTGGGTGGAACTGGGATTAGTTCGAAATGATTTCTTGTTCATTAGGTTATTACTTTTTAATGTACATTCTGTTTTTTAAATAAATGAAACACTGTTTCAATCCTATCAACTAGGATTTACAATGATTTTATGGTACCTGCATTTTACATCTAGAAGAGACCACCATGACCACCTGATTTGATCCCCTCCTTATAATGTAGACTGAAGAAACCACTCTCAGGCTTTGAAACTTCTGGATCTCATTTGCCATAGATAAATTAGCTGCCAAATCATGACTAAAAAAAGGTATTTAAAAGGACAATCGAAGGAGGAAGAGAGGACAATCAAAGGCCCTGATTACTTAAATTTTACAGCAGTTACATTCCTGATGTTTGCATTAGTCCTGCCTTGTCTTCTACCTGGACAGCAGCATGATGATACTTTCTTCATTGCTGAGATTAAGGCATTTATAGTCAAGGTCATATCATATTTTATTTAAACACACTGCAGAAGGACATTAAATTTTACAGGTTAGATTCTCCATGGTACTTGAGCAAAACTGGGGCTGCAGGGAAGAGCAAACAGGCAGCTCACGTGAAAGCTGCCACAGAGCAGCTTCCCTTTATTGGCCCAGAAAATACATCCTCTCTTTGCCATAGCCAGACAGGTCTCTCAGCCCAACGTAGCCTCCCCACCTGGATTTTAGAGGAGTGATAGGTGCAACAGTACTGCTTTAGCCAGCACCATTTTTTAACAGATTTGAGTCCTGAGGTGAGACAAAGCCCCACTGTATGAATGGTAGCAAAAGGGGACAGCAACTCTGCCAGTCATTACCAGGATTTTGTGCCCTTGAGAGCTCCTTCTCCCAAATGGAGATCCCCACTTGCCATTCAGATGCACTCTCAAGTCACCTTGTGCCTAAACACTGTAATTGTGCGCAAGGGTACTAAAGCAAGTTTCAGTGAGTCAACCTCACAGCACAGGGATACACAACCATTAGCTCTCACTCTCCCTGGCCACAGCACATTAGACCTGCACCGCACTAGCAGCAATCATTTCAACCAAATGATGCATGTATTTCAACCATAACTATGAACTCGAATATCAGATCAGGTCCTGACTCATTCCACCTAAGGCACCTGAAATGACTGCAATCAGAGCAAAGTCCCCCTGTTGCACAGCCAGTAAGAACAGACATCTCCTGCAAATGTTACAGCCCTGAGAACACACTTGACCCTCCAGATATCAGCGTTTTTATTTTTGACTGTACAGCTACGAGCCTTTGCTGAAAGGAGAAGCTCAGCTCTCCCTGCTGTAGACAGAGAAACAACACTGACACGCAGATAGATAAACGCTAGGAAGGCAACAGGATCCGCTTCATTTTATCTGGGGCAATCTTTCAGCCATATAATGAAATAAAAATCTCTTGGGGACCTTGGATCAAAATGCTTTTTGGTCTAGCAACCACGACTCCCCCTCAGGCTCCACGTGGGTTGCAGGTTTAATCTCTTCTTCCTGCAAAGACACTGGCAGGAGTGGGGCCACCCTTGACTCCATCGGCTGCTCCGTGGCTGCAGGCTTCAAGCAAAACAGAATTAAGCTGTGTATGCCTGTTAGGGCTCTAATGCTGGGAATAGAAGTGGAACACACAACCAAGGTAATTTAATCTAGAGCAAGATAATTCACTACCAGTACTACCCCCCACCCCTTTTCACGGCCCCAAATGCATCAGTGACAAGTACCCAGCCTTTTCCTCAATGAGAGGGCAATTACATGCCCATTGTCTTTAGCCTTAACTCTGCACAAACTGTAGAAATGTCTGTAGCTGCATCTCAGGTTATTGATATGGCTGTGAACAGGGATGGCTTCCACAAAAGTAACCACAATGCTAATAATGTAAAGCAGGATGGAGAGCTGAACTGGGCACCTGTTACTTAATGCAAATTTCTGAAGTCAGATTTAACTTTCTGGACATTTTTTCTTGTGGCTGGCACTGATACCAAAAGCATGAAGCTCAAAATGTCAATCCACATTAGAAGGAAGCCTTTCCTCCATCCCCTTCTGTCCTCACCCCGTTTCCTTTCAGGACATTTATATAAGATAAACACAACACAGCCCCCTCATTTGCAGTGACTTGAGACATAAAAAGCAGGAAAATTCCTGTAACCCCAAGATTTTCTCAGTGAGGAGTCACCTTTTGTCCCTTCTATATACTACTTTTGAGAGCAAATGTTCTTTTAAAAGTACCCCCTGTCCCTGCCCACAAAGGAGAAAATAGTATCTTCAGCTATAGAAGTACCCAGGCTTCCTTTTGAAAATCAGGATGTGACATAGAAGATTATTTAATACTACACATACAACCATTCTTTAATTCCACAAGTTTTCCGTTCTTCTTGAATTCAAAGGAAGCCTGTACCTACACATGTGCACAGTTATGTAAGCCCAATGTGCAGTTACACATCTGTCCCTCCTCAAAAGGGCTGCCAGCAATTTTGTGAAAACAGGTCGGATAAGTCAACTACATACACTTCATCCCACAGAAGATAAGGCACAGTGCCTCACACCTGTCAAGACACTGAATTAATTAATTTCTAATAATCATAGGCTTTCACTAGCTCTCCTCCATACTTCTTAATTGGGCATGTGTTATGTTCTTACCAGTGAGAGAGGTAGTTGCTCAGTTCTCACTGTTGGGTCACTGGCAGCAATCTGCAGACCAGGCAAGTTGGGAAGGTGGTGTATGTTAAGCAGTGGCAGGAAAGGGATGGAAATCAGTTTGATTGTGCGCATTTTTAACACACAAATGCCAGCAAATGTAGAGAACCCAAACTTCACCTCTCATCCCTTCTCGCTCTACTGCAGATCCTGACAGCAGTTACCTCACTTGTATGCTTTCCATGGCTCCACCTTTCCCACTATTCAGGTTATATGGCCAAGCTCCCTGTACATCACCCAAAGCTCTTTTGTGTCACTAACATGATGTCATTGATGTCATTGCTGTAACAATCAACCCTGAAGCACAATACAATGATTGTTTCTCCAGCTCACATTCACAGCACATTTGTTCCAGCAGGCTTGAAAATGAGAGGATGAGGCAGGCCAGGTTTTCCTGCTCAGTAGGTTTTTGCTCCAATCTAATTACAAACATTCAGCAATTCACTGGAGTTCCTAGAGAACTGCACGTGTACCACACTTTAAAATAGGCTCTAAAAGCAAACAGCCTTTTTTTTTTAATGCACTCCCCAGATGGAGAGGTTTCCTCAGAAGTTTCTTCGTGATATTATACTGAAGCTGCTGAACCAGAAAAGTTGAGCTGCTTCTGAACTACCTTGGTTTTGTTGTTATTGCTAATGGTTTTCTTCTTCATCTAAAAGCTAACAAGGAAGGCCATGGCTGGTTCTCTGACATGCAGAGAAGTGACAGTACAGCTCACTGGAAACAGGCAGCTGTGGTCACCTTGGTCTGAAACTGGGTCAGAGATGTCAGCTCACGATTATACACAAGAAATATGCAAGTAATATTGGGGATTCAGAGGCTGAGGACAAGATCACCCTTTATTTGCTGGCAGAACTCAACGTAATACAGCTTTAACAGCTCTGAGGAAAGGCGGCTTCCTCACAACAAAAGGTATGTTTTATGTACAATTTTTGGTAACTTTTCCTCATTTCTTGGAAAAGTGTCAGGGAATCTGTGTGAACAGCCAAGCCAAGCCCTGCAGTGCTGCACCACCTTAATCCAAACTATAGCCGTCACCAGGAAATTGCCACTACTGTCCATTATGTCGCTGCTTGTGGGAGAATGTGTGCCGATGGAAAGTCAATCCGCCTCCAAACACTGTCAAGACCATTGGACAAATTCAGTGGGAAAGACTACAGAGTCTTAACACATTCTGTTTGTAACTCCATCCCTGATACTGGAAACAAACCTTTCGCCAGCTAAAGTCACTTCGACCTGGCGAACTGCAGAGCATGTCACACACAAAAGGCCTGTGACCACATCAGCAATGCTCTTGCCATCAAACAAGTGCTAAACGATCCTTTGGACTAGCTAGCTATGACATCACCAGCTTCCAAACTCAGACTTTCTCAGGAACTGTCCCTAAATGCCTCGAAAAATGTCTGCCCTCATCTCCAGAAACAAGAGTGCCCTTAAGCTGTACAACTGAGAACAAATTCCTTCAGGGTTGTAACAACCAATTAAGGGATGTGAAGCAATTACTTTTATATCCATACAAATGAAACTCCTCCAATGCAATTAACAATCCCTTATCATCTACTGTTGAATTTGTGGAAACCATATGCTGTACACTCTTTCCTCCCCCAACTTTTCCACAATTTTAATCAGTTTGTTTTAGCTAATGTAATGAAGCCTACCTATTGAAGAGAAATAACAGATGTCTGCACATTATCTGAATACTTTTAAATGTCTTTTTCAATTTAAAATATAATTTCATTTGAGATTTTGCAGCTTTCATTTCTATTAATAAATTATCATTTCTTCTTTATAAGTGATGAGCTAGTACGTCATGTAATTTTTTTCCTTTAAATAGACTAAGACTTTGATCTAATGCAAGCCCTTGCTGGGAGTAGAGAGACTTTCTGTCTAATTTAGTTACGAAAAATATTCAATTAAACTTGGGAGTTTAATTCATTTAGTTATGAAAATTAGATGAGCTCAATAAGGTACATTGGACTTGTCTTAAGAAAAGAAAAAAAAAACCAAACCAAAAAAAGGAGAAGAATATCTGAAAGGGAAACAAATATGAATGGTGAACAAAAGTAGCTTTTCCTGCAACACTGAAAGGTGGATAACAGGAAGAGTCTGAGTTCCATTTCGTGTGCCTATATAAAACACAGTCACAATGAGCTCACGCAAATTTTATATAAAGAAGATACATGAACAGCTGGTATTAACATCCTAATTGACCCTGGGTAACAAAAATCCCTATAGGTCATAACTGAGTCCATCCCAGTCAAGGGATATCTGATTCCTCACAAGAGGATTCCACCAACCACACACTACTCTTCTCCATCTCCATTTCAGGAAATTGAAAAATATTTGAATTATTTTTCAAAAGCACAACAGGACAACATGGATCTCTCCAACAGAGGCCTCCTCCTAGTTTTGCAGCCACCACTCACCATTTTTGCAGATGGGACAGCACTGGTCAGGTTCATACACTGGATCCACACACTCAGTCTGGGGACAGGCTGAGACCGTGCACAGCACTTCACCGTTGCCTTCGCAGCGACACCTTTCACACGGAGAAACCTGAAACACAAACCCAGTCACCCTTTAATTCCTCCACTTAATGCACTCCTGGAGTGAGCAGGGTCCACCTTCTCATCGTGTTCTTTCCTTCACATCTTCACTCTAAAACAAATGGGCTTTGTGGCCTAAATAATGCAGAGAGCAAGACTGGGCTCCTGCAAAATTACAGATGCCGCGGAGTGGGGGGAGGAGGGGTGGAACCAGGCATCTGCGTTTACCGAAAGTGTCTCTAAGGCTATTGAGAGATCACTCCAGCCAGCACTGCCTGGTGCTGTACAGAAAGACCCTTCTCACACCCGTGCCGGTGTATGGCACATATTCTCACTCACCCACAGCGTTGGATAGCTCGTGCGTCACCAGAGACAAAGAACTCAGAGCGCTCAGTCAGCTGGATATTCCAGAAGTTTATTCTGAAGGGTTCCAAGGTGAAAGAGGAAGAGAGACCCTCGTTGTCTATATTTATAGGGATAGCTGGAGGGTCAAGTAAGAGGAGGCGGGGGGAACATCACAACCAATGGGGAGAAGGAAGGGATGGGATCAGGGCTTAGGTTACAGCTGGGGGGATTTACATAATTTGGGGAGGGACTATCGTGTTCTCCAGGGGGGAGACTAGGATGTCTCCCACCAGTGAAGCCCTGCTGTACTGGAACCACTCGGCTCCCCAGCAGTTCCTGAGGTGGTATTATCCACCACAACACAGAACCACAGCAGGAAAAAAAAAAAACCAAAACAGGTTCTTCTCTGAACCTATGCACCAAATGGGAAAGTCAGAGGGATGTTGAAAACAAGAAGAGTGCAGACTTTTAATACAAATAAAACAACTACTGAATTTCTAAAGAACTTCCTGAAAATTAAGTTCCTAATCTAGTTTAGTTCTATCAGAGGTTCAAAAATAATTTAGAGAAAAATATTGTATTTTAAGAAGTAAAGTTTTGATAAATAAAGTTTGAAACTTCTTTTAATGGAAATCCTTTTTGTAATATTTTCAGGTTTGAAAGCATTTTGGTAGCAGGAAGTTACATTTTACTGAAAATTATATTTTTGAAAGAGAAGTCTGGAAAAAACCCATCCTTTTGAATTCAGGTATTTCCCATAGGTTAATTGTATTTGGACCATTCTTCTAATATTTGTAACTTTCTGAAAGGAAATTTCAGTTCAAAGAAACGGGTGAAGATTTAAAATACAGGTAATCCTTTATACCTAGTGAAATGTTATTGGGTTACTTAAAAGACCTACTTCAAAAAAATTAATTCCGAACAAAACAATAGCAAGACTCTCTCTAGTAAAAAATGGACTTTGAAATGTCTGCATTTGCCACATGTACAATCCCAGCTGCTCTCTTCAGCATTCCTGACCAGGTGCATCACATTTCATTGCTGACATCCTCATACCACACAGGATAGAGGGAAGCAAGAATGTGAAGAGCAGTAAGTGGTATACTGTAGATCTTATTGCTGTAGTTCTCCAAAAAAACCACATGGGTACCCAAGCTCAGAACACAGGATGAAAATGCAGCTGAATGTTATTATTAGTGATCCTCTAAAACTATAATCTGTGCAGATTACTGGTTTACTTAAGGAGGAGGTTTTTCTTTTTACGGACCCTTTTTCATTCCAGATTCCAGCTGATGCAGACAACCACCCATTGCATTTCTCCAGTAAGAGCAGAAGAAAATAAAATCTAAAAAAGAAAATAATTATTCTCTATGAAGAATCACCCAGATGTCGAACTTGCAGATCATCTGCTTCTTCTCCCTATTTTTCAGGCAGCCTATCACATTTTTTCCTCAAACCCATTCTCTGCTTGCTTGCCTCTCACATCATTCTCACTTCCAAAGTTCAAACATGCTGATGCTTGCACAGCATCATCTCCAACTAAATGCCCATTCATGCTTTGCTACTTCCCTTCCCACCTGCCAAGGCTGTTATTTGCTTATGCACTCACATATCTTTCACGCCCTCCCCTCTGTTTAGAAAGCCTAAATAGGGTCTCTTGCTGTGCTGCTTTCTGCTTTTATTACTATTATTTATTTCAGGTTTCCTTTGCTAGCTACTCACGTCGTACTTTGTCTTTGCTTTACACTCCACCAAGGATAACACCATGGCATACATTTATAAAATCCTACACAGGCTGACAGGCCAGTACAGCAGATCTTTATTAGACTCTGGGACAACAACTTTGTCCTGTAATTGTTTTGAAACTGTCACGTTCACTTCCAGAGCTGGAGTCTCAGCAGATGAGGAGGTCTGTGATCCAGTGCTCAGTGTTGAAAGGCTCAGGCATTCCAAGTAATCATTTGAAACACATGTGAAGTTTTGAGTGTCAGTAAACTTGAGCTCATAAGTATCAAGTCAACAGTAAGAACTGTTCCTTCTAGAGTTGCATCCAGAAACAATACTTACTAAATTATAAAAACATGTTTTATAAGGAGGACTGATTTTTATTCTTTCAAGTAATCCTACTTGATCAAAGATACCAGAACTCAATTCAAGGATCAGGATCAACAAGGCAAACCTACAGCTTTCAATCAATTTTAACACTTTTTTCCATGACCTGGAAAAAATGCAAATTTGCCAACTATCACAGTTCAATGAGACCAGTGGTTATGACAAGAGATACTCCTGATCCCAGGACACCACTTAATATCTGTGTCATTCAATACTGGAAGTGGTGTGAAAACTAGAGTATCTGATGACAATCAGGAAACAAGGCAGCATGCAGATGTTATTCCTAAAATCTTTCATCTGTGAAATTTAAGCATATTCTAATTAAAAGGTTTACTAGATTTCCAAATTTGACAAAGGCTGGAGTTCTCAGAAAAATAAGTCATTTAATGAAGCACTGGAAATACTATTGATTGAGAAACAAAACTGATCTAATACTGATGATTCATAATACACATTTCTGTCCTACACAGCACATACACCTGAAGACTACATCTTTCATGAACAGAGTACACTGTTAATAGTATACTGCAGTAATGAAGACACTTCTAGTGTAATAGATCATAGGATTTCAGGGGAATACTTACAGTATGCCCTTAGCAAGTACTGTCATCTGCTCAACCCACCAATCTGAGTAATGGCAGCAGAGATAAAGAAGGTCTCCACAAGCTTATTTCTACAAAGCTCTTCTCAGGCAAGCAAGTAAAGCACTGTGGCTGCTAAAGTGGTATCAGTTTCAGCTGTTACATGTTCATCTTTGGACTAAACAACAGATCATCAGGATATAGCAGGAGCTATAAAAAACTGTAGAAAACCCACACTTTCTGCACCTTAATGGCAGTACTTGGGAGACATAATTGTCACTAGAGAGAGAGGCAGTAAGACAGTGTGTGTATGTAACAGCAGCTAAATAAATCAGAATGAAAAGACACATTTGGTCCTTCATTTCCCCTCTCTGCTCATGCAATGCAAGTGCATTCCCTGCAGAGCAGTTCCTAGTGGAGTCAATGCAAGGAGTATCCCACTCATTCCAGTGGGGGACAAGCAGCCCAGCAGCACTCACGCTCAGCACTTCTGACATAACCAGGCCGGACTGGAAATAATACCACCTATCAACCTCTCTCTGAAGATTAATGATACCATGTCTCCATGGTCTACAGATGAAGCTGTTAACTTTTAAGCAGCAGCAGTTCTGCCTATGCAAAAACTGCAGAAGGCAACAAGAGGCAACAGAAGTCTTGTGTATTCACCAGGCAGCCATAAAACCTGTAGAAAATAGAATACAGATGGCAAAAAAACCTACTCCTTAAGAATTGTTTAAAGGGAGGTTTATGTGCAGAGGTATAAATGGAGTTGCAGACATTGTAAAAGAGCAAATGCACTACTGTGTAAACAGCTAAGTTTTCCACTGGTGAGGTGTGAAGAGAGCTGTAGCCTAGTAAGGTTAGTGGATCTATCCAGCAGCTTAGTGTAAATTATCATAATTAAGAAGTGACAAATCATTTTCAGACCAAAGTAATTTGAGCTTTCCCCTTCCCCACGTCAAACTTTAATTACAAACCAAAGTGACATGAAAACCAAACCAACAAAAAAGCTGAATTAATAATATATATACAATCTACATTTGGTTCCTTGAGGCTTGCAAACACCTAAATGAAAAAAAAAAATCAAAACAAAGCCAAAATAATCATAATCCCAAACTTATTTGCTTTTGTGCTGGAATTCTTACTAATATTTTCTTGCCACTTAGACAACTCAGGAGAATATTAATGGGGTCACACTGACAGTAATAAACATACCAGCCATGCCTTTACTCCTCTGAGCCTTCAAAATACCACAGATCTTTCAAAATTAATTTGGATTTGTTGGCATTCATATTTCCAAGTAACTTACCCACAAACAAATACAATTTGTGGTAGAAAGAAAATTCTAAAAGATGCAAAGCAACAGCTTTCAAAAATATAGGTCTTTTCCAAAACATTGCACTTCTGAAGATAATTTATGGTTCTTGTAAGGCTTTGACTTTATGCATCAGCCAACATTCTCAAATGTTACTTGAAAAATTTGGACCACATGCTTAGGACTCTCCAGCTTCAGTGCAGGACTTTATCCTCACTGCATTTCATCAACTAAAGACTTTGCTACCAGCTCCACTCATGGCTGCTGGGATCCCTCTGCTATTCTGCCTCACAATACTCACAGGGACCACCACAGTGAGTGGTGGTAGAGAAACCACCTGGAAACAGACTTACGAGATCGCATCCTTCCCCTTTATCCAAGTTGTGTTTTGTGTTGACACTCATGTCCTTTTTGAAAACAGAAAAATACATGCATACATGCACACAAAAGCAAAGCCTGTAAGACAGACTGCAAATCACAAAAGAAACACACCAAACCTCCCATTCCCTGGCACACTCAGCTTCTGGCTTCAGTCAGGGCAGTTCTGGGCCATGCCAAGAGATATAGGAATTTTACAGAAGCAGACTCACAAACTTGCATGCATAATTACACATCTATACATAAATATTTGTGCAAATAATGTCACTTAAACATTAGAAGGTCACCTTTTTCTTCCTTCAGTGATGTCTGGTACTCTTTGCTTCAAATAGTAGGTGCAGATACAGAGAAAAATCACATCACTATCCATTTATAACTCCTTCCCTGACCTTAATCAAGACATAGCACATTAGCAACCTCTCTAAGACCATCAGCTTTAAACTCACAAAATTACCTTTGAAACTGTGCACAATTGCTTGCATTTTGCAATTGCTTCCACTGAGTAGCAGCAACCTGACTACATCTGCACCTTGTGTTGCCAGACAACTCCACTGATTGCAGTGACCTGGGCAAACAGCTGCATTTACAGCTTGTGCTCACAATATTGGAACCAACATTGAAGCTCAAATAAAAAACAAGGTTCTCCCATAGGAAAATAACCAGGCTGCAGTTCCACTGCCTAATTGTGTCAGTAACTTTCCTTGCTTGTCCTGAGCAGACATCCCTTCTAACTTGGGTTTCCAAAGCTGGGTAAAACAAGGCGGTAAGGGAACCGATGTGTCATTAGAGGAAGGTATGAAGACAAGGGCTGAAAGATGAATGGGGTTAAAAAGAAAGCTGAAAGCCAAAATCTTTTCAGAATATTTCTGTAAATGTCACTGTTCAATACTCCGTTTTTACCAAGGCTGTCAGCCATACTCTAATCTACCAGGGAACATTAACGTTCTATGCTCACTACACATTTAACACAGTATTTTAGGCTTGCTTTACAGCCATTAATACAACACTGCTATATAAAAAGGCTAGGAAATGGAACTCTGTAGAAAAGTGTGAATTAAGAGTGGGGAGAAGCCTTTACAATTCTGACCTATGGAGAATGTGTGGAGAAGCTTCGTGTTTTGGCCACTCCTCAAGAATTAAGTTTGCTGGAAATGGAAGGATCTCACAAGCCATCTCTGAAAAGGTCACACCAGCTAGGCGCTGTTAAGGTAGCTAGTCCTTCTTAAATAGAAAACTGCCACCCTGAAGTTGAATGTAATCCTTGAGGGGGTCATGGAAAAAGAGAGGATGATACAATATTGTCTGCCATACTTGCCAATTCACTGGTGCTCTGCACATTAGTGCCTAAAAAGAGCAAAGGGCAACACTGTTATTTAGTATGGAGAAAATAGTTCTGCTCCATTATTTATTTATTTTCCCTTAAATTGAAGAACATGGAAAGACATTATGAACCAAAGTTAAGTTTTCACAAACATGCAAATACCACAGACAGCAGAGGTGGCAACTTATTTCCAGTCTACACAAATGCATTTTCTTTTTCTCCATCCTGAGAGGGACTCAGCTTCCAGAACCTTGAACTGTATTTCACACTCCCCTCAACATATTCAGAAACTCTCTGGTGTGTTCACAAATGGCTTTTGGGCCAGCCCTGTATCTACCAGTCATTCACAACCAAATTCACAAGTCATTCTTAGAGACTGCTCACAGCTCTCAATCACAATAAAATACAAAATGGAAAAAGACAAGGTAAACAACCAGAAATCTGGTCTTAACTCCAAAACTTTTGAGTGCACTGTAACATCTTGCATTTTCAATTATAATGACCTTGCACAACAATGTTAAAAGACCCTAATCTAAAAGAATTTCCCTGAACATAAAGCTTTCCAAGTCCTTTGTTTAAGTAGCATTGTAATCTAGACTGCAGACCATGCTGTTATTAAAAAGAAGGCCCATAGTCATTCTCAGAAAGCAAACATTATGCAAATTTGGCAGCAGCACTTATATAGTTAAAAAGGACAAAGAAATCACTGCTCAAAAGAAGGGCTCATCACAGACTGATTACTAGGAACAGAAGTCAGCCCACAAAACCCTGCTTGATCCCTGCAAGACAGAAGTTTAACAGTTAATAATTAAATAGGGAAACAAACATATTGCTGAAAATTTTCATAAAATCCGTAACACCATGGAGTAGCATTCTTCCAAGTAGCATTTTTTACTGTAAATACCAAAGGAATTAATAAAGATCAGCACCCTCATTTAAAAATGTTAGAGTATCATAGAGCAAGAAAGGTCATGTTTAAGGGGAAAATTTACAGGACTGCAGAAGTAATATTAACACAAAAATGAAAAGAGGAGGGGGAGACCCAGAACACCCTCTGAGAAAGCAGATAAAGAACATAATACCACTTTAAACAAGAGAAGAACCCACAAAAAGACTTTTGGCTTCAGTCCTTACCATGAACTCCTCTAGGGTCTGGTAAGTTTTCCCTCGGAACTCGCAGTAGTTCTTCCTCTCCTTGCACTGCGGGCAGCACTGCGTGGTGTCCACATGGATGCAGCGAGGGTGGAGCCTGGGGCACTCGGGCTGGATACATAGCGGGCCCTCCTCAGTGCACAGACAGGGGCAGGCAGAAGGGCCCGGCGCAAACTTCTCCCCGATGGCATAGACGAAGCCGCTCTCATCCACGCAGCCTTTCCCACGGTAGTCCGGATAGGCGTACTCCTCCGGAGGCTCGGGAGTGACACTTGCAACAGATGCTGGCAGAGACGAATCTTCGGCCACCTGAGGTTCCTCAGGAGCAGCATCCCTTTGCTCTTGCACTTGAATGCTCCCAGATTTACTGCTTGTCCCCTGGCTGCTCCAAGTCTGCTTTTGCTTAGTCCAAGACTCCTTGTTCGAGTAGTTCCTGCTTCCTTTGCTTTTCCAGTCCCTGCTACCCTCCTCCCTCCCGCTCCTGCCGATCTCATTCATTTTCCCTGCACCTGTCTGGCTGTCCCTTGTAGATGTGTGATCCCTCTTTTCCTGGCTCGCCTTTATCTCCTGTTTGTCTTGAGCCTTGGCCAGTTTTTGTATGGGTACGGTGGAGCTACAGAGGGCAACCATGAGGCAGCAGGTTACGAGGAGAGAACTAGAGAGAGCTCCAATTGCCATTGCAGTAGAGCTGGGCATCACCTACTGCATCCCACAGGGGACACTGCATTCACATCGGAGGGAAGCGCTTCATGGATCCACGGTACCTAGGAAAAGAAGGATCAGGAATACTTCAGCTCCCTCAATTCTTCCCCCCTCGCACCCTGCCTCACCTCCACCGATGCAACATCTCAAACAACATGCAACCTGCCTCGGTAGTTTATGCAAAAGGCAAACAGCCTGCTGCTGCATCCCTCCTCCTCCTCCCCCGCTCTGCCAAGTCTTATAAATAGCAGGGCTCTGGACACGGACCGGGCATCTTCGGCTCCAAGAGAGCACCACGCAGAACTCCGGGGAGTCAGCGTTTCCAGAGGCAGGTGCAGGCAAAACCCACATCGCTTGGGGGTTATTTTTAACTTTCAAATGACAACATGTGGAGAGGACGGACGCCCGATGAATTAAATGGAGCTCCCCAAAACCCAGCAGGGTCCGGAATAGAAATTACCCAAATGAGTGCTATTCACTGTCTGCACACACGATGATTTTCATTAACCTTTTATTTAGTCTAAAGTACGCCGGTTTGGGTTTTGTTTAAATACCTACCAGTGAGCACGCTTCTCTTACAGACAACTAAAACCAAGCACACACTAAAGCGAGCAGAGACAAACTATCTCCCTTCCGAACTACCCAAACCAGCATATAAAACCACCTCTCCCCGTGTTCGAAAGGCAAGGTAGAGCCGCTCCGAGTTTCCGCAGCCGCGGCTCATTTAACCCCCATCCTCCAGGAGTTCGGCAGCGCTCCCGGCTCCCTTCCCTGAAACATTGCACGCCAAATCGGGGAAAAAAAAAACCCCAAAGCAAAATACGTACACTACTCCGGCCACGACAAGCAATGCCGCTGCAGCCTCCCGGCACGATCCCAGCTCCGCGGTCCCGCTCCCCAAAGCCATTTAAAAACCTCTCTCTCTGCCCGCCCGCCCGGCCCTCGGCGGTGGCACCGCGCTCCGCCCGCCCGGCAGCGCTGCCCGGCCCGGCCCGACCGCCGCCGGGGAACCGGGGCTCCGCGCCGCCCTCCCAAACTTTCCGGAGGGCCGGGCAGCGCGGCCCGACCCCTCCCGGTGGGGCTGGGAGGGAGCCGGGCCAGCCCCTTCCCCAGCCCGGCCACCTCCCCCGTGGCCCGGCGCGACACCTCCCTCCGTCCGTACCTGCGTTGGCGCCGCGCTCAGCCCCGGCGGCGGCTCGGGGTGGCGAGCCTCGCCCCGCTCCCGGCTCCCATGGCGGGGCCGCGGGCGGGCGGGCGGCGGCGGCGGCTGTCGCTGCCCGCTCGCCTCCGCAGACCCGCCGAGCCCCTAGCGCAGCGCAGCGCGGCGCGGCGGCCACAGCCGGTCCGGCCCCGCCGCCCCGGGGACGGGCTCCGCCGCGGGCCCCGCTGCTCTCACATGGCGGCCGTGCGCCCCCGTCCCCGGGGGCTGCGGGGCAGGACGGGGCGCTCCCTGCCGCGCTCCGTGCCGCGGGTGCGGGCCGGGCGCAGGGCGCGGCGCGGGGAGGGGACTCGGCGCCCGCCGGGGGGCGGCAGCGCAGCGGCCCTGCCCGGCCCTGCCGCCGCCGGAGGGTGCGCGGGGCGGGGGTGCCGCTCCGGCCACGGCGAGCGGCTGTCGGGAGCAGAGCGGGGCAAGGCGGGCGCCTTGTGGGTCGGCCCCGCACGCCGGAGGCTGAAACTTTGAGCGGTGTGAGGGGCGTCGTTTTGGGACGCGAGCCGCGCCCCGGTGCGGCGGGCACGGGCGCTCTCCCGGTGCGGGACTCCTCCGCTGCCGCGCCGGGCCGGGCGGGCACCGCCGCGCACACCTGCGGAGCCGCTGGCGGAGCCGCCCCGGGCGCGGGCAGGGCTGAGCAGCGCTCGGTCGGGACGGGCGGGCTGTGCCCGTGTGTGGCTGTGCCCGTGTGTGGCTGTGCCCGTCTGGCTGCCCGCGCCGCAGCATCATGCAGTGCTGTGCCTTAGCGCTCCCCTGCTAGCCTGGTCTAGCAGCGAAGCCGTACGTCGTTTACTAATTGGGGTACTTACTTGTGCTTTTGTACGGCCGACGGACACTTCTGTACTTAAATAGAGTTGCGTTTTCCTCCTTTGTACTTTCTTCATACAAAAAGAGGGACAGAATGGTCTATTATGAAATGACTGCTGTAAGAGTGTTGGGGCAGAATCGCACAAGAACAGCTAGAGGTACTTTTGTTCAGAATCTAAGCAAGCGCTTGGAGCGCAAAAGGTTATTTATTTATGTAGTTATTTATTTTTAAGCTGCATTAGATGACATAGCAGTGTAATCTTCTTTTCTGAATTTTGCTTTACAGATGTTCTAGAACAGCCCCATCTGCACTAACCCTCTGCTGCAGTAGCACTTTAACATCAGCTTTGCCCTACTCATGACTAGGGCTGGATTTCCCAATGTATTTGGCACTCTATCTGAAATTCTTAGGCTAGGTATAATTTTCAGGGGTTTTTTTGTTGGTTTTTTTTTTTTTTGGTTTTTTGTTTGTTGTTTTTTTTTTAATTGAAATGGTAGCACTGCAATATCAGTACTCAGGAGAGCAATGAAAATCTGCTGGATACTAATGTTTCATTGTTAAATACCTTCATGAGCGCCTGTTATTTGTGAAGGCCCAGACACTTAAATTCCTCTACAGGAGGATGCAGGTGCTGAACTCCTTTGGCTGCTGGGTTGTTGCTATTAAAAACTATTGACTCCGGTCTAGTTTTCAAAAATATTTCTATTGATACTGCCTCATACCTTCCAGTCAGATGTTCACCAGCTAAATATTGCTTTAATTGTCTGAAACTTTAAAATACAAGACCTAAGTTTTGAAGGATATGAAGAAGTCAAATTTTTCCATAGGCTGCGTGAATAAAATGAAATTCCATATTGCTAGGGAGTTTCTAGACAAATTCCTAAGGAGTTAAGATGGACTTTTCTCCTTGTCTGACTAGTAGTCATTGAGTACTTCCCTTCAAATTGTTATCTCATTACCTCTGAGTAAAGAATTGTATCTTTGCTGTGTCTAAACCCAGTAATTTTATGCCTTACATTGCTTAAACCCTGACATGGTGTGAGCAACAAGTACACCACATTGCTAATTCTAGAAGAACAACTTGAATGACAGACTTACCTTTGAGTTCCAAAGCCTGTGAGCATTGCTGTCGAGTAGTAGCTGCTTGTGGCTAGAGCAAAGCAGAAGAAAATAAGGGCCTTGGGAAGGCAATGCTATGTCTGTGATAAAGAGCAGAGAGAAGCCAATTTATGGTTCTGACATTTTCATGTGCTCCCAGGTGAAACTTTGGTACAAAATCTGAGATCTTCAGCATCCAGGACTCTCTCTGTAGGCTCTCTGCCTCTCCCTCCCCTGGTTACATAGCACGCAGATCACCAGCTGGGGCTGATGGTTCAAGATACTGCTCTGTTACAAGAAGGGCAAAGCCTCAGAGCACTTTCTTAACAACAAACTGCAACTCATCCTAGCCTACTGGGCAAAGTAAGAAGTAAATACCCTCATATATTTTTCTGAAAAATTTCTCATTGGACTTCAGTCTCTATTTATTCAATTTTGTAGGTATAACAAGTGATGCATTGTATCTGACATTAGGACCCATGCAGAACTGACACCTGACCATTAATGTCATAGAATCAAATTGCAATATGTTATAGTCCAAAGGGTTAAACGGCAGATAAGTAAGAAATGTTTGGTGTTGCCTTCAGTGTGTAGTCTGAACTTGAGTGAGAGGGAATAATGAAAATCTTTCATCTGAAGGCAGCTTCTAACAATATTTTTAATGAGATGTTATGTATTTCTGCTATAACATGTAAGGTCCTGGAGTTGGAAATCCTGTTTATTCACAGGACAAACTCAGCATAAAAATACAGCTCCAAGTGTCCCTACTCTGCTCTCCCCCTAGTCAACAGTAGCAAGGACTACTCTGTGTTTGGATGAGGATTAAATTCTGCATCCCATTCAAGACTTTCCCTTCCTCTGGGTCTTGTCTGCATTATGAGAACTTTGTATTAGCTAAATAAGAGCTGTCATGTGCACAAAACAGTCCTCATGGTTTTAGCTTAGTTTTACTAAGAATTAGCATAATTTTACTGGGAAGCAGTTGAATGGAAAACAGAAGGGAACTTGCTAATTGAAATAAAAATGGTTCTGACAAGGAATAACTTAAGCTGACTGTCTCCATTACAATAGACTCAAGACAGTGGGAGTGGACATCCATTGCTGAAGATAGCTGGCTATTAGTAAAAAATACTTAATTAAACCTCTACTCCATGAGATTAGGGGGACTGAAATTATGATTTTTTAAGAGCGACCTTTTTATGAACAAGAATTCAACTGTAGGATCTTTTTCCAAGTTAAAATTGGTTGTCTGACTGGGTAAGTACAATATAAACTCAAAACCTCGCAGCTGGGCAGACAGGTTCTGGACATCTGAGAGTACTGAAGACAACCACTTTCAGCCTAATATATGGATAGAGTGAGTCTTGGATATGCACATACTCACCCCAGTGTAGGCATGCAACCCTGCACACCAGGGAATCACCTGAAACATCCAATCCCTTCACATGTCTTCATGCAGGGGCTGCCTTATTGAAAGATGTGTCCCCTGCCTTCAGCAAGGAGACAGGGAGAGCAAAGAGGAGAAAGCTCTGTGGGACCCTGGGAAGCTGGGCAGGGCAGGGGGAGCGGAAGGGGAGCCCCAGTGCAATTGGGGAGTGGGTGGGGGTGTTGGAAAACCCCACACAGTAGTGAGGTTGCTTTTGGTGACAGAGCATCTGCAGAGCCCAGGGGGGCGACAGTGCTGTGAAAGCTGTGTGCTGCAGTGCCCATGTCAATGCAGCAGCTCCGAAACTCTGGAGAGTGAGAGGGGAGGAGATGTCCCCAAAGCATGACTCCTCTGAGAAAAAGGATGGTTGTGCCTTTTTATTTTGCTTCGTTTCATTATTCCTCCTGAAAGGAAGAGAGTTGTTATATGGAAGGTATTTTTTATTGTGGTGCTAAAGTGGCAATTGTTCAGGCAGGTTCAAATCATAGCCTTCAAAAGGTGGCAATTTGTGCAATAGCATTAGTCCAGCCATATAAAAAAAGGCCTTCAAATAGCAGTCAGTCTGAACACAGAAAGAGACAAAGCTGAAGTACATATTACTCTAACAAATCATGTGTATTTGAAAGGCTCAATTATAAATAAGCAGTTTAAACAACTCTTAAAAAAAAAAAAAAAAAAAAAGCAAGCTTCCCTAACTATTTTCAAACCCGGTTAGCTTTTATCTTTTCATTGTTATTTCTTCTGGCTTTTTTATGCCACTTGTCAAAGGATAATCAAGACATATTCCAGTTAATTCTTTTTTCACTTTTCCAATGCGTCTTTTAGTTCTGATAGGTAGCTATTGAAGAAGTATTGCACAGTATTACACAAGTTGTAGTTACAATTGTGTCTTCATTATTTTTCTTTAAATTATTTAGTTTTTCACAAATATTGATATTTTATAACATTATTTTTTCTGCTTTGTGTTCATGAAAATTTAAAAACCCCCTCTGTCATTTAGAGTTTAGGATCTTCAGTACTCTCCTTACACTTCTGTAAATCATAGTTTGCATGCTGGGAAATAAGTAATAATGATATTTGGGTTTAGTTTTGCTTATTACCTGTAATACAAAAAAATTAAAAAATCTTTGTAGACCAAGAGGAGATTTGAACTCTTTAGAAATTGTAAGTTCAGTAAATATCTTTTGAACAAGATTTTTGCTGCTACTGTTCTGGGAACTCCCCTTTAGCTTATGATTTGTCTCATTATTAAGCAAAATATAAATCTAATGCTGTGCTGGTTTTTACTAGGATGGAGTTAATTTGCTTCACAGTAGGTGTTTTGGATTTGTGCTGAAAACTGTGTTGGTAATTCAGGGAAGTTTTCATTGCAGCTGAGCAGTGAAGACCAGAGAAGACAGAGCCAAGACCTCTTCTGGTCATCATCCTACACCACCAGCAAGGAGGCTAGAGGTTCCCAAGAAGCTGGGAGGGGACACAGCCAGATCAGCTGGTCCCAACTGACCCCAACTGACCCCATACCATGCTATATGGCATCATGGTCAGGGTGTAAACCTGGGGGAAGAATAAGTCTGGAGTGATGGTGTTTGTCTTCCCAAGTCACCATTATGTGTGATGGAGCCCTGCTGTCAAGGGGATGGCTGAACACCTGCCTGCCCATGGGAAGGGGTGAATGAATTCTTTGTTTTGTTTTGCTTGTATGTGCTGCTTTTGCTTTACCTATTAAACTGCGTTTACCTCAACCCATGAATTTTAGCACTTTTACTCTTCCAGTTCTCCTCACCATCCCACCAGTGAGTGAAGAAATTGACTGCATCAGAGCTTGGGGCTGAGATTACATCTGGAGTTAAACCATGACAAATAGAAATAAAATACTTAATTTAATGTAAAATACCCTTATTAAAGGTATCCATAATGAAGCTTGTTTCAAAATGTTGGAAAGAAGAGTGGTTTTGTTTAAAAAAAACTCTGAAAAGCTCTCTGTGAAAAGACCAATTTCTTTGCCCTGCATGCTCTGCAGAGATTTTGATGCACATATTTTGCCTTAGAGGGAAGAACAGGTTGCCTTTTTGTATATGAGATGTCTACAAGTTCTACAACTTTTAATAATTCTTCTATTTTTACATGGCTGTTGCATCTCTAATGGAGGTTTTGGCAATATAAACTTCAGAAAAGTGTTATTACCATCTTAATCATAATAGTTAAATAATATTAGTAATTGCATAGTGAAACCTTTGGAGAGCAAGGAGGATTCAATTCAAGACCTGTGCATATGGTCTTGAATTGTATATTTCTATTCAAAGTGCAGTATTTTGTGCTGGTAATTATAAGAGATGAGACATTGCTAAATGAATTTTGATGCTGCTATTTTCACCACAATTTCTGTAGCCTTGGGAAAATGGATGTTAATCACAGCTCAAAACATTTTTTAATATTTGTGCCTTTTTGCTCAAAAAGAGATAAAACATTTTTGCATGCACATACATATAGACATGCACAAAACAACATTAAACATTTAAATACACAATCTATTGTAAAAACAAGTCTTAATACTATTTCTTTTTCTTCCCTTTTCCAAAGCCAAAGGATGCAAAGGGTGCACTTAACTTTTATTGTATTAAACATTGACCTAAACTTTATGAGCAAATGGAATTGAAAAAAAAAACCCAACAACTTATGTATCTTACAGGAAGAAAGGGAAAAATAAAAAGTATTCCTGACAAAATTGATTTAGCACTGTCACTTACACCAATGTTTATTTCTATTCTCTACCTTACTTTAAAACTTCAGTAAGAGTTGTACTGTCTAGTATTTGTTTTCCTTTGCACTATTTGAAAAAACGTGGTTGTTTTCTGATCTATGTATGTATATGAAATAAAAATGTTTTTATACACACTGTTCTTATTCAAATACTCTGTTAACGTTATTAGTGTAATGTAAGACCATTTATTATATGGTTGGTAGTTATAAACTTTCTTGTCCTACCAAGACAGATCCCTAAAAATAATGAAATTTTTTCCTGTGTCAAGAACTGGAAAGATAAGGAATTCAGAGTGTCTGTACAAAGGCCTGCCTTCTTCTCATAGTTTATAGAATTAGAGTATAACTTTCAGGCACCTTCTCCTGCAATAAAAAAAAGCAAAAAACCAAAAAAACAAAACAAAACAAAACAAAACCCCCCCATAAAACAAAAAACAAACAAACAAAGAAAACCCCCCAAAACCCAAAAACAAACAAAAAAAAAGACACCAGAAAACTTAAGAGCATGCAGACTCAGAGAACCATCACGGAGCTTAAGCGATATTCTCCAAAACTTACTGAGCATAAACTCCTAGATAAAAAGTCCTCAATGATATGCTTTCCAGAAGACATCTTCAAACTTTGCCTATTCTTTGCCCTCTTTTTCTCTGATTATTATTATCCAGTTTGTAAAAATTGAAGCTTTTCAGTGACGCTTCATGCATAATGCATACACATCTGACCCAGCTGCCCTCCTTACTTTTTGAACCTGCTCTCTAAGCTCAACCAAACTTGACGAAGGAATTGCATTCTGAAAGTTTCACAAAAAGATGTGAATTGATACAGAAGAGCAGCATTACACTGAGTGTCCCCAAAGATGTTTCTTGTTACCCACCAGTGACTCCACAGGAGACAGTACCCATAGAAGTGCCCAGGCCACAGGAGGCACAGAGAGCTTGCAGCTTGGATGCTGGAGTTAACTGATTTAAAGACACTAATCTATAGGAAAATTGTGCTAATTATTATGTTGAAATGTTTTTGCTTTCTTGGCATTACCCTTCCCTACCTTACTGTAGGTAAGGTGTCCCTTAGCAAGTGTGTGTGATACGGTACAAGGTGAGCAGTGGATTATTTTGTTGCTCTTCATAAATTAAAGGCCCAATGAGGCCTTTGAATTAATTCATACACATTTGATAATGTCATCATTTTTAAAACTGGGTAAATTAAGATTTGTAACATATTGAAAGTTTCATGAATTGCAGATTCCCAAGTGTTCTGTCCTTAGATCTAATTACTGGAGATGATTAAATTCACGACCTTCTGAAATCACAGGGGCTGGTGATACAGTTTTCTCCCTAATGAAAAAAGTTACATGGCTCAAAATTCATGATTTACGCTTCAAGCTGACAGAGCAGAACAAAAAAAGTCAGCATAGATAATCTTTGGGCTAGAAAGCTTGAATTAGGAAACAGGCAAACAGAATGATTATTTACTGTGTTTGCACTAAGGACTGAGACACTCCAGATGCAACTGGGTGTCCATATCTGGGCACTGCACAAATGCTTAACAAATTGCTTGGGATCCCTAGAATTGCACATGCTTTAGTGACCAGGAAAGCAGGAAAGGAGCAGAAACAAGTGGCCTGAAGTCATACAGCAGGTCAGTAGCTGGATTGAGAAGTTTTACATAAACTCCTGCTTCTCTCACCTTCTCTTTTCAGTTCACCTATACTTGCCCATGTTGATGCTATTCCTTAGTAGAATATTGACTGTATTGCTGCATAGCTGGTGTACTACATCCCTTATACATGTACCAAAATTTAGTTGCTCATTTGTGCAAAAATCTTGCTGCTTTCTTTGCTTGTTACCAGCAGGCCTTGATGTACTGATGTCCTTAGCTAGCAGGGTACTCAAGGAACATGGTACAAGGTTTAATATGGAAGAAATGGAAGTATTCTGTAATTGCAATAATGAATGCAAGCTGGTCATGCTGGTTGAGCTTACTGTTTGTTGGAAGAAGATAACAGGGAACAATGCAATGTCCCTTGCTATTCACAGGACTGCTTGAGAGTTATTACAGACAGGGTCTGGTAAGTAACTGACTTTTCAGATTAGGTCTTTGCCAAATCAGTGAGGAAAGTGACAGCCTTGATGGTCACAAAAACTCCCTTGTGACGCTAAGCGACAGTGAATCAGGGACCAAATATCAGACAGCTACAAATTTCTTCCCTCTGTCACCTGAGGACATTTAACCTAATAGTCCCACCTTCCCTAACCACAAGGCTACTGGCAATTAGTTTCTCACTTAATGCTGCTCTGATTTAAATGAATGAAATAGTTTCGTGGAGAAAGACTGACTAAGACTCAGTCATCACCACTGTCAAGGCAACCAACTTCTGCAGGAAAAGGTGAGCAAACCTCATCTAATGCCCATCTACAGCTCTGTTCCGTGTTTAGAAACTGATTGGATTCGAGATGTGATTTGAGAGGTCTTTTCCAAACTTAGTAATTCTGTGATTCTATGTGTTTTCTTCTGATAATTCTAACCCCAATCAGAAAATATTCTGTATACATGATCCAAATAAATTTTCATGTGAACAGGCCTTGTGCCCTAATTTGTCAGTCCCCACTTGTGTGTAGTCTGTTCTTCAACTCAATTTTAGAGCAGAAGATACAGACCAATCACTGATGAAAACTCTGGATTAAAAAAAAAAAAAAAGGTGCATCTTGCTCTATATAAATCAAATCAGGCATAAATTGGTTTGCCTGAATCAACCACCCCTAACTTGGTAATCAAACTCTTGCCTTTAAAGGCTTTCAAAATACATCCTTCCTTCCCCCATTATTAAAATTAATGCAGATTTAACACAATTACTGATTCCTACAGCAGATTCAGGCTGCTGACCCAATGCAGCTGACCCTATGTAATTCTGTAGAAAGCTATACCTCAGCTTATGCCTAAGATCAGCAGCAGCAATAAGAGAAGAAGAGAAGGAAGATCAATGAGTGTCGTACCTACAAGACTCAGGAAGGACTTGGCTAGGTAGGACTTTTGATAGACTTTTGATAGTCCTAGCTAGCCAAGCAAATAGCTACACTAACAAGGAGTCTGTTTGTCAAAGGTCCTCAGCCCCCTGGGCAGTGTTCTGCTCGGAATAATCACAGAATGACAGAACATCCTGGGTTGGAAGGGACCTTAAAGATCATCTAGTTCCAGCAACCCTGCTGTGAGCAGGGACACCTTACCCAGAGAAAAGAAAACAATCAAATATCAGGGTTTTCTTTTTCCTTCTTTTATTTCATTTTAGGCTAAAAATAATTTTGCCATTCCTATCTTTGAAAACAGTCTCAAAACTCCATGTAAAAAAAGTAGTTCCAAAAATAATTTGCTTAGTAGTAACTTAAATGATATCATATGTTAATTTTTCAAATAGTCAAAGTGTATAGCTTGTCAAATGACAGAATAAACTCAAGATATTAACAGTGGAAAACAATATTTCACAAATATATCCCTCTTGAGAAATCAGAAATGATGTGGTAATTAGTATTACAGGAGAAACAAATGAATGTCCAGGACGTCTGAAGATTTAGTCCTTAGCATGCCCTGTAAGCACTGCCTTGTTTTTTAACTTGGTTTCTGACCACAGTTGAGCCCTTGTGGCTAGCACAGGTTCTTCTCGTGGGAACATTTTGCTATATTTCATAAACAAGATAAAGTTTGGATGTTTTGCAAACAGTTTCTCCGGATTGAGTGAGTTCGGGCTTGGCCAATTGTGCCTACGGGGAGGTCTCGGGCTGACCAATCTGGGGCACTTCTGTAGACTCTATATATATGGAATTCAAAACAATAAAGTTCCTTTTCTCCTCTCTTCGCTTGTCTGAGAACTTGGGTCAGTCCTCAGCTAGCCGCTCAACAGCAACAAGCCCTCATCATTATTTTCCCCAAAATAGCTATCTGCTGATAAAGTAATCTAGGTGTTGACATTGAAATGAGCTTTGTTTCCCTAGCTGTTTGATTTCTGAAACTTAGGTTCCTTTTGCCTCGTCATCTTTTTCCTTTCTTTTCTTACAAGGGTCTACTTAAATTTCTTTTACCGGACAGATTCAAGAAGAGATGTTTATGCGCACGTTTGCAATTTTCTTGTACTATTGGAATGAATTCTATATATTTTTTTCAAAAAAGTAATTTTTGTTTTACACCTGTAACTGCTACATAAAGATCATTCAAAGAACTGGGAGCCTAGGTTATTCCCTAGTGCTAAAGCTGCCATACCATTTGTATTATGCCTGATAGCCCATTGGGGTTTTCATTTTCCTCCTGTATCTGTTGAAATCAATCACTTCCAGTTGTGAGGGTGTTTTGGTTTGTTTTGGAGTTTATTTAGTTGGTTGCTTGGGTGCTTTTTTTTTAAATTAAGGAGAATAACAATTGATATGAGTTGTAGCCACAAGAGTAGATGCCCTTGCCATTACTCCATCAAACTGGCTTGGGCCTTTGGAGAGATCCTTACATAGCAGCTTGCAACCACCCCAAGCAGTCATATTTCTCTCTGTAAATTAAATTTCTTTTAAAAGTCTTATTTTATCCTGAGGCTGAAATTCTGTTCCAGTAAATTCTGATCTACAGAGACATCTACTTCCCATTGAAGTTGATGAGAGCTGCAGGTGACCGGTGCCTCTATAGCTCAGACCCTTAGGCTGGATTTCTCCCAGAGTATGAATATGTTATTAATAAGAGCTAGCTATCTTTGGCTGAAAGCCTGGTGAGAAACACTTTTGTGCTTTAAACAGAAGTGAGATGGTTGATTATGGCACAAACTCCCAACTCTCCTCGAAAGTTTTTGCCTGAGTTTATTTTAAAACAATTTTCTTTTCAAGCCAAGCTTTAAGAAAGAAGTAAACATAAAGCAACCTTCTTCTATCTCCAATGCTTTTTTTTTTTTTTTCCCAGCTGGGATTAATTTTTCCTTAGAAGGATAGAGGTTATAACTGATTTTGGAAAAAGGAAAATATCAAGCACACCTGAGGTTTTAAACAAACAGTTCCTGCTGTTAAACAAATCCATGGTGATTTGTAGATGGAAGAAAAATCCCTGAAGCAGAGGCGAAAAATCCAGTAGTAGTTCACTGGATCTATATGTAGGCTCTTGCTCTGGTACCAATGAGATTTCTTTGATATGTTGACTCAGGCTTTTGATAGAAGCAAGATTTAGTGTGAAAATGTTCACAGCTTCCTCCGCTGTCTTAGTTCACGTTTGGTTTCCAGGTTTGGTGTTTACATTGCTTTTTAGAGTCTGCATTGCACAGATCACAACTGTAATTTGATATCTGTGGGTTTTTGTGCTGCAGTGCTCAGATTATCCCAGAGAAAGTTACTCTGTTTTGATATGTACCTGACAGAGATTAATTTGCTAGGAAGTCGGATTCAAATTAAAGAACAACTTTTTGCCCTTATTCTCAGCAACTCAAGACTGCCAAACACACCACAGGATAAAAGAAGATGCATGAATAGGTATGTTACTCTTTCCACTTGCTAGCTAGCATCTGGACAATCAAGGGCTCTTGAATTGTTAGAAATGTTTTATTATTTGTTTGTTGAGCTATGGCACATGGGTCCCCCAATTCTTCTTCATCTTAAACAGAGGTGAGCTGGGAAGAAACCTGCTTCAGATAATCCATTAAATTCTTGTCTAGGGGGGAGAAATTGAGTGTTGTGCTGGTGTGAGGAGCCCTCAGTCCCCAGGGTTAATTTATACAATTGTTGAAAAGGGCTGTCAAAGCCAAACAGTCAATTATATCAAGCCTGCAGGAGCCCGATGACAAGCCTCAGGTCAAATCACTCAGCACAGATAAATGCCATATTTTGTCAGTTGCGTTGATGCTGCATCAGGGTGGGAAAGAAGCAGTAATACAGACAAAGCTGGAGCATCACAACTTGGATTTTTCACACTCAGAATAGAACTAGCATAAAGAATTAATTAATTATTTTACATCCAGCCATCTGAGAAGAATTCGGAAAATAGACCTGAAAATGTCATGCCAGTTATTGCATATTTTAAACATTAGAACTAAACCAAATCCCACAAGCCCCACAAAAACCAAAACAAAAAATCCTCTTCCTTCCTCTGATATCTTCCCTCCCCACACAATAAAGCCTCACTATACAGGAAAATAAAAGATGTCTCAACTCTGTAGAATTGCTCTGGCAAGTGGCCTGCTTGGGAAAAAGGCAGGGAAGTGAGGAGGCAGCAGAGGACCAGAGAGCAGGTTTCAGTGGGAGGGTTGGACTGGAATATCATCACACTGTGTTTGCAAAATCCTTTGAATTTTGACAGGTATGTAAATTCAGATAAAAGTATGGTTAGAAAGTTTACTGAACTAGCCCAATCTTCTGGTTTACTGTCTCTATTTGAAGTTTTGTTCGGGACCATCACACCATGAAAGGCAGAATATGGAAGTATGTGTTCAGGAGGGAGAATACATCTGAGAAAAATTTCTGTGGTGTTTCCAGATTGCTGATATATAAAAAGCACAGTGATTTTCAATTCTTTTTAAGAAGTAGAAACTTGGATTGTGATCAAATTAAATAATTCATATTAAACTTTGTTTGATGGTGAAGAGCTACATAGCATTCCAGAATATCTGTTTTTCATTCTCAAAAGCCATACTTCAGTAACCTTCTCAGTTCTGCATTTTCATATTGTCCAGACCCACATTTATGATTTATAGATGTCAACATCTCTCTCTCTATCAAGGATTATTTACTTAAGTGCAGAGAGAGAAATACATGAATCAAAGATCACCCAAATGGGACCAACTCACTTGTAGGGCAATGGGACCAACTCAACTTGTAGGGGCAATAAAGAATAAACATAAAGATTTCCTGCATCCTGTGCAATTGCCACAACTCCTGAGTGACAGTTATTTTAGTGACACCTAAATACCTTCCTATGAAAATCCTAGTGAAGCAGCTACAATTCCATGGCTGCATTCAATCTGACTCAATCAATCAGAACCATCTGACAAAAACATCTCATTAAAAAGTCTTCATCTGGCCGAGTGCAGAACTCTATTGTAAGGCTTTCATTTGTAGCAGAAAAGAATTTCTTCAGTTTCTTGCTCAAGATAGACCTTTTCTCCTTCACTGAGTGTTCTTCTCTAAGTGTCTGGACTTAGTTGCAATACTGGTTTTATTCAACTGCTTCACCAGATATACTCCAGTCTGTATAAAAAATATAGTAAGAAAAGAATGAAGCTTCCCATCTTTCTCATTTTATGCCATACAGCCTCTCCTGCGCAGCGTCCCAAATGTAGGTACAACCTGAGTGCATGCATGTTCTTGGTACTGACCATAACAGGACAACCCAATATATTCTATTCCTTGATTCCTCTCATTGGAGAATAATATATTTTAGTTTCATAGAAAAAATATAGATATATATCTACAATATATTGTAAAGGAATAACATGTTTTAGTTCTGTAGAAACTTAGGCATCTTTTTCAAACAAGCTAACATCAGAAGCTCTTGGAGGAAATGAGGCCATAACAGAGAAGCTAATTTAATTTTTCACGTCTGTTCACTGTGAAAGAAATATTTTTTGCAGGGGCGCAAAAAGGGTGTATGTCAAACAAATGTATGTTTGGGTGTATGTCAGAGGGTGTATGTCAAACAAATCTTTGTTTCAGAACAAAGTTGATATAAAGCACAGGAACCATTTCTCAGGATTCAACCAAGAGTTTTAGCGTAATACTGAACTTTACCAGTAATGTGCAGTTTCTCACATCAGCCTTCATATCAGAAGATTATAATGCCAACTCTAAGGGTTTCATGGTGTCCCAGAGATATCACTTACCAGAAAAGCTTGACATAATGTGAAAATGTGTAGAAGAAAATCTGAATAATGTATTGGTTAAACAATACTGAAGAATAAAATATTAGGCATAAAAGAAAAATAATATACTATGGGAGAGTCAAGCATGATATTTATGCATCACAAATCTGTTGGCATTTTTTGAGGAAACTGAGAAGGTGTAGATGAATATGATCCACCTAATGACACTAATCTGGAGGGGAGAAGGCTTTTAAAAGTCTTTTCTAAAACACTCTAACTGACATGAGTAAAAGGGAAAGCATTCTCATGAAATAATAGTGGACAAAAGCATAGGACAAAAAAAAAGGCATAAAAAAAGCATTAGTTTTCAAAATAGAAAGAAATAGATGTTTGTGTTGGGCTATCTTCACTCTACTGCGTTCAAAAATTATCCAGAAAGTGATTGGATATGAAGAAAATGGTCTGAAGGGTAAAAACAGAAACTGACTGAAAACCATCGCAGAAGGATTTCTTATAATTGAAAAGATCACCAATAAAAAAGCAGATTAAATTCTGTGTTAGTAAAGGAAAGTAAAATCATGAGGGGAAAAAAAAGGAATTACAGCAAGTCCCTAATGACAAGCTGTGAAGCAGCTGCTGCCACTCAGGAAAGAGATTTTGGAGTTATAATCTCTAGATCTAAGGCAATATCAGCTTGATGCTAATCAAACAGGGACTAGGATGTAAGGCATCCTTTTGAAAAGTATCAAGAACTGCCATATATGCAATTTTGATTCCCATAATCTCCTAAAGAATACAGTTGACTGAGGGAAGGAACAGAAAAATGTGACAAGCAGGAACAATTTGCTCAGCCAACAAGGAGAGACTGTACATACCAATACTCCCCAACTTATAAAAGGCATGACTATGAAAACATGATAGTCAAGAGAGACATAAAGAAGTTGAATAGAGAATGATGATTCAATTTTTTCGTAATATCAGAATTAGAAAGAAGAAAGTGAACAGATATTTTGACCATACCTTCCATATTGAACGGTGAAACTGATTGTCAGAAGATTTTGTGGATGGAAATGAGTTCAGGAAACAAACTCACTTAGACAGATACACAAAGTATGCTAGCTCTGCTCTCCCCTCGTCCCTAACTACTGTCCTCTTTCAGAGGGAAAATAACCAACTTCAGAGTTTTAATCTAGCACACAGCAGCTGGTTTTGTGGCTTTTTTAATGCACTGTCTAGGAGTTGTGTATCTTCCATCTCCTTCAGGAGACCAGTGAAGTGATATTCCAGGAATTATTCTGCATGTCTTGAACTTCTTTCCTGACAGTGCCTAGGTCCTCTGAAGATAACTTTATGTTCAGAGTGGTGGAAGGCTTCCAGTTTCAATGCAATTTCTGGCAAAATGCAGTACTTCATCACCAATTTTCTGCAACATACTATCTTGTCATATTTCCTGTGTTTTATAATTTTAGGATTGTCTCAGAATGCCTCATAGTGTTGGGCCACCCAGCAATGTTAATTAGTGTGCTGGGACAAAAGGGTTAAAACCGGATGATTTCTCAAGGAGAAGGGAACACTTTCATTCAAAGTGACCTTGCAGCTGGGAATGCTAAAAATGCCAGTATGGGAAAACTCCATTTATTATATCTGGTGTTGCCTGCTTTGAGAGGAAGAATTCCTGTGGAAAGACAACACACTCTCAGACTTGTCTGAAGCACTTTGTTCCAACAAGGCAGGCTGCAAACCCCCTGCCTCTGGAGTGTCACTGTTGAGCGGCTAGCTGAGGACTGACCCAAGTTCTCAGACAAGCGAAGAGAGGAGAAAAGGAACTTTATTGTTTTGAATTCCATATATATAGAGTCTACAGAAGTGCCCCAGATTGGTCAGCCCGAGACCTCCCCCTAGGCACAATTGGCCAAGCCCGAACTCACTCAATCCGGAGAAACTGTTTGCAAAACATCCAAACCTTATCTTGTTTATGAAATATAGCAAAATGTTCCCATGGGAAGAACCTGTGCTAGCCACACTGGAGGATGAACTAAGCCAAAGAGCCTGTGTTGCCATGCTTCTCTGTTTGCTAGGATGAACTCTATCCCTGTGTGTTATCTCCCTGTTAGGAGATAACTGTGTGTCTCTGTTTGCTGGGATGAACTAAGCCAAACAGAGCCCATCTCTCCTTCTGTCTGTGCCGCCCAGCCTTGTAAGTGAGGTAACAAGATAAATCTACTTTTTTCATTTCGGCAGTGGTTTGGTTGTTGCCCTTGGTTACCTGGATGTGTCGATTCACACGTTTTGCAATTTTTCTAACCATTTTTGAAAACTAGTCTAGTGCGTCCGACCAACTTTGGCCAAGCTAAATCTGGAGAGAGATTATGGTAGATTGCCAAGAAGAATGATATGCCTTTTAGGACCAGTTTTCCTAAATATAGGAATGAAAAAAAAACCCCAAACAAGTGGAATGAAGTGACATACAGTTAAAACATTAAAGAGTCAGGAGACTTTGATCATACAGAATCATGACGTATTAAAATTCCATACCTGGATTCAATCAATATATATTAAATGTGTTACATAAGGTGTAATTGACCACTCAGCCAGGACAGTAATAAAGACTGCATAGTGCTGGACATGATTACATATGCTGTAAGTATAGCAAATTCAACAATAGAAAAACTCACTTATCCCCAGTGGTAACTATTTGGATATATTTCAAAAGAAAAAGTGATGGAGAGACCTAATTTTTAGACATTACAATGATGTATTGTATTAGACTACTTGTTGGAACAGTAAGAATTTACAAAAGTGAAATTGAATCCCAAGCAACATAGAACCTGGTAAATGTGTATCTGACAATTACCCTGTTACCATAGTTAAAAAAGTAAAGCATCCCCTACATAATATTTAGGTTCAAAAAATGGAATTACATAAAAAGCTATGAAAAAGGAAAAGGTAAAATACTTTTTGCTGTCAAGATAACTGTTTAGAGACCCCTTTTTGATGGGTCAGACTAAATCAAGATTACCTATCAAGAAGAAATTGCTGGAAGGAAAAGAAAAAGATGACATACTTTTAGTAGCAAAGTAAAGGACGTTAACAGAATTAGTAGATTCTTCAATGTTTGAAAATGTGTTCTAATGAAGGGAATATGAAACATGGTACGAATACAGAACTGAAATAAAATCTAAAATAAATTATATGCAATACAGAATGTTTTATAGGGGTATATTAACACAATTTATTTATATAATATACATACACAGAGGTGTTATGAAATATAAAAATACAAAACCATCAAGTTAAAGGCAAACCTAGAACAGGACAGACTGAAAAAAGGATTTTTGAGGAACACTTGAGAAAACAATTCAAATCTCTGAGGATGTTTTTCAAAACATTAGAAAAAGACAACTATTGTGATGCCAAAGAGAAAATGGGACACAATAGCAGTTGTTAGGTGGCAAAAGAATATGGGGAAAAAAATCAAAATAAACTTATTTTATTGCCATGACTTTAGGTAGATTTCTGTGCCAGAATCCTTCTTTACAGGATGCTAATTTATGAAACTATGGCCAAAAACAAAGTATCAGCAAAACAGCCTTTGAAGCATTCTTAATAAACCAACAGAACAGAGTTTTAGGATTTGTAATGAAATTCCAGCAATTCTAAAAGAATTTAAATGTGAAATTGCTACAAGTTAAGTACTGTGTTCAGTATACCACTTTTATTGGTCTTGCTGTCAGAGAAACAGAAGATATTTTAGAATGCCAGTCACGTATTTTTTAAAAGGCATCCAAAGGTACTTATGGGTCAGCAATTTTGATGCTTCCGACATTTAAATTATGTGAGGTCTTAATACATATAGGAATGTATAAACAGACGGAAAATGTGTTCTAATGAGGAGTAAATCATGCCTCACAAATTTTTTAAAATTCTCAAAAAACCCCCAAAGGTCCATGGAAATATTGTAAAGAATATTCTAGCTAGTAAAGTGGACTAAATTGCAGTTTTATATAAAAGCTAAGACAAATTTCTTCACCAGAAGGTGATAAAAAATAAAGTATGGTAGAGGAGAAAGATCTGCTTGTGTACAGAAAATTAGCTAAAAGGCAGGAAACAACATAGACAGACAGGAGTGGCAACATTCCCCGGGGCCTGCTCATGTCTCTTTTTTCACCATAATATGAGAGATCTGGAGAAGAGGTGAAAAAAGGAGTGACAAAGTTTCATATAATGTGACAAGCAACATTAAAACAAAGGGCAAACAGCTGATGGACTCAACATGAGGTATATTATCACTTAAGAAGGACTCCTGAGGCACTGTTGGTAGGTATTTGAAATCTACTCTACAAAGCTCACTAGCAGTCAAAAAGAAAAAAAAGAGAAATATTAGGAACCATTAGAAAGAAAGAGAAAACAACTACAGGCCATCATTATGACACAGCAAAATTCATATTCCAAATGTCATTACGGTACCAAAAGTACCTATAAAGATAAACATAAGAACAAAATTATTTTTAAAGTTATTGAATGATTTATATTTCAGATAAAATAAATGTCAAAGGCCACAACAGTTTAACAAAGAAATTACTTTTGGGCACAGGGAGCAAGGGGAAACGGAAGTCTGTCGGACAACCTAGACAAATCAGAGGGCTGGCAATCACCAACCATCTTTAATAAGGGTAAGTACTGCATTCTGCACCTGGGATGGGGCAGCCCTGGAGGTATGGACAGACTGGGGAGTGAGATGCTGGAGAGTAGGGCCTTGGAAAGGGACCTGGAGCTCCTGGTCAATGGCAAGTTGAACATGAGTCAGCAGTGCCCTGGCAGCCAGGAGAGCCAAGTGTGTCCTGGGGGGCATCAAGCACAGCATTGCCAGCTGGGCAAGGGAGAGGATTGTCCTGCTCTGCTCTGCACTGGGGCAGCCTCACCTTGAGCGCTGGGGGCAGCTTTGGGTGACACAATTTAAAAAATACATGAAGCTTTTAGAGAGTGTCCAGAGAAGAGCAACAACGATAGTGCAGGGCCTTGAGGTGAAGCCATATGAGGGGCAGCTGAGGTCACTTGGTTTGTTCAGCCTGGAGGCAACTGAGGGGAGATCTCATCACAGTCTACAACTTTCTTGAGAGGGGAAGAGGAAGGGCAGACACTGATCTCTTCTCTGTGGTGAGCAGTGATAGGACTTGAGGGAATGACCTGAAGCAGAGTCAGGGGAGGTTTAGGTTGGATGTTACAAAAAGTTTCTTCACCCAGAGGGTGGCTGGGCACTGGAACAGCTCCTCAGGGAAGTGCTTATAGCACCAGCCTGACAGAGTTCAAGAAGTGTTTGGACAACATCCTCACACACATGGTGTGATTATTGGACTGTCCTGTGCAAGGACAGGAGTTGGACTTCAATGATCCTTAAGGGTCTCTTTCTACTCAGCTTATTCTGTGATTCTGTGAATGAAACTAAATGAAGAAGGGAGTTAAGGGAACTCCTTTTGTTGTGCTGCAGAAAGTAGGGGTACCCAATGGAAAGTAAACAAGCTTAAAGAAAAGCAAACCTGTCGCTGTTGAGCGGCTAGCTGAGGACTGACCCAAGTTCTCAGACAAGCGAAAAAGAGGAGAAAAAGCACTTTATTGTTTTGAATTCCTATATATAGAGTTTACAGAAGTGCCCCAGATTGGTCAGCCCGAGACCTCCCCCTAGGCCCAATTGGCCAAGCCCGAACTCACTCAATCTGGAGAAACTGTTTGCAAAACATCCAAACCTTATCTTGTTTATGAAATATAGCAAAATGTTCCAGGAAGAACCTGACACACAAACCCACTGATTTTAATACTATACATACTTTAATGGTGGGTTTCTGTTTGTTTTGTTTTTTTCAAATCAGAGTACTGTCTTTAAAGAACAGTTAAAAATTATGAAAGTAATGTCAGAGACTATTAAATAGGATGCTCCTGATGCAAGCTCTGGTTCAGGGTGTCTCTAAACTGCAGTCTGCCAAGAGCAAGAGTCAACACCATGAAAACTTTATTCCATTTTTGGCCTGTTTTTACATTTTTCCCCTAGCAATCTTTTATATGCTACTGCAAGAGACAGAAAAACAAAACTAGAAATGGACCTCTGGCAGTTCTCTTAGGTAAACCTGTCTTGTGGATTTTGAGATTACATGTAGCCTCTCATTTGCTGCACATGTTTATTTTTTAATTTTATCTATTTACACGCTTCAATTTTCACAGATTCAGTGCAGCTGTCTGCCAGTTTAATTTAAAATTTAAAAAAACTACAGAAGTCTCTTCTTGATATTGCTTCCTTTTCACATCTTTGAACTTTTGTATTTTACTCAGGTTTTTATTAGAAAATGATAGCTCTAGACCATCATTCTCTAAAAGGACACTGGCAACTTGTATTAAATAGTTTTAATTCCCTCTAACTATCCCCCATTGTCCAAAACATTTTCTGAGATCCTAGGAAACACCATTTCTTTCCTCATTGATTTTTTCTTTACTGTAAAACAAAGCATTGATTTTCTTCCTTCTGTCTTGTGTTTCTAATGGTACGTAAATTAACGTGGTTCATTTGTATGCCACCTTACCAGGACTCCTTGTCAGACCAGCATCACCAATAATAGAATGTAGGACCTTCCACTTAATCAGCAGCCTGATAAATGCTGCACCAGTTGACAAGAGCAATGGCTGGATTTGGTCTTCCTCCATGCCCTTGAGCAAGACACTTAATCTAGGCTACATTTTAATTCTATGTGTACAGCATAGGGAAACTGTTTGTTTATGCCATACATGTCTGAGGATGATTCAGACCCATTAGTGAATGTTACATGTGCTCAAATACCTCTCACAGAGGCAGAACACACAATCCCATTATTTGGATTCAGAAGAATGAACATATCACAGTTTCACTGGCACAACCTCTCTCGTTGCTGCAGTAATCAATACATTTTTGAAGCTGTACTATTTATCCTCTCTTGCTGAAAAGTCTTCTACCTTACAGGTGCTATTCAGCATCACGAAATAAAATTTGATTTTACAGAATAAGCAGGATTCTTAAACTCTAAAAGAATTTGTTACTATTTACTTTGATTCTTATGAATTACTTGTAGCTTCCTTGCTGTGTAACAGCTGCTAAACAGACGAACATTGCCATTATGCCTTGCAGAATTAATAGACATACTCATGTTTTTTTATATACTCATGTCCTGTTTGCTTAACATTTCTGTGAATCCCCAATACAAAGTAATGTTTAACTAGCATTTATTCATTTGCTCTATTATCTTTACCCAGAGAATCTTGGGGGTGTTGAAGTGTTTTTGTTTGTTTTGTTTTGCTTTTTTTTTTCCCCTCCTTCCTTTATTTACAGTAATGTTGATGTATCCAGATGCAGAGCAGGCCAAAAGAACACAAATGTGATGGGTTTTGAAACAGTTGTAAAGACTACCCATGGCTCAGGCATTTGGCAATAAAATAAGGACCTTTTATATCTCAGGGCAGTGTTCCTCAAACAAACAACTGAGAACTGAGAGGTGGAAGAAGCGTTTCCAGTAATCAAAGTGCTGTTCCTGCCAATAGGTGCCCTGCCAAATGAAAACATCTGCAGAGATGGATTTGCCCCCAGCCAGTGCTTAGAATCTGAATGAAGACCTAGTGTTATAGTATTCATTCATTCAGCACAACTCAAAGCCTCATGGGAAGTGCATGAAGAAATAAAATCTGTTGACCATGGCATTGGAGTTCTCCCCTTTAAAAAGACCAGTTTCTTTGCTGAGGAAAGACAGGTGCAGAACTACACGGTCTAGTTATAGCAGCACTTGGAAATACATCAGCAAACAGGACCTTTGTCAAGCACCACCAGCCTGAAACTGCTCCCGAGCAAAATGCCAGGACTAGATTTTACAGACCAGTCTCCAATAAGTAATTTACTTGAAATTGTCTGTTCTTAAAGCTAAATGTTTCTAGACCTGCATTTTCCTTATGCTTGCATTGTGCAATACTGCTATAGCTGATGTTCGTAAGCGTATGGGTGAGAAGAGAATCCCATCCCTATGGATGAGATGTGAAGATAATAAAATGCTCTATGTGATAGAAGAAAGCTTGTTAATATTTTTCTTTCAATAAATTCTGTATCAATTCAAAAAGGAAAATATTTAAGTGAGTATAGCAAAATAAACCACATTTAGAAGAAATCAGTGTTAGAAGTAAACTGATCCATTAATGCAAATTTGCAACACAATGAAGTTTATACATCCAGGTAGTAGCTTGTTTCACACAACTTTGCCAGTAAAATTGAGCATCAGAAGAAATGAGCACTGCATAGTAGAAAAATACAGTGTAAGTGAATCATTCATACTTGTCAAAATTTGCTGATTCTGGGACTGTCTTCAAAGCTTGGAATGTGTTCTTAAAGAAATGAAAAGATATCTTCAGTGCTGCACTGGGATTGACAGACAGTACATTATCTTTTTTTTCCAAGCAATAAACAAAATGCTTAGAGCTTTCTAGCCACAAGTACTTATTAAACAGTTAATGAAAAAAGACAGGCTTAAAAGTGAAAGAATCTGACTTACCAGGCAAGTGTTCCAGAGACACGTGTGATCTTCAGAGGTATCTGCCATACACAAAGGAGCGGGCAGCATGGAGTGAAATTATTCTCAGCATGAGAACCATTCCATTGGAAAACTGTTTATTTATTTAATTGCTTAAACCTGATACTGAACTGGGAAACTTTCACAGACATCTTAATTTTTAAAGAGTTGATTCAAACTCATGAAAAAACCCTATTGAACAGCAAAACTGCTGTGAAAGAGGTTGGAGATTTCCCTAATGGGAATTAAAATTAAATAAACAAACATTCACATAAACCATCACTGACATTAACTGACATCCCTTATTATAGAGCTAGTAAAGCCAACAGGGACTCAACTGGCACTAAAAGCTGAACAACTTTCACATTTTGTGTATCTCGGCTTCATCCAGCCAGCAGGAACAGGGGGACAGCCAGGTAGAGGTATGTTGATCTGTTATGCAGATTAACAGGATCTTTCCATATTAGTCTGAAATGTTGTACCAAGACTAGATCCCTATGAATATTTAATTAAAGGGAAGCCATATATGACAGCTTTGTTAATGGGCCATGAAGCACCTCTTCCAAGTGACTCTGGCTGCTGTGTGTAAGCGTTAGGTTTTCAAATATTTGTAGTTACATAGAAAGCAGCTGTGTTGATGAAAATCTCTCCACAATTAAGAGCGAATCTGTTTGAAAATATACCACCTTGTGCCTGCAAAGGACAAAGAAACAGATCTTTACCTGCTTTCAGCAGCAAATTAACCACATCTCAGGATAGTAGTAAATAACCTAGACAGAAAGTTGTGGGTGTAATACTACAATGACAGAGGAAAAAATGCAGATGAATAAAGAAAATGATATCCTACAGGTCAGCAAGCTTACCTAGGGAAGTCTCAGTCCTGGGAGTGGAGGTAGTTCAGGCTAAATCACCTCCTCTGATCTCTCCCCAGCAAGAAGAGTTTTCCCCCATTCATACTATGGGTAAACAACACACAATCACAACTTCAGTCTGGTTAAAACTGAAAGCAGTCAATTCATTTGAAATGAATGAAGTCCACTTGCAACAAACTTCCCAGGCTAAAGTGAGAGAATGATGTAAGAGAGAAAAAGGATCAGATTTACATGGTAGAGCTTTGTAATAAAAGCAAGGAAGCCAGCAGCTGGAAAGCCAGGCTGTGAAAAAGGGAAGGATCAACACTTTTTCATCTGGAAAAAAAAAAAAAGGAAAGAAGAAGAAGTTATATAACACACTGCAGCAGCTTTGATTTTTTCCTTTTCCTGACCAGAAAATCCCTATGGGGAGGAAAAATAAAAATCATAGTGAGCTTCATCCTGCTGTCCACAGATAGGCAGAACAACCTGACTCTGAAACTGAGATCAAGTCATTAATATAGGGCATAAATACTTGTGTGTTTCAGTCTGCCTTGGAGACTGCGTACCTCAGACAGCACCAGGAATGTTTAAGCTCCAGTCATCTCCCTGGGGTTGTCCCATGTTAAACAAATTCACTCTAGAACTCTATAATCTTTGATACCTGCCTCTCAGGCCCTACAATTATGACTACTATATTTAAGCTTGCATGAAATACTCAAAGAATAATTCCATCACTGCTGTCTGCTGAGCATGGTCAGAAGAGTTCCCCTGTTGCTATTGGCAGGGACATCTGAACATCTTCATAACTTTTTTTCACTTTGATTTTGTGCAAAGGGGTCAAAGCAAAGCTGAGGATTAGCATGGGAGCTCTAACAGAATGGTGTCTCCTTGAACTAGGTAGAGTGCATGTATTTGCATTAATGTTCAGTATAAACGGCACATGTCTTGCTATGCGAATGTGTTTGCAAAATCAAATAACTTCCATCTGACTGACAAACTCTATCCCAAAGAAAGTGCTCTGAATAATCCATTACATAAAAGGAAACAAAAGTGCAGCATATAAAAAGTAATGTATTTAAAGCTTGTTAATTTAAGAGACATTGGAACAAGAGCAGACATCTAATACTCCAGCTTTATATCCAGTCAAAGACATTTGTGCTTTACTGGTAGTAAACAATTTCAGGATGCTTTTGAAATGTCATTGATCTTGGTTTGTACTCAGAACTGCAGCTGTCTTTTACTGCCTAGCTGGTGCTGGGAACTTGACTTCATTCACTTACATTTTCATTTCAGATGCCCACTCTGCAAGTTCACTGGGTAGAAATTGTACGATACCATGCATGGAACACCAAGATATAGCCATTCACTTAACCAGCAAGTCTTGAAGCAGACTATCAGAATAGTATTTTCCTCCAATACTCATGCCAAAAATTTGCGTAATAGTGGGATTTATCAGTTACTGAGCCTCAGTTTAGCAACAATGGGTTTCACAATACAGTGTTTCCTGCTTCTGATAGCCTTAGAAGTCCCTAGGGAAACACTTATTTTCCTGATGTTTGTGATGGGCTCTTAGTCAGGGAGTTGGGAAGAAAAGAAGAAATTAAATAATTACCAAAGTTAACCTAAGTAGACAATAATTCTATTATTTTTTATTATTTGCAGATTTCTGCTCTCTTAATACAGCATGCAACAGCAAGGCTAGGGAGTTTTAATCACCTAGGGATTTTTAATGTCCTGGTCTGTACCTATCGTAGTAAACAGCAAAGCTGCCCTTCATTCTATGCCCTTTGCAGTGGATAGAGACACTAAATAATACCATTTTCTCTACTTGCTAAAATTTCCAGCTATCAACTAGAAAATCCCTAGAGTTTCAATTGTTTATCTATCCTTCATGCATTCTCAAGTCTGAAAATATCACCATTTTAGCTACTGGTGAGCAAGAGGTGGAAGAGAAAGTATCTCCTTTTGGTTGACCAAAAATAAAAAAAGGCCAGTTTTGAGCAGCATCACAGACAAATCGTGGCTTGAAGACCAACCTTCATAAAGGTGAACATTTTTGTTTCTGCTGAAGACTAATTTTTGCCTTGAGAACTAGAATTTTGTGAGAATTGCTTGCAAATGGTGCACAACAGATCAATACAGCGCCTTCTGCAGCATGTTTTAAAAGCATATGGCTATGGCTTCCAAAAAGATGATGACAGCGTTCAGTACCCAAATCCAAGTGCTGTCTTCCCCAATGAAGCATCCAATTCCTTCAGCTTTCTTTGAAGATACCCCTCCTGTGCTAGACACATATGTGTGACTTGCCTGTGTTTTGTGCTGCTCCTCTCCTCATTACAGCTGACGCAGACGAAGACTCAGAGGTGGATTTTCCAAAGCCATATGCTCATTTCCTGAAAACTCGGTGAAATGGGAGGACTCAGGGATTGTGTGTGTGAACCAAAACATTGTTGTTCTTCTCCCCATGCCCAAAAAAAACCCCAAACAGCCCAGCACTTCGGGCCATATGCAGCGTATGAGTTGGCACCAGAGTCCTTGTTTGGCAAGATTTCTATGGATGCTACTTAAAATAAAATTGAAAAACAAGCACAGCCTCAGCAGGCAAAGTTTTACACACAGCCTGGTTGCACAATCTGCCGTAGAGGAATAGATACCCTGAAGAAATTCTTATACATGTATTCACTTTCAGGTTTTTTCAGACCATCTTCCCCTCTGAAATAGACATTAACCCTGTGTAATCTTGTTCTCTGCAGAGAAGTTAATCTAGATTTCTTTTACATCAAAACCCTCCAAATTTGCCACACAAATCCTGGAGAAAAAAGGGCAAAGGAGGCCTTGCTTTGTAGAAACTATTGCTCTCATGATGTCTAGCCAAAGGTTTGTTAAACTGAAACACTGACAACTTATTTTCCTTGTCAGCAGGGCTCTGAAGTCACTGAGGGAGAAACAGTTTTTACCTCTCCTTGCCCTGCTGGGCAGAGGGCAGACAGGAAGCTGTGCTTCCTTCATCAGCACTGCTCCATGGTGTAGTTCACACAGCTTTTGGTGCAGACTTCATCTCCCTCTTCCTGCACTTGCAGGACAACCTGGTTGCAGTGTGTGGCAGAGGCATAAATCTCTCCTCTGCTAGCATCACAGCCGGGTTATCAGATTTGCTCTTCCAGGAATCCCAGTTTGTCTTTATATTTTTAGTCTATCAGTGGTAGGCTACAAGACCACGCAGACCGGCCAGCATCTCCTCGAGATGAGGAGCAGAAGGGTGCCAAGGATTTCCTTGTGTGTCTTGGGGACTTGGGCTGGAGGAACAGAAAAAAGCACTACTTAGCTCCTGGCTCCCAGCAGAGCAAAGTGTATGCACGATGAAATCAGAACATGTCCATTTCTGAGCATGCAAAAGTCCCTGTTTTCAGTAAACAAAAAGCACCATGAGAAGCAAAGTTTTGCCTTTTTGATACAAAGAAAGAAAAAAAAATTGTATACAAATATGCTTTTTCCTTCTCATAAATGTAAACTTGATCTGATCTGTGTGGTTTTTAGTCCAGAGAGAAGTCTTGTCCTCTAGAAAATGCAGCTCATTTTCTCAGGATAAATTAGGTACATGATAATTTGTATTCTCCAAGTGCTGAAACGCTTTGGCCTCCATTTTGTCTTAACTAGAATATTCTTTCATGTTTGGAAGACCAAATGCTATATTTTGCTCGTTTGTGCTTTTGAATTTAATATGCTCATGGTATTTGAACTGAAAACACTGTGTAATTCCTGAATTTCCATATTAAAAATCTGCACATATAACAGAGATTTCTACATACACAAATATTATGAATACATGCATTAAAGACATATATATACACAATTTTAAAGATTAATTAATAAGATGCTTTATTTCTTTAGACAGACTAAACATTCTTTCTCTGAGTGTTTTTGTGCAAAAAAAGTTTTAAATAATTCAGGTGAATAAATTTGTCCCAATTCCAAACAAACACAAGACTTGAAAATCATTCTATTCAAAACTAGCCATGTAGTAGCTGCATTTCTGCATGTAGATTGCCATCTGTGTAACCTGTTTTAGAAAACACTGTGATTGTACCTATATCCCATCATTTACTACAGGAAGAGTGAGATAGATGACATTTTAGGTGGTAAAAGAAAGCACACTACAGTAACAATTGTCCCCTGGTACAATGTATAGATGCAAATGTCATTCAGGACTTCCCAGTCATAATTTCAACAAAATCCAAAAGTTTGTTTAAGTTTCCTAGAGGCAAATGAGCTCCTCTGGTTCTTCAGCATGCGCTCTCAGACTTTGCAAGAAATTAGAATAAAGGATTTGTGTCTCAGCAGCTGCAAGCTCAAAGCACACATCTATTTCCCCACTCTGTTCAGCAGTGTTCAGTGCATGAATCACAGAATCACAGAATCATTTAAGTTGCAAAAGACCTCTAAGATCAGCAAATCCAACTAGTAATCCAGCACCACTGTGTTTGCCACTAAACCACATACTCAAGTACCACATTCACAAGCATTTTGAATACTTTCAGGGATGGTGATTCCATTACTTCCCAGGGCAGGCTATTCCAGTGCATGACTACCCTTTCAGTGGACAAATTTTTCCTAATATCTAATCTAAACATTTTCTGGTGCAACTTGAGGATATGTCCTATGCCTTGAGCACAGTGTTCCTTTAGCTGTCCCTGCTTTACATCTCCTTCTCCCTTCCACAGACTCTCCCAGCTGCTCTAGTGGTCTCCAGGCAATAAGGAATCTCAGCTCTTCATCCAAGGGGGGAAGTTTCCCCTCATGGAGCTTCCTGCCTAGGAAGTGCATCTACCTGATATTTTGAGCAATGGCTTCACATCAGACATCCAACAGTGTAGAATGTCTTGCTGCAAAGGTGTGCACCATGGGACTTAGGGAGGTCTAAGTCAAGACTTTAAAATGCTGATCATTTAGCTGGTCCTGCCTGGTGACATCAGGGCAGCAATTTTGCGAGTGTTCAAACACTGAAAAGGACATTTATGGATGTTTGGTCCATAACTGTCTTTGGGGCAATGTGGTGAGGAACACAGGGATATCAGATATATTTATCTTATTTCTTCATTTTGTGATTGCAATCTTATGAACAAATGGTTGATTCTGAGTGGCAATTGTGTGTACTAGAAAAAGAAACTGGTGTTAATTGGGGCCACTCATCTGCTAGACCACCTGGAAAAACCTGCTTAAAGTTCATAATACGTCATTACCTACAGCAGTAATCAGTAGTCATTAGAGAGTCTCTAATGACTATTGACAGAAGGAATATAAAGAAGAGACAAATTCAAACACAATAAGCTATTAATTTTCAAGGGCTGTGTTATTATCAAGACCTTTAAGTGAATGACAAAAAATAGGTCTAATCGGTAACTCCAAATATACTTTAATACTTTTAACTACAAGTAATACTTTATTTATTTAGAGGCTGAGGTGCTTTATACATACTCTCTCAAAGGGAAACTCAACACTGCAGAGCAAAACCAAGGTGATGAGTTGCTGCAGGATGCAGTGCCTCAGGCTAGCAGGGCTGGGCAATTCTGATCTTTGTGCACAAGCCTCAGCTCTTGGGCTATGCAGCTTGGATGCTCTGAGCTGCACAAGCTCTTGCCCTGCGATCCCAGGGCTGCATGTCCTTCTTCACAGACCCCCACCTTGTCCTGTCCCCTCTCCTGTCACTCCTCCTGAACTGGAAGTGAGGTGAACCACGCTGGACCAATGCCATAGCACAGAAAAACCCCTTCATTCAGGCCTAGCCTGCAGGGAATGGGGGAAGGAAGGAGATTTATCCTGATGATGCTGCAAAACAGGGAAGCAAGCCAAGGTTTAAAGCAACAGCTGTCATGGCTGACCTGCCAGCCCAAAGCATCCATCTGTGACTGACCAGCTGCCACATAACCTGAGAACATGGACACAAAAACATGCTTCCCTACTTTAGCTACACTGTCTCTTTCTCTTTTGTGTCTGTTTTGTCCAATGTGAGAAAATTACTTCTGTTCTCACAGCATTCTACTTGAAAAGTCAATAACGCAGCCTTCTTTTCAGCTTTATTTTACAGCCTAGGAGACTGTCTGGCAGCCTCTTTGGGCCAAAGGGGCTTGCATTGGCTTCAGTAGCTGGTTTTGCATTAGTACTCAGCTCCAGTTTCAGAATTAATTGTGACTTGATTTTGGTTTTGCCTTTCTTGTGTGTTGTCCTTTAAATATTTCCAAAAGGGAATGTGCATTTTCTAGCATCTTCTGGTGGAAAAAGTAAATTGAAAAAATTGTGCTTAAGGACTGAGCCTCGTTCATTAATATTTTAGGAAAAAACAGGATTTCACAATTTCAGGTCTCTACATCTTTTTTTTTTTTTCCTTTGAAATTAATTCCTGATTAGTTTCTACAGTATCAAGGAACAATCTGTTATGGAAGATGAAGTCTCAACTTGCAGAAACACTGGAATTAGTTATATAAAGAATAAACAACACCACTTACCAGAAACAACTTTAGCACCCATTAACTCCTTCTTCCCTCTTTGCAGATTGGCTTTCAGTAGGTAAACATCTACTTGCCATATCATTTCCCTTTTGTCTGATGATGTCTGCTGGTCTGCTGTCATGTCTCCACCAACAGGAAATTTCTGCACAGCTACTCAGGAAAGGAGAGTTGTTCTACAAAACTCACTGCATTAGAATAAAGGAGATGCAAAACTGTGGTATGTCCTGTGTGTAGGTAGAAGAGATATGAAATCAAGCACATAAACAGAGGTCCATAGAGAGTTACTGATAAAAGGCAGAGCAGAGATCTTTAATTTTTTACCTTTAAGCAACTAACCAGTGCATTCAGCTGCCTCTGTGTGTTCTCCTGGACCACAAGAGTCTGTCCTCCAGATCTCAGGTACTTTCAGGCAAAACTGTCTCCAGTTCCTAGGCTAGTCCAGCACTCATAATTTCTTCATTCTTTAGTAGCCAGTTAGGGAAGACTGTCCTTGAATACTGGGACAAAAAGATGATGGTATTGTACATTATTGCACAGAGGCATCAGCTTCATGTCATTTCTCACTTAAGGATAGAATAACGAGGCTGGAGTGCAGGAGCTACTGCTGGGAGTATCTTTCCTGCCAAAAATGGGATCCTTGTTTAGCACATCTTGTGCAAAACTTGTCCACTTAACTGTCATTACAGGAATTGTGGGTAGAAACCTCAGGCAAATTAAGGTGGTTTTTTTTTGGTTTTTTTTTTAACCTGAGCATTTCCCTTACCAATATCAGAGAATGCTGCGATTTCGTTCTCTTTGGATAGTAAGTTTATCTGGAGTTTTAGGTGAATACTTGGAGTAATTAAAGCATCTCTGTGGTTGTTCTTCCCTTGTTGGCTAACATCACAGAGCAACTAGCCCCACACTGATGGATTTGCTCAAGCTTCATAGCGCATCACTTTATTTCATGGTTTTTCTTTCCTTTCCTTTTTTTCTTCTTTTATAAGCAAAGATAGTTTATAAAATGTGTGAAGGACTGATATTAATGTAAGCTGTAGGGATTAATACAACTACAGTTCATGAAAACTTATTTTAAATTTTTTAAAAGGTGCATATTTAATGCTTGCATGCTCCTCTGGAGAAAACATGCTATGCAATCAAAAGAAAATTGAAAGGCTTTGCTGCATGCTCTGCTCCTCTCCAAATGGTGCCAGCCCTTCTCCTGCTGCCAGTCTGAGGGGATCAGACCCACATGGCACTGCCATGGCACACAGGGAGGGTGGCAGCTGCACAAAGCCAGATGCTGGCAGACACAAGCATCATTCCCCACCCTCAGCAGTACCGCCCTGGACAGTCTCATCCTCATTTGTCCTCCACTGAGCTGCTTTACAATCAAACAGTGCTAGGTGTTTAAGAAGTTAATGGTCTGCAGTATTATTAATATGGAAAAGCCCATGGCACTTTCAAAAGAATTTCTCTTGCCTATGGAAACGTTTTATGGCTAGCAGAGACCAGAGACTGGATTACCTAGAAATGTAGGGACCAATGTCTGTCTTGTAGTACTGCAGGTGCAGCCTTTATGATTTGCAATCATGGTTAAAGGGAATTAGAGACCCAGACACTCAGGATCCACATCTGAAACTTTTATTTCATTCTCATATCATTGGAGTCTTTTTCCAATATGCGACTGCCTGTTGCAAACTGATAAAATAGATATAAAATACAACATCTAACTATATGTTATGGCATGTTTGACAAATAGGAGACCAAATCCATCCTAATTTGGTTTTAAGTTCTGGTTTTAAGCTCTTTTGGACCAGAGTTGCCCAAGTAGGGCATCTGCCATACTGACATCTACAACAGCTCTACTGACTGGAATTCACCTGTCAGTTAGGTCACATCAGTTTTGGTCCAGGCAGATTTGGTTGATCCTGACTATTTTCTATTATAGAAGGATTGTAACTTGGAAAAAAGTTACAGTGCATTATTTCCATTATTAATGAAGTTATTGACACAAGTTTTAGGTGAATTTGGTATTCATTACTTATGTTGCATCTCTTTTCCTGCTCATTACTATTGCTAGAGGAATATTGCTAGGGGAACTGAACTATTGCTAGAGGAGCATGGTGACTCAGAACGATCCAGCTTCTAGGTTATCTTAATTTTCATTCTTTAATAATCCTGTGTGTTCTCTGTGAAAAACCATACCCAAGACAGTTTGCACTTTTTACCACAGAGTCACCACAGAGCCTAGTCAGGCTATTTTTCAAACTCTAATGTTTATACATTTAAAAAGAGACTGAATTAAAATAAGAAATAAAAATAATTGTTTTGAAAAAGCCTTAATAGAAAGCCAAGAAAATTCAAAACAAATGAGAGCTGTTAGAAATAAATTATTAGCCTCCCAAGCTGAAAAGTTAGTCAGGTAGGATGTGGAGGACATGGTTTCAAATCGCTGCTTATTTCATTTTCCCAGTGACTGTTCATATTAAAGCAGTAATAGAAATGGCACTAGAGGTTGATTAATAAGACATCTGAGAGGGTGAGAGCTCACATCCAAGTCCCTGTTTTTAAAGTATAAATTGCCCTTTTTTTTTTGTTCCATTCCTTGAAGTAAAGCAAAAACATTTCTTATAAGTTGGAGCTGCTATTCTGAATTCACGGAATATATTGAAATAAGTAGCCTACATCTCCATCTTTCTAAAAATATGTGTATAAGCATTTGCATACTTTATTGTACATGTTTTTAACTTTTATAACAATATTTTGGCCCAATATCAGTGCTGGCTCCACCAATGTACGCTGGCTATAAACAATTTGTTTTCTCTTGTAGTTTTGATACAAACTTAATAATTTTAAAGTTCTGTGAAAACTGAGGATAAGAGACACTGTATTATATTTACAGTAATTGCATTGCAAGTGTTTGCTGAAAATCTAAGAATTCAGCATATCATCAATGTAGAATACATAAGGAAAAAATACAGCCATAATCATCTAGATAATAAAATAAATGTGTTCCGACAAGAGGAATACCCTGTGGCACTATATTTTTTAGAAATACCAGCTAAAAGATGACCCAGCTAAAGTCATTTGCATACCTTCTGAATGCAAACAATCCAATTGTTGTAAAGTGGTAGTAGAAATATGCCTGGAAATGTACTTAGCATTTTTTATAGGATTTAATCAAGGTATAAGCATTTAACAGAGCAGGTTTCTTCATAAATACTGCATAATACTCACATAGAAATATTATTATATTTTCTCAGATATCATGTTCTACGTATATTATCTTCATGGCCTTCAGTAGTTACTGTTATTCCAAAACATACTGTTTTCCTCTGTGGGAATGCACTAATAGGATTTTCTTTTTCTTGCCTGAGAGTCATGATTGGTAATTTCAGGAAACTTTGAATACACTTTATGCACTAAAATTAGATGTGTGTTTATGTAAGTGTTTGGCATGTACAAATAACCAAGACATACTATTTTATCACAGGCTTCACTGGAAATTACTAACTATCTGAGGACTCTGTCAAACAATGCATATGCTTTTCTATAATTTCTTTTTAATAGAAATTCAAGCCTGTACTCTTCTGACAACAATTTGTAAAAGCATAAACTCGTAGAAGTAGTTCATAGCTGTAGAAGAATACAGGAAAGATAAGGAAGACCTGGATATGTGTTAATATGAGATTAACGTGTTCCAGCACATATATTATTTATTAGGCACCTGGATAGCAAACGCTTTAATTGATCTGTTCAGGAAAACATTTACAGAGTGTGAGAATGAGCTGGGAAACTTGTCTCTCTGGCTCAGGTGCAAGGCTTCATTTAAATTTTATTTAATGCAGAGGCATTCTCTTGTAGCTTCGTAAAAACCTGCATTGAACATATTCTTTCCTTCCTTTGTTAATTATTACTGTTTCGAGGCTGTCTTCCGTGCCTGAAGTTTTTTGCTTTAGAGTTCATGGCTCCCATATTCCCTTGTGCTGGGATTATGCTGTTTCACTGTGCAGCCGTGATGAGCAGAACTATTAATAGCTCTCTCCCTCGTGCTGCACTCATGGGGAACTTGTGAACAGCCAGAAGAAGCGCAGCAGCGCAGCACTACGTGTCCTCCTGCAAAGGCCTTTTATCATTTCTCTGTGCTCAACATACTTGATTACACAGTGCACAGCACATTTACTGTGCTCTCCCACATACCTGGTGGGCCCTCACAAGAGAGGCATGCCGCTCAGAGAAACACCTGTGGGAATTCAAAGCCCTGGTCCCAAGTTTAGTTGCTGTGCCTAGTGGTATTGAACCACTTCTTTTACAAAAGAATTATTTACTTGCTCTTGCCTGCAACCAGAGCTGCTTCCAAGCACATTCAGATCTGGCAGCAAGCTCTCAGGAGCAGCAAAACATCCAGGAGCTTTTTCTCTGTGCTACTCATGCACTCTACAAAGCCAGAGACACAGCTTTGTTTAGGTAAGGGATAGAAACAGGATGGGGAACAAGATGGAAACCTCCCTCCAGTGCTTCCTAGCAGCAATCACAACCTGTCTCCTACTCTCATGCTGATAGGAGATGCAGAAGGCTCATCTGCTCTGGAATTCCCCCAAGCCTGATTGTCGAGACCAGTCTTGCCCTGCTGCCATAGGAACTGCCCAGCCTTGGTCATCCCATGCAGCCCACCCTCTTCCTCCTCATGTGATTGTTGAATCTGTCCTGCAGCTCGAATCCCACATTGCCTACCTGCCTAAAAACACCTGAGCTGTATCTGCTGCTGACCTAGGTCCCTCTGGATCTTCTGTCTTTGTTGTGCCAGCTCTGACTTTGCAGGTCAATGTACACACATAGGGAAACTTGCTGAAACCCACCTTTTTTTTCAGCTGTCTTATTCAAGGAAATAGAATGTAATTAAGCTCTTGTTAATTGACCTACAGGGAGTACCAGAATTCAGTGAACTATCCATTCCTCTCAAGATCATTTTGCTTCAAAGCTGAAATTCAGCTGTAGGTCTCTTGGTGGGAGAACAGGTGATTTCTGAAGATGGGTACTGAGGGGTAGATGCCCTTTATCTCACCCTCAGTATGAGAGATACCTCCCTTCTGCAGTCTTGCATCACATGCAGCTGGATAACACGGAAATGGATTCACCAAGTTGCCTCATGAAGTGGGGAAATTACATGGAAAATGATGCTAAAGGCTGTATAATCCTGGAGCTGGGACAGCAGTAGCAGAATGTGGACACTGTTGTCCCTTGATGGGGTATAAATGGCTTAAATTGGAGAGTGGGGAAACCTCAGATTTTCTCATTATGGCGAACCGATGCAACTGAAAGATTACAAGGAAAAACTTTGTGAAACTATTTCCACAAGCATCTGAAGAACAAAGTCCCCTTTAAAACGGGAGAAAAAATAAATCCATGGTGGCACAAAGACTGAAGAAGCAGGGATGTAGAGAGAAGAATTTCTCTTCAGCCCTTTTAAGTCCTTCCCATGGTTATCTATCAGCTCTGATTTCCTCGTTTTTCGTATGTCCTCCCCACCCATTTTACTATTTTTTTGTTTGGCTGGTTTGTGTGCAGAGAGGTAGGGAGCATTCTGAAACTCAGGAAACACTTAGCTAAGGAATCCCAGGAAACAACACATGAGAGCCTCCCTTTTCCAGGAAAGTCTGCCTTGCTTTGAAGAAGCCAGGTGTGCATAGCAGCCTCATTCAGCAACCCCACTGACATTTTTCTTTTCTTCTTTTTTTCTCCTATTTTTTCACAGACAAGCCAGGTCGGTTCCACTCTCAATAGCTGACTTTGAAGCTGTGGCTTTTTGTGACTCACCTGCTAGGGAATGCAGCAAGAGCACCTGAGCAGTGACTTCTGATGAGAAAGGAGGAAATGTGAGATTTCACAGTAGCCATCGTGGTCAGGGCAAGAACTTGGCAGACAAAGTCTTTCATCTCTCTCAAGCCAAAGCGTCATTTCCCACACACATTGAGAGCTGAAATACAAGGTCTTGGTCCTTTCTCAAGTGAACCTCACCATGCAGCCTGCTGCTGCTTTAGCAGGCATAATAGTGCCAGAAAAGAGAGTCTGCAAATCATCTTTTGATGAATTAAAAGTCCTACACCATCCACCAAGACAGGGGCAGAAATTGTTAATGCCAGGTCTCAATGCAGGTAGTAAATGATTCCTTGATTTTGACTCACAAATGTGAGAAATGAGGCACCAGTGAATCTAACCAAACCAGACACCTTTTATAACTTATTTTGAATTAATATCTTTCTATCCTTCCCCTCCTCCTCCGGTTAGGTTCTTGCTGCAGTTCATTTACAATTTTCAGTATATGATAAATGTGATTAGCTTCAGAAAAACAGCTGATGCTGCTCATTGAAAGAAAAATATTCTTTACTTTGGAGAGAGAAAGGAAGTTTGTGTGTGGGACTGTGGTGGAATATTCAGGGGTAGTTTCAAGACTATTTATAATTTTTTCCTCTTCTCATTCAAAGCTTTTCTTTTCACGGGGGTAATATTCAATTAGGAAACTCCTGTGGAGCAGAGGGGGAACCCAGCAGGCAAGGAGTCAAAATCTCTGCAATCAGCACTGATAAAGGGCTGTTATTTTGACAAACGGGATAAAAATAAAAAGCATAAAAGCCTTCAGCAGGAGGCCTGAAATGGACGCTGAGCACTCTCCTTACTCAGTGAGAATGTGTTTGCTGTGGTAAGTCATGCATGATTGTTGGAGGTGATATTCTTCGATTTGTTACTGCTTTTTATCTTATTAGCAGTTACCGTAGTTTGAAATGCGCTAAGCAGAGCAATGTTCCGTGAGTGTAACGCTTTCAAGGGTTTGACTGCAGCGTTTTGACTCATTTCACAGCCCTTCTGTGATGAAAGAGTGACAAATGGCTCTGCAGTTTGTGTTTCAATGTCTGCTCAGGTCGAAAAGAGCATAAAAACCAGGTACAGAAGGTGTAGGCTCAGTTCAGCACATATTGACCAGTGTTTCATGGGCCACATCTTTACTTGTTTGATGCATCAGGGGTCTACAGGGCATCATATCTGACATTTGGCTCTCTACTCTCTACCATATTTCAGAGCCTCTAGGTTGTCCCAAAGCCGTTTCCTGTGGCTCACTGAAGCACAGTGACTGGGGAAGTACACCTCTGGAATGTTACTGGTCTCCACAATCACTTTGCAGCATGGGCCCTGCAACATGCAAACCCAGCACTGTCTGCCCCAGGAGAGGAATTGTACACGCCCTAGGAGTTTTTATTAGGCAGCCCAAACTAATACTGTATACACACAGAGATCAATGGAGAAAAGCCAGGAAGGTGGATGTAGTGAGCTACATCTGAGACACATGCAGCTATTAGCATGGTGAAATAAATTGGATTAATTTTGCAGCCAGAAGTTCTCAAAAGTTGAGTCTGGACAATTAAATAAAATGCAGATCCATCCTTACCCAGCTTTTCTAGGAAAGCTATATACTTCAGACCGTTAGGACATCAGAGCATCCTATAGCTTCATTTCTTGCTTCACTTGTCCTGTGCTGCAATGTCTGATAAACCTGTTCAGCTCTCATTGTTGAGGCTTTTTATCTGTAAAGCAGGATTAAAATACTTACTACCATCCCCTGAAGCACATGATGGATGCATGCACCTCAGGGTGGAGACAATGATGAATTGTCTTTGTGAGCCAATTTACAACTGTAGCAGCCTTACGTGGACTTACTATGTCCAGTAATATCACATACAATCAAAGAGTGTCCTAATCTGCAGAACCAAATTGTTTGGAAAACACTGGATTTTTCCACTCAATGTGAATGCCTTTTAAAACTTCTCACATACATTTTAATCCTAAAGAAGTTGTAGCATGTTGATACTACTCTACTTAGCAGACTGTGATACAATATTCATTACAAAGTGATCAAAACTAATCATAGAAATATAACCTACTGAGGAGACAAAAGCCCTGAAAAACACTGAGAGATTAGCAGCTCTGCTATATATGGAGTGTGACGATGAAAAAAGCCAGCTAATTATTGCAGTTATGCCTCAATAATTTATAAAGTCAGCCATTTCCCCAAAAGATCTATAGGTCTCTTTTGACTCCTCAAGGGAAGAATAAATTTATCACAAATAAGTGTCTGGGTTCTCCACAAAGGAGTTCGAATGCATGGTTAATGTTGATCTCCAGTTCCTTCAGAGAGTAAAATTTACTGAATGTTTACATGGCTGTTTGAATGAACATCCTGAATTTTGGGCTATATCTCTGCTTTCCAAAAAGGCTGACCATAAAAACCAGACTCTTTTGTGTCCCAAAATAGTTTTCTCCAACCAACTTATAAGCCATAGACAAAAATTATAATACCCTATTATTATACTCATACAAACATGGCCAGAAATTTTAGAGCTCTTTTGTGTTTACATATCCAGATATCAAGGTTTAATTTTTCAGAAGGTCCTAACCCTTTGCTCCTGATAAAAACTTCTGTCCTTATCTGGTATCTCCAGTTCTTCATATAAAATTATAAAATTAATACTAGCTTTTTTTTTTTTAAACTAAAGGAAATCACAAATTAATTTGAAGAGTAATATAAAGATAAGCCAGTCTATGAAGTCTCGAGGTTTAAAATGGTTGCACAATTTCATTTCATACTAATCAGTCATCATTGCTATCTTGGAAAGCAGGCAAGAGAGTTCACTGAGCAGTTGCCTATTTCAGCTTTTAGGAGAATATTGAAACAATTAAAATCATACACCAGTGAAATATGTGTGCAGACATTCAGATGAATGCAGCTTGGGAAATTAAAGTGTTATAAAACCCCAAGAGACACAGGCATTCGTTTTCAACTGTGTTTATAACAGCGTTGCTTCCAGGCTCCACCTGGTGCCAGATTAGGCTCTTTGTGTCTCATGCCGCTCGTGCGCAGTGGGCTGATAACTGAACGTGTATGTGAGGTTCCAAAGAGCCATCAGGGATGCAAAGAATGAGTATTTAGATAATTTTCTGTGTGCAGGTAGGGCTCCCTTGCAGCAGTGTGTGCTTTGTTGTGATACTTCCCTCCTCTTCCCCATCACTGCACTTCAGTGTGAGAAGGAAAGGCCTCTCTGGCTGGTTTACAGTTCTCTTCACCCTACAGGCATCACAGGTTTAGGTTGGAAAGACCTTCAAGATCTCTGAGTCCAACTGCTAATCCAGTATTTCCAAGTCCACACTAAACCATGTGCCCCACTGCTACATCTACATGTCTGACACCACTTCCCTGGGCAGCCTGTTCCACTTTTTAGATAATCCTATCAGTGAAGAAATTTTTCCTAATATCCAATCTAAACCTCATCATTACAGCCTGCTCACCACTGGAAAGGGATTTATTATGTTTGCATGAAGACACTTCCTTCAAATTCAAGGCTGAAGTTTTCACTGAATTTGTTAAATAACTCCACCACTTTAGACCCAAATAATTGTGAATCTATTTAGATATCAGTTTCAAATTGCCCTTTCCCAGCCAAGAGTTCCCTTAGGAGATGGTGTTGTGGTTTAGGAATGGTGTTTCCTAATTTAGTGTTCCTACTGAAACTACTGCAGACCACACCCCACTTTCTCATTCCCTTCCTCCTCCTCCCCCTCTCCTGCAGTGGGCTGCAAAGGAGAACTGGGGGCACGAAAGGTGAATATCAGGGCTTGAGATAAGAACAATTTACTGGAAGCAGCAATGAGATAAGAAAACAGTGACAGCCACGATAGGAATGACAGAGGGCACAAGAAAAGCAGTGTGGCTGCTCACCACGGAAACCCCTGACAACAGACAACACCCAAGCACAGCCACGCTATCCCCACTGCTCCCTCCGGTTTGGGACAAGAGCCATGCCACCCCAACCAGAAGCAACCCTTTCTTCCCAGAAGTGAGTCCCTTCCCTTTCCTCCAGAACCTCTCTGGCCAGAACCTCTCATGGAAACCTACTCTTCCTTTCCCACAGCAGGGAGTAAGGATTCAATTTCCTCTTTCAGTTGTCACAGCTAAGATGTTGCAAGAAACAATACCTTTTTGTCCTTTATTCTAAGAACACTATATTCACATCAGAGAAAATAAGACTTATAATTGTAGGTCTAGTTTCACACAATGTCTAAGAGTATGTACATTACTGTTTGCGCAAAGAATTTAGGTGACAAAAAAAATTGTCTATGAGATATGAGGTAGAATACAAACAAATGAAGTATGTGTGATGGGTGGCAAAATATAGACATGAAGCCAGAGAGCCTGAAAATTCAAAATTCTTAGCAAATGCAGCAATACATCCTATTACTAACATAAGTCACTAGGAGAAGGACTTCAGGTTATGGAAAGCACCCTCAGGTGAAATGAACATCCACAGATTTCTCTTTTTTCAGCTCTGCTACAGCTCTCCTTTGATAATTTATTCCCACCCAGTCTCCAGCACATTGTGCCCAGTCATCCATACAAACATAAAGCAAACAAAACCCTGTAATAAATTAATCACGCCATTTCTCCTGTCTCCAAGGAAGAAGAAAGGGGAGTAGCTGTTATCTCTATTTCAAAACACTTGGGTGACAGCCACATAAGTGTTTTAAGGTAAATAAGTGAAGTTCAGCTTCATTAAAGGAATGAAACTCTATTGAAATGCACAGGTGCAGTCCAGAATTTTGACTGCACACTAGGAAGAGCTTTATTCCAAGTTTGCTACCAGGAGCTTTTGCTGCAGCTAGCACAGGCATGATTGCACATTACATCTCTTTTGTCACAGTTAGCTGTCTCCTTTCTACCATTCATAGCACCATTAATAGCACTGATGTTCCACCAGTAAAAAAAGAGGGTGAGTTGCTAAGGATGTTATATCACCCTTTAACCTGAAAACCAGCCTAGAGAAACAGACAATGCAATCAGCACAAGCACGAAATAAACTAACTTATGTTTTTGGCTTTATTACATCCACCCCCCAAAAGAAAACAAACAAAAAAAAAAAAAAAAAAAAAGGGGGGGAAAAAAAGAAAAAAAGAAAAAACCCAAACCAGTAAGAAAGGGAGTTATAAAAGACTCCAAATCATATTTGCCCCAAACATACAACGGAGCAAATTTTTCCACATGGCTCTAACGAGAGGACAATTATGATTAGGGTGGTTTCACCTGGTTCTCAGGCATGCAAAAACTGGCTGTTTTATGATTGCAGCCTGCTTAGCCCCTGCAGGGGGAGCAGGAACACCTCATTATCAGAGATGGGAGATTTGCAAGCAGGAATCTTGGATGAGATGCACCTAATTAGACAAGACTCTTCTTTCCTTCCATCATCAAAAAGTGAGAATGGACTTAAAGATTTCTGCCACTGACAATGTGTTCTGAGTGAAATGGCCTAATGTGTATTTTATTGTAGTATATTCTTTATGAAATGCATATGAAAACCATTGCTGGCAGCCAGTCCTGCCTGTGAGCAATTGCATAATCAAGGCCAGAAGCCCTAGGGGCCTGACAGTCAGTGGTTCTCACAAAATCCTGCTGTTTCACTGCACTTCACAGAAGATTTTTGTGACTTTTGCTTTGATTACTTTCCTAAGGAAAATCCCCTATCATTTTTCCATTGTTCCTAATCTTGCTGGGTTTTTTCCACTGAGCATGGTTTAGAAAGTAGACAATCATTTTAAATAATTCAATTACTCCTACTGCTGTGCAGTTTGCCTTAAACTCCCTGTTTCTATGCCCAGAGCTATGCTCAGGGCAAGAGAAAACTTTTAATTATTTGGACAGTTTTACTCTTTAATTATAGAAGATCTTTGGTTAGAATGACATTTTCAAGGAGCGAGGAGAGGCTTGTTAAAGAAAGATAACAAAAGAACCCACAAAAGCCAAAAGCCTGAAATCTTTATGTATTCCTTGTTTTGATGTAATGCTACCCATTAGGATAGTGTTGAAGCAGAATTAAAGCCTGGGGTGTGGGAGGGAAAATGGGTAACATAGTATATTGGAGAGTGTGAGAAGTACAGCTACTGTCAATACTGATTTGTCTGTTCTCTGAGCTCAGTGTTAGGATATCCTAAGAACGATTCTCAGTTTGTTTAATGTCCTTGAAGGTTTGGCTAAATCCTTAAAAAAACAGTGAGAGAGATCTCTGGAAATGGGATGGTGACTTACATATTTTACATGTCAGCCCTGCTCTTATTTCTTGTGCAAGGGTGGTTGCATTTCCCAGGAAGATTCCCTGCCGACTTACACTCTCCATCTGGCTGAGCAGCATTTGGTCATCCTTCCCTTCTTCTTCCTCTTCAGTTTAACTCCCAGTGGCCTGCCATTTTCCATGCTGCTCCACCTTTTCAGTGCCCCGCCTCCCATAACTTCCTTCATATTGTGTCCATTCCAGGTCTTTTGCTCTTCCTCAGTTTGTTTCACAGGATGACAGCACTGTGCCTAAAAAAATGGTTTGTTCCTTGTCAAATAGAGATGCAGGAAGTGCTTCCACCCTAGCCTCAGCAGTTCCAGCATCACATCATCTTCCTACTTCTAGAACCAAAGATAGCACTGGAGAGGGAATCTCATCCTATGAAACAATGAATTATCTCATCAACTTCACAATGAGTCAGTTCTACTGGAAATGCTCACTCCAGATTGCAGCTTGCAGCAGTAACTCCCCACAAGTTAACTGTGTGCTGCTGGGAATGTGTCAGCAGCTCCTGGCACTCGGAAAGGTTTTCAGACAGAAGCAGTATCATGCAGACACGCACAGGTGTTATGTGGAAGCTTCCAAGACACAGCAACTTTGGCACCAACCCCGAGATCACTTTTCATGACAATGTAGGCACCAGTTGTCAGAAAAGGACCGAGGTCCATGGAGCACATCTCTCTGAAAAGAGAATACAATGATGATAGCTGACATGAAAGAATTATCAAGCTTAGTCACCACAGAAATATGAGCATATTGTGCCCAAAACATGTTCATGTAAGGAAACATATATTCCACTCACTGAATTAAGTAGACTGCATTTGAATATTGCCATTGTCCATCAGTTTTAAAGTGTTTAACATTCTCCAAGTACTTACGCACGCTGAATTGAAGGCTACGCTGCAACACATAGTCACAGTCTGAAGACTCTCTATTAAAGCAGCTGCACAGCTTTGGAGTCACTACCTCCAAGAGCTCAATAATTTCTCACTGTGTAGCATTTTGTGCGGCTTTGTGAGAAACAGGTCTGTTAGAGAGTCCAGCAGCTCACTGCATTCAGTCCAGCTGCTATGAGCATTGTGTTGCTGCACCCAATTCTGAGATGGTTCTGGCAGGGATGTGTCTATCTGCAGGCTCTGGAAAGGATGACACTAACTACGTTTGCTGCCTAGGACACTCAGCCCATGCTGTCCTTTGGGGTTTTGCTTACCATCTCTTTTTGGCTGATATTCCTCAAATTATATTCTCCATCTCTAAATCCAAGACTGTCATCAGTTCAGAGTCTCTGTAACTTCCCTTCCCCCACAGATATATCCTTTTTTCATTTAGAAACTTTTCCTCCCAGGTCTTTCCCATTTACCCTCCTAATCACTATATTGACTTTGCTGTCTATACCCAGGGACTGTGCTGATCCCCAAATACATCACTATGCATACATTCAGTGTGGCTGGAATTTTTCCCAAATACATGTCAGGAATCCTTTACTGCTTTTTTTGCCACAGCATATGCTACCAGATGATTATATTAAGCATAGGCAACCACCAAGCAAATAGAGTAGAGGTAGCAGTTCTCCAGAGGCTGCTTTCTGAGCCTTCAGCTGAGTGCTAAATTCCAAGAGTAAATAATAATTAACTGAAAGTAATTAATGTAATAAAACTGTTGCAAACGGTACCATTTCATATCTGCATAAGCATCCTGCAATTGATCTGATGTTCCTCTCCTGGTACAGTGATGTGTACATAGTCCTGAGATCAAAGCATCTATGTTTTCTTCTGGTTTAAAGCTTCAATTTTAAAGCAAAAGTTTTTAAAAGTTTCTTCTGCATGATTTAAGAAATAACTCAAGTAATTAAATTCATCTGGAATCAAGCAAAGGTAACATTGTATATAAAACTATAGACAAACAGGTTATCTTCTCACCCTGAACTTAGCTCAGGAATTAAGTTCTTAACCTTAATAGAAGGTTACATCTTCCCACAGGCTTTTCAGTTGAGATTTTGAAGTTTTTAAATCTAAGATAATCTTCTAAGCAGAGACTAAGAAAAATAATAGGGAACAGGATGCAGTGAGGCAATTACCCCAAGATTCAGGATTAAAGAGGCTTGATTACTATTTCTCTCCTACATCTTCCCTCTCATCATCAGGTAGAAAAAGGATAGAAAAATATGTGTGCAAGCGAAGAAGAGAAGGAAGAGGATAGTTTCTTTGCTCCTCCAGCCAAATCAGTACTTGCTAGTACAGCTCCTTGGGGATTACAACTGGATCAACTTCTCTGTTGCTTATTTTAGAGTCAGCTTTTGCCAAACTGCTGTGCTGTTTTCCCATTTTGCTGTTCTCCATAAAATCCTCACATTTTCCTTTCTCGGAGAACTGCTTTTGGAAAATCATGACTCAGCCAAAATGCTTTAGAAAATTAAAAATTAAGGACCTTGAAGTATTTTGACTAAGCCAAATGGGTCATGATGGAGTACCCTTTAAATAGAAGTCCTGTCCCAGCATAGCAGAACCCCTGTTCCTTCTCTCCTCCTCCCTCACCCCCCATTTTAGTGTCATTCACAGACTTTCAAAATTGCACAGGTCATTAATAAAGACACTAAACATTTCTGGCCTCAGTATTTGTCCCTGAGGGATGTCACTCACTGCAGGGCACCAGTTGAATTTTAGGACACTAATGAATACCGTTTTAGCCTGGTGGTTCAGCCAATTTTCCATCCACCCTATTGTCTGCTTATCCAAACAAGAATTCATCACTTGGGCTATAGGGACCCTGTGGAAGACCATGGCCTTCCTAAAGTCAAGGTATACAATATCTTGGCAGTGTTTTTATATTGCTCCTGGGTAGTCTGTCCCTCTTTCCACCTTCTATGTACTTCCATTTTGCATAAGAGTTCAGCGAGGTGTTCCCTATTTCAAACCATATAGCTTCCTCTTGAGAAAGGATGAGTTAACACCCTACCAAAGAGATTAAATTAGTCTCATAAAGCATGAAAGAAGAACTCATACATTTCTCATGGAGTTAAAGGTACTACAGTTAAAGGTACTTTCAGTCCTATAAAGGACTGAAAGGAAGCCAATGCCTCTCTAACTACTGGAAGAGAAAGTAGTCTGCGAGACTTGAATATCAACACTTAGCAGGCATGTTTTGTTGCAGAAAGACTGTATACTGATTTTGTGTATCATATTAGTTTATGTATCATATCCAGGTTTGGATGTCAAGCTACTTTTAGGAAGTATTACTTCCTTTTAAAATATCCTTTCAGCTTTCTCAGCTTTGTTTCAGGCTGCTCGAATCAGCCTCACTTGGTCAGTGCATGACAGATCTGCTCACCAGACCTTCACCCAGCTTATGGAGACCCAGAGCAAGAAGGAAGAGAGAGTGCACCAGAAGCCTCACAGTATGGGAGCACAAGGCAACAGGTGGAAGAGTGAGACTCCTGCTTAAAACCCAAGACAGAGCATGTTTTGCTCTGGAGTTAAAGACTACTGCTACAACACTGAATGTGAACTTTTATCTCATCCATACTCCTAGCAAAGAGAAAGCCTCAAGAATTTGAGCCACTGCTATAACAGTAGACTTCAGGTATTTGGAGAGTGTTGATATACAAATGGAAGGGATGGGTAAAGGTAAAAAGAAAAGATAAAAAAATCCGTAAAGCAGATTGTGAGACGTGGAGGCCAAGATCTAGCTGTTTATTAAGAAAATTCATGTCAGATCTGCACTTATTTCTTTAGAGGAGTTCAGCAGGCCACAGAATCAGCAGACCAAAACAAGAGCACTTCGTTGGCAGCTTCAGATGTGACAAAATGTAGGAGAGAGCTTTCTATTCGAAGCTAATGAACTTGGACTGTGAAGCATCCACATGAATGAAAGGTGGAAAAGAACAACTCACTTCTTAGAGCTTTTATGTAATATTGTTCCTTGTTGACAGCCATGAAGGGTCTGAACCAGGAACTGCATGCCAAGGTAAGTCACAAGAATGTGAAGTTTGCCTACTGTCTTTTACAAGCAGACAGTGTATGGAGGTAGAGCTTCCTTATAGAAATGTTGCCCGTTTTTACAGAAGAAGAGGAAGGTTCACAAGATTGTAAGAACCTGTGAGCTTACAGAGGTTAAAGGGATTAAATCAGTGTTGCTCTTCAGATCCTCTTTTGATTTCCTTTTGACTTTCCCAGTGCTCTCAGGTTCTGTAAAGGCCAGTCTCTCTCTGAGGGATATAAAACTATAAACAAGGTCAAATGCAGAGAAGTGAGATGTGTTTATTTTGTTATGCCCTGAAATACAGATGGGCTTGACTTCTGTTTAACCTCAAATATTTTATCAGTGCTAATGTAAAACACAAAATCAGTCAATCCTATCCAGAGAGACTTAAGAAAGATCATGACTTGCAGTAAGGAGTCAATCCACCGTAATGATAACTGTAGGGTCAGAATTACACACATCAATTTAAGACTCCACGTTCACCATTACCAAGAAGTAAAATTTCATATTAAAAAACCAATTCATTTAATTACTAAGGATCCAGTGGTCCTTACTTGTTCTCCTGACTCACTGTTAAATTTCACCCACTAGTATGAGTCCTTCCCACCTGTAATGCGAAAGCCCTGAAATTGAGTATTGCCAGTACTTTGTGGCAAGTTTGCAAGAACTCAGGACTGAGGCTTGTCATGTCTGTCTTGGAAGGTTTCTTAACCTGCCTGTAGATTTGTTTTACTTGCTTTAGCTCTGACAGCAATTTTTTTCTCATAGACCAGGTGTTTGTGGCTAATTTGTTTTACTTCTGTTTTTCTTTTTCTGTTACAGCTGTTGTTATATATAGGTAGCAGTAACAAGCAGTTACTCTATGCAGAATGAGATAGTTACAGCTCTGCATTGAAATTCTCTTGCTCAGTTTACATCCTTTCCAGGTGATTATTTCATAATGCATGGATCCTTGGGATTCTTGGTTAACAGCAACATCTGCTATAGAGGCGTTTTAAAAGCCTTGTTTTTCTGAATATAAAATCTCTATCTCAAGCATGTTGAGGGGGAAGGAATTTTTTTATTGTTGAAAAAGCAAATTTTAATTATGATCATATATTCTGTCTATAATCCTGAAGCTAAGGACCCAATTCAGAATCCTGAATGTTTGTACAGAGGCTCTATTAAATTCCTTAGAGAACATTTACACGAGAGCATGGTTTTCCATGGTTAAATTAATATTAATAATGTTTACAGTCTGGAATTAAGTGGATAATTCTTTCCCATGCTTGTGCAACTCCTATCTATACAGAGCAACTTGATAACTGTGTTCAAAGAATGAAAGCAAACAATACATGTAATCAGTTTGAGATCAAACCAAGGTCCAGCTATGGGCACTTCATTCCATTTCCCAATTTGTAGTGTTTCAAACAAGGAGGGTGTGTAGATCTGCATTCTACCCTGAGCTCTTGTCTTAATAGCATCATCAATGAAATACCAATGACCATCTTGTAATCACTACACTACTAAAGGTTCAGTTCATATGGTTGATACAAGAGCTCTCTCTCTCTCTCTTAAGCTTTATTCATGCTCTAAGGCATTTCCCAGGACTACATTTCAGCAGATCACTTCTACTAGACCCAAGGTGTTTGCATGCTGACACAGAAATAAAGTGTAAGTATAGATAACTATGTATGCTTTTGTGAGAAGAGTTATTGATTAAAATGGATAGATAAATTAAGATTTGCTTTAAGATTAAGATAATTTGTTTTGACCCAGCCTCACACCTTTCAAGTATCAATGATTCTGTATGCCTTTACTGTGCTATCTGCCCTACTTCTCAGTGAGGCTATATTAAAAAGAAGAAAGATGTGCAGTGCAATAGAGACAGTATAGCATACTAACTTTTGAAACCAAAACCGTAGATATCACTTTCACCATTTCTACAAGATAAGTGGAAAAACCATTTACTGTCATTGGTTTCATGCTATGATTTCATTGACTATGAGAAAGGGAAATACCTATGTACACATGTATATAGAGACAAACAGGAACATTAAAATTGGTTTGATGTGCTGTAAGTAAAGAATTAAAATTATGAAAATACATTTAAGATGTTACCACTGTGGTTTTGCAGAAACAATAATGAAAGTAATGGTTGGACTCAATTGTCATAGAGGTCTTTTCCAATCTAAATAATTTTATGATTCTATGAAAAGCTGTCCCACAGCTAACAAGGGCAACACACAGGATGCTGGAACAGAACTGCATTTTTATGTTAGTGCCATCAGCAGGCTCTATAATGCCAGTAAGAATGAGCTGGGAGACAATGGCATAGAAGAAAAGTATGCACATTTCATCCTGTACTACCATACACAAAATTTAGCTTAAAGAATTTCATACTGACTACACCTCCACTGTAAGCTTAGACAGAAGTACATTTTCACTCCAGGACTTAAAAAAAAAATAAATATCTGGTTAAAATACTGGGCACAGAAACCTAGAGATTTACTTCTGTGTGTCAGGATATGTTGTGTTGCCATCAGCTACTGTCATAAGGTAATGGGTCTTGTTACACATAAGATTAAATACTGACCACAACATGTAGCACAGGCGATCTATAATGAGGTTTTCTTATGTTGTTTGGGTCTTGGAAAAACCCTATTAAATCATGTGTGTGTATTTCCATCCATGCATCATAGACCATAAATCACTCAAACACAGAACTATTACTGGGAAAATTTAACTCACCAGGGATTTTCATGTGTAGTGAACAGACATGTTTTCTTTTTGTTCTTATATATCACCAAAATAGAAGATAAAGTGAGTACTTTTAATGTACAGAATGAATACATGGAGTTTTATACTGCTGCAGGGTGCTTGAAATTATGTTTTTTCTAAAGTGGGACCAAAACAGCTCAGAAACTGGGGAGAGGAAAGGGATTATGATTTAGGAAAGGAACAGACATTCAAAGCCCCAAAATGCTTTTCAAGGGAAGATGACTGAAATTTATAAAGGTTTTAGAGCTAAAGTTCAGTTATGCTCATTTTGAGAAGACTAAACATATTGGGCAAAGACAGTGTTATCTCAAAATAGATTTCCAAATACATCAGGGCACACAATATTCATTTTAGTCATGAAGATCCACAGTAATGTTAGCTGTGCTTCTGCAGAACCTCCCTTTATTGGGACTATTAAGCTTTATGTCTGGCTTATCCAGAGACAAAACTGATATGGTCAGAAATCACTCAAATTAATGAAATTATGCAGTGCACTTCCTGCTAAGTCACAAACAAAACCAGCGTATGGGCTTGGGAAATACAGTGTGCTACATCAAGATTTCCATTTTATTTTTCTGCAAGAGAAATTGCTTCTTGGCTAAGTGCTGTTTGTTTTCATGTTTACGTGGATCAGTACAAAGAAGCTTAGCAACATCTCTGAGGCAGTGGAATCAGTGCCTAACACAGCACAGGCTGTGGAAGCAGTGGGTTAAATGTCATCTTTCAGAGGTTCAGGTTTAAATCTGGCAGAGATGCCTGCCTAAAGGAGCAGTCACAGCCACTGTGTCCTGCAGATTCTTCTCTGTGTTCCCACATGCCAGGGCTGGCATTCATGCAGCTACACTTCTTCAGGAATCACAATCTTCTTCTACAATCTTCTTCAGGAGCCACATTCATCCTGAACAGCTTTCCCCTGCTTAGCTTTCGCCTTATACCATTTTAATCAGTTCACTCTGACGCGACATGAACATTAGCTCCAGCATAAAGGCAAAAGTAGAAATGACATTTTCAGCAGCAGCACAAACATATGCCAGATTAAACTGACTGTGGAATTTATGTCAATTTTTCTGACATTTTCCAATTATTTGTAATGGCTTAATAAATATATAATCCTCAATCAAAAAAGACTATAACTGGGCCTGTCATAGGGTAGTAAGTATAACTGCCAAATAAAATTCCAAGTTATACGTGTCTTGAAAATCAAGATTCATATTCATCTCAAAAAGAAACTTACATTGGATTTCATAAAAAATCCCAGCCTAGTTGTAGAGTCTGTTACCTGAAGACTTGTAAAGTGGGCTTTTTCTGCACATTTAGCACATGGGAAAAATACAGGGCATATGTGTAGCTGTTAGTGCACATGTTGCTGGCTTTCTTTTTCTACTTCCTTCTTCCTGCTTATACTGTACATATTACAGAGTATTTGTAAAGTAACCAAACTGAACACTACCAGTGCTATATTAGGACAATAAATGAGAACCGGGCAGATCAAGACTGAACTTGGCGATTAGATCCAAGTTAACTTGGTAAATCCTACTAAACTGAAAGAGAAAAAATACTAAGGTGACGCAGTCAATAGTAGGAAAGGATCATATCAAACATACCTCATTTAATTCTACTCTTAGTTTTGTATGGCACCAACAGAGTTCAATTATAAATATTCATCCATCACACTATAAATGCTTCTACAGCTTGCTGAGTCCTACTTCTTTAAAACAGATAGAGTTTATGTCCTTATTTTGAATTTGCCGGAGGTCCCACAGTGCCCTGTGGGCAGTGAGATACAGACCCTCCACAGAGAGGATCATGAGCTAACCTGGAATTTCCTTGAACTGAAGGTGAATTATACACATAATAAAATAAAGAGCAAACATGCAGCTGCCCTGAGAAGAATAGCATTACACACACAGGTCAGGAGTCCCTGCTACCTCCAGGGTGGCAGAGGCAAAGCAAGGCTTGGGGAAAAGGTCTCTCTCGAACTCACCCCAAACATGCTGGAGTACCAAAGGCCTCAATGTACCCAAGTGAAAAATTAATTCTTTTCTGAAACATTCAAGCAACTACATCAAGACAGAAGTAGTTAACAGCATTTAAGGAGGCAAGAACCAAGAAAAAACAACCAACAGCAGAAGTCAAAACATTTAGTGGATATTGAGAAAAGAAATTTCAGTCTCTGCCACTAAATTGCAAGAGTATATAACAGATCCCTGGGGCTGCAGGTAGTTGGCTCTTCCAGGCTTAAAGACCTAGCAAATATAACTAAAAGGAAGGTGGGAAAGAAAAAGCCAGTGGTGATCTATCAAAGGAAAGTGAGTCCGTTTTTATAAGCATTGTAATACCTGGTTGTGGAGACAGTTTGGTACACTATTACCATGAAAAACTACCAAACCTCTTTGCTTTAACTTGGGTTGTGCTTGTCCACTGTCTTGTAGGAGACATAGGTTGAGTTGCATTGAATTCATCAAAGCAGCTTTGAAAATCTATTTCAGATGTCTTCATATAATTTAAAATAATATTGCACACATACTTACATAGTTTGGACCAGATTCATATGCTGCACCTCTTCAGTTTATGTAGAGTTTTCTCTGTAGTCTGTACACAGATCTCTTTAATCTGTACACAGATTAAATTTAGCTGTGGTTTTACAGAAAACAGAGATCAGTGTTTATTACTCACCTGACAGATTGTTCAGGTTTTACAAAACGATTTCATAAATGATCCAAAGTCCTAGAATTCCACTGCTGAACTGCTGATGTCACCTCTGCTGACCTTGAGAAAAAGGTGATCTATCTCTGTCCACTTCACAGATTTACCTCTATTGGCCTTTCTTGCTAGAATTCTTAAGGGAAGTATGTGACCAGGACTTTGCTTTTAGGCTCACTTATGAAAAAGCGTAGTTGTAACAAAGTACATTAAGGAGATGTTGTTGTTGTTGTTTTTCCTGCAGGCACTTATAGTTACTATTCTCAGTAATCTAATTCAATTGAACTCAATGAGTGCATTCATATTTTTAAAGGCTGTATCTTTGTAGAATTCAGTCTTATATAATAAAAAAATCCCTCTTAAAATAGATTATCAAAATAAAGTAGGCAGACAGGTTTAAAACTTGGTTTTCATGAAGTATACAAAAAAAGTCCTTAAATTATCAAGAAACTTCAGACTTCCATATGGCAACAGTTTTGCAGGGGGCTCTAACAGAATTCAAGGCATTATTTCAGAATGCTGCTCTAAAAATAATAAAAGGGCTCCTCTTCAAGTCTGGTTCTCAGTGTTACGTGAAAAGAAAATGTAAACAAGTGGTGTCAGGAGTGTATATGAACTACAATGGCATGAACATTAGCAAGTGCCCAAGCCATCCAATTATTTTCTTTAGAGCACTTTACATCCCAATAATTTTCAGATAATGCAGATCTTTATTAAAAATGCTCAGGGCTTTTATTTTGCTTTTCTAAACTGGTAAAATCATAAATGATTAAACATTTACGTTGTAAAGAGGTAGCTCTGCTAGGTGAAGGTTCTGGTTGAGCAGTTGCATTCACCTAATGAGTCTGTTCTAAGCTTTTCCCTTGATGGAAAAAACATTATGTACTTTGTGGCTATGGAAGGTTACAAGGCCTATCAGATTTTAAGAACTCTGTAGAGGTTGGAAATGCTGCATCCTTTATGTTACTTAGTCAATGCAACAATTTCCCCCCCTATTTTTCATGGTTAAGAACAGCGGTGCTTTTTTATTTAGATGAGCTGACCATATTATTATCTGTTCCATAGCTTTGGAAAGCATTCATTCCTATTTGCATGTCACGTTGTGTGTCTGTCTCATTATTTCAGTAGCACACAAATGACCAAACATTGTAAATGCTACACTCTGTAAAACAGCACAATGACTGCAACCGCATTGAAAATCTTTCTTGGTTGCCACAGTACAGAATGCATTTTTATCTCAGTGGGGAGAGACATATTTTAAAATGGACTATTAGAAAGCTTTTAAAAAAGGAAAAGCACCTATTTAGGGAAGCAAATGAAAACACTCCTATTGATTTAATTAAAATTGAAGTGGACCCTCTTTACTCATTATCAGTTGGTAGTAGACCCTGTTGTTTGGATTGAATACTACTGCAAACCACAAGTACCTTCATTGGGATCTCTATAGGACTATTTATGTTTTTCAATAATTTACTCCACAAGAATAAAGGCATCAGAACTACCTTGATCATTTGATCAAAGGCTGTGTATACTTAGGGACATTCATAGAAGTTCTGGAACAAAGAATTTTTCATATTTTGAACCTGGTGACTGAAATTTAGGACTTCTACTTCTTAGAACTTTGCAAACTCTAATTACCAAAATGCCTTTTCATCCTCCCTCAAAAAAACTTTTTACTTCTATAAAGTGATTAAAAGTATGCCATTCTTAATAACTTAGACAAAAAACAAACAGAACTGTCGGGAACTTGGCATTTCTCTTGTAATCTGTGCAAGTTAGAGAAAGTAAGCACCTACAAGCTGGCTGCATTAGTCTGAAATACACACTTATGTTACTGTAGCAGAGACCTCTGTGGTAACCCACTGTCCTTGTGGTCAGTCTCTTTCTGTCACCAGAGGTCTAATGCACTGCTCAGTGAAGATCTTGCAACAATGGTGTTCATCCTACAGTGCTGAAACCAGTAGCTGTGCATCTCAGTGGTTGTTGTATGGGCAATGCTCTAAAGGGATAACCTTCCCTGGTTAAACTGATCATTACATTAGGGATGAGTAGTTGATTCAACATTTTACTAGCAATTTCTGAGAGCTGTAGAGATAAACGATTTTTATGTCCAGCTGTGCCACATCATCCCTACCTCCCAGGTAGCAATTGATAACTCAGTGTATTTTGCATGTCCTCCTTAAATACTGTGATACAGAGGGGCAAGAAGCCAATGTTTAACTAATAAAAGTCTACTTATCATCTAGCTTTAGAATTCTGCACCTTTTCTTTTCTCCAGCTACAGATAAAAGTATTCAGTTTTTTTGCAAATCAGACTCAGACAGCACGATGAAAATCTGAGACATATAAAAATTTGAGGTTTCATTATAAAAAAATTAATACGTTACCAAACCACATGGAACAGTTCTGGACCAGAGAATAGGTTAGTACACAACATGTTGTATTATCTTTGGTGATGATAATAAACAAGATAATAAACAATATCCAGAGAATACAACGAGTGGAGGAATATGTGTGTGCATGTGAAAGTTTGTGTGTTTATGTATACATATTTTGTATCTATGTATCTCCTCCTGTGTCATTAAAGAATACCTTGAGTGTTTGACTTCCTTATTTCCTTCTTTTTTTCTTGATGACTCTTACATCTAAATCCCTGTATCCGCTATTGTATTTTCTGTCTGAAACCAATCATTCTGATTTTTTTTAATAAGCAGTATTTTTAGTGCTTTTGATTCTTTGATCAGTTTCACTTTCCCTGCGCAGGTTTCTAAAAGAGTTGTTCCTGGAAATAAACCAGAGCTATAATTAATATATGAGAAATACCCAGGATACTTTCTTATTTTTCTGCACTGCAAACAATGTGTTTGGTGGGTTGTTTTTAAATATTCATGTATCTGAAATCAGAACAGAATGTGAGAATAAGAGCTGCATTGATTAATTTTGGGTGAGAAAAATTTAAACCAAAAGAAAACTAAACTTAAAAGTGAAAGGGATTTGTAAAGTTTGGGATTTGAATATTCTGGAAAAAAAAGGTTTCCTTTCACTTTATTGTTTGGTTAACCATTCTGTGTTCCTTACTGAGTAAATTTGCTGCTAGGTGGCCATGCGATGTTTCTTTCACTACATAAAATTTAGAATTATAATCTTAAAAATTATTATTTACAGATAAAAATCAAGCAAAATAGTAAAGTATTGAAAAACATTTTTTTTCCTGGAAAGATCCAATTATGTTTGTTCTTTCCCAAGTGCAGTGGGTTGGTTGACCCTGGCTGGATGGAAGCCATCCCTGTAGCCCCCCTGCTACCAAAGCTTGGCTGATGCAAATCTGATACACCAAGAATGATTACAAGAAAGCAGAGACAGCATTTTCCTAATCCAGTGACAAATCTCTGGTACTAAAGCTTAGTGATATTTTAGGGGAAGACTCAGAAATCCTTCAGTAATCAGTTACAGAGAAATATGATTTAAGGTTACAATATTTCTATCTTTGAAAGTATTTCTCAAAAATTTCTTCAAAATTAAAAGAATAAAATTCCAAATCCGATTCTGAAAGACATTTTTTATCAATTTAAATGTACTTTTAAAATGACAATAACATCAGCAATAACTTTGCTTAGTGTTTTGCTACGCTTCTGATCTCAGTTATCTTCTGAGAATGAGTTGAACAAGTAATGATATTTTCAAATACCTAATGCACATCTAAGAAAATTCATATGTTTTTATAGTTACTGGGACTTGAAAATGAATTCTTGGGAAGGCCACAGTTTTGGGTAAGGTCTTCTTCTGATATCACAGACAGGAAGGAACAAAGACTCAGTAACTAGGAATTCTTACATAAATCTCTTTTCATCTTACTTGCACATGCATACAACTCCTAATCACATGGGATAGCAGGATGAATGTAAATAGATGTGTATGTATCTGTATGAATGTAGCTATATCTTTATTTATGTACCTATATCTCTTTATACATTTACACACCCCTCTTTTGCACATGGAGGGTTGTCAAACACTGTTACATCATCTGGAACAGTTGTGGAGTCTCTGGAGATATTTGTAATATGACTGGGCACAGTCCTGGAAAACCTGCTGTGGCTGATCCTGCTTGAGTAGGGGACTTGACTGATTTCCAAAGACCACTTCAAATTAAACTCTGCTTTGATTCTCTGTGATATATGTTAATAGATAGCTTCTAAGAATCAACTTGCCAAATTTCTCAATCTTGGTGTCATAATTTTGTTTCATAAAACAGTTCAGTGTATGCCTCACACCTTATAGTTCTCACTGCTCATTTCTGAGCACTCTTTATTTCTTTATCCTTTTCAGGATTGACTCTGAGGAGAGCCAACCATTGATTTCTAATGGGATAGTTGTGTGCTTTATATACTATTCATTATCCACTTTACTAAGTTTGCTTTCTCTAATTGCTGCTGCAAAGTGCAGAGTTCTCTTCAGTTTGAGCTGTCTGTGATGATAATTGCTATTTATTCTTTCCATGAATCCATACATGTAAATACCTTAAAGCAATTTACATAGAAATATGTCTTAAACAGGAGATTTTCTAATCTGAAAGTTTCAAACTAGAAGGAAAAAGAAATGAAATTATTTTTCATCATATTGGTAGCACATCTCGAGAGCATGTCAGGATCTCTTGTTTTAAACTAAATATTTGATTTTGTTCATTTCTGCCTCCATTAAAAAGCAGGAAAATCTTAGAAACATTGAGTTAAAGTATAACTTCACTTATACCATATTTTATCCTGATGTTCTTGTCCTCAAATATGCAGAAATCATGGATCTCAGTTAGTTTCAGAAAGGCTAGACCTGTCAGATTTGATTGCCTACTTATCAGGCAGGACAGGAGAGATTCTGCTTAACAAAACTTTGATGCCAAGCAAAGCCATCATCACATAAATGAAAAATGCTTCTTGATACCTCCAAGGGGTCATTCTTAACATCACCGAAAGTGCCAGCAGTAATTTCACATACTAATTGAGGGCAACATGAACCTACAACATGAAAAATTCTTTGCAATCAAATTATACAGGAGGTTAGTACAGGGTAATGTTTAGCTTTGAGCTCTTCTGTACTTTTCTCATTTGCACAAGGGTCACTACGAATATGGTAGAGGCCTTAGTCTTTGCTGAAGTCATTTCCCAGGGCCTGTACTGAAGACTAATCACCCCTGAAACTATACCAGGCAGGAGGAATATATTCAAATTGATGCAAAAACGAGTATAAGCACCATGTGTATACGTTGGGTCTAATGGTGAAACAGTGGAGTCTTATAATAGCCTTTATTCTGCAGAAGCCTTGTTGCCTAATGGACTGACTCTGCTCTGATGCCAAGTGCAACACAGGCCTTAACAACAGCTGTAGGAACCCCTTAGACAAGATAGAATTGCTCTGTAAATTTTATAGCCTTTTCGGTGCTGAAACAAAAGCTACATTTCTCTTTTCTATACCATTTCTAACATCAGTAAATTGGTTTGAATGCCTCCTGCAAAACAATAAAACTTAATCACTTTTGTGTGGATTCACTGAAGGGTTGAAATAAATGTACAAAATTGACCATCTTAGCCCCTAATCATCAGCTAGTAAGGATGATATGGATGCTAAAAGTTTACAGAAGTTCACAGTGACTGAACAACGTCATAGAAAATTCCATGGAGAGTTATTAAACAGACAGTTAAGGTGAAGCTGAAGAAATCCCTAAGCACAAGTTTTTAAAGGCTGCAAAGTATTTTCAAGAAATATCACTGCTTACTTGTCCTGTTCTTATACTTAACCCTACACATCTTCCATTGAACATGGTCCTGACTCTTCAGCTCAATAGATCTTCGGTATGATCTGTTCTTATATTAGAAAAACGGTATTGACAGTTTTCAAGAAAATTATTTTTATTGTCCTTCTTTTCTTCTTCAAACAAAAACATAAAAGCATTCCAAGTGGTGGAAATCTCATGGCATGTCTATTTCAAGTAATGTGAGGGAGAACAGGACTTGAGTTAGTGAAGTTACTAGCACAGAGCCCTCTCTAGTTCAATTTGCCTTCTTCTACTATGAATTAAAGCCATAACATTGATACTACTCATCAGGAATAACTAAATGTTGTTATATTGGTAGAGCTTTTTTTTTTTTTTTTAATAGAATTCTCAAATTAGGCACCTGATCTAAATCATAGTAAGAATTTTACTCTTAAAAGAGTATTTAGAGATTTAAGACCTATGTCTGTACCTAACAGGTTAGTTGAAATGATCATTATCAAGGGTAAAAACTAAAGTGTCTAGGATATCATGAGGTAGAAGAAAACCAGCATGGTTTCTGCAAAGGAAAATCTAATTTTTTTTTTTAAGTTCTTTGAATATATCTATAAAATGATAGACGAAGAAAAAATAGTTCAGATAATTTAGTAAAACTGCTTAAGAGCCTTTGAAACAGTACTGAATAAGATTCTATAAAATAAACAGACCAAAAAGACCAACTGTATCTTGGGGAGCATCAAGCACTGCATTGCTAGCTGGTTGAGGGGGGTGATTGTCCCACTCCACATGTACTGGCCCAGCCTCACCTCAAGTGTTGTGTGCAGTTTTGGGTGCCTCAGTATAAGAAGGACATCAAGTTACTGAAATGTGTCCCGAGCAGGTCAACCAAGATGATGAAAGGCCTCAAGGGCAAGACGTACAAAGAACTGCTGAGGTCACTTGGTTTGTTCAGCTTTAAAAAGAGGAGGCTGAGGGTGACCTCATTGCAGTCCACAGCTTCCTCGAGGGGTGCAGTGGCAGGGCAGGCACTGATCTCCTCTCTCTGGTGACCAGTGATGGGTCCCAAGAACATGAAATGAAGCTCAGGAGCAGCTCATATGTGACATTAAGGAAAGGTTCTTCCCTGAGAGGGTGGTCAACCACCATGGTGGTCATGGCGCCAGGTCTGTCAGAGTTCAAAAAGTGTCTGGGTGATGCTCAGTCATATCTTTTATTTTTAGGGCAGTTCAACAAGGAGCAGGCTGTTAGTGATCCTTATAGGTCCCTGCCAGCTTTAGATATTCTATGATTCTATGAAATAAAATAATCTCGAAAGGAATGACAACATTGTCTTGAAGAAAAGGCCAAAGAGCACAATGAAATGACCAGTTAAAAACCAAAACAAAACAACCAACTGAACACAACAAACTCTTTACTGGAGTCAAGCTTTTATTGTTTAATATTTATCAATAATTTTAAAAGAACAGGACTGGCTCTACTTACTGAAGTTTGCAGATACTACTAAGTCATTTAAGTCAGAAAAGGTCAGAGGTTAAAAGAAACTTTGGAGATGCTTAATTCAAGTAGTTTACTCATCAACATAATAAATATTTGATTTCACGTTGAAAAGGAAAGTTCACGTTTTTCCTCAGTATCTCAGAGGGCTCTAAATTTGTGGAGGCAACTCCTACAGCAGACCTGAAAATTGCTATAGATTCCTTGATGTAGCTGTAGCTGGGAGCCTAACGAGAAGTTATTTTACATGAAGAATAATGTGGTAATTAACATTGCCATATGATAAGTTTCTGTAATTAAAGATATCACCTCATTTGGAGTGCACAGTGCTGATCACCTACCCCAAAATGGACATGGCATAACTCTGGTTAGTTCTTAGGTTATTGAAAAGTATGAAAAGAGGGCTGGAAGTGTTTGCATATAAAAGGAAACTGTGCAATTAGGACTGATGACTGAAGAAACAGAAAGCAGAGACATGATAAAAGTAGATTATATAAGAAAATCATAAGAAATTAGAAGTTCTGTTACTTGTCTCATAATGTAAATGCAAACATGTGATGACATGAAAATTTTTTTTATTAAAAACTAATTCAAGGAAATTCCCATTCATTAACTGTAAACTCTGCTACTTATTTTCACAGGTAATTGCCAAAAGCAAAAGTAAGGGAAGAATAAAAAAAAATTTAAAAAATCAATTCACTTAATGGTTGTCAACAACAAATTAGGCAAATTATCACTGTAGTTGCTAGATACAGGGGATGGATTTATTGAACTTGGAAGTCTCTTTTGCTTTATTTTCCTAACTCATTCTTACCAACAGCCTGGAGTACAAGCCCCTAATATTTACAGCACATATCAACTTCAAATACATAATAGGTGTAGCATTACCTTTAACCAGCTGAGGGGGACATGCCCCACTTTATGAAAGGAATGACTCAGATTACTCCAGAGAACAGAGTCCAGTTCCAAGTTGTGCACCATTCATCCCAGAAAGCACTAATGCTACGTAAGACCTAGATCTTTTACACCAGAAAGCATAATTTTGCACAAACTACAGATTACTTTACTTTGTTATTAGTTTTCAACCTTCTTTCTAAGATATAAATTACATACTCATTTGTTTTATAAGGTAGTGGTGTAAAGTCTTGCTCACTAAAAAAAGAACAATCAAGTGCACAAAATAAAGAATGGGTACTGCATGTGTTGAGACTAACAGGTCTCATAAAGGCTTTCAGCCAAGTTAAACCACAAGACAAAGTAGGTTTTGCTGTAAAAGGCCCTGAACAAGTGTTTTCATAAAGAAAAATCGCTGAGGATGGGAACTTCTATGTTTACAGTAGTAAATATGACATGTCCAAAACCATTCCTTGTCCTTGAGATTAATTGGCATGTGCAGCTGATAACTCACCCATGGGCTATTCAGTTCACTACTCCCTGTAGTAACTGGCCTGTTGTAACTCTGATAATTGGTACTGGCCTTGGAACCTACTTTCTATACTTTTTAAGGGTATATATATTTATTTCTTGTTTGTCCCATTCAAGACACGTCTACCTGCCTGTAAGGTTTAGGAGGTTGCCATTTGTGAACCCTGCTCACTGTCACTGCCAACACACCTCAGAGCACCTCTGAATTCCTACGACTCCCAGACATCCACTGGGGCATTGAAAGGGCTGTTCTGTTGATAACTGTGAACATCATGATCCACTACATCATGCCAGCTTCAAAAGAACATTTGCCAAAGCATGGAGTTGCTTGTCTTCTTCAAACAAACAGGTAAGGAAATATTAAACTTTGACAGAGCTGTATTGTTTTGAGCTTTCCAGTGGAAAAAATACTTTCTATAAATTCATTAAAAAATAAACAAAAACCAACTTAATGCTGTCATAACAAGTTTTCATTTTGAATATTTACTATGTTCATTTTAAGTATTTCAGAAGGAGATTGCATGATGTAAAGTGTTGGAAGTTTCTGTCTTTTTTCAACAGTAAGACTAACTGCTTAATTTATTCTGTAGCTGAATATTAATCCTAACAGTGGAAAAATTTCATCAGTTATAACAGGATTTTTGAAAGCTTAGCTGAGCTGCATATTATCTACAGATTGCCATTGGCAACTTAACTCAGTAAATAAGCAGAATTGGAATGAATGATTTTTTTAATATCTTAAGACAAAACATAAACAAAGAAATAAACTAAAAAGAGATTTATATTGCACTTGAGAGATTTGACCAATGAATGAGAAGGATGAAGTGAAGTATTTGTACTAATCAGGGAGAAATTGGACTTAACTGACTCACATAGAGCATTTACAATTTTCAGTGAGTGACTTTCAACTCTGTAGTGCACTTGACTGCATCTTACTGGATTTAGTGCTTAAAATGTTTTACTAACAGTCCGCTGAGGTGTGAAAGTACAATAAGTTCTTACCGTGGGAAGAAAGGTGCATTTCTTAGGAGTAGAGCAGAACTAAAAATAGATTGCTATTTCTCCCACGTGAAATATGCTACTCCATACAACAGGACTGAATTTATTTCTAGGCACCAAGGTCCTATCAATGTTCCTTCATATCAGCTGTGTCAAGTCTTTATCACAAATACAGTTTATAAAAGAAACCAAAAAAACTTTTACCTCTTACTGTCAGATACACTTCAAGGAATAATTCTGTGTAAGATTTAATATGCAATCTAAAATAAATAAGGAATCAACAACTATAGCTTTCATATATTTATTTTCTCCAATTTCCATCTCACTTTGAGGACTGATCATCTTCTGAGGTATGGCTTCATAATTATAATTATAAATTCTTTCCTTCTGTTTGTTTCTATTCAATTGTTTTCAGGCTCTATTCAATTTTAGGCTAATAGTACTGTGCCTAAGGAATACCCATAACAAATAATTTGCCTTTGTTTAGGTCAATGAAATATTTCATGGATTGTTGACAAATACATGATGCTGGATTGCACATCATTTCAGCATTTTCTATTTTCAGTGAGGAAAGCAATATAGAAGTTCATATTAAATTATGGAAACTGGCAAAATCTGAAGCTCTATATTTTACATTCCATATTTCAAATTTCATTGTGAATAGGAGATATTTCGATCTGTTTAAGCAACAGAAATAAGTGAGCTTATATGCATTTTTGAATCATGAGACACCATGCACATGAATTTTTTCCGTCTAGTCTTACCAGCAGCAGGTCATCTGGTTCAATGAACTGATTTTCAAAAGCAAAGTACATTTTACTGAATAAATAACATTTCAGTGACTTCAGATAAGTGAAACATTGGAAACTAACACAATTTTTTGTTGTCTCAATTAGAGCTCGGAGTACTTGTAGGAAGTATAGATGGAGACCAAAGCTGTCTGAGTGGCTTTAGCTGGTTTTCTGAAATTGATAGGAACAGATATATTAAGAGGCCACTTAATACCTACTTAATTTCAAACTTTCAACAATGGTCTTTGTTTGTTCTCAAGCCCAACAAAGTTTGATAAAAACCTGCTGGTTTTCCTAAACTAAGCTGAGTTACTTAGTAGTGAGAAAATGTGCAGTTTCAGAAATATCAGTCTTTTTTTCTGATGTTTTTGGGGGCTTTTTAATAATTCCTCAGTTTCACAATACTGATGATATTGGGTGTGTTTCAACTCCTCCCTGAGAGTGTGTGCACAATATGACACCATTTAAATATTGAGGCTACAGTAATCTTAAATTTCCAGCACTGATGTATAGTGGAGCCACCAGGTAGACAGTCCAAAGTCTGAAACACAGGAAGCCCTGTGATCAGTCACGATCCACAGACAACCCTACAGAAGCTCTCCTAGTTTTGATGAAAACAGAAATTAAAGAATATTCTCATTGGTGAATACACAGAAGAACCTGAACAGTATTGTGAATTTTCTAGCAAAACCTAAAATCATGTCAAGATACAGGCACGAACCCTAAAGGCTGCAGCTCCCTTTGTTCCCTTGTAATACCCAAAGAATGCACAACTTCAAGCAGCAGGATTCATCCTCTTTCTCTGAGCTTTCTGCACCAACATCCCATTGAGACTGGGGAGCCAAGACTTCATGAGTGGGAGAATTATTTTTTACTTTTTGAAGACCCTCTAAAAGCCCTTTTAATGAATTTTAGAACCTGTTGCAGAGCAAGTACCACGTTCTTGTGTGCACGTTCTGGGTAGATGCACAGTGGCACAGGAGCACCCAGGTAGCTGAGTTGGGTTGATGCTTGCTCCTACTACCTGAAGACTGAACAATCCCTGCATCCTGTCTGCAAAGCAGATGCATCAACATGAGGAAAATACAAAACATTAATCATATATAAATAGTGAGGAATCCATACCCACAGCTCTGATATTACCAGTGGTCATTTTCTCTGTGAATGAGGAACAAAACTGAAGAAACCCCTTTCAAGTTGTGCATTCTGCTTTTTCCAGACAGCCTACCTCAAATGATCACATGCCCAGAAAAAAAAAATTCTATAAACTGTCAGTCGGAACATTAGAAGTGAGAGGAGACAGCACAGCAGCAGCAAGGACTGGATGAGCAGAGAAGCATACATTTCCTATTGCCAGGACTCAGTTTTTACTCTGTATATTCTTTGCTGTGTCAACAGTATCGTTTCAGTTCACTCCTCCAAGGTCCCTTGTCCTCAAATGAAGCCACTCACCATTTACTGCCCTTTTCCTCTGGCTTCTGCTGAAAGTAAAAAAATCCCCAAACTATCAAATATGATGACATTTGAGTCAGATTTGCAGAACATGTTATTTTATGTTCTGTTCACGTCTTAAAACACCTTTCTCAAAACACATGCAGTCCTTTTCAACTCTTATGAACAAAAACAGTCAGTTCAAGTTTATGAGCCTGAAGTGCCTGAAACCAGTGATATCATAACACAACTGGAGCTTGCTGGTAGTATACAATACAAATAATGACAAAATCACAATAGTAAGGTAGTAACATAACTATATTTTAAAATATTTCTTTTGAAGGTTAGAGAAGAATGCAAAGCAGTAGAGCAATATCTTGCATGGAAAGAACTCATATAGCAAACTCTATATGTCATCAACTCACTAAATTTCTGATCTCCTCATTGATCTCCTCTGGTCTAGGTCTCCTGCAAAGGAGCTTCATTAATTTACACCCCCATCAAGAATTGGACTCATGCATCCCTCCTTTCCCTTGGTTTCATCTCACAGCCACAAATTTCACATTACATGACCAATTCTTTCACTGAATGGAAAGTTCCCTTTTCACCTGTTGTGAGTAACTCCAGAAGATGGATTTCACATATTATTTTAGTTGACATTAAAGAAAATAGGGATTGATTTTTTTGAGTATTCACACTTTTTCCCTAGCTGACACTTTGTAAGGTTTGCATGCATATATGCCAGACCAAGTGAAAAATGGAAAAGGATCTCAAAGTTTAGGTTTTTTTGCTTGTTTTGACCTTAATTGGAAGAGCACTGAGAAAGTATACAATTTTATTTTAGCAGAGGGTGTGTATAATTTCATTTTAGCAGACAGTGAAGTTTTCTGTTATCTAGGTGATGCTCTGAGACCTATGGAAATGTATTGTTCTAGAACAAAAGCTTCTACAGAACACAGGCATAAACAAAGCCTAAATCTGTCTCACTATTGCAAGATGAGAACAATCTAAGGAGAGGTAAACAAATAAATCATACTAAAATTTGCAAACTACCAACAACAATGAGAAAAAAATCACTTGTGCGACCAAGCCAGTTAATAGATTTACATAAAGCAAGAGATCAAATGTCTTCCTTACATGTTTGTGATGATGGTGATTTAGGCGAGCCACAGCCATTTCATCATGTGGTGGCCTTTAAGTGCTCTGCTTCAGACTAAATTGTAGCTAAAATGATGTGTGTTTATTGCTATTTATGCAAAAGTGCTGCAGGTTATACACACAGAAGGTATGCCATGCCACCCACAAGCTATCATCTGTGCTCAGTGGGACTATTTTTCTACTCAGTGGGACTATTTCTCTAAATTCTTTTAGTATTTAGATTAATGAGACCATATTTAAGTCATTATAATCAAAACTTTGATTATTAGCAGCACTTTTCTTGTTCTAATATTATTTTTGTAACCACTGAGAGGGAGAAATTATTGCCATTTTTAGTCATCAGATAGCCTGACAGACAGCAACCATTAGGGTGCAAATCTAAATTCAAGTATGCTGCTGCTGCTGAGAGCAGAACTTGACCTTTTCAAAGTATATGTCTGTGGTTTTCTTTGTCTGGTCTTAGTTTAAGAATGAGAGAGGAGGACAGGAGCATACTGAACACTTGTCAAGAAGCTGGTGTGATTTTGGATATGCAGAAAAGGTTATCAGATTTGAAAATAATAAAATCACATTTGAAATACAAAATAACTTGACTAGACTGCAGGAACCAATTCTGTACCAATGAGACCAATGATACCAATTCTGTACCAATTAGGAAAATTTCAGGGAAATGTTTCTACTAAGCACAGTAATGTAGTCATGCATATAGCTAGTACACGAATAAAAGAAATCGTCAAATCTTATATTTATCACAGGATTGTTGCCAAATTTTGGAAACCCTCTAAAAATGGTTAAAAATTCATGTTTATGAGAGAGACATTGTTTATTCTGCACAAGTATGTGGTGGAAGTTTTCCAAGCACACCAGGGAGTTAAAGGAAGGGAATTTATAAATTGAAATTTATATAAACCTACCTACCTAATATATGGTTACCTCTTATCTAATGCATCACCATTTAGGTTGTGCAACCTTATGCTGTATTTGTTTTTGTGCACGTGTGGACCTCGTCTGGTGGTCTCAGGATGTCAGATTGTGTGGCAAATAAGATGTGATCTGCAGCTCCAGATATGTCTTCTTAAACAATTGCCGAGCAGGATATAAAATACAAAAGCTTTCCATAAGCATTAAGCACCACCTGCTGAACATACCTGATAATATTTATTTGCATTCAAAAGAGGGGATAAAGATGTGAATGGTACCATCAGCTTCCATCTACAACAAAGATCAACAGAAGGGACAGAGGATTTTTCTTAAAGACATCAAGATGAATCCAAAGGATAGACAGATCACAGCTTCATGCAAAAAGGAGATACTTTAAACAGAAAAAACACAGCTGATTTTCTATGTCACCTACTTACAAACTGGCAGACTGTTAAATAATAAATAATAAAGCAATAAACAGTCAACACTTATTTAATTTGTTTGCTGTGGTATTTTTGTTTGGTTTTTTGGGGGTTTTGTTGGTTTTCACTTTTAATCAGCATGGAACTTTCTACCACTTCCTCAGAATATGAAAACTTTCTGTAGGTTAATCAGTTTTGGTGAGTATCAGATGTTAAATGAGAGGCATATTGTTTCCTTCTCCTAACTTTGAGAAAATGCCATTAAGTGTCATATTGCTAGATTGAGAAGAATCCAGTTCATTCCTTCAGTTTCCCATTTTGGTTTATTTTTCCATTTTTTTATCTCTACTGATAAAGGGATTCAAATTTTTGTATATCAATACAACAAAAAGATCATCTAATTAAAATTCTGACAACAAATAGTATTTTAAGCAATGTCTCTGTACAATTTTGAATTTATAGTTTTTTAAATTATAAGAAAATATTTAGAAATCAGCAACAGAATTTAAGTTTATTGAAAGATTGGATGAACCTTAAAGGCATGTTTGTGTCTTTGTTTTGGATGCATCTGAAAGGAAAAATTCCAGCTGTTGAATGGTCATAACAAAGTGCCTCAGTAGTATTGAGGCCACAGCATTTCTTATTTTTTCTGCCCCTCTCTCTCACACAGAAGGCATTATTATTTCATATTACCAGCTTTAGATTTGGATTAGACCTCATATGTGCTGATCTGAACCCACTTAATGACTTTAACAAAGTTGTTCTAGATTACTGATGATATGAGTGACAGCAGACTCTACACCAGCCTGGGCTCTTGATACAGCAAACATGCTATCTGTAGAAGAACTTGTGGCCCTTAGGTATAAAGCAGCTGTGTTATGCCTTCTACCTATGGAAGGCATTAATGAACGTAGGACATGTATAATCATTGTACAATTTTTTACAAGCCTGCTTTGCTTGATAAGAAATTCTCTGGAAAGACACACCTGATAAGCAAACCTCAGAGGAAATCTTGAGCATGTGGAGTAAGTAAAGTGTTATCCACTCTGAATTCCCATCGCTGCCCTTCTCCATTATTTTGCAGTTGCTATAACCACATGTCCCTGTTTGTGGTCTGCTTCCTCTGCCTCCACAGACCAGATGTCACAGTGGGACTATTTCACTGGAGTTGAGTCTAAAAATGCATTAACATCTTAGGTCTTGAGATATATTTGATCCAGAATTTTCGAGTTAACCTGTGGGTCACACAAAAAGCCTACAATTTGGGTCCCCTGGGAAATGTATTATTCAAGTTGCATATCCCTTCCAGAAATGCTGCAAGGCTTAATTAATTAGTGATTATTAACTGTTCAGGGTCTTCAGATGAAAAGTACTGTATAATTACTTGGATTTACCATTGAGTTTATTGATGATTACTATGTTTTCCTTCTCTCTTATGGGAGAGAAAACACAACTAATGGTTTCAAACTTGAATATCTATGGACATTTTTTCTTCTTTTTCATTTTCTCCTATCTAACTTCAAGTTTAAAAATATATTTTTCTTTACTAAGCACGTATGAAAGATTTGATTTACAGGACAACCAGAGGATTGGGCCCAGCCAGAAGGGGGTTAGGAAAGACAGGTCCCACTTGACCAACCTTATCTTCTTTTATGACCAAGTGACCTGCCCAGTGGATGTGGAAAAGGCTGTGGATGTAGTCTTCCTGGATTTCAGCAAGGCCTTTGATACTGGCTCCCACAGCATTCTCCTGGAGAACCCGTGAGTCCACAGTTTGCACAGGTGTGCTTTTTGCTGGGTTAAAAACCGGCTGGATGGCCAGGTCTGAGGAGTGGTGATGAATGGTGACACATGCAGTTGGCATCTGCTTACTAGTGGGGTTCCTCAAGGCTGAGTACTGGGGCCAGTTTTGTTTAATATCTTTATCCATGATCAAGATGAGGGGATCGAGTACACCCACAGTAAGTTCATGGATGACTCTAAGTAGGGTGGAAGTGTTGAACTGCTGGAGGGTAGGAAGGCTTGGCAGAGAGAGAGATCTGGACTGACTGAATGGTGTTCAACAAGGGCGAGTGCCAGGTCCTGCACTTCAGTCATGATAACCCCATGCAGCACTACAGGCTGGGGAAAGGGTGGCCAGGAAGTGCTGCAGAAGGACCTGGGGGTTCTGGTCAACAGCAGCTGAACATGAACATGTGCCCAGGTGGCAAAGAATGCCAATGGCATCCTGGATTGCATGAGGAATAATGTGACCAGCAGTACCAGGGCAGTAATTGTTCCCCTGTACTTAGCACTGGTGAGGCTGCATCTCCAATCCTGTGTTCAGTTTTGGGGCACTCAGTACAAGAAAGACTTTGAGCAACAGGATGAGAAGAAATGGCCTTAAGCTGTGCTAGGAGAAGTTCAGGTTGGACATCAGGAAAAATTTCTTCACTGAAAGTTAATTTCTTCACAGGTGGTTAAGCATCCGAACAAGCTGCACAGGGAAGTGGTAGAATCATGATGCCTGGAAGTGTTCAAGAAAGACTGGCTGTGGCACTTAGTGCTATTGTTTAGTTGACATGGTGATGTTTGGTCAAAGGTTGGACTTGATGAACTTGCAGGTCTTTTCCAGCCTTAATGTTTCTATCATTACTGATAGCTCACACACAGTAGCTTTTCTTTAATCATCTGAGCTGTCTATCTACAGTGGCAGTGAGTACCCCAAAGTAGGCTGGCAAGAGTGCAGCTGTATCATAACCTGGTAACATAGCAACCTTGGCAGATGAAAATGCAGAGACGCGTCTTCATCACAGGTCTGTAAATTATGACTGCACTACAGCTGAACTGAGATCAGGGGTGCACCACATAAGAAGCAAATGAGTTGGAAGCTGTTTTTTATAACCTGGAGATCATAGTTCAATTTTATTGAAGGAAAATTAGATTTTGTTCATCACTGTGGGTTAAGCTGGGTGAATGCCAGGTGCCCACCAAAGCTGCTCTATCATTCCCTTCTTCAGTTTGGCAGGGGACAGAAAATACAACAAAAGGCTCATGGGTTGAGGTAAGGGCAGAGAGAGATCACTCACCAGGCACCATCATGAGCAAAAAAGACTTGACCTGGGAAATTAGTTTAATTTATTACTAATCATATGAGAGAAGAAAAATGAGAAATAAAACTAAATCTCAAAAACACCTTCCCCCCCCCCCCCCACCTCCCTTCTTCTTTGGCTCAACTTGACTCACTGTCGGCTCTGTCCTCCTACCCCCATAGCAGCACAAGGGAATGGGGGCTGCAGTTGTTTCATCACACACTGTCGCTGATGCTCCTTCCTCCTCAATGGGAGGACTCCTCCCATCCTTCTCTGCTCCACTACGGGGCCTCTTCCACAGGATTCAGTCCTTCAGGAGCAGGCTGCTCCAGTGTCAGTCCTCTGTGGGGTCACAAGTCCTGCCAGCAAACCTGCTCCAGCATGTGTTTCTCCCTGCTCTACAGATCTTGCCATGAGTCTGCTCCAGCTCAGGCTTCCCAAGAGGTCACAGCTTTCTTCAGGCATCCACCTTCACCAGTGTGGGTTCCTTCATGCTGCAGGTGGATCTCTGCTCCGCCATGGACCTCCATGTGCTGCAGGGGCACAGCTCCCTCACCATGGTCTGCACCTTGGGCTGCAGAGGAATCTGCTCTGGTGCCTGGGGCACTTTGTTCCCCTCCTTCTTCACTGACCTTGGTGTCTGCAGAGTTGTTCCTCTCACATATTCTCACTCCCCTCTCTACATGCAGCTTCACAGGCGTTTTTTTTTCCCACTTCTTAAATACATTACCCCAGAGGTGCTATCACCATTGCTGATGGGCTTGGCCTGGGCCAGTGATGGATTTGTTTTGAAGCTGTCTGGCATTTGCTCTGTTGGACACTGGGGAAGCTTCTGGCAGCTTCCCTCAGAAGCAACCCCTGTAGTCCCCCACTACCAAAATCTGGCCACACAAACACAGTGCAATCGCAAAAAGAACAAAAGACACAAAATGTTTTTAGAAATTTTTTTTTTAAAGATCTTCCAAACAACACTTCAGTGGAAAAGGAGTTTTACAGTTAGAGCCTTTAAGAAAATTAAAATGGATCTTTTAGTAGTTACTGTTCTTTTAAAATTCAACACTGTATTCCTTGTCTCTAAATATTGCCCTGAATAAAAGAAAAAAATATTAAGTCCCAAAAAGGGATTCCTTACCTGAAAGTAAGTATCCTTTTTAGCTAGTTTTGTGCTGAACAATATATTTAATTTCTGCTTTATGATGTATGAAGAGCTTACCATTTTTTTCCTATGGTCCAAACTGATTTGAGAAAACATAATGAAAGGGATCATATTTTGAAGTACCTTTTCTCCCTATAAATGGACCTCAAACCTTCTCTATAAGATTTTATATTTCATTTGCGTGAAGTAAAAATTCACATTAAAAGTCCATTTTTTTTCAAAGACTTAATGCATGAACTAGCTAACTAATCTGCTTATTGCATGATTCTGTGGCTAGTAATATTTATATGATTTCAAAGTGAATGCTCAAGTTCATGAAAAAAATCCACTGAGAACTATTAAAAACAAAGATAAAACTGTTGGCTCAAATATGATCTGCAAATTGTTGGAGGTTGGGAGAATATCAGCTTAATTTCAGTTTACTTAATTTCATACTCTTCCTTAAGTGTCTGATGTTGGGTGCTGCAGAGACTGTGAATTCTACTGGATATGGTTGCTCTTCTGTCCTTATGGTTAATCCAGGCAGAGTCCATATATTTATTTCCCTTGCCACAGGAGAGAGAAGCTTAAGTCTAGTGCTCAGCATTGTTCAGAAGATCTGTTCCAACAGATTTTCAACACAACTTTTAAGTTACATGAACTGCCTGTCTCTAGCTTAACCTAAACACAGCTATTCCTGAAATGGCATCTCACCCCTCACTACTTTCTTTGCTTAAAGGGAATATGAGGTCAGCTTAATTTTCTGGGCTCCACCTTGCATAATGCTGTGCAAGCAGGTTTTGTGAAGTGCTGTGCCATAACTAGAAGTGGATGTAAAATAACAATATTTCATTGTTAGTTCCCAGAGAAGATACACTTGAAGTCTGGAAGAAGGAAATTTGAAAATCAATGTGCCATTTAATTGCTTTTATTTCCTCAAATGACTGACCAATGAAAAAGCCATTTTGTTTTTAATGCGGGTTTTGGTGAACTATATCCTGAAACAGAAAGAAAGAAAAATCACGGGCCTTTAATTTTCTCTCTCTGGTTTTGCATTGCTCTGGGACCACTAAGTCTTGTAGAATCCAAATTGTCGAAGTGACTGTGAAATGCAACATTTGAAAACTCTTAAGTAGTTGTAAATCAAAAGCTGTCCCATATTTTACAGTACATTTATTTGAGAAAATCGTATCTATAGAGTATCTTTCAACCCAAATGATATCATAGAATTTTACAAACTGGATTTGCTTCAATCAGCATTGAGATTCAGTCATCTTGCAGAGGTTAAGAACCTGGCAAAACAGCAACTTCAGCTATCATGGGTAAACTCACACTCTGGCTACAACTGTTAAGGAAAACTCCCCCATGGGAGTTTTTGTGACTTAATGGCAAAGGAGAATCTTGGGCAAATGCATGCCCCAGTCTTGTGCGTATTCTACTCCTTCCTGCCACTGGATTTTTGTTTGATTTCTTATTTGAGGATCTGTCAGTGCACATGCAAAACTGAAATTCATGTATCATCCCTGTGATTTCTCTCCTCTGTGAGGTAAACAGAGTCAAATGGGACAACACACAGGCCAAAACTGTCCCTTTTGACAACATCAGTTACATGATATAATAACAGGTACAGACCAAGCAATTGCAAAGCTTGCAAAAAAGAACAGCGACAGATATGTCAAGCAGTTAATTCATCTTATTCTTTGATGTGAAAAAATGGAGTAGTTGTAAAGAATGAACTGTTATTAAAAGTAAATGAAACTTGAGTTTACCAGATCTGAACAGTCATGTAAGTGCTTCCACTTATTTAGATACCCTTAGTCAGCAGCATTGATTTGTATAAGCTGTACAAAAAGATACATTTGAAATGACTTTTTCAATATTTTTTAAAAGTTCTTTCAAAAGGTGTTGCAGATAGCATGCAGTGATTTTGCCTTGCTAAGTCCAGAAATTTTCAAGAACAATAGCACAAATGGTTTTTCATCTGTTGAAGTTGATATTGAAGAACAATATTTCATTGTCTGATACTTGTAATTCAATATTTGTTGTTCTCCTGTTTAAGATATTTCAGTCTCTTTCATAGGAGCAGGAACAAATGATCAGATTTAGAGGATCACACCATGCACAACAATTAGTGGGAATAAAATATACAGATAATTCATAGGCCTAGCTTGTATGAAACATCTAACAAACACAGGAAGAGAAATCTGTGAATTTTCTCTTTAACAATTTATCAAATGGTAAAGATGTCAAAATTACTCATATACAATAGACTTCTGGAGAAGTTTGCCCAAATGGCCAAACATAATTTCAAAGGTTGTCTATAATCAATATGATTGTAGGAAAGCACTTCACATAAAGAGTAAGATAGAAAGATAATTATACATTTAATCTAGTTTCCATGCATATACACCTGCACACCACTAAGCTAACATTTACTTTTGTGTCCTGATACTGCTAGGGGATTATGTCAATTTAGGAAAGTTTATAGTATGCAGAACTGTTGAAAAGTTGTTTTATGAAGACGCCAGGTATATATTAAGAAATATTTAAGACTAAAGCTGAGAGATGACTTTCAAAACTTTTCTTGGACTGGCGTACCAGAAAATGGAGACTTTCCAACTAAACCTTGTTTTTTGTAGTATTTAGCAGTATAAATTTGCTTGGCAAATCTTCAGTCGGGATAGAAGGACTCTGAATGTGACTTTCCTTGTAGGTGTTTGGATGACAAATGCTTGTATGTTCTACTGAATCCTCATGGTTTTCTTCATGTTGGATCTTGTGACTTCTGCGTCTTCCACATCATCCTGGCAGCTTCAGTAATTTACTCTCCCACATCCAGTCTTTGGGAGCTGATGTTGAGCACTGCCTGCAAGCTGCCATTGCAAGAGGCTGTGCCAGCTTGCCTTCTCCAAAGTTACTGCCAAATCTTCTGTCTCAGCTCTACAGCTTCTCAGGCAAAAGTAAAATTTTAACAGAGGAATGATTTTTTTGCTCATCATCCTGCACAGTGGGATGTGATGAGCAGTTCCTTGCTGACTTTTAAACTTTTAGACCACCGTCTGCAAACGAAGGATGCTTACTATTACAAAAAATATGTGTTTACTATTTTATGCAACCTAACATTTATATGCCATACAACATCTCTCCTGTCATGTATTGTAGGGTTCATTCTGTCTTTTAGAGTAAATAGGAATAAAATAACTAAGTTCAGATACTTTCCTGCTTCAAATAAGCATGGATTTATGTAGTCTTCTAGTGGAAGGTGTCCCTGCCCATGGCAGGGGTTTTGGAATTAGGACTTTTGAGGTCCTTTCCAACCCAAAACGCTTTGTGATTCTACAATATTTTCTGCAGAAAATTTTCATTTTCTGTCAAAAGTGGAGTGCTTTTTCTCAGTTCGTACACTTTCAGGTTATTTTTTTCTAATACTCTTAGTATATGCTTCCTCCTTGAGATGGTTGAATTTTCTAATAACACACATTTCCTAAAAATATTAATCCACAGATAAACTCTTTGTGGTTAAGATTGCTGTATCATCTGTAGTTGTGCACTTGCCTGGATTACTTAAGGGCTTGTTGTGAGTTTTTCTCTGAGATCTCACCTATATTTTCGATCTGTTAATCACTTTCTAGTTCAATGTGTCTTTTACCTGATTTTTTTCTATTGATTTTCTGAATCAGAGCACTCTTGAGTTGTAGTCTTGCTTTCTGTCAGATATTTCTTTGAACAAATTCTGTACACTCAGTGAAGAGTATTTCTTTCAACCTAGCAATGTTTTTCATACCCTTGAGGACATTTTCAAGCGTGACATTTTAATCTTGTGATTAAACATATGAGCACAGGAAGCCAAATTTTTCAAACCAAGAATATTGTGAATATTTCCAGTGCTTATAATATTATAAATGAATGCATTTATAATTTAGAGGAAAGAATCCATACAGAAAATAGACACAAAGAAGTTTAAATTAATGAAGGAATTTAATAAATAAATGTGAGTTACAATACTCAATTTTCATTTGTCATGAGGGGCATTTTTCTGGCTCTTCTGTTTACAGAAACCTAAACATCTTTCTGAAAGGCACTTTTAATCATAAGGCTTATCATTTTTATGTCAAAGATTGGATGTTTTAGCAGTAGTTCACAACAACTTTATTTTCCTTCCATGGTGGCTTAACTTTTATTGCTAATTATCCTTCTAGTTCTTTTGCTAGAGAATAGTGCTGAGATTATTGACATTTGTCTTGTCCTATCTCCTCAGTTTTAGTTTCCCTGACTTCTTCCGCTATTTCTGCTGTGTTCAATGAATCAGTCACAGAGTTAATGCTCAGCAGGAGAGAGGCTTTGTTTGTGACATGGGTCAGAGGAGTGCTGATGCTGTAAACACCAGGAAACCCTGTGGGCTACTCTTGTCACAGGGCTCTCCTTTGTGCTGATCAATGAGTCCATCTCCACGAGGGGAGGATTTGCATGGAAAGATTGCTTCACTTTATTTGGGTTATTTAAGTAGAATTTTGTGTTCACAGATTATGTCAGATAGAAAAGAAAGGGTCTGGAGTTCAGCATCTTGCTGCAGCTGTTATCCTTTGTCTATCTGTTAAACATGCTGTCCAGGATGTCAGCTATGACAAGGGTATCTGTCTGCAAGGTACTACTTGGGAACCATCAGCTGAGATTTGAGACAGAGACCCTCAAGACGACAGATTCTCTACTCTGCCAGAATGCCAACAGACCTCTGTGCATCCAGTTGTGTGTGACTTATGTCACACGGTGTCACAGGTTAACATCAGTGTGGATAGATGTGGATATCAAAAACAGTTGACCATAATGTTCCTGAGGGAAAAAGAAAAACGGTTTTGAAAATATAATAAAAATCCTATTCCATAGGAACAGCACACTACTTGCAGTCTAGTGCTTTGTCCTTGAACCGGTGGTTAGCAAAATAATGAAATCTGCCTTTTTGACCAATGTTGCATGTGGAACAATAAATCGGAGAAGAAAGGCTGTTTTCTTTGTTACTTAATGTTTTTGTGTGTATTTATTTCTGGCATATGGTACTAATCTGACAGGTTTTAGAAGAGGAAACCTCATTCACTGGATCTATCTGGTATCACCTCTGGCCTCTGAGAAAACAGTCACCACATGTCTCCAGTAATCTTCACCTTCCCACATATGCAGACATTTCAACAGTAGAGAGTTATTGGAAAGAAGCATGGCATACCAGAAAATAAGCAATTATTGTATCTTGTGTGTTTTGTGTGACATCCAGTGATTTATGAAGTGCTACTCTAGATCTATGCTGCTTAAAAAAGGAGAGGAATTTGCATCTCATTCTCCAACCTCACTTTCAGACTTCAGCCTTGCTCCTCAGCATAGCATCCTAACCAAGGTGGTGAGTCTTGCTGCGAGGAGGCTGGACACAGTGTGGTGTGCTGTGCCAGCCTTCAGCCTTCATAACCTGAGCAGGTCTATCAGCTCAACACGTCACAGTGTTTCCTAGTTTCAGCAGAACTTGACAGTCACTTCATCCCTGCAATCCCCTGATCCTCTAGCATTTTGTGATAAGGCTTAAGTCCTGCATAGTACATGAGCTCGTTGACAGAATGAGTGAAGAACGAGGAGGATTATTCATTGTTCCCGTTAAATGTAAATCCTTTGAACAATAGCTTAGTGGAAAAGCAGTGTTACTTCACAGGTAAGTTTACTTTGGACAGATGTGCTTAAAAAGTCTGCACTTTAGTTTTTAACTATGCTGAACAATCCCATTTCCTTCTTTTCTCCTCTCCTTCCCGCTCACTGTTAAGGACCCTGTTTATCCTAAGGAAACCAGTAGTATTATCCTGGTTTTGCACTGTGGTGACTAAAATTATCCAGACTGCCAAAGTATTGCATCAGGAAAGGCAACTGACAGACTTGGGAAAATAGGGAGATCATGTGTGATGCTGACACAGGTACCAGTAACTCTACAGCCATGGTGTGATGGGCTGCTCCCACAAGGAATGCCCCCAAGAAAAAATCAACCCTTGTGGTTCTGCTTTCTAAGTATGACAGTACTCTCACCATTCAGTTTGGAATCAGACGCTGGAAGCACTTTTAAATCCACTTCGTATTGGTCTTTAAAGCCCCCAAAATAAGCCTTGTAGGAAAACTACATCATATCTGAATAAAAGATTATTTCCATCTGAAGTTGGAAAATCATGCACACATTAGCTAGAAAATGAGGGCAGAGCTGTGCAATAAAGATCCTACAAATCTTTGAAATGCCCTGTCATTATAGTTAGGAAACACTGACTATTGTATGCTACATATGGACTTGATTTGGTTACAGTTTTCTTGTAATTCTTCCTGACTATTTATAAAAAATTTGGGTTCTTTTTATTTGCCTTTCCCCTTGACATGAGACAGACTGAGTGATCAAATATGTTGTTTCCATTTATGAGTTCTGATTCCATGACTAACAATTTTTTTGATGGGAAACTAAGGAGAATATAAAACCATAACTCTACAGAAAAACATAATTTCATATTTTAATAACCATGTACAAAATGTAACGGTGGAATATTTTCATAATAAATTTCTGCTAGTGTATTTCAGAAGGACAGCTTGCTGGTTGGTTGCAATTTAAAGCAGACCCAAATACTAATGGAGACATAGTGCTCTGCTTCCACTGGCAGGTGGGAGAGGACATTAATGGTAGTTGGTGCACTAAACCTGGTTTCCTGACTCAGATAAAAACTTCCTCTCTTGCTATTTTACATAACCTCTCATCCTTATTTCCTACATCCTTTTAAAAAGTGGGCCAAAGGAACACATAATAAAAGCAGTAATTTCCTCTCTATTCAATGAGATTGACAGCTTTTGCAAAACTCCGTAATTATCGATATTTTGCTGAACCATGCTTGCTACCAGAGTTAAAAAATTCTCCACCATCACCATATATTTCCAAATGTGTTTCAAAACCCTGTGTGAATCTCTGGTTAAAGAAATGGAAGTTGTAGTAGCTCTTACCTAAAGAAGACTTTGCAAGATATTTCCCACAAGAAGTTAGAAATAGACCCAAGGTTGAATTATTTTCCAGGTTTGAAATATAGGGTGGAACAATCACAACTAACTTCTTCAGTTTATGAGTTTCACAGCTTGCTCATGATTTGGAGCTTGTAAAGGTGAGCATCTACAACTTTCCAGTCAATTTGCATACAGAACCATGTGTAAAAGACACACACTCACACACCAGCAGTGAAATGTGAAGCCATGTAAAACTCATTGTATCACAGGTTCAAAACTCAAGCACATAATTATATTCATGAAAGCAACTGCTTTCCTTGTTTCTTTGTGTGACCTTTTTCAAGTAGGATGATTTCCTAACATACATCAAATGTCACAGTGTTTTGAAAGACCAAAAATAATTGTCATTCACAAAGGTACTTAAGCACACATCCTTAATGGGACTGTGCCGTTGCTTCAGGCTCTACATGCACCTAAATACTCAACTGAATCCAGGCCTTCAGGAGGAAAAGAAATCCCAGCTGCTCAGACCCTAATTTTCTTCCTTTATTTTGAAAGTTGAGCAATTGAGAATTGATAAAGTAGCATTTAAAGAGAAAAGGCCTGCCTATGATTTATAAGGTGTTCTAGAAGATACATTGGAAAGCATTATGGGATGCAATTAATCAGTGCCTGGATTACTCAAGATACTAAATGTTTTTCTCTTTTCTACTTTCAGCAAGTAAGAGGACAGATCAGGTATAAGTATGGCACATTTTTCTAACTGATGGCATCGTTTTCTAGCACCTTTCCTTGATTTATATCCCAGTGTTTATCCAATTTCCTTTATAACATCATCCAAAGCAGAAACATTAGGTATTTGTTATTTAACCTCTATGATACCTTCAGAAATTGGCAGAACAAAGTGGACTCATATTCTTATTGTTGCTTTAGATAACAATTTGGCAAAACTGAAGGACTGCAACATTCAATTTATTTACTGTTGTTACTGTAAAAATATGGATAGTACATTTTTTGCCTTAGAAGAAATATTTTCCTTACTAACAAGAAAGGTGGCCTGAAAAAGGCCTTCTTTTCCCAGTAAAATAAATAGAAATTTTGACACTGGCATGCAATGCAAAGAGACACTAGTTCTTACTTCATGCATTTCCTGGTATCAAACTGAGCTGCGCAAGAGTCTGTGAACTGTTGGCCAATGTAGCTCATAATATATTTAGCAAACTATGGAAATTTATACTGGAGAAGGAAAATTCTATTCCCTAGCTGAGGCATTTCTGGTTATCTCACAGCCAGGTCAGAGTCTATCCCTCACGACTTCAGTTTGCAATAAAAACAAATAACTGACAAAGAGCTCGCTGTGAGCACTAAAGAGCTGACATTTCCACAGGATCCGCCAAAAGCTCATGCTTGTTTCACAAATCAATTTTTTCCTTCACTCTCCATGATGGCAACATATAGCATGTTGCATATACTGCATATGTTCCGTAACATATAGCATGCCAGAAATACCTTGAAAACTTGATCCATACCCCCAGCCTGGCCAATTTCAAGTATAGTCTTTATTTTAAAAATTTCTCGAGTTACAGCTTGGGGGTGGGTCCTAGCTAGGATGCATGCACCTTTGAAAATATGTCTCTTTTACTTGGTCTGCAGTCTTATCCAGGGACACAAGCTGAATTTTGATCTCACCATCCTTTAAAAAGGCCACAGTAAATGTCAATGCAGATCAAAGTTATCAAATTCTGTAAGACTCCTAATGACTTCTCACAACTCCCTCATGTATCCAACAGAACAGAAATTCCTTTTAACTGTACTAGCACAAAGAAATTTCTAATGTAGGACATATTATTGCAACAATAAAGATGATGAGCTGTGTCAGAAGGTTTTACAGCTCTAGGAGAACTAGTGACACTACTTCATACCTTTTAATTCCAGTACTGTCTCACCGTGGAGCAGCCACTCAGACCAGTTACCTGAACATATGCAGTAAAGAGAGAACCTCAGAGGCATACTTTGAGAAGGTAGAATATGTTGAACCAAGCTGTGACATTTGCAGCAGTGCTGACACTACAGCAAGGATATGTAAGAAACACAGATGTGTTAAACCTAAGCAGTACCTGACAGGGCCCCAAAGCAGGAATGATAGAAAATTGTTATCTCTCACTCCCAATATCCTCATACACACATCTCCCTGAGCCTAAGCCAAACACCACAGAAGTCAAAGAGAATTCCTTTGATGCATGGGAGGTGTGCATTGGCTGCAGAAGAACATTTTGCTGGTAATCCAATGTGGTCGATATTTATCAGTTTTGAATCGATTATTCTCTTCCACTATATTCACAACTGGAATAAAATTTACAATAATTTTAAATAATTTAAAAATGCAAGATATTTCTTTGCAGTTGGTACTTTGGGTATATCTAGACCTTTTCTTCTGACTGTGAGGGCTAAACCCACCATTATTTATAAGACCCCAAATAAAACTGACAACATTTGAATAGAAAATCTCCAATGAGAACTACTCAAAGAAAGTAACAGAGATTTGGTGTACAGGTGGCCAGTATTTTGGACTGACCTATGGGAAATTCAGTTTTTCATTATTTCTAAATACAATGGAGGCAATCTTCTGGCATTCAGAGTTAAGTAGTGCCACTGCTAGGGAATCCCATAAAGTGTCTTTTAAACATGTTCCCAGAATCAAATTTGGAACAGCAGTTAAATGTAATTTACTTAAGAATATGAATAAAACTTCAATAAGAAACAGGTAAAATACTACACTGTGTACTGTTGGCTAGAAGGCTCACTAGGACAAGACATGTCCTAGTGTAAGGAATAGTAAGATCATAAACACTGGATAAGGTGTCATTCTCATTGAATGAATAGTTTTAGCAAATAGAAACTACTTGCTGAGATGACATTGCTGCTCTCACTGCAGGAGAACTTTCAGGAATAAATCTTGGTTTGCTGGTTGTTTTTTTTTCCATCACTCCGTGAGCTGGTAATTGCAGCCTGAAAAATTTTCTAATCTCAGTCCCAAAAGAATATCAAACAATTTAAGGGATTTATGCATGTTAAGGCTGGCAAAACAGAACTAACCTTGCAGGCATGGGAGAAAAAAATAGACTTGTCCCTTCAAAGCTCTTGCCTCCTCATGAGAAAATTTAGGGTCATGGATAAAACCTCCTGCCAAATCTTTCCAATTATTCACAAAATTCTAACAGAAAAGGAATTTAGCAGTCTTCTCTGAAAGATATGAGCATTACCAGAGAAAGCCATAGCACACTTCTAGAAAGGTTCTGACAGACTTTGTTTCTCTGCTTCACTAGTCCAGGGATGAAATGAGAAAGGCTCATTCTCTGTGTGCCTGGGCTTGTCCAAACTCTAGAAGCAGCTGAGCGTAACAGTAGCAGCAGCATATGATAATGTACATTTTTGTGATAGACTGTCTTTTGTCATGTTCTACATAATGCACAAGCAGAAAAGCACCCTGCCTGGTTTATCTGCATCTATGTCAGATTTGCTGGTACAGCTCGTGCAGCCAGGGGATGCAATTTTGCTATGTTCTTAGTCTTATGTAGCCAGGGCAGCAATATCTTGTAACATATTTAACTTTAGGGAGCGTTTTTTAATTTCCTGTTTCAATATTTGGCTCTTTTCTGGGGTCAGAATGAAAGCTATCACTACCTCATTACTGTATTTCTCTGCAGAAAGAGAATCATTCCCCAAGCAGGGATTACAAATACCCCTATAAAATTTAGTCCAGTGTTCTGCACATTTTTTGTAAAGCATAGGCTACTGAAAATTTCAGACTACTGTGGTACAACAAAAAAACCCCATATTGCATGAACACTCAATAAATTATTGCATCTCTTATAGTACTTCTGTGATGAAGATAAGCTATTTGTCTTACAATAGCCTTCAAGACATGCTCTTCTTATAGCACTGTTATCAGAAGCTCACAGTTTGGATTGATGTAATTTGACACGGTTCTGATGAGATTCTGGGAATCTAATGTGACAAATAGACATGAACAACACAACCCTTCCAGCTAACTAGGTTTGAAAAGAACTAACAAGACAAAAGAAATATCTTGTAAAATAAATGATACATTAAAAAAACCCAAAAATATCCTAGCTCAAAAACATCACTATTAAGTAATACAGAAAAATGTCAAAATTCAAATATGTTAATGAGATTATATGAATCCTCTTAGCTGTGAATATATCTTGGATATCTGTTAATGAATATCAATATAAGAATTGCCACCAAGTTAAAATAACAAGCTAAAAACATACAAGCTATGTATGTATATAAACCCAGAATCTTATCTCTGTTTTGAACAATAATAACAAACTTTGGAACTGCTATTTTCTTTAAAATAAATAAATATGAAATAAATGGTTTAGTATAATAAATATCTACCCTTACCTGGAATCACTACTGCCTACTTTGAAAATATTCACTAAAAGGATCTCTTGAGGGAAAGAAACTATAATTTTGCACATATACTCAGTAACATTACTCTTATTTAAATTATCACTTGTAAACCTAGTGGCAGAGTGAATTTCTATGCCCCTAATCTCCAGCAAAATAAATATTATCGTATTAAGTGTGTCCTAGAGGCTCTGCTTTCACTGAAGCAAAAATATTCTTACTGCTTATGATGACATAGATAACCTTAAAAATAAGAACTGGGTATAAATGATCATGACATTTCCATGCATAAAGAAGCCATTTATCTCAAGAAGTGGTAAACTCTGCAGATATAATGGTGGCAGTTTAGATGTCTCTATTTTTAACTAAATATAGAAGGATTCAAATATAATGCATTATTTTCTATCTACTGATAGCTGGGTGCTTTCCAAATAAATGTTTGTATACTCACATATGATGAATGACTGTATTGTTCTCAAACTCACTCTCTTAATATCTTTTGTCTTGGTGCTATGCATTGCTAAAGAAAATCTGTAATACTTTGAAAATGGGAGTAGCTGCAATAAGAAATAGAATGACATAAAATATAGCAAAGAACAGAGTTCTGCTTCTACTATCTCCTCCTGTTTGAAGCCCTACACAGACTTTGTATGTGTATATATATACCTACATCTATATACACATGCATATGTGTAAAAATAGACATATATATAGACAGTTGCAAGCAAGGCTGTGTTATGATCCAATTATAAGAGATACATCTGCCCAAATTAGGGTGCAAATAAGACCATATGCCAAAGTCAATATCACAGATTTTATTTAACAGTAAATGTGAGGTAGATAGAAACAGGAAGAGATAGAGGGAACGGTAAAGAGAAAGAGAATAAGAGAGAGAGAGATTAAGCTAAATATATCACCACCACATGAATTCCTGCAGCACCCTGCTGATCCTTCACCCTGGTCTTTGTGGTGAGGGTCCCCAAGTAGTTTTTCTGGAGATACCACTTTTATGCAGTCCAAGTCCTAGGTATCCATGGGGCATAGATGCTGTTTAGATGCTGTTGCCATAATTTGAGATGGCATGTGCATAACCACCTGCTAGCTTTCCCACTGCCTGCCATGGTGGGAATTTTTGTCAAGATGCTAACCAAACCGTTACCTCCATTAGGTCAAGAATTAGCTTCTTCCTGTTGTGGCATCTGTGCTTATCTCAGGTTCTGTAGTGTGGCTTATTTTATGGGAACAGTGTTTTGAGACGTGCAACTTCATTCTTTAAGTCTTCACAGGTTATAATGATAGAACAAAAAGAAAGCTAAAGAAACTGCTGCAGAAGATCCATTTCACTGCAGAGTAATGTGCCTAGGAAAGGGTTTAGGCCTCAATTTAATTCAGTCAAAAGGGTAAGGAAGTGTGTAGCTCAAAACACTTTCTGAAGAGCTCTTTAGCTTCCTCTTCACTGGTCACTCACATACTCCTGTAAGAGGCTGTATTGGTTCTGGCTGAGATAGGGTTCATTTTCCCACAGCAGCCCTCACAGTGCTGTGCTTGGCAATGGTACCTATGAAGGTGTTGATAACACACCAGTGTTTTTGCCACTGCTGAGCAGGACTGGCACAGCATCAGTTCCATCTCTCCAACATTCTGCCCCTTCATCAGAGGGTTGGGGGTCAGCAAGATCCTGGGAGGGGACACCACTGGGCCAGCTGACCCAAGTTAACCAAAGGGATATTCCATACCATATGACTTCTGCTCAGATATAAAAGTTAAGAAAAGGGGGAGGAAGGCATGGCATCCAGTATTTACAGTGTTTGCCTTCCAGAGCAACTGCTACATGTGCTGCAACCCTGCTTCCAGGGGAGTGGCTGGACAGCACTTGCTGATGGGAAGTGGAAAATAAAATGATTGGCTTTTTCTCTTTGCTTGTGCGTATGCAAACCTTCACTTTTGCTTTAGTAAACTGCCTTAACTCAACCTACAAGTCATTTTCCACCTTACCTTCTCTCCCCTGCCTAGCTGAGAAGGGGGGTGATAGAGCAGCTTGGTGGGCACCTGGAATCCTGCCAGGGACAGCCCACCACAGTGGGACATGACTATCTTAATTTAAACAAATGGAGTGCAGCCTTTTGTGACTTCACAGAACCATTCAGCCTCTAAGCAACCAAGGAAATGAGCAAAAAAAAATTTCATTTATTGCACATGTTGTAATTAATTTTCTTATTTGTGATATAACTGATCTTTTGCAGGATTAAAATTGTATTGACAGGACAGGCAAAAAACATAGTGGCATGACTAGAAAAAGTAAATGGAAAACATTATTTATCCCCTCTGTTAATCATTTGCTCATTTGAGGGGATGAGGTACAAGAATGAGCAACAGAGGAGGAAAATTAAACAAAGGACTGTGAAAAACAGAATGTCCAAGTGAATTTTATTACAAGTGGTGCTACCACTTCTCTATAAACAATACAACATTTACCACAAAATTATAGATTTAAGATTTTGTTCCCTTGTATGTCACTTTTTCACAACTGACCATTTTTATTTAATTTTTGGGTTTCATTCTCAAACCATTCTTCTTCATTGATGACTCCAAAAAGAACCAATGGCACACATTCAATACTTACAGACTGATGAAAATTCAGAATATTTCATAATTGAAAGAGTGCACAATCATGCTTCCAATTGTTCTTTCCTACTTCAGTTAGTAACAACCACTGGCAAAAAGAGGAAAGGTGTAGCTAACATTAAACTATAGTTCAAATAGTGGCTATTTTTGGGGGGCTCAGAGTGAAGAAATTTCAATAGATAAAAATCAGAATTGTTTTTATAACGATAAATAACTGTCTAATATTAAGTTAAAGAAGGACAGTGTGTAGGTTTGGTGGATTTTTTGCTTGGTTGTTTTTGGGGTTTTTTTGAGTGGCAGCAAATACTGGTTTTAAGATAGACTTTCCCCCGCCCCCACTTTTTAAAAATGTTTTTACCACAGTACTTGATAGAGATGGTTATGCTTATAAAGATAAAATTAAAGTGGACATCAGAATGTACAGTGTTTACAGGCAGAGAGGCCTAACAGGAATACTCTACTGTAGAAGTAAAATTGGTTGGTAAGCAATGAAAGCAGTTGGTAAGCAATCATCTTATTCGATACATTTTAAATAAGTCTGAAATGAGTTCTCTTCCCTCAAGAGCACCTTGCATACAGTAAACTTCCAAAACTTCTCTGAGTGTAACACCTACAGCAAAAACATTTACTTAAAAATGAGAGAAAATGTATGTAACCTTTAGAAGAAGCATATTAAAAACATTATGACTTTATAACATGCATTATTCAATAAAAAAAAAAAATCCAGCTCTCCAAATGGCAAAAATCTCCTGTCCACTCTGCAGCTGAAATGCATTTAATTTACATGGTTAGTGAAATTGTTAAAATATCTGGTTCTCTTATCAAAGTTATGTATTGCAGGTCAAAACATTTCCAGAAATTATTTTTAAAATCCAGAATGTAAATTCTAAACTCGGGAATACTTCATACTTGTTGATAGAACAATTTGACAAAAAATATCTAAGTTGATGATCAGATTATTCTACCTTTTTTTTTTTTTTTTACTTTCTGAGTGCATAAGTGGATTATGAGATTGAATGTAGTCTGCTAGATGGATACAAACCCATAAGCATCCTCTCTTTTTTTATTTTAATGATTCATACATTTCAATGCATGAACATGGAAGAAAATATTTCAAGGGAAATGCTTAATTTCCCTTATAAGGTATTATGTGGTACTATGTGCTTACAGAAACTTATTAGGCTGCTTGACTTCATTACTACATTAGGTCTGCCCTGGCACACTTTTAGTCCACTCTCTGACAGGGTGTTTCATCTTATGATGCTCTGTTTATGCAACTCCCAGCATGAGCCTAGATGAATCACCTATTCATCTCCCTGGAAGCTTTTGCCTCAGGATGCAAAGTGCAAGAGTTTAGGGTTGGATTCCTGTGGGGGAACAGTAGAATATTCCTTGTTCAAGTCATGTGTTGCTAAGTCTCTAGGATAAAGTGATAGGTTAATACAGCAGATGTGAAGGTTTTTAAATATAGAACAATTTCCAAAGCTGGTGGTCAAATATAATTCACCTCATAAATAACATATTGATACCAGTAATAATGATTTTTTCAGTGGAAAATCACACATGCAAAATACCAATCCAAATCTGGCTCTTCAAAGCAGTGTTCCATCACAAATTACCTGTCTTAAATATGAAAATTACTTTAGTGTTCAGTTCACAGGGTAAACTACAAAAAACTCTGAAATTAGGAAATCTGAAAGGGAAATAGAATTCACACTCAAGTACATAAATATTCAATAGCAAAAAACCATGGAATGTGTTTGGTTGTCTAAAGCTGAGGAGTAGAGAAAAACTCAGAATAAGGGACTGCTGGGTAGCCGTTGGAATAAAGAAACAGATTGTATCAAAACTGATCAATAATGATGTTAGTAAAATTGCCTCTTAAATGTTTCTAATGTTTCTCATATGTCTATATTGCCACCACTTATAATTTTGCCAAGATTAGATCCACAAGCACAAATATTTCTCATGATAGACATCTCCTTGTGACTAGTGTTGTGAGATATATCACATTATTATATAAATGTATGTTTTAATAGCATTATTATATAAGTACAACTTAAATGGAAAGTATTCAAATAATCAAAATAATTATAAGACCTCAAGCAGGAAAAGAGCCAAAACAACCAACCCACAGCTTGTACAGTTCATTTTCAAATCACATTGAAAAGAAACAAGATAGTTACACCTGTTGAGGAAGTGTTTATCAGTTGGGCAAGCTAATCAAAGATGAATTCTGGATTAAGAAAGCCCCATCTCTTGCCTGTTGAAGACCAGGACTTTTCTTTTCTTGCAGATCACAAATCTGGCAGCGGGCATATCAGGTACCTCTTTCAATTTGTATTTTCCCTGCTGTCTTGGAGGGCAATGTAGAAGTCCCTGAAATGAAATGCAAAAGCAGCATTTATTAGAACATTCAACGTTGAAAACCCATGCCTAGACACGGAGAATAAGGAGAAAGACTGGCTAAGTCAGCTGGAGTAGGAGCCCAGTGGAAGAACCCTCAGAATGAGGGGAAGGCTGAGTCTATCATGCAATTAAAGACAGCTTCTTATTGTATATGTAGAAGGAGAAAAATTTATATTGCTCTAACAGTCTTAATTATGTCACTGCCAAACTCAAAGACTTTTGCTCTGCTTGAGTTTTTAGTCTTATTTTTAAACGAAGAGTCTGAGATAAACAAAGCTGATATTTTTGCATGACTGCAATCTCCTTTGTCTGAACAGACAAAACCCTTTTGTGTAGGGCTGAAGATGCCAAGCTAGCTGCTGAAAACTGAGCATGCAGGGGGCTGTGGAAATTGTCACTGATGCCAAGAAAGCCCAGAGTAACAACAAGCTGCTGAACTTTCTGACAAGAACTGCAATGAAATGACGGCACATCAATGAGTTTATAACAATGAAATGAGCCACAACAAGAAACATTTTTCAGAAAGGAAAACTACCTTTTATTTACAAATATCAAAAGTGACACTGTTTGAAAACACATCCTGTGTTTTTAGTAGGGAAATTTTATTGATAACAGATTTCCTTCTGCTGACACCTTAATTTTCTTTAAAAGCTGGCAGTTCTTTGGCAGTTATTATTTTTTATGCCATGGTATTTCATATAAATGAAGAATTCAGCTCGAGGCATTTTTTTAAAATTTGACAGCTCTTCCAGTTTTCATTTCTTTGACAATTTTTAAACTAGTAACCCAATAATAAGAGGGACTATGAAACAAGGCAGTTCTGACAAAGTACATGTGATGTTTGAACCTTCTGAAAAAGCCATTTTAAAATATTATATTGCTGCTGCACTTCATTCCGAAGCATTTTATTAGTGTATCTACAACTGCAAACCTACTCCATCTGACTTGAACGACCATACAGGCAAGACTGCATAAATGAAGTTTCTCCTTTTTCTTATCCTTTGCTTGCTCATGAGCTCCATTACTGCAGAAAGAGCTGGGAATGTAATTTATATCGAAACAGAAATGATGATATTTTTTTCCTAATTTGAAATTGAAATAAATAAGGTATAAGTTTTCATTTGACCCTTTTTGTTTTTGTCTTTCTCTTAAAAAGGCATTTTAGCTGTAAAAAGGGTCATGAGATGACCTTGAGCTTTTTCTTTTTTTAAATACATGATTCTGCACGTGAGTCCTCCTTACCTGTAAATTAGTGCATGAAAGACTTTCCTCATCTTGGGATAATCACTAGCCCTTTTTCAGTTACTCCACCTTATGAATTGTGTGCTAATTGCTTTGATGAGATATGTGTTGCCAAAGTAAGAACTAGTATTTGATCTATTCTTAAAGCACAGAAAGCATTCAAACCAATCTTGGTATATAGACCTTGGATGCAGTTAAGATGGTCTTCAGTCTTTCTTGAAATCTACAGATGTTGTGTAAGGATAGGTAAAGAGTAAACCCATTAACAGATGAAGAATGTGAGGTAAAAATTGAAGAAAGGTTTCAGGAAAATGGATGAAACTGCTTTTCAAATGAGAAATCTTTGGCAAAATTACTATGGAAATTTATAACTCAGATCTTGCAAGGAAGCTCAAGCTACTGCAGTGCTGCTGAAGCATCATGAGATAGTCAGTCTCTAATTTTCATAGAATCATAGAAACATTGAATCATATTATTTGGAAAAGACTCTTAAGATCATTGAGTCCAACCATTAAACCAGCACTGCCAAGTTCCCCAGTAAAGCACATCCCCAAGGGCCACATACACACATCTTCTACATGTGACGCCACCACTTCCCTGGACAGCTTGTTCCAGTGCTCAACCACCCTTTCAACGAAGAAATTCTTTGTGATGTACAACCTGAAGCTCCCCTGGCACAGCCTAAGGCCATTTCCTCTTGTCCTGTCACTGGCTGCCTCGAGAAAGGGACCCACACCCACCTAGGGAGTGATGGGTCTCCCCTGAGCCTCCTTTTCTTCAAGCTGAACAATCCCAGCTCAGCTTCCTCACCACTCATGAATTCATAAGACTTATGCTCCAGACCCTTCACCAGCTTCACTGCCCTTCTCTGGACTCACTCCAGCACCTCATTGTCCTTGTAGTGAGGGCAACAAAATGGAACCCAGGATTGGAGGTGTTGCCTCATGAGTGCCAAATACGGGAGGACAACCACTGCCCTGGTCCTGCTGGCCACACGGTTGCTAATACAGACCAGGATATCATTCAACTGCTTGGCCACTTGAACGCTCTGGCTCATGTTCAGCTGCTGCTGACCAACACCAGGTCCTTTTCCACTGGGCCACTTTCCAGCCACTCTGCTCCCAGCCTGTAGCACTGCATAGGGCTGCTGTGACCCAAAGGAAGAACCATCACTTCTCCTTGTTGAACAGCAAACAATCAGCCTTGGCCCATCAATCTAGCCTGTCTAGATCCCTCTGCAGGGCCTGCCTACCCTTCAGCAGATCAACACTCCCACACAGTTTGGTGCTGTCTGTGAGCTTACCGAGAGCCCACTTGATCTCCCTTTTCAGGTCCTCAGTAAGGATATCGAACAGGGCTGAGCCCAACAGTGATCCCTGGGGAACCCCACTAGTGTCCAGACGCCAACTGGATGCAGCACCATTCACCAACACTCTCCAGGCCCAGCCATCCAGCCAGTTCTTAACCCCAGGAAGAGTGTACCTCTCCAAGCCACTAGCAGCCACTTTCCCCAGAAGAATGTTGTAGGAAATGGAGCCCGACCTTTACTAAAGTCCAGAAAGAAAAAAAAACACAGCCTTTTTCTCATCCACTGGCTCAGTCACCTGGTCATTAAAAGAGATCCTGTTGGTCAAGAGTGGCCTGCCTTTCCTAGACCAGTGCTGGCTGAGCCCATCTCCCTGAGGTCCCCAGAGGCATCATTTGATTCTTTAATGTCCTTCCTTTTCAACAATTGAAGACAAGGCATTAGACCTAAAAATATCAACAGGACTAGTGCACTTTAACTAGGGATGCACTTTAACCTCCTTAATTTTCTTTTATGTCCCATCCAATGATGATGGGACTGTCTAATCCTCAAAGCTATCCAACTGACTGGAAGGCAAATGCTGTATTTCCCTTGAATGCTGATTAACCCTTTCAAGAAAGACACAGGTATCCACGATCCTTTAGGTTACATTGGATATGTTAGTCTCGGACATGTAAAAAGGTCCAACAGAACACCAATATTTTATTAAATGTCATGGTTCTTGTTACACCTTTTCCAGAAAAACAACATTAATTCTCTGCCAGGACAGATTTTTGCCAATTTTGACATCTTTTTTAAAACACCACTTGGTTTCTGTGAAGGTTGTCATCTGTCTGTTGATTTATGTACACCACTGTGATCTTTTTCCTTCATTGGGTTTACTTGAACAAAAGGTGAAAAAATTGTAAAGATATGGAAGAAATAAAAGAGCAGGACTCTTACACAAAGGGGTCAAATGTATCTGCTTTCCAACAGTGGGGTATCAGAGGTATTTATTCTATTTCTTTCAGTAGGTTTTGTCACTTTTTTTTGTTTTTAAAAATATCACTCTCATCATTGTTTGGACAACTAGAAAAAAAAAAAAGGCAGAGATTCAAGTACACATCAATTCTACCTGAAAAGCAGTTCTGATGGAACCTAAAATTGATTCCATATAAGGGATCAGCACACAGTCAATGGTCACTTTTTGGATGGCTTTTACAATGTGTTCTTGCAGAATTTTTATTAAAACTAATAGCTGGGAGGCAACAAGAAAACCTCTGTGGGAAGACTGTGTTGGTATTGACAAACTATCCCCTGCAAAAGGACATTCTGCAAGCTCCCTTCTGTCTCTCTGTACTTCATATTTGGATGCTAAAGCTTTCTGAACGCTAATATTTATTTCTTCTGTGACCCTCAACTGACAGAACTTCCTACCATTTTGCATTTGTTGTAGCTCATGTGACAAACCAAGTGTAAAATTATGTTCATCTCTTACATTTTCAATATTTCTAATGAAATGCCATAATTTCACTTTAGGAGAGACAGCATGACAACAACATATTTGGTAGCAATCTCTGTTGAATAAAAAGTCTGATTTCATACATTTACAAGAGCAAATAATGGAAAACACCAACACCAAGAAAAAAGCCCAATGTCACCTTAGAGTCAACAGATGTGAGATATCAATATTAAAAGGTTTCTTTCTTTATTCCTGCAAAGGACTTGAAGTAATTATATTATTACAATAACCAAGCTCAATAAATCATCCCACACTTCAGAGGATAAAAATTATTCCATTATGTTCCCCCTTGTGAATTCTTATAACTATGAATTTGGAATTTTAATTCCATAACTTCATGATTTCTTCTTAGCCACAGATTATTTTAATAAACAGAATAAGAAACAAAAACATTTGCTAATATATCTATGATAAATTACTACCAAAGAAGCAACAGGAGGCTAACTGAAACTGAGGTTGGTTTTGTTAAAATTACTGCTGAATATTCACAGCAAATATCTTGCAGCACATACCCAGCTCTCAAGAGGATAACAAAGCTTTCCCTTTGTCACTCCTGTAGCAAATATCATTGTGCATTGAACTAACATGAAAAACAATATTTTCTTAATACTTTAAAATGAAACAGCATTGCTAATAGTTGCTTCTTTTTTTTATTTTTTATTTAATTTGAGTAGGCAGAAAACGAAAGTAAAGCTCAAATCTCAATGGACTTTCTTTTTGGCTGCTTCTCTTTAACTGCAGAAGTAGCTGGCTACAGACTTCAAATAGCTGCTCCAGCTATCACATAGAACTAGAAAAGAAACATATAAAGGGGATCAAATATGGTACCCATAGTGAAATATATATGAGGAGAAAGTCAACACTCAGATTCTTCTTTCTGGAAATAAATGACCTGGGAAGCAATATTATGTGGGTCTGTAAAATCAAGGTTAGCTCGGGAATTGCCTCTGATATCAAATATCACTATGACTCATAATATGAGAAGTTGGAAGAACACTGACAATCTTACCAGGTTTAGGACATGTATTTAACAGCAAAGGGACATATATTTTCACACACTTTGTACTGTGCAACCCACTGTCACAGAATGCTTGAGAGGTAAAACAAAAAAAAAAAGGCTTCAAAGGCTGGAAAAATTAAATTAAATTTAAAGTTATTGATGCTTTTAAAACAGCAGTCCAGCAGTGTTCTTTGATTCAGAGGTCCTCATATTGATGCATCATAGAAGCTAGAAATATGTTACATTGAGGAAGGCCTGAATATTAAACTCCTCAAACATCTGCTTCTCATTGTTGTTAGAGGAAATCTTCTGATATTGACAGGCCTGGGGTCTCATCTGTCAGGAAGGGTAACACATGGTTAGGCTTCAATGTTGAAAGCAGCATGCTCTTTTCCTGGCATAGGAATGTGTTTTAGGATGGCTAACATTTTTTTCTTAATAGAACCTACAAATTTTCAGCTTCCCTTGTGACAGGAGGGAGCCAAACAACTTGATGAGAAAAGATTTTGCTCTTTATTAGGCAATTTATATTCTTAATCCTTATCTTAACTAAAAATGTGACAGCAGCTGCACGAGGAATTTTGCTTCTTAAGCCCCCCAAGCCAATTATTTGTTCCTCGAGAAGCCATTCATATAACCAATTCCTGTTCCAAGAACACAAAAAACAATGCAAATTTATTCTTGCACCTCTTTTCATGTTGTAATCACTTCAGGAAGGACAGTAATGATACATGAGTTTTAAACTGCTTTTCATATCAGTTCAGTGTTTTTCTTTGCCTGATGATAGAATTTCATTATATTACAATAAAGCTTTAGTGCTGGTACAACTTGTTCCTGCTGTAATTTGCTTGTTTCAATTTTGCTGCTTCTTTTAAGAGTGTCAAAAAAGCAAATTTAAGGCTAGACAGCATAACCAACTACATGGTGAAGGAAAACGCTTTCAGCCAAGAGGAAGGGTATGTGTGATTACTGATTAGAGTCCCTGAGAGGTGGTCTCCAGAGTGAAAATACACTGTTGTTGCCTGGTGCAAGACAGTTACCTCAGAAAATCATGGGGGGGGGAAAATGACATGTTTCTAGCAACCCGCAACATTTATAAAATGCGCCTGATCCCACTTAATAATAATATTGTCATGATTATTGTCTTGTACACATGTAACAAAAGGAAATTTGTACAGAAATGTCTCAGCATGGCATGGTTGCAGCTTTTAGTGGTTTGGAATTTTTATCAGCTAGTGGGCTTTAGGGCTATGGGGATTTCAGCAGAATCACGATTCCAAGTCAAATGGGGGCACTCCAAACTGACCTCACACAGCGTTGTGCAATCACCTCTATCACAGGGCTAAGATGCCCTGGGGTATTGTGTGTGTGGTCAGTCAGCTGGCTGGGATCATTGGGACTGCGCTGGCAAAACAAGGGCTGGTCAAATCTTCCCTCGTCCAAATGCCTCTTACTGCTTCCCTGATACTTTTTAAGGTTTATGTTTATACCTTGTAGCATTGGAAAAGTATTTGTGTCTTAGATTAAATATTCAAAGAAAAACACAAAGGAGTACTTCACTTCTGTTATCATGAGTTTGTTCAATGCCCTCAGAATTCCACAGTCATTTTCAAATTTGCTGAAAAACTGATCAGCACCTAATTCTGGAGGCACAACCAGCACTCCACAACACATTGGATTGTCAGATTCTCAGGGCTGATTTCACTTATTTTAACATCATACATATTGCAAATCATCTTATTAGAGCACACAACTGGGACAAAAAATGAATTAAGTGTCTCTTTTCAAGTTGTGGCTCCTATCTTTAATATACAGCCATAGTCTTTTTGCAAGATATCAGCTAATCAGTGATGGAATTAGAGTCAGGAGAGCTCAAGTAAGTAAAAATGCCAAATGAAATGTCTTAAAGCATTGCATAAAAAGCATTATTCCATAAAGACCACTAAGAAACCAGCCTCTAGATTTTATATTTCTTAATGTTATTAAAAGGATTATGCTGCTTGAAACAGAACTGAAGTTTTATAAACCAAATATATTAATTTTCATGTTCCTAATAAATAATTATGCCTTTCTTCATGAGCATACTTCTATTTGCACCTTTATATCAATTAAAGCTACATTGAGAGTGTGAATGGAGGTACAGGAATAGGGGTAAATATATAGTGTGAGAAATGCAACAAGGATGAACAGAAAGCCAAAAATGGTTATAAACACAGTGGAAAAAAAAAAAAGCAAACAAAACCCCCTCAAAACTATAATGATATAATTAAAAACTCAGTGGAGAACTATTTGCTCTTTTTTTTCAGCTGCTCAGGTTCATCTTATCATCCATATCAATCACAGCATTTATGAAGTGGCTTTAATATATGTGATAACTAAGTTTGATCAGAGTTGGTCCTTATTACCAAGTCACTAAAATCACCTGGAAAAAGAGTTTCATTTAACAGGACCTGATTGTATATCTTTGCTGGAAGGAAAGAGTAAAGTATCATCTCAACAGCAAGCAATTTAGGAGAGAAAGAAAATTGTTGAAAGAAGGTGTTATTTAAATCATAAACAGTTAAACTCATAGTTTGACTAACATCACTCTAACGAAAAAGTCATTGCTCTGCCATCAACTTGCAGTTTTGGGGTTAGTGTTGTGTGATAAGTGCTAGAACTGACATGCAAACAAAAAAAAAAAAAATTTTACCCAAAAGCTAAATTTGTGAGGGATGATTTTAGGTGTCACATAATATTTGCTCAGTGCCCAAACTGTGTAATTTGGATTTTAAAATTGCACAGCTACACTTAAATATCTCCTCAAGTTCTGTCCATTTTTAATGATGTTTAGTTCATTTTGGAAATGCTTTCCTCTGCAAGAAATGTTACTTGGGAAGCACAGCACATCTTTAATAAAGACCTGCAACTGCCTTAAACCCTGAGTCCAAAAGTCTCAGCTGTTAAAATAGTCTCAAGCACTAAGGCGACAGGGACATTTCAGTTCTATATGGAAGAGTAGAATAACCTGCATGGCTACTGTGAGACATACATGAAAAACAGATTCCAAAGTGTTATTACTAGGTTGTGCCTTTGTAGAAGATGGATCAAGGGCTGTTAGTCCTCAGCCACAGATGTCCTATTCATCCTGCTTGTCTGTGGCTTCATTTATAATCAATGGTGAGAATCCAATACCTCCAGAGTAAAACGTTATCCAATTAAAGATTTAAATCATCTTTTGAAGGCACCTGTTCCTTTTCATTGACTAAGGTGACTAAACTTCTGACTCAGATGCCTCAATCAAGTGCTTAAAATTGAGTAAATCTAGGTGGCAAAAGATCACAAAAATTTTTTCCACTACATTTCGTATAGTAAGTGTAAGAAATACTTCTTTTCATATTACTGATGCATTTAGGAAGACATAAGTTTTTATCTTCCTGCAAGGAAGTTTGCAGGAACATCTGTCAAACTCTCTGTGGTGGGTTGACTTTGGCTAGCTGCCGGACACCTACCCAGATTCTGACTTGTTCAGCTCCCTCAAATATGGGAGGGGGAGAAAATAACATGGGTGAAGATAAAGATAGAAAGATTTATTGACCATGACCATATTGTCATGAACAAAACAGACTTGGCTTGGTCTTTTCGGCCTGAAGGAGACTGAGGGGAGACCATTCTGCAGTCTACAGCTTCCTCATAAGGGGAAGAGGAGGGGCAGGCACTGATCTCTTCTCTCTCGTGACCAGTGACAGGACCTGAGTGAATGGCATGAAGTTGTGTCAGGGTAGGCTTAGATTGGATATCAGGAAAAGGTTCTTCACCCAGAGGGTGGTTGGGCACTGGAACAGCTCCCCAGGGAAGTGCTCACAGCTCCAGCCTGACAGTTCAAGAAGTGTTTGGACAATGCTCTTGGGCACATGCTGTGACTCTTGAGGATGGTCCTGTGCAGGGCCAGAATTTGGAATCAATGATCCTTTTTCTTCCCTTCTAACTCAGCATATTCCATGATTCTGTGACTTAGGGAAAATTAATTTAATTTATTGCCACTTAAAAACACCTAGATATTTAAAACCAAAGAAAGACACTTCATTCATCCCCCTTTTTCCCAGGTTCAACATCATTCCTCCATTTCTGACTCCTTGTCCTCTCCCCACCCTGCCCAGCACTGCAGAGGCAATGGGGAACTGGGGGTTACAACCAGTATGTGACAGTTCCTCTCTGCCACTCCTTCCTCCTCACCCTTTTCCTCTGTTCCAATGTGGGCTTTCCATGAGTTGCCACTTCCCTCAGGGCATGTAAACCTGCTGCAGCACTGGGTCCTTCATGGGACTGCAGTGAGGATATCTTTTCCAGCATGGAGTAGCTCCTCCTTTTCCTCTGACCCTGGTGTTCCATCTGTTGTTTCCCACTCTTTTTGTTCCTTCATCCTCTGTCTGTGCAGAATTTTCTCCCTTTTCTTTGAGGTGTTTTCTCTGAGGGACCTAGCCATGGCTAGGACTCAGCTATCCCCTGCAGCAGGGTCTCACAGAGCTGACAGGAACTGGCTGTCTTGGACATGGGACAGCCTTGGCTGCTCCTTTTGGAGACCACAGCTCCCCACTGTCCCTGCCTTGGCACACAAATCCATTATATGCCCTTTTTCCAGGCAAACACAATTATAATTTGTGAGTCATTATGAAGTTGCAGATAAAAACTTTGTGTTATTCTAGAGAGGAAATTATTGAGTGAGGTGTAATACTTTTCCCATTAATCTTCTCATGGAAAGTTCAGTTTTATTGTAAAGGTAAGAGTTTTCATTCTTGCAGGGAGGAGTTTTTAGTTCTGGATGAAATAACTATCTAATTTCCCCAAAGGACAGCTCTCAGGATGTAGCACTGAGCTGAGGGTATTCTCTGTGCAGTTAAACAGGCAATTACTTTCATCCTCTGCTTTCAGAAATGATGAGCTTATTTATTTCAAAAGGCAGTTCAGATACTCCAGGGATTCAGTCAGATGTGGATACTGAATGACAACTCCACCCAAACCTTCCATGTTGCATGTATGACTGCATTTGACAACAGAATTACTAAGTTTAGTCTGGAGTGTGCCTGATGTCTAGGAAAAGAAGAAGGTGCTGTATAGACTTTTACATCCATAGATATGAAGTGCAAGTAGGATGACTGAAAAGCATTTTGGAAATTAACTGAAATGTCTCAGGTAATTCATTTATATGAGGGAAAAACAGGGTAGGTAAATTCCTCTCAAAGACAAAGTATGCAGCTATGCAGGTAAAGTGTCAGCAAATAAGTACTTATTCCACAAATTACCAATGTTTTTGCTGTTGTTTTCTTCTTGATTTTTTTTTAACTTTTGGATGGATCAAGTCCCTTTCTCTCCCTCCTATTAAAAGAAATAAATCAGTCCAAGCTTTCTGCTGGTTCTCCAGAGTGTCTGTTGGTCTCAAGATTTCTGGAAGAATCTAAAATTCAATCCCTTTCTTACTGCTGACATGGACAAACTCCAGGTTCTTTGCCTATTGTGTTTCTCAGATTTCATGGTCCTTCTGAAGTTTCACAAGGCTCACTTCATCATACTAGAAAACATCTCTGAAGGTGTCTGACCTACTGTAAAAGTGGTTATGAAAAGCTTTATACACTCAAACTATTGCTTTGCCAGTACTGACAAGAGGACTTGACCTTTCTTTGCATTTGTGTCCCAACCTAGCCAGGGCTGTGTTCCAGAAGAGTGAGATGAGACTAATGGAGCCTAATTGCAAAAATGCTGATAGTTTAATTTATGCCTAGTTGTTACATAATATGTAATTAATGAAGCATAATCAAAGAAATACTTCTAGGAAAGAGCCAGTTGTGGTTTGACATGCAAAGTTTTTTGTGATCCTTAGCTTACTACAAAGAAATTCCCTCTTCTAAGATGAATTAATGCAGATGCAAATGCATGAATTTCATAGAGTTAGCAAACACACTTCTCAGATGTTGCACTACAGTAATGACTAAGCCACTTGTACAAGAGCTAACTGTTATCAAGTGCCTAAGCTGAAATATTGGGCTGTTAAGCTCCTGCTTTTAGGTGTTGATTATGATATATTCTTAAGATTTGGAACTGACAGAAACAATGGGGAAAATACATACATAAAAATGACTATATTACCTTTTTTTTTAAAGTCTTAAAATATATGTAGATGTGGTACTTAGGGACAGGGTTTAGTGGTCGACCTGTCAGTGTTAGGTTAATGGTTGGATTTGGTGATCCTAGAGGTCTTTTCCAACCTCTATGATTTTCTATGATTCTCTAAGTAAACTGCAGCTCTGGTGCTCTGACTGCTACCTTCTTCAGAGTGGTCAGCAAAATTGATCTGACTTTACCCCCCCCTGAAAGTTCATGTTAAACACTGGGTTTTTATTGTACTTTTTTGCTATGGGTCTTTTGTGAGATTTTTCAGCATCCTGCAGAAATCAGTAAGGCACCTAATGATGATCCAAAGAAGCTTTCTTAACACATATTTGTTCTGACTACCAGATCTTTGAAGCACCAGACACTAGGACAGAAAACAGAACTGTTTGGCATGCATTTCAGAAACTTGTGTTCTGATGAGAGAAAAATATAGATACCAGAGCTCCCTCCAAGGCTCATCCTCTGCCAGCTGGGCTTGTAAACAGGTTACAGACTTCTTGAATAAACAATGTTGAGAAAATCTGTGAACCAAATGTCCAAATAACCCGAGGCTCAGTTTGACCAATGAACAAAGATAAGTTCTGAAGCTCTGTTCTCAGCTGAAAGATGGAATGGAACAATTTTCCTGTGGCTTTAGCCACCTGTGAGCATAGAATAAGCTTCTATTAATACCACGGACTGAGACAGAGTAATATCAGATTTATTAATGTTGTTCCTAAGAAACCAGCTGAGGAAAACAGTAGACAAGTTGACTGCATCTCCCAAAAGCTATGACAACTTTTTCTGAATTAATCAGTTACTAATCACTTGTTGAAATAAGGCTGTCTAGAATCTACTTTTGTAGGTATGCTTAACCAGTGAAAATCATTTTACGAGGGCTTTTTAACTGTTTACTTACTAATCTTCTGAAGTCAGATGCACTCTACAAGCCATGATTTGATAACAACAAGAGTATTGCTGGATTATTTTTCAACCTTAGTTATCCAGAGAAAAACAATTTTATATATCTTTGTCACAGAGGGGGGAAAAAGAAGGGAAAAAAATCTCCCACAAAAAACTCCTCAAACTAAATAGAGAGAAATCAAAGTACCAAATGAAAAAAACAAGAAAAAGTACATCTAATACCTAGGCCTTGTAATTTAATGTACCCTGGGTTACTTCTCACGTTGCCAGAAGCAACAAAAATGAACTGTTTAGCAAGAGTGATTATTCTCTGATTTATTTTTCTTGGGAGGGGAAAAACAAACAGACGGAATGCACACACTACCTCAAAGGAAATTATGGATGAAAGCATTCAAAATTTCACTGGTCTCTGATGAGGATTCACATAGGCAGATATTCTAAAGAGAAACAATATTTTTCCTTTAAGAAGGCACCACTTTGGAAAGCTTAGCCTCAGCTTTGTTCTATTGTCTTGGGTTTAATTTTCAAGTTAAAACCTGAGTAAGAAAAAAATTTACTTTCCTCTTGGATGTCTGAGTGCTGCTATTTCCCACTGTCACACAAAATACACTTTTGTGCAGCCTGAAGCCAGACCAAGGTAACAATTATATGCCACAGTGACTCATTTTCTCGAGGGCAGGATGCCTGACAATAGTGTACCCAATGCTTGTTAGAGTATCTTGTATTTTGTGCTTCAAGACATTGCTGAATGCCTTAACAGTACCTCAAGTCTTTACCAAATGAACAGTGCTTTCTCTCTTGGTTGCTTTTGACAGGGCAATATTTCTATATTTGACATTGAATAATTAAAAAAAAACCAAAAAAAATTTGTCCCTCAGCCTCCTCTATCCATGATGGTATTTAAGTGTTTTAATTACTACATGACCATCCTAAGACAAAAACAAAAACTGAACAAACCACCAACTTTTTGTATCTCAGGTCTTGTGGTTTTCATGTGCATGTGTGTTTGGGTTTTGAGGTTTCTTTAATGTAATTTCTAAGTTTTAGACACCTTAGAGGGCTTTTATAAAAGGCAAAAGATTGAGAAACAGATAGAAGAAAACAAGACAAAATCAGCTTTGTTAGAATAAGAAGTTAAGCAGATTCCACACAACGTACCAGAGTGGATGGCTTTTGGTTTTTGCTTAGAGCAACAATCTTCACTAAGCACTGCTTCATCTTGGAAAAAAATGCTACTGCTCTGAAATCCAAGTCAGTTCTAAATAAAAAGTCTATCTAGAACTTGAGCACTAGATAGATTCCTAGATGGGATATCCCCAATAAGGGGGGAAAAAAATATCTCTAAGAGACTGGAAAATTCTAATTTCTACAGAAATATGGGAAGTTCTTTAGATGGCATTATTACCTGAATAATAACATCGAATAAAAGGAGAGGTTAAAGTGTCTACACAAGTCCAAGGTTCTCATTTTAGCCTACATATTAACGTGATTTTGTATTACTACACAGCCTATACTTAGACAGATCAACATTACCATTGTTCTTGTCTGAAATGCCTTGCCAGTTATTATCCTGAAGAAGAAAATCCCAACTTTTTGAGCCAATAAATTGCAGGGATTCTTGGCAGAGAAAGATGCTCTGATTTAGGTCTGTCAGTATTTTAATCAATTTGCATTTTTCTCAGAATTTCTTTTTTCCTGTCTAATTATTCAGATTTTGTAATGCCCCCAGAACAAAATATGCTTTTGGACTGATGCTATTCAGATGCAATAATGCTTTTGCCTTTGAACAGAGAGACGAATAACTAATCTTAGAACAAAGATCAGTTTTGTTACTAAACAAGAACTCAACTCAGAGATCCAACATGCCAGATTCTCTCATATCAATTCTCAAGGTCAGAAATGAGGAAAGAGGAAGTTTTTTTAATTATTGCTCAGCTTCTCAGGCATTATGCAAAAGTGCTGAATTGTAAATTACAGCTGATTTGGTGATGTTTGCATATGAGAAAAATTATTCTGGGAAATAAGATTATCAATATTATTGATCCCAAGGTCCCTAGAATATGTCAGTGTTAAAACCAGAGTGCATTGAACTGAATTTGTCATGTAATATTTTCTATTCTATCTTTTTCACTGCAGAACCGTCCTTTTCCTGTTTACTAAAATATGTCATTATCTGCAACACTCTTCCCTGCATATGCTATAAGCATCTTATAATGTTACACTCAAATTTTCCTTAAGAAATAAATAATAATAATCTATGAAATTTCCAGGAAAAGTGTAAATGTCATTCATGGAGGAATTTGGCAAATACCTTTATATCCTGGAAACTTTTAGGGATAGAAGGGAAGAGGAATCATTGAGAGATCCTCTAAGCAGACTGCCCTGAGTGTGTAATGTGCATTGAAGCAACTGCAGAGAGGTGTTTTCTTCAGTCCCATTCAGAAGCAGCTGGGGAAAACATGGATGATCTGAAGTTACACATATAATAAAAATATATCATGCTCTTTCCTGAAGCAATCACCAGTCACAGCTTATCCTGTACTCATTTACACTGCAAAATGGATTGGTCTAGTGTTAAAACTCTTGCCAAATCACTATCAAAATATTTGTATTTTCTCTGCACAAAACTGTCTGTGAAATATGTTTCAGCAGTTTAGTGGAGATTGTTTGTTCAAAAATGAGAACATGAAGCACTAACAAAAAAGATAAATCTAGCTCTAATGACTTTGTCTTGTTGCTATTATTCAAGAACTATGCTGGTCTTATGACAAAATAAAGAGTAGAGCATAGCCAAAAAATTGGTATGTCTATTTTCAAGCTGTGAACTGAATGCTTTCTCACTTGTATTTTTTAGCATGTAGTCACAATGCTACCTCTTTTCCTGAGGATGGTGAAAGAACATCTTATTTCAATCAGGACATGCAAGGTAAGAGAAGGGAGGTTATTTAACTAGGAGTATATTTCAAAGAAATATATATTTTGAAATATATATTTCAAAAAACCCACAAAAAGTGCTGCTATAGGTTCTGGGGCAGTCTGAATTCAGTAATAAAATAGAATTAGAGTCACAAATTCCAAGTAAACAGAGTTTATTTACATATGGAAATTTCACTGTTGAATGTACCCAATGGACAACAGCCTCAGCTCCCAATATAATTATTTTGTAAATATTTTTAATATGGACAGGCTAGAGTAGGGTTATTCATGGCTGATGATCTTTCTCTCAGATATTGGAAGAAAGCTAGATTTCAATCTAATGTTTCAGGTAATACAAAGGTAGATTTGGGCGCAATATTGCATAATCTAAATTCTCATAATAATCTAGCAAATCTAACTGCTATCTATGGATGTAGTGCCCTGCTATGAAGGAAAAAAATCAACCCTTCAGAAACACTTTAAACAGGTGTTAAAAGACTATTCAAAGTGGTGGATAAGCAACTGAGCTTAAACTATAAGGAGATATGGTTTCTGAAAGTGTTACCTTAAATCTTCTTCCATAAAATGTTTATTCAACCAAACCAGACATGCAATTCTATTCATAGATATCAAATAATTTTGCATCAATAGCCCTATAATAGCGTTGTGTTAATTTATCAAATATATTTTTGATGATTCAGATAACACTTGTAAAGAGTATTGAAGATTCTTCTTCGGTATTGGACAGTCACTAAGTTAAAAAAACCACAACCCCCAAAACATTAAAGGAAAGTATAAATTCTTAGTAGGCGAAGTGTCCATCCTGGTGATGTTAATGATGCTAATTTCCTTGCTCTATGGATGTTCTGCACTTAAGCATCTGTAGGTTGTCTCAAGACTTCATGGCATGAAGGAAAAGCCAAGGTACATAGCTAAAGAGAAATGTTTACCCCTGACACAACTGACATTGCGACTGTCTCAGAAGCATGTGCAATACCTGTGCACTTGGTCTCAAGCCATAATTTTTCCAACAGACCTGTTGCTCACAGTCTTGCCGTCACTGCAATCTGTGGCACAGGGGCTGAGCTGTCTGTAGCTCATGGCCCAGTTTTGTAAGGTGCTGTGGCTTTGGCTCAGCTTTACTGAAAAATTCTTGAGCTGTGAGAGAGGATACAGGCTAAAGGCAAGATTTTCTTATTGAGGAAAAAAGGAAACAAAGACAAAAGTGAAATTTTTGAAATGGTAGTACCAGCTTGGGGAATCAGAGAAAAACAGTGACATGGTAAGGGCTGAAATGCTGAAAATAACCAATGAGTCAAAAAAAGAGAACTCAGAAGGATCAAGAACAAGCCTGTTTCTAGGACCATGGAGGGTCTGACACTTTCCCACATCAATATTACATCACAGACTCATCAGATGCCTGTACTGAAGATGCTGAGCATACTCCTGTTTAGTCTTGTTACTCCTAGCTACCAGCTGCATATCTAGCCAGTGAATAACTGCCATAAATGTGTAGTTCAAGTCACTTACAGAGCCTCTGCATGTGGATAAAGAGACACCCAATAAATTACAGGCTACATTTGCATGATCATTTGAGTGTTCAGTGAATATAGTGACAACCCCAGAAGAAGTACACATATTTCTGGAAGAAAACACCTGCTTTTTGTGTTAAAAAATAGTGACAAAGTCAGAGCATTAACGTTAAATGAAATGAAAATTCTAATTTTACAATTGAAACCTTAGTATTTAAGTGCTTCATTTTAAGTCTCTATATTGATATACAATTTCCATTAGTTGTAAGAATTTAATTGACTTATATGAATCTCAAAAGGAAGTCAATTAATATTAAAAATTAATAAATGTAGGGAGAACAGAAAAGCCAACCCCAAACCAATGCAACTATGACTGTACACCGAGTTACACAAAACTAAATTCCTACAGAACAAATGTTTGGAACTTGCAAATATCAATTAATCTCTTCCAAGGAGCCTCAACAAGAATTCAGTAAAACATGAATTAGTTTAAGAAAAGGTCGTTTTAAAACAGAGGAATGCCAAATAAATATACAGTAATTAAGTGAAGATTCCCTGGACCTTTCAGAAGCCATTGTTAAGATGACATAATAGCATGTTTTAGCTACTGCTAGTCATGAGTCCCAACTCAATCTAGTGTCTTTGGGGTAGGAGTTCTAGAGTCTTGAACGTAGTCTTCTCTGCCATCTAATCATTAGAAACTGTGATGCAAGGCACATAAGTATATCTGCCACCTATTCCAGGCTTTGAACCAGTCTTAACAGGTTTTTGAAAGTCATGTGGAAGAAAGTGTGTGGTTTTTTTTAATTCCCCATTACCTTTCTGTGTAAAATTGCCTATATATTGTTCACCACTAAACTGAGCAGCATTTAAAAACTCATGAGATGCCCAAAAAAAATGTAACCCCTTGTTTGAAACTGTTTCCAGGTGGAATAGGATTGCATAGTTGGGATTTTTGGTATCATGACTTGAGGTCTGAAAGCTGGAGGGAAAGTGATTAATTTTAATGAAACAAAAATCTTTGTCATCTTTATCTGTACTAATGTTTAAGAAAGACATACAAGCAAAGAAAGAAACTGGCTGATATTTTGCCTTTGCATTATCATTCTAATGATAATTTTATCATTATTCTTTCAAGTGCAGGAACAAAGCTGTTCAATTCTGAGACTTTGCTTCCCCCTGAATGAATTTACCAAATAAGGTTTTTATTTTTCTTTTTCTGGCATAATTTTATGAGCAGTTATAATCAATACACAGATATTATCAAGTTTCTTTCTTTTGACATTTATCAGTCCACAATAACCAGATAGGCCCAGACAAGGCTGTACAACTACAAGGCTCCTGAACCACCCTTGGCCTGTGTGGCCCAGTAGGATATCACTATTTTGGTACCTTCATTTCCACGCTAGGATCTTTCCTCACTTTAAACGCTGTCTGCTATTTTTCCAAGAAATTAAATCTTGCATCTAGGCTTTCAGAACCATTACCAGTTTCCCTTTTTCCAAGACTCTTAGAAGCAAAAATACTAGTGCCCTAGTCTCAATTATAAATTCCCAGTTTCTTGTCTCAAAGACAGCCAGCCTTTGAAGTTGAGCAGATGCCTAGACTTAGGAAGAGTTTGGGGAAAAATCACTTTGTGATCTATAATGAATTTCTCTTCATTAGGTTCCTCACTGTTCTTAAGTACCCTGAGTCTTGGTAAGGTTGCCTTAGGTCAGAATTAATTCAGGGCAGTTCTTCCCTCCTTAAGAGAACAGAATGAAATTTAATGACTCTAAATTTACTGCTAAAATGTCTCCCAAGACTCTTTTTTTAATACCAGACAGAATACCTAGTAAAAGAATTGAGGACAACTGGAGTTTCTCAAAAGCCACTTAAAAGATACAATCTAGCCTTTTAAAGCTGTTCCAGTCCAGACTGTTTCATAAGACTCTGTGTACTAGCAGCTGTTGATCTATTTATTGAACATTTTAAAATATAATCAGTATGAAGAATATGCCTATTTCAAGAGAGGAGGAAAAAAAGCAGTATCTTTTATTATGAGCCTCCAGGGCTTTGCTGGAAATCTAAGGCTTCTTTGATACTGTCAGATCAAAATCTTTTCATCTCATGTACATCAATATTAAATTTTTTTTTCCAATTTAAACGAGAGCCTGAGCTCTCCAGCATCACTGATCTAAAATTCATTCCATGGATTACATTATATTCTGTTTGGATTTTTTTGTGAAGTATGAAGTAGACTGATTTGTCTAGGCTGAGAAATCATAAGATGACTAAGTAAAAAAATACAGCTTTTTTTTTTTTTTTTTTTAACAAATGACAAAGGAAACCATACCTGATCTTGCTCATAGAAAAAGTTGCTGGATTAAATTCATACACATGGCATTCAGCATTCACATTTTCAATCATAACTTCATGGGTCATAATTAATCCTCAACCATCAGAGTGTGGAAATGCTTACCAGATACTCCAAGTGAGAAAAAAAGACAGAAGGAAAATATTATTTTGGTTTCTATGTGCATGGTGGGGAACACGGAAACACAATAACAAGTATAAAAATATATTTTTTCCTTGAGGCTAAAACAGACCAGAATTCATCATTATTGGGTTTTGCACATGTGGCTGTTTTTCTTGGTAAACACAATTTATTGTTTCATAACCTTTATCTGAGATTGGGCCTTCTAAACTGTGATAACATATATAGGCAGGTTTTTGGTTTTTTGCACGTTTTAATTGATACCCCTAACTCCATAAAGTATTCCCTCAGTGCTGCTCAAAACCTCAGAGTTTTAGGTCTTCAGGGAGCAACCATCTGTTACAAAAGCAGCAGCAATGTGCCAAGATCCAAAGTTGCAAGACACAGTAACTCCGGTTAAATGCTTATATTAAGATGTATTTGCCAATAAAGAGCCCATTTTTAAAAAAAATGCTGAGTATCTACAATTCCCTTCCAAAATGCAATATAAATGGATAGCATTAACTACTCTTTGTGGGGAACTCATCCTTAATAGGAATGTGTTCTTGAATCATGTCCATAGGATGGAATTATTCGTGCCACACCAGAAACAGAAGGGTGCAAGGCTGTGTGTGGTATGTCACAATACAGTAAAACACACACCACATAGCTGACAGCAGTCCTAGCTAATTTATGTTGACTGAGCTGTACCTGTACAACAAATGTCAGAACTTGACCAATAACCAGCTGAAACATAAGATGACACATCTGTGTAAGAACATAAAACAAACAATATATTTCCTGAAGGTAGCCATAAATTGTCCTTTTCAATTCTCACACATTTGCTTGAATCAGAATTCACATCTGACAAATAATTAGTCCAACACTGCAAATTGAGGAACATGGTCAGTAATAACTGTAGAGCACAGCTGGCCTTAAGAATTCAGACAACACTGCCCACGTTGACTTTAGGGCATTTAAGATGAGGAGATTTATACACCCTACTATGTTCCACAAGCTTACAATTATGTATTCAGAATCTGAATCAATTAGGTACTCAGATACTGGCAAATAGGAGATCATGAGACCTATTCACTTAATTTTCATCATTGCCATTTAGTGAGGAAATGACTCAAATCCTGTTCACATTGAAAGTACTGGGAAAACTCTTACTCATATGAGAACAAATCCTGGCCTCATTAAAGAACTTTTCATTTAAAAGCTTTACAGGAAGCAAGTTGCTGTTGCCATACTACTCCTTCTGGGTCATGTGGAAGGAGTTTGAATGCAGCTATTTGAGACAAATTTCCCTCCTTCCCACTTCCATTTCCATCCCGAACCTGGAAATGTCTTTTATTAAAAACAAACTCAAATGAAAGATGCAATATATTCTGCTAATATTTCTTTCAGAGAAGCACAAGCATAACCTCTCCTGAAGCATGGGATGTTCATGGCAAGATACTTCCGTACCCAAGACTGACTGACTTTTATTGTCAATAATTAAGGGCTGCTCAGACCTTTCTCTGTTCTTGCCCACCACAGTGTATTCAATATACATATAAAAGGTAGCCCTGCTTTTCATCCTTCAACTTTTTCTTGGGTCCTGAAGAAGACTACCTGATAAGTTACATATCTATTTTTGCTAAACTTCATGTGTAACTTGGGTACTCTGTGATGACCTTTCTCTACATTTAGTGCCCCCCCAATATAATTCTAAGGTCTCTTAATTTTCTTCTATTTTTATACAAGAGACCATATCCGGTATCAAACCAGTCTGGGGAAGAACAGATCCAGAGCAACCCTGCTGAGAAGGACTTGAGGTGTGCTGATGGACAAGAGGCTGGACATGACCCAGCCATGTGCACTCCCAGCCCAGAGAGCCAAACACATCCTGGCCTGCATCCCACAAAGCAGTGTGGGCAGCAGGGCGAGGGAGGGGATTCTGCCTCTCTGCTCTGCTCTGCTCTGGTGAGACCCACCTGGAGTGATGCATCAGCTCTGGGGTCCTCAGCACAGGAAGGACATGGAACTGTTGGAGTGAGTCCAGAGGAGGCCACCAAGATGATTAGAGAGATGGAGCACCTCTCCCATGAGTAAAAGCTGAGAGAATTGTGACTGCTGAGGCTGGAAAAGAAAAGGCTTTGGGGTGACCTAAGTGCAGCATTCCAGTAAGTAAAGAAGCCTACAAGAAAGATGGAGAGGGACTTTTTATGAGAGCATGAAGTGACAGGACAAGGAGGGATGATTTCCACCTGAAAGAAAGTAGATTTAGATTAGATATTAGGAAGAAATTTTTCACTGTGAGAGTGGTAAGCCACTGCAGCAGGTTGTGCAGAGAAGTTGTGGATGCCTTTTCCCTGGAAATGTTGGGGGAAGGCTGGATGGAGCTCTGAGGAACCTGGTCCAGTGGAAGGTGTTTTAGCCCACAGAAAGGGAGTTGCAGCTAGGTGCTCTTAAAGTTCCCTTCCAACACAAGCCATTCTATGATACATGTGTCAGGCAACTCCTGTGTTTTATAGCACAGTCCTCTATAACTCCAGCAAACAGCCCAATGTTACAACTCAAAAGATATTGGCTAACATGCCCTTAAATTCTTACAATAAACTTCCACGAGAGTGGAGGATAATAAACCTTTAATTCTGTACAGTACACTTCACAAGTCCCACAACAAACTCCTCAAAGGTGCTGGCTCACAAGCAACAAACACCTACACAAGCTCCCCCTCCCACAGCAGACTTCAATATGGACTATGGGATAGAATATGATAGTCATGTTTTGCCCAGGAAGAACAAGGGAAGAAAACATAGAATATCACCAGTCCCTGAATCCTACATTGGTTCTGCTATGCGGATGGTCCTGAGCTGGGCTTGCAAGATGAAGAAAACAGAAGAGGGAAAAGAGGAAAGGAGGGGAGAGGAGAAGAGAGGAAAAAAGGGAGTGAGGAGGCCCAATCTCTATCCAAGAGAGAGGGAGGGGAGCCAATCAGTATCCTTTTATAACTAACCTGGTGCATGTCTCTTATATAAAATAGACTTTTCGCACATTTTTTCCATGCATCCAGAGGCAGCCCTTCTCCAGGAAGTGAGCTGAGGGGGAAATGAGGACAAGTCTCAAACAGGAAGCTGACTCAGCACAGTGCTGCCCCATCTCTGTGAGATCCTCTCCTCCAATCACACATTTCTTATACCAATTCCCTGAATGTTTGAGACAAAGCATGCTTAGATCTCGTCCTCTACAATTCCCTCTGCTGTATTTATTCTTACAGATCTCTTGGTAAAGAAGATCCAGCAGCAAAACTTAATAAGCACTTTTAAAGAGAATATGAGAGAATAAGGTACATAATTCACATAAGTCACAAAGGAAATGCACAGATAGATAAAGGAATTTTTACCTTAATTGACCTTTTGAGTCTGGTTATGCCATTTAAAGCATCCTAGTAATTCAGCCTAGTTACTTAAAATTAACTGATTTTGTACTCTTAGAAATTGTTAACAGTACCATTGCAATAATTGTTTTTAAAATTTCCAATAGTTAAAAATTCAAACAGTTCAATAAAAATACTTAATTTTGCCTATATTAATGTCTCGGTTTTTCAAAAGCAAAACATAATGCTGTATTTTTTGAGTAGATAAGACAGGAGTTGAACAGCGGTAAAGAAAGCATTCATGTGATGGGCCTTGGAAAATCCTAAAACTGTTTTCAAGTCTCCCTCAGCTCATAAGGTACACAAAAGTGGACTTCTTTCATGTGGACTGTGAAGAAATGCCCTATGAAGCAAAACACTAGTGTTTTATGAAGTGATGTACTTTATGAAGGAGTTGAATGTGAAAGTATTATATTCATAAACATGAATTTTTCCTCAGATGCAAGAGGCTTTTACAATTGCCTATTACAGTAATTTATATGGGGTGTAGAGAACTATTTAGTGATGTAAATTTAGATCCTGCTAACTCTTTGGGGAAAGTAACAATGTGAAAAATTAGCGTGGATATTGTTCTGAGCATCTTTCAGCAATTCACAATAAACTCTGCCATTACTGTATTAATTTATCTTTACAATGAAGATTGCTCCAAAAAATGTCAACAAATACTAAAAACCTTTCTGAAGCAATGTTACAATTCATAATGTTAAACTGACTGAAGAGATACTTCAGCAACTGTTAATAAAACACAACAATGCTATTAGAGGATTACAGAACAATCCCAAAAAATGTACTATGTGTCTGTTGTTTCAGAAAAAAATTAAAAGAAGGGAAAAAAACCCTAAAATTTCAACAGTACATTGTGATAATAAAGCACCTCCTTTTGTCATGTTTCTAGCATAGGATTTTGGGGGAATGAATTTTGCAGAACTGTGGGACTGAATGTTGCAGGACTGCAGGAATGTGCAATGCAGAATTAATGCTTTGTCACAGAGATTAAAATAGAAATAGTCCCCCAGCAAAGTGCTGGTCATAAGATTAATCTTATCTAAATTAAGCCATCAAGAAAAAGAGCATCTTCAAGGTTATTGTGGAGTCTTGATTTTGTTAAATATACCTGCATTTTGAGAATCATATTCATGCATATGTTCCTGCTCCTCCAGCTCCCCACATTTGGACTGACATTGCAGCACTGACCCAGAGTGAGCACAGATGCAGGATAGGATGGATATAATTAAAGCAAGTTCAGTGCTATCCACAGCCATGTGATGTTTTTCACTGAGAATGTAACATCCGTTAAGCAAACAAAAAGGATCAGCATTATTGAATACAGCAACCTTCAGGCAAATGAGATGGATCAGCATTATTTTCTTACTGGCCCTGCATTCAGAGTGATTCTCTTGAAGGACATACACTTGAGGGTCTTAGATCTTTTGCAGTGCCATGAGACAGCAAGCAAAAATGTTTATAATTTCCAGTTTGCATACAACCCTGCAAGTGTATTGTGGAAATACACAATGTTGCCATCACTCCAGCGATGAAAGGAACATCCACAACACCGAAACAATGAAGATATCTTAGTGAGTACTCCCTCGTTGCAGTTGCCAAATATTTGTGAGTAATCCCAACAAGGGCATCGTGTAATTATGTGCAGCATATAGGTGCCACAGGATGCTCAATGAAGAGGTAATTGCGGCTTGTCTAACCAAACGCTTCCTGTTTGAATTCTACAAATGCTTTACCAATGCAAATTTTGTCATTGCTCATACAGGACCTATACAATTTTCTTCCCCAAATAACACACTGGATAACAACAGACAAACTATACAGACGCAATAGAGAATTTACCTAAGTCACTGTTTTGTTGTGCTTTATTAGTGGCCTGTTCAGACAAAAAGGCAATGATGCAGCACAGTTTTATCAGAGCTGCAATGAAGATAAATCAGAAATAATATTAGTTTCAATGAAATTACTGCCCACTTATAATAAGGTAACTAAATTTAAGAGTCTCTGCTGCTAAAGATCTTTATTATTTTATGATAATTTCCACAAATGAAATACATCTTAACTTTGGATCATCAGTCTAGGGTTTTTTTTTAAGAGTACAAGTAAAAATAGGCTTCCTTCTCTTCAGGGACACAGTTTCTTGTGCTTGTGGATGAGACAGAGTAAAGGATCCAGGGCTGTCAAGCAATGACAGTTTGTATGAAACATTTCAATGAAACAGGAATGTGGAAAAATGTCTCACGGTCACAGATAAGTAAGTTATTTAAGAAACAACATCAAATTCATGCAAAAATAAAAGCTTCTCCTGCCAAATGAGTGAAACTTGTCAAGTCTACTAGATCTCTTAATTAACTGGGAACATGAAAGAAGCTCCCTTCGAGGTATTTGAGCTTGCAGGCATCATGGCTACTTCCTTTTGCAGGGTATAAAAGGAACAATGGATTTATTAAGCTCATAAAGAAACTTGGTTGAGCTGAAAATATAGATGACTAATCAGGGGAGAAATTAAATTATTCATAATGTGGAAACACACTGGAAGGAGGGAAGGGTTAAAAATAGCTGGCAAATTCACATTTTTCATATATTCGAGGGAAAACCAGGACTTGGATATGTCATATCCAACCCCCTCAAAATCCATTTCTTTCAAAATACGCAGGTCTATACTATCTCTAACAGATCTTTGTAAACAATTTTCATGGGAATCAGAAACCTACGAATCTCATTAATAACAAAATAAACCTAACAGTTGTGCAGATGATTTGACTTTGTTATAGTAGTCCAATGCTGTTCCACATACCATTGAATTGCAAAACAATGACAGAAGGAAAACACACTTCTAGTAGCATTAGTTTGTAATCTGTTGCAATTTGAGGGGATTATATTGGATAAACACGTACAACAAAAACGCACAACTCCCTCACTAGGATATTTATTTCTTCTTTCTCTTGCACCTGATAGAGACTGCTGGCCAAAAAAAAGTTGGCTTTAATATAACAAACAAACCCCTCCAAAACAAGTTAGCGGCAATTCCACTTGCCATAATTTTGACAACACATTTTTGCCCTTGAAAAAAATCCCCAGAAAAGTTCCCATTTTCAGCATTTTCTGAAAAATGGGCTTCTTTTAAACCACTGATCTGAACACCTGCACTGCTAATCCGATCAAAATTACTAAACTTGAAACATTCAATTCTCAGTGAGTGAAGGATTGGAAAGTAAGTCCTTCCTCAGATGAGATGCTTTTCCCAGTGGCAAGCACACAAGTAATCCTTAGTGTTTCTGTTCCTTAGAGGAACAAGTGACAATATCAATGTGAGCAAGGACTGTAAGGACAGACTCAATCAAGAGCAGAAGCAGAGAATGCATCAGAGGCAATCAACAGAGTCAATCAAGGACAGAAGGTGCATGATAACAAGGTTTGGTTTGCTCTTTGTTTATATTTTCTTCTTTTTTTTTCTATTTTTTTCAATTAATCTCAGTTCCCATACACACCAACTGTTAAATATTAACTGAAACATATTTTCTGTATTAAGTCAAACAGAGTTTTTCCTCCACAGCTATGATACTACTGCTATTGGTTTATTGAAATAAAATGAATGTGAAAATGCCACTTCTACACTGATGTAGAGAAAGTATGAACCACACACACACATACCCCCCATCCCTGTGCTGGCTCACTCACTCACCAACATCGCTTCTAATTCACCTATTTCTACACCAGGACAGCAGAGGCCATCAAACCACAATTAAGCACAGCAGTTCCTGGTCTGAACTTTTTTCAATGCCTAAACTCCTATAAATATCAAGTCTAGTGGGAGTTTCAATAAAATGAAAATGAAATAATGTGTATTATTTATACTTGGGCTATTTGGGCAAACATACAAATATTTCACAGAATTTAATAACTGGAAACAGTCACTTCCAAATGAAGAATCTCACTTCCCAAACTACAGAAGACTCATTGAATTTAATGTCCATAAGCTGCATTAATAGATGTAGTCTTTATAATAAGGAAAAACTGCCTGATCTTCTAGTTATGGGGGGTTTGGGGACTTCTCTATCTTTATGTATTATATTGATTTGAAATTTGTAGTTTTTATACTACATTATAATTTATTGATATTGTCTCTGCTTTTCCTCAGGAGCCTTGCTAAATTCCTCTGCTAAAGACAACTTGATCTGAGCGAAATTTCATGAGAATTTTCCAGTTTATTTTCTATCAAAAAATGTCTTACCTTTTTAAAAATCCCTTAGCTTCATAGAAAAGAAGGTCATGCAGGAGAAAGTCAGAAACTGCATGTTTGCCTCTGCTGTCCTGGTGACTGCTATTGCATGCAGAAAACTCACTGATGTCAGGGAAAACTTGGTAAGCTGGACTTTCAGTGGCTCCATGCTCCACATAGACTGAGTTGGCTGAAGCAAGTCTTAACGTCTTTGACTTGTGAGATGTTGTGACCTCTAGTATGGGCTAAAGTAACAAAGAATGGTTTCTGGTTTGACAGAAATTGCCAGTCCTTCACACATCCTTTTTTCCTTGTGTTTTTTTCTTCCTTCCTTCAAGAACATGTGATATATTCCACATATTTATTTAAGTAAAAAAGGAAATTTTTGAGGATATCTTTGCTAAAATAGGAACTAAATAACTCCTGCTCAATGCTTGACTGTCTGAAACTTAGGAACAACATAGGAATTGATATAAACTTTCACCAATATAAAGGCAAGAGCACAGAGACTTGGAAGAAGATTCAAGAAATGTTCAAAGATGCCCATATCCTGCAAGGAATCCAGGGACATAGCAAAGGACAAAGGTAAGCTTGATTATACAGAAAACCTGAAGCATCATTATCTGAAGACATTTAGATTTTTTCTCATTGCTCTCATACCTCAAAAAATACTACACTCTTCCCCTCCAGTTTCCCCATTTGCTTACATATTATATATGCATTTAAAATATAATACAAAAATTTGTATTTGGTTAAGATTAAAGAAAACACATCAGGGCTAACATCTTTTGTCCAATTCAGTGACCAGGGTAGGAAATTCCTACCTACCACTTCATGCATTTGAGAAAGTGAAAATTTTGGTCATTTTCTTTAGGTTTATGTCCCTTCAAAATTCTGGCTTTCCAAAACTCTGCCTGGAATTTAGGCCCCAATTTGTCTGAAACTGGAAACCCTGTAACACTCAGGAAAAAACAGAATTTTACAGATTCTTATTTCAAGAACAGAAATGCTCATTAGAGAATGCTTCTTCCTGGAAGCAGCTTAGCTCGAAGAGGAATGGTTTCAAGCATGTGCCAACACCTTTTCTTGTACAAGCTTCCCATTTCATAAACACAGAATTTAAACTTGAACAGGTGTCCAAAAGCTTCTAGGGGTTTATGCAAATTGAATCAAATCATTTAGTGCTTGTTCATTACTAAAGTTCATCATTTAGAACTATTTTAATTACACAGATCTAATTCAAATAAACAAGATAATACTATATTTTGCAGTAGACATTTAAAGACCTTTCAAGTCCCAAGAAATAAAGGATCAACTGGATTAGCAAGTCTTTTGGTGTCCCAAAGTACAAGCATATCAGGTTTGGTAATATGAAAGCATTTGGTGGAGGAAAAAAAAGAGGATTCAAGTTTGATATCAAAGTACTTTATCACCCTGGGAGGTAGGAATGGGAATTGTTGAATGAAAACAGAATAGCCTTTCCTGTATTAATTTCTGCAATGCATGTGTCAAGGGTATTGATGTTATTAGGAAAAAAAACCAAAACAGACAGAAATTATTTGATGTGACAGGTGCATGAGCTTTTGCAGATCTGAAAGGATCTTTGCAGATTAAAGTATGTGGAGAAAACACAGATAAAAAGTAAGTGTGGAGTTTTCATTTGTACACCGTAAAAAAAAAAAAAAAAAAAAAGACAATGACTTTGCCTAGAATACATGGAAGTAAAACATAACTGCAAGAGAGTTATAGAAAAATTGACTCCTCTAAAACAGGAGAGAAATGCATTTTTAAGAAAGGAGATAAAGACTTTTGCTATGGCTTTAATAATGCAGGTTTATTAAAAGTCTTCTTGGGTTTGTGGGCTGGGTCTGATCAAGATTGGAAAATCATAGGTTAATACAGTAAAGTGCTAATACCCTTCATGGAACCAAATATGGGTTTATATAACTACATAACATAAGCAATGGGCCAAATGGATTCTGGGCTTAGGAAGGTATTGGAATAACATGCATCCTTTCAGATTAATATTTTCTTTATACTGGCCAAAAAAAAAGAGAAAAGGGCAGATTCTAATACTAAAGACATGCCAACCATGAGACAGATTCTGGCCATAAGGTAAAATAATTCATGTACAATAGCCCTTCAACATGAAATGTCCTTGGAGATATAAGGACCTGTGTAAGCAATACCAATCTACATACCTAAAAATGTAAAAGTTATAGTATAAACAATAAAAAAAATCATGTTGATATTGTGCCATTTCTGGAGGACATGCTCCTAGGAAAAAATATCAGAAGAGATGACAGAACCCTGGGATTTTCTAATCACATGTAAGATTCATGGCAACACCTGGAAAGTTAGAGATTTGCCTGTAGTATACAGCTGGCAAAATTCTTGTAAGATGGGCACAAGTAATTTAATTTCAGAATTTATGGATGTTCAGAAATGGATGATGATATAGACTGCTGTAATGCACAGTATAATGTCACTGATTTTTAGCCAGAAATACTGTAACTTGCCATCCATTTGGGGGGACATTATTAGATTTCCTTCATGAAATCATAGGGTGATGCTGATCTTACTGCAAAATTGTGAAGTTGAGATCTGGTACAATATGAATCCCAAAATGATTTTTTTTCAAAATATAATGATAAGCAGTTATAAGAAAAACTTTAATCCCTTAGTTCTGTTCCCCTTCTCCTAGTTTTTCAAGCTTCAAACCTACCATCTATTCTTTCTCTCTTCATTTTCTCCTTGAACTCCAAGTTAATAATACCTTCTTCTTCTTTCAAAATCCAGCTCATGGGGGATGAACCAACTATACCCTCTTACCATGTAACTTCTGTTAGAAATCAGGAGGCAAACACATAGTATATAGGAAGAATTTGAAACCATAAAAGAAAAGCAGGTAAAATTATGGACAAGCAGTAGTATATCATTTAAATCCTGCTCAATTCATGGAGGACTACTAGCAGAATCTCTTCTGCTCTTCCATTTGCAGGTCACATTATCATAGTATTACTGTCCCTCATATTTTACATATTTATTTATTATTTTCATAGTAATACCCTTTTCTTTCTAGCTCCTTGGACAACATGTGTTTCATTAGAGATACATAGGAGAAAACTTCCAAACCAAATCATGCTGCTAGTAACAGAACATTATACCAAATTAACCAGTGGTTTTTATTCTTTTCCACATTCCCAGTCTGTCTACTGCTTTAGTGAACATCAATCTGGGAAAAAGTAATTTGAAAGAATTACCCTTAAATATATCTTTGTCCTTTAGTTGTTCAATTGTTATGCATTTTATTAACTCTATTTAGTAATGTATAATTGTGCATGTATTTGGACCATCAACTTTTACACTAACCATATTACTCATTTGACTTAGTTACATTTTTATTACAGCTTAACCTATCTATCCTTCTCAAAAAAGTGATTTTGAAACGAATGCTATTATACAGTTTCTACTTGCTATCATATTTTCTCTTCTCATGTTAAATACAAGGTCACTATAAGAAAGTAGCTATTATATATTAGCATATCCAGACATTATACACTTCAGTCACGGGAAAATCCTCAGGGCCTGATTTTCCTTGCTTGTACTTTTCACAAAACTAATATTCTCTTGATATGTGTAAGGGTAGCTAAAAATAATTGCCAGCTTGAAGAGAGGGAGCTGTACCTTGCAGTGCTGATAAAACCAATTTCAAACAGATCATTTTATTACAGACACCTGTAAGCAGTGAATCCATACAGAGGAGCTCAGAAATTACTTGAACACCTATCCTGAAAACACACACCTATTTATATCTATCTATCTATATATTTTATATATATGTATATATATACACAGTATGCTCATTTTTGTTTACAATTAAATTCTGAGAAGCTGAAGTGACTTCATCAATAAGGGTTAAGCTAAAATAGGTTTCCAGATATTAATGGTTGTTTTCTTAATCCACTCATGATATTTGTCCCTGTTTTATCTCCTCTTCTAACAGGACAACTGAAAAGAGCAAACTTTAATTACCTTATATGTACTACTTCTTTAGAAGCTCTCATTGTCTATGACAGAGAGATGGTTTTACCACTATAGATTATAGGTTATGCAATAAAATTGATATTATGCATTAAAAAGAAAGATGTTCAAAGACTACCTGTTATATGCTGATCTACATATTTAGTGGAAGTAAGGATGGCAGTTACATTATATATTCCTTCACATCCAGTTTGATACGATAAAAGTAGTACAAATCTGGCCATGAAAACACTCAGATTGCATTCCTCACCGTACCTGGAACCTAAATTTACTGTAAAACAGTAAGTAAGGGTAACTGTCACTGATTGCATCCTTCAGCCATCTTCTCTGGGATATCACTCTTCCATAAGCTTTGAAACCATTTTTTTCCCCAGCTCTTTCACTGAAATGTAAATTTTCAGGAGCTGTATATTTTCAGGAATGACTCTTCAATGTCTTCTTCTTCTGTTACTGTTTTTTCAGAGCAACCTTGTCCAAAGTTCCAGCAGTTTTACTCCTGCATAACAAATACAAAACCAAAATATAACTAAAAAGCCATACCTCCTTTGTTTTCCCTTGGTACTCTCCTGAAAGCTAATGACTGAGGCACTTTTAAAAAAATATTTCAAAGTATTTTTTTCAAGATAAGGAATTATGTCATATTAAACAAAAATATCAGGCTTTAAATTGTAATGAATATTTTCCATTAATAATACCTTTGAGAGCAGTCTAACTATCCATTTTCTTACTTTTGTATTGCTATCAGCTGAAGTAAGAAAAGGTATTTGTTAGGGTTATATATATCATAGTGGATCGAAGAGGAATAAGACTGCTGGTGCTCCATGTGCCCAGATCTACCAGTATTGATACCGAAGACATGCTCCCAGGAGACACACACAAAAGCCCACACATACCCTACACGTATACATGTCAGTGTAGTTGTCCACAGAGATCACAGAAAGAAATCTGGAGTACCCCACAGGGACATAGACAGCACCAGTGGCCTCATCCTGCTTTCCTCTGGGGCTAGGCAGGATGGAACCCCACTTGTTACAATATTGTATGTGTGGGTATGTAAATATATATATATACACATACATATATATATATATATACATATATATATATATATAGGCATCCACTCCCTTAGTCCAAAAGATGACATGACCACTGCTCTTGATGACCCATGGGGAATATCCAAGTGAAAAGCTTAGTTCAGATCTAATTTTTTAATGTTTTTCTCCCTCTTCTGCTAGCCACTATAAACACCTCTTCCATGTTGTGCTGGCTTGGGCTGTGGTAGAGTTAATTTTCTTCACAGTGGCTGTCATGGGGCTGTGGTTTGGATTTGTGCTGAACACAGGCTTGATAATATGGAGATGTTTTTGTTATTGCTGAGCAGGGCTTACACAGAGACAAGGCCTTTCCTGCCTTTGTACTTCCATGCTGGCAAGGAAGCTAGGGGTACATAACAGGCTGGGAGGAGACACAGCCAGGACAGGTGACCCCAACTGACCAAAGGGATATTCCAGATGATATAACATCATGCTTAGTATATAAGGTGGGGAGAAGAAGAAGGAAAGGAGGGGAGCCTTTGGAGTGATGGCATTTGTCTTCCCAAAAAACCATCATTCATGATGAGACCCTGCTTTCCTGGAGATGGCTGAACACCTGCCTGCCCATGGGAAGCAGTGAATTAATTCCTTGTTTTGATTTGCTTGTACGTTTGGCTTTTTCTTTCCCTATCAAACTGTCTTTATCTCAACTCTGAGATAATAATTTTCTATCTTTTACCCTTTGATTCTCTCCCTGATCCTGCTGGTGGGGGAGTTAACAAGTGGGTACCTGGGGCTTGGCTTTTGGCTGGTGTAAAACCATGGCACATGTCCCTAATATCCTATAGCTAGTGCTATAGGATTATAATGTGTCTTCATTGACTTTTACTGCAGAAGTCACCCTTTCTTTTTTTTTCCCTGTATCCAGAATTTTAGACTTCCTTCTGTCAGGTACTCCAATTTCCTTCTAACCATGTTCTATCATGACTTGCTGGGGAGGAGTGGGAAGCTTCCCTTCAGCAATGAAGGTTTTTCTAAAGCTGGTTATTTCTGCTTCAGTAAATAATGAGACCAGAGCATCAAATAAGGGGAGTAGCTGCTGACCCCCTGTGTGTTGCCAGCTGGAGCAGTCAAAAGAGCTTAGCTGATGCAAGAGATAGAAGAGAGCAAAAGCAGTGAACCCAGAGCAGGATCTCTGGGGAGGAGTCATGCATTAACTAGCATTTCTTTACAGCTTTAGGAAAGATTATGTCTGAGATGTGAAGAAGATTCAGTACTGCCGGTAGATTTGGAGGTAGGACTGAGTAATAAGGAATAAGTTCTTCAAGTTCATTAGATACTGACAAAGCCCACTGAAATTCACAAATAATCTTTGATAGTTTGAATTCTGAATAATGCAAGGTAGCAAGTAAGTCCCATGTACTTTTTCAAGGTGTTGAAAGGCATTAACCCATAGGTTCTCATATTTGATCTGGAAAAGGAAACTTAATGTGAAATGTTAGGTTATCTCAGATAGCTTCACACAAGATGAGTAAGTTATTACATCACGACTAAGGAAGAGACTAATTTATGCAAATTTGTGCCTAATCAATTTCTTAAGGTTCTTAAGCTAAAACACTATTTCATGTAATGAATTCCAAAGGCTTTTGCTGGTAAGTTTCTTCATAGGGAACTTCAAATTTTGCCATTCACTGATATGCAGGGGCAAAACATGGAAACATATACAGAGTTTGTATACCCAGTAAGAGAAATCAGAGTGTGGTGAGGTGTATATACATATATATACATATACATATATATATATGGAAATATCAATAAATGACTGTCTGTCTCAGACTTCTCTTTCCTTAAATTTCTTTCCATTGAAAGCATGTTTGAATTTTGAGAAATAAACACAGATACACTACTTGCATTTGCAGTAAATGCCATTCAGAATACTTCCAGGTCCCACCTTCATGTTTAGTACAGATGGGTGTTTTATTTTGTGTTGAAAGCTTCTTTAAGAGCAAAAACATGTTCTCTAGGCCTACAGCCCTTCTTTCATGGGAGAAGAATTTCTTTATCTCCCTATGAAAGAAATCCTTTCTAGAACTGGTAATTGTTTCATACTGTTATAAATGGTAAATGCAAAGAGGTAGAGATATTCCATGGGCATTATTTATTGTGACAAAATTTGGCTGTATCCACATTAGCTGTAGAGTCTGTACATTATAGCTCAACTTGAGCAGTTCTGTAGAAGAAAAGAACAAGTGCAGACATCTACTGCATATGCATGCCAAAGGATTTTATTTTAGGGCAACTCTGATGTGGTGTCAAGTTAAACTAGTCCTAATAGTTAAGAGTGTGTTATGTGTGCATGCCCTGATTAGTCATCTTAAAGAAATACAGCATGTCCTGTGGCAAAGCACAACAAGCAAGGGCAGTTGGTAAATTGGTTTCAAAAGTAAGCTCCTGATATGAGTTAAAATATTAATATAAACACATCCTGTGGCATGTAAACCCCAACATTAAGAAAAAATCCCACTAAACTGCCAGGATTGGAATGTATAAACTGGATATTGATCTGGAGAGAGAGAGCGCAAGTACACAATGGTCTCTACTCTCAGCATTTAGCTGGTTATAAAAATTTACCAAAGTCAGTATCTCATGGAAGTTTGTTTTTCTTCTCTGTATTTACATCTCTCATCCATAATACCTACTCAGGTCTTTCTGGTAAGTGCATCAGATTTAAGGTGGAGACCTCTTCATCTTATCCCAAACCCAAAATTACTAGGAAAAGTTTAATGATTTGGCGAAAACAATCTTACCATGGATTTCAAATGGGGTTTTTTGTAATGACACTTAGATTAGTGCCTACAGAAAACTGTTTGAAAGATGTCTAAAGATGGCTTTAGAAGAAATGTGATTGCTCTGCAGTTCCTGTAGAGATATTTTTATATGGATGATTTAAAATACACTGTTAAAAGGTTAAATTATGTATAACTCATATAATATGCCAAAGGCTCCAGATTCTTAAACTAGGACAGCTCTGTCTTTTTTGAGTATTGGCAAATCTTGGGGCAATAAATGTTCCTTACAAGTCACCTTATTTAAATCATGAAGTACCTAAAAAAGTATCTCCCAAGGGCCTATTTTTCAAAACTAATTTTGGAAAATGTTCTGTTTTCAGGCACAGTTGCCTCTAGCTAAACGCTTGTTGACTGGAATACCTCAGCTATAACTGCACAGTTAAGATACAGCTTTTCAGCTGGCTGGATTATGTCTTGTAATTGCTCTACTTGCATTATTTGAATTCATGTATGCATAATGTGAAACTTAATGTGAAATCTAGTTCTTTTGTGATGTCTCTGCTTTCTAACATTGCCTTCAAAAACCCAGGAGCAATTTTGTTCATCACATGCTGTCCTGTTGCCAAGTGCAAAATCAACTGAGGTAACACTAAAGGTTGGGCTTAGTGTTTGTAAAATCAATGTCTGCTCTGTTACCACTACTTTCACACTGCCTTGTTGTGACCTTCTGTATCTCTTTGTTAGAATAAAATCTTTCTCTTTTTTCATGTGTGCTTTAGGAGAAGTGATATTTCCTTTAAGAAAGAACACATTATCTAAACCAGTGGCTTCTAGATGCAAAAAAACTTTTAGGATAAGAGTTAGTCTTGGAATTAGAAGCACTTAAGTGTTGTCTTAATTCTAAAATATAGGATGAATTTTTTTCCTTTAAAGACTTATGCTCTATTTGAGTTCAATCTACACATCTGCTCTCCTTGCCTCTCTTGAAGTAGACTCCCACAGACACAACCTTCCATATGGTGGACACTTCTTGAACACTTGAAATAACACTGTCTGACACTTTAGTCTCTGTCTTTGGAAATAAACCTCATGAAATAACCTGCAATTCTTACTTCAGGGTGATTTCTCTTGAAGTAGAATTAGGCACATTGGTAAATCTTTAAGGCTGTTTCCTAGATAGTATAACCAATAGAACAATATATAAATACATATTTATATGGCAATAAAAATATAATTATAGTAATTGCAACTGCAAAAGGGGAGCTTTCCTTTCAGGAATATTTATCATTTGGAAGACTGGCTGATAGAAGTGTGCATACATTCCTGTACAGATAGCTCAACCTAGAGCAAGTGCAGTATTTGCAAATAATTAAAGTAGAGGGGTTTGTTTAACATCTCTACTACACTATTTGACTGGAAAATTATGTTTTCCCATCTTGCTTTCTAAGAAAGCCTTCTTTCTCATCTTTCTTGCCACATTATAGTCTTTTCCCCAGCTTCTGTAGTCCTCTGGCTCTAGCCCCCATAATCTTGCTAGTACTTTGGGGTGCTTACCTGATATTTCAGTTATTCCGTCCCATTTTTCATTTCCATAATTCAGTCTTAAAGTCAACACTTCATGTTTAAGTCTGCACCTAATTTATTTCGGATCTTCATTCAGATTTGAAATACTGCACACATTCTTTTTCTTTTTTTTAATTTCCTTTCTCATAGACTGGGGGCAGTTACTCTTTTACATACCCTACATGCCATAGTTTGACATCTCTATCGGATGATTTTGCCTAAGTAGGTACTGTGAGCTTGGTGGAGCTCTGGACTTATCAGTTCAGAGCTAATTAAGACCCCATCTGCAGTTTAGTTTAAAGTAAAGTATCAAGGAAGAGAACGTAAAGCATAAACATATGCACTTAACACAAACAAATGCATGAACATGTTTGATGTCAAGGAAGGACATTGGTAGGACAGACAATAAGGCCTAAGATGTGTCAAAGAAGAAATGTCATTAGAAGCTGGACCTCAGTACCCATAATGGTTTTAAAAACCAATAGTAAAGATTGCCTGGGGAAATGTTCCTGTCTCCATCTCTGGAAGTCTTTACAAAAATATTAGAAAAGCACATCAGGAATGACATATCTATGAAGAATTGCTCTAGGCAGGATGGACTTGAAATTTTCTTTAAGAGCCCATCTAACTGTGAGAGAAAATATATTTTAACTCCTTCCTGCCCTGATCAAGGAAATTGTAACGAGGCATTAATAGGAATACACCCTTGGGAAGGGTTTTAAACATCACAGTGCATTAGACTTTATGTTGAGGAACATGTAAGACTGCAGCATGTAGGAAAGAGGCAGGAAAAGACAGGCAACAATGAGCTTTTCACGGCATCTGCTCTGGTATTTTAGTCTGGCAAGTTTTGTCTACATTTATAACTATGAATATTAGCACCTTAGTGGAACATCACATTTCCACCACATTTATGAAAATAGGTCTATTAGCCTCAAATTGAGTCTGATCCCCATAGTGAATACCGACAGGATCTTGAGATACATTAGGAAGCAATTTCCAGCAGGTTCAGGGATGTGATTTACTTTCTCTGCTCAGCACTGGTGAGGCCACACACAGGGTGCAGGGTGCAGTTCTGGGCTCCTCAGAACAGGAGACATGGATCTACTGGAGCAAGGCCAGCACAGGGCTGTAGTAGTAGTTATTATTGGTAACTATCTGCTGGCAGTGCACATTTGCTGGCAAATATCTGAGGAGATGACTGGGTCACTGGCTTCATGTCCAGAGCAATGCTGTCAAGCACTCAGCCCTTCGGGGCTGCAGTGCTTTCAGCTCCTCTGTGCAGTGCTGCTTGGTAGAGCCCCACAGCAGCAGTTTATGCCACTCCAGGATACCCAAGGAAGAACATCTGCTTCGATGAAGCTGCAGCCATCCTTGCACCCACAAACACTCTTCTTCACAGTTCACTCCATGGCTCAAAATGTATTTGCAGGAATATTGCAATCCAGAAAACATTGCAAATACTGCAGCACTGACAGATATTTCCTTTACACTATGTGTTGGCACTCCATAAATAGCACCATAAAGTGGCAAGATAGATGTTAGAGCAAAGAGGGAAGAGTTGTAGGGATTAGGTCTAAAAATAACTAAAATCTGCAATTTCAGTACTTTCCATGTAAGATTACCTGTACAGCAAGAAAAGGAATTAATCTCTAGACACATGCAGATTAACATCTGAGAAATGCTTTGTGAGATCTCTGCTCAAAATTCTAAATGTTAATTTGAAACACAGTGTTGTGCAGGTACTGTTATAAAAGGAAGTGGTTTAACGAGGAATAACAAGGCTGAATTGATGAACTGTTTTATTCTCACATGAATACACAGAGAACTTTCAACAGCAGTCATGCTGCAGGTGGCTTGTTTCGACTTAAAGCTAATTCTAGATAATAAGACCTCAAAGAGCATGACTTTTTCCTCAAATAGAACTCCCTCAGGGTGCCATTGCTGATTGGAGGAAGTAAAAACTACGCTGTAAAAATGAACATAATGTAAACATCCTTGATTTCAACAGTATAGTATTTGAACCACTGTGTTTTCCCTTGCAGCTGATTGTCAAATCAACTTTACTCCAATGTTCAGTGTGGTGGCTTCATGTGATTCAGAACTCCAGGCATTATGAAAGAAAAGAGTGTTATTTGCACCCACAAGTCTTTGGCAAATTTAAGAGGAGAAAGATTTGTTAATGTCTTGAAAATAGGCACTATTTCTACACTTCTCTGCATAGAAGTACAAGTTCACATTTTATCCACCAAGCTGGAAGCATCTTGGCATACCTGAATTAAAGCCATGTAATTTAGTTAAATGGGAACAGAAATTACATAAAGACAGACATGCTTCCCTGAAGTTTAAGAGTCACCAAACTGTTCATGTCTGGTCACAAATAACTGTATACTGTGTTGTGCAGAGACAGAAGCCTCTGAACTGACTGGAACTATGTAGTGGACATGATTAAGATTTTCCCATTATAAATCCTCTGAATAAAATGCTTTTAAGCTTAAATGCCATGTCTTATTAGAGTATGATGTGAAGGGAAAATTTAAACTGGGGGGACAGGGGAAGGGTGGGGAGGAAGCCAGCAAGACTACAGATGATAGAAATAAATCTATAACCATCTCTCTTGTACACTGGGGCAAGAGAGCTGCTTTCTCTCAAGTTGGTTTTTTACCCACTCAGCAGCTGGCTTGGAGAAATATCCACTGTGCTCTCCACTTCCCAGGAAGTTTCCTCAGTGCTGAGCTCATCACTCCCTGCCGCCACATTTTGGGGAATACAGGTTTTCCCCTCCAGGACACACTAAGCCTGAGAGTTCACCTGACCTGTTCCCTCTCTTGCTCAGAGGAACATGTCCAGCACACACACTGCCACTGCACACACAGCTTCCCCAAGAAAGCTAACAGAGATCCAGCCTCTTCCCTAATCCATGGCTTTGCCACTACGCTATGAACTGTGAACTCCCAGTTATGCCCACAATCTCAATTGATCCCATGTTAGATGCAAGGGTCTGGAGGAAAATAGTAATGAGAAATGGGATTATTCACTCCCCTTCCAACTTTGAAATTTGCTCTTTGAGGTATCTGGATAAACTACCAAATAAAAGCAGTATTTGATTCCAAATGGATGGCTACATCTAATATTTAAATTTGGTATGTTACAGTGGGGAAAAAAGGCTCCTTATTAGATCACAGTGGTCTTAACAACCATTTAGGATGTGGAGTATATTGTAATTTGTGTAACTGAATGACTTCTGTTTGAAAACTTAATTTAGACAACAGAACCTCTCCAAGGTGAAAAGTGTCATCTCCTGCAGCTTCCTAACTTTTTTCTTTCAGGGAAAACAGCTCAGTCCTAAACTTCTGCAGCATTTGAAATCTTTTACTTTATAAGCAGTGGTAGGAAATCATCCAAGAACAAAGCAGTCAGGAAACAAAACCAACAAAATTATTATTCTCATGAATGTATTTATTAGTTACTATCTTTAAAAAAAATCCCACCGCCTACCATTGGTTCAACAAGAAAAGCACTGGAAAATATCGACTATTTAATCCTTGCTTATAAGCTTTTAAGAAATACTGCAATGTAAATTAATATTGCTATAGAAGCAGCATAGTCAGAATTAAAAACCCACAGAATAGTTCAGGTTGGAAGGGACCACTGTGGGTCATCTGGTCCCACCTCCCTGTTCAAGCAGGGTCATCCTAGAGCACATGGCACAGGATTGTTTCCAGATGGTTCTTGAATATCTCCAGTAAGGGAGACTTCAGAACCTCTCTGGACAATATGATCCAGTGTGTGGTCACTCACACAGTAAAGAAGTTTTTCCTCATGTTTAGGGGAAACTTTCTGTGCATCAGTTTCTGCCCACTGACTCCTGTGCTGTTGCTCAGCACCATCAAGAGGAGCTTGGATCTATCCTCTTGACACCCTTCCTTTGGAGACTTACAGGCATTGATGAGGTGCCCTCTTGGTTGCCTATTCTCGAGGCTGAACAGGCCCAGCTCCCTCAGCCTTTTCCCAAAAGAAAGTCCCTTAATCATCTCTGTTATCTGATGGAACCACTTCAGGAGCTCCATGTTCCTCTTGTACTGAGGAACACAAAACTGGACACAGCACTCCAGATTCACCTCTCTAGGGCTGAGCAGGGGGACAAGATCACCTCCCCTGATGTGCTGAAATTCTCTTCCTAATGCACCCCAGGATACAATTGACCTTCTTGGCCCCCAGGACAGACTGCTGGCTCATGGACAGCTTGTTGTCCGTCGGAACCCCCACGACATTCTTTGCTGGGCTGCTTTCCAGCAGGTCAGCCCCCAGCCTGTGCTGGTGCTTGGGGTTATTCCTCCCCAGGTGCAGGACCCTCCACTTGCCTTTGTTGAATTCCAGGAGGTTCCTCTCCACCCATCTCTCCACCCTGCTGAGGTCCCTCTGAAGGGCTGCACAGCCCTCTGGGGTATTGGCCACTCCTCCCAGATTTCTGTCATCAGGGAACTTGCTGAGGAGACATCTGCCCCTTCAGCCAAATCATTGATGAACAGGTTTAACAATACTGGGCACGGTATTGACCCTTAGGTGACACCTCTAGTGATTTCAGTGAGGATCAATTTGGCAAGCTTTGGTCGATTTCCCTGCACTTCAGGTCATCCCATGCCATTTTCTTGTTTTCACTTCGGTGCAGAATTCACTCTCTTTTTTTAGCCATTCATTTCCTCCATCGCTTGTCCTGTCTCTCCTTTTCACTTAGTTTTCTGATTTGGAGAATTCATATCATTTTGGCAAGTTGCAGTCCTTTTTATTGCACCTCCTTTCATCCCAATCCATTGCATTGTATTAGCCCTATTTTCAAATTTTCATGTTATTTTTCACTGGCATATTATTTCATTGTATCTTCTGTCCCAAGTGTTTGTTACACTTGTGCTCTGATTTTGGCATTTCATTTCCTTTCATGAACTGAAATTCTTCAGTTCATGAAAGGAAATAAAATCTTGCTATTTCAATGAGGATCAGTTGGCCAAGCTTTGGTCCATTTCCCTGCACTTCAGGTAATCCCATGCCATTTTCTTCTTTACACTTTGATGCTGAATTTTTTTTTTTTAAGCATTTAATTTCTTCCTTTTTTTTTTTTTTTTTTTTTCACATCTCTTCTTTACATTCCTTTTTCTGATTTGGTGAATTCAATCTGTTTAATTTTTGGAAGTTTCGGTTCTTTTTACTACACCTCATTTCATCCTAATCCATTTTGTATTATTCACTCCCTTACTAAATTTTCTTTTGTTTACTATTGCATTTTATTTTATCCCATCTCTTTTCCAGAGTGTTTGTTACACTTTCTTCTCTGATTTTAAAATTCCATTTCCTTTCTTGAAATGAAAATCTTCATTTAAATAGCTGGAGAATTTAAAATTTAGCTAGATTTTCCAGTACCTTTAAGGAGTGAATTTAATTTTCTTTTAAATTTATGCAGCTTTTAAAACAAGAATAATATAGAGAATGTCTTTGCTTATCTTAAGAAGCCTCCCTACTGTAACTCTGCCTATTTTCAGTTTCATATACCCACATTATATTGTATCAGTTAACAATACTGATTAGTAGTAGGCTGTACCTTCCAAAACCTGAAAGCATTATCCACATAAACAAGACTTTGAAATTTATGTTCAAATATTTTCTGTTCTACAGAGCAGTTTTATTTCATAGAAATCACCCTCCACACCTTCTGTGTTATTCACACCTCAGTTTCTTAGATGGAGCATATATTAAATCTGTCATTTCTCAAAGGTGGTGGTAAAATGGTGATTCACACACATAAGAGGCAAGCAGAGATGGGAATTTTTTCAGTGCAGCTGCTAGAAGTTTCTTTGTCTGATGGCTCCCTGGATGGTTTTCATTATCTCCTTCATGGAACATTAACCCCATTTTCCAAGATGAAATACAAAGTGATAAAAATTTTCTCACTTCAGAAAAATAAATCCACTGCAAGGCCAACTACTTCCCTAGTGACCAAATGATACTTGCTTTAAGTGGGAGCTTTGTATCAGCATTTTATTGCACCTGCAACTTTATACTATGCCTCTCAGCATAATAGTTTAGCCCTAAGCTCAAGGGTTGTTGTGACCCTTGGGTTTTCAATCCTTCCAAGACATCAGCTTTGTTCAAGCTGGCAAAGGAAATATTTTTCAAGCACAGTGTTTCCTTGACAAGCACTTATGCCCCTTTGAAGACAAGTTTTGTATTCTGCTCATATAAAAGAACTAAGAACATGGCCAGTTACATTCATTTAAAGTGTCTGCCATAATGGTCCCAAGTTATAGTTTCATAACCTTTATTTTTAGAAGGATTTAGGTGAGAATTTAAACATATTTTGAGAAATTTGGATGTTCTGCATTGCTGGAATTCAGTGTGACAGTGAAACAAAATTAATTCCCTCCAACCTCCCCTCAGCATGAAACTTGTGCAACTGTGCAAGAATATGAATCACACATTTGTGACATGGAAATTGGGTCTGAGCTTACCTGTCTTGTGTCCTGGTGCTGCAAGATGGGATCAGATCCTATCAGCAAAATTCATCTTCTCATTACATCATCTCTTATTTCCAAGAAAGTGCCACTTCCAGCCCTCTCTGTCAGGCTGTTGACTTTCATGAGTATCTGGGCCTGTTTGTCTTCACTTGTTTGTCCCACACCTCCATATCCCCCATGTCCTTCTAAGTCCCATAAACACTGTTGCACATTGTGAAAGATCTGTCCTTCCTTCTTGCCAAATCCATTGGCACCATTTAAGCCTGCTGCCATTTTTATTCCCTATCCTACTGGGGGAATGAATGTTGTCTTTGTTTTGCTGGGAAAAAGAAATGAATACTCCCCAAATTTTCAATTTATGACTTATTTATAATAGTCGAAATTTCTGCAAAACAAAGACATCAGTAATTTTTTATCTTATTTTTTCCCCCTCTCCAAATACTGAAAAGGACATCCTAGATTTTCCCTACAACTTTGGCAAGTTGATTTCTGCTGTAAGGTAGAGGTAAGGTTGTAGCCTCCAGCACTGATCAGCTGGAAGAAGTATAAAGAAAAGGGGAGACATAAAAAATGGGCCCAAGGAATCTCAGTTGTTCAGCAAGTCCTTTCTAAGGCAACATCATTTCTGGTAGGCTTCATAAACTGCTGTTAGAAACCTTGAGCGACAGGAGCTCTGCAGTCTCCCAGGGAAGTAGTTCCTTGGTCTTCATTGCCCACATTTTAGGGTATTCCAATCAGCCCAGTGCCTTACCTGCATCTCCTGCTGTGGTCAAAGTCCATTGTTTCTTGCCTGATCTACAGCTTACAAAAAAGGAAGCTGATCTTCACCTCTTTGCAGCAATCTTTCTGTAGTTCAGACCTCCTTCAGACATCTCCTTTTTGTGCCAAAAATGCCCTTACTGAACAATGATAGTCACTAAGAGATGCCCAAGTAAAAGATGAGTTTGCTCTTCTTGAGATTCTGTTCACATGCAAAATAATGTCAACCCACCCCAAAACACTTTCTTCTCATGGGCTTTTTTTTCTGAACACATACTTGCATAAATATTCATGACTGTACATCTTATAATAATTTTATTTATGATCGTAATTTTCAAAGACGTTTATTTCATTAATCCTCTAAAGATGGTTTCAAGTTTGTCTCTTAAAGAGTATTAAACTTGCATATTCTACCTTAGCATCATAAAAAAGGGGTTGTTTACAGCTAAGTAGCATAATCAGGTGTGGAAGTCAATGTACTAAGATTTAGTTAAGCTCACTCTTTTTCCTCAGGAATATTGATCTATTATACTATTTAGGTTTATTTGCCTAAGGTGAAGTAAAAGAATCAAAGTATAAGGGGAAACTGAGTCAAGACAGGATTTACGTTACTTGGGGAAAAGACTGTCCCATGTAACTCTAGCATTAAAGAAATTCCTTTCCACAGATTTACAAGAAGAAAAACATCTACTACCAGAAGAATGCTGCATTACTCCTTGGAAAGTTGAAGATTTCTTGGAATTGCTCATGATGAACCTAAATCCCAGAAACCGGTAAAAAATAGTTTACAAATCCTGAGAAGTTGATACTTTTGATTTCACAGAGTAAGGCTTCATTTTAAAAAATACAAATCTACTTGGTTTCTGTATTTGTTTCTATTGTTGCCTTTTTTCCTCTGAATAGAAATAACATTCTAAAATCTACTGCAGAATTGCAAGTTGGACTGCTTGAGGCACAAAGATCAGCATGTAACATATCTGGTTTGTGTGGCAATGTTTGTAGAGAAAATTTGAACTAAATGCCTACTGATCCCACTGCATGATGCTTTCAGGCAGCTGTGCTTTAGCTAGTTCAACAAGGTAGATCTGCTTTTATACTTTTCTCTGGAGCTTGTATCCCATGAGATTCCAAGTACTTTCAAGATATTGAAAAGTCAACAAAAATTCAAACCATTTTGTAACCGGTGGGATGTGTTGAGAACATCACAGAGAAAAGCCCAAGGAGAAACAACCGTAAGTAAGACCATAATTTGTAAAGAAGGAGGGAAATACAGTTTAATGAATATAGGCATCACAGAAGCTAATGATGCGTGCTAATTATCTCCTTCTCTGACAAAATTTTGCAACATCTCCAATTAGCATCAAGGAACCTGAACCTGTTATACTAGAAAATGGCTACTTATTAGTATAATGACATGAGAGTATACAAAAGAAAAATAAAGCAAAAATCAGAACAAATATCCTGTAAGTACAGTTCAGGCTTCATACAGTCATAGAATGGCCTGGGTTAGAAAGGAGCTTAAAGATCATCTAGTTCCAATCCCCCTGAGGTGGGCAGGGACACCTTTCATCAGAACAGGTTGCTAGGAGCTCTGCCCAACCTGGCCTTAAGACTTACTGGGAGTTGGATTTTCAGTGGCAGCAGAGTTATTCTGTACACTTTTAGGGTCTGTGGTAGGTAAAACATAACCCAAAACCAGAAATGCAACGCAATTCATCTTTTGGCTTCTGAGTTCAGATAAACAGCTTTCCAAACCTCATAGAATTGGATTAGTACCCAACTCAAACCTCATTAACATTTCTGTGAGCAATTAATTCCCAACTATAATTTTTCACTAAGATAAACACATATTAGAGACAGATACCATTATTTTAGTTGTAGACTTTGCAAAAAAATGAAAAGAAATTTTGTCAAGAGACTTAACTACTCTGAACGTAGCTTTCTTCATGGGGACCAGGCCAGCAACAATCAGTTTCAACTCAAATAAGTTTCTTCATCCTAGATTAGCCAATAACTTCCTATTGAGGCAATTTAAGTACACAAGGTTGAGTCTAGAGGTCTCAGATGGTCTCAGACAGAGGTGAGATTTACATGGGGCAATCTAAAACTGACTGATATTTTAACACTATTATTAGCCCTGATCAGTGAATTTAACAGTGCTATTATTAGCCCTGATCAGTGAATTGTCTTCCTACAGCATCCTCCTTTGTCACCCTACCACTGTTCACCACCTCTTTGATGTTTGTCTACCTGGCTTCTAGGAGAACTGTTGAAGGTACCATCTACTTAATTAATGGTAGACATTTGACTTGCCAGTGCAGAGTACAGTAACTTGGAGCAGGGACTGCATATTCTGAGCTACACAGGAAGAGCCTAATTTACAGAATAAATTAGACACTTAAGACAGAAGATGCAATCATGAGACTGTAGAGGAGTCAAGACATCACATTCATTAAACTTATGCCTGCAAAGGACTGAAATTTTCTTTGAACTGTCGTCAGTTTTGACAGGTTCAGTGCAACCTTACCATTGGTGCTCTATCCAAAACTCTACAATGAAAGGACAATGAAACAGAAAAAAACATGTTAAACCAACGTTTTAAGTAAAATCAAGAATTCTTCAGCTCACTTCAAGCTTTTAAGATTTTATTGCTTTCCCTACTCTGTTTATGCCAACAAATGAACTGTTTCCTCTCCCTTAAATATCCACAGTCCCGTTTTGCTGTTATGTTTGAAGCCTGTCGGAGAATCTTCTGATGGTAGTAGAAACAAGATCAAAGACACACTTGTTTGCTTTATCCTCTATCATTTCTCCATTCCTCTCTACTTCATGAAAAGTGTGCATTTCAGAGAACCCCTCAGAGATGCAAATGAGCACTTTTACACATGCAAAACTACAGACTGCCAAAGCACAAACTTGTGTGTTTACTCTCATTTCTTCAGTGGCCAGAACAGGAGAGGTCTCTCTGTCCTTCCGCAATTTTTGCACAGCAGCTGTGCATTCACCTCAGCTCTCATCCTATCGTAGCTAAGGTGAAAAGTGCCCTAAAAGGGAGGGGCAAGACAGGATTGTTTGGACAATTTTGGCAGACAACTTTTGAAGGAGAAACCATGCCTCAGCTGTTACACACACCATCCTGTAAACAGCAACACCTTAGTACCATGATATACATACTGAATGATGCTACTAATACACACATTTTAGTATGTATATTTACATATATGCAAATATACACAGGCTGAAGCACAGTTACATCAGTAATTAATTTTCCTTGCATTTAAAGACACAATAATGTACAATGGGCAGGACAAGAAAATAGTGAGCTTGAAACTGGAGATTGAACAAAAACATGGGAAGATCAGAGAATAAGGTGGTGGCAGAAAAAGGTGCTGAAGAACTTGAGGGAGAAGGGTGAGGGGAGATGTAATAGCAATGAAGCAAAAAAAGGATTAAATAGGATATCCAGACAACCACAATGCTATCAAGATAAAAACAAAAATCCAAGCCTTATCCATATTGTGAAAGTGCGCCAAAGCTGGATTCAAGAAATGTAAACAGTCCACAAGAAACTTCTAAACAGCACTGAAGATGGGCTGGGTTATTTAGTAAGAACAGTAGTCAGCTGTCCCCTAATCTTCGGTGGTTTTTATTTCTAAAAAAAAAAGAGGTAACATATCCCAGAAAATGTTTCTTCTAAGATGCAACACCCTGAATAACAAAGAACCAAAAATATTCAAAAAGAAGTGACACTGGAAAATGAAGCTTTGCTGTTACCATGGGCAAGTGCTTACCTGATGTAGGGCAAGAATCTCAGTTTAAGCGAACACCCTGTCTTTCCTCAGACAGACAAGAAAGTAGCAATTTCAGAGGATTATGTCCCTGATATCTTAAGATCTCCTCAGTACCTTCAGCTATCAGTTACTTGTCAAATAAAATAAAGTGCTTGAGAAGCTGTAGAGTCTACAAAAGTCTACCTTGCAAGCAGGTGCTTGTTGATGCTTTCATCCTTGCTTAGAGCTCATGTGAGAAGGAGTTGCCCTTTTCTTCAGCTTCAAAGGATCTTTGACTCTTTATTTTTAAAATGACCATAACCCACCTCTGGAAACAAGAGGTCTTTGGTGCTCACAGAAAGAGGACTTACAAGGGTAATCAATTTAAAGCAAATAACATGACAATACTGAGCAGTGTTTTTGAATAAAAGCAGTAAAAAAGTCATATAAACCTTATATATAGCAGTGACAAGATTAAGAAGTTCACATTGTAGAAGACAAGAAATACATCGTGCTGAAGCTTTTTGCTGTGGCCAGGGATAATTCTTTCTGACAGAATCAGTGAGAAACAGTCCAAGGTCCTGTGGTAAAAGCGGGTGGCCAGCTATGAGTAGAGATTTTAATGACTGTTTTTATTTGCGTTTTTAAGACCTACTGTATAATCTGTCCCTAGAATAATTTTCCTGCGAGCTTTCTGGGAATTAGGCATGCACAAGCCCCTTTGGCTTGAATGGAAATTGTGCAGTGAAATCTTGTGCAACTCTGAAAAATGTATGTATCCCTGCTATACAGAGCAGAACACTTCCTATGCAGACTTCCTCATTTGCTTTACATATTATTGAATAAATGAATTTCTACTAGCTTTCAGCATTTAAAGCTGTTTGCTGATATGAACTAAAATTATTGTGTGCCTGTGAAAATAATATACTGCTCTTTCTGAGATATGGGCAGCAAAGACAGTTCACCAGAGCTGCAAAACATATCCTAAGCCTTCATTAACAACGGTATCTTTTCTTCGGTGGATACCAAGCCCTTCTCAATTTTATTCTTGCATCCAAAATGCTCTGCCTCTATCTGAGTGCATAAATCTTCATTTTGGCAGTAGTAGTTTTTAAGGGATTTTAAGATTTCTTGTTGAAATATCCATGAACCTCAAGCTAAACAAGAAAGTAAATCAAAGACCAAACAAGAATTGAGGGCCAGGTACCTCAGTGCTCAGTTATCTCATGAATTAGGTGAGCCAAGTAAATCTGATCAGAGAGCAGAGCTATGGACAAGGGTAGGAGTCAGACTCTTGCTGCACACGTGCTCTGACACCTGCACAGTCACATTTAAGATGTGGAGTTTCCACATAGCTGACAAAGAGAACTAAGTGCCTCTCGTGGTCTTCAGCTAGCATAAAGATATTGCAATCAACATATCCTGAGCAATACTATAGAAACTTTGAAGTGATGAAAATCACTTGAGAAAATATTTCTACATGGATATTCCAGTTAGCACAGACAAAAAACATGTTGACAATCTGTTTTCTTTAAGAAATAATTAAAAAGATAGTCCTACTTTATCTCGTATTTTAAACTGCTATCGTTTTCCCTTAGCAAAATAATCTTCCTATTCTCTGCCACTGAAAATGTTGCTTGCAGACCAACACTGGAAGCTTCCTCTCTCCTGATCAGCTGCCAGGCGAAGCCTCTGGGGGATACAGCTCCCAGCATGTATCTAGCCCCTAAAGTAATTTTTCACCTCATATATAACATATGTTGAGGCATAAATAAGATTCAGATTGGCCTCTCTCAAGTATTTTCAGAACTTCATGAGAAATATATGAGCTCTTCATTCATCATTATTTCTTTTCAAAAAAATATTGGGTTTTCTTTCAAGGTGGGCATCTGCATCTTATAGATATGAGACTGTTGTTTTGAAACTGAGGTGCAGGCAGTTTTATTAATTTTAGCTTCTTAATGATCTAATGCTCACCTTGTTTTTAATTCAAGTAGCTCTGATACACAGAAACAATACGTAATCGAGTAACTTGCTTAACGGTGCTCATAGTTAAAAAAGGTAGTAATTTCACTCAATACCATATTGACTTAATATATAAATGTTAGCACATCTGGAGCTTTATTAAAAAGAAACAGTGGATGTTAGTTTTCAAGAGTAATGTTTTTTGAAGAATATATAATTTTAATTAAGCTAACTTTGTCTTAAAATAAGAGCTTAGATGTTTAACTACTACTTGGGAACTGAACATCATGAAAACAGCATGTTTCTGCCTGAATAAAACTGTTTGGAAATGACTTTTGGATTCATGGACAACATTTCCAAATATCAGGTTTTAACAAAAGACTTGAAGACTTCTTCAAAGACATTTTTATTAAAAATAACCTAAAAAGTCTGACTTCTTTTCAACAGCAGGAAGGAAGAAGGAAGTGGTTGATTTTTCCAGTTAAATAAATGGGTTCAACAAATGGATTTCGGATTTAAGATGCTTTCAAATGTAGTTCAAAAAAACTTGGAGCTCTGAAGCTATGAGCCTTGTTATAGGCTTAGATTGATTTTGCCATGTACAGGACTTCATTCTGTTGTTCCAGGTCATGCTCCCTATTATTTAATCTATTCTGCCTTACAGGACAACTGGTAGCAAGCATCTCAAAAACCCATGAACTTGCTGGGTCTTGTTCTTGCTGACTCTCTGCCTCTATTTTTCTCCTAAAATGCACCATTATGTTTAGAACTGAACACTCCTGGCATTTGTTTTGGAATGAAGCAATGATAAATCAATACCTGTATATATATCAATACATATCTATAAACCAACATATAGATGCACCCTCATCCCCAGGAATGGGCTGTTCTTTTAGATGGTTGTTGGACAAGGTAAATTTCTCTCAAAAGAAACGTATTTTTCCTTCTCTCCTAACAGAAGAACAAGAGTGAGAACCTCTTGTGTGTTGAAAAAGAACTCAGGGGCTATTGCATGTGAGAGAGACAGCAGGACTTAAACACATACATGTGGTAAGTCTCTTAGTGATTGGAAAGCCTGGCCACCCAGATTTTGAAGCTGGGGCATGGTGACACGTCCCAGATGAAAGGCCAAGCTGTGGTTTTGCTCATTTCTGTGCAGAAAATTATACAAAATCATACAAAATTTCCTCTGCAAAAATTGTACCAGTATGTTGCCTAGCTGTGCAGCTTTACAGAAGTTCAGGACTTTTAAAATTGGGCTGCAGTCAAGCAAAATTCTAAAAGTAGAGAGCAACATCCATAAGGTTCAGATAACTGTTGGTGGTAAATCACTGGTATTTTAACTCAAAAACCTGATCAAATTAGCAACAATGATTTTTAGAAAGCATTTCAGCATGGCAGATTTCTGTAATAGTCTGGCTAGTTTCTACTGTTGCTACTGTTTTCTGTTTTGGTTAGGTTTGTTTTTGTTTTTTATGGTTGTTTTGTGGGACAGAGTCAGAATTTATCTAACGCATGGCTGCAGCCAGCATTGCAGATTGGCTTTTTGCCCATGCAATAAAAATACCTGTTCTGAATTAACCATCAGATGGTTAATTCATGGTTACAAAACCATGATTTTACTTTTCTTTTCGTGTAGCAAGTGTGATTTTCTGCAAAGTCATAAGGTTTATATTAAAACTATTGTTTGAAGGGGGGTAAGGAAGGGCTGAGAAAATTAAAATGAAGGCAGTAGTAAGTGGATGAGGAAATGTAGTGGATATTTGTCTCCTGTGGAAGAAGTTGAATTGATACATCCTATAAATTAGCAGAGTTAAGTCTATTTAATGTGAATTTTTACCCCATTGTTCCTATTAGCAGATCTGATTTGTATGGGGAGCTAAGCCAAGAACTGTCTGGACTACAAACCTTTCACATTTTACATTAGTACCTTAAAAAGGCTTTGTTGTGGATTTGCACTGTACTGCTGGAAATAGCAAAACATTGACATTTCAAAATAGAATAAGCATCTTAACCTTGTAAGAGCTGTAATAAACTATTTACTGTTTTGTTATTACTAGCCCTGGAGCAAACTCTAAAAGAAAGTCTAAACAGCAGAAGCCTCAAATTACCATCCTGCAGGATGGAAGTAAATTGTTTGACCTGATTAAAAACAAAAATATAGGTAGCTGTAAGTGGGTAGGGAGGACCTTTAAAGCACCACCTTTATAGCATTCCATTGAGAAAACATCATTCTCCCAAGAGCAAATGAAAGAAAGAGTGCACTTCAGGGAAGTACAGTGCTCAGTACGTGTCTAGCAAATGTAAAACACAAACCATAACAGACGTGACTTTTGCCCAAATGGCAGGAGTGCAGAAGGGAGCACTTATCCCACAGCTTCTACTCTGGAAGAGACAATATTTTCTTTTCTACTTACTCCAGATTTGTGCTTGAAGAGGAGTAAATAGAGAGGGGGAAAAGGCCAAAGACAATAAAGGTAAATTTTAGCTCCCAAATGCAGCTGTATGCAACAGTAACAGTAGGCTACTCCTGTCCTGTGGATATGCAGGGAATTGGTGAACTGCAAGGATGAGAAAACTACCGGCAAGGGATTAGTGAGAGCAGAACTACTTCCTGCAGGTGGCCTCATCAGGAAGGGAGGTCTCGTTTAGGTGGGAGGAGCAGAGAATACACACACTAGCGCACACACCAGTTCTGATCTCAGCTGCAAAAAGTGCCCACATTAAGCTACATTTAAGGAGTGTAAAACATTTACTGCTGAAACTAACCTTGGGAAAGAGGCTAATTAGTCACTATGGATTGTTCTCTGGAATGATCGTGTCCATGTGCAGTAGTAGCCAACAGAAAATGACAAAATGTTAAGCATTGTCAGGATGAACCTTGAAAACAAGGCAGAGGGTTGTGTTTTGCCTCTGTAAAAAGCTTGGCACTCATACCTTGAATATTTAATGCAGTCCTGGTCTCCACATCCCAAGACAGATGTAGCAGAGTTGGAAGCAGAGAAGGGCAACAAACGCAAAGGATGAAGCATCCCACATATTTGAAGGGTTTGAGCAGCCTGGGATCTTAAATTTGGTAATGAGAAGGTGTGCTAACAGGGTGACTGAAGTTTTCAAGATGATAAATGTAGTGGATTGCATGACTGTAGGGTGGTTTTCCACCCCATCTTGCAGTATTAGGGATACTTGTTAAAACTAGTGGGACATCAGTTTAAAACTGATGAATAGAATACCATTTTACAGAGAAATTTATGAACTTTAGGATCTGCTGCCACAGGAGTTTGTAGAGGTAGAAGAATGAGTGGTTGTAAAAGATTCTAAACAAACTCATGAACAGATTTGTGAGCAGTTACTAAAGGGAATATGGAAGCGTGCACTGTCTGATGTGCCTAATACAATGACTGTGGAAGTTGGGAAAAACAGGTGAAGGGATTTGAAAAACTATCCAGGCTCATATGTTTCCCCCTGTTGATGAACAGATCCTTTTGCTACTGTCAGGGCAGAATGCTGGGCTGGATTAATCATTGTAGTACTATCCAGTAGGCATTTTCTTGCTGATTTTAACAGATACAAAATAATGATATGCTGGTTTTTAATTCAAGTCCCTGCTTCAAGCATAAATTTGAGAATTCAATCCTTTTGAAAATCCTAATAATCTTTCCTTGGTTCGTATTTTCATCTTTTAGCTAGTTCCATATAGTAAAGCACATGCTTTGTTTTTGTTGTTCTTTTAACTATAGACTTGTCCTTCCAAATAGAGGCAGGAATTAATTATTCCATGTCTACTGTATCTCTTACATACACTCATCTCTATATGTATAGATATATCAATGAGCATACACTTTCTTAAAGGGTAATTTCAAAGGTGACAAATGGGGCACTGAAAAGCTGGAGAGTCTGGAGTTTCATGTCTGCCACAATTCCCCCTCTGGCTTTTGTCTGATGTTGAACACCCCAGTCATGCTTGTGTAGTTGCCTCTTTGCGACTCTGGAATGATGGAGCTGGATCTCCCTCATAGGAACTACTAGTTCCTCAGGGCTCCCCTGTGGGCTCTGCCTCTTCGAAAAACTTGAGTGCCAAAGATACAACATTCAGAATGAGACAATTGTTGCAGTCTTTTCATATTGTGCCCTGCTTCTAGAGAAAGCCTGACTCCCACAATGTCACAATCTTTATTTCTAGAAACCATGGTCATTAACAGATAAAATGAAAACACAATAGAACTGGTGATAAGATATTAATAACATTTTGTTCTTATAAGTTACAGCTTATGTGATGTTTTATAACTCTTCTGTTAGATAAAGAAGAGGGATATTCATATTCTCATTTCGCATGCAAATACACCACCATTAATTGTCTTGAGGCTGTATCATCTATCTAGATTGCACAAGAGGTGATTGGATGAACTGGAACCTCCATTTACTAATTCTCTATACGCTTTTCTATGCCCTGGTGGATGTTGTTTTCACTGGAAATTATGATAAAGTAAGAAGTTTCTTATGCTTAAACAATACTCCTATTTGCTTTATGACTGCAGTCTGGCTATCTTTTGACTGTCCGCCCTAGTTATCATGTGAATGTCTGTTTTAATTTCTTTTGCCGTGAGTATATCTGCCTGGAAACTTCCATCCAGCTTGCTATAAAAACAAAGAGGACATTGTTCCGAGAAAATATGTTCTTTATACTGTTGGAAGAAGTTTTTCCCTTGGTGTTAATGTGTCTATATACTCCACTTCCCACTTCTTTTTATCTTGATTGTATTCTGGGCAGGTTCTTACACTGCAGCCAGGACTGTGGTGATTGAATACCTTGTACAGCTAGGCACACTTCAGGGTGAGCTATGGTGACCAAGTTTCCACTCCATTCCTTCTCCTCACATAAAAGGATGTTGTATTGGATCTGGGTGCACATATTCCACAGCTACTAATTGTTTTTGAGTTTCTGCAAACAAAAATAAGGTCAAAGAAAGAAGCATTACAGTAATGCTGGAGAGTTGATATTTTTGGTCATTCTTAATCTTAGTTTTAATGTTTCAGGCTCAGAAATGAAAAGAGAGGTAAAATTATGCATCCTGAACTCAGGAGCAGCATCCCTAACACGAGGGAGTGCTCAAAAAGCACTGCTGTCCAGATTGATAGTAGTGGAAAGTGCCCAAAAATGTGGCACTACTTGATCTTATTGTATTGGATATTTATTTGCAAGGGCTTGTCACAAATACTGATTATTATGGTTTAATTCGGTGGCCAAGTAGGTAAATTGCTGCTAACAGAAGAAAATCTCAGCTTCTGCTTTCTACACACAGAAGCACAACTGTGCACTGCACTTTGGTTAGTATTTCTCGAATTAAGTTTGGGGGCAATGGCCTGCAAGCACTTGCAGATTTTATCATTTGTGGCCATATAATGTAACTTGTTACAGGAGGCTTCAGAGTTGTGAAATGTAATTGGGGGAATTCAACAACATACCTTGCCAGACAAATGTCAGCAGCAGGTCCTTACCAGGTTTTCTGCAAACTGCTGGAGAACTACTTTACTGCATTCTGCTTACTGTGATGTTGAGAAAAGATACTTTCATTTATGATGTCTGAAGAGCTGTGTCTTCACCTGTAGCTTCAGTTGGCAGTGCTGCTGCACAAAGTTGATGGAGCACATTATGGATTTTTCACTTGCGTGGAAGAGGAAAATCAATTTCCATCTAATAGAGCAGGAGGTCACTAAATACTACTAGCTGCTCTGTGACACTGTAGACTTAAGCAGTACTCCTATGAGGCAGAAAAGAGTAGGGAATAGGATCCTGGAGTGCATTAGTACACAGATAAATAGAGAGGAAAATTAGACAGTGAAAAAAAAATGGTCTGAGAAATGAGAGTAAGCTGCAATTTTTTAAAGAATATCAGGACATAAACTCTGCACACAGAAGCTGGAACAACTGCACCTGAGTCAGACTTGCTACATAATTTTCTTATGATGGAGAGCTTGAACTTGCGTGCACACAGTAAATCTACTACAGGTGAGACTGTAGGTCATTTAGTAAAAGAGTGCTGCATCTCTCAGTGACATACAATGTTCTGCAATTGCAAGAAAATTGAAATGATGTAGGCAGGTCACTGCTGGAACATATTTAGGAGACATAGGTATGAATAAATAAACAAAGAAATGGAAGGAATCCAGATAATATCCTAGAAGCTAACTGAACAAAGCTGTGCCATTATCCTTGTGTTATACAGTGATTATTTTGGGAGGGGAATGACCAAGAGAGCCGGTGGGACACAAAGGACCTACATACATCTGTGGATAAAAGCTGAATATAGTTTCAAACTGTGATAAAATAATCAGTTTATATTTGTGTAAAATGAGATTTGGTGTTTTGGTTTCTTGGTTTTTGTTTTGGTTTTTTTTTTTTTTAGTATGAGAACATGGCTGAATGTTCTGTCCTTGTTTGTAACTGCCAGGTGACAAATTCATTACATGGAGAAGCACCCACCTGAGGTTTAGTGTTCAGACTAGTGTTCAGTGCTGGCAAGCTTTGCTGCTGAGAGGTGTGTGTGTGTACCATCCTTTAAAGTGCTGCAGACAGGGATGAGGTCAGGCTGAAGCAACCTGGTGACCCTGCTCATACAGGTTCCCTAAAGGGTGGTCATGACCATGTGTGTTCAGTAGCTGAAAGAGGAGTGACCCAAACCCAAATCGACTTAATGAGGAAAAACCAATGACTTAGGAAGTGTTTCTGTAGGATTTGTATCATCTGAAAGAGAAACACTGCATTGGGAATTGCAGGAAGATACTGGAAGACAATAAGGAGAAGCCAAAGGACTTTTGTTTGGAGGTGTAGGACAAGCAGTTAGTGCAGCGAGGCAACTAAATAAGCCCAGACAATTGAGAAGGTAAGGGACTGGGGAGATCAAAAAAACAAACCCTAAAAATTCATCACTTCCATCTCTCATTTATTTTCCAGATACCCACAATGAACAAAGTGTGGATCACTTTACTCCACAGAAGAGCATGTAAGAATGAAAAATATACATAAACCTGAGATGCCTTCTCAATTTAAACACTCTCTTATTGTGCAAATCGCTCAGTTGACTTTAGGAAGGATAATACTGTCAGAGAATGATGTCAGAATAAAGTCTTAAAGAGATCATCAGTGGATAAAACAGAGTTATAGTCCTGTCATACCAGCTCAGGATCGATTAGAACATGTTACAGTTTTACTAGGAGGAGTTTACTCATTATCAGCACTTGCAGCAGTAGATTGTCATGGAAGCAAACACATGCCAAAGTAGAGTCAGTATATCAAAGGGAGAGGTTCTTCAGGAAACAGGCTTAGTCTCTTTCTTTATAGCTAGAGGTATCATACAGTAACAAAAGAACTATTAAAAAAAAAAAAAAGTACTCCCTTAATTTAATTGAATTTGCTCAGTACTTTATAGAATTTATGAGAGTAGAGAATTTATGAGAGTGAGACATATATATCTACTAAGCATCTATTCCATCTTGAATTATATTCTCTTGGGTCAAATTTTTGGAGTTTCACTGCACAGGCAATGAAGCAAAGAATGGATCCAAATTGGTTTTAAATTAATCAAACTTACAGTTAAAAAGCAGAATGTCATCACTTAGGTTAAATGTCAGTTGTTCATCTTCACTTTCATGTAGTTTTTTGAGCTTACCATAATTGACCTTTTCAAGTGTAACACCCAGTTAAAACCTGGAGAAAATGACAATATGATAAGAGAAGGACAATTTCAGTTATGACAAAGTCATTATATAGAAGATGAGATATGGAGACGTTAATTAATCTCTTCTCACCATTTTCCACAGTAGGGCAATTACACTTTCGGATTGATGCTAGTTGTAATGGATGTGATATCACAGCTGAATTAAAGGTGGGCAAAGAAGGTACGAAAATGACTTTAAAAGGAGTGAGAAAAGCTTAATTCAAAGCTACAGAAGTGAGTGGAAAGGTTATAATGATTTCTGTGAGTTTCATATCAGGCCTTTAGTGCAAAATTGGAGATTTTTTCAGGTTTAGATAACTTGAATAAGGTAGCTACCCTTTTGCCTACTGAATTGCCTTTGAATTTCACTCTTTGATCCTCTTTTTTTCCAGTCACAGACTGTTCTGTGTTAAAATGGCACAAACTTTCTTTGGAAGAAGAATGAAAACACCTTGTTTGGGGCATCCCTGAGTAAGTATGCCAGCCAAGGAAGTTTCTTATATGCCCCTCCTTGTCTATGTCACTGCAGTCTGACTCTTCTTGCTACACCACTGAGTACAATTAGCATCTGGCAGCAGGTGCATTTTTATCTCAGCTTATGAGAAAATTCATTTTTTGCAGTAAGCTGTGAATGTTTAGGACACAATAATAGCTTGTCTTGCTTGAGTGCACCAGAGCATGTTGGAAAGTAAGCTGTGTGCTAGCTGGGAGTCAGGCAGTGCATGCATGGGCAAGGTTTGTGCCAAGAAGGAATTGCTTCCCTTAATATTTGGCAGATGAATAATATCAATGAAGTCAGTGGGTCTGTTCACAAACTTACACACTTTGCCAATTTGGGGGCAGTCTGCTCAGTTGCTGGGCTGCAGAAACAGAGCTTTAGCCTGCTTTGGTTAAACCAAGTGATAATAACCTCACTGGTTTTAGAGGGACAAAACACAAATAAATGAAATATGCTAAATTGTCACAGTGAATGGAGTGTTGATCAGAAGTCTTATTTCCAACAATTTGTTGTCGGTTTGGGGCCATGCAAGTTATTCTGGGATGGTTCTTGTATTTCTAGAACAGGCAAAACTCCATTGGCTTCACACCCCATTTTGCTGACAGTAGCATTGATTCAATATAGGTTTGGTCTTCATCATTATCCCAGCTTTCCCCAGTGAGCTACAGTATTGGTCTTCTACTGGCATTGAATGTCAGTCTTTTAGTGACATCTGCTACTTAAAAGGTCTTCTTAGATATTTCATCATTTGTTCCTGAATCTTCAATAGTTAATAAAATCCTTTGAACCAAATAATTATATTAGCACTACAAATAAACTGAGTGATTTCATTACAGTTTACGTATTTTATTTTGGCTTTCATTGTTATGAGAACCAAGCAGATTGCTACATGTGGGAAAGAAAACCAGTTTTATCTGGAAGACTATTTAATATTTTATGAAACTAAAATGAATCTGTGCTTAATAATGTGTGGACTCAAAATGAAAGCACTCAATCCTTCTTGGGGGTGAGAATACAGGCACTTTCAACAAAGAAAAATACATTTAAGAAAAAGCCTCCTAGTTTTAAACATATCACACAGTTTAAAATCTCCTGTCTGACACAACATTTATACATTAAGGTATATAATGAAGAACCATACAAAGCCCACTAAGGGTGATGGAAATCTGTCCACTGATTTCAATGAGTGTTGACCCAATACTTTTAATGGCAATTAATAATTTCACAAGAACATGCAGTCTGCAGAATTGGATTTAATCCCCACCTGTCACCAGAAACATGACCTTCATCAGCACAGTCCTTCCCCCCCATGACTGTAGTTATTCATGTGGAGGATAGGAGAGATTTGGGCATGTGACCATTCCTGGACGTGGCATGAGGCCCAGATAGTCCTCCAGATTTTATCAAGTGCCCTTATTTTATTTGGCCTCCTCTCCATAAGGAGACTTCAGGCAACTTTTGGTTGCAGATATAGTGCCATGCATTTAGGCTAGCAGACAGCCTGTTATGCAAGAGGCTGTGTGTGGGAAGTCCTGAGGGGCCATAAGTATAGCCCAGTGGCTCCCCCATTAGGTGCCCCCAAATTCTCTTAGATTCCGAAGTTTAAGAGAAATATTATTGAGTTGGAAGCATGAGGGGCAGAATGTGACAAAAAAAAAGGAAAAACAGTTGGCAGTTCTTCAAGATCAGCTTGTTTTCATTGGAATTAAGAGAAACACAACTTTTTTTCTCTATCAAATTTTTTTCTCTTTGCAACCATCAGAACTTACTTCAGTCATGGTAGAAGTAACTTCTCAATGAAGAAACAGCAAAGGATAAAGGAAAATGGCAAAACCTCTGTAGACATACCAGAAAACAAGATGGATTTTCTATTATCCAGATAAATGAAAAAAGGCAGAATGAACATGATAACACCACACAAGACTCAAAACAAGAAATAAGTGTACATACAAGCTAGATTTCAGGGTCAGGAAGGATAAAAATGAAAGCAAAGCTCTTCCTTCACCTGGCTAAATCCACAGCAGGAGGCTGGGAACTTCTCTGTACTTTTGAAGGTTGTTGGCCACAAGAAAGTGTGAAAGGAATTTGATAAGCCCAATGTTCCTAAGATGAGTGAGAAAGCAGAAAGTTATTCTCTCTTTTTAAAGTGTCAATTCAGAAAGTAGAAGAAAGGATTAGATGACTATGATGAAGAACCAGGAACTCCTCTGTTCATATACTTCTTGATAATCAGAAAAGATAGAGAAATAACTCATAAGAGGAAACATTTATGATTTGCTGATCCTATTACTGAATAGACACAGAGTTCAGACAAATGAATTCCAATGATAAAGATCGGGAACTCTGCAGCAGTGAGTCCAGTTGAAAAGAAGAAAGTGACCAGAGGTTATCCGAGTAGACACAGCTTGTTTTTCTGTACTATGACATGCTGTACTATATTACAGATGTACAGAGATGACTTTTTTTCCCCTTGCCTCACTTCACTTGGATGTGAAAGGATCAAGTTTATGATACTCAGAATTTAAAAGAATAGGTATTGTTTAGACTGATGTTCAATTTAATTTTCAGGGTTTACTTTTCTTTTTAAAAGTAGTCGCATTTTCAAAACTGAAACTAGTTTTAAAAGTTCACTTTTAAAATGTCAAAATGGAACACAAGGTGTTGGAGGTTTTGTTTTTTTTAAGTTTCCTCAAATTTGGAATTTTCATATATAATTTTGCTCAACTCATACTTGCAGTTTTCAATGCACAATATATTTCACTAACAATTTTTGAGAAAAAAAAAAAATAGAAAGCCAATAACTGCAATGAGATTGGTGCAGGAAGGAAAATCATATCTGACTTGAGTTCTCCATTGGGCCAGAAAGAAAATATAGACGGGCTTGTATTTACTGATGCTGAGAGACTGATGGATATGGGGAAGGCTAGGGATGACTGCAGGAAGTTTGGGATCCCAGTGACCAGAAGATATACTTTCCACAGGCCTGGCGAGCAGCTGCTGTGTGACACAAGTGATAATTTAAAGTAACATCACAATCATGGATGAAAGCAATTTAAATGTCAGTAGGTCAATTCATGCTGTATACTGAAATCCACAGAATAAAAAATTAGATCACCTTTAATTTGCAGCTGCTGGCTTGTAGAAATTCTATGTGAAGTTGAACAGTGAAGCTTTGTAGGTAATGGAGTTGATCATAGTCCAGTACTTATCTCTGTCACACAGAGCTGTTTGGACTTCAATGTTTGCAAAGGGCTTTGAGACAGCAGGAAAGAAATTATTATTTTATTGTGAGGAGGTAAAAGGATTTCTGGATGCTTGGGAAATATGAAGTGATCATTTCCTGACTTAGTGCAATGAAGCTCATTTGAAGAAATAACAGGAGAGAGACTTCTCCCCACGCAATTCAAAATATTTAAGGAAGCCTAGAAAATTGCTTTCACATACAGCATAGTGAAGTAAGAAGGCAGAATCAGATTGTCCCTGGTATAGAAAGTGAATCATAGAAATGGAAAACAAAGAAGTAAAAAATGAAGGAAGTGTAAATACAGTGGTAATCTTTAATACGAAATTATTATTTAGTATTAATCAAATCTCAGCTAGACTAATAGGCAGAACTTAGGAAGCACTTATGTAAGTTAGGGATCACTAATCTTGATCAATTTTGTACTGAACATCTGGTCCAGAAGACCAAAATACCAGATTTAAGATAATGTTCTTTGGTCATAATTACTGAAAGGAAAGAAAAACACTTGAAATTAGTATATATTTTTAAAATGGACGCATAAGTAATAAACTCTACATAGACAGTAATTTCAGCAAGACACCACCAAGAAAGTTAAGAAGGTAAAAATCTGTCCTCCAAAATAAAATACCACCCCAAAGAAGTGCGGGGAGATAACTTGCCTGTAATCTCTGACACAGCATGGGTATCTACAGAGAACATAATTTTTTTTTTCATTAGCAGAATGAAATGAATGTCAGTGAACCATCAATTCTGTTTTCAGGAACAAAAATGAAGTTTCAATGAAAAAGGTCTCATACTCAGATTTTGTGTCAAAAAAAGGAGAATATTAGCACCTCACTGTTAATAAACTTCATTTACTCTTCAGGTCAGCTCTTTCACCTTATATTCAACAGACTTGACACTGTGGCTGCCTTGTGTCTAACCTTGCATCCTTTTTCCTCCTGCCCTTCCAACAGCTAGTGGTTTCCTTTTAAAGCATGTGCTGCATTGCTGTGCCATATATAGAGGTGTGAGTTACCATTCCAAACCCAGTTTAAGCCAGCTTGTTTGACTGGAAGCAAAATGATTACATGTTATGGCACACTGCCCAGGGAGCACTGCTAACGCTGTTATAACAGACTAGCTCAAGCATTCATGTGCTGTCTCACGCCTTAAATTCATACCCCATCTCTTCTAAAGTACATGCAAAAGCTGCATTGATCATGTGCATTTCTAGTATAACTTCTCAGCAGTATTTTGAATCCGAAAGCAGATAACACTTATTTTCTCTATGTGTCATGCTGAACAGGAATGATTGTAAAATATTAAAATGTATTCAGTTTTCTATTAAGCATAATAATCACCTCTGTGACTAACACACAAAAAAACATAGAGTCATGGAATATACAAGTTTCCTCTTTTTGTTTTCTTACCATATAATCATTGCTTCCCTGTTTCAAGGCATTGAATTCATATTGGTTATGTTGTATATCTGTGATGGCACTCATTATAACTGCAAAAACTTCCTCTAAGGACTATTTTTCATCAAAATAACAAAAAAAAATTATCTTTTTTCCAAGACAGAATAGACTTTGTCTTTTTAAGTTGTTCATTTTCACTTCTACTCCTCTCAAATCCTTGAAAAAATAATACTACAGACTAACACAACTGAAGTGGCAGTGAGAGAATTATGCCAAACTTTAAGGATGTCCTGATGGCCTATCAGTTGGTATCAGTTTTCTGTCTCTTGAGTGCTGTAGAGCGTGTAATCTGTTCTGATAGGCAGATGGATGTGTAAGTTTGATCTGCTGACACAGTACTAATATCCCCATTAGACCCAATGATTAATGATGTATTGTGCTGTGTTCATGCCTGCCTTATCCATCATGTACCTGGTTATCGGGGGCAGAAAAAAACTGCAGACTCTTTATGTTATCAGTCAATAGCTTTGTTAGTCTAATTGCCAGTAATAACAGTCTTACTGGTAGAAAAGGTTCTATTCACAAACACTCTACATTTTAGAATTATGTTCCTTCACAGTTTTACTAGCTAGTACCTACAGAAATACGTATTTCAGTTTATTACTTCAAGCATTCACTTTTGCTATTTTGTTCTATAAAAGCTCCTTCAAAACTTCGCAGGACAACGAATTATATCAACAGTGAGACAAAAGTCAAGAGCAAATTAAGTCATGGGAAGTTTTAATCTCAGAGCTTTAGCTGGATCTCAAGTGAAGTTACCAGAAAGACAGTAAACCTAATGGGCGTGCTCAGTTTTGAATTGTACCATAACTTCAAATGTTTTGAGATAAAATTTATTCCATTAAAAACTATTTATACAAGGTCCAATAAGCTACACTAACCTCACAAATGTCTTGGCACATATCTTAGGAGAGTGAGAGGAAGACAGTGAACCTCATGTAAAAGGAATAAATTGTAATGGGCAGCACATGGGGGCAGTCAGCTTCTGTAGCGGTTAAGAGGCATCACCAGTGTCACTTTGGTAGATAGGCAGTCAGCAAGTATAGTTAGGCAATATTAAGCTATTTGGACCAAGAGTACAAACTGAAAACATTTATGTGTTTGTGACATAAAATCTTATTCCAGCAAAAAGCACAGTGAAAGTCGTGGTTGACTTCATCAGAGCAGCAATTCCATTTATAGATGTTAGTGCCGCAGAGAAACATTATGATCACTCAGTTAAAAGCTTGTGAAGACTTGGCATAAAATTCCTTTGAAGAAATCCTGAGTCCTGCCTAATGGTGATGCACTTAAAAGGCATCACATCTCATAGGAAGAGAGGCAACTTAGATTTAAAGAATTCAAGTGCTGGGTGATCTGTCACATACCTCAAAATCTGTTACAGTACTAGACTAGTGAGAAAAATGTGCACACATTTTCATTTCAAGTTTTGTTCATTTTCATTTTATCCAACTTTCAGTTAATTCTACTCAACCAAAGTGCTGTCAAGAATGAGAGGCTTCTCCCCTCACATATATCTATAAACTGGAATCAAATTCCCTCTAAACTTTGCTAGGGTGAGCTCTCTTTGCTAGGTTGAGCTCTCTACAGCTCAATGTGTTTTGCAGGTCTCCCAGTCCTCCTTTCAGAACTAGATTAGTTTATAGTGGCAGCTGACCTTAGGCAAGTCTTTATAGTATTGCCATTATTTATTTACAAAGAGCTGTCAATTGTTGCTGTTCAGTGACCTTGTAGAAGCAAATATAGGAGCAAATATATACAGCCTGGGGAGCAGTTGGAGGGGTGCTGACACTACCCTTGAGTAATTTTTGTTTGACAACATCAAAGAGCTCAGCAGGTTTTTCAGGTGGTTTCTAAACTCTTGGTTGAATCAGATGCCAAGCCATATAAGAAGCCTGTTTGCTGTCTGTGGCTCAGTCCCAGCAGATGCCAGGTAGAGCAGGGTTTGCAGAGGGTTGCTTTCTGCCTCAGTGCTGTGTACATTCAGGATGCTGTCATGGATTGCAGCTCCCAGAAAATGCTGCATGTCTCAGAAAGAAAATACTGGGGTTTATTTCCTCCTCCACCCTGGACAATTCTGAACAATTTTTTTTTTAGGCAGAAGCCTGATCTTTTTATTCATGTTTTAAAAACTGTACATCCATGCAGGAGGGAAGCAATTGCTTGAAAGAGAATACAGACAGAAGGAACACAGCTAGCTTCTTAGCTAATTTTAATAACACCTTGCTTAAATAAATAAATATTTCTACACTATTTGAGTGAAAAGGAAAAAGGTTTTTTAGCCTTTAATTAAATGAATATGCAGGCCTTGCATAAGATTTCATCTTCTTGTTTGTGCTTCCTTGAGCACTGAGATGCATTATAGTTTTAATAAAGTTGCATCAATAAAATTTCATGATTGCCACATTTACATTGCTTTTCAATTGAGCTAAATTATAGCTGTATCCTTTAGCTCAGTTTTGATCAGTCACATTACCAGTATTATATAAAGTCAAAGATTTAGTTAAGTAGAAAATATGAATGAGAGTTAGCTCTTTTTAATTGCTAAAAATCAAAATAATTTACCTCTTTACCTAATCAGAGAGAAATATGTTGAATCCATATACAGGAAACCTTATTGACAAATGGCCTAAATAACTTTTCAATGTATTTTCATATTTCATTCATTTAATGTCTTCTTTTAGATCTTGTTCACTTCCTAAATCTGACATAGTAACATTGGTTAATATGTAAATGCACAAGTCTTATTTACTCTCTCGAGCATTTCACTCAGACTTATATCAACACTTATTATTCTTTTACCCTTGAATTTTATTTATTACACCCAAACAAAAACTAAAATTCCAGCAAACCACTCAAACATAATTTGACAAAAGTGCATGTTTATTTTCCCTTTAAAACAACTAGAAACCCTGATTAACGGGCAGCTGAACAGATCTCTTTATTTGCTATATTGACTGTGCATGAAGCAAACTTCTTTGACAAGTTTGACTGTCTTGTTTACATTTCTGCACAGCTATGGCACCCTCAGAGAGCCAGCAAGATAGTAATTAGCAGTTACATATTCCTTTTCCATAAACTGCATGCCCTCCTCACTTGCCAGCCGCTCTGCTGAGGGTAGTGTTAGATTAGGACTTCAGCACTCACAGGGTGGCTCTCTCTTAATCATGCAGGTGGCAGGAAAGTGTTGTCTCACCTTGCAGTTGTGCAGTGCCTGACTTCAGTGGAGCTGCCTCAATTTACCACACTCTAAGATGTGGTGATGTATCTGAACCCTGCTGCTCTCTCACTAACAGCTCCACTGAAGTCAGGCACTGCACATCTGTGGAGAAAGACACCAGCTGTGTGTCTGTAACTGCCTGTTTTTTTCATCTCATTGTGCTCAGTGTTCTGGGTTTCAAAACAAGTAGTTTAATTCCTTCTTGATTAATAGAGCTCTGTTTGGATGTTAGGTGGGCTTGGACCAGGTGCCAGGAATACAAAGCATTCAGTCCTCCAGGCAATTCCAGATGAAACGCTTCAGAGAACTTGCCAAGATTTTTGTATTTTCACTCAAAATCCTTCCAAAACTTCCAGCACCATCTAGCTTAACCTTTGCATGTAGGCAGGTTGGATTTTTCATGTGAATAATATCACAGTGTAGACTCTAAAAACCAAAAAAAATATAATGTCTCTTTCTTGCAATAATTGCTACAAATGGGAAGTGACTCATTTTCCTTCATTGCCCTTGCAGTACCCCAAGAACATGATGTTACTTGTTACTGCTTTTAATTCATGTAGTAAATCTCCTGTTTCCTGTTTGTTTCTGAGACAGCAGCACTTTTACTCACACTAAATGACATTTGAGCAGTTCCTATTGTGACCATTTGCAAGGCTTTGAGAATCTCAAATAGGATTTGGATGGTTGAGAAGCCTGCCTTTGGTCTGACAAAAAGATATCTCTAAGCTGTTTTCTACAACTGTGTCCTTATACAAGTCGTCTGATTTCCTCTGAATCATGCACCCAGAGTTAAGTCTGTGTGAAAAATGCTTTGCTGGGTTGGAATAAAATGGTCATTAAGCGTCTCAAAGAAGCGAAGCTACAGAGGCAGTGCTGATGTTAGGCGTCTTACTAGGAAAGTCAGTAGGGATTTTTTCCCTCTCTCCTCCTACTGTTTTTGTTACCTGCTGTTGCTCTCATATGAAACATGAGCACAGGGGCAGATATTGCCAGTGGGGAGGCCTGAGGAGAGCCAGCAATGCAACTACGGAATTGGTGGGAATCCCAATGGCTCCTTAATGTGCTGGCCCACAAGGGGCAAAAAAGCAACATCATCATCCCAAAGCATCCCAGGAAAAGACCTGTAACCACTGGAATCACCATTATCTCTGCTCTCTGTTCCCAGCTGTGGGTAGTCGCCTGCTGTGAAATTGGCAATATCCAAAGTTCAGTCAAATGCAAAGTAAACAAATGGAAACAACAGAGATAAATATTTGCTTCCTAAACCCTTGGAGTGATAGGAGATTTCAGTAACACTTGTCATGGATTGAAAAATCATTCAGGCTACTAAAATCCCTTCCCCTAAATATACAAAAAAACTCTACCCTCTTTAACTATACCTCAGCCTAGGCCAGCTCCAAGGAGATCAAGGGACAGTTCTTGTGACAGCAGAGTAGCTCTTAACTTTACACTGACTTTTTTGCTGCCCTCTGGTGCTCTGTGCTGCAAACGGGTCCAAAACTAGTGCTGTGATGAAGATAGAAGCCAACTGCTCCTTTGTCAAAGGTTTATTTATATTATAGTGGAACTATCTCTGGCAAAATTACAACAAGGGATTACATGAAGATAGAAAACAGAATAGGCACTTTACTTATTATTACATCATACTTCTGGGGCCCACAGTTCTACCCTAAAGGAAGAGATTTCCCACAATGATTTTCAGACTTTACCATTTTCCCACAGAAGTGAGACTCACTCTCCAAGTCTTTTCCTCACTTTGCTTACAGCTGTAAACCAGGGCATTCAGGCTTGTAAATTACCTTTACAGAACAATACATTTTTATTTGACATGCGATTACTTTTACACATACACTTTTTAGATATGGACACAGATAGGGAGGGCAAATTTTCATGTGTCTCAGCCAAAGAAGTGAGAATAATTTATCAATGAGGCAATGAGAAGGGGATCTTTCTGATTCAATTTTACCATGGCATGCAAAGACCACTGAGGCAATGAGAAGGGGATCTTTCTGATTCAATTTTACCATGGCATGCAAAGACCACTGAGGCAATGTAGTCTGCAGGACATGGCTTCTCAATACTGCCCATGGCATTACTCGTCTGAATGACTCAGGCTACATGGTGCAGCCAATATATATATGTATGCAGTAACATCTGGCAAGCTACTGAAACTGAAACTGCTGACTGCTTTTTAAAGTATCTTTTATTGATTTTGTGTAAACCATAAAGAACTGCTTTTGATTATCTGGCAAATCCGCATTCTAATACTTTAACTTTCCAGTGTGAGTTTGTAACACTCACAGCTGAAATGAACCTTGGATTTATTAGGCAGAAAAAATCTCCTGGAAAGAAAAAGATGAAATATCCCATTGCTACTGACTTTTCCTAGAATGATCATTTTGTATTCTGGCTTCATACAAGAATGACTTTTCATCCAGATGAATAGAGTTGCCCTTCTGAATTTTTTGAAGGAATTTATCCCACATATTCCATTATCATTCATAATGGATTCACACAAGTGATGTGTCTGCCTTTCAATAAACAAGCAGGTGTTAGTTCACAATTTTGTTCTTGACAATATCCTTGACAAAGGACCATCTTATTCTTAGACTGGCATCTTGCAAAAAGAGCATCTTAAATTACTGTTCATTTTTGTCTCAAAAATATATGAAAGATATTGAATCACCCCTTTCCTGTGCAGTTCTGTACACTATTTTCCTTAAAATAATCACATTTTTGTGTCCTCTGCAAAAAATGTCATATCTTATAGAAAAATAAAGTGTTTGGCTGCAGAAACTGGGAGTGGGGGAGGTGTCCTGTCCAAAAAATGAAGACCAAGTCAAGAAAATGCAGGCAAGGCTGAAATCAAATACTTTCTGACCATATGTAGCAATACATTTCTGACTGCTTTTCAATTTGAACTTAAGGTTATAGAACATACAGGTTCTGACTGTGTTAAAGACCAGCCACTCTCTTTCACAAGGTTGCTTAAGAAATTGTATTAAAATGAATGTGTCATTCTCCAACTGAAAAAATTGAGCTGAAAGGTCAGTAAAATAGGTTAGCTATAGTTCCACCCCTCCAATTAAGTTTCTCCTGTGCCTACAGTTCTAGAGTTTTGCGGTTTTTCCACCATGGTTAAATACCTTCTCATTTATATATAATTCCCTCTCACCATTATTCTATGTTAATAGCAGCTCTCCTTCCCTCCAGTGCTCTCCCTGGATCCTGAGAACAGGCAGATATGGCAGAATCTCACCAATGCTCAAAGAGCAAGGTGTTTCTACTATTGACCCTATAGGCCTGCAGAGGTTTGCAAAAAAGACAGAGCCTGGTTTTTGGTTTTTTTTGAACTTGGAAACAGCAAAGAAGCACAGTGACTTTGTTGGACAAGGAGCCAAACACCAGTGAATTTTCCTCTGCTGGCACCTGTTTGACAAGGTGACTCAGGCTAAAAAGCACACTTTGGGAAGATGAATTTGCTGTTTTGCTAAGAAATTTTGAACTGTCACCCTTGGGCACTGCCTAAACGTATACAAATTGTTTCCAGACACTAACCTTAGAGCATGATATTCATCACCCCTATAGACCGTAATCCAGCTTTAACCCAGTCAGGCACAAAATCTTCTCAGCCACAAAATTTGCCCATGGTGTATATAAAGTATTTGAGAAACAAAATATGTACAATAAAACTTTGTGTACATTCTGAACTTATTTTCTTGCTCTGAGGGATATATTTATTTGGCTAGAAAAGAAAAAAATACCTCAAGCAACTGAATAAAGCTGGTCTAGTTAACAACTGCCTCTTCATAGTGGTGTCACTGCTCAAACATCTCAGATTTGAAAATTGGTCATATACATGTGCACATTCCAATGCAAGTCTCCAAAACAAAGTACGTGCCTAATGAGTAACCTGTGACTGAATTAAAAACAAAAGCACAATCACTATTTTCCATAAACGATATTCAGAAAAAAATGCTATACAAATAATTTATTTAGTAGGACTTGCTCTTGTTCTCCAGAAACACACAGAACAGCAACTGGTAGTAAGATGAAAAGGTGTGGTTTTTGTGTTCTGCATGAACTTGAAGAAACCAGTCCCTCCTCAATTTTTCCAGCCTGTTAAATTCCAGTTAAGGCACAGAGCCACTGATGGCTGTGGTGATTCAAATTAGGTGACAGACAGAAGCTATATTGCTGAATGGATTTTACAGTGCCTTCAGGTCAAACCTTTGTGTCTCAGAATAAATGCAGCTGCATTAACTGACATCTCAAAGTGTTCCATTCCTTGCTGCCTGTGCTCAGTTCTGTTGCCTACCTTGCTGCTGGAGCAGTGAATGAGTAGCAGAATGCTCTCAAGCACAGGTAGTTGCTGTGCTTGGTGACTTCTGAAACTTATTTTCAGACTTCCTGTTGCCTTTTAATCTGAACCCTATAACATCTCTTGTGCAGCTATCTGGAGACTGAATGGCTTCCTGTGGGCATTGCTGCTTCCATGGAAACATGGTGAGATTGTAATCATGCAACCAAGAGGGAAGAAAACTGGGGTGGAAAATCCAAGGTAATTTTTTCCACCCTTTTTAAGATTTCTGTCTCTATGGGTTACACTTCTGCTTCAGGATGCATTCATACACACATCAGAAGGTAGGTTGTTGCCCAAGGAGTCTTTCATTCCCAGGCTCTTTATGGATATTGACATCATAGAATCATGGAATGGTTTGGGTTGGAAGAGACCTTAAAGGTCCTCTAATTCCAGCCCTACTACCAACCTTCCACTTGACCAACTTACTCAAAGCACCACCCAGCCTGGACTTGATGGGGCATCCATAGTTTCTTTGGACAATCTGTTCCAGTATCTCACCACCCTCATTTCTTCCTAATAAAGAATTTCTTCCTAATATCTAATCTAAACTGACCCTAATTCAGTTTAAAGCATTACCCTTTGTCTGTCACTATATGCCCCTGTATAAAGACCTGCCCCATCCTTCTTGTAGGTCCACTTCAGGTACTGGAAGGTGCTGTGTGTCAGGTCTGATCTCCAGTCACTTTTACCATTGCTATCCTTGCCCTAGTCTGGTAATGGCTGCAAATACCCTTCTCTAACAATTCTTAATGGAAAAAATAGGAGTCCATATCCACTGCTCCTTAGCAGTTCTAGACAAGGAGGAAAACAGAGCAGATCCAATCCTATATATGGTGGTGTAAACCTGATATGGCTGTTCCTGGCAAGCAATTGCTCTTGATTTATAAAAATGTAAACAGACTAGAATCCTTCTGTGAGAGAGAACCTGTTTCTCAATCAGAAAGAACAGTAGTCATCTTTGCAAATAATAACCACTAGTTACTGTTACTCTTAGCAGTGTTTTCTCTAAAAAGGAAAAAAATGCTACCTGCTGGAATTTTAATGCAGTGGTTTTTTTCCTGAAAGTTTCAACATGTTCCCCACTATAATTTTCTGTTATTCTTTCTCTTTAGGATAGTAACTTTTTATCCTTGCATCTGTTCAAAATAAGTGGATGCAGCATATGTCCCTTAAATAGAGCCTCTGAATTATTCCTACATAACCTGGATCAGAACTCTCCAGATTGTGTAGCTTTTTCTCTGGAAACCTGCCAAGGTCAAGGAAAGACATTAAAAACTTCAAGCCTGATGTAGTTCTTTAGAGATAAATATAATCTGAGGGATTTGAATTTTTGCTCATCAGTGTGGACTTTTCACTTAGGACTCTTCATATGAGGTTTCCTCACCCTACTACCTCATCCTTGGAAATAAAAAGTTCACTTCCTGTGACTTTTTTATTTTTGTTTTGTCGTTTTGCTTTTTAAAGGAAGACAGAAACATAAGTAAAAGGAAGAAAGAGAAAACTCACAGCTAAGGAGCTGTGGGGCTTGGGAATCTCTTCAAGATTTGTCTCACACATTTCTTTGTGCTTGAGCACTCTCAAGTTTTCAAGAGACTATGCGGCAGAAAGGATCCTGTATGACTCATTCACAGCCTGAATCTAGACACTGAAGTGCTACAAAACTGGCTCTTAGGAGTATCAGCTTTCCCGAAGGTCAGTGACATGCAAGAGTTTAAGCCAAATCTGAATGCAGACCTTAGGCAGTCAAGTTATTTGGTGCCTAGGAAAGCTTTACTTCTTGCCAGAGACTGAAGAAGGAAAACAAAACCAGCATAACTGGTTTTGGCTCCTCTTACTGTCTCATTTCTCAGTATGATATTTGTACCTATTAAATCACACCTTTTTTTCAAGGGGAAAGCAGCACAGAGAGACAGTTAATGGTAAATAAAGTCCTGATCCATGTCTGCTGAAAATAAGCTGTAACCACCACAGTGAAGCAATGCAATAACAGAAAAGCCATCCTATTTTTTAGTCCATGACACTCCTGAAGCATATACCCACAAGGCAGAGCATCAGCTTTCCTGGTAATATTCCTGAGTCAAGCAGGCAGACATTCCAATTTAAACTCGTTACACTTGAAATCCCTTTTGCTTAACACTTGTTCACCCACCTTTTAGATAAAGGGCTATCAATTCCTATACTAAGTCATGGGGAACTTCCTGCAGTTTGAACACAGCTTTTCCCTGGATTGAATAGAAAACTCCTTTAGATATCTGCAGCAGCACTGCAGGAGTACATCATGCAGTTGACCACACCATATGTGATTAAATTCAGGTACAGGGGAACTATGGTTAAGGCTTCCAGAACAAGCTCTGAGACCACTGATTTGTATCAGCAAGTTATCACACCTTCCTCAGATGGACTAATTATTTACAGGCAAGAATAACTGCTGCTGCCAGAACTAAAAATTGCATCTCTCCCATCAAATGCTTACCCATTGAAGTAGCTGCCCTCAGTTAGGCCTGTTAAGCAGCATGGCCAGGTGGAAAAACATGGGGTTTTAATTTATCCCAGCTAGCTCCTGGCCAGTTTTAGGATTTTTTACAGTTGAATTTGTCTATTCACACAATAGATACTGAGCTCAAAAATTAAACATATCTATAAGGCTTCACCCTCATCTACCTTTGTTAGGAACAAAGTCTAAATAATTGGTGTGTGCACATATGTAGTGTCAGGGGAGGGGAGATGTGCCCTTGTCAATCAGCACTGCCCCTGCAAAAGCAGCATGGAAATCTTGCAGCTTGGCTGATGTGTCCATGAGAATTAACTGAGAGTTCCTCCAGACACAGAACAGGCATGCACAGTCATCTGAAATGGCTGAAAGCAATATGTAAATCCAGGAATATTTTGGTAGAAGGAATTTTTTCTTATATGAAAGGAAGACATTGCAGACACTATGTCTAAAGCTGTATATTTATACTGTGTGATATGTACACCAAATATCTTTCTGTCTCCCTGTTTAGTGAAGAAACCTAACAACACTCCTGATAACTATCCTCAACAACTTTCCAAAGAATTTTTCTGATGTTGTTTGTTTCACTTAAGGATCTAATATGTATATACTTTCTATTCCTTTAAGAATGGTAGATTCCATTTAAAAAAAAATCTTACTGAATTACCTCAAATTACACATTTATATGTTCAAGAAAATTGAGGGGATTATGTGGCTATATGCAGAGGACATATGGTTGCAGAGAAGTTGTTTCTGACTACTTCGTAGTCAAGCACTTTTTATTTTAACTCAGTATGGGCATTTTCTCATCCTAATGCACATGAAGACCATGCAATTCAGATGGCTGATTTTTGGGGGAAAGCTCTGTGAACAGATGCATAATGAAACAAATCCTACTGTATTCTTTGTAGGAGCACCTGATGTTTTGACATCATTGGTGTGGGTAATTAATTTCTCCAAGGTATGAAAGAATTCCTCTAATCCTGTTTAAGATTAAACACCCTTTAATTTTTGGTAGTCTTGCAAGGAGCAGGTAGCTGGATTTGATGATGATTATGGGTTCATTCAAACTGGAGATATTTTAGGATTTAGTGAAGACTTTTGCATCCATAATATTGCTATTTACTACACAACTGCTACCAGGAAAGTTGGTTATTTTTTTAATGTTTAACGCCTACACAAGAAGTTAATCCAAAATTAAAATGTTCTAGATTTGCTGGTTATGAAACACAAAAATGAAATAATTATCTGTGAATAATTAAACGCATTCCTATTTTCATGAGATTCTAATTTTTCTCCCTTTATTACTTGTACATCTGAGGTCAGTCTTCAGTCTGGCTTTGATTATTATCCAAGGTATCTTCTTCAGTTCTAGAAATTCTGAGAGATAACAACATCAATGAAAACAAAACAGTCTGGAGCCTGTATCTCATTCAATCTCACAAATGCAGAATTGTTAAAGATTTCTATACAACTAGTAGGTTTCTCCTTTGCCATGTCTTGCTTACTGTTCTGTATTTTTCAACTACAGAGCAGAGAGCATATTTCAGCAGATTTCTCAAATTATCTGCTGGAAAAAAAATATTTTAGTTGCCATTTTGCATCAAGCTAATGCAGTGAAGAAAGAATACCACTAACTTTAATATCAATACTGAATTGGATATAAACCACCATATATATCTGAAGAAATTTTGAAATTATCAGCAGTTGTGATACATTTAAACTCCATGGATTTTTTTTTTTACCAGTTTCATCACTTCACATTATATAAACCCGGAGTATATAATGGCATAGAATACTGTCTTGGACCACTCTTCTGAATAGCTGAACCAGAAATCATTCTGAATTGCATTTATCCTGGACTTTGCCACTCACAAGAAACAAAATTTCCTCTGTAACATTATTTCTGGTGTCATTTACCACCAATTTCCTCTCTTATCAGGCTGCTTTTCTTCTCTGGACTGCTGATTTTGAGCCTAACTGTGCAGATGTTGGACTGGAATCTGGCCTTCAGAAGACCTATTCTTTGTTTTGCTGTTAACTCCCTTCTGTGACCTTTGGTGTGTTCATAAATCTACCTTTGTTCCAGTTTACTTGTCTCTAAAATTGTTGTGATAAATAGATGTTGTGTTTTGTTGAGCTGAATTTCAAGATATATTGAGCCAATAATCAATAATTTACCAACTAATAATAAATCCTAATACTGAGTCAATGAAACAAGAAGTCAGAGGGATTGCTGAGTGCACTCTTGTTACAGTCAGAGGGACAACTTTGCTCAAATTCCATCCGAAGTCCAGCGGTATCTGAAGATATGTTTTCAAGTTAGCACTGTCTGATATATGTGGACTTTCTGAAATCATGGGTTAAAATCTTTACAACTTCAAATAAACCTTTTATTCTTTCAAGTGTCAGTCAGGATGGGTTCATTTGCAAATACAGTCTAATTGTTTAACCTCATTCCAGACCTTTGGGACCCAATTATCCTGCTGCTTGTAGGAGTGAAACCTAATTACCATTTTTTAAAAAATAAGATTAAGCAATACTCGTAATTGATGTCAGGAATTTAATTTTTAAAACAGATCTTTAGCTGGCACTGTTCTGCTGAACCAACAGCATGCTGATTCTCACACACCCATACATACTTTGAGGTATTTGCCAGTTATTTTTCCCTGGCAAACTTTTGATAGGAGACTATTTTGTTATTACTGATACAATTTTCAAAATAATAAAGCATTTCAGCCTCCATAGACTGTGGTTTCAGTTCCACTGGATTCACTGTTATGCTTGTACAGCCAGCATATCTTATCTGGTTACTGCATGCTGTGGCATTGTGAACCTGAGCTAGCCCTAGCCAAGTTTGAGCACAGCAGACACCTAGTCACCATCAGTCAAGGTTTTGTACATTCTGCACAAAGTAACTGCAGAGCCTGATTATCCCCCATGAAATTCCATGTTTCCTCAGCATGACTGTTTCTGGTACTTCTACTCTGTTTGTTCTGTCTCTTTCCAAAGTAAACCATAGTAGTCAGTGAAGGCAGAGTAGAATGCTACAATCCATTTGCAGTTAATGACCTTATTCTCCACCTTGTTCTCCACCTCGTTCTCCACCTCCTTCTCTTGAGATGAGCTGAACATTAAACTGTCAGAAGCCCTGGACACGCATTGCCCTTGGGAAACTGCACAATCATCGACATTGCTCCTGATGCAGTGTTCCTGGCACTACATTAAAGTCTGCTCTCTGTCCATCTTTCTGTTTGCTTATGAAGCTTCTTGAAACTCCAAATGCAAGTATAAAGTCAGCCTCACATCCCCTGTGCTCTAAGACAAAATCAGCTGTAACTGTGGTATTCTTTTTAAATGTCTGCCTAAGGTTTTCTGCCTAAACCTTTAGTAATAGAGGATCTTAAGCCACTCCAGCTGCTCCACTATTGTAGATGAGATTTGCCCCTCCTTTGGATCACCCCTTCAGTATTATGGTGTTCCTGCTGTAACCCTCCATGCAATGGGCTGCTTTTGCTTGAGCATCTCTTACTCTGCAAGAGAACTCTGCAAGCAGGATGTATTTCATGGAATGGGCTAGAAAAAAATGTTTATAAGTTGATATGGGCAATTACCAAGTTAAACGTTATGATCTTTGCCACACCTAATGAATCTGTGTCAGATAGGCAGTTTTCAGTCAGGACAGAAAGTATTAACATCCATTGCTTCTTGGAACAGTCTGGGTTGCTATGTCCTAATTTTTTACCTTTTTCCTAGGTTTATGTCATTAGTTTTCCCTTTGAGTCCTTGAGTTACTAGTCACTGCCATCTCAGCAAATTCACTTCTCTACAGCCACATTTCTTGCCTTGCATGGTTTTAACTGAATTACTGTCAAACACCTTCTTACTAAAACAGAATCAAAGTTAACCCGACATGCTGCGCAAAGCTAGATCTTGGGTCACATGAACCCAAGGAACACACTGGGCCATTGGTAACATTGCATCCATCTCTCTTTTCCACCTGTTTTCTTTCACTCTTTTCCCATAGGTCCCATTTTTTAACCTCTGGTCAGTTTAGTTCCTGCCTTACCAGAGCTGAGTAAAGGAGAAGGATGACTTTGTAGGTATTCAGGACTATATTCCTGCTTATTTATTAATTATCAATCCTGTGGTTTTTTACAGCAAACACCTGATATTGGCATATGCTAAAATTTGTGAGATATCCACATTTCTAATAAGAGGCTTCTGAATATCTTTTACATCCTGCAGTACATACAATTCCCTCGATCTAAGCATATGTTTTAGAAGTGTGTTATTGAATATCATTCTGTATTTCCAGACCATTTCTCTGGTTTTGGCAAGATTCTTTCAAAGTTTTGACCTGGTCTATAAAGTTTGTGCCACATGCAAATAAAATACATTTTCTCAGTATTATGTAATTTAATTATATTATTATGTAATTTCTAACAAAAATATTAATAACTTCATGCTCAGAACAGATTTCCATGAAGTTCCACTTGATGTATCCTCCCATTCTGGTATACCATTGATTCCCACACTTCAGGTATAATTATTTGGGGGTATTTGCACCTTTAGAGAAGCTCCATGAAAGCCATGCTTTTTAAGAATGTTTTAGAAGTATTACTTGACACAGCATAAAAAACCTAAATATAATCAATGTGTACATGAATGAAACCTCTTTTTGCTCTATGGAATGCCCCTGTTATCATTTCATACGTAATAGACTGATTTGACATGACTTGGTACACACAGCTGTATTCTGACCACTCTGCCATTTCTCTATTATTTTCCAAATTCTTATGAGCAGATTGATTGATTTGGGATTTTCCCAGAAGGTGAAGTTAAGCTGATTTGTCTACAGTTCATTACATTCTAATTTCTTAAGAATAAGCAATAGATTTGCCTTTTGCTAGTCTCCTGGTATCACACCCTTAAAGAAAGAAGTTAAAAATTCTGGTTGGTTCTGCTAGTTATCTAACAATCCTAGTGCTATCAAAAATGCAAAAACTTGCCCTACATAACACTGTATAAAAATCCTTTATCCATACCTCCCACTCTCTCATTCTGGAATACATGCCCTGAATACACATTGACTCTGTTTCAAACCAGGTATTAACAATCCCAGTGAAGTTCCTAATTAAACCAGGGTTTTCCCCTCCTGGGAAATAAAAATAAGGCAAAAAAGTCTAGCTGTGACAGTTAATACATTTAATATAGCTAGTAAAAACTATGGATGTGTGTGATTTCCTATGCATTCATAAGGTCATTTCTTTAAATTCAGATCTTGATCCAAAAATAATTAAAGCTACTGATAAATGTCAGTAAATTTGGAATCTAGATTCTTATCTAATATTTTAACACTAGTTAAAGACCAGTAGTAGAGCAGACAAGACCAAACCTTTAAGAAAGCCTGTTGTGCTACGCAAATTTTCAAAGACTCTTAGTGCTGGATAGCTAAAAACAGTGGCAAACACAAATTTTTCAGACAGGAAAGGAGAATCGGACTTTGGGTAGAAGGAATTTAGACAAGTTTGTTTCCTTCTTCCCTAAAGTCCTTCTAAAAAGGTCACAGTGATAAAAATAGAGCTGCCTTCTTTTACAGGGATTTTGCTTGAGAGCTCAATTTATTCAGAAATCAAGACAGATTGATGTTGTTCCCTGGGAATGCAGATAGGCATATTTTAGACAATAAACCAGGAGCCCTTATCTGCTGAATTTTGTCTTTTCAATGTATCTATCCTATGCTAATTTTAGGTCTGCATTCTCTATATCCTGCCATGTTTTGTTTTTCCTCCCATTGAGCTCTGATTTCTCATTACGGCATGTCCTTTTAGCATATATTTTGTACTTATGACGCATCTGTTCTCATTTTGCTCCTGCAAGTGCCTAAACCATAGCTAAATGCATCTGTAAGGACGTGTTGAACAGGTGCAAAACAAGACCACGAGTAATGAAAGGAGAGGAAGAAATCAGAGACTAATTTTTGCTCTGTCAGGATTTGCCTAATATATGTGTAGCCATTACACAGCCAATACAAATGTCTCATTTTCACAGTTCTTAATCTTCCTTGAAAAAAGGATCTTTCTGGAGTTAATTAAGTGCAAGAAATTTTGATAGAAGAAGGTACTCCTTCTCTACTGCTGCTTTGACAGAGATCCTGTAATACAGCTTAAGGAATTTTATGGGGGATCCAGCTCTTCTTTCTTATTAAACATAACATGGACAATAATCTCAGGCATGTGGTGTGATTCTTGGGGGGGGCAGGTCAGGAATTGAACTCAATGATCCTGATATGTGCCCTCCAACTCAGTATCTTCGATGATTCTAAAGTAAGAATTAAAAAAATAAGAACTGTAGGTATATTATTTGAAACCAAGTCAAAACCCACCCTATTTTTATTTAATATTTATTTTGGGCTTTCCAAAGAAGTTTTGTCTGTTACTCTTGAGAAAAGTTATTGCAGATATATTAATTTCACATATTCCATAAATGAGTATTTTTTACTCATTTTAATCTCAGTGACACAGCAATAATAACTGAGCAATGCTATGTTCTTTTTATACTGTTTCAGCAACATAAAATGCCAATTGAGTCTCAGTCTCCACTCGATGCTATGGCTTTGAAATGACTCTGAGTTCAGCCCCAAGGACATCAGGATTTTCAGGACTGTGGCTACAATATCTTAGTGATTCCTTTTGAGAACAGGCCAAAATCTCTGTTGTCCAGCAGCCAAATGATAGGTTGGAGGAAAGAATGGAGGTCAGTTCAAATAAACAAAATCTGACAACTTTTTTTTTTTTTCTGAAAAGAGGCATCCAGAAAAAAAAATCCAATTTTACTATCACAAAATCGTTTAGGTAGGAAAAGAGATCATCAAGTCCAACTAATGACCTAACACCACCTTTTCAATCAGACCATGGCACTAAGGGCCATGTCCAGCCTTCTCTTAAACACCTCCAGGGACGGTGATTCCACCACCACCCTGGGAAGTCCTTCCAATGCCCAATAACCCTTTCTGTGAAGAACTTCTTCCTAATGGCCAACCTAAACCTCCCCTGGTGCAGCTTAACACTTAAACTTTTTGAGACCCTTTCATGCACTTCTTATGGGAAGCAAAAATAACTGAGATGTCAGGTTGCAAATTACAGAGACAGCAGTGATTCTCTGCCCCATAACACAGTTAGCTGGGCACTTCACCTGCATGAAAAAGAGAGAGAGAGAGTTCTCCTTTCAGTCTAAGTTCTCAAGATCCCATCTCACAGAAGCATGTCCAAACTGTTTTGTTATGGGCGGTCCAGTCTTCCCAGTCTTAGCTGCATGGCAGGCCTGTTTGATCTGCCTCTGAATCAAGTGTAGTTCAAGACTGAAAGTTAGGCTACCCTGCATAGGAGTCCCTGGGCTAATCTCAGTCCCTTTGGATGATAATGTTCCACCTTTTATTTTAAATAGTTAAGTGGTCATTGGAAGCAAGGCAAATCTTCTAGCCTCTGGTCAAGAGAATCACTGAGTCACAATCTGGCTTAGTATTTCAGCTTCTGAAGGAGTATTTAGGTGTTTTGAACCAAGAGGTACTATCTCAGAAGCAGAATCCACCTTCTCCCATCCTTGGCTATTAGGTAAGTGCTTTTCAAGTAGTCACAAAGTAGTAATTTTATGAAACTCACGAGGAAATTTTTTTTTCTTTTCATTATTTTCCTTAGACTTTTTTTTTTTTTTTTTAACAAAATCCCCACCAACATTGGCACATACTTTGGGGGAAATTACGTTGGATAAGAAACCCTTTGCCTCATATGATCATGCAAAATCAAAACAGAATACTCAGGGTAAACTGAGTGCAGTTGTTCTGTGGCAGTTGTAAAATAGAAGCTTTTCCTTAAATCATAATAACCCCTCCTCAAGTTAAAAAGTTCTGTCTGGTGAAACCAGACTGAACCTGGGGGTACTTTAAGCTGTATTGATAAATCACAGCCTGAGGTGCAATGCTGCTCACAGCTCTTCCCTGCTCCTTGCGCTTTGTTCATGAAATTATTCCCAGAGAGGAATGACCCACCTCTTCCCTAATCACCACGCCAATGTACAAGAGAGCAGAGCCTGACTGCCTGTATTGAACAGGAATTGCTTGGAAGGTTTCCATGGTCTCCAAGCTCTTTTGTCCTTTTTGTTAACGTAGGAGGAAAAAAAAGTAATGAGGAAAATAAAAGGTATGTGCAACAATGCTTCTGGAAAGACAGAATTTTTATTAAGATCCTACCCTGAGTGAAGTGGCTCCTTCTTTGACAGCAGCCATGCTGCTGCTCTCTGAAGGGCAAGAAGCTGAACTTTTAGGGAGCCAATTAGGAAATGCTGCAGAAAGAATGGTAGTGATAGCAGCCATCTGAGAGATTAACTGCAGTGAAGGGTCTTCAAAGCACTGGCCTCCAACTATTTTCAGCATAGCCATTATCTTTCTTTTGCATTACTTAAAAACCTCTTTTACAAAAAGAAAAGCAACAAAATGACTTGAGGCTTTTTAACTTACTTCTTTTCCAGGTCCCAGAGCTTTACAAGGGAATAGTCCCACAACAAACATCACTTACCATTGGAGCTTTACTTCAGAGAAAAATATGTTTCCTTAAGACAGATAATAAATACCCTTCATATCATTGTGGCTGATAAGTCAAAACAAGCCTGAAAGGTGCATTATGTTCTGCCTTTGCAGTCTTTTTGCTTTTCAGACTCAGAAAGGATTGATGTTTCTGTTGGATCACTGCTGAATTCCTAACTGTACAGAAATACTAAATTTTGGCTCACCACTGAGAACAGTAAGGATGGAACTAAATGGCAACAAGAAGAATGAACTATGTTTACATGAAACTTTCCTTGATTCTGTAGTGCAAAATAAAATATTAATGAGAATAATAATAAGCTTTCCCTGATCACATACGTGATCTCACAAAATAACAACCAAAATTCATAAATGTAATGATTTGATGACTATCTTGTTATTATAAACTTGCTCTGTCTGAACTGCGCTGTAATCTTTCTGTTCTCTTTAGACCTCAGGGAAAAAAAAAATGTGTAAAAGATAATAATAATGTTTTGAGAAATTTAGCATAATAGCTTTGTTTCATAAATCTCTGTATAATTAAGAAGAATGTGACTGAAAGGCTCATGATTTCTCATATGTTAGAAAAGAAATGCAGGCTGGTGTTTTGCTGTTCATGATTAATGATATCTGTTTGTCAATGCACTTTAGATATATTCACTGCATCCTCTCACTGTCTTGCAGCTCTTGAACAAGGGTGAACTTTATAAAGCAGCTTCAGTGGATAATGGCATTAGGATTTACTGATCAGCACAGCTCTGTCATCCTTATATGCTGATTAAAAGTAGCCATCAGCATCTGGACATGCAAGTTCTGACCCCGAGGTGCTGTGCTGGAACAGGAGACCTATCAGTAATTCTCCACAATACAGAGAAGACTGCTACAGCAAGGCTGAATGCTAAGAAGAGTGGAGCAATTTTTATAAAAGTGAATATTTATTTACTTGTTTTTATAAAACACTGCAATCACAGAAATACTGTGTTGTTTGGACTTAGTTAAATTAGACTTATTCCTGATTAATGTGCTCTTCTATATTCATTGCTGAAATATAGATTTTTCCCATTTGGATACATTAAATCAGATATGATTCGTTATTAGGGGGTTTTCTACAGTTTTGCCTATTATTCTATCTTATTTTGCAGTAGTATGCACATTTTAAAGTATGCCTCTGTGTAATCTGCTGGATAGAAATTAAAATGATTGCACAACATCTATATTATATGCTTTGAGAGACAGAAAATTAAGATAAAATTTTCAATTTTTATACCTATTTTTATCACAGCCTTTTCAGATATGCTGACTTTCCCAGAGTTTTCTGAAGTCAGCAGTTCTTCAGAAAGATTATCACCTTAAAAAAAATATAGGTTAGTAATTTGTGTGTGCACTGTAAAATAATTTACATGTATTAGACACTTTTCTATCCTTTCCCTGTTTAAACACCTTTGTTTTGTCATCTTTTAAATGGGAGTCACTGGTGGAATGTTCTCTTGGAAACTGCTTTATCATCTACAAGTCATAATTTGGCCATCAAATCACTGCTTAGCTTGTCCTAAACTGAATATAAGCTTCGACTCCTGCCATGTTGCCTTTCAGATTTTTCTTTTTTTCTGTGTCTGATCATTGAGATAACCTCAATACAAATTATCCCTTCTATGATTAAAACAATGCCTTTGAATACTGTGAATGTTTTATACCTAAATGTCACACAATGATTTATGCGTCTGTGAATAGAAATGGATACATTTCTGTATGTAACTGATACCTGAAATATGTGTCTCATTTAATGAATTTAATCTGGCAACTGATTAAAAAAAAAAAACAAAAAAAACCCACAAAGGACAAATTCTTCTCTGCTTTGCTAGCCTAGTCAGAGGTAGATTTCTTCACAGGGCTTTTTTAGAGTAAAACCTGTCATCATTAAGTGCTGTTGAAATCTATAGTCTATTATTATCTTTCTCCAAATGGCTTTACCATAGTTAGAATTGCTTAATGATGAAATAATAAACTGCAGAACAGTTATGCTGCTTACATGCCATGGTAAAAAAAGGGTTGCATGAAGTGAAAAATACAAGAGTATTTTGCCAACAGACCTCACTATTTCACCAATATACCTGAGTGATTCATAGGTCGTGGAGATTTCAGTGTGAAACACCAGTTAAATGATTCTTTTCATATTAATAGTTATGGCAGTCTTTATTTTGTTTTCCAGATTGATCTTCACCAAAAGTCAGTCTAGAGAATCACAGTGGTCCATTCCAGCTTTGAAATCTGGCAGACTTTCTCTCTGAAAGTGGAAAGGACTTCAGCTGAACTCCACAATAATATTGTTTGTTCACAAGAATACAATTTTGAACATCAAAACTTGATGATTACTGCTTAAGGCACAAGCTTTCTGTGGTTACTGTAAGCATTTAAAAGTGGAATGGTATGGTTTTTTTTGTTATAGTCAAAGCAACAATTTGTTTTCTTTAATATAACTCTTTTATTACTATTTTGAAATTGGTAAAACAGTAGACCATCATCAGATTGTTTCCATGCTTGCTCATAACTTTTGTAGTAGTTATAAATGTGCTTTCAAGGAATTTACAACAAAAATGTACAATTTATAGAGCAGAAAGAATGCAAGGTTTAAATCAAATTTAACAGAATCACAGGAACAGCAAATGGTCTTAAAAAATAACTGAAGCACAGAAGAATCTCAGCTTGTATGGTGGCTGTGGGAGGGTGCTTCAAACAGTCTTGAACCTCACTCTTCGAGATGTTTTTCAGTTGCTGGTCAATATTTTAGACTTTGTGTCTCATACCAGCTGTTTGTGGTTGTGCCTTGCTTTGAACTATGAAGCCAAACTCTGATAGGTAAGAAAACTTTATTATGCAGAGCCAGTGGAAAATCTGTAAGTCACCTGCTGTGGACCTTTGTCCTGGATCTCTCAAAGGACAAACCTGGATTTCCTGTGAGGAGGACAAGTGAAAGGGAGACTGGGTTTGCAGACTACAATAAATTATCACTTGCTCTTTAGAGGACCTTGTTTCAGCAGTTCAACAATTTTTTTACATAATTGTCTTGGGTGTTTGTGATGGAGTTCTGTTTCCAAATAATTTTAGCTTTCTTTTCACCTGACAGATAGAGTTCTTTCACTAAAAATGAGGGAGTATTTGCACATACAGCCAGATCCCTCTTTTTAAAAGAAGAGTGACACTAGTTTGAAGACAATAGCTTTACAGATTGCCCTGCCTTAGGCAGGGTCTTTCTGCTAATGTCCCTGTCCCCAGCTTCACATTTGACCCTTATGGGTAAATTATGGGAAATTTCCCAGCAACTTGGGTACTTGGCTGCTTTCTAGGGTCAGCCCAAAAAACTGGGGACCAGAGTTGACCTGTCTAGGGCCAGTGCTGGCCACAGGCATAGAAAGGGGACTGGGAAGAGGCCTGGCTGGAATGCCAGGTTGGTGGGTTGGGGCTGTGGAGGGAGATGCCCTGGCATGGCATTGGCCATCACATGGTGTGAGCTTAGAGCAGTCCCACTCCAGGGGCGTCCTGCAGCCCATTCCGAACCAGCTCTGTCCTGGACATCTACCTCAGGCTCTGTAACTGTCCCTGGTAGGGCTGTCTGGTCATCCACATCCATACCAACCCCAAACCAAGTGTTTGAGGCAGGTGGCAGAGCCCCTGGGAGCACCAGAGAAAGCCCTGGCATGACTACTCCCTGTCCCATGTTACATTCAAGCATCCCTTCTTGAAAGCACCTCTTCTCCCAAATAAAAAGCTATAGCACCTCTGTAACACTCCTATCATCATGAGATGCTTCTACCATCAGGGTGGAAAGGCTGTGACATTCAGAACAGGAATGTGCTGACCCTGGTTTGCCCGTAAAAGATCAATAAATCCCATCTGCCAGGACAGTGACTGCAACCTGTATTTTCCATCTCTCCAGGCTGCAAAGGGCAAAGGCGACAAAGTAAATCCAATTGTTAAAAAGTCACTCTTCTGTGATTTTACCTATGAGCATCTGTTGTGATTGACTGCCTAGTGGGATTCACAACCCCCAGAAAAATCTCTATTCACACATTGAAAAATCCACTGATAGGCACCTTGTTTAAACAAGTATGGAGTATGAAAATACCAAATCATACTTTCTGATATATGCTTTTTAGTTTTTACTATAGAATATAGCAATTAAGATTACTTTGCTGAAATTCTAAAGGAATATATTAAGAAAATTAATAATGCAACGCAAGTATTTTTACCAGAAGCACAACTAGTTCATACATTTAGTTTTGCTCCTGAAAAGCACTGCATCTGAGAACTTCTACTGCATGGTGTGAATACAGCATGGTTTGGTAACTCACCTTTTGTTTTTGTAAGATTCACAGAAAAAAATCTTGCTGTATTAATTTTGCAGGGCTTTAAATATGCTGTGCTACATAGAGAACTGAATTAAAACAAGAGAAAACAAAACAAAAAAGTTGCAGAGTCAGACTTTGGTATAAAAAAATTTCCAGGTTGTTTTTGTGCATACAAATCACTTCTATGTGGAGTTAGAAATGATAAATGGAATTATTCTTTTAAGAAGAGATTCGGTAGAATCACCCTCCATGTTAAACGTAGGTAATTAACACTGGGTTCTTAAATGTAACCCAGGTGATTAACATTGGGTTCTTAAATCTACCTAGGTTCTTAAGAGTAACATTTAAAAAGTGCCACATTTCAAAACTGCAGGACACTGAGGACTTTTGAGAATGAGTGATCATTTAAGTAATTAAATGTGGGATTAGAAGCTTATGGTTAGAAATTCAAGTCTAAAAATCTTGGCTTGCGATTAAATACATTCTAAATAATTTCATTATTATTCACAAGTGATAAATCCTTAAGATGGAGGTATTAAGCAAGTCCCTGTAGCCTGTTCCTGAACCAGCTGAAGCCCTGGGAAGTGAAAATTGGTTTTGGACAAATTTGTGTTGTTTTCTCCCCTCATGGAGATATGGTGACAGAAAACTGAGTCAACATAACAAAATCTGACAAAAGCAGTATGAGAAAGAGAAAAGAAGGGACAGAGGGGAAAACAAATTCAGAGAGTGTGGGGAAAGGCAGGCAGTTCAAGAAAGAGAGTGAAATTCTGTCAGAAGAAACATACATTATCTGTCGTTGGGTAGTTCTGTGTGTGCAGAGCATTCATCACTCATAGAGGGCACAGACTTCCATTTCAAGTGTGGTGCAGCCCTCAGAACTCTTCCACTAACTTCAGTGAGCTTTGGATTAAGCACTTAGGGGGAAGACTGGTTGTGCTCAAACTGAACGCTTTTGGTTTTTTTTTTGAAGAAAGGAGTCTAAGTTATGGAAGAAAGTTTTAGTAAACTTAGAAAACTCACTGAGCTCTCAAACCCTCAGAATCCCCAGCATTTAGTGTCACCTTTAGACCTCACACTTAAAAAGAAAGAAAAGTAGCTTATCTTAGAATTTAAATGAGTTTAGTAATTGCTCAGGCTGCAGAATGTAACACAAGATGTATTACAAACAAGCCAGCAATGCAGTTTATAACACCAAAAGTGTGCAGGGGATTAAAGAAATACAAGGGAATCCCTGATTGCTATTGTTCTTTGGGATTAACAGAGTTCAAAATAGAGTTGCTGTGTTTTAATTGTCTGAATCCAGCATATTAGCATTTGAAACACCCTGTATTTATAATTTCTGCTGGAAACAAACACACACACACAAAAAAAAAAAAATAAACAAGACTTTGGAGATAACAGGAATTTAGGAACTTTAAAAAATATGTATCTTTCCCCGTCTTTCTGTTTCTGATGTTGTAATTTTCTTTTCTTTACCAACCTTTTGATGTAGGCAGCTGGTGCTTCCGAGATTTCCAGCCATTGTCCTTAACTGTGCCATTCAGTCTCACTGCCTGAATGCATCCCATTTCTAATGGAGTCTTGAAGCCCAGCTGGAATATTCTCCTGTTTACCCATCACCAGTCGGCCTTCTCATTCTTTTCCTTCATCCCACCCTCCCCTACAGCTGTCACTTAATGCCTGCTTGTATTGGGTGTAGATGCTGAGGTATTGGCAATGGGGAGAGGGCTGCAGATGTGGTCTGTATGAGGAGAGGCCAGAGCTGCTCCATGTGGGAGAGAGCAAGTTTCTGTCAGCTCCACCTGGACCCACTGAAGGACTGCTGAACCCTCTAGCCATGTGTGGGGCATCCTGGGGAAAACCTGTTTAGAGAGGTCAAAATGCTGTTGAGGAGTGAGTAGTGAGTGAAAAAGTGTGAGAAACAGCCCTATGTAGCCTAGGAAGGAGTGGGGAGGAGGTGCTCCAGGTGCTAGAACAGAGATTTCCCTGCAGCTCCTGGAGATACTGCAGGGGCAGTTGGTTCTCTGCAGCCAGGAACATCCCAGAGTGGATATCCACACTGCAAACCATGGAGTGCCATGTCAAAAACATATCCACACTGTGGCACCTAGAGGATCCCATGCCAGAGAAGGTGACAGCTCTGAAGGAAGCTGCAGCCTGTGAAGGGCCTATGTGGAACACTGAAAAACTGTGTGGAGGAAGGAGTGTCAGAGACAAACTGACTGAACTTTGTGGACTGACCACAGCCCCCATTCCCCATCCCCTCTACACCATGTCGAGGGAGAAAATAGTGGGAATGAAGGGATGAGGTTGAGCCTGGGAAAAAGAGTGAAGGGTAGGGGGGAAAGCGCTGTTTTAATTTTGTCTTAATTTCTTGCCATTAAAATCTATTTTAATTTGCAGTAATTTTTTTTCCCCGAATCAAGTTTCTTTTGCCTGTGATGATAAATGGTAAGTGACCTCCTCTTTTTATTTTGACCCATAAGCTTACTCCTCTTATTTGCTCTCCTTGTCTTGTTGTGAGAGGGAGTGGGGGGAATACAGGCTGGGTGGGCATCTGGCAGTTGGTCAAGGTCAATCCAACACGCTATTTTACAATCAGATATATAAGTAACATATGTTGGAAAAAAACAAGAGTACACATATTGCAGAAGAACTTCTGTGCTCCATTTTAGTCATAGAAAAAGTTCAGGAGATATAGATTTTAAAAAAGAAAACAAGTACAGATTGCAGTGTCCATCTACAGGAGCTACATGGCATGGGCTCTTGCAATGTATTGCATTGCTGCATTGCCATGTAGCTTTATAGATCAAGGCCAAATCTGATATTGACAAAAATTGTGCTGTTCTCCTCCTCTGAGCCTCTGTTAAATTTGAACATTCTGTAAACTTGGGTACAGAGACATTGCAGCTGCTCTTTCCTGCATCCAATGACCTCTGTACATTCATATTCTTCAAGTCAGAAGATATCTGCTGGCTCTTACATCGTGGTCCGATGAGCTTACCAAACCCCAGCATTTGAAATATTTCCCTCAATCAGAGAAGAATATTTTGCTACCCATGAGCCCCAGAGTCCACAAGAATAAGTTTTCAGCACTCTAGTTCTTTGTTACCTCATTTCTGCTGGGTATTTTCAACTAATCGCTTTAAACTCCTGCAGTGATTTAATACATGATTTTTCTCTTAAGGCAGCAGATATTCCATTGCTCTGAAGTACTCTTGTTTTACTGAAAAACTATTCTGGTTGCTGAGTCTTGAATACTCCTCATCTGGGAAATACATATCCAAATGTATAGCAAAACCAGATTTCCTATTTTCTGAAATGTATGATGATATGGAAATTCATTAAATGCAAACAGAACTAATAAATTTATTGAGAAATGTAATTGTAAGAAATGTAATTCAAATCTGCTCCTACTATCTTTAGAATGTTGTTATATATCAGCAGGGGTGTGGACATATTCAATGGAAACAGACAAACTAAATGACTGAATGTTTGTTCTCCCTGACAGCCTCATGATAATAACTTTAAAGAGATTTTAATGATTTTAAATCCCCAAGGTTTGTAGCTAGTTGCAACAACTTGTTCAACATATTCTATCTTCTGTCATATCCCAAATAATATCAAATTAAGCATTGCTTTCCAAAATATTTATATTAAATAGAAAGTGAATGGGAAAGTTTGATAGTATTCCACTAAGTTTTGCCAGTTATAATTATTTGCTTTTGCAAGTTTTTAGGATACATTTCATCAGTAGGCTGAGTCCATAATATCTCAGTGACTGTTTCCCAAAGAGACCATAAATATGACTTGCTCAGGTATTCTGGTTAATTTTTCCACGGCACTTAATTGGAAATGATCAAAACCTGTGGTTTGTAAAGGAAATTGCAGCTTCTTTTCTCATCCCCAAAAATATCACTTGCCAACCCTCTAAGACAATTCTCAATCACTAAAAATTTCAGTATACTAATGGTTAAATATTTAATCTTTAAGCTTTTTTTTTCCAAATGGACACTTTTTGTATTTGAGCATTAAAACATTTTATTTGAATGTATTGAAATGAATTCTGCTACAAGATAATTTAGTCTTGAACTTTTTTATTGTGAGCTATTTAACTTCACTGGAATTCAGGCAGAGGTTGGCTGTTACCTGATCCACTGACATTCATGAGCCTCTTATGATGGCACTCAACAGGAAACCTGCATTGCATCATGAGTAGTGCAGGCATGACCTGACTGAAGAAAAGGGAAAGCCTGAATGATTATTATGTGGCACACTGAGAAAATAAAATTTAACAGTCACCCAAACAATGAAGTAGTAATTCAGTTTTGATGAAAGGTTGTTGTGAGTTTTTCAAAAAATTTGTATTTCTCACAAGTATAATTAAGAAATTCCAATATAAAATGATCAGAAGCCTATATTATTTCTATTATTATTCACCTAGATACAATTGAAAGCATTATCTAAAATGTTATTATAAAAATGTGGCAAATAATAGCAATTAAGATGCCACAGAGAAATCCATCCACAAAACAAAAATCACTAGGGCTAGCCTTGCAAAATAATATTTCTCATACGCCAGGTTATTGGATCATGACTAGGGACATTTTTCTTTGGGAAATACAGTATTTATTAGGGAACAAGAAATATCTATTTATTCTGTTAGATTCTTCAATCACAGTTTAGAACATTTTTAAATTTAGTTCTCCATTAATGATGCCTTTTCTCCCTTCTTGCTTCTCTGTTAATGTGTTTCCAACCAGTTTTTGTTATCTTGGTCTGCAGAGTCAGCAGTTTGGATCAGATAAACTCCAGTGAAAGTGCTGCAAGGTCTCTCCTGTGAGCATGCCCATTTCTCATGGTATAAGAATTATAACTTGTATTTAGTATTGCCTTGGGAGGCCTTGCTGGAATCAGTGTTGCCCTGTGAAGTTTCACCCAAAAGCTCTCAGTCTGACGTCACTGGTATCATAGCCAGATGCATCTCTCTATCACTCCATTGCAGATAAGCTCCTGCTCTTATACCATCAGTTTAAAAAAAGAAAGCACGCGCCCTGCCAGCTCACCTGCCACATAATGTGGGACTGAAATTTGTGCCAGGACAACCTAAGTGGGCCTTCCACAGCCTTTTCTTGCTACTTCCATGGCTGTCAGTGATTTATTAACTCCCAAGTTGAAATACAAACCAAATCTTCACTGATCTTTTCCAAAAATTTCAATTCAGCTGAAAGGCACTTGCACACCATCTCGCTGCCAAAAAAATGCTACCAGTGGTTTCTTGCTTATTGAAAACCTCAGACAGGAACAGCCCTGGACTGCTTTTCTCTCTGCACACTAGCATGAATTATTATGGAAGTTTCTGAGTTTCAAGGTTCAAGACATTATTAGTGAACATAAATTGAAAACTTATGCTTTCATTTCAGATCTAAATTAGATATAGGCAAAGAGGGAAGTAGGAAATACACAGTTTCCCACATATGTGCTCTGTGCCATTTGCTCTCCATACCTGATATTGACCTCTGAAACAATCTGAACTGGCTGAAGCTGAATGGACCTTTTCACCTCCTACCATTTTGCAGCTGATGTATTTTCATATTATGTATAACCCATTTCTCTCACGCTTAAAACTTGCCGTAATATTCAGTTTGCTTTCATATCATGCTTGCAAAATTACAGCTTTTCACTCTAGAAAAGTGTTAAAGACCTTAATGTTGCACAATTTTATGGTTTTCATTCTCCTGGTCTAAATGCTGCAGTCCTTTTGAAGCATTTCCTCATTTCTTCAGATTTTCTACCTTTTTTTTTTCCAATGTCAAAAGTTATTTACATTTCTCATTGGTTTTTGAATTTTCAAAATCTGGATTTCTCTTCTTGGTTCCTGCATTCTGCCTGAAAAATCTTCTGCAATTACCCCTTTATCAAGAATTTTCAATTCTGCTATTAGATGTTGTAATACTAAAAAGATAAGTATCCACCTAAGCAGAAACTGAAATAAAAAGCCCTTTTCAGTCTGGAGGAAAATTGTTTAATCAGAAGTGAATTGTGCTTCACCTAAAGCAACTCACTCTCATTCTCTTAAAATACTTTTCTATAGCTGATTTCTCAGAACACATTAGGGAAAGAACATAGACATTTCTCTCACACAATACTATGTAATTGCTGTAATTAATAGTGTAATCTGGTATTAGAAAAAAGAGAAAAAGCAATATGATCAAAATTTTAGGAAACTACACAATCCTTCAGAATGTGAGTAGGAAATAGGTTTGCAATTGGTATTTAAATATTTCCTCATATCTTTTGCATTTATACTACTCTAGCACAGATGTAAATTCCACTCATAAAAAAATATTTTTAAAAAGTAAGAAAAATCAGACCTAATTAATTTATAAGCCTTTGGGGGGGATTATTTTAGAGTGTGACACAATAACTAGAGTAGTAACGCAGAAAACATGATCTTGTGTATTTTCCTTTGCAGATAAATGATGAGCCTGATATTTTCTTTCCACATATGTAACAAAATACCTGCATTAATTCATGTTGACACACATTACTGGGAACAAACGAAAATCTTAATCTTGTGGGAAATGAGCAGACATAACTCACAGCATGTCTGCCAGCTTTAATCTAATTTGAATATTATCTCTCTTAATAGTCCCTTGGGGTACACAATTTCAAGCTATCCATTCTGGGTTAAAATGAATAGGGATAGGTTTTGAATCATATTCTCTGTTTTTTCTGCTTGCAGCCTATACAGGAATATGTCTTAGAAATGAGTTTATGTAAGACAAATATTTGAGAGCACAGTTGAATGTTCAGTTCCAGAAATTAGGTATGATGAACACATTCCATGAAGAGTTCTGTCTGAAGGAGCAACTTCAGCTCATGCATATCCCTTTGCAACAAGCAGTTTTAGCATTATACCTATGAAAATCTGCAGATGTCAGAACTATTTACTCTTTTTCAAAGCTTCCTGGTAAACCACCCCTGGAGCCAGCCCACCCAACTTTCAGAGTCAAACCCAACACAGCAAGAAACTCAGGTCATTGGAGAAAATGGCAGAACACCAGAAAAAATTGTAGAAGCACAGTGCTGAAAAGGACCTTAGGTATTCCTCTTGTTCATCCTATTGCCCAAGGTGTAATCAAATCTGCCAGTGTCACTCCTGACAAATGCTGTTCCAGTCTCCTAAAGACTTTAGCTGACCACAGCCTTCCCAGGCAATCCTGATGACGATAAGGGTGGGAGATCTTTCCTCCCACACATCTCACAATAGCTGATTTAGATCTTTCCTGCATTTAAACTCATTACTTTGTGGCCTACTGTGACCTCTGCGTTATCTCCCATTACTACCCATCCATTTTCTGAAAAAGTGCTCTACTTCAGCTGAAGTGCTGTCAGTAAAAAGCAAATCTACACCCTGATAATATTTTTGCCTTTTAAACAACAGCGTGAAACTCCTTGAGGTCATGATGCTCTATAACATCTTCAGACCTGTTTTTGGGAAGGACTGCTCCAGTTTATTGACTTCCATCCTACATCTGTAACAGTTTACTGTTTCTCTTCAGATATTTTACTCTGCATTTGCCTATCCTGTTCTCCTAGATCATATCTTCATGCCATTTACAATTTAATGAGCATGTTTTCCATTGCTGTATTTAGGTATTAATAAAACTTGAAGAGGACATAGGAAATAGGAGAATTTGCATGACTCCACTTAACATATCCTTCCACTCTAAGTCAACAGGTTTTGCACCCTCCTTGTAAGAATTTCACCAAGACTATGTTTCTTGTAGAATTTGTGAGTAGGTCATGTGAGGATATCAATACTATTATTAAAGTCAAGATAGAAGACCTCAGTGACTTCTCACTCTGTGTCCAGCCTGACATCCTGTAAAGAAGGAAATCAGTTTAGATTGATAAAATTTATACTTAGAAAAAAAAAAAACATGTTGTCATCCTGGATGCCATCTGCATGTCACTTCTTGCTTGTTTTCCAGATAGCTGTAAACATTTTATCACCTCCTTAAGAAATATTTTTGGAAGATACCATCTCAATTCTATTAGTCGCTTGATCACAGATGGTTTGTTTAGTGGTAAAAAAAGGCATGAAACACCTTCATGCTCAAATTTACCTGCAAGTTATTTTCCTCTCTATTGAGTAGAGTACACCTGGGTCTTCTAAAATTAACAGAGAAAATTTAAAAACTATTTCAAAGTATTATTCTAAGCCATAATAGAATGAGCACTTTTTTCCCCAAAGCAGTTGCTTGATATTTGCACCTCATTCCATGCCCATTTTTTCTTTTCTATATTTTGTTTTGGTTTGGTTTGGTTTGGTTTGGTTTGGTTTTTTTACTTTGGGATTTTTCTTGTGTGATTACATGTTCCTGAAGGCTTTTTAAATTTAATTTTTAGTAAGGTTTCTACCATCCACCAGTCCTTATAATTCCTTCTTTCGGGTGGAGTCAATGAGGATTATATACTTTAACCAAGTTAATCTCTTATAACCCTTACTTTTCTGCCTAGGGTTAATTTATGACCCTTGTATTTTTCCTTTAATCTTTGCTTTGTCTCAATCCTTGTTCTCATTAGATAGTGACTAAAAATTCTCTCTCAGCATTGAAGTCTACCTAATTTTTTGTATAACACTTTCTCTCCCTCATTTCAATAGACACAGTTCTGTGGTCTTTCTTTATCTTTCTGACTTTTTTTTTTAAAGTTTAAGTCTTTCAGTCCCTTTTCCTGTATGCTGTTCATCAGCATACATAAATATATAGCCTAACTTTTAATTCCCTTTTTTTTGTCTTTTGATCATATTCTGAATAATCCTTACCTCCTCCCACTCAAGAAATCCTGATACTCTTATTCAAATTTTTATTTTAATTCCTAACTTTGTACTTCTGTCACTCACACTGTCTTTTCCCCTCCAATCTCTATTTAAAGCTTTTCTTAATAGATAAGTAGTCCTCTTACAGAAAATAGACCATTTTTGATGTTCAGGGGTTACTCTTTCCATATACAAGAGTATGTGGAACATCATCTCAATGGACGACAGAGATGTCCTGGTGTCCTGGTGTCCTGGAGTATGTGTATTACTCCAGAATACCTAGTTTCCTAAACGTTTGTAATCTTTAACTAGGCAAACAAGCACATATTCCACACTAGCCTCCTGCCTTCCCAGATTGATGCCCATTTTTGATCCATTTGAGATTGGTCCCTCAAAGGAACTGTATGACACAAATAGAAGGACTCACGGAGTTGTGATCACTGTGACAGATGAACTTCACCTACTTTATAGTAATTTGTAAGAGCTGAGTTCTTTGGAATCAGCGCACTCCAGATGTCAGCTGGAGTAGGCAGATGAGGCCTTCAGGAGGAAATTGCCAACCTCTGCTACTTTTTTCCTTTCTCTTTGGAATGGAGGCTGTGAATTTTATAGATCTGAGCGTCTTTTATTCCACTTCAAATGACATTTGGCCATCACTTGCTGTTCAAACTGTCCTGTTCTTGACATTGATAGTGAAACAGCATCAATTTCCAGCTGAGACCAGTAGCCAGCTTGTCCCTGACAGAGCAGCTGTTTCACAGCTGGTGCTGTTATGGACCCTGACCTGCAAATCTTCCACGGATTCTGCTCAGAGCTATCATGGCACGGGTGGTCTTTGCATTTTAACAAATAAGAAAGGGATAGAAAGATAACAAGGGTGTTTGAATAGCACAGCTGTGTGGTTTTTTGGGTTTTTTTCCCCCTAGAATTTTAATAAAATAGGAAATCCAAAACCACAAAAGCTCCAACAGTGAAAGAATTAGTTAACACTCCTCCCAACAAACACACAAAAATTTCTGCATGTTTATTTGAATTGCTATTGAAAAGCAAATGACCAGCCTGTCTCTTATTCTATCTCTTCCAGGAGATAAAATAACAGTTTTAAGAATGATCATCTCCTCTCCATTTGAGTTCAGTTTTTAGCCTTTGTGACTGCTGTAATGCTGACACAGCAGAAAAAGAGAGTAAAGGGGGGAAAACTTGGCCAGTTAGTGAGGGTGAGTCCTTTAAGGAAATGAGACACACACTCCTGAAAATGCTCTGTACCTTAATTGTTGTTGCCTGGAATTGACATCTTTGAGGATCAGATCTTCATGACTGAAACTATTATATGCTCTAAAAAATGTCACTGGGTCATTACAGACAGACTTTGATTTCTGAAGTTTCCAAGTTCAGTGGAAAATATGGGAAACAGTGAGAACTATTCTAAATCAATAGCATCATAATTAAAATCTTAATATTTGCATGTCTTTTTGAAAATTTTGATGAGGCTTAACCTGTGATTCTTGGTCTTTTCTGGAAACTTACACACTTAAGTTAAAGAAGCAAAAATATTGGATCTTTTTCCAGTTGTGGCTGTCATTACATCAACCGTAAAAAGTTAATTCCAGCAAAATTTCAGTCTGTCTTCTAAATAATGCAAAATACCAGCTGTATGTTGTGCAGTGTTATTCATCAGCTGTGAGACTGATTTTGCCTTTGAGCACTTTTCTCCCATGAACTCTTCCTTTCAGAAATAGTTAGAAATCAGTACATGTGCAGAATAGATCATTAAAGAAGTATTCTAAAAATGAAAGAAAGCATGAATTCCAAAGAACAATGCACTTATGTCAATTTGACGATACATGAAGAGTCTAATAAAACCTTTTTCAGATTCTAACTTACTCTGTGATAACATAGGTTATATAATCTGAAGTGAGTGAATTGCTATATAAAAGATAATCCTCCATAATTTTAATGATTTTCATAGATTCAGAATGATTATTTGTTTCCTTGGCTTTAAGAAATTTTTTCTGTATTAATCATGTAGTTTTTGAGTGAAGTTAAAAGTTGTATAAACTTATTGAAAATCTGCATAATTATGACATTTTGAGACAAATTTTTCTGACATGCCCAAACCAGTCCAAAGTTTGAATGGTCTTTTTGGGCCGAATTGAATAACCTATTAGAATGAAATCATTGTAAGCACATCAACATTTATAAATATGACAAAGGTATCTTTTATTTGTTGTGGTAATAGCTACTGCATTGTATGTAAACAAGATAACCCGTGGGTTCTTTTTCCTATCAGAGATATTATCTCTCTCTCTCTCTCTCATTGAATCAGACACAGAAGTTGCATATTGCATGCATTTTTCAGATGAAGCATATATGTCATATTTTAAAGACCAAACATCTGTAGCTACAAAATCAGACACTATCAAGTTACTAGACTTAGTCTATGCAATCTACCTTTTTATATCAGTCTCCAAGATGTAGGAGTTAGGAATATTTCTGTCCTACTACAATGACAAAGTCATAGCAAATTCAGTGAGACTCAATGTTTTCATTAAAACAGGTCACACTTCAAAACACAGTTACAGTACATATTGGATTTACCATGAAAAGACAAATTGCAACATTCAGCTTTCCAATCTGTATATATTCAAAACAACTATGAATGAGAATTAAGTACTTGCTGTATGTGATCTTGGAATTTGCATGAATTTATGCTTAGAAGCTGAACAGTGGCATCTCCAAGATGAAGCCTGTAATTTTAAAAGTATTAGCAGTAAGCTAATTTGAAACATGCCTTTCCCACAAAAGAATTTTCTAAGCTCTTGAGGAGAAAAATTAAATTTCTGGCCTCTGTTTCATTTGCACTTCCATACTCTGACAGTTTCCATAATTGGATTATTTCTAAAATAAAGAAGAATATCATATTTTATTTAAACAATGGGAAGTAGAAAGGCTTATAAGGGAAATATCTACTTTAGAAAGTCTACAGTAGCAAACTGAAAATAAAAACCATCTTTCAATTCCAATTTTCTAAGAAAATTCTCTGTAGATAAGTGTTATCTGCTCAATGGAATTTACTTCAAAAGATGTTTACACTCAAGTAAACTTACTTTGGAGCAGGGTGTCTCATAGTGTTCAGCACTTCCAGGTCTTTTCAAAGTACATGTCATAAAAACAGAATGTTTGAGAATGAGTAGCCAGAAAGCCATATCAGGGCATTCTGACATGTGGGCCTCTTTAGCCCACTGCACAATGAACTCCAACTGGTTTCTTTTATTGCCTTTGGTCTGCTGTTTATGGCAGCCATCCTACAGTTCTGGATGCTCAAACAGCTCCAGCACAGATAATCTTAAGAACTTACTTCTCTTCCATGTTTTCACTGGTTTCGGATAAGACAATAAGTATTTGGTTCATATAATTTCCTTGTGCAGGTCTGGATTATAATCCAAGTCATGCAAGATTAGAACTATTTTGTGGTACTTTTTAAAAGAGCAAGTAAATTTTTTGAACTATACATTGTTTTAGAAATGGAAACATTTCTAAAAAATGAAGTGAGTTGAGAAAAAAGAAAAAGTGAATGAAAACTAAAAAGAAGGTAAATTTCACAATGATGAGTATCACAGACACTTAACACCTAGCAGACTTTGAAGCTAGCCTCACCATATAGAGCTAGTTTCTCCATATAACCAGGAAAGAGTAAAATACTCAAAGATATTTACAGCATCTCAGAAAGCTCCTGTTGTTTTTCCTTAATCTTAAAATCCCTCAGTGATGGAAGCCATAAACTCCTTAGCTCACCTAGTGAAGCTAGTAGTCTTGCCATAATGGTGGCATAATTTCAGCTCTTAAATTCTCAAGTTCTGAGGACCCTTATAATTTAAATATGGTTTTAAATAAATTTAGTTGAATAAGAAACTTGATTTCTTTCTTTCCTTCATTAATTTTGCATGTTAAAGTATGATCATACTAAATAACACAGCGAGCTCACTCTGGCCAGGGCTTTAGCTTGAGTGTGTCTGAAACCTGCATCTCCACAGTGCACAGAAAGCATGTAGACTTACAAAGACTACTTATTTGAGAAGAGAGCACCTTGCTGACTATAGTGATACTTCTTAGAGTCTAATTTGGGAATAACTGGAGTAGAAACTTTGGGTTTTTTCCTGAGGTTTACTATTCCTTTCCATTATTAGCACAACCATAATGACTACAGGAGGATGCTGCATTTTATTCTTGGCCTTCCCTCAGTACTTCAGTCTCATACATTATCAGATTTTTTCTTGCTGATGATATTTTTGCAAGCAATACTGTGGTACTGGACAATCTCTGAAGCAGCAGACACTCTTGTAACATTAAGGGTTGAATTCTGTCCAGCTTCTCTGTGTTATAAATATTTATTTTATGTTATGTCTTACATAGTGGGAGTCCCAACACATTGATCATGACAGAAATGGCCAGGATTTTTGCCACAGTAAAGTATCACCCCATCAGTTCTATCCTTGGATTACACTCAGCAGAAACACAAATATGCTGATGATCGTAATGGATTGGATGGATGGATGGACGGACGGATGAATGGATAGATGGATAGATGGATGCATTCAATGGATTATAAAGTGCACAGTCAAGTGGAGGATCACAGAAGAAAATGTTGAGAGTATATGGCATATGCATGCTACAACTGCGAAAATGATCAGATAAGTAATGGTATGAGATTCAAAATGAATGAAATCTAAGTGACATGTAGATGGGAAATTACAGCTACACTTATATATTTGTATTGGGAAATATATTGCAAAGGGCACTCTCACCATGGCAGGTATAAGAAAATAATCTGGCATGAAATGATCCAGACTTCTTGGACTCAACAGGGAATATGATGTCCCTTATCCCTTTGATATGAAGTCAATCAGTTGTTACACCTCATTCAATTACTGTTGAGCTGAAGTCAGTGAGTTAGCCTTAATTGAGTATAATTTTCTTTTTTGTTAAACTAAGTAGACTTCTCACTGGGTAACATTTTCTCCAGCCCTAGAAAAATTTTTCTTCCTGTTTTTACAAAATTTTCTTTGATTTTTTGAAAGTAGGGACAACTGGGAAAAAAACCCACAACAAACCGAACCAACAATACTAAGATTCCAAAAGAGGTTGGGGAAAACTGAGTTGCTGTTGCAGTGTTAGTGAGCTGCAGTGTGCCAGTGCTAGGAGCACACAGAACTGTTGACTATGTGATTTTTGGAGAGAACAAATTGACATTTCAGTTCTGTTCTGTCAATGACAAGTTATTTCATGGATTCCTATACAAGTATTTGATAATGGAGAGAGGCCCAGGGAGAGATGGGGTTACTGAAAGAGGCCCTCTCACAAGGATGTGCACACACGCCTCTGCAGCATATGCATATTGTGTGGGAGGTGCTGTACAACTGCAGCTAACCCACCTGTTCTGGATGAGAGAGAGGCTAAAAAGCTAGGTCTTCTCATCCATGCCTGAACTTTGAGGGTTGTATATTCAGTTTCTACTCAAAATATTTTTCTGGTCAGGTTCCTGAGGAAAATAATGAAAATTAAGTGGTGCCATCACCCTCTTAATCTCTTTTTAATGCCACTAGAAAATGTATTTCTCCATTTTTAAATAATGAAAATTAAAGTTCCTAATAAGAGAGTATTTTAAGATTAGGTTATTGATTTCAATGCTCCAATATAAAACAAGTTTTAAGTTTGTATCTTGAAATTTTTTTCTCTCATTTACAACTTTGTCTAAAGGTTCTTGTGAAAAAAGTTACTTTGTTTTGTCTCAGGGCATGATAATAAATCAATGAAAAATAATACAGGAATTACTATTTGAAAGAAAGTAGGGTAATAATACTTTTTCCACATCTGCACCAACGGTTTTATTATACCTCATTATTATGCAATGTCATCCTTGCATGCTTTTGTAAATAATGCTGCTTGAAATATTCTTGATGTTAATCAAAACACTTGTCTTGTTCATGTCTCTCACAGGAAGTGTTCGTGATTGGAAATAGCTTTAAATTTTGACCGTACCTCTTATTATTTGCCTCTTTATCTTCCTCTCTTTTCTTCCTCTCCTTCTCAGTACACACACACACAAAAGAATTGTACTGAATTATGAGATGCAAAGACAGAATCATGAGCAAACTGGATAAGACAAGTTCTGCATGTCGTTAAAAAAGACACAGCTATATTTACAAAATAAATACCTGCATTCACATGTGTTTTGTCCAAAAAAACATGAATACAAAGCATGAAAGTCCCAGTGAAATAACTAGGGAGGTACATATGGCACTTAAAGAATAGAACAGTCTGATGTTCAGGTAGCATTTCAGAAGGAAGGATTTTAAATATAACAGATCAGATCAGCTTATTTAAATACTGCTCATGGTAATTAACAGTTTGACATTACTTTCTGAGAGATACTGTGCCTACCAGCCACAGTACAATGAAAAAAATTCATGTAAACCTCCAGGGAAGTAACATACTGTAAAAAGGGAAAAAGAGCATATAGATAACATTAACTCCTTGTCATGGAAAGAAGACATTAATGTCCAATTCCTACATCTCCTAAAAACAAAAACATGAAAGAGAAAATGTTCTAGGTTTTTTTTATTCTTGACTGATATGACTTATCTTCACCCTTTGAAACACTGATTTATTACATGTATATATAAAACCCTCTACACACTTTTTATAAAGAAAATTATGACTTTCTCTGCCAGTCTTTTGTTATCTTTACACCCTTCAGAGCTGTAATCTTATTAGTGATTGCTTATGGAATTATTTTACAGCACTGCTCAGCAAAACAGGATGCACAGCTAAAATGACTTACGAGGGAGATAAGAAAATCATAACTTGCTTGATGAAAGAAGTTATTGGCTTAATGTGGTGTCCTACTGTTGACTTTAATATTATGTCACCAGTGCTTCCTAAACTGAATGACATTTCCCTATGTGTACTAGACAGCAGTGAGTGTTGGCCAGACAGGTGGCATGGTAAGGCATGAAAAAAATCACTTCTCCCATTACTCTCTGATTTAGTTTTTCCTTTCAAAACATATCTTTCTGTAGTCAACATTCCTGTGTTGTGTAGCAGAAAAATCAATACGGGAACAAAACCCTTTGGATTAATGGAAAATTCTATTTCTTGGCAATTTTATGAAACATTGCTTGGAATTTCAATGTTGTATGGGACTGAAATGCCTTTTTCTGGCTGCTTCTAACCTCCCTCATTTGTCATTCATTCAGAGCAAGGAGGTAATAGGTAGGAAATGAAATCTTGTAGTTAAGGGTCCGAAGAGCAATGTATTTTGAATCTAAATCTACTGAAATGTGTGCAGCACTTCTTAAGCTGTTTTTACAGCTCTGCCTAGCCAACAGTGATTTGGAAAAAAAATTATTCAGCATGCTGTATTTACATTGATCCTCTAGGAAAGACAGTCCTCCATTTCTTTCTTGTTACTCACTAAGAAAAGTGACCATAATCAGATCTCTTAAATTTCAAAAAAGTTACCTGGCAACTGTGACTGTGATTCTAGACTGCAGGATATATGTGCATTTTAGGTGATTTCCCCAGGTGCTCAGCAATATGTTTTTATTTTCTGAGTGAGAACTGGGATTGCAAAAGTATTTCCTGTGGAAATAAATTCAATTCATCCCGTTCTTCTGCCAAAGTATACCATAAATTGCTCACATTGTTATTGTGTTCTCAAGAGCAATATATGGAACAACATATGCAATATTTCACTTTAAATGTGAACTTAACACCAAAATATGCCCACTGCTATCTTTACTAGGACAGAAAGTTACTGAGAGTTGAGTTGGAGCACTGATTAGACACTGAATATGAAATTTAGATCTTCTACAGGAAATAATGTAGCCTTGATTCTGCCACCCTTCCTCCCCTGTGTTGTAACTTGCACAATAGGCAGCACCACTGAAATATATAGATAAATACTCTGGTGCATATATTACTCAGTCTGTTTAAGTGGCACAACTGGAACTTCAATAAATACCACTGAATTATGAAACATAAATTTCTTTGTTAAAAAAATAATTCAAGCTTCTGTGTACTTTTGCTTACTCCACTCAGCCTCTTTTATATGATGTATTTGTGACTTGGGAGTAGGATGGAGACAGTGTGCAGAAGTATTGTCAGAGTTTAGCTAACTCCAGCCCAGGCTGTAATTTTATTACTATAATAGGACTGAAAGTCTTTTGCCGGATTTATTTAGTGTAGTTTTTTTTTTGAAGTCAGTATAAACCATTTAAGTGCATTTTCATCATACCATTTATCTTTGCCTCTTATATAAGAAATGTGCAGATGTGTAATCAACTCAAAAGTATGACTACTTTAAAACTACATGCATGTTCATAATTTCTTACAGAAGGGACATGAAGAGGCACTTAAAATGTTGAATGTCCAGTATTGAAAGCAAAGAGGATGCAGGGTAAACATGATGCATTATCACTTCAGGATTAGTGCATTTCAAACATTCCTAGTCAACAAGCTGTGAAGAAAAGGAACACCAGCCCTCTAAAAGACATCTCTCTTACTGCCCTAATACTTAGATGGACAAGAATCTCAGGAGAAATTATGGAAAAGCTCTTTTAGGAGTTTTTCATTTGCAATAGAATGGAGTGACTACTTAACTACTTTTATTTGACCATTCTGTTTCACGCTGCCCAAACAAGCAGTCCTCTTATTTTGTAGTAAATTACATATCACCATAAAAGTACCAGTGCATATACATGTGTACATTCTAAAACAAAGATCAGTCCTAGTTAAAAGTATTATCTATTTTGTGCAGGTAAATAACCTACCTTCCACAGTTTAATCTTGGTGTTTACAAATTTTATCACAAAGTTTGAATTGTGTTGTCTTGCTTCCTATAAACTTCTGATTTTTGCTAGTGGCCAAAGCATACATTTTAGAGTTTTGTCATATTTCTGTCAATGTTAGTTGCATGGTCTTGACCACATCAATTCATTAACTGAACTTTAGTTTTCTTCTCTGTAAAATATGTCTGTCCAACAAACACTGCTGGTTTTAAAGCTTATTCATAGCCTTGATAGTATAGACAAGTGCAAAATTTTATTATTACTTACAAATTTTGAATTTAAATCTGTGTTCATTAATTCATGAAGTCAGAAGGTGTCGCTGTTGAGCGGCTAGCTGAGGACTGGCCCAAGTTTTCAGACAAGGAAAGAGAGGAGAAAAGGAACTTTATTGTTTTGAATTCCATATATATAGAGTCTACAGAAGTGCCCCAGATTGGTCAGCCCGAGACCTCCCCCTAGGCCCAATTGGCCAAGCCCGAACTGACCCAATCCGGAGAAACTGTTTGCAAAACATCCAAACTTTATCTTGTTTATGAAACATAGCAAAATGTTCCCATGGGAAGAACCTGTGCTAGCCACAAGAAGGGACCAGTAGAACTTTGGACTTATATAATACAAGTTAGAAGACTTCATCTAGCTACTTTTTGATTATGCTCCTTGGCTTAAGTTTACCTACCTTGTCCTGTGCTGCTTTGGGTCTGTTAACCTACTATTTTTGTTTTAGCATCCAGGGGTTTTTGTTGTCACATTTTTGCTTTACTGACTTAAATGGCTATTATTTATCTGCATTTTCTCCCTGTGACTTCACTTACCTTTTGTATATAAGTTATTCTATTTGATAAACCCTCTGGAGGCAAATCTAATGTAATAAATTCCTGATGCCTGGAAGTTTTCAAGGCCAGTTTGGATGGGGCTCCAAGTAACCTGGTCTAGTGGAAGGTGTCCCTGCCCATGGCAGGGAAGTTGGAACTGGATGATCCCCCCAACCTAGCCATTTTATGATTCTAGGACTCTGTAATAAAACACAAAATGGTTTATGGTGTGCTATAGTTTCAAGGTTTTTTGTGATGAGATGCTGATCAGAGGGATCAAAGCAAGAGTTAGATGAAGCAGAACAATACAAAGTTGCCTGATTTTTTTTCCTCATTCTATACTCTTTCTGTTCTGCCTGTGCTACCTCTCAGGGTCAAAAATTATCTCAGATCTGTTCAGACAGGGGTTTTTTTGGGTAGTTTTGTGTTTAGTTTGTTTGTGGTTTTGTTTCTTATTTTTTTTTTTTTTTTTAACTGAGATTGGAATTATTTCATTTATTCATTCACTTGTAATGTTAGATGCTTTTGGCTCCATGGATAAAATGAAGAGGATGTTAAAATTTGTGTCAAAATCTCAGGATAATGAGTAGACCACCATGAAGTTGCCAAGGAGTCTAACTGTGCATAGCTCTGAGAGTACTTTAAGAATTAATGAATATGAAACACCTTTAAATAAGTGCCTTATCTTTAAATATGGAAGGAATCTAAGTCACTGAGATGTCTTCAGCATTGGTCATGTAAAGAATGGATGTATTGCACGGATACAGGTCTGTGTGTGCACCTGTGTCTACACTCCTTTATATTTGACTGTTAGTCATTTGAACTGGAGGATGAAAACAGCTGGAGATTGCTAAGTTCCTCGCTTTATAACGATGACTTTTTATTAATGCAGAAGAAATGTCATGTAAAGAAGGCAATGCTAGACACAATTTGCTATACAGGGTGAAAAATCTGATCAATGTGTCAAAATAGTTCTTTACATCTGTGAAGATAAATATTGTGAAATATCCCAAATTTATTATCCATACTTCTAAAGTACTGTGGGCAGCTGGCAGATTCATTCAAATGCAGACCAGGAAGGGGAGAATTTGGTGCATATTTGATAGACATGGTGTGCTGCACACTCCAGAAACATTTCACCTTGCAGTGTGATCATAACCCTCACCCCTCCCCAAATTACTTTTAGACAGAAGAATCAAGTTTTGCTCTCAATGATAAAACATCCTTTTTTACAAGTGTCTGAAACATACACAAGGTTGTCTGGCAGCACAGCATGATTCTGAGACATGGACAAGGAAACTTTATAAATTCTCTACTGAGGACAATATACTTTTGGAAAGAATTGGAGGGGAGAAAGGTAGTAAAAAACTTAACAAAACGAAAGTGACACATTCAAAAAAGGTTGGTGGGGTTTTTTTTAATGTTGTCTGTCAGATGCAAGACAGTCTGTCTGGTTACAAGTATATAAATGTAAATATGGAAAGCCCACATAGATAACCTCACATACACTACAGGAATAGTCCCAGACTTCCTTATTTCTTAACACCTCATTGCTACCCATCACTACTGCCCCTCAACACTTTCAGTTCACATCTTTCTCCTGTCACTTTTTCCTCAAAAAGGTGGTCAGACACATGCAATCTACAACATTACTTTTCTGTGTGGTATTTGTTGCAGTGTTCTTGAATCAGTATAGAGCAGAATAAGGGAAAGCAGAATGGTTTATGGGACTTGTGTTCACCGACTTGACTTACTGAAGACAGTAACTGCTGTCATCATTTTAGCCTTGATAATCCTGGCCCCACACAAGAAGTAGTAAACAGGTTTTATGCCTTGCTAATGGGGCAATTTGATTGTTTCTTCCTGCTGGCATCATTCCGAATGATGGTTCATGGTGACTTTTCCTTGGCAGAGGTTTATAGAAGAGCTGGGTGATCAGACACAACACGTTGGGTTTCTCTGCCTCTGTTCTGGCCCCCGTGCTTGTCTGTATGTTTGAGATATCTGTCCCCAAACAAATCCCACAGACACAGCCACAAAGAATATTGACGGATGTAGTTCCCCCAAAAGCAGAAAACCAGGCTTATTTAGGAAATTAAATTTTTTCACAAAACAGGTACTCATATGCCGAATGCACAATGAACAAACAGGCCAGTCTGCCAGACTCCATCCCTGTCAAGGCAGTTTGCAAGGGAGGGCTTGTGCAGAGATTTGATGGGCTGCCAGGTTCATGGAACCACTGAAAGCAATGGTAGCTGCAGGTCTCATTTCAATGGGAAAGTTATTACCTTTGTATTTTTTGTGGTAAAGAATGTGTTTCATTTTCCACAGGAACTTATGTAGTAAGACATTGTCCATTTACTTCTAATTACGTAACTTTTCTCTAAATAAGAGATTTAAATGCTAAATCTATCATTCAAGGACATTGTGTGAATTAGAACCTCTGGAGGTTTTTGGGTTCATGAAACCACACAAAGATGTACTTATTTATACTAGCTGTTTTCTTCTGTGAAAAATATGAAAACAACAATATTTTTGTCACTAAATGAATATCACAACTATAATTTGTTGAAAGCTGCCAATAGTTCGCAAATTTTTCATTTGCTGAAGTTGCTTAATGAATCCTGTAAAAGGAGAAACTTTGAGAAAAGAAAGGTAAACTACAGGTGAGCAGTGGATGCATTGGGAACTCGTATTGATGTGTTATCAACTGTTCATGAGTGTAGTGCAAGACAGTATGAAAAGGGAGGAGGCACAGATTGTACGTGAAAGAAGAGAAAACAAGGCTGTAGAAAAAGCATCATGAAAGAAGTCAAATAAGAAATATAGTTAAAGAAACAGTAATCTAAAGCAAATGCATTAGAAAAAACAGTAAATGGATTCAAATTCAGGATGGGAAGGCTGGAGTGGAAGAACAAAGGAAAGTCTGGGTGTTCTATTCAGTTCCTCAGATGCTTTGAAACCAATCATTCAATATCTTCTTGGAAATAATTTTGCACCTGAAGAGAACAATGAAAAAAATAAACTCTGACAACCTTCCTTAATGGAAACCCAGTCTTCTAAGATTGCAATGTGCCTAATAAGGTGTTGGCACTTTTCAACCAGTTTCTTCCCCATCATCCTTTGTTTTCTTACCTACTGAACTCTATGTTATTCTCTTGCATTTTTTTCTTGCTGTAACTTTCTTATCTATGAGCTTTTTGCTGTAATTACCTTTCAGATTCAGTCAGCTAAGCACAGCTATTTTCAATAATTTCAATATATATTCACTATCAGACTTCTGTTTTAACTTGCACTCATAGTACAAAAGTAAGAACAGGTGTGCTTTTTATTTTCTCAGCCAAAATCCAGTTTCTTCATTGTAATGATAAGCTACTCTTTTCCCATTATGATAGATCATCCACCTGGAAGCAGGATTATTTTTCAAATAAGAAAGCAAGAACTAGGTTCACTGCCATAGCTGTATAAAACTACCTACTTTGAAAAATCTGCCAAGGTCAACTTGTACAAGTATGATTTGAAATTATGCTGTAGAATGTTAAATGTCCTGTATGAATTCCTCTCCACAGACAATAAGCTTTCACAGAAAGAAATGAGGGAGCAGAAAAGGCAAAAAAGAGAGGGGGCCAGTGAGAAAGAGAGAAGACAAAAAAAAAAAAAAGAGAGGGAAGAAAAAGGAAGGGGGAGGAAGAAAATAAAACAAATAAGGTTCGTTTGAAACATCACAATTTTGGCCCCAGCATCTTTGGAAAGCAGAAGTGGTTCATTTTACGCTACCTGAGAGATATGCTTGTTTATCAGCATGCAATACTATTGTTTTACAAAAGAGTGTCTCTCTCCTATCACTTCTTAATCATTGGATCTTATAGTAATTGGATGCTACTTAGAAGGGTTTGAACCAAGCTTCAAAGCTTGGTGGGATTAAAAACCCACACAGTTTGATTATGTGTATTTCATAAAATGTCATATTTTATTTATGGTAACAGTGCCAGAGCTAAAAACTAGACACTGATACACCTTCACAGTACATTCATAATTATTTACTAAAATAATGAGTATTTACCTATGCAGCAAAATGTTACTGGATTATTCTCTTTTTTCCAAACTTTCTCTGGATCTATACATTATAATTAAAAAAAAAAAGTTTGACCTGAGCAACCAATCTTTAGTTATTGCAAAACATTCTCTTGCTGGTTTATTTACTCTAAATCAGCTTTTAGAATGCTACCTCTACAGGCATTCAGCAAATTGATTTAAAATGTCAACCCACTGGGACCAGATTCTGACACCACTTCTCCCTCTGAGTAAACATACTTGATCTAATGTATTATCTTGTGGAAATTATTAGCAATATTCAGAGAGCCAATAATTTAGTTAAGATGAAGGCATTTAAAACCAGTTTCTATCATTTGCTTTACGTTTCTATATATTGCTTTATGTGTTTGTTATAAATGTTAACTTTATTAGTCTTGTTGTTGCTTGGAATATTTTGAGATAAAGAAAGGAGGAGGCATTTTTCACTGAAAAAATGTTTCTATTTTCCATTCAGCTCTAATTATTCACTATATATCAGAGCACCCAAGTGGGAGCTCTATTTTGCATTATGATAGAAAATGGATAAAAATAGTTAGCAAGAGAGTTTACAGAAAAAGGTTTTGACTTGGCAAGACATTTAAGTGTATGCTTCATTTAAAATATGCAATTAGGCCCCTGGAAGCCCCAGATTTATTGCAGGAACAGTCTGAAAAGCAACTGTGGCTTTAAAGTTCTGTTCTGTGCATCATATATTTGTTGTACCCAGTTGCTTGGCATACATTAGAAATATATAAAAATATCACAGGAGATCTTTATGGTATGTGCATCAGCTGACAACCACCAGCATTCAGCACATTTTTGGTCCAACCCACATGCAGGAAGAAAACACAACATTAATTTAAGAGAATCACTTATGGCAAAGATACTTGTTATATTGTATGCAGCTGAAATACCCCTTTAAACTGCTGAAAGCATTGGAGATCTTTTGGTGGGTATGAATCGTACTCAGATATGGTATGTTCTATGCAGAGGGGAAAATAATCTGTTCTGTGCATACAGTCATTAAATGTAATCAAAACCATATCTATATCTATCTTTATAAACATATACTGAGCTTTAACTACTGGTTTGCTGAAACTATTGCTGAAGGCAATCTTCACTATGTGTGTCAGCTGAATTCAAGGTGCTTAGAATTCAGTAGGTATTGATTGAAGAAATCTTGTTTATGTGGCTGGAATAATTGCCCTGGGTGGTACACAGATGACTTGGAGGGACTAAGGCAAGCCACTTGTTACCAAGGCTCTGAGATGTATACAAGCACCTCATTGTATTCCATGGAAGAGTTACCCCATGATGGAAGTTAAAGGCTCTTCAACCCTCTTCGGGGTAAGCCCTAGCAAATGAAGCCAAAACTCCAGAGCCATCCCTTAGAACACTGGTCCCTTGGAGCTCTCTGTTGGAGCCACCCCTTGGAGCACTGGTGTACACACTCTCGCCTTGTGGTCCACAGCAACAATGGACTGGCCAGCTATTTCATGGACATCCACATGGAGATGTGGAGAGAATGGCACAAACTCTGAGTTATGGGCTCTTCACTGCTTTTGGAAGGAGCTCAGCCCTTGCTTCCCCCTCCCCCTCTCTCCTTCCCTTCTCCCCTTCTGCCCCTGAAGGCACAGCCTGTTCCCCTGAGTGAGTTAGGATCTCCCTTGCTGCTCCCCATATGCACCAGAAGCAGAAAATAATCTGAAGAGACAAAACAGATCACTGCTAATATCACATTCTAGTACCCTCTTTAGGGACCCTCAAGTGCAATCTTGCAGGCAGATTACTGAAGCCTGCCTATGGAAAGTTTATTGGCATGGATGAGTTTTCACTCCACTGGGTGTTGGAGAGTTTCAGATTATTCCTGTGTAAAGAAACGGATGAATTGGTGAGCAGCTTGTAAACTCTCACAGCTTTAGTTTTCCCCTGGCTGTCCATGAATTCAGGAAAACAGCTGCTAGATTCCTGACAAATGATTTACATAGTTGATATAATTTAGTTCCCCTGCCAAAATACTCTTACTTCTAGTTTTCTATTTAATTGAATCACAAACAGAAAGTAGTGTCTATCAGCTGCAAATGGTAAGATGAGTGCTGTAAAAAATATTTCTCAAGACTTGAGCACAACTTCCCTCACTAATCTATTAACATGCTGAAATAGGTTTACAAATATTTTCAGAAACTTCTGCTGGGCTACTTTTCTCCTCCCTTACCTTCCAAAAAGGCCTAACACAAATGGGCTACTTTCAAAACTTAGTACAATAAAGGCAGCTTGCTTTCAGAGTCACCTAAATTACTCTGAAGAAATATAATTTGGAGTATTCTCCTTTCTCTTTTGGAATTAGAGGATCACAGGAAGAGTTTGGCCATATTTATTTTTTAAACTAAAAATGTAAGTTACTGGAATTGGCTCCACTTAAACCCATTAAGTATTCACTAATGGTAAACAGACCTTGACAGCTCTCTTTTCCTCTGGTGTGACACCATTCATATTCTGAGAATTCTTTCTTCTGTTGACTTCAGAGTATAAATACCTGTTATTCCTATGCAAGCATGATTTTTGTGGTTTTTTACCTTCCCATAGCTTTTTGTTTACTTCTGATGGCTTGCCTACCAAATATTTTTTATTTCTCTTCAACATTGGGACAGAAGGTTGCAGAAAATATGCAATTAACGGAGCTGTATCAGAAGCATTAGATAAACTCAAAGGCCCCTGTCAGCATGTTTCTGCAGCGTGGTGTGCAATAGGCTTGATGTTAATTGAAAAACATTGCTGTGGCTACAGCAAGGAAAAATTACCAAGTACAAAAATTCCTGTTCTATCCCTGGATGTAGTTTATGCTCCTATTCCTTAGAATTTTAGAATTATCACAGAATGATTTGGGTTGCAGGGGACCTTAAAGATCATCTCATTCTAACCCCCTGCCATGGGCAGAGACATGTTCCAGTAGTCCAGGTTTCCCAGAGCCTCATCCAGCCTGTCCTCGAGCACTTCTAGGAATGAGACATCGCAGCTTTGGAAAATCTCTTCCAGTGCTGTAAAGTAAAAGATATGAACCAGACTTTTTCCCCACCACTTATCCTGGTGGATATTTGGGAATCCTCTGACAAAAACAAACTGTGTTAGCTAATAACCACTTTTTCAGACTTTTCAGCTTCCCCACAGCAATTTTGAAATAGCTGCTCACAGTAGTGATTCACTCACAATCGTGATTTCTGGAAAAATGTGGTGTGTTCCTTTATATTTGGAAAGTACTAGGCTCTTCTTCATGATCAACAGTTCAGCAGGGCAAATCGTTTTGGGGTTTTTTCCTTTATATTTTTAGTTTTGTATTTCTTTTTCCTTCTTGCTCAGTTTAACAATTGTCTAGGAACATCTAGCAACATCGCTCTTAAATGAAGTTATCTTGCTGAAGGTACTGGGTGATTTGGACCATCACTGCCTGCATGAAATCTTATTGGCAGTTATGATAAACCTAGAGCTTCTCTTTTTTTTGTCTCCCTGCTCTCCGTTTTTTATTAAACAGAATTAATTCAGATAGCTGGCTGGCTTCTTAGACTTGTCATAATTCCAGCCTTCTGGGAATTGTAGTGAATGATTAAAAAGTTATTTGGATTAAAATGTTGCTGTTTGGTTATTTATCCATTAACCCAAAGAAACACTAAGAATTACTTCAAGGAAATGGGATTTCTGGATACAGAAATCCTTAAAGCAGCAGCAGTGAACTAAAGGTTAAACATGTACAAACACATTTCAAATACATCCACATAATAGAACAGTGTCAACCTTTCCCTGTGTTCGAGTCAAATAGATTGTGCACACTGCAGAGCTAATTCAAGTGACACCCTGCAGGCTGTAAGTGTTCCTCAGTCCTTCCCCACTATTTCCAAACTTGCAATATGTCCTCTGCTCCCGAGGGAGATCCTTTGCCTCCTACTGCTTTCTTTGTCTCTGGGGGACCGAGTGCAAAAGCTATCAAGAAGGCAAGGCAAAGCATCTGTCTAGCTCAGGGAAACCATCCCCCAAAAGAAGCCTTGTCAAAGTTACTCAGCAGGCTTTGGTAAATCTCAGTCAAGTGGATCTTTTCAATACTATGATCAATGGGATTAAAAATGATTTGGTTTTCATACTCAAGAGAAGCAGCAGGAGTGCATGTCTGTCTAAAGCAGACCTACAAAGAAGTGAGGGAAAGTAGCACACCTACTGTCTGGGGATGCCTTCTCCTGCACTCCCACAATCCCAACCCCTGTACCTATTGTGCTCTTTCAGAATGAGACACTTCTTGACAGAGCTCTTGCAGCATACACCCTAGGAAGCAAACTTGCATTTCTGATTTAGTATGGAATATCCATGGGTCCAGATTCAGTTGTTGGTTTTTCTATATTTTTCACCTCTCAAACTGGGAGATGTGTTACTTTCTTGCTTGGGAATATAGGGAAAATAGGGAATACCTGCATTTCTATCTGGCGTCTCAGGATGGGAAAGTTCTCTAAGGGCTGGTAAAACCATGCAAACTGTGTCCATCTGCAAAGCAAAACTTCTCACTGTGCTATTCAGATGTTTGGGCTGCTTGTTTTTAAAATAGCTGAGTCACTACGGGAAAACTGCAAGAACATTGAAACAGGACTAAGCCGTCCCAGCAGTAAACTTACAGTGTAATGAAAAGTTTTCCATCAATAGATTAAAACATAAGGATAAGAGAAGGGAGTCAGCGCCCATCCGAGAGTCATAAAAGTCCATGCATTCCCATAGTTCCCTGTCAAGAGATTAATTGTAAAGAAAGGGCAGCCAAAATAAATAGAAGTCCTTGCCCTATTAAGACAGGAGCTGGCTAAGTGAGCTGCTCTTTAAAGGTACTAGTAGTAACCCACAGAGAATCAGGAGCTGCATGAATAATCTGTACAACCACTATCACGTTTTTAAATGAGCAAAGGACTCAATGCATAAACCTTTGAAGTGTATTTCTCCCTGTTAGACTGCAAACATAACAAAAGGAAAAAAAAAAACCATTGTGAAGGAGGAAAATTAAGAGTGAGAGGGGTGGAGATCAGGACAATGCTTAATGTGTGTAGTTTTTATTCCTCGTTCACTCTGTACTATGGAGACATCTGATGCAGATCTCCAAACCAAATCATAATTTATTTGGCATGCTGTATAGAAATGTGACTGCATTTGCATGGCAGTGAGGAAAATATAACCTAACAAAAGTTATTCCTATCACTTTGTGACATTTAACATAGCAGTGCTCTTCACCTAAATGATTCACTTAAATAAGGGCTGTGGATGCTCCACAGTTATCAACCAGGACCTGTCTCTGATGTAGTACAGCCCATCTAAAGTAAACATATCCCAGGGCAGAAGCATTAATTAACACATCAAAATAGAATGAAATTAACCTGATTAAGGTGCTTAAGCTTGGAGTCAAGGCTTAGTCATTGGAAAGGGATAGGCTTCTCAAAGGAAGAGATTGCAGACCAGGTAGAGCCCATCTGTCTATAAAGACAAGGAGGAAAAGCTGTTGGGCAGTTGAAGTGAATGTATTTGCAATATAATCATTTAATCTTTGTTTTACTTCCTCACTGGAAGGAATAATTTTAAGAATGAATTATATCTGTCAAATCTTTCTGAGTTTTGCTGCAAAAACAAATATCTCTGGAGGATTTCCTGTGCAACCAGAAGACTAAGAATGCATGAAAGTCAGATCTGACTTAGAGGAACAGTATTGTCTTAACTTCCTTATGCAAGAGATTTTTACTTATCATTCATTTTTGATTGCATAAGTTCTATCCTTAAAAAAAAGTTACCAAGCTCCCTGGTATCATGGGAGGAAGATGAACCTTGTCCACAGATAGGCTTTCCTCTGTGTGCCTGTTCTACCAAAGGATGCAAAATGATTAAATGGTATTACATTCAAAGGTCAACCCTTTATCCTTCAGGAAGGATATGTGAGAGCTTAACAGGTTAAAGTCACATGTGATAAAGGAAAAGTTATAAGCTCTTTGGCTGACATATCCACTCAAAGCAATGTAAAAGGTTAAATGAAGATTTTCTTAGTATCTAATAGACTGAGGTTTTTACATTTAAATTGTCATAAATAAAGCAATACGGTAGTGGTTATGACCAGTCAGGAGTAGAAACATGACAATTTTTTCTATCTGTACACTGAGGTGAGCTAGATATATATCAAATTTAATTCAATTGTCCAAAGGACTCACCATAATAAGGACAAAGAGGCTAATAGGCATGTCAAATATTGATTCACTTGATTAATTAATTAAAAAAGAATGTTTCATCCCTTTGAGCCCCAGCACTCATTACTTATTTAACATTGGTCCAAAATCATTAATGTAAAGATCTGGCTGTTTGCCAGATGACAAAAATCTACTGGATGCTTCACTAATAATATCCACTTTAATTATTTATTCACTAATAATATCCACAGTCTCTCAACATACCTCATCAATACCTGTGAGAGTTACTTTGTATGAGTCTGTCATTACTGCAACAAGGAATCGTGTTGGGTTTGTGGCTCTTCAGTGTACTCAGTCAAAGGCTGGATTTTGGATGTCTTTTCCAACCTTAATGATTCTATGATTTTAAATGTGAAGGGGAATAAGCATGAGGTAGCCTGCTCATACAAGAGCAGCACTTGGGGTGAGGGATGGAGGGGACAGAGGGTAGATCTTTTTCAAATGTACACTTCCAGTACAATAGAAAGGATGGATTAAAATGCAAGTCTTACAAGAAAGATCAGCCACTGATTTTGTTCTGCAGAAAACAGATATCTGGATAATCCATATTTGAAAGTTTCCTCTAGCATTCAAAATACAGTTTTTTAATTGTCAACTCCTACCTAATGCAAATTTCTTTGAGTTCCCTTGACTTCTGTAGAAGAGAAATGCTAATTTACACCATGTAAGGACCCAATGAAATAAAAAATTTTTAGTTACATGCCTGCTACAGACTGCCTATGCAACTCTCTCTGGACAGAAAAGTGACAGGAATCATGTTTTGTCTCTAGCTTGAAGGCTTTTGGTTCAAAAGTTCAAACCGAAAGTATTATTGAATCACCTGTGCATTTAAGGTCACTTGTGGTGAAAAAGAGAGCAGACAGCATGAAAATAAAAAAAAAGCAAACCTGGCATGAAGATGTAAGGCAAGGCAAATGGATACAAACAGACTAAAAAGAGAAAAGGAAAAAGCTGAAATAAAAATTCTAACAAATTCTAGCCAACAATAATGATAGACCAGGTATTAACTTCTCTTTTCTACCCAGGGTTTAGCAGGAGGTAGGGCTTCATTTGATGACATGTGAAAGTTTAGCCCTAGATAAATATTAAGAAGTCTTTAACATACAAACATAGATATATCATCACTTAGAGCCTCATCCCATGCCAATGATTTTAGCTCTACAGGAGTCAATTCATTCACTAAAGAAACAGAAATGCCGCTACTGCAGTTAAAGCACGTCATGTTCTCATAAAATGGCCATTACTTGGAAACTATTTAAGCTGCTAAAATGCAAAATCTTTTTTTTTCCCTCTCCATCTTACTGGAAATAAGCCACATGCAAGTAAAACCCTCAGGAAAGTGTTGCTAGAGGACACTTTTTAGTCACAATTTTTCATGCACGCTGATCACCAACAGTGGTGCAAAGGAAAATCTCTCCTGTCCTCATGAGATTAAGACTGACAAATAACACCAGTTATTGTTGCAGCCCCCAGGACCTAAACAAAAAAAGGCATTTTCCCATGGTTACAGAAAAGAAAGCATATTTTGCCACAGGGGATTTTCCAGTCAGAAACACATCTATTGATTTAGCCTTATCTCTACAGATCTAGTGTCCTGTACTCTTTCCTAAGCATGTGTTATGGTCAAATGGAGGACGTTGGGTTGCCTGAGTCTTTTTGTTTAGTCTAGCACTGGCAGTTTTAGGTTCTGACACCTTAGAAAGGCAAGGGAGCAGAACATTGTTCTACTATGGTATCAGAGAAAACTTAAAAATATGTTAAAACTTAGATTCCTAACATGCATTGTTTTTCACAGATGCCAGAATTAGGCAATTAGCAATCAAAGAAGTGACCAGTCAGCAGCTTTTCATGTTTGCAACAAAGGACAAGAAACATTTTCATAGGCTGTCTTTAATGTACCCACAATTTAAATGCTGAAGTGGCTTCAAATATTTCAGATGAGATAAAGGCTTCAACTCACATTCATCTCCTATTTCTTTCTTATTTCAGTCCTGAGAACAGCTATTCAAAACACAGCTTTTTGAGCAATCTTGCAGGGGAAGAGTCTCTTTTTTTATTTCCTGTTACTAGTGAGGGCAGAGGCTCCATTCTTTGCGAACAATCCGTTTCATGTTCTTTCCCCTTTGGTGCATGGTCAAACAACTGGGACACTGACAGATAAAATGCGAAAATGAATAATTGTTCTAGAAATGCTGTCTTTGAAGAATGGAAAGGATCCATCCCTATGGCATCTCATTATGAGACATACTACCTCTTAGATACTGTCAAAAGTTTCAGAATTTCATACAAAATAGGAATATAATTTATAAGCACAATTAGAATCCAGAAAAAGAATGCACACTGAATTGCAACATCTTTAGAATTACATTTTATGCCAGAAAATAACATACTTTCCATTTAATTGTAATTTCAAATGCAAATACCAGTGTCCTTAGAATGAAGCAGATGTTGGGCTTTATTTCAGTTGAATGAGCAGTTGTTCATCTCTGAATCCTTGTCTTCTGGGGAAATATTTCAATGCCTTAATGAATGAAAGACAGACATAGCTGGGTTTTGCAACACGTTCCCAGGCAAACCAATTTTAGCTCTGTCTTTGGAGCAATTATTGAAAAGTTGTAGACTGTTACAGTGATAATTCCAGATTAGTGTCATGTTAGGGAAGGGTTTTTTTTTTTATTGTTCTGGGAGAAGATTTTGCTACACTTGACTGTAAATTATTCTGACAGTGAATAGAGGACAGGCAGATGCTTCCACACATAAGTTGGAAGTTGCTTTGGCAAAGGACCTGGAAAATAAAATCCTCTGGGGTAAAAAACCTCCTTTATTAATCCAACTGTAAAGGCAGCTACAACTGGTTTGGTTTCAGGTACCACCAGAGAAAACAATACACAGCTGACAGAAAATCTTGCTTCCCTGCAGATCTAGGATTTGCTTTCCATCCTCCTGTACCCTGCAGCACAAATGCATGTATATATTTTATATATCATCTGATCCCAGCCACAGGGAAAAAGCCAAGTGGGGCTAGGGAGATGATAGTGACAGGGTTTATGTTAATAACAAATGAAAATACTCAGGAGTTTGCATAGTATGGAGGGTCTGAAATCCTGTTCTGTTTATGATTTTGCAATTTAGTTTATTTTCCTCCTTAATATACATTATAATGCTGGCTTGTTTGCTAAAGGATATTTTGTGTTGTGGCACATCCTTTTCACTGTGCCAGCTGACACTTTAGGGTAAAACACTGATGGGTTTTACCCTGGGAGGTGTCACCAGTAGCATCCTGTGATGGACACAGCAGCCAGGGAAGGGGAGTTCCATGCTGGGGATAGCTAGGCCCCCAGGGTAGCTTGGAGCAGCTGGAGCAGGTTGCAATTTCTGGAATGGAAAAGACAAAGAGACAAAGAAAGGAACAACTGAAACACAAGGTTTTTCAGTAAGCACATCCAAGCAGTTATTTTTAAGGACTTTTCTTAGGGGATAACAAGGACAGAGAATGCATGGACTGTGACACAAAACCACAGGAGATTCAAAGACCATTTGAGCTGCTCACAGGTGGACCAAGACCTCTGACTCAAGAACACACACAGCAACTACACTGCAGGTACAGAGCTCTGTTGAGGGTCTAATTCTGCTTCACTGAACAGCAAGGATTTTGTTGTCTAATTTAAAACTGAGGGTCAGCCTTTGGTATTTCTATTATAATAAAATTTCTATTCCCCCTCCTTTTTGATCATTTAGAAAATCAGCATAGGAAAAAAAAAGCAGCTAAATTTCCTCTTGCCCAAATTCTCTTCTGAAAGAAACTGGCACAGCATCACTTGAATGAGTGATTCTTTGTCTGTTTGAGCTAGTTATTCTTTGTCTCTTTGAACCATTGTAGAAATTGGATCAGTGGGTTCTAAGAATTTTCAAAGAAAAGTTAAAATTTTTTATGATGATCAAGACATACATAATAAAAAATCAAACCACCAAATTTATGCATAAGGCAAAATATATTATAAAATTATGTTTTGAAACAAAATATGTAATGCAAAATCCTGTTAGATTAAATGGAAGGACACTTTATTCAGCTGTTCTTTTATAAATACCAAAAGCTGGCCAAATGTACATTCAAGGATTTTATTTTTAATACAGTGTAGAAACTATTTTTGGATTATATGTCAGATTCTAAAGCCAAGTAAACATAAAAGGATATGAAACAAGAAACAATTACTTGTGCCTTTTCACTTTGTAATTAAGATTAAGTATGTATTCCTGATTAGTCAATAGGAGCATCCAGATCCTTGGCAGCCATTTGGGACTGTCCCTTTCACTTCTGTAATGTGAAAACAACATTGTTTTGAGGCAGGGGTCATAGGCTGAACCCTAGACTTGGAATAAATTTAGTATTAAACTACACATTCTGGGCTTGAAATCAGAATCACATTGAGGCTTCAAGCATTTAAAGAAATAAATTTATTTTGCAGGTTTACAGGTGTATTGTGTTTGCATGGCAAGGACTACAGGAGTGGCTTCTGAGAGAAGCTGCCAGAAGCTTCCCCCATGTCTGACAGAACCAATGCCAGCTGACTCCAGGAGGGACTTACCACTGCCTAAAGCTGAACCCAGCAGCGACAGTGGTTGTGCCTCTGGGATATCATATTTAAGAAGACGGAAATTTGTGAGGTAGCAGCAGTCAGAGAATGAGAATATTTGAGATAAACAGCCTTGCTGTGCAGAAGGAGGGTGAAGAGGTGCTCCAGGCACTGAAGTAGAGATTCCCTTGCAGCACTTGATGAAGGCAGTGGTGAGACAACTGCACTCCTGCAGCTCCTAGAGATCCATGGTGGAGCAGAGATGTGCCTGCAGCTCATGGAGTAGGTGGATGCCTGAAGTTGCCTGTGACCCACAGGAAAGCCTCCACTGGAGCAGGTTCCTGGCAGGACCTGTGGCCTTGAAGAGAGAGAAAATCATGCTGGAGTAGGTTTGGTGGCAGGAACTGTGACCTCAAGCGGGATCCATGCTGGGGCAGTCTGTTTCTGAAGGACACTTCCTCATGGGAGGGAGCAAGACTGAAGCAGTTTGGGAAAAATTGCAACTTGTGGAAAGCACTCACACTAGAGAAGTTTGTAGAGGACTGTCTCCAATGGGAGGGAGCCCATGCTGGAGCAGAGGAAGAGTGTGAGGAGTCCTCCCCCTGAGGAGGAGGGAGCTACAGAGATGATCTATCATGAGCTGACCACAGACCCCATTCCTGGCCCCCTGCGCAGCTGGTGGAGAGGAGGGAGAGAAAATTGGCAGGAGTGAATTTGAGGAAGAAGGGAGGAGTAGGAGGAAGGTGCTTTTAAGATTTATTTCCTTACTCTGATTTGATAATTTAATTTCAACCAGTCAAGTTAATTTTGCCTGTGATGGTCCCTGGTGAGAGATCTCTCCCCACCCTCACGAGCCTTTTGCTATACTTTCTCTCCTCTGCTCAGCTGAGGAGGGGAGTGACAGAATGGTGTTGCTACATGGCATCCAGCCAGGGTCGACCCAACACATTGAACAATGTGCTGTTGTATGTTATTGAAATGTACCTTGGAGCTGTACAGTGACAATGAACCTACACTTATCAGGTTTGCATCCCTGGATAACCTACTGACACATGCACTTTCCCTGCTCAGCCTATAAGCCAAAATTTTGATAGTCAACCAGTGGCACATAGAAAAGGTTTAATAACTAACTATAATGTTATGCACTCACAAAACCCAAAACCAAGGGCAAACCTTGTCTTCTGTACAAGAAAATAATTTTAAGGAACTGATGGACAGCAGTCTGAACCGAAGATCTACTTTTAAACTTAAATTCACAGTAGGTATTTCAGCTGACCTTGATATACTGAGAGAGGAATTTTTTGTATTTTCTTTATTATTAACTATAATGTTATCTTTTTCTCCATGGTGTTTTGTATCTGGTGTTTTTTATGAGAAATCCTTCAAAATAATAATATCCTTTTTTATCACACAATGTAAATGCATGATGGACAGTCCCCATGGAAAGATATGATTTCATGAGCAATACAATATAAATAAAATACATGAGTCAAGAATGCATTTCCCTCTCATTACAGCTAGGATAAGCTTGAATGTACAGAGCAAGAACTTGGCATCGTTTATGCAATAATCCAAGTTCAGACTGGATAGCCATGAGGCCTGGGAAGAAAAGTAAAATCTGGGGACAAAACTCACTTTTACCTCTCTGTGCTCTTGTTATGATCATGGTGTAAAATGATGAGCATGATACTGAGATACTTCCTGGGCGAAGAAATCATTATCTCATAACCTAAAGGAAAACCCATGCCGGAATTTCCTCTGCATTTGTATTCTTGAAAGTGTCTCATCATTTCCAAAGGGAATGACTTTGCTGCTCAGGTTGAGTGTGTGAATGCACACACACACATGCTTGTGCCCGCATGCAGAGCAAGCACTGCATCAAGGCTACCCACTCAGAGTAACCTGATTTTCTTGACTGGATTGGAAAGTCGACCAGAGGTCTCAGAAGAGAGGAAAATTTAGCATGCTTAAGACCACACCTGCATAATGAGACAGGGCTGTGTTTTTTCCTGTTTGGCATCTTTATTTTTTTTCACTTTTCTCACAGTACTGTTCAGCTCAATTCCTGGAAAGAATTAAAAAAACCCAAAAGCCTTCTCCAATTAAAACCTCAAAACAGCCATCAGAACTGCAGTGGGTTAATGTCACTGGGAAAAACTGCCCTGTTTGCCTCTTTGCATAATCTAACTGAATAATTTTAACATCATGTGTGTATACTGTCACTCTCTATTCCTACATAGCTCACAATTTCTTATGCCAATACCCAATGTGTATAACACACAAGGTCGCAATCATGGCCTTAAAGACAATGAGGGCTAAGCCTGTGTTGTGGTAAAGTAGTTTTAAACATCTCTGCTGGAGACTTAAATGTTTTATTTCCCCCCTGCATTTATTTTCCAGACCTGTCCTGCAGCTGACACCTGCCTTGTTTCGTGATTTCAGACAAGGCATGTGACTTACCTTTCCTTGGCAGTCCATCCAGTGCCTCCTGCCCCTGCCCTGGAAGTACTTGAGACATAAATACCTGCACTTCCACACAGATTTGCTCCTGTATTAAGTAGCATGACAGATTCTTGAAGGAATCAGGTATCATATAAAAAACTGCTGTACTGATGGTGTCAAATACCTTTTCGTTCTGATCCAAATTCTAATTTTATGACTTTCACACCTTCTAGCACAATAACCCCACTTGCTGCCTTTTGCCTATAAATTTTAATAAGTTTTGGAGAGGGACATAAAGATTTCCCTTCTGGGTTTCTTCATCGAGGTCTTCTGAAACACTGGGAGTACTTGACAGCTCTTACTCTCTTCATAAAATCCCCTAACCCTTATGGAATAAGACCTTGAGGAATAAATTATTCCTCATGACAATCTATTTTTGTGACCTGACATCATAGTACAAAATAATTTTTTCCACGGTGGTATTAAACTTCATCTGAATAATATATTCACTCTGAAGACCCATACATATTTCACCTCTTTCTCTTTCCCACAGTGGTGATGGCCAGGTTGTTTTGTGGGTTTCCGGTTTTTTTTTTGTTTTTGCATCTGGATAGGTCTTACACTGCACTTGTCGTCATCATCCCATCATCATCATCATCAATCATCATCATCCTTGCTTCACTTGCAGATATATCCACCCCACGTTACTGGATCCCAGTCCTCAGCAGGAACTGCCACTCAGGCTTCCCAGGCCTCTCTTTCTTTTCCTGCAATGGCCTTTCATCTCGGTCTGCCAGGCTTTCCCAGCCTCAGTGCACTCAGCAGCTGCCTGTGAACACGTCCACATTTCTTTCTGGCCAGCCACATGTCCCTTTGGCTGCCAAGTTTCACCCTCCCATTTTAAAATTGCTTCACTTTCCTCTGGGAATGCAGTCAGCACTTGTCACACAAATAGCTACACAAAGAACAGTGAGTTTTCTCACAGTGTTCTTTGCTTTAGCTAATTCAGAACACAATTTTTCCACGATCATACTGTATAATTCCTAACTGGTCCTTGTCTCAAGGACTGAGATTATGATTTTTACGGTTACTTGAATTTGTCTCATGGCTGGGACTAACAGGAAGTCAGTGTTGACCCCTTATTCCCTCCTGCCTTGCTCTTCTACTCTGCTAACACACCAAAAACACCAGTAATACAGTTATGCCTGTCTCTTTTTTTTACTAATTACTGACCCAGAAGCCAGCAAATACTTAAGTTCGTGGCCGAAACCTTTATTGATCCTAATGAGTTCAAAAGATTGCTTGTGTTGTTCAGCAAAATTTTGGCACAGGGAAAAATCTGCGCCGTTCACATAGATTAACCAATCAGAATTGAGGCGTTTTAATGGTTTATTAACTGCAGTTTAAGCATTTTATTTTTTTTACAAGTTGCCCAGACAGGTGGTAGATGTTCCATCCTGGAAACATCAGGTTGGACAGGGCTCTAACCAACCTGATCTAGGAGATGTCCCTGCTCATTGCAGGGGGGTTGGACTAGATGGGCTTTAAATGTCCCTTCCAACCCAACCCAACCCAACCCAGTCTATGATTCTATGATAATTAACTGGAAATCAGTGAATTACAATTTTTGAAATGCTAATAAACATCTACAGCTTTTGAAACACCTTTCTAGGGTCAATCACAAAAAGCTCTAATCCCATACACACACACGTGCTCATGCTGCCATGGTCACACAGCCCATCTGCTCACACCTGCAGCTGTGGTCAGCAGGTTGCCATCCTCACTTTGGGGAGGATGGGTTGCCCCATTTTCCCCCTCTCTCCTATAGCTGTCATGGGCTCTCTGGTCCCATTTGTGACCCTGCAGCTCCACACACTCTGGCTGATGACAAAGTCCCCATGACCCCAGAAAACTTGGGGTGGGAGAGTCCCACGTGCTGCCCCTGCTGCCAGCCAGACATGACATTCTTGGGGAGGTTCCTCCAACAAGGGTCTGCTGCCACTCCAGTGTTTCTCTCCCTCCACTACTGCTTTTCATGCCTCTTTATTTCTTTTTAGGCTAACTCCACCTTTGTTTCAAAAGTTCCTTCTAATGTCCTGCAACTACCTCTGGGATGACATTGGCCCCAAATAATCATGACCATCTATATGTGGTGCAACAGACCTAAATCTTTGCTCTACCATGCTCCTGACATGTCTTTTCCAGTCAAGTATCAAACTGACTTTGCTTTTCTGATGCCAAGAAGCATGAATTATTGGTGCTTATCAGGTTGCTTGGGAAAGAAATATTCATTCTGTATATCAAAACAATTTTCCATATCGTTACCAAGAACTTGTCCCTGATGTTTAGCAATTGTAGCTCATAATAGTTCTTGCAAGAGCCACAGGTTAAAGCGTTTATGTTTTTTCCTTTTCTGTTGATGGCCAGGGATCCACTTTTTAACAGTCTAGAAAAATTTGGCCAAATATTGAATGTCCCCCTTGGCTGCAATTCCTAATAAAATGTAAAACCCAAAATGATACGCAATTTGGCTGAAGAAAAAGCAGAAACAAGCAGAATTGCCAGCTGTCATTCTGACAAGCACTGATTTCTCTATGCCTGGACATTGGCTTATTTCTCTTGGTTAGAGTAATCATTTTTGTTTTCTCCATTTACTTATTTCTGTTTATGCTGCTTTAGCATCTGTTTGATTATTGTATCATGGAACCTAACTTGAAATATGAGCCCTGGCAAACTCCATACTTATTTATACATTGTATTGGCTAAACCTGCAAAGCCAGAATAAAATGCACTTTGAAAGATACAGAGAACAGTATTTTCCTAAATTATTCAAGAAAATTTCCTGTTTGCTCCTCTGGTAGCAAAATGAGATACCTGGGTATAAAACATGAGTGTTCTCTCTCTCTCTCTCTCAGATTTTAATCTGGTATAATATTAGTGTTGTAAGTAGGGAGAAATACAGCATAGACACTTTCTTGTTTGCATAGTTTTATTAAACTTTCACACAAAATTCTAGAAAAAAACCTAATGCCACTTTGAAAGTTTATAATAAAGGTTCTGATGTCATTAAAAGCTGCTGTCACTTGGCCTTTAAATTTCCTAAGGCAAGTGTTTTATATTTTTTACTCCTGGCAAGGTACACCAATTCAGAACCTTATGATCATGGAAAGGTATCATCTCTTGATAGACTTTTGATGTCCCACCCCTTCCAGACCCTCTAGTTGTCCTTTCTGCACATTCTCTTACTAACCTGTGTCCTTAGGCCGCAGTACTCAAGAGAGGCTGCCTTGAGGTTTTATACCTCAAGTGGTATAAAATGATTGTCCCTCCCATTTTTGCCTTACAGTGTCCTAAAGATTTCCACAATTCTTCTGGCCTATTTTTGCACAAAATGCCCAGGCAGGAGGAGCTGTAACACCAGGAGTCTGAGCTGTAACTACTAGTAGTGAGTTCAACTGAAGGTAAGCAGACTTTAGATTATTTTCCCTTTGCCTTATGCTGGGCTACACTGAAGTTTGTCTGATACTGACAGACTCACGCTTTACTGTAGAGAGATTTTCTGCAGCCCTTTGAAACAAATTTGATTGTTTCAGAGATCTCTGCATCCTCTCAGGTTTTGAGATTTCTTTGTTGGTTTTTCACGGTCAATGAATGGTGTTTCGATAATGGCGATTCAATAAATCCACTTCCAGCACAGATTCCTAAGGAATCCCATTGCTGGTCCTTCCTCACCGTGAAATTGATCTTCAAGACCTACATTTTGCTTCCTACCTATTAATAAACTTTAGTCAATAAAAATTTTTTCTTTCACTCTCATGGAAAATTTTTTTCTTTAACAACCCTCTATAAAAATGTGCTCAAAAGCTTTTTGAGAAGACAAATAAATCAAGTCCATCAGATCACCTTTTGTCTTCATGTTTATTGACATCTATTGGGACACTGCCTCTCTATGAGGGCTGCTAAATCACTGGGGAGAGAAAGAGAAGTGAAGAACTCAGGGCCCTTACAGGGTCCTCCTGGGACTCCTGAAGGTTAGCAAGGCAGCATTTCTCTCTACAGAAGACTTGGGGACGTTTTTCTTACATACTGTGCTTATCCATTATCTTAGTTTTTGGCGATAAACTGGATCTTACTACCAGGGTTGGAAATCACGCTCATCTGTAATGTCTGTCTTGTGGATATCATGTTTAATACTTGACTTTCAAAATGCTCACAAAATAAAATGTCATTTTGAATTCAGCCTGCTCTAATGTGCCTCTATCTCTGTGACAAGCAATACCAATTTTCCCTAAATATAGGAAAAAGGCAATCCCCTTGGGCACCTTCTAGAGACAGTATGACTAGGAGATATCTAGGAGACAGCACAAACAAGTTGTGCTTGAAGTTTGGTCTTTTTCCCTCCCTATTTTTTGCCAATTCTACCTTTTTTGATTAGAGGTTGCCAGAAATGCATCTCTTACCTGGTCATTTTAGGATTATCTTGTTTTAGCTTCTATATGTTTTAGGTACTGTGGAGAGGAGTGGTTTTTGTCACACTCAGTCTGAAGTCACTTTTTCCTGGGTTTTATCATTCACCTCAATTTATAGCTAAGGTTTATGACTCACAATCAGGTGAAATAAATAACTTCTGCTACCCAGAATCTCAAATGCTGGGTAAGGAATACAGATTTAGAATCAAAGACTGGTTTGTTTTGAAAGAGACCTTGAAGATCATCTCATTCTAACCCCTCTGCCATGGGTAGGGACCCTTTCACCAGACCAGGTTGCTCAAAGCCCCATCTAACCTGGCTTTTGTTTGTTTTTCTCATGGTGATTCTTTGAGAAAAAATTTACGAATTCTGAACATGGATGCCCCTGATGTGTGACTTGTTAACTCTACCTCTGAAAGGTCTGTTTGCTGTGCATCTCATCCATAAACTGCTCCCAGCACCACAAAAGCATCATGCTCACAGCTGTGTTGTATTGTGTTGCCATGTGTTATAAAAATTCTCTTGATTAAGGCTGATTCCCCAGAACCTAAAAACTGGTTTTCATTCCTCCCCCAAATATATCTCTCACGGTATCACAAAATCAAGAAGTGAGGTTGGAGGCTCAGACATAAAGCAAATCTATTAGAAATTTGGGAGAATCAGCTGAAAGAAATGAATATGCATAACAGCTTAGTAACTAAGCAGGCCATGCTTCCTGGAATACATTCCTGTGCTTCCAGCTGTTAAATGGTTCTTGTGACTCTGAACTCTGCCACAAACTCTGTACCTCTCTGGGTTGTTGCATTTCTTTAAATAACCTCATACCAAAGCATACATTTGGGCAGAAAAAATCCCATTTGTTTCTCCCTTTCTGGTACTGGTGAGATCTTTCTAAAGGCTTAAGTGGCAGACATATGAGGGACAACTGTCATTGGTACCCCTCAAATGCTTCTGTCATGGTTTCAGTGATAAAGTCCAGTGTTTCCTGTCAGTCTCTGGTCTGTAGTTTTGCATCTTTGAACTCCAAACACGAGGCTCCTTCCTCAAAACTGTTACATCAGGTCAAAATCCTTTTAGTGTGTTCACAGCAATACTTATTGTTTCTGTTTTTCCACACTGAGGAATATAGATTCTTACCTGTTTAAAACTATACCACGGTGTGTTTGCTTGTATGAAAGAATAGATGGGTTTTAATCAATAATTTTACTTAGCAGCTTTTCACCTTTTGGACAATCAAGTCTACACAAAACATCTTTTTTCTCATTTTAAGTTCCAACTTTCTTGACACATTCACAAAATCTTTCATTTCCAAGCACATTCATAGTTCATTTGCTCTTACAAACTTCTGTTTTATACATCATAAAGAAAACCTCATTGCAAAAATACCTGAGGCAACTAAAGCAATGCAGTGACACATCCTAGTTACTCACACATTAATTCTTCGTCTGCAATAAAGCTGATGGGCAGGGATTCCATTGCCCTGCTGGATCTCAGGGATGGAGTATGACAAGATACAAAACTACAATGAGAATAGAGCAAAATCTGGTTTTGGGGGAAAAAAGCAACCGGTTTCAGCCAGCATCAAATACCATCCACAGGCACAAATGTGCATGCCACAGAATGTGGGGCTGTTATGTTCATTTTTCTTTCTAGACTGAAAATACTATTATCCATCCCGAGTTCAGTGTCTTTTTTATTGATTGTATTGTTTCTGGGCAGGCATTTTATAGTTTTTAAATAGCAAAGGCAAAGTATTACCCTCAGGAAAATCTTCTCCAAAACAATTCTATTATTCTGACTTTCGAGAACACTGAGTGAGCCAAAGTAATGATAAAAGACTAGAGTGACAGAAAGTCTCATGAAAAAAGGGGTGTTTTTTTCCTAGATGGAACTATATCATGGCTTGCCTAGTGCTACTTGAATCAGAAACAGAGAAATTATGAGTGAAATACATGCAAAGGTTGGACAGTAGAGGGATATTTAACTTGTAACTTGTAACTTCTTGACGTGCACATGAAGTGGGTTATTCTGTGACCCTGAGTAATTTCACATATTTCCCAGGCTAGATTATATTTCCATATAATTGAAATAAAAATTAATGTAGTGAATTGCTTTAACTGCTCTTCTCCTATTGAATTTGATGTATCATTTTACCTCTGGAAATCTGGCAGCCAGGTACAAGTGTCTCTAAAAACATCTAGAGTTAAAAAATGCAAAAGGATCTTTTCAAATAAAAATTTATCTCATAATAATGCATTTTCAGTCTTGGGGAAAGAACATCCCACCCTGCTTTCATACATTAAACCAGCTCACAGGCACTGTTATCACTACCTTGACTGGAATATATGCAACTTAGCCCCATTCATGGGATTGTGTTTTCATGTGGGTGACCTATACGTGATAATTTATCCAGCAAAGCAGACAAAAAAACCCCACTAAAGCCAAACAAAAAGAGAAAAAGATAGACTTTTCTTCAAGTCCAATTGCAACTTGACAAGAAATGTTGGCACACATTTTGTGGAAGTCTCTCTCAGAAGACATATGGTGGACATTACGGTGATACCTGGTGAATTTTTCCTTGAAAATGTACCAGAAGAGCAGGAACAATTTGTGCAGAGGGCATGGGGCAGGCTAAGCATCAAAACTGGCCATGAAAGGTAACTTTTCCCAGCAGCTGATTACAATGTATAAAGAAGTCCTGAAATTCTGATACAGTTAGACTCACCTGCAGCTCAGGGAAATCAATGTGGATCTTTCCATCAGCTAAGAGTGAGCTGGATCATATCCCATGTTCTTTCATCTGTTCCACACATCGGCTGAGAATAAGTCCAATAGAAAGCTGAGCTTTAGCATGCATACCAGCCACCATATTTTTAAACGCATGTGTATACTAGTACATAGATTATTTAGCAGATGTAGTCTGATTAGTTTTTTACAGTGAGAATTCTCAGGACTGTGAGAGAACATTCATGACTTCAGTGGAATAGAAGCCAAGAACCCTTAACTAGAAGCCTTGGACTAGGTTCCATGGGGTGTTTGGCTAGTAACTGCTAGAAAACTAGTAAATGCTTAGAAATGGGACCAAGGTTGTTTTCTGCCTTCCTTCTCGAAAAACTTCTGCCTCTGTCTTCCTGGTCCTGAATTAAGGGGAGATTTGTTGGTTTTCAGTCATTCATCATCATTCAAACTCTGCACCCAAACCCACCAGCTTCTCCTTGACCTATTTTCTTCCCCAAAGGTGAATCACAGAAATATGAATCACAGAAATATCCCCCTCTTGCCTTATAGCCTATACAATTTTTTTTTACTGTTTCATCAAATTTCTCGGAGCTAGAATTCAGGTGAGGAAAAAAGATGTTTTTCAACACCTCTGGCATATGTGAAGAATAATAAAATGCCTTTTTTAAAATTGCTGATCTTTGCTACAAGAAAGCAAGAATTTGGAGTCCAGCTGTTTATTTTCTCTTCAGGAGCTAATGGGTTTACTTGTGCCCTAAGATAAAGTATTCACTTCTAAGATATGGTCTAACTAGTAGCTTCAGCATGCAGCTGAGCTGTTGTTAGATATGTGATGGTTATCCAGAAAATTTCCTATTATTTGGTTTGGTTCTTCCTCAGTGTTTTTAAGAGGGATTTAAAAAGCAGCCTCTATGCACCTCTCATATATGTGACATATTTCTGACTAAAGGCAAGCACAATTCTAGAAACAGAAATAGCTGGGAGCTTTGATCTCTCTTAAAACCACTGAAGGTAGTTTATCTCAAATTGCACAAACATGGATAATCTTCCTGGCTTTAAATATGTTCCAGCTGAGATCCTGCTCATGTCTTTAATGGATGTCAGTAAGTCTTTAATAGCTAACAACTTAGTCCCCAAATAATACAGAAAGAAGATCAAGTAGCTCTGTAGTGGTGGTACAGTTTGTAGCATGGTGGAAATAACTTAAGCCGTGAACTGCAGTTAAGGAACAGAGCTACCAGCAGCTCTGCCATGCTGCCTTGCATTTACACATGCAGGAAGAGAAAAGAAGTAAATGTTTCCTAGGATGTCAACATTCCTAAGTACCTATGAAGATCTTGTCTATCTTCAAGACTACTGCCTTTACAGGCCATTTTCATTCCTTTTTAAAGCATTTCTTCCAAATGGACGCACAAACGGCATGTTATTCCACAGTCATCTGTTGCAGTAAGACCACTTGTACAGACGAACACATGTATCCTGAATAAGGCTAGCAGAAATTGGTCAGTGAGGGTGAGTTTTACACCTTCTGTGTAAAATTTTACAGGCTCCTCTATAAGCACTTTGACCTGTGCTGCTTCAGAAGTCTGCTCCACAGATTCCAGTGTCATTGTAGTGACCTATTCAGGTCTGTACAATAATAACTTTGAAAAAGAATAAGGAAATTAATCTCATACTAATCTAATGCAATATTTACTCTGTTTCCATCTCTGTGTCTTTGTTGTTCACCACTGCTGCATCTAAACCCTTTAACGCATTTGTCCTCACAAACCCTTTGTATTATTTATATTTCACTTCTATTGAACCACTAGGAAAATTAATGTACTGAAAAATTGAAGCGTCACATCCTGACAAATCCTAATGGAAAGCACATTGTGGGACAAAAGACCAAAGAGAATCTGCAAACCCTTCCTGCAAACCCTGCAAAGCTGCCATAAGGCCAGCCAGGGTTTCAGCCCTGAAACACAGTGGCAATTTTCCTATTACTCTTCTCTGCCAGCAGACCTAAAAAAGGAGGGGGCAGGCAGCAGGCACTGAGTCTGTCTTTCCTCTCTCTCTGGGTCTTGCAAGGCATAAATAATGTGTGTGAGGGTCTCCAGACCCAGACAGCTCTGTGTGGGACAAAACCGGGAAAGGTTAAGGTGGGAGGGCATTCAAATACTCCCAAAGGCATTCAAGAGCTGCATGGCAGTGGAGCTCAACTCCTCTGCCCAGGTTGTTGGGCATTCAGATTGCTAGAGCTAGGTATTGGCAAGATAAAAGATGAAGGAAAGGAAACAATGGCCTTTGGAGATCAGTGGACTTAAGCATCTCACAAAGAAGCCTAGTTCTGACTGACTAGAAGCATGGATATGTGATATATCATTTTTTAAGTTTGAAATAAAGACACACCACCCAGTGTGGGGTCAGGGACACTGCATGGCAGCTTACAGATTAATGTCTTTGAACCACTCCAGGGCTGGAAACAGCCAAAGTGATTCTGGAAAGCAAATATTCATCTCCAACATCAAAAACAAAATCTTTGCATGTTCAGGCAAGTCCTCCCAAAACAAACCTAGCAGGGAACTCCATAGGATATTGTACAATAAAAACCAATTTCCTGTATGACTTCTGCTTTTTGGAACTGCTTACCTGTTTGTGTGACATTTCCTACTGCTTCCAAGTTCACTGAGGGAACAGTCTTCCCATACTCCTTCGCAACTCCTTCTGCAGTAATTTGAACTCAAACAAACCAGTTCCAAACAGCCTCTCAAAATGAATTACAGTACAAAAGAAGAACACTTCATGGAAAAATCATTTCAGTACAGGTCAATTAACAAAAGAGTGAGTGAGCTCTTGCTGCCTAGTCCTGTAAAGAACCTCACTATCACAAATGATTCTCTCTGATGACTGAAAAGAAGAAAAACCCATGAACAATCAAGACTGCCCTCTGCTTTTGCTGCGAGACTCCTGTCAGCTCTTTAGTGAAATAGCAGCTGGAGTATCTAGGTTTGTTCTTTATTTCTTTCTTTTAGTGATCCTTTCTGATTTTCTGTTGATGACATATTCTTCTTTAAATATCTCTCTAAATTATGTTTCCTATAATTTCTCTGCCTAAACACCTAGATAGGTGTGTTTCCCTTTCTTCAAATACCTGGGAAGGAAAAAACACAACATCCTGAGACAGACTCTTATTCTTTCTCAATGAAGCTATGCCTTCCCTCTCCACATACTCAATCTAAAACACTCCAGCTAAAAAACAAAATTATTCCTCCTAGTTCTCTTTAAAGAGAGATGATGCTGACTTCTCAATAAAATTTGTCACGTGACTACAAATTTATTAGTACTCTGACTTTTGATTCTTATTGGCTCTGGATATTGCATGTGTGACATTCACAAAGCTACATTCATGTGAAATGATCCACAGAAAGTGTGATCTAATTTTGGGGAAGTCCCACACTGGGCTCATGTGGTAATTAGAAGTGACTGATCATTACTGGAAAACCATAGTAGATTGCTATTGTAACTTTTGACAAATAAAATCTGAGTAGCTGGTTAAATAATGAAAGAAATGTTAACTAGTGCATCTGAGGAGCAATGGAATTTGTTCTCCAAATGCATTATTCAAGAAGAAATTTTTCAGTCAGTGTTAGAGGTGATATTGAGCAAAGAACAGGACAAAATGCTGTTCATTGTTAAGGCGTAGTTTGGTACATTTGCTGTTTTGCAAATTTGTCATGCTGCTATGTATTTGAAAAGTTCTGTGAGCAGAGCCTGAGGCTTTCAAACTGTTCTTTTGGAGCTGATCATTTTTCATCCAGTCTGAAGGTGGTTTTATAATGCAAGAAAATGCCAAGAATATTACAGTTTCCAAAAGGTTATTTGCACACCAGCTAGAGAAATACTGTGTGTTTTGCTTGTTTCTGAAAGCACTTTCCACATCTGGTAAGAAAAAAAGCCAACCATGGATATTTTGTGTTCATTCTAGTGTAAAATGTCAGAACAAAAGTCAAGAAGTGCAAGGTGCTCCCCTAACTTATTCTGACATTAAAAATTTTTGATTTTATGAATATGTGCCTTACAGCTTATAGATTTTTTCCCACTTCTTTGTTCTCTTATACTTATTTTTTTCCTTATTTAGCACTCATCCATGGGATGCATAGATTGCCTTTCTAGTCAGTTTTGGAAGCTGTTTTCATCAGAGAATATGATTCTTGAAAGTTCTGGCATTTATCTGGTGGTTATGTCAGCTCCCCTGAAGACAAGAGATTGAATATCCACCCTAAATGCTGATAACCAGCATATTCCTGATTTAGTTGCTAGCAGAGCCAGCTCTGGGCTTCCCAGCAGACACTGACATTTTGCTGCTCAAGAACCTGACAGCCATAAGAAGTACGACATGCTGACTTAAAAGAAAGGGTAGAGTTTAGATGGAAAAACATTGCATGCTTTGACCACCTTCGGAGGCACAGGGAAATGGAGGGAGAAGGGGCACTAGATAGGATGGTCCTCCCCTAGCAGTTACCACTGACCTAATCATTCTTTCCATAACCTTTTGGAAATGATGGCCATAGCTACACTGAGCATCCTGGACTTCATCACATTTAGGTAGTGGGAAAGCAGATGATTTTCTTCCCACAGTTCCCCATATCAAGAATGACATGTTCCGCATATCAAGAACCAGTGCTGTTCAGTATTGAGGCTGAAATACCTAATTTGGAAGAAATTATTTCCTTTTGTATTACTTCTGTGCTTTTGACAGTTACTTACCAGCATGGATGGTTTTGATCTTCTTCCCTGAATCTATAAACTTTTTCTATATACTATTGTTTTCTAGGCAGCCTTTGTTCCTTGATATGCTATATCAGTTTTCTTGAGTATCACTGTTGCATCAAGCCTCAGCTTGTACTAAAAAACATAAAAGAGTGTCCTTTGAAAACATAATCAAAGTGATTAACTGTATACAAGTGACAGGAGATGACACAAACACTGAAAATGAGTGCTCAGCAGGTAACATACTTCATCTTCTCTCCAACAAATTATTTAACATGGTTGTCTGAGTATTCACCAGCTTGACTCAACTCCTGCAATCTTCCTCTCCCAGACTTCATCTCCTTCATATTAAAACAGTAGCTGATACTGGACAGAGGATTTCCCTGCAAGGTCTGAGGCTTTTCACAAGGCAGAGGTATCACTTGGGACTTTTTGACTGCCATAGGAAGCATCTTTAGATGTCAAGGGATACATGTATCATTGTTTCCAGTAGTCCCGGTCTCCCGTCTTCATTTTGCTGAATTACCTCTGTACTAAATGCAAATTGAGAGAATTTAAGACGAGGCCTACTTGTTCTGGTCACATCAATATATTTTATTTTAAAATATCCCTTTTTCTTCTAACATTGGTCAAGATCTTGAGGCTGAAATACAATACAGCTGAACAAAAACTGTTCTGTGGTTTTAACACACACAATCATTTCTTAGCCAGAATAGAATCAGAAATGTCAGTGATTATTAATACCAAGAGGATAATTTTATAGCCCATATTCATATTTACTATTGTGTATTATCTATGTATTATTATATTATGATCTGCGTAATGCAATAATACAATAATTATGCAATAATACAGTAATAACATTATAATAAAATATATTGCCAGAATTGCAACTGGTTGATTTAACAACATGATAAATGGCAGGTGATATGTATTATATGCTCAGATTTCATGAAAGCAGAAATCAAATTATAAGTTTTGATAAATTTGTGATATCTAACATCGTAGCTGGCTTTGCCTCATGTGACCAGTTAAAAAGAACAAAACAGTTCCTTGTTGATCCCATAAAACGAGTCATGAGCCATAAACATGTCAGCCTTAAATCTGCAGCTAGGTAGTACTACCATTTTGATTTTGATGATGCTCATCAAGTCTCTGCTTTGTATAAATAAAGCCAAAATAGAGATTTTTTCCAATGTTCTGACACTACAATATCTAATATGAAAATATATTGATTCTCAGTACATCTCTTTTCATAAAAGTATAAACATTATTACAACCATCAAAATACATGAAAATTTTTTTATTCATCTCTGTTTCATCAATCTGGTTCATCATTTAATTCTGAATCTTAAATATTTAGCACAAATGTTGGTTTTATGACCCTAGAGTGTTATCAGTAACAGCTCTTGTTAGTAAAAACCAAGTTCAGTCCAGCAAAACTTAATGCGTTTTTTGAAATGTCAGCTTCTTCTGCCATGTTAGGGGAGAAAAGTCTTCATACTTAAAATGTTTCAGGTGCTTCTGCTTTCAAAGAAAGAAGTGTAAGATGAAAATGAAATAAATATATGAGTTTGTTTATGAAAGTCATACTTTTTTTTAATATTCCTTTATTAGATTTGAATGCTATGCTTAATGTAACCCACACAACATGTTTTCATAGTAACACCATATTCTCATTAAATTGGAATAGATTTAACAGTGTTTTGTGAATTCAATTTATTTTACACAGAAACATATTCTTGTTTCAATATAAACTATTTTGTTTCATTAGTCCAGTATATTTGTTCATTAAAAAATTAAAAATTAATTTTCATTACAGTATCTGAAACATCATGTATTCTTTCTTTTCCCTTCCCTTGCTCTGCTAAAAAATTCTGTGTCATTACTATTTGTAGTAGATTACTAAGAAGGATGAATAAGGCTGGATGCTTACCTTGAAAATTGACTCCAGCTGCTTTCCTGTGGTGATAGCTTTTCTTATCTCTTTATGGTTTCTTGTTCGAACAACAAAAACAAATTGTTCAAACTCTTTCATTAGTACTTCCACTGACACAGGCTTGTGCAAAAAATAGTTTGTACCTTCATGGTAAATTTTTTATAGTAGCAATCTGCAGGTTTCGTACACAGATATGAAAATTTAACAATGTAAAATTGGTTGGAGAATTGAAGAAAACCAACATCCAAGAAGAATAAGATTACTGCATTTTTGACCTTTTCTACAGTGTGCTGGCATTACAATGGCTAGAAGGGTTCTGATATTTGAGGTGTCTGAAGTTTCATTCCTGTGTCCATATAAGGTGGGGAAAAAAGCATCGCCAACTCAGGGCAAGACTTTGTGTGTAGCTGCTCACTAGGTAGAATACCTGAGTGCCATAGACTCTACAGGTCTTTCCTGTCCAGTTACAGATTAGAGATGCCTCTCATTCTTTATTTGTTACTCCAAAAACAAACGAATACACCTGGGTGCATCAATCCTCAGAACCAAGTGCAGGAGGAGCTGAGAGAGATCCTTGAAGGGTCAAACATGCCGCCACTTCTGGAACATGCAAGCTGTAGAATGGGCTCGACTCAGTCATCATCCTAACCTACAGGTACCTACTAATTTGTATGCCATCCATATAATAACCATGCTGATGTTTCAGGTACTATTTTTGTATGTGCTGGGAATAAAGTTATCATGAGGTGCTCTGGAACATCTGTCCTGTTTGCAGAGATGCTGGGTATCTCAGTATGAGGAAGTAATCAACAAAACGATTCAATTTAAAAGAATACACCTAGTCTGGAAATCTGTAATGCCATTACATGCCTTATGTCTTGATGAAGTGTACAACAAATTGGCATAACTTTTTTGTCCCATATTTGGATGTGTTTCATTCCCATCTGCTTACATTCTTTGATGTTCCCAGTAATAACTGCCAGTCACTTGGGTCTCTTAGCTATCATCTGCACAAATAAAACCTGACACTGCTTTCATAAAATAATGTCAATAGTATATCAAATTGTCCAACATATTCCCTGCACAGCTGCACCAAGTGACAGAAGTAAAACTGCCTTCAAACATAATTTATAAAATCATAAGAGAAGCTCCTTTTAAAAGCAAAGCTTAGCTAACTTGTAAACAAGATGACAAATCACGAGCAGGTTGGTTTATGTTTTTTTTCCAGGACAGGAAAGGTCATGAGAAACACTTTTTTCTCATCTGCCTCCTCCTTACTAGAGGCAGCAATATAAAAAGTGAGAATAATCTGTGAAAAGTCTTGTGATTAAAAACAAAAGTAAGTATTTATGCCGCCCACAACTTAGAAACAAAATATGGGAGCCTGTGAGGAGCCAATTTAGTTTTGGTTTGTCTCAACAGCGATTGTCAGAGGCATGTGGGGGAAGAGTTGCACATGTGCCACTCGCAGGATCCAAGATGGGAGAAGGCCCTGTCTCTGGGGAGACTTTGCCTGGCAACCATTTCATGTCTAACCTGGGACAGGCAGTCAGCAGGGGAACACCAGAGACCTCGTACCCCCCAGAGACATTCTCCTATCCAATGGAGAAAGGTTTCTGTCAATGGACTGCAGTAGAACTCTGGACTGGGCCAAGGGCCTCCTGTCAGCAGGCAGACTTTGGGACGGGCTGCGGATATAAAAAGTAACTATAAAAAGTAACTGTGCCACAGGCTCTGGGCTTGGTGACTCTGGGGCTTTTAGAATCTTGGCTTTTTTGGTTGAGTCTTTGGAGCAACATCTTTTTGCTTGGGGCTTTTTTGAGTCGGGGCTTGCTTTTGAGTCTTGTCCTTTTGGTCTTTTGAGTCTTGTGTATCTACTTTGGCTCCAGCCTGCTGAGGTCCGCTTCTTGCCCTGGCTCCAGCCTGCTTTTTGCCCTTTTTGCCCTGGCTCCAGCCTGCCTTTTGGCTCCTCTGCCCCTCGCTGACCCTTGCTCACCCTCACGTCTGTCCTGCCTCCCTGTGTCCCGATTGACACCCTGCCAGCTTTATCCCTGCATTCCTGCCTAAGCCACCTGTGTCCAACCCTTTCTGCCTCCGAGCCAGCCTGCCGCCGTGATACCCGCTGTGACCCTGTCCAGGGTGCTGCATCTCTCCAGGGTGCTGCATTTCTCCAGGGTCCCGCACCTCCCACCCGATCCCCACTCCCCGCGTGTCCCCTGTCTGTGGGGATGTGTCTGTGGGGATGTGTCTGTGGGGCTGTGCCTATGGGGCTGTGCCTTTGGGGCTGTGCCTCTGTGGGGCTGTGCCTGTGGGGCTGTGCCTGTGGGGTTGCCTCTGTGGGGCTGTGTCTGTGGGGCTGTGTCTGTGGGGCTGTGCCTCTGTGGGGCTGTGCCTGTGGGGCTGTGTCTGTGGGGCTGTGCCTCTCCTGGAGCTGAGCAGGCTCCCCGGCAGGCAGTGTGCACACACCATGCCCTCTGCCGCTGGGACATTGACAGCAGTCCCGAGCCCTCTGGTGATAACGCCTGCTTTTTTCTGTCTCCCCTCTCTCTCTCTCTCCCCTTATCCTTTTTCATTTTCCTTTCTCCTTTTCTGTTCTTTCTAGCCCTCTTTACTAGGGCAATTACTTCTTTCTTTCTTTCTTTGTGTTCATTACCAATAAACGGTTCTCAGATACAGTGTTGTCTCAGCTGACTTAATTTTGTCCCAGATCATCTATTTTTAAAAGAACTCTCCACAGTTCACCACAGTGGAAAGCGACAGAGCCAAAGGAGAGAGATCCAAGTGCTTCACAACTATGACAGACTTTATTCTCCTTTGCATCTAATATCTGCTGTTTCTGGTTGAGAACAGACACAACTTAGGCATAGTCACAGTTGCATTTGGGATCTTCTAATGCTTAACACATGCTGCCTACAGCTGGAGAACTGGCATACCAGTGTAGATTTCTTTCATAACTTCTTTGCCCAGCAGAAGGTAGCGTTTTAGTAACCAAAATACCCTCCAAATACCCAAACAAGACTAGCACCCCCCCCACCAAACCCCAGCAAATCATTTGATTTGCTCACCTTTATTTCAGATGAAATACTATCGTGTAAAGTAAATGTTTCCAACACATACTCTAGAATCAGCCTGACTCTGGTCAGTCAAGTGTCTTTTTGAAGACAAATTGTCTTTTATATTAAAAAATATTAGAAATTTCTACACAACCCTTCTGAATAAATATCATTACAGCAACCTTTATCAAAAATCAGCAATTACTTAAAGATCAATTAAATACTCAAAATTACTAGACTGTAAGCTAACAATTTTGAAACCTAAGACATATTTTGGTGTATGTAAACTGAAGTAATTTTAATCTATGAATAAGTGACCTAATTAGCTCACTGGAAAACATTAAATGTTTGGAAAATTTTGAAACTGGCACACTTTCAGCACAGGTGGTACAGTAAAGACATGCAACACAAGATCATAGGGATGATGGTCATTTGCTCCCTCTTGAACTTAAATTGTTAGCTATAAATAGGTATACTTTAAAAGAATCTGAGAAAACAAATGTTCCAAACACTTATTATTACCAAATATCAATATCCACAGTTTGTACTCTCATACAGACCAGCATCATTATCTGTGTTAGAAGTGGATGTAGGGGAGCAGTGGCTGCATCTTTCTGTACCACTGCGCTTGTAATGCAAAGAAGGATGACGATATTTTGGGTAAACCACTGGAAATGTCAATGCTTTTTGAAAGTTATCTGAGCATGTTTATTTTGGAAAATATCTGTAGCTGTATAGATATATAAACTACTAAAAAGATGTGGAGCAGGACTCTTACAATGACTGCTGGGCAGCTACTCAAAGCAGTCTTGACTGAGGACCATATACTACAGCTATACCTAAATATTATTTATAATATCTAACATAAAATTAAATTGCTTTTTTCTTTATGAGCCAACATTTTCTGAAAGTATAAGAATGGATGTAGGAAGACTACAAGAATGCAGAATGAAGTTTAGAAGAATGTAGAGTAAATCCTGCCTGTGGTCTCCTCACTGGCTTTCAAAACTATCTAGGTGCTGAGGATACTGTCTTGCCCTCTCCTAATGATCTGAAGATGTGGTGTATGTAACATCCAGGAGCAGGATGTAATATTCCTGGAATCTCCTAGAACATCCATGATGTGAAGATGTTCTGATCTGCCTCTTATGCTATGATTTAACCAGTCATAATGAGACCCCTGACCTTGGTTTGAGTTTCTGTACTTCACTGAAATGTAAATAATTAATAGGAATAATAATAATAAGCAACTTGCTTACTGCTACTCATGACAAAGAAAGAATTTGAATTTAGGTGAAAAAATAATATGCCAGCAGCCCATAGGAGTGTAATACACATCTCACTTTCGAATTCTAAGACATGATTGCTTACACCTCCTTATTTATAAAATCAACTATTAATTAGTATTTGCAGTGACTAATGTAGGAGCAGAAAAGAATGCTTCTTTGTAGAAGTGTCTTGCAAATTCAAGATTTACCAGCAATTCAGAATCGTGAACACAAGGAAAATTAGTGAGCAGCCATGATGAGCTATTTCTGTATGGACTGACAATTACATAGAGGTTTCAGCAGATGTTCCTGAGCTCTTAAAAATATTTTATGAGGCAGCATAACTCGTTTCGGTTTTTTTGTTGTTCTCTTTCTCCAAAACTGGGCAGAACACTGTTCATAAATGCCATATTTTAACTATAAACATGGCATGTTCTCGGTATGAATTGGAGGAATTACAATGATCAATTACCTTGGAGAAATCTACATACTGAAGCCCAGCAGATAGCATTAATCTTGACTGGTTGGCTCAGTTAGAGACTGTGACTCCAAAACTTATTACCTTCCCTCCCTTCAAGGAGGGATGAAGTCCTTTTGCATCAATTTTGAGCTTATGGCATAATTTTTCTATATAGCCAGTGAGATTTGGCAGTTGTTTTATGCTTTTTTTCTCCTCTTGAAGAAGAATAGTTATAAGACAGTCCTGTAATTAATTTAGAATACACCAAGGAAGCTGGAGAGGAAACCTGTCAATTGAGAAGGCAAAACAATACTTCTATAAAACTGTTTAAAATGCTGCAGCTGGGGCTTTAAAATCTTTCTCTCTGAGGTGTGATTCATTTAGATCTTCAAAACTAAGGAAGTGTATTATTACATTTTGCCGATTTATTGACACCTAATCACAGCACTCTGACACTCTGGCATGGTGGGTAAACAACACGGAGATAGTTCTTCCTTTCCACAGTTCCTTAACAGCTTCAGCATCCATGAGAAAATATCTCAATGAATATTGGTAGGATGGGATCTGTCTAAATTCTAGGTTCTCTATAGAGAGGCAGGACAGGCTCCTGTCAAACATGGCATGAGCTAGGAATAGCACATTCTGTATATGGGCAGAGGATGAGGACTTGATGACTCATTTCCAAGAGCCTCTGGCTAGTATGATGCTGTTGATTGGATAGTATGATCTGTCTCCACTGTTTATTCCTTAGGCTTTTGATAATGAAAAGTACCAGTAGGACTTTCTAAGTGGAATTAGTTATGCCTGTCTTCCTCAAGAAAGCTATAGTAGTTCTCATACATTAATGATGTAAGGAAAATAAGGAAAGCCTGAAAATGTATATGAGGTGAACTATTGTCATTGCACATTAGATAGTTCATGAGAGCTGGGCAAAGTTTAGATCTCAGAAAAGAAAAAAAAATCTGAGTACTCCAGATTCACAGGTTAGGTAGCAACTGGTGTGCATTTATTTAATACCTAGCTGCTGGCACTGGCTGTGGTTAGAGGCATTAAAGACCATGGCACTAAAAATATCTTTTTAAGCTCTCAATATGTTTTAGTAGAATCATTCTGTCAATGTCTATCAGTTGCAGTTATTCCGATCACAATGTTTCTGGCTACATGAACTTGTGTCTAGGCTTGACAGGCTTTTTTGAATAATTGCCAATTTACACATTTCATCATTATTATTTCCATCATTGTAAGTTCTAGCATAGAAGTCACGTGCAGAGCTGCTGTTATTGTTTTCAAGCTTTTTTTCCCCCATAACTTGTCAAATGTGGCCCGATTTTGCAAAAAAGCTGAATGTCATACACAGCCTCTGAGGGTTGAAAACTCCTTCTAGGCATCCAGTTGCATCCTACAGAATATGGCTTAGCCAGCCACAGATTGACCTAGAAGCAAATTACTATAAATCATAGCATAGCAAACCACTGAAGATGTTAATTGTAAAACATCATCTAAGATTAGATACAGAATTAAACACTAAACATAACTTGGATAGTCTCCTAGAAAAAAACAAAACAAAACAAACAAACAAAAAATAAAAAGGGATTCAAGACACCTTGATATGACATTGAGAATATCTACTATATATTTATAAAACAAATTATTTATATCTCATGTAAAACAATTAAAGCATCCAGGATGAATTGTAGCATGGCAGTACATCTTATACTCATATTTAGCTCTTCCCTGACTTATTGCCCTCCTAAAGATAATGTTTTACTTCCCCTTATACATGTATGCTGTCATTCCTGCATGTTTGTTCTCTCCTTCATTGCAACCAACTTCTTGCAGCCTAAGCATCAAGTGATAAATACCTGAGGCAGAGCTTTTCAGTCTCCTCCCTTACCAAGTTCTGTGGCTGCTCTCATAAACGTCCCTATTGTGTGCACCCCAGATAATTTCTCTGGGTTTCACTGATTTATGTAAATAAGTCAGACACTAAAATTAACCATCATTCATGTATTATTCTGTACATATACCTGCATAAATACATATTGCTAGGCCTAAAATACATCAGTTACTTCATTAATATAACTGACAGCATAACAGAGATCCATCACTCATTTTGAGCTCATTGATTTAGCTTGCCTCAATTTAAAGTAATTATTTTTGCCCTTTCTGTTCTACCCTGGTATTATCTATTCATTGGAGAGAACCTTGTACATTTGTTAGTATTGGAAATGTGTACCCTTTCCATGTAATTTCCATTTGCTGCATATACTCCAGAAAAAGACCTTCTCTGCTTTTTCTCTTCCCTTTCTTCTTCTACTGGGTTTTGATCCTGCCTCTTCCTGTCAGTTTTAGGGCTTAATGGACCCTTCATCTCTGAAAAGCAGACTAGATAAAGCCATGAGTAACCAAGTGTGAGATGACCCCTGATCCTGCTTTGAGCAGGTGTTTAAATGAGATGACTTCAAGAGATCCCTTCCACCCTGAGTTATCCTGTGATCATATGATCTGAGTCACTTCAGTCCTTCATGCAAAGCAAGTCATCCTTTTCCAATTATAGCATTCAAGAGCACATGAGCCAAATGGCAGTAGCAGCAGGGTCTGGAGGAGGTCTCCTCTGTGTCACTTGCCAGATGGGCTCTCTGAACCCTGTGGAATTGCAGTGTGATGTGCAACTATGCTAGGGTACAGGATGTCATTCTTGATATGGTTTTGATATCTCTCCTGTCTCATTCAGGGCCCTGCACAAAGAGGCCTCTCTGCACCTTTTTTGTCTTCCCATTATGATGCATGTGACTCTATCCACAGTCCAAGGCTTCCTCTGGAGATAAAAATTATTGTCTAAGCTTAAGATTTCTTATTGTGCTCAAAAGTACACTATGTGCTGGAGACTGTGATGTAGTCTTAGAATAAATCCTATATGTGCATTTCTATAGAATTCAACAACACCCAGCATGGTAAAGGCAGACTTGAGGCAATCTTCAGGAACAAACATGATTTCTGTGCAGCATTCAACACTACATTGTGCCTTAACTCCCTCATAAGAGAGCGCTCTGGAACAAATTCTGTCTAGGGAGAGAATATAGACATGTAAATTTTTTAATGAGCATAGACACACACTGTGTCTACCACCATCCTGCGAAGCTCTGCTCTGTGCCACCTGCACAGAGGAAGAGAGGTGCCCTCCAGCTCTTCAACCCATACCCCAGGCCTCTTGCATTCCCCAGTGTTTTCTAGGAGGCTGGCATGTCCTTTTCTCCTCACCCTTATGCTATAGAAGAGCCATGTCACCCAGGCAGCATGCTCTTTAGTCTCTTAGAAGACCCATCCCTTATACACCACAGAGGAAAGAGGGGTCCTTTCTTTTCTTTCCTCAGACATGAGCTGAAAAGCAAATGGGAAAAGGGAACCAAAACAAGGGAACAATCCATCCAATCCCTGTAGTTACAGTTAAAGATTTCAAATGTGTCCTGGTGACTGCAGCTACTTTATCATATGACACAATGCCTAAAAATACTTTTCTTAACTGCCACAGTTCAATTTCATTAGTTACCAGTACTCAGAAATCTCTAGGAAAATTTCTTTAGTACAAAGCTGAAAAGTCTTCAATCATTCTCATATTTTGCAGCACACTATTTTACAATTCTAAGGTTCTAACTTTAAAATATTGGCCTACAGGTCTTCGACACTAACACTTTTAAGACCTGCTGGAAACTCTGAAAGGAACAACACTTTCACAAGTAAAAAGGGTGTAAACAAAAGGTTGTATTTTTATTATACTTTTTAACCAAGTTAAAAGCTGACTCTGCCAGAAGAACTGTGCACCTTAGCGTATCTCTTGCCTTTGGCAGGAGAACTGGAACTTCTACATCAAAGAGTGGAACCTCGATAGATTTGGTTATGCTTAGATAATGAACATCTCAGCGATTCAATGGCTGTTCTACTTCAACAATGACCAAACATCTGGTCCCTTTGTTCTATTCTTTTATTTTCTCAGAAGGTGAGTTGAAAGAACCACTTCCTCCACCTTTAGAAACTCCCCGTTTGGGCTGTGGGGTATTTTTCTTGTTTGGTTTTGGGATTTTGTTTTTATTTTTGCTTTGTTTTTTTTTTTTTAGGGTGAAAGAACTAGGTGATTAGTAACCCACTGATTTTCAGGTAAACCTTTATGAGCTATATTTCCCAGAGCAGATCTGTTAGAATTTGCTTCAAGTAAATTGAACATCTGCACATCAGAAAACAAATAAGCCCTGAGTTAACACTTTCTTGTAAAAATCAAAGCAAGCATTGTTACAAAGAAGCTCTCATTACCTTTTTTACTTGGTAAGAATAATTATTTAAAGGAAATCATCTTGGGAGGAAGCAGTTCTTCAAACATCTATTCATATCTACTTCACATAGTCATTTTTTCAGCTCAGGTTAGTCTAACACAATTCAAAAGTTTTAGTCTACTGTTAAATATTAGTTCTATAAAATGACATCAAATATACTCCAGAATTATTGCTTTTATTGTGTTATTAATACAGTTCATCTTCCCAGGTCCTATATACAGACACACATTGTCCAGTCCATATACATGCCAACTGAGAAAGCCAAAGAAAACCCGTATTTTCTTTTCACAGTCTAGCATATAGCAATACTTTTGCTTCTTTGATTAGCATAATGTTATAGTAACATCTTATAGTCAAAGAAAAGCTCCTATAAATCTTATACATGTTTAATAAATATTGCAAATTACATGTCTTGCACATGAACTATGTAGCATGTGTGCTTTCAGATATGGCTGTGTAGCTTGCTTGCTTAAGTGATTCAGGGAATAGACTAGAAGATATTGTAAACATCCTTGTTGCTATGCATTGGTTTTCTTTTCATAAAAACTGTAAGCGCTTGTGTGTGAAGAGATGAGAAGACCACCAGTATGCATCACTGGAATCTCCTTGCAGGAAGACCCTGAGTATTGTCAGAAAGTTAGGAATTTGGGAAAAGTCTCTGGGTGCATGATGTGGGATGTAGTTCCTGTCCTCCCTCTGATTAAAAATTTAGAAGAGGAAAAAGTTTCTACATTATGTCATGCTTTTCCCGACCTCTGGTTGTACTGCCTAAAAGAAATCAAAATAATTGACTAAGGATAGGGAGTAGGTGTGTGGCTGTAAATCTTAATTGGATTTGATCCTGTCCACAAACTGAAATGGTCACCCTGGTCTGAAATCAGATAAAAGATGAGTTTTTCCTGCTTAAACAGTATAAATTTTTGAGAAGTGCTTCCTGGGGATATTTCCTTAGAAACTCAATCAGATGTACTTAATCACTGATTCAGATGTGCTTAATAAGGCAGAGAGAATATGGTTTGTTCAGCCTGGAAAAGAGAAGGGTTAGAGATGACCTACTTGTGGCCTTCCAGTACCTGAAGGGAGCCTACAAGAAAGAGAGGGACTTTTTATAGGACAGGACAAGGGGGAATGGATTCAAACTAAAAAGGAGTAAATTTAGATTGGGTATTAAGAGGAAGTTCTTTGTTATGAGGGTGGTAAGGGACTTGAACAGGTTGCCCAGAGAAACTGTGGATGCCCCATCCCTGTGGGTGCTCAAGGTCAAGCCTGGATGAAGCTCTAAGCAACCTGGCCTAGTGGAAGGTGTCCCTGCACATGGCAGAGAGGTAGGAACTAGATGATCTTTAAAGTTCCTTCCAATCCAAACATTCTATGATCTCTGAAAAAAATTATTTGTAAATATATATTGTTTAATTATTTGTAAATGTGTTAAAAAAAAAGGCAACCTCCAGGTTTTTGTTTTCTTGGAAGAAAAACTGAAATGCAGAATTATAAGAAATGATCTGTGAGTGATGAAGTCTTACTAGGGTTGCTATTGAACTTGTGTCCAGCTACTGAAATCAATAGCAAAAAAAATCTTTTATTTGCACATAACAGCAAATAGTCCAAGGGTTAGGAATCATTTGCAGAACTCAACAACCTTTCAAATAAGGATACAAACCTGTAATGTGATTGAAGAAAAGGTTCAATAATGTTAAAGATCCTTTGCCCAGGGTTATCAGATCTAATGAGGGTCATCAGATCTAATAAATGCTAATAGATCGAAGTCTAGCTGGGCCTGAAGAGTCTAAGAAATTTCCGTAATGAAACAAGAGACATCCCTAGACCTATGCTACAGTTGCTGCTCATGTATCTAGCTCAAAATTTCAGCTAAATTCCATGTATAAGACAACCCCATAAACAATCTGAACTAAGAGAAAATAGTTAAAATCTGATAAATGTAGATGATTTAGGGTAACTGTAATTGGTTTGCATGGCTAAGCTTTGGTAGTAGGGTGGGCTACAAGGATGGCTTCTGTGAGAAGCTGCCAGAAACTTCCTCCATGTCCAGCAGAGCCAATCCCTGGCAGCTCCAAAGACAGATGTGCTTCTGGTCAAGGCTGGACCAAATAGAAATGGTGGTAACATCTCTGTGATAATATATTTATGAAGAAGAAGATTAAAAAAAAAAAATATTGCACAATTGAAGTTGCAGAGAGAGACCAGAGTGAGAACACGTGAGATAAACAGCTCTGCAGACACCAAGGTCAGTGCAGAAGGAGGGGGAGGAGGTGCTCCAGGTGCTGGAGCTGAGATTCCCCTGCAGACTGTGGTGCAGACCGTGGTGCAGACCATGGTGAAGCAGCCCATGGAGATCCATGGGAATGCAGAGAGATCCACCTGCAGCCTGTGGAGGAGACCCATGCCAGAGCAAGAGGATCACTGAGAGGAGTCTGTGATCCTACAGAAGACCTCTGGAGAGAGGAGCCCTGTTCCCACACTGGAGCAGCCTGTGCTTGAAGGACTGCACCCTGTGAAGAGTGATCCACGCTGCAGCAGTTTGGGGAGGACTGTTGCCTGCAGGATGGACTCACATTCCAGCAGTTTGCAGAGAGCTCTCACTCATGAGATGGACTCACATTGGAGGAGTTCATGGAGAGCTGTCTCCTGTGGGAGGGACCCCACAATGCAGCAGGGGAATGACTCCTCTCCCTAAGCAGTGGGAGAAACAACATATGATGATATGACCATATCCCCCATTCCCTGTCTCTCTGTGCCGCTGGGGGAGGAGGTAAAGATGGGAAGAAGGAAGGAGTGGGTGGAAGGTGTTAATAAGGTTTTATTTTATTTCTCACGATCCTGCTCTGATTTTGTGAGTAATAAATTTAATTAATATCTCTAATTCAAGCCTGTTTTCCTGTGATGGTATTTGGTGGGTGATCTCTCCCGGTCCTTAGCCCATGAACCTTTTGTTGTCCTTTCTCTCCCACGTCCAGCTGCAAAGGAGAGTGATAGAGAGGCTTTGACGGGTGCCTGTAATCCAGCAAGGGTCAACCCACCATAATAACAAACAAACAAACTCAAAAGAAAAATTTAGTAACTTTTTTCGGCCTTGATTGTCTGTGGGCTGTTGATGGGGTAGGACTTTCCACTGTGATTCAAATGACAAATTAGATTCCATGGAACAGTTCCTCCTAATCTTATGATTTTAAATTTGTAGCTTAACTTCTCATCAACCTTCTCAAGATGCTCTTGTGCCCTGCTCATATGCAAAAGGCAGGAATTAAAAGCCTTGTGTTTGGTCAAACCCACAGAATTCTTCACACTCCTACATCATACATGGTTTTCTCCAATATATGTCCAGGTGGCTGCATCAGTATGCGGCACAGGAGGATTGGTAGGAGTGACAGAAAAGATCATTCTCTCTTTCACACTTTCTTTCAGCCCAAGAACCAAAGCAGTGCAGGTTACTGCAGGCTGCCTCCACAGGGACTTCTTCATCTTGCCCCCACTCCAGGAACTGCAGAAGTTCTGACACACCATCTTGCAAAATTGTTACTTAAGCTCGTTGTCAGGATAAATCAAGAGAAAGCTGATGGATCACAGAAGGAATTAAAGTTACTTATATATCTTATAACACTTTTTTGTGTTCAGTAGTCATTGATATCCTAGTCCTTACATAACAAAATTAAGGTTGGTCCTTATTCAGGTATACAGCTATGGTTTATTTCAAGACATGACAGAGTAATTTGAATCCGTCTCCTAAAATTATTTTCCTATTTTCCAGGTGTAAGTAATTCAAGAAACTCTGCTACTTGGTTTTTAGCATGCACAATGTACATTTCTTTTGCTCTTCTTGAAGAAGGGAACTAAAAATTAGCTTACATCCACTGGCATCCCTTGCTTGGTATAATTTAGCACTGTTTCACACACATGACATATTCCATTTTTGCTTCTTTTTTTGGAATACATCAATAAAAATATTCATATGTATAACAAATATCAGGTACTGCTGTCATGCAATTTCTTACAGATATGAAAACCAGAATTTTGAAAAAAAACCCCCACAAACTCCCCCTAAATTTAAAGCATAATTTAACATTCTTGCCTCCTCATCTGAAAGTTTAAAGTCTCTCAAGACTACTACACTAGGGGTAAAATATTTCTTCTATTAAACCTGATACAAGGGGCAAAACAACAAAGAGCTCTTCACAATGCACTTCTATCCCTAACTGAAGTTTAAATACATATGTATAATCATGAATTATCCTGAGACAGTGAACAGTAATACTTACACATGCCAAGAAGGAAAACCTTCCTCTCACGTGCCTTTTTTTATTGAAAAGCAGTCTGTAGTAATTAGCACTTGAAAATTACAAATGTCAATCATTAGATTTCAGCCTAAATTATTTTGGTAGGTTAGGTTATTCTAGTCCTGTGGGGTCAACAACAGCCGGTGAAAATCATTTAGTAAAAGAACATTCTGTCTCTGATCCCTGAAGGAAACCCTAAAGGGAAAAAAGCAACATCCAAAATGTAGGCACCAAATGCAACGAGAATGACAATCCTCTGTTATGAATTAATGTTTCTGGGACTTCTGAATATTAATATACTAAAGAAACAGTGTTTATTAATAAAAATCTGGTCACCAACTCTTTTTTACTTATGTATTTAAGAAAGCTAATGCTATCTCTTTGTTATCACTCAGTACAGGGAAGTGCCAATGACAGTTCCAGACGGCTGTTTCTTCTTGACTTGTATTCTACTGCATGAAGCCAAAGCAGGTCAGGAAAAAATCAGGAAAGAAAAAAAGGTGAGCCAAGCAAGAAGCAATTTTAGTACCTCTAAAGTAATTTTCCATTGTGAAAATCTAAACTTGTCCCAGTCAACATCTCCCTTCTTTGAAATGAAGCTGGTGTTGGCAGACATGAATAAAAGGTCAACAGAAACCACAAGTCCAGAAAGATCAAAGATATTGCAGCCTGGAGTGAAGCAGGCCATGTAAAGATGAAAAAGCATAGGCTACCATAGTTGGAGTTCCCACTCCTATTTCTTTAGTCCAAAGTAAGAAATAGCTTTACTGATTGTGCCACTAGAGATTGTTTCTTTATCTCCATGGATTCAACTGCACAGTACCACTCTTACCTGCATAAAGGAGGAAAAACAACCTCATTCAACCAGCTTACACTTTATTGCAAAACCTAATAATCAGTAGGCCTAAATATGAGGAATGTTGACAATTGATTGTCTCAGTAAGCCTGAAAGAACAATCTGGGGGATTCAATATGACACAAAACAGGAGAGCTTCTAAAACCAGCTAAAATGAGAAATACTAGTCATAGACATAAATGGAATTTTTGTGAACTGGGTAGCCCAAGTTATCTGTTCGCATATCTTATCACAATAGATCACATTTTCAAATCTGACTTTGGCTCTTCTGTGCTTTTCTTAGACTCATGCATCTGTGAATATTTAGAAGATTATTTAAGTAGAAGTTTGAGAGCTTGAGTTTCTGTTTAAAATATTTTCTTGATTAGTAAGTTTTAATATGTGAGTTGTGGAAATGTTGAATTTTGCATGATATCATTTCTGTAACTCCAAGATAGACAGGACTTATTTGAAGTTGAAAAGACTGTTATTTCATTTGGGAAAAGATAAATACCCAAGAAAGTGCTGAGCTATCAAAACAATTCTGAGATACAAATTACATCCTGAGCTAATCATTCGCATTCACTGCCAAAAGCATCTTCCTTCCTTGCTTGCTTACAATATTAGAAGTAGCAGCTGCTGTTGAAATCTCCCCTGGAGATTGTTAGGATCTCCATGAGGAAGAGCTTTGCACTGGAGGCCAATTTCAATAAATAACAACTTCAACTTTATTGTTCGTGATAATTTTTAGATAACGATCCAAAAAGTTGGTACCTATTTTCATACATGTCAGCTGATGGATATCTTTCAAAGTACTTTGTAACTACCCACCTAGGGAGGCAAATCCTTATGCTTCTGCATTAATGGAGGCTCCATGTCTCCTGCTCTCGCAGCTTAGTACATAAGGTGCTCCTTGCAAGACATAAGGTATTAATTGATAAGGCATTATCCTTACAGTGATATTGCTGAGGTCAAATACCATTCTAGATGACTTTCAGAGATCTTTGGTTCCCAGAAAAGTAAATTAACAACTCTTTTAACTCTGGTCAATTTATGTGATTGTTTATGAAAACACATTGTCTTTTCCAAGTCCGCAAACACTGCGAAAATAGATTGCTATGCAATGAATATAATCCTTGTACTGCAGGGGTTGAAGAAACGATCTTTATTACTGTAAGATTTTAAAACCAACCTTCACTCACTGAATTAAATGGGAAATGCATTTTAGATGCATTAATAGCACAAAAAATAAAGGAGGTGCTGAGGTTTCCACTGAAGGCTGTTTTATGACATCATAGTTGATCTCTAAATTCAGACACTCGATCAACAATTTTGGAAAATGCTGGTCATATTTAATTTGGTGCAATTAAGGTCAGAGCTACTCTAACCATTGTTTGCTTCAAGCAGAACCTCTAAATAAAATTATCTATAATAAATTAAATATTGACAAAGAAGAAAGTATTTCTGAGCAGGCACCAGTAACAATAAGGAAAGTGTATTTAAACAATAAAATTAAAGTGTGCCCAAAAGAACATCTTGAAGGAATTTGTTGTCTTTTAAAACCAGGTTATTTATTAAAGTTCCTTTGCCTTCTCTATTGACCCTTATTTTCTCATATTGGCAAGTTTAGTGAAGACTAATGACCAGTTCAACATTTCTTACGCTACTGATTTAAAATTTTAAAAAGGACAAAAAAATCGGTGTCTCCAAACTATTATCTTGGCAAACCACACTGTATTCTAAGAAGAACAGTTTATAGTTTCATCAATTTTTAATAAAGTAATTATTAATCTACTGCTTTTTTTCCTTGCTTGTACCTTGATTAGTATGTATTCTATCTGGTCATCAATTCTTAAATTAGTGTATTGAGAATAGGTAATGAAAATCTCTGAATTATGGACTACATATGAAAATGTAGCACACTAATACTATTACATAAAGGGAAAATATTCATTACTGGCATTTTGGCATACTATTCAACACATGGAGTAACTTTTCACTTTTGTATTTATTCTTAGTACTATATTTTGTAATAAAAAATAGAAAAAAATTATACCATTATGAATATAATTACAGTGAAATATTTTTAAAAAAGCAAATATAATCAGTTACCTAAACCTAGATATTAAAGCACTGGAGAATCTACTGTAGGTATGAGATGGAAAAAATAACTTTTTCTTCTGCAGTTACTATATATTTTCTTTTGCATGAGAAATGTTTGGATGAGATGGTGAGCATCTGAAACTTCTCTTAGGGTATGAATTCAGTTCAGCTCAGTTAGTGTTGCCCTCTTATGCCATGCATTTCATGAAGGAGAACAGAAGTGTCCGTCTGGGAATTAAGCTATTCTGTTCAGATCACTGTCCATTGGCATTCAAAATTTTCTACTCCACTTTCACTCTCCAAGTATGTTATTTGAAAAATGTAGTGTCAGGAGTCAGGTTTTGATGAAGAACAACCTAAGTGCTTTGCCTGGGTACTTTGCTTATACTTAGTGAAAATATTCACTTTCCATCCAGACAATCCCTGCTTAGTTGTTAGCACAGCCTTCCCCATATTAATAACATCTTGTTTGAGTCTGCTGCTCGGCTCACAGTAGTCAAAACCTGGATCAGAGCCAAATGAAGTTAACAGATTTACTCTGGTGTAAATCCAGTGCAAAAGAAATTATTTTTGCATGCAGATTGACTTGTCTTGCTTTTCAGATTTCTTTGCCCATGCATGTAAAGCAAACTACTTCATATGCTACAAAAGGATAAAAAAATATCATGCAGAAATTGAAATTTACATCCAATTTCTTTTTGCCCAGTAGATCCTGTGTCAAAGAAAGTAAAATATAAACAGTTAGTATTTCTTTCCAGATAGATATTTAACTCTATATTCTTCTATGTCTGAAATTGTTTTTGCATCTACTCCTCCATGTGTCACCTTACTTGTAATTTAGCTATACTTTTGTTACAAATATAATGCCTTATCATGCAGAATAATAGGTCAACTTCTGTGTTTTCGCAAGTTGTGCTTTCACAGTAAACAATGTCATCTGATACAAGAAATTAAAAGAAAACAAATGCTTTCCAATCTCCTGCATAACTGTTTCACACAAATCTGACCTGTGAAGTCATGGGATACAAAAAACCTGAAATAGTGTCACTTTTCAGATTCCACTTCAGGACAGTCTATGTATTTCTCTTACCAGTTAACTTGAAGCCAAGTATGGTACAGAATATGCAGTTTCCACAGACATTGTAACTTATTGTACATGATATGACACAAAAAAAGTAGGATAAAGCAGGAGGACTGAGAAAAAATAGCATTTTATATCTGATTTAATAAAAATGTTCTTGCTTTTCTGCCTGTAGCAGATCTACTTAAAATCAGAGTTGATATATTATGAAATAGAGAAGAAATTTTAGACTGCAAAAAAAGTTGGATGTTGTGAAAATAAAGAAACAAGAGGAAGAAAAAAGTGAAGCTAACAAACCCTTACAACTTGAAAGTGAGAACTGAAAATTCCAATTGTGCCAATTTCCATTAACTAGTTTTGCAGACTTATCAGTGTAAGCCAGGTGATGCAACACTTAAATAGCCTGGACAGTTGCTCAAACAATGTAAAGAGAAGGTTATTGATACCAAATGAAGCTTTTGCAGACCATTTCCCTGATGCTAATTCCTGTTTATGCTATTGCACTGATTGTTCAGTGCTACTCTTGCTCACTGCTATCAGGCTCACAGCATTCCTGTAGTTCTTTCATATCGCTGTAGAAGATCATCAACAGCACTATGCAACACTGCTGCTAATGAGGCCTGCTTCACATAAAATAAAATGAAGTTGTTTGTAGTTCAGATCAGTTCCTCTATTCAACCTCTTGTGCATCACCATGAAACAAACAAATTGAAAAACCCAGCTGGGATGAGAAGAACAGAGATGGCAGGGTGGCAACAGATGACTGACAAAGATGAGGAGACAGGTGTGAATTGCTTTAATCCAGAATCGCTTCAAAGGAAATGGTTCTGCTCTCCTAGACTGCAAGAAATGGTAAATGACACAAAATCTCTGAAGCATAAGAAAAGAGAAAGTCAGGACTGGGGAGATCAGAGGCAGAGTGGATTTGTAAACGGAAATAGTAAGTTTTGTGAGGAGGTAAAGCAATATCAGGAGTACAGAGCACTGTTCTTTCACAGTTCATCTGCTGCATGTGACTCAGCGGAGAGGAGCAAAGTCTGCAGCAACTCTGCAGGAGGAGTGTGGGATGAGTAAGCAGCTTATACAACTCAGAGGAGCAGATGCAAATTAGGTCTGCAGGACAAATAAAAAAATAGCCAGACAAAGATCATAACCATAAATCACAGAGCAAGCCAAAGATTACAGCGTTAGTGGCTAGAATTAAACTCAACACAATGTGTAAAGGCAATAAGGCAAGGAAAATATAATTCCAGGAAGTGAGAAGAGAAATGCTGAGCCACTTGCTGGATATTTATTCTTGACACTAAACAAGGGCACTAATGAGGCCATATTTGAAATGTCGCATTGATTTTCTGTCTGATTCATTATCCTACAGATAAATATGACTTTATGGAAAGGGTACAGCTTTGGCAGACAGCTGGCTACATACATATCTGTGAAGTAAACACCAAGAAAGGGGCTGTAGCCTATTGCGTGAATATCCACACTTTAACCCTTTGCTTGCTTTCTGGACTGTACTGTCCAGGAGTTTGGCTCACTAATTAAGGCCTGGCTTGACATATCATGGCTGTGGGACTTTGCCTCTGTTTCACTGAGCAAACTGGTACAGAACCGGGAGAGAGTCCATAACTTAAAACAATGTAGAACAGAAAACCAAAAATGTAGAAGTGAAATAGTTCAGGCAGTGATTCTCATTGTCCTTTCTGAGGATCCATTTCAGCTTCTACCCATGCCAACTTATTTACTCTCTCCCAGTCTACATCCACCCCGATTTCCTGTGCAGCCTTCTATGCACAAGTTCCTTTCTGAGATCCCAGGTTCCTGTGAGTCCTTTACAAATCTGCAAACAAATCCATGGGAAGCATGTCTTTAGCCTTGATGCATCAAAAGTGAAGATGCTTGAGCATCTAACAACCATGTTGTGAATACATGTACTGGCATAAATTCCTGAGCTACTGGTCCCATAGTCAACAAGAAATGACTGCAGAATGTACAGATAGGCTTTTAGAGAAATAAATGGCTTTGGAAGGATACCTTTTAAAGAATATAAGAATCTGTCATGGTCTTTTTAAGGAAGTTCTGTGCTTGCACCATGTATAAGAAGCCTGACAGGCACTAACTAGAGAAACTTTGCAATTGTAACAAATGACAGACCATAATAAATATATTAGCTTTATCATCCAGACACATAAAGAAAGGACACATAAAGGTTTATGAATGGACTTATGAAACTATTAGTTCTCTCTTCAGTATATATTCATGAATAATATTTCATATATATCATTATTCTGAGAAAAAGAAAAAACAAACTATTGTTTGAAAATGTGACAGCCTGTGTGATAGCACTGTAATATAGATCTTAAGCAAATGACAGGGACTAGCTGTAGTAATACTGAAATGGATAAAATGTTTGTCCATGGACCATTCAACAGCGGACAGGTGTTTTTAAATGCCTTGTGACACTGAGGATAGGAATAATGTGGAAGGGAGAAAAAAAAAAAGAAAAAAACCTAAAACCACACTCTGGAAGCTCTGCTTAGGAATTCTTAAGCACAAAATAAAGACCAATGACATTTGATTTTATGAAAACTGCTTTCATGAAGGCAACTACACATTCCAGGTAAATTCTAATTAAATTCCACTTACACATGCATGAACTAATTCCCTGTACCAGGATGAATATGATGAAAATATATTCTGATGATTCCATGCCTGAAATGGTTGGTTTTCTATGGCTTTCCCTGAATTCACTGTCCATATCGGAATGAGCCATATAGGAATGGATAGAACTTTTATTAGTAGAAGATGAATTGAGTCTCTTTAATAAGAATATTAGTGATTTCTAGAAAAGAAGTCCTAATGCAGAAGACACCTTTAAAAAATTTGGGATTCCCATTTTTTACTACACAACAGCTCTGGTAATTTAATGTGAGTCTTGTTAATCCTTGAGAAGCTGACAAACCATGAAATTCAGCATTATTGCCATGGTAAAGCCGTGAAATCCTTCATCTGCTACCATGATCTATGCAAGCCAGGGTAAGGACGCCAGGAGTATAAATAGTAGAGAGTTATTTGAATCCCTGCCAGATTCATTGTGACATGCATACATAGGAGAAGACCAAGTTTATTCACATTGTCTCCCCAAAGGATGTGTCATAAGGTCCCTGCACGCAGTTTTTAGCTAACTTTCTCTATGGCTCTCACGGATGATGGTAGGCAAATTGATTGTTTCAGTCAAGCACCAGCTGAGGTTCCTGGATCAAATGAACCATTTGAAGCTGCCATCTACCTCCTTGGCCCCAACGTGTTTAACATAGCAACATACCTGGCATATAGCCACACTTTTTGTGGGTACAATTCACATCTGTAAAATAATGTCTGATAATAAGCTACCATGCAAATTATACTACCTGTGGTTAAAACTTATCCAAGGAGGACCTCAGTTTCCAGCTCCCCTGCTTCCACCTCCACAGCATCAGAAGCAGTGGGGTGGTGTGGGCTGTGTGATAACTCACTCCCACCACCTGTGCTTTTAAATAGGGTCACTTCATAGAAGTTAAAAGGACTAGAAGGATGTAATGTAGTGCGAACTGACAATCTTAATTTCTTTTAAATTCTCACCACACTTAAATTTGGTGGAAAAGAGAAAGAATCTCCTAAAGGAAAAGAAAAAGCCTCTGTTAAAAAAATACGTGATTCTTTGAAAGAGATTTATATAGAAATACATTTCTAAAATAAAATGTTTTGTCTGCCTTTCCTCAAGAATGAAAGACCTGGCTCAACTTTTGTAGTTTTATCTTCTTCACAAGAGAAATCCTACATATGCGCTAGTTTTTGTACAAGATTTCCTTTGAGGCTAACAAATTCTGAAAGCTTCATGACCTTTCTGCAGAAGTTTGATTTTTCACCTATGACATTCATAAGCAAATGCAGGCTTCTGCTCTGAAAGAGATATAATTAAAGATGGCTGTTGTGGTTTAACCCCAGCCAGCAACCAAGTACCACATAGCTTCTCACTCACTCACTCCCCTACCAACAGGATCAGGATCAGAAAAGCGTTAAATTTGTGGGTTGAGATAGAGACAGTTTAATAGGGAAAGAAACAGCCACATAAGAAAGCAAAGCAAAACTAGGAATTAATTCACTGCTTCCCATGGGCAGACCAGTGTTCAACCATCTCCAGGAAAGCAGGGCTCTATCACATGTAATAGTGACTTGGGAAAATAAATGTCATAACTCTGAATGTGCCCCCCACATCCCCATTTTATATACTGAGCATGATGTCATATGATCTGAATATCCTTTGGGCCAGCTGGGGTCACCTCTCCCAGTGTGTCTCCTCCCAGTTGCCCACACACCCCCAACTCCCTCATGGCATGGCCATATGAAAAGCAGAAAATACTTTGGGTCTGTGTAAAACCTGCTCAGCAATAACAAAAACATCCCTAAATTATCAACACTGTTTCCAGCACAAATCCAAAACCCAGCCCAAAACTGCCACTGTGAAAAAAATTTTACCCCAGCCGAAAGCAGCACAATGGCCCACAGTGTTACTAGCTTTTTTATTTTAAAATCACAGATATCATGGATAGTTTTTCAGGAGGGATACAGTGGCTCTTTGTCAGGTAATGGTGGTTTAAACTTTAATTCGTTTATGTGCCTAAGAGGGCTTATATCTTCACTTGCAGTGTGCTGCAGGACTATGAAGCAGTATTACTAAGCATATTACAACAGCCACAAGTCACGTAAATATATTTAAGATCACAAGCTAAACCAGCTGAACATAAGTTTTATCTGGTAGAAATAAAAACACCACCTGGCTCTTTCTCACTGCTAAATGCATTGCAGGAATAGACATATCATGAGATATCTGACAAACTCATTTTTACAGCTTTTGAATTTATTGCTTGGTGTCCTTTATTCCATTATGAAGTGGTTTAAAGGCATATGACTAAAGGCATATGATAAAGCAGCATCTGAAGTATTATTATACTTCAACCAAGAAGAATACAGAGGTTTGACATTTGCTGGTCTAAACTACAATACTGATTTAATAGTGAAGTCCTGTCCCAATTTAAGACTAGGTAATCCTTGGGGTAGCTTGTGATTCTCTGCCTACCTGCAACCACATTCCCCACTCCCTTATGAGCTACCAGCAGCCTTTCTCATTTATTTAATTCCATTCATGACCCCAGAATTCACTGGTCCCAAACTGACTGCCACCCTTTGGGCCCCACATACTACTCTCTAGCTCCCCTAAGACCATTAGATTGGCTAGTGTTAGAAATGAGGAATCCATTATCTACAGCACGTGCAATCCCTGCTTGCCAGGGAAATAAACAAGGAAGCATGTCCTGTTCAGTGTGAGTGACCTGCAAGAATAAAGGGCCCATAAAAATAGGTTTTCCTGAAAACAAAGAAAGAAAAGTTACAGCTAACTATCTCATCTAGTAATTAAATTAGAGAAAGGGAGGTGGAGGGGATGGAATCTTAACTATTGCTCTTCCTTAATTCAAAGTTAATTTAGACATCTGCATGACTTATTCATATCAGACCAAAGCAGCTAAACTAATGTCATATTCCCAAAATTCAGATACTACACAAATGTACGTTTTTATTTAACTCTTTTTGAAAAGGTTACTATGACATTTTATAACTATAAACTGGGTGATTTCAGTATCTGCTTGCTTGTATCAATCCTAGATATCTCTCATCCCAAGATGCTGGTGGTGTTGAGAACATTAGCTTTAACAAGAAAACACTAATTTTTAATTTTTTTTTTTTACAATTAGTGTTTTACAAATATGTACAGATACTTAGATTAACTTTTTTTCATTTAATTTAAGAATAATAGCACAAATTCTAAACCAAGCACATCTCCACAGCTCCAAGTGATTAAAATTAGTCATGCAATGCCAGAAGGACTAATTTATCAGTACAACTACTTCAGCCACACTAGAACAGCTAATGCTCTTTCTAATATGCTATTGCTGTTATAAAAATGCAAGCCACTCATTAACTGTCTGTAAAAATTTTTATGGATTTATTGCTTAATTAGGTTTGTATCTTTATTTGACAGGGGTTATTAAATACAGCATATACTTCTCTCAAGTCCATGTAAAAGTCCAAGTCAGTTTTTATGGGAGTCTACATTAAAGCAGAATTCATTGAAGAATAAAATCTCTTAATTCACTGCAAGGAGTCAATTTTTATGGCATATTATAATGAACAGCTATTTATTTACATGCTTTCCAAATTTTTTTCCGAATTTTTTTCTGGTTAAAAAAAGTTGTGTCTCTGAACACTGAATGATGATTTTTCTCCCTCAAATACCCATCTGCTCCTTCTCTGTGCTGCTGTGCTAAGTAGCAATGTTGAATTTATGGTACCCTCCACGTGGAAAGACAGTGGGCACCATGAATGTAACAATCCCGTTTCTCTTACACCCAGAGAAGCTGTGGGTGCCCCATCCCTGGAAGTGTTCAAGGCCAGGTTGGATAGGGCTTTGAGCAAACTAGTCTGTGAAAGGTAAAATGTCTCCCTTCCCATGGCAGGTGAGTTGGAACAGGGTGATCTGTAAGGTCCCTTCCAACCCAAACCATTCTATAATTCTTTGATTCTTCAGAGACAATCAGAAAGGGAACACTCTTTATCAGCTGATGTCTCATCCAACCTCTGACTTCAGAGGCTAGACCTTACGGCCCAAAAGAAATATTTTCTTAAATATATACAAAACAGGAGAAAGAATCATTCAGACAACCATCTGGAGAAGAGCAAAACTATCCCTAATTAGTTGTGCTGTCTTTTTCTTGTGTGGAATTTAAATATGTCTTGATAATTGAACGTCAAGCAGAATTAATAGTTAGACATTGAACCCAATTCTGCCTGTCATGCTCAACACGTATTATTACACTGAAGTAAACAGTGCAGATTTAACCTCCAATAATGGCAGTCTTGTCCCACCTGGGCAAATTACCACTTGCTATGTGAGACAAGACCCTATTATTCAATCTGCCCAAAGAGCCTGCAGCTAGTTTAGTGTCAAACCAGTGTATTGCCATGGGAGAGTTGCTGGCATTTCTCACTCAGCAGTCATGCCTGCAATGTGAGCAGGCATGAGACAGAGGTCTCATAAGCATTTCCAAGTCTCATGGAATTATCCTGGCCAATATGATATTTCTGGCTGGTAAAATAGTGTACTTCTCACATGAAATTTATTGACCCTGGCATGTAGAAGGAGAAACATGGATAATAAAGTTACTGAGGATATGAAAACTATGAGGCAGAAAGACGAGGATTAATGACAAACTGGCAAGTCTTCAAAGTGCTCTGAGGTCTCTGGTGCTTAGAATGAAATCCAGTCCTGCTGAGGGCACAACAAAATGCTTATGCCTCACTGCAGCTTTGGTTAGAAAGCTTAAAACAGTTTCTTATGCTTTCCTTAGCACGGACATGAATTTCCAACTTCAATGCATAGTCTGAAAAGACTTTTTTTTAAAGATGCGTGAGAAAAAAAGAACTAAAGAAACAAATTTAAATAATTTTGCACTTTAAAAAAACCCACTGAAAGTGCTTTGAAATTTCCAGCCTAAAAGAAAAGGCTTATATAAAGCCAACAGAAGTAATGAGCAGTTTCAGGGCAAAACAAATATGCAGAGTTTTCAACACAGATCTAATATTTAGGAATAGGAATAGCTAAAAAGAGGAATGAATTGTCATAACTACACCAAACAAATACTTGTGGGCTGCTGACAAAATAAGGTAATAAGGATGAAAACTCATCAAATTTTAAGCTGATTGTTTTTTGAATTTCTTTACTTAGAGAAAGGTCTTTGGGAAGCAGAAGCATCAAGAAAATTGCTATTAATGTGAAAACCTTGGGGCTTGTAAAGCACTAAGGAAGCAAGAATGAAAGAAGTCATATATTTCACGTCAAAAACTGTAAGTAAACGGAAAGATTGATAAAAATTTGCTGGTCACAATAATTTCAGAAGAACCTACAACTGGCAACAATAGGCAAACTCACCTACAACAGGACAAAAATATTTCCATTTTTGTCCTGCTGGACTGAGTGTTATAAATTGGTATTTGACTGAAATTGTGACACTTGGATAGACTGTTTCTCACCTTGGAAATCAGGTTTTGAGCAATATTTTCACTAATATTTTACTAACATTTTTCCAAATGTAATCCAGAGCAGTATGACAACAATCTGTTAGGGTCTAAGCTGTATTCTGTCTCCATATGGAAAGGATGCTGGAATTACAAATGCAAAACCTGGCTGTTTCACTCTGTTGTAAGCTCCCCTCCTAAATGCTTCTGTCTCTCTTCTACAATTGTACATAGTGGGCAAGATATTTTTTCTCCCTCATCAGAGCCACTGTTCTCTCCATACCTGCCATGCTCTGTTTTCTCTTATCCACCTCTGACACAGACAAGAAAGCATAAAGAAAGGAGAGCTGTTGGACAACACACGGACAGCAGCACCCCTGTATGCACATGGGGTTTAGGGACAGAGATTATTGCCTATTTTTCCTCCTTTAACATGAGATGTGCTGTAATATAAACTGTTATTTACATTTAGTGAGATTACTCTAGCATTAATAGCATGAATTTACTGATATGAATATTGGTAGTCATGGAAGTATGAAGGTGTTGCATATAGTATAAAGATGGTAAAAAGATAGTAAAAGTTAGTATAAAGATGGTAAAAAACAGGAAGACCCTAGAGTTGTTACTCTTAAAGGAGACTAATCAACACTTTGATTTTATCGGTAATTTTTTCATATTTTTTTATAATTTTATGTGAAGCTATTTGGAGATACAATAGATATCAGAGCCTAAAAATCCACCATGTCAACAAAGTTTACATTTCTGAAAATAAATTTCCAAATGCATTTTTTTCTTTATATTTCAGTTTCATTAGAAATCTTGAATTTCTCAATGTTGCTTGGTAATTATAAAGGCTTTTACACAGAAGTTTTTAAGGTTTTGGCCTGTATAAGGACATTAGAAAGGAATAATACCTAGAGCTTTCCTCTATCAGAAGTGTCTATCTGATAGGGCATGGACTTGTAAGTCTATATCCATGGGACAGGATCACATCAAAATGAGCATCCTAATAAAATAAGATTTTAGACAACTTTAAAGAGAGAATGGTAGCAATTTCTGAATAGGTGGAGCTTGCTTAGTATCCATTCAAACACAGAAACACTGAACAATTTTGAAACCACATCTTAGATGCTTATGAAGATATTCCTCATGTTATTTGAAGCACAGAGGGGAAAAACATATATATGGGAATGATTAGTGACATTAGCATGTCTATTTGCAATGTCCACAAGCAGCTAGTTATTCCTTAGAACCTGCTTGTTGGTACATACATAACACAATTTTTATTTTTAATTTGAAGAATTACAGTTTTATATGACATCAGCCCATCACAATTTCTCAGGTAGATATATAAAACTGTGTAGTAATATTTCTAGTTCTTGACTGGACAAATGTAAATATAAAGCTGATGAAACACTGATTCCTTTAAATGGAGAAAACTGATAAATGACAGTACAAACTAAAAAAAAAAAGTCTCTTCCCCATTGAGCTCATGGCTTGAGGCAAGATTCCTTGAAAAATTAGACTATTGAAAAATTTATTGTCTAACCTAGTGTTTTAAATTTAATTTTGTCTCATCATATTCATATAAAGTATTTCTTCATGTCTTAGGAGCAACAATCATGCTAGATGCTTTTGTGACTTATCCAGCTGTCTAAACTCCAGCACAGAGAACAAGGTCTTTGGAGCCCTTGTGGTCCACATGTTTTATATTTGTTCAGTATGCACAAGTTTAAAATAAAACATCAATTGCACATGAAAGTTTAATATTTACCCTCCATGGTCATATCATTGTTCAAAATTTATTGGAATGCATATATAAATTTGGAACAAATATACCTAAAGCACATGGAACATTTTTGTGAATTCTCCCAGAGCAGTTTTTATGTTAGGAGCTCAACACTGATTTATTCTTTCAAAGATACCCTTTCTGACCTGTCAGACCTCAGCACTCTGCTTTCAAAACTCCCTCAGGATCTATCCTACACATTTGACCCAGCTTATTTGGGAAGCCATAATGTTTTATGCTCAACTCCTAGAGCTCTTTAAGCCAGAAAGGACCTCTCTGGCTGTTTCATCTGTCTGCCTACATAACACAAGCATGGAAGCCTCCACCCATAATTTCTGCCTTAAGCCCATCACTTTCGTCTGAATGGTAGCTTCCCTTTTATAGAAGACACATAATCCTGAAAGCCAAAATAGACTGTAAAAGCAGGCATTTGTCAATGGTGGTTATAGTTCCCAGCTCCCTTAGGCCTTGGGCAAATTATTTGATCAGAGGATCCCAGCACTGCAGCTGTTCTCTAGGAACAACTTTATTTTCTGTCACATACTACAAAATCTGGAATTTGCTGTTCCTTATCTAGCACTGCTTGAATACTTTCTACTGGATACAGTTTAATTCATCTCACAGCAGGCAAATAAATGCCTTTGTACCTCTTTGTAACTTTTGAATCCACCCGTCATGGTGGGTTCTCAATATTGTGGCAGGAAGTAATGTATAACAAGAACCTTCTTTCACAATACCCAGCACATTCTTACAGGACAGAAAGCCTCTCCTGATCTTCAAATATTCCCATCAGACTCAGGGTGGAAAGGGATGGGTAACTAGCAGCTGTGACCAGTATATTTATGTGGTGTATCTCCATACAGTATGATTATGGGTTTACTTTTTGTTTTGCTGGCTGGAATCAGCCTTTGTTTTGCTGTATGAAGGATGTCAGAATGACTGGAAAGAGCAATGCCACCAGGGAAAAGTGGTGGAATTGCAGTTAGGTAAGTGTAACTGGTTTGTCTATACTGTCAAGGAGCTGCAGCTGCAAGAGACAGGTTTTACTCTGCCATGTACTGAGTGCTCTAGCTATTCTCCCAGGTTACTTTTAGACATGTTAAACACCACCACAGCCTTCAAAAGGATAATGACTGTCCTATAACTTCACCTTCCTTTTTTTTCCTCTCATGAGGTTATTTATTTGATTATGCCATTTAGCATTTGACCCATTTATAGACTAAGGGTACATGTCTTTGCTGTGTAATAGGAACAGAGAGAACACAGAGCAGTCTAGAGAAGATTTTGCACTTGCAAGAATGGGAGCACATGTAAGCCATGTAATGTGAATCTTACTTACTCCACAGGTTGGGTTTATCTCATAGCTTTTGTACAGCATACTGCAGCCACACCTGTGACTCTCCCACTCCATCTCTACAGACTTGTAAGGTATCAAAGACAATACTGTGTAAGAGATTTCTCTCCAGTTCGTATTTCTCATTGACTTTATGCACAATTTTTCCTTCTAGAAAGGACAATTGTTTTCTATAAGGATGACTGTATAATGATAAGGATGATAAGCATGTATTGCATGAATTTCACCCATTTTGTCATGAACTAAGACCATCTGAAATTCATAAAACTGTACAAGATTCAACCTGGAAGAAAGAACTTCCTGTACTGTGTTCCTTAAATGTATCTAACAAGTCCCTATCTCCAAAGAGCTCATGGATAAAACGAGTTATAAATCTAAAGACAGCAGGAATAAGAACTGCTATGAAATGGAGGACCAGTGGGTAAAACAGTGAAGTGTGCTTGTAATATGTTCACAAGTAGATGTGATGTTAGGCTTCACTAATTAATTACTTCATTTTGAAATACTTCTAGGTTTTTTTTATCAAATGGGCTATATCTTTAAAGAATGTTCCTTGTTGGGTGTTAAAAACCCATAAGGAATAAAAAATAAGGTCATCTACAAGATAAGCACTTTTATCCCTCATTAAAGAGAAGGTAGGTGAACATACAAGAGTAGAACAGATGTCTATTTTATTCTATGCCTTAGAAAGGTTCTTTGATAAATGATGCAACCAGGAAAACCATATCTTAGTGTTTACATTGCCTGTTAGAAGTCCAGCATTGATATTATCATTCCTTGCTTACAGCTGTTGACATGTTTACACAGTTCATTGTGATATTCTGGACAATCTCTCAAAAAGCAAACTGAAGAGCTTAAACAAACACACTTCAGAGTCAAGGAAATTACGAGAACATTTCCTGGTTGTGTTTTGGGGGCTTGGGTGTTACTTTTATGCAGGAGAAATCATCTGCTTTTTGTCAGATATGTAATGAGCAGATTCACAGTAAGAATAAGATAAAAATCTTTCTAATCTAACAACTAAAGAATACCCTCAGTAATAGCTGAACAACTTTTAATGAATTCATTAGCATAGAACAAAAGGAAATAATAGCCTCATTTAGCAATTTCACACATTATTTCTATGCAGTTTCAGCAACCTTTTAAAAGGTGTGAAAATGAAAATAAGCAAATCTTAGATTTTTAGTAATATATTAATAATCCACATTACATTAAAAAGCATTAAAATCTTTTTCAAAGATGCATCCAGCTAGTTTCTAGGTGTGTTACTGAATAAATCAACTGTGATAGAAGGGGAGTCCCAAAGAGTCCAACATTGGCATTTGGAATGCATTTTTTAAAATCCAATTTTGTATTTGAAATGGCTTTTTTTAGGTCATGACATGGATGGTATAGAAAGGTTTTTCTAAGATATAAGACTAAGGCCCTCTTGCGATTAGAATAGAGAATGTAATGATGGTGCAATGGTATTTCTCTTAAGGGAATCTAGGTACTCTAGGCCAAATAATGCTGTATTATGTGGATACCACTCACCCATGCAAGTTTGTCTAAGCAGAGAACTACAGAATCCCATTCCGCTTACTTCACATAGCAATGAGGTGCAAGTGGAAAATTCTGCCATTTGTATCATACAGCAAATGCATTTCACTGCCACTTACTTTGTTTATCTTTCTCAAATTCTGTCACACATTTCCTTTTTGCTTTTAATGGAGTACTTATGACAGGTAGGACCGCAATTATCTTGAGTAGAGCAGGAAAGTACTTTTCCTTTCAAGTGTCTTGAGATGTGCCATTTTTTTGATGTTGTTAAGGAAGTCCCAGTTTGTTCCTGATAATCTTATTAGCAACATCCTATCAGTAGACACAATTATTTGTGATCTTTCCCCAGCCCTCAAGCTGGGAGCATCAATGTCATGATTTTCCTAAATGCAGCAGCCAGTCACTATGATCAATAAAGAAAAAAGCAAAATCGACTGATTGTGAGCAGCATATCTGACCAATCTATGCCAAGGTTTAGAAGGTAAATAGAAGATAAAGTAGCAGGATTATGACAAAGAAGGCCAGAAAATGTTTACACTTCACCTTTTACTCTGCTCCATGAGCTATAAAAGGTCAGCAGCCTATTTAAATGGGGGAAGCACTTCTGTTTTGTGGGTATCCATGAAATGTTGCAGACACTTAAAGTTCCTTTTTCCTGTCAGTAAGCTGCTATTTTCCTTTTCCAATAAAGGACAAAATATCTAAAATTTTAGATTTAATTAGAATTTAAACTCTAGGGGAAAACATGCTTCTCCTTTTGAATATGTGCTAATTAGGGCTGACATTTCAGTAGAAATTATAAATGGTTTTGTATATGCACACATTTATACATATAAAATATACAAATATGCACTCCAGACACAGGCACTAGGCAAATCAAATTATGTTCTCATATAAGTGTTCACGGATGAACACAACTTTGCTTTGCTCAACTAAAAATATTATAGAGATAAAGGTGTAAAAAGTGAAGGAGTGTATGTAATCATCTGGCAGCCAACACACTTCCATTGTTCCATAATTCAAAGATTAAAAAATACCCCAGGATTATTTTTTCCTCCAGAAGTAGCAATATTATTGGCCTGTCTTTAATGCAGAAGCTTCTCAACACAAGGAAGCTATAAAGGATGTATTTAGTCTTCCAAAGGGGTACAAAGGTCAGAGAGATAGTAACTTCATTTGAATCAGCCAGTGGCTAGGAAATGTGATCTTAGACTGGCCTTAAGTGAAGCAAGCTGCCATTTATAAAACCACCCATGCTCCACTGAGATCCGTGCTTGTACATAACAAGCAAGGAATAAAATTAAGTGACAAACATTATTTTTTTCCTAACAACATAATTATTGTCTTCTCTACTCTCTGGCATCCAGTGACAAGACCCAAGACAATGGCATGAAGCTGTATCAGGCGAAGTTTAGATTGAATATCAGGAAAATGTTCTTCCCCCAGGGGGTGGTTGGACACTGGAACAGGCTCCCCAGGGAAGTGGTCACAGCACCAGCCTGACAGAGTTCAAGAAGAGTTTGGACAATGCTCTCAGACACAAGGTGAGACTCTTGAGGTGTGCTGTGCAGGACCAGGAGCTGGACTTCAATGATCCTTGTGAGTCCCTTCCAACTCAGTATATTTTATGATTCTATGGTTCTATAAATTGTGTCCCTTTTATGAACCCCTGTTTTTTCCTATGCTGGACTGGCATTTGAAAGATTTTCATGAAGAAAGCTTTCCAGGGAAAAGTATTAGCCTTTTTTAACCTTTCAAAAGCTTAAATTGTGTTTCAGAAGTGATTATTCTGAAAGGCAAGTTTCTGTGAGAAAAACAAACTTTTACCACATTTGACCTTAGGATAATGGATGTGAAGGGTGGAAATAAGAAAAATTACTATGGCATGCTGCTGCCACCGAAATGAACAGTGGTTTTAGCTCTGGCAGTGCAAGGGGAAATTCAGACTACTTCCACTGGCTTTGGAAAATCTCACCCAAAGTGCAGATTCCTGTAAAACAAACCAGCGGTCAAATAAGTGAGAAGATACTAATTCCCTTGTACCACTGAAAGACTTCAATGCAATTTTGAAGCAAATTGCTACTCATGAATCAGGCAGATTAATTATATGTGTGTGTACACACTGAACTTGTTGGCTGGAGAAAAAGAACTAACAAATTACTTGAAACACATTCATTTGCTTTGTGTCTGTGTGAAATACAGGTCTTCATGGAACTAAAATTTTGGGTGTAAACTGCCAGAATTCTTCACATAAATTATTCACAGCTGCTAATTTCACTGGCTCCAATACCAAGAACAAATGACACACTTGAAATACCCAGTATGAGCCAAAAGAGTGGCATTTTCAGCAGCATAATCACTGACAGTCTTCTAAATACTGTTTGGCCTATACCCTTAATACCATTCCCACCAGAACATCCTCTGAGAGGGAATGATGCCAACTTTGACTGGTCAGCTTACCTGGCTGGCTACAAATCATGGCAGTTCTGCACCAATTGTGGATTTGTATTCAACTGCATTTTTAGCAGCCTTATCCAGAAGGCCAATGCTGACATCCAATGTGTGCAATGAAGCAAAGGATAAACGGATGGTATGACTGGACTGAGTTACGAGTAGAGGTCAATTTGTACTGATGGACAGTATTTGTGCAGCCACTGGAAGCTTGTCTCTATCTCATTCACCTCAGGGAATGGTAAGAGATGGCTGGAGGAAAAAATTCAATTCTCAAAACAAAGTTCCTAGAAACAGTGAAAAGGTCAGTCTTTTCCTCCAGTAGTTACCTTTTTCTGTGTTTCCTACGGTACTTAAGATTTATGTTCAGAATATACTTCCAAATATTCCCATAAGCAGTGCTTCTGATTTGCTCTCCTGCTATCATTAGAAAGGACTGCCAGTTTGCAGCCATGTCATAGCAGAGGCCACAAATGGGGGTTTGGCCAGTAAAAGGTCTTTTTATTACTATTTTTTTAGCACAAGGTATACTTCAGGTCAAGAACAGAAGCCTATCTTAGCCTGACATCTCTTCAAGATCATCTCCTGGTGAAGTAAAGTCTTGAAGTCAGTAATAAAACTCACAGTCATTCTAATAGGACTGTGATTTCACTATCAGTGCTGAAAGCAACAGAACTAAATACCCTTTTCTAAGGTTTCCCATCAACTCATCAGCACAGGAGTGTTAATCAGCGCAGATAAGTATTCAAATGGAGCTGGCTGCCTAGCTGGATCAAATCTGAATGTTAATACTCTGCAGGAAAAAAAAATATAATATGTTAAGTTTATACACTTGTCTCTAGATTAAATTAGGTAAAATACTAGGATGAGATATTTTATAGCAATTGAAACTCCACTCCTATGGGGTGCAAGGATAACAAAGATTGGTGAGGTGATTCTGCTGTACAGATATATGTGATAAACAAATTCAGGTGAAATGCATATATTCCTCACTAGAGCACATATTAATTTCTACATTTTTGGGGGGAAATACTAACTGTATTTTGGGGGAAAATACTAACTCTACTGGATGTCAAAAAAACTAACTAAATAAAAATGAAACAGAAGCAACTGCTCAGTGAACGTTCAAAGACTGATTTGCACAGTATTTATATTTGGCAGATCGCCAGACAGCTACAGCCATCAACAAATACTGAGAAACTGCCAACATCAAGCTTAAAGAATTAAGCCCAAATGCACAAAACTGTTTTTTGAAGGTTTATTAAACTTTAAATAAGTTCACTGGAAATTAGAAATCCCATTTGTTCTGAGCCTTTTTGTGTCATGCTCCCAGGCAAATGCAACGCTCAATCTTTTAAGGGCAGATTTACTAAACAGCCCTGCTTCTCAAATTTAGTTGAACAAATTTCACTGTACCATGTGTCCTTGCAGCAATCCTGACTGTATTTGGCCCTGAAGAGCCCACTTACTCTTAAATGCAGCTGCATATCAGGGAGTTTGAACATGCTCTGTGTCTCACAGCATCAGTCCTTCTCTAGCTGTCTCTCAATAACTTGACCACCTCTAGATCTTTGTAAGCTCACTCAGTGAAATGGATAACCTCAAACAAGAGTTAATATCCTCTGTTGCATCTGTTTGTGTATATTTATGATGTGTTGTCCTGTGTTCCTCCTCAAGAGAAAAAAAACCCCAACTCTGAAAAGCTAACTGGTTCGTGAATCTAACATGCTGAAATGAAAGCCTGTCATGGCAGGTCTCATCAAAGAATGCTCATCCCACTGAAGTGAGAAAGAGTGTGCCCTGAACTACAAGAAGAAAATCATAAGGGGTGTTTTAGGTTTGTGCAGAAAGCATCTTTCTGCTGAGTTGCAGCTGGGTTTACCTTAAGATAGGGCTACCTGCAGATAACCTGTGTTCAGCCTGATAAGGCACCAGCAATACTGAAGGTTGTTGCACAGCTGAAGAACCTCCTGTGCTTCTGTTCTCTTTCCTGTGAACTGTCAGGCTGCAGTTGCAGGGCACTCGTGCTGCATTTCATGGATGAAAAGAGAGCACACAGAATTAACCTGGAAGTGCTAGAGGTGGCATCTTGCTTCCTACTGATCAGACTTCAGTAGAATTACCAGATCTCCATCAAAGCACTCAGTGCCCTCAGTAAAACTTAATTGCAAATCCTTGTCAAAATGTGCAGATTATATCCCAATGCTATTGCAATGGACTTGTACTGGCATTTAAAATTAATGACAATTTATCAAGTTCCGTGCCAGAAAAATTTAGTATTACCTTGGTAAAAGTTAGAGGCCTTCTCAGAGCCACTAATTGCTACATCTTCAGTGTTTATTGTTTACTCCCTTGAATTTTTTTTTCAGCATCTTCTAAACAGATCTTGAGATCTCATTGAACTGCAAAATATTCTTTTCTGCATGTTCAGTCATTGAGAAGCCCCTCCTTTTACTCCAGATAAAATCTTGTCTCTGTTAAAGTCATTGTCAAAATCAATGTTAATTATGACTTTGAATTTCATTGCCAGTTTAATTATGCACAGAATGCTGACATTTATATAATATGATGTAAACTACAGAGCTAAAAGAGACAACTGAAAAGATTTTGCATGGGGGAAAAACAAAATACAAACTATCAGAAAGCAAATACAGTGCTTTGGAAGTTTATTTGTTGGATCACTATCACCCAGAATTTATTTAACCCCTTGCACCTTTATTTATGTTAGTTATGCTGAAAAAATTAAGACTGTTGGCTGCTTCTCAAATGAAAAGAGAATGTTCCAGTATCCATTTTCAGCCAACCTGGTCTGGGTCTCTTGTTGATACAGAGGTTATCCAGGACTGTAAAACCTGGTTCACTGAAGTAATATTCATGTAAATGGGAATCGGTTTAATCTGACTGGACAAAATAATTTTGAAAATGTGCAGTTTGGTACTATGAATTTCAGTAATGGCAAAGTAATACTGAAATACTTTCCTTAAGAAAAAAAATATGTTGAATCTCATTAGCAAAATTAAGACTCTTAAGAAGTGTCTGCATAGTATAACCAACATTTAATCTGTACTACCAGATGTGTGAACAACTTCACCTACAAAAATTACCCTCTAAGGTGCTGCTCCACCAAGTATCTCAGATGTATAAGTATATTAGAAATTTTAGACTTGTTGGCCTCAAGCTATTGTTTTCAATAAATTGGATAGAAACAGATAGCAGTTTCATCTTTCACTAACCTTCTACACTGTTTCTTGCCCTCTCTTGCAACATCAGAAGATGAACCTTCAGCTGGTTGCTGCAAATCATCCAGCTTTCTGCATTCATGTTCAGAAGAATTCTTAAATGTCATATCTTTCATCAGCTAGGGCATCACCACATTTTATTTCAATGATTATAACACTTACGAGCCAGGACATGTTAGTAAAGGCCATCAGATCATTTAGAAAGTGAGTAATTTGAAGGAAATCTGTAATAAGGTTTATTATATTATTATTATTATAACAAATAATATAATAAATATGTTAATAAAACAATTATAAAAACATAATTATAAATTATTATGAATTATTTATTGATAAATAAATTATAATAAAACCGTATTATAATAAGGTTTATTACATTATTATTATTCCACTCAATGAAGGCTTTTATTAATTTAATTATTAAATTCCCTTATTTTGCATGTGTTTGGGGTGCAGAAATCAGATTTCATTTGAAAACAAGTAAGTAATAATGTAAGTGAAGTGACAAAGCAGAGATAAAACCAAAGCATTTCTATTCAAAATATGCAATTTTATCAGGTTATTAGGCCTATGGTTCTTAATACAGGTTAGATTTCTAACCACCATTATAGTCTTTATAGTGAGATGGGCTTGTTTCATTGTTCTGTACTTTGGCTATAATGGTTTACAATTTTCTTTTTAAATGGAGTCTCAGATTTTATCAACATGTACAATCATTACTCTCCTGATTTCACACTTTTTTTCCTAAGGACTTCCAGGACAATCATATAGCTTTCTATGAAGCTCAAACTTCTTAATTAGATTCATATTTAGAAAAACTTTTTTGCTTTTTCACCTTTATAACAGTGTTATGATTTCATAAAGATAGAATATGCTGATACAAAAATAAAAGATGGAAATTAGCCTGTTAGATGCTGATACTGGCAAAGAGAAGGTACCTTTTATAGATATTAAATACTTAGCTTTTCCTCTCATTCTATTAAATGGCCTACATCTTATGCAAAAATTTTAATAAATAAAATGGGAAATATGTAACTTCAATGTTTTATAGCTGTGCATTACCACAAATGATTATTTTTATACACTACTTAACAATTAATTATTAATAAAACTACTGTTAAATGGTGTTGCTACTTTGAGAGATGAGATGGAAAGTGAGAGAAGATATGAAATTAAATGAAACCTATGAAGCAACCCTTAGAGTACACATAGAATCAAAATGCAGGGTGAAAAAAGCACTGTGAACAAACTAGAAAAATTGAAGGTATTCAGCCAAAGCTAAGAATAGACACTGTTTGACATATGAAAACAAAAAGGACATTAAATACAATTAGAAAAACAGTTTTTGAAGGGACTACTTTGATGTCTAGAAGGTGCTGCTGAAGGACTAGTACTTTTATGTTATTTGAAATATGTTTGAGAAACTACAAATTGACATTTCCATCTCCACTCCATCTCATAGATTTCTTCCTGTTGGTTCATATATCTGCACCTTTCTCCTTCCTTTTGGTTTCCTTCCTATTTCCTTTTGGCCTTGGAAACTTTAATGAATGCAAATGCTTCAAAAAAGGAGCACCCAGCACCAGACACTTCAGTATGATCACCCCTTGACAGAACAAGTTTTTCCTTTTCTCCCCTCAAAATCATAATGGACATCCTAGCCCTTAGGCAATCTAGTCCACCTCGATAGTGTGCACAGAGGTTGTATACAATATAATAAAATATATTAAATATATTAAATATATTAAATATATATTCAATTTGGTGTATAAAAATCACAAAATGTTATTATTAAGTTAACTTATGTCATGCACCAGCATGTGAGTTCTGTCTGTCTTCTGTCCTGTGGAAGAGTAGGTTTTTCTGCTTGGTGCACAACTTTGCAGAGAGTGTCGCTGTTGAGCGGCTAGCTGAGGAATGACCCAAGGTCTCAGACAAGGAAAGAGAGAAGAGAACTTTATTGTTTTAAATTCCATATATATAGAGTTTACAGAGGTGCCCCAGATTGGTCAGCCTGAGACCTCCCCCTAGGCCCAATTGGCCAAGCCCGAACTGACCCAATCCGAAGTTGTTTGCAAAACATCCAAACTTTATCTTGTTTATGAAACATAGCAAAATGTTCCCACGGGAAGGACCTGTGCTAGTCACAGCGAGTTGTAAGATTTCTAACCTTTTGTCAAATTTGATTAAAAATAGCAAATAGGTCCCAAAGTTCTTGGAAAGAGAGGGAACGTTCATGAAACAGGCTAGTGGACATCCTGCCAGCACTACCACAACAAATATTACTCCTCTAGGAAATGAGGTTAAAAGTACAAAAGGACATGAAATATTACAGGGAGAAATCTCCCCCAGGTTTTCCTGCACCTGGTTTAAGGTTGTATTGCTGATTTTGTTTAATGGATAGGGAACGTGGAGCTGAAGAGAAAAACTCCTCACACACCCAGTTATCAGTCAGAATAACCTTAATGCTGAGTATGGCATTTTTTTCTTTACAGCTGCAATTTCTATTCCTGTTGGGTTAATTTGTTGTTTGGAAATGTCTTTTGCATGAACGAGCATTTTGCTAGTGGAGAATGATTGTGCCCTAGAGCTCTGCCTCTCTGCATTTCATCATGTTATGTAACTACTTCATGTCTATAAAAGCTATCTTCCTGTGCACTGTGTACATCCCTCATCCCCCCACAGACACAACTCCCTCCTTTGCTGACAGCTTTTTACCATTTGCACCATGCTTCCTTCCCTCTTTTCCATTTAAGCCAGAAACTAGACTTGCGTTATCCTTCTAGTCTTGTCACCCCTTCAGAAGGTGGGCAGGACTACTTAGAAAATTTCCTTGAATTCATTAGGTTGTTCTGTTGCTTCCACTGCCTTATTAAGAGAAAGAGATTTTTTTGGCAAGACAAGTATTTTGAGGACTAGAGATGAGCCATGAAGTTAATGAGCAAAGACAGCATCAGGTTCAGCGCTTATTTTAAGGCACTATAGATTAAACAATGGTCATCTTTTAAAACACAGAAAAAAATCTATTTTTCTTTCTCTCAAATTTAGAAGACAAGACATGAAAAAAGTGGATGTAAGAAGTTGAAAAATATACCATTCAAAAGCAAGGGGAGATGCATATTCATTAAGAAAATGGCATTGCCTGAAACAATCTAGGAACTAAACCATGATTCTCCTTACATTATTGTCTCACAAATACATAAAGGCAGTTAATGAATGGATTAGCTGTCTGGTTTCAGGACATTTTTAACCACTAACTATTTGCTAATAACTCTCTACTGGAAGAGATAACATTGCCAGTGGCATAAATCAAAGTCTAGTTAGGAAGAATACTTCCAATATGTTACCGTTTATGTGAAACTAAAAATTTTACTCTGCTTTCCTTAGACTAAAGCTTGGTATTCAGCTGCAAAATAGAAACACAATCCATAATAAATGTATTGGACTGCAAACTTCCTATTTATGAGGACAACTTTGACCGACATGATGAGAAGGAACAGCACCTGGGGCTTTTGCCACAGTTAGATTTCTTTTCAGCCAAGGGAGAAGAATGTGGAAGCGAAAACAATGTTCTTCTGTGAGTTTAATTCCTATGAGATGGTTTTTTTCCTTCACAAACAGGGGTGGTGTTTGGATAAGAAAGGTAGTTTGCAGTAGCAGACTGGTAATGTATGGCTGAAACAATATCTCCTTTGGGATGTGGAAGGCAGAATGCAATTTTAAGGGATTCTTACAGGTGGACTTAGGAAGAAAGCTCCCCTTAGCTCCTGGGATTTGAACAATCTTAGACACAAATCTAAGTCCTTCATTTGTGTGCTTTCCAGGGGATAGAGCAGACATACACACTCTTTTCCCATGCCTTTTGTAATTGGTCATTAAGACAGCAAATTTGTTTATTTCCCTCCTTCCCCTCCACAGCCATAGATAGGTCACAGTCTGAGGAAAATATACAGGGTGTGAAGACATCCACTTATACGAGATTTTGCCTGCTCACGGGAAAAGATCTGAGCTTTATGTAATCCATACAGGGAGCAAAAGTCTTTTGCTTTATGAATAATATTTGTGAAGAACCCTAAAGTCTGCTGAATTAACTGGCAGTCTTATGACACTATGTCTCTGCAGGAAAGCTTCATCATGAAAATCCTGAAAGTAAAGTCTATGTGGAACACCAGTTGAGAAGGAAGAGGTTGATTGAAATGGAGATGGGCACACCTCAGCTGTCAGACTAGATTAGGACTGCAGCTAGTCCAGTAACATGCCTGCAGGGATAATCAACATTGGTGGCCTCCCATAACTCCCCCGACAACTATCCCTAGAAGATACCTCTTGGCAATGTGCAGCAGTTCCTGTTTGTCCTAGAACCCAGCTGTCCTTATTTTTGAAGGCACTCAATTGCAAAGAATCCCAACAGGCTCCTTTTGTCATGCTGGCACTGCAGCCCAAGCACTGGCCTTCAAGCATTGAGATGCATCCTAGCTGTGTCATTAGGAGTTCTTCTCATGCTTTCACAATGAATAATTTTAAGGACAAGAAAACAAGAATAAAGAGTTAAAACGCTTTCCTCTTCTCTGGCATTTTAGTGACTGCATCTTTATTTCTCTGTCTCCTCCTGGTCTCCCCAGTCCAGGAAAGACACCACTGTGTGGCATGAGAAGCCAGGGCACAGGAGGACCAGAGGCCAGGCTGAGTAAGCTGCCTCTGCTCATGAGGGGAGTGAGACAGGTTGCTCAGAAAAGCTATGGATGTCCCATCTCTGGAAGTGTTCAAGGCTGAATGGAGGTTTGAGCAACCTAGACTAGTGGGAGGTGTCCCTAAATGACCTTTAGGGTCCATTTCAACCCAAACCATTTTATGATGCTATGATTTTATATCAGTAAGAGATATTTTTTTCCAACCCCATTTGTAATATCAGGAAATTATTTCTGATGCTAATAGTCACATAATACCAATCTTTGCCTTGTGACAATATTTCTAGATGAAGCTAAAGGAGGTCATTAGCCCCTTTCCAAAGCTCTCCTGTGAAAAGAAGCTTTTGAGGCAGTAGATTGGGACTGATGCGTAACCTAATGCGATTAATGCACTGTGCTCTGGATGCATTAGTGAGCGTGGCACAAAGGGCAATGTGTGCTGAAATCTTGTGAACTATCAGTCAGATTTGTTCAAGTTTCTCACTTCTATGGCACTGCCTGAAATTGTCACGCTTCAGTCAGGCATGGTAAAGGCTAAGAGAGTTGTGCTGTAGTGTTTTGAATAGCTGACATGAGTAATGGCCTTCAATATAATGGCATGAGGTAGAGCACTTGCAGCTCTCTGTGATGTGAGGTTATGGTATTGCTCTGCATTTCATTTATCCATGGCTAGCCAGGCTGTTTACTGGGAGCATGGCACTGCTGGCTCTTGACTTGAGTACCTCACAAGAACCCATTTTCATGTCCATAAGCTTTTGCCATACATTATCATGCAGTATGTAAAGTATTGGTCACAGGTTTACACACAGAGTCTTTCTAACGAAAGCCCTGAGATCGCATTGCTATTTCTCTTTTTATTTTATTAAGGAAAACAAATAGAAGGCCCTCTTCATGAACTCAAATGAGCTAAAACTGCATTTTTCTCATTGTGCAAGAAGTAAACAGTATCTTAATAAAGATCCTTTCATCTTTTTATCAAACAAGTATTGCTTAGCACATCTGACCATTGTATTTCACAAGGATGATTCAAAATACAAGAGTCTCAGTGGAAAAAGCCAACTATAGAAAGGCCAATTTTTAATAAACTTTCAGTGTAAATTTGAATCTCTTGCAAAATCAATGAGTTTGAAAAATATTTAACAGTGGGTTCGAATTAGATTCCTGTAAAAAAAATCTAGGGGTGACTATAAAAGTTATGATGAAAATAGGATTTTGATATTAGGGTAAAATGTTATATAGCTTTGGTTTTAACTGTTATGACTCATGCCTGAGTTCTCTTTTACAGATCAGCCTCTCAGCATGCTACAAGCACCAAGAGCATGATTCTGATGTATTTATTTTTCTAATTGTAATCCACACATTAAATTTGATTCCTCTTCTTTTTAACCAACTCCCCTGCAGTTTTCACAGATTCCCACACAGTTTATACTTAAATATCTTGTTTGATTTATTTGCCAATGGTCATTACACATTCAGTTAAAGTAGAACAAAATAAATAGAATAGAATAGCATAGAAGAGAATAGAACAGAACAGAAGTGATCTCTTGTATTGTTTATACTGGCATCATGTTGATTTTATTTTTACATTTCTAATGAAGCTATAATACAATGAATAAGTGTCTTTTTTGCTCTCTTAAATTTTTTATATCCTTAAATATGAATATTCTTAATAAGGCCCATTATTTAATATAGCAATAACCTCTTTTGTCTAAAAATATTACTGACCCAATGGTGCTATGATAGAATTTTGTAGCTTTAAACAATACATGGCAAAATTAAATCAATAAGTTTATTCAGAAAATCCTCATTAAATATTTAATATGTCATAAAAGAGCTGATAGAAGGTGAATATGAGGAAAATGTGATAAATGAACTTGAGAATATACCTCAAGATTTTTTGGGGGAGAGAGGTTGATATATTTTAAGCTTTATGAAATTTGTTCCCTCATTTTGCACTACAATCAAACCAACTCCTTAATAAAAATATTTCTACCCTCTCACTATGTCAAAACTACCATTTTCCAAAGCTTAATGTTTTCCAAATATTAATACTTAAATTCTTAAATATCTAATAAAGAAGGCATCGGTTTCATCTATTAGATGTACTTACAATAAGTCTCAGTTTTAATTCCTTCCTTTATTGAGAGCAGATACCACAGATTCAAACTTGGTTATTCCATATGTCAAGACAGTGTTCATGTAATTCAGCTGTTTTCTCTTTAAACTTTGACCAGAGACAGCATCTTTAATCCTAGAAACTTTTATCTTTTAAATGGCTAGGGGTTTTTGCACAGTTAATTTTGACTGCAATAATTCAGCATTCAATGGAAAAAGAGGCTAAAATTTCAAAATAAATATTTTTTAGTAGTGTAACTGGTCAGGGTTTATTTGGGTTTGTTTTGGTTTGTTTTTTCCCCCGTTTCTTCGTGCAATTCTGTGGTCATATGCATAGTGTCCCATAATGATATGTTGGGGTTTGTCCTCAATAATGACCAAAAGAAATGTTGCCTAATACATAATTTATATGGCTTTTTGTTTAGCCCTGGATCTATATTGGGAACCTTTCATTCCTGGGGTGAATGTATACCTCAGGCATAGATTTTCAGTTTCTGAAATGCAACACTACCATACCAAGGGCAGTCACAGGAGTTGTAAAGCATTCTTTGAAGATGAAAGGATTTTCCAGCTCAAGACTGGATCAGACATTTTCTTAACAAATTTGAAAATCACATTCCTTTGACTGTTTGACTGCTATTATCAAAGCCTGCCTCTTGAAATGTGTTACAGCACATGACTCATGACATGCTTGCCATCTGGGCCCAAGAAATTTAAATAAATGACTGAATTTACTAACACATATGAAGACCTTTAAAAATTTGAAGAAAAAAAGTTTTCTGAATCTTTATCCAGATTACAGTTAGTAGGATTTATCTGAAGGAAGCTTTTTGAGGCATGTTTGCTCATTTCTTGGTTTAGAAATTACTATCTCAAAGAGAAAATTTTTACTGAACTTGCATTACACTATCTCCTCAGTTGGAGAGTGAAATTTCTGGTCAATTGAGAGGACAGTGCTTATTGTAGCTGTATGATGGTAAAAAAAAAAAATCTCAGTTCCCAAAAATCCCAGGAAGGACCTGTGGCCATTGTGCTGTAGAACTGGCTTTATACAATGTTCTGTGTTGGAATAGATCCTCGTTATGCTAACAATTAAGTATGAATTGATAGCAGCATCAATCTTAGAAGAAAAACTTCACTGGATTCTCACTCAACACATAAAAACACCCTAATCTCTTGGTGCTTATCTATTTCACAGTTTGGAAGAGGCTGTGTCTGTGCAGTTTGGTGGGGCAGAAGAACTAGAAAAGTCTCATTTACAGATTGATGTGGAACTAAAAAATAACACAGAAACACTAAGACCTTTGCAAGTGGAATTCAGAGAAATGTTTGGCTTCGTTTGGCTTGTGTGGAGTAGAAAATAATGATAACAGAAAACTAATAAAAAACCCAAACAAAACTAACCCAGCTTTCCCTCCAGCAAAAGGAAAGAGAACCTCTAGCTTGTGTCCTTGCAAAGTTTGCATGTTCTCATACAAAGACTACTTCATACTTTAAAAACTGCTCCCCTAACAAGCAAATTACATACTGTTACGCTTTTGCTGTTGTTAACATTCTCAAAGCAATGTAGACACAGATAATTTTCTTTTCCTGCAGCTTTTGTTTCTACATGACATTTGTGGATGATTGTTTACTAAATCTCCCTGAGAAGATATAAAAACATCCCAAGAACCATATAGTGCTTCAACACTCCTTTCAGACATATTTGTTTCAAATGCCATAAAATTCCCCTATAGTTAGTATTCAGATGTCCTTGCCTCTGTTAACATTCCTTGATGGCCTGGCATCCCGACCTTGCAACGTTTTGTCTGATAATTTTCAGCTCTTCTCTCTTTCAATCTTAATTGCCTCTGCTCTGTGAGTTTTCTTGCACACCACTTCTTATAGCACTCGAGGCAGAACTGGCAGAGATGTCACTGCTACACAATAGGGGTTTCAGCTGCTTCTAATTTGCTCTCTCATATACAGAAGTGTTTTCCAGAGGCACTATTTCTTGCAATTATGCAAAAATATGACTTGTCTAGTGGAAATAAGGGAATGACAGACATGAATTTCCAACACTAGAATAGATAACTTTTAATAGAAAAATAATTAATCCCTTCATACTATGTAACATCTTATTTCTATATTCCAATTATAATGTTAAAAGCAATCAAGGCTCAGCAGTTATTTTACATTTAAAATAGAATTATGAAGTAATAGTTGATGTTCTCTAGAGCCGAGCTTTGGGATACACGGGCACTGATGGCTGTCTTATCTCTCAGTTATTGCACTTACAGATCCAAATGAAACAGTTGTCCCACTGAACTAATAAAAAACAAATCCTTTTAAGAAAATGCAGGATCTCCTGGGGGGGGGGGGGGGGGAAGTCTCAGAAAACTATTAAATTAGAGTAATGTTCAATTCTTAGTCCCTCTAACTGTGTATTATGTTACCATGTCTATTAAGAGTATAGCGTTTTATTTTTTGGAGTATTTTTAATTGCATTTGCTTGATATTAAAGGTGTTATTGGTAGACATCTTCAACAATTTGATAATCAGCAAAAATCACTGATTTTTCCTCCTGTTTTTATTTTGTACAGAAATGGGTAGGGTTTTTTTCGCACACCATTATTAATTTTAAAAAAGGAAAACCAGGCTCCTTGTTACAAAGTTGTGTATCAAATATAGCAATATGTTCTTCCATAGTTATTATTTGCATCTCTAATCTATACATTACAACAATCAAAACTACTGTTGCCATCAATAATAACACTGTTGTTTATAATATATTGGATTTAAGAACATTGCTGAAATCTCATAAATAAATCAGATTGCCAGGAAAGCTCTAAAGAGAAAATCAGAACACACTGCATAAGAGTAGCTGCCAGTTTAATGTTGAAATGTGGATGGAGTATGAAAACCTTAGGCCAGAGAGATAAGATCAGGACAGGCCAGGAACCATAGCCAGAATACTGAGTATTCCATCAAAGAAGAGGTTTGTTAGGCATGTAATCAGGTCTGGACTCGGGGAAAACTGAGAGAGTCTACATGAGCTACTGAGAAGATTAGTTGAAGCCAAATGTCGTGTCAGGCTAAAGGTTGGAGAGCCAGAGGAACTAAGGAGTAGAGAATATTTTTGGAAGAAAAACAAGGCCACAAGCAAGAGGCAGTGCAGGGCCCTTGGACAGCTGCAAGGAATCGTAATAAGGTCAGAGCTGGCATCCAAGCTAAGAGCGGAGCACAGAAACCACTAGGAACAGGAATCTGACAAAACTGCAGCACTTGAAAGAGGTAGAATTCCGTAAGTTCTAGCTAAAAAGTGAAGGGAATTATCCCTATACTTAAAAAACACCACGGAAAGAGACTGTCAGACTATTTCCAAGGTGGGCCTGACATGAGTTGACAACCACGGCTCTGAAGTCTTTACTTCCAAAAAACTAAGGAGCAGCCATTATATTTTTGTTGAAATTGCCATTTGTTGCTCCACTTCTTGTAAAAGGATGCAGATATTCCTTGCCATTCAGTTAGCAAATACTCTTCTAAATATACCTAGTTACTAACATATGTAAACTTTCTTCAATGCACAGGCATTCTTTAGGATGAAAATGATCTCACATTTTTAATAGCACTTCAAGGAGCTCCAACTTTCAGAAACCATCAACAAGAGACACAAAAGGGCAAGTAAAAAAAATGGATGATTAATACATAGTCTCCATTAACATTTGTAGCCCAGCTCTTTCCAAGAAGTTCTGAAAAGATTATTAAACCAACAGAAAATAACAAGCAGCAAACCAACTGAAGCTGGGTTGCATACTCATTTTGTTTTTTGCTTTATCTATGAGCATCACTGTGGCAATTCCAACTCTCTGAGTACTTTTGAAGCCCTTCTATTTTGTTAACCCCTCCCTGGAGGTGGCATGTGCCTGAGATGTAGTAACCAGCTGGGGAAGAGGTGCTATGTGTTGTGATCATGCCAGAGGGTTGAATGATGCTAATCTCCCTCCTTTATCCACCACCAATTTTCAGTGATTTTAAGGAATTCAGTGTCATTGATCCTGGTTGAACTTGGCCAGCAGGCATAAGCATCCCTGCAGGAGAAGGGGTAGTCTGAAAAGCTGGCAGATGGACAATGCAATTCCATATGCCACATTTCCTTAGAAAAACAGGCCAAAAATTATTCCAAACCCACATGAGGAATGTTAATTGTGCAAATAAAATCTGCTTTTCACAGGCTTAATGTAGCTTGCTGTATTATTAAAAAACACATAACAAAGCACCACCCCCCCAAAATTCCAAAATAATGCTTCTTACCCTCTTCCCTTTATTGCTCTTTAGCTGTCATAACCCTCTCTCCTTGGGATAACATTTTGTACACATCAAAAGAAAAATTTCTCTTCAATTCCATCTTGGGCCAGCAGCTGGGGCAGCTCTAACAGGAGCTGCACAACAGGAAAACAGCGATTAAGTGGAAGAAAACAACTGCAATTGCAGAATATCTGTGTATTTGTTTTCAACATTTTATGTAAGACTCATGCAATACAGAGAATCATTTGCACATATAGCCTTCTATTTCTAGATTCCTGATGGGAAACTCCTTGACATTTCTTGCAATGCTGTAACTGTACTATTTGTCCTATCCTATAATTATCAATGGTGCTATGCACGTCCTCTTTGAGACACAGGTTGATGTGGGCAGAAAAGGTTTGTCACACACATATAAAAAGCCACATTTGTTTACAAACGATAATGGCATAAGATAATTTTCTTTATCCTATTCATAATGATTGCTCCTTTTCTAAATTAAGAGCAGAGTAAAAGGGAAATACTTGAGAGTTCATTCCTTATGTTAGCAGAAAGTTTACATTATGCTGTTAATTTATCTAAGTGATATTCAAAATGGCTATCTATCTGCAGGATTGGATGAGTTTTCTAACCATAAAAAGAGACCTGTGGTTCTATCCTAAGCTGTGGAAAAGTCATCAGAAGCAGACAGACATTATTTGCCCTGATATCATCCCCATCTGTTATTTGCTCAAATATTGCTGCAACTTGGAGGATATAGGACAATCTGCCAGATTTCAAGAGAAAATGACTGCCACAAACAATTTCAAAGATTGTATTTTTCCAACTGGCAAGTTCAATACTTTCCTTTAGAAAATAAATAAAACTTTGTTCATGATAGAGAACAGTTAAATATATAGACAAAGAATATGCTGAAATAAAGTTCCAAAGAAGTTTGTACAAAAACCCAAATGAACAAAAAATTCTCCTCTAAGAAAAAAAATGTTCAAACACTCTTTTTTCCAGGTGGCAGGTACATTTTTCTAGAAGTCATGAACTAAAAAACTGGTAAAACCCATAGATGTCTAGTATGTCACTCTGCAGAAATGCTGCTGTAATAAAATTCCAGGTTGCTGCTATAGCTTGGTTACTTCTAGTTCTATGAGTGCAGAGTCAAACTGAGTCCTGTCTTGTTTATGCCTCCCGTACACAGGAGCTATGCCCCACTAAAGAACACAAACGTGCAACATTCAAGCTGCTCTCCACTGTCTGCAAGATGATTCTGCACACTCAAAGTGCAAACTTACAGTTCCTCTCCTCCCAAGTAACACCAGTGTGCTTTCAGAAGTAGAACCACTGGTGTGCTGTGAAGTTCCCTTACCTGTTAACAGAGTCTTAACCTCCTTTGGAAGAAAAGTGGGTCTGCAGATGCTGCTTTGCAACTAGAACATTGCATAGAGGTCATGCAACCACTGTTTATCAGGACATTAGGCAAATATGCCTAAACAGGTGGTGTTAGTGGAGAAAAGTGAAGGGGGAAAGAAGTGGGTTATAGTGTCTTTTGTGCCCCTTAATAATGTCCAAATCTGGAGATACAAGCTCATTAAATCTGTCTATAAATACTTTATTGCCAAGATATTTATCTCAAACTTGGTATTTATATCCCAGTCCGACCCCACATTTTTGTAAACTGTGAAGGCAGCAACAGGAGGATTTCACATGGTGTTTGTGTATGTGCATTATATATTTTATATGAAGAATGGCAGACTGGTTGGAGTGCTGTCTGGAATTTGGCCCATTCCAGGGAGTGCTCTCTCAACGTGCAAACAACCCTCCCCTATTGTCTATGCCACAGAGAGACAACTTTCCAAACTGTGACAGGAATTCTTTCTCTTCTCTTGTACATAAGAGAGTTGAATAAGGTAGAGTCTTCCCAAAAGTGTGTTACCATCTATTGAACAAGTCAGTGTCAGAGCCAGTGGCATCCTGGCACTTTCAGGAAAGTTTTAATTAAGGCTGCTACAATCATATATGGAGTGATGATTTCCCCACACCGTGAATTCTGATTGATGAAGCATGTTAGCCACCAACCAGCTTCCACAATCTTAGTCCCTCATGGCCAAAAATAGGTCTCCATAGGCTTCATGCAGTTGTGTATCTCAGGACTTTGTTCCACCTCAAGGAAGATGATCCCATAGTCTTTTTGAAAATACCAGTGTCTAGAACCTCTGGGGCCACTGTTTCCATTAAAAGAATTGATGGCTAAAATGGGATATGATAATGATAAAGATTATTTTGTGATGATTATGTCCCTTCAAGATTTTCCAGCAGTGACTGCATACTCATCCCAAAGAAGTCACCCTGAAAAAAAGCCACCCTACCAATGTCAGGAATTTAACCTGCAGGAAAAAAAATGTAGAGTTAGTCCTGCAGTGTCTCAGAATCCTTTATATGCCTGGATAAGATTTTACAAGCCATTTTGTCAAATTATCGGTATTACACTCTCCTATTCAAAGTGAGCAAATGTCAATAATGTAGAGACAAAACATTATAAGGGAGTAGACTGAAAGTGCTTCTAATGGGACCGAGATTGTCACTCATCATACAAAATCAGTTGTTCAGCTGAAGTAGATTTCAATCTAGCAAGTGTCTCTGAGATTAGAGAGATGACTTCTGTCAACTGGGATAAACCTCATAGCACTGAGATGTATTTCTATTTCTTGTTCTGCTCACATTCTCATCTCTTATTAAGATTCCTTCAGGTTCCGGATGAAATAGATATAATAGCAAACTAAGCTATCTTTGCACTTTGGAAAAAAACCTGTCCCCTCATAATGTCAATTCTTCCATGTTTGAACTTTCCAGCTTTTTCCCCACTCTGCTGTCCAGTCCTTCATCTGCCTACTCTTTCCCTTGTAGATCCTTACAAAATGTTACCTCCTAGCTGACAGATGCTTCATTAATCTCCCAGAAGGAAAACAGGGAAAATCAGAAGCATTTATAAAGAAGTGGTCTGGATGCATTATTTTAGCTGTGAAAATATTCCATAACCAAACATTCCACACATCACTAAAAAAACCAAACTTCAATGACATTTCCTGGAACAGAGAGGAGAGTGGCTAAAACAGGCAGTCCATTATTTGGGAAATCTATTTCCAAGCAAGGTTACAGAGTTTTTCCCCCAGTCTGTCCAAAGATCTCCAAATTAAATGGAATTAATAACTACTGAACAACAGGGCCTTTAAGTAATATAGAGCACAGGCTCTATTATGGACTTAGTTATCATTTAGCACATGTATAATGTGTAAATGCCATCACACAAGGTAGATTTATGAAAAGTCTAAATCACTCTGTGAAAACAGTTTTATGACACCCATCAGTAGGTTATTGGCAATTTGTTTCTATTAAGCACATGTTAATGGAGAACAGTAGACACCTGGTTCCTTGAAAACAGATGTATTTATCCACAAATATCTGAAAGGCATCTACCAAGCTTAGATGAGTGCTAGTAATAAATGAAATTAATTTCTCATATTCCTGCAGCAGTCCTGAGAAATTAGGGATCACGAGACCAAGCTTTTAGAAATGCACATTTTTAAAGTGCCTGCACACTCTTGAATCAAACTGGCCTAATCATGCAATTATTTCAGTAAAACTCTGGCCCTATAAAGCTACAACCAAGCCCTAATGATAGTGATTTTTCATTTCTATATTCACTTGTCATCAAACTTGGCAATTTTCTGGAAGCAATATATTTTCAGGAAACAATATATTTGTTGAATCAGACTCCTAAACTTCCATTGGCACTCAAAGGGGGTTGTCAACAACTAAGCTAACTTTGGCATTATAAATGGTTTTAGTGTTTATACCATTATCACTCTGTAAATGAGTGAAAATAGCTGTTCTGTCATCCCAGGAGTTACTAAAAAGAAAAATAAAATTAATGAAGAATATGCAGATAGTTGGGACCCATTGTTTTATCTAAATTTAGCATTTAACATCACCATACACACTACAATAGATGACTTTTTTTGCTGACTTGGGTCTCAAAATTGCATGATGAGCAAATAATAAAATAATAATAAGTCATCACCTTCCCAGTAGGACAGAGGAGAGAAAATAAGATCAAAAATATCTTGTAGGTTGAGATAAGGCAGTTTACTAAAGCAAAAGCAAAAGTTTCAGAAAAAAAATAGTTTTATTCTCTGCTTGCCATTAACAGGCCATGTCCACCACTTCCCAGGAAGCAGGGCTTCAGCACATGTTGCTCCAGAAGGCAAACATTTTAAATAAAAAATGTTCCTCCTTTCCTTAGCGATTAGATCTAAGCTGACATCATAGAGTATGAAATATCCCTTTGGTTCATTTGGGTCAGCTGGCCTTGTTGTGTCCCCTCCCAGGATCTTGCCCACCCCCAGCCCCTGATGGAGGGAATGTTGAGAGACAGTGCTGATGCTGTGCCAGCCCTGCTCAGCAGTAGCCAAAGCACTGCTGTGTTAACACTTTTATAGATACCAATGCAAAACACAGTACTGTGAGGGCTGCTGGGGGAAAATGAGCTCCTTCTCAGTCAGAACCAATACATAATGTTGAAAAAATGACAAATGCCTATCAGTTTTATCTTCATTATTTGCAATAAAGTCATTCTGTCTGAGACACCACAGTCAAAACTATCTGGCTAATTTATCACCCACTGAACCAGGATCAAGGAACCGTATAACTGTCTGCCTGGGCTCCTCATGGAGCTTATTCCATATTGTATGGACACACTAGCACATACAAAATCACAGTTGCAGGCTTCATTTTAAAAATCCTGGAGGAGGATTTTCTTCCCTCTCCTTAAGGGTACCCATTAAGGAAGAATGAGACTGGTTTTAGTCTTCCCAAGGAAATAAACCTTGGCTCTTTTCTCTACCTGCAAAGAGGCAAATTAGTACCTCCTTCAGCCCAACAGGGTGAAATAATAGTCTAATTGAAGGTTATATTAGATTTTGTGGCATTTTTTATCCAAAAGTACTCTTCCAATATGTGGCAAATGGCTGAAAACTGAACGAGGAAGACAGTGCAATAGAAAAGTTAGCTCCATGGAGACAGAGAAATCCTCTTGCCAAAACATACAGTTTCTGCAAATTTTCTCATGACCTAATTTGTTCCTAATATCTTCTTGCAGAAGAAGAGTGAAACATTTTTTACTGTTTCCTGATTCAGTGCTGCAACTTATAGACTACAGCACACTAACAGAAATGCAGATCAGATTCCTACTCCAGTGGCCATTCTTCCTACTCCAGTAGAATCAATTCAAGCCCAAATAAAAAAAAAAAAAAAAATAGGAAAGACAATACCCTAGCCTTGGGCTTTTATGTTATCTCACACCATATATCTCTGTATACTGTGATATACCAAGTGAGCTGACCAGTGGAGATAGATTCTTCTGCTTGAGTCACACATTTCAACGAGTGGCTGTGTTATCTAACTTTTACATTTAGCAGTGTCCTCCATGCCTGACCCAAAGGCCATAGAGTGCTCCCTCTCTCAACAGGTGCAAAGACAAGAGAGTTATGCTCTAATTTTACTACAGCCCATAAAATCTTCCCAGAATTTAATCTATGAGCATCCAGAATTTTCTGTCAAAGTAATAAAATGAAACATTGTTTTTCAGACGCAAAGTGATTGTGGCTCCATTTGGACAGGAGAGGGAAAGGAAACAGCTGCTTAAAAGCATTTGGTTGCTGTCTATCCCATTATATGAAAAAGCAAAGGGCTAATGACATCTTCTAAGCTGCAATATTTGTATTGATTATTAGTTTCTGGATGGGTTATTGAACTCCACTGACATTAAACTGTGCTGCAGCAACATAGAGCTAGGAAATTAGGATTCATGGGTGTTAGAAACTGTTCTGATGTAACTCATCATGTTCCTAGGAAATACAGTTTTACATATAGTTGGAGAGATTTTAACAGTCACTTTCTCTTGGTAGTCATTAATGAAATTGAGGACAGGCCCTCAATAAAACAGAATTTTCTGTCTAAAGGAAAAAAGAAATGTTTTGTATGAAGTTGCATTGGTGACCATTTCTGACCTGCTCTAGTTCTGAAAGGATCACCTGAAATGTGAAATTACAATGCCAAACAGAGCTCCTTGAGAGTTCAGGAAGGCAAAAGAAAAAAATTTAATCACAAGGTTTAAATATGCCAGTATCTCCAAAGGACACCATTTTGACAGTGCTGTCTAAAAGAGTAAACAAAAATGATTAAAACTAGAGCAAATTGATAAACCTGCTCCCATTTTTGTCTGAGTATATATGTGTGTGTGTGTGTGTGTGTGTGTGTGTGTGTGTGTGTGTGTGTGTGTGTGTGTGTGTGTGTGTCCCCTTCTGGTTGAATTAGTAGGACTCTTAATTCTAACACTTGACAAGCAATTTTTCTTGTTGGGAAAATGTTACTTTGAACATAGCATTAAACTGGTGGATGGAAGCTGTACTTTCAACAACCCTTACCTAGCTAGAGAGAGGCTCCATACTTCCTAAGGCTAGTTTGACTTTTTCTTTACTAGCAACCTCATAGATTCTGGGCCCCTATGGAGGATAGGAGTGAATAAAAATGGGCACTTTCCCATCAAAATCCCAAAGCTAACCCTAGATAAATCCAGAGGATTAAGAGAACAGCATTCCACTTCAACAATATCTTTTTCCCCAAAAGGAAAAATGATACAGACCATCTGAAGGTTTAAAAATGCTAGGCTGAATATGCATAATAGAAAATCCCATAAGGATGCCAGCTGTGCATTTATGGATGGATGAAAAGTACAGGCTGTGAGTTGTGCAGTCATTTTCTTAGAGATATTAAGATCTGCTGCTAAAGAGCAGCAAAATGAAGTTACAGAGCCCACAGCTGACAAGCTTTATTGATGAAGGGCTTGTTTTTGTTCAGAGGCTTGTTTTCCAGACATCTGAAGAAGCAGAAAGGAGGGAAGAGATTGACATGATGGGTGAGTTAGAGTGGAACGAATTCATATCAGGGGTTTTGTTTTAGAGGGGGTGGATGGCGGTGAAGAAATAACCAAGTTTATGATCATGAGGAGAGCACGAGTCAGTAGAACTGCCTGAGCTCTTTCTGGGTCAGTGTGGGGGCCAGAGCAGGCTGCATGTCAGGCAGCAAAGGGATCCACAGGGAGCTGGGTGATATAACTGCTGCGAGATGAAGTTGTGATAGATATGTCAATGTGATAAAATGATATAATTCTAGTTGTGTTTTGAGCCAAGACAGAGGGGAGGGAGGCAAAAATTTCAGTACAGTCCCTTCTTGCATTCACACAAACTCTTGGGGCAATCACATCACACATCACAGCTTCCATTCCCTCTGCCATTCCCTCTGCTGGCTGAGACACTGGCTGCACTCCCTCGGGAAACTATAGCAGCACATTCTGTGGTAAACAGGGTGTCAAAAACAAGGCCTTGGAGAAATGAAGGAAATCTTCACTGCTGTGTTAGACCTGTTCTCTTCCTGTCAAAAAATTGTTTCCTTGGATACTTCAAAAACGCAGGGGAGCAGATAGCAGCTGGTTAGATTTTAGCTGAGTGCAACTCTGTATGAACAGCTGGAAAGACAGGAGAAACCCTAAGCTGGGAGAGACTTACATCCCCTGGACAAAGAACTCCTCATTCCATGCCTCACATTTTCCCCCTCGAAAGTGAACTCACTTTGCTCTCCTGCTCAGTGTCTGTCAGAACTTTAGATTTAATTTAGCCTATAATAGATCAAGGAAGGTTTCAAAATATTTGGGAAGCGTTCATTGATTAACCTGAAACCAAAATGTCACACTATTTAATTCATAATCCATGGACAGACCTGTCTGTTACTGGTGTAATTTAAATTTTCATTTAGTGTGACAGCACTTGGTCATACTCTCATTAAATTTACCTTCAATTAGGATGTTATTATAATTAAATTCCATCAGAAGTATTGGACCTCAGCTGAAGGCAGTGAGGGATTTATACAGCTTTATTTTTCCAATATTAGAAGGAAAAAAATGTAAATAATTCACTTCACTTCTTTGCTTAAAAAAATAGCAAATAAATAGTTTTGGCACAGGCACACATCACATCTCTAGGGAAGTGCACATACACACAGAAATCATCATTGACTGAGGCTGCTGACAGTTCAGAAAGTACTGGCTGAATCTCATTTGACATCTTCACATCCATATTTGCTTCCTTCTCAGGTTTAAACACCTGGGGTAGCTTTTCAGCAGAAAGGTAAAATAAGAAGGTTAGTTAATATACTACTGGTGGCCACTGTTTGTTTTGCCTTGTGAACAATTTTTGGATAACCGAAATATGCCTAAGTGGGGTGTCACGCAGGTACGGAATTATTACTTGGTCCTTTACTGTTTCATTTTGATTATGATATTCTTTCAGAGTACATTTTTTTTTAATCATTAATAGTCTGCTACAACAAATTCTGCTCATTAATACCTAGCAATTTCTGGAATTAATATAATCAGCTGGCTCTTGCAGGGACAGGTGATCTGATTATCCAGAGAATCTCACTGCTGCAGAATCATCAGAGATTAAAAAATTCTTATTAATTTAGCATGGGCTTTTAATTACTCTTTTGTTTTTGGCTATATTACATGGATGTCGCTGTTGAACCGCTAGCGGAGTGAAGAACCAGGCCAGATCAAATGTGGCAAAATTCTGATTTTATTATTTAATTCTAAAAACTTATATAGACGTTCAAAGGTCGTCTGGATTGGGTCAATTCAAAACCTCCCCCTAAGCCGATTGGCTAGGCTTGAACAGCCTATCTTTCCAGAGACCGTTTCAATAACATCCAAACTTTATCTTTATTTATAAAAAACACAGGAAGAAGAAGAGAAAATTCCCATGGGAAAGAGTCTGTGCTTGCCACACATGGACACAGGCAATTTTCCTACTATGGGATTCAAACAAAGGTGTCTTTAACCACCAGGATATGCCCTTTACCAAAGCGAAGTGGAGCCTGCTTAATATGATATAACTTGTTAAAAAATGAGTATAAGACAAGAAAAACCGTAATTTTTAAGTAAGTACCAGGATTTCAGTATGGTGTTCCCATATGCCCATATGCAAGAACTCCATATTATTCTCATACATCTATCTTCCAGAAATATGAGGGACTGATTTTAAAAGGTATAATGGGAACAGTATTGTAAAATGAATCACACCCATTTTTTTCTTTTACAAAGCACTGCCAGGAGAAAACACAAGTGAAATGTAACTGCAGAATTCCTAACAAAACAAATTTCTAACTCACTACAGGATGAAACACAGAATATCTTTTCAAATCATATAAATTATATGTATATGGTATCAATGGCATCTTTGAATTGATTAATTTGGAAAAAAAAACCATAAGTAAGGAACAGCAAGGTAAGTCATGAAGCAACAACCTAGTGCCAATGATATATAGCCTCCTGTAAATTGGAATGGTGTTTTCATGATCCAGTGGAAACTTTTAGGGTTAGGTTTTTCTGTGAAGGAAGTAGAAGTATTTTCCCCTCAATCTCATCCTGCTATGTTCAATAATTTGTTAAATGTTGTGATTTTGTCCAACACGCCAAAATTATTCCCACCAAGTTTTTTAAATACAGGGTTTTTTGGATGGTGGGTCTAATACGGTGTGGAAGGTATTCTACAAGTCAAAAAAATTATATTGGTCTTTTTAACTGCATAGAATCAAAGACACTATGTTTGTGTTAAGATAGAATATTCTCATTGCTTGCTAGAATTGCTTTATTAGTAATCCATCTGTAAGACTAATTTTTAATAAAATTATGACTCTGTTTTTATGGTAAATAAGCACTTGTATAAATTTGATGTAAATATAAATACTTATTTTTTAGGAAATTTACTGCAGATTCCAAAGGTCTGGTTAAGAAATGCTTCATGTCTGAAAATGTACAGCAGATTAAGTATAGAAAATGTATTTAAGTTACAGTTCTTTAGAGTTTTTCCCAAAGAGAAGTGCCCCAACAATATATCATCACCAGGCCACCAAAAAAAAAAAAAAAAGTATAGCAGGTAACAGCCAAAACAAACCGTTCTCCACTTTTTTTTTTTGTTTTTAATAACTAAGAAACTCAAAACTGACTTTTATTTTACAAATAATCAGTATAGGCTTAGATTGTACTTAGAATAACAGATTCAAGTAAAATGGAATAAAATACTGAAACATATTTACTAAGTCCTATTCAAATTAAGCTCCTCTGATAGATGTGGAGCTGTGTGAGCTGCATGTGCCAATGAGAAACCTCAAGCCTTTTGGGCAGACCCCACTTCTGCATGCTATCTGAAAATACAGACCTACACATTCACAGAATCAATCATCACACTGCCAAAGACACTTTTCTCTCACCCAACTTTTGAAATCAAAAAGAACCAATTTGACACAGGAAAGAAATCACACTTGGGTCATAAGTCATATATTTTTTCCTAATTCAACGGTTTGTTTATAGCTTAAATAAGATTTATCAGAATATGGTGGTATAAGAATATATGGCATATTTATTTACTACACTAATACTAGAGTTTTGTAGCCATAAATATCACACTTACTATTTACGATCCTAATTATACATTCTGATGATACTTCTTTAAGGTAAAAGTGATAACTATTTTGGTCTACTTTGTCATTTGGACATTCACCTAGAGGCTAGCTCTAAGTAATAGCAGATTCTTTTCATTGCCTGTGGAAAAATATGGATTTTTGATCAGATAAAACCACTTTTCTTTCTGTATCCAAAGAATTTGTAGTGGGACTTACAATGTGCCAAAGATAATTTGATACCATTCATATTTGATAGTGTGTTAGCTTGAGTGTGAAAGGAAAACATCTGCTGGTTGCCAAAGTCCATTCCCTTTGAACCATGCTTGGATAAAACTCACAGCCGAAGCAATTTACATGATGAAAAAAACCCACTATTGTCTTGCACATACAACAGTTTTTTGTACCTTTCATAGTTTGTGCTGTGCTTAAAACTGAAGTAGATATTAGATTTCTGTCTGAAAATCAAGCTCTTACTGTTTTAATAATAATTTTGTAGTTGTAAGTTAATATTCCATATACGTGAAAAATAATAGCATAGGACGCCAACACAGGTGCCTGAACACTGTGTATGGCCCAACATCACAGGAAAGTCAACTCTCTCCAAATGGAGCAAAACCCCTACCTACAGCACAGTCTGTCTGTGGGACACCCTTTCAGTAAGCATTGAAGATCATGGAAGCTTGGGATGATTTGTTTATCTTCTCGATGAATAAATTGAGGACCTTCATTACTGTGCAGTGCTTGTGTCACTTTGTGACTGCTGTTTCCCCATCTCAGACCTGCCTGCACTTGGACTGCACCCGACCCAAACCTTGATGACTGTAACACCCTGAAAGATCAGCCCATAGCTCTGAAGTGCTTCAGGGTGAAACAACATGGACCACCACAGTCTTGGCAGCTCTAAAAGAAAGGGACTAGAAAGAAAAAGTGATCAAGAAGCCACATCAAATGAGAAAATTATACTCCAGGATTCAGCATTTTAGATCCCATATGGTAAACAATGAATGGTTATAAACTGATATCAATGTATTCTATTTTGTGAAATCAGCTTTATCCATTGTGAATTAAATGTATTTTTATTCTACTGGGTTTGGCATTTCCATCTATGAATTTGGGTTTGCACAAACTGCTTATGGTCCTGTAACTGTGATCAACATAGGTCACAGTACCACTGTTATAAGTTAAATTTTTTTTCTTTAAAAATAACTGAAATGTTGAAACAAATCATTAGGTAGACTAAAAAGGTGTGGCTTCTTACAAAAACTCTCTGAATAGTGGATTTTTAAAATTTATTTCATATATGAACTTACAAAGTTCTATCCCATTTCTTTATGAATTATGACTTAAATATTTCTTAAAGAACATTGCAGTCATTCATGCTAATGTGCATGCAAGGTGGGACAACAGTGGGAAAATACACACCCACTCCTTCAGTGTTATTCCACCTTGTCTATTAGTTTTGTCTCAACTCACCAGCACAGCAACAGGAATAATTGCTGGACATCTCAGTTTCATTTTTTAGCCAACACTGCCTCTTACACAGAACTGGAGACAAAGGCAAGGGATGAACCTACTTTTACAAAAGTGCTAATGGGACCATTTTCTCCCCAGAATATATACATGCCATTCTTGCTCATAAACTGAAAGAACAAAAGCATTCTGATAAGATATGGTAAAGGAAAAGAAATGTATGCATTTTCAACTGATTTCCATGGCACTGAATTTTTTAGAAATGGGCAAGAGAGCTTAATTCATACTTCCTCCTTACTGTGGTTTTTTTCATGGAGACCTGAGTGACCTTCTGATAGTTATTGCTGATAAATGGTGAAAGCACATTTGATCTTTATGAGAAGAATTACCCTGTTATGACAGGTCAGGTCTGCTACACTCTGCTCCTGATATGGAGTCCTCCTTAGAATCCCCACTTATGGACAATTACTTTCCTAAAAGATGTCTCATTGCTTTTTCTCCAAAAATATAGAAACCAGGGCAGACAGCTTTTGTTTGTCAGCAGGCCCTCTGCAAGAAAATTAAGTAAGTAACAAAGGGGCCTTAAGTAGTTGTTAATTTTATGTTTCTAAAAACATCTTCTTAAATTCCAGCTAATATAAACAAATTAATTTCCCTAGACCTACCTTTCATTTGCAAATAGGAAATCCCTTATTAGTTATCTGTGGTAATATTTTATATGTTCAGTTAGAAACATTTACTCCATTCTCAGAAGCATTAATAGGACTTAGTCTTATTAAACTTGATATTAATTTCATACATTTCATCAAGTAGTGCCTTTAGACTATGTGGTTTGGCCTCTTCTCCACTCCCACATTTTCTTCCATTATGTTGCCAATAAAGATGGCTACAGACAGCAGCAAAATTATACTAGAGAGAGCCATAATATGATATAGAGCTTCTTACCTTTAGATAATTCAGGTACTGCTGACTGTGAACAAAATTCATAACCATCTGTCAGCAAGTAAATTTAATTTAGTTAAACATGGCAATCCCTTTCTACTAGACAGCTGGCCACATAAACCATGCCACCACACTTTGGAAAATCTCAGCAGAAAGACCACTAAGTGAATGAACATGGAGTTTTATCCCTATCCTCAACCAAACAAGAATACATATATTTCGATTTTTATGTGTATATATTTACATATATGTAATTTATATATATGCATATTGAACAAAAATATTTTCTCATATTTTAGGAGCATATACTTTGTGGAAAATATGGTTTAATAATAATGACCTAGTTTCTTCTTATGTCAATATCTCAAACTGCATACTTCACAGATAACTAGATCAATAAAAATGTCAAAACTTTACATCCCCCTAAAATTACCAGAACTTTTACATTTTCCATTGAAAACCAAGTTTTTTGTATAGTCCTGTGGGACCTTCACAAACCAATTGGTGGAATTGTAGACACTATAATACCACATTCAGTTCATGCTTGCTTTCGGCAGTTTAACTTAGAAGGAAGAGGATGACCCTCTCTCTGCAAGGAACTGATCAAAACTGTTAGAACCTATGTAAGCTTAACTGGATGGATACAACACAAATATTGACTAAAATAAAAATTTATTTACCCTAGCAACCTTTCAAGATACCTTTTAAATTTACACCAAATTTGTTATCACCCTTGTGCCTTGAAATCTCTGATCTGCAGAAGCAGAGCAAACTGTACCCAGTGGATGAAACAGAGTACTTTCCTGAATGCATAAAAGTAACAAATGCATAAAATGTACTGAATGCAAAAAATGCATCTAAACAGAGAGAACAAAAGTCTTTGTTGCTGGTAGTTGATGAGAAGAGAAACTCATGTCACTGTTGTAAATCACCATGATCACCAGAGCAACCTCTTCTCTTTAACAATATCAGCTTCATGTTTGTACTAAGGGATTTGGTAAATACCCATGCTTAACTTGAAAAAAATGCCTTCCTTCTAGCAGCTAAAAGCCCTGAAGTTCACAGAATCATAAAGTCACAGAATGGTTTGTATTGGAGAGGACTTTAGAGATTATCTAGTTCCAAGCCGCCTGCCACCGGCAGGGACAACTTCCACTAGACCATTGCTAAATGCCCCATCCAACCTGACCTTGAACACTTCGAGAAACACTTCCAGGGATGGGGCAAAGTTTTTGCAGTTGACTAAAAGTTCGTGTTGTTAAATCAGCTTCTGTTTTCACACATAGCCTGATGAATTTCATTACTCATACCACTCACTTTGGAGTAATCTGTGAAATATTGAAAGATAATGGTGTAAGTTTTAACTAGCCAACTCTTTATCAGGTGCAGTTAAAGGAAGACACAGACAGATCATGCCTGACGGGCTCTTACATGAAAGTAGCAAAGGAGGGAGGAAAAGAGCACACTGAAACTAGATTTCTTATTTCCTTTGACTTGCCAAGTTATGATGAATAAGCATCTATATTTGGCCTTGATCTTTACAAGGAAATAGACCTTGAACTGAACAGCAACATAAGTAAAAGTACGTTAGGATCATTGTCATTAGGAGGTGTTGTAAGGTGAAAAATATTTAAGTTGTTGATGCTGACAGGTAAGAGATTATTTCATGTATGTTGGTGAATGCACATGTGGATGAAAGAGAAGTGCCATTATCCCAGTCTGTCAATTGATATGAGACAAAACCCATCAACCATGGGGCTGCTCATCCATTCTGCTTTCTGCACAGGGACTATTTAGACTGGGAGGTCAGGGACTTGAATTCTGGAAAAAAAGAGCAGATGTGAAAAAGAAGGGCTCCCAAAAAAAGGGAATAGTTTTGGAAAGATGAAGGTCCATATCTTTCAGATTTTGGAGATCAGATTTTTGGTGGGAATCAAGGTCAATAAGCAGCCAGGACCTTGCCCAGTACCACCCAGAACAGATGACTGAACAGTGACAGAGCAAGAGCTAGCATGACTTTCTGTCCATCCTGCCTGGACTTCACTCTTCTCTGTGAGGAAGGAAACTCAAGACATGGGAATAAAGCCCAGGGTAAAGTGAGGGAATGAGTGTGGAATGAACAAGCAGGATAAGAGATCTAATTCTGCTGATTCTTAAATAAACACCAGCATGCAGGCCCACTATGAGTTGTAATTTATTTTGTTTCATCGGCAATAGAAGAAAAAGAATTTCTACAATTTATTTCTGGAAATGTCTTTTTATTACCCCAAGATGTTGTAACTTCTGGTGTAGGGAGGAAAAAATAAATTGCAGATATAACTTGCTAGAAAATATGATGCTTTGAGACTGACCCTATCCTTCCTCATCCCTAAATGGCAAATTAATTAGATTAACAAGGAAAGACCTTGGAATAGAAGTGCAGAAGGCATAAAAATGAAGCTTGCACTAAGCTACTTTTTTAAAATTGTTGTTACACTCTTTTTGTAATGGGAAATTGGTTTTGCCTGGCTGTGCTTCAAGTGCTTTGGGGAATAAGATGGATTTCTCAGCAGAAAAAAATCAAGTGCTGCACCATAAAGTCACTTGGTAGCAACCAAAATTTGCATTGTTTCTGGAGTAACCACAGAAGCCTTCACAACCCAGAACAGGTTTCTGAGCAGGGCATATACTGCCTGCATGCAGCCACCTAACCCAGGGCTCTGAGCCATCTCTCATAGATCCCAATTCCCATCATTTGCTATGTAGGTAATTAATAACACCAAAGTTAGATACCTAATAAACCTGACACAGATAGCTTGGAAAACTCTATGCTTCCCTCCTGCCCCTTAGAAACAGTAGGACAAGGTTCACCTTTCCTCACAGACACTGTGACCAAGGTCCAAACTACAGGTATCCCAGCAGAACAAGGAAAGGAGCTTCCCTTCCCCAGTCTGACTCCCATCCATGTACACCAGTTCAAGAACTAACCCCATCCACAGAAAGAGTATATGGAAGGATTTATTTAGCCATCTTGGCCCATCTGTGCTGATTTTCAAGCTTGTGTAGGAGATTTAAATATCACAATTGCCTCAAACACTCTCAAGGCCACAGAACAGCAGGAGCTGGAGATAAGCACAGAAGAGAGGAATTGGAAAGAGCAAGGTGTTAATTCCAGACCAAGTGGAGCTGAGGTTTTGTTAGCACCTCCTAGTTAATGCATCTGGACAAAAAAATCCCACTGTGGCAAACTGTGGGAAATGAAGCATCTGTTTACACACATGCCATCTCAAGTTATGGGAACATCTGAAACCACCCTGTGGATACCTGGAACTTGGACAGGATAAAGGTGCTGCCTGCAGAAGAAGGACTCTGAGACCCCCAGCACCAAGAAGAGCAGCAGAAGAGGGGCCAATGGGATACCAAATGGTTCTACGGATGGTGACATCTTTCTGCTCAATCTGTCTCTCTTTAACTGTCTCTCCCCTGACCCCCTTTGTTTCCCATTTCTTTCTATCTCTCTCTCTCTCACATTTACTGTTAAATAAAATCCATACAATTCACTTTGGCATATGGTCTCCTTTTGCACCTTAATTCAGGCAGAGACACCTCTCAATAATTGGATCATAAAAGCTTGCGGCATCAGCAGCATGCCCCATATAAATATTTTGGCTACAGAAATATACCAAGTGGATAAACTTTGTAACTTTACACCTCCTAACACATGCAGGGTATAAAATTAGGACCTGTAACTGCAACTGCTATATGATCAAACCCAGCAAAATTAAATAAAGAAAAAGCCATGTTTTTCCTCAGCATTTATCTCTAACAAGAGGAGAGAACATGAACTGAATTCCTTTCTGAGGATAAACAATCTTGACAGTCAAGTTTTACTGAGGATAATTCTTTATGCTGTTAAAACAATGGGAATTCTTTCCTGGATAAGTAGAAAAACAGGGGTTCCTTTGTTAAATTATTTTGATAGAGATTTCATTCACTTAATTCCCTGTGTCTTGCAAGCATAAGAAAGCAATTGCTACACACAAGTCACAGCCTGAGAGGCAAAAATTGCTGTGTCCTTCTGTCAGATATACAGGTAGTTCAGGGCAGTCTTATACACGTCAACAAATACCTATAAATGTGCTTTCCTGCCCACACTCTGTAAAACTAGGCCATAGACCTTCAGAGCCAAGAAAGGTGATTATGGTTTAGAAACACTGCATTTAGAGTATAAAGAACAGAGGAGGTTTAGTGCTTGGTGCAAATTTCACTAGGATAAGAGGGTCATGTCCAAAAATCCTAGGTAACTCTTTGGAACTTGCTGAATCTCCTCCCAGCACATTGATGGGCAGATGCTGACATGAATGTTTGCTGGGGATGTTGCTGAAGCTCTTCCAGCAGGAGCAACATGGGCAAGGAAACCAGCCAATGCTCCATGAGACCCTGGTGGTCACTGAAGTGAATGTATGGAATAGGAAAGGGCTGGAATAGTTTACATTTCCAAAGTCTTGTTTAGGCATCATAGCAATAAAGCATTTAAAAAAGGAGAAGGCAAAGGTTAAAAGGTACTTCTATTTAGCATGCAGACATATCTGAGACCACTGCGTCCCTATTGTGCTACTGTGACATTCTCAGGCAGTGTGGTTTGGTTTGATTTAACACACTCCACCTTTTCCAGGTAAGTCCACTTCACATTTTTTTTCTAAAATTGCAAGGGTAAGCTCATAGGGCATACACAGAAAAACAGTGTGCTCAACCTTCATTGTAAGGCAGAAAATATTTTTCACCAATAACAGAATTCTAGTTAAGACCCCATGTTTTCCCTGAGGTTTTCCTTAGGAGCAGAGGAAACTGTCAAAATATTTATTAAAAAACCTCAACAAACCCACCACATTTTAGTGCTTTTTAAGTAGTAATTCCTGTCAGCCTTTTATCTTAACCTCTTTCAGCTCTCAGTATGTAAAGCCAGTCATAGACTTGGAACACAAATTTCTGTGTGTATACAAGCTCTTTGTATAAAATGCAGATAAGCATTGCTGCAGCTGTATGCCTACACACGTTTAAAAAAATAAAATCTTCAAACTGCTTTAGCATTCACTAGTCAACTCATATATTAACGTAAGTATACATGAGATTGTATGTATACTTTTATGAAAGATTGCTTACAATGTTGGTACTGAAATAGGCATAGAAAAACTATATTAGAGATGAGACACTATATTAAGAGCCTTAAAAGTGTTTTTCATTTAGCATTAGAGATGGAAAAATTAATATTCTAAAAGTTATTACAGGAATATTTTATAACAGATATTAATAAATTTCCTCCATAGCATTGCCTGCCAAGAATAAGCGGGTTTATACAAAACTTAAACAAATTCTTCCCCTCCTTTTTGATTAACCTAAGGAATAAGAAAAGCATTTATGCACCTGCACTTGTCTTGAACAGAGCTTCCCTGAGCTGGGGCTTTAAAAATTTAAATTCCAAAACACAAAGTTTAATTTTTAGTAAAAACAAATGAAAAATATTTAGAATGACATAACTTACCAAGAACTTGATGATTAAATCACACCTACCTCTGCTGTGGCCTTTGGAACAATGATCAGTCTTGGGAAACATCAGAGGAGTGAGGTAGATCACACTTTTTTTCAGATTTATCAAGAAATTCACAGAAATTTCATATCCCTGGACATTGCTGTTACTTTTAGTTGGAAAACAGCAAGTAAGTCGATGTGGTTGAAAATTTCCCTACAGGATAAGAACAAAGAGGATGCCTAGTAAGCAGAACATTTAGTACTTTCAAAGAGATCACGAAGAATGGGCATCAGACTGAAAGGACCTCGGGCCTTGCTCTTCTAGAACAGCATTGTCAATGCCTCCTCATCATGCTAGGTGAGAAATACACAATACATGACTCTCTTTCTCCTAGCATTGGACTTATTATGCAGCCAGGCTGGATATCTTTTTCTTTTTTTTGAAACGAATCACGATGAATATAATGTTCTTTCCTATATATTTACCAAGTCCAAGTTTACTTTTAAAATAAAAAAACAACCAAAAACAACCAACCCAAACAAATAGAAAACAAAAAAAGCCCGAAACAACAGTGCTCCTTTACACTGTAAGTTGTGCAGCTCTGAGCCAAATCAAGGTGCAGGTCAAGCAATCTATTTTTCAGTGAAAATCCCTATCCACAGCTCTAAGGATTTCTATAGAAAAAAAAAATCAATTCTTGACTATAGCCCAAGATTCTACTGAATAACTTGTGCTGGGTACTGTAACCTGAGACATTATTATTAAGAAAATGTGGCTGTTGCTTTCACAGGTTGCAGATCCTCTGCGAGCAGATGTTAGATAAAGTGCACAAATGAAAAAAAGAATTTTAGAATTTTCAGTTAGAAGTTAGAAGGCATCTGACTGGTTTAAATTTACAAAACTGTGCTTGTGATGCTGGGCCTGACATCAGCTGAGGATTGAAGCTGTGAAAAGGAGAGATGTTTTTCCTGCACTGTGGACTGCTGAAATAATATTCCCACTGTGTCTATCTAGTTTTGTGACATTATAATGTCCATGCCCTGATGCTGCAGCATAAAAATTGAATGGCTTTTTAACTACAAAATTAATTGGACTTTCATCTCACATGGTACATCCTCATTAATACTAAATAGGTTAATTATGATAAAAATATTACCATAAATAATATAGGGATTAAAAATTTAACACCTATAAAAGTATTGCCATTTTTCATAAAATCTAATGTATAAAGCTTTCCTAATCATCATTTGGATTGCCCAGAAAATTCCATGCACAGTAGCTCAAGGTTTGCACTGTCGTTGTTTTTCACATTGAAAGCTCCTGTTACACTAATTTAGGTTCTAAGAACATGAACAACTTTACCTGTCATAGCTCTGCACCTGGGAACTACGTAAGCATTGAGGAGGTCCCACTTTAGGAACTGGCTCTATAGCAGATTCCCAATCTTTAAGTAAATGCTATGTCTCCAAGTCAGAATACAGGTTTCAATCCTGAATCTAGTCCGAGTCTAACTGTATGAGTGACTATATGCATAAGAAAAGATTTTTTTTTTTTTTTTACATAAACATCAGATATTTTCTGACTGATACCTTAGCACTTATTGGGAAAAGCCTGAGACAAATTAGCCCAGTTATTGGCTTGGATGCATGGGTAAAATTGTACATCCATTTATTCCTCATCTTGTCATTGCCTGTGAAAAAATAGCAATTCATCTTTCTTCCAGTCATCATCTGCTTTCACTATTTAGAAATAAACTGAGAGCCAAGACGGTAATGGGGAGGGATCTAGACGTGCCCTGTTCTCATACTCTTCCCTAAGCATCCTTTTCTGTCTGCTATCATTGGGTGCAGCATTCTGTATACCTTTGGTCTATCTAGCTTGACTTTAAACAGAAAAGGTGTAAGTTTAGATTAGATATTAGGAATAATTTTTTACTCTCAAGGTGGTGAAGCATTGGAATGGGCTGCCCAGTGAAGTCATGGATGTTCCCTTCCTGGAAATGTTCATGGCTGAGTTGGATGGGGCTTTGAGCAACCCAGTCTACTGGAAGTTATTCCTGTCCAATTCAGGGGAGTGGGAACTAGAAAAATCTTTAAGATCACTTCCAACTCAGAAATCCTATGGTTCTGTGGTTCTAGTACAAAGCTCAATGGCTGAAAAGCATAAACTAAATATTGCCTTTACAAGCAAGGAAAGAAATGAAGGGGGAAAAAGGACTTGAAAAATGAAGATCTGGGACCTTGTGCCACTCGGGATAAAAGGAAAACAGACCTGACAGAAACCAGAAATTAATTTTCCTCTCTATTGTACACTACATAGAGCTATTAGTTATAACAACATAGTTTTCCAGCAGTACATTCACACAAAACCAGCAGGACTGGAGCGCGAGATAACACATGCACAAAATCCATTAGCAATTTGTAAGAGCTGAACCATGCTGACAGACTAATTCCTCTAAACAGCAGTTCTGGGCTGAGCTGTGCAGCACTTGCCACAGCACTTCGCTGCACAGCCCTGGCAGGCCTGGCACTGCCTGCCATGAGCACCTCTAGAAATGTCAGTAAACAACACCCTGTTTTCCACTGCTGCTGACAGAACGCCCAAAGAGCTCCGGTGGGAACAGGTCCTGTGTGTATTATACAGGCATACAGCAACATTTATGGTGCCAAAGGGCAAGGGAGGCAATGAATCCCTCTCTCTTTCCTTCTCTCTGGAGGGAATAATGCTCTCCACCTAGTGGCTTTGTCCCCACTGAAGGGAACAATGAAGGCTGGGGAGAGGTGTCCTGTGCTTCCTGCAGCTGGGGCAGCAGTGCTGCCCTCTCTGTTCCATAGCATGCTGGAGTAGGGAATAACAAGGCTGCAAGGCCCATGAGTCAAATATCCTTTTTGTGCTTTTGACAGAAACTCAACATAATTTTCTGACAAAAAATAACATGCACTCTAGCCAGCTGAAATATACTGGTAATATGTCTGCAGGTCTACATTACAAAAACAGCATAAATTCCTTGTAAACATCTGACAAGTAGTTTAGCTGAACATCTCCAGTTCCTGGCAATGAGTCTGAAGGAAAACCCCCAGATCTCAGAAACTGGGGAAATTGACATGGTGGCCAACACTTTCACAACCAAGGCACACTTTGTGTGCTTCACTATCAGGCAGTCAAGCTGTGATAAGAGATTTTGATTTCATGATGTGCCGAGCATGTCTGAAATTCAAGCTCCTCCATGGCACTTTAGGCTGGTCAGTAAGAACCAGAGGGCCCTAAAGTCAACCTAAACACAATTAATATCAAATTTTCACCTTTTTATCTTAGCTCCTACCTAATTCATGCAACTACCACTTGCAGTACATACACTCAGAGACAAGAAAAAGGAATTTAAAATACAGCAGTATAATCTTTCTGCTTTGCTTTATTAGCCTCATAAATTAATACTGATTTTTTACTATTCTAATATAAAAATCCAAAGGCTTTCTGTTACAAAGAGAGCTGGCTTTTCAAACCACAGATTATACTCCAATTAATATGGAATTACTATATTCTGATAAAATATGTGATGTGCAATATGTAATAAAAGAGGTTTATTAAAAGGATAAGAGCAATACCATACAGTCTGTCACAGTATTTTCCATTATTCCAAAAGAGTTGTTTTGACTATTTCTTCAATATTAAAGCAAACCTTCGGAGACAGGCAAAAAGAATGTGACGACAGTTACACTGTTCCTGTTTGTGCAGACACATTAATTCATTATTGCTGAATTGTTGGTGACCAATGGATTAGTAACACTACACATTTGCTTTCAATAAAGGAAAATTGGAACATTTCATTTAAGTGTCCTATATGTCCAAATAATTATTCAAATACTGTGACAAGATCTGGATACAGAGTCTAAGACAAGAACAATGTTTTAAATGCAAAAGACTAATAAAATTTTCTGTAACCTTGATGTCACTGTAACTAAATCTTCAATGAATGATGCAGCCACCGTGTAAGATGTAGAAAAACAAAGATCTCATACTGGGATGTGTGTCAGAAGAAGAAAAAAAGGAGCAAAGAAAAAAAGCTGACCTGCTTTACAAAGGGATATCCAAACCCTTAATAATATTTCTATCAAATCTTTGAGCCTTTTTCCCCAAAATCTCAGATGTAGCTGTGTTCTCTGCAGCTGGGGTACGAAGAAGGAACAGAAGATAGAGTTTGGGAACGGATACATGACGTGTTCCTTCTACCACATGCAATGTAGGATTTGGGAGCAAATACTACTAACACCATCAACAGAAGAAGAATTATATTAAAAGAAAAAAGGACGTTACATTACATGTCTCATTTTGTCAAATTGTCTGTATTGAAAATTAGTAAAATGAACTTGGAGGGCCAAAAAAGATCTTTCATTCAAGTTTTTTTTGTTTGTTTTGTTTGTTTAAGATATCTGAGGAAATTAAGTCTTCATAAAATGTCATAAATAACTTTTCAACTCAATGGTACATTCACTTCATTATTTATTTTGTTTCAGCTTTAATTTTAATTCTGGTTTTGTAGTTCCTTTTTCTTCTCTTTCTCTTCTGGGTAAGACTTTACTTTTATCTGTCAAATATTCATCCAGGTTAGGAAAACAGCTTCTCAAGTCTACTCTATTTACTGTTGAAAATATTTGTTTCACTTTTTATTTCAGGGTACACAGAAAAAGTGGGAAATAAACCTCTTATGAAAGAGACATTTCTCCACATTTTCTCACTAAATCTTTAAACAATGTAGTGTAAAAAAAGCATCTGTGCTTAGACCAGAATCGTTTAGCCATTTTTGCACCACTTCATGACTTATAGCTGAGGAAAACACTACCACATACGTAGCACAGCAAATGAGCTGTAACTCTTGTCTAGCAATTCAAGGGCATCTATTTCATCGATAGAGAATGCAGACACCATTTTGAAGTCCTCAGAATTCAGAGTATAGCAGTGTAAATACAAATAGCAGACAGGTGTCCACTGCACAGGTTTTGGAGAAGGTCATGAGCATAAACAGACATGATGCTTACCTGTGCACAACTGCTGAAGTAGGAAGAGGACTTTTTTCCTATGGACTGTATTGAGTTTGTGTGGCAAGTTTTTGGTAATAGGAGCCCTGAAGCTGAGGTTCCCCTGCAGCCTGTGGTGATGGCCATGGGGAGGCAGCTGTGTCCCTGCAGCCCTTGGAGGTCCACAGGGGAGCAGAGATTCACCTGCAGCACCTGGAGAACCCCATGCCAGAGCAGGGGTGTGCCCAAAGGAGGCTGTGATCCTGTGGGAAGCCCATGGTGGAGCAGACTACTGGAAAGACCTGTTGACCCACGGAGAGAGGAGCTGGACTGGAGCAAGTTTTCTGGCCAGGCTTTTGACCCTGCAGGAGATCCTTGCTGGAGCAGCCTGTTCCTGAAGGACTGCACCCCATGGAAGGGACCCCTGCTGGAGCAGTTCATTGGGATTTATTTTCACAGCTTCATTTAGGTTCTCTATTTTGTCTCAGTAATATGTTTATATCCTAATAAACCAACCTTTAATAATTAGTAGCATTTTGGTGGGTTGGGTTGGCTCGCTTTAGAAAAGCATTAGTTTCAAGTCAGGACAAGAGCTGACTCCTGGCCCCTTTAAACAAACAAACAACCTCAGTCCATCTCCAGGGAGAGAGATATATACTAAAGAGGGGCTTGTGGTTGTTTAGAACAAAACTGGAATTGAATGGAATATGTTGCCTAGGCAACAAAACATTTGAGCAGAGGTAAATAATAGAAAAAGCTGGCCAGCAGGGAATGAGTCTGGTGACAATGTCAGAGAGAGAAGCAAGACTTCCCCTGTAACAGAAAGAGAATGAAACAGAATAGTCCAGAACTGAGGAAATGTTTTAGAAAAAAAAACCCTGCTAATTTTACCTAGAGATAAAAAGGTATAAAACTTACTTAACCGTGTTGATTTACAGCTTGGTCTCTAGTGGTGTGAGGCCACTTTTGAAGGATACTCTTCCCTGGGCTTGTTTTCAGCAACTCACAGCCCTTTTAGGATACTCACCAGTGTTACACAGGGCTTCTAATAAAGAGGGAGAGGTGTGCAGAAACAGCATCATTTAAATGTTTGGGGTTTTTTAATTGTGTTTCTGATAAAGTCAATGCCAAAGTTAGCACTGACTTTAATTAGGTGAATATATCTGTACTTTAAGACCAAATTCAAAGTCACTAAGCTCTGGGGAAAGGTTATATTTAGGAAGGCTGTCTTTGCCATTATTGATTTAGGCCATGGCTGAGAATAAGTTCCTTCCTGTAATATGCTTTTATATTATCAAGAGGGGTTAAATTAACACTGCTTTCAACTTTTGAATATTTTCTTACTTCATACCTTTCAAACGAGTACAAAAAGCAGTTTTAAAAAAACAACAACAAAGCATCTCATTATGGAGTAAAAAAGGAGTTTCTATGACTAAGAAATGAAAAGATTTCTTACATCAAGTCACTTGCACATATAATGAGACTGGAGAAAATAAAAAGACAAAATTTATTTTATCTTGGCATTGAAGCTAAAGAACTATTTGAATAGAGGAGTGATGACATATTTAGTGTCACATCTGTTTATCTGCATGTGGTAATCTAAGGGGCCTGTCAGTGCTGTGTGTCAAGACTTTCTACGTGTGTGCTCGTGGGTGTGTGAGCGAGATGTGTGTATATATACAATAAAAATGATAAGAGGAACAAAAGGAGAGAATTGAAGAGCTTCAGATACGTAACATGGATAATGTGAGTGACAAAGAATAGGATAAACAAAGGCTAGAGAAATCAAATTGACATCATTTTTCTATTTACCACATTAAAAAATAACCCATTTTCATGTGAGAGTGAGATTAGACATGCAGACAGATAAAAAAACAGCCTGTCAGTTAATGGCATAGCCAGGTAAGTTAAGACCTTATGAATTTTAATAAGTTTGTTGGCTCTGTACAAATTCTTTTTAAGATAGTGACAAACTTTCTGAAAGGAAATAAGATGACATTTTTCATACTGATTATATTGCTTAGGATTATGCCAACCCACCCCTTCCTCAAGCCCCCTCACAAAGCCCCACTCAAAACAAAATGAAATCTGGAATTATTGTGCATATAAAGAATATTCATCATTAGCAGGTAGGCAGAGATTACACATGACTCTTTTGTCCTTTATGTCCACTGAAGGTACTTGTTGTTAGGCTAGAGAGACCATTCTGAGGTGGTGCACAGAGGCAGCTGAAAGGCTGTTAGTCACACTGAGCTCTTTGGTTCAATTTTTTGCAATAGTAGTATGGAAGAAAAATTGGTGCTGTGTCAGCTCACTGAATGTAAATCATACTGAAAGAAGGAAAATGTTGTTATAATGCAGCCCTTGGGAACAGAGAAGGTCAGAGATGAAGCAAAAAAAAAATTCTAACAAGTATGTGAAGAGCAAACTTTTGAATCTTATGCAATCCAAATCTGGCCTCCCTAATAAGTAACTCCTTCTGTACTGTGCCATTCTTGGAGAATCCATCTGGCCTGACTCTGCAGACAGCAAGGACATTTAGTTATTGGGGAGCCTCTTTTTTCCCCCCATGTCTCACTTTTCCAAGAGAGGGCTTGAGCTTGGAGAAGGTGAGGAAGAAGGGGTTGATGGACAAAAGCAAAATCACGAAGATCTGCCTTTCTTTTTTTTCTTTTTTTTTTCTTTTTTCTTTTTTTTTTTTAATTGGACAGATGGTATCTTTGTGAAAGAATTTCCCTGTTACTTTTTGACCCAATGACAGAAAACTAAATTAATTCCTTAGCCATTTCCAATCCTACACGTTTCCTATTCAGGAAAGCAACTAAGGGTCAAAATCTGGATACTAAACTCAGCTCAAAGCTTGTTAAATTCAGTATAGCACTTTTCATTGAATAAGAGCTCTCCATGTCTGCCTTGCATGACATCACTAAATAAGTATTAAAAACTAGATGCAATAAATATGCCTAAGAAACAGTTGTCTAAGTATCTACTTTATTGTTTGTGAATGTTATGTCATTCTTAAGGTCTTGACCTCAATGGGAAACCTGCTTTCAAGGAAATGTGTGTGATAAAGGATATTGAATGAAGTGATTGCAAATACATTATTCATTTCTAGTCATTATTGATGACCTTATGTGTAACTTGTGAGTGACAGAGCATAGCACAGCTATGAATGATTGTTGTGAGGTCATCAATCAAGGGCAGGAATTAATTCTGCATCTACAAGTGCCTCATTGCAAATCTTGTGTAGTATAACCATGCTCTTTCAATATTTATGATTTTTGTAATTCAGTATTTTTTAAAATTTAAGTATAGTGCCTCGAGCAATGGAAGACAAAAATACGTCAGCAGGTTTTAATCTAAAAATGTCTTTTTACCCAGAACCCTGAGACATCAGAGTATTGTTGGGCTTTTCTGGGAAGAGACAGATTATGCCTATAGCAAGTTGTATTTATGTTAATTGGAGTTGTGTCATTGAATTTCCAATAAGGACAGTGTCTCTGAATTTAGAATAATCCATGTATTTGGAAGGAGCTTTTTTTTAAAAAGTAATGAAAAGAAGATCTTATTTTTAATTTCCAGAGGAAACACTATTAATGAATTAAAATTATTATAGTATTTGATAATTTTAATATACTAATATAAAACTTAATATACTAACTGAAATACTTTCACAGTGCACCACAGCAGTAAATTAACTCCATCTTAAGAAGTACATGTGTATCTCTTGAGTATTAAGAAAAATCTGCTCTAATATTAATAATGAATTCCTAATGGAAGAAACATGTTTGCCCTTGAAAGCTGCCTCAACCACAGATGCGGATTTGTCTGTACTAAGTATTCAGAGAAGTTATTCAAAATAAAAAAAGGCTCAATTGGTTAGATAAATAAGTCAATAGACAGACAGACAGAAAGAAACATTCAGAATTAATGCAATTAATTATCACTATGGAAGCAAGTTGAATCCCCTGCAAATAGAAAGACTTCAAAAACTTAATTTAGATTACCTAAAATAAGCCATACTGCTAAGCATGCAGAATTAGACTGTTTCAATCAAGTTGCACAAATATGAGTACTCTAGGTAAGAATTAATGTGGCTAATGGCAATATATTGAAGCCTAGTTCTGACTAAAAGTGTTTAAGGAGCATCCAATACAGATCCACTAATCAAGTACAAGTATTTTATTTTCAATATATTTTCCTGAGAGTCTTCCTAAAGACAAGCCTCCAAGTAAACTGTATTTTGATCAAATTTTCCTTAAAATGCAATCGATGTCCTCTATAATCTAACCTCAACTGGATAGTATGCAAGAAGGCTTTAAGGTCCAGCCTGTTTAAAGTCTGGTTCCACAATGAGGCATTGTGCAGATCTTTCTTCTGACAGTGTTCCTCTGATGCCCTAGTGGAACTCGTATAAATCTCAGGAAATTTTTCAACTGAAGCTACAGATTTAAATAGGTCATAATATCCTGCACAGATTTCAAGTTACAAATTCCTGTAAAAGTAAAACACAGACCCTCTGAGGCTTTATTAGGGAACTTGCAATTAAGAACAACTTACCAAAAGATTTTCAAATGAACTTAAGCCAAATAATGTAGAGACAGGAAAGCATTTCCCTTTCATACTGGTAGCTGTGCAAAGCAGGGCTCATCTGAAATGAGAACTTGCTTGGAAACAAACATTCCAAAAATTGTAACGAGAGACAATACTCAGCCAAGCACTGGTGAAGAGCAGCTGCTGCAAACCAAGCACCTTGAATTACCAGCTGTGGGCCCAGCTGACCACTGCAGTGCCAAGAGCAAACTACCCCTCACCTTTTACATGACCAAGGTTAGACACAGAACGACTCCTTGCTGGGATTATTAAAAAAACATAAAAGTTTGGCTTTATATCTTGGCACTTTTCTTGATAAACCGAAATATATCAACCTAAAAATAGGCAAAAAACCCCTAAGAAAACTCATTTCAGTATTTCAGTACGTAAAGGAGTGCTACGAAGAGGACAGAAGCACTCCCTTCACAGGGAGTCAGTCACAAAGAGCAGACAAGGGGCAACAGGTACAAGGTTCATGAGGAGAGGTTTCACCTTGGTTTAAGAAAGAAGATTTCAGAGAGCAATCACCCACTGGAGCAACATTCCCAGGGACATGGTGGAGTCCCCATCAGGAGGCTTTCAAGATGCAATTGGACAGGCTGCCAGACAAGCTTTTCGTGGCTTCCTTTCCCACAAAAAGTTGGACTAGATGATCTCTTAAGGTCCTTCCAACCTGAGCTGAAACATTTTATGATTTTATCACTATCTCAGCTCATCAGACAGAACTTTTTCAACCAATTTGCATCAACTTTTAAGAACAGACATAATTCCCCCATGTCTGTAGCTTTTCAGGAAACTATATTATCACCGTAATTGGGGTTAAATACTGACCAAAACCACCACTCCCTGTCTCCCTATGGTGTTGGAGAGAAGGAGGGAGGGACTGGGGGAAAAATAAAGGTGGCTTTACAGGCTTATTTTACTTCTCATTATCTCTGCTCTGAGTTTTTTAGTAATAAATTCACTTAATATCTTTAAATCAAGCCTATTTTGCCCTTGGAGCATTTTCTCTCGGTCCTCATCTCCACTCATGAACCCTCCACTGAACTTTCTCTCCTCTGTCTAGCTGTGGAGAGGAGTGAGCGAGAGGCTTCTGTGGGTACTTGGCATTTGGCCAGGGTCAAACCTTGCAACTAGGCCATTCCATGATTCTATGATTCTATCAGTAAATTAAAAATCATAAGAAATTCAATGACAGATGATGAGATCTCATGAGAAATATACTTAGGCAAAACAAGTAGTCATTTCAAACACCATCCTGTTCCAAAGAAGAATCTAAAAGAAATTAAAAAGCAAAAAGTGGACAAATACTTGGATTGGATTACTCAGAAGATAGGAAATCATTACAGCAGCAGCATGTAAAACTGATTCTCTTCCTGCAGAAGTTTATGAAAGATTCTATTCAAAATCAACTTTAAATTAAAGAAAAATCAATGTGAACTTTCTTAACCAGGTTCCTGCACAAATTCCCTGTAACATCATTGGGATCACTCCTCTCTGCCCTGCTGCAAGTAGCTAGAATGATTTAGGTAGCTCAGCTTGCCAATTAGGATTGTGATTTGGCTTATAGTAACCAGACTTGTCTGGAAATGTTTCATTAGCACTCATTTAATTCTCCATATATGTTTTTAGATGGAGGAGAAAAAAACTGGCATTGCCAAAAAGACATATTTTAAAGTAGGCAAAAAAATCACCCTGAAATAACAAAATCCCCTGTAAAACAAAAGCACAGCTGTAACAGTGAGCAAGAATATTTACCAAAACATCCTTGTCATTTGTATACCTTTTTTTATCTCCTCTTTAATGCTTTCTTTCACGTTTTTATTATTATTTTTAAGAACAATACATAGAGTGATTTCTATACCTGTTGCATTTCATTTTATTGAAAAGTTGTTTTGTTTCTCTGTATTTACAGAGAGCCAAGCAAACATTCAAATTCAAATCTTGGCACAACTTATTATCAACTAGCAAATGCGTATTGTACTGCATCTCTCAATAGACAGACTTTTCAGTGTCAATTCAAAGAGAAGACTGTGGCCTTTCCTCACTGAAACCCTAATGGGAAAAATCTTTTCTTTATATGCCACTGTAACAGCTGCAGCAACAGCAGTGGTGAAGATGTGCATTCATTCATACTCCACCTTCAAAACTTTGAGATTTCAATTGTTCAGAAGCTTCACAGAGAGTTCTCTTGTTTCGATTAATCTGTGGAGACCATCTCTGTGGACAAAAAGCAATCTCATCTTGAAATCCAGAGGGTGCCACAACATAAAGGGTAAGCAAACAAACAAATTGAAAACAGAATAAAGAGAGGAAAAGATGTAAACTTCTGGAGATAAATCTGGCATTACACCAAAGGACTGAGTTTCAACATGAAATAGATCTACACAATGAAATAGAGATTGCTTTTTTTAACAATGTCCTCCAATTTTCAGGTTGAATATACCTTCTGGAAAGTAAATTCCTCTTCCTACCCTTTTGCTGCACTGAAGAACTCTACATTGTTCAAGCAGTAGTTAAATTAAAATGGGTCAGGCCTATAGCAAACTGTGGCTCTATGTATAATGCCCATGTGGTCAAAATAGGCGTAGTTTTCTTATATTCTTCTAAAATATAAATAAGGGCTAATAACAAAATATCTATGGCCAGATATTCAAATTGAATAACATGTAGACCTCCACCAAATCCAATATGAGACAAGATGGGGAACTAGTCTGGCTTCTCAGGGTTCAGTAGAGACAGAAGGTAGGAGTAGTGAGTGGAATGCACTACAGCAGTTACTATGACTACATCTCAGTAATGAATGTTGTGAACAATATTACATAGCCCTTAATATTTTCTCATGTAAAAAACCAAACCAAACCAAACCAAACCAAAAAACAAAAAAAACACAAAAAAACCCCAAACCAAAACAAAACCAAAAACAAATACCCCAAAACCCACACTTATAAGCAAACTCAACCACCCCCACCCACCCTCAAACAACAAAGCCAGGAAGATACTTTTTGTTCTATAACAAAAACATGCAAAGATTCTGAAATTACTAAAGTCCTCTCTATAAAATCTAGGCTTCAGTTTTTTTAGTTTCTGCATTGAAAACTCTCAATCAGAAGTGGTACTAACTTGTGTACTCACATACAACCTTTCTCCGACTTGTAACTGAATTTCCAGATGTGAACTCTGGGGGTTAACAGCCTTCCTTGGTTTGTTTGGAAAGCTGAGCAAATTGCTCAGAGTACAAGCTTCATTTGGAAGTCAGTTGCTTGTGTAGGAACACAGTGGCCATGACTTTGTACAGCTACTGAATAAGTCAACATACACAACTGAGACTATAAACTTCAGGACTAATGCCTTTTACCTGTCCCACTTCTGCTTCATATTAATATTCTAGAATATTAACTGCTGTTTAAGGCATGCTTCAAATAATACTATAACAATAGTCCCAGACATTCCTGTTTACATGCAAACTTTGTCAATTTTGTCTTCTACATGCATAAGAGCACTATCAATAAAATCAGCAGTATTAAAGCACCTTGATACCCTTCTAATCTGAATATTTACTTATTTGACAGAGGCAAAGGTAGAAAAACAAACAGCACCCTTACAAAAGATGGTACATCCATTACACATTGAGACATGTGATTAGAGTACAGGTATTCTGTTGTTCAGTGTTTTGCTCTTAACCAACAGTCCCCCCTATCACTCTCCGTGATCCACTAATTTTTAGTATAATTTAATCATTCCAAAGTACTCATACAATTAGAGACTTTTAATTTCATTATTACTGATGGAATTTGGACTAATTAATAATTCCCAAAAGAACACTTAGCATAATCTACATTTTGACAATAGAGCATGAAAATTAAAAGAACAAATGTATGCACATTTCCAGCTGCCTTTGAATTATGATGGTGACATTAATAATTTGTTATATTCATTGCTCAGCATTTATTGAAACTGCTCATAGAGCAAGATAAACATAATTAAAATTAATGAAACCTAAAGAATACACAGAGGATCAGAAGTCAATGTCAATTGTATTTGCTGCTTCCAGACCACTCTGAAGTTGAAGGTTTGCTTTTGAGTTTTATGTGATTGATAGTTGACTGGTGTATGATTAATTGACACAAGTCAGATTTCTTATTTTACTGATACTGAAATGCTAGTAAGAGGTTACAAAAATGAAAGCAATTATTTATTAAACAATTCTGTGGTAACTTTGCATGTACTGCAAAGTAGTTCTTGTAGTGATAGAACTTATAAAACTTTAATATCTTGCAATGAAATTCTCCTGACTGTTCTGACAATACTAGGCCTTCAATTTTAGTTTAAAGCAGAAAAGTTGGCATGTATCTAATACATGTCCATTTTAGCTGTATGTTTATTATGTGGTCTCTACCTAAAATCAACTTTTGCTCCCTGTCTTAGATATTTCAAACTTTTTTTTCTAAATTGCCTTCTGTAACTTCAGCAAAATCTTTGGATACAGGCTTTGAGTCCCAAGCTTAGAACAATAAGCTTTAAACTTCTGCTTTGCACGTAGCTGTGAAATAGAAGGCTGTCATCCAAGAGTTTGCAGCCCAATTGTATTTTCTCAGGCTATAAAATGTATCATAAGGCTTTGACTTCACTTGAATTAATTTTTTCCAGGGATGGGTTTGTTAAGTGCTATGGAAACCTCATACTCTTTACAGGCAAGGCTTAGATTTATGAAAAACATTAGTTGCAAATAATGCATCATAAGATTTAAACAGAATTATGCAGTGGAACTATGTCAAATCAGTTTAATTGAGGATATAGCCTGAATTCATTGTTGGAGGCAAAGAATCATGGCAACTGGAGTTTCACTACCAAGTTTGACAGTACTTTGCCTTATATCTACCTCCTGTCTGGAGAAGCAATTGAGCTGTTACCTAAAACACACCTCAGTGAACATAAGAAATATTTGGCTGATGTGAAATAGTTTACCTCTCTCCCTACGTTGTCCTTAACAAACACCAGGATAAAGATGAACAAGGTTCTATAGAGTATCTAGCCCAGCAAATGCTTAATTGTACATTCTTCTGCAAAAAGCATGTCCAGGTAACTTTTCAGTTTGTATGAAGATATATGGCTACTCATTGGTATTTCAGAAGGTGTTACCCAGCAGACCTATGTCCCTTTATGCCACATCAAGAGCTTTAACTGATATTTTTCATTAAAATATTTTGTTGCAATTTCAAATCTTTTGTTGTGACTTCAAAGAGCTAATGATGTCACAATAAAAAGACAACACATTTACAACTTCAACTGCCCACAGAGGCTTCTAAAATAATGAATCTTGAATAGTTTTCATCTTGTTCCCCACTAGAACTTCTGATTTCTTCATATGAAATTACACAAGAAAAATTAAACATTTTTTCCCTCAACTGACTTCAGCAACCAAGCAGCAAACAAAGAAGATTATGTATCTCTTGTGTTTCTTGGCTGATAAAACCCACCAAGCTGTAGTACACCATCCTGGCTGACAACTTGAGATGATATGAACACTCCCAAGCCTGTTCACTGGTAGTGGAGGTCACCAATTCAATGCCATCTACTTTGCACTGCTTTCTGAGATGTGCACTTGCTTTTTGGACTCCCTGTCACCTGTGGTTTGAGAGCATCACACTGACCCTAACTCATGCCTGACCTGAGTTAGGCTAGCCCTGCATGATGCCCAGCAATCAAGTTGTTTTCTTCTTTCATCACTATGTAGTAGAAACAGCAAATAAAATGGAGAATATCTCCACCAGGGACTTTGGAAGTCTAGCTGACCCAGATGTAAGTGACCACATTCTAAATGGAAATAGTTACAAGAGACTTAAAGTACCCCAAACTTCAATTTGACACTAACTTGGGTTCAGTTTGTATAGTATTTATGAAGAATGCAGAGAGAGAAAATTTTTTTGAAAGATAAATATGCATACTCATATATACGTAGAAAAATAACTAACTACTGCTAAGCAAAGCTTTGGAAGATAGAAAACAAGGAAGAAAAGAAGGAATTATATCAGTATAGCAGAGCTTTGGTTTTTATCTCTCATTTTCAAAGTTTTCAACTGGGATGTCCTTTTCAGACTGTTTTGTCTCTTGGCATGTATGTATGGCAGAATTTTATATAGCTGTGCAAAAGAACTATGAAGTCAGAAAAAGTGGCTCCAAAAATAATCCACAAGTGCCTCCAAAAAAAGATTATCTTCCCATTTAGGAAATGAGTACATTAAGAATCATTTAAACTATGGCCTATTATTAAATTCGACTTTCATCTGAAGGGCTTGATTGCTCTCATTGGCAACTTTTGAAATTACAATCCCGTGTACAAAATTACATTTGCAGAAGACTTGCTGTTTTATTTTTGAATACTTCCTTCCCCAAGGCTGAGTACAAATCAAAAGTGCTTTTTACCCAAATTCTGCAATTTTTTTTCTTTTTTATGAGTAAGCATAAAACAACAATGCATGCAGATAAATCCAGAAACTTCACATGTAGCCTTCTAAAATTTGGCTTACAAGTACAGACAAGTAACATGTATTGATCTGCATCAACACTGTATTTCTCTTGGCTGTTAGCTGGTATTTCTGTCTTGAAATCTCACAGATTTATCACATCAAACTGTGTGAGAAAGAGACTTACTTCTGTTGAAGGATGGTTCAAAACCAGCTGACATGCAGTCCTATGAGATCTGTGATGTTCATGGCAAGTATCATTCTCAACATGAATGGAAATGTAACTTCAATCAACCTGTGCACCCAGGTTCAATAAAGATGTCACCATAGTTCAGATCACTGAATAAATAGAGGTAATTACTGTGATTCTACAGTTCCATACAATTCACTTGTTTCTCGCAAATTTATGTAGCCTTGACTCAAATTGTCAATAATTATTTTGCTTACTTGCCCAATGTAAAGGACTGTCTTCATCTGGCTACCAGAACTTTCATAGATAATGCCATGCTGGTTTTTTCTAATCAATGATGAAGTTGTGCAATCCTAGATTTCAGTGAAATGGAAATTATCTTCTGGAAGCTGCTTTGCCTCATTTTCTCAAGCCAGTGAAGAGACTAATTACTCTCTCTTATTAACTGTATACCTTCACAAATGATTTTGTAAGCCCTCACATTGACAAGCTTGCTTTTCAAACTGGTTTCCCTGCAGCACTACTCATCCTGTAAAACATCATCTGCTTCACGCCACCTGAAATCCTACAATTCTGAGTACAGCCCCTGACTGATTATAGCTCCTGCTGGAAAAACAAATCTTAACAAAAACCTTAACAAAAATAAAGCAATGAATGTCTCCTAGATTCATAAATATTCAACAAATTCAAAAAGAAAAATAAAAGCAAATTCTGTCATTGTTTCTCTAAAGGTTTTCAAATAAAAAGAAACACCACAGAGAATGAGGGTAGAGAGGGGAGAGGAAGGGAAAGATGAAGAATGGAGGCTATGGATGAGAAGAGAAAGGCAAAAAGAGAAAGAAAAATTGGGCAGTTAAAACTTGATCCAATGTTCTCCTTCTTGAGCTGGGGCTCTCTGATCCTCTACTTGTTTTTAAATGCTTTTAAATGCTTTGTGAGAACAAATACTGCTGTGCTCGTTAGAATGGCATTTTGTTTGTTAGTGATTCAGATGTTGTGCCAGAATGCCAAGGTACACAGAGACAGCAGCATTCAGACAGCACTTCTCTTGACAAAGCGGTCACAGACAGATGCTTTTCTTGATGTTTTACTGTCAATCAATATAATGAATGAGCTAACCATCAATGGTTTCTAGAGTAAGCCTTAATGCATATTAAGCCACTAACACAAGTACAAAGAGGACACTTAGTTCTGAATTAGGTCATCCGCTCGTCTTGTTTTCAAAATAACTTTGGGGGAAAAAATACTAATTTCATTGCCTAGAGATGCAGAGATGCTTGAAACAGAATACCTGTTGCTATGAGTGCATGTATAAATTAGGAGTGATCTGCTCTGAAGGTGTTACTTATTGAGCTACTAAAAAAACCAGCCTAACTTCTGCCAGAGGCAATGCATTACCCACAACAGTACTGAATATGGGATTCCGTGCTTTGCTAACTCATTCCCTCTAATGCTTCATCCTGTGCAGATTACCTCTCAGAACTTACACCACAAAACATGTGGTTTCTTTGCATGTTTTGAACCTCACACAGCAAGAGAGTGACCAGCAATTTTTGTGGTGCTCAGAGGAGAAAAATACTTCAGTGGAGAGGTATACTTCTGTAACCAAGACACTGAACAATTCCACAGTGTTTTTGTCAAAGGACCCCTAACTCTTTCCCCAAGTGAAGTCTTTCTTCCTGTGTTGGTGACTGGTGAGTGATCTCTCCAGATCCAAAGGTCATATGTCGTATGTCAACCCACGAACCTTTCATTGTATTTTCCTCCCCCTCTCTAGTTGAGGAGGGGAGACAGAGCAGGTTTGGTGGGCACCTGGCATCTAGCCTAAGAGTATAAAACTGAAATTAAAATACTACTATACTGTTTTTTGCAACTAAATTTTGATTTCTAGGTAAAATACTGAGACCTCTGAATGTGGCAATGGATGAGACTGCTCAGGATTCAGTCAAATATGAAAAGAAAAACCAGCAAATACTTCAAAATCTTTCTGCACATTGGTATTGTTTCTTTTTTGTGTTGTGTTGTGGGGTTTTCTTTAAATTTATTTCTGGAAAAAAATGCAGTTTTCTGTGACAATACTTCCAAACAGAAAATAACTGTTTAATTTAAGAGTCAAAATCTGACTGGACACAGTCCTGAGCAATCTGCTGTAGCTGACACTGCCTGAATGGAGAAAGTGACCTGGATCAGATGATCTCCAGAGTTTTTTTCCAACCCCAGTGATTCTGTGAGTCTATAAATCTATTTTCTATTTTTCCAACAACTGCTGTAGAACCAGTCCAATAAAGTCTACTTGAACCAGTCTCTCATTACGAGCCAAAGAAGAATGTCATTATGTCTTGTTTCGTGCAGCTAGACTCCATGTTCTTAAAAGACAAATCAGGAATAACTAGCACATTTTGGCTGCAGACTATCACACCAATGAGTCTTAAACAAAAAATGACAGCAAGAAAAAACCAATATACATACCAAGGGTTTGGAGCCCTGATGTGTCCATATGCAAACTTTAAGGATTAGTTTACAACCTCAAACTTCCTCCTGGAGAGGTCTGTCAAGTTTGAAGAGAGTTTTCTATTCTGGGTGTTGTGAAGAGCTGGGAAGAAATGAAAACTTTTCCAAAACACACAGAATTTTCCTTCAAGGAGGATTATGTTTTCTCTAAATGTTTTCAATTATGAAAGGTAGTCTTGCAACTCCTGTTAGCAAAAGAAAGCTGCTTTTTCCTGTGCCACTTCAACTTATCCAGTGCCAGACCTCATAAAAACACAAATTCAGCTGTGCCAGGTGAACTAGCTATGAAAAATATATGATGTAAGGTCAGGACTCCCTATGAGAAACTTTGCCTTCGTCAGGCAGTCAACAGAATTCAAAATTTTTTACATAAACTCTTCTTCCCACACTTATACGTAATAAAGGACTTTAAATGCTTTATTTTTTTATAATCAGCATCACGCAATAACAGTGATAAATTCAATCTCTCCTTTGAAGATGTATACTGCAACAGTAAATCCAGAATGTGACCAAGCATTAATCACTTAACAGTAGAATATATAATGTTCTTTGGCTAGTGGCTTGTTTACCCAATTTTATACTACATGTACTACATGCTTATCATTGCAGTACGCAATATTGTTACAGTAGTTGAGAAGTAAAAACTATGAATATAAACTAACTCGTATATATCAAGACTATTAAGAAATCAAAAGCTTTTTATATTTAATTAATATTTTTTAAATTATTTAAATGTCTCAGGATATACATTATAAAATATATTAACTTGAAGATAGTAATAATTTAAGAAAAAATTCCTATTTTGTGATAGTGGAAAACTAAATGCTTAGGTTAAAATAATATTAGTTAACAAAGTCAGGGTTTTTTTACTCTGATGATACTCACAAGAGAAGTCTAACTTTCTCAAAAAGTGAATCTGTGTGGGTGTGTGTGCATACATGAGAGAGGAATATTGAGTAAAGTAATCACTACCTTGGGAAATGGATTTCATTAACTAGCATACAAGTAATTAAAATAAATAGCGTAAATTATTTCATGTTTCAGACTTATAAGCGAGTGTTTGATTAGACTGTCATGGAAACTGTCATATGTGATCTGATTAGTACTTAACAATGACTTGCTTTAAGAATACATAGTCTTCTATACAATAAAAAAATCGTAGCACCAGAGGAGAAAATTAGAGATAATTATCTCATTTTTTGATGAGAGTGAATTGAAATATTAGGCATTAAGTCTTCCTGAAAACAAGTCATGACTACTTGATTTTAAATTCACACAGCTAAAATTATTATTACTGGCATCCAATCTCACACTGATTACTCTAAAAAAGTTACTTACTGCCAAAGTTAATTTCGAGGTCTGCTAAATGGGAGCCTTGAAGATTGGCTCCTTTTCTGCTGCCAACTATGCAAAACTTATATATTTGACCTTTTGCCCTCCCAAAACATACCTGTTAACAGACACAATGTTCTCTCAAAACTAGGTTATCTGCTGTCCACCTACTGGCTCTGGAGTCAGCGTGTGATACAAGGGACACTGACATGTAAATAGATATCCAAGGAAGGGCAGTCTGCCTGCAGCCAGTCAGTCCACTCCACTAAAAGTCTCACCAAATCCATGCAAAGTATTTGGAGCTTGCTCCTGATGTTTTTCTTTTAGTAGTGGAAGGCTAAATGGGGAGGGAGACCAAGGACAACTGTATGATTCTGAGGTCAGAAGCAGCATCCATGAGTTGAGTGGCTGGGAATGACAGGTCTTCGACAACCCTGGCACTCCTATCCAGTTTGACACAGACAAGCCAGTTAAGAGAATAATTCTCCCTCACTCTCAGGCAGCTGCCGAAGGAGAATTAGCTACATTCACTCCTGTTGCATATTGCACTGACTGCCACAGCATGGCTCACCTGGAGCAGTGCCAGAAAAAAAGGGCACTAGTTCTTAAGAAGAGACTGAATCCTTTTCCATAGTGGTAGCACCACGGACCCCAGCCCAGGCCAGTTAAAGCCCAGTCTGCAAGGTGGACAAACTCTAGGCTAGTTTGACCAAGGCAGAAGTCCATCTTGTAGAAGGAAAGCACACCTGACCTCAGCAGAGATGATTGTGGTCACATTAATGGCACAGCAATACTCCCAATGAGGACAGCTGGGAAGTGCCATACCCACTTACTGTAGTTGTCCAGGGAGTGAGGAAAGGAGAAAAGGAGTCTTAGAGGGTGGTAGGCTTATAGGAATGGGATGGATTCTCTCAAGCTAGCATAAATATTTTTACAGATTTCAAGCATGAAAGCACACTTCTATGTTGTGCTCTGCAAAGATGTGTGTGTGGTTGCCTTACCACAGGGTGAACAAGTGCCAGCACATGCAGCAGGGTATAATGCTCCAAGCATGGAGTAAAGTTGATCAGCAGCAAGACCAGGATACAAAAGAGGACTTGCTGAACTTGAATATTCTCCATGAAATCAATTTCTCCATTGAACTTTATTGTCCTACAGTCACCTTCATCTCAATCACGATATGTCTGAAAAACTCAAAACTTAGCAAGTTCTATCACTGCCCTGCTGAGTGAAAATGAGAAATTTCTTTTATATTTTTCCTTAGCTTCACTTCCGTTGCCCATGGTACTGGCAAAATTTGCCTGCTCTCTGTTTTGGGCATTTTGAGTCCAATTGAGAACTGCATTATTCATGATTCCCATATTTGAAGGACTTCTTGTACCGACAAATGTTCTTAGCTCTATTTTTATAAAGTTCCATTTTTAATGTATACATTTCTCTTTCTTCTTCATTTCCTGGGTGATTTTGATTTATAGGTACTGTGGGTTAACCATAAAAAAAGTTTTGATTTCCTGAGATCTCTCTTTGAAAATGAAATGGCTGTTTTGAGGAGTAAAACTTGGCATAAAGCAGAGAAAAAAGTGGAGCACGTATAAATAAAAACATCCTTGTAGCCATAGAAGGATGATGATGAGGGTTATCAAAACTATATACGACCTTTATTCCCTCTGCTTCTGGCAGTTTCTGAAAACCAGAAAACTTTGCTGCAGTAACAGCTGAAAACCCAAAGGCATCTATATAACTATTATAGTGTTTCCATACTGAAATGTTCTAAAGCTAGAAAAGCTTTTATTGGGCTGAAATTTTAGAATTAAATCTAAGAAAAAAATAATGTCTACATACTGAAGGTCTTAAAGGAACAAAACAGGCATTGACAATTAATGAACTACAATTTGGGCAGATTTCATCTTTAACTCCGTGTGGGCATGGCACAATAAACCAATGGTTATGATTGTGAGATAACTCAAAATAAAAATCAGTTATGGTATTACATGTGATTGGAGCAGACTACATGCAATGATAATTTCAAAATCCTGCTGAGCCAGGAGGATATTGTCTGAGCTTTTTAACCTTCTTATATGTTTCACAATTAATCCAGGAATTTTCTCTAAATTTTTTACTAGTTTTACTTTCAACTTCAATTAGGTCATTCCAATCAAAAGTAAAATTAGAACGCTGAGTCTAAGCAGCTTCTAACACATTTGAAACATTTCTTTAGTGAAAAAATTAAAGCCAGAATACATGGAATGGTCTTCATCAAACTTTTTTTTCCACATTTCAAAAATGAGCATGTTATCCTTGATGACCTGGAAATGATCTCTACCAGAACTTCTTATTTTAAAAGACTATATTAGTTTTTATGAATTATTGCTCTATTAATTGTAGATTTCCTTCTTTAGTGTTGAACTGCAGGCATAATCTGGGGAATAACTTTATTAAATGTTCATTTACCTGTCTTTCTGGGGTGCTAAGTTTGTTATTTTCTAAACAGTGATTTTATGTTTGAATTTTCTAAGCAGAGTAGAAAAGCTGTGACTGAATAAGGAAATGCTCCACTTCCACTTTTACTCTCCATTCCACAGGGATATTATGACTAGCAAGGTAAAAGGAAAGAAAAAACCACCATTTCAGCTGGGAAAGTCCCTTTCATTCATTCTGGCTCTTCTAAGAGTTAAAAATGAAGTATATAAACAAAGCTTTGGGACTTACATTGTTGTGTGGCTCAGTTACTGTCTTCTGAGAGGAAAAAATGGAAAATTAGACAGAATTCGTTTTACTATGTTTAGATAGAATGACATAAACTAGAAAGAAAGTATAAGCAAGGTGCACTTTATCTATCTAAGGACTGCTGGATCTGTGATATTCCATATACTTTTTGAGTGAACTACCTGTTGAATATAAAGTCTGTTTCCTTATTTGCAGAAAACAGTAAGCAAGGGTTTGAAAGAAATCAAAATCAAACACACTATGTTGCAAACTAGAAAATAATGCAGGAAGAAACTAAAGAAAACAGGGAACAAAGATAAACCTAAATTGTATGAGCTACAGCAGAAAAAACACTGCAGACATGAACTGAAAGGAAGAAGACAGTTTTCATATTGCAATAGAAACAAAAGTCATGAGTCACACAGATAAGTCAAAACAGCAGCACTAAGTTAATAACTAATCATTGAAAACCTGGAACAAGCAAAGTCCCAACAGGCCTACTCTGAATCCAAATGACCACAGTTCAGAGAAATAGGTGTAGAAAAAATACAGGAGTCTTGGCCTTCCAGGAAATTGTTGCATACTTATGTATCATCCCTGTAAAAATGAGAAATTTCACAGTTGGTTTCCTGCATTTTCTCCCCGTGCCATTTGACCACTTCTACTTACAATTTTCTCCAATTCCACCGATCATTGTCCTGAAGTTGGTAGGATATTGTGAAGAAGCATAATTTATACTTCTGCAAATGAAATGGATTTAGTTTTCTTGGTAAATGTAGAATGAAAATGCAAACCTAAATCCTCTGTTATACTGTAAAAATTTAACAATTATTGATGGCTAACTTTAAGGAAAATTATTAGACAGAGCTATAATGACATCTTATATCTGCAGGTATTAATGTGATGCCATTTTGGCAGCATTTGAGCTCCTCCTGTTTTTCACATCAGTCACATATTGTTCTCTTCTCTGGTAAAAAAAGACTCTCACATTACACTACAAAAAAGTGCATAAAATTGTAATTGGGAAAAAATTATATCCCTTAAGAGTAGTTCCACTATATTAAATAAAGGAGCATAGCATGCTGTCCACATCCTAACATGTGCTATATAAATTGTCCAAAATAACTTATGAGCTTCTCTTACTGAGCCAGAGGGAATATGGAAGCACAGGACACTTTATGCATATTTGGAAGCAACATCCTTGAAAGAAACCATGCTGGCAACTGATCAGGGAAATTGGCTGTAAGATGTGAGGGAAAAAAGGCAACAAAAAGGGAGCCTTTCCTTCAGATTGGCTTCAGCACTCACAATCTGCAGCAATGTGTCCCTTTGTGTTCACAGGAGAACTGGTGAGGCATCCTGCTTTTCTGCTGGCAGTGGGAAAAAACTTGCTCTATATGGCAGATCAAAACCACACACATATTTGTGGGCCATAGTGAAGATAAAAAACAACCAGCCTTGAAAGGAAACAGGAGTAATTAGTCTATTAAAAATAATAATGAATTTAAATTATACTGCTGTAAATGGCACGTCTCTTTCAAGTTTGGGGGAGGATTTTGCAATCTCAGTGGAATCTATAAGTTTTTCTTTACCCAAATATAAGTATAGGAGTCTAGAGGATTGTGTTTGGTTTTGCACTGTGTAGGACTCACCCTTTTTATTTGTCAAGTTTAAAGAGAACATTTTTTTTTCTTAGTAGTACAGAGAAGCGTAATCAGGATTTCCCTGCACAGTTTCCAATTCAGTTGAATGAAAGGAAGGTTCTCTGCCAGTGGGAAAGGATCAGGGAGTGCATTCAGATGATCCCAGCCTCCACAGCCTTATTCTACAGTTATTCCAACTGAAGACCCTTTCCCAAGGATGCTAAACCAGACAGATCTCTGTTTTGAGAATCTAAATCCTTGCATCACACATATATTTAGTATCAGCTTACACTGAACCCAGCACACCAGTCTTTGTGGTAACATAGTCAATGAAGAAGTTATTTGTTTTCAATTTCATGGGATTCAACTTTGTAAAGAACAAATAAATTATTAAAAAACGCTTCTATACATTTACCCATTAAGGTAAGAAAAGCCCAACAAACAAAAAACACAAGTGCAGCTGCTTTAGGACATGGGGTTTTTTCCTTGATATTAGAACAGGTAAAGAAACAAACTTTCTTCAAACAGAGCAGAACATAAAATTCATTTTTACTACTGCATTGAATAGGTCCTCACAGAGGAAGTTATAAGGGTTACAACATGAGCAGCTCCTTATTCTGCTTTTCACAGAGATTTATAAACATCATGAAGGGGGAAGCATTCTAGTATCTACACTGATCCTCATTAAGATCTTTGAAACACAGGATCAAACTGCCCCACAAGCCATGAAAACATCACTTGTGAAAATATGAACTAAAATTACCTTAGCCCAGTTTGGGTTATTCTTTTTCCAGGTTAATATTTGGTTCTGCAATTCATTTTCTCCCTTTCCTCTGCTTTGCAATTACAGTTCTGCAGTCAGTTCTAGAACATGACAGAAATTCATCATATGCCATACATATTTGGGGAAGGTGCTGAAACTGGACTCTACCACTCATCTGTAGAGGGGGTCAAGTCTGCAAGGTGGTTCAGCAATAAAAAGGACTAAATCCTCTTCCTCAGGAGCCACTTTCTCCCTGTTAACTAGACAGAACACCCACAGTGAATATACACCGAGCTGTAGTACTTCACCTGTGGAAGGCTGATGCAAACAGTCTATTTACTTACTAAAATTAAAGGCCCATTTTTCTTCATTAAATATATGTATATGTAGACTCAGCTTAATATTTTTTAGTGATTATTTTTCAAGTTAAATGATAACTTGGGGTGCATATTTTTGGGTGCTGAATTCAGGTAGGAAAAGAAGCAGGGCTATGGAAAATCAGGATGCAAAGGAGAAAATGCCACTAGAGGTCCCATTAATTTCTTTTGTTTTATCCAAATCTCTAGTGGAAAGTTTCCTCTATGTACAAAATATCACTAGTCTTACCAACACATCAACATTTGAGCAACTAAAATTAAAATCTGATAAGATTCAGTTATATTTGCCCTCATGGAACTGCTACTCAGCTCAATGTAATACAAACAAAATTGACACTGAATTTTTATGGAGGCACCATGGAGACTCTGTACCTTCAACTACCCCTTTACCTGTAACACAGATTCACAAAACATCAAAATTACAGCAAAATGCAATTTCCTCTGAACAGCAGCCTATGAAAGAAGAAAAGAATTTGATTACGGGAGACAAAGAGATGAGGTGTCAGTTCCCATTTTGAAATGAGCTATCAAGAGGCACCACTTAAGTAGAGAGATTGAGTAAGCATATTTCAGTTCTAACAGGTTTACTCCCGCGATGTCACTAGACAATAATTATAATGCACTGTAAGTGATCCAGGGAGGGCCTGCACAAATAGAAAAAACCCACAATTTAAAAGGGGCAGGAGTTAACGCCTGCTTCAGTTACTGTAATTTGTATTAGTAGAGGGCTTCCTAACTTGTGTTTTACATAGCTCAGACACCTGAAAATTAAACACTGCACAAGCAGGATTAGATCATGCCAGGTTTAATTTGCAAATGCCCTGTCTTTGCTTTGCTTTATTTTTACCATTATAAAAGAATAGTATTATATATTGGTTTTCTTTTGCCACTTCATAGTACAGTTTTTATAGTGACAGGTGTGCCATTCTGGCAAGCTGCAAATGTGGCTCAGCACTTTCATCACTAAGATCCATTTCAAGGGGTTTACAGCATAGCTTGGAATTAAAATCTTTCTGTATAGGCGAGTCAATCTCAAATTGGAAGGAAAGAACCCAAACGCAAAAGAAGACAAAATATTTTTTTCCCAAGCTTTCAAAACTACATAGGATAGAACAGAGTGGATGGCAGCTTTCTCTAAAATATTTCAAAACATCTTCATTTTCTGTGCTGTCATGAAATCAAAGCCTTCTGATCAGGAAGAAACACCCAACCAGTGATTTTCTCTTGAACTCATGCACTGGACTCCTGTACTTGTTATAGGTTAACATTCACTAGTATAAAAATGTGACCCTTGTCATTAGCAAGTAACTCAACAAGTGGGTTAGAAAACCAGGTTTCTTCCCCTTTTCTCCTTCCTGCTGAGAACAGTACCTCTTCCATCTATAATTTGTGCGGGAGCACAATGACCACTTTAACTCATAGTTGGAATTATCTTTTACAAAAGTGTTTTTAGTGAAAAACAGATGAGAACTTCTTCAATGTAATATTATAAGACAGAAGAAGAAATTGTGCCCATTTATGCCTCTACTTTTGATTTATATGTTTCATTTTGTGCTGTTGAACAGTCACGTGCAGTTCAAATTGCAATCACTTTGCTATGGTACCTTTCAGTTTTCCTGTTATGCACAGACAAAGAAATCCAAATGATAGGATTACTCACACTTAGAAATACCTTTTGTGACTAAACAACAAGTGAGCAGAGCAAAGTAAGCTAACTGTCTGTCAGAAAATAGCCTTCTAGCTAAAATCCTTTTGAACAATTGGAGCATTACAGTTAATTACATGGAATATTAAAAATTTTAAGCCAAAAATTAGATTAAGATTTCCCCCAAAATAAAAATAATAAAATTACTTAAATCTATTAAAATAATGATGTCACTGAGGAAACAGAGTAAAATACTGAGCAACATGGTCTGACCTCACAACTGTCCCTGCTTTGAACAAGTTGTATTAGAGACCATCTGAAGTCCCTTCCAACATGAGTTTTTCCATAGTTCTGCTGTAGAAGACACCATCATTCAAAATACCAAGTAGAATTTCACTTAGACAACCAAGAAGGTATGAAATCAAAAATTACAAACTGAAAGTACAAGGGAGAGAAGTTGTTATTCCAGCAGAACCCTGTATGATCCTCGCAGAAATAAAAATCAGACCATAATACAACTTGTGCCAGTTAAAATCATCAGGGGAGAAACCTCAATGGCCACACAGTAGTTCTGCACTGAAATCTTGGCACAACTGATATCAGAAAGAATTGCAAGAATAATAATAATGAAGTTGATGGGCAAATCTAAGAAGGCACAGTACATTGGATAGGTTCCAATGTAATATAGCCTCTAGCAAGAGGAAAGGAGAAATGTCAGAGAAAGATAGATATATTTGAAAACTAATATTCAGTTTAGTAGAAATGTTTTTGGCAATGATGTTCATTTTCAGATAGCTGACAATTTCTTATTTAAAGCAAACCCAAGACTTTCTTAGAGAAATGAAAAGGTACTTTTAGATGTATTTTTAAAAATATTTCATATTCCTTTACACAAGCTGGCAACAATAATGGATCTTTATCTCAGAAGAACAAATAACCACTGTGTAACCATACTCCTAGTTAGAACAATCAATTTTTGTCCTAACCAGAAAGATGTGTCCCTCTTCACAAACATACATTCAAAACAAGACAAAATTTCAGAGAAAACAGCATTTCTGTCCACTTTTCTACACTGAGCTTCAAACAGTACTTTTCAGAGGACCACATGTAAACTGCTGTGGGTTTAAGCATTCACAGCTTGATCTCAGTTGATTTCTATTAAAATTTATTTCCAGTTTCTTCTTGAAATTCTGGGATGTTTTCATTTTTTTATGCTGACCTGGTGGTTTGTCTTCAGTAGATTTTTATCACATTAACTCATAGTGAATTTTTCCACAAAAATCTGGCATAAACAATATTGTTTCAGCACTACAAAAGAAACAGGGTTTTATTTGAATACATTTGAATATTTGAAACATGACCATTGCTGTTTTCAAACGATTTTCTAAAAATTACTTGTAACTATAAAAGATAAAAGATAGAAGAGCATCATGGCATCTGAGTCTTGATTTCTTTCTTTAGTCTCTAGACTAGAAGAAAATATCAGTAACATTATAGTCTTTTATATAACACTTACAAATGATAAGCACGAATTTTTCCATTTTTCCCTTTTGCTTCTTTTTGCTTTGAGACTCTCATCAAACGCACTGATTGGCTTTATTTTGAGAACTAGAACAAAACTGATATAACTATAAAAATTTCATGCATATATTTCCACTTTATAGGATGGAACTTTCCATCCTAAAATATTTCAGTTTAGCATTTTTGAGATCATTTTTCACTCCCTTTTTATTCAGTTGTTTGTTTGGAACCGTTCCCCTTGATATGGAAAACAAACTGTTCAAGTAGGGTCAGTCAGTTCAGCGTCAGTCTGGTATTCAGACAGTGATTTTCTTGCTCTGTTTAAAGCACAGGACAGCCATGTCCTTAAGCACTGCCTTGTTTCAATCTTACATCAGTTATGGGAAAGTTATTGCCAAACCAGCAGATGTGGAGTGGAGTGGAGTGGTAACTGAGAAAAGGGGCAAAAGGATGCTTCTGAATATGCACCTTCTTGCTCCCAAGTAGAGGAAAAAATTGGGAATCTGCTCATTGCTATCAGGGAATTTGAGGTCTTTGCTTTCTTTGCTTTCTGTCCTTGTCTCTGTGATGACACTCAGCTACAGACTGAGCTACCCAGATCTGCTGACACTGCAGGACATTTAAAATGAGTTCTGCTGAAGAATGATGCTGTATTTCTACCAGGAAAGCAATATTAAATCTACACTTTTTCATGTGCTTAAACTTTTCTTTGGACATGTTGAGACCACTAGGCAAAAAAAAAAAAAAAAAAAAAATCAGGCTAATTTCCTGGCAATGATAAGAAATTTACATGTTTTGTCACCTATAAATTCCAGAGCAATTAACTAAAACCATAAATATGTCACTATTTGAATAAAAATTATTCAATTTGATAAGTCTGGGAAAATTTTGAAGCAATTTGTAACCATTTGGAAAAAAAGCAAGAAATGTGTGATAACCAGCACAATAATAAACAATACGTTTCAATACAAACTATTTACTTCTTTTGCAGGCAGTGGAGAAACCATAAATCTCAACTAAAGCTTTTGAAATTGCCTCAAGGTGGCTTTCTGAAAAAATAATTTGGTTGATGAAATTTCTGGATTATGTGACTAAAACTTCACAAAGCAGCTGAAGTGTAAGACTGCCCAGGCAAATGGGCTGAGGCAGAAGTACAGAGGGAGAGGGATGGAGGGAGCCTTCTGCTTCACTCAGCTTTGGAATGGCTTCAAGCACGGAGGGTTTGTTTCAGGCCAAATATGAAGCACTATATTTGCACAACCAAAAGAGAACTGAAAAAATAATCAGAAGATGGGAAAGTATTGCCATCAGTATTTTTGAAAGACAAAATAAATGTACAAGTCATTACAATCCTGAAACATTCAAACTACAGGAAACAAAAGGAAAAAATTTTTGAAAATTACCATCCCTATCACAAATATAATAATCCATCATAAAGCAAATGCACAACACTTTTCCATAGAATTGTGCAGAAACAGGAGAAATAAGATTAAACTAGTAGGAGAAATTCAATGTAAATAAAAATAAGTACTTTATACCACAGGCAGTGACCGTCTGGAACTTACTGCCACAGGAGACTGAGGAGGCACCTGCCAGCTGCACCTTCAAAGGAGGATGAGAGAAACATATGGATCCACAACCAGATAACGAAAGGACCAAAGTCTTTTAGGGATTAAAGAGTTAGGCATGTAAACTCTAATAGGTCTGGCTGCTAGTGCAGTGTAAGGGCACAGAAAGCAGCTATGCTGATTCTCCCTGAGCAGAATTTCTCTGATGCAGTGAGACATTTCTTACCTTCTCAGGGTATGTGGGACAAGAAATACCTAGTGAAACATCCTCTCCTTCCAATTACACATTCTTACGGTAAAATCTGTAAAACATTAGAATAGACACTTCTGATAATTAGGTAAGTAAATTATATAAATAAAATAAAAGAGGTACAGTTAATTCTGCTTTAAAACTATACGATCTCTCAAGGTGTGTTTAAAATCTTCAGTTCAGAACCAGAAATATCTTAGGTTGTATTTCACCAAACAAGTGCCCAGGGTGACTATTTCTATTGTTTACCAGCCAGTCAATTTAGCAAATATTTTACAAGTTCAGGATCTGGTTGCACTTTATAAAGCTAGGATCCTTGGATCTTCCACTATCTTGCTGTTCAGATTTCTGCTGCTGCAAAATTAGCATTTGCTTAAATTGCAAGCTTGCAGGCATTATGAACAGAAGTATAGTTGTATTCTAAACTATATTTGACATTGAAGATAAAAGGAAATTACAGAGAAATCTACAAATATATAGCCTGAATTAGAACACCACTTTCTGTTCACTGTCAAAAGTTCACTCAAGTACAGGAGGAGGTAGGTAAAGGTATTTCAGAAATAATCTTTTATTTTCTATCTCTGAGATACTTTAAAAAACCCAATTGGGTTAATAGAAAATAAAGGTAACAAGCTGCTATTAAACAGGTAACCTTTTCTCAGAAGGGTCTATACTCACTGCTGGCATGGTAAAAGAGCATTACTGAAATAGTAACTGAATGATGAGAAAGTTAATAGGAGGGGGACATATTTATACAAGCTTTTCACAACTTTTGTCTGAAGTTTATTGTTACAGTCTATACATTTATGAGATATGATGAAAGACTTGTTAAATAAGCAATTCTATCAGGAGAGTAGAAACATTCATGATGCAGGTTATCTTGATATCTTGAAGAGAACTGGGGACACTAGAGAAATATGATGCAAGTCAAGAGACTCTAGTGTGTTTCCAGCCAACCCATAACAGCTGGCAGCAGCTATAACCACTGTAAAGGCAGAATTTGCTAGTGCTATAATCCATTTGTATATAGCAAAATGAGGGAGGATTGGCAGAGTTGATACATTCAGAATACTTAGTTCTAAGAAAATGTGTAAAATAGCTCTATACATTGCAAGAATAACATATTTTAGATGTGAATATAGAATATTAATTAAAATCTAAAAGATTAGCAAAGAGTATATAAAGCAGTGTGATTCTTGAAAGGTCTTGCAAGTAAAGGGAGGAGGCAGTTGATGAATTCATGCCATCCTTTTTCAGTGCAGAAATTCCAATATGTTTAGAGAAATTGGCCTGATGACTCAATGAATAGCACATTTCCTACTTTAACTGGCAGTGAATATGTAACTCATTGATGTATCAGGCTCCCTGAAGTATTTTACATATATTTTATTAAAAGCCCCTTAAGAAAAAGTAAAATGTCAACATAATTAGCTACTCTACTATTGATCACGAGTCTCCACTGGCTCTATGCTCCCTAGAAGATATTGTCACCAAAGATTGAGTTGGGGTGGAGTATTACTTTTTTACATTCTGAATACTGCACATGTCTGGATGAGCTCTCTGTCCCTTTGAAGCCAAGAATAGCCATAGATTTACTGTTTGCAATTTTAGATACCTTAAGACTCAGACAGAGTATTGATTACCAGCTTAGCACAGGATATTTAAACAATTAATATGAGGCTGTATGTTTATCAGTCACTAATCTCCTAAAATTTATACTACCAACTGCAATTAAAGTAATATATTAATTTACTGACTCTTCTCCACTTCTGTTTTGCAGAAAATTCACTGTGGGGTAATTTTAAAGAATTAGCTTCTTTTAAAAGGTAAAAAAAGTTTTAAAGCAAAGAAAAAAAACCAACCAAAAAAACCCCTAAACCCAAAAAACTTCCAAATTTATAATTACCACAGCAATACTGCAAATTTTTTGGGTTGTCAAAGTCAAAACCAGAAGGATTATGTCAGTTATTTTAAGTACCTGGGCTCCTATATGGCAAATGCAATTTTACTGCAGATAAATGTGAACCTACTTCAGCATAGATACAGTATCTTAATAAATCTATCTGCAAAGATTCAAGAGGGAAAATATAAATTACACTAAATGGAAGAATGATACAGAATAATTACTTAAAAAGGGCCTCCAGCATCTCAATCAAGTATGTAATCTATTTGATTTTCCCTGCCTACAATTTCCCTTAGAGTTTCAAATGTTTGTGATATTTATCTTCACTTGTTCTCCTAAACACTTTCAACCAATATTTGGGAAAAATGCAATTCACACATTTCTGAAGGCTGAACACCTCATGGGTGAACAAAGATTCCACCTGAAAATATTTAATTATTCATCAAGTACACTTTTCTGCAATTTAGGAAAGAATTCAAAATGTTAACAAGGATAGGGAAAGTTGCAAGCATAATGGATACATTTTCCTCACTAGTGCATTCTGAACAAGACCTGAGAAATCAGTGGAATTTGGAGTCAGCAAAGCTTTGTAGGGCAGAGCACAGCAGAGACACAAATGCCTAAGAATTTCCCACTATACATTGAATGGCTACATTGCTTATAATAGAGCAGAAATTCATTTCAGTTCAGTGCAGTGTCGAGCAGATTTATCAGAAAAGCTGTAACTTCTTGAGCTAAAATGCTAAGTAGTGGCTTCTGACACTGCCCTTAGCTTAAACCACAATGAAAGGGATCACAGTTAGCACATTCTACCTCATGAATGTGATGGTAATTCATAAAAAACCAGAGGCTTCCTCAAGTTGTTCAGTCCAAAGAGTTAAGAGGCTAGGGTAAAACAGTCAATTTATCATATTTTGACAGATATCACAAGTGGCTGTTGCAGCAGCACTCAAATCTCTTTATGAGAGTTTTCTTTTTATTTAATGAGAGATGAAAAATGCAAATACTTGCTGAGTGGCATTCCCATCATTTATCATTGGTGCTTCTTTCAGCAATGTGACAGGACCTCCAATGCCCAGAGACAAGATGAAGAGTTATTTATTGAGATAAAGAGTGTGCTGCAAGATAGAATTACAGTGAAATATAACTTTAATGAACATTCACTAGGCATTTGAGAATAGATGGCATTGCTAGAACAACAAAATGTCAAAGGTTTAATAACAAAAATGTTTGAACCATTCATAACAGTGATTTTTCTACCCACACAATCGCAGAAGTGCAGAAAAAGGAAATATTTTTCAGGTGTGCAAAATAGCATCCAGTATCTGGGTCTCTTGGCCATTGTTATTACTCACTGCTATCAGGGTAAAGACAAACACTTTGAAGTAGAATTGAAAATCAATTGTTAGTCTGAGAGACATGATGACCATGGACACATAATAATTACAAGGGAAGAAACTCTGGGGAGAGAGGACCTGCATCCTGCTTAAGAAAGCTGAAAATATTTATGTCCTCAACTCATTTGCATTCTAAGTAATCATCAGTGGTAATAATGACAGAGACCTTTGTAACTTACAGGAAGTAATAAGGTAAAATACAAGGCCAAATGGAATTGTCTCTTTCTCTCCATATACTTTCCTCCCCCAAGTTTGCTGCTTAATAGGTTTGGTTATTGCTCTAAGAAGCAATATTATGCATAAAACTAATTCAGCTTTGGTTTGCTTGTGCCATTTGCTCTTTACAAAACATTGTATTTCCAGGGAGGAGGACCCTCAGCTTTGCTAGAGTTTTACCAATTCTTTGTCTACAAGGTTGTCCATCATACATGGACAGCTGACAGGCAGTTTTCTCAGAAATGAGCAAAAAACCTCATGGGTATCTGCTTCTTTCAAAGAAAAGAAATACAGCCCAGGAAAAATTCATTTATGTTGGTAGAAAGACTGCTCTTTACAGAAGGAGGTTGTGTGAGTATTGTTTATGATACAAACTCAGTTGAAGAAGTATTAGGGAAGCATACCTTTTTGAATCAGGGTGGCTATTTAAGACACATTTTTAGGTTTTTGAATTTTAAAACAGTTTTATAAAGACAGACAAACAGAGAGCCCATGAAACCTCTGAACTCCATGTTTGTTTTTAGGTTCTCATGAGGCATTGTCCTTTGGTGGCACTTGTGACTAGCATGAGGGAACAGGACACAGAGACACTAATTTTGTGGTGATCAATGTCACTATAGCAGTCCATCCATGACAATATACTTTAAATAGACCTGGTAAATCTATTAACCTAGATTTAGGTTATTTATAAGTCTAGGTTAGATTTAAGCCAGCCTATATAAATGGAGATTTCCTGTTAATGGAACTGAGCTGCCTTGCCTTGTGTAGACTCCGCAGACCTAGTGGGCAATACCTTGAGGATTTCCAAATCACCTATGCAGGGTCTTTTGGGAGTTTTCCATTGATGGAAATCTTTTTGCCAGGGGCAGCAACACAGATCCTGTCTAGTAACTCTCTTAGTGAATTGAAAGTCTTGTGCATTTCAGTTTCTGATGTACATTGATTTCTCTCCTGCTTTCCAGCCCCCTCAAGTCCCTTCAGAAGAAGTCAGGTTCTTTCGTCTGGAAAAAGGAGAAACACTTGCTCATGTTACATAAAGAAAAAGTCTCAAGCATTTGTAAATACAACAGGACCTTGATTATTGACTCTACTTCCAGAACTCAGATGATATGATACCTTGTGGAAAATCACAGGTCACTAGTTCCCACTCAGAAAATACTCTAGTCATTAATGGGAGAGTCTAACTCAAGAGCTATGTTTTAAATTAGGTAATTTGTCATGGCATGTGAGTATTTTTATTAAAGCCTATCCCCCATTGTTAAATTACTTAGGTCAAAAGCCAGGATTTCTTTAATTTAAAACTATGTTTTCCCAGCAAAACTGCAGAACAAGTTATAGCAACCACATCTATATTGTTCTTGTTTTTTAAATAGCAATCTTTTATGATTCTAATAATGTCATCATTTATGCAAATGCTATAAGGATTTTAGATCTCATGGGCCTGAAGCAACAATCACACATTTTATACATAGCTCATAGAACAGAATAAGAGAAAATATAACTATTATTTTTATGATTTCAGCAAGCAGTGGAGCTCTGTGAAACAAGTGGTGTTATCTACCCTTAATAACATCTTTATTTCCTTTGTAAAATTATATCCCTTTTCAAATATTACTGCTGAGAAACAATGTCAAGTGGATTTGATAATAAAAATGGTCTCATAGCTGAGCTATATGATCTTCTGTCATATACTTTCTGTGTACCAAAGCCAAGAGTACATCTAAAGGGAAATGAGTGAATAGTTTGGGGTAGGGGGAAATGTGTCTGTTGTTTTGAGGAGAGAGAGGAAAAATATTTAATCAAAACTACAGTAATTTTCATTTATATACTCACATGATTATATATTCATTCTCAAAAAACAAAATCAGAGAGTGTGTATTGTTTACCTGGGAACAATCCTGTTGATGCCTGACTAACCGCTAAAGCATAATGAGGGAAAGATGTTTCTGACATGAGAAGATAATTACTAGAGAGAAATTCGAATGGAGTAAGATAACATGATATTAAAAAATCCCATCTAATAGAAGTAAAGTTTATTTGTTTTCATTGTAATTCTATAATAAAATTAAATATTGTCTATTTTAATTGCAACTCTCCTTTGAAAATCAAAAATAAATCCCTTTTATTGGTTTCCTTGTTTGTTACATCCCAGCAATTGATTTCCCTACTGAGAGATGCTCATTTCACATACAAAAGCATCTTTCCTAACTTCAAACACTCTTCACATCCAGTCTTTTTTTCTGGTCCAAATATTGCTGTTATTAGGGCAGAAACAGATCAAAGGGCAAACAACACTTGAGAAACCCTCATAAAGCCCAATCAGAAAAAACATCTGTGAATGTAATCTTATTTGCTTTATACATCTAACATCAACGTTCGTTTAATTTCATTCTGTACACAAGATCAGTAGCCTTGAGTGGAAAGATCAGACAATATTCAATTCCTAATCTTAGTCATGAACTAGACTGGCTTTTTCTCTCTGTCATCTATAACCTCAAAAACCCCAGTTTCCTCACACTAACTTGGTTAGACTATGAAAATAATCCAATTATCAATACTGTCAAGGGGAAAAAATGTTGAAACCTGGTTCAGTTTCAGCTTTGTTGGTTTTTTTATTTTTTGTTTTTATTTGGATTTCTTTTTAATCAAAAGACTAATCATTAATTTCTGACAAAGACCCAATATAACTTTGCAAATTCATTAAGCAAGGAAAAAAACTGTTGCCTTTTAAAAGCATGACCACAACATTTGGTTGACACTTTCTGTAATTTCTAGCACATTGTCAAATTGGGTGACCTTCCACAAGCATTAAAGCAAGAGGGGCTTCTCCCATAAAAAAGCTATTAAGTATCTTTTCACTGAAATTCCATTTCAATATTATCAGTACTGAATACAATTAAAATAATTCTTATAGTCAGAACCTATATGTCATCAAAAGGTAGAACTTTTATCTAAAATATTATTTGGATGATTCATGAGAACAAGGCTACCCTACATATAATTACCAAGGTGAATCTATTTCACCCTAAAGTTCTTAAGTATTTTTTGAGATAATTGAGTTTGCAGTTAGCTTCAGTCTTGATCTCACTGAAAAATTGCCACAATTGTTTAGACCTAGATAAAGGATAGGTTATTTTTTTTTTTAATTTTGAAATATTATCCAAATATCTAAAAAATAGTTTCAACATTTTTAAAGGTAATATCGAATTTCTATCCTCTCCTATATTTTAAAACCATTTTCCTACTTCTGGTTTAAATATATTAAAAGATTAATACTAGAGATTAATTCCCCACCAATGATTCAGAAGGAATGCTTCTGGAGTAAAAGAAGGCCAAAGAAGAAGGACATATTTAATTTGAACTCCTAGTGAACCAGACTGCTGGCCTTTAAAGACAGGAACTTTGTAAAGTGAACTTTTAAACTGAAGACTGGAGCAAAGCTAAGATGTATAAAAGAGTGTTTCTTTTACAGAGAACACCATACAAATTGTGTAACTCATGAAGTATAAGAAACAGTCCTATTGGAAATGACAGAATACCATTTAAATGGGATGCTGGGAGAACCAAAACACATGTTTTTACAGCATCACTAAAATCTAGTAATTAAGACAGTAGAAAATGAAAGTTGAGAATGAATAAGCATGCTGGAAACTTGGTGGAATAAAAGCGCTGTCACTCAGGAATAATCAAGGTACAAGAAATTGGAGGGAGTGGGCTGTGCTGGTGATGGAACCCTGTATCTTTGAAAGGCTGGTCCTATCATGACAGGAGGAAAGAATGTATTTTTGTGCTGCATTATGCATCTACTCACATCTGAGGTTGACATGAGAAAGTTCAGAGAACAGCTACAAGGAACATGGAATGGCTACAAGAGTGACTGCTGGATCAGGAAGCAGTAATTTGGGACTCTTTAAACTGAATAAGAAACAACAGAGTTTTGTGCAATCAGAAGAGGCAGGAACCAGGGTACAGAATAAGCCAACTTTTTGTGCCCTCTTCAAGGACAAGAAGTGAGAGGAAGCCAGCAGCCAGCTTCAAATCCAACAGAAAGATAAAATGCTTCATGCAACAGGATGTTAGAGAGAATATGCAGGCTCAGGTGCACAGAAATAAATTTTAAATAGCTACTTTATATATACAGATAACAATGACTTAAGCAATCTAATGGACTATTAAAAGAAGCATGCCTGCCTTATCTTGCTTTTGCTCTATGAGATGTTCATGACCACTGTTAGAAGCAGAGTAGAGAGGGACATGATCCTTTGGCACAGGTTAGTAGAGCTGGTTTTCCAGTTGTGATCTGAAGAATATTTTATTCATGATTAGGTACTTCTCATGTGTCCCTGATCACTCACTTCACAGAGGGTATTGCCTCTGCTTATCAGATGTGCCCCAAACCTGAAGGAATAAAAAGTTAAGCCCTATGAAGCTCACTTCTAAACTCAAATTCAAGTATGCCTGCAAATATACATAATTACATTACTATAAAAAAAATTGGCCCCAGAAGGAACAGATGTGCCCACAGTGGGTAGGAAATAAATTTATGCACCACCAGCATGTGCAATTTTTTTAACAGAGTCTTATTCTATCAGGAATTTTATCTGTTTCTATTCCTCTGAAAGGTATTCCTCTGCTCCTTGAGAGTAAAGAGGATAAAAAACACAACCGGACAGAAATAAATGTCACTTTAATTTATACCAAAATGAATTTATTGTCACTAGATACAACAGAACTAGAGTATAGAACCAAAAGACTGTACTTGTCTTCACTCCTCCTGAGCCTATCTAACCTACAACCAATTTAGCAAAATCAGTGTTTATTACAGTATTGGACATTCCATACAGTTAGTCACATTTCTAGATCTTTGAAGATTATAAAGGAAATTCGATCCTCTGAAAACTATATGAATCAAAAGAATGTTGCTGAAATCTACTCATTTTTGTTAAACGCCATTGGAATATATTAGCTTTATGCAACATTATTTGTCTCTTATTTTAGCATTAAATACAGACAGCACTGATACAGCAATTATCCCGTCAGAGACTGAATTTTCAATTTTACTGACTATATAAGCAACTTTCATTAAGGAGTCACCAAGACAGATGTCAAGAATGCTTTTTTAAATCTCTAGGTCCTGTATAATTAGGCAAACACTATTAGCTATAAGGTTTGCAAAAGCACTAAATGGTGACACCAAATATTATAATGGTCACAAGCTAAAAATCTTTTGTGGTTTAACCCCAGCCAGCAACCAAGGCTCACTCACTCCCCTACCAGTGGGACTGGGGAGACAATGAGAGAGGGAAAAGTTTGAGAACTTGTGGGTTGAGATAAAGACAGTTCAACAGGAAAATCAAAAGCTGTGCACACAAGCAAAGTAAAATAAGGAATTAATTCACTGCTTCCCATGGGCAGGGCATGTAGTCACAAATCACAAGGTGTCATTTTTCAACCTGGCAAGAAAATATGTACATGACAATAAAAATATTTGGTGGTCAAAGGGCGAGAGAAATGGACATATCTGAACTTTCTGGTCCTGAGACTCCATTAGAAAGTACATACTTGCCCTAATCCTGCAAGCTACAGAAAGGCTATGGAGTTTTAAAAGGGTCATCTGAAGACATCAAGAAACATATGCCTTTCCTCACTACATGTATTTCCGATACTGTTCCGCTTCTTTGAGTTTCCAATACCAGCAAAGAATATTCTTTACTGTCCCTGAGATGCTGAGAGGTGTACTCGTGTTTCCTGAATAGCTGTCTTCAATATTCCAGTTACTGAAGCATAAAAAATAAAAACCAAAAAAACCCAAACAAACAAACAGGGCCTCCCCCTTCCCCCTCCAAAAAAAAAGGAAAATTAAACCAATAACTTCTAAAAACCAAGCCAGGCCACTGAGCTATCAAATAATCAATCCTTCCACATCATGACTGAAGACACTTTGTGTCAAGGGTCTCATTTACCTGAAACACCAAACCATACTCCCCATCTCAGTTATAATTTGACTCCACCAATTTTTCCTTACGTGCTCATTAGTTCTCCCAGGTAAATCTAAACTTCTACAGTCATAGGAATGAAGACATGAAAACAACTCTCCCACTTATTATTTTCTCAAACTTTTCCTGAGTCCTTCCTTATAGGTTTCCTCAAATCTCCTTTTCATCTGTCATTCATAATTACTGAGACTGATACAAGTGTGGTGCCCTTCTCAATTTCAAAGAAAAGTAATAACTCCAGCATATAAATGGCAAGCTTTCCATCACAGGGCCAGCTATCTGTAAATCCCTGTGTTTGTATGTTTTGATCATTATAAACCAGAGTTAGCATTGGTTTAACACCTACTCCCTTAGAAAACTGCCTTTCTGAAGACACTGCTGAAAGCCGAGAGAAACTGGTAGAACACCATGAATGGGAGGATTAAGAGAGCACTGAATTATAAACTGCACTAATAATGCTATAAATCAAAATAATGCAATGCTGGCTTCTGACACTGAGGTATTAAAAGGACTAAATTCTCTCTAAGTCACTATAATGGGGCAAATGCATCAACATAATCTTGCTGCTACTGTACAATCAGCCACAGAATTAACTGCAAACAATTTACTTCTCCAACTCTTGTAACTCCTCAGTAATATAAAGGCCCTGTGTTTTCACCCTTTTCAGATTCAGTTCTTGACTGCTGTTATACAGATGACTTATGCTCTCTCTTTCTAAAACACAATCTTTTATTTATATGCAAGAGACTCTATTACAACAACTTGGAACAAAGCCTGATTTTGTCAAGTAGTTGATTTAAAGGATTTGCATTTCTAAACATTCTGTATGCATTTTAATGCACTTAAATAAGAAAACCATCTGTGCATTTCTTCCTTTATTTGAAACTATGCTTGGCAAACAATCATTACAATTATAAGTAGCATACCATTAAGCATATGGTTAAATGACAACATATTTGCTTATTTCAAGATCGATTCACTTGAAAGCATTGCTTTGCTTAATATTAAAATTCATAAATCAAAGTTTTATTATAGCGAAAGACATACACCTATAAAATAATGGTGCTTTGCCTCAGGAGAAAATACATGACCATTATGTCTAGAGGTTTAGAGCTGTACATAAAGTTAGGTTCTTGGCACAGTTCAACATCCCACTTGGCCTCCTGCATAAGGAAACATTTGTTAAATTCTGACAATCTCAGACACTGGGCCTGGAAAATATTTACCACTTCCATATGAATTTAAGGAGACCTCATCTGAGCTGCAATTTGTATTACTGTACTTCTTGCCAGCCCATAATGAAATGTCACTGTCCCCAAAAGAAAGATACTGTATGAATATATGTGTATGTATGAATATATCCCACTTCCTCACAATCATCCTTGACTCCCAGGATATAAGACAAATAACAGGCAGGAGATCAGGCCTTATTAAAAAAAAAAAGGAACTCATATACAAAACTAAGCAATTTAGAGGTCCTCTTTAGCATTTATTCCTTCTCACTTTTGCTGTGGAAGATGGTAAAATTTGCCTGTGAATGCACATAAAAAGCATAACTCTGCATTATCTTTCAAGTCTTGAAAAAAAATCTGCTTTAATTTGAATTAAAAATGTGATTCCATGAAGGTGTTTGACATACACATTCAATCTGGGATGTGATATTTAGACTACATTCTTTCTTTCTCTAGTATCACTCCCAGGCTAATATGTTAAAAAATTGGATGAAAAACTGAATGTTTCCAACACATTATCTCAACAATATATTTACTCAGCAGAATGAACATGAAAACATATGGAAGTAAGAGAGGAAAATGGATACATGACTATGTGGTCTCAATTACATATATAGGGTAGTGTTATATTTCCTTAATTATGCTCTTCACATGTAAAAATTAAAATAAATTAACAGAAGTATATGCAGACTTATTACCTTTGGACAGAGATGAATGAACTGCTCTGTTGAACAGCTCATTCTCTTTTATCAGTGAGGGTGTGTAGTCACAAACCACAAGGTCTCAACTTCAACCTGGCAAGAAAATATTTACGGTGAAAATAAAAACATTAGGTGGTCACAGGGTGAGAAAAAGGGATATACCTGAGCTTTTTAGTCCTGACACTCCACTTAGAATGTATATACCTGTCACAATCCTGAAAGCTGGAGGAAGACTATGGAGTTTTGAAAGCTGCCACAGGATAATGTGCAGCTGATGTAAATCAGAGGTAATACTTTGCATATTTAGGATTTACAACCTAGTGTGGTGAAGGGCAGTTGCAGTTTTCCATCAACTCAATGAACAGGAACAACATAGGGCACAAGCAGATCTTCCCTCAAGAGGAGAGGTTTTGTACATAGCAAGAGAAAGCATTTTCCAAGATCAATGCATGAGACGTTGGGCGAGCCTGCTCAGCTCACTCAAGTAAATTGATGCAACTTTTTTCTTTTTACTTTCTCTCTCTATGCTTTTCATCAGAACAACAAGCTTTTCTGTCATCTTCACTCCTGTTCTGGCCAATCTTTCAAACTTACCAAACCATATGGAAAATAGATTCTTTATTTGTGACAGGATGAAGCCAGGGTACTGACTAAATCATTCACCTCCTTTCTTGCCCTCTGAAAATGTATTTATTTTAATCAATGAAATACTCTCAGTAGGAGAGCCCAAAAAGCCACCCTCAGGCTTTGCTATAACTACCAGATTAGAGCCTTACTCTCACGTGCAAACCATGGGTTCAGACCACTTATCAAATCCACTAGACAGCCTAACTCAAACAAAACTCCACTATGATGTTTGATTAGAGATCTACCCTATTAACACCTGCAGAAGGACAATAAATGAATTCTTCAATATTTGGCCTGTTTTCCAGGTAAATTTTTCCATTGTAACCTAACAATTGTTCTATGCTGCTTTTCACTGCCCTGTGTATTTTTTTTTTTCCATGGCCTCCTTCATAAAACCTTAGAAGAAATACTATCTTTGTTCTGGAGCCTTGATAGTTTTCATTTGTGCTAAATTACTAAATTCTTCTGCTTCACTGGTCACAAAATCATTCACAGTACTGCATACACAAGTAGTGTCAGATGGCATATTTCTACTGGTCTCTCAAGTAAAGAGACTGGAGAAGCATCCACGTAATTGTATGCTTTATCATTCCTTCCATCTTCTAATTCCCTCCTCTGATGTTTTAATTTCTTACTTAAGTGAATTCTGGGTTTTATACCTAAAAAAATAGTCCTGTTTATGTGTTTCAATAGGTCTAATTTTAGTTCTCCACTAATGCATTCTTCTTTTTATAGCATTCCGTATTTTGCTTAAATTCATTTCATGATTTATGTCTTCTTCTGTTGTTGCTTACACTTTTCACATAGTTGTTGACTTTTATTCCTGTCTAAATTGGTCTAGTGATTTTATACTATATTTAGTCAGAATTGTTTCTTATGTTTAATAGATATTTATACAAACTGGAATATTTTTTACTGAGTCCTTCATGTTTCACTCAAGTTCATTTCAATCCAGTAGGAACTTTCAGATGCTGGTTGTCCTTACTATAACAAATAATTATTGTGTAAAATTTTAAGTCTTAAGTAAAGGAATAATAGTATTGCCTTAAATCAAAGAAATGTCCTAAAGGTCCCATCTCCCCTACCCCAATTCTGTTTTCTTAGTATAGATCATTTCACTTTCTATTGTAAACTAATTTAAACTTTTATTCAACATTTATTGTTTCATCATCTCCAAGAGTGATAAATATCAATGTTCTGCCCTTTGGATGAGCCAGGCAGGACAAGGAGCCTTTAGGTCTGTCTCTGACACAATCTCAACTCCCTAATCTAGGATGCAGGCAGCAGGAGATTTGCAACAATTCAGAAATTTCTGTCTTCTGTGCCACAGGCATGATTATGAGGAACTCAGACCCAACAAAGATACTCCATGTTCAGAATTATTCTTCTCTGCACAGCTAGAGTAAAAGGTTTCTAAATGAACAATGGATCTGGCTTTGAGGGAAAATTTTATGTAAACTGTAAATTATAACAGTTTAGACTCCTTCAGGCTAATCTCTGATGTTGGCCATTAGTCCTTTTCTTCTGTAATGCAAGCCATAATAGTTTCATTCACTTTGCTTTTTTAATTATACACATCTAATGAATATTACTAGGCATTGTTTCCTTGTTGTATTTTGTCTTTCTGAAATACTGCGTGACCTGAACTCAAGACCCAAATGATGGATCTTTAATGATCTGTAGGTAATGAGCCTCATAACTTCCTCTTGCCAAATAAGCTTTTATTTCAGACAATTTTATTACTCCTCAGCAATATAAACACAAGTGTGCCTCTTTTGTTTATGAGAGCTTCCATTCTTGGTGTTTTATCCACCCCTCGCCCATTTCATTTCTACAGATACCACAGCTTTTGCAGTCTAAATACCCAACTAGAACACCCTTTAGGATCCCATGTACAAGGAACAATGCAACTGGCCACTCACTGCTGACTCACCCAGGGCATTCAAAAGCACAGAGAATATGGATGATGTTATAAAGGGCTTGAAATAATCTTGTATTGAAATGAGAACATCAGTATCTGGTCTTAGTTGGTGTAAGGGTTTCTCTGCTCCCACAGAAGCACAAGGACCTTCATTTACCTCTGCACTTTGTGCACTTCTGAAGGACTTTCCTTTGCATGTCTCAGGCTGGGATAGGCCAGTACCCCACCAAGGTCTGCTCCTTGCAGATAGTTTATTCCCTTTCCCAACCAAAGGATATATTGGTAACACAGGTCTTGGCATGTTGGCTTCATCCTATCACCTACCATTAACAGGGAAAAATGTGTGATTAGGCCAGGCAGAGTATAAAAAACAAATAGAAGTCTCCTGCTGAGTCTAAGGCTGAACAGTGTAGAGAGGATGAAACATTAAGCATTTTTGTTGATAGACAATTTCTCTCAAGGCTGATAGCTGTGTGAATATTCATCAGGAAATCAGTGTTCCAGCCCCACTGTGAGTCATAGGGCTGGATATAATTCTATTATACTTGCAACAGGACTCACTCAGGCTGTTAATGATGACAGATGTTGGATCCAGGCATCAGAGTAGAACATGTGGGCTCCTAGAATCATGGAATAGAATATTAGAATAGTCAAGGTTGGAAGAGACCTTTAAGATCATCAGGTCCAACCATCAACCCAGCGATGCAACCCCTAAACCACTAAACCACATCATCCAGTGCCAGATCCAGATGCCTCTTAAATGCTTCCAGGGATGCTGACTCCACCACCTCCTTGGGAAACCTATTCCAATGCCTGACCATCCTAACAGTGAATTTTTTTTCGAGAGAGTGATTTTCTCTGTCATTTCAACATAAACTAATGACACATACGCAAATTCTGGTCTAAGCTGCCATATTCTATCTCACCTGCTCTGGGATGTTGGCTTTTGTTGTTAACTTCTCCCACAGTCAGCTGTACTACTGACAAAATATAATATCCACACTAACAGAACTTGCCTTAGAATTATTCTTTGCAGCTATTCAGTATGTTCCTAAGCTATCATGAAAAAGAATTACAGGGTGTGCTCATAGCTTCTCAAAACAACAGAGAAGCTAATAACAGGATACTTCTCTAAGCTTTATAAGCAAATCTTTGAAAACAATAAAAGTCTTCCACAGTTCAATCCCAGAAACAGTCTTCACTGAATATATCGGTCCACAGAAACATAAGAAAAGACACATGAATATTTGCAACAGCCCCCACTGTCTTTTCAATGGAAGATTGCAGTACTGACTTTCCTAAGCATCAATATATGAATAATACAGGAAAAAAAGGGAGCAACAAATGTAGAAATACTGCTGACTTGCTATTGCCAGATGTCAGATTTGTTCAACCTGGTAGGGAACAAAGAAAACAAGCAGAAAAATGTCTTTGATATATCTTGATTGTTTAACAGTTTGTTCCTGTCAGCAACTTCTTAGAAACTTCATTGCAGTAAAGAAGCTGTACCCCAGAGATAGATGGCAATATGTTTATGTGCTTGGGAATCACAAAGATTTTTGTTCTGTAGCTATGTACTGTCATCCATTAGAGGAACTGCAGGACTGTCACCCTACAGTTTGCTCTGCTTACACCTGCAGCCCGGATTCCAGAATGCTCTGCAGACTCTCCAACACAGCTTTCTTCTTTCATCTATGCTGCTGTAGGAAGGAATAGTAGTATGGCAAAAATTTACACCAAAAAGCACTATTCATTCTGATACCAACACCCATGAATAGAACTGCTGCCTCTTTTTGGACAATGAATATCTGTTAAATTAAAATTGTACCTGGGTTTATACGTGCTACATGAGAAATTTGTTACAAAAAAACCCCCACTGACTGAAAATTGTAGCAAATCATGATAAAGTGAAATCAAAGAGAAGACAGGGAGACCATGCATGGTTTGAGGTACAATTGTTTATCTAGCAGCAAAATTCATCAGAAATTTTGGTCACAAACAAAACCGGGACTTTTCATACCATCATCATTGATGAATCCATCCAGTTTTACATATTTATCAGACGGTAATAAACCATGCATATGCATGCAAGACCTTTTGTTAAAGTACTCTTTTTAATATAAATAGAATGCTTGAATATTTAGATAGAAATCTACAGGTGTATAGAGAAAGGCTAACTTTATCTGTGGGGGAGGAAGATCTACTTATTTTATTTTTTCTTCTTTTACAAAAAATGGAGAAATACAGACCTATAAGACCCAGACAGCAGGACAGCAGGATGCACAGCTGTTACATTCCTTTACAAGTTCACTAGAATTTAAACTACTATGCTACTCTTCTGAACACCCCTCTTTACTATCTACTGCTTAATAAACAAGTTTAGTAAAGAAGAAACTCATTCTTAGACATGAGGTAGGTGAACAAGTTCCTGGATATATCATCAGGTAGGGCAACTAGAAGGAAACTTTGTACATTCTTTTAACTGATCAGATGAGAACATGTTTTTCCTTATCTCCAACATCAATGTTATTGCGCCATTCCACATGATGTCAGGAACAAATACTGGAGGCGGAAGTGTTAGATTCATCCAATCATCTGAATTCAGAGTCACCTCTTCTAGTAGATTTCTTCAATTCATTTGGGTAGGAATCAGTTTTAGCCATCTCAACCTCACCCTGTTCTAAAGCTTTGTAAAATAAACCTGAAATATTCACTTTGAGGATGATCCTCTATGCGAGGTAAACATACAGCTGAATATCACCACTCTCCTGAAAACACTTCTGTTGTATTTTTATTGTAGATTTCACATGGCTTTTAATATATCATATCAACCCCTGGAAGTGCTCAAGGCCAGGCAGGGTGGAACTTTGAGCAACCTGGTCTGGTGGAAGTTGTCACTGCCAACAGCAGGGAGGGTGGAACTAGATGATCTTTTAGGTCCCTTCCCTTTCAGAGATTTATAGACAAAGATTTAAGAGACATCAGTCATCATCTCCATCATTCCTCATTTTGTACCTAAGGTTAAGGTGGAACTATTCAGGGCAGCAATGGTCCCTGTGCAATGTATTTCTTGCAGCACACACATGTATATATACATATTGATTTCCTATCTTTAAATATGTAGGTGTCCAGGTTTCTTTTATTCAGTACTCTCAAATCTGATTTCAAAGTAGTTTATTGCAGAGCTTTGTGTCCTCTTCTACCGCTTACAACAGGATTAGTACAGAAATATAAGCAATCTTTTACACCCACTCATCCCTCTGCAATCCCTTTTCTTCAGTGAGTAATATCACCGGCACTTCCTTTTTCAAGGAGATTATTGTCAAACATCACTGTCAGACCTCAGTTAAAAAAAAAAAAAACCACAACTTTGCAATTTGTGCTACCACAAAATAGTATATTCTGACATATTTTTAGTGAGATAAAAATGGGACATAATTTTTTATAGATGCCAGGAGAAAAAGAGCTTTCATTGAAAAGTTTAAAAAAATTCTGTAACACATACCCTGAATGACTGATGAATAGTGTCTTCAAGGACATAAATCTAGAATTAATAATAATTTTATTCAAGCTTTCCAGTTCACTTTTATGACATATTTTCAAACCAACAACTAGTGAAGTGCAACAACTATTCTGAGTACTTGCAGACATCACCTACTGGGAGATGTAGTGATTTCAATTAACATCGTCTCATGTGGAAAAGAACATTCTTTTGACTGAACAGCCTCCTATGAGAATCTCAAAAAAGATAACCCACTAAAACAATTAAGTACGGATAAAAAGCACTTAATTATGTAAAAAAAAATTAAAATTATTAGATTAATTGTTTCTTGCATGTAAAAATAAAGCCCTGGCCTGGATAATTTCACAGTATCAGAGAATGTCAATAGGCTGGAAGGCCCCATAGAGATCATTTAGTCCAAAATTTCCTGCCATGGACAGGCACAACTCCCACTAGACCAGGTTGCTCAAGGCCTCATCCAGCCTTATTTTGAACTCTGCCAGGGTTGGGACATCTACAAGCTTCCAGGCTAACTTGTTCCAGTGTCTCACCACCCACACAGAATTTCTTCCTTATCTAACTTAATTTCTCTTCTTTTAATTTGTACCCATTACTCCCTGTCCTATCACTCCAGTTCCTGATGAAGAGTCTTTCTCCAGCTTCCCTGTAAGCTCCTTTCAGCTACTGGAAGGTTGCTATGAAGTCTCCATGCAGCCTTCTCTTCTCCAGGCTGAGCAGCCCCAACTTTCTCAGCCTGTTTCCATAGGGAAGGTGCTCCAATGCTCTTGTCAACTTCATTGCCCTTCTAAAAACTTCCTCCAGCAGTTTCATGTCTTTCTTATATTGGGAGCATTTTTTCAACTTGTTTAGCTTTGCATAGAAAACTTTGCTTAACATTACATACCTTTCTGTGTAATATCTTTCATAAGCTTTGTTAAACAAGTCACAAGTGACCACTTTAATATTTCCACTCTATCCCTAATCACATATGGGAGAACCATCCCCCCATAGTTTCTGCAAACAATTCAATGTTCAGTATTTGTTTCTGGGCCAGTAGTATCTGGTATTACACCTGCAATAAGGCACTTCAACACAACCTGGCCACTGACAAGATTAGGAACCAAGAAGGACAGTAGCTTAAGATGCCTTTCTGCTGCTTTCAGCGCAGCAAACATTGAAAATCCCATACTTCCCCATAATGTCTATGTGTGCTATATGACAGCCCTCAGAGGTTGTTTGCCTTAAATCCATCAGCAAATCATAAAGTCGTCCAAAAGAAGCAGTTAGGCAGCCATTACAAGCTGCTCACTGCCTCCCAGGAGAAACCAAAGAATCATAAAAGAAGCTTCTCACATTCACTTTTCAAGCTGTAGAAAGCTATGATCCAACTTGCAGATGGAGGATGGAGAATATAATAAAACCCCCAACAAATTCCATATAAATTCAGAAATCTGCAGAAGTGTAAAATACTATTTCTCCAGAGGATGCAAAAGGAAATCCTAGAGATATGAATCTGTTCAGTTCTGCATGAAGGGGCATGCTCTCACTGAAAACAAAACAGTGGTGGGAAAATAGGATTAATAGTTACTGAAAGTTTTCAAAGCACTGAAGTCAGATCTAGCTTAATGGAAATGTCAAACCATCCAATTGAAAGAGAAAGGGGCAAGTTGAAAACATGAGCCATATTCAGCTGTCAATTTTTAAGTTCCCTCTGATAAAAGTGGAATTTTCTTTATGTGCCCTTGGGAAGTTGGTGATAGTTGTTGAAGCACATACTCTTTCCTGTGTAACTCACTTATGCAGAAACACAATATATGAAAACACTCTGAAAAAATCCTACTCCTTCACCAAGATTCTTTTAAAGTTAAAAGTTTTGTTGATTCATCAAAGTTGAACTGAGGCTCTCCAAAGTCCTAACCACCCTTCAAAATCTGAAAAACCAACAGTGACATTTGTTCCTGCTCAGAATAAGCTCTCTGGAGCAACAATCTGTCTCACGCCCCATAAAGTCTATGTTAATAATGATCATAATTGCCAACAAAAAAGCACAGGGGCTGTGCATTACTGACTTTCAGGCTTGCAACTCCTATTTTATGAAAGATTAAGGTGCTGTTCAAACTGTTTCTTTGCATATAAATGATTCCTTCCTCCTCCTCCCTCCCTCCCTCCCTCCCCCTTTGATGTGGAAGTTTGATTCTTCTTTGGTTTCACAATTTCAAAACTCAAAATCGAGTTTAGAGAAACTCCAGAAAACGGTGGTGTAAATCTTCAAGGCCATCATCTCCACAGTAGACATATACCAAGAGAAATAAAAAATTAGAGAAACCTGCAATGAGTTGATGCATGTATAATGGTTGCAGTTTGCTGATGCCCTTTAACTACTTCACTGAAAGACAGAAAAGTTCCTGTAAAAATGTAAATTACACCTTTCTTTTTGCTTCTTAATGCACTGGAACCTCTGCATCTAAGGCATCAGTCTACAAGCAAAGACTCAATTGAATAACAAAATGTCAGTTCAAGAACATAAACCTGAGATTATTTAGAGGGCTGTTTTGAGCAGTCAGACCTCTACTATGTCTGAGTTCAAAGCTGGTTTGGCTGCAGTGTTTATTACTGTGAAATTGAAGCAGGTGGTATCTTCAGACAGGGATAAAAATATACAAAATGTGTTGATATCTACAAATTGGAAAAGATATTTGTCATATAACATCTCCTGCTACATGATCCCAAGAGACATGCAAGTCTGAAACTATTTCAGAGGTGGTAATGGTAAAAAACATCGTCCTGAAAGATCATTATTAAGAACATCTGATTTATGTTCTATATATCACTCATTATTCCTGATTTGATCACTAATGGAGATATCCATGTCTTTTCTCTAGCTGCATAGTCCTAGTCCTATTTTCAATCCTTTTTAACACAAAGAATTTTCTCTGGTTTTTAGGGGAAATTAATGTCTGGTTTTCAAATTCCTGCATTCCCAATATTTTTGTTTATTTTGCTTTCCCTTCTTTTTGTGAAGGACTTTCACAGAAGGCAGTAGCTGCAGAAGGCCATACTAATGATTTGTATAATGGCAGCACACCATTTCAATGGTACCAGGGCTGATTTCGACCTGCTGCTTTACGTTATGTTTAGGCACCAAACTCGTACAGGCTGAGTCCAATTGCCCTGCTTCAAGTGCATCTATCCACTAGGCTGCCCAAGGTGGGTCTGTAGCCTGTGCAGGTATAACACATCTGAACCTGGAGATGCACTGTTTTGGGTGAGGAAAATGCAGTGGCTCAGCAGAGGCTTCCTGAGAAGATGTGCACTTGTATATTCAGGCAATCAGGCTGGGCCACACTGCTTTGGATGCAGCCCAAGACTCAACTGGCCTTCTGGGCTCTGAGTGCACATGGCTGGGTCATATCCAGCCTCTCACCCACAAGCACTCCCAAGTCCTTCTCAGCAGGGCTGCTCTTGATCCCCTGGGGAACTTACTGATACTTAGGAACTTACCCACCACACACATCAGGAGTGTCCTGGATTGCCTACAGCTCGCCATGCTGATTTTCCAGTTGATATCAGGGTGGTTGAAGTCCCCCAGCAGGACCAGAGCCTCCAAGAGTGATGCTTCCTGTAGCTGGAGCAGGACAGCTTTGTCAAGAGGCTCCCCTTTATCAGGCAGTCTGCATTGGACAACAATCACAAGTTTCCCTTTGTTCCAGCAACACCTGATTCTCACTCACAAGCTTTCAACCTGCTCATGGCCAGTCTTCAGACATATCCTCCCACCTGCCGAGGCCCACAGCTCAGAAGAAACTCACCACTGTTTGCATTGGAATTTCTTTAGTTGTCCCCCTTGTGTTTTGAAAGATAATACTGACACACTGATTGATACTGTACATTTTTGCTTGTTTTGCATTCATTTGAGACAGGCAGTAAATGTCTGATTTTGTTTTGGTTTTGTACATTTTGTATTGAAAGAGAAAGAGCTGTCATTTTCAAGAAGAAGATGCACAATGGGGACACAATTTCTATTTTTAAAAAGGACAAAAAATATACCCTTCTTTTATATCATTATTTTCAACTGCTGGTTTAGGAAGTCAGCCTTGATGATGCAATAATAAACAAAACCTTCAAGCTTAAAAGGTGTCTTCAGCTTGTGTTGAACAAAGCACAAACTGAATTTTAGAACAAAAGAGATGGAGCTATGCAGTTGTATTGGCAACACTAATTTCCAAGCTGTCTTCTAGCACCAAGACCAAGAGAATACTTGAAAGGATTGCGCAGAGGATTATTGTTTGATCCCTGTTTAAAGCTCAGAATTTGCACTGTGCTCCATTCTCTGGTGGTAAACATCTCAGCTTTCCTAGGCAAAGCCAGGCGCTTTGCCTTACGACTCCAAATGCCTTCCTGGAGATTAGCTTGCAGGGAGCAAGATGCAGCTCAGAGGATGTCAAAATATGGAAGGAAAACAAAGAACAGTGGAAACACCATCTTCACCTTTATGCCATGGTTTCTCTCTCTCTCTTTTTTTTTTTTTTTTCTGTTATAAACATTATTTCAGCCAGAAGTAGCACGGAGTTGAACATATAGTGTGACAATAATAACAAGTCTGTTTACTTAACTTTCCTGCATTTAAAAATAAGGAACATGTAACGAGGCTGGGAAGGACCATCTGAGATATGAGATTTATACCTAACTCTGTGTGTTTAGGAGCTGTTTGCTTTTGTAAGTTTTCTACTGTTCATAATATATCTCCGTTTCTTTCATGATATCTTTCACCTCCCTTTTGTATTCATCAGGAAATTAAATGCTTGCTCTCTCAAAACTGGCGTGAAGTGAAGGGGAAGAAATGGGGAGCAGGTCATCCTTGCACCATATTATACTGCTTTTTTTTTCATAAAATATTTCTTTAGTGCTTCAGTTTCTAATATTAGGGGAGACAGCAAAAAACTATACTGTTTACTATTCCCAGACCAATTCCATGACAATAATTTTCAGAGGAGCAGCATTAGTTACATAAAAAATAGAACACTAATGAGAAGTTAGGCCTATATAATTTTCATATACTGTACATAAGCGATTTTTTTGAAAACCACACAAATGATCTTTCCTTTTTCCTGCTTATTTTTACCAGTGGTTCATTATGTTTGGGGTTTTATGTATTTTAATTTTACACATAGCTTTGCTTTACACGTATTTGAGATCTGGATTAAAACAATGCTACATCATTGCCTAAGGAATTAGTATTAACAAGAGTAGTTAATAAATTAATTACTTTTAGTTGATGATTAAAATTGTTTCTATAGTTTATTCTAGCAATTACTTATACTGCAATTTGACCTATGAATATTAAATTAAGATTTCAGGACTTAACATTTAAGAATGATGAGAAAAAGGATCCAGTGAATATTTTCTACCTTCCATGTTATTGCTTAAAATGGAAATACATTAATTGGTCAAAGATGACTGCACTTGTCCCTTGGTCATAAAAATTAGCCTGATTATTAACTTCAGGTTACTTTTCAGCATTGTCATACTGAGTCAAAAACCTAAAAGCTGTCTGTTCTCTCTAGCAATATACAAACAGTTTTGATTTATGTACACAAGCATGCACATCCATGCATACATCCCTTGTAAGCTCTATTGCTAACTGGAAGACAGAAGGGAAAGAAAAACTTTAAAGACTGTGTTCAGCCTTAACTTTAAACACACAAATTCTCTCTGCAGCTGTAGCTATTCATTGAATAACACTATTCATAGCAGTCAAAAAAAGTGCAGTTCTTCACTGGACATTCTAGAGAAATTTCTTGTAGGAAACACAGAATTGGCTTGTGACAAAAGGAGACAGCTTAGAGTGAGCAGAAATGGCAAAGGCACAAGCAGGGTCTCCAGTAGCTTTCAGAGGCTCTAATAATTAAAATTATTTCATAAGAAGCATACTTTCTTTCCCCAAAAGTGCTTGGTCTGAAAATTCTATGCTTACTGAGGAGATAGGCTTCATCTCTTGTCCATGAACAAAATAGGATTCCTATAATAATTCAACTTCATGACATACAAAGAAAAATATTAGCCTGGACAGAAAAATTGCTTGTATAAAAGGACTTTCAAAGCTAACATAACCCTCTCTACAACAGATACAAACTTCACTGTCAACCTGAAGTGAGAATCATTGTAATTGAAGAGACACAGGTTAGAATCAATGATTGAACTTTAAAGTGCTAATCAGAGCTATGGTGTTGATCGATTTGGAACAATTTTAACCTTACTTATCAAATTCTCTGGACTGACAATTACTAAAACGTAAAATAATTAGTTCAGGAAGAACCAAAGGGTATTGATCAGAAACCAGAAGGGGAAGTAGAGAAGAAAAGACAGAACACATGAATTTTGGAATGAAAATTATTTCAGAGGTGATGGAAACACAAGTTCAACACTGCCTAAATATGGACAATAAAGAAAAGATTAATTAGAAAAAAATCTTTATTAAGTTTAGATGACTGCTGTAACAGAATAGTGCCAATGGGTATTATTCATGCTTAATAATGTATTCAAAACTAATAAATGTTTCTGGCTGAACATAAATTATCCAGAAAGAGTGTATATGTACAGATATTATCTAGATATTTTCAGATTCAGAAGCCTTTGGAGCTCTGCAGTGATATTGTCTGTGAATTTTTGGATAACTTTGACCACCTGTAGTTCACTGATCCTATTGGACAAACACCATGCTTCCAACATATTTCCCTGTGCAAAGGGAACTCTGGGGGACCAAGATCCATCCCAGAAAAATTTATTGCCATTTTGCATTACTGAAGTAGCTCAAAGCAACTGCAAGCATAAAGAGAGGGAACTATCTTGATTTCCACTACCCCAAGAAAAGGTCTAAGTATGTTAAGCAAACATCTACCAGAGACAAGACAAACAAGTAATAGCATCTGAATGCACATGGAGAGAAACTTAAATTAGAACCACTGAAACAGTTCAAGTAGTGAATGAGCAGATTAGGACACTTTCTGTCAAACTGGTGTATGTCCACTCAACACAGTGCCCTGACTGATGCTGTTCTTTGAAGCAATATGTTGTGAATACAAATAATCCCCAAATAGCAGCAGGTCTGGATTCCAGCACAGATTCTGAGTGCTTACAAACTGGAGAATGAGGTTTAAAAATACAGCCTTAAACCCAAATTAACACCCATGAGTCATCCCTGTCTGTCCTAGCTAAAAACAGAAGCCACCAGCAGCCTTGAGGAAAAGATTTTCAAAATCTGCAGCAGCACTACCACACCATATGAATGACATCTTCTTAATAAGACTCATTTTACAGAGGACCAGACCAACACAGCTACACTTTTGTCATCATATCTATTGGAAAGTGACTGATTAAGAAGAGAGGAACAAATGATGTCCAACGAGCTACACTCTGATGATTTCTTCTTGTTGCAGTTTCAGACTATTGACTGCAGAACATATTGCCCTTGTTTGTCTCTCTGAAATGCAAACAGGCTCCAAACCACTCAAAGCTTCTTCCACTTTCAACTCTATTTTTTGCTGGCTTTGTAGGATAAAGCTCTTCATGGAAATGACAGAGCCTTTAGTACATGCATCAGTTATTCTCTGGCTGCATCAGTAGAATCATCCCTGACCTACTTTCCTTTCTCTTTTCCATCTGCACTTTTGATTATGTCCCTATTTTCAGGACTGCCACTTGATGCCTTCCATTTAGTTTTTGAAAATGTCTCATATATGGGAACTATCCTCTGCTACTGACCTTTCTGGATTCAATTCCTTTGAGATTCCCCTACCTGTTATTACAAATAATCATGCTGCTTTAGGTTAATGATTAATAGCAAACCCAGAACAGGACAGCCCTGTAACAGACTATCAAACAGAAATAAAAAATATACAACTGTCAAGTCTGAAGATTTAGATATCAAGCCACAACTGAAATAATTCCCTTTAATATCCTCTTTCAAAGAGAAAGGAGGGGACTACAGCTCAGCCAAATGGAATACTGTGGGCAGGTTGTTCAGGTACACCTCTGATGCTACAGAATGTTCTGAAGCATCTATCAGAGACAGTAGCCAAAAGAACAGGAACTAGTGGTAGAGGCTGAGTGCTACTTTTCATAAACTGATGGTAGATACACTTTCAGAATGCATGCTCTCTCTTTTTTTTTTAAATATCATTGAAATATATGAAACCACAGAGTTCCTTTTTCAGAGTTCAGAAATCTCAATATGTGCTCAAAAAAAAACCATTTGACAAAGTCAATAAAGGTAAATAGTCACCACAGACAGAATTTGTTTAATCAAATTTCTCTTTCCAGTCTAAATTAATCATTCATGCTTCCTTTAGAGATGACAGAGACATTCTACACCTTGCCAGAGGTTGATTAATCCTACCTGTTTTGTGATGGGAAGCAAGCATCTGGAGAGACAATTTACTACACAGAAAAATAGCGTGACTAAAAGAACCTTACTCCTAATTTGCATATTCAGAAAATAAGGCAAATAAAAGAGAGAGAGCCATAGATTATACTGGCTGAAACAACAAACAAACAAAGAAAGCCCCAAAGCAGCAACAGACATGGGAAAAAGAAATAACTTTAAGAGTATTCTTGGGATATGGCCTAGCCAATAACAGCATCCCAATTTTCATTTACATATTCATTTAAGAAATAATGCAAAATTCTCAGCTGTTATAAACTATCATTTTCCCATTTAAGTCAATAAGACTACATTAATTTACACTAGTAGGATGTTTGCTTAAGAAAATTTACAATCAAAGGAAAAATTAGAGCAGATGGGAGGCAGAAACTAAGGGACTCTGTGAATTTAACTAGAGAACATGAAGAAACAATGTCTTTATTCTTTGAAAAAGAATCTTATGGACCTCATTCAGAAAATGCTGAAGGAGCAGGGACAAATGTTTCGACATCATTTGAATCACTGTCACATGAAACAACTCAGGATATAAACTGAACCCTAAGGAAGCTTTAGGACTTCAAACCAGGAAAAAAATACTTTCTTTCAGGGGACCACTTATATTCTAAGTTTATACTTGACAAAATCTACACAGACTTTTCTTCAGCTGATTCCCGTAACCTGTAATCTATCTGTCCTTTTTGAACCCTGACATGGCTGTGCCACTGTGCTTTCATGGGACACGCTGGAATTGTATGTCGCTGTTTCAATACCAGGAATATTCATTCAAGAACAATTGTACACTTCGGTAGGATGCACCTTAAATCTGAAGGAGGCAAAGTTCTACACTGCCAAATAATCTTTACAGGCAAATTACTGTGCAAACATTTTGGATCTCAACCTGAGTTTATAAAAATGTGTACAGTATTGTAAGGAGGGACTCCGTGGGGTTTAGTTATGGGGGTAAAAATAGGGACAGGAGATCTCTAAAGGTGAGTTTTAAAACAGAGGGTTTATTGTGAAAGAGCATGAGCGTGAGAGGCCTGCGGGACTGCAAGACGCAGCCCAAAGCAGGCCAGAGAAGAGAGAGAGAGAGAGAGAGAGAGAGAATAGAAAGAAGAGAGCAAAAGAGAGCGATTTGCTGTTTACAGTGCAATAAATCATCTTCTCTGTTGAATATTCTAATTCCCTTTAACCAATCTAAGACAAGCTACAAACTCTACAGCATTTACATGCAACCTATAAGAATCATCACATTACCATACGGGGTCATGTTTCAAACCTTAAAAAACTGCCTTTTTTGGGATTTCTACCAGGCAGGTAGGGTCTGCTCTGACCTTTGGACCTGCCTGGGCAGAGGGCATTGTTCTATCAAGAAGGGGGATTACCTTCCTTGGCCACACCATTGTTTTTTAGTTACTCTACAACTCAAACCTTGTTTTCATTTCAATATCGCTCATATTTTCCATATTCTCAGCATCTTTTGCAAGGTAATCATATCTATAAGGCTTTCCTATTTCATCTTCCCCAACACAGTATGAACTATTTTACTTGAAGAACATAAGAGGGTATGAATCTGTGTATCAGGAAATAGAAATAGTTCCAGGAACAACTGTTGGCACTCTTGAAGTGCTTATAACTGCATTTACAAGAATAAAGCACTGTCACCTGTATCTACAACTAGCTGTGGTTTCATGTACACAAACAAAGCTTCATGTGAAAATTTGCTTTGAAAGGCATATAAGAAAGTTAAAATATTAAGAGGGCTTTGCTCCCCTGGGGACATAGTCAGCTCTCTTCCATCTTAGCTGTAAATTACAATAGTCAGCATGTCAAATAGTCTTCAGATATACCAGCTATGCATATCTGACAAACAAGTGTGTTTGTCATCAGCACATTATACCAGACCTTTCAAGGCATCACTGAAATATGGAGAAGTTCTAGTGGTATGCATGCATACATGTCTGGGGCACAGATGTGAGCATAGTTACACAAGTAGTTTTCTGGTCTAATTCTGAAAAACTCAATAGACTTGGTATTTGAAATAAATTTTAGGTTTGCTCTGTGTTATTATTCAGAAACTTTGCTGATGATGCTACAATCAGATGGACTTAGGCTGTGCTATATTTCTAAGCCTTTGAATTTAAGCCATCGTGGACCCTCTCCTTTAAATCCCACAATACAAAAGATAAAGACTTTTGCATATCTCTACACTTTTTAATATATTATAGAATCACAGAACAAGCTGAGTTGGAAGTGACCCAGAATGATCATCGAGTGCAGTTCCTGGCCCTACACAGCACCATCTCCAAAAGTCACATCATGTGCCTGAGAGCATTGAATTCTGTCAGGTTGTGCTGTGAGCACTTCCCTGGGGAGCTGTTCCAGTGCCCAACCACCCTCTATGTGAAGAAACATTTTCTAATATCCAACCTAAACCTCCCCTTACACACCTTCAGGACTCATTATATCTTCCCTCTTTCTTGTTCTCACTACATACACACACCTCTCTCTCCCACAAAGAAAACCCCCAGCCTACAGTACTGCTCACACTAAGCTCCCCATGCCCCATGACAAGGGTTTCACCTAGAGAAAGAGAGGAGTGGTGACCTCTGAAGATCATTAAATGCCTCAGAAACGAGCAGCAAAGAGAAACAGTGTTCTCAGACCTCTCCCTTTTCAGATTCCTGAAAACACTTTATATTGTCTTTAGTTTTCTTTAAACTTTCCCAGACTAAAGACATCAACATCAGTTACTCAAAACTGGGTGTCAAACTGCTGCGCCTTCACAGGCTTTCATTGGATTGCCCCTCCTACTATCAGTTCTGTCTTCCTGAGTCTTCACATCTCTGTTTCTTTGGCAAACAAGACAAGACAATACAATGTTTGTCTCTGTGTACAGATAAAAGCTTCCCACTTCCACTTCTGCCCAATGGTGATGTTACTGCTCAAGACATGCTTTCAAGATGAAAAATCCGTAGAAAGCCAGCGCACACATCAGAATTTCTGTTCTGTTGCTGACTACAAAATACAAAGCATAACAAGCACGCAACTGCATACAGCAATTCTGCAGTTACAGAGACAGTTTCCCTTGCAATGTCATCTATCACAATAGTACTTTATGGATCTGACTAAATCCAGCCAATTACTGTGTATTCTTAATATGACAACAGCTCCACAGAGTATTCGTTAAATGTCCAGAATTAATTGCCATTGGTTCTTGCATATGCAAAGAATTAAACTTACAACAACCTGTTATTAACCAACTTAGATAGTATTTTACTGGAAAATCCAGAGTAGAAAAGATCTCAATGCCTAAGAATTACTCAGAGATCATGCCAAAAAAAAAAAAAAAACCCACAGTAAAACTTGCCAGTTGTAGAATAGGATTTTATGCAATATAACAAAGTATTAAAGAAATGGTTTAAAAGAAGAGAATTATTATTCTTCTCTCTTATTCACTCTCATTATTTGGAGGTGGACTTATAAATGGACTGAAATAAAGATGCTTTCGCCTCCTGGTATCTAACAGGTTTCTTGAGAACATATCAAAGTACCTAAATTGACAAGAACACTAGCTGAAGGTTTGCCAATATATGTATTTGTCAGAACAGCTAGCAGGAGAAATAGGATATTCATCGATATTCTACCTTACAACTTTGTGGCCCAACCTGGTTCACATGGTTCCTTCTCTCTTTCCCATGATGGACTTTCAGGTGTCTTATTCAGAACCAGATGCTTAGGCAAAAAGGAATCAGCAATTTCCATTATAGGTGCATCCCCTCCGAATCAGAGGTAGCAAAGAGGTAGAAATATTTCTGTTGCTGCAAAAGTAGAGAAGACAAATACAGAATGAACTTATAAATAAAAATTATTTTGTAGCATCTCTTTCCTTGCCCTAGTATTCTCAAAGTTTCTAAATATGCTGGCAATATTGGGATAAGGCCTTAAAAGTACTATGTTTAAAACTAATAATTTATCATCAGAATATAGCAAAAAAAAAAAAAAAAAAAAAAGTTGCTTTCTCACATTGAACCACTTCAACAAGAAGAAATTATCCAGTTTATTAGAACAGTGGAGATCTGAGGAACACACAGACAACCCTCAATGCCAGAGGCACAGTTGCTGCCAGCAGAGTTTTAATGAAAACATTTCCTGAGATTTTTCGCTCCTTAACATTGAGAGTTTCTTTAACTTCATTTAAAGGAATAAATGAGGAAAATACGACTTCGCCTTAGCGTCTCTTCTTTCCTAAGTACAGCTGTAAAGAGAAAATAAAGAGCAATGTTCAAAAATTAGCCCAGAGGGAGGCTGATTAGCTGAGTGAAAAAAAATTACCACAACTAAAGCTAAGCTGAACTCATTCAGTTTAAACCAAGAGACTTTCTTTGTCATGTTGTGGGTATGCAGCCTCACACCACTGGTGCATTTCATGAGAAATATTATGCTTTCAGGTAGTGCTATGAAATTTGCTAAAATTTAGATTTTTTTTCGGTTTATCTTTGAGCTCTGATATAAAAAGACTAATAATACCCAGTTGCAGCTACTGGTATGTTACCATTGGAAATACTTTTGTGAAAAGCTATCCTGTGTTCACAAGGGGAGAGCTGTTTGCAGCATCTCTTGTGTTTCTCCCATAAGAAATTCTGTTAAGATATTACTGCTGAAAGGACTACTCATCAAGTATACTTGCACTCTTGCAAATCCTGATAATTCCTGGGGCTTATTCAAGGAGGATTATGGGATTCTGAAAGGACTTGATTTTTTTTTCCTGTCCAAGTAATTCAGAGATGTGCAGCATCAAATAGAGGAGCAGCATATATGATGTTGGATTCACTTGTGTTCTATCAAAGCATAGAGCAGTGCCAGATTTTGTTCTGTAAAAACAGCATTACTTTGTCTTTACATGACAAGAAAAGTTACCCTATACATAAATATCACAATTTACATTATAGCTTCAACTTAAACTAGCAAGAGGAGAAACAGGACTATTTGCTCCATTTCATTTAACAGTTCCACAAAAGCATACTGTATATGACATTTAACATACTCTTGTTTTCTTTTTGAATTATTTTCAATTCAGAAGTTCAGCTTATCAAGGCAGTAGGAGGATTGTACAGGAAAAAATAATGGAATCAAGTAAGAGGAAAAACCAGCTTGCATTAGGTTGGAAAAAATTCACCATTAGTAATTGAGCAAAGAGATGCAGCATCTTAGAACGAAGGCTCAGATCCAACCTTATGAATTCTCTTCATGCTTTTCTGCAGATTCCCTGTGGGATTTATCATAAACAGCCTAATACTGCTAGACTTTAATGCATGTACTGTCAGCATCCTGAAAATAACAGAGCTCCCGTGCCTCACAAAGATATGAGAGGTGAATGCTGGGTGATAATGTGCTGAATCCTGGATATCCTTTTACATCTCCTGTTTCCCTTATTCCTACATTTGAACAGACCTATTCTGGCTATAGTTACTCTGGAAACAACAAGTAACACCCAGAGGATGCAGTTAATATCAGCTTTGCACTTCTATGATACACCAAGCATGAAAAGATTAGAGCACATGCCGTAGACCACTTTGCCAGTTCAAGAGAGATTTGCACCCCAACTAAAGCCTTCTCGAGTAAAACTTTTCCACATTGTGTTGGTTTGAAAACAAACCAGTGGGAGATCACAAGTCAAGATTGAAATTAAAAATAAGTGAAATAATACAAGGAAAAGCACTGACAAAGTCAGATGCAACCTAACACCCTGTTAGGGTGGTAGTAGCAGTCCAACTGAAGTAGTCCAGTTGAAGCGGTGATCCTGTGAAGGTCTAGTCTCCAGCTGAAGATCCAGTGGTAGCTCTTGTCCTCTGGGAACCCAGTAGACAGGGCTAGCCCAGGCAGTTCCAAGGCCAGGTTATATCCAGGTGGGAACACCTGGCTCCTCCCTCCTGGGCAAAGCATCCCACAATGGGATGAGGTAAGTCCATGAGTCACACGGTGGGTCCCTGATGGCCCATTGCCTGTCATCCTGGGTGGGTCATTAGCAGCTGATAGCAGCTAACGGCCCACAGCTGGTGGTAATGGAATACTTAAACACATCTATATTGCAACCTAGGACACACATTTAAGTCCTGTCTTTTTCCCTTGGCCAGGGCAGGCTGTAAGACAACTTTATTCTTGTGCAGGTTCCCCGTTGAAGCATTTCCCTCCAGCTGCATTCAATAGTCTTTTGTAATAAATATCTTACCCGTTCCTGGCTCTCGTTGGTTCCTGCATTACCATGACCATATAACTAGAAATAGTATACTTCTAAAAAGGGTCTATATCTGAATAAGTCTGGTTGTCTGCAGAAACAAATTATACCTGAAAGTCCATTGGTACACTTATGCTCAGCTGTTATCTGTTTCCACTCAGTTCTGAAGACCAAAGCAAAGCATGGGAAGCCAAGGGGATATGCTGAATTTAGTGTACTGATGTGGTACCTTGAGGGCTCCTGAAATCACCTTCTGGCCAATCATAGCTGTGCAATAGCACTTGGTTTTGTATGTTTTTGAGATTTTTGAGTATTGAATGACTTCCAGCCAGAAATTTATTAAAAACCAGAAAATTAAAAGTTGCTCAATGAACTATCAAAATATAACTATTAATGCTTATCAAAATATAACTTCACCCACCCACACTTCTTTCAAGAACATACTAAAAGAAGTGGAAAAAAATCATAAATCTTTCAAGGGTCTGAAATTGGGTGAAATAATTTGTAACATCCTGTTTGCCCCAAAGTCTTCCAAAGACTGGATGAAAACATGGACAGATATGTTTACTTTAGTGAGACACCAATATAGGAGCCTATCTATACCAAATTCCATATATTAGCAACAGACAGATAGAGAGATGGGCTGAATCATTCCTGGGATGTGCTTATCTCTTCATACTAATTTTAAGACACTTTTAGATGACCATGCCTCCAACTCACATTTTGCAGCTGAATATGTCAAATTAGCTTAGATGAATCTGAGACAAAGTAAGGAAAGATGTCAAATTTTCTAATATCACCAGATTAGTACACAATCAAACAGCAGGTAGAAATCCATATCAAATATCTCTGATGTGCATGGTCGTGTGGAGCATATGCTCTGATCCTGCTAATGAGCATCCTTTCGGTCAAGTTATTTAAAGCTGTACCAGTTGTAGAACACGTAAGCATGTGTAAGGTTTATTCACTCTTTTCTGTGTACTAAAGACTACATGAAACTCCTTGGTTATGTAGTGAAGAGAGCACCTCTTTTTAAGGATGTGTTAACATACAGTTTAAATCTGCTTTGAAATAGTATGTGAGAATCGAATATAAACAACAGGGGGAAAAAGAAAATACACAACAAAAAGAAAGGATTACTCTATCAGTCAACAAGACAAAGCAGGTATTTACCTTGCTGAATTGTCACACTGCTTTTTGCTCTTGCATTAGGCTAAGCAGTCTCAAATTCATTATTTGAGGGCTGCAAATTTCAATAAAACAAAAAAGACAGAAAAGCTAAATGTATACATTGCTTTCAGTACTACTGCTCAAGTTATCTTGAAGGGCAGCCCAGGTTTGACCCTCTAGCCATCTCCTACCTACTGAGTTAAAAAGCCCTAGACTGACTTTCAAGACACAGCTATAATCCTAACTATTGTGCATTAAAGGCGGTGCTCTTTATGGTTAGTTCGTAATGCATTCCACTTCATAGGAACTTCAATTTAAAGAGTAGCTGGGCAAAAGCAGCTCCCGGGGCAAGACATCCTTCTTTATTATTGTTTGGCCTATGGGTTCTGTCTAAAAAACCAACCAAACAAAAAATCCTGTCCTCAGTCTTAAACTATGATTTACTCAGAAAGAGTTTTTGTTAACAAACCTATTTCTAGTTTATGACTAGGAGCTGCTTCCACTGAAATAGCTGCTAAAACTCCTGCTGACTTGAAACATGCAGCATCTTGCCCTTCATAAGAACACAATGCCATCCAGTTTCACTGACTCTGTGGAAGGCCAACCTGGGTTTCAAAAGGACCAATTTCACTTTTGTCATTACATTCATGTGCCCATGAATGAGAAGGTGACTGAAAGCAAGCAGCATGGATTTACTAAGTGTAAACGATGTCTGACCAGCCTGGTTGCCTCTTATCATAAATTCACTGGAGTTGTGGAGGAAGAAAGAATAATTCATTTTATTTACCCTGACTTTGGCAAGACTAAATACATGCAATATTTTATCACAATATCTTTCATACAAGTTAGGAACTTGTAGTCTCTATGGGTGAAATAATCGATCAATAAAAAATATCTAAGTGATCAGGCTTGGCGTGCCATGGTTAATGCATTTTATGGTGCCTGAAGGCCATAAACAAGTTGTTGTGGTTTAAGAATGATGTTCCCCAACTTAGTGCTGCCACCGAAACTGCTCCAGCACTTGCTCTTCATTCCCGCTCCAGCTGGAAGCACAAAAGTCAAAGATAACAGGTGGAGATAAGAACAATTTACTGCAAACAGCAATGAGACAAGAAAATTTAAAAAAAAAAAAAAAAAAAGTAACAGCAATGATACTAATAGCAAAAGTGTAAAAAGAGAGGGTGATTTACATGCAAAATGCTCACCAAGCCCAGGACAATGAAAACTAATGGTGGACAGACCCTCTGCCTTCCATGCTTTCCCCACAACTGGAAAGGAACACCCTTGCTTCCTGAAAATGAGAGATTCCTTTCCCTGGGCCCTGGCAATGATGTAAGATGGTATAGAATAAGATTAGGGTATTGGCCATGCCCACCCATCTCCAGGCTGTGGCTATGGGATGTGGTGCTGAAAGGAAAGCAGTGAAAACGTGAATTACCTGTAGTGCTGAATCGCAGCCCTTGTGTGGACACTGCCATGGGCAAAGGAGCAGCCCGGGGCAACACCAACCTGGCCAAAACTCTTGAGCCCAGCAGAACTGAGCCGAAAGGAGTGCCGTGGAATGGAAAGCAGAAGCAGCTGCAGGGCTGACCTCCAGCACAGCAGAGCAGTAGAAACAGCAGCTTAGGCACCTGAGCAGAGCCCAGTGGAGTGGTGATGTAATCTAATAGGATGAGTAGCTTTTGGAGAGCTTGTTTGTCATTGATTTTTTAGTGTTTTGGGTTAAGGGGGTGGAAAACACTATCCATGGGAGCCCCCTTGCCATCTTGCCTTTATTCTTGACTGTCACATGGGTTGCACATGGGAATGGTCACCGTATTTCCTTTGCCTGGGGAAGCTACTGGACGTGACCTACGGGGACTGTACGACATCTCATTTTTGTTCCTGGTGGTGAATACCTCTTTTAGGGTAAAATATCTTCTCTCTTCGCATACTTCTGGTATTACAGTTTCTATTGTGCATTTCTTATTCCACTGCTTTCTGTTTTCAGTAAGTTATACCTCAACCCATTGTCTCTATTTTTGTCCCTCCCACACCAGAAGTGGGGCGAACAGGAAGTGGCTTACTTGGAGTTTAATTTCCTGCTGGTGTTAAACCACCATAGTGGGAAAGACATGGCTTCAATGAGGAGGGTATCCTAGTATCTAGAGAGGTCATTCAGGAAAAAATCCAGGCTCTTGATAGCAGTGTGTACTGCAAGGAAGAGACCAAACAGGCACAAATTTAAATAAGAGAGGCTCAGACTGCATATAAGGAAAAGTTTTTTCACAGTGAGGACACTCAGTTGTTAAAACAAGGTGTCCAAGAGAGCCTTTTCATATTCCATCCCTGGAGGTTTTCAAGTCCTGACCAAAACAGTCTTAAGTAACCTGGCCTGACCTACCTGGTTCTGCTCTGATCAGGAGATGTCCTGAGGTCTTTTTCAACATAAATTAGATCTTGAAATATGAATGCAGTAAAACAAGGGTAGACAAAGCAGGATAGGAGGAATTGCATGTCAAAATAAAGTGAAGCTGAAGCAGTGAAAACATAACCAAGAAGGCATTTAATAGACATTCTTTAGAAGTCAGGCATACAAGTCTCATCTTCATAGGCCTTGTTTGAAAAGTTTCACTCTTGCATACATGAAAGGCTTCCTGCTCCCCAGTCTTCCTTCTTCCATCACTAGGGATGCACCTTTGACAATCAGAGGATTACAGAGTCTAGCAGCTGTGATTCTTACTGACAAATTGAGTCCTCTGACTGACATGCACAAATCAGTAATTTTATCACAAGTTCCTCATTGCAGTAGGGACTGTCTTTCCAAATATTTCATGACAAAATCCCTTAATAACTATTCTGCAAGATCCCTGAATAGGACAGGCAGCTAATCAATTAAACAAAAAGCTACTATAAGAAAAAACAACTTTAAGGGATTAGACCTGAACAGTGCTTCCAAGCATTACCTTGTTGAGGTTTGATCTCTGTTAACTCGATTCACACACGCAAGTGTGAAATTGCTGTCACAAAGGAACTCTCCTTTAATTCCTCAGTGCTTCGCTTTGTAATCATAGAACTGTTTCAAACGTGGAAAGAATGTCACAGAATGAATCATGTTGGAAAGGACCACAATGGAACATCTGGTCCCACTTCCCTGCTCAAGCAGGGTCATCTTAGAACACATGGCACAGAATTGCATCCAGATGATTCTTGAGTATGTCCAGTAAGGGAGACTCCACAGCCTCTCTGGGAAATCTGTTCCTGTGCTCAGTTACCTGCAGAGTAAAGAAGTTCTTCCTCATGTTCAGGTGGAACTTCCTGTGCATCAATTTCTACCTGTTGCCTCTGGTCCTATTTCTTGGCACCACAGAGCAGATACTGGATCCATCCTCTTGACACCCTCCCTTCTGATACTTACAGACATTAAGGAGGTCCCCTCTCAGTCATCTCTTCTTAAGGCTCAACAGTCCAAGTTCCCTCAGCCTTTTCTTGGAAAATAGATGGTCCAGTTCCCTGTTCATCTTTGTAGTCCTCTGCTGGAGCTGCTCCACAAGCTCCTTGTCTCTCTTGTACAGAGGAGCCCAGAATTGGACACAGCACTTCCCAGGGAGCTGGGAAGAGGGGCAGGATCACTGCTCTTGACCTGTTGGCAGTGTGCATCCCCAGTGCATGCCGAGCTGGACTGTGCTGGAGCCAGTGAAGGTCCCAAGCAAAGGGGTAGTCCTTGGGGTCATCCCTGCTCATGTCTGTCACACACTGGAGGACAGACAGACAATGCTATCAGACTTAACCCTGCAAGAACTCATGCAGGCTCAGTCAGGCTTCACAGAATTGTTGTGACTGCCATCTCTCTTAAAATGTTTTGTTCATGGAGAACAGCAATAACCCTCTTGAAATGGACACAGGAGAGTGCCTCCATGACTGTCAGAATTGGTACTTTTCAGAGAGAATAGAAAATTATTCTTTTCTTAGTGATCTTGTCTGATCATGAAGGCAAGATACTTGAAAAACACTTTGACAAGTAAAAAGTTTTCATATCTTGCAAGTATCTTCATGTTATTGGATCTTTTTCACTATTATCCTGCATTTTCCCTTTGATATGCTGAGATGGTTTTGTTTCTAGTCTCTCAAAAGTTTATTTCTCCTTTTTAAACCACTTCCACATACAAACGCCTATTTAAAAAACCTCCACAATATTCTGTTTACTATAGAAACATGTAACTTTTTAAATTGAAATTGTAATGGCTTACCCCCAAAAGCTGTTTCAAGCTCCCACTCCACCTTTCTTCAATTCATTTTCAAGTTTTTTCAATTATTCTGTCTTGAAATTATGATCAATAAAACTGTCTTATAAAAAGTTAGAATTGCACTTCTAAGGTTTCTTTCCTTTTATGATAACAACAAGAAAAATACTCTTGTAAAAGTAGAATAGTTCATTCAATCATCACTGAGATCAGGGTGTTTTCTATGTTGCATGTTCCAATACTGTTCATTTAGTTGTTTAGTATCATATGCTTGACAAAGATTTTATAGATGCAGAAAATATATTTCCATCATTCACACAGCATAAGTGTTAAGCAGATGGCAAAGTTTCACAGATGCCAGGTAGCTGTTGCAAAATTAAAAATCATGGGGGATTTCCACACCATACACTGTTGAGTAGCTTTGGCACAGTTCAGAATATAAGATAAGGGTATTTGAAGAGAAAAGGTAAGTGCCTGGGTGGAGTATGTAGGTACCTAGAATGCAGGTGTTTTAGTTGGAGGCCAATTATGCCATCTGAATGTCTCCACAATGTTACAAAAGTGTTTCAAAACACTGCTAACCTCAGGAAGGTATTTCTGTTTCAAGACATGTTTAGGCATGAGGATGACTATTTCATGAAATAAGGGTAATAAAAACAAAGAAACAGCTCATGCCCTTTTTCCAACTAATTCACATGTAGAACCACAAAAAAGTATCTTGTCCACAACTATTGCCAACTATTTAAGAGAGGGGTTGATGCATCTTTTAAAGGTATGAAGTTATTTTTTTAATCTCTAAAACTCTAAGCACAGGCGAGCAAAAATAAGTAAGAGCAAATCCATATTCATCTCACCTAGGTAGACTTGAATTCTTCATACCTGTTGATGCCTAAATGCATCAAAACCCTCATTTGTGCAAATCCCTAACAATTTCAGTAGTGAGACAGAGGAAGCTCACAGGAGGAGAGCCAGGCATCTGTTCTTCTAACCTGGGCAGTCCCTGGCACTGTACCCTTTTTAAGGCTGACTGAAATCCAGAGGTAGATTTAATGTCTTCAGAATGTGATCTTTGACAGCATCATCAGGCAGCAATTATCAAATGCATCACTCAAGCCCATCTGAAAAGTCTTTTCTGGGCACAGTCTGTAGGCAGCAGACTGTGCCCAGCAAGTTTATACATGAGCATGCGCTTAATCATCAAAATTCAAGTTGGTCAGTTTAGCATTAATTAAGTTCCACATTTCATTGTAGCAGATGCACATGCATTGCCACTGGTCAGCGAGGGCAGTGAAGAGTTTCGGGTTTGCTCTGATATGCTGGGTGAGGAGCCTGGAAGAATTTACCCTCCTAGTTACTCACCTTCAGGGTAACTCCTTCAGGGTAACTCCTCCCACTCTTACTGGAATAACTGGAGAGAGGGAAGAAGAGGCTATTGGGAACTCTGATTTCATTTACTAAACCACTGAAATAAAATGGAAAATACGGTTTCACTTCCTAATGGAAGGCTGCCCACTACAATCTGTGGAAAAAATAAACACAGAATCACAGTCTATGAACACTGATGTGACTTTAAGCTATTTGGAAGTAACAATACTTTATCACTTCCTTTCTGCAAATTTATAAAAGACATCCTTTTTCAACCACAGCCAGACTGCTGATGAGTTAAACACAAAGGTAACTTTTACCTTCAAACAACTATAAATGTAATATTGCAGGCATCTTCTTTTTGAGAAGACTGGTTTTTAAAATGATGCATGAAAATATTTTTTAAAAAAACCTAACGCTCTGTGTTGTCATTTTCATTTGCAATCATTAAAGTTAACTCAAATTTTGAAGCTCTTCACTGATGGTTAAATGTTATGTCATACTAACTTGATGAGGTTGAGGAACTTTGTGATGAACAACAACAGATCAAGAGTGTTGGCAATAATCTTTAGCAGAAGTGGGAAAAAAACCCCACTAATGATCCTGGTAGAATTGAAACTTTTTCTTTAGTAGAAACACTTCAGACTGTGCCTTATTTGATGTCAAAATCAGAGTTCAGGAGAAATTGCTAGTTGCCTTTTATTATCAAAGTAATTGGTACATATTGTTTACAGAATATTTATCAATGCTCCCATTTTACAGTGCACCATCATGAGAGAGAGCAAATACAAAATATAATATACATTACTAGCAATTTTGAAGCGTTGTTTTGGCACTAGATAAATAATAGGCTATTACACAACAGCAAAAATAGGTGTAATATATCAAAATCCCTGCCTAACGCTTACAAACCTTCATAGCTACAGGAAAAACACAGCACCCAGACCTGACTCACTCAGAGGTCCAGCTGGGGAGGTAAATCTATTCTTTCTGCAGCTGAAACACTTCACCGCCACTTTGCAGAAGTTTTTCACTTGGTATGTGCATCTGCACTTGGGCCTCGGACATCTCATTCTGCTTGGGTATCCTGGCAGAGCTTAGAGGCTACAAAAGAGCATAAGACACCTGAAGTATGATGCAAAGTACCCCAAAGCTTGGCTGTTTTCCACGACAAATAGTGCAAATCTGTAGTAATGGATGACATAGAATCTGAAACCCAAGGTAGTTCCATGCTTTATATTTTGGGTACTGCACAGACAAAATATGGTTTTGACACTGTGAACAGCTTAAACACTACACGCCCCCCCCCTTATTCTGAGACTGGTACAGATGAGCCACATGTTTAATTTCCATGAGCTGAGCAGACCAGAAAGGGCTCTGCATTTCAAATGAGAAGCAGTGCTGTATCGCCACGGTGCTGTGTGCTGAACACAAGCCTCTCACTCACTTCCATTCACTCCCTTCATATATCAGGGGGACAGCAAGGAAAGAAAAAAAATTTAAAATACATGCCCAACTATTGCCTCAAACAACAAGAGAGCACCTAGAATACTTACTTTGTTAAAGTGAGCCTCTTCCTTAAGTAAAAAGCTATCCATTTGCCAGCTTGTCATAAGCAGCTGCCAGAGGAAGGCAGTACTTCTGACAGTAAATATTCAAGCAGAACTAAGCTAATCCTATCTACAGCTACCTATATGCATATAAAAGAAATCAAGAACTATTCCTTTCCCTTTCAATGAGTCAAAAGAAGGGGCACTGGACTGGATCCTTGAAGTCTGTTGCAAAACTTTATTCAATATCATGTAGAGCTAAAAAGGCTGAGTTGTGTACTTTGTTTGACCATAGATGAACTGCCTGGTTTTAATAAGTGCTAAACACCTGCAGCTTTTATACAAGTGGAGACTGTCTTTGACAATAAATGCATAATTATCAAAACAGCAGCATATCTGGAATATCAATATGATGAGCTAAAACCCTGCCCAATTTTAAAAAGCCACGTTCACTTAGTCAATGCTCTGTAAGTACATAAAAGGATTACACTAAACCAGATGTTATTTACCCAATAGATCCATTTCATTTATTGCCTCTGTGGCTCCTTAGCCCAAGAAGGGAAGTAATGAATTGAGGGCACATGAGCATGCCAACTTTCCCAATTTCCATGACTTTCAATAAAAAGAAATTTGATCTCCTCACAACTTTTGTTTTCAGACTTTTCCAATCTTCAACTTTATGTAAATGCAGAATTACTCCAGAGGTAGCAACTGTTATGAGTTCATACCAGGCTAACTGGAAACTCTTCTGTTTTTCTTTTATAATCAGAACATCTGAAAGTAAAATGTAGTTCTTTTTTTCTTATATGAGACATATATAATTTAAAAAGCTCTGCACTTATGAAAAATATGTAATTAAAATTATAATGAAAACACATAAAGAAAATGTATTCTCTGGCTTTGAAAAAAGTATGAGAGTCTGCAAGTATATTCAAGTAGGGAGCCATTCATTATTACCCTGGATAATATACAAATATTGAGACCTATTTCATCTAAGGCTTTTCATCCAATGATTTCAATCATTTCCTTTGGAAAACTGCAGGGAAGATAAAATCTATTTTATAGCAAAAACATAGACAGTATACAAGTATTTACAGAGGCTGCCTCCGAGAATAGCTGGAATTCCAGAAACTCTCACAAAATGGAAAAGAAACCAAAAATATTGAAAAGACATTTTCAAACGTTGCAAGAAAAAGGCCAACATAGTCAACATTGAAATCTTGAAGTGGCTATGCCTGTGTACATAAGTTAATTAAAGGAAACAGGCACTGAGTTTCTTCCCACTCCACCTTTAGAAGAAGCAACTGCATATTGCAAATTGTCCTGCCTCTTGCTCACAGTGGTATGAAGTGCAAACAAAGCATCTCTTGGCAACCTGGAGGAGACAGAGGTCCAGCTCTCTGTACTGGGAACCTCCTGCTGCACACACTCTGCCAGTAAGAGCATTCCTCTAGCAAGGGCTGCAGCCACCTGCCCGTCCACGGGTTCCCCTAAGCCTTAGGGGCAGGTGTCACCTCACACTGGCCTCAGACTGTGCATGAGTTGGCAGATGTCCCAGACCAAGCATCTCCAAACTTAGCCTACCCTTCTTTTACCCAAAGAAATGCTTAAAGATTCCTAGAAACATAAAGAAGAATAGAAAACAGCATTTAAATTATTTACCACCCTGATGCTTGTGATTCTACATGAAAAACTGCCTTTTTCAGCATTGTAGAATTGTATTTAAAATTCATTGTACTGGCAGTGTTGTTCATAAATCCCAGAAGGAGTCAGCCAGTAATATCCAACACACTAAGATGAGAATATTCCCCCAAATGTCTTTGACTTTCCAAAGTTACTGGCAGATTGTTATTGAGAAGAACATGCAAGAGGGCTTGGGTAAAGCACTTGGGTAAAACATCTATTTATAGGCTCAGGGTCAGTTCTGTGAATAAGCACAATGAAATGCTGTGCTCACCAGAATTTATTACTTTATTCCAGAAAAAGTTGATGTGAGTGGGCAAGGGGAACACTAGGGGAATATTCTCTCATCTGCAATAGAACTTATTGCATACTATTTCTTTCTTTCTTTTTCCTTTTTTTTTTTTCCTTAGGACAGAAAGATTTAGGTCAGGAAATATTGTTCATGGAAAACAGCTAGTTCATTTGCAAATCCTCCTTGGAATGCACATGCTCTTGGCAGGTTAACATTTGCCTAAAGGGGTCTCTGATGAGGAGAAACAAGGACTTCTGGTTCCATCAGAGCCAACCCCTTAGCAGTAGCCTAGATCAACACACAGCCTTCAGAGACATGAAAACAAAAGCATCCCCTCAAAACAATAAATAAAATGGGGGGCAGGGGGGAAGAATACTGGTAGTGTGTGTATGTGGGGGAGAGCAACAATAACAACAAAACCACCACACACAAACAAAACTGCTAAACCCCATGCAAGAAATCGTGTCAGTTTCGACTATGGTTTCTGTTTTGTTGGGGGATTTTTAATGGTGAAGTATTTTTATTTACCTGCATGGTAGGGCAAACTTCCTCTCTCAGGATTCAACCTCCAAGTTAGCAGTTGCTCTTTCGAGAACTTTTACCTTCTTGCTCCCTCTAGTGCTCCAAGAAAACCTGCGCAATTTTACACAGTCCTGACGAGAGTGTTTTTCTCATTATTTCCTTTCCCATCACGAGCAACCAAAGCAACTTGATAGGAAAGGACCAAGAATGAATTTATTATGGCAATAATAAATGTAAACCTTCACTTGGCACGCTGCTGCGTAATCCAAACTGTTGTAACGTCCTTTCTGTTGCTCAGATTAGTATGGCTAATCTTTTGCAGACAAAGCAATATTCGGATTTGAGAAAAGAAGTTCAAATATGCACATCACTACAACTGCTTTTGAACGCTTTTTGACATTGATGGCATAGACCCAAGTTGTGATAATCAATTAAACATTCCTATTACCAAAGGAAAAAAATTGGTCTACATGTTTTACTTAGTAACTTGTCTGCTTCATGGTGCAGATCCATAAAGCTAGCCACTCCCCACTTCACGCGAAAAAGTCAAACAAATTTCTAAGCTTAAAGGAAAAGCCTACTTCCACTTGCTGTCACCATCAACATTCACAGCCCTACAGACTGCTTGAGATGGCAACAAGCCTGAACCACTAGATTTTACATGAGAAACAGTGCAGCTACATTTGCACAGGACAGCAAGTAACAAATTCATACTATTCCCCAAACACAGCTCAACACACTGACTGCCCATAACTGCAATCAACCTAATACAGTGCTGCTCCCAGGCACCTCAGTGGAACAAGTTTAAGTCTGAAATGCCAAGTTAGCAAGACAAGACAGTGATAATTAGCTTCCTGAGGAGTAGAAGTACTTACAGTATAGGCATCTGCAGAATCTGCTGTGCTAAATGTTATTCTGTGATCCAAACATGGGCAGAGCCTAGAAAACTAGTACTTCTAGTGTTTCCAGTCTGACTTTTGCCAGCGGCAAGCTAGAAACATCCCCGTGGCAATAAAATGTAATGAGACCAAGTCCTCTTCTGCTGCCCCTGCAAAATCCTCCTGCCACTGTTTAAATTAGAGATGGGAAAGAGCAAAGTCCTCGCTTCTCATAGTTTTCAAAGACATTTTTTAAAGCTATTTTTGCTACTCACAGGAATACCATGGATCAGAAAGATATTGAAAGGAAACCTTTTCTTCTCTTTTTTTTTATTATATCTAAAAATTACTGTGTCAAACTTGCCATAGACAACAGAGGTCTTAATATATAAATGTTATTTCAAGTTCCCATGTCAAATCAACTGTCACAGTCTTTAATGATACATCAAGGGGCCAGCATTTTTTGCTTGCATGACTTCAACTGAAATTCTGTCTCCTTCACTATTCTATGAGCCTAAGTCTTCAAAGGATGACTTATGCCAACTGCTATGTAGAAGGAAAAATTATAACAATGAATACTGGAGAAAGTTTTAGCTACATGACTAATGCTAATACAATGACAGATGCTTTTGAAATACAGGTGTACTTTTTGAGAAATCAGCTCAAAACATTTTAAATGGTCCACATAATTCAGTCTTAACAAACAAAGTCATATTCCCTTCTTCAGAAAATCAATTCAATGTGAATCGAGAAAATGAGTCATCCTTGTTTTCTCCAAGTCTTTAATGTTTCAGGCTGCTCAGAGTTTGGTTTCAGATCAAAGCAAGGTAAAAGTGAATTAAAGATTCTTCTAATCTGTTATTCATATCTGATTAAAATATATTTCCTTTTACCTATTGCATAATGTGTCATATATTTTGTTTTATTGTGTTTTGGCAAGAAAATGGAATACAATATGTTTGACGAAAATGAATTTTTATTCAAATTTAGTAAATACTTTATCTGCACTCATGTCAAAACACATAAAATCTCTAAAGAGGTAAATAAATAAGATGGAACAATCATCAACATATCTGGCACCAAAATAAATGTTTATATTTAGTTGAGCAAATTTGTACGGTAAAAAATAATAAAAATTTCAAAAGCATCTAGGGGATTAATTGTCATTTAGGAAACCGTAAAAAAAAATACGCTTAACATAATTTTAAAAGATCTGCTATTTTGTTTTAAAAACTTCACAGCCATAAGTATTTTCTGCATCCACCCCAAATCAACACAAAACAAACAAACAAATAAGAAAAGAAGCCCCAAAAAACAGGAAGAAGAATAAGAAAAAAACTCAAAGAAGATTGGCTTGTATTTCCCTGGTTTCTTATCAAAGACTATTTGCTATTTTTAGTAAAAGACAACTGTTGATGCTTTTGAGTAAATAAATTTCCATAATTGCAGTCAAGAGGGCCCTATAAAAAGAACATACTTCAATAGATGGAAAGTCCAGTAAGGGTTTTTCCTTTTTCCAAAAAAAACAATAGGGAAAAACCTCTATTATATCCTGCACAGTTACAGTACTGTCTTTGCAATGCCACTAATTGACATAAATGCTTCTGCTGGAAGAAACTGGATGGAAGGACAGGTCCTTCCTTGTTCTCATGTTCCCTGGTATATTGCCATTGTTCAGAGGCATTTCTCAGTCTATTTTACACCTAGTGTAGTGCCTTTTCTGGGCAGGTATTGTGTTTGAGATGGCTCTTGCCATCTGACTTTGCCTTCATAACATAATTGACTTGGACTGCTGCACCCACTCTGGGCTTCATTAATGCCCAAGGGCAACATCTAAATGTACTATTTTCTTTTATGTCACTTTGCATTATTGTGATCTCAATCAGTGTCATAGCTGTTTTATATGCTGCTTGGCAGCACAGGCAGGAACTTCAGCTACTGGGGTCACCTTGCATCATTTTGTGTATGTCTCCATGTCCCAGTCAGTTCAGAAGGAAAGGGTGGACCTGAGGACACCAGTCAGACTGGCAACTGCAGTCCCACCTATATCAGTATCAGAAGATTCAAATATTGAATGGAAAAAAAATATTCTATAGGTGATTTCCCAGCTCTGTTTGGACCCACTGAAAAAGCCCTAAAATCTGACCATAGCTTTGGAGACACTTTTACTGTTTGGATCTTGGTTGTGTGAACAAGGACCTCTCAATGAGACATCCACATTTTTCACTACTTTCAAAATTACATGGAGAAAGGCTGGTAGTCAAATTCAGTATTTTACCCCAGCACATGAAACCAACTAAAATTTTAAATTACAGAGTCAACAAAAATTAATTGCCAAATGCCCTCCATAAATTTTACAACTTATGAAGCATGTTTGAATGCCAGTACTGACTAGGCACATAGAGCAAATCTCACTCTCACTCCTGAATATTGAATATTGGCTCAAATAGACTCAAAACTTGCTTTCTTGAATATTATCTATTGTTTTAAACAGTTGCTGTTCTTGTGAACACAGCTACTAGGAAACAGTCTTTAATAAATATATTTTGGAAATACTACAGAAGTGTCTGTTTTCTTTCATGTCTTCCTGAACCAGGTGTTTTTCACCTGACACCTACCGATGCACTCTTTGATGGAAGACATGGAACTGTTGGAGCAAGTCCAGAGGAGACCCATGAAGTTGACAAGAGTACCAGAGGACCTCCCCCTAAAAGGCAGGCTGAGAAAGTTGTGGTTCTGCAGACTGGAGAAGAGAAGGTTGTGTGGAGACCTCATAGCAACATTCCAGTAGCTGAAGGGGGCCTACAAGGGGTCTACTCTTCATCAGAAACGGTAGTGATGGACCAAAGGGAATGGTTTCAGACTGAAAGAATAGGTTTAGATTAGGTATTAGGAAGAAATTCTTTACTGTGTGGGTGGTGGGCACCAGAATAGGTTGCCCAAAGAAGCCATGGATGCCCCATCCCTGCAGGTTTTCAAGTGTGGCTTGAGTGTGGCTCTGAGCCACCTGGTCTAGTGGAAGGTGTCCCTGTCCATGGCAGGGGGGCTGGACAATATTTAAGGTCCCTTCCAAACCATTCTATGATTCTAAGATGCCAGATAAGAGCAAGTGTGAGATCACCAGATTCACTGGTGATAACCTACTGAGTAGGGTAGAAGCAAGACATCATCAATGTCTTTGTACTCTCTGAGAGTATTAAATTTATTTAGAGAAAATTCTCTGATGATTTAGCAGGAGTGAAACAGAAAAAATCCCAACTGTTCAGTACTCCCTAAAATGACAATTTAAGGGAAGCTTTTTGCATCCAACATCTGGCAACCACTATAGTGAGCAAAAGACAAAACATCTACCGGGGAAACATTTTCCTCAGGTGTTGAGGCTATTTCAGCTGGGATCTATTTAAAGACCTGTGTAACACATAGTACCAAAAAACCATGAAGTGAGCTGTCACTTGATAGCAAGGGGTAAAAGCCAAAGCCTGAAAACACTGATTGATAAGAATCTACTAAAAGAAGAATAATCTTGAGCAAAGTCCTAGCAAATGCATACTTGGTGCAGACAAAATCTCATCCTTCGTGAAAACTTATGGCAGTTTCTCTGCTACATCTGTATATGTGCAGACACAGGTATTTATAAGGGAGCAAGGCTCATAACAAGAAACTTTTCAGTTCTTCCTGCAGTCAATACCTCAAAGCAGTTAAAAAGAGGGCTCTTTACACTTTGTAGGAACATGCACCCTTCAGGTACTGAGTCACAGAGTCTGCTGTTAGTCTCCATCCCTAAATCCAGACAAAAAGCAGATCTTCAGTGCTCCTGCTATTCTCAGGTGAAGGTTGTGGGTTAAAGCTAAACCTATCCATTTCAAAACTAGAAATATATAATTATAGACACCTTCATTTGCACTTTGATTTAAGGTAGAAGTCAATATAGTATGCGCAAAGAACAACTTATTAATTTCTAAAATATTTCTGTAGAGACTATTTTCAAAATTGACTTTAATATTTTATATATAGAAATACTTAAATACTTCTATGTTACCCAGTTGCTGGACATCCAGAAAATCTATTTTTAACTGCACAGCTTGCAAAGACCTCACAATATAATTTAATGCATTAACTTTTATTACCAGTTCATCTAAAACATGTGGGCAGTAAAAAAAAAGAGACTAATAAATGACCAGCATGTAAACAGTCTCAGCTCTGGGCCATAAATAAGCACTTTCAGCATGTAGCTAGCCACTGACAAGTGCCATTTCTAATAATCACTAAGTTAAATTTGAAAGGGAAAATAAACCCCAAAAATACAACACTGTATTTGTGTATGCTGTGTATGACCTTGATTCTTACCTTTCACATACTGAGAATACTCTCTTAGCTAGATTTGACCTATTTTGTATTCACACATTGCTAACAGAATTATTTATAATACCAGACTTCTAAGAAAACATTGTCAGGTTTTCCTTAGTGGACAATTATCATTAGCTACAAAGTATTAGATGACCACAACTCCTCAGCTAGATCATTACATGCATATTCCATTTGATTCAGCATAAATGTCACATGCTCCATCACTCTCACCCTTAGCTATAATTATTAAAGTGTTAAGAACCAGTTCTCAATAAAGTCTAAGGAAAAAAAACACCTTGGGTCTGGTTATTGCATGTAGTCAGGTAAGTAGAGTAAGAATTAAGAGTGATATAAAAATGGTATATAGAATAAAGTTTGCATTTCTCTGTTTCAGCAAAAGATAAAGTAGAAAGTGTTTCTGATACTTTTCTTGAATTACATGCATTACACTTTATTATTAACCAGCATTTATTGCCTCAGTGGAAGGGTGAAAGACTCCTGTTTGATCTTACCTTATACCACAGCATGTTAGAGGATCCTACCTTTTCCTGCTGGGCACCTCACAGCCAGTTAATCCCAAAACACTTCTTTAAATTGCCCATGGCATGAACAGGCAGCAAAATTAAGTATGTATGGTGTTCATGGTTGGAATAAATCAGCTGCACATGGGAATCTCACCTATTGACTTTTGCTTATATAGCTTGTATTTCCTTTTATCTCCATTAGTATTTCGTGGAAAGCAGATATGAACCTTGGTTCTTTGATCAGCCTGAGCTGAAGATGTGCATACACCTCTACAGTGCAGACTCTGATCATTGTTTTTACAGGGCCTTTGTGAAAGGAGTCAGAATTTATCCCAGCACATAATTTCAAGTAGCCATAGGCATGAGGGCACTGCTGGAGCAATGTTCACCATGATAGAAGAGTTTCATAAAGAAGAAAGATGCTTTGATTTCTTTCAGTGATCCATATCATTATTCAGCATGGAGAATTAATCTGCTAAACCATTCAGCAATACCTGGCCTGTTGATAGCAGCAGATTGCTGCTTTCTGTGCAAGGATGAGACAGCAGTGATTTCTGCTCTGTACCTGGTGCCCACCCCCATCACACCTGCAACAGCATCAGCTCTACTGTAACGTAAGGATCTAAAACACAACTCAGGAAGCATTTTCTCTTAGCTGTTGTAGGTCTGAGCTAGTCAGCCCTCAATCACTTCAAGTAGGATATTTTTGCTGCTAGCTTTGATCTCCCTATTCTTGAGCAAGAAAAACTGAAAATGCTGACATAAAAAGATTAGGTCATATTAAACTGAATCAAAGAAAGTGTCAGCTTTACTGCTTACTAGGAGAAGACCGGGAAAGCAATATTCTTACCTAAGCTGGGTTTGGACAGATCTAGTTGAGAAGTTCCAGTAAGAGTCAGATTCAACTTCCAAATTTATGAGATTCCAGACCCCAGTGATTCAAATTTCACAAGGGCAAGAAAGCTCAAAAGGCACCCAATTCCTTTGCTGAAAATCACATTATACATCTTGCACTACCCTGGGCAAAATATATCATCTGTGGTCATGACTGAACCAAACTGGAGAAATAAGTTCTTTCTTTCCAGAAGAAAAATCTGTACAGAAATTTAATATGCAGCTATATTCAGCCATATTCAAAGTGATAATCTGTGAGTTTTCCCATCCTGCCCACTACTACCATCACCACACTAAACCTCCACTGAATTTGTGATACTTTGATTAAAGCTTCAGAGCCATGATTTATTTTTGGTCACATCGTTCTATAACTGTACGAAAATTAAAAGAGGGCCTGAAACAATCTGCTCAAAGGTTGGCCAAAGCCCTTCTTTTGACTTAGGCAGTGGAACAGTCCCTTAAAAGTATGAATATCATCTTCCCAGTTTTGGTGTTCAGCAATTCAGATATTCGATTGCTTTTGTAATTTTGAGCTTAATTCTAATTTATCATTCAGGGTGAAGGGCTTACTTTCATAGTCAGAGAAATTTCCAGCTGAAATAAAATGAAACTTTCCTAACAAGAATCAGACAAGAGAAATATTGCTTAAAATCCTTAGCTGTGTTTCATTCCAAATCAAACACGTATCTCTTCCAGAAGAAGAGATATTTCTTCATGAATTATGAATTCGAGGATTCTTTCATCATTAATGCATAATTGACCTTTTCTGTCCAGATTCCTAGTTTTGTGATTTATTTTGATAAATAAATAAATAAATAAATAAAAATCTTCAAAATACTTTTGTTGAAACTTGCATACTTTTAGAAATGCCACAAGTGTAAGAAAGGGAAAATATCCTCAGAGAGAGAACCTAGTACACTGGCACTCAATTAGATTTTGACCTTCCTCACCCATAAAGGATTGGTAGACAGACATTGTTTGCTACTTGCCTGAATTAAATTGGGTCTCCTGAGATGCATATGAAGTAATTTTAAAAAAGAAAAACACTGTTAACTGAATTTACTCAACCATCAATCTGAAGCAAACCTTATTTACTGTATTCATCTATTAAACTAACATAATCTTTCACATTTTAATCAGAAAAAAGTGACATTTAATTAGTGTTACACAGCCAAGCCTTGAAGAAGCTCCCCTATCTGAGCACTCAGCTAGGCTACCATTTTTCAGTCTCACCACAGTCAGTCTTGTACGCTTTTATGCTTCCCTTGGTCGAAGCAAACTGCAGGACTGTTTTATTAATTCAACTGCCTGACACCCTTCCTCAGCAGGAATAAGCACTCTTTTCGTAATTTCATACAAATCTCCTTTTTATACACCTTTTGGCTTAACTGCCTTACACTGCAAGGACTGGCACCATCTCCTTTCCCAAATCCCTAAATTTCCTTGAGTATATTTCATTTTTTGTTAAGGATTTATGATAGTTGAGACAGAGATATTAGTTTATAAAAACAAAAAAAAAAACCCACAAAAAAACCCCAAAGAAAATAAATCAGTCATAGTATCAACAATCTAAAGATCTAGACATACCAACAAAATAAAAAAGCCAAAATCTGTGTGCATCTGAGTGCCATACCTTTCCCTCTATTTTTTTTTTTCGGCTAAGCAAGAGCTATAGAAATGTTCTTCTGCTGAGTGGTCTCAGACTATGACTCAGAGATCCTTGGCTCTTTCTTGAACACTTAGTTTCTTCCATCCTTAGGTGCTGAAATTAAACAGTCTTCAATGAAGGCATATTTTTGTTTCTGCCCAAGTTTCCCACATCCGCCTTCTTTTTACTTTCATGTCCACTACTTGTCTCACACTCTTCTTTGTAAAATTGACCTTTTTATTTTTTTTTCTAGTTGGAGACCTCAGAAGCCTTCCACCCCCAGCCTTATGCAGAAAGTAAAGACAACTGTTTTCACATCAAATATGGCCATCTCATTGTGCTATGGCATTTCTACCACAGTGGTGGCTGGTGGGGTTTAATGGTTCTTAGGTGCTTTGGGTCTTGAGGAGCTTGGAAGAGTCCTGATATTAGGCAGCAGGCTGTATACACCAAGCCACTCTCACAATAAAAACACTCATAAGCTCACTCACTCTGACCCATATGTACATCCAGACAAAGCCTGTAAATCATCAGGGGTTTATTTATTTTTCAAGGACTTAATTTCAGTTTTATAGAAATAGGCAACCTGAATTTCTGATTTTAAAAAAGCATAATGGGCCAAAGCAGCACAAACAAATCAAGCCTCAATAAACAGTCTTCTGAGTCAGCTTGCAAAGCCTAAAACACAAATATATATTTTTTAATATTTCATCATTGTACAGCAGGGAATTATAGCAGCAGCACAGCAACACTGGCCATTTAAAATCATATTTTTCCATCTCCAAGTGAACTTACTTCTTCCCTGCCCACCCAAAATCATATTGCAGCAATTAACTTCTAAGTCATGGTTCTACAATTTCAGCTATTTGACAGCGTAGTACAATAAAAGTGGCATGAGCTAATTTGATAGGAGCCTCAAAGACTTGTTTTGGATGAGGCAGCCACTTACTAAAAAAAAAAAAAAAAAAAAACATGTTTTTTTTCTCCATGCACAATATGTAAGGAGTTTTTCATTAAGTATTCACTTATTTTACCCAAGTATAGGCTGAAGACTGTGGCCTTGTCTGAAGTATGCAGCATCATAATATATTTATTGAGAAGTTTATTGATTACTGTCTCAATGTTTATCTTATTTTCCTTTATATAGCATTTCCATTAAATAGCATTTTGACATTCTTTTTGAAAAAAAGAAAAGGAAATAAAAATATGAGAAAAACAAAATAGGTCATTAAAAAGGTACTTGAGAATAGTTCCAGTAGCAACATGCAGGCTTAGGGGAAAGCTTGTTGTCAAGTATGATTTATGAAAATTTGTTAAATTTACTTAAAATAACTAGGAGGCAGACTAGGCTAGAACACTAATAACCTCTTTAACATAAAGCCTTATGGAATACAGTGCATCCTTTATACAATAAAAAGGCTAATTTAGCTTGTTACGACACAGAACTAAATTAATAGGGAAGTCGAAAGGCTCTCAATTTGTGTGATTATATAAAAGTATTGGACGATAGCCAAGCTATTGTTACCATTCAATTTTTTTTCTTGCCTTATCATGTAAAAATTAGATATTGCATGCATGCAAGAAAGTTCTGTAGTCAAACGAATGCAGAGCCACCACAAAAACCAAAAACCTACTATGAACTGACATTTCCGATCAGTCTTTTTTTTTCTCTGCAATAATTAAGACATTTGTATTTCACAATTCCAGTTAAATTAAAAAAGCATTACTTTCTGACAGATTTTTGATCCACATATAATCAGTTTCTTGATTAACCAAGAACTGGTACCATTCCTTCTGTCCTATAGATGAAAACTCACCTCTACTTCTACTATTTGTTTCTCATACTCAAATTTTTCACAGCTGAAAAGTTATTGCATGTAATTTGTGTGTATCTGTATGCAAACACACACACACACACACATATGTTATGTAGAAGCTGTATCCCGTTCTGAGCCTAGACTGGGAGATGATCATGATGAACAACAGGAGATCCTTGTGAGGAATGGGAGACTCCTTGTTGCTGTGTAGCAAAATTAATGAATACCTGTAAGACATGATAAAAAGTAGGATTTTCAAAATAACAGTACTTGAATCCAGACTTTAGGGATATAGGTAATGATTTTTTTAGCTGTTCTCCTAAGCTTTTTTGACAAAATAATTAGTAACTTACATTGAGGGAATAGCTCTAAAAATATGTTTAGACTCTAAACATATGAGTTTATGTCTAAAATAAATAAAAATATGTTTAACTCTAGACATAATCCCTCTTTCCCTTTCCAGCTAGAACAGGGGTTGATAAATGACAAAAATTATGGTAAAATGAGTTACTGAGACATGAAAGTTACATGTTATTGCTGCACAAGTTAATGGGAAGCTATAGTTTTAATTGTCTTTGAATGACATACCTCTAGAATCTGAGTCAGTTGTTTCTGCCAATATATATTACAGATGAGAGTCCAAATATTTCAAGGTAAAAGCATACTGCTGATTTAACAATTAATGTGCCTCCTCGATTTGTTTTGGTTTTTTTAAAAAACAGGTCTTACTACAGAAAGGCTTGTTTCATTTTTAATTACACAACTATTTCACAGCAAGGAATGTAAAGGGGAAAAATGGCTATTCTTTATTCAACTGATCCTCTTCATATGCAAACAAACTTAGGGTGCATTATAAGTGTATTTGTTACTGTGGAGAACTATTTTCCTGTTTAAAACTGACACTCAGTCAAGGAGAGAAAGCAGTGGCAGGTGACCAAGGTGATGCATCACAATGAATAATGGAGAGGAAGTAAACCTGAGTGAACAATGCCTGAAGAAACAGGCTGAAATTATCTTATATGCAGCCATTCAGTGATGGATCACTTACAAGTAGTTAGTAGACCAGTATAGAGGAGAACACTTCAATAATGATTTGCACATGGGAAAAAGGAACAAGTGCACACCATCAATCATAGAAAATTAATATTTTGACTAGATGTGGCTCTTGGTTTGTAGAATGAATAACAAGCTGCATATAAAGATGCTGTAACACATCACAATCACCCAGAAATCCCATGCTTGCCATCAATGTGCTCTTCCTTTTCTCACAATAGGATTATACAGTCTTTAGCAGTCAGATCTCTTCTGTCTGCTTGTGCACTTAAAATTCTCAAAGGAAAATGTTTTGAAAGTCTAAGGTTTATCATGATTTACAGAAACTGGTTCAGCCTTTTCAAGGACATTCGTAAGATCCCAACTTTTGGATAGGGCAGTTCACAGTCCCACCTTGTTATCCTGCACAGCTCCAGATGCATCTAAACACAGATTATGCTTGTGCACACTACAAGTATGTGACTTGCTGTGATGCTTTTACTATTCTCACCTCCAGTGTAAAAAGTGTGGGTCATGGAATTACTGTGTGACCTGAGATAGCCTGGAACAGCTGGAGTATTGCATATATTCAGGTAACCCAGCAAATGACAGCATATTCTACCATATCAATAACCACTATACACAGCATGTTTAAACAAACAAAAAAAAAAAAAGTATGGGGGCTGGGAAGAGAAGAAAGAAAAATAATTAAATACCTGCTCTAATGTGGTTTGGCTAATGGAGTAGTGTTTGATTTGAAAAAACACTTTGTGATTCTCTAGGACTCTGAAGAGCTCTGCTAAGCATCCCTGACTTCGTGGTACATGGTACTCAAGCAGGTTAAGATGTTGTCCCTGAAAACAAGCAAAAATTATAAAACAGACAAAAGTGAATGTACATTGTGATGAAGCTACAGTTGCTTATAATCATTCTAACTTTAATAGGTTCTTATTGCAGGTTAATATGGAAAATATGGGCTTTTAAAAACAAACATATTTTGTCTATGTTCATAGAAAATGCAGTCTGGGAAAACTGCATACAATGCAGTCTGGGAAAACGCTGAGCATATACAGACCCACACCTGTCTAAGCTCAGAACAGACATATAAACATATACACAAATAGGTTCATATATAAGATAGACATTGCTTTCCATTACTCTTTTCCTAAACACAGTAGAAGTAAAAGCCTTTGAGAGTTTTTATTGAAATGTAATTGCTACAGAACTTTTATAAGGCTTTGTATTAAATCAAAGAATCTCGGTAAAGGCTAAGACTTATCAACTCTGGACCTTATCAGAAAACAATAAAGAAAATACTCTCAGTGACTACACTGTCATCCTACTTCAGGTGAACACAAATTTGAGTTCACCTTCACCAATGATAAAAGCAAAAGGAAGTTTTCACTCAGAGAAAAGTGAAAATTTTGCCAAAATGCCTGTTTGGAGTTAATTTAATCAACATCACAAGTCCAATTTTTATGAAATGCTTAATAGAAAAATAAAATGGATATTCATATGTACTTTCCCCAAAAAGATCAATATGTCCAAACACGTAAATATTCAAATATGTGTGTACTGTTCTTACCAGCCCCAAATTAATCCTGCCATATACTACAACAAGGAGTTTTAGCTGTACCTTAAACTCTGTTCCAGGAAAATGCAGTTGCAGACAGTCCAAAATCATTGTCTGATAACTTATTTCTTTTCTAAGCCAAACCTTAACAGAATAACCATCTCCAAACCTGGGAATGAGACACAGAAACATAAATCCATGAAGACAGCCTGAAGACAAGAAGAACATATTGTTCATTGATTTTCCTATTATTATATCAAATATCATGTATGCCTACTGCACTATCACTGTAATTTTACTATTATGCTTTTAAACAACAGAATTTTAATGAGAAAGTTGTAAAATTAATGATAACAGAGACCAAAACCATGTTATGCCTAATTTTAGTTACTACAGGGTGTTTCACTATCCTACATACCTGAATTTACATTAAGTAAACTATGCTTTTATTCTTATATTGCTTTCAGTGGTCAGCACAAAGCTATGAAGATTATGAATCACATATACAGAAAAAGAAAAAAATACTTGAACTTTTCTAATGAGAAAAATGGGCATGTAGCACTATTTTTCAAAACCATTAATAAAACTGTGCATTCAAAAGCAGATTTCAGCAGTGTGAGTACAATGGTGTTTTACAGATATGCAAAGGGGAGTGTGGGAATATTTAGGGAGATTAACAAATTTTAACAAATTTTCTTTGCCTCTATGACCATGCAAACTCTCTCAGTATAATTTAGGTAATGAACTTCTCTTTCTCAACACAAATGTGATAAAAGTTAAGTACAGGCAATCTAACCAGCACTATATTTTTTATTATCTTTACTCACTGTTGATAGTTATTTGGGAAAGTTGCAATAAACCAGTGAACACTAAAATGACAACCATGCTCTTATACACATTTCTTAAGCAATGGAAGTTGTGCTGCACCAGTCCGCAGACTGGGGTTCATGGGCAGAGCTCAGCAGAGACATGGGGCAAAAAAGGACAGTGCTGTGCCCTTTCCCTCCTCTGCAGCTACATGTCCTCCTCCCCTTGGGTTCTCCTTCTTGGTTAATAGCTAGGGAAAAACACCAGCAGGAGCCACATCAGCAGAGCTTCCCACTGCCACTGCTGTTCCCTGCTTCCTGTGAACAATGGAAAGGCAGAGCTGAAAGGGATCTTGGACCAGCACTGTCCATGTCTCTCCAGAAACCTGTCACTTCCTCTGTCATCCCACTGACCACCACACCCACATCCTTCATTCCAGTATGACTCCCTTTTCTTCATTCTACTGTGTCACAATTATTCATTGCCAAATCCTTTATTGCAGTGGTTTGGCTCCTAGTGATTACCTCTGTAGTATTCCCTTGTGCCAAAACCCTCCTCTCTCCTGTCTTTCCTGTGTACAACTCAAGATTCAGGGCAGCAGTTGGGTTAATTTGGTCTGACTGGTGAGAGGCACATTTTCATGTCATCAAAGCAGAGGATATTATCACAGCACACTCTAAAATGTTGCCCTATTCCAATAAATAAAAAACTGTCTACAGATTATCAAACAAAAGGTAATAAAAAATTTAAAGAGTCATTTTGAGACACATGTCCAGTTTAACCAGTGCATGAGTGACTCCCAGAAAAATATTCCACATGAAATATCGCATATTCCTCACCCATAATAAGTATACAGCAATGCAAGGGCATTGACTTATTTTGCATTGGATCAGAACCTCTATTGTTATAAACTCGTCTTCATTGATTTCAGAGCACTACAAGTTTCCACAATGAAAAAAAAATAGACCGCAGATTTTATTGTATTAAGAATTTCACATGAGTTCAAAATATAACTTCCAAGAATCTCAAACAAAAATCCTGCTTTTTCATGTAGCATAAAACAGTGGCAGCTTCTGCATAAAAATGAAAAATCCCATTACAGATAAATGAGTGCAGGGCTTTTTAGTCTTTGGTTGGTTTGTGGGATTTTTTGTGGGTTGCTTTTTTGTTGTTGGGCTTTTGTCTTTGATTGGGTTTTGTTTTGTTTCTTTTTTATTGTAGTAAATGCAACCACTGAACATCTTGAAATGGAGTAAGAAACACCCTGATGCAGTGTCCTTTCTGTTGGTTCCTTGAGGATGTTTCATCAACTAAACTGTATTGAGTCCAAACTGCAGGGTACTAAATATTTACTGGACAGTATAGCCTGACAGATGAGCAGTGCTGATACATCAAAGAGATCCAGAATTAGGTGGAACCCAAAGCAGTGTCTGGCAGATTTGCTTTGCAATGATTTACTGAGACATAAATAGATCTCTAATTAAATGTTTTAAATGCATAGCATCATCCTTGAAAAAAATACATGTGACAATAAAAAAAGTTGTTACAAAGATGGATATAGTTAACAAGGGTATTCAATTTAGTTGACAGCTAACCCAAGGCAACATTTTACAAGAGATCATTGATTCTGATCAGTTTTCTGGCATTTCTCTACAACCACCATTGAATTACAGTTTGAAAAATGCTGGCTTATGGAGACATTCAACAGTCTCATAAAATGAAATTGCTGTATGCAATGAAGATTCCAAAGAAAATGAATCAAAATTCTGATTAGCAAAGACAGAGGAGTCTGTGCAACTTTGGTTTAGTTCTAAATTGTGAAGGACATAAATGCCAGCATAGCACCAATAAAAAGCTTTAAAAGATTTTCTTCTTTTGGCTAGTCAAATTATGATGCTTCTATACCTTGATTTTATACTTTGCTTTAGTACAAGACTCCCCATATAGAGTAAGCTGATCAACAATAAACGTTTCCCCCAGCTATAATCAGCAAGCTGCTTTTGGCAGTGCACTGAGGCAATGGAAATTGAATTGACCATTTTTTCACTCTCATCTCTGATTCAGACAATATAATTAATTCAGAAACCCAAAGTGGAATTACAGAGAAAAGCACAATCTGGTTTGATTAGCTCTATTAGGATCAAACCTTTAGCACCTGATAGTTCAAGACCTAAAGAGGAACACATTATCATTAAAATGACCTAAGTTGAGCCAGCACACTCATTCAGCAGCCATCTACTGCAAAAGAATCATCATCTCTTCAAAGCTATCCAACACAGAACATATTTTCCACTGCCATGTTACTTTAAGAACACCTGAATTTCTATTTGTGTATAAACAAACACACAAAAATACATATTCTGACAAAATAAAATATTTTTCTTCTTTCTATCCTTCCTCTTCTTCCTCAGTTAAACTAGTAGTTCACACTCGACTTTCACCTCATTAGTGCTTCTGGGAGTATAACTTATTGATTGTTTTTTCTGTTAAAATGACAACATGAGACTGAAACTAAAATATAAATTCCCAAATTGACTGTAAACTAATTAACTTGAGTATTTAACACCATCAGCTGCAGAAGCAGGAGCTTAGCAAGAAGTACAAGAACTTCACACTTTTAATTTACATAGGTCCTCAAGGTATCTGAGAGGCTCAGATAACAAGGAAGCAAAGGGAACATAAAATGGTAGCAAGGAATGGAACTACTTCCATACCATGAATTACTAAATAGGCTAAAACTTTTCATCACGAAAGAAAGATGGCGAGGTAGTAGAAAGGTATTTTTAGGGAGACCAGAATCATGACTAAGCAATGAAAGTAAGAAATAATTCTTGACTCATATTTTTCATGCAAGAGCAGGGAACATTGAGTTAAATTATAGGGAAAGCAATGCCAAGTCAGTAAGATGAAGTAATCTTCCTTTCAGTACGTAGGAGAACTGTACAACTCATTGACACAGGATATGCTAGATGTCAGAACTTGATATGAGTTGAGCAAGAGACCAGAAAAATTCATGGTGGGGATCCACTAAGACCACCTCTGACTTGGGAAGCCTCTCAAAATGAAACTGCTGAAGGTGGTTGAATAATGTGGTAAAGTAACTTCATGTGCTTATCTTGTTCCTGTACTTTTCCCACTTGACCACTTCCAGAGAGAGAATACTGTGCTAACAGGTGTTTGATTTGACCTCAGGCTTCTTTTGGTATAAATATCACAAAGAAGAGGTGAGCCTCGGTGAATCACTCAAATGGTTCCTCAGTTCCCAGAGCATTTCGCAGCCCCACAGCCACCAGTACAAAAATGGATTATGTAATTCTGCTTCAGATATGTGTCTACACAAGCTCCAGTCACTCACTGGAAGAAAGTGTAACCGAATCTACACTGAAGAGGAAATCCCTTGCATGCTTTCCTGGGCTCTTTTAACCTTGCAATGGCAATGGAAATGGATTTAGCATCCCAAAGGCTGAAAATTGTCATTAATATCAAGGAGAGGAGCAGCCACTTGGGGCAGAGAAGCTTCTCAATGTTCCCTTCTGCCCACTCCTTAGAGGTCCTGGTTCATAGGTTTGAATGGGGACAAGAGACCTTGTTGAAACACAGTGCCTCGTGAAACACAGCTGAACCTTCACTTGGCCACTAGGAGTCCCTAGAGGAATTAACCCAATGGGTTTAAGCTTGAAAATATGTTTTATGCGAAGGGTGAAAAAGAAAGCACACCATCAGCAGACTTTTATTTGCTTAAAAAAAAACCCAAAAAACCCAAAAAACCAACTGTGCTTTCATTTAAAAGCCTTAGGAGTTTGCTTGTCTGCAAATGAACAAACCCAAACCTTGAAACCACTGTTTTAAGTTATGGCAGATCCAGAATAAACAGCTCATCAAAATACACTCTTCCCAAAGCCTATTTACCAACTCTTCCCCACTAAAATTTTCTGAATGTAGCCTCAGGAAATTAAGAACATTGCCCCATTTCCTAACTTTGAGGATTAAGAAAAGCATCTAATCACCCATATGCTTTTTTTCCCCACTAATCAAAGAGTACATTTCCTGAAGAATGTTGTTCTATATATACATACATCAAAAAATTACAGCTCCCAGAAAGTTTACTGATGGAAATATAATGTGCATACTTTGTGTATGCGCTACTTTGATCAAAAGATTGCTTCAAAATGACATTATTGGATAACAAAACAAAAATAGTAAAGAGAACATTGGCACTTAATGTCTGCAAGGAACTGCATCTTTTAGAATATATGCCATAAATAAAAGAGAGGGAATAATTTGCTACTGTGCTGTTTATCCCTCTGCTTTGGTTTACATTCATTTGCAGGCAGATATGGTTCTACTTTCCCTAAGTGAATAGAATCCTGAAATCATTTAAGCTGAAATAGGCCTCATCTAGGCAAGATAACTTAGTTACACAAGTATAATTGCTGAAGCATGGGATACACATCCAGGTCGTTCTCCTCACAGACTTAGACACAAGTACAATTTACAAACAGAACCTTGAACAACATTAAAAACAAAATACTTTGAAAAACATAGAGAAAAAGGAAATTAAATTGAAATAAAATGATTAAAACCAAGACATCACAGTCTAAGATAATTTTAAATCACACAATGTATTTAATTATTTCATCTATTAAGATACAAGCAAAGACAATACCAAGGAAGGAAAAAAGATTATTAATTTTTAAATACTTGGATTTTTAAAGAAGTAAACTAAAATCAAATACAAATACCTGTCACTTGTAAAAAGTGATTTCCTTCTGCATTTATTCAGAACTTTAGCATTGCTGAACAGATAAACTGGATTAGATGCAAACAAACAGACATAAATAAATTATAAAATATCTGTTCCATGGACTATTCATAGTTTGTTTCATAATTTTTTAAGTGATCATGATTTTTCCGGGGTAACAATAGAAACATGAAAACAGTTATTGAAATGATGACTAACACTTGTTCAGGTATATTGCACATGTACTATTTGTTCACACACACTTCAGGCTTTCGTATCAAACCATCTAAAGTTAATTTCTGTATTCAGTAATAGAATTGCCATAACAGTGACAGCCCTACATTATGAGCAGCGCAGAGTAAAACTTTGCCTTGCTCTTTATGCACTTGTAAATTCTTAGATGTGATTTCATTCAAAAATCTTGGTAATTGTTTATACATGTGCACACACAAAATTTCTCTGTTTTTCAGCTTGTTTATCTGCACATCCTGGCAAGTATCAGGGATTTTTTATTCTTGCATTATTTATATATTTTATTCCCAGAGTATCAAGAGCAGCACTGCTCTAACCCTGTGCAAAGCTGATGGTAGAGCATATAAAGAACCCAAACTGTTTTCTCAAAGCACCTTCTGAGGCTCAACAGTGAAAAAGGCAGGAATAAGTAACATTATCATTGTGTTGCTATGGCTGGGTTTGGGTGTACTCTTTTTTAATAACATAATAATCATGGTATTACACACTAAAATATCTAATAAAAAGACCTTATCAACACCTCAAGGTCAAATCTTAAGCTAAGAAGTGTCTGAGGCAAGATGTACAATTAAAATTTAAACCACAGTTATATTTGCATTATGTAATAAACTTTAATTACATCATCACATAACACTTTTTCATTAAATCCCTATCATGAATGCCTTACAAGATACACTGGATGTACCTGCTCAGACAAGTGGCTTTATTTACTGCAATGCCTAGAAAAGGTTGCAAATAAAACAGCAGATTGATGAGAAAAGGAAAGAAAAAGGGAAGAAAGTGCTTCAGGATTCCGGAATGCCCAGGGGACCCAAATCTTACCCTTTCATCGTCATACATCTGTGTGGTCTGTGGTAACTCACTTAGACCACACCTTTCTTTAGTGCTTTCCTGTCTTATTCAGGGCCCACCTTCGGATGAAGGACTCCAGTTAATAGGAGGAATTCACAGTACCTTCTGGAACACCCACAGCTACAGCTGAAGTTAACAGGAATTTTACTTTGAATGCAAAGTTGAACAAATGGAAAATATTTAGTCATAAACTGATCAGGAGAACTACCCAAGCCCTTTTAACTTTAGCACCAATCTTTGGTTACTCCTCTAAAAAATGGGAACAATTATTTCAAACCAAGTTTCCAGAAGCATCATGGAAAATAAAGACATAGATGTTTATGAAGCCCTGCTCCAATAAATGCTAATACTACATTTAAAAACAGCTTTTAAAAATTTCTAGTAAAACACATACTAGAGGAAAAGAAGGAAAATGAAATCTTAATTCTCTGCTGCTTATTTAATGAACAGAGATACAATGTAGCATCCTGTGGAAAACATAGTAAAAAATGACCAAAAAAAGCATTATAACACGCATGCACAGAAGGGCTGAATTAACATTGTACAAAATTTTATGAGAGTCAAAAGATATTGCTCATTTCTGAACTCTCAATCTGTGTGTTTTTTAAGTTTCAAATACTCTTTTTTCAATCTTTTCTCTGCAAGGACAAACTAATAACTGTATTACATGATTACACATCCACTGCCTTAATACATTTTTCATACAGTAGAGGAAGATGTTTTCTAGTCAAGAATGAAAATTATATTAATTTCTATATTTTATAGCATGTAAGAAACTTATTGCTAGTATATTAATGAATATGATAACACTGTGTCCACTGAAGTTTGAAATATCGATAGGATTTTTGATTTTAATCCTCTCTTTTCCATTTAAGAAATCTACATGTGTGAGTTTGAGGAAAGCAATAAAATGTTCTCAATCAACCTTTAAAAAAAAGGTGAAGTATAAATAGTCTGCCAACATATTTTCCATTCTAACCCAGCTATAGCAAATTAATTAATTTTTGGGTAATTTAATCAGATGGATTGCTGACAAAATTTGAGCAAAGACTTGATGTCCAGCACTTGACAAATTGGTATGAGTTTTTCTGATAAGAGAATTCTGTCCAGATGGCCCTAGAATGAAGGATAATATTCAAAATGTTGTTCCCAGAGAATTGGCCAGCTGTATCTAACATGAAAATGCTTCTGTGAATTTTTTAAAAAAGCATTAAGTATAATGGAGAATACTGAAGAGAGCATTTAAATGTAATCCATTCACAATTTAGAGTAATTGACTCTGTTGGCAGGAGTTGTCTGAAATTAGGCTTTAATGGGCACAACTGTTAACACATCAATCTCAGACAAACTACATCTAGAACTAAGATGCTAACTTTTTGAAAATTGCCCTTCAGTTTGTTCTTCTCCCTAACACATTTCTTGATATTATTTAGAAATTTGCCACCTACAACAAAAGGCCTTTTTAAAGAAGTCTTACCCCTATTATTCTGCTGATAAACATCTACATGCGCTTTAAATCTGTTTAAACATACAGTCAAGGCTCAGAAGCTGGGAGCAGAAACCCAAACACTGACATTTGTAGCGAGAAGATATTTTTGGATAAGCATTTTGTAACAGGCTTTCAGAAGGGTTGGAAAAATGGAACAAGTCTCACATGTTAGAAGCAGCATCACTTTTTATATCCCTATGAAGTTTTATGTTTCACATTAGCATCTTCCTGGAGTTCACCCATACCCTTCATAGCAGAATTTTGTCCTGCCATCTGACAAAGCTGTAGTCAGTCCAAGATTATGATCTTTCACATCTGCCAAGGGCTGAAATTGTAGCCAGAGAAAAAGCATTGAATCCTTGAACTTCTCACCACAGCAAAGAAGAAAATTTACCAGGGCCCCAAGGAAGACTCATTAAACCTTCATCACATATCCATCAAAAAGGTGATCATAATTAGAACTCTATAGGCTGGAATGGCACTAAAGAATAAATAAATAAAACAACTTTGAGGACTTCCATCAAGACAAACAGAATTCAACAAGTAGGGAAGAAAGAATGTCATTTTAGATGGCCTACATTTAGAAGAGGAAAAAAAATTCTTGAGACATACTAATAAAATCACATGTAATATAAAAATATGCTTCTATTATTATTTCTTACAATACTGGATTAACTCTATCACAATTAAAACCTGCATAAAATTATCCTTAAGTGTTCATATAGTGGTTAGATTTCTCTCCTTGCAATCTTCAAAGCCAGAGCAGGACATTGTTGTTGATTTTAAAATGATTGTTCAATTTGATTTGTAGAAACAAATTGAAATCAGACTAAAGGATATCAAGAGCTGCTTATTTATAAGAACAATTTTTAAAAAACAAGCTGTAAAATCTAACAAATTAACCATGATAATCTATTATATCACCCCGTTAATTTATTTTAGTACCACTCTTCCCTGTTAATATAAACGTGTATATTACTAGCCTAATGCATTCACACACACAGCATGACAAAAGACCATCCAAAGATACAGATTTTTAGGGTATCAGTACTTAAATCAGATGCCACAAAATCAGGTTTGTTTACACTTTGCTTCACTTATATTTCCTCATGAAATTTTTTCTTTTTAAACAAAATGTAGGAGGTGATAGGTTTTGTAAGATACTGCATGGGTCAAATACTAGATAGTGCTAATTGCAGGAAAACACTGAAACACTAGGAAAATACTGGTGACTATATCAGTGGATATGGCTGATAAGGAAAAAAATTCTTCTGCAGGTAGATGTTTCCCAATAGCAGCTTATATTTACTAATCCTTATGGTTTCCACTTTACAAGAAAGAGTGTTTTCCTTTGTATGGCAAGGAGAATGATAGGGCTATTAAATTACAGGGAGAGAAGGAAAATAGGAAGGAAGGAATCACTCAATACTCTTCCAAGTCCCGGAAGTTTTTTCAGGATTTTCACAGGTAAAGCAGAAAATGAGAAAATGAAAACTTGAAAATAATTAAAAGCTTAATTATTTCAATGGGTTTCTTTGGAATTCTGCTTTTCTACCCCTTCCCCATCTCATGTAGATACAAGAATCCTCCATATGGTACATGGTAGCATACCAGCAAATTGTCTTCAAATAGATTTGGAACAGTAATTAAACAGAAGGTACAGTGGTTTTTAATCTCCTGACAATTACTTTATGTGTTAGGTGTGTGATAGCCTAGTGTGTGATAGCCTATGATAAAGGATGTTATTGGCATGTGTTGGAGGGAACTTTGGAAGCTAGACTAAGAAACAAAACAACAGGAGTACAGGAACAGTCTTTGACTTCTCCCCAGCACTTGTCAAACGATTTCCAAAGAAAACATGGAAATGTCTTTTCTGCAAACTTTAACAGCTGTGTGTATATGACGTTCTAAGACTGTGTTCCCTACAGTGGTTTTGCTCTTGCTAGCCAAGGAAATATATCAGGCAGTCAGAGAAAATTCAGACAACTGCATGATTCTAGTTAAATCCTTTGATACAGGTCGTGGCTATTTTTCTTAGTAAAGTGCTCTAAAGTTTTAAGAAAATTCAATAGGTTCCTGAACAGTCAGTGTAGACACTTCGGAGGCCAAGTCAATCAATAAGCTAGGAGTTAAATGGATTTTAGTCCTGCCTTAAATGAAAAACCTTAGTGCAGCTTGAGCTACATAGTTTGTATAGAAAGTCTCAGCAATATTGGTCTTCAGTGCACATCTTATCCCATGTGATGTTACTGACATACATTAAAGAACTGCCATGGAACACAAACCTGCTGATAGTATGAAATATCTTTAACAGAGAAGGTGTGCTTTTTACAAAGTTGCAATGATTTTAAACAAAAAATTGCTATGAATATGACTGCCAAATATTCTTAGTATGACCTTGCTTTAGAGAATTTAAAAGAAGCACTCATGCAGCCTTGATTCTAGAATGGCTGATCTGTGACTATCTCAATAAGTAGTAATAGTACTAATCGTATCTCAATAAGGAGTAATATGAAAACACTTCCAGCACGATGATTTTGCACTGATTTGCTAACTGTGATCTGAAAGAGGTTTATCTACAGAGGCAGTGCAGCAAATTGAGAAACTACTGCCTTATTTATATGAATATGGTGCATACTTATGAGTTTGCTTTTGATGTCATGTTTCTGTAAGAGGGAAGATGAAAAGATGCTGCTAAAGGAAACATCAGAAGTGGCAAAACGATGACAAAGCCACTGAGAAGATAAAGGGGAAGGTAGCCTTTGTGGATTGTCTGATTTTGCCCTCTCAAGGTCAAGCTGAGAAGACAGAGGTGTACTCACTCCAGAGGATCTGAAACATAAAAAGGGAAGACTCACATTCACCTCTGCTAACTTTATACACTCAACTGAAGTGCCTAAGTAATCCTATTTTTTTCTTACTGGGGAGGGACACATCTCCAAAAAGCAGTTTTGTCTGTTCAAGATCTGCACTGTTCTCTACATACAGCTGTTCCTCATCAAAAGAAATAAAGGACTCACTAATCTACTCCACTCACTCATCTACTCCAGCTAGTGAAACAACAGGCCATTCTGTGCTATGAAATTTGGGAAGAGAAGGGATGACAAAGGCAAACACCTAGATATGAAAGAAGCAGAAACTGCTGAAGACCAATTGACTTCTCATGTCTCCAGAAAATGAGGCAAATATACCCTGAAATATGTGCAGACATGAAAAGAAGTCTACAATCACACAGAACTGTCAGAAATAGAGAAGAAGACATAATTTTTTTTCACCATCCAGTTTGTAATGTCTGTAGCTTAAAGTTTTTCTTCATGAAAAATACTTGAAAGGAAAGAGCTAATGAGAGCGAGGCCCATCTTACTAATGTAGCTGTGAAAAAAGGGCCTATTGTTCTACCCAAAGGGAAGGGCAGAAAGCCAAAACATTAGTCAAGGGACAAGAAGTTATCCAAGACACCCAGCTTCTGCCTCATAAACATGGCAGACAGCTTTTCCAAAGCATTTCTGTAGAGCTTATTCTCAATGTCAAGTGTATCTGCACTTACGAGAGCTAAGTGCTGAGCTAGTACAAAGCGGTGTAGCTTTGCTGCTTGTAAATGAGCTGTATCATCTTACACAGCTGACTGTCTTGTATGTCCTAACAAATACATTTACAATGGAATGTAAGTGTTCTATCTATAAGTTGCAGCAACTTTCCCCTCAGCTGATGATCCTCTTTCTTTTATGGTGGTTTGAGCCCATTCTCTAAATTAAACATCCTCATTAATAGGTATTAAATTAACTCATGACCAGAGTTCAAACAGAACAGAGGCTTATGCACACCAGGAAAAGGATGCAGAAAACAGCATAAATATCTGCAATTGTCAGTGAATTTTGTAGGAAGCAGAGAGGGTTCAAAATAGATGTTCTTACTGGCTGCTGACCTGTTAAAAAAGCTTCATCTTGTTACTGGAAGTCCTCAGAAGGAACCAAATTGTATTTCATTGCCATGATGAATTCTCATAGCATATTCTTTAGGCTGGGTGCAGAAGTGCTTCATTCTAGATGTCGATCTGTCTCTTTCAATTACCAAAGCAGACTACAAAGCATTTTAGCAATGTCACATGTCAATTTAGCTTGCTAAATTATCCTAATTGGCTCTTTTTTTAACTTCAGTCATGGAAGGAAAAAGATGATGTTCTTAGCAGTCATAAGTGCTTATGTCTTAGCACTACTAAAGCATCTAGCCAGCCCTTATATTGAATGTAGATGCAGAAGGTTTGATGTTGATGTATAATACCTGTTTTTAATGTGCTGGGGAGAACCAAGACACTTGAAAGCTCCGTTGACCATAATAGCAAGCCTTGTGCAGAGAGCTTCACATTCTTCCATGCTACAAAATAAAGCAGAGGAAAATAAATAAATAAATAATAGCAAAACCAGAGAATATTGTTTATATGTAACTTACATTAAAGTGGAAGGAATCCAAACAGCTGCAACAATAGGTACAAAAACCCCTTTGAATTTAAAGGGTAACAGTCAAAGTTGTAACCCTAGTCAGTATATACCAAAAGTTATTACCACACGACAGATAGAAGAGAGCCTTAAGCTATGATTTATATTTTTAGTCCATAGCTAATTGGACAATTCTGGTCAGAATACAAAGGTATCATTACCACAGGCAAATGCCTTATAAGCAGTCTCAGAAATGCTACTGAATGCAAGAGGCATGAACTCTGTTATTCCCTTTAATACCTGCTTATGATTATTCTGAGCTAAAGGATAAAGGAAGAGCAGTGAAGTTAGCTCACTCAGCTTGTTTTTTGCATAGCATATACCCATGAAAAAAGTTACCCTTAGCCTGATTGCAGGATAGAAGAAGATCCAAAACACTACAATCCAAACAGAATTTAGGACGTGAAAATGCAGCTGAACAGAAAAACAGGATTCTCCTAGATGTGGCTGCTTCAGATGATAAATAACAGCTTTGATTTGTAAAGTTTATGGCAGATGGGCTGCTATCCTCCATATTATACAGAATTGTATGAGCAGCTCTTCCAAAGAAGCCCTTTAGACATAGGGAATCAGTCAGGATGTACCCATCATCTAAAAGAGGAACCAAAGATGTTTGATGTTCCTACAATTCACTGTGTGCCTTCCCCAACCCTTTTGAGTCAGCAAAACAAGAGATGTCTTGTGTGCCTCAGACATGGGCCAGTCCAAATCAAAGTGCTTTGACTGAATGAGCATTGCCAATTAAGTGCCCCCACTAGGAGCAATTTCTTTAAACTTTGACAGGGCTGGGGTGAGAACTGCCAAACTGCTGAGAGCGACAGGGAGAGGGCTAACACACCTTCCCACAAATCAAGAAATTCACTGAGTAACTCCTAATACTCCATTTAGCATAACACTCTTCAGTTGTGGCAAAATTACACAAATTTAGGGCTGTAGGGACAGTTGATAAAGCCTCATTCCTCCCCCATTAAAACAGAAGTTTTGTCTCTAAAATGTAAGTAAAAAATTGTTTCTGAAAAGTAAGTAAATAGCCCTCAAAACCTGAGTTTTATACAGAAAGTCATCTCTAAACCTCACACATGTATTTGCTGACATGTATGGATGTTCATATGTAAAGTTCCTGTACTTACACAAGTAAATAATCTCAAAGAAAGCCCAAATGGCCTTCAAAAATAGTATAAATAGTATAAAATAATTTCTTCTTCCTTCATCCTGCAATGTTCACATCCAGCAATGTGAACACTATCACTGTACTTATATGGGCTTCATTTGTAAAGCCAAATGTATAGATGGTAAAATTCAATGGATTTTGATTGGTTGGTTGGTTGGTTTTTTTAGAGCATATTAGTAATGAGACCACAGGTCTCTTCTGTTTAGCTGGTGTTTGACAACTAAAGGTTCTTAATCTGGACTGCAAAGTTAAAGCACACTGTTTCCTGAAAATCACTGAGCTGAATTCACAACGCATAGCCCATGCTCCCTAAATGAGTGTGCTGATAAGCACTTGGCCATCAAACACAGGTACATAATTTTTAAAATTCAGCTTCCATAAACAAACATTAGAAATTTTTGGAGCATTTTTCCATCAATAATGTACTGGGATAACAAATATATTTTAAGAATATGTAAAAAGAAATTGAAAATAGAAGACATTGAGGGAAGTTTTGCCACATTCCTTTATTAATTCATCTATACTTCAAATCTCATTTGGCCAAATGTTTCATTGCTGTTTTTGCTTTTGATTTTTGTCCTCTCTGGACATGTTTTCATGACCTCTCACTCATTAAAGAATACTCTATATATAATTATACATACTATATATATATATATATATATGTATCACCTAAGGGAACATTTAATTTATTCCATTTCACTATAGAGGTTATGAGACAGTATTGATGTTTCTTCCATTAAACCAATATACCAGTGAGCATATCAGAGAACTGACAAGATATTTAATGTAGATGGACTCTTCTAAGAGGATGGGATCACTCCTACCATTTCGAGTAGTGCATAAGAGAATAGCTGACTCATCCATCTTCAGGATGCCATGGCATACTCTTTTCATACACTGATGCAAAGCAGAAACTTAATAAAATCAGAAGGTTTTTCACTCACACCTCCCATTGTAAGGATTTTTAAGGTGGTCAGCTGTAAAAAGGTAACCTGATGTTCCAAGCAAAAAGAGACACTACAACACTGTATAAAAAGACCATAGAAAAAGAAGATTCAATTACATCATCTTTTCTGTGCCTGCAGCCCCTTAAGCAACACTCTATTCTTTAAAAATTAAATATGACAAATATTTGGGATTTAAACAGGTTCCTTTTTCACGGATAGGAAGGAATGGCCATAAAATTTCAATACTTATTCTCTGTTTCACACCAGAGTGAGCATGTCCTCAGAATGTACTCTTCTGCAGCACAGGAATATGCTGGCTGCTAGGATAAGGGTCTTACCTGTGGGATGTCAGCACCGCTGCACAGCCATCCTGAACTTCCTTCAGGATGGTTTTCCAAAGGTAGCGTTTAGAGCAGGGATCCATCCCAGAGCTGGGCTCATCCTACAGGAAAAATGAAAGTAATGACACAGCACTGTGGGAAAAGCATACCGCAGCTTCTGCTCAGCATGAAGAACTAACGGAATTCACAATAAAATAAAATATTTTTCTCTTTAAATGCTACGTTTTCAGAAGATCGTTTAAGTGACACCCTGATCCCTGCTTTGCTTTAAGACATACAGTTCAATGTCTAAATTTATGGAAGACATATTTTAGTAAAGAAGTACATATATAAAAACAATGTTTAAATATCATCTATGTGTAGTTCTAAATGTTTATAATATATATAAAAAACATTTACATATCATATATGTGTACTTATAAAAATTTATAATCATGTGTCCATTTAATAATCTATATATGTATCCTCTTTTTGACAGGAGATACTTGCAGGTGGTTTCTTCCACTTTCTGGGGAGGTTTGGTAACTGTTTCTGATCTGCATGCACATCTGCCATGAGCACAAACAAGTGGAGAAGTCCTGTAGCTCCTGGATGCCTACACTGCCCATCCCATATCCAGGTGTCTGATAAGATGTTTAGATTTGACATTCTCTACCATTTGCTCCCACAGTCTCTTTGAGACGCATTTTCACCCACATTGGAGAGAATCCACAAGATTAAATAACATTAACTCAGTTAGTGCAAACCATCTGGCAAACTCATTTCCCACTTGGATGGCTTTCATTGAGAACAATGTGCTGATAAAATCTACATTTCCCTTTCCTATATATTCCTTCTTTCCTCACTAAATCAGATTTTTGCTTCATCCACTCATGGAAGCAAAAATAATGGTATCTGATTGAGAAATCCAGTATCTGTCACTAAAAAACTAGGAAGAAGGGAACTCTTCCAGTTGCTTTTTATCCAGTGGAATTCCATGAGGGGTGTCAGCACCTCCTAGAGTGGTATGGCCTTCACCAGAGTATTATAAGCAAGGAATCCCAGCTGCAAATTGGAAGTAAAGTTTTCAAGAAACAAAGAATACAAAACATCCAATTTCATGCTGATTTTAGTGCTTCACTACCAATGTCAGACGTGAAAAAATTTGGTTGAATCTCCTATTATCTGTGGATTGCTAAAAAAGAAAACTTAAAAAGCAATAAACGTAAGCAGCCCACAGTGTTGCTCAAATTAATAGCTATGATCTTGGATGCAATTTAGAAGCAGATTCAGTAGTTTATATTGGTGTCTTTGCTTTCCAACAAAATAATAAATTTTTTAAAAGTGCCTTTTAAAATACTGAAAAACTCCTTTAAAATCTGCTAGCTTTCTAAAGCCAGCCAAATGTTTTAAAGAATTTGACGTGTTTAGATATTTTTCTTTCCTCTTGTTCCTTCCACGTGCAATAGTCTGTGCCCTGAAGCAAGAAGTAGGCTGAAATGGATACTTGCAGTAGTATGCTGCCATAAAGACATTCAAAAACAGTTGGAGCATTTCCTAGGATCAAGAAAAAGCACTGATTTAAGATTATCTCCTCCTTTTAGTAGCTGAACCAGGGTCAGTTTAAGCATAAAATGAAAATAAAATATTTCAGCTTAGAAGTGAGGCAATGATAAGCAGTTAGAAGCAGCAAAATGTGTTTAATCTTCTGAAACACGAACCCCAGAGAATATCAGTTTTGTCTGGTTTGATTTAGCCTGTGATCTCTTACTGGAAGCCCTGGTTTCCCCCTCAGCTCTGAGAAACAGCTTTCCTCCCCCTGACTATTTTGAAAGGTTTATTCCACTGCTGAACTGGTTTAGCTCTTCTCAGCCAAGTTTTAAGAAGGGGGTGTTCAGTCGTATGCAAGCACCAAACCAACATGGGATAAGTAATTCAAATTTATATACTTAATAAGTATTACTTGATTGTGTGATTTGTGAATCCAACAAAAATGTGAGAACTAGCCAGATTTATGAAACAAATCCAACCTAGCAAGAATTAGGAGTGTCCTTAAACAATTAAATTGGGTCAATTCATTGTGCATTTGGCCCATGGAATGCTTCAATTGTATTTGTATTTACGGATTTTAGTGTTTTTTTCTGTTCATCCATTTGCTCCAAGGGAGAAAAAAAAAGGAAAAAAAACCACTTTCTGTTTTTGTAAGCACTGAAGAATAAAATTAAAGCCACTCACATAGCAGAACAAAGAGGACAGCTGTGCATCAGTGTATCAATTACTCCCTGACTGACCAGGAAACTACCTGATTTTCTTTTGAGCAACATACAAGGCAACAAAATTCAATGTAACCCATTCATCATAAGCACAGCATTGCTTTTACTCACCAGTAAAAGTATTTGGGGTTTACCAACTAAAGCCACAGCAGTAGAAAGCTTCCTCTTTGTGCCTGCACTGTAGGTCCTCACCAGGTTGTCAGCATGGGCGTTGAGGTGTAACCGGTTAACAAGGTCCTCTGCAACCTGTGGTTTGCAAATTTGAAGGCAAACAAAAATGAGCCAGACTAGGTAGCATTTGTGCTTAGACTGAGAGAACATTCTGTTGGTGATATTAACAAATGTACATGTTGTTTCCTTATTTATCCCCCCTTGCTGCATAGTATTTCTTTTGAATCTGAAATACAGCTAAAAAGCTGCTCTGGGACCCCCCAGCTCTTCAAAAATGATACTGATTTTCTCATGTAGAAAATCTGGCTTTGTCACTGCTTAGCACAGTCATTAGTATTCGGTTTGTGTCCATGGGTCAATGATCTAAAACGTCTCTCATTTCAACTTATTCTCCACTATTTATTTGATCAAATATCTTAGTAACTGAAAATTCAAGAGAAAAATTCTCCATGGGCCACAAAAAAAGGAAGAAAATGTCAGAAAAGCAAGTCACAGTCTCAAATATAGAGTTTTTAAAGACAAACGGTAACAGGTTTAAATTAATATACCTTTGTAATAGCAGAGAGGGGTAAATTGACCCTAGCTGGATTGGGTTTAATTGCTTTAACAAGAATGTATGATCTGAGCAAGCTGGGAAGGCATGAGAGCACAGCTGGAGACAATGCTCCTGCTGTCCCCGATGGCCTTTCTTCTTTACCTTGTCAGAGAGAGCCCTGACATACAAAGCTCCCTCAAATACTTGCGCTAGAGAATATTAAATGTAGCAATAATCTCAATACACCTAAATCAGCTATTACTGCTGGACCATCCAGGGACATGTCATTCAAAACTTTGAGGGACGTAGCAGCAACTTTTCTACTTGCTACTGCCAAATGCACCCTGCAAAGCAGCAGGTGATCAGTGTAGGCTCCTGGGGGGCTGTGTCATCAAGGAGTGATCAACTTTGTGACAGCACAAGTGTGTCTTCAACCTGTAAGTAGGACAGCTGGAAGATGCTTGTAAAACAAGGAGTTCCATGGTACTGGGCTCTTACTGCCCAGTATTAACTCCCAGAGCATCCCCAGCTGTATGGTTCATTATATCTGTTTCCTCTGCGTTACCTTCAGCAAAAGGCAAGGAAGGACTGGAAGGCTTGGTCACATCCGATGGACAGTCTCCAATTAATTAAAAAATCCAATAGGGAAAAAAGTATCAATAAACAATATTGTGGATTAATATTCACTATCTGCTGCAGACAAACTGCCACAAGCATAATAATACTTTTCATACGAGAGTTTAATGCAAACACCTTTGGAAATGATCAAGATATTCATGACCCTTTTAGAAAAAAATTTCAGGTGATGCTTATAAAAGTAAGAGACATTTCTGAGAGCAAGTTGTCTGTAAGCAGAAAAAATGCTGCAGTGGTGAGAATCTACAGTATTCCAGTGACAACCCTTGCACTGATATTCCTAGTAATTTGTGTTTGGGGTACCTGTGTGTATAACCTGCTGGCAATTCACGTTCTCATAAAAAAGCCACATTTCAGAAATATTCCTCTGTCTACATTAGATGAAGAAAGTTTTTAAAAAATTCCTAATCAACAATTGTTATACTTCCCACAGGTAATTTTACACTGAAAAGTTCAAGTCTTCTGCTATATCAAAGTTAACTCACAGTAATTTACTTCCAATTAGAGACTATTGCTGTGGCTTTAAAAATGGCTAATCACCTGAGCTATATTCTAAAACATAATAGCTGAGCTTTGTTTTGTTATGTGGCTTTTTTCACTTCAAAATATAGGTCTTGTTATAACCCAAAGCAACACACAAAGGGAAGTCCTCTGAAGTATATGGTAGACAGTTTATCCTGTCTACAAAATTGACTTGACTGCTATCACTGGGAATGTATGAATATTAGTGACTACAGGATTATCCCCCTACACATTCACCAACAATCACATAAATTACACAGAAAAGCTCATAAAAATTTAAGACGAATGTCAGAGACTGAAATAGTTCATGCCTCAAACACTGATATAAAATTTTGCCCATTATAACAAAAACTGTATAAAGAAGCTGCAATCAAAGAAGCTTCCCTGAAGATACCTGACTAGAGCTTTGGACTGTAAATTAAGCTGCTGAGATAAGATACTATTTTCAATCAGGCCTAGGGAGAAACAAAAAAGGCTGACGGAAAGCAATGCACACACAAGAGAGCCAAACGCAGCAGAGATTCTTCCCTGGCTCGATTTGGGGTTGGGGAGACCATAGCCCACAGAAGCCAGGTTTACACAGACTCCCCCCAAACAGGGGGCTGGGGGAGGAGGTTTCAGGTGTGACCTCTGGTCAGAGGCAGTGAACACCCATCCTCCCTTACACAAACTGGCCCAGCTGTGGAGCCCGCAGCCCCACAGGCCACATCTATGGGAAACTGATGTAAGAGGCAGCTGAGGGGGTGTCACAATCCATCAAGGACCCCCCAAAGTCCTCCCCAGGGGCCTTGCACCACAGGACTGCATGTGATACAACAGATCCAGACTCTGCTGCAAGGGACTGACCCCTCCCCCAGGGGGACATGCCTGGACATTGCCACCTGGACTGAGTGTATATTAACCCATGGGATTCTTCACTTTTCAGGAGGACCATCTGTGGCAGGACATTCCCCCCCCCTCTCCCTCTAACCACATGGCTGGTCCATAAGATAACTCAGGCTGGGTCTACCACCCAGCGAGGGGTTATCTCTTGGTGCCCAAACGTCAGGGGCCTCCAACTGAAAAACCACATCTTGGTATGGAGAGCATATGTAGAAAGAGATGAAGAATAAGTATGTGACTAAAAGACACACTTTTACACTATAAAAGACGCACGAAATATCACAGAGACAGAAGTCTCCTACACACATTCTGGAAACATGCACAGGCTTCTCCCTGGAGTCTGGATGCAGGCTCTGCTGGTTACTTTCCTGGGAACTGAGTGAAAGGATTCTGAGGTATACTTCAGCACCAAATTGGCATTGGTAAGATACATCTGTTCCTAACTTGTATTATTTCTTGCTAGATGTAATAACAGGTTTCGCATGCTGAATTCTCTCTACTAGTAGTTACTTTCTTTTAATTTATTCCTGTGTAGTATGTAGTTTTGTCCTAAGTCTTATGTCTGTTATTTTCTGTGTCTAATAAATGATAATTTATGTCATATTAGACCTAATCGGCCATTATTAAAGAACTTGTGAACGAGACCGGGCCTTGGAGTGCTGGCACCCCAGTAAGAGCTACTGCCTGCTGCCAAAGGCCTAGGCAAAAGGCAGAGATTTATCTGAGCTCCTGTCTCCATTAGTAACACCATCACCACCAAGAAGACCTGCTGGAGAGGATCAACACAACATCGTTGGGATCCACTAATGGTGATATTTTCTCTATTCTGTCTCTGTCACCTTTCTTCTGTTCCCCCCACCTCTTTTCCCACTTCTCCCTTTCTCTCATTTCTTCTCCCTCTCTCTCACATTTACTAACAAATAAAACCCATACTATTGACTTGTATATGGTCTCATTTGCACCTTAATTCAGGCAGAGGCATTTCTAACAACCTTAATCACTGGATCACGACAACCATAATGTGAAAAACACATAATCTCAAGTTTACACCAAACTTTATATACATTTTAAACTACAGTAAGCTTCAAGATTTATTAAGCAATAAGCAAAAGAGGACTATGCATCACAGCTGAAATGTAGTCAAAACTATCCTTTAGCTTTGACTAGAACTACCTATTCTAAGACTGCTTTGAAGTGTCATCTAAAGTCAGCAAAATGCCATTCTTTTAAAGAGACAATGAATGCTGCATGGGGAAGAATTTAGAACACCAAGGAATAATGCCAGAGGTAGAAGAAACCATTCAAGTTAGCTGGGTCTTCTTGTAGTCTGCATCCCCCAAGGAGACTCAGTCATGTGTCAGCTATGAACATAAAGCTCTTTCTAGGGAGCAACATTAAAAAGAACTGACTTCTCAAGATTTGCAATTCCACACATAGAATTCTCCTCTCTCTGATGTGCACTCAAGCATTCAGCATGACTACACCATCTCCTGTTTCATACAAGGAGATAAGCCTGGCAAACCTCCTGCTATAGAAATTTTTCAAGACAAAGTTGAAATGGTAAACAGGTAAAAAGAGATGGGTGGGAATAGTTTCTTAGCACCGACTTTGCTGCTGCTTTAAATGTGGAGAGCTTCCAAGATAAACCTTGCAGATCACCATAGTGCGCAACACAATCTGGCCTGATATCTAGATACACTTCTTTGGCCAAAAACGTATGAGATTAGAACTGATTTGGAGCTGAATCACATCAGCAACATAAAGGCAGAAGGAAGGGCCAACTTTCTTATTCCTAAATATTTTCCAGTTGCACCTAAAAACGTCTCCTACTCCTGCTACCCTCCTCAACTCTTATATTTCAAAAGAGCACTGCAGACTATGGTTTAACAAACATCAGAATGCAGAGTTCAATCTTCTTTCAAGAGATGACCCCAAAATGTTTTCTCCTTTCTTTAATGCCTATCATAAGATTTCCAGTAATGTCTCAGCTTCATCAATAATACCTGAACAACAACAAAACAATAATTTGAATGAGATTAGAAATATTAAATATTAGGTATATATTACATATTAGCTATAGTGCAGAGGAGCCTGAATATCTCCATTATGACTTCATTTATCTGTATAGCCAGTGGTTTGTATCATAGTACACTGTCAAATAAATATGAAAATCCCTCTTACACTACTTTAAATGAAAGTCAGAATTGAACATGTGACCAATCTTCAGATATAGATACACACATTCGTGCCACAGAATTACAGTTCTAATGGTTTCCTTCCTGTAGTGAATGTGAGATATACACAAGAACCTTCTCTCACTGTCATATTCACCATGATGCTCTATTTCAATAATGTTTCAGTAACTTTAAGCACTGAAGAGTGAGGAAATACATCAATTTATTTAGCAAGTTGATAACATTGAGGCCAAATTAAAAGACACAGAGTTATATGCAAATACATACATTGTAAGCGCACTTGAACCAAAAAAATATTTAATGTCTACTCATGGCTGTAAAAATGTATTTAAACTATTTCCTTCCTTCCTCCCCCACTTGGCAGTCAAAATTATAATAATAGAATTCACATCTATCAGCTGTTTCCCTATTTTCCAATATTTCTTAAAACCATTTACTTTTTTTTCCTCATCAAGTCTAACATATTTAACAAAAGATTTTCCCCAAAATTATTTTGAACTAGTTCACCTAGATTTGGAACAGGCCTTGGAATGAGCCCTTCAATCTGTAGCATCTAAAGAAAATCCTCCAATATTTTGTGGAGTTCCTAAAGACTATGTTTATAGAGGCTATAAAGTAACTCAACTTTTCAGTCAGTGTGACTTCCAGAAAAATTTGGAGTTAGTGAAGACTCAATCTATTAAAAGACTAGAAATAACATAACATGTCTGCCCTGACTTGAAAGGCTGTGTATCACTAATACACTGTGTATCCATCGATGACTTTTGCATCATTTCTGACACACTAAATACAATACATAACTTCTTGCTATTTATTTAAACAAATTGTTATAAAGCAAATCTGACCCAATACTGGAAATGTGTATCATACCAAGTATAAATTATAATAAAGAGGGATTGAATTCCAGAGTCATCCGAAAAATATCTATGTCCAAGGCAGTAATTCAAAGTGCCAGGTTCTGAGTAAGTGAATGCAGTGTAGTTTGAACATCTTAAATAGCAATCATTCATCAATTCCACACTGAACAGTATTTATTTGGCTTCCGAGTAAACTCAGAATTGTTAGATTTCTTACATTTGGAAAGTGCATACCCATGGTCAAACTTCTGGGGGACAATATTTTTTATCCCTAAATCTCATAAAACTGTACACACTAATTCTGTTTGGGGTCCAAAAAGAAAAGTAAACATTCAAAGAAGAAATTAATTTACAGACTCTTATTTCCATCACCTATGGAATATACCATGTAAGGAAATAATTGAGATTCTAGAATCAGAGCAAAAATCTTCCTGGAGAGTTAATGTATAGAGAAAGCATACCGACATTCCAAAAATCTGCTTCAGAATACCTGATAAAGCTTCTTTTGAGATTTGCAAGAGAAGTTTTAATGCTAACGAGGGATGCCATTTAATGCTGTGCTAATAAGTCTTATTTTTTGACAAGCCGAGTGCTGTATTTTGGAACAAATTGAGATCTAGGAAGTTGATATATTAAAGAACCAAAAATAAGAATTAAAACTACTATGCTAAATCAGTAGCTCTCTAACTAACCCAAAAGCTTTACTCTAATTTTTTCAATTTTGCTGCAAAGAGAAACATTCAGAGCAGATTTGTGAAGTATAACAAAACTTCACATTACATGTGAAGCTTAACATTGATAGTAAATGACCCATTTTTCTCCTCCTTTCCCATTCATTTAATTACTGTTTTGCAACATTAAGTGCACTCAACTTTATGTCAGGCACTTAACTCCTGCTGCTGATAAATCTGTCTAGCAAACGATTTGGTCATTGAGGTTAGTGCTTCAATAGACAACTTCAGCAGCAACACAACCTGTTAGGCACCTGCCTGCTCACCAATTTCTTGAAAAGCAAAGTGAATGTATGCTTCTTTCCTTATCAAACTAATGTACTCTCTAGAATATATGTGTCTGTGCATATTAGTGTAAACAGTCATTGGTAAACATTCAGAGGCAGGCTTGGAGTGCTGTGTCATAGGCAGGAGGGAATGATGAGAAAATAACAGCTTATGTTTCCATACAGCTGCTCCTGTAGAGGAGGATTCCAAAGCCTTCTTTTCTTTATAGGCAGCTAAAACACTTACTTTCCCCCGGCACCAGCCATTTCTGAGTTGCAGCACAGCAGCTGTTGAGCACTTGACAGCAGTGCCACACAGTCGGGAGGGCCTGCTGACAAAAACATTTGTTTTCCTCTGAGATAGCTACATTTCAGTTTTTGATGGAGGGAAACCAGAGCAGCTAAATATTATTTGCCAGAGTGCTTTGATGCCTTGATCGCAAGCATATGGCAAAAAAGTCTGCTCTGCAATCTATGCAGACAAAAAATTAAGACAACTGAATGGAACAACGATCTCTCTTTCACAAATGTAATGCTAAGGCACAGAAGGCAGATTATAAAGAATAGTCTAAGCCCACACCTAGATCATCTGAGGTCCAGGATGGTGAACATTTCTCTCAGTGCACCACAGTAACATAACTCATATCTAAATGAATGATTTTCATCCATTTGAAGAGGGACATGTATGTGACTTACCACACCACTTGAGAAATTCTTCCCCAAATGATCTTGAGAACAGACATTGCAGTAACTGTCTATTAATCGCCCACAGAATAGCTGGATCTGAACATTAAGTGGAAGCTCTTAGGTACTCCAGTTATTCCTAATATTTCTGCATTGAAATGGAATTCACTAATGTCAGGTATTTCAGAGAAAGCACTATTCTCACTGTCTACAGAGAAAGTATCCAAAGTCAGGCTACCCTTCTGGCCTCTCACCAAATGCAGACAGGAGTCAGCATTTGCAGTGGCATTCATTCACATACACACAAGCAAGGGGACAACCCAAAAGCACAGCACAGAAATCTGTGGGTACCATCCTGTATTTCACAATCTGGAAACCTTTCCAGGCACCTGAAAAAATCTCGGTGCCACATGGGACTGTTTGCTATGAAATCAAGTCACATAAGCACACCACAGATCTCTCTATTCTCAAGGCTCCACACAGCTCCTGATCCTGTTCCTCATCCTCCAAAATAGCTGCTGCTGGGAGGCCAGATGACCTGAGGGAGTCACAAATCAAGCAGTGACAGCAGGATCCATGGGCAGACACACACAGGCACACCCTCCTGGTGTTGGCAGGGCATTCCAGACAGCATAGGATTCAATCATTAACAGTCCATTGTAATGCATGGATCAGTTCACACTTCCCAAAGCCTCTCTATGATTGTGTGCAGATGAGGTATTACCAATAAGAAGGTGTCTGCCAGTGCCTCCTGAACAGCTTTATGCGCACACCTGTAAGTACTAAAATAAAACTAAGAGTCTGCAACTCCAGGAGCCAGGAAGGTAGCACAGCACTAAAAACCCTACTCAGCTCTCACTCAAAGACACCTCTGTTGGGAAACCTTGAGAATTATTGGAAAGAAAATCTTAAAAGTCATGTTTAAAGCATTTTAAGAGCACTAGTGCATAATTAAACAGCACAACTTTGATTCCCATTTTGAATTAAACCAAGGACCAAAAGCAGTTAATAACATAATAAGATGTACAGCATTCTTTTAAATGACTACAAAACTCTAGAGGAGATGTTATGAATATCATGTCAATTAAAGTGCCATGACAGTAGGTGTTAGTGATGACAGACTTTTAGGCTAACTGTTATGGAGGAGCTGCCAGTTCATGGAGAAAACAGATACTTATAGTTGAGGGCTTTAGTGCAATAACAACCATCCCTTAATATATTAAGTCTGGATTGAAGGGAACATATACAAGTTTTCAGTTCTCTGCTAGAAGTCTGAAGTAAAAATTAATACCAATAAGTTATGAAGGGTAAACAATCAAACAAAAGACTGTATGATAATTTCTAAGCAGTCTGCAAGAAATGTATTTTTAAAACAGTTAAAAGTCCAGGCTTTGTCCTGGACAATGGATACTACCCAAGACAAGTAGCAAAGACTTGCAAGAATCACTTAATATTCCCAGCTTTCATCCAGAAACACCCAAATGATCAGCTTAAGAGAGTAAAAATTCAAAATATTGTCTGTCCTGATGAATACTCGATGTACCTTACAGGAATTAGACTTTTTCCTGAAATAGCACCTATCTGTGGAGGAAAAAGAATACAGGCTGCAGAGAATCAGGAGGCAGCCCTCTCCCATGCAATCAAGGAACTGGTTGCAAACCACTTATCAGACCCTGAGGCAACATCCAGAAAAATGCTCGGTAGTAGAAAAACAAAACAAAACAAAAAAACAAAAACAAACAAAAAAAAGGAGCTATTTCAGTTCATGCAGTTTTGCTTCTGGAAAAATGAAAAGAAAACAACAGGCACTATTTGGGAGGTTACAAGGGCAGTGCTAGAGCAACAGCTTCTACTTGGGACCAATCTATACAGCAGGAATTGACAGATACCCATTCCATATCCCACCACAATTTTCTCATGTTAATAGAGATGCAATTAAGCAGAAAAGACCGAGCTGTTTAAGTCCGGTCATACCGTAAAATTCCATCTGCTGGTACAGAAAATCCTCACATTTTACACTATATCCATTTCATAGTTAATCTTTGGAATTGGCTGATTGGTTGCCTCATTACAGAAAAAAGAGCTTAGTCTGCTGATCTACTCAGATACACCTGTATCTGTAAATCCAAAAGCCGCCAGGGATATTCCTAGATATTGTCAACTTCTTTGTTAGTAAGCTCTCAAAGCATTTTCTGACATGGCTTTGGCCTCTTTTCCTTGGACAACCCCAGGCCTTGTATGGCAGCTGAAGCATTTAAGGGACTGCTCCCAGCATGCAGCTTGATTGCAGCTATCCTCTTGTGAAGTTTGAGACAGCAGAGTGCTGACAGCTCCTATCCCAGCCCCCCAAGTGTATAGTTTTGGGTTTTTTATACAGAATCATACAACAATGTTTAGTTCCTTCAGAGTTTACTTGTATCTCTGAAGAAAAGAGGGTTTCAGAGGTACATGACTCAAAATATGTTGTGTTCTGTCCGAGTTTTTTAAGTGCAATAGTGAAGGCATTGAACCATTCATAAATTTAATTTCCTTTAGGGTTTTTGTGCCTGAGATTTCATTTGCAATAATGTTATTTTACTATCTGCAGGGATCTTATTGTGTTTTGAACTGGCATAACATACAGAAAAAATCCCCATTATTTAAATAAAATAGTGGTAATGAAAAACCTTATTACTAAAGTCGTTAAGATGAAATATTAGATAGTTTCTTGTGTTAAAAAGGTACAATTGTTCTATAAACCCCACAGTCCAACATGGCAATAGTTCCCTCTGCAAATCTGTTTTGGATAGTTACCTTATGGATATCCTGCTTTGGAATTCCACGTAGTGTGCAGTAATAATAAAGATGCTCCCACCCTGTTAAAAGTTCATCAAGGGCATCTTGCTGTGGACAATACCCAATGAGAATACCTTCAGAGCTAGCAGACAGTATATCCATTTCAGACCTGTTTAAAGGAAAAGAAAAAGATTTGAATGTTGCTTAACAAATCCCATGGCCCTGGGTTCCACCCCTGGGATACAAGAAAAGCACACATAGCCTTAAGTGCGCAGGTGAAGGAGTCTGAGTCACTTTGTCATGGTTCCTTGGAGCAGCACCACTCTCACACAATGCACACTTTTTGTCCCTTTTGGGTTAGCACAGCCACCAGCATGTCACTGTTGTAAGTGTGTGTGTGCCAAGGTCAGCAGACCACCACAGGAGAAAGAAAGGTACACGAGAATTAGTGCTCACCTGGTTTACTTCTCTTTTCTCTTTGGTAGTACCTGCCCTAAGGAAACATGTTTAAAACCATATGGTGCTCCTACTGGATATTGTACCATATCCAATATTATATGCATATCAATCACGTTGAATATTGAAGAGGCAGGACTTGAGACAGAGGGAAATGTTGCTGTGTATTCTTTGTGTACCTATGCCCACGCGTATGGCTTCATTCTCTAAATATCAAGAGTAATGCAAAACACAGGATATTATAGGCTAGTAACTTAAAAGACAATACAAGAAAAAGTATAATATTATCCTGATTTAAGAGACTTTGGCCTTCACTTTGTAGCTCTACAGCATTACTTGAAATTGCATTCATTGCTAAGAAGCAAGCTTGATTGCAAGGGTGTCTCATTACCCATAATGACACTAAATCTATCCTATTTATTCCAACATCAATTCAACGCTCAATGATGCTGATTTACATGTACAGAAAGACCTGTCAAAATGAAGACACTTAATGATAAAAAAATCTGGGTTTTGCAAGAAAAAAGTTTTCAAAAGATTCTGAGTAACAGAATGATTTTCCTCTTAGTGGTTTTCTACATTTCTGATTAAAAGAACTAAATATATGATTAATCATTTAGACACAAAGTAAATGCATTAACTGCAGGATCTACAAATACCAGCACTAGAGAAAATATAAATATGTATCTCCTGTTAACAAGATTCAGGAGTCTGGGGAGAAAAGATTCTGCATTTTACATAATGAACCACAGCATCAAAATATATTTTAATGCTATCAAAAGATAAACTAACATGATTATGACAAACCTGCTGTGGACTAATTAGAATGGTCCTTTGCTCTCAATAGCAAAGATATAAAATCATCATATCTTGGTTGGTTTGGAGGGTGCCACTGAAGTTAACTGCCTTTAGATACCTCTCTAAAAAAAGAGTTAGCAAAAAGTAGTAGGGTGATAGTGGAAAGAGCATACCAGAAGTGTTCTTCCTCATTAATTTATATCCACTTATAGGATATTGTAAATTGAATATATACAGAATTTTTACTGGCTCAGTTTCCAGCCATACCTATGACAACTTAAATCCTTTTTCTATGGTCATCTTCACCTTACGATATCGATTGGTTAATCCTGATCTTTTTGCATAAACAGTGAGAAGCAGTAGATTCCTTAGTTAATTCTAAAATAGCAAAATACTATTCACCGTGAAATGTTATCTAGATGCTGTTGAACATAGAGATGTGTCTGAGGTTTCTTTTGCTAGGAAGGCTCATGTACAAGGTTTTCGTTTGGTGCAGCTGCTGTCTTTTGTGAAACAAGAGACTGGGCTTTTGGTAATATGCCAAGTTCAGTCACAAGAGAACAAATCCCACTCAGGGGTAATTTCAGGGACATTTACTCAGCAAGAACCCTGTAGCTGGATAGAAACATCTTGTCTGGAATGGATCCCCACCATGAGAAACAAAAAGTTAAATATGGACAGCTGCAAAAAAACAACAGACATCTAATGTTCTTTAGTCAGAACTCTATTAGAGCATCATTACTCTGTTTGCATCAGGGAATAAAAAGTGTCCTCAGTGCTAATTGCACACACAGGGATCTGGTGCTGTGCCTATGTAAAGCACTGAGTCTTAGGTGAACAGTATCCCACCCACTGACCTTTAGCTTTCATAAAGTGCAGGCACAGTGAGAATGCATCATTTAATATTCTTACTCAGTTTGGTCCCTGTCTTGCCACTTTATCCATTAGTGCTGACCCTGAACACTTCAAGATTTCCCATTAACAGAGGTTCTACCACATTCACTAAAGAACTCATAGACCTTTCCACCTCACTCCTCCCCCTGATCTCTGTATCTGCCAAATCAAAAACAAACCAACCAGAAGAAAAGAAGAAAAGCCATATGAGGATTCGGGTCTCTTACTCAGATTTTTTTTTTTTTTTTTAATGCGCGGTATAATGCCTGTTCTTCCCTCACCGAGTAGATTTCCAAATCAAAATTCTGGACTTTATCCTTCAGTTTTGTTTAGCCAGGTCCTAAGCTTTTTCTGAAGATATAAACTATATATATAAACAATAGATGAAAGAAAAAGACACATATTTTTAATTACATTATGTATTGTATAACAGAAAAAAAGCTTCCATCATAGGAAATTTATTTTCGTTAAAATTCAGTTAATCTCTCAGATTTCATTTTTATGGGTCTAAATTAAATGAACATTTCACATAGAGATGGCATGATACCAGAAAATCTTTTCAGTAAATTATATAATGTAAATGCTTTTCCCTTTTCTTTCTTTAATTTCTGGTTCCATTCATTAAACTAATTATAATCCTCTTCTTCCTTAACAAAGAGCATCATATATGCTATTACCAGAATCAAATTAGAAATATACTTTTTAATATTTTCTGAAATATAGATTTAGCATGCAGCAAAATGCTGATTTTTTTTCCTCAAGCTAGAGAAAAACAGCCATTTGTTTTCTGCCCTATTATTATCAGCATGCCAGAATTTTTCATTAGACTAGGCACATTAAAAACAGACATACAGGAAGAAAATATCAGCTTATTTTATAAATAGAGAGAAAGAACATATAAGTACAGATTCCAAGCCCTCTCAGGCTTTTGTCCATAGCATAGTAGACACAATGAAATCTAGTGTAATATCTAAAAACTATACAGAGGAAAACAGGCTTTTACACTAATAAATAACTTTCTGCATCTGTATGAAAACACTGCATAGTTATTATCTTTAAATTCTGTCAGTAATTTCGGTTACATCATCTGATCAAATAAAGACATAGAACATGTTTTGTCTTTCATTTTTCTCCTTCATTTTTAGACTACTTCCTTATGCTCAATCAATGCTTCCCCTCGCTAGTTAAGTTTTCCTTTAAAGTGAACAGCTGCAACAAATGACATCACCAGAATATTTCCAGAAGTCTTTATACGTTAAATATAGTTTTAAAGTTGCAGAATTGCATTTCTAGAACTCCTTTGGAAATGGTCAACAGAACATCTGGCATCCTCAAGAAAAATAGCAGTCTAGCACTTGAAGCATGGAAGATTTTGTACTCCATCCCTGTCTAAGTACTTTGGTGAGAATCATGATATTTTGGTTCAAGACATCCTGAAAAAACATCCAAGACTAAATAAGACTTTCCTCAGTTTGGAGTGCTCATCTCACAGTTTTCTACTATTGAGGAAAGAAACTTGCCAGATTTTCAAGGTGTTGGGATCATAAACTAAATTCAGAGTATATAAAATTTTTTATTCAAAGTTTCTCCTCCACTGATCATTTCAACGCTTTTTACCTTTATCTATTTATTCTTTGTGCTTAAAGAATACCCTGCAATCTGATTACAGCCCTGAAGGTTACATGGGAGTGGCATGGGGCACTCCAGGCAGGAAGCCTTTGCTGACATTGAAAAGAAACATAATCATTGGGATGAGTGAATATGAACTTGGACAAAACCTGTTGCCTTCTGTATAAACTTGACCTGCAGTTTCCAGAAGGCCAGACTGGCTATAGCAAAACTAGATTTGGTTCTTGTTTGTTACACTGGTTACCAGCAATGTCGCTTGTAGGTGGTTGTGGGCTGGCATTCAAAGGTAAACCTCAGTGTTGGGTTTCCAGAGACAACCTAGTACCCTTAATACCAGTCTTACAGCTGGTTTTGGAAAAATTTTTTCACTCTTGGCTCCACTGTGGACTTTGTTTCACTTTTATATGCTTTTTTCTACTGTTTTTGAATGCAAGTAGGTGCAGTGATACATATGGTACTTACAATACCACAGATATACATATATATATCTGCTTCTGCAGAGAGATAAATTCCATTAATTAGTCAAAATGAAATATAAATTTACAAATTGCAAAAGTACTCAGACATTTCATTGTACTCATAACTGCAGATTCAATTCAGTGCATACTAATGCTCAATTAACATTATAAAAAAATCAAGGTTAAAATATAATTAATGTAACTATAGCTTCATTATAATTAATTATACTGATATACAGTGTAAAAACAGCCATTTCAGCTATTATATTGATGTAAATTTATTCTTCCTTTCAAGTTAAACTATTTGAATTACATTTTTAATTATTTATCAGGCTGAATATCGTACCTGTCAAAAGAGTCCAAGTTCTAGCTATAAAGAAATATTTTACTTTTCCCCCTTTGTAGAGTTCTTTGGTCCTGTGACTTTGTAATCCAACAGCTGACATGACTGACACTTAATTCAAATAGGATGGGGAGTAGCTGTCATGGAGGATCTCTGTGTAGAAGGAAGATGGAAATTCTTGGGAGATAAATTAATTACATGAGGAAGACTGCCAAATGCTTCAGTCCTTGATGGGGCAAATTATGAACATGATGATACCTGCTTTTTTTTGGTTTTTTTTTTGTGTATGCACCCCACTACAGTCTAAGTATGAATTTAATGTCAGTTCTATTCAGCAAAGTACAACAGGAAAGATTGCAAAATAGAGGGCACGAAAAAAGGAAACAAACCACTGGCTACATTATTCATTATTTTACATTGACCTTGACATAATGTCCTTAGGAGGATTTTGACACTTTCTCTTCAAAGCTGTGTTTAGCTCTCCTCACTTGAGGGAGGTTTTATGACAGAGTCACTGAAAAGGCTTTAAACACAAGCATAGAAAGGGGAAGAAAACAAAGCTTGGCCAATGTACACACACACACAAAAGTGGAACAGATGTACAGTATCTGCTGATATATTAGCCCAGCAGACATTCAAAGACTATGAAGAGTCGCTTTGTTCTCCTTTGTTTTACCACTTTGTTAAGTGTCAGCTTTTCTTTGTACATATTTAATGCAGACCTTACTTCTTCAAGCTGTTTGACAGAAAAAGTAACTACAAAAATGTTTACAGTTTCATACACTTCTTTTCATTTAGACAGCTCCCATATTGGTGGCAATCTAGTTTTGGCAGTAGAGCCAAGAATGAGATAATTTTAGTCCATTTTAGCTACAGCCACAGAGAGCAAGAACGAAGAACTCTTCTAAATGTCAAGCAGACCATGCAGTTAATTATTAAACATATTTAAGCTTCACAATGCTTTGAAAGCCTGTCAGTCTCTTAATGTGTTATAACACCATACTTTATAAATACAAGTAAAGAAATGTTACTAAAATAATTTACTTTCTAGTAATTATCCTTTTTACTTTTGATATTTCTGCCCCTTATGAACGGTACTGCTGGTACTTTGTTATCACTGTTTTATTTCCAAGTCTTCTGAGGTAACTGCTTCAATGCTGCTTGTTCCTTTGGCAGTCTTTAATATCGGGGTGGTGAATATCCCTAATATGGAGACACACTCTCTAGAAGCTAATTACTTTTCTCTCTCATTTGCACAGATATGTCACTGATAACAGCAATGTCAATGAGGTACACAAAATAATAAAAAGGTAAAATCCCCTGTGAATGGCATTATCTTCACAAGATTGGCTGTGGTTGGTGATAAATTCTTGGTTTTTCTCTTACTGGAATATTTTTATTCCATAACAGTTACAGCCAGAATAGGTCTGCGAAGGTTTGAGATAAGTTGCCTAAAAATATTTTCTGCAGAGGAATATGAAAATTTTAAAAAATCATGGTTTTGGTAGACTGCTTAGCTTGTATACTATTAATGTGCATTTTTCATACAAATTGTAGGATACAAAGTTCAGGCACATAGTGCATTTAAAATACCTACTTAATTTGTAGGGTATCAAAAAGAGAAAGCCCTAATGAAAACAGATCAGAAGCCTTCCCTTCCCCAAAAGCATTTCCTCATCAAGAAGAAGGACAGGGAACACCAATGTGCAGAAAAGTTGATGTTGGCTTCAAACATTCCCGCTTCATGACACCTTGACTTATGAATCCCAGTCATTCTGAAAACAAACATACATAATATGTAGCTTCTATGGATTTTATTAGCTTTTGGTATGAAAACAGACATAGTTCTCTCGAAAATTTTTAGGAATAAGCTCCATTTTTTTTTTGGTGATATTAAGCATTCAGCAAACAACTAATCTAGAGGCCAACAAATCTTTTAAAATTACTTGAAGATGTTATGAAGCTGCTCTTATGCCCTGTTACAAAGGCAGTTACTTCTCAGAAGTATATTTTTCTGAATTCTTTGAGACTCGAGCAGCAATTCCCTGAAAACAAGGTGATTATTGGTGTGTGAGGCCTTTTCTACATAACCTCATGCACTTCCAAGATGTTTTAGGCTGATCTTTCAGAAATTCTACTTAGCATTTACATTTGAAAAGTAACATGTACATTTGAAAAAACTCATCTTCCATTTCTAGAATTCATGTTGTTCCAAGGTGCAATAGCTGTCCAATAAAATGTTAGTGCTCTTACCTCAAAAAGACACTTCTGACTTCATTTTAAATTCAGCTATTAGGAATCAGGAAAATGTACGTATGGATTTGTTTGGAGGGTTTGTTTGGTTTCTTTGCTTGCTTGTTTTTAACCCAAGAACTTTCAAGCATAGTTATTCAAGGAAACAGGAACTGTTATGAATTAAGGATTTTCTGCATGGAGTAAATACAGCTAAGTTTTCCAATGTTTGTAATAATGATTTTGGATATTCTTTTAATTATTTGATCATGAAGAATGCGCCATGAAGATTGATTTAGATTAGATGTTAGGAAGAAATTCTTTACTGTGAGGTGTTGAGTCACAGGAACAGGTTGCCCTGAGAATTCACGGATGCTGCGTCCCTGGAAATGTTCTAAGGTGCATTTGTGGCTTTGTTTAAGCTGGTCTAGTGGAAGGAGTCCCTGCCCATAAAGGGAGGTTGGAAATAGATGATCTTTAAGGTCTGTTCCAACCCAAAACATTTTATGGTTCTATGAAGGATCCATCTGATTACAGTATCTGGTATTTTCACAGTGACAGAGGACAAAAGATGTGCTCTTTCCAGTCAAACCCAAAATATTTGGGATCTACATCTAAGCTGCTGCCCAATTATTCATCAGGACTAGCTATCAGAGGTAATGTTTTTATGGAATCTCCTTCATGATGTAAATTTTAAACAAAAAGTCTAGTTCTGCTGACCAAAAAATGTGCTGCAACTGTGACCAGCAGCTGCTTTCTTCTGCTCACTGAACTCTCTTCTCTGTGCCAGGAAGACCAGGCTTCTGAGTACCCTACCAGAGTAAGAAAAGAAGACTTCTTACCGTAATATCCCCTTTCCTTCCTTTATCTGAGTCATAAATGCAAATCTATCCACCTACAAGTCCCTGGGATGAGTAATTTTAGTCATTCTTCAGCTGCTGAGGAAGAATTCTCCAGATTTGTTGTGGTTACCATTTGAACTATGGAAGAGCCAACAACCTCGCCACTCAGTGATTTTCAGGAGTAAAGCCACAGGGCACCATGATCTGCTCAACAACAGTTTCCAAAATATGAAGCAAGGAACAAACTCAAGAGGGACATAAATTTCTTCTCAGAGTCTCAAAGTTGTTTGTTTCTCTAAGTTTAGTTACTGTATAAAAGCACCTCTTGCTTAAGATTGCCTTCTTGAATTAGTGCTAAGCTCTGAAAACTTGGGAATATGGGTCTTACACTCACTTCAGCCACAGGAAACACAAAAAAGTCCATGAACTCAATTGACACCACTATAAGACAAGGTGATAATTATTGTTGTCAAGGGTATTTTGTACACCGAAATTCAATTGTCTAAGGCTTTCTCTCAAGCCTCCTAAATGTGTCAAATTTCATTATTTATGTTTTAGTATATGGTAAATAACATTGCATCTTAATATATGCTTTCATATTGGATTTGTAAAACACAGTATGCGAAACGAAAGTGACACACATAATGTCCAGGGAGAGCATTTAGCCTATTGTCAAAAGCCAGTAGAACACTAAAGTTGACCTCAGAAGAATTTTTATCTGTTTAGCCACAGGTACATAGCAACATGACTGATAAAAGGAATATGGGCACTGTTAAACTGTTATGCAAATTTTTTTTTTTTACAAAAATTATCTTAGGGGATTCTAAAAAAATAAATCGTATTCAGCAAACATAACACAAGTGCCCGTATATGTAATAATGAATCATACTCTTATAACTTTATATTTGCTTTCAAGTAGGTTTTAAAATTTTGGAATTATCACACCAGATCAAATCATTTGCCCAAATACAGACCTGGTACCATATTGTACAGGGACAGCCATATGCCATCCAGGAATGCACAGGTGGAACCAAAGGCAAGTCCAATTAAAATCTACAGCAAAATACTTCTCAAAATCTAAACAAAACTTGGGATCTTAAATACTGCCCTAATGGTAATTTTTTTTTTAAAGATAGATTATTTTATTTCTCTAAATCTTAAATTCTCTTCAGACTCATAAACTTCTGACCTTTACCATATCCTGGTACAAAGCCTTCGACCAGTTCCAAAGAATAACAAATGTTAGTTTTTACTTAATTTTAAATCACTTTTGGTATTTTTATTTTTGCTTAATCTCTGAAAATTTTTGTCTACTGTTTAAGACAGAAAATTCTTAAAATTAAAATGTCTGGAAAATTATGAAGGAAAATAACCATCTAAAAGTCTTTCTAGCCATTGTAAAACCTCCGTCATACCACTTCTTATTCTCTTAAGAACAATTTTTCCAAGATCTGGTTTTTTGCTAAATCACTCCTTCTTTATGATTAACATTTTTTCTATTTTGCTATGAAAGGTAATGAAAAAACACACTGAAGTAAAATTATGTTTGATAGTGGTGATGCTGTCAATTTCAAAAGTGCAAATTTTCCAGAAAACTGAATTTTGCAATGACTGAAGCTACTTAGTCTTTGAAGTTAAATCTGATCATCATTATCTTTGTAAAGAAGTGAGGAAATACTGACTATGAAAGCATTAAATTTCTAAACCAAAGAAATTTTACTTGCCATTTTAAAAATTCAAAAATGCTTCCTTTAAAAATTTCTTAATTAAACTCTTGACCTGTTCTTGTCAAAAAAAATATTTTGAAATGTACATCATTTAGAAAAAGAGAAGAGCCCAGAATCCATTTATATATGTGTTTATATGTATTTACTACTGACTAAAAAACCCCAAAACTTTACTTCCCCTCTAGTTTTGTTGGGAAAATGGTAAGTATTGGTTACATCTAACCCAAAGTCCTTTATTCATTTATCACTCCATCAGAATGATAAATCTCACCAACCTCTTATCCTAATTGCAAATCATATTGATCAAGTAATTAATTAATGACTCTGAAGTACAGAAGTGTAAGAAAATATTTTAAAATTGCCCACTTGAAGCACTGCTCATCTGCCTAATACTGAAAAACTTTCAGTGCACCACTCATATGGGGGATATATATCCATGAATCTCAACATATGTTAAGATTTTTTTTTAAGTTTTAACAGGATGAATGCTAAGTCCTCTTAGAGTTTCTCTTTTGCTACCAGACAAGTTTATTCTCAATTAACAGAGCTGTCAAACAGAATTAAATAATGCTAAAATGCTTTTCCACAGAGAATTAACAGCAACAAAGCAATATACATTTAAAAGGGAACAAAACAGGTCCCTGGAGTACAGTATAAAGGACTGAAGACGTGCTGAGTCTTTGATCATGTGCATTATCAATTAGCACTATTCTGATCAAACCCTGTGTTATTTACCCCGTAGGAGTCCTGATAACAGCACGTCCTGCAGATGGGATGATATCTCCAGTCAGCATCTTAAATGTTGTGCTTTTCCCAGCTCCATTTGTTCCCAGGAGTCCAAAACACTATCAGAGATATTAAAAAAAATAAAGAAAAAGCAATCAATATGCTATGCTGAAAAAAAAAAGAAATATTACCCCTTCAAATTTCTTCCCTTTCCACATTTCCTATCATATGTCTGTAAGAAACTGTATATGGATATAATTTGAGTGCAAATTCCCTTTCCCACAGAAAATCAGTTTAAAAAAACCCATAAAGATCATATTTTAATAACCCCAAATACTAAAAGTGACTTATTTAGGATTCTAGCCCTCCACTTAAAGCCCTGCCCAACAATTAAACCATTAGTTATCCATATTATTCGGAAATGCTACATTTGAACCAGAGGATTTTAGGTCCTGTCCTGCTTCCAAACCCTATCAATCATAGAGGCAATATTTCCCAGCTTCTCATGAGCTGCTTCACTCTGTACATGTGAACACCAAACATCCAAGAGACACACTCATTTTGAGCACCTATTCCAGGCCCCTAGCTGCAATAACTTTATGCTTAAGCTAGGATAGGATTCATATTAAGTCTACACATAGCCCTTTATGATTTTCAAATACTTTTTTCATGAACTTTCTTATTGAGAGATAAGCTTTAATCAGCAATAACAACTTCTTGGTTACCTCAGTTACCCAAGAGCTGATCAGTAAGTAGCAGGACATCACTGGACCTGAGCTGCCATGTACAAGTTTCTCAGATCTTCCAATTTTATATTAGCAACGAAGAAACCACTTTTCTTTCTCAGTAGTTAAGAAATTCGTATCTGTAATTCCCCAAACCATCAAAATAATGAAAAAACCCCAAATACAAACATAAATTTGTTCAGCACTAAATTTCAATTTATTTAAATAGGGGTTTTTTTATATATATTATATTAAAATGTACTGTGATGATTTCAGCATGGGAACTAAAAGTGTGCTGTGGTGACAAATTTAGGATTCGGTCCATAGTTTGCTGTTCAGTTCGGTATTCTGTTTTCTCTTTGAACGCTGAACTACTATGCTACCTTACTTGCTTTTTATGTTAGCCTACAATGAAGTAACTTGGTAAAGATAAGAAAGAATTAAATACTTAAGACTCTAAAGAATGTTTGACCCAAAAAATAAGTGAACAGTTGCTTCTTCAGCACCGCCAGAGTTTCTGCTTTTATTCAGTTATTGATTTTCAGCAATTACTACAACTGAAATTTTTCTGCTGCTATCTACAGATCTTTCACTGTAAACACACTGACTATGTCTCAACAATTACTGAGAATAAAGCGTTACTTCATAAAAGGGGGGAAAAAAAGACCCCTTTACCTCTCCCCTTGGTATGCCCAAGCTTATGTTTTCCACAGCTGTGTTCTTCTTACTGAAACCTCCATAACATTTCCTGAGGTTGTACAGAAGTAGGACATCATTACCAGTTCTTCCACCAAAGAGTCTCTGTCGTTCCATTTCTACATCAACATCTTCTGAAGGGCTGTCCATGCTGTTAACTGAACAATGACCCCTGCAACAGAAGATGATAATAAATGATACATGAGAAATTGGTCATTGCTGCACTCTGTACAGATCTTATTTTCCTGGTTGCAATCCCTTAGTGCTTGGTGAGCAATTCTCATCAGAATTCAAGGGGAAAGAGACTACTTGTATTTTTTCCATAGTTTGCATTAATTCAGGCACACTGCATTATGAGAAGTATTTATCTTCAGGTGTTCAAAGGAACACACCATTTTCTTTCTCTAAAAATTAGTTCACTGTCCACTGTGGCAGAATTCAAACAGTAACACACCTTTGTTTCTGGAGGAGATCCCAATGAAGGAAAAGACGTAAAAGAAGTAGTAGCGTTCCCTGAAGGGCCATTTCCACAAAAATCCAGCCGAGGAAATCCATCTCAAAAGGGCTCACATATGAATCTATTCCAAAGTTCCTGGTGAGGTCAAATTTTATCTGATTGTATGAAAGCTCTATCAAACCCTGGCCTAGGCAGAATTGTGGGAATATGATGAATGCCCATTTGAGGATATTGTAGATGTTCTGAAAACTCTGAATTAAGATGCAGCAAGGATGGAGAAGAATTAAAAAAAAGGGGAAAAAAAAAATTAGTTTTCTCCAACAGCATAATGAGCACACTTGCAAAGCTGGATACAGCATTCAAATCTCATTCAAGGTAAACTGAATTCTATAGTGCATATTGTGAACTATTCTGGGGACAGAATTCATATATTACATTTTAAACTTTCTACAGGCATTCTAATCTTAGTTGAGGTTCACAGAAGGCATCAAAACAGCTGGCCATTTTCCTTCTATTTCCTTAACATTTTAATATTTGAATACTATCTAATCTAAATCACAATTTAAACCCAAGTGAATACTGATTCTGCTTATACACTGGCATGACATGTAATCCAGATTTGACTTCAAACATCAAGTTTTTGACCTGTAGAGGATTGGAGAGTCATACTTATTCTGGAACTCCTCTCCATCAAGTTGTTTAAATACCATTATGACTAATTAAAATTACATGCATGGAGTGAGAATGCACTGTATGAATTACTATTCATACAGGGCATTAGTGATCCTAGGAATATGCAGCTTATGTCTTATGTCAATATTATTCAAACACATTTTACAATGCATATAATCTATTTAATGGACCAGAACAGCTCCCATTATGTGCCAATTACAACCTAATGGTCTAGAAAATGTCAAAGTTTCAATTAACATTGTTTTTCCATTATTAAAGCATGCCTTTTTGGGTTATAGACAAGTTAAAATTCAAGATGGTAACAGTCAGAACTGTACATTTTAGGACAGAAAAATCATGAATATTTAAAAACCATATGTTTTTCTTCTGGAAAAATCTTATCTGTACAAATATATAAACCCATATATGCATTCTCAAATATATACATGCATGCATGCATGTGTGTATATACATCTCAGTTAGGAAAAAGATAAACCAGAGATTTTATACTGACCTGCACTTTGGAAATTATAGCTAACAAGCGAGGTAAGAGAGTCACCAGCATGGTACACAGGCCAAACACAAAATTTAAGGAGATGTAAGAAATGAAAGCTACATCTGAACTTGAGAAGAATCTGGATGTAAGATACATCCAAGGTAAAGTTGCATATCTGAAAGTTTAAAGAAATGAAACTGTCACAAATAAGTTATGTTTTCACCTCACTCCCACCCAAAAGTCAGTTATCACAGTAGAAAAAAACCCACAATTATTCTTCCTTATTTTTTGGATAGGGAAACAACTCTTCTGAACAATTGATTTAAAAAAAGGACAAATTTGAGATACACATTTTCAACCAATTCCATAGATGAACACGTATTTACTGCCATGTTACACACAGATATGATTAATTTTTGCATATATCAGCTGCAGATATTTACTTGGACTGTTCCAGACAGCTGGCAATGCTGATTTCTGAATGATTGCAAACCCATGCACCTTGACAGGCCTCTTACACAGAGACAGAATTAAACCCAAATATTTAAAGCTCACATCGTGGATGCTGAGCAGTTATCTTTTTTTAATGGCTTTCATAGAAATTTAAAAAAGAACAAAAGAAGAAGGAAGTAGTGAGAAAAAGAGGGAAAGAAAAAGAAGAAAAAAACATTAATCTTTGAACTGGAACTAATATATGTGCCAGTGATATGTGAGAACAGAAAAATGCCACAGACCATGTTATTGCCTAAACCAGGTTGTCAGTTAGTAGAGTAATAGCTATGAAAAATGAGTGCATAGAACAATGAGGCTAAGACAGCATGTCCATGGCTACATCTCCCTCAGCAAGAATCTTTAAAGGAAGCAGGAAGGTACCCTCTGTTCTGACAAGTCAGATGATGCCTATCCAAAATGGAGAAGTCATGTGTGTTTATAAAGAGGCGTTTATAAAGCCTAAAACAATGTCCAGCTAATCTGATGAGTATGCATGTCGCACAAAGAAAATTTATTTTCCATTCAAAGTAGTGCAAGATATATCTACCAAACAAACCATATAGAGACTGCAGGAGCAGAGGTATTAGCATAAATTATTACATGATGATAAGTATATACTTTTTGTATATATAAATTCTTCTTATATGCAACCAGCCAAAAATCTGTGAATTCACTTCTTCGATGCCTTAAAGTGTAGTTTAGATTACAAGTCATAGAAGTCCCTTTTGAATTCAGTATTCTGTACTTAGATTAATCTTTTTCATTGGAGAATGCCAAAATCTTTTACCTTAAAAAACAAACTTGCAAATCCTGCTGGGAAGTAATAATGATGCTATCCTCAGTTTACAGGAATATAAAGGTCAAATGACTCAATTTTTGGGTCTCAAATGAAGACTGTAAGTATTCAAGATCACACTATACTTCTCAGCATCCTGTTGCCAGTCTTAATCACACAATCTTTTCTTCCCTTCATTCACATACCAAAATCACTGTTCTCAGAACTGCTCTGAATTACAATATCATAAATACAAGTCCATCCTTGTATGAGCTGTTTCCAAGCTCAGGAAAGAGACATGATTTACAGTGCTATTACTCTGCTGTAAATGAAAGCAAAATTTGATTTGTTTGCTTATAGCTGCTAAGAAATGAGTAAGACTTTCAGAATACTAAAGCTATATGATGTTCAAATGCAGCCTTTAAAGTAGCTGCCAATCACACCTATATTTCTACCCTCTTTCTTTTCCTTCAGCTGCAGTTGCAATTTAGTATTTTCTAAGTATAAAAGGCAGAAAAACTGTTTAAGTATTTGGACTAGGAACACCTCTGCTTTCATCAAAAGAGAAGAAAATGTAGTTTAGTTAAGAGACGCTATACTTTTAAAGGAAATCACTTTTAAAGTAGAGCACTAAGAAACTTGATTATCCTTTCAAGCACACCCTCTTCTCTTTGACTTTTTTGTATAACTGGGTTATTTTTATCTTTATTCTAGGTCAGAAAATCCACACAAGTGTAGACTGAAGAGACAAAAACATTTTAAAAGGAAAAAAATGTAAATGATGCTGGCCTGCAGAGGAATGAGAATTACATGCACAGTGCTGGGAAAGAATAAAATGGCCACAATAAGCTTCATCACATTTACAGTGTAGTTAGGCTGAATAAAGAGTAGCTTAGGAAGAGTGGCCACTCTGAAGTTTTTCAGCGTCCTTGAGACATGTTATTGGATCTTTAATATATGTTAATACACATTGAATGCATAGATTTTCTTGTTAAAAGTCACTGCAACATCTGTTATGTCAGCCAAAGCTGAAGAGTACAGGAGGGATTATACTGAGCTGATTAAGCTGCATTTGCTGTCAACAAAATAAGACAGTCCAGCTTTTCAATCAACGATTTTTTTTTCTGAAATACTCAAAGTTTAACTCAATATTTTGGTTAAAACAATCCCAAAATAACCAGCATTTGATAATACACTGTGGGCAGGGCCAGAGCCCATAGCACACCAAAAAACCATGCCATGACTTCAGTAGACATACAGATCTGTACTGTGTGCTTCATTTGCTGTTTGGCTAAGATTTCTGTAGCTGCCTCTGCCTTGCTAGGATCACAGCAACTGGATCACAAGACGGATTCAATGGTTGTAAAGGTAATAAATAAAAAGGTGTTAGATTTCATAGTGTAAAATCTTTGCACTAAGGCTGGTAAGAATTTGTGTCTTCAACTTGAAAGAATCACTTGAAGTGAAGAAAGGAAGTGAGTGGTACATGAGAGTGATACAAAGGAGAAAAGTATAAACTTTGGATGTTTCATACAAGTTATTTACAAAATCCTGGCATCATGACCTCTAGAATATTTCTAGTTGGAGTATCTCTAGATTTCTAATAGAGTATCTCTAGTTTGGCCATTCACATCCAGGAAAGATGAGCTCAAACTGGAGTTGTAAGGAAAAATGATAAATACAACTATCTAAGGAATTTGAAAAGTTTTACAAGAGAGGACTTGGCTTGTGTCAGCTTGCAAAAGGCATTTGATGAAGGACAATTTTGAAGTATGGTTCTGAATAAACTAAGGCTAGAATTTCCAAGACCTAGCTTTGAGGATACCAAAACAGTGTGAGTTGCTGGATGGTTCACAAAACCTTGAAATCAGTTTCAAGATGCAATGTAGCAAACTGGGGGGTTTTCTTGAAGGTCTATCTGAGACTCTTCCTGGAATAGAACATGTCCTGATCTTGCAGAAGGTCCTTTTTTCCTCCCTTATCATTCTCTCATGAAGCAGCTATATTTCATTATCTAAACATCTGTCAGGTAAGATATGCATTCTCTCCTACAAGGGTAGCAACACCTAGTTGCTTGAAATAAGGACTGAACTTCACCGCAGCCTTTTCCTTTAACAATGCATCTTCAGCATTTCTCACATCATCTTAGACAGCACATGGGAAGAGTAAAAGCAACAGAATGCACCATTCATTTGATTGATGGCAGGACTCAACAGCCTTATTTTTATAGAGATACCAGTCCTCTGTTTAATCAGTTATTTTAACTTTCTATAATTGCATTGGTTTTATGGCTGGTTAGTTGGGGTTTTTTTCCCATGTAAAACTAAGCAAGAGGGTAGAATGGCAGAACTTTCCTCTCTCACAGTAGTATTTAGAGACAAATCTCCAACCAGCCCAGTACTTCACACTGAAGAGAATTCTCATGGGAAATATAAACTCCTGGAGCTATGTAGAATTACAGAAAATGGTTAGAGCTGTAATAAAAGATGTTTCTCACCTTCTTGATGATATTCTGCACAGCTAAGCACTGAAATTCTGACCTGTGCTATTATTCCCTCATTTTCTGGAAGATAACATAAAATCAATTTCTAACACCAAACTACTGTTGTACAGGCTGAGTATCTTCTGAGACATTTTCACTCCTTTTTTAGTTTTTAATGTGTGAGTAAATCTCCCCCAGCTTTTTGTGTTTAACTTTCAAACTCACGTTGCAGCCTGTTCTCACTGTATTTTGCTGAATCATAATTGTTTACAAAGACAGAAAAACATGCATCCAGCAGCAGGTGCAAACTACATCTAAAGATTTATGTTTGTTTCTTAGAAGCTGTAATTCCATAGTAGCATTTCCAATCACATACCCAAAGAGTATCAGCAGGAGAACAGTGGCTGCCAAGTTCTTTCGGAAAGTAAAGGCTGATAGCTGGAAGGCACTAATAACGCCAACACACAGGGTGACTGGAACCATGTAAAACATCTAGAAACAGAAGGAAAAAGCATTGAGCAGGTGAGCATCTCCTAGTGGTCTCTACCTAATTTGCATAGAAGGGTTATACAAATTAACTTTTCCATCCTTGCAAAGTAATTATACTATAAATTAGGAAGAAATAGGCAGAAGAGCTTGGAGATTCAATAGTCCACACTTGCTGCCAAACTGCCCCCTACACATGAGACAGCCTAACAGGATAAAATCTGACTACACAATATTTCCCTTAATCCTATTTCTATTGACCTTTTCAGCACATCCATTTAACTAGCTAACTCTTCCAGATAATGGGTCCATGTGGAGCTATTGCTCCAAAACATCAAATTACACTGTGAATACAGAGGCTTGGTTTCAGAAATAGCAGTTTCATTGATTGGTACTTCAGTCATAGGAGAATAGTAAGGATGCAATTTTAAAAGAGACTTTAATGAAGGACCATGTGTGCTGATGAAGCAAATGACAACTTTTATTGGAAATGGACACAATATGTAGAAGCATTACAGCCATTAGGCAATGGGGAAAGCAGTTTCTCTGTTTAGTCTCTTGATGCAATGGCAACCAAATACTTAATGGTGGCAGGGTGGGATTGGTACAGGGGATTCACGTCCAAGTATTCAAGAGAGAGGGGCTCTGCTTGCCGCTATCAATGTCAGGATGTGAAAATCTGTGCTCAGATCCATTCCCAGTGTCTGCCTACCCTGTGCACTGAACCTCAGCTCACTGGGGCATGGACTGCCTGCATTTCTGCTTTTATAACATTTAGCTTTTTCCTAATATAACTGAGATTCTGAGATACAACTGCAATAGAGGCAACAAATAAAGGTCTTGCTAAATATTCAGTGTACATGAACAACATATTGTTAAAATAAGATTTTCATACTGAAGTACAATGAAAACCTGTTCCAAATTACACCAGAGGCTATCACCACTTTGCTACTGGGAAAACATACATTTTTTAAAGAAAAGGGCAATGGAGTAAAATGTAGATGGATTCTATGTTCTCATCTTATTCACAGTGTATCTTTTCTTTGCCATATACAAATATAATAACATACCACCCACAGATTTAGATTTCAGTTATCCTGAAACTGTTTGAAAATATTGTAGAGAAGTCACAAAGTATTTGAGTCCCAATATGTTTCAACAGACCTGGGGCTTCTGTGTAGAAATAAATATATAACTTTAAAATCAAATTCTACTGGAAATCTTACCCTGAAATCATGATGTATTGCAGAAGTTGTTCATGTACAACAAAACAATTTTAATTTTGCTCTCTAGTGATGCAAGCTTAATCTGAACAAAATGTCTCTATTTCTCTTTAAACTTTCTTAGCACTTACACTTTTCCATTTGTTGAACATAGTAATGAATACCATTCACGCCTATAAATACAGTAAGAACAGCCTGATTCTCATGAGAGCAATTTCATAAATCAAATACTTCTGAAGGCCTAGTAAAGATTCCTCTACCAGTAATACAGGACACAGCCTTTAATACTTAAAATACGTAGAGGGATTTAAAATTTGACAGTTCATATATTCATGTGTTCAGTGTCCCTAAATGATCTGCAGCACAATTAGCATTTAAAGCAGTGTCTGTTCTTTCTCAGATCATGATTGATCATGCAGTACTGTGTTGAATTTGTGAGAACATTTTGAGAGATTGGCAGAAAATAATGAGGAGTTGACTTTGCTCACAAGGAGAAACCCAATGATGAAGGACTGAGTTTTAAACCAAGCCTTCTTATCTGAAACAGCAGCAAAAAGAAATACCATGATTGACTGGCCAAGTAAATAACATTTGAAAAAATGTGCTCTTACCTCAAGATTGCTCAAGTGTAAAAATTCTGATTTCAAGCATGGATGGGTGAAGATCTAATGTTTCAGAATTAGAATAATCTAAATGAAAACAGTGTTCCAAAAATTTCTGTTCCTGACCAGGGTATCGTAGAATCCAACCTGAGGGTTGTAAAGGACCTTAAGAACATCAGGTCCAGACATTAATCCAGCACTGCCAAGTCCACTACTAAACCATGTTCTTCGGTGCCATATCTACATGTCTTTTAAATAACTCCAGGGATGGTGACTCCACCACTTCCTTGGGCTGCCTGTTCCAGTGCTTGCCACAAATAAAAGGTACCAATTATAAGTATCTCTCATATTATCCACAACAACACATAGCATAATTATCTCTTAAAGTAACTGACTAGTATTTTCATTTTTTCCACTAATCAGAAACGTTTTGCCGGTGCACAGGGAAATTCCTGCTATGAGCTGCTGTGTGGAAGATTCTCTCTGTCTAGGCTGATTAGCCAACTTCCTTTTATTTGTAAAATAGTTTACATAGCTAAAGCTAGCAAATCATTCACAAATCAGCTTTGGGAAGCAAGGAACTCTGCTCTCCCTGTATTAAGTAAGAATGGTACCTCAATGTTTGTCAGCATGTCAGCTGAGGGCTGTCACTCTGCACCATCCAAATCTTATCCATGTATCTTGTGACCATATCTCCTCCTGCTCATTTGTGACAAACTAACCTAAAATTTACACCTGAACAGATGCTGCCCCACAGAACACATACCATATCACAGCAGAAGTTTGCAAGCCAGTAAGTTTTGTAACCCAGGCCTGTGATGTGCTGCAGGCGTTTTGTCCCAGATACTCTGTCTTTCACTATGGCACTTCCAATGGATGCAGTAAGGATAGAGAAACCCAGCATGATACACAGGGCTACACCACACTGACGAACATTCTCCATTCTAGAGTAAAAAGCAAAACAGTGTAACGAAAAGTTACAAAACTATAGGTGAGTTTCAGAGAACAGAATGTGTCTCAAAATGAAGATTATGCAAATATTTCCCACTTACAGAAAACTAAAATTTAAACCCTTGAATATCATTTAAAGCAGTTACCCTGTTTAAAACTGTCATGACAAAATCATCATAACTTCAGTATTTTTCTCTACAAAATACTGCAAACACTTTTGGTATAAACCATGAACTTGAAAGACAGTCTACAGTAAAAAAAGCTTCACTAAGTACAACTGAATCGTGTCTGTCAACTGACAACATCTATTCCAGGAAACATATATTCTACTTAATTTATAGTTTCAATTGTCTGCTGATTGCTGCTGATAAACATTTTGAGAGTTTGCTCACATTTTGTCCTCATCCAACAGGGCTCCTGCATATGGTTGGCTGTAGAGTGTTATCCCTGCGAGAAGAAAAATAAATCATGAAATATTAAATATTATTACAGACTTCAAGTTCTAGAGTACACTGTTAACATTTGTTACACATATGAATAAAAAGGCTAAATACTTAGTAATCAACAGAAGGAGGTCAACCACCAAGCTGCAAAACCAAACACTGTCTCCCATTCAGTGATTTCCAGAGTTTGGATCCACCAAACACTTCAGCATTCTGAAATTCAGAAATTTGTTCAACAATGCTGTATATATTGATGTGAAATCTACATCACAGAAGTGACCAAACACAAAACCTGATGTAAAATTTGCTCATATACATAATCTTCTGGGGTAAGGTAGATTGCTACTACAATTGATACATTTGGTTTAGATTTTAGATTAGATCTTTTAGCATTTTTCAGATTACTGACGTTTCGCAGGGAAAAACTATTTAGCTAAATTCACAAAAGAAAAAAAAATCACACTATCAGTCGAAACTGTAGAGCAGGCAAGCTTTCTTAGGTTTATTTTGGTTCTTGGTGCAACCAACCTGCAGCAATCTAGCAAAATTAACTTTGGAATTGGAAAGTGGTTTATTAAGAAAAACCGTGTCTTTTTTGCTTTTTTTCTTTTCAAGTAAAAGAAGAAAAATTTGGGGGTGGGAGAAGTGCAAAACATTGTCACTGCAAAAGTTGCTGTTCCACTGGACTTGATGCTGTTCATGACAGATGTGCCAGTTGCACTGATTTTGTGCTGGATGGAATTAATTTTCTTCACAGTACTTGGTATGGAGGTAGGTTTTGGATTTGTGCTGGAAACAGCGTTGATAACACAGGGATGTTTTAGCTAATGCTGAGCAGCACTTAGAGCCAAGATGTTTTCTGCTCCTCACCAACTCCACCAGTGAGGAGAATGGAGGGCACAGGGAGTTGGGAGGAGTCACAGTGGGACAGCTAACACCAATTGACCAAAGTGACATGGACCATATGGCACCATGGCTCAGCATGTAAAATTGGGGAAGAATGAGGAATGGGAGGGATGTTTGGAGTATTGACCTAAGTCAATGTTAGGTGTGACGGGGCCCTGCTCTCCTGGGAATAGCTGAACACCTGACTGCCCACAGGAAAGGGTGAATTAACTCCTTGCTTTGCTTCTGTCTGTGGCTTTTTTTTTGTTTTTACTTGTTACACTGTCTTTATCTCAACCCATGAGTTTTCTCTCTCACATGCCACTGGGGAAGAGTGAGCAAGTGACTGTGTGAGTGGGCCTTAAGTTAAATCATGAAATCAGCACTATTTGACTACTGTCTAAACAAATCTATGCCGTTACAAATCAAAACAAACAAATAAGCTTCATCCTAACAGCAATTGTAATTTTCCCAGTATCTTTGGTAAAGATATAAATTGTTGGTAACCTTAGATTGACTCTGTAGGACACCACTTAATTGAACACACTTTGTCATATTTTGTTAGAGTCCAGCTGTATAAAGACAAAAAATATCTTCATTCTAGTAACAGGTGCAATTTGACTAAGCACACATTTATTTTGCCCCTTTAAATTTTTATGCCTCATCTTCAAGCCAAACTAATCTAAACATCACTAAGTCACTGCATGGTAAAAAGCTGAAAAACAGAGGATGATGATTAACTCACACAGAAAACTTGTACAAGGTAAACATCTTTCAAATAACAGCTAAATGCAGTACACTGAAGCCCAGTGGTAGTTAGAAAAACAAAAGAAGATTCAAGCCAATAAGGTTTTGGTGTATCCCTAGTAGACACTTCTGCTATTTGTAGAAGTCTTTCATGTCATGTGCCTTGAGGGTCTGTTTAAAATTTTCCTTTGTTTTTCTTTTAAAGCATTAATTTTTTAAACAATTGCTGCTATTTGTTCTGAAGCAAAACTGGCATATCAAAGAAAATTATTTTTTCCCACTGGAACCACTGAATTTGCATTTATGAAAAGGAGAAATAGCATGACAGAAATAAACTTAGTTCCCAGAAAGTTTTTCTAGGCTTTTCTATTGATCGAATAAAAGTGGGCATATTAGAAGGAATAATCATAGAATCATAGAATATGCAGAATTGGAAGGGACCTACAAGGATCATCAGATCCAACTCCTGACCCTACACAGGACACCCCAAGAGTCACACCATGTGCCTGAGAACATTGTGTAAACACTTCTTGAACTCTGTCGGTCTTGGTGCTGTGACCCCTTGCTGGGGAGCCCGTTTAGTGCCCACCCAACTTCTGGATGAAAAACCTTTTCCTGATATCCAACCTAAAGCTCCCCTGGCTCAACTTCAGACCATTTCCTTAAGTCCTGTCACTGGTCACAAGAGTGAAGGGATCAGTACCTCCCCCTCCAATTCCTCTCATATGATGTTGAAGACTGCAGTGACATCTCCCTTCTATTTCCTCTTCTCCAGGCTGAGCAAACCAACTGACTCAATGTGCTTCTCATACAGCTTTCCCTCCAAACCCTTCACCATCCTTGTGGCCCTCCTTTGGATGCTCTCTAATAGCTTAATGTGGTTTTTATATTATGGCACCCAAAACTGCACACAACATTTAAGGTGAGGTCACTCCAGTGTAGAACAGGACAATTCCCTCCCTTGCCCAGTGGCAAGATCTCAGGGGGAAACTAATAAAACTTTCTGGTTACTGTATTGATATTAAGCAAAAGTCTACCGCAGTTGACTTGGGTTCCATACATAGAAATGCATTGCTGTAACTCTAGTACAGAATAAATAGAAACTGTGAAAATGAGATAATTGCCAGGGAAAATAAAGCCTCATGACATTAAATAGCATAATGCTCCATGCAGTATTGTATCATACAATACCAATCAAAAAGCAAATTGCACTAATCACACTTCTTAAAAGTAGCAAACATTTTTGAGAGTCAATTTCCATTCAAACCATGTAGATGAAACAAAGGATTACTTTTTTTTTTAAATTTACACTCAAAACTGAAATTAAATTTCACAAGCTTGTGGATTACAAGTAAAAGTATGACAGTGTTAAAATAAGTTCAGTTGTATTTAGAATTCAAAATTCTATCAATGCATTAAATATAATACTTGCCTTTCATTCAGTATTTTAAGTTTCTTCAGTTAGTCTGGAGCATGACAATCTTTGAATTTGCTACTTTTTTAGTATAATGATTTCTTCCCTTCACCCCATTATTAAAAAATAGATGATTAATTTATATAAAGCCAATAAACTGGCTTGCAATTCACAGAGGAAGAAAAGTTCCCCGGAACTTAAGAAATAAGTTAGAAATTATCTTCCAATACCTAAAAAACCCAACAGAATTAATAATATATGGTATTTTCTATTTTTTTTTATTTAAAAAAACCTTCCATGTACTTTAAAACCTATCCCTTCCTAAATCTCTTCTAACCACTGAAACCATCTTTTTTAACACATATCTCTGTCCCAATACAGCAGTTAACATGATGTAAAATGTACTTATTGATACTTTCTTGCCTTTATATGTCTTTTTACTATGTAAAGCTGCTATAATGAGGCTCATTAAGTTGAAAACTATCCACCATCTTTGAGAACTTAAAAACTATAAATGACAGATAAATTAAGAAGTTCTAAATTATAAAGCTCCTATTAAACAGATGTTTCTGGTGTTTATCACCAGAAGGATTTTTTTAAGGATTGTACTTGCAAGCCTTGTGTGAACAGCCCTTAGGGCAAATTTACCATGTCAGTATTCACAAGACAAAAGCAAAGACAGGCAATAACACCAAATCCGATATGATTCGGCATTAACTCTGTCCGCTCCTTTTCATAAATTTCTCAGTATAAAAATTATTTCTTCCACATCTACAGACTGACATTATATTCTCCTGACTTAATCACAACCAAAATTTTCTCTGTTGTCCTAAAACCTCCTTTGTCTAAGTCCTCAGCATGCAGTTGGTCACATTATTTTTACAGCTATCATTTAGGCTTCTTTATGGGCACAGGTGAAAAATTGTAATAGACACCCATTCCAGCCTTTCCAAAACCATGCAAAAACAATTCAAGAACTGGAAAAACTGTGACCATGGTGAATCTTATACTTTAATGATCTATTCAGAGAGTACAAGAACACCATGATGAAAGACTTTCTTAGACCTTTTAACTTTCTGCAATATAAAAATGAGGAGTTTCCAAAATGAGAGGCACTATTTCCCTTGTTTGAGAGGGATGAAGTGGAAGGCATCTCAAAGGAAGCAACATGTCTGTATACATGGCAGTTGATATATTTATGCTTGTATAGTTCTGAAAAGGAATGAATCCAGATGTTAATCCCAACAGAGAGCACAGCAGCCAGTTATTTTGGTAATATATTTTCTTAGCTTTTTTTCAGCTAAGAAATTTCTCTTTCTTTTCTCAGTTGTTTTGCTTACAGTTAACTACATTTTTTGGTGTATCTTTTTTTTTTTTTCCTCATTTTTGTCTTTCATTTAAGGAGAAGACTCAGTTGTCATCTCTTGTATTCCTCAGTGAAAGACTTTGCTTTATGCAACTGAGAACAAGGGCATTTTTACCAATCCTGCAAATCACATTACTATGGAAAAAAAGAGTGGGGAAGTAGTGAGAGCTTTACAGTTTAACTATAAATTTCAGGAATAACACAGCTGGAGCCTGGGTGAGGGAGTGTATTTACATTAGAAATGACATTACTCATAGCTAATAGTAGAAGAGGCAGTAAACAATTCATTGTACCCTCTTCAGCTTCTCTATGATTTCCCCTTTGGATTCTCCCTTCCAGGTGGAACAATCCTACCCCTTTCCTCACATTGTTCTTGATTAAACTAATTTTAGATTCTAATTTGTTAAAAAGGCATTCCTAACCTAGTGAGATAAATTTTTCAGAAAATGTTAGAAGGATTGCAACATTTCCTACAATAAAATATTATACTTTTCCATTCTGGATGGAAAAGCTCACAATTTGGTATAGCTTCAGAGAGTTGGATGTTTCCATCCTGTGCATGATAGTCCAGTCCATCCCACCTGGGCCCAACTTTCCACATAAACACATTTCAAAGTCTTTGGTTTTCCAGTAAATATGAGGAAAGTGACATGAACCCAGCAGTACTTTTTCAGTATCAGCTGGAGAAACCTAGAAGAAAAAATGTTAAATATCTTCAAGCTTGTATGCCATCACTGTAGGTTAGTAAGAGGTGTCCTTATGTATATTTGGTGGTTCTGCACTGTATTTTGGGTTTGTCTGAACCTGTCTCTTGGCACCTCTTCACAAACTGGCTCTTATGTCAAGCTGAGTCTTGTGTACATAGATCAGTTTAGATCTGTGCTACTAAATCTAAATATCACAATTGTTGCAGACTTGAATAGAAGACCATTCTAAGTTTCTTTATTCCAAACATTTAATTTCAGATTAGAATAAATTTAAAAAATGTAAGAAAAATGGAGGTAGATATATATTTCTATTTATATAAAATGACACATTACTATTAACTGAAAATTACAATTTATATTTTTTGGAGAATTTCACAGGCAGCACCATCATTAATTGTCTCTATTTTACTTTTCCCCACTAAGTAGACATGGTTAAGGTTCCATCTAAAGCCCATTTCAGAGTTTCCTTTGTAAAAAGGCCTAAAGTTATAATTTGCAAAGCATTCAGGAAACTATACAGCCACTTTCCACCAAAATTCAGCTGAAAATTACTCCCTTTATCTCTTCCACTCCTTTGAAGAGCTGAATTTGAAATAAATGAGAATGCTACATGAAAGCTTACAATGATCCTAGTATGAAAGATTTTTTTAAAAATCAATGACTTCAATAGGAATCCTCAGATGGGGCAGCTACATCACAAAAGGCCTTTCTATATTGAGACATTTCTGTTCTTTGAATAATGATGTAAGAAATTTTTTTGACCTCTCTACTTTACAGACATCATTATAGATGACTACCAGTCCTTTTTTCTTTATATAGCCTTACCCTAAGAGAGAGGTTATAGTCCTTCTCCTATACTCCAGCGTGATAAACACATTTTGACTCAATGTTACACAATAAGGTGTTAAAAGTAACAGTTTTACTTTATTAAAATTTCTACCTTAAGCTTAAGCAAAAAATATGGTCTTTTTAGTTTTTTATTACTCTTACTTCATTATTCCATTTTTGTTTGCTCACAATTACATTACTTAATTGTAGGAATGATGCATTTCAGAAAGAGATTAGAAAACATCAGTCATATAAGCTTTAATACCAGTCAGAAGTGAAGGGTTTGGACAAAAATCCAGTACATCTCACTTTCTTTGTTGAAGAATTTTACTCACCATTTTTTTTTTACTTATTAACATGTACATTTTCATTATCTGCCACTGAATTTATAACCCTATAGAAAACAGAATGTATTTGATTTCCTCCACAGTAAGACAGATTACTTTTTCCCACAACGGAATAACAGACTTCCATGATCATGAAGGTAGAGGTGGATATCCACATGATGGAGAAGATGAGATATTTTTATACAAGAAGTATTACTGAACTGCTTTTCCAAAAGGGACACCTGATCTATTATCTATGATAAATGACATAAATAGATGGGGCAAATTTCTGTTGCTCTGTCTAGTTACATGTACCTCCATCTGGGCAAACATGCATTTTCTTCAACAACCATACCACTCTTCACAGGAAAATTACAAGAAGCAAACATTGCAACTTTCCAAGCATCTTCACAGAGAAATTTACCAATAATCTCATATTGTTAAGAGAGAGGTGAGGGAATGAGGGCTGGCAGGGAAGAGAAATCTCTCCACGTGCAGAGAAAGGGTTTGAAGATCAGATTGCACAACAGAAAAAAGAAGTATTTTTTATCATTAAATAAATATAATTTCCTGCCCCTGCATGCTGAAGGGTCAGTAACCTGGACTGATAGAACAAAAAAGAAATGATCATTTTTTTTCAAAGTTTTTTTAACAGATAGTAATCCCTAGAGATTTAAACCAATGCAAGGCAGCATATGTTCTCTATACTCTTGGGTAAAATTTCTTCCTTCAAACTTTCGTAGCAAATTATGTCTATATTCCCTGTATCCTCTTGACTGCAGAAAAGACTTCAGACAAAAACAATTAGCCTCCTTCTTGGCTTCTTATTACCAAAACCTATTACAAACTTGGACCAGTACTACTGATCTCCTATGAAAGTTACAGGATCTGTCTGTGCGGGCAAAGCAGGTAGAACTGAGCTTGTGGTCTGTAACGATTCTTCCCTCCTCCAAAGATCTTGGGAGAATTCCAACTGGGTTCATGTCCAAGAAATACAAACAGGATATAACTACACAGTGAAAGGGTTTCTTAGCTTTTTGTATGAGCATATAAAAAACTTGTTGGCCTTGTTGACCTTGTTCAAGATTGTTTCTATATCATAGTTGCTGCTACTGTGTTTACCTCCATGGCAGTGCTCTACTCTATTGCAGTAAGCTTCTTGCAGTAAAGCGAGATTTTTATTTATTTTTTTTGTAAAGGAAGAAAAGAGTTTGTCTTTACTGTCCCTTTTAAAGGGTCAAATTATTTTCATGTCACTGAAAATACCAAAGCGCTGGTTCTGTTGACAGGAAAAAAGTTGTTTCATGAAATAACATGATATTAATGCTAGTCAGAATTACAAAGCCACATTTCTGCAACATCTTAACAAGCTTCCTCACAGCAATTTCCAAGAATATTCTAGAACTGACCTTGCATAAAAGCAGAGCTCTTAAGAAGGAAAAAAAATCAAAAATAATAGATTTCAATGTTGGAACATAGTATGTGGTCTCCACTGATTTACAGGACTGCATATAAAAATTTTAATTTAAAAAGTATATGAATTCTTCTCCATTAGAACAGTATCCTTAAATAAGAGAAAGTTAAAAGTCAGAGCTCAAGTGGCATATATAGCACTGGAAACTGCTCAAGTTTTCTAGAAATAAAATATACATATGTATGGGTCTCTACACAAAAAATACACACATATGTATGTGTGTACACTCTTGCACACACAAATACAAATATGTGTACACAAAAAAGTACATACATACAGATAGGTAGGTAACCCAACCTCTCTTCCCAAGATTCTGTGACAGTTTCCTCTGCATTATGCCTCAAGGGCATGATCAGTCCTTCTTTACTGCACTTCTCCAATAGATGAGCACATAAATAAACTACTTTTTAGTTCTTGAGCTCTACTTCTGCAGACAACTAACATATTCTGCAACAAGGTTATATAATGAGCCCTTATTTGTATAGAGGTCAGTCCAAGACTTCAAGTATTTCTTAAGCACTGTTTTGCTTGCTGTGTTTCTCTGCCATACAGCATCAAAAAATTAAACATTTCCACAATGCTTAGGACAACCATCATTTTCTCTGACTGGCAGCAGGACAGGAAACCCTGATTCTCCATGATACATATAAAAGTAAGGGTACACAAACATTTGAGTTCCAGAATGGGATATCTAATCGTACAGAAAAAATGTTAGCATCAGTACAACTATGAAGTTCAGGAAAAGTTGATTAAAAATTGATTTCTATTCAAAATTCTCATTAAAATACCTAAATTCATTTCATTCAAAATTTCTGCATAAACACATTCCTTTGACTTATTCTCATAATTCATTTAGAAAAATAAACCCCAACCATCTTGAAAGCAAGCCATCACTCTCTTTCTCTTTGACATTCCAGAATGTTTTCTTAATGAATTTCTATTTTTAGATTCTCAGGATTCTTGCCCCATTTTCACTGATTTAATCTTCTTTCTTCATTATAAAAATATTGAAAATAATTTTACCATTACAGACAACCATTCTAACTTTACAAAAACTCTTAAAAATTGGTGATAATCTCTTATGAACTTCTCTAAACCAAATTCCTCTTTAACAGAATCTGAAGAATGAGGGGAACTGGAATGAATAGAAGTTAACCTGAACTTCTGAACTTAATCAAGCCCAGATTTCAAACTAAATTTCCACATTCTAAAAGTTCATCTGTGTTAACCTCTGAGTCTTTGGCTGCAGTGATTTTTTAGAGGTCAGTTCATAAAATTTTTACTTTAAAATTTTTTTATAATTTCAGGGATGTCTGAATCAGAGAATTTAATGTATTTGAGTCAGATAGATTAATTTCTCTTTTATTATGTACAGTGATAAGATATAGCAGGCTCTCCTGTTCTTTGAGTAACAGGATGCTATGAAACACCACATTGCAGTGTGAATTTAGAGGCTAATCTGGATTTACCCTGGATATTTATATAAGGAGACAAAGTAAAGTGCCAAAGAAGTTATAAATCCATATTCTGCTGTGTCTTAGTAGTCCCATTTAAGCAAGCCCTAGCAGTAGTTTCACAGGGACTAACATCCCAAACCAATTTATACTTACTTATTCCACAGGAATGTCTTTGTAAGGAATTCATATGGTATGGTAAGTTTTAAATTCAAATTTTACCTTACTGTGTACTACATTCTTCATGCAAACTTTCTGTGTAATTAAAATTTTCATTTTTCAATCCTCCCAAGAAATGGGACACTGAAATCCTACTGTAAACTACAAAAAATTCTCATACCTAAAATTATTTTAGTTTATTTAAAAACTACTTTCCAAAAATATGAAAAAATACAAAGACTATTACCATACTGTCTCAAATCCACATTAGGGGGCAAATTCAGGCAGAGAATGAAGTTATTGAGCTCATTTAAGTAGGATGGCAGTGAATGGAAACCTTTTTGGTTATACCACACCTGGAAGAAAGAAAGGAAATTGTGAATCAAAAACTAGTTCAACTTGGATGCTGGTCTGAAAGTTTACATACCTTTAAGGATTACATAAAAGATATTTAATTCTCCTGTTACAACACCCATTTTTAGAAGAAAGTCAACTAGCCAGAGCAGAATCAGTTGATTTACACAGGTCTTTGAACAGCATACAGCAGCCTTTTCGTTGTCTGTTGTTGGAGATATACGCCTATGTTTATTACTAAATTGGGATTCTCTGATTTAACGAACACTGTGTCCCCCTTCCTTTACACACATTCGGTTGAACAAATCGAGGAAGAACAATGTGAAAATAACATCTTCCAGTTTAACTGAAAATACAAAAAGATAAGTAAAACTACTTTTAAAATTGAAAAAATCATTGACATTCCAAGGAGACTTCTCTAAATGATATCTGCATGTGACATACAGCATAAAATATCTGGGAACAGAATTTGCTGAAAAGAGGGGAAAAACAAGAATCAAGGAGGCATTGTTTACAAGGTACGAAACTATTCCATAGACAAAGCTGTTTCCATCTTCAACAAGCATCAGTGGCTTGTTAAGCAAGGAGGAAATTGATACAAACTCTAAGGCAGACAAGGCAAGGCAGTCTCTTTGAGGAACACAGGGAAGCAATTCTGTTGTAACATATACTTTATCCTCAGATCATGCAGAATTGTCCTGACTTGATAATTTACACTTCCACTTGCTAGAACCATTGCTGAGAGTTTGATATGTCCCAAAATCAAATATAATGAGGTTTTAGATTTCCTCTGCAGTTAGAAATCGATTCTATCACACATTACTGTTAATCACAGTGCTTTTGAACCTACATTATCCATACTGAAAACTAGGTCAGATTATTATGTATGTTTATTTTCAGTTTCAATGACATTTAAAACTATCTGATTACTATCCATTTCTCACATCATAGCAACCTTTCTTCTCCCCTTTTTTTTAAACATTTGAAAAACTCCTAACCTTTCCCTCTTTGAAATCAGCTGTTTGTACTCTGCATTTTGTACATTCTAGGTTGGGCAGTTCTCACTGTGTCTGGATTTTGAATCATACTGCAAAGTGAACAGGATTTAATATATGTCTTTATTGCGTTAACACTCCTCATCCAGAATTTCCGTTTTCTTAGATAATATCTAAAATTACCATCTATACAGTTACTTCTTGGCAACTTCCCTAAAGATTTTCTTACCATTGCTTTGATGCTGTTTTCATTTACTTGTAGATAATTTTCCTTTTTTTTTCCCCTATACTATCAAACTACAAACCTTACTTAGAAACAAAGTTCCAGATTTTGACTGGTTTTTTTGATGCTTTCTCCTCTATATTTCCTGATGCAGCTCTAATCTTCATTTCTGTTTCCCTTTCTCAATAATTATTTTCTTCTGGTTCATTCTCTTGACTACCTACTTGTTTGGATCTCCACATTTTTTGAGGTGAGGTTTACAGTGTTCTAACTCTCCATTTTATTTCCTCCCATCTATCCTAGATTGTGATTCCAAGAACCACTCTGAGTTCCCTGTCATTTCTTCTCTGCCTCCCACCCTTGAATCTTCTTTGCCACCAGTTCTTTCAGTCATTATTAAAAAATTAGCAGCTTTGATCTACCACTGTTCATGCCTACATTACCTTTCACATTTTCTACTCTTCTTTATGTCTTCTTTACAGAGCTGCTTGAAATCCCAACAGCATCATAGAATCATCTATGTTGAAAGAGACCTTTAACATCATCAAGTCCAACCCAACAGAACGACTGCAACTCTAGAACACTAAACCACATCACCCAGTGTCAGATCCAGACACCTCTTAAACACCTCCAGGGATGATGACTCTACCAAATCCTGGGAAACTTACCCCAAAGCCTGACCACCCTAACAGTGAATTTTTTTCTAATGTCTAATCTGAATCTCCCCTGTTTCAGCTTCAGGCCATTTCTTCTTCTCCTCTCACTGCATGTATGGCAGAGGAGACTGGCCACCACTTCACTACAACCTCCTTTCAGGGAGTTGTAGAGAGGAATGTGGTCACCCCTGAGCCTCCTGTTCTTGACAGTAATCAAACCCAGCTCTCTCAGCCATTCTCCACAAGAAATGTTCTCTAGAAAATTCACAAGCCTTGTTGCCCTTCTCTGGATACCCTTCAGCACCTCAATGTAATTTTTAAGTGCGGGGCCAAGAATTGAACACAGTACTTGAGGTACAACCTCACCAACGCTGAGTACAGGGGGATGATCACTGCCCTGGTCCTGGCTACACTATTCTTGATACAGGACAAGATGTCATTACCTGGGCACACAATGGCTCACATTCAGCTGGCTGCCAACCAGTACCCACAGGTCTCTTTCTCCTGAACAGCTCTCAAACCACTCCTCCATCAGCCTGTAGTGCTGCATAGGGTTGCTGGCATACAAGTGCCAGACACAGCATTTCACCTTATAGAACCTCATGCAGTTGTCCTCAGCCCAACGACTGGGTCTGTCCAAGTCTCTCTGCATAGCCTTCCTACCTTCAAACAGATCAACATTCCCACATAGCTTAGTGTCATCTGCAAACTTACTGAGGGTGCACTCAATCCCCACATGCAGATATCAACAAGGGTGTTCAATAGGACAGCCCCAAAACTGAGCCCTGGGCAACACCACTAGTGACAGGCCACCAACTGGATTTAGCACCCCAACTCTCTTGCCCAGCCATACAGTTAGTTTTTTAGCCATCAAAGAGCCACCTGTCCAAGGCATGAGAAGCCAGTTTTTCAAGGAGGATGCTGTAGGAGATGATATCAAATGCTTTATTGAAGTCTAGGTAGACAACATCCACAGCCTTTTCCTCATCTATTAGGCAGGTCACTTTGTCAAAAAAGTCAGGTTGCTCAACCAGGATCTGCCTTTCATAAATCCATGTTGGCTGGACCTGACCCCCGGCTGTCTTCTGTGTGCCATGTAATGACACTCAAATATCTCAAACTCTCATTTTCCCACATTTAAAGAAAAGAAAACAGAACAAACCCCAAAGTCTTTCCCTCTTTGCAAAATCATATGCAATTCCTTTGTTCTTCTCAAATTCAGTTCCCACAAATTATTACACAAACTAGATCTCCCATTCACTAATCAACAAGAGTGGTCTTTAAAGAATTATAGTGAAAGAGAACCTAAGATTCCTGAGGAAAACTGAAAATCTCCTGTGCAAATAGGAAGCAGAACAAAAAGACAGAAACAAATGATCAAGGGTAACCTGCCTTTTTCACAGCCCCATACACCCATCTCTTATTCTATCTTTTTAAAAAAGATTTGTGCCAAATAGAAAGTTATACATACATACATAATGAAACTCCACTGCAATTGTATTCATTGTATTGAAAAAAAAAAAGACAATTAAAAATATAACAAAGCAAAATTCTGACAACACATCCTCATTTAATTCAGGCAGGGGAAAGGTCGCAAATATTCGGAGAACACCTTTGAAATATAGTAACATGACCAATATTCAAATGAATGAACAAAAAACACAATAGAGCATTGTGTGTAAGAAAACATTTCAATACCCAACATGTTAATTGGAATTATTTCTTCAAGCTGCATTATGTAGCTGAATCATATCACCAGGAAATAACAAAATTGAAAATGGATATATAGTTTACTATAATCCGGAAAAAGAGACATTTGAGGTCGTTCACTTCACCAGAAGATATATATAAGGTTTTTCTTCCAAAGATTTGTGTCTTATTCAAAATTGTTTGCAAAGGTAAAATATAAAAAAAGGAAATATATTTCAGCTGTAGCTGAAAATTCTTTCATATTCCTTCTGTGCCACACAGGTAATTATTTACAGAGGGCAGAAAAGAGCTGAAGAACAGAAAAATATATACTTCAATATAACTTATTTTCATTTTATTTTATATTCTATCTATGGTTAAAAAAGTTCTTTTCCAAGGAAAAACACAATCCCTCACCACATGAGATAGAAGTTCTGTGAAGACGTGTTTTACGTTATTATATAATATTTTACTAGCCATTAATATTCCAGAATAAAGCCAGACTGACATTTCAACTAACATATGGCCTATAAAGAAAAAAGGATGAGAAGGAGCAGAGAAATCCCTAAGCATTTCTGGACCAGATTCATGATTGATATTAGACTGGAGAGATGTATTTTTTTCCTCTGGACTTATACAACTGCTGTACTGTAAAGCCTCAAGTCCCAGTCTCTGGGATTGGGAAAATGTACTCTTCTGAATGACACGTGAACAGTACAATTTGCCTTTCAGCAGTATTTAAAATTACCATATGCTCTTCCTATATTTCATTATGCTATAAAAACAGCAACTATGAAACCATTATGGAACAATTTTTGCCCATATTACCAAAGGAAGCCAAAGAATATACAGTCATGAAAATACAAAAAATTTGAGAAGTTGTGCTTTTGCTACATAGCACTGACGATCAATGAATCCCAATAATCAATGTTTTTAATCAGCCACACTTGTCATGTGGTAGATATATTCTGTCTGTTGTGCTCACAAGAGACCTCCTTTGTTTGTATGCATATACCACATATATACATGTATATACAGCACAGTAAAATTAGGTGCAGTAAAATAGGCATTAAATAATTTTTTTTTTAATTTGAACAAGAAAAATTGTTGGCTTTTTGAGTAGAGGATAAAAATGTATAAAGACTCAGAAATTTTCTCAAATGAAGTGAATCATACAGTAATTCCCTTCATATGCAAATTTCTCATTTTCTTTCATACAGCCTATGTAAATGGTACATTCACTGTCTCACGAACAAGCCTGAAAGGTCAAAGTAAAAATCTGGTCATTAATTGCTGAAAGGTTAATGCAACAATTTGACATTGCATCTCTTGGAAGACACTTTCAGGAGATACTTTAGATAACACAGTGCCCTTTATAAATATACTCCACTATTTGCTTTGGGTCTCAAATATGAAGCTTACTTACTAAGAGTATAACCATAATTTATCCCTGTCCTGATGGCAGGTGGAGCTGTATAGCAAAGACGTTTAGTAAAAAGGACCTGACAAAAACCACAGTGCAAGCATGTAAAAAACAGAGTCTAAAATGATTAAAGATACTCAGGAAAAAATGAGCCAAAAAAAAAAAATCTTACTGAAAACCTTCAAGTTTCTAATGAAGGATTGATGGAACTAGAGTTCAAAGCTATAAAATATATGGGACTGGAAAAGAAATTACAAATTACCGAAATGAAAACCTATGCTCAGATTTATATATAAAATAGGGAGACTTCTAATAAATTACATGGAATGGGCATTAGAAAAAGAAAGTGATTTTGCAAAATTAAACATGAAATTACTTTGGATTGGAGAATATCTGTATTTTTTTCTAACGCTTTGTCCCAAAATGGATTTTTAGATCTTATAGACACTGCTCCTAATACTCTTTTTTTTTATAAGGGCAAATAAAATCTGTATTTCCATAAAACAATTTAAAGACAGAAGAACGTTTCTTTCATATCCTAATCTGGAATCTGGAAAATGCACAGCTTTCTCTCAACAAATCTTTTTTGCCTCAAATACAAAAATAGATAGCACTCACTGATATGCATCAATACTTCTCCAAGACTGCTGTTCCTCTGCTCATAACACATCTACATTTGAATGGATCCCAAAAGTCACAGAAGGATTATTCTAAGCACAACTGAAATAAAGGGCTTTTCCTCAAGGCCTTTTGGTATGCAGTGGAGAGGTATAGTGAAAACTTGGGATGAAACCTGGAGGCTAACAAGCGCTTACCCATGCAGGGGATTTTATTTCCCTTGCAATGCTTTAGAAATGTCTTTTTGAGAAAAGGATAGCATATTTGTTATGCAGAAGGAGCAGCTCCTAGAAGATGTCTTTACTCTTAGGGGGAGGGTGGTGAGAGAAATGAAGCAAAGCAAAGTATCCCTTGTAGGCATGAAAAAAACATCAATAGCAACCCACTGTTGTGATGTTCAATGCACTTTGGCCAATTCTGACATTGGTTTTTTGTAGAAAACAAAAAAAAAGAATTTTGCTGAGTATTTAAAAACAAATTTTAAACTTAGAATCTAAAATTAGTTCACTAGGAAAAAAAAGCTACAAAAGCTATATCATTTGACTCATTTAAAACTGTTTCTCAAACACAAGAGGATACTTCAAGAATTACGAACAAAGAATTAGACTACAAGAGACAGAGGATTTTCTTCCAATTACTCAGTGCAAGGATTTTATGTAGTGATTTATTATTTGCTAAGTGCTGTGGTGGCTGAAGCCTGAAAAAGTAATCAATACATACATACAGATGTGCAAACATACATGCAACCTTACCTTAGCCAGAGGCTGAGATTTGGTGTTATTCAATTTTTTATCTTGAAGTTCAAATGTTTTCATCCTTCCAAAAGACCAACCACCATATCTGATAGTAGAAATTAAAGTAACAAAAAGTTATCTGCCTTAAACTTTGCAGTTCACTTGCAAGGGTAAAGTAGAGATAACTACGCTAATGTTTTATTTTTCAACTGAAAGTAAAATTTCACCCCTCACAAACTCCTTCCCTGTTAAAAAGGAGGGGGACAATGTAGTCTTTTATCTGGTGAATATTATTGGCTATTTTCCGTCAAAGGTATTCCCTTAGATAAGGTTTTTTGCTTTCTGAAAGCTGAAATCTCTGAGTAACAGGAAAGGGTCATGAGCAAGTGAGGTATTATTGACTTAAAGAAGCATCTTAAACAGCTTTATTTCTTCCTATTCCACTTGTATTCTAGCTCAAATCTTTCATCCAAAGATGCTTACCTCTATTTATATCAAATCAGATGCACCTTCTTTTAAAATGTAAATGCCTAACACTTTCTTCTCCTTGATAAAATCATACATGGTCTAATATTTCCACTTACATTATCAGCAGTGGTTGATTTGTAAAGGCACATAAGTAAATTTCAAAATACAGCAGATAACCTCTGTTGCTGATATCACAGAATATGAAGTATTGCCAGGGGCATACCAGCTCTTTTTACTTCAAAGAATATGTTAATTGGAGCATATCCACCTCTATTTGATTGAGTCTCTGAGGAGTGGAAGTTATATTGTTCACCTGGTTTAGATACGCATCTCTGAGATGCTGAAATAACTCAAGATGTGGAAGAAAATCAAGAGTATGTCTAGAGGCAATCACCATGCAACTACTGGAGGAAGTTCTGAGATGAGGCCATTGAGGGGGTTTCATGTCACCTTGAATTGTAGTCTGAGTCTACACCTTGATAACAATCACCAGATAAAGACAACTACCCTTTGTATACTCAGTGACAAATGTCTATGCTTTAGATCAGGAAGGACTGTGGGATTTATAAACAAAGGATAAACAAAAGCTAGACATTTCAAGATTACCTTGTTTTGTTGGAAGGCCTCACTAAATACTCTTCCACAGGGAACCCTGAAAGATTATACAAAATATGTCCTTTCTTATTCTTCACATAGGGAGCAGAGGTATTGAAATTTGGACACATCTGAAAAACAGTATAAATAAGTAAAGAATTTTTTTAAGAGAGTGGTACTACATATAGTCATATTTTTTTATTTTTATGTAGATTTTACAGCATTTCTTTTAAACTGGATTTGCCTTTCTTAGCTTTAACACTATTTCAATAAATTATGTATAGTTTTATGTTTATAAGGCAACTCAAATGATTGTGCCACCTACATATTAGAAAACCCTTTGATTTCTCTTGCAGCCCTGTCAGTCAGTTTTGTTTTGAAAACATCAAAACTTGTATATAAGTTTAGGAATGTTTACAGCAATGAAAAAGGCAAGGCTGCTATTTATTTGTTTTTCCTGAGAAGAAACACAAAATAGGCATCAGACAAATGTGAGATGAAAGCAAAATTCTAATTAATGTTATAGGCTTCTAAAATTTTCACTGATGGGCTGCAGAGAAGAATAAAGGAAGATGTCTTCTAATGATTCAGTGGGACATTCTCACAACCAAAGAAAAGGTGACAGATATTAGATTTCATTATCTCAGAAGCCTTACAAAGTACTTTATGTTGATCAACTGAAAAATTTTAATGTTCATTTGATGTCTCAACCCTACAGAAATTAAAAATTCACTTTCAATGATTGCTCTTACATAGCTCACAGATACAAGTTTTGCCTCGGCCGTCAAGTGACTTCTTTCAGTTTTCAGGGTTAATAGGCCTCTCCCTGTGTAAGTTCCCATTTGTGTTTTATTCAACTGTCTTGTATTTTAAGTATAAATCTCATTGGTATGAGAGGCAAACTTATTCCTTTCCCAGAAAAGTAAAAAACTAGTTTCCTCCTTCCATTTTTTCCAAAACTATATTGTTATGTTTCATATGCAACTCTTACTCTAAACAATTATATATTTTAAAACAAAAGAAACTTTTTTGTAGGAGGTTCCCTTTTGGGGAAATACATTTTTCACCTCAGACACAGTTTCACATTCTTGTTTACTACTCAGAGCAAGTCAGCAGGAAAGGTCATAAGTCAAAAAGGTCAGAAACTCATTACATTTTTCAAAATCCTTCATTTCTTGAAGCCTGTTTTATTTTCAAATCCAAAACCCAAAACATAAACAAACTCTAACAATTAAATCTCCATCATGTGTAGATTCCCTGGTGGGTTTTGTCAGCTACGCTCACCTGCCCTTCCCTTTGAAAGCAGGTAATCTTCCAGATGATATGGAAGTGTTATGTTTTAACCTTGTTTTACATGACAGTTTTTCTTAATCAGAGCCCTTAACATATTTAAACTAATTTGCATCTGTTGAAAATAATTCAGCTGTCTCTGATCCTGTTATTTCAGATCAATCTATAGCCATTTCTAGCACACATATTTGTGCATATATATATAAAAGAAAATTTTGTTCAATTTCATTAGATGAAACAGAAGTAAATCTCCAATCACAACAAACTGTGAGGATTTATTTCCTCAAAAACAGCAGTCAAGGAATTAGAAGTAATATGCACACACGTATTTTTTACATGCATAAGTAAATAAAAAATTACATACCTCCTGTTCAGACATGCATCTGCATGAATCCAGGGGTGATGTAGATTCCATCTGCCAGCATGAATTATTTTTTCTAATGGGAATAAATATAATAAAAGTGTAACTATCAAATGAAAGAAATGTATTACTTAACAGAAGAAATCCAGAGACAGAAAGCAGATCTGGCATGTTGAACACCTTAGAATTTGATCACAGAGTCAGCTGTGTCTAAAGTGAAACAAATTTTACTCATTTGTATCAAAGCTGATTTACTAAAAATATTTATATAGGCATCAAATGAGCTGTAGGTCTCATATTTGCAGCAATTATTTAAGCATGGTCACCACTGCAATCCTAAATTTGGAAGTCTAGAATGCTTCATAACAAATATTTTCCTTATTGTCTATTCATCCTTCACATGCACACTAGACTTGGTCAAAATCATCCTGAAATTAATCAGAAAATTACCACTGACTTTTAAGCTGTATAGATACGACTTTTAACAGTAAAGTCTACTTATGTTCTTTATCTGGATGTCAGCTCCTTTATCAGGACAGATTTGTCACTAACCTCCTGCTGCCAAAAAAAGCTTAAGATAATCCATTACACAAAAAAAAAAAAAAAAAAGAAATGTTCGATACTTATAATTAAGGAAATAGTTACATTATTCACAATTACCCATGTTGTGAATGTGTGCACAAGTGGTCCCAGTCAGAGAAATATCCCAGCAGAACCTGAGAAAGGTTTCCTATGCTATCATCTTCAGTGCTGTTCAAAGTGGTCCATGGGGTAAGGAGTGAAGGGGTGAGAAAAATAAAAAAAGGAAATAAATAAAGACATGTTAATATGTCTAACTCTATTAATCATCAGGCTCAGGCTCCTATGTATTTTCATTAAAGGACTATAAGATGCATGCATAGGTAACATACAAAAAAATATCTCAAAAATCTCTGAGAACATGTAAAGAAAATTCATTACAATTATTGCAAAACAAATCTCAACATCTACCAATGGGCATCATTCTCTTTGTAAACATGTGTTCCTAGCAGTTAGCATGGCTAATGTGTTTTTATGCTTATAAAACAAATTTGTATTATATTTATAAATTCAAACAGCATCTTGTTATGTTTATCTGTGTATTTGTGCAGTAGAGAAAGTGATCTATACGGGCGATATGCACTCTATATAGAATAATTCTATAGATACTGTACATTAAAAACAAATAAAGAAATAATCTGGTTGGTTTCAAAGCTGAACATATAGAAATTAGGTTGAATAAGATAGGCAGCCGGCTTTTTTAATACTGTGTGGCATTTTCAATCCAAGAATTATTTTGAGAAAATAGCTTCAGACTCAAGCAATTTGTTAAAATGAAAAATGCAAAGGCTTGTTCAAATACACTCATGCATTTACATATAAATGGTCATGGCTGGTATTGATCTTAAACTTTACCCTTTCCTCCAGAAAATTCTTCACACACAGCTTTTCTAATTTTATCTTTCCCTCATAATAACCTACAAAATTGTACTAAACGTCTGAAAAAAACCCCACGTAACTTCTGTTAAAAGTAACCTATCATTCTGTCTAGAATACGAATAGTCTTTAAAATATGAGAACTCAAGGTTAAAGGTCCCAAAACCCTGGATATTGATGATGATGGATGAGCCCTTCACCTAAAGAAGGATTCTGCATTGTCATAAAGTCTTGGTGTCAGCTTGAGAGAAGGATAATCGATAGCCAGCGGCTTCACAGTAAACAGGGCCATTGCCAGTGCAACAAAGAGGATGGGCAGCAGCACATTTGACAGGCTTCCTCTCCAGTCTCGCCTCGTGTGGTGAAACCTCTTCATCAGAAGGGCAACAGTCTGCGTGAGAACAAGGCGGGCTCCACGCACACTCGAGGCCCCCGCGAGTGAAATATCTAAGTGAGACAAAGAAAACAACCTCCTGACAAACAAGGAAAATCAAAATGAACTTTCATGTGCTACATTGTCATATATAGAACAGTCTTTTAGATCTAATAAAACCAAACCACATAAGCCTAGCATTTTCTCCTGGATGGAATAGTATAGCCCCATACCATATTACTTCCAAGTATAACCAATTAACTAATTTACTCTTCCTATGAGGGAAAACAAATAATCAGTTAACACATCTCTATGGCTTCCCATGCACAGCTAATGGCTTACTGAATATTTATTTTCCCTAGGTATTCCCTATGGTCCTGAACCAGTACAAGCATTCCTAGTGCACTGCCACCTTTGTTCCTGGACAAATTACTCTGACAAACATGGCTTGTATTAGCACTAAGGTCTTGATCTATTTTGACTGGAATCAGTGGCAACTTTTCCACAGAAATTTCAATGGATCATCTTCACAGCATGTAATAGAGCTTCACAGTTGCTAGACATATGGATTCTCATAAAAGCATTCCCTTCATTTATCTGCTCTTATGGGACTGATAAAATTTTCATATTTGTTAGTCGATTCAGTTTTCATAGCTCATAGGCTGTCCTTTAGATTTGCATGGGAGTGTGTCCACAGCTCATTAAGATCTCGCCAATCAATCAGTTTCCTGATAGACTCTCCCTTAATTTTATTCTATCGTCCTTTGTTAGACATTTGTGAATCATAACAATCACTTTGCCTCCATTTTAGCCCCTAATGACTTCTATGTATGTTCAGGTTCTTATAAAATTTTCTTGCACGTGGCCTTGCCCAGCTGAATGCCCTTCAAACTCGTTCCTTCCTCACAGCACAGCAGTGTCTGGCAGATTTACTACCACAGATTTTTGCACTGTAGCAAGACTGAATAGCCTGCTTATCATAGTGCTCAAAGTCATGCTATATTTTATGAATCCCTGTGATTTGCCTCTTATTACCTTCCCTTCTACATATTGAGATCACTAACCAGCATTTCAATGTTCCATGTTTAAACAACTACATTTATGGAAGTTCTCAAATAACCTCAAATTAATTGTCCTTCTCTTAAAATAGCTTTTTTCTGAGTTACCTGAATTTTAATGCCAGACCCTTTGCATTATTCTAACAGATCAGTTTTAGCCAAAACATGAGGAAAACAGGGAGAAAAACTAGTCAGAAAATAAGCCAAATTTCTGATCATGGCCATTGAGCAAAACAGCTCAAATTCTGCACTCATTACTCCAGGTAAATACAGGTTAATCACCTTCAGTCCCTGGAAAGGTCACATATCAACTTCTCCAGAAAACAACACCCAGGATATGAAAAACAAGAACTTAGTGGGAATAAACATGTTAAATTTGAACTGTGTCACCTGAGACCTCAGCATAAGTACAGGACTGGTTTGGTGAATGAAGAAAGAGCAGTGTATGCTGATAATTTTGATTTAACAAAGCCTGTGACATGGTCTCCCCTAGTAGAATGGGGTGTGGAGGACTGCATGGACCATTGGCTGGACTGACAGGCACTACTCTGCAGGCTGGGAGCAGTGATACCAGATCCAGCTGAGGAGCAGCTGGTTGGTAGGAGCGTCCCTCGGGGGCAACAATGAGGAAAACACTAACAGTACTTTTTAACACAGACATGTGTGCATACCTGCACCTGGAGGGGAGCCACCCTGTTTGGAGGCATCTTTATGGCAGGCACTAGGGACAAGGAAAACATCCTGGCTGCAGGAGCAGCTCTCTGACAGGACCTAAGGACCCTAGTGGCATCAAGGAGCAAAATCTCTGCTCAGGGAAAGGACAAGGTACAACAGAGAGCTGGTACCTGGGAAATTCTGACATCATGTATCAGGAAAATAAATTTCACTGTGAAGAAGACAACCAATACTCAAGACCAGACTGGACATGGCACTAAGTAACCTGCTCTTGACCTGCTTGATCTGCATTCAACTACAATATTCTCTGATTTTAACAGACTATAATTAACTCTAATTAATTTTGGGTTTATTTTGGGGGAAGGGCAAGGGGGGAAATTCTAGTATTTATTCCTGTAATTCCACAACTGAAGATAATCTCTTTTTAACCCAGAAAATCCCATAAAACAGAAATTCTCTCTTTAAGCAGTTCTAATCACAGCCATAGCTTGCTAATTTGACAGCTAACATAATAGTATTTAAGGGTTTGAACCTTTGTGGAGAGAAAAAGTACCTTCAGAATTCAGATTCTGGTTCAGCATTCAAATGCCCTGATCATGAAGGGTTACATTTTAGACTTGGAATTGTTTGTCCTGTAAATTAGAGTAGGAGGAGGAGACACTCTTATTAAAAAATTTTTTAAGAAACTTCTTATGAATGTATTACGTTCTTCATATTATCATGGTAAGAATTTCAATAGTTATTGCAATACAGAAATTCAGACACTCAGAGGCAGAAAAATTTTCAAGGAATAAGTGTTTTTAGAATGAAACACATCCAGTTAGTGCTTCCAGCTCAGCATCCCTTAAATTGTAAATTATACCATCTCTCATTTATCACAGTAGTGAAATGATAGAAAAGAAGCACAGAATTAGATATTTTCTCTAGTCACAGACCTGTTTATAGATTATAAGCATGAAATGCGAAGGAAAGAAACTTCAAAATATTTGACTCTTTGAATCTCTGAAAGGCAACTATGACATCTACTTTCTGGGGACAGAAAGGGAAATCAGAGCTGCCATTAATTCTTTTTTTTTGACAAACAAAACAGAGAGAAATTATAACAAATTAATTCAGATTGCCAAGGAAGGGAAATTGTAACCATGAATATAAATAATTTTCCATTTTGTCTGATATCCTGACTCTTACTCAATATTCATAAAGCCAGTGAGCCAAGACACATCCCGGGAAGATGCAATAAACCATTATAGTGGAAGTATGTTTGACTCAGGCACTTTTTTAAAGTGATTTGTCTTTTCTAATACCCCCTATGTTTATTATTTAAAATTCTAATTAAAACGGGTGCCAAATATCTTTCTGAATTATCTTAAATTTCCATCTTTGTGACCTTGACTTTTGTCATTTCTTTGTGTTTCATGTACAAAACAAAATTCTTGTTTATCTGTTTTGAATTTATTCTATTTGATGATGCTGGATGGACTCTTAAATCTTGCTTTAGGAGACAGGTTATAGAGGTTTTCAATCCATCTTCTGCATAAATAATCTCAACCTTTCTGTCTCCTCTTATAAATAGCTTTATAGCCCTAATCAACCTCACCACTTGTCTCAAGTTCTCCTATATTAACACTGTATTAGTCTCAAGATCTATTATGCTCAATGCAGCTGTCTATCAGATGTGGAAACACTGCTGATTCACACAACAGTATTATGCATTCTTGTACTGATCCTCTTGTTTTCTTTATGCATCACACCACTTAGTCTGACTGCAGCCACACTGTGAAAAGTAGCCTGCATAGGGCCTTCCATAATTGACTCAATATGGCTTGCAAGATTCCCAAGGTGCTAAATCACTATTTCAACTAGAACATACAGAATTAATTTTTGCTTCATAAAGCTTGTAAGTAATTTACCACCTACATTTGGCATGTATGTCAGGATACATAAAAGCAGCATACATTTACAGGAAAACACTTCTGATTATCACTGAGAATCATAAAGGCTAGAAGACAAGACCAGCTGACCTCTCTGTTATGAAGTCAATTTTTATGCATAAAGCTTGTGAAAATATCCTCATCAATAATTTAGATCACAGAATTAAAAATCTGACCCAACTGTTAGAAGCTGTCTTGCTTGACTTACTATTGCAATTATCCACCAGAAGTGCAATTATGTTCACAATTAACTCATACTTCCCAATTTATCCAGACTCTCCTTTGTATTATGGACAAGATTTTTGCTGCTTTCCAATACATATAGGTTAATATTAAGTACTGGGAAACAGAACAAGTCTTAAAACCTAGAAACTAAGATTTTCAAAATCCTTGCCTATAGACTACTCCAGAATTAGGAGCAGAAACAATTATTGTAAAAGTCTCTAACTTGGTATTAGATGGTCCTTTTCTCAATTCTAGAATATGATGTAATTCTAATATTTTTTTCATGGTGCATAAGGAAATATGGGCTATGCAATGAATACGTTAACAGCCAGGAGAACACATTTTCAATTCTACTTCTGTCACTTTGGCATTTAGACAAGTCATTTAGAGGAGGTCCAGATTTTGGGAAGATAATCCTGGAACTGAAACACCCTGGCAAAACAATTGAGATAGCTCATATGAAACTGGTTGCATTCAGAGGCAATACATATTTATTGGCTTATGAGAAGTTTTGTGCCAACAAGTAGCTCTAAGCTGAGCAAGTGAACAGACATCGTTCTGCATTTCAGCACACACCATACTGGCCCAGAGGCAGTGCTAGCCCACCAATCTGTGCACAGCATTCCATTAGAAGATATAAAAATGTCCTTCCTCTTCTTGCACATTTTTAGTATAATATTAACTTTGTTTCCGGGAATATGTTGAAGACTGATTTTCATGGGACAAATTTGAGTAAAAGGCACGTTGATGGTGTAAAGTATAAAGGGAACGCATCTCGTCTCTGTTTCATACTATGACTGATTCTTTCTTATATGTAATAGGGTAATGAGCTCTCTCTATCCAGAGCTGGTCAGAAAAATATTTATTTTTTGGGAAATTTCACAAGATAAGTTCCTTTGAGGCATTTTTAGATATAAATCTTCCTATTCCTCCCTCAGAGTATTTTTAATTTTAGACATTGTGAACATTTCTTCTAAAAAGTTGATTCAAATTATTTCCATCTTAAAATTTTCCCATCTTATAGTTTCTCTCTACTCCATACATATAGATTTATCCAATTAAGTAACATTTTTGAGGGGAAAATCTGTGGGGTTTTAATTAAAAATTTAGCTTTACATTCTGAGCCCCAGATACCAAAATGGGATTCTGCATGGCCCTGAAGACCTTTGAGACAGAGTACTAGAGATCTAGGCAACTGTAGAGTTCATCAGTGAAATTAATATTTTAAAGCCAAAGCATTTGTGTTTGTCACTCCCCAATCTTGTAATGAACCCCCTTCACAACTCAGATCTCCCAAGCCCTTTTCCTCAAGCCAGACAATTGACTGATTGGATTATATCCTTCCTTTATCTAAGATATTACTCTTGTTCAAGATCTGACATGCTTAAAATTTTATCGCACTGAAGACCACTGAAAGGATAGCATGAACTGTGCACCTGATTCCTATTGAAAAATCCATAAAGAACCAGCACAACCACAAAAATGTCCTGCATACTCTCACTGAAGAAACTTCAACACCCAAATCTCATAGTTTAAAAATCTGTCCCTAGAAAAATGACCAAACTCATAAAGTAGCTTAAGCTCTTTATTTATTTATTTATTTTTATTTCCTAGAATAAGGGGTATGAACAAAAGTTCATTTGTATGCAAGAAGCTTAGGAAAAGAATGGGGTAAATTTCTTTCAAACTCCTCACTGTATTTAGAAGAAATGCATTTTAATATCAGGCCTAAACAGAGTAGGAATTATTTACTCACAGCAATATGTAAGATGATGAAGAACTGTCAGGACACCATTGCATTTAAATCTTAGGAGAAACACTTCACAATACCCTCAACATTCAACAGGCTGGGGAAGAGATATATATCTGACTTTCACTGGTTAAATGAAAGACAGCTGTGTAAAGCGGTCTTGTGCACCACAAGAAGGAAAAATGTAAGCTATCCAGGTGTTAGAGAATAAAAAGCCTTCATCCATAAAATAATTTTCTTTACTTTTTCTTGCTGCATTGTTATCAAAGCAGTGACAGAGGTGCATCCAAGCAAGACTGTTTGATCCAGGACATCACTCTTTACATCCAAGATTTTCATTCATGTTTGTTGCAGGGGGTAAACACATTGTACAGATTACACAAGGCACATAATTAAATGGCAATGGAAAATACATGTCTAGAGAGGGGCAATGAACCTGATGAAGGGCCTGGAGCACAATTCTTATGCAAAGTGGCTGAGGGAGCTGTGGTTGCTTAGCCTGCAGAAAAGGAGGCTCAGGGGTGACCTTATTACTTTCTACAATTGCCTGAAAGGAGGCTGTAATGAGGTGCTGTCAGTTTCTTCTCCCAAGAAACCAGTGACAGGACAAGAGAACACACAAGACAGGATAAGTCTTAAACTGCACTTAGGAAGGTTTAGGTTGGACATTAGGAAGAATTTCTTCACAGAAAGTGTGGTGCAACATTGGAATGGACTGCCCAGGGAAGTGTTGGAGTCACCATCCCTGGATTTGTTTAAGGAAAGACTGGATGTGCCACTCAGTGCCATGGTCCAGTCGACAGGGTGGTGTTAGGTCATAGGTTGTATTCAATGATCTCAGAAGTCTTTTTCCTACCTAAATGATTCTGTGATTCTGATTCTGTAAATTTATTAACAAAAAAAAATGAGCTCCAGTCTTTATTTTGTTGGGGAGGATGAACTGTTAAAATGAGGAATTTGCAGCTTATAGTTGCACATGAAATATGACTCATACCAACATTTCAAGCACCAATCTAAAATACTCTACTCCTCTTGGACCTTAACCCTACCTTCCATGGAATAGTTTTGGCATAGCTAACTAGCAGACTGGGAAATAATTAAAACCAGGACTAGTTTTTGAGTACTGAATAACCCAACCAAGATAGTACATTAGAACAGCTCTCAAAATACCCTGAATAGAATACATTACCTAGATTCTCAAGAGCTTATTAAATGCAGCAGATGACTATTCCTGTCCCCCAAGCTCTCCAACTTTTGTAGAGTTTACTAGGTGAACTTCACCAGAGCCCATATCTGAATCATATTTTCTACAGCCAACCAGCATCAGACTATGCTGCTGAGAGAGCTACAGAATAGTCAGATTTCAAGAGTAAAAAAGAATCCAACTCAAGGTCTTTATTTTCTCTCCAGGCATAACATAGCCTCATTCACATTATGAACATCATCTTTTAATTTCAAGAATTTGCATTTTCTAAAAGTTAGAACATGCTAGAGGTATGAATATTAGACAAAGAGGTGAGCACCTCTTTGAATTTTGAATGCAAGCAAAATATTTCTTAATGATTATACAAAGTAGATTAAAGCTAAAATTTCGATTCAAATTATCCCTTCCTTTACATGTTCACAGACATTCACAACTACTTAAAGCCAAGATTATAATTCTATTATATGAAATATGTATTTAGGTATCTGAAATGTCTATTCAAGAAAGAAAGACAGCCAGCCTCTTTAGCTAACATATAACTAATACTGAAGTGCCTACAGAATTTCCTGATTGTTTTAACCCTCTATTAAATGCAAAAATGCTGAGTCTCATACTACTGCAAAAACCCATTAACCTTTGTCATCACTCATGTCAAAATAACAGAAAATCTTCTAAAAGTAAAAATGCCACACCATTCAACAGTACTGCATGTGTGGTAGTAGACAAAAACTTTGAAACAGATGCGCATCACAGCCACTCTCTATTTTAAGTGTAAATTTGGGGAAGAAAGAAAGTCCAAATGGCATTTAGCAAGTAAATAAAATATTTAGAAAGACAGTGAACTGAGACCTCTGCTTTTAATTTATGGACCCGTTTTATACTCTTGCCTTCCCAAACCTATTTGTCTGTTTTATCTATTCATTGCATTCAGTCTTAAACTAGACTGCAAGCTGTCAAAGGTAGTGAAGACCTGGGTTTTTTATTCTTTCTATTAGTCTGTAGGGTGTCTGGAACAACAGGGCACGACTTTAGATTGGGTTTCCAAGGCACCACAGAGCATATAATAAACAATAATAGCTACTACAGCAGCTCAGAAAAAAACAACACCCTCACTGCTGCTCAAGTGTGAGCTGATGTCAAAACATCCCTTGCTGTTTTTACTAGTATAGAAATGGGTAGGTATGTAGCCATAACAGAAACTTGTCTGAGGGTATATTTATTTTGGAATGTAGCACTTCCAGGTTATAAAAGCGCTGTCATTATTTTCAAAGAGGAGAAGTAATTGTCTAGTGCAAAATACTCTGTTTCCTTGCCTTCTTCAGTACACAAATTGTACACAAGCATAAACAGGAAAGAATGGAGCTGCCTTCACATCCATCACCCTACAGACACCATGGAGAGCCAAATATGGCTGCTTCACTGACAGCCAAGCTAATCTGATGAATGGCCACCTAAGCTAATCTGGGCCTGGTGGAAGAGGAGGATACATTGCTGAATGCACTGTCCCCATAATTCATAAACAGAGGGTTTCAATCATTTCTACAGCTGTGATGCCTAAAACAATCTCTACTGTTACATTTCCATGCTTTTTTTCTGCTTTCCCTTGATTTATATCTCTTCTCTACATTCCAGTTGGGATTTCTGCTATATGAAACCACACTGAAAAAGAAGTTGGAATTAACCACCTAGTATTTTTTTTTAGATTTGTCTGATGAACTCTACTATGGCCAGGCCAACTTCATCATTATGGGATAGGCATATTCTTCGGAGAAAAAAAAAAAATTTAAAAAAAATTAAAAAAAAAAAAAAAAGACAAATATTCAGCCAGGTAGACAGACTCCTTTCATGCTTATTATGCCTTGGAAAGGAAAGATACTGCAGATTTGGAAACTCTAAGTCTCTGGTTCTGAGTTTCTGCATGGATAATTTGCAATATTAACAATTGTGCTAATTTCAGTTTCCAGGAGATAATTTTCCAAATAGATATTCTTCTATGGCAGTACTACCTCCCCTACAGTGATGCATCTGCAATGAACTACCACATGGAGGAGAATGCAAGCGAAGGAAGAGCTGAAAAGGAAGCAGAGAACTGTGGCTTCTATTATGTACCTTCTGTCTGTACTCTTTAAATGTACAAAAGTACAGGAGGAGCACAGTCTCAGAATTGGAAAAAAAAATCCCAACTGATTTCATACATATCTATATATCTATGTCAGACTTGGCCAAGAGAAAGAATACATTTGTACACGCATGGGCAAACAACCATCAGATACATCTTGTGCACTAGAATATACCCTCCTATTACAATAAGCAGGACACTTGTTGAGATTGGTTCCTCTTCTTTCTAGAAGTGTAAATCAATACTCAGAAAGCTGTCAGATTTCAAGCCAGACTCAAGTTACAACCTTTCAAGACTAAATCCATTGCAGACAATAAGGGTAACAATCCACAATATTTTGCTGTGTTTGGTGAAAAATAGGTGAAAGGGCAGGACAGCAATAAAATCACAATGTTTGCTTGACCACTACCCATAACATTACATGTGAGACTTGAGACTAAATATCTTAGCATTTTCAAGCTACACAGATTAAACGTAGCAAGGGTAGAAAGAACTATATATTCAAACCAGGTGTTCTCAAACACTTCCCACTGGTAGCTTGCTTCCCAGAAAGGGGACTTTTAAACAGCAGCTTTCCATCTTTGTACTGCAGATGACTCCTGTCATGCAGCTGCTGAATTTGCAATGAGTGGCCTTTGAAGATAATGCATACAGCACTCTGGAACAAGCCTCTTGGAACTGCTCAGAGAAAACTCAGACATCAAATGGAGGAAATACCTTCAGTAGGGCCCAGATTTCACCCCAACAGACAAGGACATTCTGATCTACTTTAACTTTTAGAATTTGTGCAAGTATTACCTTAATACAAACAAAATACTTGGTCTAAAATATTGCAGCTTCCATAATCAAGAATGTTTTTAGACCCTTTTACTATTGGAGCTATTCTATTAATAATAAAATCATATCAAAGTTTGTGCAGGGAAACAATTCAAAACTGAGTTCTGCAGGAGACATGTTTTATTCAGACCTGAAGCTATAGCAAACAATTGAAAAATGTGTTTGATGAATAATCTCTTTCCTCAGGCATTCTGGTATCTCATAATTAGTGGTATCAAACAGCTTCAAGGATCTTGATTAACAGAACCAACTGCTCCATTTTTTTTAAAGTCTCCAATAAATATGGTAACCTAAATAAACTGGAAAATAGATCAAGAGACAAATAGAAAGAGAAAAAAATTATGCACCTAAAAATTTCTAGCTATACAAAAGACCAACACCAGGTCTACCATCGTGAAGTCCCACTTGTATTTCAAATGAGGAATTGACTAGCAATAGTGTAATATACAACATGTATCAAGATACTACTTTGTGACCTATATAAGTTTATGAACAGTTGGTGGAAAAAGTTCAGTCCAAAGTGCTTCACATACTGCCCTTCATACTGAAGATACTGTGCATGTTGTCCCTATAACTCCTAAACAAATGCTTTGTTAGTTTTGGAGGGAAAAAAAAATAAAATTAAAAAAAAAGTAGTACTGCAGAATGCTGCTAGTATTGAGAAAACAGATGTGTGAATACTGCTAATGTCTTTGTGGGCTTTTGTTGCACAAAAAAATTTTTTTACCAACAGAGCAGAGACAAAAATTTCACCAAAGGAGACACTTTTGAGAAAGCACCTGACAGTTGAAAAGCTAGTTTTCGTGAGGCATCAGCCTCAAAGAGATCCTTACTAGCACAACTAGGAAGTGTCACACACCTTCTACATACATATGATATTTACTCAATAGATGAGGCAAGATGTTAGGAAGATTCCATGAAGCAGCTCCCCTAAGTAATGTTCTGTTTCAGAATGAAAAGAGTGTCGTTGCTTAAAAAAATTGGTCATTTACATTACTTACATAATTGAAGTTAAAGGATCTGTATTTGCTGGTGCAACACCATTAATAAAGCAAAACTGTTTTAAAATATTTGTATGCATGTGTGTACATACACACATGCTTTCTCCATCTGTAAAAATATATATACACAGACCCAGATACACCTGGGAAAAAAGATCTATAGAATACACACCTGACTTTTAAGCTGAAGCAAGGCAGGAAACCATCAGAATTTACTTTTCATACAGAGCAATAGAACTTTTCCTGAAGACTAGCTATTAGCAACAAATATTTTCTGACACCGTATGAATGATTTTGTGTTAATTATCTAAGAGTGAAAATTTTCTCCAACACATAGGTTCCATATTATGAGGGAGAGAAATAACAGTCTATCTAGAACATGAGATGTAAATGCTACCTTTGGAAAAATCCTATCGCTAAACAGCAAAAAGAGCACAATCTAAAAGAATGTCACTGTTTAAATTAGGAAGAAAGTATTGGTACATATGTAACAAACATTACATTAGTGTTACATCAGGCAACCATTGCTGTATAAATTTCAGTTGCTTTTTGGAGAACAGATTATCACACAAACCACAGACTGAATACAGATTTCTGAAGATGTTGCAAATGTGAAAAAAGTGGAACACCTGTGAAAAGTACATTCAGGTCATTCTCAAAAGCAGCAAATGAACACAGGAATACTGTCTGCCAGATCTCACTTATCCTCTGAGGAAGAGTTCTAGTTCTCTTACATAGTTTTCTTTCTTTCCTATGTTTTTAAAATTACTTAGAAATCATTATAACATGAAATGGAAGACAATAAGTCCTTCAGAATGGAGGCTCCTGAATACTTCTTTAAAAGACTGGATTTTAAAAAATAACATGAAATATCAGAAAGCCTGTCAAAACATTTTTCTACTTTGTAGCTATTGTAATAGCCTCAACAAAATACAGAAACTAAAAGAAAGAAGCAGGAAATTCTGGAGTGCAAAGGAAAGGTTGGAGGGAGAGACACACACACAGAAGGGAGCAGTAGCAAGCATGGGAAAAAAGTCTCTGTATGAAGAAATACTCTGTCAAGAAGAAATTAAAGAAGGGCTTGTAGGCAAGACAGGAGAGCTACATAAATGAGATTATTTGATCACTCATTTTTCAAGATGTTAAGATGGTTCACGTTCTACCAATCACCTTTGGATAAATAAAGCATTCCTACTGCACCCACAACTATCTGTATTCTTTATCCCCCTGCTCAAAGAAATATCTGAGCATAGTGGATGTACTTCCAAACTGTTTCCTTTCTAAAGCAAGCACTGGTAATAACTAATATGCAAACAATTCAGATTATGATAAAGGCAAGGAAACACACTGTCAGAAAAAAGCAGGTCCACAATATTGTCATACTCTCATACGTGCACATCAGGCAGCAAGATCTGCAAGATGTTAACGACAAATTAAATTTTCTGATTAGAAGGCCCTTCAGATACATAAAAACTCAATATACAGTCATCACCATCAGAAGTTGCATGCATACCAGTTCTGGTGACACGCAGTTTAAATAAAGTGTCCCTGATGATTCTACGTCTTCTATCCTAGGCAGGATAGAAGAGGCATCTAAGATGGAGCTATGCAACAGCTTTCCACAAGTGTTTTGAGATTGTAGTCTGAACACTACTATTTCCAATTTCTAACCTACTGAAGTCTGAATCTGTATCTATAACATAATGTACTGTTTCAACAAATATTCCACTTGAAATGAGATTCATATGTTTTAACAAGCAAAAATACCAAATTACAGGAAAGAAGCAACTAAGTCACTTTCATAAAGTGACTTAGATGAAACCAGCTCAATTCCACCAAGAGAATACTTGCATGAGCGATTAATTTGATTTTCAAAATACAACTTTCAAAACAGATTGTTGTTTTGTTCTCCGGTTCTGTACAACTTGCAGAAATCCAAAGTCTTTTTTTTCAACCCAGCCCCTTTTTGGCAGGTGCTTTACTGACTATTTTCTTTTCTAGAGCTGAAGATAACAAAAGGTCTCTGTGAGGAAGGCTGGCAGGGTTAACTTCTTTCATCTCTCAGAAGTAAGGAAATGGATGGGAGGACAAGGAGGTTGGGAACATGGATGAGATTCCTGGCATTGTAAGAGTAGCATCCTTTACTAGAAAACAGCTGTATTTCCATTGTCTTTCTAGCAGCCCTCTAACATCTGAGCCTACCTAAGTGAGAGTCCAAGATATCCGCACTGTGGCTGAAAAGTAGAAATGAACCAGGCAGCAGTCCTGAAGAAAACTGGTAGGAAAAATACTTGGAGAGATGAAAGCAGTTGGGAAAAAAAGTGAAACATTTAAGGAAAGAAGAAACTTTCAGAAGGATAGGAGTTACAGTTACACACTTACTGAGTAAAAAAATTAATATATAAAACTTAAACATCTCAAATGATCTTATTTTTGCAATCAGCTATCTTTTTGTGACAATTAATAGGTAACATTATGAAGATGCTCCATCCTTATTCTATTCTTCAGAGAATCCTGAAAGGGTGAAGAAAGCAAGATTCAGGTTTGAGGAATATAAAGCTAAATATTTGAAGAGGCAAAATTAAGTTTTCAACACATGCAAGAATCATGAGATTTCCTGCAAGAAAATAACTAAAACAACAGCAAAAACGCTGAATGAAAATACAATGCATCAAAAATTTTTAGACCATCTACTTTGACACTTCTTTTTCAGGGTTTAGTGCTGAATTTAAGTGGTAGTGATAACTGTACTGTTAGACTGCCAGAGGACTGAAATTTATGCTTGATCTTCTCCTTAACGGTAGATAGAAAAAATTCAAAAAATTTAATACCAGTCTTCATGTCAGCAACCACTTCTTCTAAACAGAGACACTGATGGTTCTTGTCCACAATTTTCTTCTCAGAAATTGAGTTACATTTTGCAAGGTGGAGTACTGAAATAATTCTTAGGTCCTTTAATGTGAATATCACAGGGAATTGAAAGAAGTGAGCTCCATTTAAAAACTGATGTTAAAATATAACTCCAAGAATATTATAAAAAATTTCTGTCAACCCTTTTTTTTTGCACTTACAGTGAACTCAATTTGTCATAGTGGATTAAAGGATACTCTTTAAGAACAGAATAAACCACTTGATCACCTACCAAAAGACCTCAAATTCCACTCTGCTGCCCATGTGCAGAAATCAATAACACCCTTTACTGTAGCATATTTTCTGCAAAGGCCCCAGCCTTGTATCAAATGCACCAGGAGAAGAAACACATTTCCCTGGGTAGAATAACTCCAACTGCTATTTAACTTCTAGGAGAAGTGCCTGTCCTTAGATTCCAACTATTTGTTTACTTTTTTCTTCCTTTATTTCATTTATTTCTCCTGCCCAAATGAAAGAACTATATCTTAACAGACAATATTCTCTATGCATTATAAAAAATTTAGGCTTTAGAAGCAAACCACTTCTCTATTTTGTTTTTGAAAACCATGTTAAAGGAGCCCTGACGGTGCCTTCATAAGGATTTCACTGACAAAATCCAATAATAATTCTTCTCTGTCTACTTTCCCAATTCTCAATTTCTCTTTAAAGACATTCAAACTTAAAACTTACTTCTTTACATTGTTTTGTAGAGTTAAACTTAAATATAAATCACCTTAGCTCTCTTAAAATGCTTTTCCCCCAGGATTAGCAGATAACTCAAAATCAGTTTTCCAGGATATTACGCCCCATTACACAGACATGCTCAGCATTTGGCTTCATTAAAACACACTTTATTTACAGGGGATTCAGCTTTTCAAGTGATCTAGCTCAGTCCTTAGGACTGGGCTTACTCTTCTCCTTTCAGCAGTTGCCTCTTTTTTTCATCAGCAAGGTTATGTTTACTTCAGTATCACTGATGAAGATAATTAAAAGGCAGAGTTGAAACCCAACTGAAATTCACAAAAGCATGTCAGTTTGATGTTTCACTATTAATGAATACTTTTTGTCAGCTACAATTTCTTAATTAAATAGCTTTTAGATGTGCTTTGTGAGTACCATATATTGTTGATCTTGCAAATCCTAACAGGAGCAGTGTAATATTTGGCCCAATGTGGTCCAAAATGGCTAACACCAGCTCTTTCAAAGAAAAGGTTAAACAATGTTAAAAATTAGTTATGCATGAACTTGCTTCCACACCGACACTTTCAGAGGCTAACTTATCCAGGAAGTTCAGAGGCATATAAGCTTCAATAGTACTTCTGTTACTATAGCTATTCATATTATATATCCACTAATAACCATTCTTTGGCTTTTTAAAATATATTACCACACTCTTAGTCTCTGTAATATTATATGACAGCAAATTTCAAATGTTATATATTACTGTGTGGAAAAATATAATGTATTCATTTTGAATTTTCACAGTTTAGTTTCACTATACCTCAGGGGTTCCAACTGTATTTTACTGCCAGAAGGGACTAGATCCAAAGTTGCTATCTCCCAGAAATTTCTAAGACAATAAATGCTACAAAATGAATTAATTTGGCTCTTCAGCAAAACATCTGAGTAACTTAATTCAACAATATTGGTCCCTGAATGAGCCAGTGAGACCACACACTAGCCTATTACCTGCTTTTGCATATGTTCAGATTATTTTGTCATTTATCTGTGGTTAGCTAGTCACCCCTTGGACTTGCTCTTAGCTCTTCTGATTATTTCTGTATGTATTCTGCCTGCTGTGGTTTATGATAATTTTATTGGCCTCCATAGAGCTGGTTTCTCCATTTTCTCAAGGCTATTTGGCTTCAACAGTCTTGTCAAGCTGTCATTGGAAGCTCAGTCTAACCATTTTCCTTCATGGTCTGTATACATCTACAAAACAATAACCATCTACTGTGTATTCCAGCTGTGTAGAAATTAATTATGCATGATTGTATTATAAACATGCATGTTTTACATCTGCACACAGTCTTCCCTGACTTAAAATTTTAACTCTTGTCACAAAAAGGTGAGTTTTATTTTAAGGTTTTTCATTGAAATAAAATTAAAAATTTTGAGAAAACCTTCCACAAAGGAAATAAACAACTAGATATTACAGTGTACTTTGCATCTTTAAATTTACCAATATTAAAACTGTTACAACAATTTAATTAATGGACTGATACTTACCTCTAACATTTGTATTTAGAAGTGTTTAAATAATTCTGAGTTTATTTTACATTATTTTTGTAAATTATTTTGTTGCTGACTTTAAGCAGCAGCCAAGCACCAAACAGCTGCTCACCCACACTCCCCCTCCTCCAGCAGGATGGGGAACAGAATAGGAAAATAAAAAGTGAGAAAAATTGTGCATCAGGATAAAGGCAGTTTAAGCAGTAAAGGAAAAAGAAAGAAAAAGAAACCCAAAACAGACAAAGCAACTAAAAACAAACAAACAAAAAGACCAACCCAGGTAATGCAAAAGCAATCACTCACCACCTCCCATAAGTAGACATGCTCAACCACAGGTTGCAACAGCTATCTCCTCAAAAAAAATCCTCCCATCAGATTTGATTGTCAAGCATGGCACTATGTGACACTAAGTAACACTGGTCAATTTAGTTCATCTCTCCAGGTCATGTGCCCTCTCCCCCTCTTTCTCATCCTCAGTTTACTCACAGCAGGGAAACGGGAAAAGAAAGAACCTTGGCACTGCAAATACTGCCCAGTCATAGACAAAACACTGGTGTGTTATCAACACATTTTCAGTCACAAATCCAAAACACAGCACCATGAAGAAGCACCACAGGCTGCTACGAAGAAATTTACCTCAATTCCAATCAGAAACAGTATATTAAGACACTGTAAAACACAACTAGAAATTATCAAAGCTCTGACTTCAGTGAGCTGCTGTCATATTTTGCTGAAGTCGTGTCTCTTGCCTGGTTTTGGCATTGGTCATCAGCCTAAATCATGTAGTGGTTTTCTGCAGTTTCATTTAAGAAGAGACATACACACCTCTCTGCTATGCCTCCTAGTTTGGGAGACATGAGACAACATTTTGGTTTCTGCACAATCCTGACACCTCAAGGGCTCAGCACCAGTAGAGGGTAGCCAACACTCCTGCTTGAGCTCAGATCTGTCCTTTGTCAAAGCATCTCTCTAGTCCAAATTCTTTTACAAATCAAATAGCAGCATCCTGTGATCTCCTCAATAATCTCAGCTGCTTGCTCTAGGGGGTTTTGAAAATTCATTTGATTACTTTGACAACAGAAAGTTTGACTGCCTTTGAATCTGCCTTCAAAGACAAAGTTATACAGGTCAAGCTATTGCCCATGGAGTATTCTGGTTAACTTTGACAATGATGGATACCTTTCATGACCATTTCCCATATCCCTTATGCCTACACTTCACAACTGTTCTTAATGATGGATGACAGTCATCTGCAATGAATGACAATTTTCCAGTACTATCATCCCCAAAGAAATGGAATTATCATCACATTTTCTTGCTATAATTCATCAGGCTGAAAAAATATAGACTCTCTGATTACTCAATTCTTTATTAATGTAATAACTTGAAAAAATACTACTTTATATATTTTGAAATGCAGATGGGAAAGTATATCAAGTTCTTAGGTAGAATATACTGTCTTCATTACCTTAGAAACTATAAATCTTACATTTTAATGAAAATGCAATGTGGAGAAGACAGACTGTTTTGATTTGAAACTAGTTAAGACGTCCTAGCTGAGTCATGAAGAAATAAACTGCTATAAAATAAGGGACATTCAAAACTGTGTTTTGAATGGAAGTCTCATTCTCACCACTGACAGAAGTGGCAATTTTACTTGCTTAGTGAGGTTCTGTTTTAGTTTTATACAGTTTAGTTTTTTACATCTTCACTGATTCAGCAGGGACTGGAGCAGCCCAGCAAAAAGACCCTCTGGAAAAAGTCATCCATTCAAGCTTGGACTTTGTGAGAAAAGGTCTCACCTTAGGCTGCAATTATTGGCAATGATTATTTATTACTGGTAGATCAAATTGAATTTATTTTAACAAATAATGCAAGCTTGGCTGAAAATTGTTATTACTGTAACATTAAAGGTCCACAGACCAGGACTTCCCTGTGCCTGTGCTCTACAGAAACAAAACGAAAGGTACTGCACATAGGAAAAGTTGTGTGCTATCTAACCAAAGAAAACTATAATCTAGATGCCGATCTTCAAATAGAAAGAAACATGATAAGTATAGAAGAATGAAAATTATAGAAATAATGAGAAAATATTCATCAGCTTGATGGGCACTGACACTAGAGAACCTGAGTCTTGGATTTTGTAATGGCATCACATTAGTGATTATTAGTGATTCTTCTTATAAAAAGACTTTTTAAGAGAGAAAAAAAATCCTGAGTTTTCAGAAATGTAACAAAGACCTCCTCTGAGGTTTGCAGGGCAGAAAAAGAGAGAGCATAAAAGGGACTTTTTTATAACGTGTAAGGGAACCTAAAATAGCATGCCACTTAAGAAAACAAATGATCTTCTACTATAGGGGGAACCAGCTTTTTTTTTTCTTTTGAATTGCACAAGGATGAACATGAATGTAGCTTTCTAATAGCTTATAGATTTTATATCTGTGGTATATCTCGGCAATATTTATCCATTTTCAGTATGAGACAAAGAGGATAATTAGTTTCCAGGCACTGGTACGAAGCAGTAAGTTAATGTTGCTGCAGTGAGAGAATGCTCATGTGTATGTGTACACAGAAGGGTGGGAAGACTGTGAAATTATAGAGGTAAATCACAGCAGATAAAAAACTACTACCCAAGGCAGACACACAAAAAAGGAATTATCAGATGGTAGAAGGCAGTATTCTCCATTTGTGTCTGCATTCCTCAACTTTGGGAACTTTGTGCATGCTTACATTGGCATTTTTGGTCTTTACAAATCTATTTACTTCAGAAGGCACACAATTTTTTACTCACAGACTGATTCAGCACCATTTGTAGGGTCCAGGTGTGCTGCCCGTGGAACACAGGGCATCTTCTCTGAGTCCTGCAGCAGCTTCAGAAACACCTTTCATGAAATTAGAAAAAAGTAATTTACAATCCATTTTCTAAAACTATTTTTATATATCTGTATATCTATATCTCCTAAACCATCCAGACTGTCAGAAATTACTACTGACTGCTGTAACCACCCTGTTGGAATATGACTATAAAATTAGTCATGTTCTCCAGTAAAGATCTTGGGGATAAGGGAAACTAAATCAATTCCAATAGATGCAAAAGTGCCTATGCAAAGCATTGCTCACCCATGAACACTACTATCTGCAAAGATTTTTCAGTAGACTGTTTGCCCTTGATTGACTTTTTATGCTTCTAATCCATGGTATATGTTGGAACTCAGTTACTGCAGTTTTTACCAAGGAAACAGTTGCAGCTTCAAATCTCTACTGATGATTCAGCTAGAAATCTAGAGGCAAAACTAGAACTCTTACTAAAGAATTCTAATTGAACAAGTACAGCTAAATCTATTGTACAAAATCCTACGGAACTGAGGACCTAGAGATTCCAAGGAATTCACTCTGTCTAGGGACACTCATGAACAGCTCCTAGATTTGTGCAAGCATGTGAACGATAATGTCACTGAAAGACATTTAAAGGACAAGGCAACCATCAGAGACAGCCAAGGTGAACAAAGTCTTGTAAAATTAATATTACAGAGAGTACTGGGCAACAATGTGTGTTTTGTAGCAAAACAACATGCATACCCCAAATCGGGTAGAGATGATAGGATCCTTTTACCTAAAATCACCATGAGAAAAAACTAAAATGGTTTTTTTAATAAAAGAAATAATCTAAATATATGCACTAGATTGAAATTGAAAGGATTAAATTTCCTTAAGTAGGAGAACACATGTCAGAAGTGAAATAGTTAAAATTATAAAAATCCAGCAGAATTCACCAAATTCATAATCACGAGATCTATTTAAATGGTATATACACTTTGCCAAACAGATTTGTGTTCAACCTACTATTTCTTGCTTAATCCTGTTTCACAGTTCTGGCCACATAAAACCCTTTCAATTTCATAGACATGTATTTCACTTATCAGTACTTCAGCCTTGCAGGAATTTGGAACAGCTTTCACAGTGAGCCTTATTCATACACTCCCCACTTCTTGTAAGCTCAAACTGAAAACAAAGTTAAAATTTTCTTATCTGAATCTGAACTGCAATTTAAATACTGATCTCAGAACGTCAGATAAAAGGAAAGAAAACAAAAATTAACAGTAAATACAGGTACCATGGGCATCTCTAATTAAACAGCAAAAGTACAACCAAGTTTTGCTTTGTTTATTGGAAGTTTTCTTTTGCTCTTTCCTCTCTGTTTGGGTTGAGCTGCAAGATAGATTATACCCACAGTGCAACTTTCAGAAATCATTAAGAAACCATTTATTTCTTCCCACAAAAGAACCTGATATCAGCTATAACAAAAAATTCCTTGTTTCCAAGGAGCTCACACAATAGACAATAAAAACCAGTCAATGTGAAGTACTTTATAGCTGTTGAAAGATATTTCTTGACTTTCTAAGGTCTGACCGTTACATAAACCATATTTTGTTTAGTCAATATAATTGCCATTTAACAGTGTTTATTGATTGCATTTGTTACATGCCAACTTTCAGGGAATACTTTTGGCCATTAACAACTGCAAGGCCAGAAATTTCCAGCCTGATATTTCTGTATTAGACCCTGGAGGCAGATCCTGACAGCCTAAAGCCACATTCTAATTTGTTTTCTTGGAGCTGCTTGCTGATGGTTCTGCACACCAATTCTGTCAAGCAAACCAACTGAATCACAGAATGTCCTGTGTTGGAAGGGATCTAGTTTCAACCCCTCTGCCATGGACAAGGACATCTTCCACTAGACCAGATTCCTCAGAGCTTCATGCAGCCTTGTCTTGAACAATTCCAAGGATGGGACATCCACAGCTTCTCTGGACAACCTGATCCAGTGCCTCACCACCCTCACAGAATAAAATTTCTTCCTGATATCTAATTTAAACCTACTCCCCCTCGTCCTGTCACTTCTTGCTCTTGTACAAAGTCCCTCTCTATCTGTCCCTCCTCTCTATCTATCCCTTCAGGTACTAGAAGGCCACAGTTAGGTCACCTCAAAGCCTTCTCTTCTTCAGACTGAATAATCCCAATTCTCTCATCCTTTCCTCACAGCAGAGGTGCTCTATCCCTCTATTCACCGTGGTGGTTTCCTCTGGACTCACTCCAACAGGCCCGTGTCCTTTGTGTGCTGAGGACCCCAGAGCTGATGCATCACTCCAGGTGGGTCTCACCAGAGCAGAGCAGAGCAGAGGGGCAGAATCCCCTCCCTCGCCCTGCTGCCCACACTGCTTTGGATGCAGCCCAGGACATGTTTGGCTCTCTGGGCTGGGAGTGCACATGGCTGGGTCATGTCCAGCCTCTCATCCATCAGCACCCCCAAGTCCTTCTCAGCAGGGCTGCTCTGGATCTGTTCATCCCCAGCCTGGGTTGGTACCAGGGGTTGCCTTGACCCAGGTGCAGCACCTGGTTCTTGGTCTTGTTAAAACTCATGATATTTGATGGGCCTAATTCTTGAGCCTGTCTAGGTCACTCCAGATGGCATCCTGTCCTTCAGGTGGGTCAAATACTTGGTGAAACCACAAAGTAACTGCACCTCTGTGGCAAGGACAAAGGCTGCACTACAAAATGTTGCCTTCATATGATTACTTCAGTGTCAGAAGAGCTGCAGACACACATTTTCTTCTTTAATCTCATCACGTCACTGTAGAGAGGATGTACCTATACCTTAAAAAAAAAAGAAAAAACCCACCAAATGCTTTTCTAATACATCCTGTGTCTACTGTAGCTTCATTGATATTGATTCTCATACAGCTATAAAGGCAGAAGGTCACCTGCATTGTCCAGTCATCCCCATAGCATCCAGTTTTGAAACATCCTGTTAATAATGGGAATCATTAGGGATCACATTATACAGAAGCAATGACAATTTACCTATTGTTGCACCAGATATTGTGGACAGAAGTAGTATTAGCCTAACAATGTTATTAGCAGAGTAAGTATCCTCCAAAACACACAGATATAGAAAAGTCAGGACTAGGCATCATGACAAAGAGATAGCAAGTTCTTGCTATACCTAAGAGAAGGTATCTTCTAGAGCTCAGCAGAGCATCCTTTCCCCACATGCCATAGCAATTCCTGCTTGCTTGGTTGGTCAGAGCAGGGCATTACTAAAACCAAGGTGGTGGGTTAGATCCCTGTATGGGCCATTCACTTAAGAGCTGGACTCGATGACCCTTATGTGTCCCTTCCAACTCAGAATATTCTGTGAAATTCTGCTTAATTTCTGCTTTGACTAGCAAGTCTATATCTGACCAAGGACTTGTCCAGACAGCTGTTGAGAAGAACTGCTCACCTCGTGCTTCTTTCAAACCACTAAGTTCTAAATAGGTATAGGAAGTGCTTTTTGTCCTCAAGGAGACAAGTCGGGCCAAATGACAATACTACAGTGAAATAGATTAATGGGATTGTGTCAACACTAGAAGTTCTTAAAGCATCCTGCATCTCACTAGAAGGTGCATATTATTTTAAGGCAGAAATATATCAAGGATGTATATGGCTTTCCCTAGAAAGTTTTGAGGCAAACTCTCAATTCATTTCAAGGAAGAGAATTTAAAAGCAGTACTAAACAAATTTTGAAACCTCTTATTTTGAAAAATTGTTACAGTCATTTTGTTCTCACCTCAAAGCAAAGCAAGAAAGCAAAAAGCTTTGAAATCTCCAGAGTTGCCAGAAAGTGAAACAACATCCTCCAGAGAACTCTTAGCATATGCTTTATTTAATTAACTATCCTTAACTACCCTGCTATCCTCCTTTTGGTTCAACTATCACTTTGGATTACAAGTATTATAAATTACACAAATAAAAATAGTTGGAAACAATATCTAAAGCCTAAATTGGAGCAAATATAAATTAGTGAGATTTAAAAGTGTCAGAAACTGATTTGTTAGAACTTCAATATTCCTTTGAAATATGACTGGAAGTCCATTTTCCCTTGATGAATATGATTTTTAGAGAGTTTGAGTGTCCCTCAGACTGAAAAAGAATAATGGTGAGTTTATAAGAGAACAAAAAGAAAGGATAAAATAAAATTTATAACACATTCCTTCCTTTAAAGCCAGGGTTCTTTGTTTCCAGATTGAATTTCTTGAATAGATTAAATAGTGCTATTATGTGGTATCCTTTTAGTTCCCAATGCAAAGAGGCTTTTGATAAGAGAATGGAGAATTGAAGTTTTAAGGACAACTAATGATGAGATGCAGAGGTGACAGAAATCAACCCAAATTAATGCATTAAATCTCCAAGCCGAAGAATGATACCTTAATATCTAATACCACATTTAAGGATGTTTTTAAAACATTCACAAAACAGCTAAAAGAAAGCTCTCAACTGAACAATAGATTCAGCACACCGAGGAATCTTCCTCATATCCATGACAACCTCATATTTACTTTATACATGTCAATTCTGGAAAGTCCTGCGTTATCCCACAGGGATGTAATTCAAAAATATTCTCATTATCTACATTATAATGTTTGGCAGTGAACAATATTATTCCTTACAGCATGCTAATCATATTAAATAAGAAAATAAAAACTTTTCAATAAATCTTAGACTTTCTTCATAGAATTGTATAGCAGGAATTTAATTTACTTCACAACATTATATAAAATGTTTATTAAACTTGTAAACTACGTAAAATTACATTAGCCTTCTATCATCACTTGAAGAAGTGGAAAAAAAATAATTTCTAAAGCATCTATAGTACAGTACTTGGACAGTGGTGGTTTAGGGAATCTTGTTATTTAGAATGGGGTAAAAAGAGTCCAAGGAAAATAATCTCTTGCTGGCATGGCTGTTTACACAACGCTAAATTCAGAATGATGAAGGTGCATATCAGAGTCTCTTCCTGTGATCCATTTAGCACATACATGGATCTATATACAAGGATATATATGTGTGTATATATGGTAATGTATACATATACCAAAGTGTCTCTCTCTCGGTATACACTGAAAATATTCTTTAGATATTTCACCACACAGTTTGCCTAAGTCCTAAGCTTTAGAACTTGTAAATTGGAAAGTATCCTTAGCAACTTTTTTTCTGTCCAAAGAGCCACCTGAACTGAACAACCAGACTTAAACGTTCAAAAATCGTTCCAATGCTACAGGTTTAGGACAACACTTCTTCTCGGTAAATCAATGACACATTAAATTTAATGCAGAAACAAACATTTAAGAGTTACACAGTTCATCAGTCTTCACATCAGATTCTTAAAATAAAAAAATACATCGTAGCACATTGGGTGCTGAAATTAACAGCAGAGCAAAACTATATAGATTTTGCTGGGTTTGGGTTTTTTGTTTGCTTGCTATTTTGTTTTTTAGGAAACATGCTTCTCACAAATCATTGTGCAGTCAGAAAAATACAATAAAGATTATCTGGAATCTGTTACAGGACTCTCTAACCAAGAAAATGTCATTATGCAGAAAAACTACAAGTACCTCTTCCAAAGTTGTGTCAGAAATGCCATAGCCAGTCACATGTAGATGCTGAAGGCTTTGATCTAAAGCTTGAAACAGACCTTTAAAAGAGGTCTTATCTGCCTTTTCTGGAATCACATAGGTCAGCTCAGTCCCACTGTTCTCCTTCAAGAAGGCCTCTGGAATGTGGGTCTGTACCAGAGATGTGACCTGAAAAATGTGCTTAGGGTCCTGGATTTCAAACACAGAGGGCTGTGAGGAAAGAAAGATAATCATGCACAAAAGAATTAAATATTACTAGAAGCATTGAATTTGACAGTAGAATTCATGCAAGAAAATTTCCTTTGATGAAACTGTATCGCACCTGGGATACAGAGATTACCTCCCAGGAATAAAGAATGGTGAGACAAAGACCTCTTCAGCTAAATACTGACATTCATAATTTTCAAAGATGTCATTGTGTTCATCTAAATAACAATAATTATACCACTCACCCAAAACAACCAAGAAAGTCAATAAAAACATGTTTTTCTGGGTCTCTAATAATCTATATCACATATTACTTCCTGGCAGGGAAATATTCCCTTTAAAATATACCCAGCTACTACTTGGCAGGCCCTCTTAAGTTCTGACCAGCTCGTTTTTAATATACCTTTTTTATGAGCGTTAGACTGTGTCCCTGGCCATACGTCTCCCTCAGATCAGAGGGAGAACCACAGCACCTCAGCTGGCCTCGTTGCAGGATGGCAATGCGGTCACTGAGCACCTCGGCCTCATCAAGATGGTGAGTGGTAAAGATCAGTGTGCAACCTGCATGGGAGAGATTGGTACATGTCTACAAAACCTGGTTTCTAGAGAAATACCTCACAAGGGTTCTTTAACCTTCAGAGAACATGTTTTCAGGTCTCTTCAAAACATAATTACAGGACTCAAACAAAATCTGCTGTCAGATTTACAATTTTAGTTAGATTCAGGCCTAAACTTGCTTTGCTCCTGTTTTATGCATAGCAAGCAGCATTAAGGTTTTAGAACTTCCAGCTGTTTTAAAAGCTTAAGAAATTCCTTAAAATTACGTAACAGCAGTGTCTGTTTCAATGCATCATTCAGTGTGAGTTATTACAGTTAATTGAGTGCTCACTGGCTGAAGAGTTTGCTTCCCACAAACAATTTTATAATTAGCATAGCAGAATGACTGATGAGTCTATTTTCATAAGAAGTACATAAGCATCTATACACAGGTATATGCAAAATGGGAAATGGAAAACAGAAAGTAATTTTGAGAAGCTGGAGACAAGGGAGAAACTTCAGGACAGGACTTAGAACTAAGCTCAATATTTTTTTTAGATTGGGCATCTTTCTGTAAAATAGCAGATAATTCTTGTAATGCCATTTTACTTGCCTTAAAGTTACCAAGTTCAACTTAATCTTTCCTCAGAAATTAATGGATTTAACTTCTGATAGTTTAGCATTTTGACTAGCCAAATTAATCCAGAAATAAATCCAGAAATGAAAATAAGAAGCAAATTATGTGCATAAACTTTGTACCAGCTTTGTACTTCAGAAGAACATCCCAGATACTACGGCGAGAACATGGATCTACTCCAGTGGTGGGCTCATCCAGAACAACTGTCTTGGGGTTTCCAATAAAGGAGATGGCAATTGACAGCCTCCTTTTCATTCCTCCAGAAAGCGCTCCAACAGGTTTGTACTGATGTTGGGATAAAGCCACATCTTCCAGAGCCCTGAAATGGGAGTACAGAAACAGGACCAATTTTGAAAAATTTTTTAAAAATTTTTTGTGGTCACATCATGTCCACTCAGAGAACTATGAAAAGTCACTGTAAATGGAAAGTGAAAAGTTCACTACCTCTGACAGATTATATATTTTGGTGGCAAAAACAAACAGGAAAACAAGTATCTCTTTACCTACAAAGCATAAATGCTCATCATCGCCTGATGCACAGATTCTGAATAAGTATTGTACAGACAACTTTTATATAAAAGCTAATTAAAGAAATACCAGTTTATCCACCAACTGCAGCAAACTGCAGATTATAGCTCCCTCAAACAATGATAAAGACTTTTAGTTTCATAACTCAAGCTGTGGTTCAGGTTTTGCAAACTATGTGAGGAACATTAGAGATGCCTGAGTTTTTAGAAAATGTGTAGTCCTTTGAAGTAAAAACGGTAACACCACTCCTTTTTATTTTCTTTTAGAAGATGTGTTTGTGAAACAAACAGACTAGTGATCCCTAGGTGGAATACTATCTAATCCAATATAATCTAATTCCTGTGTTGAGGAATGTTTCCAGTTCAACCCTTGCCCTCTGATGATGATCTTGCATCTAAGCACAGTATGGAAACATTATTAATGAAGGCAACACCATAAGACTTTTAATTTATTTTTCATCTCACTGAGAATCCAGTCACTAAGAGATTTCAGACGCTATCAGCCTGGCAAGCAAGACATAGAAGGCTCAACAGTCCTACAATATACTCCTAAATCATTTCAGTGAATATGCAGTCTGTAAGCCACATCATTTACACAGAGAGAATTTCTCATTTTTAAGGAAATAGGTTTCAATATCTGTTCTAGAGATACATAGTGAGGAAAATTAATCTCTTTATAAGCCCTTTTTTTTTTGTTACTAAAAAGGTTTTGTTTCATTCTTTTCGTTTTTCTAATTTCTCTGAAGTCTTTTAAAGTATTTGTTGCCTTTAAAAATAATCTAGTTTTTCTTAGTAGCAAGGGCTTCAGAGTTCTGAGTGTTCTTATGTGCCATTAGTATGACAGACTGCTGCTAGAATTACGATTGAGCAGTCTAAGTACAATATTGTACAATATGGTACAACAAGTACAATAAGATACACATAGAATATTATTTTGCATAATTTTAAACCATGTACTAGGTTTGCTTTACCTCTGTAGTTCTAGAAAATTCCTTCTGTTTTTTTCTGGACAGAATGTATTGTCCCACACCTGAGTTTGTTCAGAGCAAAATTTAAAAGTAACAGGATTTTATGATAGCTACCAAAGAGGAAAGCCACTTTTCCACAAAGGTCTCTCCATATGCCTGATTATACACTTAAGGATGATGTCCCATCAGCTTGACATTTATTTCGACTGAAGCGTGTAAGTGCCCAACCCTTCACAGAGTCTAGCATGCATCAGAAGGTGAACAGAAACTATTTACACTACCACACTGTTTGAAAAGCATTCTTTTTATTCACAAAGTAGAGAGAATGCAGTTTGCTATTAATGAACCAGATCTCAGCTTGTACAGTTAAGTAGTTAGTTTAATATACACTAGAAAAAAATAAGACCTAGTCCTATATCAAAGAAGTATCAGCACAAAAACACTAGTAAATGTTTTTCACCTGACAAGTGGCAAATCCTCTGAGATTATGTCAGAGCTCTGACTTGTTTTTCCTTTTGGTTTGTTCATTTTTAAACCTCTTCATTTATTAAAAACATGTCAAGGCTGGATTTAGCAAAGGGAAATAAGGTGACCTATTTAAAAAGTTTGTAACAAGCACTGCCTTTACCTGGCTTTTCTGGTTTTCTAGCCTTCCTTCTGCTGCAGGTGAGGGAATATAGGATAATGAATATATAAAGTGTTGTTGATTTATCTAAAAACTCAGGGCGAGCACAGCAGTTTACTTTCTATCTGCCTCTCCAGCAAGGATGGAGACAAGGCAGACAGCAATGAGGCAAAACTCCTGCAGCTGCTACAAGGTTAACCACCTCCCCTTCAGTCAAAACATCATTATTTGATGGTTCTGTATACCAGGTTTTTAAACATTGACAGTTCCACTACAAATATATTCAAGGAAGAGTTAGAAACTAGAAAATCTATTTTCAAGTCACAATTTCAGAACATGAAACGTCATAAAAACTTTCAAAAACCTGCAGTTTCCATTGGCTTCTGCTTGCAAGTTTTGCATTTTCTCTTTCTTATTTGAGTGGCTTGCAATAGTCATTACAAATTTTCTTGACATATTTCAGCAAATGGAAGAAAAGCTTACCCAGTGACTTGCTCATTCAACTGTTCTTTGGTCCATCCAGGTGCTTTCACTGACCCATAAAGCAGGAGATGCTCTCGCACCGTCAGTGTGTTGAACAGGACATCATACTGTGGGCAAACACCCAGCTCTGTCCTGATGGCAGCCAGCTCCGTCCGTATGTCCTTCCCATTAACAATAATCGTACCAGAGCTCGGTGGATACAGACCAGTCAACAGGGATCTCATATAAGAAAAAGATTTTTAAAAAAAAATTCAGCAAGATTATGTGCAATTCACTCATCATTTGGATACCCAGAGGCATGTTCTAACACCTTTAGGGCAACACCAATTTGGTCAACTATGGTTGTAGAAATATCACTAAAGTTTGGGTTTAGCTATTTTTTGCTTTTGGTGGCTTTTTGGGGGGTTATTTTTGATTCATTGGTTGATGGGTTTTTTTGTTTTGTTTCTTGAACATGACCTCAACAGTTGTTCATTTCCCTTCTTCCAGAACAAAATCCATTTTTTTTCCCAACCAAATCTAACAGGTGATTGTTTCATTTTTCACATCGGTTTCCTGTGAGGAGTATTGTCCAGTTAGGTCCCCTCCTGCATCACTGGCTTGATGAAAGCTGATCATAGTTAACAGAAAGATAGAAACAAACTTTTTACTTAAGGCACTTTTAAACATCATTTTCAGTTCTGGTCAACTGCCAAGAAAGAAGTCCCCTGCAACCTCTAGGGACAAAAACACCTTAAAACTTAAAAAAGTTTCCATGTGATGAGTTCATATAGGGTGCCAGAAAAGAACACTCTGGCAATATAGGTTCAATGCACAACCAGACATGACCAGCTCCTATTTAAGCTGTTCCTGAGCTGTTACATCATGGCTTAAGTGGCACAGACGACTCAGCTCTCTATTTATTACGTTGTGTTTGTCATAGATATACAACGTTCACTTTCCATGTGTTGTTGAGAGTTTATCAAATATATATATTTGGGGGAAAAAAATTCATAGCAAGTACTTCAAAATTTTGAATTGAAAAAGCATAGCAGAGATCAGAGAGGATAGTAATAGCATTAAAAGTCAGACTTACATAACTGTTGTCTTGCCAGCTCCATTAGGTCCCAAGAGCGCTGTTATCTGGCCCCTATGGAAAGTGAGGTTGAGATCTTTAACAGCAGCCTTCTGACCATCCACGTGCTCTTTGGTGAGGGACAGCAGCACAACACCAACAGTGGCTCCTTCAGTGCAAGGGCCTTTCCAGCTATGAGATGCTGGGTCTGGGTGGGGAAGAGCAGCACAATAAGCAGGTTGCTGAATCAAAACATATGTGTCAGTGTATAAAGGGAATAACAAAATAATTTAACCCCTGCTACCATTTACCAAAGCCTAGAGCAGATGTTCAAATTGTCCAAACTTACACAAATTAAACTGAAATGCAAGATACCCTGCCAATAAATATTTGCTACTAATTTGACCCATTTTCATTTTAAAAAGCAATTTAAAACAGTTATGCCAAGTTACATGCATGTCTACATATGTCTTGATAAAATAATAAAACTAACTTTGAGTTAACAGCATCAAGAAACTGTGATGCCATATGACACCATTAAAGTTGCCTTCCTTTCCATGTCAGGTTGGCACTGCTTTCCAAGCATGAGCACAGTCAACCAGCAGCTTCATTATATTATTAATGTGTAATATTTTATTGACTCATTACAACTGAGAAATCTGCCAGTGGGTTGGGTTTTTTCTTTTTAAGCACAGGTAAGCCAAATTGGAATGTTAGTCCAAAGAAACAAGCTTTCATGGATGAGAATTATGAGGAGAGAATTATACTTATGAATATACATTTATATAAGATATTTATGGTTTATAGTTATATTGTATGGAATACTTTTATGTAAATAAAATGTAAACATTACAAGAACAGAGAACTATGCTATACCTAAAAAACTTGACTTATATAAATCAAATTATAAATTAAAAATTACATAATTATTTCAAATATTTCAAAGGTTTGTTTATGCTGTGAATGAAAAAGTTGTTTTTCTCCTTTCACAATCAATTTTAAGGTTCTGGCAAAAATTCTTTCTAAATTTGAGGTCACTTGCTAGCAAGGTACTACCAGCAATTGTGACACTACTAAGGTCTTCCTACCCATAAATCTCTCTTCCAGTTACTTCCTTTGTGTTTTGGTGTGCAGACTAAAACCACCAACAAACATTCTTCATGCCCTTTCCACTGTTTCCTAAATTTGCATCCTGGAAACTAACAAAAAAGCATTCAAGTGCAGAGTGGGCCTCAGAGAATGTAACTCAGGAAAAACTCAGCCAAAGAGCTCTAAGTTACTTGCAAGCACTAAACTGATCACCCTGCAGCTTCTCCAAAGGGGAGTTCCAAGTGGGTGCACAGCACCCTGGTCTCTGCCAGCCCTGATGGAGGTGTAGTTCCAGGTGGTAGGACCTACACTCCAGCCTCTCCCTCATACACCTCTGATTTCCTAATTGCTCTCTACACCCCTGGAATTAACCCTTACCTGGGCTGTATGGAACAAATACAGAAATTGTTTGAAAGCAAGACACTTTGCTGTACCAAGATAATTCTTCATGGATGTATTTATCCCACTGTCAGTACAATGGCACACAATTCTTACAAAAGACAGCAAGTTCCTTTGCTGCATGACAGCTTTAGCATTCACACACAAGCAAATTGCATGGCATTCTCCACGAGGAGAAGTGAGCCACCAAGTGCAGGCAATCACATAGATGGCTTGAGATTGAAATCACTCTAATAACTGGTCAAGCAGAGAAGCTTATTTCTTTGTTTTCTGCAGATTTTGTGGTGAAACTGGGGGAAACACTGGAAATCTTCATTTTATGTAAGGACTAAAGACAATCATATTAACAAAATTGAGCTCTTCCAAATTGCAGAAATTCAGAGAAAATTCATACAAATAGTTTCTCCACAAGTGTTTAAATTAACCTCAGGAAATTTTGAAGTCTGCTCTAATCTAGGAGACACCTGCACATGAAACTGCTGAGTTGTTCATCTTCTTCACCTATGTTACAGACAACTGGATCATTTCCAAGCTATTGTAACTTCCAAAAAAAGCACACCACCACATCTTGTTGTTCTAAGGTCCAAGACAAAATATAGGTGAGGGTGACTTAATCCTTTATTTCCAAAATCAAAACTAAATGTGAGAAAGTCCTTAAAGACAATATAGAGGGGAAGAAAAGTAAAATAAAAATCTGAATTAATTGTAAATAAGTGAACATACATGGAAGAGTTGTGAAAGTACCTGGAGGCAGATAAAAATGAGTTACAATAACTGCTTTTCAAACAAAAGGCTAAGAAGCAGAGACAGAAGGAATGGTAATTATAGAAGAGGGAAATTAAAAACAGAAGGGAAAGAAATGAACAAAGTTAATTTCTCCACTGAAACAAGAAGTAAATTTTTAAAAAAAGTTATTAAAGCCCAACATGTTTCAGATTCAGTATGAGTATGAAAGGCTTCAGTGAACTCCAGAATATCCAAACAAAGCAAAGAGACAATACACTGGGAAAGGATGAACCCAAGAGATACTTATTTTACATCTTTTAAAGAGTTTTCCCAAATATTTCTGTAGAATAGTTTTCACTGAATGAATCAAGCATTACAGGGGGTAGCACAATGAAACAGTGTATACTAAATAATGGAAAACAGAAAGGGACAAGATCTAAACCTATAATATAGGACCAAGCAATGATAAAGCAGATTGGCCACTACCAGAATACCATTTTAAAAAAAGTAATAAAAGTCATTGTTCAAATTCTCTTACTACAAACCTTTTTCTTGGAAGTTTTCATTGAAGAAAAACATATTAGAATTCAGATAATGTCTCTTGCTTCTCTCTGCACCACACACATTCTTCCAGTAGGAAACAGTAAACGGAAAGTACCATCGGTTCTTTAATCCAAATTTTCCTATATTAGAATTATGATATAAACTGTTGAAAAATTAATAGTCATTTTGCATCTGTTTGTAGACTAATAATGCCCTATCATTTCTTATGAACAGCTGGTTACACAATTTAATTAGCCCAAATTTTTGGCTCCACTTGAAAATTATTTAATAAAGTGTAAAGAAACTCATTTGGTCATAAACCAGGTCCTGATATAAAATAATGAAACCTTAGTAATGCTTTCCCCTATTTCCAAATCAGCTTCAAAGTGTAACAGAAGCATAAACTTAACATAATCTTGTAACCTATAGGAAAGAAAATGCACCAAATGGCCTGCTGAGACAAGGAGTCTAATTTTTATTATAAAAATAATCTATTGCAGTAGTTTTTCCATTGACATCTGCACAATGCAAACCAATCAGCCACCACAGCAAACACTTCTAGTGGCACATAAATAGAAAGGGCAAAACCACAATCCTATATACAACCTAATCTTTGGCATTGCCTGATCTTTTCAGGCATCACTTACCCATCACACATTACAGACACTCTGTTTGGAGTGTCGTTACATTGACACTGAAGGGCAAGTGTCAATTTAAGATAAAGTTTTTAAAATTCAGTTGCATATTTCACCCACCCCTATCTTTCAAGGCAAAATTAATTTGTAATTAAAAAAAAAATACCAAGTAGCCAGAAGACAAAGTGACATATGCAAATCAGAGGAAAGGTAGATCACCAGAGGAAAGGTAAAACATACAGTGAGGCATACGGCTGTACTTAAAAATACATCAACCAACTCAATAAGATTTATAAAACTTGGTTCATGAAAAAAAATTTTAAAACACACCACTACTTTCTCAAAATATGCTTGAAAATCAATTAGTTTTCTTTATACCATGGACTGTGGACTGACTGGGGGCAAGATACAATTACCAGGCTCTCTGAAGTCTTTATGATTTAAAAATATGCTGTTGTTCATAGGTTTAGCCCAAGTACTGACTCAGAAAATTCACCATTTTTACAGGAAATTTTACAGCAACTAGACTAAGCTCTATTATTGTGAAGATCCAATAAATTCCTAATTCTAAAAAATATTAGTTCTACCCATAAGAAAAGATATTTTATACCCAGCTACAAATTCTAGTCCCTGTGTTAGCACTTGTCAATATTTATGTATTTAGGAAGACATTGTTTCTCAGTCCCTGCAGAAAATCAGACTGTTTTGCACAACAGAACCTTAACTCAGAAAAAGACATATTTTTGTTTTAATTGCATAAAACCAAGGAAGACAATGCCACAATAACTGTTTCCTGGGGTGTCTGATTTGTTTACATTGTAGAGATATTAATGGAGGAATAATATTAAATAACTTATTCAAAAACCATGAAATAAGAGCAAGTCCATGATCTTACCAGGAATAATATTGCTGAAATACCAGCCACCTACAGAATATAAAATGGAGTCAAAGAACATCATCCAGCACATCCATCCAAAGGTCATGTATCCTCCTTGTGCCACTGACTGGTGCACATTATTCCACTGAATCCCTGGTAGTAATAAAAATGATTTTTTAAAGGTCAAAGCAAATCAGTACGGCATTAAAGATCACAAGCCCAGCAACACCCCACACTTCTGGGTATTTAAGCACAAAACAAGTCATAGCTAATAACAGCAATCCTAATGAATGGAAATAAATTTCTAAGCTGCTACAAGCTTGTGTTTAGAACAGTAGGTCACATTGCTGCTGGGAAAATGAAGAGAAGCTGTTGTAGAAAGGGCTGTTTATGAAGTTTTAGCTGGCCCTTTATTTGGCAAAAGAAAAAGCACTCCAACACTGACAAAACGGGGCACTGACCAATGAATCAGTCTCTAAGCCATTCTGCTCATATAAAGAAAAGGATTACACAAAGTTTAATGTCATTTCTATATTGCTAAATCTGAAAATTTAAATCTGTGAATTCTACCTGAGAAGCTTTCAGCAGTAAACAGGAATGAGCTCACTGAATAATAGCTTCATAAAATTATTACATTGTAGAAGACATGAAAGGAAAGAAGAAGGTGCAAACACTAGTACTACAGAAAGCTACCATATTGCTAAATGGAAAACAAAAGCAACAAAGTTGAAAATTTATTAAACATATTGCATTTTTTTTTTTTTACTGAGAATGCTACTTTGGTTGCAGTACAGTGGGTCATGATATTGCTTCTACAATTCTTTTTCTACAATTGTCAAGGAAAGTAGTTTTTCCCAAAACACATTTTGCCCTTCCTTCAGTAAAGATGAGTCATTTTGATGAAGTGTCTGGTGGGAAATATTTCCTGCAATTGTCTCTTCCACTTTTACCAACTGTTGTACCATTATGATACTTTTTCAGTAGTTAGAAACATCCACTGTCATCAATATTGATCTTGCCATAATAGTAAAAAAATTGATTACATCCCTTTAAATACCTGAACTTGATCTATCCTATTAACTCATTAGAGACTTTTTCAGAACAAACTGAAAAACATTTCCAACTGTAGTTTTTGAAATAATATTTACAAAGCTTTTCTCCTAACCAAAGAGCTTACCTATTTCTTGGCCCTCAAAATATGTAATGAAAAATATTCCTTGCCCAAAGGCGGTTGTAGAAAGAAGACACTACAACACCAGAGGAAAAAGAGGATGTGAATATCAAATTAAAACATGTTGTTAACTAGTTCCATGAAATAGAATAACTTGTGATACTAAAAGCAAGCACAAACTACATAGACCTTTTTTCCTCCACATAGGCTAATAGCTGCTATTTCCATTTATGTTTTAACCATACTCCCCCACAAACCTCAGTAGTATTTGCTCCACCCAACAGAGCTCCACTGACCTAGCTATTAATACTGGAAATTGCTTTATATCTGACTGACTGAAGCTGAAAAAATGAGCATTTTTTTAACAGTGTATTAATTATTCCACCAGCTTAATTTAGTGAGTTATTTTGAAACAGTGAAGCCACAATGTGTGAAATATGGTTTTCATTATATGATGATGATATCTGATGTCACATTGAGGGATATAGTATGTTAGGACATTACAAAGACATAAAGCAGCCTATGGAATACATAAACCAAGAAAGGATCTGAAATAACCTACACCAAATAAACATATACCTCAGATTATATGCCTGGACAAATTTCTAATCTATTCTCCAATTATACATAACAGAAAATCAATCACTAGTTTTCCTCCAAACAAATAATGACTTTGAGAAGTGGCATGACATCAGCTGATCTTGAAAGTACACTAATGTTACAAATATTTTGAGGCCAAGACATTAAGATAACTCATGAGCAGGAGGAATGCAACTTCCTGATATTTTCTGTGTGTTTACAAAATTTCCCTGACAATTTACTTTCCATTCCTTTCTACAGTCTAAATATTTTATCAACTGGAGATTTATTAGTGTGATTTATTTCCAATGATCACAAAAGCAAACAGAAACATGAGAAAAAGTAAGTACATTATGGCCTAAAGTTTTGAAACTATAGAAATTCACAGCATAGTTGGAGGAGAAAAATTAAAAAAGGAAAAGAAATATTTACCATTATAATCTGGCTGATGAAACTCAGCTGGTTCTGCAAGACCAACAAAACTATGTAGGGTAAAAAGCTGATCATATAGACAAGGCTGGCACACAGAGCTGCTGTATCGGCACTGCTAAAAAACACTCCCAAAAAATAGCTTAACATGATAACAGTAATTCCAAATTCCAGGAGAAAAAGGAAGATAAGGAAGCCATTGCTATAAGCAAAGATACCACTTCCTTTTAAAATGATGGCCAGAGCACAGCTGCTTACTGTGAGCACAATGACATTCTCCAAAAACCAAGCAAAGAAATGAATGGCTGGATACACTCCCATTGTCTTCATATACTGCAAGACAACATAGCAAAAAGAGCTAAAGTTAGGAAAAAAACATCCTTTTTGGTTTTTTTTTCAGAAAATACATGTTGTCACCAAGAGACTACCAGCTTCCCAAAGGACGCCATCTTCCCCTTAAATTTCTTTCTTCTTTTTCCTGTTCCTGTGCTCTTGCCTGGATCAGACACACTGTTGGGCAGGGCAGTCTCTGAGATCATCACACACACAAGGAGTCACAGTGCTCAGCACAGCTCTCTTTTGCGTAGGGTTTCAGGACCAGATGTCAGATTACTGGTTCTTCCAGTGAAGATTTTGCCTTTTTATACTCTAAAAAGTACTGAGAATATCCACAGCAATGTATAAGCAAACATTTTTTTCCCAGCCTGCTGCTCTTCTAAAAGAGACATACAGTTTGTAACCTTTACGTATTACCAGGCAAATACTAATTTAGCCAGGTAAGAAGTAGAATCCCTCTTTTTCTGGAGCTTTTGGCTCCAGTCTAATAAAATCTCTGAAGCATTTGTCATAAGATCATTAAAATTAATATTAAATTTATTTAATATTTGAAGCATTAAAAAAGTTACTTTACAACAGAAAGATTAGAGAAATTAGAGAACTCCTCAATAATCCCCCAATTAAAAAATCTCACTCAAGCAGTAATTCTAGTGATACAGTGAAACTAGTGTAATTCTTTAAAAAAGTGTATCTATCCATATAGAAAATGTATCACAAGGACCCTGTCCTTCTATAGGCTTAGCACCAGTGAAGACCAGTCATTGACATAAGTAAATAAATGTTGGTTTTGGATTTTTGTATGTCATCTCCCTTATATTTCTGATAACTTCACAGTACATGAAAAATACTTAATTTGGTTTAGGTAGTTTAATCAGTAGAGACTGTATAGAGCAGAATATGAAAAAGAATCCAAAACAAAAAACATTCTAATCATAAGGCCTTCCCAAATAACACTTTCCAGCTTCAGCTTCTGTGGATCTTTTTCTTGTTGTTTTTTGTCTCATGGACGATATTTGCATACTGATGCTCGAACAATGTTGTGAATCTGAGTCGGCAGCTGGAACTAGAACCTACTGCCCAGAGGAAACAAGTGAGAACAAAGCCATCTGGGTCATGAGTACATAAAAGTACCTCACAAGTTTTGCATTTCAGTGCACTTTAATGAATAAATTTCCTTTTCAGAGGTTCATCTGCCTCTTACCTCTTCAAGATGAATTTCTCTTTCATAAACCAGCTTGCGAACCATAGCAGCAACTGAAACCATCCATGTTAACATCATCATAAGTGGGAAAAAAAAACCTATGTTGTTCAAGAATCTATGAAAGAACATGTATGAAGAGCTGTCAGCCCCCACAGGTAAGTTATTTTCTAGCAAAATGTTAATAGGTTAATGCTGGAACTGTTCTCAAAGCATGCATGAAATAAGATCTGACATGATCAATGAGATTTATTCCTGTTCTGGTAAGAATTATTTATTTTTTATGTAACAAGCTAAACGTATATATTGGTACAATATTATTATTATATATATTAGTATTTTAAACAATACAACTGATACAATTACTCTTTAGGAATCCATTCAAAGTCAAACAAAATTCAGATTTGTGTCAACGGTAAAGTAATATATTTGGACAGTGAGGATTAACATGACCCAGTCAATTTTTACTCCACTTTAACAAATTTATTACCACTGACTAATTTTAAAATTTAATAGGACACCTAAGGATTTAAAAGGGATCTCTTAGAATAATCTAAGTTAATTGTGCACTATGTTGACACAGCCTCTGTCCAGCAGACTTCTCCATGGTATGGCTGCAAACAGTTTGTAAGGGGCCATCTGCCAGACGACCAACAAACATTGTATAATGTGTTATGTTAAACACAGCTTTTAGATAATATTTGCTATGGTGTAATACTCTGGTGTTGGATGTACTTGTTTAATCCTGTGCAGAGATATACATTCACCCACTTAAAAATGGGAACTCAGTAGGATCCCAGGTTCTCTAGCACTAATCTAACAAAGATAACACATTGAATTAAAAAGCTGAAAGTTTACTTACAGATCACTGGTATGACAAGGGTAAGGCATAGCTTGCACCTGAATTGCTGTCTCTGAGGTGTCTGTCCCAGTCTGTGCTGAAATAATTGCCCTTTCAATCATGTCTTGAAGAGGAATGAAGACATGGTTGTATTTAAACCCATCAGCTGGCAACTTGTGGGGATGGGATTTCCATTTTGGGTTTTTAATCAAATCTGTTCTCATGCTGTAGAGAACACTAGTTCTTATTGTATATGAAATTTGTCTTGGAAGGAGATTGCTAGAATTTTGCTTCTTGTCCTTTGGTGTAAGGAAGATGATACCTGACACAAGAAGAAAGGAAGCTTCATAACTAAACTTATATAATTTATGCTATTTCCATAGCTAACTCACAGCTAATTACCATATGATATAGGATACACTCATCTGTCAGGGCGGTCTCTAAACTTTCTTGATCCTCAGACCAAAAATGGCAGGTTTCAGAGACACATTTTCTATGTTCATGAATATGAAACTTAAAAGATTATTCACTTGATAAATGGGTTTGTAAAAATCATTTTTATCTGAGGTTGTTTGTCTTTTTTTTTTTAAATTCAGTTCTCTCTTTAAATCTGGATTTAACCCTTTTTGGGGGATTGATATCAGTTCCACAGTAAAAGCAGCAGCTGTAAAAATTGTCCATCAGAGGATAGCAACTTCCCTAAGAAGATGACAAAGTAAACAGCACCAACCCACTAAAATTTACTCTGATGTTAATTTTCAAACAAATTACAAAACTTCTGGTTTAGCACAGCAGATTTTGCATGTTGGTTTTCTCTAGCTCTGTAAAAAGAAAAAAAAACAACCTAAACAGATGAAATTTTGATATGTAAGCTGTAAAGATGAAGCCAAATACAGGAAACTGGTTGTGTTCTCTTTTTGGGTGACCCAGAATTTTTAGAACTTCCGGATGAATGTGAAATGTGACCCTTTTCTTTCTTATCTTACCTACTGTCTGGTTCTCTGAAAGATAATAAAATATAGAATACTTTACTGCAAAGTTTATTTATTTCAACTGGCCAATCTCATTTTCCCATTTATGCAAAGAGCTGATTTTCTAAGACATTCCATGAGGCTCTGAAGACCACAAACAAATCAAGGAAAATCCCATTCCAATTTAACATATTTCATATTTTCTGTAGGAATGTATGCCTACATCAGAGCAATATGTCCATTGACATATTGGACACATTAGGTCCCTTAAAATGCCATCTTCTCTCTCTCTAATAATTGAAGATATTATAAGGCCAGAGTACTAAACAATACTCATAAGAAATGTCCTGGCTTATATTTACATACGACCCTTTCCTAGGTAAGCGGATCTAGAATTTGATAATTCAATTTCCTGAGAGCCAAGCTTTATCTTTCCATTTCTTTCCTTGAAAGGACAAACAGTTTGCCTTTTTCAAAGTACTCCTGAGCAATTTTCCTTATCTCAAGGTATGGCCTGTTAGTTTTATATCGATAGAGAGTGGCCATTGCCAGAGTACTGTGAAGATCACAAAACCAGCATAGGATTCCAAACTGAGCAGTTTACTTCTCTACAAGTGCTTTCTCATGTCTTCTGTTGTACACTTATGGGCATAAGGGAGGCAATAAAAATGAAAACAACAGTGGGAAAATGCTGTGAAACACTTTATATAGACTTAAAAGGGCCTCTCTTTTGGAAAGGCTACATGCAATGTACAGCATTTTCTGCAAGACAAGTGTGTATGTTAAGGAAGAAATTCTTGCCTTTTAAATTCTTTTGTAAAATTGATTGATTCTCAGCAATAAGCATATAATAGTGGAAAACGACAGAAAGTGTAATCCCAGGGAAGAAAAGACATTCCTTAAGAATTTATTTACTCTGAATAAACAACCTAATTTCTCTGAGGTGTTGGTTTAAGAAAAAAATTTACAAAAACCCCTTTCTTTCCTCCTTTCTGAAAAGTCAAGAATATAAAAAATAAATTTTGATAGGATGTAAAATAGATTAAATAGGTGATATTGTCATCTTAAGTTTCCTCAGTATTCCACATTTTTTCATCTTTTTCTTCTTCAAATATTTATGGCCATCCTTTTAAATATTTTGTTAGAAATAAGAGACTCCAAGGATTCATTTGGCCATTCTGCAGTTAAAACAATATAATTAGTCTTTCCATCTTACATTAGAGCATTCAAATGTGCTTTATTTGGACCGCATTATATGTGATTTAATGAATGCTTTGAAACTGTAACCTTAACCTACATTATCAATAAACACACACAACAACTACAAAGTTTGAAACTTTCTGAAAAAATATATTTTACATAAGGTACTTACTAGCTAAGAGATTATTTTCCTGCATGAGTTCATGAGCCTTCTCCTCCAATTTCTCAATAGAGTCAAAAGGTTGGAAACGGTCCAGTAACACACAGGAAGAGATATTTACTACAAGGTGTGTCAACAGGTCAATCTGTTTACTTGCTGAGCTGTTAAGCATCTTGTTCATCATAGTTTCTAAGACGAGGAAACAAATTGGACTTCCTTAGTTTTAATGATCAGAACAGATAGGTGTGTTATCACTTGCACCTCCTATACTAGTAAATCCTCTTTGTATTAAAAAAAAACCCCAAAGTTTAAAAAATACAGACATTTTAGTGTGAACTTGTGGCAGTGCAGTTCATGTTTCAGCGACTTTTACAAGCCCTCGGCTACCCTTCCCTTCAATTTCAGATGAACAAAAACATTACAAAATCTAGCAAAGTTCTAGAAAGAGACCACACACTTGGAGCTGTAGGACTTCTAACATTTTCTTACATTTCCATAACTACTCCCACAAATACAAGGGAATTACTGTACTTCATACATCACAATAGATATTAATCTCTCATTTAGTAAAGTATTATCTAGTTCTTTTCTCCTCGACTCCGTGAATATTTCAAGAACCATGTTATATAGAGCATAAGCATTTTGACAGAAATCCTACATTTAAAAGCATTTGAAAAAAGCCTAGCATTCTTTGCATTTTCACTTTATCTATAGATCCAGGATGATCATATACCTCAGCCAAAACCTGGTTTCCAAAAAACTCAACCTTTGGATGAATTCAGATCTTCATCCATTGGTAGAGAATGGAGGGATAATGCTATATCCTTATGTTTGAGAGAATAGCCAGAAGGACAGCATGATCTAGAAACAACTCCTCTGGATTTAACAAAAACATATGAATTTCCCAGGTAATAAACAATGCTATAAAACATCCAACATAATTTTCCATCTTAAACTTTTCAAGAATCACTTGAAGATAAGGTCTTTAAAAAGAATGCATGATGACCTCCTTTGACAACAGTGGTGACAGACAAATTCTGGATCATAGATGTTACTCAGCATCAGCACAGGAAATATTACAATAGGAAGGCAGGTAAGCAGAAAACATATGAAGCAGTCTGAAGAAGGGGTATGATGAACAGTGAGAAAGGGTAAAGTGTACAAGAGAAAAAGTAGAGGAACTGACAGTCTAGAATTCAAAAGATAGGCAGACAATGACAGGGTGAATTCATAGGCTGAGAGAAACCAAAATCAAATAGAGACTATATGTCTTATTTATGACTATCCTTGAGGAGGACAATAAAGGAAACACCTATGCTGCTCTTTTTTTACAGTATTAGAGAGAACAGAATATTCCTAACATTCAGCCCAAGCGACAGGGTTAAGTTTTCATATATATTTTTATATGTGTGAATGTAATTATATATAGCCCTATATGCATTCTCCCTTATGAAGACAGGCTGAGATGGTTGGGGTTGTTCAACCTGGAGAAGAGAAGGCTCCAAACAGACCTTACAGCACCCTGGTCCAGCAGATGGCCCCATGGCAGAGGGGTTGGAGCCAGATCCTTAAGCCCTCCTACTGAAAGCATTCCATCATTCAGTGATATATACACACACAAGACATTAATTTGAAATCAATAATTAACTAAAAAAAGCTTCTCTCATGAGTTAAACTGTTGAATATTTTAGCACAAGAAATAACATCTATATTGCTGTTGGCTTGGAGTGTGGCCTAAATACCTAAATCTTTCTGGAAGAAAATATTCTCTTTCATAATACGCATGAACTTCTGTACTCCATTGTAGAAATAACACATATATGAAAAAATGCAACCTACATGAAAGTTTTAAAACCAAAATCTATGGAGTGAATGACCTTGGTTTTTTTCCATTTAAAAATGTAGCAATTTTGAATGAAAAACTTGGCAAATCTGTGTTCACTATTATCTTCATATTTTGTTAAAAACCAAGTCAGCCCTCATCTTCCATTCAGCTTGTTTAATCTATCATTAAGTAACTGAGAGGAAATATAAATGGTTTATGTAAAACCATTGGGTAGAAGTGCTATTTAAGTAAAAATAAAAAGTTGCTGGAAGAATAAATTGGAATAAATCAGGAATAAATAAATTTAGGTCAGAAGTAGAAGAAAGTTTCTAGGTACCAGATTTGGGTGGTGGCACATTTTTCAGTGATGACATTGCAGCTATTTGTTTCCTGCCTTCTAAATACACACAAAACTATTTCATTACAATGGGGGTAGCAGAGAGGTAGCACAAAGGAAAGATGCTTGTTTTGGGTTTTTTATAACCCTGGCTGTTACGTATTGAGTCAACTGTAGCCCTCTGTAAGGGAGAGTCCTTGATAGTGAAAGAAAAACTTCCCCTCTGGGAGAAATCACAGAAGGACAAGAGAGAGACTCAGCAAGAAAGAATTTAAAAGAGGAACCTGCAGCAACATTTCCTCCCAGTGTCTCCTGAAGGTTTGTAAGAACTGCACCCAGCAAAGGGCTCACAAGTTGTAGTGAGACAGGGTTTATATGAAATCAGTAGGAAATTATTGTAAGTTGCTAAGCTGCAAAGCAAACATAGAGGAAAACAATTGCCTTGCCCACACACAGCTAGCTTAGAAAGGGCTTAAGAAGAAAACCACAAGCTTTTCAGCACTCAGCTAAATATTTACGTTGCTCCACATCAGTAAATCTCACACAGTAACCCTGTTAAAGTTTTACAAATTGCAAACTGTCCGAGGTTTTGCAGCACGATGATTTTATAGAGCCATTGGAAGAGTTCTACATTTATCCACTCTGTCCATGTCACTTTACAGCAGGCGTAGTAGGGAGAATAACATCACTAAGTCTGTTAGCACTTTTTATAGCATTGTAGAGAAATTAAAAAAGATACAAACACAAGCACCTTGTATTTGAGGGTAATTAGAAGTCAGCTGAATGAGTGTGTAGATGTGATAAAAGAAGGGAATATTTGCTTTGGTTAGAAGACATAATCATAAAAATCAGAAGATTTTAGAAAACTGGAACTTTAGACAAAATAAAAAAAGATTGCAAGTGGTAAAACCAGTAACATTTGTAGATATATTCAAGGCATTAACTGGATGCAAGCGAGGTAACTACAGGACTAAACAGCTGATGCAAGATTAATGAAATTTAAAAAAAAAAAAAAACACAACCAAACAAAAGCAGATTTACAGTTAAGTTACACATGATTATGGACTAATGAAATGAACAAAAAATACACAAAAAAAGATAAAAATAAGAGTGCGTATCATTTTTCAAGAAGTGAAATGACCAAGTGAATCTATACAAAGAAGTATAATCAACGTGTAAATGCAGAGGAGTGATCTGGCACTTTGGAGAGATGAGTTTCACAAAGGCATAAATGCTCTTGTGATCTATAGCCCATATTGATTCTCAGTTTTTATACAATATTAATTTTATCAACTGTTTTCCTTTAAAATAAGGACATTCTAGTTCCATAAGCCACTCTACTTAAATCATATTCTGTCTTGACCATCCAAACTATTAACCATTTATTACATATTATCAAATGTCCTTAGTTCTGTTACAAAGCTAATGCTTGAGAAATACAGGTACAGATTTCTATGATGTTGTCTGCATCAGTAAAGATGGATCTGATAATTCCAGAGACCATGATATCTATTTAATGGAATATTGTTTGTCCATAACCTATCATGTAGTTCTCAGTGTTAAGTGCACACAAACAAAATCCAGCTATTACTCAACTAATAGATTGAGATAGCTACATTTCCAGCAGTCTCTGCATTTTAAGAGTCTTGCTCTTTCCTCCATCCTATAGTTACAACATTGTGATTCTGTGGCCTTGTTCTTTACTATATTATGATCCATCTTCACCTCAAGGGGTGAGCTATGCTTAAGCCAAACTAGCCAGCAGTTCACTGGTGAAGAAAATCATCTGTAGAGAAAGCAGATGCAAATTTGAGTCCCTTGCCTAAGGAGAACACAGAGCCCAAACTCTTTCCAATTTGAATTCCAGATGCCGTTTGCCATTTTTCTTGGTGAAAGTGCACACAGCCAGTCCTAGTATTCAAACAAAGGCTTCAAACCAAGGCCAATTTCAAATAGATCTCACAACCTGTCTGCAAAAGAAAAGCCACACCAGCTCACACCATGACTGCATCAGCTCAGGGCAGTAGTACATCTTAAGACGGAGAACACAATTAATTTACAAGCTCTCAGGGGCCTCCATGGATTTTGTCCATCTCCTACCTAGAGGCAGATACTGAAAACCAGCAAAAGCTGTACTTCAGGTACATTTATTTGTTTTAGCTGTAGTCTTAATTCTTTGACTGTAAATCAGACTTAATAACCTGTATTTCCATAAAGTCCACTTTTTCAAAGAAATGAGAGTCACGAAGTCCCTCTGTGGGGGTACCTGAGAGCTCATCACTGTCCCCCTCCAGAAAGTGACTTGAACAGATTTGTGTCTGGCTCATAATTATCCTAACACTCAGAGATCTGAAACCACACAGATCTGTCATTTTTACCACAATCCTCCTCTGGGAAATACCCGGCTCCCTTTGTCTTTGATGTCACACTGTCTGTTATTGCATTTTATCCCACTTTACTCTCTTTCTGATCCTCAAAATCATGAGCTTTTCTTAAATTACATTGGACTCTGCTCTGGTATAGCCTTTTACTTCTGGCACACGCTGGCAAGAATTTTAATGATCATGCACCTGCCTTACGGACACCTGGACACACTGAATTTTTTTTCAATTATCAAATTCTTATAAAATCATTAAGTAACTTAAATTTACAACATAATCCTTTCTCGTCTCCTACCTAAATCCTTCAATGTCCCAAATTAAACAAAATAATAATTTCCCTTCTCCTTGGGAACCATTCCCAAGAACGATTCCCACTGGGCTTTCTATCTAACCCTGGAGGCTCTCTATTTGACTGCCAGGGCTCAGTACCAATGCAGAAAGGGGGCAGCCAGGGATGGCTCTGACCCAGGGGGAGGCTGCTGGAAGCCCACTGCAGACAAATTAATCAGGGCCATTCCTTTCCCACCACTTCACACGAGGTTGTACCCCTGGGCATGGACCTGGGCCCACACTGCTTTCCACAGGGTGATGGTTCTGCCCTCAGCCTCATGCCCATTGCCCCACTGGGTTATCCCAGAGCCAGGACTGACCCTGGTTGCTTCCTATTGACAATGCAGCTCCCTGGTTATAACCTTCTCTCAGGCTTTTCCGAGGCTCAAGAACACCACATGCAACTGATTCTCAATAAACAGAGAAAAAAAAAACAAAACAAGGAGTTTTTGATCAAACACACAGTACCCAGTCTCATTTTCTATTTATTTCCTTTAAAATTTACTACAAAAATATACTTCTATCTAATGGAACTGTGGCTACTAGGTTTACATCTCCTTTCACTCCTTTTAAGTATAGATTTTATGTTTGTGACTCTCTGATGACATGTTGCCACTTCTGATTTGTTTCCAAATTTGTTTCAATATTTGAAATAAAAATTATCTAGTCACTCAAAACAAAAAAGACAATTAGAAACATTTGAGACTAACTCAAGAGGTTAAAGTCTCTTATTACTTAAGTAACACCAAAGTAGGTAAAATGTTTGATTTCAACTAAATGTAGTTCTAAGTTGAAGTACAAGTCTAACAAGGCTAATCACTACATGTACTTTTATGTACATACCATATGCTTGCATTTCTTTAAGGAGTTTTTCCATGTTGATATCCAAATTACTTTCTATGAAATGCTTTATGAAATTGTTTTGCAGTGCTTCCTAAAATGAAAAGTGATAGATGTTACATCAGGTTTATCTTCTCTAAATGCAAAAGGAAAATAAATAAATACAAAGGAAATACAAAATATACATATGCATTAGCGTTCAATTTCATTACCAAGATGTCCTGCATAACACTGGAGAAGTCATTTAGCCTCTCCATGTCTTCAGTCTTCCCCTCTGAACAGGTTGTCAGAACACATTTGAAAGAAATGGCAGGGGTATGGGGAAGGGATTTAGGAGAGGTGAAAGGGGAAGACACAAATATATAGAATGGAAAAAACCCCAGTGACAAGAATCCCTTTCTTCCTTTATAGTCAATGTTTCCCTCATCAGTTTTTTACGTCAGTTTCGCGTTTTGCTGGCAAATATGAGTAGTGAACAAACAAGATACAAAACCATTTAATTTCCCCTATAGTTCAGGGATACCAGAGTGATACTGGGTGAGGTAACATAGTGTTTAAGTATTTTTGTGTCAGAAGTTTGTCAGCTAGTTCATAACCTAAATCTAATCTGCCTCTTTTTCAGCCCCTTTTAAACCTGATGTCAGATATATGGGTGGTTTTTATAGAAATACAGTCTAGATCACACAGCAAAAATTTGGAAAATAGAAAGATCTCCCACAGTTCACCAACCTGCAGTCGGGAGACTGTGAGAACACTTCTACTAGTTCTGAAAACCTCAGACATCCTAAGCCATGTCTCAGAATAAGTCTTCAAGTTCTCCACAAAACTAAAAGTGAAATTAGCCTGGGAAAAAGAATACATGGAAACAAATGAAGCAAAAAACATGCACACTAAATCTTAAGAAACAGAAAAAACTTCATACATTAGATCTTCTGCAACTCCTTTCCATTTTGTTTTGATAGTCAGCAGTAAAAACATACATGTTTTCTTTTTTTACTTAAGAAATTAAAAGTATTTTTTTCAATACCAAGCAAATCAACGTATTCCTGTGCTCTGTATATTTCCCACCTGAAGTACCATAAAGACTTCTTTCTTTTATAGTGTGTCTTTCATACAGAGTATCATGGGGGTGCTTCAGAAAGACAGAAAAGAAATAGAGTTAGGACATATTCAAAAGAAAGCCTTTGAATTTGTGGGTCTTTTATTCAAACTACTTTGACTGAACACATAGTAAAAATGAAACTTGGAAGCACAGTTTGGACAATAAATTCAACTGATCAATCAATCTGTTTCAAAATATTCTCACAGGGAAAGACTTGAGTAAAGCAAAATATTTTCTGTCCCAGTCAAACACAGGTTACAATTTCTCTCTTAGTAAACAACCAGCAATTTTTTTCCAGCCTGTTTTAAACAGATCACAAGTATACTCAATAATAGAAAATATTGCAGTATCTTTTTGTTTAAATTGGTGTTATAAGTCACAGAAGTGCATTTAAGAACAATCCAGCATGGTTGTTATGGTAAAAATTGTGACATTTTTCAACAAAGAGTGTCTGCAGTGAGTTGTAAACTCCAATTTGGTACTATGCTATTTGCAATAATTCCTATTGAAAGTATACAAGTTCTGCCATAGTATTTTAAGTGCCTTTTTCAAAATCCCACTCTTAGCACAACATGAGAAAACAATTTGTTGTGGTTCTTTCTTCCTCTTTGTAACAGAGACGGCCCCAAAGAGACCTTTCATGTAATTGTGTTTCCCTGAAAAACATTATACATTTAACTTCTAAGAAAATCCCTATTCCACTTCAAAGAGTGATCATTCATTAGGATCAAAGAGAAAATTATCCTAAATGTTAAACTAAATCTGCTCTCGAGTAGACTAAAGAAGTTCTGCTAAGAAGCAACACAGAAACCTCATAGATTGAAACCGCAGACCAGGCAAAATGGTGACAAGATGAAGGAGACCAGGAAGGCTGCAAGGTTGGCAAACAGCTAGTCTGGGAGATTGCTCTCTCCCTTGGACAGAGCAAGCAAAGGTCATCAGAACACAAGGAAATCAAACTTTCAGACACCACTAGACACTATTATATCAAGCGGCTTGTAAGGTCTGGGCTCAGTAGAGTTTAGTGCTTCTTGATTTGATTCTGAACAGAACAAAAGAATAATTTTTGTGCTGAAATTACTTTCAAAGAGCTACAGTAATTGTAATGTGCTTGCATTCAACCTCCTTTTACAAAAAACAAAAATCCCAAATTACTACAGCAGCGTGGATTTTTGGAAAAGATGAGCTTTCTATAATGTAGGCACTTATTTGAAAGAAATTAAAAGCAATAAAGTGGTAAGTTATGTGCAGAAGGTACAGAGTCTAAGGCAGCATAGAGGAAACTCTATGAAATCAGGAAACTGAATAAATACCAACTGCCTATTAAAAACAGATTTGAGAAAGACCACATATGCACACACACAGAGCAAACCAGAAAGCCACTAGAGAACTTCCTTTCAAAGGAAGGTTACATCCAATAAAGAAAAAAAAAAAACAACAAACAAACCCTAGGAAAAGTATCACAAAAGGAGGAGTTAGTTTAAAAGTGGTTTTGCTTTTTCATTCATGGTAGTAGGCATTTGAGAAGTTCCTGTGTCAGAAGCCTTCCACATGCAGAACACTTTGGAGAATCTGTCTAATCAAAGATGCAGTAAAAAATAAAGTCATACAACTTAACAAAATGAAAAATAAACAGTTTCCAGGAAAAGATAATGTCCAGCCAATAATTTTAAAAGCACTCAAGGATTAAATAGCTAAACTACTCACTGTAGTGTAACCTCCTGATTAAAATTCCCTTGTTATGAGGGAAGTGGAAAATAACAAATGCAAAGCTATTTATAATGATGCTAGGGGAACCAGAGGATTGCAGACTAATTTTTCTGGAATCTAAGCAAGCTTTAACTTTTTGTATACTAATAAATTACAATAAAGAGCAGTAGTATATAGAGAATATAAATAAATACAGCTGGGAGATAAAAACATGGAATTTTAAAATAGAAGGTGCTGCTGTTTGAAAGTGGAAGGACAAGCAAGTGAAGAAGTGGTTGATGCAGAACAACTCACCACAGGCACAAAAAGTACTAGGAGTTCATATAACCCAAGAAGTAAGTGGAAAAAATACAGCCACAACCCAGACCCTAAAGTTCTTGGAAATATCAGAAAGTTCTTCCAACATGATTGAATATAAGACCAACTATGAGAATCTTCTGAAATCTTCCATAAGATCAGTATATCAGTGGCAAAAAATGTAGTTGTGAAAGCAAAAATCAAAACATCACATGTTGCCTTTGACATCCTGAATGCCAGTTGGTACTGAACCCTTTTACTGTCAGTCAACACCACAGCCGGTCTCTGTGACTGTCACCATTATTCCACACAGTAGAACTGTTGACTTCTCTGAAAATAAAACCCGGCAATCTCACAATTCATCAAAGAATGCTCAATTACACAGTCTCAAAACTAAACAGTCCATGTAGAAAACTTAGAGAATATGGCAGAGTATACGAACATCAGAGTTCTTTGAAACTGTAATTGTCTACTTTTTTTCTTTTAGTACACAGATGACATATGGCCACACAGTCTAAAGACAGCTAGAACTGTTCCAATTTAAGTAGGAGATTAGGCTTGTAAGGTCTGCAGGGTTGGGGGTTAGGAGCTACCTTTGAGATGCCGAGGATAATATTTTGCTTTTAAATTTTGTTTCTGTTCAAGCAACAGCTGAACGATTTCTGTAATAAAACCATAGAAGTAAACTTCCCACTAGTTTCATATATACGCATAAACAGATACCAATTCATAACTGCTTGTTAGATTTACAGGATTAGGGAAAGGGGCAAGAGTGTATTTACACAGATTTCTGAATAAACTGATGGAACTTTTGTGAACCTGAGAATATATAATGAGAATGAGAGCTTGTGTTAGAGGCATCTACTGGAATCTTTGTATTGTTCTAGAGCATTAAACCCCACCCCAAAAAAACAACCAATCAACGAAAAAACACAAAAAAACCAACCCACAAGCAAACTTCTTTCTGAACTGTACTATTCAGTCCAGATTTCACTAAAAGGTCTATGGGGGAACACATTGTATGTGAAGATATTGATCTTTCTTACAGTTGCTTTTAACAATGGAATTTTGGCATATTAATTTGCAAACTAATGTGAAAATGTTTTACGTGTTATATTCTAATGTCCTGGCATCATAGAATATAATTTCAAGAAGATATGTAATATTTATAATTTCTTACAATTCGTTTTTTATAGCGTTTCCATCTATAAACATCAGGAGCAGCTTCATTTTTAACTGACAAAAAAATTTAAATTAATTATACTGAACTCCAAAGAGATAGCCTGTTCCCCAAATTAAGTTATTTAACTGCAAAATATGAAATCGCTCAATATTTGTTCAAATTCAGAACAGAAACTGTAATGTTGCCTAGTATCCGCAGTCTAGAATTGGCTTTTTGGCTTAGTTTTCTTACTATCTTTTTAGAGCACAGGTCAGAATATCACAAAGTTCTCCATTAACAGAGAATATAGTTATCGTTTTATTTGAAGTTACTATGGTCTTCTTGTGTACCACTTACAAGCAACATTTTTTCCCCCCGATTTTAGATTAATCCAAATTGTCATTCTCACAATAACTAACATTGCAGGGTAAAAGTCATGTATTTAGAAATTCAATGCAAAATTTGCACTTCTAGAAATCTAATGTGTACTTGAAACAAGTTATCAACCCTTCTCTTACAGAACTGCCTCTAAGCTAGGCATGAAGAAACATGTCATTGTCAATAATCACACTCAGGACAGAACACCAACCATAGCAGAACTGCAGAGACAGTAAAACTCTTGAATACCATCATCAACATCCACACATACAGCACCTCAGTTACCACTGGTCAACTACTCAACTCCTCAATTACCACTGGTCAACACACTCAACTACTGGTGTTAGAAATAATCACGAAGGATGCACTGTAGATTTCTTAATTTTTTTTTCTTACATTCAGCTCAGTGACTCTGTAAGAACAAGCATTTTTCCCTGGGGCACCCCTTCTCACATGTCTCTATGCTGCCCCATTACAGCTCCCCTCATAAGAAATGTTGAAGGCAAAAGCTTGCCTAGAATACATGTACCCTATGCCTCACATCAGCATGATTCACAACACTTCTGCTAATGTGTTCTTTTTAATCTTTCTACACAAGTTTAAAGGACTTTGAGCAAAACTCTGCTTTTTGCACTGAGTTGGAACCACTGTAACAAGGATGATAAAAGTTAAGAGAAGTATTAAGTTTAAAGTGGGAAACAGGTAGGACCTCAGGGGGCAGGTTGGATCTATTTTTCTGAAAGGCAATTATCCAATTGCTTCTGCCTACCCTGAAAGAAGTACACCTTTAAAATGAAGCACAAAGACAAAATCAATACACAGAAATAGTGGGGCTTTTTGATACTCACCTTCTCCATCACCAGGTCAATCATGTTGATGTTTGAATTGTACAGTATCTTCCCATGTAATAAAGGTTTCAGGAAAGTCCACAACAAAGCCCCATTAGGAGCCTGCAAAATCTCCTGATAAAGTTTCAAGCAAAAAGGAGCTGCAAAAACAAAGACAGACACGAGTTTAAGATGGACAACACAGGTGAGATTAGATTTTTTTTAATTCCAAGAAAAACTTGAGTCTTATTTTAGTCTACCACAGCACTATGCCAACTCCTGTTAGCAGTGTTTTAGTAACACCATCCAACTGCCACTAAGCAATCACTACAGGCCACTATAGAAATTGTTTAACCACAGTTTATGACAGTGTTGAGGATGAAGAACTCTAAACATTTAATAGGAAAAAAAAAAAAAAAAAACCAGAATCCAGACAACTCCTCACACTTCTGAAAAGCAGCCTGTGAATCCCATCTGCCCTAAAAGTTACATTAGTGCATTTTGGAGCAGAAGCACATATGCAAAACCTATGCCCACAAAAGGGAATTCAGATGGAAGAGTCACCTCAAAAGAAAAAATATCTCCTTCCACCCCTTCCATTGCTCTGCAGCTTTGGATTCCTATATAAGAAATCCTATATAAGATTCCTATATAAAAAAGACAGGAATATACAAAATCCTTCACAAATACAGACTTTTCTATTTGTATAGTCTTATAAGAGCCTAATAAAAAGACAGACAAAAAATTGTCATAACACTTCTTGAGTTGAAAAATCTAATCGTCTTTTCCCTTCCTTAATAAAAATATACATTCCTACATCACATGGGACTCTTAATACATTAGGGTTTATGTCTTTCAGAACTAGGATCTAAGGAATAGTTTTCAAGATATCCCACTCACTGCCTTTGTACTCATGTAAAGGCAATGATTTTCCTATGGGGGACATTTAGATTTTCATGCCAAATTCATGTTTTTGAGGGGTTTTATTATTTATTATGAGTGGTTTCAAAATATCCCATTTTGAGTGATGTGAAGAAATATCAAATAATGTCATTAATTCCTCAAGGAAGACAAATATTTTTACATAATGGAAAACTAGGCCAAAAACATTTAAACTCCTGACAAAAGTCAAGGAAAGAAGTGTCAGAAATTATTCATTAGGAAAGGCCAGTTCTTTGTCCAAATCTTTACTTTCTTGAATGAAACAATCATTAGTAAACACAATCATTGCTAAACAATAGCAAAAAATTAAGAGGCTAAACATTGGCCAGTCAGAAATGTCAATAGGCTAAGGACACAGAAGACTTGTTAATCTGAGTTTGCTGTGATCTTCAGAAAGTCATTAGGAAGTGTTTGGTATACACAAAATACATACAAATTAATCACTGTGAAAGAGCATGAATCAAGTTTCTGTGGCCTCCAATTTTTTTTTTTTTTTTCATTTTCCATTGCCCCATGTACAAATTTGTAAAATATGGGCAACAGTATTAATTCACTCATGGGAATGTTGGAACTAACTGATGCCTTAAATATTTCAGAGTCCTGTGGTAAATGGTCTCACAGCACACCATAGTTTAAAAAAAAAAAAAAAAAAAAAAAAATCAAGAAATAGTCCCTCTGGCCTAAACAGATTTTAAAGAGACTAAGTTCCATACAATCTGTCTATTCAGCCATCCTGCTGACTTCTTTCTTCCAGCAGGAAAGCAAAGCAGAGCTGCCTGCTTACCACTACATCCCACACACATGAGAAGGCCAAGGCAGAGCTCTGGCTTCTTCCCAAGGGTCCCAGCCAAGCCAGGAGCAGTTTCTGGCTGTAGAAACCAATAGATGACAGAGGCTCCCCTAGTGACACACTATCACTGTATTCTTCTTTTGCACAGGGCCACCTGAGGCACTAACAATGTTATTAACAACATTAAAATTAATCAGGGTAAGTCAAATGTGTATTGAGGAAAGAGAGCAAAGGTGAAACTATATGAGAGCTAAGAGATTTTTCTGAGCACTTGACAAACACAATACGAATATCAACCATTAAAAACCTCATTCTATCCAGAAGGTTTGCATATTTTACTGCTCAATAATACCATAGTTTTGTGTTCACAGAAGAAAGGCAAGCAGCAATACATTCTCAATCTTGTATCTCAAAGGTATATTTTTAATACCAAGTGCTGTTAAAATGTTAATAAAAATGTCTCAAAGGCAGGACTACTCTTATTTAGCATTTGCAAAGATAGAAAAAACAGAATCATTTCTGTCTCAACCACAATTACCTCTTAGCCACTAAACTTTTATTGATCAACACCTTGTTCTCAAAGATGATGGTGTCAACTGAGATGTCAGTGGGTATATAAACATTTCCATTTAAGTGGGAAAAATTTCTCTTAACTCTGAATGCATACTGCAACTTGTGATTGGTATTTTTTCTTACTTGAGTCTTCAGGAATGCCATATTTTGCCATATCATCCTCCAAAAGTCCCATGATTCTGGGCATGTCTACGAACAGGTTTGCATTGCTGAAAAATGAAGATTCCTCTTTACACACTGCCTTGATTATGGACTCCAGGGATCCAGCAGATGAACTTCTGAACTGCCCACCATGCAGAAACTAGAACAAATGAACAAAAGTAAGGATGAATCGAAGTTGCTTTAAGTAGCTTCAGGGAGTAGCCCTGGTGTTCTGTCAATATAGACATCTGAGGAGATTGACAAAATTAGGCTGTTGAAACAACCTATAAGGATGAGGACCTGCTGTGCTCATTTCTGTTCTTCTGATTACCATCGTTATGAGGGAAGGTAAAGTAGTTTTAGTTGTCAGAATACTCAGTGAAAGATAGTAGTATGAGGTACTACCATGAACTTTGAAAAATACAATGTAGCAGTTAGGCAGAAGAGGAATGAAAACATCAAGACAACTGGACTATAGATACCATGAGTCAAATGACAGTTTTCACAAACTGATCTTTTGGTAGATTATTTCTGTGTCACAAAAGCAGCAGAAACAACCAAAACTATTTTGCTATGAATGTTTGCTGGGAAGACATTTACTAACAAGAAAAAAATAATATTCACATGCGCATGCCTTAAAAGCCAAATTTCCAAGTACATCTTTTAACTTGTTAAATGTGTTTATAGTTTTTGCACATCTTGAGTCATAAGCAAATGGCAATAATAAATGCTAGCATGACTAGCATACTTCTAACGAGGAGAGAGAGCAATCTGACTGCTTTTGTCTCTTAAGCACCATCGTTCACCACATTCAAAAAGAAAGAAGAACAACAATAGTCTCATCTTCTGTGCAGCTCCACTTTTCAAATAATGTGCTCGATTGTAAGTGATAACTCATGGAAGGCTGTACAGGTGCACAGCACTAAGAGGACACAACTGCAAGGCATTGTGCTCCTGTGGTACAACTGGAGGGTGCACTGGCTCGTCTGATACTCATTGCTATTGCAGATGCTTCTCAAGAAAGGCATAACTAGACTCTCAGACATCATTTGAAGACTCCACAACTGGCAAATAAAAAAAAACCAAACCACTGTGATATGTCAAACACACACATTCTGCATTGAAAAAAATTAGCATTTTATCATTGGAATTTTTTTTCCAAATAGAAGAGTCAATTTTCAAAGTAGTGCAGCACTTTACATAAAGACATAATCACAGACAGTTTAGAAATTGCGCTGTTAGAAACAGTTTATCCTGATCAATGCATTTACTGAAGTGCCAGGTGTTTCTTTAGTAATCCAAGAGGAATATTAGTAAGTGCCATTTAAAACTCAGTGTTAGCTGCTCCCAAAATCTTACTTTTAGAATACAGTTTCAGCACAGAGCACAGTAAATAAATAATACCCATATTTCATAATAAAATCATCTACAAGCCTTGAATGAATCTGCTGGCATGGACTTCACTGGAGAAATAAATTTTATTTATGCACAATGCTGTATAAAATTGGTTATGAATCTTTATTAGTGACTATTTGCACTAGGGGGATAAATGAGGCTTATTTCAGTCAAAGAGCACAAACTTGCTAATTAATTCCAGTTCCAATCAAAATAACTTGAAATTCAAATAATGAATATTTATGTGGTAAGCTGCCACTAACAGGCTGAATCTACTTACTGTCTTTCAACTAAATATCCACTCACTCAAAAAGATATATTTCTTAAAATTTGGCTTTGATAAAGTATGGGAAATATATAGGATGGATGTCACCAAAAAAAGTTATCTTTGATCCAGTTTTTCTAGTTTAAACTGTATAATGTAGGGCTGTAATCAAGACTGATAAATCCAAACAACCAGCTCCCTACAAACAAAGAAATCAGTCAAGCAAGTCACTGTAACAAATTCATGGAAAAGAAAGACTGGTATGGAAGATTAAAAGGTTATTGGGAATTTCAAATGAAGGCAAAAACCTCATAGCATAGGAGCTTCTGACCTAACTGAACAGTCGTATGCCTAAAAAAATATTATCAATCAAAAATTCACATGGAATAGAAGTACCAGCTACTCAAAAAAAGAAACTTAAAAGCCATACTGGGCTACAGGTTGCACATAAAACTAAAATACATTCAGAATTATTACATTAGAGAAAGAAAGAGAAAAAAATAATGCTATTTTCCTGGAAAACTACAAGGAGGTGAAAGATAATTCAAAATTTGATGGAACCAAAGGACTAAAGGAAACAAATTCAGAGAATTAGATATTCCTAATTCTGAGAAAAAACACAAACAGAACAAAGTCTTTATTGTCCTGAAATTGACAGAATCAGGGGGATAATAGCAAAATTGTTGATTTGACCAAACAGTTTTTCAGAAGCCTATCAAATTTAGATAGCACTATTTGAAAAGCAGAAAAATCTGCTCAAGAAGGAGTACTGTAATGATCCAGGAAATAATGGATAACTGGTTCTGATGTTTAATAGGGAAAAATACACAGTAATTTTTAAAGTGGAGAACATTAAAGACAAAAAATATTTTTGAAGTAGAATTTAATGCCTTCTCAAATTATCATTCCTGACCAACAGAACATATTTACATGGGAGGGCAATTCCTTTTTCCCCAAAAAAGATACGTGCTGTGTCAAATTGAGGCGCACTCTAACCATCAATTAACGTTCATGTTCTAGAAAATATTAATCAGCATTAATCTAATAGCTGATTAATATTGGTGGGTAAAAAATGGCATTAAGAAGATATTGCAGGGAGCCTGTTAACAGGCAACAAAGCACTGGATTACAGAAAAGCTATTAGTGTTATTCCTGTGAGCCCTGAAAGAAGCAAATTGTCCAAATTTGCTAATCATTTAATACCAAAAGGTATTGCAGGAGAAAATAAGATCAGAATGCAATGTGGCAAGAAACTAATTACCTAATTCAAAGCAAATTGAATAGAAGGATAACCAGTGCAAAATGTTATTTATCAACTGAAATCATGAAATTTTGTTATAAAACAGAGCTCACCTGAGTATATCACTCATTCTTGATTGTGTGAGAGACCAATGTGTGCAGTTCATGAAAAAGTTGAATGCAAGTTTAGGAAAGTCATTTTAGTAGGTATAGACAAGAATGAGAAAGCTACAAGAGTCATCAGTCATAATTCCCCTAAAAGACTGCACACATTTTTCTTCCAAACATTCAGGATTAGCCTTAACCCAACACGCAAAAATGATGTTAGGCTGTCTTAAGCAACTGAGAGCCTGTAATAAAAGAAAAACTAAAGCAAAAAACAGATACTAAAATAAGTCTATTCAACCTGTCAAAACAGCAAAGGACTGCAACTGGCCTTCCACAAACATATGGGCAAGGCAGAGAAGTTAAAAATGCTAGAGAACATTTTTGATACAAGAATAAACATACTAGCCACAAATAAACTTAAGTCAGAATTTTATATACTTATAACCCCAACAGGCTGTGCTGCAATGACAGATAGAGAATACGTTCAAGTTAGTGGAAGGATAACAGAGTGAGGCAACCTCTCACAATTAACAGCATTCAGAAACTCAGGAAGTCCCCTGCAGCTTATCGGTTGATGAGTGACAAGCATTCAAAAAATAGGTATGGAAATATAATTTCAAACAGCAAAAATCATGATTGAAATCAGCAGTGTTTTTCCTCAGGGAGTTATCCATTCACTCAGTGTTTTCAACAGTACAATGGGGCACCACATTTCAATTGCTGCTGATGGGTAGACACCGAGTTTTTACATAATCTTTTATTACAATATGTGTAGCTTCTCAATTCAACTTCCCATTTACAGATATATTAAATTTAATTCTTCCTTTTCATTTTTTCTTTCAGACAGAAATCCATGTGCATAGTTGAAAATTATTTTATTACTTCTTTCGTTATAGAAGTAATTAAAAAAAAAAACTTAATATTTAATTTTTTAAATATATATTTAAATCAACTTCCAAATTGACAATGTCTTCCTGATAAAGGTCAATATATTTTTACAACAAAAATATTTACATTCTTCATCTGATAATCTTACTATGACACTGAACTACTTTGTTCTTGGTAATCATGAAAAAAACATTCAAGGATGGACTGTCTCAGAAACAGAAGAAAACATTTAAGGGGGGGGAGGTGTATGAGCAACATCTACAATTTAGGGGAGAAGTTATTCAATAGCACAAGTTTGGCCATCACAGAAAAGCAGCAAAAAAGAATCAATAATTAAAACTATTATTGGAAAGTATAAAAAACCGAGTTAAACATGAAAAAAAGGGCACTTTTACTAGTCTTAAAAGTAAAATTTAAAAATTACAGGGACAGAGGACCCCTTGAAATCAAAAATTGTATTTATTAACAAAATAAATAGGCACTGGTTATTTTAATCCTCCACAAATTATTAGGTGACCAAAAAAATCCAGCAATTCCACAAGAAAAAGGGACTTAGCAAAATATTAGAAAACAAATATTGTGTCAAAAAGAGTGATCAAAAAATGTTAGAACTAAGAAAGAATGAAAATTCCAAGGTTAAATCCATGGCATATTACAGAATAATAGGGGGAGCCATAGACCAAAGCTTAAAACTGTGAGCAGATGGCCCTCTGCTGTTCCATTTGCTCCTTTGCAAACTTTCTTTGTAACGGCACCTTTTGAGAGGTTCTTCTGTCAAATAATGAACTTTGGGATTTAAGTCCAAAAAGAATATTTCATTTTTTGAAAGGAAAGTCTGACAGAAAAAGAATTAGTTTAAGGAAAGTAGAAAAGATGTAAGTATCTGATGAAAGGCACCATTCATTGCAGCAGCCAAAGAGATACCCCAAAAAGAGAAGCTCAAAAGCAAAACTAATATATGCACCAGAACAGTATTTTTCAACATATCATTTTCAAGATCTTCTAATCTCTGTGACGGAGACATCACTAAGGAAAATAGTACTTCAGGCAGTGTTTACTTTGTACTCTAGCAATGACATTCTAGCAGATTGTTAGAGTTTATTGATCCCATTCACCATTGCAGGATCTTTTAGAGGTTTACAAATTTAAACCAGATTCATGTCCTGGGTTGCAATATAGATGTATTTAAGTATTCTATTACCACCAGCTGTGGGCCGTTAGCTGCTATCAGCTGCTAATGACCCACTCCGGATGACAGGCAATGGGCCATCCGTTAGCTGTTATCAGCTGCTAATGACCCACCCAGGATGACAGGCAATGGGCCATCAGGGACCCACCGTGTGACTCATGGACTTATCTCATCCCATTGTGGGATGCTCTGCCCAGGAGGGAGGAGCCAGGTGTTCCCACCTGGATATAACCTGGCCTTGGAACTGCCTGAGCTAGCCCTGGTCTACTGGGTTCCCAGAGGACAAGAGCTACCACTGGATCTTCAGCTGGAGACTAGACCTTCACAGGATCACCGCTTCAACTGGACTACTTCAGTTGGACTGCTACTACCACCCTAACAGGGTGTTAGGTTGTATCTGACTTCGTCAGTGCTTTTCCTTGTATTATTTCACTTATTTTTAATTTCAATCTTGACATGTGATCTCCCACTGGTTTGTTTTCAAACCAATACAATTCAATCCTCAGGTTTCCACTAAAGACAGCTAAGGCAGAACATAATGCCAGGGGGTCAGCAGGTCTTCCTATGGAATTAGAGCCTACTTAGAAATATAAATCTTTTTGATTATTCATTTAACACTAGATCCATCACTGTGCTAAGCTGTAGCAACTGCCCATTAAAGGCAAGAACAAAAGAAATACCCTCACTCACACCTCATGGTTTTTTGTTTTTTTTTTTTTTTAATGTCAAGCAGAACTATCACACAAACCCCTTAGGTGACATCAACAGAAACACATGGCAGATAGAAGAACTACATAGGCTGTCTTGAAATAATGCACTTTAAAAAGCAAAGCTATTTCTTGTAAAAAAATAATAATCTGCTCATAATTTTTTTATTTTTTAAAAGTACACTATTAGCAGAACAGGCCTGGCTAGCAATCCCCAAACACAAATAATAGATGCTAATGTTAGTCAGCTGGCAAACACTGAACTAACTTGGGCAATGAGCTCATAAGTTAATGAAAAAAAGAGATGACAGAAACAACACATGAATAATCTCAGAATTACCAGAAATCTTGAAAGAGACCAAATGAATCTTCCTAGGGTTTATGAACTCTTCCCTAAGTTCCCAGCTTTCTGGGAAATCATTTTTATTAGTGTGCCTCATTACTAAGCACATATCCCTACCTAAGCACCTCACACTGGGAGTTAATTTTGCGCATTGAAATCCTACATATACCTGCTGCAATGCAGAGATGTCAAGCACACCAATATTTTGAATTCCTTGGAGGAATACTGGAAGCTTTTCCATGACATGGTGGACTCTATTGAGAAGTGAGCTGATACTGGAGACCACATCCAGTAGCAAATTTAATACATTGCCTATCTCAGGAGGTATCTGGACCTTGGAAAAGAAGGAAAAAAAAAAATCACAACAATAAATTCCAGTTAGAAACAAAATTTTAACTTTCGATAGAACACTCAAAATTATTCAGCCTTTTTCTAAAACTCATTATACAATGTTCCTACAAGCCACATTTAATAAAACTCCTTTTGATATAACTCGCCAGTTACTCTCAAATTAAGCTGAAGAGAATTTCTCTGTAATGTAATGTTAGATGGGTTTATGACAAATCATGAATTAAAATTCAGAGAACATGTTTACACCTGCCAAGATGAAGAGAGCTCTCCAACCCAAGATGCTAATAGGATCTGCAACATTCTATCCCCTTAGAATTTAGTATAAATGGGAACTTTTCCTTCACCAGGTTAAATATGTTCAATGCAACAATTTCATATTTTCAAAATAATTTATAAGTTAAATTAAATCTAGCAGCAACTTTTATTGCTTAGTATGACCCCTCAAGTAAGTAACTTTCCTGCCACACTCTTCCTGCATTTGAATTTTTCATACTCAAAATAATTGTGTGCATTTGATTCCCTTCTTGACCTAAGTTCAATTGGCTGTTTGCTATTTCCACCATGCAAATTCATCATTACGGATGTTCTCTCTGCTCCCTTTGCTTTTGTGGATAAATTAGAAGATACCATAATAGAAACTGATTCATTGTTACCTGCCTATGCAAAATAATAAAACCACTATAATCTCATTATGTAGTTTCAGTTCCTTCCTCTGATTATCTTTACTTTATCCCCCTTTGTGTTCATAATATATAACATCTGTTCTTGATTTTCTTCTCAGACTTCACAAGCTTCTACATAGCAAAAAAAAAGATCTTATACAGCTAAAAAAGTAGCAGAACTTCCATTATAATTTAGGATAAGCTGATAACACTTTTTATTCTTTGCTAGGACTTAATTATGTTTCAGTGGGGTTTGGTAAAAACACCCATCAGAATAAGCACTGGTTTATTTTCTTTTTTTTTTTCCTTCTAGGTTTGCAGATAATTCAGGAAGTAAAAATCTTTTCTTTTCTCTCTGGTATTTTTACCTATCCTGGGAAATTTTCTTGTTTTTAAAATCCTATTTTTAACCTGCTTAACTGAGCCTGTAGCATCCAAAATACAACCAGATACCTATGGCTTTAGAACAAACTATTTTCCTCACAATGTTATAACTCTATTTCAGCTATTCATGCTTACATTTTATGTTCTGTCAATCAATTACCCCCAAAAGAAATGAAATAAATGTCTTCCATCCCATCAGTAACTATGCTCTTACAAGTAAAACTACTATCTCACTGAAAACCTGTACTAAATCCCAGATTATCTACAGTTGTACAGATAATACAATTGTTCTACAGACTTTTGCATCCAGAGCAATGAATTCTTCCTAGAAAATAATTTTGCCATTCTTGTGATGTGAGCTCCTATGCTGGTTTTAGTTCAAATGATGTCAGTTCAGTCTTCTACACTTACAAAGAATGAAGTGACTAATTGCATGAACTGCAAACTCTGCTAAAGAGTAATAAAACTATGTCTTTGACCTCCTGTGTTTTCTGTAAAGCTTTCCTAATTAACTTCTGAGTGATAACTTTCCTGAGGAAGCAAGAAATGGAATGCAATAGCATCTATCAGCCCCATTTTTCAACTGTTATATTTTGTGGAGCTAAATGAAGACAAAAAATGTCATATGTCTACTGTTTGCTTTCATGGAGAAAGAACATCTGAAGAAATAATAGAATTATTAATCTACCAACCTGTGTGTTTCATACTACCTCCAAAAGAAAACATCTTACCTTGTAAATGATGTGACGTATGTTCAAATTTTGTATAATCGATACAAACATGGTATACAAGTCCAGTGCTGGTAAAGAACATAATTCTTCCACTACCAGGGAAGTTTTAGTGTTTTCAGGCAGCTTTAGCAGCAGGCTAAGTACTTCTTCATCACATCTTCCAGTTAAAGCTACCACAAAGGCACTGTAAAAAACCTATCACAACATGTGTGTATTAAAATATTTTCTCCCAGAAATGCATCACCTTTTTTATAGTCAATAAGGTGAACGTTTGTGTCACAGTAACATGACAATTTGCAGGCCCCAACAGACTTGAAAAGATGGACCATACAGCTTTATATCAGATTGGTATGTTCTTTCTTTATATTCCATGTACATAGTGTATTTTTTACAAGGATTTGCTTTCATTTTTCACAGATCGATCATTCATTCTTGATCTTTCCTACCATAAGCAGGAATATTTACGATGTTGAGCATACTCCTTCTAGCAGATATACACCTCTGCTGCAGAAACACCTGAAGATCAAAATCCAGGTGTATGAATCACTAAAATCAAACAATATGGTCCTTCCTTCTTTCAAAGGACACACAGATTGAACGCTTGGGGATGCCTATATGGTATAATGTTCACTCTAAGCAAGCTCACATTTCTCAGTTAAACACTGCTTTGAAGTGTTATTTAATAGCAGATAAAGGGACAAATGCCTAAGCAGACCTCGGGTGAGACTATAATAAAGCCATCTTGGATAATGGCAAGTGCTTGAAGTCCAGATATCTCAAGAGTTCTTGGCTACGCATTTTCAACAAGTCCAGAAAAATTACAAGTTTTTGTAGGAGCCTATAGGAGCTAAAGTACAAGGCTCCATTGCACTGCTTAGGACAGAACTTGCCTCCACTGAATTCATCTCCTTCTGGTAACAGTACCCAAACAGAGAGAGGATCAGAAAGATAGTCAGGATATACAATTTAACTCTTTCATTCCTATGAACATTTTATTTTCCAACATAATAATTTGACTCTTGATTTTTATTCTGGAACAAAATTTTGCCTCGGTGATTCTAAAAGATTTCCTATATATTTAAATATTCACTTTTTTGTGTGCATTCAAGGAACAGAATATGAATATAATTCTGCAAGCAGCATAAGATGATACTGATTTGGACTTCTTGCTGATGAGGAAATTTGACTGTGATACAAGTCGAAATTTATTTCCTCGTGCCTCACATGAATATCACCATTTCAGTGAAGTTTTAACCCATTCTGTGTTTCATCCCCTAGGTTAAGTTCTTTTGAACTTTCCTTGCAGCTTTCTGAGTACCAGAGTTAATCCAAACTCCTACACTCAGTAAATGAATGCTTATAGTCTTCATGTTACAGAATTTAAGCAATTTCAAATATCTTTATCACATGGCAATGAGCATGGCCAGCACATAACATTGTGGCAGAAATTATCGGTAAGTGCGACAAGCACAAAAAATTCCCAGGCTTATTCTTACTATTCCAGAGGCAAGCACAGTAGTAGCATACAATCACAGAAATATAGGGCTACAACAGGCCTACAGCTATCATTAGGGTTATCAGACAGTGGCTGTATAGACAATAAATATAATGGACATGCCTAAAATATAGCTCTAAAAAGTACCTGTGCGGCTTTCATAATCAGTAAGAGGCACATGCTTTCTAATGCTCCAGTTGGACTGGGGGAGGATTTAAGCATTAAGCAAACAAAAAATTTTGTATGGTTATTCAAATGTGAGACGTGTATATATCTAAGCTCTACATATGACTGGCAAAAAGTGAGGATGGAAAGTAATTTGACAGTTCAGTCAATTAGCATTATAATTCCAAAGGATCAAAGGTGCACTGAATCCCATTTAACTGAATTGCTTTCAGATGACTTCTCTCATTACCATTCAGTGGTATCACAATAACAAGTTAACAATAAAGGCAGTTACACTGCCACAGAAGCAGAAGAACAAATCATCTCTAAGTAGTTATGATGGTCTGAATTGGTCTTTTAATGCTGCACTTTTCACAAACAGATCTTGCCACCGTTTCTGCAAGTGGAACATCACTGACACCCAGTGGCTGCTGACTCAGTTGATCAGTTTATAACAAATGTACCTCCAGCTCTTAACAGTCATGCAGACACTCGCTGGAGAGAGAATCTGTTAGTCAGGTGGCATTTCTCATGAAAAACTGGGATCACAAGAAACTGCAATGGTAATAAATGGTCTTTCACTCAGAAAACTTACAATTCTCAAGAGTCAACTACTCAAAGTGAAAGTAAAGCAAAATAGTGGTAAGATAATGTAAGACCAGTGAGAAACACACACAGGAATTTTAAAAATATATCCATAAGACAGCTCCATACTTCAAGGAGCAGAGGTGGTAAGGCACAAAATGATATCTCCAGAAACCCTCATCTTTTCTGTAATACCAAGACAGCAAAGTTCAAATTCTGTTTGAGCACAAGAGAGTAAAACACTGCTGAAGGTAATGAAGCAGTGCCATTTAGACCAGAGGAATAGTGCTACTATAAATTGATCCCTTGATGCATTGCATTATAATTAAAGTCCTAAAACTCACAAAGCATTTCACATGGAAATGATAAGTGAAAATGTAAGATTCCACACAATTATTTGTTTTGCTTCAGGTGGCACATCATGCTATAGGTTGACCGATTAATTTGACACCTCTTTTTGATCTTTTACCTCTGAATGAGAGATGCTGGCTTCCAAGAGGGCATTGACAGTTTCTTCAGAAATATTGACAGAAGAACCAATGTCCCACTTCAGTTGACTAATATTCTGCACAAAATCTTTGACTTTCATGTCTGGAAGAGAAGGAAAATAGTACCAACAGCACCAATATGATGAACTAGATTTCCCATAGATTGTATCCTTTCCATCCAATTCACTGTGAGCAACAACATTGCCTTAAATCAGTAGTCTTCATAAGCAGTGCTCCTTTGAACTCAAAAGAGCAAAGAAACAGTCATTGTCCTACAAAATTACACAACAGTGACTTATAAAAAAGGTGAAGAAAATTGAAACCCACCATTCACGAGATTAAAATTGCTGAGGAAAGTTGCCGCTGGATTTTCCGACAATTGTAGCTCCAAATTTTCAGTCACCCTGGAATGATAGCCTTAGTTTCACAAGTTATCAGAACTAAGTTAATGGCATTTCGATGTATGAAGACTAACGTGAATAATGAAACAGCCACAAAATGAGGCAATAGGGACCTGTTATGCTCTGTGTGCACACACTGTGCATGCAGTAAGCACCTCTACAGACTTTCTCAAGCTGTATTTAAAAGACAGTCTCATTTAGGCATGAAATATGGTGACCATGCAGTGGTCACCATATTTCATGCCTAAATGAGACTGTAAATGTAGAAAGCTTCCTTCCCATAATGTCTAAGGGCTCTAGCAAACAGTAGCTCATGGAGAAGGACAGGTCTAGCCAAATCTCACTTCCATGTTTCTTAGTGAACACACATTTTTAAAACCTAAAAATACAAATCACTGCAGTTCAGGATGAACGATGTCTATCTAATTATCATTTAAATAATAAAGAGTATGCACACATCTGATATGATTTTTTCTCTTCAAAACTGGACATGGGTCCATGGTCCTTAGGAGAAGCATCTAGGCTCAAGTTCCTCAGTATTACTACTATACTTCACAGACACAATTCAAGCCCCTTATGAAAACAATCCAACAGTCAAACCAATATAGCAACAATTATAACAATGTCTACTTCCAGCTGATTGCAAATTTGAAACACTCAGTAGTAGCAGTTTTATTGAAATCTAATGTTTTTCCTCAAGCAAATAGCAACTATCAGAAATTATGTGGAGTTCAATCCCATCTGTTTACAAACACCATACTGTATTTCTGACTTTTTGAATGGCTGAACTGATCTGAATGCTTAATAATTCACAAAAGATATTCAGCTATTGAGAGGACAAGCTATATCAAAAGAGCTATAAATAAACAATTTAAATATAAAAATTTTGACCTAACCAATGTCACAGGAAATTGAAAATTTTCTTAGTTGTGATCCAAAGCATTCAGCTGGTAGAGCAGCATGATCTGCTGCAATTGCCCAGCAAAAAATGTACGGGCTTTTAGAAATATCAGAGTTTTTCTAAATTACTTAAATAATTTGAACATTTTACCCACTCAGTTTTCAGTTAACTGAACAAAGCTTAACAAGACAGTATTTCTCCTGTAATTACTTAATTTAGAACACAGACATATGCACAGAATGTCATCACCAATGATGAAGAACTGTTTGGGCCACCAAAATGTAAAAGGCTTTACATTTGCAGTCGTCTCTGGATGTTCCCCAACATTAGCTGGCATTCACAGCTGTCACTGCTGGTATTCTGCAAAGCTCCCACAAAGCTTTCCAAAGTATTGGAAAGTTTTTGGTTGACATATGCCATACTCTCACAATCCCCCTGGTTGAAAGCAGGCCAGTATCTTCCAACATCCTGCAAAACATGGTGATCACATGGTTAGTAAATTCATGAAATCGTGTTACAGCTTGAAGTAACAGCTCTTGGCAACTAGATGATCCATATTTTAAAATGAGAATATAGGTAAGGTAATACTCTCTTACACATCATAAGATTAATTGAAACTGGATGAAGGGTTTTCAAGAGCCAAGGAACATTCAAATATTTCAGTTTGGGAAACAATCAAATTGGGAATTTGAACTAATCTGTCAAGATTCATCCACTAACAGAAATGCCAACATTTTAAATTTGTTTCAAAATGAAAATGAAATGAGTTTTTTAGGCTTTTTTTTATCTTTTGTAAAAAAATTGTTTTGAACATCAGTTGAAAGGAAAACATCAGTTTGCAGTCAACTAATCAAAATATTTGACTTCTCATATCCAAAGTTTTTTCATTCATTATGCTCTGTATAGTATGCACTTTTATATTTTTCCTGAATATTTACATTTTTGATTTTAAAAGGCTTTTTTAATATTTGCAGAAATAGATCCTAGAAGGGTGGTGACTACAGAAAAACATTTGGTCTGCAAAAGTCTGCTTTGAGATATGAGTGATGTCACTTTTCATCTGTTTACTTTAACACATTGCTGTTCATATAAGGAAAATGTCCAGGTAGACAAAGCAGCAGAGTTATTTAATAAAGAGAAGGCAAATTCTATACTAAAAAGCATGACTTTAGTATTCTGTCTGTGTGCACACATATGTGTTATCCAAAGGCCTGCTTCCAGCTCTGGATGAGTCTCTATGTGCCAAATATTACTCTCACCTGCTGGCAATTTCATGTTAGAGAAAAACAGACTGAACCCAACTGGTAATCACAACTGCTATTTTAGCTGGAACTCTTCTGGCCAAGAAGTTTATTTGTATCTAGTTTAATTTAAAAAATGTTCCTGTGAAGATTTAAAAGTATAAATGTGCTATAACTCCTTAAATTAGCAGAATGACAATATTTAAAGAAATTTAAAATGAGCTGCTGTTTGATACTGATTGACAATCCAATTACTCTAGTTATAAGACTAATAATTCTAAGTCATGTTTACAGCTTGTAAAGCTCACCAATATTTACTTAAGGAATTTCTTCTGGGTATCACTATCGAAATCATCAGAGCAATACCTGTACAAACCTCAGCTTTTCATAGCCACTGTGGGGACTTGTCATTCAGACAGTGGGGGAAAAAAAAGGAAATTTTCACTGGTTTCCAGCGTCTAATGCATCTTGTAAGGTACACTTGTAGGCAAGGGAATAATTTAGACCTGATAATGATCTTGAACCACAGCAATCCCTTCAAAGACAGCAAGAAGCAAGTGACCCATTAATCCATCTTTACACTTCGTAACGGCACAGAAAAGGTTGCTAAAGACAACAGGTTCTTCTGTAAGAGAAAATGTCCAGATTTAATCAGTTTAAAAAAAAACCAAAACAAAAAAAACTACTTTTAATCAAATTAAAAATTAGCCAACTAATAAGGGACAGAAAAGTTTTTAAAAGCAAGGAAAGTCTGATGCAGTAAGGCACAGAGAAATATTTCCAGCTAAATTTCTGTATCATTTCAGAGGATGAGAAAGGCTGGTTTGATTAAATGTCAGTTACTCTTCTCCATTATGCTTTCCTCATCAATAATATAGAACATATGTACCTGCTACAGAACCAGAGAAGAAAATTTCCTATTTGCTCTTCACGAGCAAGAAGCCTAACTGTGAGAAGCTGTTATATTAACCACATCTACCTTCTCCTCAGGCAGGTTCCCCTGATCCTATTCCCCTGTAGAAACACCAGGGTGTTACCAACCCTCCAGTGAGTAGTAACTTTCAAACCCAAACTGCAAGGGGAGGGAAACAGCATTATATTAGCATTTTCCATATCTTGGGACAATGAGCTCATACAGAGTGATAATATTATCACCTGATCATCTATGGAGGCAATTTCTTTCAGCCCCCATATACGTGGCAAAAAGCTCCCTTCTGCTGCCTGTAGTGGGTTTGTACATGGGATAATAGTGAAGGAGTTTGACTTGACTGCTGAATTCTGATTTATGGCAGAATCAAGGTAATTTTTTCAATCACACTTTTTTTCCCTTAAGTTTGGTTCATAAGTCAAGAAGGAAGAATAATAAACATTCACCACTGCTCCTAAAACAATCAAACCTTGATCATACTCATAGAAGTAATACAATACAACCCAGCAACTCAAACCAAATCAAGCAGTTTTCATCTTTTCTCATTAGGTTCCATAATGTATTCTGTAACAAGTGAAACATCATGAAACATCCCCACAGATAGAGTATTGAAATGACATTGACAAAAATTTAGTTCCCTAGTCTCAGTTCTCTCAATAAATAGACTACTCTTCAGAGGTCAAGGACAGAACCCAGGTACCTGGCTACACATTTTCAGTATCACTTATTCTGGCTCAACATCTCCATTGTTTTATTCTTTATAACTACATCACAGGAGAATGGTGAAGATTATCAGAATCGGGTTGTAATCACATCTTACGCTCTTTTTGGAAAATAATTTGGTATTAAGACCACAGATCTCATCCCTTGCTCTAGAATGGTAGGTTAATGCCTCTTAACGGCTCTTTGCAAACAATTCTGGGCATGGTTGGCTAAAATATGAGGTTTGAAAAGCACTGGTATTTGTTTTCCAAAGAAAACACAATATGAAATTATACTCAAGTCAATATAGAATTGTTCTTAAATTGCACAGCTTGGCAGCATATACATAAGGAATAAAACAAAGTAACACATTAAAATTTGCACAATTTGTTGAAGGTGAAGTTTTTCAGCTGCAAGTAGCCAATTCACTAGCTGGACCTGGAGAGAAGTGGGAGGCGGTACTTCCTTTAAATACTTGCCCCATTTTTCCTTACTTTTGGCTACATGCTGCCCTGTGGAAACTTCGGCTCATTAAAAAAAACCCTGTGACTTGACTCAGCTCACTAGCTGAAGAGGAGCATTAAGATTTGCTTTCACTGGGATTTTAAATCAACATGAATACTTCAAAAAGAAATCATCACTTTGCACAATGTTCATCAGAGTTTTTCCTGTGCCTCTGTTGGTAAAATTTCCAAGCATCAGTATGCTTGCCTTGCTTGGTATCACCTAATTTAGCTTACTTGTACAAGTTTGCTTAAAGTCTTAACTTTACAGTACTAATACATACAGTGACTCACAGAATCACCACTGTGGTAACCAACCTGAGATGATTTTGAGAACACTGAAAAAGGTAAATTGCAATTTCTGCAACAGTATGACACTATCAGGGTATAAACGTTCCTGAAGAATCTTGCAGATTTTAGATGCTCTGTAGAAACATTAGTAAGAAAACATTAGCATTACAATGTTACAACACAAAAATTTCCACAAGTGACAATGCACAAATGCAGTTTTCAACGAACTGCACAAGGATTTCAATATTACTGGTTATTACATTTGTTTGAACTATTTCAAAATCAAAATATAATACTTCCACGTTAAAAAAAATACCCTAGGAGTGTTAGAAAGTTCACAAAATAAGCAAAATCATAATGGCTTCAAAAAATACTGAGAGCCCACAGAATATGCTGAGTTGATGGCAAAGAGCAGAATACTCCAAATCTCTGATAACAGAAATAAACCACTTTTCTAGTACTTGTTTTTGATATTTTTCAACAGGTAAGGTTAATACTTGACCCTGACGGACAATGCATTTGCATAAAATTGATCATAAAAGTCAAAATATCACATCAGAGCATCAATTTCACAAAGCCATTTCTCTACTGGTCTATGTCAGGAGTACCAGTAGCTCCACCAGCAAGATACCCTAGTGCTGTTAAGAGCAACCAACTTGTGGGCTCATCCAATATTGTTTAAATGCAGCAACTGCAGTTTAGCAGCCATTTTATTAAGTAAACCATCAGTAAACATTTTTCTGAATCAGTTTCCTCTGCTGCTGGATTATATTTGATCTGAGTAATTGGGCAAAAATGGTCTTGGGCTCAAGATTCCTTCAGAAACCACATTTGTTAAACTGAACAGGTTAACACAATAGCCATAGCATAAGACATCGACAAATTTAAGAAATTTTGTACAGCTATATTTGGATATAAAAAAAAATATATATACAGACACCACAAATAATTATTCCCAAGCTTTCCTTAACATTTAATTCCATAGGCAAAAATTACTGTTGCCCACCAATCAATGGGGGTTCAGTATTCACACCTGCAAGGATTTTAAAACACAGGTATCTTCAAATAATTGTTTCTGTAATAGTCCCAAAGAAACCAATTTAAGTATCAATATATATGACTAAACACATCAATAATCCGGTCCACACAATGTAATCTGACACCAAATATGGCTGGTCTGAACAACATACATTGGAACAAATCTGAAATGAAACAGTAATTAACTTTTAAAAGTTTTGATTGAGCTGTTCATAAATAGAGAGCACTTCTGTCATGGTCAGCACACTTACCAAAATGAGTACATGGAAAACACTCACCTCATTTCTGGCATTACATCTTTGTGTAAATCCATTAGTAAGAGTTTTATTTTATTCTTGTCATGTTCTGCAGTAGACTGAAATATTACTTGCAAAATCTTTTGCATAATCTCCAGAGTTCTGTCTTCAGATGGAGTACAAGTTTCTCTAAATGGTGCATTATTAAAAAATGAATCAATGAAGTCAACTATATGAAGCTCAGTATTGTTTGTACGCAAAGCTTCTTCTATAACATCAAGATCAGCAATTATATGAAGGAGGCTGTTTAGCAAAACTGAATTAGCAGTGTGAGTATTATTCAATTTCTCGCTGCTAAGATGACCATCACCAAACAACACACCAGTGTAGTCTTTCTTAGACTTATTTTGGAATTGCTCCAGAAAGTCAATAATGTCTTTGACAGCCTGCAGTAGGTCATTTGATGAACTTTCATTGGTCATAAGGAGAATTAAATCATTCACTATTTTAGAATAATTTTGATTGTTACACTCACATAGAAGGCTCTTCATAACATCTTGTATATCCTCAAAATTTCTTAATATAGAATCTGCAGATGATGTCTTAAACTGCTGTATTAAAATATCAGGAGCCATTGAAGAGGACTGTCCAGTGGCTAATTTTAGCAATTGAAACTCTTGATCTATCACCCCAAGTAAGTGTTTAACACTAAAATTCACCAATAAATTTTCTATGCCTGCAATTACAGGAAACCAGAAGTTGTCAAAGTTGTCAGACATATTGATGTTCCCACTTAAAGCTGATATTGTCATAAGCATTGAGTGTGCCTGGTTTCCAACAGATGACAGCGTCATTAAAGGCTGAATTGCAGAAAGAAAAGAAAGGACAGCTTTGGTATTCAGAAGTCTAGAAACTTCATTTGTCATATTCTTGACATTAGTAAGAACACCCTTAAGTGACGTTCTTGACTGTCTGTTCCAACTTAGGCCACTGTGAAGATCATCCAGCTGTTCAAGAAGACTTTTGGCCATCTCCATTTCTGCCACTGAAATGCTGCTCAGTGTTTCTATGATTTGTAAGGCCATTTGGCTCTTTGCTGTGGAGGAACAATTGATTGCATGTGCATTATTCACTTTTAGAGGCACAACATAAAGGGATAGCTCATTCCAAAAATCCAGAAGATCTTTGAGAACTGAGCTATTTACATGATGGAGCTCAGAAAACTTCAAAAGAATTGAGTTCCATTCTTTGATCTGATGAAAAAAGCAAGTCAGATTGCGAGTGATATTCATCTGAAAGTCTTCCACAGAGCAAGCAAAACTGGCATCCAGAGTGATGAGTTTAAGGTCCTTAATGACTTCAATGACTGCACTGTAATGAAGAGTAGAATTGCTATGCCCAAAGTCACAAGGATTGACAGTGGTATCACTGTGAGGTGTCGCTGTTGTGAGAGTCCAGCAGAATGCTACAGAAAAACAAACATAGGCCTCTCCAGGTTCATCAGAGATGTCTGCCAATGTCTCCAGTAACATTAGAAGATCTTCTACATGGCTAGAGAACTCCTCATCAGTAAACATTGAAATTTTTTCTTCCTGAATCAGTATGAAAGTATATACTTCAGTTAGTGCTTCTGTAATGTTTCCATGAGCCACTCTTTCTGTAAGGCTGATGACATCAAAGAGGAGGTTGAACACATCTTCTATATTGTAGAGCTCATCTTGTTCAAAAAGCTGTGTTATTTGCCATATGCCAGTCAGGTTCCAATAACAAGAAATGTTCTCAAATGCATCCCACCAGTCTGTTAAAGTACCTAACTCAGAGTTCTCAATAGAAAAAGGTTTGCTATTTTTAAAGAAATTTTCTAAGTTCACCTGGACCTGTTTGAATCTACTTATTAAAAACTCAACATCCATGTTTCTCATGTTTTGCAACAGGGCTACCATATGCTCTAGAAACTCCTTTTCATCTCTTAAGGGAAAGATAGTAAAAGTAGGAGACTTGAAAATTTCAAGTGCCTTCCTTAATAGTTCAATATTCAGACCTGCTGTTTCTATCAGTTTCTGAGGAAATGTTTTGTGCTCACTCTGCAAGTTTGAGTCAAGTTTTCTAATCATATATTGAAAGAACTCCATTAGCAAACTGATATTTTTCCCATGCAAGAAAGATTCAATCTCACTGTCCAAATGAGAGGAGCTGTTTTCTTGGACTTCAAAAGTTTTATTTTTCAGAAGATTTTGAATTTCTGACAGAAGTTCCACTGATAAAAGATGACTGTGGTGAAAGGGATTAAGGAGAATTTTTGAAGTCCTGTTAAAACCATGGTTTGACTGACTAAAATGGGTCTTATCTGACATATACAATGAACTCTCAACTAAATCACTGATAACATTTTGTATTTGCTCTCCAGAATTATTTAAAAGTTTAAAAACAAATTCAAGCACATTGATGTCATCTTTTACATAAAATTTAGGGAGAATAAATTTAAAAGTTTTTGTTATGATATTGTAATAAACACTTTCACAAATCACATCAGAACCACCTAGGGAACATTCAGGGAGTGTCAAATTAAAAAACAAATTAACAAACTCCATCACATTCATTAGCTTAGCATCTGTCTCAGCATTTCCCAGAGATTGCAGGAGAAATAAAATATGTTTTGCATTTTCAAGGTGGGAAGGTGACTTGTATTTTTCAGTGAGATTACTTAATCCATGTATCCATGTGTTACAATCCTCTGCTTCATCCATCATACTATGAAAGTTTAGAAAGGAATTAAGATGAGTTGAAAAATTTGTTTGCAAGTAGCTTATGTCTTTCAGAGTATTGTCCAAAATTAGTTTGGTAATATTCTGGAAAATGTTGATACAAACCACATATTTGTCTCGAGGTACACTTTTTAAAAAATCAGATCTGTCATTTATCTCAGTGAGAATAATTTCAAGTTCCTTTTGTGAGAGTTTGAGAATAGTAGAAAGGGAACTTCCAATGGAAAATACACCAGCACCCTTATCTTCTCCCTCAGATCCTCCTGAGATGAAAGCATCAAGCCAAGAATTAAAAAACTCTTCATTAACAATTTTCAGAATAGATTTCTGCAATTCAGTTATTATGAATCCCATTGTCTCTAAAACACTTTCTAAACTGCTATCTTTAAGCAAGTTTGCAACATCAAATGCATTGTTAATTACACTTTGAAGATTAGCAAGGAAAGCCTCAAAATCTTTGAAGTCATTTAAATCACCATGTTCTTGAAATACAGTTTGTAATAGCTTCATTGCTACTCTTGTATCTTCAACAATAGCCATAGCCGTATTATTGCACAGTTTGTCATGAGTTGCATTTAAAAGGCTTTCAGAGAGATATGCCAAATCATTTCTTAGACAGAGAAAACAGGTTGAATTCAAATTTAAGATTTTTGATGCTTCTTCAAAGATCTCTGTCCATGTTTGAAGCCATGTAAAAGTGCAGTGCAAAGCAGAAGGCACACTTACCTTATCTCCCCAGTTCGTTACATTAGACAGGATGCTGTCCAATGGGAGCAGAAGTAAGTTAAAAACCTCTGCTGAATGTTCTACAGAAGTCATATTTTCCAGATAAAAATCAGTACACCCATTATTTACCAGGCATTCTGGAGACAAATCAAGAAACTCTTCCAAATAACATAGGACAGCTGTTTGGAGCTCTTCATCTATAAATAAATTTTTAAGGCTGCTCAGAGTGTCATAGACAACTTGTATCTCTTTTTTTCCATTCTGTGCAAGAAACTGGGCCTGAAACTCTGTGTAGTTGTAAATTAATAGTAACTTTTCACAGAGAGACTTACTGGTGAGGTTCCAGAGAAGATCAAAAGTTTCAAACAGAAAATCAAAAGCTATTTCCTTATTTTGCAAGTCATGCCACACTTGAAAAGATGACATACTTTTTGAAGTCTCATAAAGAATATTTAACAGAGTGTTATTGGTCTTAATATTTAAAACCAGATCATCATTCTGGTACAGAGAGAAAATTTTTGGAACAAGTGAGGCCACAATAGTACTGTTTAATTTTTGGATATTTCTGAGGAAATCATGCACAACTTCTCTTAATTCTTGTACCTTATACATAAAAGTTACATTTGAGAGAAATAACGAGGAGGTATTACTCACTCCAGGAATTGTGCTTAAAGACACATTGACATGATCACCAGACAATGATTCAACTTCATAGAGATTTCTTTGGAAATGTCCACTTAAATGTTTTAAATGGTTCAAAGCAGTAATATTTAACTCTGGCCAATCAGTCAGGATATTTTTGAGCAACACCATACTTCTATTATAGATTTTATTTTCTGTAATAGAAGATAAAATCCTAGATAAGGTCTCAATTACCTCTTCCCCTTCTACTTGACTCAAGTGAGAAAGCCCAGAATCAAGTTCATGGAACAAAATTTCCACTATATACCACAAAATTTCTGTCTTCTTTTTTGTCCAGAACCTCTGAAGAGGCTGGAAGTTTTTTTGTAGCTCATTATAGAACTCAGAAACTGCAAGTGAGAAATTGGTGGGAGATTCCTCCCCCTCAGCAAAATTTTTTATCCATATAATCGCATTATTCAAGGCATTTTCAATTAGAGACTTGTTTGAAGAAACTGAGAAATCAAACATTATAATTTCTTCTATGACTTTTACAAGATGAAAAAGATGATCCATTTTCTTTTCACCAGAAATCCTTACATTTTCTTCTGTCTTCAAATACTCTTTGAAAGGTGTCAAAATCCTGAAACATTAATTGTAAGTTTTTTCTTGTTAGTTACCTAGCAGGCAGACAAGAATTTGTTAAATATATATTATATAATTTTAGAATCTAGATTTATTTTCTTAATTCAATGAAATTGCAAATAAAATTTAAATAGCAGACTCAGACTAATCACCACAAAATCTGAATTAACACAAGTTGACAAATGCTTTGGTTTTCATAAATGTGCAAAAAACCCCACTGGAAAGTCACAACCTCATTCAAATCAAAGCCTTAATGTAGACAGAAAAGATGAAGAATTGTGCATTTTTCAGTACTTATAATCAAGCTTGTAAGCCGCAAGAGTCAAACACCTTTGAGTATATCACATTTTCAGCTGCTGAAAAGAACAAAGCTTTTATGGTCCACCGACTAACTATTTTACAGACAGCAATGTATCAATAAAATTCATCAAAATCTCTGATTTTCTATGAATTCTAAAGAATTTTTTGTTTTCTCATAATTACTGAAAGCTAATACATTCCAGTTGACTGCCTGATAGCTGAACAGTGCTATTTTAATATCTACAAAAACATGAAATCACAGTGAAAACTGGAATACACCAACTGATGTTTCTACTGTGTCAGTACTATTTATCAAAAGGAAAAACAATTACTAGCTCTGTAAGACAGGTCAAGAGGAGGTACATGGAAAAAAGAGCCTTTGAGTGCAAACACCGCAAGTTGAAAATATCTTCTTCTTGAATATATTTTCTTTCTCTCCAGACACTCCAATCAACAAAGGTAGAGCACAAAAACATTGTGTAAGGCAAACAAAAAGGTAAAACTGCTAAAAAAAATGCTTGTAGTTTCTCACAACTGCAGAAGTACAGCAGTTTCCTTTTATAAATAAGAACCAAATTACAAAACGCTACTAAACTGTTGAACAACTTGACTGCAATCTCTCTCCTACCAGTTGATAATAGATTGTATCTTTCAGATTTATCCTCAGATGTTGATTTGTATAGCATGAGTTATATCTCCTTCAGTTATGGTGTTTGGTATGAAGTAATTACAACCAATGCCAAATTGAGGCCAATATTATAACTCCCGGAAGCAATGCAAGTCATTCAGTGTGAAGTTAGAGCAAGGGAAGTATCAGTTCCTGTGCTCTGCCATAGACCTTTCTTGAGGCCCTCTGTAGAACCCTCCAGATCAGGAAGATTTGAACAGCTTGACAAAACATATAATTCTTAATAAGTACAGGACTTACAGCCATATCTTCATATAAACTGTTTACATGTGCATTAAGTGATAAACCAAACAGAGAACTTAAAACAAAGAAAAATCCAAAAACATGAAAAGAAATCAGAGACTCAGAGTGCCCTAGATGAGATTGCAAACCACATATGTACAGCTAATTCTTCATGTCTAAAATTCTGTTTTCCATAGGCTGTAACTCTTGCTGTAGGCATCTGTTATCCTGCACAACTGAATTTAACTTCTACATGCACTGGACTTGCTATACATGAGAAGTATTACTGAGTCACAGCAACTACTTGTGGGAATTAAACTTTGCAGAACAAGATAAAGAATTCAAGTCCTAGTTCAAAATGCCAATTATCCACAGCTGCTGATTCTTGTGGTCCTGATCATGTAGTTGTCAGTTCCTCTGCTGAACCTGTAAGTAGCTACACTCTGAAGCACAGACTTAATTTCTTTTCCAGAATATGTCAGCATCAGCACAATTATTTGACTGTATACAAGGTTTTGAACTACAAAATCATGAAGCAGACAAAAATCAAAGAATCAATTAAATGCAAAGTGAAAATGAATATTCAGGTTGATCTACTTTTATAATACAGGTTGCAGAAAGATAACTTACCAATCATGAGATGAAACATATCCTTCTGAAAAATAGGGATCTGATTTCTCATTCCATTGCTGCATAAGGGTATTTATCTCTGAAAGAAGATCCCTGGCTTCCCTATCATCTAGAAACTGAGGCATTAAATCAGCCATGATTCTTCTAAATTCCAAAAGGAGATTCTGCGAGAGACTGCTGCTGCTGAGCCATTCCTCAAGTACCTAGTGGATTGAATGCAAAACAGAACACATCGTTTGAGAATCAAAGCTTTCTTATTTAGACAATACACAGAATTTTCATGTCTTTAAAATAATTCACACAATTAACAATGATAGTAAAACTTCTCCCTAATGATCTCTCTAGACTCTGAACTGACTGACTAGACAAAGGGTGATTTTCAATACAGTTTTGACTGACCTCCAAGTTGGCAATGTAACATGCTACATCATTCAGACAACTGACATCCTCTGTGGAGCTGACCTTGTCCAATGACCCAGGAACTGTAAAAAGATAACCTGAGCCTGAAACCAACCAAGAGCTGACATCCAAAGCCTATTACTCAGGCTTCCTTTACCAGACTTCTGCCTACACTTCCAATATGATGGATTATATCAGCCTTAATGTTTTTGGAGTCCAATCACACCAAGAGATGGTGAAGGAACCTGCATGCTCCCAGTTGTGTAGCCCAGAAAAAAGCATACAAAGGCCTGGCCAGACCTACTGACTGTTTTCCTTCCCCTCACGACTACTTTTCTTTTTAATGCCAAGTGAATGTAACAGATTTACTCTAAGAGATATTCTGTTAATCAAGAAAATTCACAGTGGCCAGCAGCTTCAAATTCCCATCATAAGAATGTCAACCCTTGCTAAGAGTTTTAAAATCATGGCTGAAATTATTACTGGATTTTCCTACATAGGAATTAGTGAATTAGTTTTGTCAATCGCTTTAAATTATTACTTCAAGTCATCATACAGCAAGGAAACCTTAGCAAAGATTATATTTTTGAGGAAATACACAGGAAACTCTACACATTTTCTTTAGATGATATTGCAAACACCTCCAGAGCAGCTTGATACTTTCTTTTTAATGAAAGAAAAAACAGTATATTTTACTATAAAAATCAGTGTTAAGACAGCTAGGTGTTTTTCCTTAAGAAACATCTGAATGTTTTACCCTTTTCTCCATGCAACTACACATATGCCATTATAGAGACTGCATGCTACGCAGTTCCGCAGACCAGAATTTTAAGATGCTATACTGGAGGTTTACTTTTACCCTGCTTCAGCCACCATTGCCGAGACAATTGCCAGAGACAGTAAAGGGTAATAATAAAAAAAATTAATTATATATCAGTGGAGGCCTCTAATCAGCTTTCAGTTTTGCTCAACGCTCAGTCTCAGGTGGGACAGTAAATGGGTGTTCCTTCAGACAGGTCTCTTCATCACAGTATATTTCACTACATTCCCTATTAGATTTCAAATCTGAATTTCAGTTAATGAGAAAATCTGATTAAGTGGACACATGATGATAGATTATACTTCCACTGTAATGGTTCTTTATAAGGATTATTTCATTTTATTAGCAAGAAAGTTCATGAAAAAACCATTCCATAGATAACTTGGATTTTTTAACTGAGTTACTGCTGACAACCTACATGCAAAAATTAGGAATTCAAGCTATTTAACATATTAAAGTTACCTGTGCATAGAGTCTTAACTTGCTGACAGCATGAACAAGATACAGTTTGGCCTCCTGCCGTGCAGAATTACAACCCTCTCCATTATTTTCTTTGTTTGCTTCATCTTCTGGCACAGCAGCCAGAGCAGAGCACACAAACTGCTCCAGTGTCTCTCCTGTGGGAATCTGGCAAGGACACAAGGAATTGATGAGTATTTGAAGAGAGCTGCTGAGTGTTATCTCTCCTATCAACTTATCTAGTGAAAATAAGAATAACACATAGCCTCTTCAGTGAGAGCAAAGTCCATTTAATCCAGACTCATATTCCAGGGCACGTACTTCAAAGTACCCCACATGCAGGTTGCTGTGAAAAGTATCAATGGCCCCATTAAGGTGCTCCTACAGCAGGCAGAATGATGAGACCTGTATAGGCAAGGAATTTTCACCTTGTAGCTAAACTAGTGTTGCTACTTCTACAGTAATTTGTAGGCTGGTGCTGAACTAACTTGACTATGACACAGTATCCCTACAGTAGAATAACTATATTGAAACAACTTTACAAGTATAAAAATTACCGATATAAAAAGCACTTAGTACAATGATACATCTCAACTAGTGATTACATGCAGAAGACTAGTTTTAAATTGAGGTTGGTAGGTTTCAAGAGAGTAGCCAAGAGAAAAGAATTTTTTCCTCATAGACTTAATTTTTAAATTCTGTCATGAAAGATTAAATATTCCCAAGGCTATAAATATTATTAAAGCTTACAAAAATAGTTCCACACATTTTAATTTTGTTATTGCCTTTCTGAGACACTTCACATGCTTGTTCCTTTCAACGTTGACCTGAGAATTTATAAAAAGTTTTGCAGAGGTTTTGACACCAAACAAATCAGGGCATTAGGTGCAGAATTGAGTGCTCAAAACACACATTATTGAAGCTTCCATATTTGCTCTCATAGATTTTTTATGATCTTCAATGTGCTAGCACAAGCATAAAATATTGAGGTACTAGCTTAAATAGTTAGCAAGTGAGTAGCCTGGGATTTCACAGTCAACCATAGCTACCAAGCTGCAGTTTAATTCAGTTCAGTTGATCAAACAGACCATCACTGATATTTCATTAAAAGGCCACTCAAAAATTAAGGGTGTTTTATAATTTATCCATTTATTTAAATCTGCTACTTTTACAATGAACTCTTCTGGAATATAACTCTAAACTGTACTGCTCTGCCAAGAACAAATACATTTCACAGAAACACCAACACGTTCTATTAGAAAAACTGTGGACTTAAGAAAGAATTCAAAAGATGTTTCAAACCAGACTGCCACAACAGACCACTCTAGTCTAGAGGATAGGTTAGAAATCCCTCTTGGAGGAAAGAGATTTTCCTCTAAATGTGATACATCACCAGTATATTTGATTAAGCATCACTGAGACAACTCAGTCTGGTACATTCATATCAAGACTGCACAACTGAGAAGAAAGGACTCTTGGTGTGCCTTAATTTACACACAGAAGAGACAGGCATTCTTTGTCCAGCAAACCAGATGAAAAATGCTACCAGACAAGCTAACCCTTGCAGATTCAAGTCACGGATTTGGTTTAAAATCTTAGTGGAGCAATGCTCAGAATTCTTTATGGGACTGGATAATAAACTGAGGACTCTGCCATACACAGTTGTGACTTCAGGGAAACATAAATTCATTAGTGTACACAACTAGACCTATCAGTATCTTCATATGCAGAAATTAGAGCTGAAGTTAATTACATTTCTTTTGATGGGAATGAAGACAGGATATTTAACAATCTTGCAGCTGCTTCACAAATCTAAGCTTCTGTAACACAGAAAATCCCTTCAAGGTACAAATAAAAAAAATATCAAAGAATGCCATTGAAATTTTCAACTGATTTACCTCTGTTAATCGTGCTGTATAACTTAGCAGCTTCTCAATATGAGGACCATCAAAACCAAACCTGGATTCAAGTTCTGCTTTCACAGTGAGAGGATTCCACAAAATATCCCGGAGAGAAAGATTGTATTGAAAACCTGAAAGAAAGGAAACTTCTTGTTTATGTAATTCCTTCTTTTTGTCTGTGTTGTTTCTTGATGGTTCATACTTGTTGAGATCCGTACCGCGTTCTCAGCTTTTTGGGGGGCAGTAGGAAGTGTGTACCTGAACACAAATTTACCTAGGATAAAAATCCATGGTTGCATTAGTGGTAAGGTCAGTTAATGTGATGGCAGTTCAGCAGTTGATATAATGATGGTGAGATGCCCCTGCACAGTGATTGCCAGCAAACTTAGCTGAGTGCCATTCTGAACTTCACAGAGCCATGCAAACATGTGCATGGGCTGGATGTGAATTATTACTGAGAATGAGACCAAGAGGAGAATACCAGAAATTCCTGAGAATTCAAGTTCATCCTCTGTACAAGAGCTCCAGTACATCACCTTTGTACCACTTCAACCTTCATTTTGTCAGGTGAAGTGGGATTTAGACTGCATATTACTCTTAGCTTGACCTTCCATGCCAAGCAGACAGCTGCACCTATATATTGTGTGCTCCAGTTTGCCCATTAAACTTGTTCCTGACCTGTTCTTGAGGAGCTTTCCTGGGGCCAGCCTACCTTCTCCAATTAAACTCATCTTCCATTGTGAGGCAGCAGACGGAGAAATGTAGCACTTCAGCTGAGAGCAGAATTTATGAGAAGAATGAAGCTTAAAGTAAACTAGTCATAATGCTTAACATGCATGTCCAAAACAAAATGCTGTCCTATCAAAAGGAGGAAACTGTACTTTGTATTGATTTAGCCTATCTCCAAAATTCATCACTGAAAGACTATTCCAAACAGTACATATTAGACCAACGTGCTTTATCTGACAGTTGGCAGAGTCTGATAAAACTTTATTATTATTATTAAAAAGCAGATCAGTAAAGAACTGGGTTGGCACTACAGCAATATAGTTAAGTTCGTGGAAAACAGGAGCTTAATAGAAGCTTCAACAATTACTATCATATATTTCCAGCATGCTAATGAAGTACTTCAAAGAAAATCTGAAGCAAATTTCTTACCGTCTAAGTTCCTATCCTGTACTGATGCAGCAGTTAAATTCAGAGCTGTTTTCACCACTTCATAGAAACTTTGGCCCAGTGGCATCATAGCTAAATCCTTCAATGATGCTAAGGTACTGAAAGTGAAAAACAAAACAAAAGTCAAGCTCTCTATACAGCCAAAAAACCTGAAAGGTCTTGCTAGAAAGAGACAACATTCATTATAATTATGTATATGCTATCAAATCGTTCATATATGGGTGGGTTGGTTTTTCTGGTTTGGTTTGCTGGGGTTTTTAATCAGAAAAAAAAGACAGTAGGATGCTAAAGGATGACAGAACAGCACAGTAACTTCTCATTCATGGCATCTTTAGGCCCCTGCTCCCCCACAGGCTAAGGCTGGTGAGGTACATGGCCAGTCTTGCACAGGCACCCAGGTTCAGAGGCCTTTTCTAGCTTTATGACTATGTTATTTGACTACAATGACAATTACCTATCAACTATTAGAACAAACTGCCTACTCTGGCAAATACATTTCTGACTTTTACCTAACAATTACCTTATTTTATGGAAAATTCCTGTAGATATGTCTTGGTCTATGCTTTGATTCTATGTCTTCCTCTGAATCCAACTGTCCTTTACCTAATTCAGAATATAGTCTCTGGGATTTTTTTCCTACTGCTGCATTTCTTGCAAGAGAACAGCTAAAGCTATTTTGATAGCAAGAGGCTGAAGAAAAGAAATTGAGTAATTTTCCTGATATTGACCAAGTGCTACATATATTCAGATCTGAATAGGATCAAAACTATTATTTTCTTATATTCATATGTATATATGCTTTCTTTCAAAGACCCCCAAAGCACATTACAAAGTTCAAAGCCATATTATGTGATGGACTAATTTCAGGCATTGCTAACATGAAGCTGCTTATCAAAGACTGCTGTGGCATCTCTGTTGAGTTTGGCAGAGATTAAAAACACAGTTATAAATGAAATTGTGTGGGTGAAAATTCCTAGCATAGTTTTATAAAAGCCCAGTCTGGTAAAGAGAAGAAAATTTTAGCCTCTTTGCACTGAAGGATGCTTATTTTATTAAGTATTTTATTAAGCCAGAGAGAAGTACACAAATTGCAGTTAAAGTTTTAAGACAGAATACTTTCAATAATATAAAAGTACTTACTTTTGAATTACTTTTAGAAACTGTGTTATGGCAGCTAACTCATCGTCTGTATAAAAGCTGTTCAGTTCAAGATGAGGGAGTGAATGTAGAAGGTTCCAGAAATATGGTTGCTTGTACAGGTTTTCTGCTCTAGAAATAATTTTCTCTGCTTCATTCAAATCCATCTTTATGTGGAAAAAAAAATTAACATGCAACACTTCCATTAAACAGAAAAAAAAAAAAAGCAAGCAGCAGGTGTCTATTATTTCCCTGACCCTCTTGAATTTTAAAGTATTCAAAATATTTTTCTGAAGTGGAAATGTACCTCTAGATTTGGTAATACACCACATTATTTTGGTGGTACTTAGAACCTATGGAAGCTTTGTTTCTTATAGGTCTCTCAGCTCTCATGGAAAAATGGAGCTGGAAGAAAAGCTGAGGGATCTCTTTCTGCTCAGAAGTTTAACCCTTTCCCAAGAAAGGGTTAAACCCTTTAAGATCTCAAGCACAAGGAACTCTTTAGCCCCGCAGAGAATTTCTAAGTTCAGAGGAGGCTGCCCAGGCCATGCCATCCTTGCCTCACAGCTACTTGCAGGGTTTGGGGGGGTCTCAAATAATAATTTATAATAATGGCTCTTTAAAGATGAACTGACTGTGATGATACAACTTCTTTTATAGGACTACACAATAAGGTGCCTATGCAAAACATGATTTATCACACTTGTTTATTATGCAGTCTTTGCTTCTCTAAATTAATGTTTCACTAGGGCTTTTTTGCATTACAGTGACATGAGCATGGTTATATGAACAGAAACTTGTACTCTTTTACTAATAATGATCGGCTACTGTCAACTAAGTATTTTCTTAATGTTGAGAAATACATTCTTTCTATTGTATATTCCACTCCAGAAATGAAATTTCATATTGATATGGCTTATTTCGGTCAATTATCTTTTGAGCAATTGAAAAATGTTACTATAAAAAGGTCATCTAATTTCAAGTTATAAACTGGAAATCTAGATTTCATGAAGTAGCAGTAACAATCAATCAAATATGAAAAAAAATACATCTGACAGATGCACTTTAAAATTGCTCCTAATAAATTGCTTTCAAATAGCTGTGAATTTTAGCTACTAATGACCTAGACTGGTTTAAATAAGTAATCTAGAAACCACTGAACATCTATCAAAGTTATAAGACATGATTTTTTTCCTTCAAATGTATTTTTTTAAAGGCAGTTTAAGTAAACTTGATAGGATACAAATTTTTAACCGCTATAATAAAGATGCCTCAAACCCCAGAACTATAATCTAGAAATAGACTGCCAAAAATACTTACAGTAAGAAAAGTGGTGATGTTATGGAGCCCTGCAAAATTAAATATTTTCCTTTAAAGAAAAGCATTATTATCTTTAGAAGAATCAATTTTATAAGCAATAGCAAGCAGTGCACAAAGGCTATTTCTACAGAAGTAAAGGCCTGTGAAGCAACTAATATTCCAAACATGGGGGTCCATTTGATTTTCTGTGCTTCCCAATACTTCTACTGTAATCACAAAAAGCAATTTAAAAGACATTGCTTACTGTTGACTTTTTAGTGAGGCAAAATCATCATATCAACGCTAGATGAATGTACCAGCTGCCAGATGGCCAGGCACGAAAACTGCCATTTCACCTAAATCATTCTCCTTCAAAACTCAGCCAGAAAGGCAGGGTAATGGCAGATCTTCAATGCCCCCCTGCTACAGCAGCAAGGCTGCTCAGTACTGGTAGAAATGGAACAGGAGACTCAGACCCTGGTATTTCTAGTCTCACTGTTTCTGTGCAAGACTGAAGGTCACCAGGTGTGAGCCACTGTTGTTTTGCATTCCTGTACTCTTCAGTACAACAGAAAAACATGGGGAGGGAGAGCTAAATCTTCATAAACTACTTTTGAATGTATGACACACCAAATAACCTTGTACTCTGACTATAGTCCTTATCTTTTAAGCTTTCCTTTCTGTGTTTTCTTAACTCTCAAGACCCCAAGTGCAAAGTTTTAGAAAGCTAACTTTTTTTCTGATAATTTTGATGGCCACAGTGATATTAATCATAAAAGTGGCTTTTTTTCAGATCAGCTAAAATTTTAGTTGCCTAATTCTAAAAACCAAACTGTTCTTTCACTTGATGGCTATCACTATCTGATAAGAAAAGAAATTAATTTTTAGAAAGATCACAGCTTACCCAAAAGCCTTGAGTTTTCCTCCCATAGCTTTTCTAAGGCCACAGCTTTCTCTGTAGTATTAATAAATTCCTTTGCAAGTTCTTCTATCTCTTCCATGAAGTCTAGATCAGGTCCAGTGGCTCCCTCTGGATCACTTTGGGGACTTGCACTATTTTTTACAGGAAAAAAAAGGGGACAGGTGAAGTAATACACTGAAATCAATTAGCTAAAAAATGTGTATATACTCACAGTAGTACTCTGATCTTTTTTAACAACTATGTATTTTTACAATTTCTATTTAGTTCAATTCATTAGCATGCAAGTTGCAGCACTGAGTCTCAAAACCTCAGGAAAGAGGGCAATGAAAAATTGCTGAAATCACCCATGCCAATTCTGGAAGCAGCCAAGGACAGACACACCCAAAAAGTCTTTAATGTTTCTGAACACACTCAACTGCTCTCCCCTGGTTTATCATGTGTTCAGGTAACAGTTATTTGATGGGAAAGTTTGAGCTTTCCTATTGCATCTAAGGTACAAATTTTTTACAAATACATGGAGCAACCTATAAAAACAGTATTTTATTCTTACTACTCGCTTTTTCCTGATTTTAGCCTGCTGACATATCCCTGGTAAATGTTATCTCTGTTGTCTCTATCACACTGCTATCTGGTGACTACTCAACAGCACAACTTTCTAACAATACTTTTAAATGGAAACAGAAGTCAGAGTTATTTAAACCCCTTTGTATGAGACAAAATTACTTAGACTCTCCTAAAACACCATAAAAAAGGGAATAATTATATTTAGCATGTTCCTAGGCAGTTGAAGTCTGTTTTGTCTTATAGGAGATTCAAATGATCTTAAGAGCTAAATCCTGTCTAGCAAAAACATTGTTATTTTGCATTAGAAACACAATTAGCTGTCACAGAATAACAGAAAGGGTCAGGCTGGAAAGGACCTCAGTTGGTCATCTGGTCCCACCTCCCTGCTCAAGCAGGGTCATCCTAGAGCACACGGCACAGATTTGTGTGCAGATGGTTCTTGAATATCTCCAGTGAGGGAGACTCCACACCATTTCTAGGCAGCCTGTTCCAGTACTCATTCACTCACACAGTAAAGAAGTTCTTCCTCATGTCCAGGTGGAACTTTGTGTGTATGAGTTCTGCCCATTGCCTCTTGTCCTGTACCACTTACAAAAACATAATAAAGAGCTACATTCCTTTCCCGTCAAGCTTATACGCCAATACTTGTTTTCAGCATAGTTTTTTTCTTATTGAAAGAAAAGCCTAATTAGATCAATTTACAAACCAAAGAAAACTATCAGCCACCTCTTTCTCATTCTCTCAATTCTCTTTTTCTCCCTTCCTGATCCTCATTTGTTCAGACACCCACAGAGCTGTCTGCAACTTCAGATTAAGGGAAACAAAGAAATTTAATTTTACAACAATCAAGTTCTTAATTGTTTCAGCACAGCTTATTTTGATCCCAACTTGGCTGACAACCAGCAGGATTTTGGAAAATTCTTTCACCATCCTTCAAATTTCAGTGGGTTAAAGGCAAAACAATTCCTCAACACATATTTTTCCCTTTTAGATGGAGTTTTAAAAAGAAGGTTTCTGTTATTAAGAAGGTGGATTTTAGGGTGATTAGAAGTTGCACTTTAGCTACTGTCTTTGAAAACTATCACATAAATTCCAATATTACTAACACTCCCACTGCCCAAAATTTCAGACAGCTGAGAACGCTTGTGTTTGGCAAAGAACTGGAATACGATCTACATATCGAAAATGTTCCAGCACTCTGCTTTTTTGAGCATGAACAAGAAGCCAGCACTTGACCAGAACAACAAAACCACAGTCAGAACTTTAAATAACCAAAACACAAGCTTAGCTTCTGTGGGATTTTTCAGAGGTTTCAGTTGTTTCGGGGGATGTTTTGAGGGAGTGGTTGTATTAGGTTTTGTTGGGTTTTTTTTCCAATGCTTACTGAACTTAAAATTGACAACTAAGTTCTCCTAACAAGGTCACTTAAATAATAACAAGTATTCAGAGAAGCAGAGCACAAGGGCAGGATTTGAACCCACATTGTTTTCCCTCCAAACTAGTTCCAAGACTTGTATCTCCACCTACAAATGTCCCTGTTTTAGAAACGTTGCAAAAAAACAATGCTCCGGGGAAAAAAGGCCACCTCTCTTATGTAGGAGCACACAGAAGGACCTAATGCTGTCTCCGGGGACTGCTGGTGCTTCCTGGCCTCCCTGATTGCAGCAGGGGACATAGATAGCAGTGATGGGGAAAAATCAGTAACTCACTATCCTCTCCCTCCATCACTGACTCTGCTGCACCTTCGATCTGCAAATCTTGGGTAAATAAAAAAGATTAAAAAAAAAAAAAGCAGGGAAACAACAAAACCGTCCTCTTGGCATCTAATTTTATGAGCTTTAGCCACCTGTTTGATGCATAGAAGAAGCACACAAAAAAACACAGGCTGAATTCACAGCACACTCAGCAGGGCTATCCTTTAACTGCTCCCAGGCTGAAGGACTAGGGATACAAGCTTCTGCCCAGTGACATCCCACAGAGTACATGGGGCAGGGGAAATGGGACCTGGGAAGATACACAGACTAGAAACGTTTAAGAAAACATCTGGCAGCACTTGGAGCATGGTGGCTCTGAAGAGCTACAGGGCTAAGTGCAGGGAAAAGTAAATTGATGGTGAAAGTGGAGAGGGAGCTGAGAAATGTGGCTAGCACAGGTTCTTCCCGTGGGAACATTTTGCTATATTTCATAAACAAGATAAAGTTTGGATGTTTTGCAAACAACTTCTCCGGATTGGGTCAGTTCGGACTTGGCCAATTGGGCCTAGGGGGAGGTCTCGGGCTGACCAATCTGGGGCACCTCTATAAACTCTATATATATGGAATTCAAAACAATAAAGCTCTCTTCTCCTCTCTTTCCTTGTCTGAGAACTTGGGTCAGTCCTCAGCTAGCTGCTCAACAGCGACATCGAAACTCCAGGGGTTGTAGATATTTAGGGTATGGTGAAAGGAGCAAATCCGAGGCATACAGCCCAGCTATTCCAGAAGAGAAGGCACATGTGCAATCTGAAATACCCACAGAAGTGCCACTTTCGCAAGCCTTTCAGCAGGACAAGAGCAGCTGCTTGGACATGCTGTTTGTGAGCTCTGTGAGCTATTAGTCTTATGGGAATTTCCAGGGCAGAAGCCATGTCAGCCAGCTGCCATTCATGACCCTCTTTTGCTGTCATTGCCACAGTCCTTCCTCTGGTTATTCTTGTAGCTGAGCACAGCCTCCTTTGGGAGGGGAAATGGCAACAGGCATGATACTGGATATCAGGCTGAGTTTCATGAAACATTAAATTATTACAGAGGTCTTATTTGCTGAATATTTGTGCTAAGATTAAAGGATTTTATATATTTTCAAAGAGAACCACATTTATCTCCTAATAAGAGTGCTACATGTTACTACCGATCTCTTAATTCACCACAAGTAACACAAAATTGCAGGAAGATGTCACCATCTTGCCAGAAAGGCAAGAAACTACAGTTCCAAGCCAGCTGCAGAGACAGTCAAGGCAAACAATTTTCAGATAATGTGCCAACAAAAATACTTTATTGTTGTACTGCTACTCTTCCAAGAGGCTTCAATGTGTGCTTTCTGGAGCAGAAGGCGACATTAACTCACTTGTGTGTATGTGTGTATGTGTAAAGGAAGTCCAGCAGTAGTTCCAAGGAAATTCCTAGCAGCAGTTTCTAGGAACACTAAAGAGGACAAGCACGGGATAATAAAAAGGACAAAAGGAGGAAGCCAGTAATTTGTAGGAGAGGATGTACATAATTAGAATTGGGGTGTTAGAAGAAAGGTTTGGGGAGTGTATATATAAAATTTCATTATCATCCATGTTAACTCATCCCTTAACTGTACATTTCCACAAATTTAATAAGGACAGAAATCAATCTAAAGACATACATTGGTGCAAGCTTTGACCATGACAAAATGCTGAAAAAGAGCAAAAAGGCTCTATCTCTTTGAGCATGTAAAAGCAATTGTGATTTCCTAAAGCGATGACTCAGAAACATTAATTCTGTCCAATTTACTCAGTTACTCAGGATGACAAAAAGAATGTTTCTGAGTTCATCTGAGACCTTAGCTATGATGTGAAATGCCATTTAAATTGTTTATTTTCATAAGCCTCTCAGCAAACTCATCTCAACCTCACCCCTGTCACCACATAATAATTTCTCTCTAAAATTGCAAAGCCCCAGCTGGCTTCCATTCTGTGCCATATCAGGACAGCCTGGAGACATTAATACCAATACACAAACTGGACAACAACATACTGTGTTTCTCACAGAAAAATCTTTCTCTTCCATGCTGATACAATTATAACCTTACTAAAATGCAATGGACCAAAATATATAAAGAACTGAAAAAAATATTCTTCTTAATTGCATATGAAATGGAGAAAACTTATGTTTAAGTTTCCTTTTCTCCCTAACTCACTGACAATCTATAATCAAGATCCCAAAGATTGCTTCTCTTTCTGTTTTCCATCCATACAGCCCAAGACTACAAAAGCTGGCCTGAACCACATAGAGTCAATACTGCAGTAAGTTGCTGCAGCCATAAGCTGTCTTGCAGAACTAGTTCTTATTTGAAGATACACTTCATTAAAGAAAAAACTAACCCTTTAAGCAATTCTTACACAAATACTATTGCTGATGCTTAGCCTCTCCTTGATTTTATTCTTCCACACCTGCTCTTGTACATGAGCTCCTCTAATGGAGAACCACAAAGGCACAGGTATTGATAAAGCAAAAAGTTTAGAACAGTAAGAAAAAGGGGGCTGGCATGAGCAGGGCTTCTCCAGGAGGGATCCAAGCTAGGAGCTGAGGCAACCCTGGAAGAGTCCATGCCCTCACTGTCGCCCAGGACCCCAGCCAGTAGGCAGACACAGGGGAGTGTTACAGGTTCCAGAGACAGCCCCAACAAGGCAGGGTGAGCCCAGAAGCCCAGTTTGGTGAGAAAGGAGACAGAGCTACCACATGGGTTTGGGTGGCCCATCCAGCAGAACTGCCAGAGAGAGTCCTGGGCCTCTACCACATCTACTGGGTGAGGCTGTTCAGACTCCTACTATTTACAGATAAAAAAAGAGAAGTAAATTAATGTGCTTAGAAATAACATATTAGAGTCTTGCTTTCATGATCTTTGTGGTTCTAAGTCTGAGAATAGCTTATTTTTATTTTAGGAATTGAGAAGTCTAACTAACATAGATCTAGAAGGCTGGACTGCAAGGGCAAATCCCACCATGTCCTGCAAGATTTGCCATGGAACCCAGAGTACAGGGAAATCATGCTTCCATATACATGCATGGAAATATGTGGGTGTAAGGCCATAGAACCCTGGGCTGTGTGGTTTTTATCTTATTTGCATGCTCTCAGTTTTACACTGTCCTCCACTAAGAGGAGGTGGGGAGTGGAGCATTCAGGAAAGAGCAGTGAAAAATGTCCTTTGTCATAGGAGTTCCTGAATGCTTCCTTACTCCTTTGCTCTGAAACATCACTGGGTGTATCAGGCTAGGGAATCACACCAGCGAGCTGCCAGGAAGCAGCTTTTGCAGTGGTTGAAAACGGGAGAAAAGAGCAAAACCACAGAGCTCTTGAGAAATGGATGCTTTCTGAGGCATCAGAGGAGGTGGCAGGTCTTGCTGCAAATCAAAGCTAATGTAGTTGTAGGCTTCATCTGGCTCATCTTCTCACCATATCACAGGCTGTTATTGCCTGAAGGGACAGGGGCACATCTGTGAGGGTATGGCCTGCACCAGGATAACTTCATCCCAGGCTCAGCCCCCCTCATGGTGGGGGCTGCTCACTGACAAATAATTTTTGGTGGCTTATGGATTCCATGAAGGTTAGAAAAGAAGTCATAGAACTACTTTCTCCCAAAGACAGCTACTACATTTCAAACTGATAGCACCAATGTGGAACATATTGTGAAAACAAATGGTTAAGTGCCCATATAAATTATGCACAGTGTCTGATTCACCGTTAATAAACACAGTATTATCGACATTAAAAAATGTTCCTATATCAGACTTATGGTTTGATATAAATCCTTAAAGGGAAGATAATTGGTATTACAGTTCCTGTGCCACCTCATCTCTCCAGTCAACAGGCACTGGATTCAGTTATGTTTTACTGATCAAACTGACAGTCTATATTCCTAAGGCTGTTGGCAGCCAGCATAAGTCAGAGCAGCCCTGAGGTTGATTTAATTTATGCTGATGGACCTGGTGGAACAGACTGACCTCAGAATGAACTTCATCCTACCTTTTTAGCTTCTTCCCTTACCTAAGCTACATGCTGCACAGTGTAGCCTCTTGAGTGTATAAATATGGATACATGCATGCATTTTATTTTTCATTTGAAAAATTGAAAGACACTGAATAACTTCTCCTGTTCTTAACTAGGTCTAACACTGCCTCCAGGAAATTCTATCCTGATTTTCTTATGAGCTGAAATGTAAGTTGGGCGGTTCAGTCAAAACAGTGTAAATAATCATGCAGAGCAGTCAATATAGTTCATAGTTTCTAGAGATTTAACACATTTAGATAGCACCTGAACTAGTAATGTAAATAAAAACTATCCTTTTAGGGAAAAAAAAATTAAAAGGCCAATACTTAATGTAACTTTTCAACTCAGTATTATAGTATTGCTACTGCAAGTAACAGGCTACAGGGTTTGCACTGAGTTGGAAAGACCACAGCAGAGAGGTTTGCCACCTTTGTTTTGCCTGAACTTGTCTTTTTTGATTTTGACTTGGGTTAGCTTTACCTTTTTTTTTTCCTAGCCAGATGACTCAGGCTATTTGCTGTATTTTCACTTGTCATTGCATAATGTCATCATAGTTTCATACAGATAGAAGTAGCAAGTGACCATTCAGTGCAAAATGAGATATTTACAATTAACAAAGCAGTGCAGAAGAACACTGGCCCAGTATAACAGCAGAGGCCTTGAGAGGTGGGGACACAGATGAACTTCACTGGAGCATCATACTGGAGAATCTGGGATGATAAGAGGTAGGGCACAGGCTGGCATGGAGGACCCCATGGCTATAAATAACTCACCAGAGCTCAGTTAAAATTCAGAACTACAGCTAGACAAAGCCAATTTCTAAGTATCAAGAAAAAATAACAGGCAGCTAACATATAAGATACTGTATACATTCAGGTGTACCACAAAAATTTGAATGTCTCCCAGAGATGCAGACCAATGGAAAACAAGCTAAGTACAAAAGCACATTAGCAAACATAAGTGACCCCAAGTGCACCCTTGAGCAGAAAAGAAGCCATCAACAGCACATTCCTCCAGGTAAAGGATTATGGATCGTGACTTGCCATAACCACCCTATCACCACCCATCTGCAACTACTGACATGGCTCAGAGCAGCAGTGGAAAGGTGACCATAACCCCAGGACAAGGACTAGAAACTCAGTGGTCATGTAACAATTTTAACTGCATTATTATTATTATTATTTTAATACTGGTATTTTTGTCTGTAAGTATTTTGTGCAATAACACATCTTGACTAATAGTATCTTAAATTGTTAAGATTTCAATTCGACTAACAAATTCTTGCTTTATGTAGAAAGTGTTTGTTCCATAAACAAGATTTTGCATGGCCTTGTGCTCAGTCAACAATTCTGTACATTACAAATAACTGGAACACACCCTCTAGATCAATAGATAAGTATTACGGCCTATTACTGTGATATTGAAGCTTTCCAACTTGCTGTATGCTGAATTTATTGCTACCAATAAACCTCTAAAATAATAAACCATAAATATTTGCTGCTCTGACACACCTGGCTCAGACCTCTAAGATCTTTTGGCGGATATTTTCTATTTTCTAAGAATAAACATACAGATATGAACACACATATTCTGATCAGCTCACCCTAATTTGACTTTATGGTTACACATTTTGAAAGGTTGTTTATGACTATACTGTTCAGCCAATTTTCATAAGTGTCTTTGCATCTCAATGCTCTTCAACATTTTTGAAGCAGATGAAATTACTACATTTCTTAAAGAAAAATTTCAAATTCAAATAATTTTTTTTTTCTGCATTCTAGGACCCTATGACAAGGCCTTTTTATGGATAACTTTTTCCAATTTCTTTTCTATTCCAGAACTGCTGCTATTCCTTTTTGGCTCTCTTTGGGGTTTAATGTGAAAGTTACTCTTGTTTTGCTTTTCTGTGTTCACTTTTCCCACCATGTATGCTCTCAAACAATTCAAAGTCTAAATCCACATCTAATACACTTTTGATGCTCAGCTTCAGCCTCAGGTAATAAAAGACTTTCTACTGAATGACAAACTTAGGCTTTCACATGGCAGCAGTAAAAGGCAAGAATATGACAAGGTACCTCTACAATTTTACCCCCAGTGTTCTCTAGCCAATAACACAATGAAATGCCTGAGGAAAGCAAAAAAATTTAGGAAGAGGTAGGACTAAGGCTTTACACCTTTTGCATTCATAAGAACACTGAAGGGAACTTCTAGCACAGAGAAACAATGCTCCTATTTTCCCTGTCTACAAGGCAGTAAGAAATTTCACTGTAGAAAAAGATGCACTGTGATAGCAACAGCTCTGTCCAATTAACATAACTCACCTAAAGCGGCTGTGTCTCTGTGTTGTGTAACTGGTATTCCTGCATTTTGAACCAACATTACAGAAAAGGGTCCGCACGAAAGGATAAAGGCCTCGACTTGGTAAATCACGAGCTTCTAAATAACCTAAAACCAAGCAGCAGCAGCAGAATTAGGACCAGCAGCAATACATTACAAACTACCATCACTTTGTGCTCTCTTGTCCTAAAAAGCCTCTTTGTCACCTGCAAGCAATGAAGTTGTATCAATGTCAGGTGTCTCATTTAAAAGAACTCAAGCACCACAGCAAAAGAGTAACCTCTATGTCAGACTGTGACAACAAAGTGCATATGATATTTGAGAGCAATCTTTGAAAAGCTGATTTTCCTGGTAATAACACTATTGCAGTATCATGTGCTTGCTGTCCTCTCTGCCCAAAATCACGTGACCTGGATTAGAATATAGACTTCTTCACAAAATAGCATTTCCTCTTTTCTCACATCCTTTCATAAGATGAAGGAATTCACATTCAGCAATGTGTGAACATACATCAGTCAAGACTGTCTAAACAGCCACTTTTCCATATCTCTGGAATTATCCATATCTCTCCATAAAGTAAATGTATATAGTACAGACTAGATTCTCTTCAGATATTTCACTCTACAGATCTAGAACTGTTTACTGAACTGATTTTTTATGTAACTAAAGCTAGTTTGTACCCACTTTACTGATATTGGTGAATAACAGAATAATAAACTGAATAGATTATAATATCATAAATAATTATTTTCTAAATGAATTTATATTATGACAAGATAAAAGCAAAAAAAAAGCTCCATAAGGTGGAGGAAGTCATAACAAGTTCTGAAGTATTAAAGGAAATGGAAGAATCTAACAAAATATTAATTCCTAATCCCAGGAAGTGGATAGGGCTAAGGTTCATCTTGTCTAATTCTTAAAATTTACTGGAAAATTATCTACCTCTTAACCAGTCATCTAAACTCTATTACTCAATACAAAGGAGTAAGTGCAACTAAAAACCAAGTAATCCACCTTACTCCAAAGTCTATGTCTAAAACTTGTCTGACAAATCAGGCCTTAAACTTTGTATCTCTTTTCTACCTAAATACAGTTTGTTCAGATCCATAGCTGGACCAGATTGAATCCCACTGTAGGACTCTTTCTACTGACTCCACTATATTTAAGTCCCCCCTTTCTAGGATGTCTTTAGTGTTTGCTAAATACTTCTACAAGCAGAGGCAACCAAAACAGAACACAGGTGAAACAAAACATACAGTTTTCCTTGTATTTTGGGGGCTCCTGGAAGCGGATGGCAGTTAAAATCAAGAAAAGCACACATGGCCACAGAATTTCAGTGAGAGAGAGGACCTGAAAAAAGAAATCAAAACATCATTAGGCTATAGAAAATAGGGTTTGAGAACAAATCATTAAAATTCGTATGTCTTTGAATTTAAAATAAAAATATTAAATGTTCTCTCCACAACTACTTAAGGAAAAATAAGATTATTAAAGCAAATTAACAACTGACACTTCTATTTGAAATCCTTATAGCTTTGTGAAATACACTTCTTTCAGAACAGGAAAGTAGTTTTCATTTTGATTTATAATGTCAGGTCAAGACACACAGTCAGGTCAAGACCGTGACTCTGGCAAGGTGATGACAGTGACCTTCAGCTTCCCCATACCTGAGCCTCCTAAGAAGCCACCAGCATTCTGCACCTTTTTGCAATTCCTCATGCTCCCCTGAGCCCTTCCTGGTGGAAGGGCTTATCTCCTTCTCCTTCCCAGGCTTCCTGGCTGCTGCCATTACACTCTCTCTGTCACCTGCAGTCAATGCTCTCCAAAAGCCACCTTCATCACCTCCAGGAGAGGAGATCAAGTGAGACCAAGCTAACAGGCCTGCGACTGCCCACAGCTACACATCTCATACTCCAGTTCCCATTTCCAGGGCCACAATAACAAGGCACACAAGACAGTGTGCCGCAGGACTCACAGATTTTGAGTGTGTCTCCTCTGAGAAGATTGCACGTACACAGTGCCTCTTCACACCTCTGTAGAGAGGACACAAACCCTCAAACAGATTGCACAGAATAAAAAAAAAAAAATCCACAAGGAAAAGCAATTGTCTCAATTGTCAGCAGCAGGAAGGAAGAAGCTGCCATTCCGCCAAGTTTCAAAGGACTTCTAGATTCACTGATAACAGTGCTAGGAAAGTGTGAATAGGGAACTTGGTCTCAGAAACACGGTAGAAGTGACAGCCACACTGAAGATCTCCCATTAGAGGCTGTTAACTCCTCTGAAGTATACTGGGGATTTTGCTTCTAAACTGTCAGAGTGGAACCAAATTCTGTCACAGAAGAAATTCCTAAACTTGAGCATGTCAGAAAAATGCCTAAGAACAGTAATATAATGCTCAAGAACAAAATCCAGTGGCAGAGTCTTCCCTGTGGAGACGGACATCTGTGCAGAACGTAAGACAAGGAGGCAAAGGTTTCCTGAAATTTAGGGAAATTGCCGTATATCTAAACTGATCATACTTGAAACAATACAAGAGCCAACCTAATTAAAGTGAGGATGGTGCTTTCTATCTTTTAGGGATCAGCAAGGACCAGCTGCTCCCCAGGGTGCAGGGATCTGTGCATAACAATGCCACCCAGCAGGGCAGGGGACACATCCCAGGGACCCCAGAAGGGCAGGCCCTGCTGTCACAGCCAGCCTCTACCAGGAGTCCAGATCCTCAGTCAGTGCCACAGCAGGTCAAGCCAAACAGTGGCCAAGCACAGTAGCTGATCTGCAAACTGGTATCCCTCTGGCTTCTCCCAGGCGGAAGTGGAGGGCACAGAAGCCCCATTTCGGCTGGGCCTTGGGCCCCAGTGAGGCTGTTCACAGACATTAAACTTAGCAGAGCCCCAGGGACCTGGCAGCATCCTCCCCTCCTTGGCGTACTCATCCTCATTCCTCCTGTCTAGGGTCGAATGGAGTGCCTAGCTGTGGAGCAGAGCCATTGCTGCAGAGCATCCATGGGCTATCCATGGGGAATGGAGCCAGCTGCAGCAGCTGAGGGAAGGGGCACTGCAGAAGAGACTTGGAGGGATGTCACTAGGCTGCCCAGGAGGGGCTGGGAAGGGTCCAGCTGTCCCTGGGGACACACACCACCACCATCACAGCCAGGGGCTGGGAAAGGTCCCACAAGAAGCTCAGGTGGGCAGTGAGAGAGCAGAGCTCAGGGGGTTTATAGAGGAAGGCCCTGGACAGGCACAGGCTGGGCTCCCTGGTGCCACCTCAGGGCTCAGGGCTGGCCCAGCTGGCAGCCAGCGCACAGCACCAGCCAGCTGCTCCCCGAAGGGCAGGGAGCCAGGCAGGATGCCAGGGCAGCAGGATAGGCCTTCCTCAGCCCAGCAACAACACCTGCTGGGAGCCTGGGCCTCCAGGTGAGCCAGGGCTAGGGCTGAGCCAGGAATCCAGCCTGCAGGGAGGGTCAAACACAGCCCTGCCATCTCTGGCACAGCCCATCGCAGCAGGATGTAGCTTGGACAGAGACTGCCGCTCCTGCTGACAGGAATTTGGGATAAGGACAGAGAAGGCAGCTGCAGAGGCAAAAACAACAGGTTGGAGGATTCAATGAACTACCAGCATGCTGCAGACATTAAGCATGTAAAATTGATCTTAATGAGAAAGTTATGTGTGGTAAATGTGGGAAAGTAATGCTGCTGGATATGGCTTATTTGTGTTCAAATAGGAAAAGTGTCCACAGAAGGTCCAAATAAAGGGCATTTGTGAGATTGCAGGATTGCAGTCCTCATGCAGGTGCTTTGCCCAGGCACTGAGAGGAACTGGGGCCTGGGAGCTCATGACATCCTGGGGAGATGCACTTGAGCAGAATAGGGAGTTTTGGTAACAGGGATTTAAGACACAGCTGACTTTAATTCCTCTAAATTAGGGCATCAGAATTTGGGAATCGCATTTCATCCTTTATCTAGCTGCAAATTTGGATGGTAATGAACATTATTTAAACAATAGTTAAGAAATGCACCAATGGAAAATTAAAGTAGTACATTTGCCTGGTAGTGTGTATCTCCTGAGCTTCCAGAAGCTGTAGTTCTGAAGCAAAAGCTTCTGAAAACAGAAATGAGACTGTGTCTTTGGCACAAGTGCAATTTCAAACTCCAAGAAATCTCCAAACATACAAAATAACCTGTCCCGCCTTTGAACTGTGTTGATAGGAGGTGCTGATGCCAATCTGAATTTCAGTCAAAAGACTTGTTCCTTACAGAACTCTTACATCTGTCACAGCCCCTTTGCCTTTCACTGTGTAATATCAACTAATGCCACATGGCATTCATGACATTTTGTTAGTTCAACAGCCCTCACTTGTCTTCCAGCCCTAATTGTTGATAAATAACCATGAAGAGAAAATTGTCTTATACAGACAGATCTGCATGATATAAAACAGAGCTGAAGCACATCAGATCTTTCAGGAGGTATTTCTCTCTTCACATTCACAGGGGTCTGACCACCTCTGCATAGGTGGATGATCCACACAGATTTCTCCTCCCATAAGTGCAGATGGAGCACCTTTACGCCTCAGTGTTTGCACAACAGCACACAAGGAGGTTTTGCAAGTTCTTCAGGGCAGCTTCTGCCTCTCAACAGGCAGAATTAAGTTTCCTTTGGATCACCCTTGTAATTCCTGGCTTGGAGAAATCTGCATCTCAGTGAGTTCTCTGTTCAGGAAATCTACCAATTAGGCAAACTTAAAACTTGCATGAATTAATATTTTGTCCTTCAGAAATACATGAGGGAAAACTACACAGAACATGAAGAGAAATAGATCCACATGCAAGAAAACTGGAGATACTGAGAAGCCACTTGATGCACACCAATTGAACATACAGAAGTGTTCAGGAACGGACTAAAATATGACCAAGAGCATCCTTCCCCCAAAAGTATATTTTGTATTAAAAGCCATCACTTTCACTAATTTGGAGAAGAAAGTCCTCTCTAAATCACAATTTTATTAAGGTTAAATATTTCTGAAACTGAAAGCTGTGTGTTTATTTAACTGAAATAATCCTATCCAAAGCAGCCAACATGCTTCATTGCAAATACTCAGATCATTACAGACGAGTGAAATCAATGTGAAACTATTAACTGAAGTGACCTTTTTTTCCCCAAAAAATGTTTCTCATTTGAGAAAATTCACTTCCTTCTATCCTAAAAAATCATTTCAATCACAGTATCAAATTTTCAACATTTTAATTTTGACTTCTGTTGAAGTAGCTGCCAGATTCTTCTGCATGCTGGAATTTGAAAGGTTAAATTAGGCTTTGGAAAGCAGATAAGAAAGGAAGTTTAAAAGTTTATACAATTTTAATACACAATACATTCCCTGTATCTAGAGTTTGATCACAGTCATGCAAGCTTTCTTATATTACCTATAAGCACCTGTAATGTGAAGAAAATCGATTTTCCCCCTTGCCACTGCTACTAGCACTGCTAGTATCTAATTTTAATTAAAAGATAAGATGTGGCTCTTCAAAACTTCTGTGAGATTTCTGTCTCATTTGCAAATTAGGGAGCATTTCTGTATTCAGTAATTTCAGAATAAAAAATTGTTGTTCTTTACTTGTGTTTTCAACAATTAGGTGACCAAAGGCAAAACAAGAGCCACTTGCAGCCAGCCTGTCCTTAACAATCTGCAGTGAAAAGGGAGAATCAGTAGGAACACTCTTTCCAGCAGATAGTAAAAGATTTTAAATATTCCTTTTTTAATCATTTCCAAACACTCACCGGTTGCCTCACACGGCAGAGCCAATTTTTCCAAAACAGAGCCTTGAACTGGTGTACAGCATGCCCCATATCTTCTTTTCTTTCCTTCATCCACTTGCAGAGTGGCTTCTCAGGGACTTTCTAACTCAGAATCATCTCACCAAGCAGTCCAAATGTATTTTTAAGAAGCTGATTAATTCCAGCACTAGAGAATAGTGCAAGAGATTTGCCTGCTTCCTGAGAAAAGATGAGATTATGTTTCTGCCTCTTGTTTTCCTTTCATTGAGGAATCTCATCTTTCTGTTTTTCTCCTCAGTGCAATGAACAGTAAGGGGATGGGTTTATATAAATGCCTTCAGGCTGCTTTACTCTGCACTTGTTTTTACTTTTCTGGAATAAAAATTGATGCAAACAATGGAGAAGGGGGAGGGAAAGAATATGTAACACACATTTGTCTTTTTCCAAAGTTTTGTGGCTTTCTCTCACTTCAGTGTTTATGTCAGTTTGTTTGCAGATGCTTATATTCTTGAAAAAAAAAAGGAATAGTAGGAAAATTAATAGGAAAATAACACTGCTTCACCACATAGCCCTAAAAGTATCAGTATGCTTCTGGAACACCCTTATAAGTACACATCTATTACTGTAGTGGTCCCATTGCATCATCATATGACTGTTGAATTTTCTCTTATGGAGGGTGTGTGTTTGACATTTTATTCTCCTTTTCCAGTATACTTTACCTACGCAGAGATTGAATGTTCCAAAAAATAAAAAAACTGTGTCAATTAATTGCCACATGCCACCTGGGATGAAAATCAGTCTTACAGCAGCAGTTCCTTCAGCAAAGAGGTGGAAGGGCAATTCCTTCTGCAGAAGGGGAGCCTGTGCAGACCGGTGGTAGCAGAGCCACTGGGAGACCCAGCAGGAGTCTGTTGGTGCAAAGGATGACCACCCTGCCCACCATGAATGCCACTGTGAGCAGAGACATAAACTTTACACAAGTAAACTTTTTTTTTGTTCTACACAAATGAAATGCCTAAGAATCTGATCCCCAAAAGTTCTCCCTGTGGTCAATAGAGACACATAATCAGCCATTATATAAGGTAATTCAAACCACCTAGAATCTGAGTCATGATTCACACACACATAGGACAGCATGATGCCTGAACAAATATTCTTTACTTCTTAGTATTGCTGAGTAAATTGCATCACTGCACTTTCTGCAAATGTATTCCTATTGAATTAAAGACACACCCTAATATGCACAGCTATTTTTCCCCATTAAAATACCCCAAAATATAAAAACTTTTTTGATACAGAAGACATCAAAGAGGAATCCAACTTCCCTTAGATTTAAGCCACAGCAGCAATTAGAAACCTAATAAGTCTGATACTTCTGCAATGAACAACTGCACATCTCCAGGTCTAATTAGTTGTGCCAATTTCCATGGGATGAGGAGCAGCTAGTGTTGAGTGCCTGAGCTACCCTTTCCCAAGCTTTGGATTTGGGTCACTCAGCAGCAGTTTTGGCCCTTCAGAGCATGTTGTAAATTTAGTTACTCCACCTTCTGGGAAACTGACTGATTAGTCTGTTAAAATCTCTGTATTTGAAATGGTGCAAATTTCAGTTTTAATTTTTACCTTTTCCATGTGTTCAAGGAATGGAATTATAAACAGACTGAGTAGGTGTCATAAATTCATACATTTTACATACTGGTCAAAAGCACCTCCCAGAAAGCAGAAATCACAGATGCAGTCAAGGCAGAATACAACTAGCTAAACACCTTTATTTCTCAAATATGGTGGGATTTTCCTTTCCTCTGAGACTGAAAAATTACTGAAATAATCATTTAGTTCAAATAGAAATGTGAAAGTCCTCAGGACATACTAAGAAACTAAGTAGTTTAGTGTTTACCTGAATGACATTAAGCACATACATACCTCAGAGGCAGGATTAATTAATACCTCACCAAGGAGCTCCACTTCACACTTGGATGGCACTTCTGCTTTTAGTCAAGCAGTGCTAAAATCCCTGCTGTTTCAAAGTATGGAACAGTAATTTTGCTCGCTAGGATCAAAGGTCACATTCTGAGAAAGCAGTGATGCAAATTCTATGCACAGCAGAAGTATGTATTTTTAAACAAATATTTTTCAGAAATTGAAATTGAAATACTGTTAATTGTTATATGTGTCACTTGACACAGCCGTTCTGGAAAATCAGGGAGCAGAATCTACAGAATGTAATTTGTAGGAAATTATAAATTACTCAGCATAATGAATTACACGCAGTTACTTATCAAAGTGACTGATATGGAAGACAGTTCCTGTCTGTAGGTGTGTGAGCTAAAACAGCTCACATGAACCATTTGCCAAATTATTTGGAACAAGCCTTTCTGCAATATCTCTGCTCATCGGACTGTGATGTGTGTAATTTATTATGCTCTATATAATTACATTCTCAAAAATGTGGCATTCTATTTTTAATGCTAAACAGCTTTTCACGGTAACAGGAAACAACTATTTTGTATGCAATTATTGTCCAGTACTAATGAACTACTGACTCCACATTTTACTATTTAAGACACTCAGTAGAGAAACACCTTTCAGCACCAACTTATGCTGACTTCATTTTTCCTCTTACTTATTGTCCTTTCCTATAGAAATTCATTCTTGCCTAGTTTGGTGCCCTCTAGTAGCAGACCTGTTTCTTCTAGAGTGAAATTTAGGAAAGTAAAAGATATCGCATGAGCATTCCACCAAGAACAATCGCTGCAGTGACATTCTGGGAAATTACTTCTAAAAGTAATTTTAGAAGATACAGGTTGTATGAGCTTGATTGTATTATTTGGAATATCATAGAAATATGAGAATTATTAAATCAAACCATCACCCCCCTTGCCCAAACCAAACCATTGGCATAAAATATATGATAATATGAAAATGAAGCACAGAAGCAGGAAAATCAAAGGAGTACTGAATATTTTTGGAAAGACACATCAGATATATTGCTGCCGTACTGGAAGCTCTTTTGAATCCATAGGTTTCATCAGGACAGCACCAAGCAGTATCCTGTGCAAGTACCAGACTTAAAAATCCACATTAATTATATAATTTTTTCCGCTATAAACAACAGGTAGTAGCTATATTAAGTGAATGCTTTCAGGGCTCCTTGACAGAGTGGCTGTAGTCAACAGCAACATCTTGAGTATTGCAGGGTAAATTAGAAAGCTGTGGATTTCATTATGTGCTCCACTCACTCCTTCTGGAATGGAAAATAAACCAGGCTCACAACTGGGTCTTTGAGTAAAGACAAGACAAAGTGACCTGCCCTTTTCTTCTTCTGCTTAGCTATAGCAGTTTTTTCTCTCAGTTTTAACTTAAAACTCTATAATATACAAGTCATCCAAAATTACTGGGGCTGAAAAGGCAGAAAACCTCCTGCCAGCATCCAGCTCTGGTTTTAAAACTTGACTGCTTTATGATATCATACCATCAGCACGCCATGTCTAGCCTACAGTTTTAATACAACATAATTAGAGTAGGCTGGCAAGCACTTTCAAAGAAACATAATTTTATATGTTAAATAGGTTAGAGCCCAGGGGCCAAAAATACTGTTTGGTTTAGACAGGAATGCAGTCAAATCATGTGGGAATATGGCTGGGAATCTGGCAAACTAACCTATTTTCCTATCACCACCCACCACTTCTTTCACAAGGTCTATTGAGTGATCACGAGGCTTTCCTTCTGACATTAATAGGAGTACTACTTGTAAATATCTACATGGCCCAGACCTGGGTTGCAGACAAAGTGCCTGCAGGATGACACCAATTAGTAGCATCTTTCCTGGGAGACGCTCCCTGTTTGCAAAGTTAGGGCATGATGAAAAACGTTAGTTGTGGGCAAGGTCAAATAATAGGGCTGATTAAAATGGAGCTATGTGTTAAACCAGCAAAACAGACTCAATCTCCCAAGGATGCTGGTGGTTTGTTTGAGTTTCTGGGGAGCTCTAGGAAGCTTACTCTTGTAAAATGACAGACTTGATAGTAAATTGAAAATTTTCTCACAGTTACAAGCACAGCGCCAACAAGAAGTGTCTGGAATCACACTACTGTGTCGTGTAAAACCAGCTCTTGTCTGTCTTTTGCTGCTGCTTCATTTTGTTTGTAGCCCAAGCAAAAGCACAGTACCTGTCAGCATCACTCTTTCTTCTATTATTGTACCACAGAGTCTCAGATTTAATGTTTCTCTGTTCAGCGACCTCCTTTCTCTTCAGGCAGAAGACTTTTTGGATTTGTAATTTAATCCATCCTCTGCAGTATAATATTGTAAATAATAATAATATTAAATGGTAATTATTTTAGAAAGCTAAAACATTACTTTTAGTCACTTAAACACTGAGAAACATTCAGGGAAAGCAAACCTCAACATCTTATAGAAAATCTTAATAGTGAAATCAAATCACACTACTGTGCCTTTTTGTATTCAGTTTTGGCATGCAGATCCAATCCCCAAAGCCCAGTTTCCTGCTTTGGTTTCTTTCACCTGTCTTGTCAATGGAAATGAAAAACATCCCTGATTCAACCATATAAACATTTTATTTAGGAATTTATATTGAGATTCAGACTTTTAAAAATCCAGTTCTGTTACACAATGCACTGAAAATCCTTTACGAAGAAGAACGTTAAAATATGTTGCTTACTAAATACATTTATTTTCAAGAAATACTGAAATTATAAAATTATTTTACTTGGTTTTTAAAGGACAGATACAAACATTTGTTGTCAAACCACTCCTGGACATAGGTCATTCGAAAATACTCCTTTTCAGGATTTCCTACACCTTCCATTAAAGAAAGTTCTACTCTGAAATAGATCAAGATGTCAAAAATAAAAATCCACTCATTCAAGTCTCTGAGTTACTACAATTTTTCAGTCTCTTGTAAATGTAAAACCACCACATTATAGCCTGTCTTCATTAAAGTCTCAACCAATTCTTTCCCAAAATGGTAGAAAGAGGCCAGAACACCACGAGTCACTGAACAAACCATTGGTAGAAACTTTTCTCTCCCTTCCTGCTTCCACTCTATTCATATCCTCTAACTTCCTTTTTGCTTTTATCCTTTCTGATCCCTGGATTAAAATGCTTGTATGGTATTTTTCTAGGTACAGAATGGCACAGAGAACCATAGCAGGCCCTTGATTTGAAATGGGTTTCTGGAGTTTGCAGGATTTGTAAACCTACCAGGAGACACTGTACTATGTAATATTGAATACATATGTAATACCATATATGTTTCTAAAAATATCACTACTCCAAATCTTGACTGATGTTCTACAGAAAGAATGTGGATGGCTAATATTAAACCACTGACTTGCATATAAAATCTGTAAATATTGTATAACTCTCTGTAAAACCTACAGGAAAGTAACTTCAGCACCGGATGCACACAACTGACTCATGTCTTTATCTCCCTGTCCAGTTGCAGTCATAAGGAAAAATACAACTGTTCTTATCAGGGTAACATTCTGGCAAGTTTCCTCTAAAGTTAGGAAAGGTATTTTATTGCATGTCAGATGTGACTGTAGGACTGCCTTTGTGTTAGGAATACAGCATCAAAGGATGAGAATCAGCAGAAACAGGAGGACACTTGGTTTCCTTTGAATTCTAATTTTAAGCTTTCATACACCCCTTTACTCCATCTGGTGGGAAGCACAGAAGCAAAATATTTTAGCTGAAAGAAATGTACAGCATCCTAAGGAACAGTGGGAAGGAGGAAGGATATATTGGCAAAAGGTGAATGGCTCACCTTTCAGGGGCTTCTGCCAGGGTCTTGGCTATTGATTTAATACAAAAGTTGCATCACCACATGAATGCATGATCCTTAGCCCCAGCTCAGCCAGGCCACACGACATTTATATTTTAGCATCTAGCACCTAAGAGTTTTCATATTAGTTCTCAAAATAGATGTGCCTACATTATATGACTGAATACAAAAGCTTTCTAGTTTCAATTGACAGCGCACACTGTTAAAATAATTCAAGAAATTCTTTTTAACAAGTTTCCAGATTCTTGCTGTCCTCTCTTTAAAAAGACAAATCACAGCATTTTAGATTCATACCCCCAGGACAACTGTAGTAATATATTTCCCCATAGCTTCACAGAGTCACATTAGGTGTTTATTTTCTAGGTAAAACATTTTTTCTTCTCTTTAGGAACTTCTTATTAAGTATTTCTTATATAACAGCAAACTGTTTCCTCCAGACCCACACTGGTCAATTTGGTATAAGCTTCCCTTCACTCTAGAGTGAAGCATGCACTGAAGTGATCTGCTTTTCATATTCTTGCCACTGTTTCAAGAACAGGACCTTGAAGAGAAAAGGTGTGCTTTGTTGCATGTTTCCCAAAGGACCTCACAGACTTCATGCAATGCCTAGGCGAGCAGTAGGCATAGTTAATTTTTTATTATTATTATTTAAATAAGAGAGAAACAGTCAAAAAAAAAAAAAAAGTGGAGCTATTCCCACCTCCCTCCTTCCCTTAACTTTAGGGAAAAAAAGATTTTCTCAGAAAACTTACATTCACTGTATATCCTGAGCACAAATGAGAAAATTTGGGTTTAAAAGAAGACTAAATTTCTAAAAGTTACTAATATGTTCCCCAGATGAAAAATTCATCAAAATTTAAGGAGACTGATCTTCATTGCCAGTTTTCTGTTCATGAGTCACCTTTCCTTTTTTAATGTTTCCATCACATTGCTTCCAGTCTCTGTCACTTGGTGACTGTGCCTACTACTAATACCACTCTCCTATAGTTCTAACACTTGTGCTTGTTAACAGCATTGCAGACTACAAATCCTCACAAAGAAAATCTCATTTTGCTGGGTCAGTGACAGCTGTTCCGAGAGCTTATTCAGACCTCTTGACCTGTGACCCCTGCTAGGACTGGACCCTCCCCCACTGTAGTAGAAAGAAGGAAAAGGGAAAAAAAAGAAAAAGGAATAAACACATTTTCTTTAACCGACCACATATTTACATTCGAACCACAGCAGAAAAGCAACAATGAGCATGACTTTAAAAAAATCCCAAACGCTTAGGCTTATGTTAGTGGAAAAAACTGCAATTGCAAAAGGGGTTTTGATGGCATGTACCATTAAAAGGTATTCTCCAGTTCTTCAGAAGATCTGGAAACCATTGCAACAGTGAGTGTTACATCCTGAGGATTGAGACGAATACCAATGAAAAAAAAAGACACAAAGTAAAAGGAAGGCAAAAAAAAAAAAGGGCTACCATAATAGAGGCTGTGAACATGCTATGCATCTCCTGAATGCCTTTGGTTCCTCTTCATAAGTGGGAGCCTTGCTTCAGCAAAAAATTGCTAGTATTTCAATGCAAAATTATTTAATGCATAAATATTTCCTGAGTATTGATTCTATTCTTTAGTTAAAATATTGTTGGATCAATAGCTAGGAAGTACAGATATTCAACAGCTCAGTGTCAAGTCCTTAATGCTTAGAAAATTCAGTCCCACACTTTGCAATTTCATGAAATTTTAATATATGAAAATAGTATTGTTTATTTGTCAAATTCTGAAAAAAAATAAACTGCCTTCACTTTTAAGTTTTCTTTAGAAGTGAAGCAACAAAGATAATTATAACTTACATAATTTTTTATAACAACAAGTAAATTATTAGTAATTTGCTGGTATGCACGTACTTGGCAATAAAGTTTGATCTTCTTTCTAGTTTTGCTTTTACAGCAGGGATAAATAAAGTTTTTTCATGTATTATCACAGGCTTGTTCTTCCCAACAGATCCACTTTACAATTCATAGAAAAGTGAGTTTTATATCCAGTAATGCATAACTAAGCAGAACTTAACTGAAATCCATTCAGCACATTCAGTTCCCAAAGAACAGTGACATAAATGATTAACTTCCACAGACACACGGAATGCTGTAAGTTATTGTGAGCCAAAAGACCTGTAATGCACAGAAGTCATAACGATGACAGAATCGGTACAAAGGCCTTCTCCTCTAAAACAAAGATGGATATTTCATACTTTCCCAAGACTTTTCTTAATGAAATATCCCACTAACTTCTGCGGCCTCTGCTGGTACTCCACAAGGACATCATGTGGGCTGCTGATTTGATCCCCTTCAAGCCGATTCAGAAGAGTGACACACACTACAGCAGCTAGAAGTTGAAAGACAGCATTAGTTAGGAATGACACTCCTGCATTTTACAGTCCAAAAGCATAAACATTTGAATGAACAGCTAAAAGATCTGAATTATGAGAGAAAACAACCCACAAAAAAGGGTGTACAGTATCATATAAGACGCTAGGGGACTAGCATGCTGTGGATAAGTTACAAATAGTTTAAGAGAACTGATTGCTACACTAATAAAGCCAGAGATCTCAGGCAGCTGCAGATACTTGTATCATGATTGTTATGTTTTCCTTGATAAGAAGTATATTTCACAAGTACCCAGGACCTGACTGATAAGAAGTGACCTGACACACTCTTCTAGCAGAGGTAGTTACAGTCCTCCACTGAGTGCCTGTGCTGTAGGTGCCATCCCTCAGGAAGCAGCAGCTAAGCTGCCTCCACATTCATGAACAGGGGATGCTTGCAAGTGCATGAGGACCCCATGGATCATCTCAGGTTCGTCTGCTGCCTAAGAGCCCCAGTCAGAGCCCCAAAGGCAAAATCCCTCCTTTCACTCAAGTTGAGCTCTATCACTCAACCCTATAACTCTGCTCTGTCTGGAGTTTCTGCCAGTGGCAATTTGCAGCGCACAAGGAGTAAATACACATTACAGAGCTACAAAGCAGAGACAGAAAAAGGCCTACTGAATTGCTCAGGGATAGTACTGGTTGGGTTTTTAATCCCTTTCAAGCCAGTAAGAACTGAGGATACTTGATATAACTATTGGCCTTTTTGCTTCTATTTCTTCATTTTGTCCTCCTTGAGCTTAAGGGAGTTTGAGAAACATCAGCGTTTTAAATTGGCATATTTCTTGCTAAGGAAAGTGAAAGAAGACAGTCAATATGGTAAGAAAAAAGACACTGTATTATATTATTTGTAATTGCTCTTTTTTACTTAGCCTGTGTAAAAAAAATTTTCAAACTCATTTTATGATTTGGAATGGTTTATTCATGATACTACTAAAAATCCTCAACTGTTTAAGAATCAAAGTTCTAAGTCTATAGAAAATAATTCTATTTTCCATTTGATATGAAAATAAGTACTTGTTTTCTGTAAACTTCAAAAGCTAGCTGGAGAAAACTAATGAATGCCATAGGGTAATTAGGTACTTTAATGATTTACATGGTTGCCATAGGCTGGAATAGCAAATGACAGAAGTAAACTGTAAAAACTGTGTGAGGAAGTTTGATAAGTTGTGGCACAAATGAAAAAATTGCAGCAACAAAATTATGAGCACAAATATTTATATATATATATATATATATATATATGCAGAAGGTATGCTAACATTCATTTGCAGTTTTTAGCCACAAACCCTGTTCAATGCAGAAAATTTCCTATAGCTTAGATAAAGTGACTAAGTTAGTTTACCCTTGACACCGCTGAGATTACACATTGCAGCAAATACAGAAGACTCCATCTCAATGTTTCTGACACCGGAATCATAAGCATTCTTCAAATACTGCAGCTTTTCTTCTTCATTATATAAGCAGATTGCACCATCCAACCTGCCTTGTCCTAGAAAGTAATATTGTGGAAGATTTCAAAGTGATGAAGCCACAGAGCAAATTCAGTTTTGAAAACACCCAGTTATTACAGTTTCCTCCATACAGTGTCCAGTTTTTACTACTACTTTTTATTTCTGTGCACAAGATGGATAGGACAAAGGGATTCTTAGCTATTGTTAGAGATTCTACATATTACTTGTATTTTTTATAATGTGAATTGTGGTAATTTAATTGGTCTTCTTCAGCTTCAATTCTCAGATTCATAAATGGAAAAATGTACATAGTAGATTCCCACATGTACAGCAAGCATCAAAACTCCACAAGAAATTTTAAGTTGCATGGAAGTGCTGCATTTTTACTCTGTTTACTGTCTAAAAAACCTACCAGGCTTGAAAATGCTTTCCTGTTTCTACCTTAAAATATGAACATTTTATTACTTGCAGAGTTTCTAAAGTAAGAAGTCTCTCAAGCTAACTAGCTATTACCATAAATTTTTGAGAAAATTTTTTATTCAAATTATTCAAAAGTAATACGTACAAAAAAGACAGCACCTGGTTATGTACAGTAAAGTTAAATTACACTGTATTTTAATCAATATCTTTTTCAGTTTTGGAGATGTACTCCTAAACTATTGCCCTTGATCCTATTCTCAGCTTTTGCTGTATGAGTTGAAAATATCCCTGACACTTTTTTTTGTGTTGCTTGCATCTAAACCAGTCACAAATGATTCTCACTCCTCTAATTCCCTAGGATGCTTCAGTAAATCACATAGATTTTGTGACAAATATACCAGACAGATACATGAGAAGTGTATAGTAGACTATATGTACTTCAGAGGATCTATTCAAGTTGGGGAGAAATCTCCACGAAATTAAAAGTTCAATACAGCAAATTGCTAAATACAATGCTTGATTTTATGTAGGTGAAAAATACTTTAATTGTGATTGGCAAGGCAAGCCAGAGTAGAGAATGTATTCTGTTAGTGAACTTGAAGTTTAATGTTAATATATTATTCAACATTTATCTGTTACTGTTTACCAATAGTCTGCTGCTTGTCTGTCACCAGCCTTACCTTCATAAAAATCCAAAGTGCACATGGTGTTTCCAATGACTGTATTGAACTGACCAATTTCTTTACTGCACTGCATCAGTTCCTTAGCCAGCTGTTCATCCAAGTTAGTGCTGCGAATTACTGTCTTTCCCAGAACAACCTGTTCCAACTGAGGTTTGAAGGTGGCATCTACAGACTGCCTAGTTATAACCACTGAGCCTGGCTCCAGACCTGCAGCAAAACGAAATAGATGTAGCTCCACAATGCAGTTAACTATTTGTTTCCAGACACATAAAACATACATCTTGACCCAGCCCTGCTTCTTTTAGAGGTGGCAATTTTGCCTCTCAATTCACCAAAACAATTTTTTTCCACACCTAGCTGCTTCAGTTTTTTATTACAAATAATTTCTGAAATTTTTTTTCACCTTTTTCTTATATCCTATTTTCATAGAGAACAGGGATGCCCTTCCTCTCCCATTGTCAGATCTCTAAGTGCATTTTCCCTATGCAAAAGCAGATGTTGCCTTTACTTTCGAAATTATGGAAGTAAAAGGATATATCTCCTGTGGCAAACTGTTCTGCCCATTAATCTCTTAACATGCAGAGAGATGCTTTACTCTCCTGCAAAGATACTTTGGTTTGCAGAATGAAAGACAGAAATCAAGAAGGGAAATACCTATTCCACCAGAGGTACCAATGCGAATGATGGTTATGTCAGAACACTTGGCATGATACAACAGTTTGATCAGCTCGTGCAACATGATTGAAATAGAAGGAATGCCCATACCATGCTGAAAAGAAAGCATAAATTCATATTCCACATTAACATAGGCAACACAAAATATATATGGAAGAAAAAGCTGGACGTTATCTCTTTCCTGATACTGTTTTCCTAAATGCCACCTAACTCACTCCCACAAAACTTCGAACCTCTGGGCCTACAGAAAGATACTGCAAGTGCCTACAAATAGACTCCCACTAGCTTTGGTAGAGTGTGGATGAAATACAGTATTTCTAAAAATCATCAATTAAAGAACATTTACATTCTCAAAAGTATAAAGGGTGTCCTTTCCCAATAGTTGACTAATGCACTTCATCATGGAGCATTTCCTAAACACAAGAGAAACCTCACTCTGATTTTTCACCAACCTGAAGTGCTAGTGAATAGTTAAGCTATTTTTTTATCAAAACACGGACATTGTGGTTTAGTCTCAACATTCAGGAAATACAAGTCCACATTAGCTTGCCCAATATTATGATAATTAAAGCTCAAAAGAAAGGGTGCAAAATAATACTACAGTTTTGCAATCGCAATTCAAGCACGTAATTCTATCTACAAATTAAAGCTACGAATTTCTTTAAAATGCATACATGAGTTGGCAGCACCAGTCCCATGGAATGCTTCTCTTAAGCACATCTGACAGTGCCATTGCAGACACATAGCTCTGGGTTTGTTACAGCCCTTTTATCCAATACCCTACATGCACCAAGTGACCTTTTTCCCCCATTATTCAGGGTACAGAAAAGGGATGAGGCAACAGTAACTCGGCTCAAAAATCTGTGAGGCCCTTCCTGCAACACCTCAGTGGTACACTGAGGAAAAAGGATGCAAGAAGGAACGAAGGTCTTGGAGACTTTTCCTCTTACAAAAAAGGGCTAAAAAGGAATCCTTAATTATCTGAATGCACTATTTTGAGCAGCCTGATTCAGTCTATGAAGTATTTAAAAGAAACCTGCATTCAAATTTTCTACTTTGAACAGCATCAAACAGAACTGTGTCCAGTGTCAGATTACGGGAAGTACTTACACTGACGGACAAAACCGGCCCCACTTTGTACATTGCGTAGCGGTCAGTGCCTGCGCAGATGTTGGGGTAGTCACAACCAGGGCTCCCGAGCCCCAGCTCCTCTGCTATGTAGGCAATAAAAGTTTTCATCCGGGAAGGACTTCCTCCAACACACACAAACTGGGAAAAAGTTTGAAAAGAGACAGTCAAAACCAATTATCCCCATCTTCGTTGGATACTGAAAGTGACAAGAACCCACAAAATTTTTCCCCCTTTGCATGCACTCCTCAGTTGCTTGAAGGCTGACACATTTAGTCTTATTCTGAAGACAGCTATGCTTTCACCTTCTGCAGAAAAGCTCAGGCTTGCTGAGCGAAGCAAAGCATCTTACCTTCACATCCCCAAACAATGTCGGAAAATCGTGGGTACCAGTCCCAAGAGCAAAATGGTACAGGATGTCTTCTTTCATTTTCTCCAGGTGAGGGTTGCAGAGATGAATAAAATTCTCTCTGCCAAGACAGCAGCATTGTGAAACATATAGAATATATACAAACCCCTAGATTGAACAGATAACAATTCTTCAAAGTCAAGAAGTCAAAAGCTGAGAAATGCCACACATACGTATGCCTGCACTAACTTATTTTGGTTCCTTGAACATTGTGTTAAAGAAATGCTAGCTTTCATAACTGCTTTATGTCTTGTAAAATATCACATATGACATTTCACATTGCATTCATTTCACAGAATGAAATTGCTGAAAAAAAGCCCAGGTGTTAGGATGCATTTGCAACAGTGTACCTTCATCTTAATATTAAATCTGTGAACCAGAGTGGGTCTTCATGGTGAGCAAAACAATGCAAGCAGGACCAGGGAATTTTCAATAGACCGCCTTACTACAAAGGCAAAACCTGACCTCTGTTTTGACTGAAAGTCCACCAGCCACCCAAGAAAGATGGGGTGATTTGGGCTTTTTAGACAAGCACAAACTAGATTTCTGGCAATTTGTCTTACTCTGTCATTCAGACAGGGAAAAAAAATAACCCTATGGCATGAAACTGATAACAAGGGTACAGGGTATCTGAAATAGAGAAGTGAAAATCTGAAGCAAGGAGAAAACCACAGAAGTGAAAAGAAAAACCAAGAAAAAGGAAAAAGAGAGGAAGAGGTAAAGAGAATTCACTTCTTCCTAAGTGCTTCTTGTAAGGAAGTGATACATCTTAAAAGAAAAATAAAAATTAATCTGTCTGAAGAGACAGGAAATGACAGGGCAAGGAGGGAAACCTGAACTACTTGGCCTGTGGGATCACCTTCACGGAAAATTCAATAGTGGACTAACTAAACAAGCTGAATAATTCATGAAATGTCTGCCTTCTGTGCTTGATGTTTTAAGTTCAATTGAAACAGGTAGGAAAGACTATCAATAAGCACAAGCTCAAGCAGAACACTGGCCAGTACTTCAAAGTAATTTTTGAGAGATAGAATCAAGCAGTAAATACCTTCCAGACACAAGAAGATGACTTAACAGCTTAATGAAGGCTCACTAAAGGCACAGCATGACTCAGCAAATTCAAACTGCTTTGTCAGAAGAGACAAACAAAAGAGCTCACCTGGACTTTATGCAAAAATCATTATTACAGCTCAGGAACAACTCCAAAGCCTAAACAGAGGTGTTTAGCACTGTTTTAGATGGTTTAGGTTATCTTGTCTGCCTCCTAATGCCTCTCCAGAAAGACAGTGCTTTCCCATAGGTCCTACGCCTTACCTGCCAGTCCTGTGCAGGATGAAGGAAGCCTACAGTGGCCAAGATGCCCATGCTGAGATCACTGAACTGTTCCTCAGAAAGCAAAAAGTTACAACCCAAATATTCTGTATATAGCAATTGCTTCTGTTCTTGATGGTCTCTCTCCAACATCACTGCCTATCCAGTAACTGCTGCACAATCAAGGAAAGAGGTGTCATCCCAACCCACCCTCTCTGTCCCTCCCCACCACAGACAACTACCTTCATCAACTGAAGGAGCTGCCCACCCAGGCAGCTGGTCTGTTCACCCCTTCAGTAGGACTTCCCTTCTGTCTGCCACCGGCCCCATTTGCCTCTCTTCATACAAAGCCTGCTTGTGGTGGAACCAAAGGCTTTGGGTGCCTTTGTTCTTCCTTCCAAGAGGCCTGTTTGACTCCAGGAGAACTAAAGAGTAGGTTTGTGGCCCGTCAAGAAGGCGTAGACAACCTAGGAGTTCACCAGCTTTATTAGTAGAATTTCCAGGCTGCCAGTCCCAGTTTTGTGGGACTCTCTAACCAGGTCACTCACTAATGCAGATAAAATATCTGGCTGTGCTGATGTCCATTGGAATGGCTTTTACATACAAATAGGATAGGATATGATTTGAAATCATTTCACAGTCTCTTCTCAGGCAAGCAAAAAAACTTATTTCCTTCTCTATGAGAACACCAGCAATAAAAGCTTCTCTCCAGGAAATAAATCAGGAAAAGGCGAGGTCTCTACTAAAAGTGCAAGGAAGTTCATGTGGTATGTGCCAACACCACTGTCCTCATGCCCGGCCAAAACACAGCCTCCTTCCTCATCAGTGGCTATATTCCACCCTTTTCATCTCACACCCCACCAACAGCACTCTCCAACCCACTGCCTCACTACAGTGAGGGGCCGTTATGAACTTGTACAGCTTATCTGCACATCTGATCCTACACTTGGACCCTAGGGTAAAACGAGCAATAAAAACTAGCATATTGTTATGTGTACATAGGACCAATGCCATGGATTTACAGTAGAGGCAAAGTTTGCTTGATAAAAATCTTTGGCATGCAAAGCTAAGGAGCAGAAAAATTATTTCCCTCGAGCTGTTGTAAAGCACCTACAACTTCTGAGGGTTTAAGTAAAATACAAATCTTAAGACTAAGGAGGCATGTAGCAGGTTTAAGTAAAATAAGCTTAAAGTAAGGATTGGAGAAACACACTGAAACATTTGTTAGAACTCTTGAAGCAGCAACCAAAGTTGACAATTCAGCAGCTCATTGGATTAAAATAAATTAATAAATATAAACAACAGTCAGCTTCAAAAAATTCACTGTTAAGAGAAGTTAAAATTGCTAGCCAGCAAAATCCTCTGTGTAGGTGTGGTAAAAGCAATAAAGCATCCATTTGTCAGAAGAGCTCCTATTGCACACTTGGCATTATTATCGTAAACTTTATCTTAAACTAAATGAGTGTGTAATGAGTTTGGGGAAGAAGTTTAAGTGTTAACTTGGACAAAATAATTAATTTCTTAATCTTACTTTGAAGCTTGTCCATCATCAGTTTTCTTCTCATTTGAGGAACCAGGAGCCATGTATGTTTTACACCTAGAATTATATTTAAAAATAAATTAATTACAAGTGCATCAGAATAGTCTCATCTATAAAGCTGGAAGCATTAACAGAGAGAGAAACCTTCTTTATTGATGATAACTATCATGGATAATAAATTCCTCATATAATCCAGCCACACTATAGCTTTTATAACCAGAGCAAAAGGAGCAAAATGAGGATCTACAATTTTTATGGCTGAACATCATCACTTTCAAAGCCCTTAAGCTTAAATTAATCCCCTGCTATTGCAACCCCCACCTCACCACTACCTCTGCTCTGCGGTTTGAACAGCCGCAGGTTCACGGGCCACAGAGTCATTGCTAACTAACTCACCCTCTTCCCTCCCACATCAACAGTGACCGAATCAGCTTCAGCCCCCTTTCACCTCTGGCTCCAGAACGTCTCCAAAGCTCAGTTCTAGCTGTCAGACGCCTGAAACTCGATTCCAGGAAGCATCTTACTCATAATATCCTCCTCATTAAACTCCTCCTACTGACCTTAAGAGCATTTCTTTCTGCCACAGCATAAAGCAAGGAACACGAAACTAAAACATGACTCCAAAAAGCCACAGCTCTCCAGTTATCATCTACCCTCAATACCTTTTTCCTGATCCATTACCCTAACCTATAACCAAAACCTTCTCCTTTCTGCATTCTTCTTTACATTTAAACAGGCAAATGTATCACTAAGGCTTTCTTGCTGATCCAAGGACAGAATTATAATTATAGAATGATTAATTTGTTATTATTTTCAGAAGTGACTAAGGCAACATGCCGAAGTTGGTACTTTCTGGGAATGCCCTTATGGGAAGCATTGAATCACAAAGTTTTGCTCTACCCTCCCTTAAGAAGGGCCTGACAGCACAGAGATTATATTATAACAGAGACAGGACTGTAATCCTTAAAAACCCCAGGATTACATCACAAGGAAACGTAAAGAAATCAGTCTTGCAACAAAATTACATCATATGTAAATTTTTAAAGAAGTGAAGAACCAAACAACATAAACAAGAGGCCTGCCTTTTAAAAGCCACTGAAAAGTGGAAATGTATTAAAATTTATAAGGACGATTAGTTTTCTTCATTTAACAAACATTAACCTTTATTAAATAGGTTATCAAACTTCACAGGTACTAGATATACTAAGTGTATACAACCATCTACGCTCAAGGAGGTGAAGTATAAAAGTTGCATTAATAATCAACTACACTTCCTTATGGTGATATGAAGCACAGTCAGCTACTACTGATTATTGCCATTACACCACATACATTTCAAGAAAAATGCATCATTTCTTCCTACAGCGCCACAAGTCCTGATAAAGAGGAGTTGAAAGTTAAGAAGAAAAAACAGCAAAGTGATTTTTACATAACAAAAGGAAAAATTGCTGCAAACAAACCAAGGACATTCATTCAGCTGTTGTTCGCAGCATTTTTTTGTGATTTTCAAGTGTTCTTGGTTCTGTGATCCTCTAAGTAATCACAGATTATATACTTAAAAAAACTGAGAACAAAGTTCTGGCAGTCCAAAGGTCCAGCATACCCCCTCCAGGAGCACCCCGCTGGAGGTGTCTTGGCAGGAACTGAAGGAAGGAGCAAGCATAAAGTAGCTTTCCCATGGCAGACCCTGATAACAATCAGGCAGTAGGTGACAAGCAACCAGTTAATGTAAAGCCACAAAGCTCTCACACTGTCTAAGCAAACCGAAATTTTTATAGACACGTCAAAAGTTTCTGTAATCTTCCTCAGTCGAAGTTAAAACTGACCTTCAACAATAATGTACTCCCAGAAGGACCCCAATCAAGAAAAGGCAGAGTCTGCTTTAACATTTGTGTATACCATAGAATGGTTTGGGTTGGAAGAGACCCTAAAGATCACCTAGTTAAAACCCTCTGCCATGGGCTGGAACACCTTCCACTAGACCAGATTGCTCAGAGCTCCATCCAGCCTGTCCTTTAACACTGCCAGGGATGAGGCATCCACAAGTTCTCTGGGCAACCTGTTTCAGTGTCTCGCCATCCTCATACAGAAGAATTTCTTCCTAGTATCTCATCTAAACCTCTAAGTGCTCAGATTGATGCTTTAATACCATGCAGAATCCACTATAATTGCCATCTCTCATTTCCCCCCGCCAGCCAGCATTTTTGAAGGAAGTCCACAGTCAACGCTTTCTGCAGGGAAAAGCTCTTGGTCGGTGTTCATCCATCATCACGAAAAGCTGAAGTCGCTGCAAAAATGATTTTACCCTGCTGGTGCCCGCGCTGCTGGCGGAGCGCTCCCCCGGCCCCGCAGACAGAACGAGCGGCACTGTCCGCCCGGACACCACGGAGCGCTCGACCGGACCGACACCCGCGCCCGCCGCCCCCCTGTCCCTACCCACTCTCCGCCGCCATCCCCCGCGGGGGTCCCGGCGACCGGGGGTGGGAAACACGGCGGGCACCCACCACCCGCACGGGAGCTGAGCGCGGGCTGCCGGGGCGACAGGCGGGACGCGGCTCTCACCGGGGGCAGCGGGATCCGCCGCTGGGAAAGGAGGAGAGCCGCTCGCTGTTCCCGGGCGGGCTGCGGGACTCCCGGCCGAGCCACCTCCCGCCAGCAACGACACCGCCCCGCCCCGGGCCCGGTTAACCCCCTGCGCGCCGGGGAGGCTGCGGGCAGCGCCGTGTTCCGGGGCAGGCACAGGGCGCGGCTGTGGCAATGCTGCTGATGTCGCTGTCGCTGTCGCTGCCGGTGCGGAGCGGCAGCGAGGCAGGCGGCGTGCGGGCAGCGCGGGGCTCCGGGCGCTCGGCGGGAGAGCTGCTGCCAGGGCTCGGGCGCTCGGGAGCACCTTTTCCTAGGGATGCAGATACACACGCAGGTGTCGGCACGCCGAGGATGGCGGAGTCGAGTCGGGCTGTGAGGGCGTCTCTGCCCGTGTCTGCCCCGCGTGTGTCGGAACGCTCACACCCTGTGCCCGCTGCCATGGCCGTGTGGGCACGGCAAAGGCGGTGAGAAAAGAGCAGAGATGCCTTCGGCTGCTAGAAGCGTAAATTTAACATTGTCCATACAGTCACTGAAGACACCAAACCTGCATTACAATTTTGAAAATAATTTTTCGCACCAGAACCACACTGTAGTTTGTCCTAGTAGGGAATATTTGGGAGACAGAGCGACTACAACCTTCTTGGTAGAGAACCTTCCGTGTCTCAGGATGGTGAACACATTGGGCACGAGCCATTGCTGAGATGTATTTATTACAAAATCATGTATTCGGCATTTAGAGTAAAATCTATTAATATCCTGTCTCACACCAAAGGACTTTGTATGGGAATAGAAGAGAGACAAATCCCTTGCACAGGTGCATTTTTAGGCATGAACGATGTGCAAGAGGAATTGCTCAACAAACTCAGAAAAACGTCACCTGTTCAACCTGTCTATATTTCCAATGAGTGAAACAGAAGGACAGCCTCCTAATCCATCTTCCATTTTCCTGTTTCTTAAGTATTTGTCAAGATTTCCAAGCTATAGTAGTGGACAAGCACCTTAGAAGGGTGTTTAATTCTGTGGAAATAAGTTTTCCTTCAAACAGGAATATTACCTACACCTTCATCTCAGGGTCCACTGAAAATGCTTTACCTTTCATGAGGTTTTCTATCCAGCTATTTATTAAGAGAATAATCAATGTAAAGTGCTTTTTTTGTAAATAATAAGGTTACTATAGTTACCTTGTCTGAAATGTTCAATAAATTATGCATTTCTATTAGTCTAATAATTGGTAGAATTGGTAGTAATCTTTGCTCTGAGCTATCACTAGAAAGCTTTAAATGTCCTTTTAGCTTCCTGTTTTTTTAGTGTTTGGTTTTTCATTCCATTTTGTATTTTAGTGGGAAGAATACTAATGTTGTTTTAGAATGGTGAAAAATACACAGCTACATACTGGGGTTATAACAACAATATGCAATTGGCTTCACTTTTTAGGTTTTTATATTGCATGGATGAAAATTTGATCTATGGAAAATAAGGCTGGCTGTCCTTTCATAATCAAATGCATTCTCCTTTCTGCTAACTATAAACCATTTTTACAGTCAATTGATCAAATAATTCTGTGCAGCTGTTTTACCCACTGCATTTTGATTCTTCAGTTATTCTGGATGTTTTGTATCATTACAACTATTAATAGAAGGACAAAATGTCCTAAGACTGAACTTCTTTATTTCTATTTCTAGTTTATTCACCCAGACTATAGCATAATATGTAACTACATTCTGAAAAATTATCTGCAGAGAACAGGAAAAGCAGAATATTAAGCTTTATTTACAGAAATAAATTGGGCTTTATCCTACATCTTTTACACCTCAGTCTGCATATTCAGCACAGATACAAGTATTTAATAAATAGATATGCTGAAATGAATGGAATTTTAGATGCTTGAGAAGCACACAGGTCAACTGAATTTTTGTTTGTATTGCTATGCAAAGAAAGTTAATGCATACATACCCTTGATCTCTGAAAGCATGTTTATATTTTCGTCTAGTCCAAAGAAGTGGTTAGAATTATACATTAGGTATATATTAGGGCACATTAAAATGAAAACAATCATTAGACTTCACTACAGTGAGAGGTTGTATATAAAAGGAAAATTACTCTTCAGTTGCTAAACTGCTAAGTTATTGTTAAATCTTTATCTGGAATTCTCTTTTAAAAACATTCACATACTCAGTGTACTTGGAGGCAATTCATAAAATCTAACAACTTTTGCTTTATCTTTGGGCTTGCAAAGTAATCAGTATTCAAAAAAGAAATAATCATCTCACTACTTAAAGGCATTCAGGGCAGAAATAGAGCACAAGACAATGAAACAAATGTTTCAGCATTTAAAACAATAAGGCTAGATTTTGTAATAAGCACTCAGCTTTTGACTTTGGCATTTCTCTGAAAAACAGAAATGGCAAACCAGAAGCTTCCACTGCTTTTACATGGAACTGCTGATGACTTTGAAAACTGCCAGCTGTATGACCGCATTGACTCAGAAGTTTCTAGAACAACATGATTACTGGGATAAGGTGAATTCAAGCAGCACACTTCCATTCTTGGGTTCAACTGGAGCTTTTAGATTTGTTACACCGCTTTGACTTCATGTCCTTTGGAGAACAGGCAAGTTATGTGTCTGCTGCAGATCTCTGTTATTCTACATGCACAAACACAGATTCCAGGATTGCCTCCCTGCTCTTGTCATGAGAAATCTCGGGCTGTTAATATTCTAACTCATGGTATTCAAACTGTGATCCATTCAGATTCAGTTGACCAACAGTGCAGATCAACATCTCCTTGGCTTGATTAAGGAAATCTGAGTACACATTAATGGCAATCATTTAGGTTGGAAAAGACACCAAGATCATCAAGTCCAACCTTCAACTGAACATCACCTTATCAACTAAACCATAGCACTGCCATGTACAGTTGTTTCTTGAACACTTCCAAGGATGGTGGCTCCACCACTTCCCCGGACAACCCATTCCAATGCTCAACCACCCTTTCTGTGAAGAAATTCTTCCTGATGTCCAACCTGAATCTCCCCTGGCACAGTTTGAGGCTACTTCCTCTCATCCTGTCATTGGTTGCCTGGGAGAAGAGGCCAACCTCCACCTGGCTACAAACTCCTTTCAGGTAGTTGTAGAGAGTGATAAGGTCACCCCTGAGCCTCCTTTTCTCCAGACTAAGCAATCCCAGCTCCCTCAGCCACTCCCCATAGGACTGACTCTCTAGAACCTTCACCAGCTCTCTTGTCCTTCACTGGAATCACTCCTACATGCTCTTTTCCACCTCATTTTCTCTCCCCTGTCCTGCTGGGGAGTGATAGAGAGGCTTGGCGGGCACCTAGTCCAGCCAAGGTCAACTCACCACAACTGGTCAGGTTTTAAGGCTATGAGCTCCAACTTCGGCATCCCCTGACGCACTAGCCTAGAAAACTGGATTTCCCCAAAAGCTCTGCCTTCACAGCAAAATTAATGGTTTCAATGTATCTGGACATCATCCACAACACAAACTGTATGTGAAAACAAATACAAGGTAAGTAATATAACACCCCTACAGCTACAGCTTGATGTAAGCTTTTTTATATTTAGAAAAATTTGCTGACTAGCCAACTACTGTACATTTATGCCTTTACATATGTTTTAACCTTTAATTTTTTTAAATACAGCTTAGACAGCTGAATTGTTCAAAAGAATGGACAGCAAAGACGGACTCAGGTACTGAGTCTAACCACATCAACAGCAAAATTTCCACAAATGCTTGTTGAAAATTTTGAGGGTTCAGATTAGCCATAGGTTTACCTATTTCCACTGAATTTTTACATCAAAGTTCTAAAGAAGAGCAGTATTAAACCAAATCCTCTAAACATTCTGTGCAAAGAAATCTATATTTAGTAATAAATTTTACAATCTTCAGGACTTGTATTCAAAGGTGTAAAATGTACTGAATGCAATCTGAAGAGGAAATTCTAAAAATTACCAGTTCACTTTTCATAGTATTAGCAAAAAACATGGTAATGAAATTGCATCCACTTTCTAATGGACTTTATAATAAATATTTAATTTTTAATAGGATTTCAGTGATATCTCCTAATCCAAGTACATAAAAGAGCAAGTGTTAAAATATCAGTGTATCTTAACTTTTTCAAAATATTAAAATGCAACTTCTATACATTGCTATTTCAAAGCACAAACTTTTGCTAGGGAGAATAAACACAGTGATCTAGCATATAATACTTTTGTTGCAGTCAAGACTTCAGGATAGATATTTTTTTATTTAACAGCTGAAAGGGCAGACATAGGTTGCTGAGTCCATGTAACTGTTAACCAACTATTTAGCTTCTCTACAAGACTATTATACAAAATGCCACCAGGTCTTTACTATGTGGTTGAACACTATGACTGATCAACTAGGTCTTGTGCAGCAGGCATAGCAAGAGAACTATCCTGGACAGACGAGTATGTGGTCTAAATAAATGAGATTTTGGGATGAAGAAGCAGTCTTTTCAGTGAGGGCTTGACTTTTTTGCTGTAAGTATCCATACCAGTTAAATTAAATTATTTCTATTTACATTTCATCCCAGTTACATTACATTACAGTTCTCCTTCACCTTTCTTTGTGGCATAACTCATGAGTACAGCCGTAGCTGTACTTTACTCAGAAACTTGCTGATTTGGACACATTGATAGTGTGCCTGTATCTAGTCAAGTCAGCAGCAATGTGGTAAACCTGTTTGAGAACAGCAAAGCAGCACAAATCTTGTGCAGGAGAAAACTTCAGTTTTGTTTTATTTTATTATATTAAGAAAAAGTCTAGGATTAAGCACTGACCGCTGTTGCCCGTTTGTTAAATTTGCTGTAATCAAGCACAATGAAGTTCATCCATTTCAAAACTTCTCAATCAGGGATGAGCTAAATTACAAAAATAATCTAGCCATCATGTAAATAGTGGACTATAGAAGCAATACAAGGCTTTAGTTTCCCCAACAGTCTTTCAAGTTACTTATTACATCCCTGAAATGGTGGTTTTGACTCACTGCTTGCAAGTGGTGATTCAGATGGTTCTCAATCTGCAATAGAAAGAAAAGATTAAAGTTTACAGAATAACTTCAACCATAAGAATAAAAAGGTCAGCTAAAATTTTTGGTTTCTCCTTCATGTTAAAATGCACATGAATTCCAGTACTTTTAATATCGAATTAACAAGACAGACAAGCTACCTAAAAATTTGCAGTATGATGCAAATCTATATCCCAAAACAAAGGGATTAGAGATTTACGTATGGTTATATCTCCTGCCTCATGTGTCTAGGACTTATTCTGTGAAAGTGAGAACAGAGAAAGCTCCATCTTAAAAGGGAGCCACAAGGTGTTCATGCTGCCAATTGCCTAGGATGAACAGAAAAAAATACACAAGTGGGAAAAAAGTAAAAGCACTACCTTTAGCAATCACCTAAAGAATGAAAGAACAAGATCAAAACTGAATGAAGATACACATCTGGATGAAACCATACTGTTAAGAGCATTAAAAACAATCTCCTTTCACACTGAGATACAGAACCAATCTCAATCGGAATAGCTATGATTGCAAACAAAGGCAATACAAGCAAAGCCGGTGTCATGTTATAGAAAAATTTGAAAAAGAAAAGCAACTCAAAATTTAGGTGTATCTATATATAAATCTGTGCAGCACACTGAATTTTCAGCAGCCTTTACACTGTACCCATAGTTTTTTTCTCTACTGCCCAAGTGGTATAACCTAACCACTTTCATGATTACTCAAAAAAATCTTCAGGTTTTCTTTATATCTCAAATGTCTCATTAGAGATACACACATTCAAGAAATTAACTATCACCAAATTCATGAAATTGAGATTTTGAAATCCCAAATCCTTTAATTTTACTCACAGTAATGGGAAAGAAAAATGTCAGCACACAAGAAGGCTAAATAGAATCTGAAAACAAAGAAGAATATTCAGAGTTTTCTTTCATGCTGAGGAAGAGCACTTTTAGACTCCATGGTTGAATTGTTGGGTCACTGAGTCTCTCAAAGCAGCACCCTCAGCATGATCAGAGTTTGGACACTTAAGTTCACTTGAAGAGTGGCTTCTAAGGTTATGTATTCTCCTTCAGATCCAGACTGAAATCTGGCTTCATTCCTTGGTTTTATGGCATTTTTTCTTCTGAACAAAACCACACAACTTCTAGTTCTCTGTTTTTTTCTGATGCTCACCTGGAGGAAGAGGTTCTGCGCACCAAAAAAAAAAAAAACCAAAAAACTGGAGATACACTAATGGAAGACACCAATATGAATTCAGAAATAGCTGAAGTGTCAGAGAAATTAAAATACGTGGCCTCTAAGACTTTCATACATTAATATATCAAGGTCAAGGAAACCATGACAATTCCCAGTGTATTAAGAAAGATTCCCTGAAACAAATTAAAAAAAAATTCTGGTGCATGCAATGGGAGGTCAAATAGCATTTCCAAACATTGCTGTAGAAAACTGATATAGCCACCATGGTTACCAAGATGGTGTAAAAAGCAAAAGGTCTTTGACAGAAGGGGAATTTTCTAACCTTTTAAGCTTTATAATTGTTTCCAAGTGATGTCTTTCATAGCTATAACTATTATGCACGACAAAGTATGGTTTGAAATCATAGGTGAACATTGGATAACTTTTTTCTCTTAAAGTGTTGTAATTCCACTGTCTTCATCAATGTGCATACATTTATTTTGACAAATTTCTATGAACACGCGTATGTTCTATGACCTATTTCTTAAACACGCATATCAATGACACTTGTGACAGTAGTTTTCAGAAAAATATTAGAGTCAAGAGAATATTCATAACAAAGAGGCAATAAACATTTTACAGGCTGCTTTAATTTAGGCAGGATGGCTGTGTCTCTGCAGCATTTTACAGAAAAACATCACAGAGAAGCCCCTGGATCAGAACACAGAAGCCCCTGGACTGGAACAGAGCATACCGCAATTGTGGAGATGAAAACAGTGCATGAAAGCACCTGCCTTCACTGACTACAAACAGGAGCACTCCTTTCTTTCTGGTCATAGGGCACTGTAAACTAAGCACACTAATTCAATGTGTCTCACCATATTCAGAGTGCCACACAAATACTGAGGCTGCCCTCTGCTGTTACCTTGAGAGACCAGCTCACTTTAAAAGAAACAGCTCTCATTAACGTTACCTTCAGAGTGCTCACTATTTTCTGATATTTCTGCAAACTTTTTCCCCTCCAGTACACTGCTGAAACCAGTCAGTCCCATAACCATTGCTTATTAATTTGCTAAAATTTACTATTTTGCTTTTTCTCTGAGCAGGCCTGTAAATACAAATATGTTAAAGGAAAACAAAAACAAAAGTACAGAAAAATAGGGACTAGGTGGAAAAATTTTATTATGCACAGAAAAGACCTTATCATTTATTTTTAATTATGACGTTAATTAAAAATACAACCATTTTTAGCCTTATAATTTCTTTATAGATAACAGAATATATAGTCTACATGTAATCATCCGAGAAGAAAAACAGAAACAAATTAACAAACAAAAGCACACAACTATGCCTGATTTAGTACTGTTAATTTACACAAGAAGAGCCATCTGTAATACTTACACAGTTCTGACCTTAAAGACAAAAAGTGCAAAAGGGAAATCCCACAACGCAAAAGTAAAAAAGGCTGACAGTACTCATCCTGTGATACACAGAAGTGAAATTTTGTCACAAATTTTCTCTTAAATCCATTTGACAGTTTAATCACTTATTTGGCATCATTAACATAGTTCTAAAACATACTGGGATTACTGATGACTGAGCAATAAATTTCTAACACACAGTATGCAGAAACAATTCAGCTCTGCACACAGCTGATGTGATTATATCACATCACACATGACATAAAAATTTGCTTAAAATACCTCTTCCAGGTGTTCATTACAGTATTTTTGCTCTGTCTGACCTTACATAGGCTACAGTTTATGTCTTTCCTTAAAGTGTCAGTCCTACTCATGTCTCTGTAACCTACACCCACAGACCTAACAATGTAGATTTTAATTTTCACCTGCTCACTGGTATGAGAAAAAAACCCAGACAATTTGGAATACCATAAAAGTCTGCTATATAAAGACATGCAACTCTATTCTTAGTTTTCCTAACGCAAAGTTGTATTGAATAACTTTCCTATATGAGTTAAAGTACTGTTATTTTTGTTGCTTTTAAAACTATTTTAGCATCACGTATGATAGGAAGTTTAGGAGCAATAAAGATCCACAAGGTCCATACACATATCCACTAAATCCTGCAGTTTCATGAGGAGCAATATTACTTGCATGCATGAATAGCTGCAGGCTCAGGTGTCCAATGATTTTCATAAGTGTACTACTTACATGGGTGGGAAGGAAAGCTTATTTGCTCCACTAAATTCCTTGTTTGTAGAAACAGTCAGCATGCTGCTTGGATATTTAGGGCTTACAGCTGGGAGCTTTACCTGTGTCAGAGAAATCTTAGCTTAGAAAAAGGAGTTATGAAAAAAATAACCAATTACATGATAGTATAGCTTTCAAAAATAAGGGTGATATTAAAGGCCTAAATGTGTTCAAATTTCAAAGTCTTATCTATATTATTACCATGAGTAATGGTAATGGATTATAGAGAAAAAACAAAAGATAAAGCAGCCCCTTATTCTACATGAGGTTAGGTGTTTGCTCTCTCCACAACATGCTCTACACAAGCCTTTCCCTCACAGTACACTTCTACCCAGAATTAAGCTTCAAATTGAAACTTATCCATTGCAACCTATCATCTTGGCCCATTTCTCAGTACACAGAATATGAAAACAGACCAGTCTTACTGAAGTCAGGAGGACCAGAAATTAACTTATGGTTTAATTATTACTTCTTTTTTAGTTTGTTTGGGTTTTGTTTTTTTAATAAAAAGCATAAAACATCCTATACAATAAGACAACTGTTGTGGTACGTTAATTAGAGGTTTAAAATTCAAACAAATACATATATATTGCAGGAACCTTACAACAGAAAAATATATTTTACTTCTATCACCTTTCCTTTCCAATAACAGGCAAAGAAACTTAATGTTGACTAAAAGACTGAAAGATGACACCTAGAAAGCCAGGGAAATGACATCACACACCAGAACTAAATGTGGGAAAATTGAGAAGTTAAGCAACGCATATCAAAGCTCTTTATTTTAATTTGGATCAAAATCAACAGCTACTAAAGGGTCAACTTAATTCCCTCTCAAATAAAAGCATGAAATTAAATAACCTCAACAACTCCCAGTTATTTTTCACTAATAGTTGCTAAGAAATTATGAGTTAAAAAACCAAAACAACTTTAAAGACTACTTACAGCTTCCTTCATTGCATGAAGAAAAGGGGACAAGTGAGAAGTCCTGAAGATAGCACAAAATTTTCAAAGCTTATTAACAAAGTTTTTGTGTTATAGTAATATACCCTTTTAATTAGAACCTACATATCATTTGACCATTTTCTTTTTCATACATGCAGCACAGGAAAGAGCCCCATTGAATATTAGTTGCAGGTTATTTAGAAAAAAATCAGGACAGGGTAACTAAAAGTGAAATGTATTGCTCTGTAAACTTGAAAGTACATTGAGGATAAAAATACTTTTCACCTATGTGGACATAGCTACTGCAATACAGTTAACAGAGAAAAAAATTATGAAGTGCAAAAACCAAATACATCAACAGCAGTCACACTTGGATTTCAGACACTACAAAAAACACCCATGAAAACCTCTATAAGGAGAAGATTCCAAAATATAAACACACCATGGACTTCTCAAGAGGCATGGGCACATTAAGTATGGCAAGAAGAAGCAAAAGGATAATGGCATTTGAATACATCTAACCAATGAACTAATTAAGAAACCACTAAAAAAAAAAAAGCAGATCTGAATGTTCAGAGAATGCAAATTTTCTTATCATCTGGAAGAAAGTGAAGCCTGGGACAGGCAGTTGTACTGATTCTGAGCCAGGATGTCAATGCAAACAAATGTGTAAAGTCAGTGCTGAAACCCCTACAGATTTCATTGGAGTCAGACTGGGGCATTTGTCAAAAAAGAAGAGATGACACTAGAAAGAGCATGCAGTGACATCAGAGGCAACTATGTGAGGTGAAAAGGAGGGTCTTTGTCCAACCTGGAGGTTAAAAATCACATTAGCTGCTTAGAACTGCTTTTAAAGTTTGTTAACACTATTTGCTGAAGCAGCCTATTTGCACTTTACATTTCAAAAATGCCATCCTATTATGCAAAGATTCCATCTATCACTAGACTGGACCACTTCAGGTCTGACATGCAATGGAAGTTGCAGATCCAGGACACAATTACCTACAGTTTCAACAGACAAAAACAACCTCAGGTGATATTTGTCACATGCTGAAGGCAGGATGGCACACAGGGCAACACAAACACAACTCAATTTGATAGTCAGGATACACAAATAGCAGATGGAAAGGGATGAGACTTTCCTCTTGGCACCAAAAAGAAGCACCAGCAAAGGTCTAGCAATTAAAGAGTTACACAAAGGGCATGGGGAGAGCAGAAGCTGGATAGATTTTGACGAGAGACAGAAAATGGTCAGACTATCCAAAATAAAGTCAAGAAAAAAAAGGGGAAGGCAAACTGAAAAATCTTGAAGGCTGTGAGCAAGTACATTGTTTTAAATGTCTTTCTTGGCATTAATTGAGAGGCTAGCATAAACTGCAGGGATAAAAACACTCTCTGTTGTTCACGTAAAGTAATTAATGACAAAAGTAGCAAGGAAACAGATCAGAATTTGGCTTTGGGGGGCACCTGCAATCCTTTCAGGTGCTTTTTGTTACTTAGCTGGGCAAATTCAGCATTAAAAGCAAGACCTTGTGCCACTCCACTCCAATGGTTACAACTGAGGGGGCTTTTTCCCTGTAACAAACCTGTATTTACCAGCCATCAATTTCCCCGGATAAAACAAACTACACAGGGCATGTTCTTGGATTAAAGAGTTTTCTCCCTTTTATGAAAAGAGGGCAAAAATAAACTCTAAAAATTACTGTGTTTATTGTAAATACATATTTATTAGTCTTGGATTCAAGAAACGTGAAATAGAATATGTATTGTGGTATATGAAGAATAATAGATATCTGCAGCCAGCATGGAAAGATAAAAGTCCCCAGATGAAATCCTGGCTCCAGTGTGATCAAGGACAAAACTCTAGATTACTTTTCAGATATCTCTCTGAGGTAAAACCCTGACCTCAAATAAGCAATCCTCTTGCTATAGCACATACATACCTAAGTACATATGCATACCTACACAGACATTTCAGGCAAGTGCCTGAAAAAAAGGACTTTGGAGATGAAGGAGTAATTTTACTGGTGCTGCAGGGAGATTGCCTAATGCTGATGCAAACCCTGATGACACCTCCAGCTGACCTCTCACCCATGCAAGGCCTCCCTCCTTCTTAAGGTCTCAGCCACTAGATGCACAGGCAAAAGGATCACAGAACTGTAGAGTGGTTGGGGTTGAAAGAGTCCTTAAAGATCATCTAGTTGTAACCCTTCTGCCATGGGCAGGGACATCTTTCACTACACCAGGTTGCTCAGAGCCCAATCCAGCCTGACCCTGAACACTTCCAAGGATGAGACATCCACAACTTCTCTGGGCAACCAATTCCAGTGTCTGATCACCTCTATGGTAAAGAATTTTTTCCTAATACTTAATCTAAACCAACTCTCAGTTTGAATCCATTCCTCCTTGCCCTGTCACCACATGCTCTTGTAAAAAGTCTCTCCAGCTTTCCTGTAGTCTCCCTTCAGGTGTTGGAAGGTCACTCCAAAGTCTTCTCCAGGCTGAACAATCCCAATTCTGTCAACCTTTCCTCATAGAAAAGATGCTCCATCCCTATAATCATCTTGTTGCTCCTCCTCTGGACTCACTCCAACAGGTCGACATCCTTCCTGTGCTGGTGACCCCAGAGCTAATGCAGCACTGCAGCTGGGGTCTCACCAGAGAGAAACAGAGGGGCAGAATCCCCTCCCTTGCCCTGCTGGCCACGCTGCTTTGGATGCAGCCTGAGACACAGTTGGATTTCTGGATTGCAAGTGCACATGGCCTCCCATCCACCACCACTCCCTGGTCCTTCTCAGCAGTGCTGCTCTCCATCCATTCACCCCCCCAGTCTATGCTGATAACAGGGGTTATCTCAGCTCAGGTGCAAAACCTTGCACTTGGACTTATTAAGCCTTGTGAGATTCCTATGGGCTGCTTTTCCCTTGGCCAGAAGTCCATCACTTTGCCATGAGCACAAAGGCTAAATGCTTCGTGCACTAACACTCTTTGCTGATTTGCAAAATTCCCAGAATAATCAGCATTATCGCTGTGATTAAGGCATTAGGAAGGAATTAGGGGATCCATCCTGAGGCATGGAGAACCATGTAATGGTCCCCCAGATCTCCAGTCCTCCTCTACACAGCAACCATCACAAGGAATGGTGGAGATTTTAATACTTCAGAACAAAGCAGCACACAGGCTTAAACCCCTAGAGCAAGGGCCCACTTGGGAACAATGTTTTTCAAACTGTGCAGAAGAGGTACCTTTAGAGGTTAAAATGGTTTTGCACTTGTTCCTAAGGGTGCCCTTTGGGATTCAGCTCCACAATTGCATTATCAATCTCTCTTCTGAATAAGTACTTAGTCAGACTAGACTGAAAAATATTTTCAACACATTCAGTCTCATATTACCACATATTATTGAAGTGGTTTGCTGCTGCAGCGTCATCATGCAGTCTAATAAATTGTATGTTCCTTAGAAATTTGCCTGCAGTGTTTTGGAATACATCTCCATTCTTTCAACATACAAGATGTATAGTGAAAAATCTAAAATTGAGACTGTTTAGTAGGGCTAGTTCCATTGTCTCCCTTGGAAGACTCTTTGGGAAGGTACTCTTAGAGCATGGGATAGAAACCTCACAAAAGAAGATATATAAGAAAAAGCTGTGAAAGAAGTACTGTGTGACATTTCAAGATACATTATACATTTTTCAGGGTACAAAAAAGATACTGTGAAGCACAGCCAAATGAGAGATGGTGGTGTGAAGGTAGCGGTAAACATAGTGACACAGAACCTACCTTCTCAGGCACCTGATGTTAAAGAAAAATATTTTTTAGATTTCAGCTTCCAGGAGAATAGTGTAAATTATATATGAGGGGCTTGGCATATTCAGAATCTGAGCTGAATTTATAATATATATTCACTTTGCATTTAGTGATAAATAAAGCACATGAAAACTTTCAGACACATGACTGAATGAAAATGAGTCTCAACCAAACTCCACCAAAACTGAAATGGACCTCACTCTTACTTTACAAGTCAGCACATGGACTTAAATTACTCTTACTGTTATCAAAGTTAAATTTGAAACTCAGAGCACTGAATATAATTGGTTCTTAAGCACAGGAGTGTGGAACAGCACTTCCTCTCTGTCCCAGTTCAATTCCTTTAAGAGGCACTGCAGCAAGTCAAGTTTTTATTTTCAGTGTTTTAAATCTATGATTGAAAAAAAAAGTTTCACATACAAGCACCAGGCAAATTACAGTTTAAACATATGCTTCTTGTTTGCCTGTTGCCACAGATTAAATAAACACTCCAGGGTCTATTCAGTAATGAAGTGTTCCCATTTACCTAAGACATCATTCTGAATTTGCACTAGTTACTCATCTCAGCAAAGTCTGAGGACTTTTTTTACTAAAATGTCCAACATCTGCCCTTCTGTTCAAGAAGGGAGGTACCAGTGTTCAAGTACATCAAATGCCTTTCCAGGTAAAACCCAAAGGCCTGTGGTAAGTGTGGCTACTGAGATTACAGAGGATATTTAAAAAGCATAAGGCTTCAGCATGTCAATTGGGCAGGGACAGGGAGAATGAAAGAGGGAGGATAGCAGAGAGGTTTCCAAGACAAAACACATCAGCCCAGAAAGGTCTGCTTTGGGCATAGCTTGCTCTACACTTCCTTTGTCTTGGATATACCTTTCATTCAAAGACAGCTAGTGCAGTATCTTGGGGAATTCCCTTGCATTTTAAACAAAATAAAACTCCTTTTTCAGAACAGTCTTATCTCCTTCTTTATTCCTCACCCAAGATTACTAAACAGAAGTCTCTTCACCAAGTATAAATTGCAGGGGAAATAAAGAATAAGAAGATAGAAACTAACTACTGCTTTTTATTCACGCTGAAGTATATGTACCATATAACATGATGAGAAACTGCATTTCTGGTTCTTACGCTACACCTGCAGCACTTAAAAGAAACATGGCTTTCTTTCTTTTCTGTCTCCAACTGTAATATAAAAATTGCTTCTGGAATACAGAAACTCTTGTGGATTACAGCTTCTCTTCTGTAAGAAGCAACAGGCCCAGACAGAGCTGTCTTCACAAGCTCTGCAAACAAAGCATTGTCACAGGGTGCCTCTCCACCTTACCTTCTTTTTCTCTGCACTTTCTTTGTTCTCAGCATGTCACTGCCAAACACTTTTCATATCAAAATCAAAAGGCTCTCTTCTTGCCTCATAACTGTTACTGTGACAGTCATCAGCCTTAAAACCTCTGTGAATCTTATAATCTGGTAGAGAGGAAACAAAGCTCCTGCAGGCAAAGATTTAACACTTGTTTGTACAAGGTTTGTACAAGTCCTGCACTTCAGTACAGAGCATGCTGAAATGTCAATATGTGAAGAGAGAGGCCAAGATGTGCTGGGCCTCAGCCGTCTTACCGTGGCTCCTCCATCGCTGTGGGATTGGTACAGTGCAAATACCAGTCAGGTGCAGCATATGCTGCTGGAGGGGACTTCATTACCATAGCAGTCTAGTGCTTCAGTAGGTCTGGAGAGAAAAAGACAAAAGCAAGTAGTTTTCTGACTTCTTATCTAGTTGCAAAATCACTATATTTGTTTTCAGATTGCTGTTTTGTCAAGAGGAAATGTTTGCTTTCTTCAGTACAGAGCATATATGTCCCTTGATAAAAGAGAGTCAGAACCTTGCAGCATTCTGTTCCACTTGTACCTTGCTTGTCTTGCTCTAAATGCTTTGACATGTTTCTACTGCTCAGTTAATTAACATTTCTGGATTTATCGCTCTGCTCTAAACATGCACACAAGCCATCTGCTCAAGTTCCTCAGGCTGCCCTCTTTGATAAAGGAAATAACAAACGAGTACATCTCCCTGGTACAGGAACAGAATACATACAGCACTGTAACAAACTGAATGTCATTGTCATCACAAAGTAATACTTTGTAAACGTCTACCAAATTTTGTGATGAGTTTTTTTGTGAAATTATTTTCGCCAGACTGCTACTTAAATAGCCCAAGCATAAACTGCAGAGACCTCACTCAAAGCAGCTAGACATTCATCAACTACTTTGACCAAACATAGGGCAAGACCACACGTTTTGCTAAAGGGTATCTACACTCAATAGACTGCAAGGATGTCTTGACAAGGTGACCTCCTACATCACATTTTCATTTCATCCTTTTTTCCACAGGTTAATTTCAAAATTCCAGAGGATCCTTCTGTAGCATCTATGAGCACTTTACACTACACTCAAGCAAAGCCAAAGAAAACAAAGGAAAACCAAAGAAGCAAGACAGATGCTCACCATGCTGGCCTCCTTGCTTTGCCAGCCTCACATAGGCTGAATCAGTCTCTTTGATCCACTTCCTGCGGCACCCAGACAGTGGCACTTCATGGGGAGCTTTTGAAAGGCCACTGAGACCCCGAATCTGGGACACTGGGGGAAGTGGAGTCTCTGGTTGTTCCAGTGGCATGGAGTATTGCTGTCCTGCAATAATGGAAAATAAACTATTTATGGTAAAAGTTAACTGTTAGCATCCCTTTCTCACGCAACTTAAAAAATTGAGCCCACCTGGTACATGAATGAGTTGCTATATTTCATCTTGGAGACAAAAGACCAGGCTTGCTCATTCTGGGGGATACAACACAAGCAATTTCTAGAGAATCAGATTGAAAACACTTTTGGTTCAGCTTTGAAACAGCATTCTAGTTTTCCCATAAAGTGTTCTAATACAGAGGATCATGCCTCTTCATTCAGAAAACTATTTCCAAGGGCACCAAAAGCAATGAGAGGCACACAAGGCAGCAGCAAACACTTCAGGCTCTGGTCTCCTTTCCTGCATATGCACCAATAAAAGCAAAGACAGTAGCTGGCCATCGGCAGGCCTTTATTTGTAGAACAACCAAATTCAATCCCCAAATAAAAAAATCAGTAGAAAACATCATGAGACACCCTACCTCTCCATACATTACTTTCTTAACTTATAGTGAGCAAAAGTAAATATGGGAAAATATAAGAAATAATGGGAAAACAGCCGGCAGATAAATGAGAAAAAGCCAGCACAAGGCACTGTGCCACAGAAGATGCACAGGCACTTACCGGAGAGACTCCATCTGCAGCTGATGCCGTTCCGTCGGTGTGAGAGCACCACTTCCAGGCAGCAGCTCGCTGAGGAGCTCCTGGCACACAGACACACGCCGGCTGTGCCCAAACTCATCCCCAAGAAAGAAGCCAAAGCGCTGCCTCTCCCCGGGCTCAGGGGCGAGGTGGCACCAGCCGGCGCCCGCTGCCGCCTGCCGGGCGGGTCTGTCCCCAGCGCTCTCCCGCTGGCGATGCCCGGGTCCCCGCTGCCGCTGCGGCTGCAGCTCAGAGACAACAGGGCGATTCCCCGAGCGGTGCCCCGCTCTCCCCGGGAAACAGGCGGGACGGAGCCCGATGGCGAGCCGCGGGCGGAGCCGGACCCGCCGGGGGCGGAGCGGGACAGCGCGGCCCAAGGTACCTCTCTCTTGCCCTTTTCTTTTTTCCTGCGGGGGTTGGAGCTCGGTGCAGTGCTCGCTGCTGTCGGCAGCAGCAGGGGAGCAGAGCGGACTGGGGGCGGCTCCTGGTGGCTCCCGGTGGCTCCCGCTGCTCCCGGCGGGCGCCCGGCTCGGGAAGGGGCGGGAGCCGTGCCGGGACGCCTACTGCATGAAGGGTGGAGCACGACCTCCCGGACCTTGCCGGTACTGGGAAACTCCATCCCAGCTGAAAACAGGAAAAATCCACCCTTTGTTCCATGACATTTACTATTCTGTACTATTTAATTTTTGCCTTCTGGCTGGTCCATATACTGACAGTCTGCTGGTACCATTTTGGGTCCTTGAAATACCCTCTTTTGAGATTTTCTTTGTGTTCCTGCAGTTGGCAAGATGCTCTATCCACCATTGCTGCTTCTTCATTTTTCCATGTCTGGGACCTGGAGAACATGGAAGGATGATGGGATATAGTCGGATGGTCAGCCTGGGACTGGGAGAATGTGGAGGGATGAAGGGACACGAATGGGGTGATGGAATATGGAGGATATGGTGGGACATAGAGGGATGGTGGGACATAGAGGAGATGGAGGGACAGAGGGGTGGTGGAATGGGGGGATGATAATTCATGAAGATGTTGGGATGTGGAGAGGATGGACAGATAGTGGGGCATGGAGATTGTGGCATGTGTAGGGACATGGAGGAAATGGAGTGGTAGAGAACATACACGGGTGGTGGGATAAGGTGGGATGATGGGCCATGGAGGAGATGGAAGGACAGTGAGAAATGAAGGATGGAGAGATGGAGGAGACAGGTCTGTTAGGCCAAGGGGTGGTGGAACAGTTGACAGAGAGGCCAGGCAGATGAAAGCATTTGGGACAGAAGGACAGTGGGACATGTGGGGAAACAAGACATGGTGGGTAGTGTGACAGAGTGGCTGGTAGCCAAGGGAATGCTGAGGCCAGGAGCAGCAGAAGCTGCATGCTCAGAAACCAGAAGGTCCCTGAAGGGCTCATCCAGGCTCTGTGCCACATGTGGAGGTACTAGATGCTGCCCCCATCTCCTGGGGCCCCTCCCTCCCTAGCCCCACATGTACCCCCAGGCACATCTCTTCCCACACACAAGCATGGATTGGTGTGAAGCAGGTTGAGATACACTGCGAGGCAGTTTGAGGTGAAGGTACACTCCATGGGTGAAATCATATTGCACTGTGGGACTGGTTGCAACATCCTTTGGGGTGTGCCAGGTTCACACAGTTGGCAATCTTCACAAAACTTTTAGGGTTGGAAGAAACCTCTGGAGATCATCCAGTCCAACCCTCCTGCCAAAGCAGGGTCATCTAGAGAATTCATACAGGAACATGTCCAGTTGGGGCTTGAATGTCTGCAGACAGGAAGGCTCCACGACCTCCCTGGGCAGCATGTTGCTGTGCTCTACCACCCTCAATGTAAAGAAGTTCTTCCACATTTTGAGGTGGAACTTCTGGTGTTCGGATTTATGGCCATTGCTTCTTGTCCTGTCTTGGGGCACCACTGAAAATTCTGGCACCATCCTCTTGACACCTGCCTTTGAGATGCATTGAAGCGATCCCCTTGCAGTCTTCTCTTCTCTAGACTGAGGCCCAGCTCCCTCAGTCTCTTCCTGGAGAGATGCTCCAGACCCTCCAAATCATCTTTGTGGTCTCCGCTGGACCCTCTCCAGTAACCCCTCGCCTTTCTTGTACTGAGGACTGGAACCAGAACTGGAACCACAGCACTACTGAGGTGGTCTCACTATGGCTGAATAGAGGGACTGGATAATTTCCCTCGACCTGCTGGTCACACACTTCCCAATGCACCCCAGGAGACCAATGGCCCTCCTGGCCCCAAGGACACACTGCCAGCTCATAATCAACTTGCCATCCACCAAGACTCCCAGGTCCTTCTCCACAGAGCTGTTCTTTCATCTGATTCAGCAGTGGCCCCATATTTTCCCTAATCTCCCTTTTGCTGCTGGTGTACCTGATGTATGCTGATGCCCCTAATATCCCTTGCCAGACTCAATTCCAACTGGGTTTTGGCCTTCCTCACACATCTGCACATTCCTTTGCACATCTGCATACTCTGATAATGCTCCTATAATCCTCCCATGTGGCCTGTCCCTTTTTCCACATCCCATAAATTTCTTTCTTCCATTTCAGATTTACTAGAAAAACTTGTATGGGCTCCATCCATCTTGTAGGCCCCATACAATGGGGCAATCCCAACCTCCCCACATAAACCCAGCCCCAGACAAACTGCTGCTGCTCAATGCTTTTTATTGGCTGACCAAGCTTGGGGGACTAGAGGGAGTTGGGCACTTGGAGGTCTAGGTGGGATAGCTGCAAATTCAGGTAGGATTCTTGGGAATCCAGAGCTTCACTCCTCGTTGAGCCCCTTCTGATGGAGAAGGAAAAAAAGGAAGTGTGAGCATGGGGCTGTTGTGGGGCAGCCATGGGGCAGCTGTAGGGCAGGGGGAGGTCCCACCTTGGCTCCGATGTCGCGGCTCTTGGCCCGCAGCTTGTTGACCTGGGACTCAGCGATGTCAGCACGCTCCTCCGCCTCGTCCAGCTCATGCTGTGCCTTGCGGAACTTGGCCAGGTTGGTGTTGGCTTGTTCCTCCTGAGGAGGCAAGGACATCAGAAAGGCTCCCACACAGCTCTGTCTGGCCTCCTGCCACCCCACCTACTCTCCATGCATCTGCCTTTCTTATTGCTCCATCTGGCCCACCATAGAACCACCTGTTTTCCAACCACCCAACCATCTACTCAACGATCCATTTATCCATCTATGCAACCTTCTACCCATGTAAACTTCAAGCCATCTGTCCCTCCTTCCGTCCACTCAGTCATCTGTCTCTTCTTCTCCTTCCCATCTGTCTCTCCTTCTCCTTCCTTCCTTCCTTCCTTCCTTCCTTCCTTCCCACATCCCACTGTCATCTCACCATCGTGAGATGACATACCCCCACCCTTCTCGCCCCCTGATACACCACCCCTTGACCACTTCATCTCAAGGTCCCCTGCTATGCCCCACATTTTCTCCCACACCCCAATCCCACCCTGTCCCCTCCTGGGGGGGGTGGTCCCACAGTTGTCCCCCTAATGCTCACCGCTTCCTCTGCCTGTCGCTTGTAGGCCTTGACCTTCAGCTGGAGCTTGTCCACAAGGTCCTGGAGCCGGACCAGGTTCTTGCGGTCCTCTTCTGTCTGTAGGATGAGACATGTGGATCATGACCTGATCCCATCTGCGCTTTGGGTCAGCACCAGAGCAAAGAGGGTCAGGAGTCAGTTAACGATGTTCTTGGGGAGTGGAGCCTCTCTAGATCTGTGGCTAGCTTCAGCTCTGGGAACAGGAGGTGGGAGCTATTCCTGCCTCTGATGAGGCCCCACCTGAGATTCTGGATCATGCAAAGACCCCATGGATAGTGGGACATCAAGAGGTGGCCTGGGTGGGTCATGACCACTGGGCCAACAATGTCCTGGGTCTGGCTGCAGTATCAGCCACAGAGGCTGTGGGTGCTCTAGTGTCTAGTCTAGATAGCTCGTGTCTCTGGCTGGCAGGTCAGCCATGTTGTAGGTTACGTACAGCATGAGAAATCAGGCTCTGTGGGCAAGAGGCAGTTGATCACCTGGGCAAGCCCAAGAGCCCCACCTGGTAGCTGAGCTCCTTCACACGACGCTCAGACTTGCGGAGACCCTTAATGCTCTCAGCATTGCGCTTTTGCTCAGCCTCGAGCTCATTCTCCAGCTCCCGCACACGAGCCTCCAGCTTCTGCAGCTGCTTCTTGCCCCCTTTGAGGGCCAACTGCTCAGCTTCATCCAACCTCATCTGCAGGTCCTTGATGGTCTGCTCCATGTTCTTCTTCATCCGCTCCAGGTGGGCACTAGTGTCCTGCTCCTTCTTCAGCTCCTCTGCCATCATGGCCGCCTGCCCGGGGAGAAAAGCAAGCAGAGAAAGAGGACCAAAGCATGCTCTCCATCACCCTCCAGTGGAAGGTGTGCTAGATGTTGGTCCCACCATGGCACTCACATCAGTGATGGCTTTCTTGGCCTTCTCCTCAGCATTCCTGCATTCCTGGATGGCCTCTTCCACCTCTGTCTGCAGCTGGGAAATGTCGGCCTCCATCTTCTTCTTCTGGTTGATGAGGCTGGTGTTCTGGAGTTAGAGGAGAGTATGTGAGGAGATGTCTGTTGAACTGCTGACCCATCCTTCTTCAATTCCCCCGGTACTTAATGCCCCCCGTACTCCCTGCCAACTCTGCTGTCATCAAGGGTCTGGAGATCTTGGTAACTAAAACTATTAGAAACCCACACTCCTGGATGGATGTGACACCTCTCCTTGAAGGTATGTGAGGTCTTACCTGTGAGTGGAGAAGCTGGACCCTCTCACTGGCCTCAATCAGCTCCTGCTCAGCCAACTTGCGGGCCCTCTCGGTCTGTTCCACCACTGTCTGCATCTCCTCCAACTCTGACTGGAGGAGGTTGTTTCTCCCTCTCCACAATGGCAATGTTCTCCTTCAGATCTTCATTGGCTCGTACCACATCATCCAACTGTAGTTGGGTGTCCTGTTTGGATAAATAGGATGGACATCAGCCAGCAGCTCCAAAAGGCAAGAAGGACCTCCTTAGACGTGGGTGACCCCACCTTGAGGTGAGCCTGGGCTCCTTTCAGGTGGGTCTGAGCTTCAGCAGCCACGCGGTTGGCATGGCTGAGCTGAATCTCCATCTCATTGAGGTCACCCTCCATCTTCTTCTTCAGCCTCAGGGCCTCATTGCGGCTCCGGGTCTCAGCATCCAGTGAGGTCTGCAGCGAGTCCACCACCCGCAGGTGGTTGCGCTTGGCCTGCTCCATCTCCTCATCCTTCTCGGCCAGCTTGCGCTCGTAGTCTGCCTTGACCTGGTTGAACTCCAGTTGAGCCCTCAGGATCTTTCCTTCCTCATGCTCCAGAGAGGCCTGGTGTGGACAGAGAGTAGTTAGAGGGCCAGAGAGAAGACCAGGACAACATGGGACTCATGGGGATATGATATGGCTCACCTCAGCCTCCTCCAGTGCAGCTTGGAGCTCCAGTTTCTCAGCATCCAGCTGCTTCCGGACCTTCTCCAGTTCATGGATGGTCTTGTGGCTGCCACCCAGCTGCTCTGTCAGGTCCGAGATCTCCTCTGCTCGGATGAGATCTCATCAGTCTTGGTGGAAAGTGGTGGAGAAAAAGGTGGGCAGGGGAAGGACCACAGTCTCACCTTGGAGGTTCTTGTTCTCCCTTTTGAAGGTCTCGAGGTGCTCAAGTGACTCTTCATAGGCATTTTTCAGCTTGAAGAGCTCAGTGCTGAGGGACCTGGCCTCTTTCTGCGATGCCTCCAGCTCCATCTGTGACTCTTCAAACTTCTGCTTCCACTCAGACAAGATCTGGGGCAAAGCAAGGGGTCACTCTCTGTCCCCATGTCTCCCATCTACTCCTGTCTCACCATTGTATCCTCCCACCTTGTCAAAGTTTCTCTGCTTCTTGTCCAATGCAGCAGCTGCTGCATTTGACCGCTCCACATCTGCCATCAGGTCCTCAATCTCATTTTGCAGCCGGTGCTTGGTCTTCTCCAGGGAAGAACACTTGGCATTGACTGCCTCCACTGCCTCCTCAGCCTCCTGCAGCCGCTGGGCCAGCTTCTTCCTGCCATGGGAGAAAACCTGGCTGTGGTGACCCATGGACCAAGTGGACCAACTCAAACCTTATTCTACACACTGGTTGGCTGAGGCTCTGGATTTCCTCTACTGTCTCCAGATCCCTAAACCTTCTCCAGATCTGACTACAGTGGAAGAGTTTCCACTCTCCCCTGCTCCACAAAAGCTCCCTCCATGGGGAGATGACTCACTTGGCCTCCTCCAGCTCCTCAGTGCGCTGGATGGCATCTGTCTCATACTTGGTCCTCCACTGTGCCACCTCAGAATTGGCCTTGGAGAGTGAGCGCTGGAGCTCAGCCTTGGCCTCTGTCTCCTCCTCATACTGCTCCCTCAGAAGATCGCAGTCATGCCGGGCTGACTGGAGGGCATGGGCCAGAGCATTCTTGGCCTGGGAGGGACAGGCAAGGAGAAGGTGAGCTTGAGCTATGTGTGTCCTCAAACTCAGTAGGCAGTGGTATTTCTCAGCCAAAACCTCTCTAGATCATCTAAACCAAATTCAGCATGTCTTGACCTAGAGAGAGCTAAAGATGCATATCTCCAGTGTGGCCCAGATTGACTTCCCCTGGTCCAATGCCACCCAACCACACATAGACCAACCTAGCTGCTTCAGAACTTACCTGCTCAGCCCAGCCTCTCAGCTGTTAGACCAATGCAACCCAACTCATCCACTCTTAGATGCAACCACCCACCTGAACCAGCATGAATTTGACTTCTATTTGATGCTACCACCATGAGGGTGAAGGACACCTTGGCTTGTGGTCCTCCTGGAGACCCTCTCAGCCATCCCACAAATCTCACCTTCATCTCCTCCTCCAGCTGCCTTTTCAGGTCCTCCAACTGCTGGGTGTATGACTGCTTGCCCCTAGTTAATTGAGAGACAAGGGCCTCCTTTTCCTCCAGCTGGCGGGACAGCTCTCCTGCAGAGGTAGGGCAGGTTTTCAGGGGTGTGGCAGGGATTGAAAATGCAGAGCAGGGGCTGAGGATGGGGGGTGAGGGGTATGGTGGGTCAGGGTTCCCACCATTCTCAGTCTGGAGCTTGGCCCGTTGGGTGCTGGTGTCATTGAGGACTCGTTGTGTCTCCTCCAGCTTGGCCCGGTGTTCAGCTGCCTGGTCCTCCATGGTGCGAGAGATCTTCTCCATGCCCACCTTGGAGAAGGAAAGGATGGAGGGAAGGAATGAAGCAGGAGAATGATGCCCATGGTGGAGATAACATGCCCACCTTGGCCTCCTTCTACCTTGGCCTTTATCAGTTGCTCCATGTTGGAGCTGAGGTCATCCAGCTCCAACTTGAGGTCACTCTTCTCCTTCTCCAGCTTCTGCTTCACGCGCTGTAGGTTGTCAATCTGCTCGCTGAGCTCAGCCACACTGTCAGCATGCTTCTTGCGCAGTGCAGCTGCTGTCGCCTCGTGCTGTAGTGTGGCCTCCTCCAGGTCCCGCCGCATCTTCTGGAACTCTGCCTCCCGCTTCTTGTTGAGCTCAATCTGCACTGATGTGGCACCACCTGCCTCCTCCAGCCGCTCGCTGATCTCCTCCAGCTCCCGTGACAGGTCTGAGCGCAGCTTCTCCACTCTGGCTCTGCCTGTCCGCTCTGCTTCCAGCTCCTCCTCCAGCTCCTCAATCCGCGCCTGTGCTCCAGGGATGGAGATGCTGTCAGCAGCCTTGGCTCCACCCAACTCCTCCACTCAACTCAACCAATTGAGCTGGAGATTTTTCAACCCAACTCACCCCGACAAACTGAAAACTCTTCAACTCATCCCAGACAGCTGTACACTTGTCATCTTAACCAGCTGGAAACTCCTAAATTCAGCCTAACCAGATAAAGACTCTTCACCTCAACCCAAGCAGCTGGAGGCTCTCCAGTCCAGCCCAATCAAGCAGAGAATAGATCCCTCACCTGCAGCTCTTTGAGCTTCTTCTGGAGCTGCAGAGCCAAAGCCTGCTCATCCTCAACCTTGCAGTTCTGCTGGTTGATCTCAAACTCTTTCCTGCAGACAAAATCAGTTAGCAGTGAGGTCCCTGCCCTTTCACCCTGAACAGTTTAGACTGGGGAAAGAGGTCCAGCCTTACTTCTTGAGCTTCTCCTCCAGCTGCTGCTTGTCATTCTCCAGGTCCATGATATTTTCCTGGGTCAGCTTCAAGTCACCTTCCAGCTTCCTTTTGGCCCGTTCCAGGTCCATCCGGATCTTCTTCTCCTGCTCCAGTGAGCCTTCAAGCTGTGCAGAAACATGGAAACGGGGGGAAACCTCAGTTTTTCATCATCTCTGCCCCAGTAAACTCCTCAGCACTACCCATGTTAGGAGTGGCCTATACTCACGTCATCCACTTGCTGTTCCATCTTGAGTTTGGCCTTTGTCAGGGTGTTGACCTTGTCTTCCTCTGCCTGCAGGTCATCCAGCGTCTGCTGGTGAGATTCTTGCAGGGCCTTCTTTTCCTTTGTTAGCTTGGCAATGGTTTCATCCAGCCCAGCCATCTCCTCTGTGAGGTTCTTGACCTGCAGGAGGAGAATCACCAGGCTTCCAGCATAGTACCAGAGGTAGGGCAAAGCTGGATGATGCTGCTGTTGTTCTTGTCCAAGGAGACCACTTCAGTGATAGAGAGCCCAGAAGATGTTGAGCCTTGATGTAGCCCAGATCAACTAGCCTTGGATCTCCTCACCCCAACACACCCATGCTCAGTTGAACCAATCCCCACAACTTAAGGTAAAGGCCTCTCCCCACTCTCACCTTGTTCTCAGTGGCATGTTTCTCCTTCTCCACCTTGGCCAGAGTCAGCTCTAGATCATCAATATCCTTTTTCAGCTCAGAACACTCATCCTCCAGCTTCCTCTTCTTAGCTGTCAGCTCTGCATTCATCTCTTCCTCATCCTCCAGTCGCTCTGTCAGCTCCTTCACCTTGGCCTCCAGCTGGATCTTGTTCTTGATTAGCTGGTCACAGCGCTCCTCAGCGTCATTGAGGTTGTCCTGCTCCTGTATTGGGGTGATAGGTGAAGTAGGATGGCCCTGGAGAGGTTCTGGTCACCTTGTGACATGGTTTTGGGGGACAGTCTCACTCACAGCCTGCACTTGAAGCTGAAGGTCATTCTTTTCCTGCAGCATGGAGACCATCTTCTCTTCCAGCTCTTTCCGCCGGGTCTCTGACTTCTCCAGGGCCTCCTTCAGCCGCCCAAACTCTTCTTTCATGTTCTGAAACAGACCCCAGGAGACCAGTAGCCACATCCAATCCCCTTCATCCATCAACCCCACACAACCCATTTTGGATCCCAAGCTGCCTTCCTCATCACATCCTCCCACCTGCATCTCCTTCTCTGTCTCAGCACTCTTCAGCAAGGGCTTGATCTTGAAGTAGAGCTTCATCCAAGGCCAATTCTTCACCCCCATGAAGGCCCTGATGTTCCACTGGATCACCAGCAGTGAGTCCCTAGAATGGAGACACAGATGCCACCACACCACAAACCTGGTAATCCACCAGAGGTGCCTTCTCAAGAAGGACCCTTCCCCTCTCACCGGCGCTCCAGGATCTTCTTGAACTCAATGCGCATGAGCTGCCCTCGGGCCTGAGCCTGGATGCGGGTGATGATGCGGGAGAGGCGTTCATCCCGCATCTCCTCCAGAAGTCCCAGCAGACCAGCCTTGAAGAATACCTGATGGAAGAAGGAGAAAAGCGAGAGGGTGGGTTGGTTGGGAAGGGTTGGTGGACAGATGGGTGGATTGATGGGTCGTTGGGGGCGATGAAGTGACAGATGGTGGGGCAGATAGGCAGGTGGACACATCAATGGTGAGACCATGGAGTCCACATGACCACATGGGTGGTAGGACCACAGAGAGACACATGACCTCACCTTGGTGTGTCCAAATTTGTACTGATTGTGGTCAATGTCAATGGATCCCAGAAGTTTCTCCGCACCCTTGCGACTGTCAATGAACTGCCCCTCAGGGATGGCAGCAGGGTTCAGGATGCGGTACCTAGTGGTCAGAGAGGACAGGAAACCTCTGAAATCAGTGCCAAAGGGTTGTCCACCAGCTTCCCACATCTCTGTGCCTACCGCTGGCGAAAGTCCCCATAGAGGATGCGGTTGGGGAAGCCCTTGCGGCAGATGCGGATGCCCTCCAGCACCCCATTGCAGCGGAGTTGGTGCATTACCAGGGGGTTGTCCATCACACCTGGCAGTGGGTTAGAGGAGTGGTGTCAGCCACAAGCCATACCTACCACCATTTTCTCTGCCCTCAGCCCTGCCTTTTGCTCACCTGGCTCCTTCCGTTCATTGGGGATGAGGCAGCGGACAAAGTGAGGATGGGTGGTCTTGAGGTTGGCCATCAGCTTGTTGAGATTCTCCTGGTGAGGAGGAAAGAGGGAAGAAGCTGACCAATGAGAGAGCAGGAGAGGATCTGGGGGACTGAAGAGGTGATCCACCATTCAGGAGGTTCTCCTCCCACTGCCCCACACTGGATCCACTATGTAGGTCCCTCACCCGATGCAGGGCTGAGACAGTCTGGAAGGAGGAACCTTTCTTCTTGGCTCCTTTCCCCTTCCCTCCATCACCGCCTGGAGAGAAGAGGGGTGGGGTAACACAGGAAAGAGGGTGACTCTGGTGGACAATGGTCTTCCCCATCAGCTTGTCCCTCCATCACCCAACCATCCATTCACCCACCGGTGTCAGCCCCAGCATAGTTGGAGAAGAGGTTGGCCAAAAGCTTCAGGGCTGATTTCTGGTAGAGCCCCACCACTGTCTCATTGAGGGGGTCCTTGTTCTTCTCCAGCCACCCAATGATGTTGTAGTCCACTGTGCCAGCATAGTGGACAAGGGAGAAATGGGCCTCTGGCTTCCCCTTGACATTGCGTGGCTTCCCAAAGTTGGCCGACTTGCCCAGGTGATTATCAAAGAGCTTGGCCTTGAAGGTCATGTCCGAGGCCTTGGGAAACATGCATTCCTCCTCCAGGATGGACATGATTCCCATGGGCTGGGAAGAAAAGATCTCAGTGGTAGTGGAGGACATCAAGCATAACCCTACTGGCCAACTTTGGGGTCCCTGGCAAGTGGCAACTGAAAGGGCCCTTCCTCAGAAGCCCCCATCAGCCCCCAGGAGACCCTGGGGGGAGGTGGTACCTTCTCAATGAGGTCAATGCAGGCTTGGAGGTCCATGCCAAAGTCAATGAACTCCCACTCAATTCCCTCCTTCTTGTATTCCTCCTGCTCCAGCACGAACATGTGGTGGTTGAAAAACTGCTGCAACTTCTCATTGGTGAAGTTGATGCAGAGCTGCTCAAAGCTGTTGAACTGGGGAAGGAGAGAGGAGTTGGCCAATGGGGTTAACTGGATCAACTCAACACCCAACAGGGTCAATACAATGCCCAATATGGTCAATGGGTGAACCTGAGCCCCAATTGTCAACACAATGCCCAGTAGTATCAATGAGGACAACTCAACACCCAAGAGGATCAACACAAGGCCCAAAGAGGCCAAGTTTCCACCAGAGGTGAAAGATGAAGCTTCAGAAAATCATGTCAACACCCAACTGGATCAATCCAACCCCCAAGAAGGCAAATACCCTGCCACGCCCTCAGTCCTCACATCAAAGATCTCAAATCCAGCGATGTCCAGCACACCAATGAAGTACTGTCTTGGCTGCTTAGTGTCCAGAGAGTTGTTGATCCTCACCACCATCCAGTTGAACATCTTCTCATATACAGCCTTGGCCAAGGCCCCAATGGAGTAGTACACCTGCTGGACATTCTGCCCCTTGGTGACATACTCGTTACCCACCTTCACCCGGGGGTGACACAGCCCCTTGAGAAGGTCAGCTGAGTTCAGCCCCATCAAGTAGGCTGACTTATCGGCATCTGCAGAGCGTCAAGAAGAAGACATGCTGTCAGATTCCACCGAACCTGGTGACCCCAAGACGTATGTCATCATCCCACATCCACTCACCTTCAGTACCGTCTGGTTCTGCCTGCTCTTCCCGTTGCTTCTGCTTGAACTTCATGTTGCCAAAGTGCATGATGGCACCGGTCAGCTTGTAGACACCAGCCTTCTCCTCAGCCGTGAAACCCAGGACATCAAAAGCACTCTGGGTGATGGGTGGAGGGGGTGGGAGAGGGCCTTGCCACCAGCTGTGGTCATGGCTCTCTCCTGGCCATCATTTGTGTGTCACTCTGCCCTTTCAGCTCATCAACTTCTTCATCCATCTGAGGACTCATGCATCCATGGACTTACCCATCTATTTGAAGGACTTACCCATGGACTCAGCCTTCCATCCACAAATTTGTTTGTCTATCCATAGACTCACTCATTATGGATTCACCCACCCACCCACCCATCCATCCATCTGAGGACTCATATATCCATGCATCTATCTGTCCATCCATTCATGGATCCATCCATCTGAGGATTGCATCCATCCATTCACCCTTCCATGGACTCTTCTAACTATGTATTCATTCATCCATCCATCTGTCCATCTACCCATCCATCCAATGACTCATCCATCTATGGACTCATCCATTCACCATGAATTCCATCCACGCATCCATGGACCCATCCATCCATCTGAGGACTTGTTCACCCATGGTGTCATCTGTCCACCTATTAACTCCATCACCTGTTTTTATCTCCACCCACAACCTCCTCCACCCCCTGCCTCCTGTCCTACCCTCACTCCACATCATCCCACTCCCCTAACCCACCATCCTCCACCCTTCCCATCCTCCACCTCTCATCCCTATGTTCCTCATCTCTTGCTCCCATCCATCTTCTACCATCTCAACCATCCACCTGGCACTTCACCTTTGATTCAGCCAGGGGATGTCCACCTGCCCACCCCATCACTTACATCGGTTGCCAACAGCTCTTCAGAGTCATCAATGGAGGCCACAGTCACCTCTCCTTGGGAGACATAACTGTAGTCATAGGGGTTGTTCGTGATGAGAAGCATCTCTGCTCCATGGGCCCAGGATAGAGACAAAAACTGAGCATTTGCAGTGGCCAAATAGCCCCAAATTGTACTCATTTGCCCCAGGAAGGAGCAGAGAATTGGAGACGGAGAGGAAATAAAAGACTCAAGGCCAAGCACCCAACTCACCCAGCAGCTCTGGCTTCTTGTTGGAGAGGATTTGATAGAAAATGTGGTAATTCCTCTCAGCCTTCAGCTGGAAAATGACACGGGACTTCTCCAGGAGGTCTGAGATGGATATGGAGAGAAGGAGGATGAAGGTTGGGGTGTCTAGATGGATTGAAACATGGAGAGATGGATGGTAGGATGAGGAGATGGAAAAAAGAGGAGTGTCTGGATGGTAGGATGAGGAGATGGAGGGAAGAAGAGAGGAAAATGGAAGGTCAGATGGATAGTGGGATGAGAAGATGGATCCATCATCCATGAAGATAGATGAAGGGATGGATGTAGGCAGGGAGAGGCAAGGAAGGAGAGGGGGAGGTAGACACAGGGTGATGCAGGGATAAAGAATTGGAGATGGAGAGTCAGAATGATGGTGAGATGAGGAGATGGAAATGAAGAGGTGACTGGATGGAGGGTGGAAGGGAGATACGTATGGATGAATAGAGTTCCTGGGTGGATGGATGAAGTTTATGGATGGATAGATGAGTCCATAGATGGATGAGTTCTAGGATGGATGAATAAATCCATGGATAGGTAAGTCCGTGGATGGATGGATGGATGGATGGATGACAGACTACAAGATACACTCTCACGGGGCTCTCAACCCACTCACAGGTCTCAATGTCAGCTGATGCCAACTTCCCGGTGGCCCCGAAATGGATCCGGATGAACTTCCCCTGAGAAGGCAGTGGCAGGAGGTGGAGGTGGCTGCCCTCTCGCAGCAGATCCCACACCATAGACCCTGTCCCACAAACTGCCCCATAGACTCTTCCTCACAGAACCCACCCCCATCACTCACAAATCGGGATGAGTTGTCATTGCGGAGAGTCTTGGCGTTGCCGAAGGCTTCCAAGGCAGGGTTGGCCTGGATGATCTGATCCTCCAGGGTGCCCTAGCGGGGTGGGACAATGCTGGTTATGGACACCACCAGGGGACACTCTCTGCCGAGGGTACATGGACTGAGGCATTCACCTTGCTGCTATTGGTCACCTCCTTCTTGCGGTCGCCAATGGCAGCAATGCTGGCAAAGTATTGGATGACTCTCTTGGTGTTTACTGTCTTCCCCGCCCCGGATTCTCCACTGAGGGGGCAACAGTGAGATATTGGAGAACATCCTGGTGGGTTCTTCACCCCACCTCACTGCTATGGGGCAGGGTTGGACAAAGCGGAGCCTTACGTGATGAGGATGGACTGATTCTCTCGGTCTGCAAAGAAAAGAGAGGAGTCAGGTGGGACGAAGTTGGGGAACATGCTTAGGGTCTTGGGGTTGAGGCTGAAGTTCTCCAAACTCCCAGGTGAGGACCAGGTCTAAGTCAGGAGTCATTTTTTGGAGTGGGGTCTTCTAGTCTGAGGTTCTCACAGGATGTCTTTACCTGTCAGCATGTTCTGGTAGGCATTGTCAGAGATGGAGAAGATGTGGGGGGGGAGCTTCACTCCTCTTCTTTCCCCGGTAGGCAGCCACCACCTCAGCATTGTAGACAGGCAACCACTTATAGGGGTTGACCGTCACGCAGAAGAGCCCTGAGTAGGTCTGGAGAAAAGGACAGGTGGGTCAGAGCCAGGAGGTGCCACCCCACCAGGTGGGGAAATCCTAGGTCTAGGTGGCCCAAGGGATGAGGTGACCGAATATCCTGATTTTGGTTGTCCGAAGAGGGGCTGGAAAAGGAACATCTTGGATCTGGGTGGCCCACAACATCCAGAGATGGGACATTTCATGTATCAATGGCCGAAGAGGTCTGGAGATTGGACAACTTGTGTCCCATCAAGGGGGCTATTGAACTGACATCTTGGACCTGGGTGGCCAATGGGGTCAGGGGATTCAGCATCTCAGGTCTTTGTGGCTGAGGCAGTCTAGAAATGGGATATCTCGGGTCTGGGTAGCCCAAGGGAGCTGTAGAAGGCCCACCAGGTTCTAGGTGTCCCAAAGCCCATGAAAAAGCCACACCAGGTTCTAGGTGGCCCATAGACTCTCTGGAATGCCCCTCTGGTTCTAGGTACCCCAAGAACTTTAGGGAAGGTTCACTAGCTTCCATCCATCCCGTAGGCTGTGGGCAAGGCCCCACCTATAATACCCCACCTGCCCCTGGGGCTTGTGGGAAGACTCACATAGATCAACCAAGAGGCGTAGCGCTCCTTGAGGTTGTAGAGCACAGCAGGCTCATGGAGGAAGGTCAGCATCGCCATGTCCTCGATCTTGTCAAATTTGGGGGGGTTCTGCTGGTGAATGTCAGCTTCCTTCACTGTCACCGTCTGGGGGGAATGGGGAGACATGGGCGTGGGGGTTGGGAGGGGTCCCATGGCTTGAGGGTTGCCTTGTGGGATAGGGGGTGCTCTGTTGCTAGGATTTCTTCCATGGGTTGGGAGGGGTCTCCTATGGGTTGGAGGGCACCTCCCATTGGTTGGGAAGTCTTCAGTGGGTCAGGGCCCCCACCACTATCAGCCTGGTTTCTCCTTCCCCCATTTGCTCCCCCCACCAAACCTTCAACCCCCCTCCCTCCTTTAACCCATCCCCTATTAACTTCATCCCATTAACCCCTCCCTCCTTAACTCTTTGCCCACCTACTTCCCACCAGCCCCTCACCCCCCATGATGCCCAACCCCCCTTCTTTCCCCCACCAGTCACCCCCTATGCCCCCACCCACCATCATCCTCAACCCCTCCCTCCATTACCCCCCTCACCCCCATTAATCCTTTGCCCCGCATGGCTCCTTGCGCCCCACCCCTATCCCCTATCCCTTGCCCACCTCTCCCAGCTCAGTCTGGACGATGACCTCCCCTCCTTGGCGCCCCATCACTCGCCCCCGCACGAACTCCTCCCGGGGGTGAGGGACGAAGCACTCGCTGCGGGGGTCGAAGGGTCTGGTCTGCGCTGCCAGCCGCTCCCGCTCCCCTGGCCGCAGGAAGGGGGCTGCTGCCCCTAGCGCCGCCAGCACTGCGTCCCCCATCCTGCCCCACACAGACACGGACCCTGCATCACCTGGGGGGCTGTGGGGCTCTGGCCGCTGGGTCTGTCCCCCCATTCCACGGCCCCACACAACCCCATTGACCAGAGCCCATTGCCATGCATAGGCCCCTAGAGCCATGCCCAGACCCCTATGGCTGTGGCAGACACTATAGCCTCAGTGAGCCTTGTAGCCGTGCACAGCCCCATGCGTGGGCCCCTATAGATGTGCAGGGAGCCCTATAGCCCACTGCAGACCCACATAGTCATGCACTGCCCCATGTACAGACTCCTGTAGTGATTCAGGGACCCCCTGCAGGGACCCCCATAGCCATTCAGGGACCCCTATGGCGATCTACAAGTCCTCATAGTTGTGTATGGCCCCATGCACAGAATCCTGTAACCATTCATGACCCCATGTATTGAGCCCTATAGGAGTGGGCAGACCTCTATAGTCACACAGGGAGCCCAATACTCAGGCACAGCCCCATATACAGACTCCTATACTGATGCTGGGACTTCCACAACCAGGGGCCAGCAGCCCCTGTAGTGATGCATGGACCCTGCAATGCAAAGACCCCCATAGCCGTGCACAGACCCCCATAGTGATTTAGGCATCCCTATAGTGGTGCATGGAGACCCATAGCAGTGCAGGATCCCCTATAACAATGCAGGGAACATTACAGTCATGCACAGCCCCACATGCAGCCCCCCATAGCAAAGTATAGACCCCCTGTAGTGATATGCAGACCCTGCAGCAAAACATGCACCCCATAGCAGCACCCCCCCCCTCCCCACAGCACCCATCCACATGCTGCCCCACACCATCACCCTCACCTGGAGCCTGTGGATCTAGCAGGTAAGAAGAAGGGACCTGGAGGGACATGTGGAGGGTGAGTAGGGCTGCACACCATGGCCCCTATAGATCCTCTTTGCCCCACAGACCCCTTTATGCCCCAGAGATCCCTTTGCCACATAGACCCCCTGTGTCCCATAGCTCCGTTTGTGCCACATAGGCCCCCTGAGTGCCCTATAGACCATCAGTGTCCCATAGATTGCTGTGCCCCCATAGATCTCTGTCCCCCACAGTTCCCCTCATTGCTTCTTAGGTCCTCTGTGCATCATAACCCCATGTGTACCCCACAGGTCCCCGCACCCCAGAGAACACCTATGTGTCCCGTAACTCCCTTGTGCCCCATAGCCTCCACAGATTCCTGTGCCCCATAGATCCTCCTGTGCCCCATAACTGTCCTGTGCATCCCATAGCCCCCCATATCCTTCCTCAGCCCCTCATATCCACATCCCAAGGTGCCCCCCCACCCTCTCTCTCTCTCTGCCCCACGCCGACACCTATGCCAGTCCCGCAGCCCCACAGCCTTTATAGACCATCATGGGATGGGGAGGGGAGGAGCATTCCTGGGGAGGGGGTGGTCGATAAGGGAGAAGGAGGGGGGCAGCTCCCCCTGCTTCCCCAGCCACAAGATGGCATCTCTCCAGTGACCCAGACATCTAGGACCCACATATTCACCCCACAGGATGATCTATGGGGCAGAGCTATAGGGAGAACCAAGGGATGTAAGGGTGTAGGGGTGAGATGTCGGGTGGTGTAGGGGGACTGGATGCCTGGGTCTCTTGTGTAGGAGATGTCTATGGAGCCTGGATGCCTGGGTCCCTTGTGTGTGGGGGGGAAACTTTGGAGCCTAGGCACCAGGGTCCCTTGTGTCTGTGGGCGATCCATGGGGACCAGGGCTCTTTGGTGACGATTGTGATGATTCTGTGAGGTTCAGATGCCTGGGTTGCTTGTGCATGGAGAGGATCTATGGGGTTAGGATGCCTGGGACCCTTGTGAAGAGGGTATCTATGGGTCCTGGGTCCCTGGCAAATGTCCTATCACCCCTGGGGTGGTGACAGCTCTATGCTGCCAGGTCTATATCGGGACACAGCAGTGGGGGGGGAAGATTGTTATCTCGTCCCCCCAGTGAGGCGCCGTGGGGCTGGCAGGGGTCTGAGGGACGGGGGGGGAGGCGGGGGGGGCGGTCTGGCAGCAGTCCCTGAACTCCGTGTCCACTTTGTCATGAAGGAGGTGACAAGTGTTCCGGCGAGGTGACACATTCCTGGGGGCGGGGAGATCCCCACCTCCCCATTGTGCCCCATAGATCCCCCTCCCCTGCCCCACAGACCCTCTCCTCTGCCCCACAGAGCCCATATAGAGCCCCATAAGTGCTCCACAGAGCCACAGAGAATCTCCACAAATCCCCACGGAGTCTTTTTAGAACCCCATAGACTCCACATAGAACCCTATAGATACACTAGCCCCACCCCCTCCCCGGCCCGAGTTAGGCGGGGGAGGGGAGCCGCCCGGGCGCCGGGGTCCCCTGGGGTCCATAATGCGGCGCCGCCAGGACCGGGGACGGACGGGGCGACAGATGGACGGGGGAACGGAGGGGGAGGGGGAAAGGGGGGGAGGGACAGAGGAGTTGGGGGGGAGGAACAGGCAGGAGATGAGGGACGGTGGGACCTTGAGAACATGGAGGCACGGGGGACACGTGAAGGAGGTAGAAGGACCATGGGAGATGGAGGAGACAGGGCTGGTGAGCCAAGAGGTAGTGGGATGATGGATGGAAAGTCCAGAGCGATGGAGGGACATGGGACAGAGTGCCAGTACGGCATGGGAGGCCGGGTTGTGGGACATGGTGTGTGGTGGGATGGGGCAGCTGGTGGCTAGGGGAACACTGAGGCCAGGACAGAGGACATAAGCACCTGCAGCAGGAGAAGGTGCAACTTCAGCAGCCAAGACATGCCCAAGAGATCCACTCAGGCTCTGCCCCATATGTGGGGGTCCCAGATGCTATCCCCCACCTCCTAGGGTCCCTCCATCCCCACCCCCACATCTGCCCCCAGACGTGTCTCTCCTTCCACATGGATTTAGGTTGGTGTGGAGTAGGCTGAGGTTACAGAACACTGTGGGGCAGGTCAAGGTTGAGGTGTAACCCATGGTTCATATCGCATTGCACTAAGGGTTTGATTGCATTATGTTGTGGGGCACGCTGGGCTGCATACTGGTTGGTGATCTTGTATGGGGTACAGCCATCTTGTGGGTGCCATGCCATGGGGCAACCCCAACCTCCCCAGACAAACCCAGCCCCAGACAAAGTGCTGCTGCTCAATGCTTTTTATTGGCTGACCAAGCTTGGGGGGGCTGGGAGTGAGGGTGGGCCTCTTGGAGGTCCAGAGGATATTGTTGGGAATCCAGAGTTTCACTCCTCGTTGAGCCCCTTCTGATGGAGAAGGAAAAAAAGGAAGTGTGAGCATGGGGCTGTTGTGGGGCAGCCATGGGGCAGCTGTAGGGCAGGGGGAGGTCCCACCTTGGCTCCGATGTCGCGGCTCTTGGCCCGCAGCTTGTTGACCTGGGACTCAGCGATGTCAGCACGCTCCTCCGCCTCGTCCAGCTCATGCTGTGCCTTGCGGAACTTGGCCAGGTTGGTGTTGGCTTGTTCCTCCTGAGGAGGCAAGGACATCAGAAAGGCTCCCACACAGCTCTGTCTGGCCTCCTGCCACCCTGCCAGTTGTCCCTCCATCCAACCTTCTTATTCCCCTGTTTGGCCTACCATGGACTCACCTGCCCTTCCAGACTTCCCATCTTCCAGCCACCCAACCATCTACTCAACTAACCATCCATCTAACATTCCATCCATCCATCCCACAACCATCTCTTCATCCTACCATTCACCCACTTGTCTCTTGACCTGTCCTCCTCACCCCCTGACACCCCACCCTTTGACCACCCCATGGTACCCTGCTACTCCCCACATCCTCTCTCCATCCACCTCCCGGGGGGTGCTCCCACAGATGTCACCCCAGTGCTCACCGCTTCCTCTGCCTGTCGCTTGTAGGCCTTGACCTTCATTTGAAGCTTGTCCACAAGGTCCTGGAGCCGGACCAGGTTCTTGCGGTCCTCTTCTGTCTGTTGGGTGAGATAATACAGGTCAGGACCTGACCCTATGACCAGAGCAATGAGGGTCAGGAGTCAGTTAACAATATTCTTGGGGAGTGGAGCCTCTCTAGATCTGTGGGTAGCCTCAGCTAGGGGGCAGAAGGTGCGTTGCCCCTGTGTGAAGGTATCTTCTTGCCTCTGATGAGGTTGCACCTGAGATTCTGGATCTTGCAAAGACCCTATGGATGCTGGGACACCAAGGGGGGGACATGGGTGCCTCATGACTGCTGAGCCAACCATGTTCTGGGCCCCACTACAGTATCAGGCATAGAGGCAGTGGGTGGTCTAGTTCACACATGTCTATCTGGCTGGCAGGTCACCCACATTCTAGGTCATGTACAGCATGAGATACGAGGCCCTGTGGCCACAGGGAAAGTGAATGACCTCCAGCGCTACCTCAGGAGCCCCACCTGGTAGCTGAGCTCCTTCACACGACGCTCAGACTTGCGGAGACCCTTGACACTCTCGGCATGGCGCTTCTGCTCAGCCTCAAGCTCATTCTCCAGCTCCCGCACACGAGCCTCCAGCTTCTGCAGCTGCTTCTTGCCCCCTTTGAGGGCCAGCTGCTCAGCTTCATCCAACCTCATCTGCAGGTCCTTGATGGTCTGCTCCATGTTCTTCTTCATCCGCTCCAGGTGGGCACTAGTGTCCTGCTCCTTCTTCAGCTCCTCTGCCATCATGGCCGCCTGCCCAGGGAGAAAAGCAAGCAGAGAAGGAGGACCAAAGCATGCTCTCCATCACCCTCCAGTGGAAGGTGTGCTAGATGTTGGTCCCACCATGGCACTCACATCAGTGATGGCTTTCTTGGCCTTCTCCTCAGCATTCCTGCATTCCTGGATGGCATCTTCCACCTCTGTCTGCAGCTGGGAAATATCGGTCTCCATCTTCTTCTTCTGGTTGATGAGGCTGGTGTTCTGGAGTTAGAGGAGAGTATGTGAGGAGATGTCTGTTGAACTGCTGACCCATCCTTCTTCAATTCCCCCGGTACTTAATGCCCCCCGTACTCCCTGCCAGCTCTGCTGGTATCAAGGGTCTGGAGATCTTGGTAACTAAACCTATTAGAAACCCACACCTGTGGATGGAGGTGACTTCTGTCCTTGAAGGTATGTGAGGTCTTACCTGTGAGTGGAGAAGCTGGACCCTCTCACTGGCCTCAATCAGCTCCTGCTCAGCCAACTTGCGGGCCCTCTCAGTCTGTTCCACCACTGCCCGCAACTCTTCCAGCTCTGACTGGAGGAGGTTGTTTCTCCTCTCCACAATGGCAATGTTCTCCTTCAGGTCCTCATTGACCCGTACCATGTCATCCAACTGCAGCTGAGTGTCCTACAAGGCAGCATGGGGGAAGAGGATGAATGGGGATGGTGGGGAAGGGGCTCAAGGTCCACCCTTCTTCCAACTGTTGGGTGGGGGGACCACCCCACCCCTATTACACCTCAACGTTCTTATGGGACAGAAGTCTGATGGGTACCTTGAGGTAGCCCTGCAATGTCTTCACTTGCTTCTGGGCCTCAGCAGCCACGCGGTTGGCATGGCTGAGCTGAATCTCCATCTCATTGAGGTCACCCTCCATCTTCTTCTTCAGCCTCAGGGCCTCATTGCGGCTCCGGGTCTCAGCATCCAGTGAGGTCTGCAGCGAGTCCACCACCCGCAGGTGGTTGCGCTTGGCCTGCTCCATCTCCTCATCCTTCTCGGCCAGCTTGCGCTCGTAGTCTGCCTTGACCTGGTTGAACTCCAGTTGGGCCCTCAAGATCTTTCCTTCCTCATGCTCCAGAGAGGCCTGGTGTGGACAGAGAGTAATTAGAGGGCCAGAGAGAAGACCAGGACAACATGGGACTTAAGGGGATGTGATATGGCTCACCTCAGCCTCCTCCAGTGCAGCTTGGAGCTCCAGTTTCTCAGCATCCAGCTGCTTCCGGACCTTCTCCAGTTCATGGATGGTCTTGTGGCTGCCACCCAGCTGCTCTGTCAGGTCCGAGATCTCCTCTACCCAGATGAAAATCCATCAGACTATGTGGAAGGTAGTGCAAAACACCAAGGTGGGTGGGGAAGGACCACAGTCTCACCTTGGAGGTTTTTGTTCTCCCTCTTTAAGGTCTCCAAGTGATCAAGTGACTCTTCATAGGCATTTTTCAGCTTGAAGAGCTCAGTGCTGAGGGACCTGGCCTCTTTCTGTGATGCTTCCAGCTCCACCTGTGATTCTTCAAACTTCTGCTTCCACTCAGACAAGATCTATGGGGACACCACGTTCTCACCTGCTGCTTTGCCCATGAAGAACCCTCTTTCCATCCACCTCCTCCTGTTCCCAGTACTCTTCTGGTTGGGACTTGAAGCTCTGCTGAAACCTAGCCCTTGAAAGTTCTTCACCTTTCTTCTGGACTTCTTCTCCTGCCTTTTGCTGATTCATGGAACCCACATCTGTCTACCCCCTTCCCACCCTTCTCCATCCACCATTTCTTGGTCCTCCCACCTTGTCAAAGTTTCTCTGCTTCTTGTCCAATGCAGCAGCTGCTGCATTTGACCGCTCCAGGTCTGCCATGAGATCTTCAATCTCATTCTGCAGCCGGTGCTTAGTCTTCTCCAGGGAAGAACACTTGGCGTTGACTGCCTCCACTGCCTCCTCAGCCTCCTGCAGCCGCTGGGCCAGCTTCTTCCTGCCATGGGAGAAAACCTGGCTGTGGTGACCCATGGACCAAGTGGACCAACTCAAATCTTCTTCCACCCACTGTTTGGCTGAGGCTCTGCTCTGGATCTCCTCTACCATCTCCAGGTTCCTATACATTCTCCAGATCCTTCTACAGTGGAGGAGTCTCCACTCTCCCCTGCCCCGTAGAAGCTCCTTCCATGGGGAGATGACTCACTTGGCCTCCTCCAGCTCCTCAGTGCGCTGGATGGCATCTGTCTCATACTTGGTCCTCCACTGTGCCACCTCAGAGTTGGCCTTGGAGAGCGAGCGCTGGAGCTCAGATTTGGCTTCTGTCTCCTCCTCATACTGCTCCCTCAGAAGATCGCAGTCATGACGGGCCGACTGGAGGGCATGGGCCAGAGCATTCTTGGCCTAGGAGGGGAGAGAGAGAGATGAGGTGAGGAGAAGTTTGGTCCACATCAGCTTGAGCCCTCTTGGCATTCTCCAACTCAGCAAGATCTTGTTTTCTTCAGTGCAAGCCGACCAGACTTTCTGTAGGTCAGTCCAACCTTACCCAGTCTTCTCTAGACCAACCCAACCAACAACCTAGTTACCAACCAACCCAACCCAACCTCCTTGAAACCCCCCAACCCTACTGAACTTCCTGAGGACCCTCAATTCATTTTCTTCTTCTCTGAGGGCAGGTTCATGATGCATCTCTCAGTCACAAACCAACCACATCCTTAACACCGGAGATGCCTTTCAGTCCCCCAGCCTCCCCAACAAAGCCCTACCTTGACTTCTTCCTCTAGCTGCCTCTTGAGGTCCTCCAGCTGTTGTGTGTATGTGAGTTTTCCTCGCGTCATCTGGTTGATGAAGGCTTCCTTTTCCTCCAGCTGCCTGGAGAGCTCACCTGTCAGGTGGAGTGGTGGATAATCACTTGCTGGACACACCCCAAAGCCACCCCACTGGTCCGAGGATAGGACACTGGGTTAGGGAAGAGCAAGTCCCTCACCATTTTCTGTCTGGAGCTTGGCTCGTTGAGTGGTGAGGTCATTGACCATGCGTTGGGCCTCTTCAGACTTGGTCCGGTGCTCATTCATCTGATCTTCCATGGTGCGGCACATCTTCTCCAGATTGGCCTGCAAACAGGAAGGGCAGGAATATGACAGGGAATCTTGAGAGAGCAGTGTAAGAGTTGGCCCTTCATGGCTGGAGACCTATTTCCTACCTTGGCCTTTATCAGTTGCTCCATGTTGGAGCCTACATCATCCAGCTCCAGCTTGAGCTCACTCTTCTCCTTCTCCAGCTTCTGCTTCACGCGCTGTAGGTTGTCAATCTGCTCGCTGAGCTCAGCCACACTGTCAGCATGCTTCTTGCGCAGTGCAGCTGCTGTCGCCTCGTGCTGTAGTGTGGCCTCCTCCAGGTCCCGCCGCATCTTCTGGAACTCTGCCTCCCGCTTCTTGTTGAGCTCAATCTGCACTGATGTGGCACCACCTGCCTCCTCCAGCCGCTCGCTGATCTCCTCCAGCTCCCGTGACAGGTCTGAGCGCAGCTTCTCCACTTTGGCTCTGCCTGTCCGCTCTGCTTCCAGCTCCTCCTCCAGCTCCTCAATCCGCGCCTGTGCTCCAGGGATGGAGATGCTGTCAGCAGACTTGGTTTCACCCAACTCCTCCACTCAACCATTTAAGCTGGAGAGTCTTTAAGTCAATTCAAGTCAACCCAACCAACCATAGACTCGTCAGCTCAACCCAGACAGCTGTAGACCCTTCACCTCAAGCAGTCTTGATCCCATCCAGTTCTTTTCAGCCCAGTCAAGATAACAGCTCTCCAGATCAACCTGGCCTTATTAGAAAATACTCCACCTTCTCAAATTACCTTGAGATTCTTAAACTCAACTGGTCTTGAGGACAATCAGCTCAACCAATCCTAGAGCTAACTGGATCAGACAGCTCAGCACAAACTTCTCTAAGGACTTTGGAATGAACATGATTTAACCCAGATGGTCTGCGCAGCTCAGATGATTTTACCCAAGATGCTCCCCCTACCTTGAGTACTCCAGACCCTTTGGTTCAGTTCAACACCCCCCTGCAAAGCCAACCTGCCCAGGAGCCCATGAGTCATTTCCAGGCAATAAATGACAGAGAGGTTCTGGGACAAGGGACATGCCATGGGGCTTAAGACCTCAGGTGGGTGGCACACTGGTTTAGGTCCCTCTCAGAAAGGTGTGCAGAAGAAAATGGGGAGGACCAATTCCTACTTCCGGTTGCCCCCAAGCTGAAGCCCAGCTCACCTGAAGCTCTTTAAGCTTCTTCTGGAGCTGGCCTGCAACTGCTTGCTCATCCTCTATTCTGGCGTTGAGGGCATTGAGCTCAAAGTCTTTCCTGGGTGTGGGGAGAAATACCAGGCACTCATGATCCTGGGTGCTCAACAGAGAGAGGTGTTGTAGGTAAAGGACAAGCGAGTATGCAGGCCCCTACTTTTTCAGCCTCTCATCCAATTGTTGCTTGTCATTCTCCAGGTCCATGATATTTTCCTGGGCTAGCTTCAAATCACCTTCCAGCTTCCTTTTGGCCCGTTCCAAGTCCATCCGGATCTTCTTCTCCTGCTCCAGTGAGCTCTCCAGCTGCAAGTGAGGCAGAGACACACCCATCAACCCCCCCGTAAACACACACCCCAGAAGAACCTCCACACCCCAAGAGACCAGCTATGTGCCTGTGGTGGGAGTGGCCTATACTCACATCATCCACTTGCTGTTCCAGCTTGACTTTGGCCTTTGTCAGGGTGTTGACCTTGTCTTCCTCTGCCTGCAGGTCATCCAGCGCTTGCTGGTGAGATTCTTGCAGGGCCTTCTTCTCCTTTGTTAGCTTGACAATGATCTCATCTAGCCCGGCCATCTCCTCTGTGAGGTTCTTGACCTGTAGGAGGAGAAATATCAGGCCTCCAGATGGGTACCAGAGGTAGGAGAAGAGACAGGAGGTTGTTCTTGCTCTTGGTGAAGCTGGATCTAAGTCAGGAGATGCAGGAAAACACAACCAGCCTTGGGTCTTAGTGATGCAATCCAACCAGCCTTGGATCATCACAACCCAAGCAGTTTTGAGTCTTCATGACCCAACTCGACCAGCCTTGAATTTGGCAGCCCAAACAGCCTTGGATCTTGGCAACCCAAATCAACCAGCCTTGGGTCTTCTCCAAAGCTATTCACTTTGGTGTGAGTCAGCTCAATTCCCCACAGTTTGAGGTCAAGGCATCTCTCCACCCTCACCTTGTTCTCAGTGGCATGTTTCTCCTTCTCCACCTTAGCCAATGACAACTCCAGGTCATCAATATCCTTCTTCAGCTCAGAGCACTCATCCTCCAGCTTCCTCTTCTTTGCTGTCAACTCAGCATTCATCTCCTCCTCATCCTCCATCCGTTCTGTCAGCTCCTTCACCTTGGCCTCCAGCTGGATCTTGTTCTTGATTAGCTGGTCACAGCGCTCCTCAGCATCAGCCAGGTTGTCTTGCTCCTGGAAGGGCGAAGGTTGGTTTGAGCTGAATGAAAAAGGAGCGAGAGGCTGAAACATCTAGGTCACTCACAGCCTGCACTTGGAGCTGAAGGTCATTCTTCTCCTGCAGCATGGAGACCATCTTCTCCTCCAACTCCTTCCGCCGGGCCTCTGACTTCTCCAGGGCCTCTTTCAGCCGCCCAAACTCTTCTTTCATGTTCTGTGCAAGGCACAAAGGTGCCATGTAAGTCTCATATCTTCCTTTATGTTCCCCCATACCACTTCCTCTCTCCATCCACCCACCCACCTTCCCTACCCATGGCCCTGTCCTACCTGCATCTCTTTCTCTGTCTCAGCACTCTTCAACAAAGGCTTGATCTTGAAGTAGAGCTTCATCCAAGGCCAGTTCTTCACCCCCATGAAGGCCCTGATGTTCCACTGGATCACCAGCAGCGAGTCCCTGGAGAAGGCACAGCAAGATGTGGGTCACCAGGGCCTCCCACTCAACATGGATGCAATACCATCTCCATCTCACCACCCACCTGCGCTCCAGGATCTTCTTGAACTCCTGACGGGAGAGGAAACCACGGACTTGGGCCTGCAGGCGGGTCATGATCCGGGCCAGGCGCTCATCCCGCATCTCCTCCAACAGCCCCAGCAGCCCAGCCTTGAAGAAGACCTTTGAGGAAACATGAAGATATGTGCTACTGGGATTTAGAAGTGTGGTAGAAGGATGGGTGGTGGCATGGATGGAGGGAGCTCAGATGGGCAGGTGCACAAACAGATGGTGGGACCATAGAGTCTATCTGGTCCCACCATGAAAGCCTTGTGAATGGTGGGACCACAGGAATGGAGACCAAGTGACCTCACCTTGGTGTGTCCAAACTTGTATTGGTTGTGGTCAATATCAAGGGATCCCAGGAGCTTCTCCGCACCCTTGCGGCTGTCAATGAACTGCCCCTCGGGGATGGCAGCAGGGTTCAGGATGCGGTACCTGGTGGTCAGACAGAGCAGGAAACCCCTGAAATCAGCCCCAATGGCTTGTCCAATCCAACTCCCCAATTTCCACATTTTCTCGTCTGTGCCTACCGCTGGCGGAAGTCCCCATAGAGGATGCGGTTGGGGAAGCCCTTGCGGCAGATGCGGATGCCCTCCAGCACCCCGTTGCAGCGGAGCTGGTGCATTACCAGGGGGTTGTTCATCACACCTGGTGGATCATCAAGACTGGTGAGTCAAGACTTGCCCCACAGCACTGCTCCCCACCACCACTTTTGGCCAGGGCCCAGCACTGTCCTCTGGATCAACCCTCAGGGACTGGCTCACCAGGAGACTTGGTCTCATTGGGGATGATGCAGCGGACAAAATGAGGGTGGGTAGACCGCAGGTTGGTCATCAACTTGTTGAGATTCTCCTGAAAGATGGAGGAGGAGAGGATGAAGGGAATGAAGACTCCCTCCCCAGCCTGTCCCACCAAGGGTCATCCCTTGCCCTAGGACATGTTTTTCATACCCACACACCCTGGGGTCCACCAATAAGCCTTGGATTCTCACCCGATGCAGGGCAGAGACAGTCTGGAAGGAGGAACCTTTCTTCTTAGCTCCTTTCCCCTTTTCCACAGCTGTTGGAGAAGAAAAGATGAGAGAGGTCAGGGATAGTGTGGGGAGAGCCCCAGATGTTGAGGAAGGGGGTGCCCCTTACGTGCATCAGCCCCAGCATAGTTGGCAAAGAGGTTGGCCAAGAGCTTCAGGGCTGATTTCTGGTAGAGCCCCACCACTGTCTCGTTGAGTGGGTCCTTGTTCTTCTGTAGCCACCCAATAATGTTGTAGTCCACTGTGCCAGCATAGTGGATAAGGGCAAAGTGGGCCTCTTGCTTCCCCTTGACATTGCGTGGCTTCCCAAAGTTGGCCGACTTGCCCAGGTGATTATCAAAGAGCTTGGCCTTGAAGGTCATATCTGTGGCCTTGGGAAACATGCACTCCTCCTCCAGGATGGACATGATTCCCATGGGCTGGGGAGAAAAGACCTCAGTGGTGGCAGAGGACACCAAGCACAACTCAACCAGCCAGCTTTGGGCAAGCTGCAACTGAAAAGGCCCTTCCTTTTCCCCCCACGAGGCCCTGGGGGAGGTGGTACCTTCTCAATGAGGTCAATGCAGGCTTGGAGGTCCATGCCAAAGTCAATGAACTCCCACTCAATTCCCTCCTTCTTGTATTCCTCCTGCTCCAGCACGAACATGTGGTGGTTGAAAAACTGCTGCAACTTCTCATTGGTGAAGTTGATGCAGAGCTGCTCAAAGCTGTTGAACTGGGGAAGGAGAGAGGAGATGGCCAGTGGGGTTAACTGGATCAACTCAACACCTAATATGTTCAGTGGGGTGAACCCAAGACCCAATGGCTCAACACAAATGAAAACAAGGTCATCTGACCATCCAGTAGGGTTAGCTCAACACCCAGTGGGGTTAACACAACACAGTCAACCAGGGCTTACATCAAAAATCTCAAAGCCAGCAATGTCCAGCACACCAATGAAGTACTGCCGTGGCTGCTTGGTCTCCAGTGAGTTGTTGATCCTGGTCACCATCCAGTTGAACATCTTCTCATACACGGCCTTGGCCAAGGCTCCAACAGCATATATCACCTGGAAGAGGGATGTCCCACCAGTGAGAGGGGTCTTTTGGTGTTCTCCTTGCTGTAGATGGCACTGTGTCCCCCAAAAGGAGGAGGTTTTGGTGATGTCCTACTCACCTGCTGGACATTCTGCCCCTTGGTGACATATTCATTGCCCACCTTGACCCGAGGGTGGCACAACCCCTTGAGAAGATCAGCCGAGTTCAGCCCCATTAGGTAAGCTGACTTGTCAGCCTCTGAGGATGAAGGAGAGAAAATATGAACCTGGAAGGATCATGGGATTCACCCCAGTTTCCACCTCAAACTTGGTTGGATCCAACCTTCAGTGCCATCTGGTTCTGCCTGCTCTTCCCGTTGTTTCTGCTTGAACTTCATGTTGCCAAAGTGCATGATGGCACCTGTCAGTTTATAGATGGAGTTCTTCTCCTCTGGGGTGAAACCCAGGACATCAAAAGCACTCTGTGGGGCAAAAATGTGGTCAAGATCTTCTCCAGCCCCCAGAGACACATACACACTGCCTGGTAGCCTCCCATCTCACATCTGTGGCCAGGAGCTCCTCTGCATCATCAATGGACGGAACCGTGGTTTCTCCTTGGGAGATGAAGGCATAGTCGTACGGGTTATTGGTCACCAGCATCATATCTGAAAGGAGAAAAAAGGGTTGGGACAGGCAGGTCCCAAAAGGGGCACAGGGTCAGGTATTTGCAGGTAGATTGGGAGCATGGCTCACCCAACAGCTCTGGCTTCTTATTGGAGAGGATCTGGTAGTAGATGTGGTAGTTTCTTTCAGCCTTCAGCTGGAAGATGACACGGGACTTCTCCAGGAGGTCTGCGGTGGGGATGAAGAGAAGATGGGTGGAGGTTGGGATGAGGACATGGAGGGTCAGATGGATGAATGAATGCAGCCTTGAGGATATGGAAAGGTGGATGGATAGTAGCATGAGGAGAAGGATGGACATGTGGATGGAGATATGGATGGAGGGATGGATGGTGGACAACCAGATGTCCTCTCATGGAGCCCTCAGCCTACTCACATGTCTCAATGTCAGCTGATGCCAACTTCCCAGTGGCTCCAAAATGGATCCGGATGAACTTTCCCTGGAAGAGTAGTGGAAGGAGGTGGAGATGGCCACCTTTTTTCAGAACACACCAACCCATAGACCCTTCCCCATTGACTCCATCCCATAGACTCTTCCTCATAGACTCTATCCCCAACACTCACAAATCGGGATGAGTTGTCATTCCGGACAGTTTTGGCATTGCCAAAGGCTTCCAAGGCAGGGTTGGCCTGGATGATCTGGTCCTCCAGCGTGCCCTGGTGGAGCAGGACAGTGTCAGGGGGCTCTCACAGTAAGAGGCAGGGGATGTAGGGTTTGAGGTTGAGATAGATGGATGAGAGGACACAAAGGTCCATGAAGGTTTACATGGGTGGTTGGGTTGATGGACAGGGATATGGGTTGATGCCATGAGTGGATGGAGGGATGGTTAGTTGGGTGGATGGAGATGGGACAGTTGAATGGATGATTGGTTGGATTGTTGGGTGGTTGATTGTGTCATTGGTTGGACAGACAGATACCAGAATGTTGACCACATCCCAGGGTGTCATCCCCCACCCAGTGCCCTCACCTTGCCTGGGGCTCCTGTCTCCTTCTTGCCACGGTCACCTATGGCAGCAATGACAGCGAAGTACTGGATGACCCTCTTGGTGTTCACTGTCTTCCCCGCCCCGGATTCTCCGCTGAAGGTAGCCAAGAAGAGCAATGGTTGGGTACTGGTGCTATGGTACTAGAGCTGGGAGCTCACTGGGGAGGGATGGATAATCGACCTCCACAAGTAATTCCAGATGGTGATAAAGGGTTGGCCGTGCCAGTGGGAATGGCTTCAAGGGGGAAGGGGAGGGGCTATGTGCCAAGTGGGAGAGTCTTGGCTGTGAGCAGAACTAAAACAATGTTTAGAGATGAGATCACTCACGTGATGAGGATGGACTGGTTCTCACGATCTGGTGGGATGAGAAGAAACATGAGGTTCTGAAGCCCACCTTGGCTCTGCTCCACATCTCCTGCTCCCCAAAGAGGATCAGGGGGTATGGTTACGTGGTCCCTGCAGAAGGTCCCTACCCGTCAGCATGTTCTGGTAGGCATTGTCAGAGATGGAGAAGATGTGGGGAGGAGCTTCACTCCGCTTCTTTCCCCGGTAGGCAGCCACCACCTCAGATTTGTAGACAGGCAACCACTTATAGGGGTTGACTGTCACGCAGAAGAGCCCTGAGTAGGTCTGGAGAAAGGAGCAGGTGGGTCAGAGTCAGGAGTTTCCGTGCCACCAGGTGGTCCAAGGGGTCTGCAGAAGTGACCTCTTGTGTCTAAGTGATATCTTGGGTTTAGGTAACCCTTGTGGTCTGGAGATAGGATATCTTGGGTGTGGGTGACCCAAGAGGTCTGGAGAGAGGACGTCCCAGTTCTGGGTGGCCCATGAGATAGGGAAAAGGGATATCCCGGTCTTGGGTGGCCCAAGAGATCTGGGACATCTTGGATCTGGGTGGCTCAAGAAGTGTGAAGAAGGACAACCCCCAGTTGTGGGTGGACCATGAGATCTGGAGAAGGGACATCTTGGGTCTATGTGGTCAAAGGGGTCTAGAGAAGGGGCATCCCAGTTCTGGATGGGGTCTGAAGAACCTCATGGGCTCCCAACTCACATAGATCATCCAAGAGGCGTAGCGCTCTTTGAGGTTGTAGAGGACGGCAGGCTCATGAAGGAAGGTCAGCATGGCCATGTCCTCAATCTTGTCGAACTTGGGGGGGTTCTGCTGCATGATCTGGTCCTCCTTGACCGTCACTGTCTGCTCAAGGTAAGGAGGACCCCATGGAGCAGGAACACTGGGCAAGGAGTTGCCCCAGTTTTTCCCTTCCATAGGGCTGGGAGCTGGGCATCTGCGTGTTCCCTTGGGAGCTAGAGGAAGTCTAGGTGTTTCTCAAGTGATAGAGGAGTTGTTTTGGGGTCTGGGTGTCTCTGGGCTGATAGAGGAGGTTGGATGGAGTCTAGGTATCCAGTGGGTTTTGGGAAAGGTGGATCAGGGTCTAGATGTTTCCTGGGTTCTAGAGAAGATGCTGTGGGATCTGAGCATCCAGTGGGTGCTGGAGAAGGTATGTTGGGGTCTAGATGTTTCTTGGGTTCTAGAGAAGGTGGGTTGGGTTCTTTGTGTCGCATGTGGAATAGAGTTGCTATTTTGAGGTTCTGGTGTCCCACGTGTAGCTGGGGTTCCCCCACCTTGCCATGCTCAGTCTCAGCAGTGATCTTGGAGCCCTCACGGCTGATGATGGTGGCCTTTACAAATTCCTCCTTCTCATCAGGGACAAAGATGTCCTTCTTCAGGTCGAAGGGGCGGGTCTGGGCGGCCAACCGTTCCTTCTCCGACTTGCGGAGATAGGGGGCGGCCTCCCCAAATTCGGCCATCTCCACATCAGGCATGGTGGCGCTGGATGGGGCTGGGTGGAGCAGGAGGGATCAGACTCTCCCAGTGCTTCCAGTTCCTTCCAGTTGACCCCATCGCAGCTCCTTCCTCGGTGAACCCATTATTCCCTGTTCTTCTCCACATCTACCATTTCTTCCTGGTCAACCCAACTCCTTCATTCCTCCCCAGTTCTCCCAGTTCCTCTCCAATGCTTCCAGTCCTCCCATCTGGCCCATCCCAAGTCCCTCCTCAGTGGTTCCATCATCTGGAGTTCCCTCCCAGTGCTCCCAGTTCCTCGCCAGTGCTCCCAATCAACCCCATCCATAGTCCATCCTTTGTGAGCTTATCTTCTCCATTCATCTTCTGTGCTCCCAGTTCCTTTCCAGTGCTCCTAGTTCCTGCCAGTTGTCCTCATCTCCATCCCAAGTTTCTCACTGGAAGTCCCAGTGCCCTCCCCAGTGCTCCCTGTTCCTTGCAGTGCCTCCTTGCCCTTTATCCCACCCAGCAATTCCCAGTACCCTGCAGTGCTCCTCCATCCCTCCCAGTCCTTCCCAGTTCCCCCACAGACCTTCCCAGTATCATCCCAGACCCTCCCAGTCACCCTCTGTCTCCCCAGACACCCCTCAGTTCCTTCCAGAGCGCAGCCCCACCTCTCTCTGTGGTCTCCGAGTCAGGGGATGACAGTGCAGACTCAGGAGGGCTCTGGTCCTGGTCCAGGATACAACACCCCCCCCCAGTATGTCCCAGTGTATCCCAGTATGCCCCATTATATCCCAGCATCCCCGCTCAGCCCCACCAGCACTTCTCCAGTACATAACCCTCCCCCACACACACACAGAGTACTGCTCAGTAAGTCCCAGTATCCCCCTAGGATTTATCCAGTACTCTCCCCCCTCCCCCAGTATCACTCCAGTCCCTCCCAGTTACCACATAAACCCTCCCAGCATCATCCCCGTCCCACCCTGTTCCCCCAAAGATGCTCCCAGTATCATCCCAGTCTCTTGCAGAGACCCTCCCAGTTCATCCATAGATCCTCCCAGTTTGTCCATAGATCCTCCCAGTCCCTCCCAGTTCCCCTACAGATCCTCCCAGTATAATCCCAGTCCCTCCCAGTTTCCCCACAGACCCTCCCAGTTCTCCTATAGACCCTCCCAGTCCCTCCCAGTTCACCCACAGACCCTCCCAGTTCCCTCCCAGTTCCTTCCTGTTCTTTCCCAGTGCCTTTCAGTTGCCTCCAGTCTCCCCATAACCCCTTCCCAGATCCTCACAGTGCTCCCATTGCCCCCTGCCCCACCTGCACCTGGGTCTGCAGGCACTGGCTGGGGGACCCCCCTTATATCCCCCCTCCCCCCCGCAGCTGCGTCACCAGGAGGTGGGGGGGCATCGACAGACGGGTGACCTCAAGGCCACCCTACTGCCCTACAGGGACACGGTGACCCCTATGGATCTACAGTACACTCCCCAGCTCCCTAGGGCCCTCCCTCTGCTCTGTAGTCCTATGGGACCTTCACTGCCCCATAGGGTCCAGTGACCCCTATGGACCTAAAAAGCTCCCCCAGCCCCATACAACCCCTATATCTCAGCCCCACAGGGACCCTATAGCTCCCCCTTACCTCATAGGACCTACATCCAGCTCCATAGGACTCTCCCAGTCCCATAGGACACTGCTCCAGCCCTATAGGACATGAATAGGACCCTTCTCAGCCCCATAAGGTTCCCATTACTTCCCTTCAATAGGACCCCTGATAATGCCCACAGCCCAACAGAACCCACTCCCAGACATCCCTCCCCAGTCCCATGGTCACATAGGACCCACTTCCAGCCCCATAGAACCTCTATATATTCCCCTATAGGACCCTCAAAGCTCCCCCATAGGCCTTCCATACAACCCACTCCTAGTCTCACAGAAACCCCATAGGGCTCCCCCAGACCCATAGAACCCCCCAGACCCACAGGATACCCCCCCTCTCAGCCCCTATAGGGGCCCCCTCTAACCCCCCCCTTCCCTCCCTGGTTTATTATGGGATAGATGAGGCAAGCCAAAAGACTCGCCCAGATGCCTGGGTCCCCCCGGGGTGGGGGGAGGGGACAGACAGACAAAGGACAGGTGTGACCCCCCCTTCCCGCTCCAAGAGAACTCAGGCATCTGTTCCCCTCCTCCCTTCCCTTTGTTCCCTCTCCCTCCCCCCACAATAGGATATTTTTGGGACACCCCCCCCCCCACAATCCCTGACATCTGATCAGCTTGTGACGCCAGTGGGGCCGTGGGGCACCTTCACCTCATAACCATATATGGGGCTGGCCCTACGGGTCCCACTTCCCCCCTCGACCCCCATAACTCACCTAAGAATAGTCAGGGGCACCCAGGCATCCAGGCCACATCAATCCCATGAGATGCCCTATAGAGGTCCCAGGTGCCTGAATTTCACCTAATTTTCATGATTTCCCCAAAAGTTTTTTGATTTTTCCCCAAATTTCCTTGCTTTTCTCCTGATTTTCCTAAATGTCCCCCAATCTGCCACATATTTCCTTGGTTCCCCCTGTTTTCTCTCTATTTCCATCAATTTGCCCTGAATTTTCTTGGTGTCCTCTAATTGTCCCAATTTGTCCTTATTTTTCCCCAAATGTCCTCATTTTTTCCTGCAATTTGCCCCAAATTTCCTTGGTTTCCCCTTGATTTCCTCAAATTTCTGCCAAATTTTGTTTTCTCCAACTTCCCCCTAATTATCTCATTTTGTTAGTTTTCCTTCAATTTCTTCTAATTTCCCCTAATTTTCCGTATTCTGACCTTTTATACCTAAATTTACCCTTATTCTCCCTGAATTTTCCCCAATCTCCCTCCATGTGCCCTACTTCCCCCAATTTTTCTTTTATTTCCACAACACTTCCCTAAATTTCCATACATTTTCCCTGATTCCCCTAAGGTATTTAATTTTTCCTTTATTTGCCCAAATTTGCCCCAATTCCCTCTAATTTTCCCAAAAATTCACCAACTTCTCCTAATTTTCCCTGAATATATCCCTAATTTGCCCTAATTTAAATATATTTCCCCAATTTACTTTTTTCCTCCTCATTTTTATTACTTTCTCCAGATTTCCCATAATTCCATCCTACTTTGCCCCAATCTCCCCTAATTTTCCCCTTTATTTCCTCTCAAATTTCCCTGAATTTCCCCTTTATTTTCTCACAACTTCCACAATTTCTTCAATTTCACCCTAACTGCCCCTGATTTTCCCCTACATTTTCACAACTTATCTTGTTTAATCCAAATTTTACCTAATTTGCTCCAACACTTTATTGGATATGGGGAGAAACATAGGAACAAGGATGAGGAAAAGCCTCAGGTACTTAATGCCTCCTCAGCTTCAGTCTTTAATAGCAAGAGCACGTGTTCTCAGGGTACCCAGGACCCTGAACTGATAGACTGGGATGGGAACAAGAGCAAGGACCCCGTAAACCAAGGGCAGCACCACTCAGACATTCCCTCCCCTGAAATGTGCTTCTGGTCCTGCAGAAGCTCCTCATCCTCCCAGGACAGGTGAAGTTGGCCACTGCCTCTCCCTTGGCTGAAGAGCATTTGAGCTGAACTTGGTTCTGACTGACAGAGCTGGAGGTTTCCTTGACTTTAGTTTTGGCAATTCGGCCTTTTGTGTCTCTCCAGACAAAACCTCTCTGGGCTTCCAACCCCCTCCTGCCCCCACCCACTCTCTAATGACAGAGCTTCCTTTCCTGGTGCTTCCTCAGTGCCAAGAGCAGTCTTATCTATTCCATTCGACTATTTGTGTTCCCTGACCATCACACTGAGCTGTTTCTGTGCTGCCCCATCTGCCATCCTGCCTTCCATATGTGCCAAGTGCTGCCAGCTGCCAGCAGAGCCACCTCCCACCCTCCCCAGCCGTGCTCCCCTGCCCATTTGCATCCCCAGCACAATGGCCTTGCACTCAGTCTGGGGAAAATAGATGGGATCCATTGCCAGATAAAACTGACCCAACACCTTCTGCTCTTCTTCGGCAGGATCCCTGCGGGACCTGGCTCAGTACAGGCTCAGGTTCCATGGTGGCCCAGAACCTGCAGCCTAAAGCGGTTCAAAAACCTATAGGGTTCCTTCTGAAATGACAAGGGGAAGTGAGTGGCCTTTCCCTCCCTGGCGTGTGACTGCCGACAGAGCAGTGCCACAGAGATCAGACCGCAGCAGCATGTATGCTGAGATTGTCCTTTCTATACAGTACTCCCTTGAGGAGGACCCAAGACATGGATGGAGAGGAGGGTACGACTAAGGCAACTCTAATTCCTGCCACAGCACTCCCTTCCTCTATCAGGAAGTATGAGACAACAGGAAAAGGAAGTGTGGCCTTAAACAAGGCCTGTTCCAGCAGCACCAGCATTTTGGCTGGCTGTGACAGGGAACTAGAGGAGAATACATGCTGGAGGGAGGAGAGAAACCTTTGTGTCAAGAGTTCTGCAGTGTGCCCTTCCTCACAACTCCAGGAGAGCCCGGGAGCCCAGCCTGCTTCAAGGCTCCCAGCTTGGCAACAGTCTCTGTGCTGCCATCGTGGGTGGAGTCCTGCATTTCACTCTCAAAAGAAGGGACAATGGATTTTACTGAAACAGGAGTGATTTAACAAAGTTCGGTGGCAAGCATGACAGCGACTTACCAAGTCTCAAGGTCAGAGCTTCACCTGCTGCCTCTTTTAACTTGCTTTCCACAGATAAAGAAAAAGGGAGCAATGGAGGCATGGAAATGAGTGTGAGGCAAGCAGCAGGAGGCAGTTCCTATAGAAAACAGCCATGGAAACCACAGGTGCATAGCTTTTTCTTTTAAAAGCAGTCTCGAGGCAGGCTGCTGTGAGTTCAGAGGCACCTGTCAGGTGCACAGCATTCTGATCCAGTGCATGTCTGCCCAGTCTGATCTCACAGCTCCTGCTGTGCCTGTAGCTCGGGCAGAGACAGGGAAGGCTGCAAGGCACAAAGTGCAAGGGAAAGCTGCTGCTGTTGCTAAGTGTTCCCTCTCAACAACATTGCTCTCTTCTGCTTTCCTGCTTGTTTCTCTCCCTGAATACTGGTCCTATTGAATGCCCTGCCCCACACTCTGCCTTTGCACCAGCACTGAACAGCTCAGTCCTTCGGGGCACTCTCCAAAAACCCCTCCCTGTCCACTTGGGCACAAAGCAGTTCTGCCCACAGACAAATTTCTGAAATGGTACCGTGTAGAAGGTTGGGGCAGCAGGGTTTTAGCACTGATCAAAACCAAAAGACTTCACACCAAGACAGTGCTTTGCTGAACCTTCCACAGGCCCAGTTCTGCCTCAGCTCTGCTCCCTGTCAGCTGCGTGCAACGCCACAGACTGTGGGGACACTGCTGCTGGGTCCAGCTGACCTTCACCTGAATGGCCACGGTGGCCGCTGGTGACCACAGGGTGGCCATTCACAGTCTGACCACGGGCTGTGAATGACATGCACTGTGTGCTCTGGCCTTACACCAGCAGAACCAGCCTTGACCTCAAGAAACCCCAACATTCCCTGCTGTTGAAGGGGCCCAACAAGGAAGGACATGCAGGCCTGGCACACTGCTGCCTCCTCCGGAGGCATTCTCCACCAAGCTGTCCCACACGGTAAACACCTGTCAGACACATGCCAGAGCTCTCCTTATGCTTGGAACTCAGTCTAAGACCTGAGGGGTCATGCCTCAGGGTGCCTGCTCACCTTCCTGTGGTCACAATGACACTACAGGGGCTGCAACAGATGGACATCCCCTACCCTAGAACATGCTCCTGGTCCTCCAGAAGCTCCTCAGCCTCCTGGGTCAGGTGATGTTGGCTACTACCTCTCCCTCATCTTCAGAGTACTAGCTTAGACCTCCTGGGGACTTTAAGCCCCCACTTCCTCTGAGGCAGGGGACACTGGCACACCCCTGTCAGCAGCTTTTTGCTCTTGGCTGGGCTCCTCTGGTCACAGCAGGTGAAGTGAACCAAGGCAGAACCTGGGACCTCCTAAAGCACCACCCTCAGGTGTGAGCTGCAGAGAGACTTCTTGAAAGAGAACAGACAGACAAAAAGCACCACGGTCACTGTCTTCAGAGCCCTTGTTTTCCTGCAGGGCAGCAAGGAGGAAAGGCATGTTGAAGCCTGCAGTACCCACGCAGTTCAGCAGCAGACTCAAAAGCAGTAGCAGGGACTGCAGGTCTTGAACCTGGCATTCCTGGCTTACATCAGCTTGGTCCTGCCCAAGCTTGAGTCACTTGTAGAGTCGTCACCAAGTGCACCACGGGTCACCTGGAAAGGCAGTTACCTCTCATCTGTGGGGGTGGAGAGGAATTCTATGGAAGTGGAAGGGACACAATGAATACCCATTCCTCCTGTCACCATCTCATTGGTACCTGTGCTGTTGCTGTTCTGTCCTCTGTCTCAAGAGAAGGGTCAGCCTTGTGCCCTTACAGTTCAGCAGCCAGCAGGGTTTGTGTTTCTCCTCTCCAGCATTTATTTACTCTGTTGAACAAGGACAAGTGTAAGGTCTTGCACATGGGAAAACATGATCCAGGAGTGCAGCACAGGCTGGAATCTACCTAGATGGGGAGCAGCTCTGTGGAAAGGGACCTGGGGGTCCTGGTGGACAAGCAGCTCAATATAGGTGAACAGTGTAGAGAAAGTCAACAGGATGCTGAGTTGTGTCAAAAATGACATCACCAGCAGAGGCAGATGAGTCATTATCCCGTTCTATACAGCACTCATCAGGCCACACCTGGAATGCTGTGTTCAGTTTTGGTCCCCAGTACGCAAAACTGGTGTGAATGGGCTGGAGAGGGTCTGGAGAGGGTCCCCTAAAATGACCCAAAGACTGGAAACCCTGATATATGAAGAAAGGCTGAGTTTGCTCAGTGGGAAGTGCGTTTGTTCAGCCTTGAGAAAAAGAGGCTTACGGGAGACTTCATTGCCATGTTCCAGTATATGAAGTGTGGCCACAAAGAAGATGGAAATTCTATATTTACAAGACTCACATGGAAAGGATGAAGGGTAATCGGTAAAAGTTACTCCTTGGGGGACATTCTATTTCACCACAAGAGGAACATTTTTCCCAGTGAGATCAACCACTGGAATAATCTCCCCTGGAAAGCAGTGGATTCCCCAACCCTGGATACTTTTAAGATCTGGACAAGGGGCCTGGGCCATCTTGTCTAGACAATGCTTTGGACAGTAAAGGTTGGACTATCCAGCCTGGTATTCTCTGGTTCTGTGGTTCTATGACATGTACCAGAAGCAGATAGAGAGTGATTTGCTTCCACCTGGCAGGGGTTCCACTATATACATTTACTCCCTTTGTGCACATTTTAATCAGTCTGACCATTGCTGTTTTGTCGAAAGAACTGGAAACATTCCCGTTGCCACAGGAGGTCACTGTTGGGCAGTGTATGTGTGCACGTGGTCGTGATAAGCACTCTCATTCCACTTTGAGAAAGAAGCTGTTACCGGCTTACGAAGGTAAGGACTGGCAGGGACTGAATCCTTGACCCAGGGAAGGAACATAAAATTGCATTGTTAATACCTATTCTTAAACCTGTGGTTGCTGGTAAACTAGTACCTTTAGGTGTAGCGTGTAAGACTCCTGTACTGTGGTTTGCCTCCAGGATTTGCTACACAGCCAATGCTACAAGAGGTAAAGTCAGGTAACTTTAAAAATAAATAATACAGAAATGTTATCTTGGGCATGGAGTTAAGTGGACTTTGCACTAAATCTGTTTACCTCAGAGTAGTGGTGTAGGAGAAAGATGAAGCACGTAGTTTTAAAAAATGGTGTTACTAATTGGGGAAGAAACTTATGGGAGGCCATGCAGTTCTTAAAATCCTGACAGACAGAGCTGTTAGTCACTGCACAAAAGTTTTGAACAATCTCCTGTGCTGAATAAACAGAAGCAGGATGCTTTGAACACCTCAGTGTGGCATCCAGGGCATCATTCAAAGCCTACGAGTGAGGTAGCAAGAATCAGATACATACCTGACTGTGCATACCTTAAATTTGCTTAAAGAACTCTCCCAGAATCTGGCAACCTGGACTTGGGTGGAGAATTAATACATTTTAAAGGACCCCCCAAACCAATCACAACACCACTGAATCTCCTGCTCTTCTGTGTAAGTTCTTCCTCTTACACAGTTGTACACATCTGAAATACCAGATAACACAGCAAGGGATGGTGATGCCTGATGGTGAAACAGAACCATTAGAATTCATTGTAAGTCTGTGAGCCAGCTAACAATTGAGGTCATGGCTCGTGTGCCACAGTGGGCAGTATGAAATTTGAAATTTGCCTCATTCCCATCCCCACTACTAAACAGTAATAGTTACTCTAGGATTTCCAAAAAGATTTGCAGTTTTTACCTCCGAAGTTTTTGGATATTCCATTCAGGTTTGATGGGACCACATTAGGTCAAGTATAATCCAATTGGTCATAATGGATAGTACTTACATACAAACGATGGTGCAAGTCCGGCTGGAACATCTGCACAGCTAGGAATCTTTCTGGAGGATCAGTAACAGTTGGATTGAGCACAGAGAATTGGACTCTATCAGTTCAGAAATCACTAATAGTTAAGTGTCCAGTCTAGGACTATTAAGCAGACAAGTTATAATTGATCAGACTCTGGATGTAATAAATGGAAATGAAGCAACTACCAATACCTTGATAATTAGCCTAAACCCTTGGAGAAAACTCCAGAAGATTTTCAAAGAAATGTATGCTGGTGTTCACAAATCTGTTTCAAATTTCAGCAGTGCCATTGCTTGTGTTGTCATGCAAACCTTTATTATAAATTAATGTGAACTGCAAGCCCATTGGATCCATAATGGGAATCTTGTAATTTTAGGGACCCTGTTATTGGGATTGATGCCAGTATCATAAGCTCCATTTATCAAAGCTTAGGGGTAGCAAGCAAAAGTAGTCTGTTGGGTGGATCTGTTTAGCACCACACCATAAGTAGGGAAAGTGAAAATGAATCCACTTACACACTCCATTCCCTGTTATAGCTGATAGAATGCTAATAGAATGTGGCTAATAGAATGTGGCTGGCAGTTTAAGGGGCCAAATGCATGGATAACAAAGGTAACCTAATGGATACTCGTGGATGCAAAATGGGGAAAGCACAAACAGTACTGCCCTGAACATTTAGAAATACAAGGTCTTTATACAAATAATATGGCCTCAGGTAACTGCCATTTAGGCTAAGTGTGTGATCACTGCATGGTTGTACTTAAGGAAAAACTGGGTTGTATTTCATTTGTTTTGCTTTGTGATATTTTCTCTAATGACAGGATGACTTTATAGAAACTAAAAGCCTAATCCGTGTTTTTGCTGCTGGAATACTATCTTGCAGCTTGGACAGGACCCTTAGGGTCATTATGGAACATGGTACATTCTCAAACTGAAGAACTGAAAATTTTAATCAACAAGTATGAGAAAACAATTGCTTATCAAAAGCAAATTACTGTTTCTATCAGGCATGATACTGACCAGACTGTCAAGACTGTACCAGGAATTGAACAAACTGCTAAATATCATTGGTATGAGATTTTTGTGGATTATGCACCATCTGCAACTGGCATATTGCATCTTAGGTTGAAAGTTGGGATCATTGTACTTTTTTCTGTATTTTATTTGTTTTATGCATCCAGATTTAGTGCTAGCATCATTCTGAAAGCATGTTATCTATAATAAACTGTGATGCTAGACTTTCCCATGGAAATGCTCAAAGCTTTCCCCTACCCTCACCCACAGTGAGGCAGGAACAGTAACAGTACCTCACCCACTGCAGCATGGGACTTGCTAGACTTTGTGCCTCTACTGAGTTGTGGAATTTGGGTGATTGCTCGACTCCTGCCCAGGTTTTGGCCTAACACACAGCTTGTGCTAAAGCCTGATGTATGGGAGCAGCAATACAACTAAGCTAAAGTGAGAGCAACACGTACACTGGCTGAGAGAGTGAATTTGTGAGTTATTGACTTTGTCAGCTAACAAATTTGTGAATTAGTGAAAGTATGAATTAGGGAGTTATCAACTAGACTAGTCTGCTGAGAGAGGACTGGGCCCTGGTTTGATTTTTACCTAATGAGGTAATGAAATACAGATTGGCACACAAGAGAGCATTGTCCTTTAAATCTGAGAGATCCAAGTGAACTCTGGCATGGATGTCATCCAGAATCTGCTACGTGACTTTGCTGGCACTACACTGACTGTTTGTCCCTTTAGCAAGGGATAGGTTTTCACTCAACTGCTTTCTGTCCCCTAAGTATTGTTTAGCTATAATAGGGCAGAAATATTTATAGGGAGCTGATACTTGTTTTAGTTCTGTGAAAATCGTCATTGTTGACAACAAAAGAAAACGTATTTCTAGTTTTGTCAAGTTCTGATGACAAAAGTTCTTGTTTTCTTATTTCTATACTCCCATAAATTAAAGATAGCAATTTATTGATGCAGGGGGGAAAGATAAGAGATGAGAGGAATGAAAGAGCTTTGCATTTCTTAACTTCATTTCCTATTTTTGTGCTGGGCGGCTCACTGAGATATCAGCTTTCACTGAACAAAAAAATTCTTTCCTCTAAGAGACTGGAGTCATGCCATCATGCTGCTTCTTGCCTGACAAGTGTATATTAACTTAAATGGTTTGTTTCATATGCTCCTTATGGTGCTTTTGTACTGACACCGAGTGATGGTTAAGACAGGTCTCTTTTCTTTTTTATTCCAACTTTAGAAGTCACGATTACAGACACACCGTATGGTAATAAGGTATATAATTTTTACACTTTTTTTTCCTACCAAAAGAATGAAAGAGTTAGTCATATGCTAAACAACATATTTTATTTCAACAGAAACACTACAGAAAAGCATAGTCAAACTCTTCCTTTTCCATACATGTATCTTTTTTTCCTGCGCAGCCTAAGCCATTCATAATTAACGTTTCTCTTTTTTGAAAAAATGTAACTTTTTTACAGTTAGGTGAATGAAAGCCTGTCAGTTTTCTGTACAGCATCATTTTCCTGAGAGAAATTGTGTAACTTATCAAATTATTTGCAACCAGCTTTTTTTCTTTTCCCTGGAATTAATTTTACTGTATCATTGGGGTTTATGCCAGGAAGTGATTGCTCCTGAGCCAGGTCCTCACATTGCAAAAATTGTGCTCAGACACTTTTTTAGATTATCCTGGACAAGTCGGAAATGCTGACTGGGCAGGAGGGCTGTGGCCGGTCTTTATTCAAAGAAAAGTTTTTAAAAGATTATAAACACATTACCTTCACGGAGGCAAGGCCCACCCCAGCCCCTTGAAAAAGAAATGAAGGATGGCACAGGGCAGCAGCCTGGTCAGGACAAGAAGAACAATAAGCCATGCCAAGAAATGCAAATGAAGTGGAAAACATAGGAAAAAAAGGTGATCTGTTCCATTCATCACCCCAGGCAGTATTTTCCCTATATTGCAAACTGGAACTATAGTCAAGGAGTAGGAAAAGTGGGAAAGAAGGGGCAATTCTTGCACTGGTGGCAACCATTTTCCATGGAAACCCACCATAACAAGGGTATTGGTGTTTGCAGAGTCAAGGCCACAGCCACAGCGCCATGAGAGTGACAGCCTGAGGAAGGCAAGGGGAAGAGCCGCCTGGGCAGCTGCATGAAGGGATGCACAGCTCTGACTGGCAAAAGGCCACAGAGCTGCAGATAGGAGCCACAGCAATGCCTCTCACTCAGGCATTGCCAGCCTGTGGTGAAGCAGCTACAGGCTGTTTCAGAGAGCTGGGCTGATTTATAGCCCCAAATCTGATTGAAAACTCCAGAGATGGAGCTCTTTCTCCTACCATTCAGCCATCAGGTTGTTTCTCAGATACAGCTAAGTCATGCTATCCACGTTTGTTTTCTTCAGAGACACACCTGGCCAGCAGGAAGCTCATGTTGAACAGTATTGGTGATCAGGGATTAGACAATGCTCAGCTGTGATGGTCCAGAGTGGGAGGACTGAACTGCTGGGACCCTTCCACAGTGATGACAACTTTGCTGAACAGTGTGGATGTTGAAATAAAGCTGACTCAGAGCAGGGGCAGCTTTTGCTGGGTGAACTCCCTGGCAGCAGTGCTTGTAAGAAGGTTTTCACCCACAGCTTTTTATCTGTAAAGAAATTGCAGATGGTACCTGAAAAAAGATGATGCTTGTCAGTACTCAGATTGTACCTCAACTGCACTTTCTGTGACACAAGATTAGTCATTTTTTGCTTAAATATTTTCCTTTTAAATGAAGATGAAATCACTCCTTTGTTTCAGCTGCTGCTGCTGGTACAACACGAAATCATCTGGGAGAGGTCTACTGTTCTTTTGGTTAAAAGATTCAGGCAGAAAAACTTCAGTCATAGCAAAATTATCAGGTATACGGATATATTTATTTTTGGTTTTCACAAGAGCAAAACTCAACTTTCCCTTCAGCTTTAAAATCTGTGCCTTCTGCTCAATACACAAAGTTTCTGTATATTAACTTTTCCTATCTCTTCTGGCTGTGCAGGTTAGTCTGGTAAAAAATAAACTGCTGTCTTCTAGTTGTCAAGAAGTTTTCCTTTTTTTGACTAACACCCAACTACCAAATTCCCCTGGAATTGTTTTTGAGTTGCATCTACAAAACACATACAGTCTTTATTTGCCACTCCTAAAAGCCTGGGGAAAATGGACATAAATCCAAAATTTCTCGGGATTATCTCAAAGGAAACTAGAAGTTTAGAAGACTTATAGGGCTTGCTTGAAGCTGCCATTGCCCACCTTTGTTTTGGGTGAAACTGAGCCTGCCCACACTGAAAGATCTGGACCACGGGATTCTCTCCAGGAAACACATTTATAAAAACTTTAATGATAAGTGCTGTCAGAGTTCTGAAATATTTCTAATGAATCATTCAGTGCTACATATTGGCCTCCTCTTCTCCCACTGAGTCATAATTTTCAGTAGGAGTAAGCATGGGCAAAATGAAATTTTATGAGCCCCTTTTGCCTTCCTCAGATGACTGGTCTACTGAACATCAGAGTTAATTAAAAGGGTGCTAGCAGGTATTGAATTTGGTGATATAAAAAGGGCAGCTATCATCAGCTTCAGTGGTAATTGTAATAGTGAGAACATACAGGAAAGGTCTTCAGTGCCAGATAAAATATATAGATAAATCTCAAGGTGTCAAGGTTCAAAATTAACAGATGAGAAAACATCTGCTCAGTTGCTAGCTGAACTTGAAAACACTTGAAATTCACTACTCATCTCCCAGAGAAGTTTCTAGGTTCCCTATATCCTAGAACTGAAGTTCTGCATCTGCTAAAATATCTCTTGGCTGAGTTGGGATGCTGGAACTGAAAAGAACAGCAGCAAAGTCCCAAGCTATGCCGAGTTTTCCCTTGGACAGTGGTGTCAGTGTCCATCCTTCTGTCAAGAACCTGTGGCTGCACTCGTTAGGGGTGCAGAAGGTTCACTTTGCATGCAAAAGTAGCCAAGTCTTACAGCTGCAGGAAGAAGGTGAATTCCATAGGTGAATATGTATTATCAGATGATAATGCTAAATCTGTGGAGCCAAGAGGACAAGAAGTAAGAATAGCCCCGAGTGTGTGGATCTCTAAGATAATTTTATTTCTGCTTTAGCAGAGATCTGAATCCAGAAGTCCCGCTCTTGGGCAAATGAATTCAGGCTAGACGTTTCAGGGCTTCAGCCTTGCTTGTTTCAGAACCACTGAAACAATGCTCTATCTGCAGCTACAGAAGATGTGTTCAGGAGCAGTGCTGGCACTTTCAGCAAACCCTCAGGGGAAAAAAAAGGGTGGGGGGCAGGGAATGCATTGCATTTTTGCAACCACTCAGGTGCCTTATGCTATTCATGGAGAAAGGCATGTTGTTCATTCTGTTATTAACATTAGTTTCCTGGTAAACATGCTGGCTTTAAGGCTATTTTGTGAAGTGTCTGATCACCCTCATGCAACGCACAGGAATCATGAGTATGTAGCTATGACAGCTTATATTTCTACAGTGGGCATTTAAATCCCAGCTTCAAGAGCCATTTTGTAAACTTCAAAATATGGAATGCATCATTTAGTAGCATTAAAGATCTGAGTATGCAGCATCCCTGTGTTATCTTCAAAATGTTTGTGTACTCTCAGGCAAACAAGAAGTTTTACCAAAAAAAAAGCTGCTGGGGAAAAAGCCCACACTGCAAAATGTCCAACTGCTTCTAAAATGGCATCCTGTAAGAGCTGGTATAAAAACTGGAGAATAAAAAGATACCAGCAAATTATCTGTGCTGACTCACAATGAGGAAGGTTTTTAGAAATTCTTCAGATCCTATTTTACTTTCATCATGTTCAAGTACAATCCTTTCAATAACATGGTTTCACTGACTCCAAAAACTGAAAATCTGTACTTTACCTTCTCCATGCAGTCCTGGAGCCTTGATTAAGAATAGTCTCTGACTATTGGATTCATGGACAGGCGCTAGGGCAACGGCTGTGCGGAGTTGTTTAGTAAACAGGTACTTTCTGTTGCTCTTATTTAGACAGTGCAGTTCCTGCCTTGGCTTGAAGGAATAAACATGATAAATATGACAAAGTCTGAAAGATTAGGCCTCAGATTTATGAAACTGTCATTCATCTCTAGCACTGCACAAGTGTTTTACAACAAACTAGAATTGTACCAAAGGACCACCTTCTGTGCAAAGTACTGATTGGGCTACATAAGCTGCATCTGTCAAACACAGATACACCATTGGAACAGGTTGCTCAAAGGTGATGTGGAGTTTCCATTTTTAACAATATTCAAAACGTGCCTGAAAAAGATCCTGAACAACTGATCTAAGCTGACCTAACTTGGGGAGGCTGGTAGTGGGGGAATAGATAACCTCCAGACATCCTTTCCCACACATATTATTTTATGAATTTCCCAAGTAGTGTAACCATCTGGTGGAGCAGGAGAGCAATAAGAAAGAGGCTGTACCAGTGAGAGCAAGGTGGTGGTTCTGAGCTCTTTTTAGATCATTTTGAGCTATTTTAAGATAACACTCCTGGGTGAAAACTAGTTTCTAATCAAGGCAGCTGTGCAAGATCTGAGGCCTGTCTGCTCCTGGTGGTGTTGATGCATTTTATCAGCATAGCCTTGAGCATCACGTCAGGGTGATTGTACTCATATAAACGGTGAAGCCAGACATTTGGAGGGCACCTCTGAAAATCTTCTTGTCCCAAGCCCTTCTGTGAGCAGAAGAAATTAAGTTAAGTTTCATGTAATTTCAACATGTTTGATATGAAGGAGATCCTCAAGTTAAAAGAAAATCAGATGTGGTATTCACCTCTTATCTTTCTATGTTGCAAGGAAATTTAGAATGACATCACATATTTTGTTACTTACCTTAGCACACTGAAATTAAAAAATACAAATAAATATTGAGTAACAGACTAGAAATCACTTGCTGTGACTAAAGAGATGAAAGATCATATCTAAGTTATTGCTGACATTCGATAGGTCTCATTTTTAGTTTGATTAATGGAATGTGCTTATATCAGGAATGATCAACTCTAACAGAAATATGGAAAGAAGCTGAAATATTTCCATGAGTCCAAGTATTAGAGACATGAATGAATTAAGAATACTTCATATTAACTCTCAAGAACTGCAGAAAAAAAGTCAAGCTAAAAATGAAATGCTGAAATAATGAAGAAACTGCTGAAATTACGAGGTGAAAATCTAAGCTTAATATATTATTTAAGTAATTTTGTATCTGAATTAATTTCAAAAATATTGTTTCTCTTTTGGAAAAAATCTGCAGTTGGGAGCAAACCAGACTCCAATTCTGGGCAAGTTAAAATCTCTGTGAGTCCTAATGTTTCTACTTGACAGCTGTTGAATAATTTATAGAATGACATCTTCTTTGTTTACATCTAAAAATAGTACTAGTAATTTAATAGCAAGTGTAGCTATTTTCATTCAAAATATCAGCGATGTCCTTTCTGCAAAGGAACCTTATCTGTCTCTGTACTTGAAAAACAGAAAAAGTATGTAGCTGGTCTCTTTGGGTGTAGAAGTCAGAGATAAGGGTCTTCCAGAGGGACCTTGGAAGAGACTAACATGTACACAGACTCCTGTGTTTGGTCTCCCTCCATTAGCAAAAGAAACTGATGACAGAATCACTTCTTTCATGTGCTCATCTTTCTCAGTAAGACAGCTCGAAAGATAAACTTTTCCTGAATAGACTGGGAACTAGCTGCTAAGAGTTTCCTTGTTTATGACACAAAGTCTTCTTGGTCAGTGCTGCTGGGAGCGCTCTTCCCCCTCAGTTCTAGGAGTTTGTTGGCTCTTGTGTCAGTTTTGTCTTTGGTGTACAGCTGATAACAAGTGTTTATGGCTGCCTGGTGCTGCAGGCGGCAGTGGGACACTTCTGAGCATTCTCCCTGCTGGCCATGCTGATGGAAAGGATGGCTAGATAGCACTGCACGTTGCTAGGTCATTGCAGGACACAGGAAACAATAACCAAAGGGGTTTCCAAGTACCTGGATAATGGAACTTATAACTTTAAGGTACTTATATATATAAGTACCTATAACTTGTTAGGTACTACAGTACTTCAAGAAACTTATATACTTATGTCATTATTTTTTTTAATCTTTTGCTGGTGTGATTTGTTTTTATTTTTATGTTCTTGATGAATACCCTTTCCCCTCATAACAGATAAAGTTGGGCAATTTAATGTAGAAAAATTCCATGAAATTTCTTTAAAGCAAATTTTCATTGGTCTAGAATGATACTGGTACAATAAAAATTTCTCTTCCGTGATTCAGAAGCTCATGTGAGTCATCCATTATTTCAAAGGTAGTCCCAAGGGCTCAGTCAAGGAAATATTTGGTCACAATTTAGTGCTGCTCTGTCCTTTGAGTCCTATATGAGACAAAACCAGTAAAAGGGAACACAGCAAATGAGTGCCCTTGAAATGCATAAAATGGTATGCATTTATGTATTTTCTTTATTATCCTGTATTTTAATGATACTACTGAGAATGAGATTCCCTTTACATTTGTAATTATAAAGGAGAGCAGATGGTGAAGGCTTTGCTTAAAGTGTTAATTAAAATAGCTTACACAGCCAAGCCTTTACTTGAATAAAGTACATCAGGAAGATATAAGACATGAGTGAGTGCCCTATTCTAGTGAATTATTCTTAAATAAAGCTACCTTGGAGCAAAACCATGACAGATACTTAACATCATGCCGGTGGAATCTTTCTCTCAAGTTCATGAAACAAGCACTAGACAACTTGTTCTAAGTCTGTTTCTGGAAGTGAAGTATGGGTTCACCGGGAGGATTTGTATTCCTGTCTGCCTTAGCAGGTATTCAAATAAAACAAATGAATCTTCCTCACTCTCTCTATATGTTTGTTGGCAGGCATGTGCAGAATCACTTCTGTGTGGGCTGCGTGGAGCTGGAGGAATGCCAATACCCTTTTGGGATTCATCTTCATTAATTCGTACCGGTGACTCAACCAAGACAATTGGCTCAGAGATAGCGCCTAAGCCTCCCACCTTTGTGAAAACCAGTCTGAGGGTGGTGGCTGTCAGTCTGCAATACTCTGCTGTTGAAAGAACTCAGCTTGGTTACTGAAGACACAGTTTTAGGTGCTTTTTTTTTTTTTTTAATCTGGGACAGAGCTCTATAAGTCCTCAGAAACAGCATATCATAGCCACCTAGATATTTTGTAATCAAATATGAAGTTCTTCACTGGAGCAAGGACTAGAAACCAGTTGCCCAGATATGCTCTGAAATGATCACTGGACTAGTCATACGTACAAACGTTTTTCTAATTTTGTTCTCTGAGCCACTACATTTTTACTTCAGCTGTTAGAAAATGAAAGGCAAAGAGAGGAATAGCATTCCCTATTCTCCTTTTCTCTATTGGCATTCTGAGCTGCTGAATTGATGGCATTGGAAGCTATGAAGATTGTGACTGGACTGCCCTCTTCAGTTCATTTTTGTGCTGTTAACAATTTTCAGCTCTGGGTTAAGAGTGTGGATTAATACAAATTAACATTGCTGTGTGCCAACTTTAGTGCCTTCGTCTTAAGGGAAAATTTTTCCCCGATCAGATACTGTAAACCTGTGTATAGACCTCTGTTTTAAAATAGTAATAGGTGGGGGGAAACAGTATCTCTGTCAATTCTTTACCTCACTTATATTTGGTAGGTTTTGGCAGTAAGACAGAAAATGTTAAAGATCATCTGGTATGATAAAAAAGATGTCAAATGCTTTGACTGCCTTTCCTTAAGGGCTCAAGCTCTCAGACTCTTCTTTTCTGAAAGGTTACAGAAATAGCTCACAGTTTGTCCTTCTAGTTGCAAAATTGTTCTTTAACCTTGGCTTGCATAAAAAGTATAGCCAGGTACAGTCTGTAAACATTACCACTTTAAATAGCTTCACAAATGTAGCTATTTGCTGATCAATATGTGAAGTAAACACTTGTTTCTTTGAATGTTTCTTCCCTATCCTTTCCTCTTTGTTTACACAAAGGATTGCTGTTATTCTTATTGAATCTTCAGTAGAGATTCATATGTCAAAGAGATACCTCCTTTCTGGGCAGAGTTCTCCTGTCATCTGCCCTTTTTACTTGTTGTCATTAAATGTTCCTTTGTCCTGAAGTACTGAAAAATTCTGGATGATTCAACTGAACTATGCTCAATGCTTCCAGGTCCCTGAGCACAACACAACCAAGAAGTCAACAATTTCCAGGCTGGAATGTTGAGTGACTTATGGCATTATGGTAGATCCCAAATGCCTCTTGGCCTCATGGAAACTGGAAGGTGGGAAAGGTGGCTGTGGCTCACAGTGGAGGACAAGTGGGAGAAGCACAGGAGAGGAAGCATTCCTTCTGATTAAGCACTTCAAAGGAATTCTATTGTTTGTAAATAGCTTACCCGATTTTTCCTGTGAAATATTGCTATTCAGGTCATATGCAAGATGGAGAACTGCATTTTCCCTTCAGGTTCTTTTTTTTTTTTTTTTTGCCATAGAGCTTTGACCAAGTGCTCTGACATTGCTGTTCTTATAGTGTTTACCTTCCTGTAACAGGCTACAGTTTGGAGTAGCTTATGCTGGATTTTGTCTGAGCTCTATGAATGCCTTTTAGATGCTGCAGCCATGGTCAGAAAGTAATCTGGATTTCAGACTTTAATAGGGTTTTATAATGAATGAGTGGAAATTGGAAGCCCATTCTATTTTAAAAAATGTCTCTGCTAAACTTAAAATTTAAACAATATATTTTTGCAATAAACTCAACTATCCACTAGGAACAGAATATTCTGCCCTCAGCATTTTAGCAACTGGAATGAGGCTATTTATCCTCTGTCAGTTCCTACTGCATCCTCTCATTCCTAAAAGACAGTCCCTACTGTCTCCTTCAGATTGTAAGCAGGAATTTAACTATTATGGTTTTAGTAGCTTCTAAGTTCTAAGCAAATCTCTCCTGCCTGGGGTTCTGAGCATTCAAGGCAGCTCAGAGAAAATAAAGTACTGCAAGGAAAAGTCTGAGATATTGTCAGATAACTTGATATGAAGACTTTTTGTACAGTACACTGTGTGACCTTTTTTTTCTCCCTGTTGTAAAGAATAAAATAAGCTAACAAAAAGTCACTTCAGACCAGTATTACATTAAAAAATTGATGTATGAACCAGCTGTTAAGCAGATTCTTTTTAAATCTCACCTGACATTTCTGTTTCAATTTATAATGGGAAATACACAATATTAAAAATTGCTTTATAAATTTTAGGTATTATGAGGAGTTTATTCAGTCATTACTCCATGCCATTAGTTAGCACCCAGTGATAGCATACTTCATGCAGACTTAACATGGGAAGGTTGTTCTTCCTCCTCTGTTTAGTGAGAACCAAATCCTGCAAAATACTCTGACTTCTCTGTCGGATCTCTGCAATGCCAGGTGCAAGTCTAGGATGACAAAAAGAAACAACAGCCCCTCCACAGCCCTTGTCTCCTCACTCTGTCTAAAGCAGATATCAGAATCGAGCAATCTTGGTATGATGATGCAACTATGAATGAATGAAAGTAAAAATTAAAATCCAATTGTAAAGTTTGGCTTCAATCACACATAGTCTGGCTTTATCCCACTGAGACCTTCCTTATGCTCAGCCAGAGAGGGGGGAAGGATGAGGCTGTTAGTGCCATTTGTGTTTGTGTGTGTGCTGAGTGTTTCTGTCTGTGCTGCTTTGTGTGTCCAGCCTTGTATGTAGGTGCATAAGTACACTCTGTGTGTAAGTATGTGTGCACAGGCTTGCTGGGAATACATGCTGGATTCGGCCAGTCCAAATTCTGAGTTCCCATCGGAACTGGGAAAAGTTTGTCTACCAAATTTCATGATAAAATACCCAAGTGATATTACCACACATCATGTCCCACCAAACAGAGAACAGATAGTAACTGATCAGAGGATCAGGGGTTGGCTTGCAGAGATTTGTAACTGGGTACACAGGCTCTTCAAAAGTACATCAGAGGAAGAGGCTATTACATAGGAGGGAAAGGGAAGGAAAAAAAGAGAAAAGTATAATAATGCCAAAAGAATTAATTAATCTGAACAGGTCACAAGTCAATTTGGACCAAACCTACAACCTAAGCCCCAACTATGGGGGGTTTTTTTGTAGCCTAAAGAGACTGTTGGGCACATTTGTTATGATTAGGTGTTGGGAAAAACCTGAAGGAGAGGAAAACATATACATCATGAGAGAATCTGTTGGAAGGCATGCCATAGGCAAGGATAATATTCTTCTCTCATTTGTATTAAAACCACGCCACCTTTTAATGATCTCTGTGTTATTATTAGTATGGATTGTCATCACTTCATAGTCTTTGACTGGCCGGTAGCTGAACTGATGCCTACATCGATGCTTTGCAATAAAATTAGACAGTGCTGTGCAGAATTTCATTACATTTTCTGATTAACATTTATTAGAGCAATTTTGCCAGACCAACATAAGGTGTTTCACAGTTTGACAAGTCTCCTTTCCTTTCAATGATAATTGTACCAGAGAACATTTTGAGGACTTACATGATCACACTTCTCAAGGGATTCTAAAGATTGATTGTTTTGCTTCCTCTGATCTCAGAAAATCCTTGCCAAAAGCAGCAGTTGTGCATATACCTAGCATTTCTTTCTTCTAATCTACAGCACTAATTTAATACCATTCCAGAAAATTTATACTTTGGAAATTCATATCTTCAATCATTAGGAAACTTTTGTATTCCATATGTTAATTACATTCAGTGAGCCACAAAATGCTTGTTTACTGAGATACTTTTAACGCCTGCCAGTAGCTTGAACATGAGCACAAGTAGGTTTTATGGGTGACCATTTGGGGTTCTAAATTTGCCCACAGTGTTCCTGTCAATATATTTCAGTGCAACACTTCAACAGAGTATGTTGACTGTAGCACGTACTTGCAAACATCCTGACTTCTGAAGTGAAGATTTCCTCTTCCTTTGAATTAATCATAAAATAACTGATACCTGTATTTTCCAGGGCACAGGTAGAACCTTTTAATCTTTAATATTTGAATGGGACATTTCTTCACCAGAGAATAGTCTGTAGAGGTTGTAGACATTAAAATTGAACTCAGATTCAGATATCCCTCTAGGTACTGGTGTAATCCTGAATCTGAACCTTATATTCAAAATAATATGGATCTATTCTTTCTCTAATTCACATTCTTTTTTCTTTCTTTTCTTTTTCTTTTGTCTAAGATCAACACACCTATGGAGAAGGTGTGGAAATGGCTATACTTATTGGAAACTTTCTATCTGTCTGAAAGTCCTCTGGTTCAAAACTTTTTTTCAATCCATGATAATTTCCATTTCTTGTTTGCAGAATCAAGTCAGCTACGCATTAACGTCATATTTTCAGTCTGTGTTCACATGATTTCAATATTTGTTTTATGCTTTCCACTGCCACTCATTAGTATTTATACCCTGGACTGAGTCTGTAGAATAATGGTTGAGGAAGTTTCTGTTTGATTAGTAAACCTAAGATCAAAAAGGGCTCTGCTTGGAACATGTGTGACATGAATGTGATGAATCAAGACATCCTGCATCTTAAGAAGGGAAAATGTTCATTGGGATGAGTCAGGTTTTTCAGGAGTCCTTGCTAGGCCATGGGCAGGGTGAAGTGGTGTGTGGAGAGATATATGGGAGAGTGTGCAGGACTGTGATGTGATTCATACTTTGCACTTCAAACAAATTAATTGGGATTAACTGTCTGCCCGTGACTACATTTTAAATCAGTTCACTAATCTGTACTATTCCTCCTGAAGTATGTGTAAGTGTCAGGGCCTGAGCAGAAAATAGCTGAATTTGAATGGCAAACTGCTAAATGTGACATGAGAAATTCACTGCCTTAATAAGTATCTGAGTGAGAAGTGGTCAAAAGTTGCAGATATCACTGTGAGGGACACGGCACATGAGGGGAGTTATGTGAAAGATTTGGGGGCTCTGGGGGCCTGTCTGTGTCTATACTGAGAACTTGCACCCAACCTTGCCATGAGCTCCACATGTAAGGATTGAACCACCCCAACTGAGAACCACCTCTTGGGGCTGAAGAAACACGCAAGGTCCTAGCCCTCATTAGGCAGGAAGGAGGATTGACCTACATCCCCTATCACAGAATCACAGAATGGTTTAGGTTGAAAAGAACATTGAAGATCATCTAGTCCCAACTTCCTTGCCACTAGACCAGGTTGCTCAAAGCTCATCCAGCTTGGCCTTGAATACTTCCAGGGATGGGGCACCCACAGCCTCTGTGGACAACCAGTTCTAGTGCCTCACCACCCTCACAGTGAAGAATTTCTTCCCAGTATCTAATTTAAACCTACCCTCTTTAAATTTAAAGCCATTTACCCTTGGCCTGTCACTACATAGCCTTTGAAAAGTCCTTCTCCATCTTTCTTGTCTCCAAAATTAATTTTTTTCCTCTCTGGTTCCTGCAGCAAACACATAGATACAGTGGGCATGCAGTTGAAGTACACGGGCTGTGGGCATGCAGAGTTATAATTGTAGGTGTGTATGATGTAAGCAATAACCTCTTCTGCAGCTGACTTCACACCCACTGGCGACAGCACAGATACAAAACTATTAGCAGGGCCAAAACCCAAGGTATAAGATGGTCTGACCAAATGGTTTTCAAAAAACTTTTGCCAGTTATTACTAACAGGCTTCCGGGCAGTGAGCAAAAGTCTAGGATGTGTTCAAATGGATGACACTCCAATATATTCTCCACTGTATTATATACACTCCAATATATTTTGCCATGCTACAGGTTGGTGTTGCCATGGTGTTCTGGATGTGAATAACTTGCCAGAGAGAGAAATTTCTGGCTAGACATCAGGTGGTCATAGCCCTCTTGCTGGTCCTGATGTTGTTTATTTGAGTGCAATATGTGCAGATGACTTCGGGTGAGTGGTCTTTGAATTGGTCTAATTGCAGTATATTTGTTCAGAAAAGCACTTAAACACACAGGCAGCTGTGTGCCAATAAGAGCTTTGCTGAGTGCCAATTTAAAACGTGGTGTGTGTGTTGGTGCCACTCTGGTATAGGCAGCAATCACAAAGGCAAAATAAAGCAGTGCAATGAGTGTTATTTTCTGCTTTTTGTCACAAAAGGTCTTTTGCGTGTCAGCCTCCAAATTACAGACCTGGAAGACTCAAGAAAATAACTTTTGTCATAATTCTGAGTGCATGTTTGAGACAGGAAGGCAGATCGCCAAATGTAGTTCTGTGATGAGCCTGGAGCTGGAGAAATCTTAAGAACTTAAAAGTAAAGAAAAGCCTGTTAGGAGACCTATGGACACAAAATGTGGGGATGCAGGAAACATTTTCACAGGTTGAAAAGGCTATTTTATAGCAACTAGCTGCTGAAGGAAAAGGTAAATCTGATCACTCAGGATCTGATATGTGTAAAAGAGAAGCTTCTGGATTAACAGTTCCCTTGCATTTTTGTTTACTATACGATTTAACAAACTCCACCATGCTATGGGGTTTAAAGTCTCTAAAGAGTTGTTTCTTTTTTTCTTCTTTTTTTCTTTTTTCTGTTTTTCTTTTTTTTCTTATTTTCTTTTTTCTTTTTTTTCTAATATGCTTAAACATACGCATTTTGTTGACCATTTCAGAAGACATTGATGGAATGAAGTCCAGGGACAAGCTGGAGTTTTAAATGAAGAGCCATCAGAACACGATTGAAACTTTTACCCTTCTGAAGGAATGTTTATTCTTATTGCTTTGAGATGCTAAAATTTTCCAGTCAACCTGAACTCTCTATAGGAAAGAGGTGGCAGAGCAGGCCACTTTCACAGAGGGAGAATAGAAATGAGAAAGTACAACAGTGCACAGGTCTTTCCAAGCAACCCTGCCAGCTGCTTGGCTGTGTAGAGGTTTGTGTAATTAAGGCACAAGACACAGGATTTCTATCTCCAGTTACAGTCAGGGAGATATCCAGTCTTATTGATACAGTGGTGGACAGATATCTTGCAAAAGAAACCTTGAGATTTGTCATAGATCAATGGGAGTGGAATTAAAAGAGGGCTCTTACTCATTTGAAGTCACATAGGTATCAACAGAACACCTTTAAATATAAAGACCATTTTTCCAAGTGCTGTTGTGAAACAGAGGGGGGTGTCTCATAAGAAAAGGAGGTACCATTTTCTTTAGCACCAAAACAAGATTCAATATCTTAATTAAATATAAGTTCACTGAAGGACCTGTTGGGAATACAACAGAAAGGCTGTGCTGGAGCTGGGTGGAGAGTTTTGCTTAATGAATTTCAGCTCTCCCAGGTATGATCCTCTGTGCCCCTTGGGTGGGAAAAGCCATCAGGAGGGGATGCACAGCCACACTGCCCCAAAAGGTTCATTGCCTTGGGGCACAGATCATGATGGGTGTAAAAGGGGAGAAGTGTGAACATGGTCAGCACTGCTTGGAAAGAAAGTTGTCCTTCCTTTTTCTGACTAGGTAAAATTACATCTCAGACAGGAAAAATGGTGTTTGGAATTTCCTGTATTATACAGGGCTTGAGATGATAGAGGAAAAGAGAAACTCCCCCAAAAGTGAGGCACAAAATATGTACAGAATAGTAGCATGTAGTACAGGAACAATCCTGTGCTTGCCCTCATTGCAGCACATAGTACTGAATGAACTTTGCCTGAGGAAAAAGGTTGTTAAATCTGTGTGGCAAACATATTCAAAGAACAAATCTTTACCATCTCAGTGCTGTCAACTGGTTTCATCCTCTGACTTAATCAGTAGTGAAATGGAAGCTTGGAAGTATGCCAAAGACTATTATGCATCTGTCAGAAATACATGTTTTAGAAGGCTATTTTCCACTCCTTCAATTTGTTTAGAATGACACAAACGTGGTTCAGCTTCTGTGGCATTTCAGATGCAGGGAGTTAGTGGAACCTTCCTCAGAAAGTGTTTTAAGAGACACCGCTATGCTAGCACCTGGTGCCACCAGCACATCATGTTTGTGTTCACACACCCAAGAAATTCCAGCATGGTGGAGGGATGGGAGGCCTGCACGAGAGTCAAAGGGATTATTTGGAATGCTACAAACTGAAGGGGTTAAAAAAATCTGTTTTGTCTATATAAAAAGAGCTGGTTGTCCCCAGCTGTACTGTGGGTGTGTGGCTAGCGCAGGTCTTTCCCGTGAGAACATTTTGCTATATTTCATAAACAAGATAAAGTTTGGATGTTTTGCAAACAACGTCTCCGGATTAGGTCAGTTCGGGCTTGGCCAATTGGGCCTAGGGGGAGGTTTCTGGCTGACCAATCTGGGTGACCTCTGAAGACTCTATATATATAGAAATCAAAATAATAAAGACACCTTCTCTCTTTCCTTGTCTGAGAACCTGGGTCATTTCTCAGCTAGCGGCTCAACAGCGACATGGGTGGGAAAAAATAATCTCAAAAAAAGAGATGCAACATCTCAACCATGCAAAAGAAAAAAAAACAGGGGAAAATATCAACCATGCAAAAGAAAAAAAATGGGAAAATGAGGAAAACAACCCTTAAATTCCTAAACAGAAAGGTTGGTTACCACAGAAAAGGATTTCTCACCAGCTGTTTTAGAAAACAGATATACATTAGAAACACCTGTTCTCTGATTTACTTCTAAAACTTAAAATGCATGGCAGCAGTGAGCTTCAAAAAGAAAGAAAAGGAAAGAAGAATGTGGTGTGGATGTTGTCTGCTGTGCTGCCATCCCTCAAAAATACTGTGCAATGTTTTAGTTACTTGCAACTTCTGTACAAAGCATTGCTTGGCAGATTCTTGTTCAATTTTTTTTTGGTGGAAGGATATCCTTTGGAAAATTTCCAGATACCAGAAAACATGGTTATTTTTAGATAATTTGATACGCTCTGCTAGCAAATGTGAAGAAGATGAAAAGCCGTGAGTAAGTGTGGAAAGAATGGAATCCGAGGATCACAGGAATCTTGAAGTTATGCAGACTGCCCAAGTTTTCTTTCATCAAGGAAAAACACCACCAGTCTGAACACCAAGTGTTTGTAACCCATGCCCTCCACCCCCACCATGCAGATGCTGTTGGTTACAGCTTTCACAAAGCAGACATTGTCTTTTACCTCCTAATAAAGCCTGCTTCATCCTTTGTAAGTCTTAGGCTGCCTATTTTCTTTTGTTTCCTCATTTTGTGTGTCTGATGGCTGCAGTCTGTCTTCTCCTCCTTCTCCTTCTCTTTTCTCCTTCTCCTTCTCCTTCTCCTTCTCCTTCTCCTTCTCCTTCTCCTTCTCCTTCTCCTTCTCCTTCTCCTTCTCCTCCTCCTCCTCCTCCTCCTTCTCCTCCTCCTCCTTCTTCTTCTTCTGCCAATCTTGGATCCTGACTCAAGAAGCATGACTCTGGATCATGACTCACTGTCCAGACTAGTATGGATTTTGCTCTGCTTGTCTCAGCTTTTTGCCTTGTGGCCCTGTAAGACCTTAAAGCAATGATGGGTCACATTTTTGCTCTTTGCTTTTTCTGTGAATTTTCTGTCTCCCATAAAATGTGTTGTGGGGAGATTTTTCCAATATTCTCCTGTGATCCCCATTTCAGTTCCCATGTCCATCAGTTAGTAAGTTTGTAAAGAGCTGTTGTTTATGCTGTATTTAACTTTATACCTTCCTGAGGCCCCTTGAGATTTTTAAAGTTTTCTTTTCCTCATCTCTTCAGTTATGTCTAAGTTTTTTTTGCTTCTATCATAATTGTTAAATGCTTATTGGAAGCCTGAGTCTACCTCAGTCTGCTATTAGTGCATTACTGTCCAAATGAAAGGAGTGAGAAGATGATTTTGACATTTGAAAAGGGATCTGGTTCTCCTTTCAGCCCTGTGTTTATGTCCTTTCATTTTAAATATGCACTTTTTTTAATGCTTTATTGATATGTGCTATTCACCTTCATCAGTGCAGTACCCCACCAGTTTTTACCCATTTTGCCCTTTACTGAGTTCTTTAGTTTCCAGATCCTGAAATATCAGTGATTTCTGCAGTTCCCCATGAGACTTTTTTTTTTTTTTTTTGCTTCTTCTCTCCTGTTGTATTGGGTTTTTGACATACAGTGGAATGAGGACACCTCTCTGATGCTTGTGTGTCTGCAAATTAGGCTACTGCTAAGTTAGTAATACATGTTTTTTTAAGGATTTGAGTACAGCCCATGTCCCCACACTGGCTCAAAGCAGGTGTAAGCATTAAGAGGTGACCTGGAAGGGAAAGTGTGACACAACAAGCCAGTGACAGCCCCTGTCTTCCTCGATTTCTCCATGTGAGTAGTGTGTTCAGAACTCTGGAGCAAAACAGTAAGGAGAAAAAGAGATGAGAAATGGAGTGTGGATAGAGAAATTTGTAAATTAAAAATGAGGCAGCAGTTTAAAAGAAGACGATAGATGGGCATAAAAACAGATGTAAAAAATTACATTATTGGCTTTAATATTAATCAATACTCTTTGTCCTACCTCTTTGTCTGTGTTTCTCCTGAGAACATGCGGAAGATGATGCTATGAATTACTTAATGATTTGAGCTCTTCATCTGAGAAAAACCTCACACAACAGCACAGAGGTAAATATTTTATGATAATAAGATCACTAAAGACCATTTGCATTCATAAGGGAGGAAAGGCTATGGCTTAATGACTTCTAAGATCAGGAACAAATGATGGGTTTGCACCAGTCCTGAAGTGATATCACTATATTCCATGTGAATGGTCACATAAAATTTAATAGCTGAAGATTAAAAAGAGCAAAACCTTTCATTTACATTACCTGATAAAATTATTTAAAGTTGTAATTTAACTGTGAATTCACAATCCTGCAATCAGTCTTAGTCAGCAAGGACTCAGTGCTTAAATGCAGAAGTGATTAATCAGATTACACAGCATTACAGCAGCGGTAGGTGCTGTCCAGATTCTGTCATTTCAAATCAAATTATGAACACCCAGCCCAATGCTTTACAAACTCAGACATGCTACTAATGAATGCACTATTTCTGCTGTTGTCTTTTCCTCCAGCGGTTTGGCGCTTGTTTTCTGGTTTTGAGCTTCTGCAGGAGGAATAACTTAGATAAACCCCTTTCAATTTGATCCAATATTGATACAATGAGATCGTGGATACCCTGCAATCCCATTCCCACAAACCATGGAATCATTTTAGCTCCTGGCTATGAGGTGTCTCTGCTCAAACAGCACTGGACTGAGCACTTCCTGAATTGTATTTGTTTCTGTTTTCTGGGCTAAACACATCCTCTTGTCTGTACACATGCTCTTCTCTCTACAAGGCCTTTTTTCCTTTTCTTTCCTTTTGTATATGCAGTGCCAAAGAAGTAAACTTTGGTACTGTAGTCTGTAGTCCCGCTTTGTACTCCCTTCTGCAGGGCATGGATAGCTTTTCCGCCATACAATCTACACAGGAAAATCTGTGCAAGGGTGAGAGGTGTAAGATACAACAACAGACCTCAAAGATATACTGGAAAGAAATCTCAGGGACTAGAGAATTAAAAACAATCTAGATTATATTAAAGACCCCTGTGGTTGTCAACCATCAGACTTTGTGGTAAACAAAGTGTCCAACACTTATCACTCTTGTTAGGTTCAGTTTCCGAACTAACATTTAAATTCTTGCAGGAAGTCGAAGGCTCACTTAAATAGGTATCAAGAAACAAAATTAACACCTTTTGACTATGCCTGCTTTAAAAATTAGTACATGTAGGTAGATTGAAACACCTACTGCTGAGGAAGCAAAGTCCAGGCTAGATATGCCTCTGGGAGCTTTATTTTGATCAAGCCTCGGCCTGGTCTCTTGTATGAAATGGTCTTGTGGAGCTGGAGCGCGTTAGGTGTGCTGTTGAAACACACCTTCTAGTTTAGCTTCATTGCAAAAGAATTCAGTCCCCATCCTGTGACACCCTTGCACAGCATGCACTGCAGCAGGGGAATGGGGATGATCATCAGGACACTTGCTTGAGGAGTGTCCTCATGACCTAAACTAAACCACTCTGCCACACAACCCTCATGGCTAGTGCCAAAGCAGTGGCCTGCCTCCTTCAGTGTCTCCTACATCAGTGGGAGCAGAGGAGTGTGCTCCCCAGAAACACTGTGTTAGGAAATGGCAGACAGACTTGCACTCAAAGTTTTGCTTGAACCCTTAGTTAATACATTCAATAAAATTAGTTAACCAAATCGCTTTCAATAAGCCCACATTACCATGGTTACATTATTATTGCAGTTTAGCCAGCATGTCATTGCCAGACACAGAACAACCTCATAGTAATAAAAATGTAAAATCTCTTCTTTTTCTTCAATAAACAAGGTCACTGCAACCTTTCCATCTAAGGGAGCACTCTATTTATTATCCCATCTGTAATGCAACTCAGTTCACAGGCTTGAATATTCTCCAGTCACCATTCTGCAAAGCTGAAACCCTTTTCAGCTGGGAAAAGGGCTGCCACTACTCCCCTGTGGTGTCGTGCACATCTCGTGTGCCACTGACTCTGGGCCCAGGAGCTTTCATAGTTCTCTGCTTCCAACATTCCAAACAAACCCATATTATGGAAGTTACACCTGAGTAGTGAGCAGTCTGCTTACACCTTAGGCTTAAGGATTACTCATCTCTACACTATTTTCTGGTTATCACTTACTCCCAAGTTTTCTGAATGCCAATGGAAACAGATTGTTAATGTAGAAGTTAGTCCTGATTTCAATTGAGGCATTAAACTAGATTACTTTAGGGTATCACTTCAGACTTTGGGATGTCCCTTCAAACCCATACCCTACTTTGAATCTATGACCAGGAAAAAACAGTCTGTATATTTGTCATAGAAAACCTACAGTTCTCATGGCAATTAAGCTTTTTTCGGAATGAGTGCTTTATAGAATAGTGTATACTGCTGTCCACCTAAAAGATAAACCAAACCCAAAGTGATCAACATAACAACATGACCATGCAACATGACTTTTAGGGAAGGAATTCAAACTTCCCAATGAATAACTGTAATACTGAAGACTAAATTACTTTTCAGTATGCACATTCTGTGTAGAAAAGAGATATTTGCAATGGTGTGATGAAGTTAGTGACAACTTTCCTGTAAAGTCCTCCTTATGAATGTTGAAAGAGCATTTCATAATACTAGACTCACCTTGATTTCTCAAAAAAATCCTCAAACAGGCTGCCTTTTTGTCATAGTATGTAGTAAATTTGTAAAAGTTTTGCTCCTCTTAGTAATGTGAGGGAAAGAAAATACCTGGTTGAAACTGCTGTCCTTATATTAGCTTTAATAAGAAGCCCATATATAAAGTAATTTGATTAGGCCTTTGTGATCTAGATTCATGAAGTTTAGAGCATGTCTTCATTTTGCTAAGGATAGACCTTTTCAAGGATCAAGACATCTTGGTAATTATTTCATTAACAAAATACTTTTTTATGTACCAGACATCATAGCCAAAAATCAGGGATTAACACTTGGTTAATGTTATAGCAAAACTAGTTTCCTGGCAGCTATATATATCTCTGGATGTAGAAATATATCTTTATATATATATATACACTCTACTCTTATATGTTATCCACCCTTGCATCTAGATATTTAAAATTTAAGAAAGCTCTGACAGAAAAGCCATATGTCTTTATTAGTTTTAAAAAATCTGCTTGGAAAGCCATAGATTATGTAGGGATAGACTATCTAATATCACTCATGTATTGAATGCAGCTCTTTTGGTTATCATCAACAGCTGGTAGAAAGGTTTTAGATGTGTGGATCAAAACAAAATTAAATGGAAGAGGTGAGTCAAACTCTTCCTGGAATGCTCTTCGCACATATTTTTATGAACCATGAATTTTCAAGGTCATTCTTCATAACGCTTCTTTATCCCTTCCGAGAAGCACAAAGGGCTTTGGAAACTGGGAACTCAAATGCAGTATTCTTTGGAAAGGTGAAGAAAGAAAACCATCTTAGAAAACACAAGTAAGAAGTGAAAAACAGTAAAAATATTTCAAAATCAATGGTTTGTATTTGGCCAGATTGTAAAACAGATTGCCAAACAGCCAAGTGTGTAATGTATTGCTTAAATCTATTTTGCTACCAGTAAAATAAAAAGCAAATGTCATGGAAAATTTTGAAAAGTGCCACTGGGTGTACAAGTCAGGAAGTCTGTCTTTGATACAAGGAAAATTGAAGGAAAGTGGAATGAAAGAAATAATTAATAGGTCTGTGATCAATGATTAAACAAGCAAAAGTCAGCACAGTTTTTGCAGAAAGAAGTTATCTCTCACAAATTGATGTCTTGTTCTTTTAGGCAGTGAACAGGAAAATTGATAAGTATATTTGGATTTAGAAAGAGAAAAAAAATCCGGTCAAGATATCTCCTCAAAAGTGCTCTCATTAAAAAAAAAAACAAAAACAAAGACAAAAATAAATGCTCATTAAAAGAGAGAAAATATAGGATGAGGCTAAATGGCCAGTTCGCACCACAGATCTCTTACATTAACAGGAATATACCCTAAGATGTATGCTCAATATATTCACAAATTGCCTAGAAATGCTGTTGAATAATGAAGTCAAAATTATTTGAAGTCGACAAAACTAAAACTGATGGCAAGGGTTTGAAAAATGTCTTAGAACTTAAAAAGACCATGAGATCAAATGGCAGAGGGAATTCATTGTCACTAATTACAGAGCTACAGGAAAGGCAGCAGGAAATAGCCCTGACTGCCCAACTACAGCAATGACCCATTGGTGCTCCTGACAGGAATCTTGGAGCTGCTGATGATCATTCTTGGTGAACACTAGTGCCCAAGGAAGGAAAAATCTGCAAATTAGGAATTAGAGACAAAAATATTATTTTACTGTGCACATCCGCAGTCCATTCCAGAATACTGTTTGGGGGTTTGGTTGTACAGTCTTAAAAGTATGAGTCACAACTTAAAGGTACAGAGGAATAAACTACAGTGAGCAGAAAATCAGAAAATACAAAATCCCAAGTGGTCTCAAAAAAGTGAAAAATCATTCTGTGCTTTGTGTCTCTTCTCATTTTGTAGGTCTCTCTGCAGCAACAAAGCAATCACAGCCTGGCTGGTAGTCCTCCACAGCACAAAGACTCAGTTTGAATAGGATCAAAGTGGAGGCTGAGGATGTCCCAGAACGACCTCTGCCATCAGCCCAGCACGGCCCAGAGTTTCTCCACGGAGATTATCAGAGTTTATCAGCACACATGCCGCTGAGGCTTTTGCCAGAGCTCACAGGCAGAGCAGGAGCAAGCTTCAGCTGCTCCCATAACTCAAGGTGCCCCCCTGCCAGAACACAGAATGGCAGCTCCCTCTGGTGAGCAGGCACTCTCCTGGGCAGGAGATCCAAGCATCGTTTTGTCAATTGCATTTATTGTCTCATGTCCAACCAGCCAGCTTCTTTCTTGACACTTGACACCTTTGGGACAGGAAAAACAGCTCCCCTCTTGCCAGATAACCAAAGCTCCAAAAACGCCCAGAGACTGCCCTGCCTTCTTCATGTCCCATGGAGAATTTCTTGAGCTGGATGTGGTTTAACACCTAAAAGCCAAGGCAGCTTACAAGCACAGGCACAGGCCACTTCATGCCAGCTGGCCTCAGTGCCTGGGTATGTTTGCTACCAGGCACATTCAATTTGCTGGTAGAAACACTTGTTAGGCTTCAGTGTAATATTCCTTTCCCGTGCTGTCTTTTGATTAATTTCTACAGAGAAGTTTTGCTGCTGTTTCTTTTGTGATCTTTATTCCCTGTGTGAAGTCCTTTTGACCATGGATGACTCTGCCTTTGTGCAGACTGCATGGCTCTGCCTGCTCTCTGCCAGTGTAGTTTTTGTCTGGACACCATCTGCCCTAAGTTCTGAGGGTACAAATAAGCCTGAACAGCCCTGACCCAGTGCTGCCTGGGACCTCCACCTAACATCCTGTCTCAAAGACCAGGAGCTCTGTTTAACCTCAGCTCTGGATGTTCAGTTCCTCCCAGAGTCAAGTCACTGGAGTGTTGGAGACCTAGTTCCTGTCCAGCTCTAGTTCCTGTCCTGCAGATTAACCTTCTGGCTTGAGCTGGGACCTGCCACACTAACAGGAACATGCCTGGGTATCTGGACCCTTGGCTGAACCCAGTCACTGTTCCTGGTCCCACCCTGCTCACCTTGCACAGGGGCTTTGGGGCTGGGCTCTGGCTGAGACCCCTGCCCTGTTATCTGAGCTACTGTTCTTGATTCTTGTCTCTCTGTCCTTTAGGGAGCAGGAACCCATTCCTGCTTTTTGATGTGCCCTATCTGACTCCTTTTCAAAAAATAGTTGTTTCTTGCAACTAGGATGACTGTGACCATGAACAGGACCCTGCTGCTATGTGGTTTTGCTTCAACAATGCAAACGTTTTTATACCACTTACGCAGTCGGTCAATTTGTGTTATGTAGGATAATTGTACAGCATTTTCACTCTGTCTCTACATGAAAATCTGCTAGCTTAGCAGATCCCCTCTACTGTCTCTCCTGTAATCTTCTGGCCAGTGTTAACATAGTCCATGGACTGTGGGGCTGTGTGTATTGACATAACAGGAGTCAAACTGTGCCAAGCACATAATCTAATAGTGATACAGGATTCTCCAGGCTGATTAACATTTAATAAGCCCCTGTGGCAAGTGCTCAGCCTCTCCAACTGGCACACTCATCAGCTATGCCTGAGCATGGTCTGGATACGGGAACAATCTCAGCAGGCACTATGGACAATGTCATGCCCCTCTGTCATCTTCACTCTGGCAATCTTAGAGCCCTATCCCAGCTGACCTTGGCACAGTAACCTTTCTTCCATGTTTATACTTCATAGAATCAGAGAATCCCAGAATGATTTGCATTAAAGCGGAGAGGACCTTAGCATTCGAACCCCTCTGCCATGGACAGGGACACTTTTCACTATACCAGGTTGCTCAGAGCTCCATCCAGCCTAGCTTGAAACACCTCAATGAATGGGGCATCCATAGCTTCTCTGGGCAACCTGTTCCAGAGTCTCACCACTCTCAAACCAAAGAATTTCTTTCTAATATCTAATCTAAATTTACTGTCTTTCACTTTGAATCCATTCCCCTTTGTCCTCTCACTGCATGCCCTTGTAAAAGTCCCTCTCCACCATTCTTGTAGGCTCCCTTTGGGTACTGGAAGGTCAAAATTAAGTCATCCCTAAACCATCTCTTCTTCAAGCTAAACAATCCCAATTCTCTCAGCCTTTACTCATAGGAGAGGTGCTCTATCCCTCTAGTCATCTTGGTGACCTCCTCTGGACTCGCTCCAATGGGTCCATGTCCTTTCTGTGCTGTGGCCCCACAGCTGGATACAGCACTGCAGGTGGGTCTCACCAGAGCAGAGCAGAGGGACAGAGTCCTCTCCCTGGCCCTGCTGCCCACACTGCTTTGGATGGAGCCCAGGACACGTTTGGCTCTCTGGGCTGGGACTGCACATGGCTGGGTCATGTCCAGCCTCTCACCCACCAGCACCCCCAAGTCCTTCTCAGCAGGGCTGCTCTCCATCTGTTCATGCTCAGCCTGAGTTGGGGGCTGTCTCTTAGGGCCACATCAAACCCAACCCTAGTCCTTTCTCTACTACAAGGGAAATATCTGTTTTTCTTCCTTCCTGGAATGTTAGCTCAAGGGAGAAGAGTTTCTTAGTTCCTATTATAGTCAAAGGCCAACAGATAGCTATGTACACCCAGGAGATGGCAACCACTGCCTCTCTGTATTAAGATCTCCCATAGGATTGAGGGTTTGGAGAAGGTTTGGTTACCAGCTGTTGTGTCTCTTGCCACTCCATGAGAGTTAACACATCTGCTGGGACATATAAATTGCCCACAGATGGGCAACCTTGAAAAAAATATTAATGTTCAAGACAGGGCATACACAGGATCAAGACTGCAGCCCATATTCTGGTGTACCTCAGCATGAATCCCAGTTCTTTGATAATACAGAGCTTTTGATCACTGGCAACCCAGGCTGGAATCCAATGGCTCCTTTTCAGGGTCCCATTATTCAGCTAGGCCTCTTGGCCCAGTGCGCTGGAAGGGGAAAAAGAGGCTGAGGATTCCATAAAGGGCTGCAACCACTCAGTTGACCTCTCCACAGCACATGCATGAGACAGACTTGCACTATTCACTGAAGTGCCAGTGTTTGCATGCAGGGCATTATTTTATTCTTGACCGTGCAGATGGAGGGACCTCACTTCAGCCAGGAAAACTGACTGTGTGTGCCCATCTGCAGTCCTGAAAATGTTTCAGCTCAACAAATCATTCTGTGAGCCAGAAAGTACCAGTCTTGCAACCCCCTGCCAAATGATGGATCAACCAGGAGAGAGATGTATGTGTGGCTCTGCCTAACACCTGGCTGTTTAACAAAAAGAACACCTTGAAAATCTAAAGGAATGCAATGGATCTGAGTGTTCCAAGTCTACATATTTTTCCCTCATGGCTAGGGATGCCTGATATGAGGGAAGTGAGTATATAGAAACTAGTAACCTGTCAAAGAATATTTGTAAATAGTATCTTAAATTAAATGCTGGTGTCACTGAGTTTCAGTTCTGATTAAATAAAGCCTTAACTCTTTCCTATAGGCAAAGAATGGGGACAGCTCAGTGGAGCTGACAAGGGCCTCCTCTCTGGACCATCCCTCTATTCTTTGTCCATGGCAGAATCAAGTCAGCTTGGTTTCCATGGTTTCCAGCGGGGGAGAAGGAAGAAAACTGGGATAGATTTTTGCAGGGATAGGATGCTTGGTATGCAGTGTACACAAAGCTGGGCAATATGCCATCGAGAGTGAGGGGAGAAATCTTTCATCACTTCATCAGATAGTCTCCTATAGCAACTGCAGCAGTAAAAGCAGTAGCTGCAGAGGCAGACAGCTGCGTAGCAACCAGCTATGTCATACCAAGGGTCCCACACCCCCTCCTCATGCATGCATGCTACTATTACAGAACAATTTGATTAGGTACATGCATCTCCCAAACAAGATCAAGCTTTGTAGGCACAGCACCCAAAGGATTCTAGTTCCCTGCCCTGGAAGAGGATGGAATATCACACATGCTGACATCAGAAAGGTTCCCTGGAAAGCAACAAATGCTGCTGGATTTGCACAGGGCCAGTGGGGTGAAGCAGTGATCATGGCAACAGCTCCCTGCCCACACCTAGTGTTAGCTATGATGCCACTGCCAGTTCCTCTGCCTCCTTCCTTTCCACCTCTGGGAATGGAGCACCTTCCACTTCACTATACAGTGCCCATGTCAGCTCTTGAGTGGCCCTGTCTGCCTGCTGCTGGTCAGCAATGGCTTGTCGTCACTGCCCCCAGCATCTCAGAGCACACCTGATGGATGCTGTCCAGGGCCCTGCTGTCAGGGAGATATATTGGGAGCAGGAATGTTTACAACACAGACATTGGAATAGAGGGTGTTTTGGAAATGGGGGAAGGTTGTACCTGTTTGCTGTGCACATACTTATGCAATGCTGGTGTGTGGTGCAGTGGTGGCCACTGGCTGCCCTCCCCAGGGCAGAGTTCTTCCTGCAGAAGTACATCTCATCCCAGTGGAGAGTCTGGGCACTATGCTGTGCTCCAAGAGAAGCCCAAAATCCTGGCTAGTGATTTTTTTTTTTTTGTCCTAGTTACTGTTGAAAGATTTCTCCTCTTGCCATCTAAGGCCATGATTCTTTTGCTCTTTTCCCAGGCAGGTGGAGGAGGTACCAACCCTGTCAATTCACCTCCTCAGCATGTCAGGCCCACTGGTCTCTACTTGGGTTGTTCTGGCCAGCTAGTGTCAGTGGCTGGAGATGGAGAGACATTGGGAGCAGGAGGAAGAGCTGGGCTTTCTGAACACCAGATGAACATTGCTCCAGAGCTGATCCCTGTCAGGAGGCATGTGTGCCCTGCTGTGCTAGCTGCATCCATCTTCCTTGTACTTGAAAGACAGCAATCCATCTGACAGGGATGCTGGCCATGCAAGCCTGCTCTCCAGTAACTGATCCTTTGGTTTGTTTTCAAGTCAGGCTGTCAGCTGAAGAGATGACAGATGGCCCACAGTGCAGACCTCTGTGTTTGCTGTCCAGTATCATGAAGCATCTGATCCCAGAAAAAAGTCCAAGTTTTCTCCTTTTCCCTCCCTTACCAGCCAGGGGGAGAAGGATACTTCTCATACCTGCCTCTGTTCTCAAGGCAGATGCGGCTGGTGGTGGTGGTGAAGCAGGAGATCTGTGACTAATCTGGCATTAAAAGTAGACCACCCAGGAACAGCCCCAAAGGAGGCAGCCTGTGATGCTGCAGGTCAGGATTCTGGCCAAAGACCATAGAAGCTGAGGAGAACAGGAGGTTTTGTAGGCTCTTAGTACCCAGAGGCAGGGTACAATGCCACAGCCAAGTATCTGGTGAGACTAGCAGAGTGGGGTCAGCCATAACCAGTTATACCAGTTACACCATGACCAGTCAGCCATTCAGGTATCTAGTCTGACTGAAACCCCTTATGGAGTTTTTAAATTTACCCTGGCATTGCTTCATGGTCTGTATTCCTCACAGTGTCACTCCAGGTCCGTCCAGACAGGGAGGGAGATGCAGCAAAGGCCAACTCCTTCCCTCTCCTGCATTTTTTCTTCACAGCAAACTGCCAGAAGTGGAGGGAACATGAATTCCCACCACACCAGAACACCATTTTTTCATTTGCCAAAATGGAGGTTCATGCTACTCTGGGAGTCAGATTCCCTTAAGCACATAAATGAAAATTGTTAATGCTATTTCACCAGCTAGATTGTTAAATAACCTTTTCTTTTGGCTATTCATGGACTCCAGTGATCAGCCTTGTTTTCCTGTCTGGAGCAGCAGAATTTGCAAGGCTCCTTGGAGATAAGGCAAGGTACGAGCAAAAAATCAAACATCTGCTGCAGAGTTCTGCAACAAGAGAGTACTGAGAATGGAGAAAGAACAAACTGAAGAGGGAAATCATACATATAAATGAGGCAGAAAATCTTGGACATCTGGAGGTAGTGACGTCTGAACACAAGGAGGAAAAAGTGAGTTGAAAGGGATCAGCAAAACAACCAAGGACTTAACTGTGGGAGGGCTGAAGTCTGGCTCTAAAGCAGAACAGCAGGTGCAGTGTATATATTATGCCATGACAAGGTTAATTCATCAAAAAATCTTTGCTAATTGGATTTGGCACAATAATTTTGTAATAGAACTGAGCATTGTATCTTGTGGGGCAAAACATTCTTAACACAATAGTAATAAGTCTTAAAGCTGAACTCTGAACTCGGTCAAATAAACACAAATAAAGGAGAAGGAAAAATTTAGCTCTTATTAAAAATACCAGCACAATGAAAATCAAAATATTAGCACATCTGTTGGTTCTAATTGTGCAACCAGAACACTTGTCTGCAATAGAGATAACTTGTAATCTTCTTGAAGATTATATCTAGTTATTGTCTCCCAAAAGTGATAGCATCTCAAGGTTGATAAAGAGGGAAAAACATGACTTTACAATAATTGCAAAACACATGAGGCCCTTTCTTGTGTGTCAGCCATTTGTACTAGCATTTACATCTTTCTCTTCCACAGGAGAAGCAGCCTGAGCCTTCCAGGCTTTTGAAAGTCTTGTGGATTTGGAAGTCAGCGTTAGCCTTAGCTGCCATGACTGAGAGATGGTTGAGTTCAGGACTGTGAGAAGAAGGAACAAGACAAAATTGCTGAATAACAACCCTTGGCTTCAAGCTCAAGAATTGTTCATCCTGATGTGCAGAAATTCAGGGGAAAGTAGCCAGCAACTTTCATGGAGCTTCTGACTAAAACAGGGACATAGTACAAAGAGTTCCTGACTGAAGTCACATCTAAAAAATACTGTGCAAGACATGGAAGCAAGGAGATATCAACCAGAAGAGACACAGTCTGAGCCCACAAGGGTGCGGCTGGGAAAGCCAAAGCCCATCTAACATTGAATCTGGCAAGGGACATGTGGGGAAACAAGGAGGGCTTCTGCTGATGGCCCATCAACAAGCAGGTGACACAGGAAAGCAGGGCCCAGTGCTGCATGGGGCAACTCAGGGAAGAACAAAGTGCTCAACACATCTTGCCTCAGATTTTACCAGCAAGACCAGCCTTCAGGAGGGCACCAGGCCCGTGGGAGCAGTGGAGCAGTCTAGGGCAAGAAAGACTTCACCATCATTCAAGTTATTAGAGATGGGAATGTTTAAAGAAATTGGACAGATGTGAGTCAATGTGACCTGGTGGGATGCACCCATGAGTGCTGAGCTTGCTGGCTCCAGAGATATCCTTACGACCTTATATGACCTTATATAACCTTATCCCCAGGTCAGATAAGGATCTGCTGCTTACTTTGCCTTACAGTTAAGGCCATCAGAGACAACTATAATTTATTTACATGAAAAAGTAAAGTGCTACAGTTCTCAGACCAAAAACATCTGAAACATCAGGAAGAAACACAGTCTTTCTCAGGAAATCAATGCATTGATTTGCTTGGTTTATTTTGTTAAACAAAGACAAGGAGAGAGCAGAGAAAGAGATAAAGGTAAAATGAAGGCCTAAGCAAGAAATCAGATATTTGTTTTTGGAGCAAGGAAGCCAGAAGCACTAAAAGAAAACAAAAAAGGAGCAGTCTTTTCAGCAGGCTTATATGGCAATTCAGTTTAATTGAAGATACTGTAATTTCTTTTTCAACCTGGTGGTGTAGTGATGGCTTGATCAAAATAACGTAATTGACATTGCATAGGGTGATGGCATTTTAATTTCCACATAGATGATCAGACAGACACATTTGTTGTTTTTACTCCTGCTTTTTATAGCCATCCATGACCATTTGCACATCTGGTCATCAATCTTTAAAAAGATTTTACACACCACAGAAAATTGCCCACATTTCAATTTTCATCGTCTTTGTAAAAATAAATACATTCCATTAATGAAAGAAAGAAAAAAAAAACAAAACCAAAAACCACAAAAGGCTCAAACTGCTTGTTCATGAGCAGCAATTTCTCAAGGCCATTATCTTATTTAGTGAATAATAGTACTACAGTAACTATTGTGTGCATCTATGACATCTGAAACACATAATATTACCACTAATTAATCAGTATGTCTAATAGAAGGCCTTTTTTGACTACATGGTTCTTTTCTAGGAAGGAACAAAAATAGATTTTTTTTAAGAATATTTGAGAATAAAGCATTTTGTCTGAAAAGATTCAAAACCCTTTTTTTTAAAGGAATTTATTTTAAAAATACATACAAGCACCCGCTTCAACATCAGTAAAGAAGGGCAGAGGCAGAGGGAAGAATTGATTAAGAAATCCTGGAACTGCTGGCATTTGCCATGCAAAATCAGGACAAGTAAGATTTACTAAAATTAAAAAAGCATATATATGTAAGGGGAAAAAATTCAATGTAAAAAAACAATGGAAATTAATAGTACGACCTACAGGTAATGACACATATTTGGAGATTAAAAAGGCAGGACAAAATAATAATAAGGCATTTAAAACCATCAAAAGAGTGAAAGAATTGACATCTCTTGTGAGTGACACATTGAGAAAATTTTTCTCTTATACCAGGGATTCTGAGGGGATTATAATGGCAGTATCAATGCTTCTATACAGCTAGAATTTTTTCATCTGTAAAAAAATCCAGCTTTCAGCAAGCAATATATTCTAGAATTTGTACATTATATTAAAACTTTTTCCTTTAAAAGAAATAGGTAATAAGGATCTATAAAAATGCATTGAGAATTGTATCTTCATTATTTTTGAAACTTAGCCTGTCTGTGGGGAGAAATCTATTGGTAACAGGCTTTGTGTTCCACTGTCATAAACCAATCAATTAGAGTTCCATTGGAGCCAGGCCTCATTTATGTAGTAACACCTCTACTGATTTATTTAAGCCATCCCTAATGTGTGCAGCTCAGTAGGTTTCAGTCTGTGCTGTAGGGCTTGTTTTTAAAGAATGCACTTTGAACTTCTGTTTTGATCACTGGTATGCTTAATTCACACAGTGGTTTTGCAGAATCAGAGGTTTAATCTCAACATTATGAGCCCTATAAGGGCAAGAGGGCAAAAGTCAGTCAACATTTATTTTTGTCAATCAAAAAAATGTTTTGTTTTTCTATTGCAGCTGTCGGCTTATCATAGAAACACATTTCTTTACTGAATTTCACTTCTTTTTGATTTTCCTATCGATGTTTCATGTTCTAAGAGTTCAAAAGACAGATGCAATGCATCTTTAGATCTCTGCAGCACAACCAAAGTGTAGTCAGGATCATACAGACACCATTACAAAAAAAAAAAAAAAAAATACGCCTAGAAAACAATTATTTAATTCTAATGCAAGACAGCCTTTAAGTGACTGAAGCAAGATGAAAATTGACAAAAGTAATTGAACATAAAACTCTGTCTGGAACAGATGAGAGGCTAGGTACTTTAATCTTTTGGTTTAAGGTAGGTTTTCTTTGCAAAAGGCTGGTATTTTCACAAAAAAATCATAGTGCCTGTGTCAACAAGAAATGCATGATTCCATGAAGGACCAACATGGGAGCAGGATTATTCTGAAGGACTGGAGCCCCTGGGAATTACCCATGCTTGACCAGTTTTTGAAGGACTGCAGCCTGGGAAGGACCCAGATGGAATCAGGGGAGCAGCACGATGAGAAAGGACCAGCAGAGAGGAGCATTTCACACTGATGACGAGCCCCATTCCCCATCTTGTTCCACCCCAGAGGTAGGGCTCAGGGTTGGATGAGTGAAGCTAAGCCTAGGAAAGGGGAGAGGAAAGGTGCTTTTGTTTCCCACTACCAAATTAGTAATTACATATGTATTTTAACTGGCCAGAAATTAAACTAATTTCCCACAAATTGAATCTGGTCTGCCCAAGAAGGTAATTATTAAGTGATCTCCCTGTCTTCTCCACACACAAGCTTTTTCATTTCTTTCCTTCCCATTTCCCTCCACCCTCCCTTCTATTGTGAGCAGAGTTAGTAGCCAGGTGGGAGTTTGGCTGTTGGCCAAGGGTAGCCCACCATACAATGCTTTCATAAGCCTTCAAGCAAGATAGGTGTTCCTTCGGGAAAAAAATAATGCCAAGGAAGCTATTGAAATTATAACCAATATTTCCATGCAATAAAAAGGTGAAAAAAATCACTGATTTTTAAGCTTGCGAAATGATAATAAACCTGAAAAGGGATTTCCCATAGCTTTAAATTAATCTGACAGTATCTTCTCTTGTTTCACAGGAGTTTATGCTAATGCTGGCTTGTGGTTGCATTAAAAAGGAATGAGCTTTAAGAGAAAAGTCAGTTTATTGAAATTCAATCACAAATTTTCTTCATAGCTCTTAGCTAAGAAATCTTGGTTTAATATAATTAAAGAAACCTTTTGTGATATTCTTAAACAAAGAAACAAAATCCAGAAAATAGTTAGAAAATAATTAAGAGAATACCTCTTTGTGCAGCTCTTAAAAATGTATTTTTTTACCAAACGTAGAAATGCTTCTTTTGTGTCATCTTCAAAATTTTATGTTTTTCCCTAGAAATAATAGGCCAAATTCTGGGGAAGGAGGAGTTGCCTACATGTAAAACCTGATGGAAATCAAGGATTGTTTTGTGCAACTACAAAAAGCGATCAGCTATTCAAAACCCATGTCCTTGTTTGAGTCTTACAGATAGTTCAATACATTGGAGACAATAGCATTTCTTTCTTTTATTCTAATAAATGGTGATCTGGGGCTAGGGTCTGTGTTAAAATTGTTTCTTGTTTGAACACGTGAAAAATTAGGCTTCTTTCATTCATGGGAGTGGAACAAATTCTACCTTTTCTTTTTCTGATGTTGTCTTAAGAACAAGAAGGCATATGTAATTGTTTGTGTAGAAGTTTTTGCTTTCCCCAGCAACAATTTCAGCACTACAAATGCAGTCCAGCTCCTCTGACTGTAAACACAGAAATCCATTAGACTTTGCTGGGAGATGAACTCAGTCCTAACTCCCAAACATTGGTATTTAATGAGATGGTCTCTGCTGTGTGTTGTAAATATAAAGGAGCTTATTGACTGCTGCTGTGATCCAGTGTTCTTAGGTGAGGAGCACAGGGAAAGGCTCTGTAGTTTTGCTGAAGGTAAGAGAAAATAAAAAAGTATATCTTTGCAGTTTTATTACAGCTTTTTATGTTCCTGTTAGTCCCAGGGAACTCATGTTAAGCAAAGGAGAAATTCCTGAGTACTCTTCCTATTGAAAACATTATGTTCCTTTCAAGCTGTAGCACTGAAAATGGGTTTTGTACACCACAAAGGAAGATGAAAGGACATTTTAATAAAAGGATGATCCTCTCACTAAAAATGCCCATTTTCGCCATGTGCAGCACGTAACACCTGCTGTCTCCCTATAAAACAAATGATTGATTCTGAATTACTTTGTATGGCAGAGTTACCTTGGGAACAAAATCGTGTACCAGCTGTGTCACAGCCATCACTCAGCAATTAGCTGAACTGGTCCTCAAGCAGAAACCATGTCACTTTATCTCACAGGTCAGAGATTTCAGGTCAAAAGAACACAGCTCTGTATTTAATTTTGTATTTCTAAGTCAGTCTGCAAAATGCTGCAAAGAGACTTATGGGAAAACTAAGCAAAAATCCTATTTTTTTGTATCAAGATTTAACAAACTGAAGCTGGCCAAAATTAAATATTGCACTTGTTCTCTGAGAAGTATATTTCACTTTCAATACTAAGGCAACAGACCTTCCCATAAAATGTTACCCAACTGTTAGATGAATCATGTGATAATTGTGATAATCATGGACTGCATGATCTTAGAGGTCCTTTCCAACTTAAATTATTCTATGATGCCATAAAATGCAGTCTTATTATTATAATATAAGATAAAGACAAAAGTTTTGCTTAATTCTTGAGTATTCTGTATTTTGAAAAAAAAAATTTAAATGCTAATTTAATCAATTCGAGATCCTTTGTTAGTGAAACTAATACTGCCAAGACAGCTCAAGTGGTGACTTCACAAGATGATACTTGCTGTATTGACCTCAAACTTCCTGAAGCGCTGTGGTTTTGCTAATTTGCTCCTAAAACCAGCCTGAATGGTGGGACCCCCGTTTCCTAGCAAAGACTTCTATTGTACCGAAGGCTTACAAGTCCACAGTAAATCTTTGAGATTACACCTTCCCTTATGAATCTTGATGCCTTGCCATGGCTGCAGAATTAGAGTGCATGGGGTGCAGGTGCAATGAGTCTTTTTCAGCCCAACCCATTCCCTCTCTCTCTCTGTGGCACACCAGGGCAGCAGTCAGAGGAGCAATCACTCAAATGTGTCAAGACTTTAAAAAAAACAGAATGGCAGCATCATGCCAGCCCTCAAAGCAATACCACCCCGACTATTCTGAGTGGCAGCTTGCAGCAAGTTCAGTCTGGAGCCCTGGGCCTGAGCTTGCTCTTTGAAATGGTTTCACACACTTTGCTAAAATTGTAGGAAGAGTTTTGCTAGAAGGGACCTCCTGAGGTCTAGCGCAGCCCCCTGACCCAAGCAGACCCCAGCTGCTGGCTCTCATCCTTTTACCGCTTTTGTAACACATCCTCCCCACCACTATAGGGTTTTGCAAATGACAAAAGGGATCAATAAAGGTGATGCAGGGCAAAGTGGAGATGGATACAAAAACAGTGAATACAAAAATAGATAACAAGCAAGTTGTAATCATTCACCAGCCCCGATGATCAAAGAGTTGAGTGTGCAAAAAGCAAATAATCAGCTGGATTTCTAGCAGCCTTCTAACAGGTGCATGGCAGCAAGCCATGGGCAGCAAGGCTTTTCTACTCTCTTGCTCCAGCTTCCCAAGTCCAAGCGATGGCCTACAAATGTGCAGTCACTGTCAGAGGTCACACTCTGCTTTACAATCATCACTGATAGTTCCTTGCAGTGCAGATATATCACACTCGAGACAGGATTTTCTCTGAATATATGGCTTGTCTTGAATGAGGAAACTAGTCACATAGGGAATTTAATACTATTTTTGGGGGGCCTCTGGAGGGATAGAAAACATCAAAGACACTTTTCCATGTCGAAAAGAAACAATCATTCATTGTTCCTTTAAAATGAGTGTATTATGAAAAAGGTGATTTTTATTTTTTTTTAATAGTAAGTTGCAGAGCAGAATTGCAGTGATCTTTATCAGATTAAACTGCTAATACTATCCTCTGTCTTTCTACCTCTAGATTTGTGTGTTTGGGTGCCTAAGAAATATTCATACGTGAGATGGTATCTACAGTCTGTTGATTGATAGAAAATATTGCCTATTATTTATATAGAAGGAAGTAAATCATCTATTGCTAGAGAGATAAAGCTACAACAAAACTAAGGACTAGTCAAGGCTAGTAAGGGATGGATTAGGAAAGGATTATTACAGCAGCAAACATTCCTGCAAAGGAAAAGCCTCCAATTAGGATAAAAGCACAATTTGTGTGTTATTCTAACATGAACTAGTTAATATTGCTTTAAAAATCCTGGACATTTTGAAATATCTGACAGAGATTAAAGAGATGACAGAGAAGTAACATGTAGAGGTAAATTTCTGTCTTTGATGACCTGTCATGAAATGTATTGAGTACCAGCTGCTGTGAATTTAATTTCAAAGTTGTTTTTGACAGCTTGTTCCAATTATATCCTTATTGAAAGGCTAGATTTTTGGTAGATTGACAAGTTTCCTTTTTATTTTTACCTTCTAATGAGCAAAACAATCTGTTACAGTATATTGATCCAGCTTATTTATTTCTGGATATTTAAAATATGGTCTGTTGTCCTTCTCTTCAGATACTCTTACCACCTGCAGTACAGCAATAAATATGCTTGCATTTTCAAAAATAGGTGGGGGGGAAGGTCACTTTAAAGGAATTAGTGCTTTTTCTGTGAAACTAAACTATTTAAGGGCTGTGGGCTTGTATTACTTAGAGGGAGGATTAAAATATCTGAATATGTATTGACATAGGCACACTAAGGGTCATTAGCCACCTCCAGAAGCACAATAGACCATACAGCCTACTTAAATGGCGTGGATTATGACTAATATTTAGATACCATCAACATCTGTTGGCCTGGTTCTGAGCAGTGCAGGAAGACCTGATTGAGGGTCTCGCTGTTGCAGAGTCATCCTGTGAGAGTGATGACACATCCAGAGAGTGGGAGCAACAAAGACACTCCTGCATCCATTCAGTTTCGGGTGGGACATCATCAACACAAGAGAGCTCCTCAATGGGTGGGAGACAACAGCCACAACTAGTAGCAAGCAACCTTTTGAATGGGGAAAAAATCTTTACTAAAGCAGGTTTAAACACTGCCCAGAGAAGTGACAGAATCATTGTCCTTGGAGGTTTTTAAAAGTGCCCAGAATGAGGCCTTGGCCAACCTGATCCAGCTTTGTAGTTAGCTCTGCTTGGAGCAGGTGACTACAAGATGAGCTCCCAGCCTTAGCCCTTCTTTGAGTCCATGATTTTTTAAAAAGAAGCAATCAGTGAAATAAAGCACTCTTCCAGGCAGCAGAGAAAGCATTCTGATCATCCATCATGTTGGAAATCCAGAATACATTCCACTTACTGAGGGAGACCTTCAGAAGGGCCAGAAAGGAGCTGGAATGGTTTAACAGTGGTGTGAAAGAAACAAGAGCAAGGACCATTGTGATCCTTTGGTAATGAGGAAAGAGGAAGGATGATCAATACTGCTGATAATCATTAAAAAATTTACATTTAAATTTTTTAAATGTCAAAGTGTTCTAAGACTGTCCAGGCATGAAAACTCAAAAAAAAAATCCTTTTTAAATGCTTCAGGAGATGGAAAGCAGAGAGACAATCAGCAAAAATAATAAGGGATGAGGATACAGAAGAGACAGAGAAAAAATAACTGTAGAAAAAAATACTTATTATCAATTTATTATTTCTCTACTATTTCCATCTTACAGGATACAGAAAGTATCAGTATATTGTAACATGAAACCAATGCAGGGATATAAAATAGTTCCAAAAGTTAAGATAGGAACACTGCAAATGAACCAGCAGAAAAATTCCCAGAATAAAATTCATGAGGTCAAAAGAAGGACCTAGTCCTGAGATAACAAAACAACAATGTGCCAGACTGTGATTGATGGTATAATCGATGGAGTACAGCTGATCTGGACAATTCAGCAATGGGGGTTGGGTCTCAAGTTTGTTGATATTAATTACATTATATTTTCATTTAACTTGCCTTTCCTGTTAATTTAATAGTGGTGCAAGATATTAATGCTTTTACAGCTAAAGTAGCATCCTAATGAGATGAATCAGATTTTGGCCATAGTAAGAATTTCCACCTGTGTGAGCATTTGAATTTCCATTCTGTGAAACAAGAATGGAGATTTCAAAAATACACCTGTGCCTTTTCATACCACACATGAAAATGCACACATGCACATGAAGCATCATTAATACTGCAAGACTGCATTACCAAACATTCTGGACAGGACGTATTTCTATGGTAATTGTGTTCTTGCTTGCTTATCTTGTACTCTGAATGTTAGAAAGGGAAAGGGAATAACTCAACCTTTTTTTTTTTTAAGCTTGTTAATAGAGTATTTACTTCCCATTTTCGATGATCAAAAGAAGGACAGAATAATGCAGTCATCCTGCTAAGGTTGCAAAGACTCATGGGGAGCCAGAAGCACCAAAACAGTTGCAATAAATAAGAAGTAAATTCTGTATGCATGGTAAAAGCTCATTTTTGTTTATTCTGATGGGATAATGTGCATTCAAATTTTAGTAGTATATCGTATAGATTAGATTTATTGATAATTCTTAAAAGCATGCAGTATTTTCCATCTGCTCATGTAATGAGACAGAGAATCAGAAAAGCACAAGAACTTTACCATATGCTTTGATGCTGGGAAATGCTGAACACATTTAGGTCCCATTTAAATTTAGGATGGTTGATCAGAGATTAAAAACTCTATGGACAAGGCGACAACAATGTTAAAGTTGTTATAGTTAATTCAAGAAAATAATCCAAGAAAGCATAGCTTAATCTAACACCCCCTCCAAGTATTAAAAATCTATGAACTCTTACCCATATCTTCAAAAATTATTGGGAACAGATAAACCAGATAATATCATTATTGAATAAATATCATAAATTAAATAAAAAAATCGGGTGTTATTTTTGGTGGGTTTTTGCAATGATATGCCTACATGTTTCTGACAGGTGATTGTTCAGCTTGAAACAGTATCTAGTAACTTCCCTGTACATGGTAAATCATTCTATCATCAACTACCCATCTTTCATTTATAATTTTCAGCATTCAAAGATGGGAACAGAAATCCCAGATTATATTTCCCTATTTTTGCTATTTAGTATTCTAAGTGTCTTAATTTTGCTTTTGGAGGGGAAAAAAAAAGTTAATGTGAGTAAGATCAGGTATTCTTTATCCCAAAGCAATTCTGTTATTTTTGAAGAAGCAGAAAAGTGCACACAGACCCCATTAAAGGAGATGGAATATTGAGTATTTTGCAGCTCATTGCTTGAAGAGAGTGCACTAAAATTTAATTTGGCTAATTGAATATAGTGCTAGAATGTAATTAAATGTCTTTAGACCCCTTCCAACAAAAAAGCAGCTCTAGTTATATACTTTCACAAATTCTATCAGAGTTAAAATATGTCAGTCAATACTATATCTCACTGCTAGAAAGGTGTTCTGCACTGCAATCTAAATTTCTCTTCTTTTATTGTGATTTCATTGTCTTTATCTTTAATCATGTTTCTCTTTTTTGGTGTTAAAGTGTTTTAACTACTTGCAGAATGAAGTCATGGGTTTTAAATAAGGCTGTTATTGCTTTACTTTGTCATGTATCTTCTCAGAATTGGGATAATTTTGACTCTCTGCTTTCAAATCTCTGCAGGATGTCAATACTTGGTAACAAGAACAGCCAAACAAGATAGCACATGGAGTCTTTGTTGTTTAACAATCGCTTAGAGTGCCTATTCTTTTCCTGGTGTGAGATGTTGTTCTTCTTCACATGCCAAACAAAACTTGGCAAAACATGCGGCACTCTTTCTAATTTATTGTTATTGCCTAGTCTATTTCAGACTTTGTGTTGCTGAAAGGCAAGGATACCTGGGCAAAGTCAATTTAACCCTCTCTTCTTGTTGTTGTGCGGCTCAGGGGGAAAATAACCATCTGCAGGGGCAACTTGGAAGGACTCCCAGTGTGATAAAATGGGAATAACAGTTGTTTGTGAACAGCCACAGTGCCTTGTTATAACTTTTATTCACCACTCAGCCAGGTAGCATTCTGATTTATATATTTTTTTAAAAGACAACTCTCATTTAAAGACAGATAAGAGTATTCTCTAGGCACGTGCAATTAGCCACTGTCTTTATTGGCTCTTTTACTTACTAATATAAAGAAGTACCATCCTTCCCCTGTCTCCAAAAGGAAAAATATGCAAAGAAAAAAGAGACTGAGGAGAAAAAATGTAACAAACAAGCAAACAAATAAAATTAGCATGAGGGATAGAAAATGAAAGCAAAAGAAGGGTGAGTCAAAAAACTAAAGCTGAAAAATGGGCAGGGAAGTGTAACACCCGTGTCCTAAAAATCTTGCATTCTCTTGAATTGGCTTTAATATTATTTATTGAGCTTGCCATCTGTTCATAGATACCGATGAGTGCTTCTGCCAGCTCTAGGGCAACACTACTCAAGATGTTTCTTCCTTGTTCCCACTAAATTGTAGTGTTAATGTATCAAAGAGAAATTGTTGTCTGCACAGATTCAAAGCACTGAACAAACCATAGTTAATACCTTTTCAAAAGATCTGTATGAATCACATACTTCTGATTTATTTGTGATTAACCTACTTGTGAAATGAGAAGTATTAATATTCTTCTACATCACAGATATAGCGAGAAGAGGCAGAGGGCCTGTTATTCTTGGTAAGCATTTTTCCTATCCAGAGATCTGGTGGTGGCTCTCCACAGGCATGCTCAATCTCCATCCAAATTGCCCCAATCTCTTCAATGTCAATTTGTTGTGGCACCTTTGGGCATGGATAGTAGGTACAGGAATAGAGAGCAGGGAGACTGACTATTCCAATTCACTGGAGTGAAATGAAAAAGTTCTGCTGTGTTACAGGTAGGAACATGTTTTGGGCAAGCAATGTAAGTCATTAAATTGAACTTCTTATCTCTCTGAAAACAATACCTAAAGGGTTTCCCTGTGAAAAAATCTAATAATGGTCTTACGACTTTCCTTTTGGCAGCAGCTCACTGTGTGCCAGTAAATTCCTCCTCTTGCAATGCATTGCAAGGCAGAATTTGCCAGCTGCACTGGAATGACATACAGTGGTGTCCCATGGACATGAAGAGTGCACTGGTTTTTGGCAGTGCTATGGACAGCTAAGGAGTGCCCTCAGCACTGACATTGTGTTGCTTTGGGAAGGATCTATATTTGGACAACACTCTAGGGCACATGGTGTGATCCTTGGGGTGTCCTGTGCAGGGCCAGGAGTTAGACTCAATGATCCTGATGGGTTCCTTCTAACTCAGCATATTCTGTTCAACAATTCTATAATACATCTGCATCCAGAGTTCTCATTCTACCTGATGTAGAATGCCTGTGGAATGCTTCTGTGGACCTGTGAAGTAAAGTACTAACTACATTGAGATGAATTGCAAATATGAAGTGGGGAGCAGGTACCAAATCCTGCCCGGTTTAGGCAAATCTATGCATCACTACAGAAGGCAGAGTCTGAAGTTACTTCTTTGCCCTTCTCTTTTGCCAACACCTTCTAGAACAGACTAAGGTATTCCTAAGGTATTCCTCTATTGCTATGAGCAATGCTGAATTTGTTTAGGTGTGTGTTCAAGTCTTATTAAAATTTTTGAAAGATTGTTTGTCTGGTCCTTTTCGCTAAAGCTTCTATAACAAACAATGGAAAATACCCAGTGGACAATGATAATCCATAATGGTTTGGTTGTTTTATCTCATAATGTGCTGTTAATTTTGTGATAGGAATGTCCAAGAAATGTTGAGGTGATATCTTCACTCTCCAGTGTAAAACACTTCATTCATAAGGTTATGGCTTTTCTCTCTGATGGGCAATAGAAAAATTTTCTGTTTCCCATCTCTATCTGTTTTATCTGTTAGACACTGCTCCTGGACTTCTAAATTGTTTCATACTTCACAGGAAGATGTGCAATAAAGGCCCATTTCAATGGTAATAAAAATAGAATCTAATACAGAACAACATATTACAAGTGAAGACATCTGTTCACATTATTATGAAAGTCTCAGTCCAATTACATTCACTATAAATTATGGAAGAACAATTGAGATAAAAATGTGCATATCATTGTTTCAGAGCTTCAGGCTGAGTTGAAGACTAGGTTTCCATGCATCCTGAATTCTGAAAGCATTTTCTGAGATATCACAATCCAGACTTACTGCAATAACATAAGAAATTATATTCAAAGGCAGGTTAAACACAACCTTGCAAATGTATTTAATCATTGGTTGGCCAATAAAAAAACATTATTTTAAAAGTCTAGGATTTAAACACTGTCTTTAAACAAGAAACTGTGTCATGCCATACTGTCCTGGACAGATGCTCTTCCAATATAATATTCACCTGCTTTTAAAGTTGGTACTTGGTTTATACAGGATTCAGGAATGTTCAGTGCAATTCCATTCCTTGATGCAGCCATATCACTGGGGGATTTACCCTACTGTTTTTAAAAGATTGATTTCTAAATAATCTGGCCCTGTTGAGGTGAGAAAGGATTTCATTTTTTTCTGTGGGCATCAGCAGGATCGTAGGATTATAGAATTTTATGGGTTGGAAGAGACCTAAAAGGGTCATCTGGCCCAAACTCTACCTCTAAACCAAACCAGCTTCGATCACATTATTCAAGGCATTGACCAGTTAAGTTATAAATAATTCTGAAGTTTGAAATTTAATGAAGTCTCTCAGCAGTCTCATTAATTGTAATTTTTTTCCCCTAACAATTAATTAGAATTTCACACTTTGCAATGTCTGTCCATTTCCTCTCACCCTATCATTTTTGTCCCTAGGAAGAATCTGTCTCCATTTTTTCTAAACCTTTTCTTTAAGCAGTTGTAGGAAGCAACAAGATCTTTCTCTTATCCTTCCCACAAACAGTAGAGGAGTGGCAAAAGTGGACACAGTTCTCTTGATACAATTTCAGCAGTGTTAAATAGAGAGGGGAAAACTCTTTACCTGCTGGCTTTACTCTTGCTTTTGCAGTTTAGTATTCTTTGTGCTTCTTTATCACAGGGTTGACTCATCGTGTTGCGTTCATGAAAATCCCCAGGTCCTTTCTGACAGCAAATGACATCCATGAATGGGAACTGTTTAAGGCTGGCATCATCCCAAAGAAAAGATTTAATAAACAAGAAGCATGTGAGGTGAGTCCACTGTTAAACACATTCTAGCAATTCAGTCTGAGTTTATCAAAACAGATTGCAGTTGATTTACTTCATGTTATTGCCACAACTTCAGTGTGTCACAATCTATTAATACCTCACAGCTTCATCTTACCTCCATAATAAAGCTTTTTATGAAATTAACCATCATTTTCTTCTCATTTTTGATGCTAATAAGCTATAATTGTTCAAGCACTAGAACCTGAAGTGCAGTGTCTACTCTGCAAATAAAAACTACATTTGCTGTCTGCCTTCAGTGACTCTCTCCAGTCAACCACTGGGAGCTGTCAGGCTGCTCTAGTATTTGGTGTGTGAGCACCTTCCCTTCACCTTTCCTGATGTGTGTGTAGGTTACTTGTGTAACTGCAATTAGATGTGCGCTGCAATTAGACACAGGAAGTTCATGGATGAAAATCCTGCTGGTTTTCCTAACTTCTCGTAGGATTCCACATCTCGCATGCTCTTTCTTAGTTGTGATAGCAAGCCACAAGCTGGAAAGAAAAGATGCATGTTTGTATTTTGATTCACATTTAATTTGCTGGTTGTCTCTATACACCAGCCGTTGAAAGACTGTTTGTCATAAATGATAACTTCACTGGCATAAACATGCCACCCCTTATTCAAATACATTGTGCTAAATAGATTTGCCCTATCAGCAAACTTGTCAACCACTTTCATGGTGTTTTAGTGATTCTTTTTTCCTGGACCCAAATCCCTGATTCAGTGTATGTTGAACATACATGGCTCTAGATAATCTGAAATATTTTTGTGCAACATCTGTCCAGTCAGGAAACTTGAGGGTTCATCCCATGCCAGTTTCCTGGTTGTTCAAAATGCATACACACACATAGGTTCATGTGTTTCCAAGCACTATCTCAGACTCTAAGTCCAACTAGTTTGCTCTGAGAAAAATGCAAATAAAGTTCTCACCACCCCTTGAAACAGGAAATATGGGTAAGTGCATGGCAGAACTGGCTCTTTCTGCCAAACTCAACCATTTTGGCACAAGGACCAATGGCACAGAGCACACAGGCACACATTATAGCAATGTTACAGAAACACCCATTCTGGTGGGCTGTGACAGAGTCCTTCATGGTGTCCCAAAGACTTTGAATGAAAAGTCCACAACACCTAACAGCTGTGACCTGGAGCCCTGGGCTTGGACTGAGGCTCAAGTTTCCTTTGGTCCACAAAGGCTGTGGAGTTCACACAACCATCCTCTTGCTCTGAGCTGCTTGGAGCTGGGTTTACACAAACCAGCTGAGGCAGGGAGGTCAAATGAGTGGGCATTTGGAGGACACCTGAAGGACAATGACATGGAAGAAGGCTGAGACATTTAAGCAGTTCCAGCTACTGGGAGGCTGCTGTGAGGACTCCCCAGAGCCTTCTCTTCCTCAGGCTGAGCAGCCCCAGCTCTCTCAGCCTTCCTTCATGCTGAAGATGCTTCATCGTCTCTGTGACCTTCTGCTGGACTTGCTCCAATAAGTCCACATCTCTTTTTGTCCTGGGTAGCCTGGAGCTGAACATGGCAGTCCAGATATGTCTCACCAGTGCCAAGCAGAGACAAAGGGTCATTTCTGTTCACTGCTGGTGATGCTGCTCCTAAAGCAGCCCAAGATGCTTTTGGACTTAGCCAGCCCCAGCTCCCCTCTCCTCTCCCAGCTCCCCCAGATTTGAGCTCTCCTAAAGTGTGTGCGTTTATCAAGCTTTCGCATTGTTTCATGCTTTGAAGGCAGAGATTTATCCATTTGCAGCAATGCTTCTGCAACCTGCCTTAGTCATTGAAAATTCCTTACAAGTTTCAGTTACCATGAGGAAGAATATTTTCCATAAAAGGTCTGTAAACAACATATAATGTGACAGCAACACATCCCACTTCCCAAGACAGCATTTTAGCTGGCAGCTAGGTTTACTTTACATTTTTAGCTCCCAAAGATGTCAATTGCAAATCTGTATATTATTAATTGTTGTGGCATACAAGGCAGACAATGTAGCAATTTGGTAAAAGCAGTCTTATAAACTACGCACAATATGCATATAGTTTATTGAGTGTTAGTAAGGAAGTCCCCTGCTTGTGAACAGGATTTTTCTTAGTATCATTATTATTGTGATAGTAACATGACCTTGATCAGTTCTCTATTTTACTGGTGCATTTCTATTGAGTGCTCCTAATGGTACAATCAGATGTGTGCAGGTCAACAGCTGAAATTTTTTATGTAACATTTCTCACAATGAGGAGTAGAATCATGGTAAATTTTTGGAGATAAATTGCCATCCTCATTGGGAAAAGAAATAGTGGAATGAATGCAAGGATAGGCTGGTTTACATAGAGTCATATTGGCCTACAAAAGTTTCTGAGCACATTCTGTTCTTCAGTTACAGAAACAAATTTAAGAGTATATTAGTGCACAAGAGGTAAAACCAAAGTAAAGCGAAAACTGGAGAGAATGAAAAGATGCCAGAAGCAAACACCACTTACTGATTATTTCCCTCTTTTCCTGCTCTGCCTAAGTGCTGCAGTCCATTTAAGCAGCTTAGAGCTTCACCTGAACAATGAATACTTTCAAGTAAAGTCAAACGGCTTTGTCCTTTTGGGTATATCTGCTGTATTGCCAAGAAATACTGACATCTCCCTGCTATCTGTAAACAAGATAAACTTGTCAGATACAGACCAGAGTCAGATAGCTGGATAAATTAGTTACCAGAGAACTCCAGAAGCTTCTGCAGGGAACTGATTCAGGGACCTGCTGCAGGGACCAGATTCAGTATATTTATATTTGCATTTGTTCCAAATGCAGAGAAGATCTGGGAGAAGGAAAGGCAGGTTTATATTAGGTTATAATGTAAGAGCATTTGGACATATTAGGCACAGTTCTGACTCAATCCATTTTCATATAGAAAAAAGGTCATATTTTTTTGTGTTCTTCTGGGATCAAAACCCTTCATTGCACTCTGTCCAGGGAGACAAACATTTTCAGGATAGACAAACCCCTGTGTCAAGCCTCCTCCATGGGGCTCAGCTCTCCTGTTTGGGAGGTTTTTGCTGTGCTCTATCTACTGTTTCTTTAAAGCCTTCATGGTCATTATTTTATTTCTTCAGCTTGTCATAAGTGGTCTCTTAAGTTCTTTTTTTCAAGCTAAGAGATAGTATGGATTCATTTTGACATTTGCTAGTGTTAGTGAAGCCTTCAATTCCATTCTTTCTTGATCACTAAATGGGAGCCTGATCTGACTGACAGATCAGTTTATGAGAATGGCTGTAATAGATTGCAGTCCTTTCTGCTGTCAAGTTTAGTAAGACTCTTTCACAAATAAAACACCTTTGCAGCTGCTAAGATTAAAAAAATTGTACCTTTTTTAATGTGCTGTCCTCCTGTGTAAATGTACCAGGATCCTTCTCTTAAAATAAACCAAGAAAAAAAATCCTGGAAAGCTATTTGGAGGTCTTACACAGTTTCAGCCTTAGGTGAATTATTATAGGTATGCTACAAATCCCTGAAATCACACAGGTTACAATGAAGATGCTGGCTCATCCCCAACAATACAAACAGAGTGTTATACTGTGTCCTTTTCTGATTTTGATCTAGTACACTGATGCACTTCATTTCATGCAGATTGATCAAAATCAATGTCTAGCTCAGAGATTCTTCATTTCGCTCTGTTGTTTCAGAATACCTGTCCTCAGCTGAATCGCTATGAAAGACAATGTATGAAAAGGACATAAATGGACTGTGATCTAGATGTTGCTTCAAGTGGCAAAATCTGTGTTATTCCCTTTGTCTGAAGAAACTCTCTGTGTATTGGGTGATTACCTTTTTCCTTCTGCCTTAGTTGTCTGCTTAATTGAGGTCCTGTTTTACAATACTGAATAATGCATATCGATTCATAGCTTTCACAAAAACTGCAAGAGTAAGATTGGCATCTGGTGGACTTGACAGATGCACGAGGCACTCACAATGCTTTTCTGTCAGGCAATTCAGTCCCCAGAAAAGGAGACTGCATGACTAATGAGTTTTGCACCTCCTCTTCATGTGCTCATCTGCTTTCCCATTGATGTAATTTATGAGGCACTTCTGTGAGTCACGGTTAGCACACTGAAGTGGCAGCGCTTGGTGGCAGCCATTATAATAACCATAAAGCAAATAAAACAGGATTCAGGAAAGTGGGAAATGAAGTCTAGGCAGCAGAGAACACCTGTTTTCTGTTTATGCCTTCGCTAAATATTTGCAATTCATTAAATAGTCACAATCAGAGTTTGATAACGTTATTTACGCTCACAACTGCTTTTACAAACCAGAATTCTTGCATAATTGCTGGACTTCTGAAGAGCATGTTTTGTTCATTTCTACTAAATGAAAACTTTCATACCCATTTGCTATGATGAAGTGAGTAGTTTATGTGACATCACTTTAATAAAACTTTTGACACTCACATGAACATCTGCTAAACAGAACAGAGCAGATATGCCTAAATTGTCATGGGGAGCCACTTCTGTGGCCTCTATAGACACATCTAGCCTAGCAGCAGATGGGGCTCAAAATAAACTTAATGTGTTTGAAATGCAGTTGTGTCACGAAGACATACTTTGAGCCGAGGACAAAAAGTCTTTGGTAACCATCAGAAAACTGCTGCAGTCTACAAGGGTCAGTAGGGAGCTGTTTAGTTGGTTCTTTGGAAGCGTATCAGTACAGGTACATAGGTACACACTATCACAAGCACCTGAGTTTTTCCTGCATAGTCCACTGGTATTTGAGATGAAGAGAAACACCATGTTTTCTGAGAATAAAGTAGGGAAGGCTGTATTCAGTCAGAAACACAGATTTGAGGTAGGTCAAAACAAATAGTGATGTTATTGTACAGAGGATTTATTCTGACAGAATATAAAAGTAGGGTTGTCCAGGGTCTTTCAGGTACAAGCCAATGGGACAAGCCATGAATTTCTATTAGCATCCCAAAAGCTTTATTGCTAGAAATCCAGAAACTTGAACAGTGCTTGTATGCATGTCATAAAAGAGAACATAATACAGTGAATGTGTTCAGCAAGTCATTAGATATTTTTATAAAAGCACACTTTTGCTGACTGTGACAAATGTCTTGCAATCCAACACTGAACTTAATCATTAGGGAGGACAGAGACATGAAGTTCAATAGAAAGTGCAAAATACTGAATCAGCATTGACACTGCATGAACAGCAGTCCTGCTGAAGAGAACCCAGAGACAACAGGAAATGGCAGGCTAAGTACAAGCTGACAGTGTGGTACTACTGCAAACAGGGCAGATTAGGGAATGTGCCATGTTAGGAGCATGGTGAGAAGACTGAGAGAAATTCTTACCTTCCTTCTCTCAGTATTATTGATGAATCCCTATGTGTGTGCAGATAGGGGTCCTTAAATAGGACCATGGAGAAACTGGAGAGGGTCCAGCAAAAAAAGCTAAGATGGTTTGGGACACAGAACATCTGTGAGGAGCTGGACTTTGGTCTTGTGAGGAGGTGATCAGGGGAGCTGGGCTTGCAAAAGGGGTGATCAGCCTACATCTGTGCAAATGGCAGCTAAAAGCTGATGGGTGTCACTCATCTTTGCAGAAGCTTGAGATTGACTTGAGATGCAGCTTGGGTGGACATTAGAGAAAGACACATTCACCAGGAAGGTAGTGCAGCACTGAAACAGGTTATTCATGGGGGAGCCAGAATCTATGATTTTGGAGGTTTTCAAGACTCCTTAAACATAAACATGAATGACCTAATTTGCTGTAGCCACAGCCCTGTTCCAACCAGAATGCTGGAATAGAGACCCCAAGAATTCCCTTCCAAATGTTTTTTACAGTTTTAGGATGGTGTCAGGGTTTAAAACCTGCCAGCAACAAAGTACCACACAACCACTTGCTCAATTCCCCACCAGCGAGACCAGAGAGCAAATTGGAAAGGCAAGAGTGAGAAAACCTATGGGTTGAGATAAAGACAGTTTAAAAGTAAAGCAAAAGCCCCACACACATAGGTAAAGCAAAACAAGTAATTCATTCACCCCTTTCCATGGTCAGACAGGTGTCCAGGCATCCCCAGGAAAGCAGGAGATGCTTATACAGTGATTTGGGAAGAGAAACACCATCACTCCAGACATCTCTCTATTCGTTCTTCCCCCAGTTTTACATACTGAGCGTGATGTCACATGGTCTGGAATATACCTTTCATCAGCTGGAATCAGCTGTCCTGGCTGTGTCTCCTTCCAGCTTCCCAGGCATCCCCACCCTTCTCACCATCGTGGCAGAATAAGAAGCAGGAAAGGCCTTGGCTCTGTATAAGCCCTGCTCAGCAATAACCAAAACATGTCTACATTATCAACCCTGTGTTCAGTACAAATTCAAAACACGGCCCCATACCAGCCACTGGGAAGAAAATTAACTTAACCCCAACCCAAATCAGCACAGATGGTTTTCTTACCCAGGCTGCCCCACACAATCCAGTGGTAAGCAGTCTGAAAACAGGTAGGAAGATTGAAGCCATATGAGCAACACACAAGTTAAAAGGCTGCTTTAAAACTGAAGTCAAGGATTCAGAGAGATTGCTTGCAAAGGCATCTACAGAGAGTAGAAAACAAAATAAAATCTGAGACAAGGCAATCTGACACAAACAGAATTCAGGCTGAATAGAGGTGTTGAGAGGTAAGAGTACTCTAAGCCCATTTTGAAGGTTATGAAGGTGGCCTGGTATACTGCATCATTGAAATAAAAAGTTATATTTCTAATACCATTTGCATAGAGGTGTCACTCCTTTATGAAAATAAACATCGGCACTCAAAGAGGAAATAAAGATCCTGCAGAAGAGAAGTAGCTTTCTTCCCCTCTGCACAGACCTATGAAGCCCCAAATCTTTCCCTGCCTGTGAAAGTCTGGAGAAGAAAGATGAGATGAAAGACTCGATTTATTGGAGAGACCCACTACAACAGCCAGCAGCTCAACAGGGCAGAGCACCCTGATACCCTTACAGGCTGTGGTGAAGCACTTTCCACTTGCTGAAGGTAGTGAATTAAAAGTAGAGGAATAGCATAGAATTTAGCAATTTTCTGAATGTAAGTCTGGTGTTTAAAAAGTCAATGTAGCCGTTGATTCAAAAGCAGTTCTATCTGAAAGCTGTTTCAGTAGATTATGCCTAGGTTATGTTTGCAGAAACTAATAATTTCTTGCAGGTTAGTGCTAAAAGTGCAGGGCAATGATGAGGAGGACATGAAGAAGATCAGAGGGCTGAAGTACCTCTCCTATGAGGACAGGCTGAGAGCGCTGGGGTTGTTCAGCCTGGAGAAGAGAGGGCTCCAGGGAGACCTGAGAGCAGCTTTTCAGTACTTAAACAGGACCTACAAGAAAGATGGAGACAGACTTTTTACAAGCGCATGTAGCAGCTAGCTGTAAGGGTGACATTTTTTACAATGAGGATAGTGGGGCTCTGGAACAGATTGCCCAGAGGGATGGTAGATGCTCCATCCCCAGAAACAACCCAGGACATTGGATGGAGCTCTGAGAAACCTGTTGTGTTAGGAGGTATCCTTGCTGATTGCAGGAGTGTTGAACTAGATGAGCTCAAAGCTTCCAACCTAAACCATTCTATAATGCTGCTCTGTGATTAGACTCTATACATAACATTGTTTCAGAGGTGAGCCACAAACTTTTGACAGCAGCACAGCTATTTACTGATATAAAAGAAATCTACCTACAATTACCCAAGACAAGCCTGCACACTGCAATCTCTGTGGTTCAGAGGTTGAGTCAATAGATTGCTGCATTTTACAGCGTTGGATTAATTGAAACTGCTAATTTATGGATTATATTTAAATTTTAACCTGAATTTGGTTATTGTGCTTATTAATGCATTGCCAGTTCAGTAAAATCACAGTAACTTAGCTTAGTGTATTCTCAGTTAAGTAAATATTGATCTGTCCAACACAAGCGAGTTGTATGGCGTGAACACTGAGACCTTAAGTAACCTTAGACAAGAAATTTATGGCTCAGCTGTCTCTCTGCAGGTTCATTTCCTCTCAGCAGCAATTCAAAAAAGAATTAATCCACTGCAGAATTAGCTTTCTCCAGAAATGCAAATCTGCTTCAGCAGAGCAGCATTATTTAAGCACTTTTATTGCTCAAGCAATTGGGGGTGACGTCTTCTTGGAAGAGCTTACAGAATTTGTAGAGTGTGAAAGTTACAGCAATGTGCAACCACAGTACAGAGATGGAGATAGATGCAAGAAGACAGGAACCTGAACTATATGGAAAGAAGCCAATTTTATACTTCATTATAATTTTAGGTATAACCTTCTCAGCCACTGCATCTGTTCCACATCTGTTGTTAAAAATTTGGAGTTGTTCATATTCTTTTTATTTACATTTTCTTCATACTTCTGAATTACATTCTCTTGAAACACAAGGTTAAAGATACAGGGTCTCATAGTCCAAAAACATGCCCTATTGCAAACAATCGTATGGCATAATATTTTGAAACCTTGTTTTAAAAAAATTGTTTTCTTGCTTTCCAAAGTAGAAACAGATAACTTGTAAAGACAAGGACATTTCTGAAGAAGCAGCAGAACAGCTTCTTCCACAGCTACATGTATACCAGAAAACAACACAGACATATAGATTTGATCCATTCACCTCCTTCAACACTGAAAAGCATTTGCAGTTAGATACAGAATTATTTTGGGCGTGGGGAGGAGGAGGGAATGGGGAAAGAGGAGGTGGAAGAAAAATGACTATAGCAGCATGATATTACATTTTTTTAGTTGTAGGACAACAATTAGTTGAATTTTACAGGCCAAAGAGTGATTCTCTAGTCTGCTATTTAAAACACAACTGTAGCATTTGAGTTCCTCACAGCCTAGAATATTTTCACACATTCCATTTTCCCAAGGAGAGCACAAGTGACACCAGCCTGATTTCAGAGCACAAAAGCATGGGTAGATTCCCCAAAGTAGTTGAGCAAGTCAAGTAAAACTATCTAATTTCCAATGTAGAGCTGAGGAGCATGTTTTGAGCTGTCTGAGCTCCCCGTGGAGAGCACGAGGAGAGTAAAGTTGCATCCAAATGTGACTCTAAAGAGCCAGCTCAGACAGAATACCTGTTGTGAATATTTGCTTCAAGCTAATGTGAATCCATCTCTCTGCTGGTTAGACATGGAGCCTGATGTGGTTGGCTTGGATGTGAATATGTAAATTGTAAACCTTTTCTTTTAGTCAAATGAATGTTACCTGGAACAGCTGCAGTCTGCCTAAAGTAAGCTTGTGGAGAATATTCAGTACACACATGACTCTTAAGTCTGAGTCTTCTCTGGAGGCTTGCAGGGAAGATCTTCAGCCACCGAAAAGTGTTCCATCATTCTTCTGTAACAGTGGATAGAAAATTTCCCTCATAATTCAGCACTCAGGTTCATTCTTTCTTCTACCTTAGAGTGCAAGAATGGGAACTGTATCTTCTTGTCTCCTCAGAGAGTTTCCTAGTCATTAGGCTGTTTGGGACATAGCAGCTGGGAGACAGGGACAAAGAAGAAAGGTTTGGATTAGAAGTGCCACATCCCCTCTTTACCTTTTACCATGAGCTGTTTGAAATGGAATTGCAGACTGCCTGGAAGGCAGCTGGAAGGGAGAACACCAGCACATGCTCTCACTTGCTCTGGTTGCTGCCTAAAGCACACAGAGGCCCCTGTGACCCATGGCTGCTCCCAGCTGCTGCACTCAGAACCCCACAAACACACACAGAACAGGGAGCCCCACAACTAGGAAAACAGAAACAGAATTTCAGGGGAAGACAGGATGGACTGTGCTGGTGAGGCACTGGGCATGGCTTTTTCACAAAACCTTTGTTTGCTATCTCAGGTCTCCTGAAAAAAAGAAAAGTAATTATAATGCTAGCTGCTGCATCTGCAGATTGCCAGGAACAGAACTGCAGCCCCACTCCCTCCATATAAAAGCCTGCCTCCTCCAGTGGGGAGAGAATGTTTGGGGTTTTGTATGCTCTGTTTTCACAATCAGACTTTAGTTATGTTTAAGGTCCATGAATCTGTTCCCGTGGTTTTAAAAATAGTAAAACACTATGTATAAGCTATGCAGCATGAGGTTGGGGTTTTTTGTTCATGTGGTATTACAAAATAGGAAGATAAGACTTGTGTAACAAGCCAGGAAATGTCAAGAACAAATGTATTTGCTGTAAGTTTCTCTCTTGTTTTTCCAGTTTCAAAAGATTTTCTTGCAAGACTTATTCATGGCCAGTCCCACATCCTGGGATCCAAATTAAAATCTTCCTGTCTTACTCATTTAGCAAACAATATAAATGTGTGAAAAGCCCCTAAAAGCAGGTATAACATAGAAAATGAATGCAATCATCCAAAAATATTTTAATGTGGGGAATATTATGCAGTTAGCATGTAGCAACTGAATTAGAAGCAAGTAAGCAACAAAAATAAACCCCAAACTTCACAAACTCATGTTAATGGAAAAATACAGTGGCAAGAGCATCCAAATTTGAAACACACTCTACAGTATCCTTAGCATTTTCAGTTTCCTAGGCTTGCATTCTGATAAGTATTCAGAGCTTTCTTACTGCAGGAGAGAGCAAACCATCAGGTTTAGACCCTGTATTATCTAGAATAATCTTCCTCCTCCACCACTTTAATGCTGGAGACCACAAAACATTCAGGTATTCAAGGGTTTGCATGCATTCTTGGAAACTGTAGACTGACTACCCTATTATTATTTGGCCAAAAAATCAAACTGGCCACAAGTAGCAGTGAGGCATTAATGCATGAGTTTAGTCTCTGTAATATGAAACATGAAAGGGAAAGAGAATCAGGAAATAATTTTGCTGAATTAAATACAATTGATTTGCCTAACCTGACTTTTGGCACGTGGAAGGTGGCTCCTTCTTCACTCTCAGGATAGTTGCAGAGCAGGTTCAGTGCCCAGGTAGCAGGAGAGAAGCAGAATGTTGCAACTGTGGAAGCATCCGAGTTGTCCATGCATAAACCACCTACTATTGACAGGAGGCAATGGCAGGGACAGCAGTGATAGGATTCCATTTTTGGTGGACAGAAGCCCCCATCTGCCTCCTTGGCTTGCTGTCTGGATAGATTCATGGCTAGCCAGGGGCTCAGATCCAAGATGTACCAGAGGAACCGCCAAGGATCTGGGGCTATCACTCCCTGCTGCTTATCCACATGGGCACCAATGACACTGCCAGGGGAGATCAGCAGGGTCAAGAGTGACTACAAGGATCTGTGGATCAGGTGTTACAGGGTGGCCAGCCTGCAAGAAGCCTGGACCAAGGCCCCTTGGAGCACATTTCTGGGCCCATGCAGAAGAAAGATTAAGAAGAATCAGCATGGGTTTACCAAGAGTCAGTCACACCTAAAGAATCTTATTGCTGTCTATGATAAAATGACTGGATTTGTGGACAAAGGGAGAGCAGTGGATGACTTTGACCTTGCCTTTGGCACTGGTCAGACCTTTTTAAAACACTCTTCCTTCTCTTGACTTAAAAAATAAAAAATTACAATCTATAAAGTTCTGTAGTATTTCTACCGGTTAACACATGGGCTCTTAGCAGCTTCTGACCACAGTGACTTGAAGTGGAAGAAAAACTCCCACAAATTGTTGTATGAGTCAACTTTTGGCTTTGCCACACTGCAGATTCAGAGGAGGTATTCTCATATTTATTTCCATGAAAAAACGATACAGATTTCCATTGTATTGACAGATTTTTCTCCCACATAGAAGCAATGGTGCACACCCAGATCTCTTGGTGGAAGCCTGCAGTCCAGCTGAGTGGGTACAGGCTGGCCCAGCACCTGGGGTAACACCACAAATGAGGAGAGGAAAAACACTTAATGTGTCCACAACAGGACAGGAAACTGAAGATATCAGAGCAGTACTTGTAGAAGAAACTTTCTGAGTTTCTGTTCACCCTGACAATAACAGGTCACATCTCTGGAATCACCATCATTACACTTGCAGGTTTAAAGCATTTGTCTGGAGACTGCAGTCTGTCCTTGCTGTTTGGCTGAGAGCTGGTTCCCCTTCCCTTTATCTTTCCTGTACTTGCCCTGTCTGGGTAACTAAAGGCATTGCATGGAGATGTGCTGACATCTTCAGAACCTGCTCACTTGCCATCAACACTTAACATTCTTCTTGACTTTCACCACTGCTTTTAAGGTCTTCCCTTTCTAGGCAAACTTATCCAACTCCTTCTGCTGCAGATCTCTATAGGTGGTGCAACATGCTCATTCCTGAAGGGCACCAAAGCCACTCCACTCTGCCCACAGACACACATGGGCCTGAACAGACCACTCCTGTTTCTGTGAAGGAGTTTCTTCCAGAAACAACCCCCAACTTCAGGGTGCTTTGTGACAGAAGTGAGATGCTGGATGTGGGAATAGGGCATGGGTACTTGCTTTCTGCATGGCAAGACCTATGCTCTCATCAGCATATGGAAAATGTTCCCTCATCTGAGGCAAAAGCTCCCCAGCTGTCCAGCTCCTGAAGACAACAGCAAGAAACACAACCACAGAACAGCCCTCTCCCCATGCTGGCAGCCCATCCACACCTTTGCCTTTTAACTTTCTCATCTCCACATGCTGATGCTGACCTATTTCTCCACCAGATTTCTGCCATTTTGTTCTCCATTCCTACTTCCACCCATTTTTGAAGAAGAGCAAGGTGTGCATTGGAGCTCATCATAAGTCACTTTTCTGCCCTTGGAAACACCCTCCACAGACCTAAGAAAAAGGATAAATTCTTCTCAGAATCTAGCCACACCAGACAGTAATTTCCCAGAAACAAGAGTGCCATTAAACCAGGACCAAGAATGGCTTCAAAGGAGTAGAAGCAAAAGACCTGAGAAGGAGATGTCGCCGGTAAGAAGGAAAACAACCACCAAAGCAAGTACAGAAAAAAGCTGACCCTTGGGGAGGAGAAAAGCTACTATTGATCCTCAGCTTTTTGCTTCTCTACTTGGAAAGGCATAACTAGATCCAAACTTGTCAGCTTTCCCAGCTGCTTTCACACCCCTAGTTTCACTACTCAGCATTTACGAGACAACTTGCACCTAGCAGGCCTCTGCTTGAGCTATGGTGTAGGTGTATCTTCCTCTAGTCTGGTCTCTGGACTTGTTTCATGGCTGAGTCTTAGACCCATGCTGTAAGCAGTTGGGCTTCAGTTCTGTTCTGGCCCTCTCTTGTGCAAACATCAGACCTATCTTGTAGCTTTTCCTCTGAGCCTTATCTCTTGCCCTGGGTGAGCTTTCTTGGTGAACCCTGGACCTGATTTGTCACCTCACTTTTTCTGGGAATGCAAACTGAACCTGTTACCAGCATCCTACCTGCCGGGCCTGGGTGCTGCAAATATGTTCTGACCAAAGAAGATACTGTTTCTCCTGTGCTGGGGTTTTACTCAGCCCCTGAGCCATCTCTCTAGTGGAGGAGCCCTGCTCTTGTCATTCCCTTGCACTTCTTGCCCCCTGTAGCACAAGGCCATCTTCCTGCCACAGGCATGAAGCTTCCTTCATAACTGTGCCAGGAGTTCAGATAATGGCTTTGCCTTGCTTTTGCCTCATTGCTTTTTCCCTTGGGCACGATGCCAGTGTAACTGTAGCCCTATAATGTGATATTGTCACTGCTAGGAACATGCCATAAGCCTGGTATGGAGTCTGCAGGGGCTCAGGACTGAGGCTTGTCCGCCCTGTCTTAGTTTCTTGTGACCTGCCTGCAGCTTTATTTCATGGGGTTTGGATGTGGCAGCAATTTTTATAACTGCTCTATCTATACCTGATACGTTTGGTTGATCTTTGTGTGACAGAAGCATTGTTTGCTACAGGTGACAGTAACAAGCAGTTGTTCCAGGTTGATCGATAATTTTACAACCCTAATAAAATGATACTGAGTAGAGAAATACAGGTCTGTAATGGCAGCCACAAGATGTGTCAGAGAGGATTGCATCTACAGGATGAGAAGTGATGGGGCGCATGGTTGGCACTGGAGATCCCATGCAATAAAAAAAGCAGTCATGATCAATTAATCTGCAGAACCTGGAGCTGCACAGAAATGGGGACAGGGCCAGGAAGAAGAGGAAAGAAATAGTATATAGCATACACAAATTCAGATTTAATATATATGGTACTATGTAACCTGGAGCTGCAGACCAAGGATGAAAGAGAGACGTGTACAGGCATGTTAGCAAACATACAATTTGTGTGTACACCGTATTGTGTATGTTATACTGCCAAAATGAACATCATGTTTCTCCTGGTAAAGGATTCCACATGCTGTCCACTTGCCATAATACTCCCTCCCCTGCTGACACCAGCATGAAACTGCTGACCTTTAAACCAAGAGGAGCAATGGATGGCTGAGAATAACACTAGGAAAATGGCAGAAACTAAAAGGTGTGTGCATTACAATTACAACTGCATTACTATGGCTTTTTACTTGTACATAAATATTCTACTTGCATTATTTTTCTTTTTTTTTTCCTGTAATAATTAGATCTAAACTAATGATGATTCCTGAATTAGACTTAATATTTTACTTTTGCTGGCAATAACTTCTTGATGTTTATATACCAGGTGTGCTTCCTCTTTGCATATAGACTTGAATGCAACATCATGAGTGGATTTGAATCTGTCTATATTGAGAGCCTCCACTGACAGCTTTTGATCTGGGATCTCTACCCAATTTCCAGTAGAATCATTTATATTTGTCCATGTGTTGCTTGTTACATTTTTTCTTTGCTTGTGTATTTGCTTGTCCATACATAATATTCCTTGCTTGGATTGTTTTATTGTTTCTCTACACATTTAATTAAAATGCTTATGATTATAATCCACATTTGGCTTCTGTCATAAAGCAGAGACATGCTCCCAGAAAACGATTGCTTTACAACAAAACTGGTGAGTGTCACAAAGGTCGGCTAGGGATTCATAAAGTTATAAATATTTAGTGGTAGAATAAGTTACTGTTCCATTCAGTGATTTCTACAGCTACAGCCTCTGGTCTTCTCTTTGCATGCCAACTTACATAGCGAAAGTGTAATGAAATAGGTGACCATTGGAGCTGGAGCTGCTGTTTAAGCCTCTTTGCATTCAAGTAAAAGTAAGAATGAGTTATTTCATTTGAAGGAGGGAATCAAATAATTTTCACCTGTATTCTGATTTACAGGGTTAGTAGCACTGTATTTGTGTTGAGCATGAGCATATATATCACCTTGGCTTCTCTTTGCTTCAAAAATGGGACTGATCTGGGAATATCCCAATGATCTTCTGAGAGGGTCAAAGTGCAGGAAGGAAGAAGTGGTATTAATAATTCTAGAAAGGCAAGATTTACAGGAGTTGTGCATTCCAGTGTTATCCAATTATCCCTCTTGGTGCCTAGATGCAAATTTTAGATTCTCAAAATTTCCATTTGCTTGATGCCTAAGCCCTAAAAATTTTGGCTAGAAGTGTCAATATTTATATGCTAACAATTCACATGCTACATGCTATAAAGTCCTGTAGAGAATGGTCTCATCTATTACACAGACAGGAGCTGAGGAGGAAGGAGAACTCAGTGAGTAGAGAAAGCACTGCTGTCATCTCTTTTATAAAAGAACCCTGAGGTTGACATCAGAGACAGTGCTGCAGAGATGTTCCTCTGCCTGTGGAAATCAGGATTTAAAGCTCTTTTTGAACACTCTCACCATGAAACTGTATTGCAATTTCTCAAGTGGCACCTCACAGACTCATTTTAACTGCAAGCAACCAACAAGTATCCTGCTGATAGCAGCAGACTTTCTCTGCATCAGACTTCACAGGATGTGAATGATGTGAATGTGTGTGAAAGAGGGAAGGGCCAGAGATCATTGTTTGGCTTTTGCAGTAAGATTAGAGCAAGTAGAACTGGAGTACCACTGCTCAATCCTCACTCCCTCAATCCAACCCTTTGCTTGTACCTTGCTTTAGTTTGCCAGACCTTACCCCCACAAATAAAAAGGTGGAACATTCTTAATACCAAGAGAGATGAGATCTCATTTTGAGATTAAAAACCTTCAGTATCCCAACCTGTCCTACTTTGTATGGAAAAATTACTGATTATCGAATCAGAGATTTATGGCAACTATAGCTCAAGTTTTAGGACACCTGCCTAGAAGCTGCTGAATTCCCAATATGACAGTGACAGATTCAAAAAACAAGGACTGGAACCCTTTCAAATTAAAGTGATGAAAATCAATACAAGAGCCTATGAGGAGGGAAGGTGATATTAATTTTAAACAAGACTTATTCTCCACCCATCGGATCATTCCTTCCTCAGTTTTACTCATATAAACATGTGCACTGATAGTATGGGATGGATTACTTCTGCAAAACATGGAAAATGAGAGGTGCCAGCTGCTGAATCCTTGCTGTGTATTCTGAAATCACTTGGCTGGTAGCTGCTTTGGGCCAGTTATTTTGTACCTCTCAGGAATCACCAGTTATTGGAGCATAATCTTTTGCCTCAGTAGCTCACTTACAATAGCCTCCAAAAATTTTAGGCAAGGTGGATGCCCATTTTCTGTTATTTCCTCATTTTCGGTGTCTTGTGGCTGCAGTCTGTCTTTCTGTTGGAATATCAGGATGAGAGGGGCACAAGCCACATGATATACCTGTGCAGCCACTCTCTTCTTGTCAGAGTGCCAGTCTTCTGCTGCCAAGGCAGCTGTCCTGCTGCCTTGGGACAAGCAGCACCTTCCTTAGCTGCTAGTGATTTTTTTTCTGTCACACAAGTCATTGGCCATTGGTGCTGGCCCATCTTCCAGCCCGTGCTCTAGTGCTTCTTGGGGTGCTTTCATGTAGATCTGTTTCTGTTCATGCCATCATCTCAGTCTGTGTGTTTTTGTTCTTTGACTGGGGGTTAGATGTCTTCCTCCAGCCTGGATGAAGGCATGACAGATTTTGAGAGCAGGGCTTAAAACACATACTTTGCCTCAACCTTTCTTATGAGCTGGAGAGGCTCTCAAGGTGCTGGGCTTTCTTCTCTCTTATCTGTAGGCATCAGAATGCATGCAGGGAATGAGTATACTCCTACTAAACCTTCCAGAGGCACTAACTTAAACAAGAACAGCAGTCCATACGTGCAGATATACTGCTCCCAGCTGTGGAACCAGACCAGAGATATCAAATGTAGAAATTGTCCTTCTTGAAGAGTTCCCGATGGAAAGAGTAACCAAATATCAAATAAAATGTCAATAATTTGCCATCATCTCCCCTTTTTTGGTCAGCTGCTTAAGCCTTATTGAAATAGAAGAAAAAAACCACAGAGCAAAGCTCATAGAGTTAAATAAATTATTATAACAACTCACAGACAAAATGCCTGTTCTCTGAAATTCATTTCAAAACCTCAGATATGGAGAGAAGGTCCTTAGTCTCAAGTCTTTGAGACACCATGAAGGACAATACAGTTTGTAGATGTGAGGTTCAGAAGTTCTAAATTCAATCTCTCCTGAAATATTTTACTTCTAAGGCTTGATAAATGTACACAGAGCTATAGAATTGCATGTGCATGAATAATAATAGTTCCTGCTGGTATCTGCACTATGCATATCTCCATGGCAGCCAAGCAATTAAGAAAGGAATAAGCAAACATCTACTGCTGCATACTTCTTTTCCTCAGCCCTCTTCCTGGTTTTCTGCTGTTTGCCAGCAATATGTACTATGATGTTTGGATCAGAAAAGTCAAGGTTAAAAGAGCCATGCTACTGAACAGGACAAAACATTTTATATCCAGCCCTTCAAAATTCTGTTCCTGCTGAAGCTACTCAGCCTGATCCTGTCCCACCTGGAATGAGAAGGGACTAAGGAGTGACTGCTGTAATGACTGGATATTAGCTATCAGCTCTTCCAGGAAGCTCTGCCAAGTCTTCCACTTCACATTGGCAACTCATAGGTCCAGCCCTAATCTCCTTTCCATTTTCATCACAGATGGATGTCTGCATCCTGTGCTGTCCTGTTGTTTGTGCTATGAACCCTTGTGACCCATGGCACTGTCTCTGGCTGCTGACACTTACACTCCTCCACACAAGCACAGGCTAGAGAGTGAGAATGCACAGGAAAAAATATTAAATAATAGGATATAGAAAGAAGGCAAGAGAGACTGCAGTTGCTGCAGAACTTGATCAGACAGCCATATCAACCAGCAGTTTGTTTATACATGGCTGTCCTCATCTATCCACACTTTCCTCCATTTTCCCATGCTCATAATTACCACCCCCCTACCTTGATCCATCTCTTTTCCCACCCTTGTCCCCTCCCAAATAAACAACTGACTTCAGCTACTTTTTCCCCGTTGGTTCCAGTTTTGCTGCATCCATAACCACGTTTGGCATTTCTGATACCTTTCTCAGCCTTACGTGATACAAAATCATTAAGGTTGGAAAAGACCTCTAAGATGATCCAGTCCAACTGTTAACCCAGCAGTGCCAAGTCCACCACTAAGCTGTGTCCCCAAGTGCCACATTTACACATTTTTTTAAATATCTTCATGGATAGTGACTCTACCACTTCCCTGCACAGCCTGTTCCAGTGCTTGACGACACTTCCTGTGAAGAAGTTTTTCCAAACCTCCACAAGGCTTATTGATATGGTAACATGGACACTGTGGGGTTTTTTCCAAGACTGCGCTCCCCAAAAGGACTCCAATATTGCCCTCCAGTTCTCTTACAGCTACCTAGGGAGTTTGTCCCTCTCTCACACAATTCCTCATAACCAGCTGGGAAATCCAGCCATTTCTCATGGTGTTACACTGTAATGTTTGCCAGCTGCTCACTCTACTGTTTGTTATGTTTGGCAGTTTCTCTTGTTGTGTTCCCTATTTTCTCATGGTCTGTTCCGTTATCTAAGCCTCACCATGAGGCCTAGTCATCTTCCTAATGTGTTTCAATGGGGAATGTAATCCATAATGTGTCCCGGTGCAGAAATCACAGAAAAATACAAATAATTTGTCCCCTAGATGGAATCACAGAAAGAATGATTGGAAAGGATTTCTGGAAGTCATCCAGATGAGTCTTGAGAATTGCCAAGGAAGGAAATTCACTACCTCTTTGGTCAAATTGTTTCAGTGCGTAACTACTCTCACCATGGAAGAATTCCTTCCTTACATGTCACTGGCATTTCTCTCACTGCGCCTTGTTGATGGAAAATTTTCTTCTTGTCATTTCACTGTGCACATCTGATCCAAGTCAGGTGCAAAGTTCTCTTCTACAGCATGAAAGGTAAGTTTGCTCCCTTACCCAATGAAATCCACTTTTCCAGTTTTCCCAGTCACATCAGCAATTTGTGTGGTTCAGGACAAAGAACAGGTTAAAAAAAATCAATTAAAATTAACCAAATTACTTAGTGAAAACAAAAGTCAGCTGCCTTTCCTCATAAATGTTTCAAAGGCCGTAGAGATCTATCAAATACATCGCAGCTTTCAATTCTGTGGAATCACTTCCCCTAAATTAAGGCTACCTCTTGTACAGAGAGAAAAGGAAGGGGAGAGCCTTGGATTTAGAGCAGAAGGGGCAGGGAAGCTATTCCAAAGCTTTAAATGAAAGGAAAGATACTATCAGAAATTCAGAAAAGGAGCTAGATACCTGGCTAAGGATGTTAGTATTGTCTGAGTTGCTAAGCAACTACATAAGTTATTAATTTCAAGATTAAGTAAATTCTGTCATTTCAAGAATGAATTATGGTCTACTTTGTATTATTTAGAGGAAACCAAAATGTACTTTGTAGTGATAGAATACTTCTCAGTCTTTCACTTTACAGCAGCCTGCCACTAACATATACATAAAACATTCATACACTAGTTAAAAAATATAAAATCCTTAATCCAAATGTGGATACCCTGACAGAAGCAGCCTTCTTTCCTCAGTTTTTCCCCTTTCCTTGAGATACTTTAATGTCACCAAACCTGAAGTTGATCTCTACCACTCAAGCCTTTCTATTTCTTTGTATCTGCATCTCTGTCAGTTTATGGCAGAAAGATGTATTATAGTAATCAGTGTTCTGCTGAAGGTAGAGCATCTTATTTGATGCTTATAAGATTTATGAGCTAAAATAAGCCCTGGTCAGCATAGATGTTAACTATTTTTAAAAATGCTGTTGAAATCATCCCAGAGGGTTTTGGGGATTTTTTGGGTTTTTTGTTTGGTTTTTATTGCTTTTGGTTTTTGTTTTGTTTTTGCTTTGGGGTTTTTTTGCTTGGTTTTCGTTTGGTTTTTTGGAGCTTTTTTGTGGGTTTTTTTTTTTAGTGCCAGAATAGGTGGCAAAGCATATTCAGACCTTTTGGTTGTTATACGATCTCAAGGTAAAGAAGAAAATTCAGTGACATGAAAAAAGAGAAAGCCACACAGGGTAAGATGGGAAATAATTTAAAAGAAGATCAACAGCTTAATACATTTGCAGGTGTAAGTATTTACTCATGACCTTTTGTGATTTGTATCATGTGAGAAATTTGTACCACATACTTAAAAGTAATACATAGACCACTGCATAACTTCTCATCAGTTAGAATGATTCTGCTTTCAGTGGTACCATGTATACAATGGGCCAAATGATAATTGTCACTTTGTGAAAACTGGGGAGGTTTTATAGATCTCAACAGACCAATTCACACTGGTCAAGCACCTGATTCACCCTTCTTCATACAGCAACCTCCTCACTTGGCACTTGCCAATTGCTACTTGGGGAAAGAAGGTGATTTCACATTTGCAGTCTATCTAGGAATTTCTTTATTTTTTAATAAGGAAACGTTTCTTCTGGGTGCTATTTGAGGGTGAACAATAGCCCTAGAACTTCATTCACAAAGCAGCTCTTAAGCATACGGTTGCATCATGAATATTTATCTGGCTGCACGCAAAAGCTCTGAATATCTTGGCTCTGCTGTTCTCCTTCTGCACGAGACCCCCCCTTTGTTGGGAAAACGCTGCCATCACAACCAAGGGCGGCAGAAGGCGAGGGGGCTGGCAGGCAGGGAGAGAAAGCAGGTTGGGTTTTCAGGCTAATTACAAGGTTTTGTGTTCTGGGTCACCTTGTAAATGAGATACGATGCTCAGAAAGCTGCAGCCAAAGCTGCTCGGCAGAAAGTGGAGCAAACGCACAAAGGTTCTGCGGGTGTTTAGCCTTTCTTGAACACAACCTGCAATTTTCATGGTGAGCAATTACAATGTCTCTAGAAAATTGGTTCCTGGGGCATTTTGCTAAATAGACAAAAGTTGTTTTTATGAGCCAGGCTGTAAAAACCATTCACTCTGGGTCTGGTGAGTGATCTGTGTCAATGGACTTCTCTGCTCAGAAAATTTTGACACACTTGCTAAAATGCGTTAAAATTAATTTTTACACAGCCTGAATGAAACAGATTTGAGCAGCTTTGCAAGCTAATGCTGCTTCAAAACATTTTGTCATATAGATCAGTTCAGCACTCTTCAGTTTAAGCTTGGCATGCTTTCTGATTATCTATACTGCACATGTAAAGCATTTCTAGTCTACCTGAGGAACAGATCTGAAGGCATCCGGAGTCTGGTTCCTACATCTCATCTGCCTGTGGCCTGTGTTTATGTTTCTCATTCACCTTATAATTCTGCAACTTGAACCACACTTGCCACAGGAATAGTGTGAAAATTAGTATTTGCACAGCTCTTTGGGGATGTCTCACCCTCATTCCTGTTATTTTCTGGATGACAGTGAGCTGGTAGTTTATTTACACAGTAGGGTTCCATTTTGAAATGCTGCTTCACATAAATGAGCACCAAGGACACTTTTAAAAAACCATACAGGATGTATATGTGTTAGACTCGGACCATACCGGGGCTGATTCCTGATACAGGGCATGGATTTGTGTGGACATGAAATTGCAGACAGGACTGTAAGAGTACTTAGGGGGGCCCTCAGATAACTGCAGCCTAACGCACCTGCACACTGCACCTTGGCTTTATCCATGCAGCTCTGCAAGGAGTGGACTTTGCTGCCGAATATTTACAGCCCTGGGGCTATTTAAAAGCTGTGCAGATGTGGCACTTAGGACATGGTTTAGTGTTGGACTTGGCAGTGCTGGGTTAATGGTTGGACTCAATGGTCTTAAAAGTCTTTTCCAATCAAAATAATTCTATGATAATGTTTATCTGGAATCTTGATGAGGACATCGGGATGGACCTCTGTCCCTCACTATTCCCAGTCTGTCCCTCACAGACTATTCCCAGCACACCGGTAACAAGACTTACTCTCTTACAGTTTTGGCTTTGTTCCTGTCTGCCTTGAACAGCATGGATAAGTCACTTGCAGAGAGAAAAACAAGGGACACAATGAATCATCACTGATAGCTCAGATCAGGCACGTAACTGCTAGAGCTTGCTCATAAATTTGGGGGTCACAAGGTTTAGTTTACATCAGTATGTCTAAGACCTACTTTCAGACTCTGCCTGTTTTTTAGTGAAATATTTTAACCTAGCTCCACTTTTATAACTAAGTCAAAGAATGCCTGAGTGGAACCTTATGTTCTCCAATATTAAGAATTTCTCAGGAATGTAGTAGGGCTTGCAAGATGATCTTGTCTCTTCTAGCCTTATACATAAGCATTTTATTAAGCTTCTTTATCTTCTTTTGAATTCTCTGGGTTTAATATTTATAGTCACTCTGGTTTTGCAATTTCTTTTATCTTAGTTGCAATAATACTAAAGGCTGCTGTTGTATAAGAGCTTCAACTGTATAAAAAAATCCATCCAATTTTGCATATTCTCTCTGCAACAATAGGGCAGCATCTTCCTTTAAAATACGTCAGTCCTTTTAAATCAGCAAGCAATTTGTTGGTCAGTGCACCTAAACACTAAAGAGGCAGTAAATCGATCCCTGCCCTCAGGCCCCTGGGTTCCACAGTTATTGCAAAAGCTGCAAAATTAAACAAGATTTTTATTCTAGTGAACACAGTCAATTCAGACCAATGGAAGAACGGGAGAATATTGTCAATTCCTCAGGCAAATCTAAATCTTTCATCCCGCCCTTACTGGGGCTGCCTCAGGACTGTTGCAAAGACAACTGCTATAAAAATGGATCACAATAGCCTTTTGCCTCATCATCACATCACCCCAAATACTGCTGCCTCTGCAATACCTTTTTCTGTTGCTATGCCCAGGAGATAAACCAGCTTCAATAATTTGCAGCAATTTATAATTATCGATGAGTCTTCAGGTTGCCTTCTTTAAAGGGAATACATATCTCATTAACCATGTATTTGATTATTAGGACTCACTTCAACCCCCTCTTATTCTACTGACAACTGGACAAAATTGTGTGGAAATTGCTCTGCAGTTTTCTAGCTCTGCAGTTTACCAGATCGCTTAGAGAAAACAGACCAGCAAAATTGCTATAATTCCTTTCAATTTTTAATAGCTCTCTTGTGCTGTGGCTCTAATCTGTATGAAATTGCTAAAGCTCTGAGTAAATAAAGCAGCTGTTACAGCTCATGGAGCTACAATATGGCCACAGCTTCCTGGAGAATGTTCAATACTACCACACAAAGTACATATATTCACTTATAAAAATATAAATGAGTAGAAAATATACAATTATAGTTTAAAAAAAGACTCCTGGATTCTTACATGAGAAAGTGTCAGTACTGTATGGTGTGCACAGTGTGGTATGGAACCATTAGAACCTGAAAGATTCACAATTCCTGGTTGTGTAGAGCTAGATGACTGCCTACCTGTACATTTAAATACTATTTTTATGTCTGTTTACATGTAATTGCTAACATGCATCTGTGGCTATTTAAATGATTGTACAACTGCAGGCTGTGATAGTTTGAACTTTTACATATTCATTTAAACATGTCTGTGTTTACTTGACCAGCCCCAAAGTGAAGATAAGAAGATAAGAAAAGGAAATGCCAAAGCTATGAGACAGGAATTCTTTTTTTCTGTGTTTCTCAAAATGCATTTGATTTAGTTCCCAGATGGCTTACCGGGGCGAGTAAACATGCTACAATATTAAAACTCAGTCTATTAAGCTGTTTTGAAAGTAAACTTAATGTTATATCAGTGGCAAGAGGTCTTAGGCAAAGCACTATGATTTTTTGCTGGAGGATCCTTGTGCAAAGGAGGATGTCTCTGTAATTCCCAGTTTCATATTTACTCTCAAAAAGCACATCCAGCAAATACACATGTGGCTAAGGTCCTTGTCCTTTGCCATCATTTAGAAAAGAGGATTTCTAAACATTCTATCAATGCTGACAAATCCTCTGAAAAAATACTGGAGGGTTTTATATGTGAACCGAAACTGACATACACTTTATGCAAATGTTTGCTTAAAAGCTGAGTACATTGTCTTTGCCTTAAATGACATGGTTCTGGATAAATACAGTGTGTGCAGATATCTTTGTAGGTCAGGAATCTGACTTGCCAACTACATCTGTAATCCAGAAATGATAAGGAAGAATACTTCAATCATCAAGGAACAGCAAAAGCAAGATTATATATTAAGGATAGTATGTATTAGAGAAAAGCTAACACAGCTTTTGGGGCAGGGAAGGCTTTACATAGATAGAGGCAGGGCTACTGGAGCTCCCTAAAAGTGTGTGTGTGCTGGACATCAATGATGCATAGACAGACTCTGGATTCCTGATGGCCTTCAACAAGATACCTTTTAAAGAATCTTAGAGCACCTCAGGTTTTAAAAAGACTGAAGCTAATAGCGGAAATAGTTAAGAGAAGGCTAGTATAATCTGAAGCACAAAAAGCTTATGTATGAGGAACAGCTAAACAGAATAGCCTGAAGCCTGGAAAAAATATGATTGGGAAGGGAATATTTCAGTATTCTATACAACCACAGGCAGGGTGAAGAGGAGAGAATGAGATGCATTCTCCATACATCTTCTAATGCAAGCACTAAGAATGAAATTAGTGGATGGCTGATTAAAAACAAATGGAAGCAGAGACTTCTTCACATAATGCAAACATAAAGTATTTACTCCTTGCTGTGAAATTTTATAGATATTGCAGTTTAAAGGGGTTCAGAGGGCAGCCCAAAAAATTCATGGAGGCAGAAAATTCACACTTACAAAGCATCAAGATGATGATGACGCAGAATCATAGAATTGTTAAGGTTGGAAAAGACCCTCAAGATCATCCAGTCAAACCCAGCATTGTCAAATCCAGCACTGAACCACATTCCCTAAGTGCCACATCTACACACCTTAAATCAGCAGAGACTGGGGGAGCATAGCCAGTCAGTCAGCTGTGTACTGCTACACTGTTCTGAGGCACAATTTTCTCTGCCTGCAAATCCTCTCTTCACATGTCTATGATGTTTCCTTAGGCTGTCTGTGTTCCTCAAATAATGATAAAAGGTAACAACAACAATAGCAATATTTTCATGGCAAGCTTTGTAATTGTTTCGATGATAAATTTTGGAGCCAAAAAGACGAGAGGAAAAAAAAGGTTTACTAATGACTTCCTTTCTTTTGCTTTCACCACGACCTCAGTGAGTTCCAGCACGTATTCCTAAGGGTTGTTTGCACTCCACTCAATCTAAGTAGAGCATCATTGCTGAGCAGCAAGTTAGATTTTTCTTGGAATCTTAATGCTCTGCTACCATGAGTATCAACCTCTAGAGATGACAGAGGCTACATGTACATAGAGAAAACTCAGGAAGCCCCTTTATACAAAAGCAGAAAGTCTGTCCAAGGAAACTGCATCTGTGAAGCTGTATGTCTTCTGCAGTGCGTTGCATAAGAGGAGAAATTCCCAGGCTGGGTAAAAAGCAGTAAAAAACTGTCACATAGTTCATGTCTAAGATCTCTGAAAGAAGAAATGTTGTTGGGTTTTTTAACATACTTCTCTTAAATATGATTTGCTGTATCACTGAATCCATCTTTTGTTTTATTGAGTACCAGATGCCTATTCAATTATTCATCTAAGTATTGTAACCTAATATGTGATAACCGGAAATCATATTAAATATTCTTAGACTGAGTGACATCTGGTGTTTGATTGGAGATCTATTCAAGACCATTTTTATCTGCTGGAACTTCTTGGGTCTTAGGCTTTGACCATATCAGAGAATCTCTCAAAAAAATAGAGGTCAAATATAATAAAATAGTAGATAATAGTCTATTACTGAAAAGGGAGTAATACTTTGAAACAAATAATAAGCTTGAAGATGGAATTTTTCATATATTTAAAAGAAAACCTCTTACTTTAGCAGTATGTTTCTAAGGCAACTAAGGGTAAAATATTTTCTCTACAAAAATGGCACCTACCAGTGATTTCAGAGACAATTATAAGCTTGTGTTTGTTTACTGACAAGGACTGAAACTTTCCATGATGGTACAGAAGTGGCTTGGTATATATCATTACATTTATATAACCACAGGAATTTTGAATCCATGGTAACATTCCAAATAAAAGTTTATGAATGTCAACAATTAACATGAAGAGTAAAAGCTATTTTTTGGCGGCAGAAATTATACAAATATGACCCAAGTAACTTGTTAAATAATGCAGCATGACACTAATTTGAATTACCTTTTCCCAGATTATATATAAAAGTAGCTTTGTCTTCCTCTGAGGAATATTTGGATAAATTTGTTTAATGACCAAATTGCAAACAGCAAGTGAAGTAGATTCAGGTCAGATCTGTAGGAATGGAAATTTTAAGTGTCATTCCTTAGCACATGAAGGGACTTTTCTTCCAGGAGAGGAGAATGAATTCTTTTGGAAATTTTCATAGTGTGTAGAAAGATGTTTCTTTTTTTCTGTCTGCATTACATCTTGTTGAGACTAAATACAATCTACTTCTCAGGATGAAATATGTCACAATAAAGAAAATAGATTCCTGATTTGAATTAGGAGCATTACAAGAGCTGTTACAGAAGTATCCTGTAATGTGTGCTCCTCCATTACTTTAATTAAGAAAATATACAGAAGGATCTTAAGCATATGGAAGTAATTGAAATACATGCAGCAAGCACAATTTTCTCAGAGCAGGGCAGATATTTGTGTCACCTTGGCTCTCTGCTCTGCAGAGCTGGAAGGACATCTGGCACCTGCCCAGAAATGCTGCAGCTATTAATCTTAGTAGAGTAAGAAATGACTTTGTGTTGAAACATGAGTATCCAGAAATATTCTTGGCAGGGATATTTCTCTATTAGGAACTTGCTGTTAAGCTGAGTATTTGGAACACTTCTTACACATTTTTTAAGTCTTTGTTTTTAGATGAAAGGTGAATACCTTTTAAATACATTGATTTAGCTAGGTTTTAGTAAAACTACAAGTTCAGTTGGTAGTTTCTAGCTGATCTAGTTAAAATCTCAAGGATCACTTAGGGCAAAAAGAAGTGGATTGCAAGGTTTATCTGCTCTATTTCTATGATCACAGGAAAGTCAGAGATGAGATTACAGAGTACCTGGGGTAAGTACTAGAATCACAAAATAAGCACTTTCAATCACTTGGGAACTGCACTCATCAAAGAAAGCAATTTATAAAAACATCACAACATGAAATCTTTGGGAAATCATCTAACCATTCCCACCACTTAGCAGTTCATCCAACTGAATTAGAAAGGGCAATCACTGAAACCCAAGCTGCTCTGCCTAGGATGACTTTTTTGCCATCAAGAGACTCTCTTCTGAGTGGTATGAGAGAAACAGATTGTCTCAGGCACACTGGTGATTCATCTTATGCTGAGAACTGGCTAACAACGACAGTGCCTTGATCTGCATGAAAAAAATCCAAACTAACAAGAGCTACAGGTTGGATAAACCAACAGCTGAGCAGCAGCAGCATCCAACTCCTGTAGCAGCTATGTCTGTCCCTGTCAGACTTCACAGCACTGCATTACACATTCTTTACAAGGAGGTTTAAGCAAAAAAAGGTTTCAAGGACAAGGGAAGGCTGGGCACCCAACTGCTTCTCCTTCCACTAAAAAAAGAGACAGAGAGGATGCCAAGCCTTAACAGGTTGCAGCAAAATCCTTAGCATCTCCTTGATCCATTTCTCACTGTGCCCGAGCAAAAGAATTTTATACTAACTTTGTTTATCCTAAATGGAGCATAGGAGCATGCTACACTCTGTCTTAAGGAGCTGTGTACTGAGTAGCATTATCTAGGATTTTTTCATCTCGCAATGTATGCAATAAAATAATTGTTAAAAAACTTACTTGTAATTACATATTCCCTATTATTTATGAAATCTTATTAAATCTTATTAGTCTTACTAAAAATTCAAGGATACACTTGAAACCTGAATGATTTCATACTTTCCTTTGATAAAGGGCAACACAAATCTGTTCTAGAAGCTTTCTTGCCTAGCTGATGTTGTTTTAATGTTACCTTTAAATAAAATTCCAGCTCACCTTCAACCATGAAATCCATGTAAAAGAGTGGGAAAGATGTAACAGTCCCCTTTACTAAATGCCTTGAAGGTTATCATCAAACAAAGCATACATCAGGATAATTCAGACATGTGCTCCTTTTCAGAGAACCAATTAACAAATGAGAAAAATCAGGTTGGATTTTTCTGTTCTGTATGCAACTGGAAATGGAAAACACCATTGTTGCTAGAACTCTCATTCTACGCTATAAACTCAAACGCACTCATTCTGGCCACTTTTTCTTCTCTGAAACACACATAATTTACAACAGTTACCTCTCTTCAATATTATGCTAAATATGGACAGTTGCAGCAATAGCAATATTTTGCACAGCTGGCCCCAAAACAGTAGGTGAAGCAATCATAAAATAGGAAAGTGTCAAAAAATTGGAAGTGAAGCTGAGCAGAACATGAAACCTAATTATTTAACAGTTTTTTCTGGGTTTTGTTTGGGTTTTTTGTTGTTGTTGTTGTGGGGTTTTAGTTTCTTTTTTTAAATTTATTTTTATTACTGATGTATATATCCCCCACTCCTAAAAATGTTTTCTTAGACAGATTCCTCATAAAACACAGGCTGCTGAGATCTCCTGATGATGTGACCTAATGTTATTCCCTAATCCTCCATCTCCACTAACTACCCCAGTCTCCATGTTTACCACAACCACCTAAATATCGAGGGAAAGTGTGTGATCCATGCTTTGGTTGTAAATCACCTCTCTGAGCTGGGGAAGCCTGGAACCTTCTTCCCATCAGCAGGCAGGGGTGTCAGTGCACCCATCTTCACTGTGGTCAGCTTTGGTAGTTCATTTATTAACTAACCACAATAATAAATTAATACACTTACAGAGCAGACATTTCACACATTTTCAGGGTCTCTGGGCTGTGGAGATGCTTACCCTCCCCTCCACAGCTCTCCTGGACCCAGGACAAAGGGTGATGGCTTCAAACTAAAAGTGTGCAGGTTTAGATGAGGTATTAGGAAGAAATTCTTCACTGTGAGGGTGGTGAGATACTGGAATGGGTTGTCCTGAGCAGCTGTGGATGTCCATGTCTGGAAGTGTTCAAGGCCAGGCTGGAGAGAACTTTGAGCAACTTCCCCACGGCAGGGGAGTTGAAACTAGATGATCTTTTATGGCCCTTCCAATGCAAACCATTCTGTGATTCTATCAGTCTATGAGATAAAAATAAGACCTCTTGGAAGTGCCAGTTTTTAAGAGTCTTACTCCACCAAATTCAACACAAAAGCTGGTGTCAGCGCTAGGTGCCAGCATACTCCACTATCCAGAACAGTATCTACAGGCCTCTTGCCTCCAAAATGTTCTCTCAGCTACCCGTTAAATAGTTTCACCTGCCTGCTGTCAAAGATTTTGCTCTCAAGCTGCGTTTCCTACTACATTATACACACATAAAAAATACTCTTTACCCTCTTTACTTGTGTCCTACATACATCCTACTTGGCAGTCATAGGCCTTGTTCCAACAGCTCATAGGGACCCAGGGCAATCCAGGCCGGGCCAAATGCAAACATGGAGCACCTTTTCCTTGTCTCTCTTCTCTTGCAAGTTCATACAGTAAAACTGTGCAGGTAAAAATGATTAGAGGTGGAACAAATAAAGGAAAAATCAAGTGTGCAGGCCAGGGCAAGGTAGTATCAGGCAGCAATTAGATTAAAGACTGCCAGGTAAACAAGTTTTAAAAGGAACACCTAGTTTTCTGGGTTTCTTTTTCCTCTTGCTATGTCAAAGTTTGGTCAAGCACAGCAGTACTTGGCATCATGGATGGGCTCTGCTTCAGGCAGATAACTGAGCACAGATGGTGCTTCAAATAACACCAGCAACTCCAGACATGCCTAGATCCCTGTTAAGGTCTTTAGGAGACTCAGTAGCTCTGCTATGGAGCACATGCATATTGTGCTACTTTGGAGCTCCTGCCCAAAACCAGTCCATTTAGCAACCGGAAGAAAGTTAACATAATAAAATTATTCACTGATGCAAAAAGCCAAGATACATCTGGGAGTACAAACATAAGCAAATTACTCCAGCTTCACAAATACCCAAGACTTGAAGAGTTCCTCTTGCTCCCACTGCAATTCAATCTTCTGCACACACCCCTGACCCCTGGGTGAGGAGCCCAGCATCCTATTCCATATTGGATCCCTCACATATGAACAGTTACAGATGCCACAGATGAGCTCACAGCTAACTAGGACTTCGGGTGGCAATCACTGATCCCCAAAATTTCCTGCTTCAGGTACTAAAACAGAGGTTTTCCTCATAAAACCAAAATACCAAGCTGACACCACCTTCAGATGTAAAATTTCAAGAGCCAAGTTTTGATACACTTTTTATTTCCATCAGTGTGGAACTGAGGAATATGCTATTTCTTTCACAGCTTTCAGTTCAGACTCCAAAGAGAAGCATACAAAAGAAAAACATCAAGATTTAGATTTTTTTCAAATTTTTATTCAACAACCTGCTTGCAGAAAATGAATAAACAGAAGCTTACATTAAATACTGTACAAAATATTAAAGTTGTTGAGGAGCTAGTCCCCAGGTATGCTCACTTTTTATATCCTCAGCCATCTGCACTGCAGTTCCCAGAACAAAACAAGATCTGAAGGTTTTCCTGGCTGAAACTAATTATGACACATGAGAACTGCAGCCCTTGACAGGCTCCTGCTCAGCAGAATTTGGCAAGACAAAAACAGTCAACTGTTCGTACTACAGTAAAGAAAACCCTGAAGTTTACAAATGAAAAATAATCAAGTGTAATAAATGCATTCCTCTTAGAAACAGATGAGCCCACAATCCTGAGGCACACTTTTTAGAAGACAGAAAAACAAGTTTTTCTGTTCTGGAAATGCACTTTGTGGGAAATACTCTGTATTGATGACCTGTAGGCTATTACATCTCTCACACCCTTCAGGAAAAGAAAAACAGATTACCATAAGAAGTTTCAAACACAAGCACTGAGAAGAAGTCTTCAGAAAGATTCAGCAGCTTCAGACCAGAACCATGCACAACCATCAAGCTGCTTTACAGTCACCACAGCCATTTTTAGTATAGTTGTTACAAGGGCTGGGATTCCCCCTCTCTCCAATCAATGTTTTTATAAGGTGGTAAGTTTATGGGACATTTTTAGAGCTATCAAAGGCCAACTTATGGAGGAGGATCTTCTCCCCGAATAGCTTTGTACTTTGCCATATCTTCTGGGAACACCTTTGTCAGTTCTTGAATTAACAGGCTTTTAAATTTCTGGAAAGAGAAAAAAAATGTATACACATAATCTGGATAATTTATTTAGATTTCATCAAACAATGTTATCTGATGGACAGAAATGTTTGTACCCAACACATTTCACAGTGACCTAAGAGAATGGTACCCAAAATCCCCCCAAAACCACTCAAACACAGAAAGTTATGTTTACAAAATCCACAGAAAATGCCCAAGTGAAATCCACTAGGAATACATCTGGCAAATGTTCTTAAATTCCCAGAAATTCACTTGCACATTGTCTTAAGAAATACAAAGCAGTGGGACCCCTCTAGTAATCTCTGGTGCACCAATTAAGGTCTGGTGCCTGACCTTCTTAAGGAAAGCTGTTAAAAGACATGTCCTCTTGATTTGATATGGAATCCACCTTCAAAAAGCAACTCACACCTGCCTTAGAAGTACATAATTCTTCCTACAACTTTCACAAGCACAGAGAAAAGAAAGAGAAGCTTAGGACTTATCTCCATATGTCTACATTCTGCAATGTAACTTGTCATACTCCACACTAAATTCAGCCAAAGAATGTTCTGAAACACAGGCAGCCGTTCTCAAAACTCACTGAATTTCCTTTTCTGACTGTGTTTTTCTGCAGTAGATTCAGCAGTTAAACGGTGGCATAAAATGCTTAAATGCATACTAAATGAAAGTACAAGTTCAGAAGACCCTAAACAATGGCATGCATTTTCCCTAATTTTATAAAGATTAATTGATTATTATAGAGCATATTTGACATTTTAACCCTCTAATATCCATTCAAGACTGGAAAAAATAACCCTTTTGTATTGCTTATTTTTAAGTTTGCACACAGAACTACACACCTGCAAAAATACAAATATCTCTACTGCTACGTATAATTTTAACCAATATAAAATCATTGTGAAAGCTGAATCCCCAACTGTGGGACGAACTACCAATTTTCTTTTTCTGAACAGGCTACAATAGCATCAATTAAGATACACAGATGCAAAGCAACTTCTAATACAAATCACATTAATAACAGAATTTAGTAACTGCACACGTGAAAAATACCCATGTATTTACAGAAAAGTAAAAACTTATCAACTACATTATTGCATTAACACTTCCATTAATTCTGGTTTACCTTCATAGTGTCAATTTTTCCTTTTACTTGCTCATTTTTAGCCAAAGCTCGCTCCAGACACTCCTTAGTGTAAAGCTGAGGGTTGCGGCCCTGATCTATGTATCTGAAAGTAGAAAAGACACTACTAAATGATCATATTCCCACTAGGATGAGCTCCAAGGTACAGAATTATTCACCTTGCTGTCTTTTTCTTTCTACCATTATCTGAAATGTGCATTTTAAAAACCACCACAGTTAAACCCAGCCATTTCCAAATGACAGCTCAAGGCTGAGGCCATGGCCAGCAAACCTCTGCATCCAAAAAGCCTGGAGAGCTTTGAAGAAAGTATTAAAAGCACACCGAAAATATATATATACCTACCAGCTCCTCATGGGCAATAAGCACAGAGGATCAAAGGAAAATGGTCCTTTTCCAATCAACTGAAAGTGCACTAACCTGGAAGTGGCCTAGTTAGGACATGGTGAGCATTAAGCACACAGGAATAAAACACACAGCAATTCAAGGATGAGGAGGAGCTACACACACCACAGTAAAGAGTAAAAATTAACACAATTGCATCAGCAAACCTATGTGTATTTTTGCTTTGCAATACAATTCCTGGCAAAGGGAAACTCCCTCACTAAATAAGGAAAATATAACATTTAAGACTGACATCACAAATTTACAGTTGGAGTAAAAGCCCAACTGAAAATAGTCCTGTACAGGTAGTCAAACACACTGGACCGCAGACCAGTCTGCTCTTACATCTGGACTTACAAGAAACACTAGTAAATTAACTTGCCAGCTATATCATGAAAGCTCTCTAGTATAGCTCTTCCTCTAAGTTCATTTTTCTTTTAATGTTCTAATTCTCTGCCAACAGACTGCCATTCCTGCAACTAAATACCTGAGTACTGGCTTATTTTATTTTCACACACAACTTTAAATCCTGATCCTAATCTAGTGCAAAATTTATTTCCAAAACGAAAGCTTACTTACTAAATCAGTGTCCCTGTCCATGGCAGGGGCGTTAGAACCAGATGTTCTTGAAGGTCCCTTCCAACCCAACCCATTCTGTGATGCTATGAAACCAATAAACTCGGCAGAATTGGTGTTACTGCCTACATTTGTAGAAGTAAAAAAAAATTAAAAATTTAAGATCTAAAAGGCCAGGCTGGACAAGGCTCTGAGCAACTTATCTAGTAGGTGGCATCCCTGCCCACGATGGGGGAATTTGAACTAGATGACTTTTAAGGTCCCTTCCAACTCAAACCGTCCAGTGGTTCTATGAAAACAGATCTATAACTTATCACTTCTCTTCCCTTTCTGCCTTCTCCCAGGCAGAAGGTACTTCTGACCTCCTTCTGCCTGCTCACGTTCTATTGAGGCATTCAGAAGGACCGGGTTTAGGAGACAAGAACCCCTCAGCCAAAACACCCACGCTGCGAAGCCAGGCTACCTCGAGTCACACCTCCGCTGCCAGGCACACACAGACTTACTCAAACACTTCCAAGGGCACGCTGATATCGTGAAGCTGCTGCCGGCATTTGTCGATATCCTGCAAGCCCGTCACCATGAAATTCCTGTGGGGAAGACAAACGGGTGGGGTTTAGCCGATGTAGGGGTCGCTGCGCTGCCCCTGACGGGGGTGCGAGGCCAGCGACACCCACACAGGGACACAGAGCCCTGAGGCACCACCGTGGGGCCTGGCGGGGGAAAAGCCAAAGGCCCCGCAGCCCGGCCCGCCCCCGACACCGGCCCCTCACAATTTCTGATTGAGCCCCGTCTGGCTGCTGGGCTGGAAGTCGCTGACGATGATGCCGAGCTGCCGGATGTTCTCCACGAACTTCTCCAGGTGCTCCTCCAGGGAGTCGAACTTCTCCGCCATCGCCGCCTCGCCCCGCCCCGCCTCACTTCCGGCCGCGCGCGCCTGCGCGGGAGGGAGGCGGGTGGCCACGCCCCCAGCACGAGCCACGCCCCCTTCGCTCCCGGGCGGGCGGGCTGAGCTCCATGCGCGTGAGGGGAGTGGGGACAGCTCCGGCTGGGAGCCGCGCCCTGAGACTGTGCGCTGCGACGTGTCTGCCGTGTGCTGGTTGTGAGCGCTGCCCTGGCCTGCGTGGGAAATAGAAGCGCTGACAGGCAGAGGTTCTGCTTCTTAATAGACCCCACTGTGGAATCATCTGGGGAACGGCAAAACGTGGAAACGCAGAATCGCAGAGCGGCTTGGGGTGGAAGAGATCATCTGGTTCCAATGCCCTGCCATAGGCAGAGAAACCTCCCACTGGACCAGGTGGCTCAGAGCGCCATCCAGTCCTGGCTTTTGCACCTCCAGGGATGGGACATCCATGGCTTCTTTGGGCAGCCTATTCCAGTGCCTCACCACCCACACAGTAAAGAATTTCTTCCTAATATCCAGTCTAAACCCACACCCTCTCAGCTTGAACCTGTTTCTTCTTCTCCTATCATGAATCATTCTATATTAATCCAGCTATCATTCATCCGTGTGGGAAGGTTATCTACCACGATTAAACCCCCATGGCACATCACAGTAACTGTATGTTTTATAAATAGCTTGTTTCCAGTATGTCTGTTTCAGGTTGAATCGGATCAGTCCAGTAATGTCAGGAGATAACTCATCCAGCCTTGGGGTCCCAAGCACAGGAAGGACATGGACCCCTGGAGAGTGTCCAGAGGAGGCCCCCAAGTTGATTAGAGGGATGGAGCACTGCTTCTGTGACGAAAATTTGAGACAGTTGGGACTGTTCAGCCTGGAAAACAGAAGTATTCCAGTATTGGAAGGGAGTCTACAAAAAAGATGGAGAGGGACTTTTTACAAGAGCATATAGTGACAGGGCAAGGGGGAATGGCTTCAAACTGAGAGAGTAGGGTTAAATAAGATATTGGAAATAAATCCTTTACTGTGAGCATGGGGAGACACTGGAACAGGTTGCCCAGAGAAGCTGTGAATGTCCCATCCCTGGAAGTGTTCAAGGCCAGACTGGACGGGGCTCTGAGCAACCTCGTCCAGCCGAAGGTGTCCCGGCCCATGACAAGGGTTTGTAGCTGGATGATACCTTCCATCCCAAACTGGGATTTAATGTATTTTATGCATTCTGTAGCTATAACTTGCGGCAATTTCTGTTCCACAATGAGAACCATCAAAATCGGCAGTCCTTAAGTTTTTGGATGTATCTTTGTTTTTTCAATTTATGATATCATGACAACACTGTCAAATTATCATTTTCTGTTCTGGCTTACCACGCTAGATCAGCAGCAGAAAATTGGGTCTTTGCAAAATATTAAGCACTATTTGGGAGCTCATAGGTTTAAATATACTAGCCTAAAGTTAAAAAGCATGTGACTGTAAAGAGCCCTGAATATGAAGGAAAATACAGTACTATGCAAATGTGAAATTAAAAAACAATCCTAGGATGCAGAAAGCAATTCTTCTGTTCTAGGCCTTGACAAGTGTTGTCACCCTATGATAAAATAAACTCAGTCTATATTCATCAGCAGTTGCTGACCAGCCTGTTTCCATAGTTAACAGAATATTCTGTGGACAGCAGAAGTCCCAGGATTACAACATTTTAACACAACAGTGTAAAGCTACTTTGCACTGATTGCATTCAAGATCTTGGTCTAAGGAAAAGAATAACTTTTTCTAATATTTGGAAGGAAGAATGTAGGATAGGGTGCACTTACCAAGTTAGATCCGAACATGAGGAAGAGGGGGTCAAGTTTTGAAAGAACAATGTAAATACAAATGATAGTGTCAGACTTGGCTCTGCAAGCACAGGAGGCTGGGATTCAAACAGTAGAGTTTATGTGCATCTTTGCATATGGGCAAACACATCCAGTGGAAGTACAGAGCAGAACCACTTGCTTTAAATTCAGTAACAAACAACGGCTTTGAGGTACTGTTAAAACTTCTTCTCCTTCCTCTTTGTATGAAAGCCATTGTTTCATAGCTCACTGTAAATCTATATTTACTAGCTCACTGTAAATCTATATTTACTAGCCTGGTCAGGTTAGATTAATGAATTCTGTTAGATAAATGTATACAGTGCTTTTAAGGTTAACATTTGCTGCAAATATATTACCACTTGTTAAATTTTTCTCATGATCATCGACTTGGGCATTGTTTTCATGTTCAGGGGTAAAATGTAAAAATGAGAAACTTGTGTTCCAGTGAGAGAGACAGAGAGAGAGAGAGAAAGAAAGCAAGTGAGTCTGACAAATAACTGAATTCATCAATGGTACATAGAAAGATTTAGAAAGAAAATGTCATGGCTCATGATGTAAGTGCACTCATACCTTGCATATTGCACTCATACCTTGATTTTCATACAGGGAGTGGGCAATTACAGACTTGTAAGCTGGACATCTGCACTGGCAGTTAAGTAGGGTTTGTAATAAAGGATGGAATGAGAGGCCATATGGATCAATATGACCCATTTGGGAAGAGTAGCACAGATTACATGAAAGAAAATCCTGTTTTGCAAACCTCTAATGAGTTTTTCAAGGGGTCAGCAACCATGTAGATAAGAGTGATCTAAACAATACAATCTCCTTGATTTTCCATCAGTTCTTAGTGAAATCCTTAAGCAAAACCTTTTAAGGAACTAAAGCAGAGGAATAAGGGGAGAAATCCTAGACTGAATAAAGAACTGAATTCCAGATAGGAAATGCAGGGCAGGAGCAAACATTTAATTCTTGCAAGGGAAGAATTGATCCCAGAGGAGTTCAGCAGGGAGCTCGGCTGAAAACTGTGCCATTTAATGTGTTGATAGATGACCCAGAAAAGAGATCAGATGGTATGATGAGAAAATTGGCTTATGAGAAAATTATTTGGCAGACTAAAGATGAATGCAGGTTATAGGAAACTGTAGAAGGACCTGAAAAGGCTTCAAGATGGATCAGCAATGCACATAGCAAACAAAAAACTCCTAGTTTCACATGAAGATTCATGACCTCTTGACCATTACCATCCAGGAGCACGACCTGAGGATCAGAATAGAAAGTTCTTTGAAAACATCAGCTCAGCACTCAGTAGTGGTCAGGAGTCATGTGGAGTGTTAGGAATTGTCTGGAAAGGAATGTGCGAACAAAGCAGAAAATTTCATTGTGCTACTGCATAAATCCACATTTTGCCCCAACCTTTGGATACTGTGTGCAGTTCTCATTCCCTGGAGTAGACCTGGAAAGGAGTCAGAGCAGGGCTGCCAAGATAACTAGATATGAAATGACTTCTTTAACAGGACGACATGAATAGGCAGGGACTCTTGAGAGAAAGCCCACTAATGAGACTTATGGCAAATACTTCACTGTATTTACAAAGGCATGAGTGGACTACAGCCTAGACTGTCTTTCAGCACAAAAACTAGGGGCCACCAAAATAAAGCCAAGAAGAGACCACTTCAAAACATGCAAAAAGCAGTGATTTTTATCATACAAAGTTCATGAGCCCTGTGGGAGTGTTTGCCAATGGATGTTATGGACAGCAAACAGTTAGCTGTGTTGAAGGGAAAATGGGACAAATGCTTGATAGACAGTCAGGGAGAGGTAGGTAAACCATACCTGGCTTAGGAAATCCCATGAACTGAAGGTAGCCCCAGACCAGAAGGGTAGTCAGGAGAGATCTCATAGATGTTTTTCTTGTCTTTGCTCTCCAGCATTTATTTCTGGCTTCTGCTGACCAGGGGATACTAGCCCAGAGGGAACCTTCATCTGAATCTGGGGCATTACTGCTTTGAGGTCCTCCCTGCTTGGAATGTCAAACGATGACCTGTGCTGTGAAGGATGCAGACAGATCGCATAATGGTTTCTTACCAAGCAGTGCATACTAAAGATTGATTTGAGACTGTTTATACAGCCTTGGGGTCTGGAAAACACTCAGCTCACTGTTTTCTTATTTAGTGGTACATATACTCCAGATAAATGACTTGTCCAATATAATATGACACAACACGGTGTTTAAGATTCATTACTGAAAGGGCTGAGACAGCTAACTTCTCATGAATACAAAAAGCAACAAATAATTCATTTGTTTGTCCATTTCTAGAACTATGACTCTCCTCCCAGCTCCTGTTCTCTGCTGCTGGCAGTAAAGTGGAGGAAAATTAATAAATAAAGTAAAACACATTGAGTTCCAGTGGTACATGTTTTCTCTCCTGTCTTTTTGCTTTTCTTCTGCGTGATTAAATCACTTCTTCCTCATTCTGCAGATGAAGAAATGGAGGTTGAAATTTCAGGTCATTAACTGGGAGCATCACCTGCCTACGAATTCCATTCTGCAAGCCATCTCCCCTTCATTGTTTTAATTACAACAGGTAACAAGCAGAAGAGAAGCAGAGTAGATAGATGTGAACAGCACAGAGGATACCATTTACCTTCTCTTGATATGTCAGGCTGATGGTAATTTTGTTTAGGATGTTTTTCAACTGACTCAGAAGCATGTGCTATTGTCACATTTTACTGCGTAAAAATAATGTGATACAATAAAATAAACAATTTCCTAAAATCAATTATGCAGCTGAATAAGAGCTGTAATTATAATTTCCATACAGATTTGGTGTTTAGTAATGTGCTCATTAATGACTTGAAATAATACATGTCTTACAACAAATTAGCAGGATGATGCATTTATGCATCATGGCTGGATCTGTCTTACTGAGATCATCTAAATTTATTTATCTAAGAAGCAGCAGGATTTTGTTCATAAGATAATTTTCTGGTCTTCCAAGTCCTGCAGATATGGGAATGTTCTGGGACCTGATCCAAAGATAACTGAGACCCATGAGACTCTTTCTATTGATGGTGAAGGACACCAGATGACAGTCTGTTCTCACAACATTGTCTCCGAGGAGGTCAGCAAGACACAGCAAAGGACTTACATATATGTTTCAGGACAGGAATACTATTTTGATAGTGTAGTGATAACTCATCTAGATCTGCAATACTGAAACCTTTTATTTCATAGTATCTTAAATATCCCATAAAGAATTAATTCTTAATTTTGTTTTTCAAAAATATGCCGAGAAATCAGTGGAATTATCTGAGTTTTTCCCCCTGGAATATTAAACTTATTCATCAGACTCAGGTTATGTTACATATATATTGCTACCATATGTCAATTAAAGCAAAATTAAGGCCTATTTCTCTAAAATGCAGAGTTGCTTTCAATAGTTATCAAGTATCTATTTTTTTTCCCACAGGTGTGAAAAATACGTATATATGTATGATCATACTTCTAGAAAAATGCTCCTCTGGTTATGCAATACTAACAGGTAGGGTTGATTTGCCTATTACTGCTTTTTTTTTTTTTTCCCCTGTAACTCAGAATGTAGCACTGTGTATTTAAAACTGATACTTTTTTCATTACCAGAGATGCAGGAAAGAAGGCATAGGAATATCCTGGGCAGTAAGAATGTCTAAGATGCCCAGACCATATGTGTGCTAGCAAATGAAAAGGACCTAGGACCAATTTCCAGCACTGCATCCAGCGGGCATGGAGCAGCCCTTATTTGTATTCCAAATCCTGAAATGTACCTGAAAGCAGTTCTGAAAGAATATGGGTGGTCCAGATGAAAAAGCTGTCTGGGTACCTTTGTCACTGTTAAACAGTGTGGGTGCCTGTGCTCCTGTGTTTGTGTCCTTCCCTGTCACTTCTCATTTTTCTAAGGTAGATCTGGTAGTCACAGTATACAAGAAAAATGAAGTAATGGCCCCATGGGTTCAAACCAAGGGACAAATCAGAAAATCAGAAAATTTACTTAGCCTTTAGGGTTATGCCCCTGAAAAGAGTTTAGATAAGCAAGTTGTGCAGAGCCATGGTCACAGCTGGTATGGAGCTACTGGCACCACTGACTTGAGGCTAGAGTATCATAGAAGGATAGAATATGAAAGGACAGAATGGTTTGTAAGGGGCCTTAAAGATCATCTAGTTCCAACTTCCCTTCCACGGGCATGACACCCTTCACTAGACCAGGTTGCTCAAAGCCTCATCCAACCTGGCCTTGAATACTTCCAGGGATGGGGCACCCACAGCTTCTCTGGGCAACCTGTTCCAGTGTCTCACTGCCCTCACATTGAAGAACTTCTTCCTAACATCTAATCTAAATCTCTTTCTTGAGTTTAAAACCATCCCCCCTTGTCCAAGGCTTGAACCATATCTTTATGGTTCCTTCAGTTCATGTGTACTCTTCAGACACAGTCCTAGCCAGCTGGCTCTCTGGTATACCTTACCATGTCAGTAGAAATTCATTCTGGAAAGGCACTATGAGACAGGCAGGCAGTGTGCTAAAGACTCTCCCCCTGCTATTGTTTGGGAGAGGCATTCAAATGACTCTTCAATTTTAAACTCATTCTTCACACTCTTGCATGTTGATATCCCACTGTCTCTACAATCTGCCTGCATCACTGTGAAAGATGCTTTACTGTTTGTGCCCAGCATCCAGTCTTCAGATAGGTTTTATTTACAGAAGTCACCTGAGGAAGATTCTAATTTATAGCTATCGATTCTTTTCACATCTCTGTCTAACTGATGAAGAAATACTTTATTTCCCAGTTAGTTTAGATATAAATAGAATACGTATCTATTCTGTGCTTTAATCAAATAATTGAATCACCTCTCAGACTTCTATATGATAAATTAAACACATTGAATTCTTTATACCTTTTTCTTTAATGAATTTCATCTTTTTCAGTGTTTCTATTTTTTTCAATTTCAGCAGAAAAGGGAAGGTGACCTACACATTGCAATCTAGTGTTGGTTCCTGCAGTGGTGTTGGTCCCTGCTCCCCCACGCCTTGTGCTTCTTCTGTATCATGCACTGCAGGGCTGCAGAACTCCTCTATGCCATCAGATAGTGATGATCTGCTACACAGTGACCCCTAATTTTGAGCCCCTGATGCTATGAATTCAGTAGGCTTGCTATTGTAGCCATGCCCATGGATAACTGATGACTGGGAATGTTGTCATCAGTTGGCCCTATTAATACAGAACCATAGAAACATTTAGGTTGGAAAAAACCTCCAAGATGATTGCATTCAACCATTAACCCAGCACTGCCAAGTCTCCGACGAAACCATGTCCCTTAGTGCCACATCTACACATAATACAGGTCTTTTGTCATATTCCAAAATGTACTGTGGACTGGATCAATGTTTCTGTAACTTTCTGTAGCTGTGTTTCTTTCAGGGACCACCCATCTCCCTGGGAATTCTTTGTGTAAACTACCTGTTTATCTCTCCAGCCAAGGACGAGGGAACTACCAGCTGGTGGCAGCAGCAGCTTCTCCAAAATCAGGTGTGAGGACTTGATCTCAGTTCCTGGCGATACTGTAGGAAAGTAAGCAAATACACACTCCTTATTTTAAAGAAACTGAGCCATTATCAGTAATCTTGCAACTAATCTAAGTATTTTTAAAATAATTTAGCTTCTCTGGTCCTTTGTCACCTTTTGAATTTTTTTTGCATAGTAAGTTGGGATTTATAATTAGCATTGAGAGAAAAGAAGCTAAAATATGTCTCTTACTGTTGTGATGATCAGGCTAATGTTAATATCTTATGATAAAAGAGGAAGAGTTCATTGGCCATAAATGCATTGCAAGTGACCTTTCTTAAGGCTGTGTGCTGTAAAGACAAAAATGAGAGAATATGGTGAGATTTAAGGGAATATGGAGGTAAAGGACTGACTGGGGTCAAAGAAAAAGTGTTTAGCTGGCGTCAAAGCGGAGTGTGTGTTGTTCTGGGATCCAAATGGGATCTTATCATCATCTTATACAAAGGCTCTAATACTTCTCCATCTTTACTGAAAGTACCTCACTGAGTGTCATCTTCAGTCACATCAATCTGTTCTTTTAAAGCTGCATCACTCTGGCAGCACATCTTTTTAATCTCTTCTACCAACACATCCTTCTTTCTTTATCCCTTCTTTCTTTATCCCTTCTTTCTTTGTCTGCTTCTCCAGATTTATGTAAAAATTCCTTATCATTGGCCCCTCAGCACTTTGTACTTTGTACTATTGAACTTTATCATGTTCTGTCACTTCAGGGAGAAAGAGGTCTGTGATGCAGTTTAAAAACTTCAGAAGCCAAAAATTATTTCATGGCACCATAAGGTCTTTGAGACTAAGTTACTGAAATTTCAGCCTTCTGCCTTTGAAGTTTAGCTATAGTTGGTCTCTCAGTGTTAATTTTGTGCAGTTTACACAGACATCCATCTGTTGCTTAGATGACCTACAGTGCTTTTGCCAAGTACTGGGTTAGTCTGGTGCTCTGAGCAGGTAGTAAGTGACATCCCTGTGTCCTTTTGGTGCTGTGAACCAAAGTACTGGAACACCTGGAGTGCTGCTTTCAGGCTCAGCGGCTGGGCATTGACAAATGGCAGCAGCCCTCAGCTGCTGAGCTGAGGCAGGAGGTAGAGCCATCCATGAACAGGATACACTGCAAAAAAAAGGGGCTACCTAGGGCTCAGATTCATACTGTTTGCACCCAGTTAAAAGCAGGATTGTTGCAAGGCCTCACTGATGGCCCTGGCTCTCTGTATGCAGGAGCTTAGAAAAGTTCATGATCTCAGATCTTTAAAAATTCTAGTCAGAAATCAGAGAGTCGCACAAAAAAAAATTTTGCATCCATAGTGGAGGGACCAGCATACAGTTGCCATTCCTCCAACTATTCCATGCGATATAGCTTCCTCACTGAGCAGGTACAGAATTACTTCAAAGATGATATTGTAGGACAAAAATGTAGCCAGAAGATGTCAAGGCTGAAGGGGGAACAAGGTAAAGGATGCCCTGTACCTTTATTTGGGGAGAAATTTGTGAGTGATTTCTGCTCTTTACAGTACTGGTCACTGTCGCTGTTGAGCCGCTAGCAGAGAAAAGACCCGAGTTCTCAGTGTGACAAGAGATAGAGAGAGGAAATTTATAATTTTGGTTTCAATATATATAGACTTTTCAGAGGTCGCCCAGATTGGTCAGCCAGAAACCTCCCCCTAGGCCTGATTGGCCAGGCCTGAACTGTCCAAATCTCGAGACACTGTTTAAAAAACATCCAAACTTTATCTTTGTTTATAAAACACAGAGGAATGTTCTCACGAGAAAGACCTGTGCTAGCCACAGGTCACATCTTGAATTTGTGTATGAGTGCAAGAATTTAAAAATACTTGTGTGAGTATATGAGGTCACCTCTGACGCAGAGTTCCATGATTCAGAATTGCCAAATGCAAATGTCTTTTAGTCAGTAAGTAGCAATACATGAACGTGAACACCATAAAAAGATAAAAAGCTTCTCCAGAGCATTTCAAATGTTGTGCTTAAAACTCAGACTTTAAAATCAGATAGCCAACCTTATTTTCCATGGATATTGTTTACCTCATTCATTCTTGAAAGCTATCACTGATAAAATAGCCATTCATTTACCCAGGTATCCTTTGCATTTACCTGGGCTTATCGTGTGTGTTGAGTGAAGGTCACATCAAGAATGTTGTTTATCTAAGTCAGTAAAAGAGATCAGCATTGCCAGATGGACTTCCAACACCAAGGAGAAGGTAATTTCGGAGGATGTGGCAACAGGAACCTAGGAATCACACGTGTACCTCTACAGGCTTTAACATTCCAGGAGTGAACATTTTTGTGTATTTCTTCATTCTTGCTGTTTGTTGCTGAAAATGCCTTTCTTCTGAATATCCTTCTAAAAATCAGTGATGTTATCACTTTGGAGGATGAAAGGAGGCAGACAGAAAATGAACAGTCAAAGGTGCCCAGTGAGATACCAGTAAGCATTGGGACAGCTCAGACAGGCAAAAGAAGCAGACGTTAATAAATAGCTTGCTTGCTGAAAAAGTATGTGTTTGTATGTTTGCAAAGAATTAGCTAAATATAACTCCATTTGATTCTAGGAAGGAGGCTTTGTCCCATGCTATAAATTAAATCAATGGAGCCTACCAAGCTGTCCTAGGTAAATAACTCTTTTAAAAGAGTTCCAGGCCTGGAGGCTGGCCTAATCTTGACTATATCAGCAGGATGCAGGAACCCTAAGATTTTAATGACACCTATAACAATCTATCTTCCAACCTGCAGAGGATGGCAAAAAAAGAGCAGTAGAGGACAAATCATGCATCAGAAAGAATAAAATAAAATCTTTCCCAACTCCAGTGGAAGCCCTGAGGCATGAAATTATTATAACGCAAATTGACAGTGATCTAATCTATTTTCTCACACACTTGGGGATACTGACACACCAGATGCCCAGGGACTCATAATATAAGCTTAATTTTCTCTCTTCAGGCACTTTCCTATTCCATTGTGTTGTACAATTATGCCCATAAACTTCTCAGGCTCCATGCTACCAGACTGCAAGCTACTCCTTCCAGTGCTCAGGAGAGTATTCAAACTCTTCTGTCATCATATACCTGGAAGCCTTTAGATTTCCAGTGCAGATGTATTCAGGATTACTCACTGTACTGCCATTTAATCACCTGATGAAGTCAATATCCCTCTCTGACATTTACTTCTCAAATATATCTTTAAAGTGTTATCACAGCCCTACTCAGTCTTTGCTGAGTTATACTAAACAAGACAAAATCTTTTAATTCTCCTATGAAGATATGACATTTGGTCCCCTAATCTTTCTAGAAATGCTTCTGTGCACTTGTTCAATTTAAATAACATTTTCTACCATACTTGGCCTTAAAATTCTGCTGCATTTAAATAGAAGTAAACAATACACATATGAACTTTCACTGAACCACAGGTAACTCCTTTTTTGCAAACTCAGTAAAAACAAGAAAATCACAGGCCAATATTATCCTACCAGAAAAAAACAAAAAAGCAAAACAAAACAAAAAACAAACAAAAAAAACTCAACCAAAAAACACCACCTTCCTGCCAGCCCCAAAAAACATCAACATCAAATTAGTACTGCAATGAGAGTTCAGAGCTCTGAATCTCCAGCTAGTGGCAGATGCTTCTCTACCACAAGAAGAGTCTGAGATGCCCTTCATCAGGTGCACCCTGCTCCACATGGAGCTGAGGGCTGCTGCCAGACCTGAGCTTTAAATGCTGTCTTCTGTCACTAATAAATGGCTGAGCCTGAAAGCGGCTCTACAGCTGAATATGTAGGAGAAATATCTGCCAGAGGTCAGTCTGTTTTCATACCCAGATACCTCCCTGGTTTGAAAGTCATTGCATCACTCAAGGATGTCTTTATGCACTGTAAGTGGATCAACCACCTGCTCCAAAGAAAAGGACAGGAGGGGCCTGTCTGTAGATGGCAAATTAGTTCAGTTTGCACTTGGCAAACTGGTGAGAAAGTGTAATAATGAACAAAATTAACAGATATGTTTCTACTATTTAAGATACTAAGAAACATGAATTTATTAGGAATGTGTAAAGAGATATCATGGACCAAATTTGTTCAGTTTTTTGTTAGTCATGGAATAGGTGGATAAGGACAGTCTGAGTACAGGGGAAGTCTCCCCTGCAAGCTGTTTTACTACCTGTGTTCCCTCAAGACTTGACTTCAAGCCATCCAGAGTTCCTACTGGACTAACCAAATAATTTGCTTGCTGAGGAGGCCTGGGTATGAAAAAGAAGAGTTCATTCCATCACTTCAGCTTTTTGACCCTGCAGACAGTATGGACACAGACTGTGACAAATTTCAGTACTTTCAGCACCACCAGAGCAGTTCCCTGTGGCAGCAGAACACTGTTTGGCCAGGCACATCTATTACACCTTCCTCATCACTGAAACAGCTTTCTCATCACTTCCTTCATTAATCTTGTACCATTTCACAGAGCAGTGGTGCAAGGCCACAGAGGGGCTGCTTGGCTCTGGTCTCCCTTTGCAGAGACCTTGCTCTTTTATTTTGGCTTCCCCACTGGGTAGATACCTCAGTTATATGAGACAGGTAAATAACTTCCATTATGTTAAATTAATGACCGTGGCTTCTGCTGCCACCTGCCAGAGGAGCACGACGCAGAGACCCTTCAGTTTAAAACATTAATGTAGCCCACACAAAGGCTCGAGTTGCTGGCTGGCAGTGTGGTTCAGTTCTGCACCTGTGCCACACCACCCTGCCTTACGCTAAGTATTCACCCAGGAGTGACCACTGAGCACCTTATTCCACCTGACTGCCTGTGGGGACTGAAGCTGCCAGTGAAAACTGAACTGAAGTCACAGAAACTGTGACTTCCAGCTTTTGCACCAGAACAGGAACAGTCTTCCAACCTGTCCCATCAGGTTTCTCTGTGCCCTGCTCCATATGCTAATGAGAAATTTCCTTGTCTGCCTTAGCTTCTCCCCCTGCAAGTCCCGCTGGAGTAATTTTCCTGATGAAGCACGGATTTCTTGTTTCCTGGAAGCATCACACATCACGAGATGTCTGGGTGCAGTTTGTCTGCACTCCAGAAATTTCCCAGCTCCATGGATGGGCCATCAATAGTTCAGGAGAGTGGCATGGCTGCCACTCCACAAGGCTACTAAGGGAAGGCTTGGACACACTTTCCAATAACCTATAAACTAGAACTTGTTCAACTGCTCAGGCAAATGTAGGAGGTAGGAGATGAATTTGGGATGAACAGAATGATCTATGACACTTCGGCCTCCACCCACTTCACATTCCCCAGGAAGTCTGACCTCCAGGGAAACTCTCTGTCAACAGTACTTCACAATACAGACCTTCTCAGGGTAAGGAATTTAGCAAACACCTCTCCTGCAACAGACCCGGCTGGGTATCTGCACAGGAAAGGATCAGAGCAACTCCAAAGGTTATCACACTGTTGGACTGGCAAGGTCAAGAGGACAGAGGTCAGGAGCAAACAAGGATGGCGTTGTGGCATCTGAGCCTCCCAGGCCATCACTGACAGTTTGCTCACAGCTCTGCATCTATATTCTCCCTGTTCAAAGCAGACTGATGGAGAACCACTGGTTGTCACACGTGGGTCAGCTCTGCCAGTATCTCCTGGCATTGCTCTATGGCATTTTCAGGGAGCAAGAGGAGATCCACCTCCAGATCCTCCACTGGGAAATGTGTTATGGAATATAATGCTGCTATATGCATACACCACCTATTGCTTTACATCCTCTGCACAACAGACGTAATCACACTTTGGACTCTGCCTTCACTATTCCCCAATTCAAAGTATTTATTGTATTTTTTTTTTTTCTTTTCCAGCCTCTGAAGGTGAAGAAGATGGTGGGGACAGAGATTTTGGGAATCAGCTGTTCCTTCCTGTGCTACACAGAGTCCCAGGATGACAGACCTACTTGGTCTGGAGGGGAGCAGGTATGAGAGGGATATGTGTATCTGCTGTACTGAAGAAAGCAAGATTGTGACATCATTCCCAACACAACAAATACCAGAATGTGCGTGCACACACACACACGTGTAAGTACACTTTATGTACTTGCAACTATTTTTCAACCATGTTTATATATCGATTTTTATAGGCCTTATATATGTGATTATATATGTTTAGGCAAGTAGGTGTAAATATGTATACGCACACGCACTTAAATACCATCGTGTCCTTACACATGACCATAGAGCTGTCCTGTCTCCGCTGGGTGCGGGCTCTGTCCGTGTGCACACACGTGCGCGGAGCTGCCGCGGTGTCATTTCCCGGCCGTGTGGGCGCCGACACGCGCGCACACACACACGTACGTGTGCAACACCTGCCCACGCACCCGCGAGTCTGTCCCGGCGCCCCTCCCCGCCGTCACCGCCCCCGGCCCGCCCGGCCGGCGGGGCCGCTGCCGCAGCGCGGGGCGGAGCGGAGCGGGACGGTCCCCGCGCTGCCCGCCGGCCGCCGCCCCACCGAGCCCCGCAGCGGCGGTGCCGCCAGGAGCGCAGGCGGCGCGGGGGGCGCGGCGGGGCTGCGGCGGCCCCTCTCCCCGAACAAAGGGCCGAGCGCGCCGCGGGCCGGCACGGGCACAGCGGGGGCTGCGCGGGCGGGCTCCGACCCCCCCCGCCCGCCTCGGGGGGAGGTGCCCGGAGCGGCGCGGGGCCCGGCCCGCCGGGAGCCGCCGGGGATTGGCTCGGCCGGGCGCGATCCGAAGGTGCCGGGGAAGCCATCTGCAGCGCAGGCGGTTTCGCCGCCGCTGTGCGGGGGGAGGGAGGGGGCTCTCCCGTGCGGGCGGCTGGGGGATTTTTTTTTTTCCTTCCTATCTTTTTCCCCCCCACCCTCCTCCTCCTTCCTTTTCACGGGATCATGGCCACGGCGTCGGGGCCGTGATGTCCGCGGGAGCAGCCCCGCTGCGGCAATGCTCCCCGCCGCAGCCCTAGGCAGGGGAGGCGTTTGAGCGGCGGCCGCACATCCTCCGGCACCGCGGCGGTACCGCCGCCGCCGCCTCTCCGCGCACCGGACCGGCGGAGAGGGGCTTCGCCGCCCGCCCGCCCGCCAACAGCAAACCCGCCGAGCCGGGCTTTAAATTCATAATAACCACACTAGAGCCCCACCGGTGCTCAGAGGCGGGAGGGATCGCAGAGCCGCGCACAACATGGCCACTCTGCTGCGGAAAATCGGGCTGATCCGGCTGCACAGCCGGGACACGGAGGACCCCAAGCACCATCACCACCACCGCAGCAGCAGCAGCAGCCAGCAGGGCTCCTCGCTCCGCGGCAGGGGCAACCAGAAGAACAGCAGCAACAAGCCGCAGCCGCAGGGCCCCCCGGGGGCGGCTGCAGCAGCAGCAGCAGCGAGGGCAGCCCCGGGGGCCACAAGAACAAGAAGGCGCCGGAGCCGGCCAAGCAGCCCCCGCAGCCGGCGCGCTCGGGAGTCGGCCGGGAGAAGCCGCGGGAGGTGGGCAGGGAGCCCGGCGCCGGCAAGGAGGCGGCGCAGCGGCCCGGCTCCGGCCCCGGGTGCGGGTCGGGGCCGGCGGCGCTGGTACCCGCGGGCCGGCAGCAGCACTGCACTCAGGTGCGGACCCGGCGGCTGATGAAGGAGCTGCAGGACATCGCGCGGCTCAGCGACCGCTTCATCTCCGTGGAGCTGGTGGACGAGAGTCTCTTCGACTGGAACGTGAAGCTGCACCAGGTGGACAAGGACTCGGTGCTGTGGCAGGACATGAAGGAGACCAACACGGAGTACATCCTGCTCAACCTCACCTTCCCCGACAACTTCCCCTTCTCGCCTCCCTTCATGAGGGTGCTTAGCCCCCGCCTGGAGAACGGCTACGTCCTGGACGGCGGGGCCATCTGCATGGAGCTGCTCACCCCCCGCGGCTGGTCCAGCGCCTACACCGTGGAGGCCGTCATGAGGCAGTTCGCCGCCAGCCTGGTCAAGGGGCAGGTAGGGCTCCCTGCTCGGGTAGGAGCACTCGGATCCATCGCTCGGGGTGCGGGTCTGAGCGGTGTTCGGGTGGGAACCCCAAAGGCGACCAGGCCCGGTCTCCCCGAGGACCTGGTGTCACCGGTGGGGCGAAGGCTGGGACACACGTGTTTGGCTCCGGGGTCCCTTCTCGGACAGATGAGGCAGAGGTGCGGAGCAGCGTGGAGGGACGAGGAGCACATGCATCCATCGTGTCCTCCCGCCCCGCTTTTGTCCCTATGCATGGCTCTGCCGCCTGTGGCACACCAAGGCACCATGCCCGTTACCCCTGATTGGCACCTTCTTCGCCCCACAGCATAAGGGGCTCTCCGGGCTCCAGTGGGGTTTGGGACTGGAGCCTCCCACCTCCTGCCTTTCACCAACCAGTCGGCCATACTCGCTGGTCTCTTGCGTGCAGTGCTGCCGCTGGCGGAGGGCGCGACGCTGGAGCTGCTGCCCCCAGGTCTTTGTCTGTGCTGTCCCGCAGAGCATCCCTCCGGGGACAAGGGCCGACCCCGGCTCTGGGGCTTGGCACACCGCGCTGAGGTGTGTCGCGGGGTCACACCGGGAATCGCTGCCCGAGCTGCTGGCAGACTTGTGCGGGTTTCAAATCGTCCGGGCCGAAAGGAACAAATAATTTGGGCTAGGTACTGCAGCTGCAGGAGCCAGACGGTTCCTGCCAGCTCTTCAAAGGAGGTGATCGCTTTTTCTGGCAGAGGATCTCGTCTGACCTGAATCGATGCACTTTATGCTGCTGCTTCCCCCCCCGCTTTTTTCTCCTGCAGAATATCTGTAGAAGACAAATATTTCATAAGCCGTTTTTAATAAACGTGTAAATATTGCTGGTAGGCAGTCCCTCTTTATGGTTATTATAGTAGGCAATGCACACATGGCTGTGACGGGGTGGTTTTCCTGTTCATGAATGCCCTTGAACTCGGGGGACATGCACAGCTCCGTGTCTGTCAGTAAATGATACTAAGTAACTTCTTAAATTTGTATCTTGGCAAGGAGGTGCGGAAAGAGTAAATAATATATTTTTTATTTGCTCAAAAATTATGTTGATCCTGCTTGCTTTTACAGAACTGCTTGCCTGAGCAGAGGTAAAGGCTTGTTCTTTCTTAAGACTGGAAATTAATTTTGATTTTTCAACAGGCTCTTTTGTTAGTGGCTTTTCCTCCTTTTAACCTATTTGATTTGGGCCTACTGCTCCTTTTTAAAATCAGATAGTATTTTTCTCTGCACTGAATTTCAAGAGGTCAAGTTTCCTAGGTCACCTTGGGATATAAAAAAACATCTACTGAAAACCAAAATTAATTAACACACAGCCTGGGTTATGTTAAAGTTCTGTAGCTACTCTTACTTCATCTCACTGTTAACCCATCTCCTTTTAGAGAGGTCATAGTTCTTGTTATTTTTTACAAGAATTTAGAAGGACAATCCTGATTTCTCTCATTTTTTAACAATTTAGCCTCTTTCTGCAGTGTTGAATATTAAAGGGGTTGAATGAATATTTACAGGGAGAATAAAATGGCTCAGTGAAGAGAAGCACTGAATTGTTTTATTAGCAAAAAATTCTCAGCTATATAATCTCACAGTTTTCTTCCCTAAGCCATTTAAGAGATTTCCAGAAAGTAGTAACAATTTTTGATTGAGGATGTTTATGTGTGCATCATTAATAGACACATTTAAAAAGCAAGAGTTCCAGTAACATTCTTCCAGAAGTTTGCAAAGTTAATGATAACAAAAAGAGAACTTGGATTAAAAAAAAAGGCAGAAATAAATTGCTGACAGTGACTTAGTAGTTAAATAGATATAATATGGCACGTTTCAGATTGTTCATTCCAAGTGGAAAGGTTATTAGGCAGTACTGTCAATAAATTTATTTTCTGGGTTAGAGAGATGTTGCCTGTGATGGGTTTGCTGGCCTGTCACCGTAGCTGGGCTCTGTGTCATGGGAGCCACATTTCTGTAATTGCACTCCCCTCGTTATGTAATCCCCACTCCATTGCATAATAGGGCTCAAAATACGACTGGCGCTCCCCTATCCCCGTTTCATTTTACAGGTGATCTACTTTTGACCATTTAATTTTTAAAAATAAAAACGGAGCTGATGGAGCGTCGTGGGCTGAGGTGCTGCATTCCCCAGCGCTGTGTGGCCAGGTTTGGGTGACTCCTGCCGTGCTGTGGGCAGTCTTGGTGCCTGCAAGGAGCTGTCCTGAACCAACAGCCATGGCTGTCACCAGGTTAATTGTGTAATTTCTGTAAGCAGCCTGCAACCTGCAATAGCATGAAATATTCATCAGGAAGGGTGAGGGCCATTCTCCATTGCCTCAGAATGAGCCTGCCAGAGCCAATGGCAGCAGCCATCAGGCGGAATGGGAGATGGGGTACTGCCACCACCAGTGAGTCAAAGGGACCTTCCAGAGAAATGTCCCTGATTCCCAGCACCATGATTTAGCATGAAATCACTGTGAATACTCCAGCCTGTGACGCATCCAAGAGTGCGCCTGGCTGGCACGGGCGCCAGTGCGAGTGGGCAAGGCTGAGCGTTCCGCTGGCACGCCTTCCTCCTTGGGACAATTCAAGTGATAGAACTGAGGTGGCTCATTTCATGAGACATTTCTCATCAGTCCCATTTTGCTGAGCCAACTGTCATTCTGTGCTGGTTCTTCAGAGAGAAGCGCAGCACTTCTTGGTCTGCTGGTGCAGCTAATAGTAACTGTGAGCTTGTATAACCTGTGTTTTGACAAAGTGATCCAAAAGCAGATAAAATTAACATTGAAAATACATTTTCAGACAGTTAAGATTCTTGACAAATTCAGATTTTTTTTCCATGGATTTAACAGACCTTTTAGCAGAGTAGAAGAGAAATTGAGATAAGTCATCCTGACGTCTCATGGGATGTCACTCAGGAGTTGTGTCTGTACAGAGACATAAAAGTGCAACAGAGAAATTAAGAGCACTTTTCTGTTACTTTTCAGCATTGCCTTTGTGTGTGGGGAAACCTGTGTCCATGTTCCCAAACCTGAGCATGTCTCCCAGGGACTGGATTTTAAAGCAGGGTGGCTGTTTCTCTTGATTTCATCTTGAGAGATGCCCTACCTTATGGGACACACACCCTTGCTCCCTATCATGAATCTAGCATTGCATTTTTAGACTTTTTTTGTCTGTAAATAAAAATGTTTAAAATAGAACAGGTATTATTTTTGTTTGAATATAACAATTCCACAGTCCCAAATTTAACTTTTTTTTCCCCTGGTTTTCAAGGAAAAAATGTTAATTAACAAACAAGTTGGGGTTTGTTTGGTTGGTTGCTTCAGCTATTCAGCTGAGAAAATCAATTATTCACACAGCTCTAGTCAGTATCTTGAGGGGAATTCTCAGTACATCAAAGGCCGAAGACTGTTTATCTGTCTGGAATCCAGAATCCTATTTTAAAAAACTTGGTGTTGTCCTTAACTCAACTGTAGCCTTGCTTTTAAAGGGATGACTTTGTACTTGCTTCCTGCACAGTCAGCTGCTCGCTGGCTCCTGTCATCGCAGGCGAGAGCTTGGCCCTGCTGAACCGGTGCAACAGTCGCAGTGAGCCGCTGCGGAGCTGGGGTGCCAGCCAAGGAGGTGGGGTGATGCTAATGAAATAATTTAAATACCAGTTGTTTATTGTCCTGGAGGCAACTGTTCGACATGTTTGTCTAGGCAGAGCTTCCCGTGTCTGTCTCTCTGTGTCTGTCCAGGCTGTGGAAGTGGCCCATGGAGTGTTACTCCTTCTTAGCCTTTAAAATGATTTATTGATAATTTCAGAGAGGGGTTTAGAAATTAGTCAGTTGCTCTCCACTTCCTGACAATGTTATTGTCACAAGAATATCAGTAATTGAAGAAAGGAAGGGGGAATGGTACTGGTTGTAGGAGAGGGATGTAACAGCAGGAGGTTTGCCCATGGCTCTCCTTGAGTGACAATGAACATGGATGAGACCAATGCCCATGTTCCAGGGAGGAGTCATCTCGTTTGAAAACGTGGTAGATGATGTGGTCCCAAAGGAAAAGGAACAGCCTTTGTCCAAAAATAGGAGAGGGTTTTTTGTCTTCTAATAAGTGTACTGTTTCTCACTGGAGGGAATGATTTGATGCTGGTTTGGTGGATGTTTAAAAGAGGACAAAGCTATATATACCAGTGTCGAAAAAATGCATCAGGAATGTTTTTTCTTTTTTTTTTTGAGAGCAACAAACAGAGCTACACCTGATGCCTTGGGGACTTCTGACTTCAGCTTGTGGTAGTGCTGATGGTAGTGCTGTGGTAGTGACCGGTAGATGTCTTGTCCTCTTTTTTACAAGTCCCTTATTCTCTCCACGGAGGCTGGGGACAGGACTTCCAGCCAAAGGCAGCTGTCAGGTAACTGTCAGCTCTGCAGATTGGGAGGAAAAAGGTTTTCATTTTGAGGAAAATACTCCCTTGTTCTTCCAGTGAATAGAAGGACCATAAAAAATTTTCCAGAATTCTTTCAGGGAATAGAAGAAACATTAAAATTTTGCCAGGACATATTAAAACAGGAACAGGGAGCCCCTAATTCTGAGTATTCTTGCTGTTGTGGGTTTCTATATAATGACTTAAATAAAAATCAAAAGACAGTTTGTAGTTAAGCTCTAATTTTGTTTCAGAAACTTCCTGAATTCAAATAAAAGTTGTTGGTATCTAGTACTTTGATCCCTCACATTGTAACGTTAGAAAGACCTCAGCAGAACCGTGTTTGTTTGCTTCAAATGCTGTGTGCCTTGTACAATTATTGAACAGATTTATCTTTCCATTTTAAAGATTTGAGTATCCCAGCTGATTTTTACCAGATTGAAACAGCAGAAATGGGCTTATTTTATGAAAAACAGCTACAGAAGGTAGCTGTTAATCATAGTATAAATTACTCCCACTTCATCCTTTCAAACAAAAGTGTGAGTGAGCAGATAGCAGATGGGACTTGCACGGTGTCCAGGAGGTCAGCAGACTCCAGGTCTTTCAAATATGTATAGCAGAAATTAATTGCAAATCCATGGGTTTTCATACTCCAGATGCTGGGTTTGAGGAGTGTAGTCATGAATAAATCAGCTAATCTCAAAGGCTGCAGAAATGTACAGAGAACACAGTGGTCTCTGAATTATTTGGAGCCATTGTGTCCTATTAGGGTGTTAAGAAATAGAACTGCTTTGCTTTTTGCTTTTGATCAGTTGCCTGAGCAAGTGATGATGGTTATCCTCAAGGGAGGAAATGTTGCTTTAGGTCCATGGGTGAAAAGCACATCGACTCATATACAAAGATGAGAGAGGAGACAAAGACTGTGTTAGGAGACTTGTTTCCCATAAAAAGGTATAAATGCTAGGCCAGAGAGGTAACAGGATATTGTTTGTCTACAGAGGAAAATCAGATCTGTTGGTCTTCTAAGATGTCTCTTTTATTTCATTTGAGAAACCTAGGATTGTCAAGCTGAAGTTTAAATGGTAGTATGAGTACTGAGATGCTGGGCCTGATGAACGGGCTAGAAAAAATAATTGTTCATGTGTACTCTGATATATTGCTGTTCTGACCATCCACTATTATTATGCAAATATATTCTACTGAAAGGAATGAAGACACAGGGATTCCAACTCATTGAAATAGGAGGTTGGTTTAATTCTTTTAAAAAGCAGGGGGAACATAATCTCCATTTTTCCTCTTCAATGCATAAAAATGAAAAATTTAAAATACTTTCAACTATCCTCCTTAATGTTAAAATAGTCATCAAATAAACTAAATCTCTAAATTGAACCAAATTACTAATTTTAAAACATGCTTTTGTGAAAGAAAAACTAATTCTTCCTGGCAATACTTAGCTGATCTCCTAAATAAGAATTTGAAAGAATTATGGCTTTGGATTTTGTGAGAAAATTGAATTTGCTCAAAAGAGCAAAATTCTTCTTCCCTGAATTATATAAGATATGCCCATTTTCTTCAGTGGAAGTGTTCGTGCAGAGAGAACCATGTAGCATTAGGGTGCTTTGTCAGATACTTTATTGAAAATTGTATTTTTTCAAGTGCAGAAAGCCTAGTCATGGAGAGTGATGTCCTGGAGGAATAACCTAAATAACCCACTTTCTATTGTGAGGAAGATTTACTCTTCCTTTCACAGGCTAGCCTTGAAAATATGCAGCTTTCCTAGCATTCACACAATGCCCAGGGATTTCCATGCATGACCGGATACTTCCAGATTGAAGATTTGTAACTCCACAGTAATTCAGCTCCTCATATCCTGGGAGTCTGATTGCCAGGCATGATCCGAGTCGTGTCCCCCTGTGGGCATCTGCTCTCACAAAGTGGGACATTGGTTAAGTAACATAATACTTGCTGCGTTTCTTTTCCCCATCTAAGCTCCTTTGGGCTGGCAAGAGTCAGTGAAGGGCTCTTCTTTTCCTTGGTGTATTCAGTCCCTCACATGCAGTTTCCAGTTTTCTCCTGTAAATGTCAAAAAAGGTAATGCTGACGTTCAGTGCAAAGGGAGATGGGAGGTGGGAGGATTGCTGGGTGCAATTCCTCTGCAGTTAAACAGGGAGAACCTCAGATGCTGTGGTAGTTATGCTGGCTGAATGGCTCAAAATGTGTCTTAATTGTAAGGTGCACAGGATCTAGTTGGCACACTTGTAAATGGAATAGCAGGTTTCACTTGGATATCACTGTATTTTTTGAAAGTGCAGGGTCTGGTCTGAGTTGTACTCCACAGGTCGTTTCTGGAGGGTGCTGAGCACTCCGTAGTGTTGGTCTTTAACTCCATCTGGAAACAGCAGTAACTGAGTAGATCCTGGAAGTCTCAGGACAAGCTTTACAGGAAGGACGTAATACTGTTACCTAACCTGGCTCACAGTGAAATGAGCACTGCACTGGGAATTGAAAGAGCCTCAGCTAGGGAGAAGCATAGGTGTGTTTTGATGAAAATGAACTTGCAGTCCCTAGTGGTGTGCATGGAACAGGTAAGTGGGCACCACACTTCAGATGTTCAGGTGATTCCTCTTCTAAAACAGGATCAAGGAGCCAGTCTGATTTGCCCCATTCCATTAAAAGTCACACTGAGGAAGGATACATCAGGTGTGCCTGTCCTCAGCCACACGTGACAGATGTGTGCCTGCCTTGTGCACGTGCAGAGTCTGTCCTTGGAAAATGTCTTTTTATCTACTTCACAATTTTATGTGCTTTCTTTGTTAAAATCAATGGTCCTCATTGATTTAATCCTCTGCTGCACAGGCTCTCCAAAATGCATGGAACTTCTGCAGTGACTCCTTGATAGAGTTACAAGTCAGTTATAATCACAGACCTGCATACAAAAATGAGTGAAAATAAACCCAAGGTAGGAAGACATAAGCCGGCGTTATGAAATGGCCTGGAGCTCAGATGCTTGTCATAGTTAGGCTTTATGAGCTGTGGAATGACTACATATTTCTCCTGTTTCTAGGCTTGTGCTACAAATGGTAGCAAGCCCCCAGCTGCAGTAGAAAGGGCTTGTTTCCATAATACATGCCCATGAAAAAACCAAAGCATCGCAAAACAAAAGAAATTGATGATATTAGTTTTTCAAATTTTCCATTAATTTCAATAAATATTAAATTTTCTGTAAATTTGGCATGATTATTTCCATTAAAATACACCTGGCAATGAAGTGTTCTATAATTATTTGGGGAAGGAGGTTGTTTGTGGCTAGCACAGGTCTTTCCCGTGGGAACATTTTGCTAGATTTCATAAACAAGATAAAGTTCGGATGTTTTGCAAACAACGTCTCCGGATTAGGTCAGTTCGAGCTTGGCCAATTGGGCCTAGGGGGAGGTCTCGGGCTGACCAATCTGGGTGACCTCTATAAATTCTATATATATAGAAATCAAAACAATAAAGCTCTTCTCTCTTTCCTTGTCTGAGAACTTGGGTCATTCCTCAGCTAGCGGCTCAACAGCAACAGTTGTTTCACAGTTCGAGCACTTAGCCTGAGAAGATGTGATCTGAGTTTAGCTTCAAGGTTTTCCCACTGACTTCAGGTGCAGTCATGGGCAATTCATATGACTTCGCTATATTCCTCTTTCCCACATGTAAAGTACATCCAACCCTCTTCCTCGAGGTCATTTGAGGACATGTGCTTAAAGCACTCAGAAGTGGGGACTCTGAGTAGATGTCCATGTGCATCAGTATGAAACATACTGCAGCCAAGAGATTGGCACATTCATATAAATAGCAGAGGAAAAGCACATCTACTTGTGACTGATCTTACTGAATTTGGGTTTAACTCGATTAGATGTTCCCAGAGGCAGCCTGCTTTTTAGTACTGTTTTGTTCTTTTTTTTTGTTTTAGCATTGTAAAACTTAGGGATATGTGAAGACAGACATCATTGTCTGGACTGTGGTGCCTTTGTCTTTACAGCCTGACATAAAGGATGGTTGGCTTTGCTTTGGTTGGGTTCACACCCATGACTATGTGTGACTTGGGTAACTTCAGGTTCCTGATGGGGAGGACTTGTGGGCTTATGCAAAGAGTTGCTGTCATGTTCCCAGCCTTCTCACCTGGATTGGCCCTCAGGAAATCTGCCAGTGCCGGATTCCAGGGACGTAGCACAGGGCAGAGAAAACATCCATCTGTCACCTAGCCTAACAGGTGCCCTTCTGGTGGCAGGGGACAGGGACTATCTCTTTTGACAGAAGCTCCACCATGGTGTCATACCTTCAGCCCTGGAGATGCTTGGGGCACCAAGATTGTAGCCAGACACCCAAATTTTCTTATTCTTTTGCCAGCACAGAGTTTGTCCCACCCATAAAATGAAGGGAGGGAGTTTCTTAACCCTCATCTATGCTGAAATCATGCTGCCAGCTCGGTGCTGACTTAGGGAAAGGTGAGGAAGAGCAGCACGGCGCTCTGTAGCTGTCAGACAGAGATTGGGGCTGTAAGTGTTTGTATCGATTAAGAGCTACTGGCACCAGGCTGCACACAGACAAATGAGCATAAATAATTACTCAGCTGGAACTCAGATTTCTTTTTTCCTGGACAAAGAACAGATACGCTCCCAGAAGGCACAATTTATAGGATGCTTTAAAGCCGGAACTTGTTAAGTTTTCACTTATTTTATGCATTATTCCTAAAAAGGACACCAAAAAGGCATGGAAGTACTGCTACAGAAATTACACATTTGCAGGAAAATCTCCCAGTTTTAATTGACTTATGCTGCAACATTATGAGTACTTGTATCACTTTCTATACTGCTTTATTTTAGCTATAGCTAATAATCATATATAGTGCAATATAAATAGTGTGCAGTTTTTGAGACATGATTAACTGTGCCTCATCAGTACATGGAGGAAAAAATTATAAACCATGTAATGGGGGGAGAGACTGTGTATATTGCACTCTAAGAGCGATGTTGTGACACATTGCAATCACTGCACTGAGAGCATGACAGTAGCTCACTTTAGCGTTGCTTCACTTTTGAATGCCTCTCTAAAGCCAGTGGAAATATTTTTCTCTTAAAGCTTGTTTAAATGTTTTAGGATAAGGCTGGTTCAGGCTTAAGCACTGAGTACCTCTGTTCCTTATCAGAAAATGTGTGAGTATATTTGCATAGAACAGTTGGGGCCCAAAGCCATTAGTCACTGGCACATTATGGAACATGTTACATACCAGAAGCTAATAGCATGCTTCAATACAGAGGAAATCCACAGATTTTGTGTCATCCATGGAGAAGCCTGGGACAACAGACTTGGAAGATGAGCATATCCTTGTGAATCATCCTCCTGTCCTTGGAGGGATCACCACAGATGCCGTGTGTGGCATAGTGACTTCCTGCAGTCTTTTGTGTGCTTCTCTAAACCTTCACCTGTTTTCCATCTCTTGACATTTACCTGGGGTGGGTCAGCGGAGCCTGCTAGAGATCTGTTAAGAGATGGAAGCAGGAAAGGAAACTGTAGCCATCCATGTATCCTTATGCTAGTTTACATGATGGGCCAAGTTTAACCGCATGTGCAGAAGGCTTGTATGATTTGCCCTTGGGAGACCAACCTGGAGTTACTTGCATTTCCAGGACTAATGAAAGTACACAGGGCTGAGCAGTTTGTGTTAAGAGGTGTGCTAACAATGTGGAGGTTTGCCGGCTTCTGAGTCTCTTAGCTGTGCACTGCTGGAAATGTACACAGCTTTTTGTTAGCTGGTCCAGGTAGAAAAGTCTGGATGTGACTGAAAGGTTTGTTGTGACACCTGAGAGATACACGGCACAAGGGCATACATTGTTTCCACAATAACATCAGTCCGGTAAGGGCTGTACAATAAATCTCTGAAAATCTGGGACCTAATATAGCAGGGAGTGACATCAGGAGAGGACTGAGAACAACCTTGAAGGGTTCAGGACTTGGCTGTGCAGTGCCACAGCTGACCTGTGTTGGCAGTTCAGCTCCAAGTGTCTAAGCTGGACTTGGACATCACCACAGGTCCCTTCCAGATAGTAGTTTCGGTGACTGTATGATCCTGTGGAAGGCTGACCTCAGTTACATAGTCCTGTCCTTCTGGGGAGTGCCAACAGGACACACATGGAAGCACACCTGGTGCTGTGCTAAAATTGTTGGGTTTGGGTCTGGGAGCTACTATTGTCAATTTGATGAGAGAGAGAACTCCCTTTGTCACTGCCAGAGAAATCCTCTTAATCCTTCCTGACTCCAGAAAGACCAGAACAAATGTTAGCACTGCTTTTCATGACACACAGACTAGATGTGGGCAGATACATGGTCACAGTGGGCTCAAGAGTTTCAGGCTTCATATTTGGTTTCTGTACAGGACTTAACTCTGTTTTTGGACTACTTTGTGGTCCGGTGATGCTGGGGGAGAATTGACATGGCACATTGCTGATAGTTGTACTGATGGATTTTAAAGAGCTAATAGTTGTTGAGTTGAATATTTTTGACGATGTGCTTCAGAGGATTATGAAGGGGAGATATGTTCACGGAGACTACTGCAGCATCACTTGGGAGTAGAAAAGCTCCCAGATTTGCCCACAGTGATGTGAATGTGTCGTGGTTTAACCTCAGCTGGCAACCAAATACCACACAGTTGCTTGCCTCATCCCCTAGATGGTTGGGGAGGAGGATCAGAAAAAAAAGTAAAAGCTTGTGGGCTAAGGTAAGAAGTTTGATAATTGAAGCTAAGTAAAATATAATACTAATAATTAAAATAATGACAACAAAAATTTGTAATGAAAAAGAGAGAGACATAAAACCACGAGAAAACAAAGTGATACCCAATACCGCTACTCACCACCCACTGACAGATACCCAGCCCTGTTCTCAAGCAGTGACTGGCCCCTCCCAGCCAGCTTTCCCCAGTTAATACACTGGGCATGATGTTCTGTGGTGTGGAACACCCCTTTGGCCAGTTTGACTCAGCTGTCCTGGCCATATTCCCTCTTGGCTTCTTGTGCCCCTGCTCACTGGCAGAGCACAAGGCACTGTGAAAAATCCTTGGCTTAGTGTGAGCATTGCTCAGCATCAGCTAAAACATCAGTGTGTTATCAACGTTATTCTCAGGCTAAATCCAAACCACTACTTCTACTAGAAAGAAAATTAACTATTGCAACTGAAACCAGGACAGGGGACAAATCTTGCATGCGATTCACCCTGGCTCTTTTGCTGAACATGGCAGGAGGGAGTGGTTGGTCCCTCAGTACAGCCAGGATCCTGAGAAGGCTGCCCACAGCAGATCGTGTTCCAGGAGGTCTTTCTGCCCGCCATTTATCAGGGTTACAGGCTGGATGCTTATCAGCTGTTTGTGCAAGCTCATTAGTTTGGGCAAAGCCTGGATGAGTGGCATGCAATTGCTCACTGTGCCACGCAGGCTGGGCACAGCAGGAGCATGAGCGAGGGAGGAGGCTGAGAGCAGCACACGTCCCCCTGCGCTTCAGCACGGCTGCAGAAACCAGTTGGGTGCTGTGGCATTGCTTTCACCTTTCATATGTTTCTAGCTTGTTAAAATTATATCTTGATAAGTACATGAAGTCACAGCAGATGGCAAAATCTGAAACGTTCTCTCCAACTCTTTAATTAGGTTTTCAGTTATCCCTTTATGAAAGGCACTCGGCGAGTGTCTGAAAGTATTGCAAGTATTTAAATAAGCTCCTGGTGCGACTTCTCAGAGCTGAAGTTGACATTGATGTCTTTATGAAAGGCTTTCTTGGGTTTTCTCTGTTGTTTTTAACCTCTTGTGGAATGTTTTGATCTTGTTCAGATATCAGTTTGATATCTTTTCTTGATGTGGTGCTGGACACATCAAAACATCAGCCATGCGTCACTCCTTACCCCAGCAGCAGTGATGCATGTGCTTTGGGGATTGGTCAAAATGCAGTTGTGCCCAACAGAGCTGTGGACAGCATCATATTTACATACTGTATTTACCATCACTGTCATGTATAGAGAATGCAGAAGCACACAGGCTCCTGTCCAGAGTTAAACTGACTGCATGTTTAGTAGCAGGCTGAAAATAAACTGTAGTCAGGGCTGGTAACGGTGCCCGTTAAAATGTTTGACATTTTCTTTTATAATTGCATCCAAAATGACATTCTTTACCTAAACTTGGGAAGAGTTTTCTGGGAATGGCAAAAAGGTAAAAAGCAGTTAGACAGTAGATACCACCCAAGAATAGGCTTGAAAGCATCTGAACTCTGTCAGCTGAAATTCCACCCCTCTTTCTTTTTATCCAAGGTTTACTCGAGGCACCATATAGGGAAACTTTAAGTCCAGGAGGTTAAATTTTCTCCAGATTATAAACAGCTGACAGGATATTGGTTAATAAGAGACAGTGCTGACCATGCCACCCATAGTTTCTGTATAAGCATAGAAATACATGGCCTACAGCAGGGTAGAATTAGCTGGTCTTTGATGTGCAGTTCACTTACAACCTGATGTGCAGTTCACATGCAACCTGCATATGGTACCAGAATGGAAGTGGAGGTAATGATCCGTTGCATTAAAGGTATCAGAGTAAACTCATTAAATGATGCTCCTTTCATCTGATAAGGCTCCATTAACATTTTACATTATGTGATGATGCTTACCACATCATTAGGACACCAGAGAATTCTTAGTTTCCTGCTCTGAAAGTCATACATAGTCGACACCAAACATGAGCTGTTCACAATACAAAGCTCCTGTTTCTAGGCACAGCTCAGTATTAATACTTTGTTAAAGCTGGGGAAGATGTGAATCGTACTGTCCTAGGTGCTATGCATATAATTCAGAAAGGTATCAAAGCCTTAAATGACAAAAAATAATGTGCAAAACACAGGAGATGGCAAATGGATCTAATCTAGAAATTAAGTAGCAGAGTAAGTTTATATTTACTTTCAAAAGTATTTAATTAGTGAGATTTTGAGGACAGCATTTTCTGTGCTAATTTAATCTTCTGTTGCACTTTCTCTTTTCCTATGTTTCTCTAAGTGTGCTCCCAACAAAACCTCAGATTAGGAAGAAAATACAAAATGTTTTGTAGCAACAAAAATACTCACAGAATAATTATGATTGATAATTATATATTATAGAATTATGTATGATATTTATTCAATAAGATTTTAAAAATATGTTACCCAGCTTTATTTAATTATTCCATCTGTCACAACTAAAAATGAGCATTTTCTAAGAAACTTTATGATGAGAGCTCAATTGAGAACCATTCAGATCATCCTTTTTTGGGACATATTAATTGCCAAATTTGTTTGGGGCTGTAGAAGGTGTCTTGCTGTTTGGTCTATCAAGGGGTGTTTAAAGAGGAAATACATTTCTAGTCTGTAAATGGCAACTAGGGGGAAAGGTGAGGAGAAGCATTGACAGGTAAAACAGCTGTTTTTGTGAAAACCAAATGGGTATAAACTGACTGAATAAATCGAGCTGGGAATTGGAGGATGTTCATAATCTTTGGTTAAAGTATGCTCTGAGAGAGAACTGAAACTGCACCAAAAAATGATTTGTTAAAACTGGAGTAGGAAACAGCTTTTTTCTTTCATGTGTCCGTAGTTTTGCTATAATAGGGGCAGTGCTGAACACAAAAGAGCCTCTGTGATATTGTGACAGCTTTCAAGAAAGAAACTGTGCACACTGCAGACTAATCTTGCTCATTTTAGTCTGTAAAAGTAAATTTAATACTCCAAGGACAGATTTTGTTTTCGATTTACCCATTTCCCCCTTTTTTCCCTCCATGTACCTGACTATTTTCTCAGTATTTGTTGCATGCTATTGCAAATGCCAATTTTTGGTTTAAATTCCAAAATGACAGTAAAATCAGGGAAGCAGAAGATGATTTTTGAGCTAAAGAACAGAAAAAAATGAGAACATACTAACTTGGTTCTTAATAATTGCAACACTGTAATATGGCATCTGCTTATCAAATACCATTTATTGTTAAAAAGCTTTCAGTGCAATCTGTCAAACAATTACTAATATTACTAGACTAGTGACTTTAATAAACTTCTATTTAGTAACAAATCCAGTAGGCATAAGTACTTTAAAGGTTTTTATTTTATTTTATTTTATTTTATTTTATTTGTTTTATTTTAAAGGTATTCATTGGTGTAGAGTGGTATTAATCTGCAGCTGTAATTCTTTCTTGTGTCTCTGTTGGTTGGTAATTGACCAAGACCAATGTGAAAAATAAGGTAAGCTACTGATAACTCAGTAAAAGTCTCTATTGCCAAACAAGAATTTGAATTTTTGTATGGCTGTGCAGTTAGAGGTAATGTCTAATTGCAGAGTAATAAAAATGCAGTCTATGCAAATGGGTGTATTTTCATTTATTATCAAACTTGGCACGAAGGGGTAATAAACAAATTAGAACTTTTGATTTAAGATGGAAGCAAGTTGGTTTAAGGATTTTTAAAGGCTTTTAAAAAAGGGCAGAGCTGTTCATTTCTCACAGGTCAGGTTGGAGGAAGAAGAACGGAGCGTGTTCCCATTCCGTGGGAAGGATGTAATTTTTAGTGTCCCTGCGCGGAGGCAGCAGGGCAGGTGAGGCACGGGCAGCCCTGAGAGCAGCCATGCCCAAAGGCTGCCCCTGGCTGTGCATGAGGGACAGGAGGGGTGGGCAGGAGGGGTGGGCAGGAGGGTTCTCACGCCAAACACATAAAGCTGGAGGTCCTGGTGCAGTGGAGAGGGAGCCGAGCCCCGAGGCACAGCCGCAGCAGCAGCCGCTGGTTGCTGCAAGCAGGGCAGCGTGCCAGCACAGGGCTCGCTGGAAGAAACAGCCCGGCAGATGCCTTTCTTTTTTTCTTTTTCCTTCCTTTTACCCGTTCTCTGAATATCATTTTAAATCATCTCTAATAATGCATTTGTCTTCTCAAGTTTGGGAACTATGCTTGCTGGTATCCGTAAGCGAATCCCTCTTGGCCTGATGTGTTGAAAAGTTAAGCTGTGGTTTCCAGATGTATGTTCACATCTTTAATGAAGGTTTTCTTTTTGTGTTTGGTGCAGGGCCGTATCTGCAGAAAAGCTGGCAAATCAAAAAAGTCATTCAGTCGAAAGGAAGCTGAAGCAACATTTAAGAGTTTGGTGAAGACCCATGAAAAATATGGGTGGGTCACCCCTCCCGTCTCTGATGGCTGATGTTAGCAACCTGCACTTGACAAAAATGCTGAACAAAAGTACTGTGACATCTCCTCAGTGCTGTACACCGCCCATCCTTTTCTACTTCAGCTTCAGTTACATACCATGAATGTCAAGGAGACATCTAAGTTATTTATGAACAGATGTGTTTACAGAGGGAGAGAAAAAAAATGCTGTGTAGGATTATATTTCAAGACTGGAGAATGGTCATCATTGAAGTCACTTGAGCGGATGCTGAGATTGCGTCATTTGCCCCCATACAGCCCACATTGTCTTCAGCTTCTTTCCATGACAGCAGCACCAAACAGCAGTACTGGAAAGTCTCTCCATTGCTGCTCAGTTCATTTAAATGTAAATGAAACAGTTAATATTTAATAGGGAAGCAGTGCATTGCAGGTACATGTTTGCTGTGCTGTTTATCTTTGTCTCCTAGCAGGTCAACATAACTTGAAGATTTGTCTTTATGTGGAACTGTGGTCTGCTGTGACTAAATTTAGACCTCATTTGTGCTCTATATATGACCTTTAATTCATAAATGAAACCAGAATTAAAATGCTGAAAGGTCCTAGTGTTGAAAAATTATTAAGTGGAATCACCCAACCGGTTACAATGTGCTCTCTGTGCTGATATTGTGATGTGCTGTTCAGAAATAAACCAGTGCAGTTAGCTGAAGGTTAGGTGGTTTTTAAAACACATCCACGCCGGGGCTCAGAGGGGTTGGTTGGTGGTAGCAGAACAATGATTACCCTGCCGGTACCTTCTGCAGTAGCATGTGGCCTGTCAGTTCTTCAAAACAGAAAAACAAATGAGTGGAAATGGACAAAGCAACCTTAAAATTTTATCTGTTCAATTTTGAAATGATATGCCAGTAACAGAGTAAAAATTTTCAAGTCAAATGGAACATGGTTTGTAAGATGATTTGCATGACTGGAATTTTTCTTTTTTATTTTTACTCAATAGGCATTGTATGTACTTAGAGCCCAGTATCTGAGAAAACCCACTGAGATGTATATAAATGTCCTATTATTTAATCATTAAAATTTAAGTTTTCTGGTAAACAAATTGAAAAAAGAAAAAACTTTCTAAGGGACTCCATAAAAGCTGAAGGTAATGTTAAGAATGGTTAGAAAAGCATTAAAAATGTGGATTCTGAATGGAAAATCGTATTGGACACGTGCTGAATAAAATCACCAGTATCGTTTCTGTTGCCTCAGGAATTCAATCATTTTGGGCAGCTCTTGTATTCAAAGTAATAGGTTTTCTGTTGGGAGATTCTAAGCACCATAGAGATGTATCTGTTGTGATAGTATTTTAATTGAAAGTAGGACAATATCGATTGTAAGACTGATGTGGAGGGGGAAAGCAGTGTGTGTTTGGAAGCATTTGCCATTATGTGGCTAACACAAGAACAAATCAAAATGGTTGACCAGTTTCTGTTTGTATTACAGCAACATTGGAAACTATACAGAGAGCTTGGGGGTCTGGAGTTTGATTTAAAACTACACACAGCATAGAAGAACAAAAGGAGGACAGTGGAGTTCAAACACAAGGGAAGAAGCAGCAGAGCAGATATTCTAGCAGTACTGGTGCGAAAACACTGCTCAGTTAGGCTGTTGAGCTTTGTCAGCTAGGTACAGAGAAAAATAATCAAAGCCTTCACCAAAAGGAATATGCAGGTCAGAGCCACTCAGTTTTGTGGGCATAGCTGGTTTCATGCACTTGTGATTTCCGTCAGTAGTCACTTCTCTTTCTCCTCTGATCATTTGTGGTGTGCCTTAACTCAGCTACAAAGAGAAATGCTTCGTACCACAAATCTGCCCAGATTTCGCTGCCATTTATCTCACTCTGCTTTATACTTGGAGGCAGTGCTATAATCTGTGTATATATGTGCTTTTCCTCTCAAATTACATATCAGTTCTGTACATCCAGCAGCAGAGCGTGTCTTTTGAGTGACGAATAACATTTCAAGTAGTTCACTTACTCAATTTTTATAAAGTTTTTTTTCTTTGCTCTCCCTTATGAAAGAGGAAACTGGTGTGTTTAGTTAAGTATCAAATAATTTGTAATCCCTAGTGGGACTCCCTGAGAACACAGAGAGTGATCTAGCACTGGAAAGCATAAGGTTTGTTATCTCCCTTCAGAAAAGCTCTTCCCTCATCAGCACAGTAAAATTATGTTAAAAACAGCATTAAGGTGTGGTAAGTCTTTGGGGGGATTATTTCATTTTCTGCTGTTTTTTAACCTGTCTCTTTTTTTCTGTCAGTGGGTTATTTTAAATCTTCCTGAGAACCATATCTTTAATATTTAATTAAAGGGTTAGCTAAAAGGAACGTAGTGGGTGGATTGCTACCACTTCCCTCAAACCTACTTATTATGTGTCTTCTTAAGTGTGCTTTAAATAGTTAGAGCAAACATCATCGCTAAAAATCACAGTTACTTTCTGGCTGTAGGAGGTTCTCTGCATCACTCAGCGTCTTGGAGCAGTAGGAGAGGCAAATCAAAAAATCTGGAGTGCTTTGAAGCTGTAGCAGAAGGGGAGCAGAGTGCATGTGATGATAAGCTGCGGCAACAAATCATGCGAGGAAGAAAGGAGGCAAAGTACACTGCATGAATTAGGGCAGGATGAAGTTCCTGCTGCACCAAAAATAATACTGCTGCTATTAAAGAGAGGATGGCTTATGGCAGGAGCAGCCTGTGCTGGGGGCATGCAGGAAAAGGGGACAGCAGGGAGTGCAGAAGCTTTGTGCTTCTGAGCGGGGAGGGAGGGAGATGGATAGGAGAGTGGTTAATTAAGAGATCTATAAAGAGAGTTGATCTATTTTAGGGAAAATTAGTTCATGGTTTTTATCTAGCTGTATGCTAGACAGGTTCTACTCTGCAATGGACAAGTATAAAAGAAAAGTGAAGGAGAAAACTAGGAAAGGGAAGATGTATGAGGGGAAGGAAAAGAGGAAGACCTGAGAGAGAGAGTGAGAGGGAGAATGTATGGGCTGGACTGGACAGGTAAAATACAGTACAAAAAAAAGACTGATAATGGAAGGGTATAAAATGAGTGAGACAGCACAGCGTCAGAAAAAGCAGTTTAGGTAGGACATACTGCAGGAACTGATTGGAGAGCTGCTCCAGGTACCCAAGATCCAATAATGCCCTTTTTGTGTGTATCCCAGAAAGTGAGAGCTTCTCCCTTGTTCTATCCTGGCAGCTGAGAAGAGGGATGTTAGGATTTGGAGTTGTGTTGTGGAACTCAAATCAGGCTGTCATGTCTCTTCAGTGACTGAGAAATAAACCCAAGTGTCATTCCCAGACTCTAAATTCCAGGAGGCCAAAATGAAAACAGATTGGACAGTCATCTGTTTGGTCAAAGTTCCTCAATATTGGTGAAGTGGGAGGATTTCTTTTGCAGACAGAAAACCTCAATATTCCCCATTTATCCAATCAAAAATCTCCTTAAGATTTCTTGTAAAATTAGCAGTCAGCGCAGGTCCTTCAGCTCTCATTAGACCCATTTTATCAGGAACATTATTTTCCATCTGCTGTCCCAAGAACAGATGATTAATTTGAAACTATCATCTGGAGAGGTGTGAAGCTGTATTGGGAAGTTACTTCCTGACTTCTTTAGAATATATCCTTTTGGAGGATCTTTTCAGAGTCTGTAAAAGCTACTTGAATGAATACAGGCATTGAGCATAGCAAGCTTATGATAAAGGAAGAAAGCGGTCTCTGAATACCTACGTGCTGAAAGATTTCCACAAAGAACGGAATTGACGATTTATATGGGAATGTATTTCTGTGTCGTTAGAAATTGGTCCTAAAAATTCAACAACCAAAACCTTAGCAGTCAAAGACCTCTTGAACTTATGTTGTTTTCTCTCCCAAACACAGCATGTCTCCTTCATTCCAGCCTAAACTTCAGTCCTGAGCCCAGAGAAAGATCATAGGTATGGTCTGGTTTTTTGGTGCTATGACACTGTATTAAAAAAAGAGACTTGTTTCATTATCCTTGTCCAAAGCAGCACAGAAGATCCTAAAACAAAGCTTCTTGCACAAATTGTGGCATTGGAACAAAGGCTTTCTAGTATGACAAATACATGTGATATGAAAATGTAATATATATCTATATATATATACATATTCAGAAAACTCACTTGAAAGATATTGAGAGTCACAACTGCCAAGTGGTGATGGCTGTGATGGCCAGTGCTTTGATGTGCAAGCACTTTCCATTCCACAGGAACTTGCAGTAGAGTGAAATCTCTTCTTGGTAGGCTGGCTGTACAGAGAAAAATACCTGGCTTTGAACTAACTGGCTTTGGGATTTAAATAATTAATTTTAATTAAATGGGTTTTCTCCAATGCTTTTTAATTTTTTTTTTTTCAAGATTTTAAGGCACCCACCTGGAGCCACAGTGTCTTCATCTTACACTGGCAGTATGACCAGCGTGGTTATTTATGTGACTCCAGTGAGGTGGTTGATTATGAACACACTTCTTGTTGGAGAAGTTTTTAGAGGATAACTGACTTCCAGCTGAATGCCTGGGTGTGGAGCTTGGCAGACCTACTGAGGATTTACTTGTCAGTGTTATGTAGGCAGATGTGATGCATGCATAGGCATCCCAAAATTTAGCTGAAATTACATGGGGAAGCATTTGCATAGAGTTAGTGTGCAAAGTTTGTCTCTTCCATGCAGAAGGTAACTTCTGGTGAAGAAGGTTCCTCTCAAACTGTGATTTATACAATATGTGATCTATAGAATAGAATTAATAGAATATAATTTTCCAGTTACGTTTCCCCTCCCTGACAAGCACCAACTTAAGTAGTCTGCTACAGACATCACATTTCAGAAGAGGACAACCAGTAGCAATGCTAAAGTAAAACTCCTGGATATTATCTCCTCCAGCCTTCCCAGCACATTCCTGAAGGGAAGATGTAGCCCTGATCTAAGTGAACAAGAGAGATGGAGAGGGCTGTGCACATGCACTGAGAGCATGCACTGCCCTACAAAGTGCCAGCTCTGGGATGAGGGGGGCAGTAAGCCTCTAAGCTTACCTAAACAATGTGCACCCTGTCTCATTTTCAAATACTGACCTTGCAAACACTTTACAAACATTCACATCCCTTGGACTGAATCGAAAGTTTCAGTACACTTCTGATCCAAGTCCCTGCTTGGAGAGCAGATGGGTTACTAAATACACACTGTGAGTTTTTGTGTAAGTTAGCGACACAGTTAAAGTTTTGCTTTGCTGGCTCTGAAGAATAAAGTGGCTGTCAAACTAGGTCTGAGCACAAATAGGTTGGAAGTGAGTCACCTGCTATTATCAGAACAGTTGCACTGTAGAGGTGGTTTCGTCCTTACATCAAAGGGTGGAGGGGAGGTACGGCAGGGAGAGTCACCAGTAGGACATTGCAAGATTCTAAAAAGACAGCCTGCCTCTGTCATGTGTGTGTGTCCCATATTACTGACTACTTAATTGCATCCTCTTAAGTGTACATTGCTCTGCTTTGCAAATTTTACCCACTCCAAAGTTTTACTGATACGCTAAGGAAACATTAAGCAAATCGTGTAAATTTACATTAAAAGCCTTCGTTTCAATCTGGAAGCATGCAAATGCCATGCTGACGCCTGTCAAATTTCACCAGCAGCTTCCTCGCACAAGGCATGGACAAATCAGTGATGACGGTAGTTAACACAAAAATAGAACCTCTGTAATTAGGATGTTTGAATTCGTCTTTTCGCTGATTGCCTTGTCTTTCGGTTTGACTGACTGCAGACGACAACGTCAAGCTAACAGCAGTGGAACTGTCATAGTGTTTGTTTATTTATAACAGTTCCTTTTGTTCATGCTGCTAAATAAGGTGGCAATAAATATTCATTGCAGTTGTGTTTCACCAAACAGGAATTCAGAGATAACTCCTCGCACTCTGAAAACTTTGCATTTTATACTCAGTGTTTGCCACCACACATAGCATTCATTATCTTTTTCTGTCAAATATTCTTGTATTTTCTTATTCAGTGACCTCCTGTGTTTTAAATTATTTGTGGCTTATTAACAGAAGTATGTGAAGAATGTTGCAGGTCCTCTTGGCAAAAATCTGTGAAATGTAACTGAACCAAATCTAGTTGCCTGGGTGATTTAGAAGAGTTCTTCACTTGCCATTTGCATTAGCAAGATCTGCAGACTTTTACTAAATATTCCTCAACAAAACCAAGACTTCAATTTCAGCACAAAATCCATGCATGTGTCTCGGGAATGAAAGCAGAGCATACTTACAAGAAATTTAAACCATTTCTTCGTTTATGCCAGCATCATTTAGTTCTGAAAATGCATGGTAACAATACAACACAGGTAATGCCTTATACTGGCTGAAGTTTTAATTATTTGATTATTGCATAAATATAACTTTATAATGTATTAATATAATTTATGATAATCCCAACAAACTGGGAGGAGTGATTGATATCCTGGAAGGCAGGGGTTCACGTTCAGAGGGACTTGGAGAAGCTGAAGGATTGGGCTAACAGGAACTTTGTGAAGTTTGACAGTGACAGGCATTAGATTGTGTGTTCAAATGGAGCCATCCAATTGACCAGGACAGGCTGGGGCTGTCTGCCAGCTCTGCAGGAAAGAACTTGGAGTCCTGGGAAGACAGCAGATTTACAAGGGATCAGCACTGCACCCCTGTCTCAATGAAGACCAGCCACACACTGGGCTGCACGGGCAAAGACATTGCCAGCTGGCCAAGGAGCAAGATTCTTTTCCTCACTTGTAAGCTGACATCTGGAATACTATGTCCAGTTTTGGCCCCCCAGAACAATGAACTTTTTGACAAATTGAAAAGGCACCAGGAGGGTTCAGGGTTTGGAGCCTGTGATGTATGGGAAGAGGCTGAGAGAGCAGCTTGTGCTTAGGCTGGGAAGAGGAGGCTGAAAGGGGGCTTGCACTACCTAGAAAGGGATTCCAGAGATGCATGAAGCCACTTCTCTGAGGTGAACAAAGAGCAAGAGGTAGTAGACACAAATTGCAGGGAGCAGGGTCCCAATGGGAGGAAGGGAAGAACCTTTTCCACCCACACAAGCAGGCAAGCACTAGAGAAGGTTGCCCAGAAATAATAGAATCTCCACTGTGGGAGATTTTGGGGACTCAGCTGGATAATGCCCTGAGTAACCTGATCCAGCTTTGAATTTAACCCTGCTTGAAGCAGGCATTTTGACTAGAGATCTCCAAAGGTCTATTCAAAATTAAATGTTTCTATGATTCTGTCATATTATATGTATTATGAAATTCTGCTATTCAGAGATAGTGGGAAAACGAACTTCATAGCCAAAAATATGCCTGATTTATGATGCAGCTAACTTCCAGAAAGTGTAAAGTATCCCCTTCCAAGCAGCCTGTGCTCCAACTTCACTGCATGGATTTTGGTGTAAGAAGTTGTACAAACACCAATTGAAGGTGTCACTAACTCACACTAAAATTCTTGCATACCTACACCAGCTACCACTCCACTGTTACAAATATTTCCCATGTAAACGAGTGTTTTGAGAGAACTTTTAATTCTGCTTTCCCTAAAGAACTTTAAGCTTAACAGGTTTGTCATGTTGTCTGTTTTCCTGCAAAGCAAGTTTGAAAAATACTGCACTCAGTAGAAACCATGGAAAGCAAGGCTGGAGCTTGCAGATGGGATCTTCTGCAAGAAAGAACTCTGCGACATTAAACACACGATATCCATGATGGTATGGTGAAGACTATTGCAAAAATCCAGGGTTCTTAAACGGTCAGTTTGTTATGAGTTTCCATACTTGTGAAGCACAACAAATGTGCTTAACCAACCACCACAGACCACGATAGGAACAGACATCAGGTGTAACCAACCACCAGCCCCACGGTGTGAGCACTTATTGGTTCTAATAATTGTTCTACAATTATGTAACTTGTTTTTCACCTCTAGTTTAGCTGAGTCATTCCCAGAATGCTTTTCTAGTTAGCCAAAGTAACAGAAGTGAGCAAGGATTTTACAAGGGCAGCAAGGCCCTCACTTTGCAAGGCCTTTCTGCTCCGCGATGGATCTCTAAATTATGGAAAGCAAATTACTCCAATTGAAGTTGTCTCACAGTGCAAATCTTTCATGATTGCTAAGGTGAGCTATCCTTGAGTTCTTAGGGCCAAAGCCCCTATTCTCAATAATGCCCGAGTTTTACCTCCTCTAAACATTGTGCAAATTAACATCTGAGGAGAAAAGGATTTTGGTGACATTCCTGACAGGCACTTTTTCCTGTAATATGTTGTATTGTAGAATCACAGAATATGCTGAGTTGGAGTGGACCTACTAGGATAATCAAGTCCAACTCTGGCCCTGTGCAGGACACCCCAAGAGTCACACCCTGTGCCTGACGGTGTTGTCCAAACACTTCTTGAACTCTGTCAGTCTTGGTGCTGTGACCATTTCCCTGGGGAATCTGTCCTAGTGCCCAGCCATCCTCTGGGTGAAGAACCTTTTTCTAATATCCAACCTAAACCTCCCCGGACAACTTCATGCCATTCCCTCAGGTCCTGTCACTGCTCACCACAGAGAAAAGATCAGTGCCTGCCCCTCCTCTCCCCCTCATGAGGAAATTGTAGACTGTGATGAGGTCTCCCCTCAGTCTCCTCTTCTCCAAGCTGAACAGACCAAGTGACCTCAGCCACTCTTCATATGGCTCCCCCTGGAGGCCCTTTACTATCTTTGCTGCTCTCCTTGGGACCCTAATAGTTTAATGTCTTAAATTGTGGCACCCAAAGCTGCCCCCAGCACTGGAGGAGAAGCTGCCCCAGAGCAGAGCAGAGCAGAGCAGGACAATCCCCTCCCTTGCCTGGCTGGCAATGCTGTGCCTGATGCCCCCCAGGACAGGGCTGGCCCTCCTGGCTGCCAGGGCACTGCTGGCTCATGTTCAACTTGCCACTGACCAGGACCCCCAGGTTCCTTTCCATGGCACTGCTTTCCAGCATCTCATTCCCCAGTCTGTCCGTATAACAAGGATTGCCCCATCCCAGGTACAGAATTCAGCACCTGACCTTGTTGAAATTCATGTGGTTGGTGATTGCCCATCTCTAATTTTTCAAGGTCTCTGCAGGGCCTCTCTGCTCTTGAGGGATTCCCTCCCAGTTTAGTGTCATTTGCAAACTTTCTTAGTGTTTCTTCAAGTCCTGCATCCAGGTCATGTCACAGTACAGTTCTGCTTTGCATTTGATGTCCACATTCTGCTGCACAGCAGATCCCAATTTGGTCAATACACGTACTTCCCCTGTCCACCTCGAAGTGTCAAAGGCTCTACAGGCAGTGTGAGGACCTGGATTTACTTTTCCTTCTCTGCTCCCTTGTGCGCTTTGCATCACCACACCTGAATACGAAAGCCTTCTCTGATTTCACTTATTTTGACCCTTTTTCTGAGATAAGGTTGTGTTGTCAAGTACTCCTCCCTCACAAGGGCAGTCAGAGCACTTGGAAAAACAAAGGGATGGAACAAAGGGCTCATGTATTCCAAGTGAGTAGCCCTAGAGCACAGCTGGTAACGTTGCCGCAGTAAATAGTGCTGTAATTCAGCTCCCTTATCCTCTGCGTCCCGCAGAATGGAGTCATACTGGAAGTGCCGTCAGTCTGAATGTTAAGCACTGCAAGAACATTTCTGCTGCCCTCGGCGAGCACAAGTGGTGCCCAGACTTTACAGGGCTCATGAAAACAAGGTGCATCTGTGCTGAGTCATTCTCCCCTCTCCTCCATCAACAAGCAGAAAAATTCTGACCCTTGTCCTGATCTTCTGAAGAGTTACTCTGCAGGGACTCAGTTATTCCTGATGTATTTTTAATTTTTATGTTTTATATGTGTGTGTGTGTGTGTGTGTACCTTGGACCCAAATCAAGATCAAAGCTGAAACAGGCTCTGTTCTGTATTCTTTTCACCATAACACCCATGAGGTTTTCAGACCTGAGGCATAACTGCATAGCCATCTTCTGTAGGACTTGGGGTATTAATAACAGCTTTATCTAGGGCCATTTCTGCTCTTCTTTCTGTGTTGGCAGTAATAAATTTAAAGATTCCTGCCCACTGGAAGTGACTTGAAGAGTCCAAGTATTTCATGACATGAATTTCACTGAGACAACATGATCCATCCATTGCTAGCTGGAGCTATCTACAGCTCATGCATCAGCTCTCAAAAAGTGACAGCTAGATGCTGCCCATAATACCCATGGTAAATTCTTTATGGAAAAAAGCATAAATTTAACTAGACAAACCACAGTATGAGTGGTGAGTATTCACCAATGTGAAGGTAGTGAAGGAGGAGGCAGAAACAGCCTTTCCCAGCACACCTACTGACTGCTCTTGAAAGAGCTTACATGTTCTTTGGAAGGAAAAGAACCAGAAGATATTGCAGCCTCCTGAAAGAGAAGCTTCAGTTTATACTGTTGGTTTCTCTTGAAATCTTCTTTTAGCAGAGAAGAACATTAATTCCTGCCAGTAAACAAAGTCAAAGAGGGATGGATGAGAAGTCAGGGGTTGCCTAGATATTTGAAAGATGACCAGAAAATTCTTCTTTATACATTTTCGTCCTACATAACTTCACATGCCTTGAGCAACTATTCAGTTAAATATGCTTTTCCACCTTCCCAGTGTTTTCCCAAGTGATTTGGAGTATATGTGGATTGTAATCAAGGGGTTCTGTCAGTGACACCTTCATGGGCCAGTACAGACCCCTTTCAAATGTAAAAGTGCTGATAGGAGGGAGAGCACTCACAAATAGTAGTGTATTGCCTCCATCCTCAGGTAGCAGCTACCTGTAACTGCAGAGCTATACTTGATTTATATGTTTTCAGGTGAGTTTTGTACAATGTACCAGCTGGAATCAAAGTGGAAAATTGTCCTTTAAAAGTAAATTGAAGTGTGTGTTTAGCTTAATGGCCACAGAGAAACATCCTGCAGCCTTTGTGTGGCTTCAAGTTATGATCTGCTGGATCAGAGCAATTCTGGCAGCCATCTCCTCTTAGAGCTAAATGTATGAATCTGAGAGTAGAGAGCCCTGGTTTGTAACAAGGTCATCTCATCTCTGTCACTGAAATTAATTTCAAGAAACAGATTCTCTCTTCAGGACACAGTGTCAAGTGATCTGAGATTTTGCCACATGACATGTAGCAAGAGCTCTATTATAATAAAGAAATTGAAGCAGCATTTTGGTTTTTTGATACCAACATCCCTTTGTCCTCTAATGCTGATGCTCTTAAAAAAATGAGGAAAGCTTAAGAATACTCATTAACTCATGAAAGTAAACAGCTGGCATATCCAGCTTAAACTGACGTGGGCAAAGCACAGAAGGTTTTTTAAACATTTGGCTAGATTTTTCTCTACATAAGCAGAAACTAGTAAAAGGATAGGAATTCCCTGTTTCCAATAAAGAAATGTTTTCAAAGGATCCTTAAGAATGTCCTCAACTGCTTACAGACGATAGGTTTACACTAAGGGCAAAAAATCTCTTTTAAACTGACCCCACTGCCACTACACAGTGCTTCCCACTCCACAGACCTGTCCTGCCCCTGGTTCCCTGATAGGCTGCCAAAGCAGGAATACCATTGCTCAGTAGATGACAACACTGGCAAAGTTTAATCAGCATCACTAATGTAAAGAGATTATCCTCTGTGACTCAAGCAACTATTCCAAATGTAATACTTTGCAGTAAATTATTTCAATTAAAATAATTTTTTCAATCTTGAAGACAAGCATTTAGGTATCTTTGTTGGAATCCACCCTCTTGTAAGAAAACACGAAGTCTTAGCTTCTCCATCTAAGAAGGAAATAAGCAACAGAAGATTCCTTCTTATTTCGAAGCTCCTCTACCAGAGAGATGTCTCTGTCTACAGGCTACCTATGGAAAAGACAGATTTTTTCCTTCCCATTTTTTTTCCTTCTCTAAATAAATCATCTGGTGGTGCCTAAGGATAAGCCTACCAGATTCCTTGTGCTGAGGTAGAAATGGAGGGAGAAGAGTAGGGCAGGGTAAGGGAGAAGAAAGGAAAGCAAAGTTACCAGAGACCAACCTGCAAAGATGTTACTGATCTAGCCACAGGGAGCAAATTGAGAGGATCAGCTACAAGGAAGTGAACTGAGCTGAGACAGACAACCACCCTGATGTCACTCCTTCTGCACTCTCTTTTTGTCACCCTCTTTTAGTGAGGCAAACATCCATAAAAAGAGCTCACACAATTACATCTCAGTTCCCAGGAAATACCTTGCCCTCCTTTATGCATCCGTTCCCTCCTTCCTTAGCAACATAACACTTTGCATTGAACCTGAGAAATCACTTAAAAGGAAGCTTCACCTTTTCAGAGACAAAAGTAATTAACATCTCCACCCCCCAAAAAAGACAACAAAACCCCATGCATTTTATCAGCACTAGTCACAAGCATGCTTTGTACTCAAAGAAAAATAACCTTTAATTTAGTGTAAAGGGACCCAACTATCTCAGAAAGTGGAAAGTGGCATTATGGAAATTGGTAAGAGTTGATGTCAACTTCAGTGTGACCTGTGTGTCATTGTGAAGCCACGATGGCTTCTCCAGGTCACTCCAAATGCCACAGCAGTGGGTGTTACACTGAAGGATGACAAACACCAGCATTGCCTCAGAGCCGTGCATATCCTTAGGGAGCAACTAAAAATGACGACAATCACAGAATCACAGAATGGGGTGAGCTGGGACTTTTACAGGTCAGCTTGTCCAAGCCCCTGGCAGTGATCAGGGTCATCTTCAACTTGATCAGGTTGGTCAAAGTGCAGCTTGACCTTGGGTGTTTCCAGGGATGGGGCAACCACAGTTTCTCTGGGCAACCTGTGCCAGTGTTTCACTACCCTCATCATAAAAAAATTTCTTCCTTATATCTGAATCGACCCTCTTTCAGGTTGAAGCCATTCCCCCTTGTCCCTATCACTTCATGAGTCTTCTCCAGGCTGAACCACAACCCTCTCAGCCTTTCCTCATAGGAGAGGTGCTCCATTCCTCTGATTATCTTGGTGGCCTCCTCTGGACTCACTCCAAAAGTTCCATGTCCTTCCTGTGCTGAGGACCCCAGAGCTGATGCATCACTCCAGGTGGGTCTCACCAGAGCAGAGCAGAGCAGAGGGGCAGAATCCTCTCCCTGGCCCTGCTGCCCACACTGTTTTGGATGCAGCCCAGGACACATTTGGCTTTCTGGGCTGTGAGTGCACATGCCTGGGTCATCAAAGCTTCATCAAAGCTTCTCAGTTTGCAGTTAGAGCTTTGATTTTGTCCATTGTTGCACCTGATCCCGCTGCTCACAGCTGATGGAAAAGGAACCTTCGTTTTCACATTGTTATGTGTGGGGCAGCTTTGGCTATTTGGTAACTTTATTGCCAGGATATTTGAAGGCTCAGAACACGCTCTACAAACATACAGGCTTTTTCTAAAGAATGTCTTTGCAATTCTTTTTCTAAAGAATGCCTATACAATATTTATATATTGTATCTTAAAATCTTTCAATAGTACTTGCAAATTCCAGTCTGTGTTTGTGACATGCAATAAAAATAACTGCTTTATGTTGTCCTAGGCAAGATTTGAAAGAGGCATCTGGCTTGTATTTTTGATGTAATACAGAAATGTTGAGATCACTACAAATTAATTGTCCAGCTGGATGAGAAAGTCATATAATTCTGTTTCCTGGTGGCTCACAAGGAAGGGTCAGAATCTTATCCTGGGGATCAGAATGATTCAGGTTGGAATGGAGATGATCTCATTCAACCCTTTGCTCCAAGAAAGATCATCTGGGACATTAGAACAGATTGCTCAGGGCATTGTCCTCCTGAATTCCAAATATCTCAAAAGGTGGGCACTTCACCACCCCTCTGGTCAGCCTGTTCCAGTGCTTAGTTACCCTCTGGGAGTTTCCCCTTCTCCCCGTGTCCAATTAGTAGCATGGCTGCTGGCTCTTTACTTCTTCATGAGGACCTCTGAGAGGGGCCTGCTTTTGTGAGAAGTGCATAAAACCAGTTCAACAAGAAAGAGAAGAATGGTTACATTTCCCCAGTTTGTATCTCAAGGTGACATTTCAGTGTGTTATCCTCCTGGAATCTCCCACTAAGCAGGGGTCTCCCCTGAGCTGCCTACAGCAGTACCCAAATTTTATCACCATGTTGGTATTCACCATCTAAAATTCAAGTATGTGAAGAGTTTTATCTTCTCCTTCCACTTCTCCTTCCACCATATTGACTATGGAGGACCATTTGTTATGGCATCTTCCATTTACTTGTCTCTCATTAGGTTCTTCTTCATTCAACTTACCTTGTAATAGTCTCAGGTTTTAACTAAAACAAATAGTTCTGTAGTCTCCAAATTTTGCTGACTCACTGTTGACATCCCCTTTCCAAATATCCACATATTTAATGCAATGCAGATCAACTCTTGAAACTTAATGTTTTTAAACATTTTGTTATTTCTAATCTCTTGCCACCCTGAAAATTGACTTCTCAGTCCTACTCTGTTGGTTGTATCACGGCCAGATTTGTAGCCATAAGAAAATTCTGCATTTTTACAGCTGCTTATAAAGGACTTCCTGTAAGGTTTTTGAATTATTGATTGCATTATGTTGTCCTTTTTATCTTTCTTTTTTAAAGTATTACTATTTTTATTTTTCGTTTCAAGTGATCAGTTAAACCTATTTGCCAGCTGCAGGCAAAAGGTTTACTGGCTCTTGATTCTGAGGATCACCCAGAAAGCTTGTTTTTTTAAATCAGGAAAATTAAAAAAAAAAAAACCAACCCCAAAAAACCCCAAAACAAAACACAACAAAACTGACACTCAATATTTTGTGTGTTCTTAACCTTCTAGCAGAAAATCAGGATTTAGTGAGACATTAATATCTAATATGTAATAGATAATATTCTATATATTATGTATTATTATTTATATAGATTATATAATGCAATATTATACATACATTTTATACATTCTTTAGTGTAAATAGAAAAACTGTTTACATGGTGTTACATAACAAATCATAATAATTCAAAAAGGCTTCAGGGTGGCCTCACTGCAGGCTTCCAGCACCTGAAGGGAGACTACAAGAAAGATGGAGGGGAACTATTTACAAGAGCAGGACAGGGCAGCATAGCTTCAAACTGAAAGAGAGCAGGTATAGAATGGATTTTAGGAAGAAATTTTTTCCTGTGAGGGTGGTGAGACACTGGCACAGGTTGCCCAGAGATGCTATGGATGCCCCATCCCTGGAAATGTTCAAAGTCAGGGTTGGATGGAGCTCTGAGGAACCTGGTGTAGTGGAAGGTGTCCCAGCACATGGCAGGGGGGTTGGAACGAGATGGTCTTTGGGGTCCCTTCCAACCCAGGACATTCCATAATTCTGTCAAATAATATGTGACGTGTTATTACGTGATTTGATAGCATGTAGTGTATCACCTAATAACACTAACGTGCATATATGATATGCTTTGTTACACGAATCTGTAACAACATACGTACAGAGTATATATAGCGCATGTAATTTATAATATAAAATACATATAGTTTATCAACAATCAGTACAATTTTAAAATAATAGATTTAAAGTACAAATAAACAGAAACATTTAACACTAATCTAAATGAATTAAGGTAATCTGAGTATATATATGTATTTAATACACATTGAATATAGGGTATGTACTGATGTTACTAGGCGTCACATACTATGATGTAATTTCATTTGCATCCCTTCAGTGTCAGGCTGATGCCCCATTGAAGCTCTTGAGCACCAATCAACTGGTCCTCTTGGAACAGGCTACTCTTTTATGTGCCATATTGGTTTGGTATCTACTATTTATTCACCATTTTCTTCTGGTACTTCCCGTCCTCACAAGACTTTACCATCATTCCCGAGCCCAGAACTGGCATCTCTTCAATACTGTCTGCAGAGGCGGTTGCTGTTAAGAGCTCGCATCGATCGCCTAGCAATGGCCTTAATTGCTCCCTTCAAGCATCAGAGAGAGCAGCTCTTGCATGGACACATTTCCCTCAGGAGCTGGAGCCAGTAAGTGCATCCGTGCTCCATCACGTGGCTCAGTCCTGGAAAGCAGCAGTTCCAGAGTTGTGCATACACACAATTCCCCAGGGGCATGTTTTCACATCAGATATTTGACCTTCAGAATCCTTCAGCATTCCTCTTGCCCGCAGCCAGCTGCAATACTTTAAACTGCTTGTTATTCCTAATGTTGCAGGATTCCTCTGCCTCCCAACAATCTTTCCCAGCTTCCCAAGTTTCTCCTAGTGCTTATCCTTTGCCCTCCCACTTCCCATCCTGTCCATCCTTTCTCCCTGAAGCTTCCTCTGCCTCACAGCCTCCCTGGAGGCTCACTGCCCGTTTCACCTCCCTGCTAGGAAGTCCTTTGTGAATGGATGCATCCTTCTGGGAAGAAGCAGGCACGCAGCATTTAGAGCTTATCCACATCTAGGCCACACAAGCTTCTCCCCTGTGTCAGGAAGGCACTGCGGGGGGGCAGAGCTTATGGAAACAAGCTGCTTTTACTTGGCAATTGCAATTGTTCCACTTGCCTACCTCTGAGGAAGCATTGCTCAGGCACACTGCTCCATCAGGGCTTCTTCAGCACCCTGGGCTCCTCCAGACACATCCTATATCCTTCAGGGGTGCAGAGAGAAAGAGGTTTTGAACAGTTTCTTGACCAAGGTAATGCCCCTCTGAAGAGCACTGACATAAGGAGAGCTTGTGAAGCTGCTCTCAGAGGCTGCCTTTGCTGTGGCTTCTTTTGACAGGTTGTTTCTGGGCATCCCTTACATGTGCAGAGCAATTTGGTGCTGGCAGCACACATCTTCCAGGTGGAAGGGGGTGAGCAGCTCTAGAGCTAGAGCCAGTCTTTCTATCAGAGATCTTCGTGCCCAGTCAGGGGTCTGGAGGCAAATGTAGTCATTTCTAGTAATCACAATGCATGTGTTAGATTCCTGTTCTCACATCATGCTTAGAAACAGTAGTTGGCATCTGTGCTTGGTGCAACCAGCCATAAACTCAAGTGTTGTCCTTACCAGCTGTTTCAGACTTTTTATTTATTTTTTTTACTAGTATCTGCTGTTCATTCTTTCACAGCAGGGCTCCTCTATTAACAGTTTCAGCAGTGAGCCTGACAAAAGTTATCATCCGTATATTCCCTCTCTAAATCAATGGTAATTTGTTCATAATCACTCATCTCCTACTGAGACCTCTCTCTCGTCCTGTGTACTGTGCTTTTTCTTTTTTTCTGTGTGTTAAAACACATCTACAGTATTTCAGTATGGCTGCCCAAAGTATTACTCCATGCAAGTCTCCAGGCTTGGGGCAGAGTGGCTGGAAAGCTGCCCATTGGAAAAGAACCTGGGGGTGCTGTTTCACAGCTGGCTGAACATGAGGCAGAGAGTGCCCAGGTGGCTTGTATCAGAAACAGTGTGGCCAGCAGGGACCAGGGCAGGATTGTCCCCCTGTGCTCAGTACTAGTGAGGCCACACCACAAGTGCTGCACCCAATTCTGGGCCTCTCACTACAAGAAGGTGCTGGAGAGTGTCCAGAAAAAGGCAAGGAAGTTAGTGAAGGGTCTGGAGAACAACTCCTGAGGAGTAGCTGAAGGAACTGGGGTTGTTTAGCCTGGAGAAAAGGAGGCTTGGTGGGACCTTACCATTCTCTACAACTGCCTAAAAGGAGGTTTCAGTAAGGTGAGGGTCAGCCCCTTCTCCCAAGCACCATGTGGCAAGAGGAAATGGCCTCAAGTTGTGCTAGGGAAGGTTTAGATTGGATATTAGAAAAACTTTGTTCACTCAATGAGTTGCAAAGCATTGGAATGGACTGCCCCAGCAAGTGGTGGAGTCACTGTTCTTAGAAGTGTTCAAAAGGTATGTGGATGTGCCACTTGGGGACATGGTTTAGTGGTGAACACAGTGGTACTGGGTTGACAGTTGGACTCATGGTCTTAGAGGTCTTTTCCAACCTGAATTATCCCATGCTTCTGTCAAAGGGTCATCTGCCTAGGGTTTACTGCCATATTTTGCTGAATGACCTCCGTACAGGATCAGGTAAGCATGGAGCAGCTGTCCAGCACAGCAGCCCACCCTGGGACATTCCCAGGACTCACCTAGACCCTGAACAACCAGGGAAGTTGGCCCTTCATGGAGCAGGAGGCTCACTGCACCCCCTCCCCTCGTTCCTTCCAACCCAGCCTGTTCTACTGTTTCCATGGTCCTACACTTGGTTTGGTGGACAGAGCTGATTTGAAACACAGTCTCGTTTGCCTCAAGAACACAGCCCGGAAATTAATCTAGAGAGATGGAAAATGACATCAGTTTTTTGTAGGTGGCTGGCATGCTACAAGGAATATATCAGGGAAATACCCTGTTTCATGATGTTTACCTTTTCAGATTAAATCTGATTTAATGTGCTTTTCTATAAACCTCAGCAAAGAATCAGGATGAGTTCAGCTCTCCCTTCAATGTGGTTCATGGAGGTCAACAGCATCACCCTGTTATCACAGCCCTGTACCAAGGCAGCCTGGAGTACAAAATATTAATGTTATTCCCTCTGTTCAGACTCACCATTTGTATTACATTATCCCTCCTATTTCTTCTCCAAGGAAACAGCACAGTCTCTGTAATAGCATGATCAGAGATTTTGTATTATTTTAACCCTGCAAACCCTTTTGTATGACATCAGTTCTTAACAAAGTGTGTCACTTCCATGACCTCTTGCAATTTGTCACAGGAAGAAAAACATGGAAGAATTGGTTCTTTTTTGAGGCTTTTGAGTGAGGTATTATGTGAGTTTTCTGAACACCAGATGTAAATTCAAATCCTGTTTGGATGTGAAAAGCAGAATGACTGGATTCTCCATAGGAATCAAATAAATCGTTCATCAGTTGTGATGACTGCTTTTGTTATTTGACACACATTTCCTAGGTTTTTCTTTCTGTCCCCTTTTTTTGCCAGCGTTGTTTGAAAAGGCTTTGATTAAAAAAAAAACCCAAACCACCAAACAAGTTTTTATCAGAAAGAAACCCCAGATTTGCTAATATTAGAAGCCATTAATTTAAACACTGAAGTCCCTCCCACCCACAGGGAAGTAAAGCTCAGTTGCCTTAATGTTGTCTCTGACTGTCTGTAAGATGTTTCAGAGCACCAGAAATACCTCCATGGGACTGGCTGACATCCTGTGGGACCTACTGGAGACCATCAGCACATGCATGTATTCCTTCTCTCCACAGAACATTTACTTTTAAGACAGTCAACCCACTTGCCTGCTATCAACCCCTTCCACTGGTATTTCTTCCCCAGAGAAGCACTTCCCAACTTCCTTGGAACATGCTGTAGTCCCACTAGGACAAGTGCCTCACAGCTGTCATTGCTTTTGTATTGTCACTTCCTTTTTGAGGTAATGAAGAAACTGCAGTCTCCTGCACCATCTGATTTCACCACACACCAGCAAGCAGTGTCTTACATCCCTGATGGTCAAAGCTCAGGCCTGGGCTAGCACTTGTTTGGGTGGGTGGCCATCTCTTGACCAAAATTGAAGGGTGCATGGGTTTTCCTGTGCTGTCTAGTACCCAGATAATCATGACCTCATTTAAATTTTTTTTGAGGGAATAAAAATGTTCTAAAACTGCTCAGATCTGCCCTTTCTATCTGAAATTCGCAGTCATTATGTACAACTCATCCTCTGCCTCTAGAGACAATGTAACATTTACATCTGAACGTATGACTTAATGGAAACAGGAACAATTCAGATCTGTAGATGCCTCACATTATTCATGTGCTGCAGCTCTCCTCAGCCAGCAATGCAGCACCTTGGAACACAGGACACAATTTCCCAGCCTTGTACCTCTGCAGTGTTCTTGAAGAAACAGCGGTGGTACAAAATGCCACACTGGAGGCTCATTTCTACCACAGCAATCAAACATTAACAATTTCATCAGCAGTTTCAACTCTTTTATCCTCTGATTTATGATTTAGTTGAAAGAACCATGAAGTTACTCCTGCATTTTGACAGATTCCACTGAATCAGCTTGAATTACAGAAAACAAAGCACTGGCATTACTAATACACTGTACATACTCAGTAGGGCATCCTACAACTGTGTTGTTAGACAATGGCAGGCTGGTTTAACTCCAGTTAGGCATGTCCAGGTGCTTCCCTGATCACTAAATGCAATACTTCCATGTCTGAAGAACCAAAGCGTGGGTGAAGGTGTGGTCAGCAAAAAATATCAGGGGGATGTGGCTGTCTGTACACGGCTGATGTCATTCACTGGGAAGTGATCACAGAATCAGAAAAAGACTGAAGTTTAAATCAGCCCTGGCAGGGAGCTGGTCCAACGCCCTTCTCAAAGCAGAGCTAGCCTTCCAGAGCTGGCTAGGTCAGCTTGCTCAGTGCCTCACTCAGACAAGTTTTGAAGATCTCCAAGGATGGAGAACCATATCTCTCTGGGCCACTTGCCCCAGTGCTCAGCTCCTTTTGTGGGGAATAATTTTTTCCTCATGTCCCACTGAAGCCTCCCTTGCTGCATTTTTGTATGCTTACTATGAGTCACATCACTTTGCCCTGAGAAGTGCCTCTGCAAAATGAGATTCAACTTAGCAACAGAATTTTAGGATAACAAGATACCACTCTCTGCAGTTTGTCCTTACCTTGTTGAATTGACCAAAGAAAACACTGATCAATATATTCAAGAAAAGGGAATCAGCAGATGATTTCAAGCTGAGTTGCCTATTACCTCTTATGAACCCGCATTGTCTATACAGTAATTAATGTATCTAAAATGATAACCTAACCCTTTTAAGAAAATGAGGCTGTTCATGCACACAATGTCAACGAAAGGGTCTTAGGGACCAAAGGAAGAACAGGATAGAGAGTAATGCAATAAGTTACACCAAACTAAATTAGACAACTTCAAGTTAGACAAGCCTGATAAACATCATCAAAGGATACCTAGAGAAGTGGCTTTCACTGACTCAGAAGACTTAGTAGTCATCTGAAAAACTGACTATGGGAGATTAGAATAGAGCAGATGTCTTTAAAAGGCTGAAAGATGCTGGGAAATAATGGAACAATCAGCTTAATTTCAAGGCTGTCAATCTGCCACCTTTCACAAGCTCTACATTATCTTCACCAATAAAAAATATAAACCCAGATAACCTAAGCTGATTTTGCAGCAATGAATTTAAAAGCCACCATAAAATACATTACTAAGGTATAAAAGAAAAATATTTCTAAGGTGAAGACTATTTCAGATCAGCTGAGTGCATTTGTCTCTATATACTCAGATTCAAAGTTAGCAAATTATAAGATAGAGAAAAGGCAAAGTTTTATATGGTGTGAAATGGCTTTAAAAGTCACTTGGGAAAAATGACACAGACATTTTTAGTATTTCAGGCTGTTCCCAACTCCTTCTTCAGTGTCCAAAGTATCAGCTGAAAATATGGACACACAGTTGGACAGTGTACCAGACTAACAGCTGGGCAGGGAGACATCCAGACCTACAAGGGCAAGAAATCCTGGTAACACAATGTACAGGGTATCACCTTGTTGCACAAGTCAGATGGTGAATTTGAAGCCTGAGAAGCCCCAGAAAATAGGAGTTTAGGGGATGGCTCTCAAGATCCTCCTTGGTAGTTGATGAGCCCTGGAAAAGATTCAGGGGAAGCTCTCTGGAGTCCATTTTGTGGGTTCCTAAGGGCACTTTTTCCCCCTCCAATAAGCTGGTATTTTCTAGACAACAGACATTCTACGAGAGTATTTTGTGGACATATGTTTAATTACTTAAACATCAGAAAGAAAATACTATACTCTCTTTGGGCTCGGTCATCCTGTTCATCAGCATTTTGATGCGAAATTCCTGTCAGGTGGCAGAGTCATAATGAAACAACCAGCTTAGGATCCCTTCAGAGCTACTAGGGACCTGCAGACTCCCAGAAAACTATTCTGGGCGGGATACATTTCAGTCAGTAACTACTGGTTTAGGCCCAGCTTCAAAGAATTGCAGAAGGACCTTACAAGACCAAGGCAACTGAGAGGTAAAACAGCAAAGGAATCTCAATGCAGACAAAAGTGATTTATGTGGGGAAAAATAATGCTACCAGCACAAGCAAAAAACACCAGGTTCTCAGTTGTGGCTCAGAACATAATAACGAGGTTGTAACAAGCAATTCCAGTGAAACCTCAGATTGATATTTAGTAGCATTACAAAGCACCAGCCAGAGTCCTGGAGGACAGAACAGTGAGCACATGCTTCCACAAATGCCACATAAACACCATATGCAGTTCTTCCCCCTAGAAAAGGACATAAAAGCTGAGAAAAGTTCAGAAATACCTGATAAAGATGATGAAAGATTTGGAGTAGTCCCCATAGAGGGAACAAACAACTTAGCCAGGACCCTTCAGCTTGGAAAAAAGATGACTGACAAGGGATGTGACAGAAATCAATAAAAACACAAGTGTCCCAAAGTAACTAGTCAGCAATCAGTTGCTTGTTGTCGCTTTCAATGCAAGAAGTAGGGATCATTGAATAAAACTATTAGGTGTTAAAACAATACTTCACACAACAGCAGGTAGGGTTTTGGGGCCCCTTGCTATAGGATGTTATGAGAGCTGTAAGTCCAGATGGTCTCAGGGAGCAAATTTATGGAGGCCAAATACATAAGGGACCATTAAAACCAAAGACATAATTTCTGTCCAAGAAACCCTTGGAGTCTGGAAGAATATTCTGGGCAAGAATCATTGTGTATTTACCCCATTCTTACATAAATTGTAAGAATTGCTTTGGCCACCATTCATATCAGTTTTCCCTTTGAGAACAGACAGAAGTCCATTGTTAATAGACTTGAAAGCATTTGAGCTACACAAAAAATAGAACTACGGAGAAGTCCATAATTTCAAGGGATAACAAATGGAACGAGAGAGGCAGAACATCAGAAATACAAGGAGGTATTCAGGTGAGGCAGGAGTGTACAGGCATGTTCCCAAGTGATGGTTTGATGACAAAGTGACTGGAGTTACCCATCCTGCCAAAGCCACGCATGGATAACTTACTGAAAGAAAAAATCTGGCTACCTGGACAAGCACTTATGTAGCCAACAGCTCGCTTAAATGTTAACTGAATAGAAATACCAAGTGCAGAAGAAACTTAAATTTGTAACACAAGCAGCCACACACTAGGAAGAAAACCAGATTTTAGTCAAAAAACAATGCTTAGGTTTGTCTAAGAAACGCAAAGCAACAAATTAAATGACAATGAAATACAAGCACGTATTTGGTACAAGGGTGAGCCACAGGTGTGGAAAATGCCCCTGGAGGGAAAAAGGTGCAGTCAGGGTACATACCCCGGTGAGTGTTGGACGCTGCAGGGTCTGCAGTCCCGTGCTGGCGTGGGACACGCGTGCCAAGCGACCTTGCCGCGCTCCAGCTGCAAAGCCTGGCGGCAAAGGCATGCGGGCACGCCGGCCAACTTTATTGGGACATTTGTTGGGAATAACAGAACTGCTGTTGTGTCCACGCTGCTTCGCTGGGGTTGTTTACAAGGCTTGTCCTGGGCAGGGGGCAGGGAGAGAGCGTGCCAAGTTCAGCTCCGGCAGCAGTGCAGCATCAGCACGCCACCGATTGTTTTCCAGGGTGGAGTTTTCCAACTGGAAGAAAGAAATGCTCTGATTTTCCTTCGCTGCAGCTTCAAAAAGGGGTTGTTACATGGGGTGAATTGCTCTTTTACTGTTAAATCTAAATCTGAAATTCATGGGTAGGAATTTTTCAAGTGGTCTGTATAGAGACGCCTCATTGACTTTTAACAGGATTTAGACCTTTAAGAAAAAGAATAAATCACCCCAGTACCACTAAGCTTTGGTACATTAATTTTCATGCCAACTGAAGTTCCAAAAGTAACAAATGACTAATATCAGGTAAATGTTGAAGAAAAGCATCCCACGTGGTGTGTTCCCTTTGTTCCCTCCTTAGCTTACTAGGCTTTTCAGTCAACAGATTTTGCTAAGGATCCAGCAGTTATTACTGAGGACTTCCTTGAGTAGCATATTATCAGACTATTCATTTACTTGCATTAATTTTTTTCTGTTTTCCCCTCTATCACACATAAAACCCCCTGCCAACAGTGCAAACATCTACAGTCCTGTGTTTCTAAAAACCAGCAATGCTAACTAGAGAAATCTCACAACATTTAATAGGGACTGCTTACAAGGACAGACTTCGTAATTTGTGTTCAAACTTAACGTTATTGCTTATCACTTTTCTTCTGTCTTCCTTTCAAATTATTTGCAGCAACCACCTGGGCAGAGGTTCAGCCACCTGAACATCAGAGCCACAGCAGCAGAGAGCTCAGGAGAGACAGACAAACAGACTGCACCCATTTCATCAGGCTCCCAGCCTGGGAAACTGGCAGACTGCTTTCAACCACTACCTACAGGATTTTGGGCATCTTCCTTTCTGGATATCAAGGCAAGAGCAACTGGGACAGAGCAATTGGTGTAAGGAAACTTGCAGTATTAAAAAACAAAAACAAAAACAAAACCAATAAATCTGCAATCTCTGGTTTTGCTTGGAAATACAGAGTGAAACTGCTGAACAGCACAAGAAAATTAGACCCCTAGTTTCTTAGTTGAAATCTCCCATTTGCACTTGACAGGAAAAAAAATACACCTACAAAAAGCCAAGAGCAAAGCAAAATTTCATAGATAACACAGGAAAATGGGACTACTGAGAGGGTTTGAATTGATGGGCTCTTATTCTATTACAAGTCTAAGTTATACCCAATTTCAGTCAGTTTATGATCCAAGAACCTACTTTTCTTTAGCTCCCAGATAAAAGCTTCCTACTCTCATTTTGGTCTGCCAGTTGTAAGCTCAGTCAAAAAAAACTAATCAGGACTGTTCATTTTCTATAGTTTGCTTTCTGCTGATTTAATTGTCTGGATTGTCTATATCAGCAAGTATTCTTCTCAGCTTAACTCATCAAACTTGTATCCTTAGCAGAGTCACTGGCTGAAAGGAAGCTGAAGCTGCTGCTCTGGAATATCACTAGATACAGTAACAGCAGGCACAATTAAAAACAAATTTTAGTTTCTTCACATAGGTTTTAACACTTGACCTTTTGATAATTTATGGAGATCATCAGAGCATAAAGATCAGATGAATTCAAATCATCCCCAGGGCTGAGTACTGCAGACTACAATGACAACCTATAAGTGATACTAATCTTTTCCACCCTTCTTCCATTTCAAATGCCCAATATGCCAGAATAAATGCAAAGATATGAAAACCAATGTTAAGTTTCATGCTTGAAGTTTCAAGTTGAAAAATCTCTTTCCTCATATACTTTAAGAACTAAGAATTATACTTTGCATACATCTCCATTCAAAAGAAAATTCTGCTGTGCAGCTCTTCAGCCTAAGGAGCTGCCAAAACAGAACCTGTCCCATCACAGCTCTCGATTCAAAGAACAAACCGAAACCTTAGCAAAACACAAGGGCAAGAACTGATTTTTTATTAACCTATTTTACGGACTCTCAAGAGGAAAATGAATCCTGTCAATGGTTCCTCACTGCATGAGACTAATATCTCATCAGAGGACATGGCATTATTTCACTTTTATGTCTGTCCCTCAAGAATTCTCCCTTTGATGAAGTAGTTCAAGGGCAGACATCAAAAAGTCTGTTGTAGCAAGGCACAGCAAATGGATCCAAGCCATGTAAGAGTTCATCAATAAAAACACAAAATGGTAAAATTCTTCTTGACAAGTGTAACAAATATTTGCATCACTATGGTCCTAGAGGAGGACAATACCTTGTACTGCTGGTCACTTTCCTTTCAGACCAACTTGACAGAAGTACAGGGTATTGCTGAAACTAAGCCACAAAGGTTGGAATTTATAAGTTTCTGAGGTAGCCAACTTTTTTTTTTAAGTCAGATTAAATAAATTACCCTTTTAGACCTAAATAACCTTTTAAACATCTACTCTACAACAACATATATACCACCATGTTTTTTTAACTATTATTTCAGCTATAAACAAGTCATCTTGCAAAAATTAGAGATGACTCCTACTTGAAGAACTTACAGAGCAACAGATGATGACCACAGCAGATTTGAGTGATGGTCACAGATTCTAGATCCCAGGCATATTTCAAGACAGAAGTCTGAGGCACACTCAGCACACTTGAAGATCTAGTTAACAATATTTACTAGCTGGGTCTGTCAAGCAATTAATCACTCTGAAGAAGAACCTCAGACATCAGTCTCTGGTAAAATGAATTCTGCAATTTTTCCAGGATGCTGTACATAGTTGTCTTTTGAATAACCATTAACCAGGTTGTCAGTCAGATATCATGTATGCGCATTTGTATGGATACTCACACTGATACTTGTATCCTTTAAAGAATCTGCAGTTATCAATAGTAATCAGACTGGGTGGTAGGTGGGGTAAACAATCATAGGAGAAAAAATGTTTTTAGAATCTATGTGCTTTGAACAGAACCCCAGGCTTTTCCTCTGAAGGAATTTTTGACCAGATACATGTGCAGTGCATTTGTGCATACCATTGTTCCATTTAAAATATGGGCTTTAGATTTCACTGGTGCCTAGTCTGTTGCCAGCAATAGACACACAAATCACCAATAAAAGGGAGTTAAAAATGGTAAAAAGAAGACACACTTGAAGAGAAATTTCTTTATAGCTTTCATTCAAAATATAAAATAGGTGAAACTTTAAAAGAGGAACATCCCATTCCAACCAAAATTTTAAAATACAGTTTCATGCTAAGAGCAAAAGTCTGGACGCGAAGCTGCCACGCAATACAGAAAGAAACCTAATCTTTCACATTGCTCGCATCCGTCTCTTTGCTTTCCTGGCTTACATGAGTGTTGGCATTTTTACTGGATTGATCTAAATCTTCAATTTTATTTTCTATTTCCATAGCACTGCTTTCCATGGGACTCTGGGAAGATTCTTCACCTATTTTTGCTTCCGTTTTTGGGACTAAATCCTGTTCTTTGTCTTCTACATCCATTCCTTCCTCTGTTTGTGCCAGTCTGTGTTGAACTTCTTCCTCAGTTTTGTTTTCCAATTCCTCCTCTTTCCTCTTTGCTTTAAACACTTCAACTCCCATCATCCTCAGGTAATGAAGTCTCTCATTCTTGGGCACAAAGGCACGGAGTGACGTCTTCCCTTGCCAACCACACAGCACTATTGGACACTGAAGATCATGAGGTTTTCTACCAACAAGCAATTAAGTTGTTAATTATGAGGAAGTTCATTTTCAAAATTTCATTTTATAGTCATACACCAATTCAATTCTAACACTGAATGCATTTTGTAACTATTCACAGATGAAAGCATGTTGTCCTTAACTTCAACATCTAGATACGTACCTGCTTGTCTACAAGCAAGTAAGCCAAAAAACCAAAAACTCAGTATTATTAAATTTCTGCAACAAGTAAAATTATTTTCTAGCTCTGGTTTCAAAACTAATACAAGGAACAGCAAGATGAAAGTTTACATTTAAAAAGTTCTCAAGAGTTTTGTCCACAAAAGTTACTTTGTCCACAAAACAGAACAATAAAAAGTAACTTCTTCCATTCCAAATGCTGGACTTCACAGGGAAACAAACAAATAAATGGACCATATGCAGTCAACTGTGGATCTCTGGCACAACTACCAGCTCTCCTTTATAAAGCTAAATCCTACACTATTTTAAGAATTCACAGACAAGAGAGTTTCCTTCCCTGTCATATTCTCTGTATCCTATCTGGCTTTACTGTTTCCCTCACCGCATATCTATGCCTCTGCTTCTGTTTTTGCTTAGTGAAAATAAATTCTTGTCCAGGTCTTAAAAGTGCATAATGGAAAGTAAACATATCTACTTACTCAGGGTCTGGGTCGTACTTCAGAACGATACTTCCCATCGCTAGACAGAAGGGGGAACAAAAACAAAACAGATGTTTTACTTGGTACAATGATATAATGATTGTAATCTGAAAATGCTCAAGAAAACAAGTTTTTAAACAACCACAGAGCATGACATTGTTAGCAGTTATCTGCATCAGGACACTGAACTATAGACAATACCAGATGTTACTCTCTTTTTTTTCCAACAGAAGTATTTATATAGTTACAGAACCAATTGCCAACGCAGTCTCCTCCCAAATCCCAAACAAACAAATTAAAATACAAAACCCACACAGTGGATTAATTTACTCAGTGAATCTAGCAAGGAACTTCTACTTAATCAAAATAAACTTAAGAGTATGCTAGCCCAAACTTTAGAACATTTTTTTCTTCCGATTTTCTCTCATCAAATGCCTAAGTACAAGGACCAGCAATGAGTTGGAAATAAAACAATAGCAAAAGGCTGAAAACCAATTCTCATTTCTTGAAGCATCCAGTGTAGAGGAAATGAAAGTTTAATGCGAGTAGACATTGCTCCTCATATTTAAGAAAATCAAATCAGAGTAACTATATTTGATACATAAGGTCATGACAAGCAATTGCAGATGACAAACGAACAGTTTCAGCTGGAGCACTAACAGGCAGAAAAATCAAAAGCGTATATAAAATCTTTGTTCATCAGATATTTTAAATGCTGCTTAACAGCACTGCTTTGCAGAAGTCCTAAGTTTGGCAACTCTTCTGCTCTCTAAAGTTCAAAAACCTTAAAAGCTGCAGTCAGAAAGGACTACAATTTCTAGCAGAACACTGTCTTTCAGTAATGCTTACTTACCTAAGAAGTATATTTAAAATAACTTTAGTCAAAATTTTTAGCAAACACAGTTTGTGTTACAGGATTTTTATAGTCTTCTGTGTAATGTATAAAAATAATTTTGTGACAGCAAAATTAGCAGGCTTACCCATGTCTTTGACTTTCTTCTGTGTTTCACTGCTAAATTTACTTAAGAATGGATTTTCCTGGGTTAGCAGAATTTTGACATCTTCTATGCAGACATTTATAATCCTTGCATGAATGAATGGGTACAGAGTATAAATTCCCTGTTTAATAAATAAACACAATTATTTCAAAATTCAACCACTACTTTCTGAAGGAAAAATGTTAAAAACAGTATGCACTTCATCTAATACAGAAAGCAATTTCCATATTTTAATCCATAATTTACTGAAAATGTAAATTATCATTAATCTGACAATGTTGATGCCAGCTGTCCTATAGGCTCTCGAGGAAACCAAAGTATCTCCTTTGAAAACACAATGCTAGGCAATTACCTCTTGTGCTAATCTGAATGCACATCCAAACTGCTCACCATCACTGTTGCGAGACCAGACTTTTATCCCTGTGTTAATAACCTGCAAACAGAAAAGCCAGCAAGTACTCAGTAGGGAGTATAAATTCTGAATCACCACTCTGAACTTGTTTTTTCTCAACTCTTCAACTGAAAGTTCATTTGCACTGGGCACTGAATTAATGGGAAAATTCACCCAATGGAAAAAGGAATTCCCACTGCTGGCTCTCTCTCAACATAAAATGCCTTTTACTCCTTTCCAATTGAAAACTGAACACTGTGAGGAAGTGGCAGTCTTAAAATGAGGGCAACAAACTATTAATATCTAATTTTAATTTTAGTTTGAGTAAGAATTTTCTGTGTGATTCTGGGAAAGCCAATGAAGGACAGGAATCCAAAAATGTACAAATGATTAATATTCAGACACTGTATCTATCCTTTGTGGTGCTCAAAGTCTCACTACCTAATATAATGCACCAATTTATTAAAATTTTGACAATTATGTAGCCACTTCCTGCATGGGGGATAAAGAATAATTATTTATCCATCTTAAAGTTCTGTTGCAAAGATGTACTGAGTATCTTCAAAAATTTTCAAGATTTGACTGGACGAGGCCCCAGAATGTATCTGATCTAGCTTTGAAGTCAGCTCTGTTTGATGTAGGAAGGAAGCTGGACTAGATGACTTCATTCCAACCTAAATTACACAATGACTTTTGAGACAATTCTTTAGCACTTGCAAAGCATTTTCCAAAGGAATCATTAAAAAAAATGCCCTCTAATTCACAAAAAATACTTATTATCTCACTATCATTCACCCTAACAAACAAAAAATGTTTAGTTGCTAAAATTCCTTTGAAACAATGTAACACAGCCAGTAAATAACTCAGCTGAACTTATCTCTTTGGTAGTCTTTCAAAACTTTTAATACTTCTATAATTAAGGGGCTCATAAATACAACAGTGTCAACATAAACTTTTAAAATTACTTGAAGACTACATAAAAATGCTAGCACACACACAGCAGTTAGATATTCCCTCTCTCTACTTTTAAGTTCTCTTTCATCCACCAAAAAGGTACTGATTTTTATCTCAGAGACTGTTATTTACCTCTCAGAGTCAATTTTTCATCTCTAACACAGGAGGGACAGAGAAGAAAACATTAATCCAGACTTTGAAAAAAAAAGCCTCTCAGAGGGCTAATCCTCTATGTAAACAGTACACTTGGCAAGTTCAAGGAGATATCCACTGATGCTTATGAACCATACCTTCATCTTCTCACTATTGTTCAGAAGCACATTCCTTAGCTCCTTAGAAACCATGTACAGCTGCCTCTTTTTTCCTTCTTGAGTTCGAGTCAGTAAATTCATCTTGGGAAATGATGGGTCCAATGCGTAAAACTTCCTGTGGCCATAATACTTGTTTTGATTAACTGAGCAATAAAATCACATACTCAAAATGCATGAGTTAGCCCATTTCCTCCAGCTATCTCTGCAAACACTTAGCACTTTGGCTTCAGAACACAAAGATTAGACTTTCTAAGATGCATGACATCAGAAAGAACAAGCTGTTGCAGACACTGAGACACATTGGAAAATTTCCAGTGGAAACTCTAGTGGCTATTTTCATTTAAGTATGTAGGTGTTGAGGAGAGGGGGCCCTGGCAAAAGTCAGGCAAAAACCTTTATGCAAGACCAACGAGACCCATCTTTTAGAGTGAACTGAACTTGAACTACTAATATCCCTGAACTAATAGGAATCTTACTGCAAAAACAGAAACATTTTTTTTCTTACTGGATAGGAAGGAACAATGGATCATCTTCAGGGAGAAACACAAAAGGGTCTTCTTTAAAACCAAACAATTTCATTTTTTTAGATGGTGGTGGTCTAAAAAGAAAACATTGCACTGTCAATTTCACGAAAAGTATTTGCTTTAAAATCATTATATTCAGTTCTTTCAGTCAACACTTGGCTTATAGTAACAACAGCATGCCAAACAGAATACTGGCATTTTCTTGTGCTTCACTAACACTACACACGATTTAATTTGTTAAAATGAGGAAGTGAAGCAGTGCTTTGACACAGAACTCACAAAAACAAGTAAACAGAGATTTCTGACAGTACAATTGTGAAGACAATACAGATCTTCCAAATATTAACTTCTGAAAAGTTTTTTACTTAACAGAGAAGAAAGTACTAACAGACTTTACAAATGATAATAAGAAAACTGGTTATTTTCCAAACTTGCTGAAAGACAGATAAGACAGAAAACATGGAAATGCAAGACAACTGAATGAATTAATAATTTTTCTTGATCGACTAACTAACGAAAGAACTGCAGAATACTCAGCAATTACAAAGCTGTCACAGGAGAAATACTTAGATGTGGTCCTTACCCGCATACTCCTTCCTTTTTGCTCTGCTCAGTGTCTGAATTCTGTAATTCTTGCATTTTCTTAGAATCTTCATTTTCAGCGAGTGTTGGTTCTTCAATAATACAGTCAGAACCATTACCTGAATTAGCTGCTGTCACTTCAGTATCTCCTGTTCTTTGTGGTAATTTCTGATGAACCTATTTAAAATTACAGTATTTTTAAAAAAGCAGAAGTAGTATCCAACTTGTAACAGAAGGCACCTATGTTCTCTCTTTGTATGTGCTTAATTCTTGTCAATTTGTATGCAAGTGCTTAAACAGATCCATTCAGGGAGTTAATCTGATTACTAGATCAAGACACCACTATAAATTGCATTTACCTCTAGTACTGACCTGGACAGTTTCATACCAACTGTCCAAGAGAGCTGTTTTTGTACCATCTAAAAAATCATGTTCAAGCATTCAGAGAAGACTATTTTAAAACAGGATCTGCTGTTTTCCTCCTCACACTCAAAGTGACACACGCATCCTGCTGCTGCACACCCTCTGTAAGAGTGCTACGATGTTCAACTTAGAACAGCATAAACCATTTGGAGGGTGCTCGCTTCTGAATAAATGCTTCTTCCATACTGCCACGTACATTGTCAGCGGCAGTCAGTTGTTCTAACGAAGCAAATCAAATGAACATTAACACCTAAAAGGGATTCAAACAAGAAGTTTTTCTCACAAACATGACAGTCTAAGAGATCAAATAAATCACATCAACTTAAAATCCTGTTGACAGGATTTCAAAGACAATTGACAACAAATGGATTAAAGTCAGACGGCCGAAGCTGCTGCTCCAAACAGTTTTACATCCATTCCCCGTGCTGCTGATCTGCTAATCTGCTAGTGAATCACTCCTGAGCAACCAGCCACAGAGTAAGATAAACTGAAATCAGAATCAGCTTACAACACAGCAGAAAAAAGCCTTTACCAGGGGGACCACACACAGCTGAAGGAAGTGACAGCTTCAGCTATCCAATATAATCTGCTTCTCTAACTCTTTCAAAGCCTTAATTTTAGGGTCAAGATTTATCTTGTTATCTTACTGTAATTTTAAAATCCCATTTCTTCTTTTTTTTTTTCCTATTTTAAAAGTTGTCATGGTTTTTTTCCAAGTACTTAATGGATTTAGGAATTTATTTTTAATTGACACACTGAACTATAACTGAAGGGCAGATACAGAACAGTTGTAGTATGTTTTCTATTATGTCCAAACTTAAAAAAATATCCTGAAACATTATTAGTAATTACCATTTTAGATAATTTAAAAGAAGTTACCTTAGGCTGACGTTTATTCCATGGCATTGGAGACTTTTTTATTAACACAGCCACAAAGAAACCGCCTGTGTTCTGGTGATGTGGCAATATCCTAAGACTAGACAGAAAAGAAAAAAAAATGTTGCAGCACATTCAGAGCTGCATTTGGACTCTCACAAAATCCTAGAAGGGCCACATTTATATTTACTTTCAGGATAAGGTAAGTATTCCCAGTAGGATTGTGCAGATTTAATTTATCAAACTAGAAACAGGATCTAAAATAGAGCATTCTGGCAAAATTACTTGCATCAACGCAACACGATCATCTCACTGTTCACGTCGGAGCTTTAATGACTCATTTCTAAACAATATTTTTAGAATAGCTATGGAAAGCCTTTCATAGCAAACAAGTCACACTGTTAAAATGTTGAAGTTTTACATACTTTTTCAGTAATTTTGACTGTTTATCTCTTTTGGGTGCAGAGAATTTGACCTTTTCATGTGAGTACTTACTCCTCTTACGCAACTTGCAGTAATTTCTCCTGATTCACTGGAATTTAAATATTGTGCACTGCCATTACATATGAAGCAATGAAAATAAACCTACACACTCCTAACCTGACCTAATTATAATTTGACCACAACCATGTATGTTACATCAAATCCTTTTAAGATCTACTGCAGGAAAATTTACCAGCGTTCTAGATTCATTGCCTTTAATTTCTCTTCATCTTTCGGTGGAAACATAGTAGGACGTATTTGTGTTTGTCTGTTTGAAGGCACATCTTTCCACTCTTCAAACCACTGCCCATCTTTCAGCATCACCTTCAAAGGGGTAAATATAAATACAGTGAAGAATATAGGTTACCATTTTACAAGTTTTATTAAAATACTTGCAAACCAAGGTTCAGATGTCAAAAAAGGGAAGTTATTTTCTGGTATAGAAGGTTAAGTTCTTTAAAGTGTATTGTTTCTTTCTGCATTGTAGGTGTGCACTTAAAAGTAGGAGATTCTTGCCAGCTGCAGCTCTTTGCTCCACTTCATATGCTTCAAAAAGCATGCAAAGTACAGACTGGTGCTGAATCAACTACAAAGATCTCTGGTAACGTGCTAACACATGTGAACCACCAAAATCCAGTGGAAGGACAGTGATGAAATACATAAGATCAGTGAGCCAGCAGATTTAGGATACACTACTCCTTGTTTTTCCATGAGACTGGCTGTGAAACATTCTGCTACAGGCAGCTTCCAAGCAGTACACAAAGAAAAAGAGCTACTGCAGTCTAGTAAAGATCAGACCTGAGGAATCCAAATTTCACTACAAAAGAAATATGCAAGAGTGCAACACAACAGCTTGGTAGGCAGGAAGCTGCATGACACAGGCATATACAGGTTACTGACAGAGATGCTTTCATGGAGAGTTGCTGAAGAATCATACCCCCGTGAATTTCCTGGAGTCTGTACCTTTGTTCAGAACTCAGAACAGATCTATAGATCCACTCTAAGACACTGTGTAGACATAACATCACCTCAGGCTGGCTAAGGGTCAAAGCTTTTGATAGACTCTTAAGATACAAGCAGAAGGTTAGGGCCACAACTCTTATAGGAAGGAATTCTGAATGCTCTTCAAGAAAGGACACCAAAGTGAAAAAATAAGCAGGGAAAATTTGACTGCAGAGCTCTAGATGCCTGGTTTTGGACTGGATGCTAAAGCTGTAAGAAAGGCACCAACTGGGGATACGCAGGGCAACTGCATAAAATTCATGACTGAAATGAAGGCCCATTTTCGTTGTTAAGGCAACAAAATGAAGTTGCAGCGATGGTGACTTCAGGACTGGCAAGTATGATGAAGTAGTTTCACACATCTCACTGTGATTGTCTTGAAAGTTTAATTAAGTGTTCTACCAGAAACTGAAATGTAACATTTATGTAGATTACAGTTTCACTACCAACTTTGGAACACAGATTTCAGTATCATGAAGTCTGGCACTTCTCAGACACTGATCAGATCACACCTTGTGCCTTTCCACATCTCCTGAAATAGAAATTACTGTACTTACAGAATTAGTATTTCAAGTCAAAATATGTTCCATTTCATAGTGCTAGATGGAGTACAGACTGTATTTCTGAACTGCTCTCCTTTGGAAGTCACGACTCAAGCTTGAGAAAAACCAACAACAGGAGTGATAAATAACCAAAGTCTAAACAAATCTATAACTATTTTGGATTTACCAGAACAACTGCCTAACAGCCCTGAGATGTTCAGTTTTGGTTTAGCAGCCTAACTGGTAGGCTGATGTGACTGGTAGAATGACAAAGCACCAAAGAACATGCTGAACTCTTCTCTATTGCACATTTTACTGATCACCTGTTAGGGCAGAATGAAGAGTAAAAGTGTTGCAGAAGCATATGACCAATCTAGACTTTAAAAGGTGTCTTCCTTCAAGATCAAAATAATTAATGGGTGTTCACTCATCTGGCTAAAGGAGGGAGTACTGAATGCCATTTCCAAGCACCAAGTATCCCTTGAACAAAACCTTACTTCTGTTTTTGCTGTTTCCAGGGATTTACAGTCAACTGATGCTCAGGAATATTCAATGTAATCAGTCACAGAGCTCCCAGAAAACAAATGTTGCACCAGGGAACCAAACACTACACCAAGTGAAAACAGCACCAAAGCAAGCAAATACATCCACAATGACATTCTAGTCAGTGAGGCCTGAAAAAACCCCAGCAGCAGCAAGTAAGGGCGGAAGAAAGTCTCAGACTAGTTTTTAAAAGACCTGTTAGGGAGATTTATATTTCAGCTGCAAACAGAGAAATAGATGCTACAGGGAATATAATATACCCTTGGTGATCTTATATAAATATATATAGAGCAGCTTTATAGAGTACCAAAAAAAGGTAAAATTAAAATCACGAAGCCACAATTACCCATTTTACATTTATTCTTCAGGTACAAGCATTCAGTGTAAACTTTTGGAACTGTAAGAAGAAACAAACTAGCAAGTTTCTAAGCCCCATTTCCAGTAGCAGAACATAAACAAATCTTTATCCTGTGCATCTTGTTCATTAGCCTGCACAGGCATAAATCTGCCTGACATTGCAAGAGACTAGTAAGATGGTAAGACAGAACCACCAATGGCATTGAAAAGGCACACACTCTTAACTAAAATTTAATCAGAATTTATTTCCCTACTACCAGGATGGCCTTCTACTCTTCTTGACTTTACTCTTAACAAGAAGTTGAAGCAGCTTTGAGTTTTTAATAGGCCCTTTCCTATTAGTTTGTTTCCAGAACTGAAATAATTTAAGGCCTGGAACAAAATACAGGATTCTACTAATACTCTAGGATTAGTCACATCACTGCAGGTTTTATAGTTTATTTGCAGAAACAGTTTCACAGCTTTTACTTCCAAATTATTCAAATGGACCAGCTGAAGAACTGCAGAATCTAACATTCACAGACTCTGAAGACAGAGATGGAAGGGTAACATTAAAAGTGGCTGAAATTATGTTGCCATCTAGAGGCCAAATACACACAACAGAAAAGGGAATTATACCAACGAAGTATAGGACACAGAAGAAACCTAGAGGTACAGGAGAGCAGATGAGGAGACAAGAACTTACTGTCACAAAAACTTTCAGCTTAGCTCTCTCCCCTAAACATCAAATCACTGCCATTAATCCAGCTCAACCTCATGTTGCGGAATATCACACTTCAGAATTTCCCTGATTTAACACTCTACCACAGACCAAGAACTTCACAAAAATATCAGTTAAATACCTTCCATTTTGTAATTCCTGCCATCCTCTTCAAACCTGGTAACTCGGAAGAGACATCAGCGAGTTCTAAGGCACCTGAAATCCCAAGAATATAAATTTTTTTGAACACAGAATTTAAGAGTTGTGTTGCTAATTAACTTCTATAAAAACAGCATTCCTTCAAGTTTTAAGACCATTTAAAGAATATTACTTTTTAAAATTTTTGAGAAATAAAATGCTATACAACTACTACCATGTAAATGCACAAAGAAGGTAACAAGAACTGTTAATAATAACTAAATAAACTGCAACCTACGAATTAACCAAAATATAACAGTTAGATATTTTTTGTAGCAATTGCAGAGTAACACTCTACAACCTGTATCATCAAACATCAGTGTTCTAAGCAATGCAATCACTGAAGTTTTTATTCTTATTTACTTAGTATTTGCATTTACTACATGGATTAAATATTTTTCAGGGAATAACTTCTGGTATAACTAAGCCTTCTGGAATGCCTACTTTATTCTAATCTTAAGGACTCAGTGTATTCCAGTGAGAAAGAAAAGAGAAGTTGATACTGTTTAAAATGGAAAGGAAAATTTCAAAGTGTTTAACAAAAAGCTAAGTACTACCAAACTAACAGGACAAAAGACTATCTGCCTAAAATATGTCAAATTACTACAAGAAATATTAACAGAGTATAGCTTCATCTACTAAATAAAAGTTTCAAGTTGTCTGAAGGCGAGAAAGAATGATATAAAAATTTAGTTTAAATAGGTGATCTCCCTAGAGAAGAAAAACTTTTAGCATTGCTTTTCTATGATTCTGAATACTTAAGTTATTTACACAATCAGGCAGGCTTTTCCTCATGTTGTACACAATTTATCAACCTGTTCTACATAATCATTTACTCTTAGACTGACTGCTTAAACAAGACTTTTAAAAAAATGAAAAAGAGATACATGAATTCATACACAAATTCAAAAATGACATCTCAAATGTGATTACACTTGATGTTTTGCATCCATCCTTTGAATACTCTTACCTCCCTACAGCATGACTTCAGCTGATGTCTCAAGACTACATCAGACCAATCAGGCAGTATTTCCAACAGTTTCTACATGGTACAAAAAGTTCTCCCTACTCCTTCAGCCCTAAGGGGAAAGGAATCTCTCATGTGCTCCACAAGCAGCAACCTAACACTGTGCTAGAAACAAATCTTCTGGACAGACCTGAACTAATTCTTGAGGGACAATGCCCCTTGCAGACCACTGTACTATCTCTTTACTACTACCTTCTTTAGCTACGCCTGCATTCCAGTTCCAAGGATAACATTCACTTGCTGATACACATCATAGCCTCCAAGTACGGCTCAAAATACCTCCACTGGACAGAGAGCAGATATGAATGTCACAGGAAATCAAGATCCTTCCTTCAAAGTACTGAATTTGTCCCAGCTGGTGCAACTGCTGGCCTCCACATCCTACCGCTTTTGTGCTCCTATCCAAGTTAGTTCTTAACGCTTTCTAGTCTTTTCATAGTTAAAATTAATGCTGGCTTACTGTGGCCTTCAATAAGCCAAGCATACTGTAATTTACTGGAAACATGTCTATGCCTAAGAAAGAAGCCACCTTTAAATAAAAATGTCCTTTCACAGAATCAGAGTAAGCTGAGTTGGAAGGGACCCACCAAGATCATTGGGTCCAACTCTAGCCCTGTGCAGGACACCCGAAGAGTCACACTATGCATCGTCTGAGTGCATTGTCCAAACACTTCTTGAACTCTGTCAGGCTGGTGCTGTGACCACTTCTCCGGGGCCTGTTCCAGTGCTCCACCACCCTCAGGGTGAAGAACCTTTTTCTAATATCCAACCTAACCCTCCCCTGACACAACTTCAGGCCATTCGCTCTGGTTCTGTCACTGCCCATCACAGAGAAGAGATCAGTGTCTGCCTTTCCTCTTCCTCTCACAATGAAGTTATAACTGCAATGAGGTTTCCCCTCAGTCTCCTCTTCTCCAGGCTGAACAGACCAAGTGACCTCAGCCACTCCTCATCAGGGTTTTCCTGCAGTCCCTTTATTATCTTTGCCCTCCTTTGGATGCTCTCCAATAGTTTAATGTCTTTCTTATATTGCAGTGACCAAAACTGCAGACAGCACTTAAGGTGAGGCTACCCCAGTGCAGAGCAGAGCTAGAAAATGAATAGTCAGTTCCTAATTAACCTGTAAGCACTTTAGCTAAAGTCCTTTCTCTGAGACAGTGAAATTTCATGCATAATTTGGGGCCAGAACAGTTACTGGCAGAAAGTAAACATTACACAAAACATCTACCAACTTCCAGAAAAAAGTGCAGCTCCAAGAGCAATACAGCTGCTTCTGCTCTGTAGAAGGCTCAACTTAAAAAGTCTGAGTAACTTTTCATGCCAAATCCAATTAGATGTTTTCAAATATCAGGTTATTGATTCAGAAAAAAACAATATACACCAGCTACTAAATGGGCTACTAATCCCTACTATCACAAAGTGATGCAGTGCAGCTTCCCAGCTCATCTCCATTTTTCCACCTCTGGTTACCTCAGCCTTCATATGCAAGTCAAAAATGCAAAAAAACCCCTGAGTTTAAACACATTAAAATTCCAAGCACGTCAAAATGTGGCCCAAAGGATACTAAAGGTATCAGTGACTCCCACCTACAGGTGTACAATAACCTTGCTCTAACTGCTTAACTACACTCCAGGCTTTTTACTCTTATAGTGCACAGCAGCAATGTTCCACACTGAGTTTTCCAAAGGAATTATGAATGTCAGACATGGACTCCAACCACTGAAAGCAGTTAGCAGGAGTCAGATAACACAGATTGTGCCGCTGGTCTGTAAAATTGTATTATTAACACAACTCTTCACGTTTTATATTCACAGCTGATTCACGCCCATTTAAGAAGAATGCTCATAGCAACCTGCCCCATCAAGTTTATTAATGAAATTCTACTGGTACCAGAACATTTCCGCAGTTTTGCAAACCAGGAGCGTATTACCCACACTAAGCTTATCACTAGTACAACCATACACATACCCCATACCCTTTTTTGGGCTGAGGGCAAAAATAAAAAGGAGAGAAAAAAAAAAAATCCCCCACTCTATTCAAGTTCGCATTCTCACCTTGACTCTTTTCCAACAGAGATGCAATCACAGCTTCATTTTCAATGGGATTCAAGGAACATGTGGAATACACCATTCTCCCGCCTTCTGCCAGCTGCTCAACACCACGGGTTGCAATCCTCAACTGCAATCTAACAGAACACTCTTGGTCTAGCCAGCTATCATTCAGGAACCCAACAGAACCTTTACTGCAGACACAAAACTGTCCACGGACTAAGCCAGCACTTGGGGAGTTCTACAGCTGCCAGCAGTACACAAATTATAGTCAGTGTTAAACTAAGTCAGCTTGGTGCAGTCTGTAGTGCTGACACACGGTGACACCTATTACATTAAAACAGCAATTAGGTCAAACATTAACACTAATGCAGGATAACTTTTAACATAACATTCTCTATTTTGTTCTTTCTAATGCCCCATAAATTTTATTAAAAAATACTCAACACTAGAAAAGTAACACCCCAAAACATGACTGTTCTCAGAAATCCAGAGTTAAAATGAGGAGTAATCTGATTATTGCAAATATTATGGACAACGTATCTTAGCTAGCAGTGGCCTTCTGAGAAAGGCATCACTGAGCTGGACCATGAGCTTAGACCCTACCTGTGTACTTACAACTAAAATGAAACCTGCAATAATGAATGGGTTTCCAAGAAGTCATAGGTCAGCTGAGTCACAGTAATCAATGGCATCCCCAGCTTTTTAATAATACACAGTAAAATGTTCTAAGTTTTTTCATCTCATTTCACCATGTGCCTGCACTAGGCTAAGTACTCATTCACCACCAGTTTACATAAATCCATCTCAGGTAAATGAAACCATTTATGTATGATCTCTAGTATCCTAAAGACTTTAAAATATCACTATTAAATTTTACAACTTGCTGTATTTTAAAACAGTATTTTATGTGTCTAAATGCTATGAGTCCCAACCAAGTGATTTGTTCTGTTTTATTAGCTACCCTGTCTAAATCAATTCAATGAACATTAAAATGTCAGATATTCGTACGAATTCAAGCAATTTAGATTCACATGCTCCACTTCTCACATCTGAAACCCTACACTTCCTCTGAATAGCAAATAAGCTCTTGGTTTGAGAGAAAAGTGACTCTTCTTAGTCTCTGCTTTGTCATATATTAACATGTGAATGCATGCAGATGTTGAAGATATAGAAAAGGGAGAGAAAAATTTATGAAGTGCAGATGTGTGTAATAAGCATTGTTACCCATGAAGCTGCAAACTGTTTTGTGTTGTCCACTTCTTCCACACATCAATGTTTTTTCTCATGGTTCCATCTCCGCTGCAACAAAAGTTGAACAGATTTGTATTGTGTGTGAAACTCATTCCATATCCAAGTCATTTACAGCAGCACAAAAAAACCAGTCTCTCTCCCTTATAACTAGTTCTCCTACACTGTTCTGTATTGTTTCCTCACTGTATTTCAGTATCCTGAATATAAGGTAAAAATTTAAAGCCCTTCAACCAATCAAATTTAAGGACCACTTGGAATGAAAAAATTCACCTTGATCCTGTATCCCCACATTTAAGACAGCTAAAGGCATTCAGAAGTTAGCATAAATCCTAACTCACTAAGCTACTCAAAAGGCATGATTCATTAACAAAAAATTTAGCATTGCACTTAAAGCAGTAAAATCCATGTATTCAAGTTTACATGCAAAGTACCTGCAAGGGACGTCACATAAAATCCTGTCATAGAGGAGGATCTCTTTTCTTCCATCAACATCTATTTGTAGGTTAGGAATGCTGGAGGCATCATGATTCACCACCATGATGCAGGGACTGTTTAATCTCTTAGCCTGATGAACCAGCAAATAGCAGCGCTTGTTGTCGACATCATTGGCAATTACAAAACCCTCTGGGAACATAAAATAGTGGGAAAATGCTTTACTATTCAACAGCTAAATAATTTTACATCGTTTATTACCTGATCTTCAAAGTTGTGTAAATCTTTCACTAGAGATTTTTACTTAAAAGACTACTTATGAATAGAGGAGCCCTTACTGAGCATAAAGTAACTTAAAGTATGTTGAAGGTTAGCTCATGTGTCATAGTCTCAAGAGTTTTAGCTGCCATCCAGTGGCAGTAAGACACAGCCAAGGGCCCTTCAACTTTCCAGAGTACAGACACATGAAACAAAAAAAAAAACCCCACTGTCACCAAAGACAATCTCTACATCAGCAAATTTTCAGTAGAATGCAGAAAGGATCCACACTCTCTACAACTTTACAGTTTCAATGGGCAGTATTTTCTGTGAGCATCTCACCAAAAATAAAGATTCTGAAGCTTACAAAACCAATAAATATCACAACTGCTTTAAGTCTAAAGCAGCTTAATCCAGTGTTTGCAGGATACCATGAAACCACAGAGGCTCATGGACCATCATCAACTAAGTAAACCTGATTTATACACATAAGCTCTAATCACGTTCACTGTAGTCCGAACTGTAAAGATACATATAACTCATCTCTCTTTTTCAAGCAAAAAAAGTGAACCCTGTGAAGTTTCAAATCAAAGGTGGGGTATCTTTCATCTCATAACAACCACTTTTGGAATTAAATATCTGGTTAAATGCAGCCACTCACCTGTGACATCAAAAATAACCTACTACAAGAAAAAGTAGAAATTTCAAATCACAAAAGTTTTTAGAATTTTCCAGACTTACTGGGAAAAGGAACATTCATGTCTGCATGCAACATTTCAATAAGCTGTGCAGTCTTAGATCCAGGTGCAGCACACATATCTAGAATCTACAAATGTAAGAAAGTTAAAAAGTCCTGCCTTGTACTTTTTAAGTACTTCATAAATTTACTGTGTTCTTGTTTAAATTAAGTAATTTTGAACATGCAGGACTATGACTGTTCCGAACACCAAAAAAACAAAGTACAATCCTGTTCTTTGTATGCTTTACTTTTGAGAGTTGAAAATATAAAAAGGACTTTAGTTTGCAGAGAACAAAAACATCAGCTGAAATAAAATTTGAAAGAGGAACCTCAATACAGATATGGAGATATGATCCTTTTATCAGTTCACAAGCAATTCCAGCTGAAGTTAACTGGAACTTTACATATACACACACACACACACATTAAAGTTACATTCAAGAGCTAGTAGTACTTTTCTTTAAACTATCAGTAAATTAATCAAAGACAGTTGTGTATATAGATTTTATAAGAACTAATTGCTCTCCCTCCCCACACATTTACATTTCAATGCAAAAATCAGGACAGTACACATCTCCTGTTTCTTTATCTTGGAAGAAGCATTTGGGAAGTGTTTGAACTGCCCTGAGGCAGCTGAACAGAAGAACAGAGACACCAACACCTAAACTCTACTGTATTTCTCCCTCCTGATTCATCACCAGCTTGGCTTGTGAGTCATTGGTAAAGTCACTTTCACAGCAAACCAACTGACATCTCACACTGTTCTCTTATGCAAGGAAGCTCAGAGACTTTCCTCTTGTCTAGCTACAGATTTTCAGAAACATATGTCTATCACCTGGACCTTTGGCTCCAGTAAAAATCTGAAATCGTGCAACAGCAAGAAGGATGGGAATGATCTGCTCAGATCCCCATGCAAGCCTCTGGCAGGAACAAGACTAAACCAGAAGACACCCGCTGGAGAAACACAGAGAGCTCCAGAGAGCATGTGCTGTCATGCAGCAGTGTTAACATATCATGAAACACACTCTGCAAGACAGTATCAGACCTGTTTAAAGTAAGAAGCTGTGGTGCTACTGGTTTCGACTTTGGCAGATAAAGCAAAAGATAATGAAGAATATACAAGGCTAAACATGCTCCATAACTGTCTGGAAAACTGATGGTGAGGGAAAACTAAATTGTGAAAAATAGATTAAAAACGAACATAGCTACAGTGAGATTTGACAATCATTAATTTGATCCTTGTGGAAGACAGAATCAGCATGTTAGATGTGACATGCAGAACATACTGGGTAAGCATGAAAAGTAACCTGCAATTCTGGTCCTAACAAGCAGCTCATATGCTAAGGCACTAAGGACCATAAAGGTACTAAATGATGAGTCATGTCATCATTACATCATTAAACATTTACTGTTTTGGCACAAGAGAGATGAAGAACCTGTTCTTAGTCTGATTTATGAACAAATTTATGAAAACTTACATGCATTTCTGGAAAATGCTGAAATACCCAAATGAAACATTCAATGTAAAACCTGAAGACTGCTAATTTAGCATACACAATGTAAGGTATGAGCAAAAATATTCCCACAGTTTGAGTTTTACATTAAGGGAAAATGTGTTCACCACCTGTTCAATTCCAGACAAAAATCAATATACACCTGTGACACATCAGGACTGAGTCTTCCAATTTACTATTCACTTAAAAGAGATGAGAAGACCTTGCCTCACATAAAGCAGCCATAGCTGTCATACACCGGGTTGGGGTGAAAGTAGCAGAAAAAAAGGCGAAAACTTATGTAATCTAAGTAGCATTAATGTAAAAACAAGGATGTACAAACTAGTCTTTAAAACATCTGTCAGAAGTTTGACAAACATTGTATTTTAAGATACAGCATGAAAATTTAAGAAAGAAATACAATGTAGCTGCTTGAGATTGCAAGGCAACTAGCTCAATAATTTAACAGACTGAGAGTAAGGCTACCTGACAGATTTGGTCTGCAAAAAGCACAGAGTATGAAAACATTACAAAAGTCAGAAGAGAAAGATTGCTACCAGATATCCTCATTCCTATTACATGCCATAAGAAAATATCATGAGCATTCCTTACATACTCCAGTTAAAGTTAGCATCCCATAGTGTTCAGCCACCACCAGCATGTTTCAGCTCACCCAAAATATTTTGTCTAACACATTTATAGAGTAGAAGTTTTCAGCTTCTTCAAAAAGCATAGAGGAGTGAAATCTACCTGGTAGAGAATATTATCACTTGCATCTTGAAAATTCTCTCTGTTCACAGTGTGATAGAGAGAGGAAGTTAAAAACAGTCATCTTACTTTTAAAAGCAGGTTGAAACAAGAATACGTAACTCAGATGCAGCTAAACATATTTACACTTTGAAAATAGGACTATGCAACTACTTAAAACCTATGTGTTTTTTGCAGGGTATTACATACAGCTGAAAAAGCACATGTTCCCTCTGATAATGTGTTTGTGATCTGAACATCAGCTGAGTGCTGCTGCTGATGTGCAGAAAGCATAAAACACAACGGCACAAAACAGAATTGTGTATCAAACTCAATACTGCTGTTGTGATTTGCAGTTTAATTGAGCTAATCTCAGGGAAAAAACTTCAATACACATTATATTCTAGACTTACCTTATGATGAGGACTAACATCAAGTAGCAGAGGTGGGATCATACTAACAGCCTCCTGACGACTGATATTTCCCTTGAAAGGAAAAAAAGAGATTAAATTTCTTTTTCATGCATCAAAGAATACATTTCTTTTGCAATAAAACTTTTATATCACTATGTAGTAAAATAACTAGTGCATGCAGAAATGCACTACTACAAATTTAGGATTACATTTTGTTAGAATTTAACAAAAAAAAAAAATCACAGTATTTCAGTATTTCACCCAACTGTAATTTCTAATACTTGCATATTTACACCAATTGTATTAATTCTGTAGTTTCTGCTCAAAAGATACGAGAAATGGCTCTAATCAAGTAACAAATATCTGTCATTTAAGTCCTGACATACACATGCATGTGCTTTTTTATCAGATTTCAACAGCTGGTTTCTAACAGCAACTGATCATTTTACAGGGTCTCATTTTAGCATCCCCAAACAATAAAAAAAAATGCAATTAGTTTAGGAAAAATATTTGTGACTGCAGTCGTGCCAGCATCATGGGATGCATTGCTGTCAACTGCAACACAAAATCCAGATTCTTTTGAGCTGCTCAACTTCTGAGAAAAAAGGTACAGTCTGCATCTTTCATGATGTATTTCAACAAAGCATTGCTCAGAATATAAAAAAAAAAAAAATCAAGATCTATCCAAAACTTACACATTCTGTCTCGCTAACCAGAAACTGATGAAACTTCTCCAGTAGCGGGGACTTGCGTAAGATTTTTCTACTCAAGTTGGTGTGCCAGGCTAACTCTTCAGGATACCTGGGGGAAAAGAAACAGCAAAAGGGCAGAGGCAGAAGAAAGAGACGAGTGACCCAGGCTGGATGCTGGGAACATGCAGTATGCTTTATCTCGCTTCCAGATCACTCACCAGCTCAGCGACTGCGGCATCTCGACTTTCTGGCCATCCACCTCCAGGTCCTGCAGCTCTCGGAAGTACTTTTCCTTCAGGCAGTGAAGGATCTCTTTGGCGTGGCTGCGTGCGAGAGACACCCGGAGGAACACCGGATGGAGAATCACAGAATCACAGGATGGTTTGGGCTGGCAGGGGCCTCACAGACGGTGCAGTTCCACTGCCGTGCCGCGGGCGGACACCTCCCCCCGTGCGGAGCGCGGCCCGCGGGATCCCGGCCCGTACCTGCGGTAGCCGGTGATGCGCAGCGTGGCGGGCAGCGGCTCCCGCAGCGCCGCCATGAACGCGTCCCACTCGCCGGCGGGCACGATGCCCAGCTCCCGGTAGTACCGCTCGAACAGCTCGTTCTCCTTCACGATCTCGGGGTAGCCGCCAGCCCAGCCCTGAAGAAAAGCACCGCCGCCGTCAGCCCGGCGGCCCCGGCGCTCCCCGCCCCGCTGCCCCTCACCCGGCCCGGCTCTCACCGCCTGGTCTCCGTCACCGCCGCCCCGCTCCTGCCGCTGCTGCTGCTGCTGCCGCCGGCGGTCCCGCGCCCTGCGGCCCATGGCAGCCAGGCGGCGGCCGAGCCGCGCCACCAGCCCCGCCGTGGGGAAGGGCGGCCGCTCCCGCTTCGCCTCCGCTCCCGCTCCTGCTCCTGCTCCCGACCGGCCGCAGGCACCGCGCGGCTGCCGCGTGCTCCGGGCGCGCACGCGCGATCCCGCCCTCTCCCGGCGCTCCTTCCCGGCGGAACTTCCCGAGCGCCCGGCGCGGCCCGGCCGGCGCCGCCCCTCCCACAACGGGCGGGCGGGGGCGGGGCGGCGCCGGCCACACCCCCGGCGGCTGCTGCCGCTGCCGGATGAATCGAGGCGGCGGAGCGCGATGGGGCTCGTCCGCGATGGTGGTGTGTGCGCCTTGCTGCGCCGGGTTGAGGGCCCCGAGGAGCGGCGGCTGCTGGAGCTCTTCTCCTACGGGATGATTGCGCTGGGCGCCGGCTCCGCGCTGCTGCTCCGCTTCATCCCCATGCCCTACGGCCGGTACTCCTCGCGGCGCTTCGGCTGGCTGCTGCCCGCCCGCGCCGCCTGGGTGCTGCAGGAGCTGCCCTCCCTCCTCGTCCCGCTCGGACTCGCCGCCTGCGGCGGGGCTGTCGCGGCCGCCCGGCCCAACCGCGTCCTGCTGGGCTGCTTCGTCCTGCACTACGCGCACAGGTGCGGGGTCGGGCGGGCGGCGCTGCCCGCGGGCACCGGCGGGGCTGGGCGGCTGGCGGGGGCTCTCTGCGATGCTGGGGGCAGGAGAAGGGCTCAGTCGTCATAGAGACGCCTGACTGCTGCTTCCCGGCCGAAGGGGTTGAAGTTCTCCTGTTAATTAGCGTTTTTTACTTACTATAATAGTCACTGACGTCTCTGCTGCTTCCCTACTCTGAGATACTCTGTATTGTTGCGGTAGCTGGGTAAATGAGCGATGAGGTGCTGACTGCCTTGTGTGTGCTTTGCTGTGCGCTGCGATGCTCCGGCGTGGAAACGGAGCGCTTGGCGCTGCCGCTCCATCCCAGCGCCGCTCCATCCCTGTGCCGCTGCTGTGCCTCCTGGTGACTCCTGCTTCAGCGGTGGATTGACCAGGCTGTCTTAAGGGCATAGTGTTCCGACAAGGAAAATTCAGCACCGTGTACTGATAAAATCTTGATATAGCTATTTTCCAATTCTGTTATTCATCGTAGTCTTTCAAAATAGTGTTCATTGCAGCAGTTGAACTGGATGAGACTTGCGTGTTTCATCCAGCTCAGGATATTCAGTGATTCATTAAAATATTGGCAAAGCTGATGCTGGGTGTCCTGTGTTGCCAGGTAGTCAACAGTATTCAGGCATTTTGTAAATGTACTTGGAGAAGGCAGCTTAGTTGGAACCCAGGTGCAATCTTGCTGTTCAAGTTATGGACAGTAGCTACTGGCCATACTCCACAAGTCATTTTGCCACCATACTAAGACAGGAGCGATAGATTTGTCAGGTTCATTTTAAACCACTTGTGTGGCTGATATGTTGTTATTTTTTGATGCTTATTGGGAAAAGCTCTTGCTTTTGACCAAGTGAATTCCAGAGTCTCATGCTGGGGAGGTATATGACATGTGACTGACTTGGTGGCTGCCTCTGAAAATCCAGAACTGTGTCTTTGCTCCACCTTTTCCTGTTCTTAAGCGTAAAGGTATTAGCTTTGACATGGGATCTTAACTCATCCTTGCTGTCTGGGAATAGCTAGGAGTGCGAGGCAATGGTTTGTACAGAAAGCTGAGCTATGCTGCAGTTTGCTTTTTTCCAGTTGCTTGCTGCTGCTGCCAAATTGATGAACTCTTCTGTAGGTGAATGTAGACTGGAAGAGACCTCTTGCCTAGTTCTGCTCATTGTAGCATAGTGTGCTTTAAATAATCCTATTAATGAATTTGTTACTCTTTCTTGAAAGCTGTTACGGTTGTGATTTTTTTGGAAAGGTTATTTTGAAGCAGTAGTCCTTGGGTAGATGGAAAGCACATGAAGAATGCTTAGGCTTCAGTGATCCTGACTCTGTATCATTATAGATTATAATTAAATCAAGGGCTATTGGGAGTTGGCCAGTTCCACAAGAAAGAGCAAAAGAATATTCACCTGCTCTTCTTGTTTGGATCTAGTTTGTTTACTTGCATAATCCCCCAGGAAAAGCAATCAAGATGCCTTTCCCAAATGGGATGGCAATTGTGGGTTTGGCACTTCTTTAGCAGGTGTCATAGAGTAGACCAAAATTGCTGGTGAAGCAATTATTGTTTTGACTTACAGGGTAGGGAGGAAACTGAGCTCAGGTTAATTTCGAGGGGATTGACTTTCTCACTGGAAGTACTGGTGGATTGGGTGGAGGGATCCTGAGATCTGGCTTGTTTCAGAAAACTTGATGATATAACTGAGGATTTAGAAACAAGGAGGACAAAAATGGGCTGTGCTTAATATCAGTTCCTTTACTCTTCTCACCAAAGTAGTTGCTCTGGGTCAAATGTTCAAAATTTCCATCATATGGAGAGAGGACTGATCTTCTAATTCTAATTAGGCAACAAAATGAATGTTTTAGGTGTTACAGCAAGTGCAACTATCCTTTCAAACAGGCACCAAGGACTGGTGCTGAGAATTTGAAAAGTAGGGTAGTGTGGACAGTGTTTGGACTTCAAAACTGTCCTTTTTTTGTGGTTAATACAATAAACTTTCTTTTCTTTGTTTGCTATAGGGCACTCATATTTCCTCTTCTTATCCGTCAAGGAAAACCAACACCGTTTTTCACTTTTGTGTTAGCGCTTCTGTTCTGTCTTTTCAATGGATACTTGCAGGGCCGAAGCTTAACCAACTATGCAACTTACCCTCCAGGCTGGTTGGCAGACTCACGCTTCATTATAGGTGAGTTAAATCATGTTATGAGAACATCAGGTATAATTTTCCTCTGTCTTCATAGCTCTTAATTTTTTATTGTGATTTTATAGTATCTTCAATGCCATTTTATAATTCTTCTAATAATTTTCTTACTGGTGTTGCTGGAGGCCTTTACTTTAGAGTATGAACTGACACTTCTCTCTGCAATGTCAGTGCTAGATGAGCTGACTGTCACCTTTACTCTTTAACCTGCAAGTAAGTAGGGGTCATGGAGTTTTTTTAATATAGGAACTTGAAGCCCTACTTGAAACCAGGAGCATGCAAGTTTAGAACAAGGAAGGTAGATTTTCTGTGTAACATGTAGATTAAACTAAAGTAAACAAATTCATGGAGTGAAAAATCTAGCAAGGGTAGCTGCTGACTACTGACATGCCACGGCACATGGCACAAGTCCTTGGTGTCAGGACATTTACACGTGATACACACAGGCACCAAGACCTCCGCCCTTGTAATAGCGATGGGATTTGTCAAATGCCAAAACTGGCCCCACGAGAAAGGGGTGGAGGAGTTGATCATTCACTCCCAATTGGGAAGTGGGGTTACGTTTGTACTTGAAGCCATTGATCTGATTAAAAGTCTAAGATATTTAGTGACAAAGTACTCTCTTTACCCTATTTTTTTGTTTCCTAGGCATCTACTTTTGCTTACTGTCAAAATGATAATATAATTTTCTAATGAAATCTTTACAGAAAGATCATTTTCATCTGAAGATAAACCAGAATGTTTTGCCTCCTCAGTCAAAGGCAGAATACTGAACTGTGTAGATCCTTGATTTGAGTCAGTACCCTTCTTGTTCATCTGTAGCTAGAGCAAGTTAGTGTTTCTCCTGGATTTCTCAAGCCTTTTGCAGCAAGAAAAATAATTTTTTGTCTTTATTACAGTGTTATTGTGGATGACAACAGAGGACAAGTGTGCTAAATGCTGTCATGAATATAAGGTTGAAGAAATGTACATCTAAGTAGATTCTCTTGCCAAGATTAGGAGGCAGTGCTGCCTGTGCACCAAAAAATAGAGAAATTGAGGTGCAAGGGAATGACTTCAGAGGGCACTAGAGTATTGATGAAATTTTCTTGGTACTTTCAAATTTCCAGTCTCCTTAAATCGTAATCCAGCAAAAAAAAGGTTAAAAGATCTGTTTCAACAAATCTGTTGAAGACTGATGCCAGGCAGACTTTGTTTTCAGTGTCATAGTTCAGTACCTTAATCAAAGAATCTCAATACAGTGCTGTGAACAAATCATGATTAAGGAGCCATAAATCAGTTCCTCCTTACACAGCTTCCTTAAAAAAAAAAAATCAAGTTAATAAGACTCGTTGCTCAGGTTTCCTTCATTTTTTTCTGTTTCAGGGATTTCTGATGCAGATGTATAAATGACAATAGTTAGGTTCATCTGCCTTCAGTTATGAAACTTCTGTGTATGAATTAGTTTGGTTTGTATTTATGGGTTTTTGTTGTGGTTTAGTTTGTCTGCTTTTTTTTCCCAAATAATACTAGTTTGAAATATATGCTTGTATATAGTTCTAGTACTGCAAAACGTAAGTGAAGTGTTGCTTTGGTGACTACTCTAAGTCAAAATAGTGCTTTAAAAAGTTATTCTGAAAACTAAGAAAGTGAAGATCCATGGTATACACAGCAACCGCTTTAAAAGTGTGACCATTGCTGATTTTTTTTTGAGACGGTAATTACAACAAATCTGGAGATAAAATTTGGCGTGCCCATTAAACAGCGAAACTGAAGACTTTTTTTATTCCTGTAATTAGAATATCTTTTGGGAATTACTTGTTTTATAGTATGTATCAACATAATTGGATCTTAGAAATTTATAATTGCTATTTGGTATTCACCCCAGCTGGGCACCTCCAAATATTTGCAGTTTATGCTTGTGGCTTTGGTCAACATATATGCCAAAGTGATGTATTGTACACTGGGTACTCCCTGAACCAGCTGGACTATTATGTTCTAGTACTTCAAAAATATGACAGTGTCTTTAAGCTTCTGTTTGAAATTATTAAAAAATATTTAGTAGAATATTAGAAAACAATGTCAAGAAAGCATATTTGCTGATGGTTAATAAGATATTTCTTAAACCGTATGAAGTTAAATGTGGAAGGTAAATGAGAGTGTCTACAAGTAGCAGCCAAGCAAGGTTCAATAGCTGGAAGCTGAAATTAGATAAATTTCCAGTGAATACAGTAATTTGGAGAAGTCAGGCTGATTAACCATCATGGTGAGAGGTTTCAAACAACTGATATATTCTCTGATATGCTCTCTGTCTGTGGAACCCTTTCATAGTTTGTCCATCTGTTTTTGGGAAGACACTAGCTTATATCTATACCAGCAATTGATTTGGAGCAGGAATAGGGTTTTGATGTCATTTTCCCATGGTTTCTCTGGACTGTGTGTTGGTTTAGTTCAGACTAGTGAACGTATCTGTTTTCAGAGGAAATGGGAATGTTCTGCTTCAAATGCAGAACCATGAGCCTGCAAACCAAGAGCAACTTCATAACCTTTCACTATGTACCTTGTGTGTGTATACCAATAAAGACTTTGTGAACGTGCCAAGAGAGCCCGTGATATCCTGAAGTGGTGACTGTTACGAAAGGGGACACAAACACCTGTGTGCTGCACCTTTGTGTCCTTTCCTAATCTATCTGTGCTTTTAGATGGAAACTCCTTCCTTCCTTTGTTTGTTTTATCTTCTTCAAACCCTTTGCAGTAATGCTACATGTCTTTTCTTACTCCTTTAAGTCTCTATTTAACTGCTTCCTTCGAATGTTGATGGCTCTTTTGTGCCTCAAAACACTTTTTTTAATTGCAGCTCTGCAAAGCAGAGCAGCACCTGTAACTCACAAGGAGCAGGTGACAGAACATCAGCACCTCATCTGTTTAATGAAGATTTGATCTGGCAATTGGGACATTAAGCACATGTGTCACCTCTGCTCGCTTCACAGACCAGACCTGACCAACGCATGTGCATTGTCCATATCCGGATAGAATCTTGTAGGCAAGGGATGTGGGTTACCACTATCTCTCCTAATATCAATAGGCATCTAGATGCTCCAGATGATTGTGTCTTTTTGGAAACACTAATCACATAATCTGAGATGAGGCACTAGTTAACCTCAAAACACAGATCTTATCTGTTCCTTATCAGCAGGGGATGCTGCCTTCAAGGGAAGTAACATAGGTAATGTGTCCGAGGGGTGAGAATAATGAATTCCAATCCTAAATTCCTTTTGATTTATCCCATCCTCATGGCAACATAAGGATGCAGTATGTGGCAACAATCTCAGTTTCTGTGAAAGGCTGGAATGGCTAAATCATTTTGCTGAACGACATGAGTAAATGGTACGTTAATTCCTTCACAGTTATATTCCTTTTATTGCACAGAAATCTGTTGGGGAAATTCTGATATGCTCTCAGTAAAAAAGTAAAAGGATAGTGGGGCTAAGATGTGTCTCTCTGGGAAGATTAAAAATGGCTGTTTCTTTCAGTGTTTAAAATTCTAGCATATTTGTTTTTCTATGTGGAAGTTAGGGAAATATACACATTACATCTGCATATATGCATGTGCATACATTTTATATGTCTAGCAACATGAGAATAAACTTCATTTTTACAGTGCTATTTCCTGTCTAGGGAGCTGTTAATTACTGTGAGTACTGCTGACTGAAGAGAGCACAGTGTGGGACTGGACAGGATGTCACCAGAACTGTTTATGCTGCTTACATTACTACTGCTTTGAGACAATATGCCTAATGTGATATCTGACTGTAGCTTGCTTTCTGAACAAACCTAGTGCACTAAACATAGTATTTTTAATATTTCTCTTCAGGTTTTTTAGGGTGGTTGATCGGCAAGGTCATCAATATTCACTCTGACCATATTCTCAGAAATCTGAGGAAACCAGGGGAAACCGGTTACAAGATACCAAGAGGTAAGTAAAAATGGTACAGAAATTAATACAGCAAAAACAAGTATCTCTCATAGCAGAGAAGAGATGGAGAGAGCTTAGACTGTTCAGCCTGGAGAAGAGGAGTGTCAGGGGCATCTTACCAAAGTTTATAAATACATGACAGGAGGGAACAAAGAAGAGGGAACCGGGCTCTCCTTAGTGGTGGTCAGTGACAGGACCAGAGAAACTGGACATAATTTTTTTTTTTTTTTTTTTTTTCTATGAGGGTGGTCAAACACACAGGTGTGGAACAGGTTGTTCAGAGAGATTGTAGGGATACTCAAAACTAGACTGGACAAGATTATCTCAAGAGATCCCTTCCAACCTAAAATGCTTCTGTGTGAAAATGATCTTGTAAAGCTTGGTGCATTTTAGAGGAGATAGTAATTTATGATATAAGAGGCAACTGGAAATAGCATTTTATTGTCTACATCAGGAAGTGATTTCGTAGTTTGGGAAACATTTTTTTTCTTCTTAAGCCAAGTATTGTAAGGAATCTGTTTCATTATATCACTTGGCTTGTGCAAATCTTTGGGTTTCTTGACCAGCTTTGACTATGTTTTTAAAAAGGGGTAAAAATGTAACAGCATTGCCCAACTTCTCTGAGAATCAGCGGGTGGGTGAAGAAGAAACACCTAAATTATCAATCCAGTGTGGTGGCAGGAGGGGAGTAAAGAATGTACTTAGCATGTGACCTTATCTAATGTCCCATATATGAAGAGGGAGGTACCTTAAGTAATCGGAGAGCATCAACAATTGTGGAATGGGAGACACAGGAAAAGGAGGACAGAAATCCAAATTACTTTGGCATTATAAATTCTGGCCTTCATGGGAAAATAGATAATATGAAGGGCTTTCTTATGGAGCCCATTGAAGTGTTAAGGTTTAGTGACACTTTTGGAAACAGGCATTGTTCCAGATACTTTACACTCACTGAGAGCAGAAAGATAATACTACCTCTGAATTCTGTTGTTTCTCTGTATTTTTTTCTCTTAGATGTTGTTTTCTTTGTTTGTTAGATTTTTTAAAATAAAAATGGAAGAACTATGATATATGACAGACTTATTTTTCACCAAGAAGGTAACTTATAATTGTAATAGATGTAAATCAAAGTGCTCATGTGAAAAATGAAGAGGAACATGCTGTACTCTGTTCAGTGTACAAAAAAGTTCCGAAGGAAATATGTTATTTGCTGCAAGATCAGGAGGAGCTGGTCTTTTTGATGTTGCTTATTCAGTTTAAGTGCTAGAATTCCACTTTTGTTTTGTCACAAAAGTAATGTAATTATAGCAAGGTCAAAACATGTCCTTTATTACACTTGCCAAATACTTGTTTGTTTAGTCACACTGGTAAAGCACATACTGAGATGTTACCAATTTGTACACTGACTTTGGAATTAGGGTGAAATTCTTAATTTATAAAATTCCTGGCAGGTGAGTATGAATTGTTTATGCACAATTGTCTATGCAAGAGATTAACATAGATTCAATATATGTTATTTAACATAACATAATTTTTTCACTGAGTGTAAGGGTTGAAACAGCGGATTGGATGAAGAATGGGAACAATAGTGCAACAATTTCATAAGCTAGAGAATAAATTTGGAACTTTACTTCATAATAATAATGTTGTTGATAATTAACTTAATTTCTACAGTACTTAGATGAAAGATTGTAAGCTAAATAACCCTATGAGTATTTTCTGGGACTCAAGGGGAGTATGTCTTCAATTTTTACATATTTTGAAAAAGGTTTAGTGCATGATCAAAGAACATATAATTGTTAAGTAAGTTTTTGCAAATGCATGTATTTGCTTCTGATGCTAATAAATCTGCTTTTCTTTCATTATTTAAAGAGGAAAAATGGACCTACAAAAGGTCTGTCTTAGAATGAGGTCTGAAGTGATCCTTCATAGTACAGCTTGAACTGACAAATGCTGCCTCCATTGCCTTGAAAGATTAAATAGAGACATTGGTGATATAACTCTGATGTACAGTAAAAGACAACATTGGATGTCTTGATTAAGGTGTTTTTCAAGTAACTCTGTCCTGCTTTCAGGAGGAATGTTTGAGTATGTCAGTGGAGCCAACTTTTTTGGAGAGATCCTGGAATGGTTTGGGTTTGCCCTTGCCTGCTGCACCATTGAAAGCCTTGCATTTGCATTGTGTTCTCTTTTCATCCTGGGTTCAAGGGCAAGACAGCACCACAAGTAAGTGTTTGTGCCTTGTCCTTTCTGTTGTCTCTTTGCCACACTGCATTTCCATTTCACAAATTATGCCTCATCCTGTAGGGATGTTGCAGAGCAAGTCTTGTGAAAGAGACTGTAGGGCAGAATATGATAGAGAATACCCTGAGAAGATTAAGCAGTGCAGAATTTCAGCAGGATAGTACAGAGCATAAACACACAGTACCATGAGGTAGTCAAAATTATGTTTAAATGAAGATGATTCATCCTGGATCTGAAAAGATTATAGACAAGTTTGGCAATATTGTCTTAATTAATCAAATACTATACTTTCCATTCTCAAACTTGTTTCTGTAATAAAATTTTGAAAATCACTCAAGTTGTCTATAACAGGCACACTTTATAGTTATATCTGTATCATATTGTCTATCATCAAGTGTATGGACAGTATGAAAACAGTCCTGGTAGACAATACTAAATGAAGTCTTTGCTCTAAACATTCTGACTGCTCATGTACTACATTCATAATGTAGCTTTCCTGCTAACAAGAAGGACCGTGGTTTGGGGAGACTTGTTTCTTGAAAGGATTCTCTTTAAGGAATAGCATGTTTAAAAGAATTTGAACATGTTAATTTTATTTTGGTTGCTTTCAGCTTCCTGCTTTGGTTCTCATGTTGAAACTCAGTGGCATAAGGAAATAAACATGAAATTAAGGAGGAAACTGATTGAAAAAATTGCTGACTGTCTGTGAGGGCAGCCATGTCTATGTCTAGTGGAGCCCTGAAAACTTCCAGAAACAGAGGTTTTCTTGCCCTTTATTTGTAGGGTGTTATGGGTCTGTCTTACCCTCCCAGTGAGCAAGTTTCTTCCACTATCCAACCTGAGCCTTCCAAACGTGTTGCCTGTGACCATCTCTTCCTGTTTTATCACCTGCTATTAGTGAGCAGAGTTGCAGAGTATTTTGAGTTGGGAGGGGCATTTGAAGGTGGTCCAGTCAACTGGTGTGGCTGCTCCAGCCAGGGCAAATCACAAGGCTATGCCGAGTTGCTCAGGGCTCATCCAATTGAGTTCTGAGTGTCTCCTCCTTGCCAGATGAAGCAATGACAGGTTCTTCTGCCTCTCCTTCCATACTATGTTCTTGAGGCTCAAATTCCAAGGTTGGTTTCCATCAATCTTAAGCCTTGATGGCACTCCTTCAGAACATCAGGAAAAGCTAAATGTTGTTAAAGGAAGTTATTTGCACTAAAGAAAAAAATGCAAAAAAATGGAAGAGGGATATAGGAAAAAAACCCAAGCAACTAAAAATAGCAAATCTGTGTAAGTGAAGAAACATGTTAGTGTAATTTGTTTAGTTAAAAAAACTTAGAATAAATGACTGAAATGGGTAAATAGTGTAATGATGATATTCTGTAGATGCAGGTCATCATGCATTGCATTTTTTTTTCCTGTTCATTCCAGCTTTGATCTTGCAGTTAGCTATTGATATTGTGAATATCTGGACCTTTGAGGAACCCAGGTGAACTTAGTTCTTTTATGTTACAGAAGTAGAAGAATAAATATTCAAAAATGGGAGTAAATGTGCTTGTTATGTAAGGTGAAGTCACAAATAATAACATCTGATAGTGCTCAGCATTTGTTCTTTTTTAAATTGTCTGCATTTGAAAATAGTGACAGTCTTTGAGGGATGTTAGCAGTAAGTCTAGTGCAGTGTTTGTCATGTTCAGTTTGCTTATCCAAATTCTAAATGGGACTGAAGATGTTTCTATGCAGAATGGGGCTCTCATTCCAGTATGGGATATATCCCTTGCTTCCAAGTGAAGCCATTATGCAATGACATGTTTTTGATTTAATTTTTTCTCCCTCTAATTCTAAAATGTGTAAATACTCAGGATGTGTAACATACATTTTTGAAAGAGCTGGCTGTTCGTTTCCTGACTGATCTCACCACATCTGTTAGTTTGATTTCCCATTGCTGGCAGCTGCAACTTAGTTTTGTTGTAGTTACAGGTGATTAGATGTCATCAGGGTGGGTGCAGTAAATGCCATTTTGCTATCTAGAGTAGATTCTAAAGGCATTCTTTTTGTTTGAAGAAAAAAACGTGTATGGATGAAATTGAGCACCTTGTACAATTACCTAATTTCCTCAACAGCATTTTGAAGACTCAATACTCATCAGATTTCTTTGTTTTTCAGATGGTACCTTGAGAAATTTGAAGACTATCCAAAGGACAGGAAAATTGTCATCCCATTTTTGTACTGAGCTGTGCTTTTAACACTTTGAGATGGATGCTTTTAACAACAGACAACACTTTACAGATGTTGGCAGGTTAGCAACACACTCTGATCATCACTGTGACAAAGCCTTTCCATCAGTGCTGCTATTACTTAGTGTTTTTCCCTCTTAATGGTAACCCAGAATCTGATGGACATGGTAAATAGGAACAGAAGTGCTTTTCCAGCAGTGAAGCACCTTCATAAATACATGAGGCAGTGAGTCTGAATTGGCACCATGGGAAGTACTGTGCATGACTTCTGATGTTTCTTTTTCTGCCTGTGAGAGCTTCTGCTGTTTCCAACTCCATGTAGCCATGCTGTCCTGAGGATTGTGCTGTGAGCTCAGCCACCCTCACTGCAGTCTGGATGGTGTGTTCTGCTTACATACAGAAATAGGATTGATTTTATTTTTTTTGTCCTTGCCTTACTAATCCTTTCAATTCCCGCCACCTGCATTTCCAGAGGAGTTGGTAATGCAGACCAAGGAATTAGATGAAGATAGTTGCTTTTACATGAGAGGCAGTGTTTTTCCTTCTCTTTGCACTCTTACAAATGTAGGGACACTGTATAGATTGTATTTAATGATATTTACATAAAAGTTGTACTGCTAATAGAATAATATTGTCATCTACCTCTAAAAATTGATAGCTATCTCAATATGCAATATGTGTTTTCTCACTCTAAACTGGTTTTGGAAGACTTTACTTAGGATACTTAGGCAAATCTGGCATTGTTAACAATTGTGTAATGTTTTCTAACTTACTTTATAAAAAAACCTTGAGATTTTAAAAAAATTTCTTACTATGCTGTTTTAAAAAAATCAAGTGTCTTCCTTCTTCTGTTGATAACATTTTAGATGATTTTATATTCTAAAATTCTGGAGCATTGTGTCAGTTCTCATACCCCAGCCTTTTACTCAGGAAGGACTCCAGAATGGTTTCAAGAACATGATGGGATTCCAAGCATACAGATTTTCAAGTTATATGTCTTTTAAATGATTGTGATAATAAAGAATCTTTTAGAATTGCAGAGAAAGAAAACCCCAAACAACTCAATGGAAAAAAAAATCCAACAAAAATACCTATGTCAGCAACCAAATTATAATAATTAAAAACCCAAACATACCAAACAAATGAACAACAAATAAAAAACTTTCTATGAAATCCAAAACCTCTGCTGCTAATATAATTTGGAAATAAAGGGAAATCTAACTTCTGCCAAGTGTCTTCTGTTCTGTTTCCACCTTTATGTTGGGTTATATTCTTCAAAACAAGTTGGTAATATAATTTTGCCAGATGCTAAGGTTTCCAGTAGGGTATTGCAGTAAGATTTGTTTTGATGAACAGTCATGATGGTCCCTCAAGAGAGAGGATGGTGAAGAGGTTGATTTACTCCTCAATACTAAAATGGAGTTAATGGACAGCAGAAGTTCTATAGAATCACTTAAAGCCTATTCTGAAGATAACTTTAGAATCCTTGTCTTAGAGATCAGGTTATTTCTAAATCCTCTCATCCCTGCAGCAACTTTTTTTTTAATCTTCATGTCTAAATAATCGACCTATCAATATCTGTTTTAGTGGAAAAACCCCAGGATTCAAAACCCACTATCTACTCAAGGTGTTTAAACACTTGCGATAGTTTATGGTGAATTAATATCTTCATTGGGCTTGCAGAGCCAGATTGTGGTAGTGGGGCACTACAGTGGTGGTTTCTGTGGCAAGCTGCCCAAAGCTTTCTCCATGTCTGGCAGAGCCAATGCTGAGCCAACCATGAATGACAGTAATGGCTCTGTGACCACATATTTAAAAAATTTAAAAAATAATAATGTTCTTGGGCAGAGCAACATTTATGCAGGCATCAAATAGAGAAAGAAAGGGAGGAGGGGCTCCAGGTGCTGGAGCTGAGATTCCCCCTGCAGGCCATGGAGGACCATAGGGATGAGGAGATCTCCCTGCAGCCCATGGAGGAATCCCATGCCAGAGCAGGTGTCATGGTGGGACTTGTGACCCTGTGAGGGACCCACATTGCAGTAGGCTGTGCCTGAAGTACTGATCCCATGGAAGAGTGACCCAGGTTGGAGCAGTTCATGGTGAGCTGTTGCCCATGGGATGGACTCACATTGGAAAAGTTAATGGAGAGCTCTCTCTCATGGGAAAGACCACATGCTGGAGCAGGGGAAGGAGTCCTCTCCTCCAACAGCAGGAGCAACTACAGGTTGTGAACTGACCATAACCCCCATTCCCTGTCTCCCTGTGCCACTGGGGGAGGAGCTAGAGGTTGAGAAGGTGTTTTTAAGATTTATTTTACTTCTCATTATCCTGCTCTGATTTTGTTAGTGATAAATTCAGTTAATATTCCAAATTTGAGTATGTTTTGCCAGTGACAGTACTTGATAAATGATCTCTCTCAGTATTTAGCTCAACCCATGAAGCTTTCACTATGATTTTTCCCCCTGTCCAGCTGTGGAGGGGAGTGACAGAGTCACTTTGGTGGATACCTGGCCTACAGCCAGGGTCAGCCCATCACAATATCTTATATCTTCAGGGATATTTGTTTAAAAATCACTAATGGGACAACCTACCTGTAAAAAAGATCTGCCCATAGCAATTTAGTCTCTAATGTAACATCTTTTTCCCTTTTTTGAAAAGGCAGACTCTTTTAATAATAAAAAAGGAAAGAAAGGTCTCTGTTCACTATGTCTCTGTATATTCAAGAGCTGTAGCTTTTTAGTCAGTAGTCTCATAGTTTACAGAAAATTCATGTGGATGCCTCGATTTTGCTCTGCTACTATACTAATAAATATTTATCTTGCCTAAAAGTTCACCTGGTCTGCCCACATACTGTTAATTTATGGTTTGCCTATAGCAGGATGCAATCTGAAGTGTGATGGTCTGATGGCTTATCCCTGCTCTCTCTTGTTACAGAAAAGGAAAAGCTGAGGTCTGTGGGCTGTAAATGTCAGCATGCTTTGAAATTCTAGTTGATTTGATTAACAAAATAAAACCCAAACCCAAGCCAGGTGGTTTTGTTCTTTGTACGATTATATTTTATATTATGATTATACCTCTAGAGCCTTCCCTAAGTAAAGTACAGATTTTATTTTAGGCAGCTCATTAGAGCCCAAATCTGATGAGGAGGGGCTGAGGGAGCTGGGGTGGTTTAGCCTGGAGAAAAGGAGGCTCATGGCGAATCTTAGTGCTCTCTACAAGCACCTGAAAGGAAGTTGCAGCCAAGTGGGGGGTCAGGCTCTTCTCCCAGGTAACAAGTGATAGAATGACAGGAAATGACCTCATGTGCCAGGGGAGGTTCAGATTGGCTGTTATGAAAAATTTCTTCACTGAAAGGGTTGTCAAATACTGGAGTAGCCTGTTCAGGGAAGTGGTGGAATCGTCATCCTTGGAGGTATTTGAAAGACATGTAGTTGTGGCACTGAGGGACATGGTTTCATGGTGGACTTGTTAGTGCTGGATTAAAGGTTGGACTCAATGAACTAAGAAGTCTTTTGCAATCTAAATGACTCTGTGACTCTTCCGTTGCAAGACCCAGGTATGTTGGTGAAAGCCTATGATCAACTTGGTCAAATTCATACTTCACTTGCAATCCCTTCCCTTTTTAGCACTTTTGACAGATTCTTCTGTTGGAAAATATCTAATACAGAAAATTTTTCTTGAGAATATGCAGTGTGAAAATGAATTCTGTTCTTCCCATTCCAGAGGGAGAAAAGATGCATGCCTTCTAATATATGTAGCAATTTTTAATAGAGATACTTCTAGTCACATTGCTACATCTTTTCCCCAAATCCCCTACTAATAAAATATTATTTGTGTTGTCTTGCTTGAATACTTTTTCTTCTATTAGTAACCCCTGCTCTAACTTACGGAGATTGACCAAGGCTTTTGTACCAGCAATCTCATTATCCCAGCTGAGATCTTGGGGAACGTAAAAACAGTGTTGGATTAAAATGACCTAGATGTATGCGTGATCTTGATGAGATGCACTCAAAGCAATTATTAAAAGTCACAAGGTAAATTTGTCTGGTGATACATTCTTTGTTACGTAAAACAGAATATGTAGCTGAGATGTTCTCCACTTGCAATTAGAGCAAAGATTAACAGAAACAGAGGCTGCTCATTTGGGTTCCTCGCCTGTTGCTAGGTCACTTTTCACTTGAAAAAACTGTAGCACCTGCTGTTTCAACTATTTTGTGTTTCAGTTAATTGTGTATCTTTTGGATAAGTGAAGATAGTACAAATGATTTGTCATGTCAACTTCTATTCTTCCAATAGGCAGGAAATCCTGAGTGCCTACCAGTTTTTATACCCTGTTTGTGATTGAAATATATTAATAACTTTAGTATGAGACTGTCCCAGCCTGTTTTATGCTCCTCAGTTTTACCAATAACAGTTGCAGTTGTCGGGGCAGCCTTTCATACACTCATCCATTTCGTGAGGAAAGCAGACCTCAGGGTAAAATTGCACCACTTTTTGCACTGATGCAACATATGTATCACTATCTATGTGCCCACACAAAAATACATGAAAGCAAGCAATTAAATTCCTGTTGCAAGAATTTAATTCCTATTGCAGGACAACTAAAGGGCAAAGCCCTAACCAAGGTTTGCATCTGAAAGAGTTGCACAACTGAAGCTTGCTCTTGAACTGCCTAAACCAACATTTTTTTACATCCCTTGCTTGATTTATTGTGTTTGCTTAAAAATCAAAGCCAATACATGATGCTTTGTTGTGTACAAGTGGACAATGGTAACACTTTTTCTCTGGTCCTAGAATTATGAGCCAGACATGGTTAAAGGGATAAAAGGATTTTACTCAATATTTAATAGGATCCTATGGTGCACAACTTGTCAAGGTGGAAAACACCAAAATACACATACTGTGTAATGTGTATACAATTTTTATGGACCTTGCAAATTAGCATATCTGACAAGGATCTCCCAAGTAAGAAGCTTAATAAATGCAGTAATGTCCCCCCTTTTCTAAAGTCTTCCCCCTCAGAAGATGCTTGAACCCTGTTTACAAAATATGTCTCAGAGAGAAGGTTTCAACTTTGGGTTCTACAGAAAGCCAAGATAACATAGGGGGTTCCGGCCTCCAACTGAGAGGCTTTTAGGATGTTTGGTCTCCCTGCCTAGCAAAATACCTAACAAAGATAAAATAGTAGGCTAAAAACTTAAAAATATATATACTAAGAATACAGAGGATATATAAAAGGTATATAAAAAGAAAAAGGCAAAAAGTCATCACGGCATCAGTGGAAGCAATAGGTTATTTGCTCGCAGAGATGAAAGAAAACCTAACACTTGGTAAAACCTTAAGTGTAATGCTTCCCTGGGGATGATACATTGCCAGTGTGCTAGCAAGAGTGTCTCAGTGGTGGTGTTTATCCCTGCTTCTTCTTGTTTTGGAAATATCTGTCCAGTTTCTGAGAGGATAGGGGTGCTGGATCCAAAGAGATAGCGCTAGCAAAGCCACATGTTCCAGCTGTTCCGGGAGAGAACACTTATTTTTCTTGGGCCATTGAAAGAGAAAACCATGGCAAACTTAGTTATAAACTTCTGCCAGAAAAGAAAAAGCTGTGTGATCTGTGAATGGGGCCTCAGACATTGAGCAGCACTGTCCAGACTAAAGGGTACTCCAGTGTAAGTAAGCAAAACCTGCTTCAGGTACCTGCTATCTTTGTGTCCTGCTGGCTGCTTCGTGGGGTTGGAATTTAGTCTTTTTAATCCATATCAGGGTGTTGGTGAACAGACCAAGAGGCTTCCAGTTATGCCTTCACTCCAAGTGTTATGTTTCCTGCAGAAGACCAAGAACCACACGTTGTGCAGAGCCAGGGTCCTGCTAATGTGCAAGGAAGTCCTGTGACAAAGCAGCCCAGTGCAATAGCGCAGATTTGTAAGATTTTAATGTATTTGCAAAGGCAAATACATTTCCTTTTTCATTCTCTGCTTATCTCTTTGAAAAATGGTGATGGTATCAGAACAGGAGAGCTGACTTGAAAATCCCAAACAGTACTGTGGAAGTGTTCAAGTGTTAAAGGAGAGCCATCAGGATATAACATCAGTAACCAAAGATGAAAATAGTCCTTTTTATGCTTCAAATAATCCTTGTAAATTTTACTAGGCCTCAGAGATAAAGAGTATTAGATTAAACGTAATATTTAGTCTAAAACAGTGCAGTATATGATCATTATTGATAGAATAAACTAATACTAGGAAAAGTAGTTTAGAAAATATGAGTAACTATGCAGACAGCATATAGCAGTATAGTCTTATGAATAGGAAGCTAAATGACCAAGAAAAAATGAGTTATTTTCATGAGCAAAAAGAGAACACTACTCTAGTGTGGAGTCCTTCATGGGCTGCAGGTGGATCTCTGCTCCACTATGGACTTCCATGGGCTGCCAGGGCACAGCTTCCTCACCACAGCCTTCATCACAGACTGCGAGGGAATCTCAGCTCTGGCACCTGGAGCATCTCCTCACCCATCCTTGCTCACTGACCTTGGTGTCTGCACTGCTGTTGCTATCACATATTCTCACTCCTCTTTCCACTTGCAGTTGCAGTTTTTTCCCCCTTTTTAACTGTTATCCCAACAATGCTACCACCATCACTGCTGGGCTCAGCGTTGGCCAGCAACAGGTCTGCACTGGAGCTGGCTGGTATTGGCTCTGTTGAACACAGGAGAAGGTTCTGCCAGCTTCTCACAAAAGCCACCCCTGTAGCCCCCACCACCACCAAAACCTTGCAATCCAAGCTCAATACAATGTTTGACTTTATAATATAAAGCTCAAAATAAAACAATACCACTGCACTTGTAGGAAAAGTCTTTTGTCAATTACTTTAAGTGGTTTTCCTAAACAAACTGCCATGCAATGTAGACATTCCAGATTTCAATGAATAATATGCTATAATTACTACTTTTTAAATGGTTACTAATAAAAGTAAAAAAACCCCAAAGTAATTGTACTTTGTTTCCTAAGTCTTCACACTAGATGAATTTTCATTGCAACAGCTTTTAATTTCAATTCAAAGCAGACAAAACAATCTCCTTTGCAGATGCAACCCCATCTGCTACTGTGGCTAAACCTCAGAGATCTTCTTCAATATTCTTGTTTCTGCATCAGATAAAAAAAGATAAATTGCAAGTAACACTGCAGATGACAAACTATGCCTTATTTTTCATTGAGTAATACTGTCATCTTCTGCCACTTTGTGGATGCATTAACACTAAGCTAATTAGAAACATGAAATGATTATCTAACATTTTCTTACATATAAAATCCAGTCTAACGCTGTTCTCAATTGTCTTATTGTGGCACTGCACAGATGTGGGCTTACTGGGTACCTATTGCATCATAGTTTCCAGTCCCCTCTAAGCACTGCCTAGAGCAGAAATTGTTACAGCAGCAAATTCAAAGACAGTTTTCTATTCTACATAAGGGACCCTGGAAAGAGACAAGAACGCACCCCCAAACATGCATGAATATATTATCAGCAGAGATCTGCACCAGCCATCTGTGTCTGTATTGTACAACATGTAGAAAAACAAGCAGTGCTAACCTTCCTACTCATGATCCTCTTTCTTCTGCAGCCCCCAACATGGTAGTCCTCAGTGAGGTTTTCCATCATCTACAAACTTACTAATAACTAGAGCAGTTCCTTGCCAGCACCTAGGGCATAGACCCGCATTTGGTATCACAGCACCCAGCCAAGCAGGCTGGGAAAGATGGAAACCTACATAGAGAATTTTTTAATTCAGCCTTTCAGACGCTTGCAACGTTTGTTTGGATTTGGAAGTTTCTTATGTTTCTGGGAAATCTGTCAATACAAATGTACAAAGTGGATGCCTCCAGCAGCTGGGCTCAGGCTCCCAGTCTGCCCAGCAGTTGCCCCTGGATCTCAGTCTCCCCAGTCACTGGCACTTGGATGTACCAGCCCTTGCATGCATGGAGACACAACATGGATCCACCATTAATCCTGCTTAGACATGGAAGGCGAACAGCAGGAGGCCTGGATCCTCAATCTCCACAGCTGACAGCACTTGGACATGCAAAATTCTGAGAGACTTGCAGCTCTGTCCCAGCTGCTGGTGTATTTAGTCTGTTCTTGCATTTTCTCTAAACACCTTCAGTTAAAACAAGCAAACAAAAAACAGAAAAAAAAATCTGTTCAATGATTTATTTATGTAATATTGTTTTACACATAGTGCATTTATGCACTGTCTCATTAACTGATCATAAGAGGGGCTCCTGGAGGGTGTCATGTGGAGAACAAATTGCTTACTAAAGTGAAGTTTTACTTTGTTCTGGGTTTTTTGTGTTTTGGTTTTTTTCTTTGGTCAGTTTTTGTTTGGGTTTTTTTTTTTTTAATAATATTGAAACTCTTTAACATCATAGAACTGTTTGTGTTTGTGCTGGTGAATTTTAGCAAAGCCCTGTTTGAAGGAGAAGCTGAAAGGGAAATGCTGGTACTGACCACAAGAGTTAGGCTCTATGTTTATTAATTATTTCCAACTTAAATATGTTCTAAAGCAGACGACTGGAGCATAAGATGTAGGGGAAAATACAAAATACAAAGCACAGCGCTATTGTTTATAGAGATTGCTTTCCATAACACTGTATTTTTTAGCCTAGGAGAATATATTTCCATGGGCGTTTTAAACAGCAGCCTTTGAATGGGCTTTGGTTTAAAGTAAATGAGTTTTTTGAATTCAGTAAGGATTTGGAGTGGATACTAGTGAAGGCTACAGGTAATTTTTGTCTCCAGGAACAAGCCCCTTATCTTTGTTAGCCTCTGTACAGATTCCCCCAGAGTACATTTTACTGCCTTTTCCTACTCTCTGTCCAACAGCAAAGCCAGCTGTTTGGCAGCAAGGCTGGGCATTGAGCCAGAACTCTACTTGATCTAGAAAAGGTTTTATCTTTCCTAATGTACACTGTAAATATTTTGTTCTAGCAGATCCAATTTGAAACTTTCCAGGGTGATAGATGAGATCTGCCCTGAGACATCACAGACCGTTTCTTCCTTGTGGGTAACTGCAGATGTAATTTCTGTGAGATCAAAACATTTTGTCTGTAATTCTTGCTGACTTCCATGTGGCCCAAATGAGAAAGTTCAAACTGAATGAGAGAGTTTGAATCTGGCCCAGCAAAGAATTACGCCATGCAGTAAAAATGTCAAGAAATTGCTCTTCACAGCTGTGCAGAAAGCTGAGGCTGAGGTGTCTATCCCATAAATGGCACAGTCAAGGTCAAACCACTTCCACCCTGTCTCCTAGCCTTATGCCAGAGCCATTGGTAGTAGAAACAGGTGGTTTCCAGGCCAGCACCGGGCAATAGAATCCTTACGGCAAAGCCAAGTAGTGCACTGAAAACCGTAACATGTTGTCAGCAAGAAAAATACCACACTCAGGGCAGGGAAAGGATTTCACTTGCCACAATGATACTGAAAGCAGAAAACAGCAGGAAGAAATATAGGGCAAAAGGTGAAAAAGGCAGCTTCCACATCCTCAGGACAGATCCTTGTATGTTCTCCTGTCCACTCTTAACAGATCCAGCTCAAGGGAAGACTGAAGGGGTCTGTACTTTACAGCTAAGAGTCAGCTATAGATTTATGCAATGGAACTCCTGAAGCATCCCACTGGGTAGTGGGTAGTGTAGTGTATAGACTGATACTATGTATCAGTCTATACACTACACTACTGGGTAGTGTAGTGTATAGACTGATACCATGTATGGATCTCATAGGCAGATTATAGAAGAGAATGGTAAAGGGAGGGTCCCCACTAGAGGGCAGAGGAACTGATCAATCTACGCCAAGAAGGAGATGAAGGAGGATGACTGCATCACGTAAGAACTGGCCGACTCCCTGACACAGTACCCTATGAGAACACTACTCTCAGAAAGGATCACCTCTGAACAGTATGACCTACACCATCACCAAGGGAAGGAATCAACAGAAGCATTTAAAATAGAATGGCAACAAAGTTGTCAGAGAAGCACTTTTCAACCACCAAGTGATGTAGTGTGCAGTTGGAAAGGGCAGTAGCACAGCTTTATGCTCAGAATCACTTCTGTGGAGTTGTCTATATGGCCAGTCTGATTAAGTGATGGTACATGAAGTGAGCAAATGAGATGTAGAAATTGCAAGAGATTCATTCAATGCATTTTGTTTCTCCCACCAGGCAAGACTTGTTGGTAGTACAGATCTTAACTTCCTGCACTGGTAGGCACATGGCTTAACCAGGTTCTGAGAATCCTGCATAATCCTAAAAATCTTAAATTGTGTTTAAATTGTGTTAATGACTGTCACCTTCTGAGTACATGCTCAAGAGATTATTTACATCCAACAAAAATAAGTCTCATGGACCATGTCTGTCACTGCCTCATGAGGAACCATCTGGGATGAACTTCACAGTTATCACCAGGCAATTCTGAATGAGAAAACAGCTACAGCCTGGTGATGAAAAGAGCCCTTCCAGGTCCCACCAGGCAGGCATAGAGCCAGAAGAACATATGTCTTGTGTCCAAATTAACTTGTTTCCAATGAGAAGGTGGTCTGTCCATCCTTGCTACCTTATCAAAAGAAAAACGACAGCAGAACTTTTGTGTTTCTGTGAGCAGAATGAATACTCTATCTGTTTGATGGCATCACTCCATACCACACCATGAGCTCCGCTGGAGACTCTGCAAGTGAAGTCTATCCCACAGCCAAATGTCATCTGTCAGCAACTATGGCAAAGATCTTCAATTTGAGCTGTAGTACTGGAAGCCAGACTATTCCAAGGCAGGCTCCTGGCTGCAGGTCTCTCAGACCTCTCACTCAGCTGGGAAGCACTAGAAGCATCAATGAACTGCCTGGACACCAGAACTCAGTGGAGAGGATCGCCAGCCTGTGAAGCCTCACTGCAGGAACCTGGAGCTGTTTCCAGGCTTCTGGATGCTTTGAGCCAGTGGTGAATTTGAGGCATGGGAAAAAGTAAAGCTGCCCCATCACAGAGCTACATGGGAGTTTCAGCTTGGCACAAGGCAGCAGGAATAGCAGCCTCTCCTTGCTCTTGACCATGACCTGCCAGGAGGGAGCAACAGATGTTCTGCTATCTTAACCTAAGCACAGTAACCACAGGCAATCAGAAATCCTAATCTGTTTCAATGCTGACATTTCACTCCTCTTTCCTCATGCCTTTTCTGCTTTCACCACAATAAGTGAATGCTGTTTCTTCAATGTTACCTGCATATCCATAGAGCTCATGAGCTCAGGAGCTCAGAGGCATAGACTTACTGTGAAGCCCATGCTTGCTGAGATAGAGACTGGTATTATGAACAGACTCCTTAACACAGTTTGCATGGTTGTGGAATGGAAACTGCCACTGCAGGTAATGATCATGTTCTCTGTGCTGGGTTCTGCCCTTGGATCACAACAACCCCCTGCAGCGCTAGACACTGCGGGAAGAGTGGCTGGAAAGCTGTCCTTTGGAAAAGGCCCGGGGGGTGCTGGTTCAGGTGACAACATGAGCCTGAATGTGCCCAGGCAGTGAAGAAGGCCAATGGCATCCTGGCCTGTGCCAGTAATAGTGTGGCCAGCAGCATTAGAGCAGTGACTGACCCCCTGTACTTGGCACTGGTGAGTACTCAAATCATGTGTGCAGTTCTGGGCCCCTCACTACAAGAGGACATTGAGGTGCTGAAGTGAGTCCAGAGAAGGGCAGCAGAGCCGGTGAAGGGTCTGGAGCACAAGTCTGATGAGGAATGGCTGAGGGAGCTGGGATTGTTTAGCCTGGAGAAAAGGAGGCTCAGGGATGACCTTATCACTCTCCACAGCTACCTGAAAGGAGGCTGTAGCCAGGGGAGGGCTGGTCTCTTCTCCCAGATGACAAGTTACAGGACAAGAGGAAATGGCCTCAATCTGCACCAGGGGAGGTTTAGATTGGATATTAGGAAAAATTTCCTCACTGAAAGGGTTGTCAAGCACTGGCAGAGACTGCCTGGAAAAGTGGTGGAGTCACCAAGGGTTGATTCCCTGCAGGGATCCTGGAAGTGTTTAAAAGATGTGTAGATGTGGCACTTAGGGACACAGTTTAGCGGTGGACTTGGCAGTGCTGGGTAAAGGTTGGGCTCGATGTTCTACCAGGACTTTTCCAACCTAAACAATTCTTTGATTCTCTGCTGATAACCACAGACAGGAGATTACTGGCACTGCCATCACAAGAGGGGTTTGGAACGCCCAGGTATGTTCTGTTCATCTACAGCCTTAAGTATCCCAAAAGCATGTCTGTTGGACTGCGTGGTAAGGTCCCAAGGTGAAATCTACTGACAAACTGAAGAAGTCCTGGAGAAGTCCTGGCTGATCTCTGTCCATGGTCTGTTCATGCACTGGAAAGAACTGGTGGTGAGGCTGTTTTTTATTTCTCAAGGAAGGCAGAGCTCCATTACTGAACCACAGGATAGGAACCACAGGAGGATTTGCTGCAAGAAAGTTGGAGTGGTGGTAGAAAGTCTGGGGGAGAGGTGCCTGAATACTCCTCTGGTTCCTGGCCTTGATTTTAGGTCCTTCTAAGACCAAATGGACATGTGTGTGCTGACTGATGAGCCTTCACACTGACAGTTTTCCTGGCCCCCTGACCACCACCTTCATCTGTCCACTCCACCTCTTTTTCTCCTCTTATTCCTAGTCCAGGTCTTTCTCTACATCAAATAAAATTGTCAGCCATGTTCTCTTACGGATGCATGCTTTTCTTATCTTTGTTCCTATACTCATTCTAAAGGACCAGCTAAACCATATTATTCTTTCTTATAAGTCCCTATCTAATCTACCCTACAGCTGCTGCACATCAACTTTAGCTAAAAACCCTGCCAAAAAATCTTGCTCTCCTTTGATCTTCTGTACTTCTCTGCTAACTTATCCAGGGCTCAATGCAAATACAGCTCGGGTCAGCACTTTTATATTGGCATCAAGCTGTTTCTCTTCTGGAAATCTCCTTCCTGAGATGTCCAAGTGATTTAGTTGTGGCCCAAGAACAGTTAAAAATAATAGCTTTGAAGGTGGAGATGCAGGACATAGATATATTTAAGGAGAGGGAGGTGCATTGCAATAGAGCAGTTTCTATTTAAAGAGTGAATGCGTGTAGGTATGTGCCTGTGCTGCCTATAGATGAGGAGCAGTGGGCAGGATGAACCAATGATAAATACTTAGACAGTTGACCACGCAAGATAAATTATCTTCTAGAAATCTGTAGAAGATCAAATATGGCTTTGATCTAGCATGGAATCTAATAAAAGTGAGCTACATCTTTCAGAATGATAGTTTTTGCTGATACCTGACGTAACCTTAATTCTAAGCACAGTCGCTCTGCTATGCATAAATGATCCTTCCAGGTCTAGTACAGAAGCAGCTGGTGCCCTGTCTGATGCCATGTTAACACGGTAGATCAGGGCTCCAGGGCACATCCTCACTAAGCAACTTTTACATCAGCTATCTCACAGCTTGTCCCCTCCTGCTCTCCCCAGCAGAAAGCTTACATCCAGCAGAGATGAAGAAAGCATTTCTATTCTAATATTGTTCCCAGGAGAAACAATGCATTACTTGTATGTTCTTCTCCTGGCAGACAGTCTAGCCAGATCTACTTTTTCCTTCCATATTAGTGCACATACAACCACGTTGTGAGTTGGGATCCCTCAGCTCTGCCAGGATTCACACACCACATTCTGCATGCCCTCAGCTGTCCTCCATTGCAGCCTGGAGAGCGACCACTTAAAGATGATCCTGGGACCTCCAAGATTACAAACACAAGTAAGTGAGGAATCCTGACCAGTTTATTTCTATGAACTTCCGTAAGAGTCTCCTTAATATGTTCTCTCAACCTGACCCTTCTGACAGAAGCAACTCTGCAGGGCTGTGTGTTAATCAGAACAGGAAGACAGAACATCTGATTTCATACAACTCTTCAGATCTCACTTAGAAAAATACTTTCAAAAGCTTTATATACATTTAACATAAACTTCATTTGTTTATGATCTCTCTCACAGAGTATTTTCTACAGCTAAAATTATTCTTCAAACCCTCTCTGTGCTTGTTACTATAATTTAATTTCATGTCTAAATAAAGCTTTGAAGAAAGAAAGTCTGTAAGATTTGTCTTCAATTAAGTGTTACTGCTGGCAGAACATCCTCTCTTATGAAAAATGACAAGTCTCAAAGGCAGAATTCCTAATGTCTGAGTAAAAAACCAAAACTTCCAAAATCTGTATGCTCCCAAACCTTCTCTAAATGATGAAAAGAAACAAAATAGAACACAAGAACTTTAAATTTTTCATAGACCACCCTTGAATAAATAAACATCATCGAATACTGCAAAAATATGCGGTGTTAAGTATTGAATTGCTGTGTAATAAGCTAAGATAAACATTCATAAAAACCAGACTTTTGAAAGTAATCCCTATCAGAGTCCCAAACATAGCAATGGAAATAGAACGTGGGAATGTCAAGGTGGCACCTTTAGCTTGCTCCTGTTGTCGTATTGCACATCCATACCATGCACACAGTGCTGAAAGGTCTCCAAGGCAGAGTTCCCGCCAGAAGCGTTGACACACATCCAGCAGTGTGAGGCAAGAATCACACCCGGCTGTCTGTGCACCCTCTCCCACTATGATGCCACCCTGAATGCAAACAGAATGGAATGGCTTGTGAACCACCTCCCACGCTTTCTCCATTTACCACACAGCTATTTTATGAAGGCAGCTAGCAAAGTATTTTCATGTGCATGAACATGCCTGGCTGGAAGCTGCAGCTGTTCAGCTGCTGATTTATCATGTGTTCATCTTCTCTGACACAGGGCTGGCAACTCTTGTAAGAGCAGGGAAGACGGGGTTGGGAAGAGAAGATGGCTGGTAGTTGACAGCTGTTTCAGGCTCTGCACTTTAATTGGCTCTGAATATGCTTCAGCAACCTAGATTTGGCTGATGCTTACTGTTCATCAGAAGAGGACATAGGAACTTGAAGAGAGAAAGGACTGAGCCAAGTAGAAGATTTCAGGGAGAAAATATAACATGATTTAGGCCTGTTCAGGATTACTCATGCCAGGCTTTCTTTAATGGGAGACACAAGACATTTTGAAGAAGGTAAAAGCCTGTATTTCCAGAGGACAGACCAAAAGAATGCCCCAAATCCTACCTTGTAAGAACCAGAAGCTCATGTTCTGGATTTCTGCTTGTCTCCCTATTGTGATCAGTGACATTTGAGACATGAAAATTGTATCTCCTCTCCCATTCAGGAATGTATTTACTGAAAACAAAAAAGTGATGATAGTGAAGCTAAGGAAACTGTCTCCCTGTTACCTCCTCCCCAACACTATCTTCTGGTGACTAGCACACTCTGAAGGTCACTTGTCAGAGATGCACCTGCTTTGGTGGGAGAGCCTTTCTGTCACACCCCCATCCAGCTTGAGACCTTGATTTGTTTAGTTCTTTCCTCTTCCCGCCTTCATCAGGCACAAATCTAATCAGACGTACTGCTGAGCCCTACCCGCTGTGCCTTCTCCATCAATCCCAGCACAGAATCACAGAATATTCTGAGTTGGAAGGGACCCACAAGGATCATTGAGTCCAGCTCCCACAAAGCCACAAAGGCAACAAAGGAGATCAGAGCTGATGAGCATGAAAGAGGTGATGCATCAGAGGCCTGCAGTGTGATTGTGGCAAGAATCAAGGTCATATGGGTCAAAATCCAAATGCCATATCCAGTCTTTCCTTAAACACCTCTAGGAATGGTGACTCTACCACCTCCCTGGACAGCCCATTACAATGTCTCATCACCCTTTCCGTGAAGAAATTCCTCCTAATGTCCAACCTAAACCTCCCCTGGTGCAGATTGAAGCTGTATCCTCTCATCTTGTCACTGGTTGCTTGGGAGAAGAGACCAAACCTCACCTGGCTACAACCTCCTTTCAGGAAGTTGTAGAGAGTGATAAAGTCACCCCTGAGCTTCCTTTTCTCCAGGCTAAACAACCCCAGCTCCCTCAGCCATTCCTCATGGAATTTGTGCTCCAGACCCTTCATCAGTTTTGCTGCCCTTTTCTGGATGCACTCCAGCATCCCAATGTCCTTCCTGAACTGAGGGGCTCAGAACTGGACACGGGATTCTAGGTGCAGCCTCACCAATGCCAAGTATAGGGGGAGAGTTTCCATAACCTGCATTCTCACAAATTCAACAGTGGGAAAGAAGCTTTATCAAAAAAAAAAGGAAATTTTTCTGATGATCCAAACTGTATTTGACTTTCAAACATTCCACGAATCTTACCTTCAGTGTGGAGCTTCATTAAGTAAAGGAGAGCTGAATTAAAACCCACCAGACTTTTGGAAAAAAATAATCCTTGCAAAGGAAGTTCTCACTTGCTACTTTTAGAAGGAAATTCTCACTTAAAGCGACAAGATTAGAAGCACGCTTTATTTAGATTTCTCACTGGAGAGGCTAGAAACAGTAGAATAAAAGCTGATGTTAGAAGAAGGTAATTTTCCTTGTCTGTGTGCCACAACAGACCATTGGGTATTATTTCTTCATACTGTACCCATTTATGTAGGAAACATGTAGTACCTCCTTTTCTGTGCAGATATTTCAGTGATGTGCCACAAGCTTTGACAAATCACCATGAGATAGATGAATTAACTGGCATATTATCAAATCATTGCTTACAGATTTCTCAGAGATTTCCTTCTTCTCCAAGTTCTTAAAATGTGAACCTTTGAGCACATTGTGCCCACCCATCCATCTCATGTTCTCTATTACACTTACATGGTGTTTGCTGCTTTGAACCCATATAAAGAACTGACAAAGAACTACCGTGGCTTCAGAAATTCTGTCTAACACAGCTTAAGCCAGTGAGAGACAACTCTCTCTTTAGCTACTTCAGGAAATAGCCTAGCCTTTTCCAAGACAGTGTTGAGAATGGTGAGATGCTTTTGAGTTAGTGCCTCCTACAAGACAGTGGTCTCCAGACAGTTAGACCTCAAAATGAAGCTGGAAATAATTTTAGCCAAGTGGGAAATCAGGCCCTCTTGAAAATGCTGACTTTTAAAAGATGGCAGCAGGGTAGAGAAGCAAATAAAGAAAACAGGTAATGAAACTGCTGAGCTTGGAAAGCTTTCCATAAGATTGGCCATTGCGTCTTTTTTGTTTCCCCGTCCACCTCTTTGAGCAACCTGGTCTAGTGGAGGGTGTCCCTGCCTACGGCAGGAGGGCTGGAACTAGGTGATCTTTAAAGTTCCTTTCAATTCAAACCACTCTGTGAGTCTATGATCCTATGAAAACACTAATCAGTATTCCTTTATTTTAAGATATTTAACTCAGCAGCTTGAAGATGTGATCTTCACTGGATGTATGAAAAGTCAGAACATGGAACTGAAAAGGCTGAGATCTGGCTTCCATAGCTGCCTCAGCCTTCTCAGTACTTCACAGTCAACCTACAAAGTAACTCTTCCAACCGCTAGCATACCACACCAGCTAAGCGTGCCAAAATACTGCCGATCCTCACCTCTCCTTGCTGTACTCAGGCCATCATAGAGGCAAGAATGCAAAGTATTCAGGGCAAAAAGAAGAAACAGACAGTGTAATTCTCAGGTTTATTTCTTATGGCATTTTATATAAAAGAACAGAGCTGAGGGGCCTGTTTATTTGTTCTCTTTCAAGTTAAAAGTAAAAACCAAACCAAAACAATCCAAACTCCTTTGGAAGATGAACCATAAAACCAAGGACTGCTATCAGTAACTCAAGCTGAAATCTCTGCTGAAGATCTGAATATTTCATTGACCATGCAGGTTAGAAGGGTGCTTTGATTTCATCACATGGAAATTGTGGTGAACATACTTCTATATGAGACATGATTAATAGCTCCTTCATGTGGTTTGGTCTTGGTTAGTTTATTGTGCACTTTTATGTGTACTTTGGCTGTTAGTCCTGAGAATGGGCCTATTCCTTAACAAAACCAAATTAATGACCTGCTTTTTCTAAATGACTTCCGATACTAAACATTAGGCAGTCACCCTCATATCAGCTGCCCTTGGTCTGAAGTTTGAAGATATAGTTAGAGAATATAACTGCATCAAATACAACTGCCCTCTGCTAACTAATGACAGTCTTGTTCTCTCATCCTCTCTCTACCCCCTCCTCAGTGCCAGCTTTGATCACAAAGTAAGCTAATTCAAAATGAACTGCTGAAAACTATTACTTTTCTTCCAAGTGCAGTCTTCTCTGAATTAACAAGTTAAATTGGCTCACTGATCAATATCACGGATTCTGCAAAGAAGCAGGGAAAGGAATTAGCAGGATTATGGAGAGTGGGACCTCTCCTCACCTTCTGTGGCAGCTGTATCATTCAAGATGTACCACACACCTGCATTAGAGGGCTGTTCTAACTACGATTCCCTGATAGTATTTGCCTTTATGCACGTACAACCCTTCTCTGTGCCATTCTGCAGTCAGGTTAACGGCTCTATTGAATAGTCTGAAGAGTCCTGCACCACTGGAGTTTCTGGGGGTACCCTGGGAAGGGACACTTTATCCATATGCATGCTGAAGCTGCTCAAGGAATAGGCCAAATCACTGGATTGCAAAGAGAATGTTATGGACATCATCTGGGAGGCTGGCTGTTAAAGCCCATCTTTAGATCATGGCATACCTGTGTCTGGCCCCGTTCCAATAGCAGTATGCATTTTACTCAGTGATCACTGCATGTGAAACCCATCCATTTACAGACACCCCTTGGAACAGGCACTGTCACCCTAAGACTCACGCCCCCTTCCTTTGGTTATGGAACTGAATTGTGCTGCCTGGATGCATTCCCCCAGGGAATGAGTGGCCCTGCTCAGCCTCACACTCTCTGCCGCTCAGCCTCCCCAAAGAAGTCTGCCTGCACTTGCTTCCCCTCTGAATTTGTCCTCAAAACCCACCCTTTTATTTTTGTGGGAACTGGGCTACACTTCTCCAAAGGGACGAGCTGCAGCACGGAGGGGTCAGACAATGCAGCGTTTGTGAGAAATCCCCACAGGGCCGCAGCTGTGCCAGCCACTCACAGAGATGAAGGCAAGGCAGGTGAGAGAGAACCTCATCACTGCCTGTAAACACCTGAAGGAAAGGTGTCAACAGGACGGAGCCAGGCTCTTCTTGGTGCTGCTAAGCATATAGGACAAGAAGCAAAGGGCAGCAATTGATGCACAGGACGTTCCACTTCAACATGAGGAAGAACTTCTTCCCTGTGCGAGTGACCACACACAGAACAGGTTGCCCAGAGAGGTTGTCAAGTCTCCCTCACTGGAGATATTAAAGAACTGTTTGGATGCAATCGCGTGTTATGTGCTCTGGGATTACTCTGCTTGAGCAGGAAGGCTGAACCACTGCGCTCCCTCCCAACCTGCCCCACTCTGTGACTGTGGGAGTTAGGGAGCTGCCAGCAGCCCGCCCCGCCGAGGCTGAGGCAGCGGCACGGCCACCCCGCTCCGCGCCGGCGCAGGCGCAGGCGGGCGAGCGCCGGGCGGGGGAGCATTCCCAGCTCCCGTCTCCCTCCCGCTTCCCGCGCATGTGCGGTTGCCAGGGCGGCCGTCTCCGGTGAAGGTTTAAAATCTGCGGGACATGCGCAGTGCCGGTTCTGGCCCTGGCGAGGGGGACACGCCACATTGGAACGGCGAGCGGAGCGCTCCGGGCACCGCCGGGTACAGTTTGCGCCGCCTCCGCTTCCTCCCGAGCCGCGCTCGCCTCGCCCGGCTCTGCCTCCGGCCGCCCTGCCGCCCTCCCTTGCTCCCTCCTCCCCGCGACACATGCCGCTGCTGCCGGGCCGCTCCTAGCGCCGCTGCCGGGCCGAGCGAGCGAGGGAGCGGGCGGTGAGCGGGCGGCGGCGCGGCGCTCTGGCCGGGCGGTGAGGGACGGCGGCGGCGGCGGCGGCGGGCGGGCGTGGATGGATCCCCGCGTGGCCTGGATCCAGCCCGAGCAGAAAGGACCCGCGAATGCGCTGTGGATGCAGATCTGGGAGACCTCGCAGGGCGTGGGGGGGCCGGGGCGGCGCCAGCTTCCCGCACTACCTCTGCCTCAACTCCCCGGCGCTGGACTCTGCCGCCTCTCCGCCCCGCGGGCACGGCTGCGTGCGGCTCGGGGCGCCCGGCGCCTGCTGCTCCTCCTCCTCGCCGCCTTCACCTTCGCCTTCTCCGCCGGCCCTGCTGACCGGACTGGTGCCCGCTGTCCCTGCTGGCCCCGCGGCGGTGAACGGCGGAGGCGGTGAGGGAGGGCGGCGGCTGCAGAAGTCGCCTTCCGTGTCTTCCTCGTCCTCCTGCTCGTCGGTGGAGTCCGGCACCGAGAGCCCCGGCTTCTCCTCCTCGGGATCGTGCAGCGGCGGCGGAGGCGGCGGCTCCTCCTCTTCCTCCGGCGGCCCCCGGGCGGTGGCGGTAGCTCCTCCCGGGCTGCTGGGCAGCGGGGCCGGACCCGGGGAGTTTTTTAACTTCCACGAGAACAAAGTGAACGCTGTGAATGGGCACCACCAGCCGCCGCACCTGGCGCGCAGCCCGCACCCGCCGCCGGCGTCTCCCCAGCAGCACCAGTACCACCCGGGCCGCAGGAAACGGGAGAATAAAGCCAGCACCTATGGCATGAATTACCTGCTCTCCGGCAGCCGCGGCGTCGCCATCAACTCCCCCCACCAGCAGCGGCAGCTGCCTCAGCCGGCGCTGCAGAGCCCTGGCACCCCTTGGAAGACCAGGAAATACAGCCCGGGCGTGCAGGGGTGAGCAGCCGGGGTCCCGGGGGCTGCTGCAGCCCCAGAGGGAAGGGGGGCCTCGGCCGCCTCTTCTGCGGCCCCTCCGGGCAGTGGGACGATGGGTTGGGAAGACACGAACTCCTGTGGAGCCGGCCTGATCAGGGAAGCCGATGGTAGGGGATGGCGGGGCACAAACCCGTGCCCTTATATAAATCACCTTGGTCTGTGCCGGCAGGGTGGCTCCTGGCCGAAGCAGCTATTCACGCAGGGCCAGCGAACCCTTAGATACAGGGAATTAGGCCTTAGCTTGTAGTAGGTTGAGAGGTGAAGTTGTCAGGCCATTATCAGAGGTCAGCTATAATAACAAAGTAAGGATGGGTGGAGGATGCTTGTCAGAGCTACCAGGTGTTAATTCAGATTGTAAAGGGGAAGTGGAAGGCTTCCTTTCAGGAGTACTCAAAGAAAACCCTTGTGCTAATTTTTAAATGCCTCTGCTTAAGCTGCAGCAGGCTGGTTAGCTTGGGGAGTGTTAGGAACATCACTTGAAAGGGAGGTGCTGAGTTCTGTCTGAAATAGGCATGAAAGTCAGTGTGGTTTCAGAACATTTCTCTGAAGCGCATTTTAGCTCTAGGATAGGTTGAGCCAGCGAACACCTGTACAGAAATCTTGTCTTTTTGAAGAGAGCACTTCTATGAAGCTTACGCTATCTTGAAAGCCATACCTTCTCATCTAAATGGGTAGTTAGTAAGGCCGAGTAATCAGTTTGATTTGATTGACATGGAGAAGGGACTAAAATTGAACTAAGCATGTCTGGGATGATGTATGAGGTTGTTGTATTTCACCTGTCAAATTTCATTCAAGAGGAAATGTTACTTTCTAAAGTTAAGGTTATTGAATTCCAGGAAAACATGCTAGCTAGCTGCATTGAGTGACTGTAGCAGACTTCTGATGTCACTTCAAAAATAGTTTCTTGGAACATCCTAACATCAAGACCTTTGCATGCCTGTGGAGTAGGGGTGCTGCATATTTGCAGAGGGGAAATAGCTGAAGATAACAGGGCACCCTTTCAGAGCTGGGGATTTTTAATTGAGAGATTTAACTTAAGGAAAGTGTCTTCTTTTTCTCTTTTCTGTAGTACTGTCAGGTGCTGAGTATGTTAAAAGTTATTCAGAAGTATTAGAAGATATTTTTAAAGGTCTGTTTTCGCAAACCATAAGCTCTTCTGGGAAGGACAAAACTTGTGACTACTGCTTTTTAATTTCAGACTGACACGAAAAATTCAAATTTCTTACAGAAAGCTAGGATTTGATCTTTAAGAGGTGTCTTGCGCTAGGAGCTTTGAGTCCTATACTAAGAATTAGTTCGTATTTCTAAAGTTTCAATAGTATCTTTAAAATAGTGTGCAGTTTTTGTTTTATTTTCATCAAGATGTGGTGGAGCACTGAATTAACCTTTTTATTTAGCTGTTTAATTCAAGTCAGTGTGAGGCAGATCTCCAGGCAGGTGAAGAAAGGAGCAGCCTGAATTCACCCAGCAGGTCTATGGCAAATGGCAAACCTGTGAATCAAATCCAGTCATTGCAAGTTCTGTCCTGTAGCTGTTACACAGCACCACTTATGCCATTCGCATACCTTTATTTTTCATTGTTTGTCTTCCCATTTTGTTTTGGCTTTCCTTTAATAGTGGCTATGCCACTCTTCAAGTATGAGTTTATAGAGAATCTATACTCAAGAAAGTCGTTTAGCTGAGATTCAGTTGCACTATTCAGTTCCATAATGCAGATAGTTCTTTTGCTGATACATTAATGATATTTTTTGCTAAATATCTTTGGAAGTGGAAGTTGTGTTTCCTGATCATCTGCCAAGGATCTGTATTACAAAAGTGAGACCTGATTCTGGGAGTTACCAGTAACTACAGTATGTGTGGTCCTGTAGTTCCAGAGCTTTCTTTAAAGTAGCAGGGAACTAATGAGTGCTGAAGGAGAGCGTGAATCTTGAAACCATAGACCTAAATATGACAAGCCGTTTCTACCTTGAGTTCTGTTACCCAGGGTGAATCTTGGACAAGTGTGTATTCTTAAACAGTTTTCTGTTTAGTGTTAGTAATTTTTATGAAGTGCTTGCATGATTGAGATAAGAATACTGATACTGATGGAGTGGATTTAGGTATCTTATCTCCAGCAGTAATTCCTGTTTAGTGGCAAACTTATCTTTACCCTGAAACCTGGCTGGTGTGTTATCTGACAATTCAAATAAAAATGCCGTGAAAAGGCTGGGATGGGGACAGATCCCTACAGGAGTTTTTTGTGGCTCCCTTATGTTCCTTTAGTTGTCTGCTGTTCCCTGGAACTGTCAGCCAGGTCCTGAAGTATCACTTTGATAACTTATCATCTGTTGACAGTATCTTCAGTGTTGCCATACTAATATAGGCAACTGTTGAAAAATGAAAATGAAAAACTGCTGAAAATCTTCAGCTGCAGTCTGGTTTGGGCATTGATCATGGGAAGAAGGACTTGATCATAGATGCTCTTCTGCTTACCCAGTACATGAATGGTAGAGCTTACTCTGCTGTGAATATTATTCATAAAAGAATGTTTTTCTACAACGTGCTGAAATTTCCAAGTGATACGCAGTGGCTCACAGTGTAACTGTATTATCTTTAGGTAACTGAGTAAGAAGGGTAACCTCTGTTAGCCCTCTCCCAGGCTGCAGTAGTACTTCTGATGAATTGCCTGCGTGCTTTGAAACAGTACTGTGGTCTCTCTGCTTGCTCATTCAGAGCTGAAGATGGTCTGTAGCACTGCAAGTCATTGTTTTTCACACTGCTCATAGTCAGTGGCTTTGTGATGGTAGGTGTGGTGATGTTTGGGAATACTGTATGTTATAAAAGCTGTGTTTTCCTCTGTTTTATATACAGCATTCCTTTTTTTCCACTGGACTCATGCTTTCACCACTTTGATAGCAGCATGACAATCCTTGTAAAGGAAATTTTTTCTCATAAAACACAAGTGTGAATAGCTGTGCTTGATTAGATTTCATCCTAAAACTGTGCTTTCAGATACCCTAGATTGTCCCATGTTACACTTTTACAGAACTTCGTAAGGTAAGGAGTGAGGAGATTGAAGCCATATTTATTCCAGTGCTTCAGCAGAGTGATTAATATAGCAACAGCATAAATTCCTATATGCCTGGATTTAGCTTTGGACTACAGATGACAAAATGATTGGTTTCAGATGCAAGGCAGAGAAGTGTCCTTTAATATTATGAGGTTAATTCAAACTGTGTGACTTATTTTCAGAACTACATGTTATTTCTTGGTACTGTAAAGTATCCTCTCGTGTGAATTAAAACTACATCTTGCCTCTTAGGATGTGCATTCTTTGTTCAGCAAATACCTTTTGTTTTTGTAAAGTCAGTATCTTAAATATATCTGAGTAATTTAAGCATCCAGAGAGCTTAAAAGTGCTTGAATATTATTTCAAATAATGTGCTATTCTAAACTTTTTGCTAAGGACTCAACTGCTTTTGTTTGAATGCACAGCTGATAGAGTGCTTTCTCTGAAGATGTAGCTAATAGCTTTTGAATAGTATCAAATCACATCAGATTTAATTATTTTGCTTCTTAATAGGAATTTAACAAAGTAAGTAAAGATTTAAGGCATTTTTAATAATGACTGTGTTCTGCTTCGTACTTTCAACTAAGTGTTCAGTCTAACTGTAGATGTTGAATGGACATCTAGGGCTGAAATACCTAGCATATTTGCTTGGCACATTACAGTGCTGTGCAGAAAAAAACAGAACTGGCTTGTTGAGGATTAGTTTGGATACCAGAACCGTTATGATACATTGGAATGGTGCTCTGCCTGGACTAATTAGTGTTGCATAGTGTCTGATGACTTCCTGCGTTCACTTTTTCCCCCATATAGCTGTTGCCTTTAACTCTCTGTTGATAATGACACACAAGTTCTGCTGTAGAGCACAAGAGCGCCAAGACCTCCACATTTCCTTAGGCTGAAGGAGGATTCAGGCCAGCATTCCCTGATGGCCACAGCAGGTACCTGGGGAGAGTTCTCATAAGCAAAGTGAGCTTATGACAATGCTTTCCCGGAAGATTTGCTTCAGTGGTCACCAGTTTGCAGCTGAATGATACTGTGTACAAAAAGTGATGTCCAGAGATACGGTGGTGCTCCTATATGCTAAGCCTGTATTAGGTTGTCTTTATTTCTTCACCTGTATGCAGTGGTTTTATTCCAGACTTACAGGGTTTTTTTGCATTTTTGACATATTTCAGAACTTTGACTAAGATAAACTTAATTACTGTTTAGTGCAATGCACTATGAAAGATCCATTGCATTCAGGACTGTGCATAGCTCCAGCTGCATGTTTATCAGTCCTTGCTTCTTATTATCCTGCTGTCAGAGTTGTCAGATACAAATTAATATGTGGGGATGCCACATTGTCAGCCCCTTCTGCAAGTTTTGTTTTCTTCTACTTCGAGCTGAAAGAATGTAGACTTTGGAAATGCTGTGAAGCTTTTACTGTCTGCACTGAGATGTCCAGCTCTTGTAGGGCTTTAAGGGCTTCCCAAAGGTGGTTATTCTTAACTCCTCCATGTACTTGACAGTGCTGTCTTGCTCCAACACACTTTTTAGTAAAGAATCAATACAGTGGGCTGTGCTTCATCCACACTGCTGTTCAGTCCTTGCTGTCTGCTGTCTGTGGTGTTAGGTGTAGTGGGGGTATTAATGTGGGCAGCAGGTTGTGCTGGCATCGTACACTCAGTTCTTGTTTTGCTTGCCTATAGTGTCAGGGTAGAACTAGGCAGTAAATGCTGGAGTGTACGCAAGGAGAAGTGTGGAAGTTCTTGCCTGTTAGTCATAGTAAACTTCTGGAGAGCATTAGGATGTAGTTAAATGGATTGTTTCCATGCCTAAAGGCTGATATGAAGGAAAGTTCCAGGGTAGCTGCTGGATCAATTGTCAAAAGAACAGAACATCTCTTTTTTTCCGGTGGTCAAGTAAGTTGCCTTGGTGAAGCACAAAGTTTCCGTGCAAAGTGGATACCAGCGTAGAGACTGATGCTTTGGGGAGTGGAATGAAAGGAGTGTTGTCGGTGATTGATACGGGTACTGAGCCTGGTTCATGCAAAGTCCGTTTTGTTTTTATACTGTTACAAACTATAGCTTAGCCGTTACAAGAACTTTGGTTTCCTGGGTTACGTGTTTTACTTTTCTTAATGGCTGCTGATCACCGTCATCTCGCTTAACCTCTTCTGTAAACTACTTATGCTTGAGGTAAACGCAGACTTGTCTTACTCTTTGTCTCAGCCCCCGCTAGGGGCGATTCAGCTTCTCTCTCTTAATGTTTCACATTAACTGGTAACAAAAGACCTCTGTCGCTGCCGGACCCCGCAGCTCCACCCTGAACTCCCACAGAATATTTTGGCAGCGGTGGGCTCAAGAGTCATTAGAGGTACTAGAGGTCAGAGAGGCTGAGCTACAGTAGTAAAACATGAGAAGGCCTTGCTTGACAGGTGTTCACACCTGTGTGTAAAGGAGAATGGGACATGTTTGGAGCAGTTTAATTCTGGCATCAGCTTCATGGTGTTTTTGCCAGTTGTTAGGCTTTGGCAGTAGAGACAGTTGGCACCAAGAACATCAACAGCTGTACTGGGTGAGACTGTTAGAGGCCAATGCCAAATATTGGGAAAATAGTATATTAACGAGAGCTTGGGGTGATATTTCCTGGAAGCATCTCCCAGCTTTAAATTGTCTATGGTTCTTGGACTACCTGGACTATAGGCAGTGCATTATTGTGCTTATTGTAGATTTTGCGTGTGAATTTGTCTTGATCTTTTATGATCTTCTGGGGTCAGCAATCACCTGTGGGAAGATGTTCCTCAGTGAAGCTATGCATTGTGTAAAGTTTTTTTTATTTTTTTCTTTTTTCTTAAGGCTGTCACTAGGGTTGTAGGGGCTGCCAGTTGCAGGTCTGTGAATTACAGAGGCAGACCATGAGTGCTCTTTGCAGGGGACTTGTAAAAGAGTGGTGGGGGGGGAAGGTTGAATGACCTGACAGTTTGTTTTCTAGTCTGTTTAATCATTCCTTGTATTGAAACTGTTTCTTGCCTCTAGATGTTTATCTCCTCTGTATGCTTTGCAGTCCTGTTTTATCTTTGGGACTCATGTGAACCAGACCTGTGTGTGATAGGGTCACAATATTCCTGCGTCTTGGGCTATCTTGTTCTATCTTGTACTTTGTCTCCCGATTGGGGAGACATGGGACTTGCCTGTTGTTTTTGTTTTTTGGGGCTTCACAAGTGATCTTCCTTTAGTATGGAAACTAAGAGTTCCAGCTGCTTGTTTCCTGTTTAAAACAACTCTTTATCTATCTGAAGGGTCTTTCCCCTCATCCCATGTCAGCTTAGTTTCTTCATAAGCCTGCATAAGGCCATGTGGGGCCATTGTCAAATGCTGTTTGGAAATCCAAGAAAATAACATTTCCCTTTGTGGTTCACTGATTCGTCCAAGTAGTTCTGAATGGTTTTTGGTTTTTTTTTAGACACTACTTCCATTTATGATAGTTATGTTAGCATCTTGATACTGTCATAGCTATTCACTTGTTGCATTGATTCTACTTCAGGCTGCTTTGGCTATTTTTAATGTCAAAGCTAATCCTTTTAAATTAAAAAAGAAAGATAGCTACTTACTGTTCTCGTACAAATGCAGTATCAAGTGCGTGTGACTTTTGGTGAATACCAATCACCAGGAATAGGTTTTGCTGTGAAGTATTTTCTATGAAAAAGTTGGTTTGGGATAAGTTTTCCCTTTGTAATTGTGGATCAGGGAAATCTCTGAGGAATTAAAAAAAATAAAATACTAGCTTCTCTACGTATCATGCATTGGGATCACTTTCTCTGTACTGATCACTTCATTCACTTAGCAGAAGCAGGTTTTTGGGCTCTTGAACTAGTTTAGCCTTTCTCAGTCATAGCTTTGCATCTCGTTAAGTTGTACCTCATAATCGTTTTTGATATCCTTAATCTTCCAATCCTCTTTTCCTGCTTTGTACATGACTTCAGGGTTTCTGAAGACATCTTCTGATGGAATCCTCTGACAAGGTAGTAAAACCTCTTTTTTTCCACCTAAAACCTGATTAGTGATGCACACTGAACAACCAGTGTGATCTCTTTAAAAGTCTCTGAAACACGTTGTTCTCTTGGTTATGATTTTAAAGGAGCTTCCTCTTTTAAATGGCAAACTGCAGCAGTACTTAAATCCAGAAAAGACTTTTCTAGCTTTTGCCTTGCAGAGATGCTGACTTCAAATGTGAAGGGTTTGCTGCCAGTAGTGCTTTGATGAGTGCATTTTGAATTAGAGTCTGCTGCTCAGGGTTATGTCAAGAGTTGCTTTTTTCTAATGTTTTGGTGGCTAACCTGGTGTAATGAATACCTGATCTACATGGGCATAATTAGTCTTTCATCACTAATGTGTTTCTGCTGTTGCAGTCTGACTTGTCTGGGATGTTAATCACTTGCTGTCTTTGGGCATTCAGAAAATAATGGTATTAAGGCAGGAATTTCGGGGTTTAGTGGTTCTATTTATTGGCATAGCAAGCTTGCTGGTTCTGTCCCAAGGTTTAACATATGGCATTCTCCTTCACTGGTGCAACAAAATGATTGTGGTGTTTTCTTGGTGGTGTAGGGAAGTCCATCAGTCGAAGTCAGGAGTAATGTACTTCAGAAGTTTATGTAGTGGATCTGCTTTGCCATGTATTAAATTGGAGATGCACATCTGCTTATTTTTTAAATTTTTTATAATGCAGCTTTTGCAATGTACATCTGGCCATTTATAAGGTAATTGGTTGAGTTTTATTGGATTGACATACTTTGCAAAAATAGATTAGTTTCTGATTATTTTTAAAAATGCAGACAAATTCTCTTACTTAGGTCGGGAAATTTGCTGTGTAAATCAATCCAACAGACTTAGTTTCTTGAGTGCATCAACTGTCAAGGTGTTCCTAGGAGGTAAAAGATAATTGGCAAGAAACTTGGTCAAAAGTTAAGATGGACTCTGATTTGCATTACTGTGGGCCAAAGAGAAAGCTTAGGAAATAGGAACAATATGATCTCTTGTGTAAAAGGCACAATATATTTTATAAACTACTCTTTGTTCTGTGGATGAGTGATGTAACAAAAGTACTTTTTTTTCTTCCATTCTCTCCTTTGTAGCTAATTTGTGAAGAAAGCTCAATTCTTACTTGAGTTTAGTATTTGGGTTACCTGTCTAAAACATTTCACAGCTCTGATTCATAAGTTCTATACAGTTGAGATTTTTTTTCATTCTGCCAGTCTTTGCTGTTTGCTGCCTTCTATACAATTACAGTGACAAAGATAATTGCTGTCTGAATAACATAGTAAATGAGACTGATTTGGTGCAGTATAGTCTGTGAGTGAAGCACTGTTCTCATCTGTAAGCTTAGAACATTGCATAGGGCATAAAAGTAGTACTGCCTAAGCCTTACTGGTGTTGAGGAGGACTAATATACAAAGGTAAAAGCATCTGATGAATGTTTTGAGTGGGAATCAGAAGAGAAGAATTGTAGCTCAGCTCTTGGTCATAGTTGTATTTCAGCCCCTTTTGCAGTTGTCTTAAGCTTAGATCATACTGGGAAAAGTCTGTCTCAGAATGTATTACTGCTTTCACTCACATATATATGTATTCTCCTTTATTTCACTGAACTGTGTTCCTTAGTTTTAGACTGTGAGACCACTTTCAACTATTGAATGCATTTGATTGTTGTGTGTGAGATTTCACCTGCATTTCCATGATAATGCAATTGTGCTTTGCTCTAGTCATAGGTGAAGGTACAGTTCAACAGCTTTCCAAAATATGTGCAGCGCTGTGCCTTTCACCATTTAGTCTTGAGACAGTGAAGTCCTCACATGTGTTTTGGAGTTCATCCTTCATTGAAGGAATGTATTGTATGACTTGTAACCTTGATTTCAACAAAGATTCTTTTGAGATCCTGCCTATACTTCCCCATTTCTTTACTGCCCTTTTCTACAATCCCCTAGTGTTAGATCCCCATGCTTTAACTGTGGCATTTGTGCTTTCCTTTTATAAGGATTTTTAGATGATGTATTAGACTTCAGTTAGGAAAAACACTCACTCTAGTAAGTAAAGGATATGTTTTTAAAAAGCGTTATTTGTTCCACATAAAAGATGCAGTCATATTTCTGTCTGTTCCTTTAGAATAAATTAATGTGCTTAGTAGCACAGTCGTATTGAAAAGGAACTAGATGCGTACTTGAGGGAACAAAGTCTCTGTAGCTTTTCATTTACCTTCTAGTTTGTTGATGACGTTTGAGAAATTAATTTCGCTGCGTTGAAGTTAGCCCCTGAAGTAATAAGTTAATCTTATGTATAATATTTGCAGTAAATGAGTAAAGTGGATGATCTCCTTTCTTAAAAACTTGCCTTTAAGGAAAAACATTGTGAAAATCTGAGAACGTCACCTGAGTGTTATTTTAACTTGACAACTAGAAGTGTGTCTGCCTTTCCTAAAACAGTAAAAGGGGTAATTTTTTGATAAACAGAAGATGTTAATTCTGTTGCATAGTTCAGCCTGTAAGCAGCAGATGCTTGCTGTGCTTAGCAGTAATAACATCAGTGAATGGTAGGTTCCTCCAGGCTGTTAAAATTAGCAACCTGAATAGTGTAACAAGTACAAGTAGCCTCTTTCTGCATCCCTGCATTCTAATCTTTGCCATCTTATATTAAGTAAGAGTACGGTTATAGCTCACCAACAAGTTTCTTTCCCAGTATTTATATAAATACATAAGACTGTCTTGAGAAAAAGTTGATTACAAGGCCTGCATTTGCTAGTAAAGTAATACAATAGGCATCTTAAAATTTTATAAGAGATAGCTAGGTGCTAGGATGCTATTGGGAGTCCACATTCTCTAAGAAGCAAATTGAGAAGGTTGACTTGTGCTGTATGTTGAAGGAAGTTCTATAAAAAAGTTAGGTTGTTACTTGTATCTGCATGTATACCATGTGCTTCAAATGGAAATTGTGTTCCTAATGCTTAAAATACTGTCACAGTCCTGACTTAAGAAGTGCTTATGAAAATCATAGAGCCTGTGTGGACAAAATACTAATGTAAAAGCTATCCTCCCTGTATTGGCTGGCTGAGTATTCCACTGTTATCTTTTTTTTTCAGACACCGCTGTATTCCTTTAGCTAGTAGAGGAGTTACTCTGGCATTAGTCCTGAACTGCATACAGGATCTTGTTTTATATACTTGAAAGCTGGGTTTTTCTTGTGACTGTGTTTCAGTAATCTTGTCTGAACAAAGATGTTTACAAAAATGCGAAGTTCTGTAACATACAATTTTAAAAAAGCATCTCTGTTTTGAGACACTTCTTCAGGTTAAAACCAAAAGGTAAAATGCTGTCATATGTGGACTGTGAGTATAGCATTGATTCTAATCCAGAAGGACATAGACCAAGAAGATGATCTCTAAGAAGCAGAAACTGTTGAATTAACGAAAACTGGAGAGAGCAAACAAAAGAGAAGTCTATTGAGACAGAGAGTTGAGAACTGGTTTGCTAAATGCAATGAGACCTGAAAGTCTTTCACGTTGAAAGCAAGAAACTTGCCAGACTCAATAGGGCTCATAGAGAGACATGAAAGGCCCCTGGGGGAAGGCAGATCAAGAACTAAGTGAATTTACTGCGTTGCTTTCTGTCATAGCACTTAAGAGACTTCTCACCAGAACTTTCTCTGACTCCAGGCAAGTGTAATTTTAAATTTCAATAGGAGTTTAAATCCAGTCAGCAGAATGGTACCTGTTGTATACCCCCATGTCTTGTGGTATATGCTGAAGAATTTCGGAGGAGTTAGCCATGGGTATGTCTTGAACTCTAAATGAGCTTTGATTATCTGGCCCTTGGTTGTTGTCCTGTGCAGACTGAAGCATTAAACTAAGTACTGCATTGCCAGTGCAGAGTAGGAAATATGAACCTTTCCTCATATTAAAAAGCAGATCAGGGAAAGAAATGTAGACTCCTGATAAGTGGTATTCTTCTGAGTCTTTCATGACATGGTTAACAATTGTGACAGTGTTAATCATCTGAAGAGAAGCTCAGTGGCGAATCAAAGTGAGAGAGTACTTGTGTGTTGGCTATTTTTCTGAGCTCAGTGATGCACTGGGGCTGCTTTTGAAAGGCTGTGCTGTGTATGGTAGAGGTTGTGATGCATATGGGGATGGAGACCCCTTTTTTCCCCTCCTTCCTTAACACAGGATGGCTACTGTAAATGCATTTTTTCCAGGAATATCTGGATCTCCTGGAATGGTTGGATGGGCCTGATACCATAACAAAACAGAACTTGTTGTATGAGCAAATGTAAAGAAAGGGTGTAGTGCATGTTTTGATAAAAGTAGTTGTGTTTCACAGGTCTCATTTTCTTGAAGGATTCCTTGTTAATCCATATTCCTGTGTTCAGTTTGATACCACAACTGCTGGATTTTTTTCAGAAGAATGTTTGAGGTTCTTTTTGAAGACTACAGATCATACGTTTGCAGGTTTGCTGGGCTAGCTGCGTAGAAGTAGCCGAAGGAAGGAATAAATTATTTACTTTATAATAAGAGAACGTTACAAATAGAATTACTCAAGGCTGTTGCTCAATGTATTCATAAATACCTGGGGGGAAGAAATGAGTGAGAAAAGGATAGAAAGGATAATAGAAAGCTAGAGCTGACTGCAGACAGATGCAGTGGGAGTTTATTGTTCATTAGGTTATAAAATTGCTGGTAAAATTAAATTCTAGTAAATATAGAATCACGAGTCAAGAAAAATAACTTAGGCTGAGTATACCCAGTGGGTGGGCTTTGTGTTAGTGGTTTTGTTCAGAAAATGCCTTGAAGCTCCTTCATAGTGGTCTCTTAAAGAGCAGCTGTGTGCTCAGATACCCTCAAGTAGCAGCAATATTCACAAGTGTAGGGACAATAAAATGGAAACAGGTGTGTGTCCTGGACTGAATGGCAGGGTTACATGGTGACTCTGTGTGTGTTTCTGCCCACCTGTCAGAAAATGTGCAAATTGAAAACAAGCTGAGGAAGGTTAGTAGTGATCAAACTTTGGGCTTTCTCTTGTTTAAGGAGACAGGAACCAATGGGCATTAGTAGCCTGGAAAACATCTGGTGAATAGAGACAAATGGATATGAATCAAGAGCCTGAGAAGTCTTATGTTTTGAGATGAACTGCCAGTAACAACTTCTTTTGCCCCAAGAAAAAGCATCAGATAAAATCATTACCAGGCAGCAGTTTAAAATAAAGCACACTTCTGTTGCATACTTAAATTCTCATGGAATGCCATGAATAACAAAGCAGAAATGGACTAAAAGACCTGGAAAAATCTATGGAAGAAAAGTCCTTTGAGCTAATATGTGTCATGGTTGGGATTCACCCCAAAAGTATGCTAAAGGAAATTACTGGAGTCTTGGAAGGATGGCTGCCCCTTTGCTTTTCCTGCTTTTCCTTACTTTCACCCCATATCTGCCTACTACAGATTATCATAGTCAGGAGAATAGGAAGTCTTTAGTTTGGCCCCACTGCTGTTAGGTGTATTCAAGTATTTTATTTATTGGTCTTTTTGTCTTTGAAAGGTAGGAAAAAAGCATACTTTGTATAAACAGAACCAAATGCAAGCATGTTAGTTTGCATTTTCTGTCTTGCTCTAAAAGTTAGGATTTCGTGGATTAATCAGCAAATTGAAATGTTAGTTAAATCTGCTATGTAGTTAAATGTTCAGTTTTGGGTCCAGGCTCAGTTTAAGATAAGAGAAAATGCAAAGTAATCCTAAATATGTGTGCTTTTTGGAAATAACTTTGTGCTTTGCTGCTAAAATCTTTGTGTGTGAAGAGGAATACTGAGACTTAAAAATTAGGCATGTTGTCTCTCAGAGGTTATCTGCTAGCAAGAGAATTACCTAGTAAAATGAATTGTAAAAGTCTCAGATGAACAGTTGAGTTCTACTAGAGATATATTAAATTTTCCTTTTGGAACGCTAAGTATATAAACTATAGACTGATTTTTGGGTTTAGGACAGTATTTGGATTCACTACAGTGTTGACTAGAAACCTTTTGTGAGTTAGACAGAAATCTTAGAAATATGTCAACAGCAAAAAGATGTTTTGGAAAAAAGTCACAGCACTAGTTATTTGCATTTGTTGTTTGGCATGGCTTGATGCTTTTCCATTGAAGGCAGACATGACATTCACCTGAAAACTCAAATTTGGCAGTAAGAGTTCTGTAGTATTGGTAGATGTGAAACAAAAGGGCTAAATAGGTGTATAAGGTTACAGTGTCAGAACTGCTCATGTAACACTGGTATGAAAATACTTTACACTTGAGAATATATTTAACATTTCTCACTTTGAGTTCAGTTGGAAGGTCACTTTCTATATGAATGAATAGCTAATGAAGGGCTTGAGTGTCAAAGGAATCTCCATTTGTCATAGTGGACATTTTCAGATGAAGAAATACTCGAATGTCCTTTTTATTGTCCTCTGGAAAAATTCGTTAATGCCAGTAGCCTGTTTGCATTCTGTGTAAGCTGCCACATACACAGAGGTAAGAACTGCTGGAAGAATAAGCCTGCTTGAAGACTTCAGTTGGTCTTGTGTTGCTTCACTTTTGCATCATTTTGTAGTTTAAGAGTCAGCTTTGATTTTAAAGAAAGTAATCATTGAGAATCAGGAATTGGATTTGGCCTTCACTGTTGAGCCAGTAAGAAATTTAGTAAATGTCTACTAGAGTTAGTGTTCTGAGCTCTTTGGTTAAAGAAAGATATTAAATAAATCCTATAGCCTGTTTCTGGTAAAATTTATTGTAATAATTGTCACTATAACTCATCCTACTTTCTCCATTAGATTACATGAAGAAATAATTGACTTCTATGACTTCATGTCCCCTCGTCCTGAAGAAGCAGCTATGAGAAGAGAAGTGGTAAAAAGAATAGAAACAGTCATCAAAGATCTTTGGCCTACAGCTGATGTGAGTGTAACTTAAGTTGTGATTTGATTCTTTAGTAAATTGTAGAGCTTGGTTCACTTAACCTTGCTATTGTCTTTCTTTATTTTAGAAATGAACAGGTAACTCTTCAAGCTTAAGGCAATTGATTTAAATCACAGTTCTTGCAGTACTTGGAAATTTATTTTAAAAAGTGGGGAAATTTCAAGCCTAGATTCTGGGTTAATGAGTGCTACTGAATAGTTTTTTTCATTTTGAGAACTGGGAATGTGAAGAATTGTCAGCTTTTAGTAGTGCATTTCTTAAAGTAAAAGCTTATTAAATTTGTCTCTGTACAATTTAATTTTGACTATTAAAGTGAGACGGACTAACTATATATCCATTTTGGCTCGGAGTCCTGTCTGTGGGTATTTGTAAATCAAAATATTTTACAAAAGAGCAGTTAAATGCGGATTTTTTTTTTTTTTTTTTGTACTCCTCATGAATTTGACATTTGGGGAATTATTTTAGCCCTACTGTAGTGGGAAAATTGCACTCCCTGAGATACCTTGCAATCTAAGCTTGTGTACCTTCAAACACTTTGTTACCCAATGAATAAGTTTGCTCATCCAAAAAGAGTGTATTGCGAACCTGTGCAATTACCAGATTGTAGCATTGCCGTTAACAACCAGAAGAGTGTTTGAGACCACTGTGATTTCATAGCCTTGCATGGCAGAGAGTGAAGGCTCAGGCCAACACTGAGCTAAAAATACAGTAAAGCTCATCTACTTCATCCTCACTCATGTTTTTCCTTCATATCAGTAAGAATTTTCTACCTTGTGGAAATTGATATAAACACTGAAAAGGCCCTATGTTGCCCAGGAGAGAACTAAGTGAGCTTGTAAATTGGGCTCTGCTGTATGAGAGAGGGAAGAACGTCTCAATTCTTTAGAATGGAAGCTCGCTGAAAGTATTTGATGTATCCTATGGGTGTATCTTCATCATGCCTTCTTTTCCACACACTAGACACCTGCTGCTACTTCATAGTCATTCTTAACAGTAAAATCTGGAGTATTTTTATTTATCTGAATTGTATGTTTAGATGTACTTGCTGGTTTTTAAACCTAAAAGTTTGGAAAAATTTTTTCCCTTAAACTCTTTCAATTTCAGTAAACCTGTCTTGTAAGGAAAGGGAGGAGCAGGAGGGAAGGAAATAGATAAAAGCTTGTATGTCTGTCAAACTGGAAATAAATAGTGAAAAGAATTTGCCTTAATTTATTCTCTGCTAGCTGGATTAGTAGTTATTTCATGTTAAAAAAGCCCAATTGCCTCTAGAGCTGCTTCTGTAAGAAAAAAATGTGTTTGTACAGAGAGTATATAGTAACTTTTAAAATTGGCTACATCCTTAACAAGTTGAGAAAAATATTAAGTTTTGTGAAAGTAAAAGGAAGTGACCATTCATAATTGCAAGATATTTTCCTGCTGTGTTCTTTTCAGGTCCAGATATTTGGCAGCTTTAGTACAGGGCTTTATCTTCCAACTAGGTAAGTAATAGTTTACTCTTATATAGAAATTTGTCTTCTTTTAGTGAAGTGGTAAATTTCAAAGAGGAGTTTAGACTGGAATGTGAAAACCTCTCAAATGTTGAGTAAAACTTTAATATTTCATGTGACAAAAAGAACACCTTTTGAACTTCAAGATTTGCAATAAGTATTTGATGTGTCATGTTACTGCTCTGCTCTGCTTATTGACCCTTTGGGGAATTATCTTTCCTTCCTTGTGTTTTGGGTTAGTCTTTGGCTTTTTTAAAAAATATATGGTGAAACTGAGTGTTTAGTATTTCCCTTGTAAAGGCTGTGTTTGTTTAATAAGATGAATTTCTCAGAATGTGTCACTTAGCACAGAATTACTGCGTGAAGTCAAAAGAGTCATCACAGTGCTATATTCCCATCTTTTTGGAGAGCAAAATGTCTTACTTAATTTGGCATTTTATATCACTTAATGGTTCAATTGGATGTGGAAACCTGTGTTGCTCTGTCTTAAAGACAATATTGTCTTTACATCAGTTAAATTTTCAGTAGGAAGGCCCTGGAAATTTCATTTCTATGAATAGCAATCACTGATAAAATTGTTTGGATTATTAAAATGCCTGTCAACGTGAGTAAATAGATGAGGGATAGAATTGTGCTTTGGAAGTCAGAGGGGAGGGAGCATGAAAGGTAGAAGGGAACGGAGCTCAAAGAACTTGTCAGAGTACTGGAAGTAAGAAGCTAGAATGCTGCTTTGGGTCCTGAAGCACCATGGACTTTCTTGCTTAATGTTCCTAGTAGAATCTTATTGGGGACCTATATTGCAAGCTGCAAAATTATCACCTTGTACAACTTGTAATATGTAGAATGCCAATTTTGCCATTTTTTTGGTAGTGTATTATGCTTCAGACTTAATCGATTTCATGCTCTCTTCTTTTTGTCTAGTGATATTGATCTAGTTGTTTTTGGGAAATGGGAACGACCCCCTTTACAGCTGCTGGAGCAAGCACTAAGAAAACACAATGTGGCTGAGCCATATTCCATTAAAGTACTTGACAAAGCTACGGTAAGTAATAGCTTTGAAATAGTGAACTGAAAAACTTTCAGACCCCTTAGGTTGTTGGTGATAAATAGTGTTCTTAATTCATGAAGCAAATAATGTTGTCTTAATCTCTCTGTGCAAGATTTCATTAGAATCTGCATGTGCTTAGCAATAGCATGGAATATTTTACACAGACATAGGTAATTTTGTGCTGTGTTTGCTGAAGGCCATACTTCATACTTACGTTGTCAGTAAAGATCTGAAAGTTAGTATTTGCAAAATAGACAGTAAAATAATTTAACTATTTGCATAATGTTTTTCCACTGACTGTTGAGGGGAATTTGTTTAGCCAAGGGCCAGGAGCTAGAGCTGTCTAGCTTTCAACACAGTTTTCAGGCTGTCTTGTTTCTGATGGCATAGTGAAGTGTTCCAAACCTAACATTGGGTTTTCCCTTCCAAAGTACATTACTTGGGAGCTTTATTTTGTTTGTGACACTGATGTGTATTATCTCTTGCATCTGTCTTATAAGCCTGAATCATGTTAAATATGTTAACGCATGAGAATTTTATATTACTGGGCAAGTGATGTTTTCTCCAGGGGACTAAGGTGAGTATTCCTAACTTCTGTTAGCAAGCTTCTGTTTTGTGGTCTCTAAAACAGGTTTTCTCTTTTAGATTCATAATATTCCTGTGGCTTTCATTAGAGTAGCAGTATAAAACAGTAGCTTTGGTAGTCTTTGGTTTACCTGAGAACTAATGGGATTTTCAGAATCTGTATTAGCACTTAATGATGGAGAATGGCACTAGGCTAGGTTTACAAATCTACCCTTTCTTATTTTATTTCTTCTGATGCTGTTATAAAATGTTATATTTCTCCACTTTCTTGTTTTCCATTTCATATTAAAAATATGAGGAGTTCAATTTAAAATAAATGTTATCAGCTGAGGTTTAGGTTATGATTGTAAGATGCTTTTGGAGGGGCATTGCCTTCCAGGTGGTGGTGTGAAGCTGAACTACATATTCAGTCATGTTATAATAATTTATTCCTGCCATATTGCTACAGCTGCTTTGCTTTGTCTTCTGGCTTTCATTTGACTACATTGAACCAGTTCATCTTGATAAACCAACAGGCATTACTTTCTGCTAGGCTGGTTTTCTGTCAGTTTAGCAAGTGAAAGGTGCAGTGCTGGGTCAGAGGAATACAGTTCCCACAGGTTATGAGATTAGAAGATCTCCTATTAACTGGAATGAGTCATTAAATTAAGTAAATTAAGCTGTTGTTATGAAACTGCCTTCTGCAGCTATGAAGGCAGATAGCTAATGTCTATGGGAGAGTACAACAGTGATCTTAAGTTAATGTGGTTGTACATTAATCACCTCCCTAGGAAGCATTCACTTGTCAGGTTAGGATTGTTGCCTCCTTTCAGACAGACTTGATAGTTGCATTCGTTTGGACTGCTTGTATCCATGTCTGGAGTAAGATAGGAAATAGCAGTTGTGTTGTATTTCTGGGGATTCATACTCTTGTCTTAATCTTTTCAGGTACCAATAATAAAACTTACTGACCAGGAGACAGAAGTGAAAGTTGACATCAGTTTTAATGTAGAAACTGGTGTGAAGGCAGCTCGATTTATCAAGGAATACATGAAGGTATCAGCCATATAGTGATTGTTATGCTACTTACCAAGGATGTGCTAGATGCTTAGCTAACCTTTTTTGGTATGGCTTAAAAATTTATTGCTGAAGACTATTTTCCTTAATACCAATTAAACATGGATGCTTTAATTTATTATCTACTGGTGTCCATTCTGTGTTCCCTTTAAATGCTAGGTGTTTGCGTGAATAAACCTGTACACTGTGAAAGGACTTCTACAGTCATGTCTTGATCTGCAGATAGGTACTATGCTTCTAAAGCAAGTGTCTTTTCAGGTTTTGCTTACCTTGAATTGAAGTGATGCTGCATTATAAATACTGTCTTGCTAAACTGTTAAAAAACAATTCTGTAGCTGCACACTTCAAAGTTTCCTTTTATGCTCTGTAGTAAAAGTACTATCTAGAGTGAATGCTTTGACTGTAGTAAGTGACACTGGCATTCAAAGAAGGATATAAAAATCTTACTGTTTGGGTGGGAAATAAATTTGGTATGTAAGGTCTTCAATCAAATAAGAGTAGAAGTCTATCAATCTGTTCCTAGAATAAAAAAAAAACATGTTTCAGTTCTTCCCATGGAAACACTGTATAGCACACCACTGAAAATATTTTTGTATTAGATGAATCTTGGTGTGTTGAGATTATGCAGTTCTTTATTTGTTTTTCAATGTTGACATTGTCACTGATAAGACTTACTTTGCTTTGCAGAAATACTCTTTGCTACCTTACTTGATTTTAGTATTAAAACAGTTCCTCCTTCAGAGGGATTTGAATGAAGTTTTTACTGGTGGAATTAGCTCTTACAGCCTAATTTTAATGGCAATTAGTTTCCTGCAGGTAAGTCTACTCCCTATTCGTTTCTATGTTCTTTAAAATATATTGGGTTTTATACCAATGCCTTTTTATTGTACTGTTTCTTCAGATGCCTCTTGCAATGCACAGCATTACTGTTATAGTTCTGAGTGTTTGACTCTTGAAAGATCCTGTGGACTACCTCTCAAACATCCAGGATCTTCTTTGTGTGAACTGGAACAGCAGCAGGGGCCTTGTGAAAAGCATAGAGACTGTGCATTGCTCTTTACACTAGGGCCTGTACCTGAATCACCTTAATGGTGTTTCATAAATCTGTGGGATGCAGTTTGTCTGTTGCTTCCCTGATTGCTGGTACTGAGTGTGCACCGTAGTTGATTTCAATGTGTAATAAAATGATGAAATCCTGCAGTCAAGTTGTTTTTTTAATTACATGTTGGTTCGGTTTTACATGTTAAAGACTGTCAGATGCTGCACTTGACTGATGAAATGGCCAAGTAACAATGTTACAAATAACTTACAACTTCTCCTAATACATTTTTGTGACCTTGAGCCTTGTATGGGTGTGATGAAGTATGGGGTTAGCATCTCTCAGCAGCTATGGTAATGGAAAACTTCCATATTCTGCTGGTGGTGGTGATGACTGAAATATTGCTATAGATTTTATATACCACATATAAGAGGTGGAGATACAGACACAAACTGTATTTCAGTTGGGGCAACTAGATTGCCCCCACTTCCTGAAAACATTGAGGGATGGATTTTCTGTGAAAAATCTGATACTACTGTGTTACTGACTAGGCTATAATTTAGTATGCAGTACTTCTTTATTGCTTTCGACTTAGGGAAAAGAATTCCCTAATCCTCAAAAACCTGAATGAGGAAAGATGACAATTTTTTGGCTTCCAGATACTGCTGAAGTGCTGCCCCCTCTCGGTTATGTGAGAGTGGTTTAAGTATGTGAGAGAATGACTCAGTTGAGACTTACATGAAGGAATACTCAGCTGGTTAAATGAGAGCTTTTTGTTGCCTGTGTTATGGTCTGAAAACCGCTAATTTTTAATAAGCATAAACTGGTTTGTGTTACAGCTACATCCAAGAATTGATGCCAGAAGAGCTGATGAAAACCTTGGAATGCTTCTAATAGAATTTTTTGAACTCTATGGAAGGAATTTTAACTACTTGAAAACTGGTATTAGAATAAAAAATGGAGGTGCCTACATTGCCAAAGAAGAAATCATGAAAGTCATGACTAATGGATACAGACCATCCATGCTATGTATTGAAGATCCTCTCCTGCCTGGTAAGGCTGTACACTTCTTGCAATATTCAGAGCTCTGGCTCAGCTTGTGCTGTCAGCTTGCGTTAGTCTGTCAAATGAATTAAGAAGCTGCATTGGGAAGAGGCTGTTGCTGGTGTAGAGGTACAGTCAGGTAGGAGGGCTAAGGGATAGGGACCTGAGGTCTCCCAAGATTCTTAGCCTGAGTAAATTGGATTACATATGAACAGTGCAGTTGCATAATGCTTTGGAGATTCAGAACCATGTTGAGTACATAATAAGATTCTCTGACAGTGCTGAGAGTTAGTGAAAGAAAGAATTCCTGGAAGGAATCTTTGGAAGGGAAAGGAAATCCTGGGAGGGGTGTTGCTGGTAGGACAGTTCTCCATTGTTTGCTGTGAGAATGAGATCGAAAGGTGTTAGCTTTTCCTGCCAGTCTGTGGTGCCATACTTCAGCTAAATCACACCATATGGGAAAGAAATGCCCCAGATGCAGTACCTGTGCTGCCAGGTGGTGCCACAGAGACTGCACAGGAGCAGGGGTAGGTATTAGTAAAAAGCAGCTGCATTGTGGTGGTGTGGAGAGCATAACTTTGCATAATTGGCTTCTGTGCTGCACAGGGATCTTTAGAGAAGGCCAGTTAGAGTTTCAGAGTTGCATATTCTTTTGAAAGTACTTAATATAATTTTTTTTTGGTTTTTTTAGATTTGGTTTTGATTTAGTAACCCACAAAATAATGAAGCTTAATTTTGGCTAAGTGCCTCAGGAAAATTTCCAGCTTTATAGAACTCAGTTTGTATTCTATTTAGTCTGTCAAGTAGCTGAAATTCCTAACCAGCTTTTTAACAAAGTTAATTTTCAGTTAATTTGGACTTCAGCACTGGTATTTCTAGAATGTAATTGGCACTTAAAGTCCATTCTGTCACATCTTGTGTGTAGACTGCTTATGTACAGCACTTTTAAAGCAAATACCATGGATCAGGAGCTGAAGTCTGGCATCTTTCTAAATACTCAATATGCTGAATGTTCATAGTTCCCTAGAACAGGTTGCAGGTTGTGATACTCATTTGTTTAACCACATCTCTGATATGTTTGTAGCTCTGAGCTTGTGTCCATCATGACTCTTGTACTTGGCCAGGCATAGGTGTGATTTTGCAGAACTGTTATTGTCATTGAGATTTCCTTTAGGAGCTATGTACTTACTTGCCTGAAGACCCATTTGAATAGCAGCATGAGCCACAATTATTTAGAGTCAAAAATCTTTACTGCCCTCCAGTTCTGTTCCTTTTTATCTCCTGAAGACTGAAGGAGAACAAATTGTGTGTGCGCTACACAATGTTTTAATCACTGCTAATAGTACTCTGGAGAAGAAAAAAAAAACCCTTTCAAGTCCAATAGGGGCTCTGAACGTTTCCTCCTAGCATTAATCTTGCAGAAACAAAGAACTGTAGTTTAGAAGAAAGAATAGCTGTATGCTATCAAAGAGTTGGTAAGAATTAAATTATAGAAGAGTTTGTATGGGCTGAGATAATGTAATTCTTACAGAAGATAGTGTTTTGGCAATGAAAATGAAAGATTACAATATTTTGAAGTTATCTCACCACTATGTCTCATAAGGATATGAGATATATATCAGATACCACCAACCTTCAGAACTTGCCTGATGAAGCTGGGTGAAAAATTATATAGAACATATAGGATGGCTCTTTGAATCAGATCTGATAAGTACAACCTCCTTAGATCCAGACATAACATATTCCTACCATATCTAAAATTGCCTGTCAAGTGTATGTTAGTAATGTCTAGAATTCTGTTAATTAGTTTAGTTCCTTTATTTCTTCTGTCCCAGTGCAAAAATCTTTTGCAAGGATTCAGGTCCTTTCCCAGTTGACAAGTCATCTTCTCTAATTAGTTTGTGTTCAGATCCACTCAGTGTCTGACTCTGTGAGGCTTGGTGGCAGTACCATGAAGGAGATGGGAACAAGTTCTTTTGATAAAGAGTGGACACAGATGTCTTGACTTAAATTAGTATAAGCTGCTGCAGAGTTTTACCCCTGCAAGCCCTTGCACTGTATGCACAGGTTTTTAATTTTGTTTTCCAGTCTTTTTTTTTTTTTTTTTTTTTTTTTTTGGGCTGGTCACAGCTATCTCTAAAGTTCCTGTTAAGCCTTGGAAGAATACTTGAAAATACGGCTTTTTAATCCAAAAATAAGATATAAATACAGGGATAAAAAAACCCCTCCCTTTTAATATCGCAAAGATTATCCCAGTAGTGTAAAAGTCCCTCCTGTGAGTGTATGCACTAGTTAAGCAATGGGATACTGAAGAGTATAACTCATAAGAACAACTTCTAAGCAGTCTTGTAGGGAACAGGAATATGTTTAGTGGGATTAGTTCCTTTAAGTTGGAGGAACTGTTTTTTCCTCACTGTGAAATGGTGAGTGATGTCTGGCTAACAGGTGGAAGGTGTCATCAGAAGGATGTGATACTTCAGTTCTACCTGCTTGTTATCTTCTGTTAGTCCCTGAATTTGGAAGGAACAGGCATGAAACTATTGTGTTGTTGTTTTGGTCATAGTGGGTTTTGCTTAGATTCTGTTGGGCACTGTAGGGTTTCCTCAGACACTTTCAGAGACTGATTATTGTGTGGTAGAAGATGATAATTTCTGTGATTTAAGAACCAAGATTCCAACAAAGACATCAGAAGTCTACACTTAAAGTGGAAAGTTTGTTGAAATCTGGACTTGAGTTGTCAGACTAATATAATGGTGATGCATTTTGAAGTAATCATTTATATTTGACCTTTGTACATAGTCTAAAGTCTTTCATCTTGAATTAGTGTCCTGGGACAGGATAATGAGATGAAAATCATTGCCTTAGCATTTTCTAATGGAGGGAGTTTGCATAAACATCTTGTACCTGCACCATTTCAGTTTCATAAAGCAGTTGTCCTTTTTGTAAAATATGTAAAAAGTAAAAGCTTTTATTGAGGAGAACTGCAAAGCCAGGTACTCAGAAGTTTGTTCAGAGGAATATGTTGGAGCAGGGTGGATGTTGTCATCTTAAAGAGGTTTGTTTGCAGTTGGTCTAGCAGTATTCTGTCTTGGAAGGCATAACTGTTTGCAGTTGACCAATCTTTTAATCTGTGGTTATTAAATAAGCTTGGCACTTATTCAGCAGACTGTTAGGGAGGCTTGTTATTTTATACCGTTGTGAATCAGGTAATTATCAAGGTGCTCCAGTCATTTCTGATGCTGAGAACAGGAATGACTTTGATCTAGTTTCAGATTGGCAGTGGCCAGAGTAGCTAAATTGCTACTCTTTAACACCAGGTTTAAAACTTGGGGTTCCACCTGTGCTGCTCTCTTCCTGAGAAAGTTTGTTCTTCATTCTGAATTGCTGTGGGTACTAATGAAAGTTCTAAACCTTAAATTCAATGTGTTTTCTTTGAGTCTCTAACTCACACAATTTATTATGCTTCACGTTGCTTGCTTCTGCATCTTGATAGGTCACAAGTACAGGAAGTAAATAGATTTGAGATTGGGAATATCTGTTGAGATTATATCTTCTAGCCTTAGTGGCTGCCAAAATTATGCATTGCAGCTTTTCAATGTCAGCTATTTGTCATTAGAACCTGCAAATATATATGTTTGTGTGTGTGTATAAAACATATGTGTTTATAAAAATACACAAATACATTGAAGTTAGCATTTGAAAGAACTTCTTTAATGCTGAATGTTGCAAAAAGCTGTTTACTAGCTAATAGCTTAACATAAATGGGTCTGCTTCAGTCCTAGCTCATGGTCTTACCTTTACCTTTTCAGGCCGTGTTCTTAAAACTGCTTCAGGTAAAGGAAGGCTACCTGATGAAGTGGTAATACTGATAGCAAGTGATGGAAATTTTGGACATGCTCCTTTAGGGATGAAGGCTTTGTAAGAAAGAATAAGGATTGAATTATACATGAAATCACACACCATTGTTATCTGCTAATGTACATCTGAGGATTGAAGTATGTATGATTTTTTCAAAAAGTGACAGCATTTGGGTTGCGTGCTTTAACTGATCAGTTTAGATTGTGACAAAAGAAGGATGCTCAGTTATGTAAGACATAGCTCTCTAATGAGAGTGATCTCTCAGAAGAAAATCTGTTCAGGACAGCAAATGCAAATGTGTGATCTTCTGGCTTCTTTAATATGCTGCTTTCTGGATTGGGTAGGGTCATCTCTATACAGACTTGACAGGTGCAGTTCACAGTAGCTCCTGCTGCAGCCCCAGTCAGAAGCTCTGCAGGCTGTGTAATTGATCAAGACCTGTTAATTCAGACATTTTAATGAACTAGTTACAGATGCAGAATGAGGCAATTGAGGAACCTAAGCATGGTATGGCATGAGCTGTTCTGCCTTTCTTCTCGAATCTGCTTCAATCAAGACTCCAACACAACTTCATTGATTTAAACTAAACTGCCCAAGTTTTCTGCAGGTGGATTAGGGAAGGCTTATTATTTCTTTTGCTGGCACAACAGCAGAGACAGTGACAACTAATGAAAGGAATAACCAGTATTTTGTGGTGGCCCTGTCTTAATTTTTATGTAACTTTATGCAGGATGCATGTCAAATGTACCTGCCTAGCATTAGGTTAGGCTAAACTCATACAGATTGCTTGAGTGTGTATTGAGTGTGTGTTCTTAACTCAAGTTATGTGACTTTATAGAATCATTTAGGTTGGAAAAGAGCCCTAACATCAAGTCTAGCCATAGATGGACTTGAATTTAGTGGTAGGTGCAATTACGTGTGTTTAGCTTCTTGTATATATTCCATTTCTGTCTTGCTTCTCAATTTAATTATCTTTTTTTATATATATATATGTTTAGAATATCATTATGTGGCTGGACACAAGTGGCCTACCTTTGAAAAACCTATACTGAATTAGTTATTACTTTCCTAGTAGAATTAACATTATGTTCTGATTTTGTGACCACTAAAGTATCTTGGTCACTTTTCAGCTGCCTTTGGACTAAATCCTTTGTGAAGTCATCTGTGAAAAATGTGACCATGAGTTTATTCCTAGATTCACTGTCCTAGGCCCACACTGATCTCTGCTTTTACTTCAGAATAGTCTAATAGTAAATAAACCATTTGGAGAGGGTTCTGTAACTTTGAGCCTAGTGGCTGCTGGATACTGCAGTGGTGCATTCAGAGTTATGCAGAGTGTATTCAGACACACTCAGTTATGTCAGTAAACAGGAAGTATTTCTTGAGCCGTTTTTATTTGCCCATGTAAATTACTGGAAAAATTCAGTTTTCCCAAAGTGCTCTTACATTTTCAGTTAATTTTCATTGATTATGCTTTTCTGTTAAAGTGGCATTATGGTTGAAGAATTTTGAAAGGATTAAGATGTGTAAAGCCAAGGCTGTGGTTTTGTTCCCCTGGGTGGCAGATCTCAGCATGTTTGTCTATAATGGCTTGCTGGACAAAACACTTAGGGGAGTGAAGGGTTCCTCTACAGTTAAATTCAGCCTTGTAGGATTCAGGCCTCCAGAGAATGGATTCTGTCCTTTACCCATCAATTTTTCAAAGCAGATTTTTCATTGATTTCTCTTATCCATGGGCCCGGATGTGATTTTTCATTTTTGGAGGTTTATCTCTTTCTAGTCTTCTCACAGCATTTCACACGTCATTCTGAAGGAGGGAGCCTTTCACTATAAGCAGTTTTCTACCCACTCAAGACCTAGTTTGTATCTTAGACAATTTGAAAGCAGTTTTATATGTGCTTCTTCAATTGAGTGCTGACAATGAGTTTTGGTGCCAAATCCATCTACAGAAAGCCCCCAAATGCTTTCTGCTCGTAATAGCAAGATTGCTCTAGATATCAGATGGGAGATCCATTCTTGAGCATTGTCACTGACACAGGAGGTGTAGTATGTTCTTGACTTCTGCAGTTCCTCACATGGCGCTAGATTTGGAAAGAGTTCCAGTTAAAATGTTACTCATGCCTAAAGAAGGGCAGTTGAGAGTATGACAAACTTGATCAAAAAACAATGCTATAAAAGCTTCTGGAATCTTCTATGATAGATTTTTGACAAACTGGCTTGTCCTGTGGAGATAAATATCTGTACATGCTGGTTTATTGATCTGTAGTTTTGATAAGGTTAAATAGGGTTTGAAGTGAGTGTTTCTGACCCAATGAAGATAATGTGGTTACAGAAGTGAAATTTTAAACTAAATTTGGCCTGCAGGAACTCTACTGGTAAGTGAGACATGATGCTTCAAGCTTGGTAGGTTTCCTCTTGGAAGACAGCTGTAAGAGGTTTAAGTTGATCTCTATGCTCTGCTTCTTTCAAGCGCTATATGTGAGTATTTTAAAAATGGGAAATTGAATGCATAATGTTAAGTGTTGTTCCTAAGGTCAATTTTTTTTATTGCGATAGGCACACTTAGGTGTTCCTTATGTGGGTACGATGTGATAGCTGGTTTAAACAGAGTTAAGCTGTATTGTTAAAGCTTCTGAGCTTTAAGTATGAATAATTTTTTGGTAACTGATATTAAAAAAAAAGATGATCTGATGACTGTTGCATTATTTCAGGAAACGACGTTGGCAGAAGTTCTTACGGTGCCATGCAAGTGAAACAAGTTTTTGATTATGCCTACATTGTTCTTAGCCATGCAGTATCACCACTTGCAAGATCATATCCAAATAGAGATTCTGAGAGGTAATTAGTTCACTTTTTCAATATCCATTTGTCTGTGTAATCTGTTAGGAATGTTTGCGTCTAGATCCATAAAAGAAATGTTGTTATTTATTGTTTAACTGTGGTTGTATTGAAATCTGCATAGAAATTTTAGCTGCCCAGGGATATGAGAGTGCAATGCCTCAATGTGCAGCATTAAAATAAAGAGAGCATGATAAAACCCAGGATGAGTCCAATGTGAGATTCTGTTAGTGGGGAAGGGAGCCAGAAGATAATAGGTCTTTGCTCAAACATTCTACTTAAAGTATTTCAAAGGAGGTTGTGCTGGTTTAATGTTTAGTATGATGCATGTCTGTATTGTGGAAGGAAGAAATGTATGTAATCAAATTGCTCATTTAAACAGTTAGAAAACTAGACAGCAAGGCTAAGAATTTCCTTGGTTCTTTAATATATGCCCCCATCAGCTGTTTTAAAAGACTTGACATGTATTGAACAATTAAAGAATTAAAAGTACTATATGAAAGAAATAAAAGTATTAATAGAATCAGTTCTGTTTGGTCATAATGTCTGAACTGCTATTAAAAGTAGGATACTTCTAGACATGCCACTTTTTAATGCAGTTCTTAGTGTCTTTCATAGAAACACAACCAGTACTTTCTGAGCTCTCACCTTTGCAATTTCTGTTTTTGAAAAGGGAGAGAAGAAAGTCAATGAAGGCATGGCAGCCATGCAGTATTTCCTTTCATATATCTGCTCTAGTGCCTTTTGTTCTAACCCTTGGTGTGAATTTGGGCTAGATCAGAGGATGTCTCTTCCCTGAGACTTCCCTAAAATCCCAGTGGCTTTGAGGTGCCCAGCTAATTACAGGGAAGGATGGCTGTAACAGGTTACCTAAACCACCTCGATAGAATTGCAAACTGTAGTCCAGATGTAAACTTCCAGCACTAATGTCATTGGAAGGTGAAATAGCTTTCCTCTAGTGAGTTTGCATGAAAGTGAGCACAATCTTTCACTTGTGAGTTTAAAATTGACAGTACTTTAACAGTGCCTGTAAATCCTTTAAATTTTCAGTGGTATTAAATTCACAGAGGTTGAGACTGTGCTGTGATGGAGGTACAGGAGAAGTGGTACAGAGTGTTGCACACTGACATTTGAGACTGCTGTATTAAGATACATTAAAGGTCTCTCTGTTAAATGTGTATTAGCTGACAATTCTTGGTACTGAAGGCAATTTTGTTCTTACCTAAGTACAGATAGAATAACTTAAGGATTCCTGAAGTTTTGGTTGTCTTGGGTCCTGGCCTCCATTCACTTCTCTGTTTTTCTTTGAAGGATATAGTCATTCTCTTATGAGGTATCTGTATTTACTACTGACATCAAAAAGCATATTTGTAAAACATTTAATGGAAGCCTCAGGTGTCATCAATATGTGCCCTTTGCCATGTACTTGGACTTGTTGTTGTATCTGGGGAAATGTTTTAAATTTGTCACCACTGCAAACCTGTGGAGCAGTCCCAGCAGCAGTGTTCAGGTGTTGTGTCTGACCTGTCTGCGAGTTCTGGGCTGTCTGTGCCAGTGGCATCTCAATCTCAGAACCCATCATGCTCTTGGCTTGCAAGAGGAGCAGTGTTTGACAAAGTTCTGTATACAAATAGTTCCCCTAGCACCAGTCTTGTCAGTGCCAAAGGACCTGTAAGTGGATGATGAGCTGTTTGGTAACAAGTTTGTTGCAGAAATCAACTGTCCATGTTTGGTCTCAGACCTGATGTGTTTGGGTAATCTAGGTATGCTTGTGGATCCCTCTTCCTGCTGTAAAGCAGAGTGGTCCATGCTCTGTATAAAGATTTTTCTGGTGGCCTGACCTAAAGCGTGGCCATCTGGGAGCCCATTGTCCTGATCCATTTTTTCCGTTTTCCAGACTTGTTAGTAGGTAGGTTAAACTCTAGCATAACTGTAACTATAAACAATGGGCTCTGTTTAAGACCAGGGACTGGCTACATGCCTTTCTACTAGAGGGGTTGAGACTAAATGAAGGGTACTTGAAAGGATAGGAAGTTGCAGGAGGCTGAACTCCCCAATTTTGTCCTCACTGGGGTTAGCTTTTGCCTAAGTGGGATGGTTTGTTCTTGAGCTTGATGGGTTTGAATTCATATTTCCTCTTTCCAGGGAAGGTTTCTGTGTGCAGAGTTCTATTTTGTAGATACAGTCTCAACAGATTTCACATCTTTCTTGGTGTTTGTTACGGTTCTTTTCCAGGGTCAGTCCAACACAAATGACCAAATGCCTACATTAATTTAAGGCTTTCTAGACAGCTGCTGATTCTGGTATTTCCAGTGGGAAGAAAAAAATTTGGATTGTAGTCCTTCAGCAGCATAGTCCTTTTTCTTCTTCACCTACTTTAGTAGCAAGTCCCACAGAATAATAATGGATAGATTCACATTACTCTTACTACCATCTTCATTCAGGCTTCCAAGTAGAACATCTGAGGTGTAGTGAGAATTAAAAGCTATCTTCCGTTGTGGAAAAGCTTTCTTCTCAGTGGGAACAACAATCAGCTGAATCCTGAAGGTAATTCTTACAGCTACAGAAATTATCTTAAAAGTGTTTTGTCCCCTGTCAATCTCACCTAGCTTCTTCCAAGAACAGCTCAGGAGAGCTTGATTAACAGTTTGGTTGATTTTTATTAGAACAAACAGCTTTCTGTCATCTTGGAAAAAGGAGTTTCCTCTTAGGAAAATAAAAAGACTGATACATTTTGAACTTGTACAACTTTTATGCAAGGTAAAGTTTGGTGTTGTGTCTTCAGGCAAGGTGATTAAAGTTATGATTAATTCCTTAGTATTTAGGGCCACAGAGACGTGAGTCTAGCTGTGAAATGCAGTTATGGACAGGATATCTCCTGCTTAAGGATTGGTGTCAGTATGTGCTTTGAAGAGCTTTCATATGATCTTTGCCCCTAGCCTGTCTCTGGGAAAGAGTGTGTCATCTTGAGTTCACTTCTTTAGTCTGTGAGGAGTGATATTCTCACAGAATCATTTAGGTTGGAAAAGACCCCTAAGATCATTGTGCTCAGCTGTTAACCCAGCTACCACTGTGCTCACCACTAAACCATGTCCCTCAGTGCTACACTCACATGTCTTTTAAATACATCCACGAACAGTAAACTTTATCACTTTCCTGGACACCCTGTTCAAGTGCTTGACAACCTGTTTGTCGATGAAATTTTTCCTAATATCCGATCTAAACCTTCTGCAGTGTAGCCTGAGGCCGTTTCCCTTTTATGCTTTCATTTGTTGCATGGGAGAAGAGACCAACATCCATCTGCCTACAACCTTCTTTCAGGTAGTTGTAGGTAATTATAAGGTCCACCCTGAGCTTCTTTTTTCCAGGCTAAACCCCAGTCCTCCTAGGACTTGTGCTCCAGACCCATCACCAGCTTCATTGCCCTTCTTTGGATTCACAGTTGTGAGTCGGTGATGATTTTTCCAGTTCTGTTTCTTGATGAGCCACAGGAAACCTTAGTGGCTATTTTGCAACAACCTCTTGCTTATTGATTTGTGTTCATTGAAACAGTGGATTGTCTGTTACCACCCTGTCCATGGCCTCTATATTAAGGTGTAATTTCACCTTGCCCAGCCTAACTACCTATGTACTGTCTTCTGTCAGCTGCTCTTTTCCTTCCTTCTCACTCTGAATCTTGCCTTGTATGAGATCTAGCAATGCTGCAGTCAGAAGGGCAGTCAGATGGACTTTCTGGTCTGACTGAGAACAAGTATCTCAATGCTTCTGTCATGTCAAGGAGTTGATCCAGCATGTGTCTGATGACAGGCAGATCAGAAGCAAGAGAAGCAGCAGGAGTTCACACTTGGGGAAAGAGGGAGAGAGTGGTATTATTACACCATTTCACACCCCTAAGTTATGCTGATGTGGATGTGACAAAAATGCATCCTTAGGTTAATATTTATGTTTTCCAGATTGGGATTTTGGCTCACATGCTGGTCTGTCACATTGTTCCGCTATGGATGTGCACTCAGACTGCATCTTTAAACAGCTGTGTAGACACGTTTGCGAAGCAGATGAGGTCATCTGGAATGAGGAATGGAAGAATTGATTTTGCTGTCACGTGCCCTTTAGTATAAATAAGACTTTGGAAATCTTCTGTATTGTGCTAGACATGCAGGTGGATAAGGAAAAGAGACTGTCATGCCAACAGGACAGAGTTTGAGAAAGCCTAGGCGGTTTCTGACTGCATGTCTGGAATTGTTATTTACAGGTGATAGTCTTAAAAAAAATCACAGCCAGATGCAAAGTGATCTTTCCACCTCTGTGCCTGGAGAGTTGTTTGTTCTCTTCCTCGTGTACAGCTCAACTGATCTAACTGCTGACAGGTCTATATGATAGGTTTGGGTTGCCACTGGTTGGTCAAAATAGTTCTGGGAGCTGTCAGAGGGAGTGTTAAATTTGCCTGCTAGGTCTGCTGACACAGGAGAAACGTACTGTCTGAAATGGTTCTTTCTTTGCTTCGTATCTTGAGTGGTGGTGGCTGTCACTAGTGGTGGTGGCCTTCTGTCCCTTTTAAGGTGTCAGTAATACCAGCTTTTCCTACGAAGTATTTTTTAGGGTACAAGTTTTAGATTTGGGTTTTTTTTTTTAATTTTCATGCTCAAGGAGATCCTTCTCAGGTGCACCTTGGTGTGCTTTTAGATTATATTGCACTTTTAGTACCTGGGGGATATTTCAGTTATTTAGACCACTTTTTCACAGACTTGATGTTTTTTCAGGTTCTGCTACTTACTTGTTCATGTGGAACTTGGCTGGAGCTTTACATATTTGGTTTTACTGGATGTGATGTCATCACTCTGATCCTTTTAAGGATGATCTTAAGATTGATTCACCCAGTAGTTGTGTTGTAATGACAGTTAGAAAGTGCCCCTGTGAACCCAGGTCTTGCAGCGTGTCGAAGGGGGAGCTTCTGAGTTCTTAAGATAAAGTAAACCAGATCTGTAAGTAGCTTATTCCTGGTCTTACTTACATGATAGTATTCAGGGGAAAACCTTAAAGGGGCTTCTTTCACAGGAGAGCTGTCTAATTTTACTAACCCGTTAACTGTATTTTTTCATGTCTGCCAAACAAGCATCTTTGAAGAACTGTGTGTCTTCTACAGACATCTGTAGAAATTGTGGCCTCAGTCAAAATAAAAGCCCCAAAATTATGAAATTTTCTCATAATAAAGACAGGGTAGATTAATAGGTTTTTTGTTCCTAAGCATTTTCCAGTGTTGAAAACAGATCTAAGCACAATTTTCAAATACTTATTTTAAAAAGCAGTTCTTTGAACCCATGGATATGCTTTAGTCCCATACATAGGAAATGTTGTTCTTTGAGATCAGTATCTGGTTTGATGTCACTTGCTTCCTCTTTCTTTGGCGCCTATATTAAGTATGTGTCAGTATAACCTTAATCACCTTTCAGTTTCTGATGTCTCATAATGAGTGTTTTTAATTTTCCTGCACAAGCAGTGTAGCATGGATCTGCCTTTGAGCTCCTGACCTTATAACTTAGCGAGTTTCCTTTTTTCTACCTTTACATGTGTCTCAGTTTAGAGAGTGTCATCATAAAATCACCTCAAGACAATACCAAAAATGAGAGTTTAGAGCTTTGATCCCTGTGCTGTTTGAAAGGACCTGGTGAGAGAGCATATTCTCCCATTCTGTATGTGCAGCTCTGCCACAGTTGTTGGTGTAGCAGTAGCTTCACCAATTATGCCTATTTGATAGCAGGCATTTTTGTTAGATCAGTCATCCAGTCTGATAAAAATACCAACCTGGATTGTTGATTTTCCTTCTGGTATATAAAGTCATGACTATTGATTTACTTCTAGGAAAGGACTCCCAAGAAGCATCAGGCTTGACAAACTCCTTATCTGTGAGAGCTTGTGTTACTCAGTCCATGTTCGCTTTCTGGTTCTAAGACCACAGCTGGTGGTAGTTGTGAGATTTATGTGTTATCCTGGAGTAAAAGCTCAACTCTTTCTGAAGGCATTCTCAGATGAAACTTTTTAACTGCAAGATTTCCTTCCCTATCCTGGTGCTGAAGAGACCCAGCAGGTGCATGCTTGAATGCCATACTGGAATTGCTGTCTTGGGCACTGCAGCTTTAGGGTCACAGCTGAATCTCTGCAGTTTTGGTCATCCCCATCTTTTTCTGTCTCCACTTGCTCAACTTACTTTTTGAGACTGAGAAACCAGAATTGCATTGAATATTTGAAATGCTGTTACATCATGGGAGTATACATTAACAAAATGTGATCTTCTGGTTTATTTGTTCTTTTCTTAGTGTGCTTTGCTTAGGTATTGAACTGTGGTTCCCAAAGAATCATGTATTATAACCCAGGTCTTTATTCTGAGTGATGACAACCACATCTTTAATTCTGCATGTAAAATTCAAGATTTTGTTTTCCAGCATGCATAATTTAATCTATGTTACATAAATAGAATGGTGGATGACATGCATTCTGGCCTGGTGGTCCATCTGCAGCTATTTTACTTTTAATTTGGATGACATTATTTGGTTCAATGTTTTCTTAAAATGCTGGACTTTTGCAGTACTAGCAGTAACATATCTTTAAATTGGAAGATTAACATGGAACTTGTGGTATTTGGTCTTGCATGAAATAGTAATCCCAAAGACAGTAGGAGAATTACTGCTACTTTAAGTGTTACTATGAAACCTAATAAAGGTAGTCTAAATGTATTAGGGTTTTGTATGTCCTGACTTCCCATTGTACACCTTAAACCAAAAGAAAATTCCAGTACAGGTACAATGTACCTTTATGGTGTGAAATACAAAAGAGACTTCAATGTAACCATTGAAGATGAAAAAATCAAAATAATATTGTGTGCTCCAAAGTGGTAACTTTGTACAGCCCGTTTTTGTACAACAGTCATTTCTTCATGCACCTCGAGCATGGAGTTTATAGTTACCATTTCATTGACTAGTCTCTGATGAAAAGAAAGCTTGAAAATTTATCTCTTAAACAAGAAGGCGACTCACTCCTTCTCAAGAAGTACAATTCAAATAAGCTGAGTGTTGGGAAAGCATGTTGGAAAAACACTACTTTGTTGATAACTGGTCACTGTTCAGCAGGACCAGGTAAGCTTTTTCTCTGAGCCACTTACTATTACGAATTTAAAAAAAAATTTTAACTTGTTTCAGAGCCAGTCTGTTTCTTGTTCCACTACCTTATGATTCATGGTACTTACTTTATAATTGTGGGGGCCTTAACACCTTTTAAGTTGTTTTGTAAGTCTGTAAGCAAGGGTTAGTGAAGGTCTCTGTCTCTAGACAGTCAGTTGCAATGCCGGGATGTTCATGTCTTCCATCCATCCAATGCCTATTTATAATCCAGATGCTGTGGGAAAACTTTCTGTGTGGAGAAACGCAGGAACCATAAATTGCTTTTTTCAAGTACGCTGTTATCAGCATGTACATTCTTGATAGTTAATATGCACTCCACTTGGAAATACAGAGTAAAAATCTTACTTATGTGTCACTGCTTGCATGTTAGTATGGTAGAAGAAAAATAATACATGAATATAAAAACTGTTGTGCGTCAATAGATTAAATGGTGTGCTAAAAAAAAAGTTTAAAAAAGATTCTTTGGTTAGGGATATCTTAAACTGACTTTTAGCATAATTTGGTAGCTTGTTAAAATGCTTGCAAATATGTAACCAACAGTCTTTGTTTAATACTTAATTGAAAAATTTTTTTAGCACATTAGGTAGAATCATCAAAGTGACCCAAGAAGTGATTGACTACAGGGCCTGGATTAAAAAGAAGTGGGGGAGCAAAATTAATTTATCACCTGAACTTGGTAGGTATAGCAGGAAACCAACTTAAAATTTTTTCTTGAATTTGATGTAATTCAAAATACTCATGCCTTGAAATTAATCATTCAGAAATACAGGAAAAAAATAAAAGGAACCTGTAACTTTCTAACCCAAGATCAGTTTTCTCTGAGCCTGTTTTTCAATTAGCTTGTTAAACTGCAGCTCTTCTTAAGACTACAAGGCCCATGTGTTTGTATTCTGTGCTCTTTAATGATACTTATGTTTTCTGTTAACAGATAATAGGTTGAAAATAAGAGACCAGATAGCTCTCTGCAATGGAGAACAGCAGCAGAACAGAGACTCTGAACCATCTTACAATCAACACTTGGCATTATCATTGGCCAGTACACAGCAGTTATCCTCTGGTTCATCTGCCTCTTCTGTGTCATCGCTCTCCGGCAGTGACATTGTAAGCTTTTTCTTTTAATGGGTTACACTAGTAAGTAGCAGAGCTTATGGTACTCTTTAGAGCCTCAGTTGATACAGCAACAGTTAATGTGATACTATTCCTAAGCTGCTACAGCAAATCAGTAACATCCCCTGCTCAGAAAAATTGCTGAAATCAAATATTTTTTCCATTAAATTAAATGGGTCTTATTTCCATCCTAAATCTTTGGTACCCTTTGTGGTAGTAGTTAGATGTAATGAAATACAGCAACCCAATTTAACAGTCACCAATTAAGCAGAGGGGTAGAAATCTCTTCATTTATGCTTCCATTAAGCAAAATCTTCTGTTGTCAAATTCTGATCATTATTGCCCATATCTGAAATTGGACATGAACACTGTATTGTGCTGTGAAGGTTAATAATATTCCTTATTTTCAGCCAAGCAGCCAGTTCATGTTTTAATTGTAACAGGGCACTCACATGAAGTCTTGTCAGCTTCCTTATTTGAAAGTAATTGCTGGGCTTTATTATAACTTCCTGGAAGAGGAGGCTGCAGTCTCTTGAGGTATGTTGCTAGGCTCTTTAAGGTTCTGCCAGGTGGTCTTGTTTTGGTATAAAGTTAAATCAGTGTGGAATTGGGCAGTGCAGATTATAAAGCACAGCATTGCAAGGTATGAGCAGCTCACTGTAAATCTCCTAAAGCATTTTGTCGTAGGTAGAGGCATTGATGGAACCAGATGTAATATGCAGTCAACTACAATACTGGATTAACTGGATGATGCCAAGAGAGGTCCAAATACCTGTTTCTTGACTGCTTTCAAAAACTAGTCAAATATGGAATTAAAAATTAGGATTTGTATTCAATAAAAATTTAATAACTTTTGAGGGACAAGCAGTGCCTTTATAAGTTCTGGTTACTTTCTGTAATCGCTTCTTTGTGTTGAATTGCCTTTTCATGCCATCTTCAGTAAAGAGGACAAATGTTTTAGTTGTACCATCTGGCTAATGAACAAAGAACAGCATGATGCTTGCCAGTGATACTTCTAGACATGCTTCTGGTTTAAGTATGTCAGTGGGAAAGATTTTGCTGTAATAAATTTTATGAAAAAATGCATGCTTATTACTTTGGGAGTGCACAATAATGGGTAGTGGGTGGTTATGAACTCCCCTTAGTCCTGTTTTGCCTGATGTTGAAGGTGAAATGTCATTGCCTGATTCCAGAGAAATTAATGAAAAGTGAAAAGGAAGCTGTCAGCAAGACAGACCTGAAATCAACTTGGGCATTCACAAAGTAAAAGGAAATGATACGTTCTCTGACAACGTAAAAAACCATGTCCTTGTCCTTTTCGGACAGTCTCTAGTTTAAGGCCTGGTCATGTATTGGCATTATGTCCTTAGCAGATTGATACAGCATGTTATATTAATTTGGAATGGAATGACAGGTTTCTGACAAATAACTGATGAGTTCATCCTACTCTTACTTCGGCTTGTGAGGAGGAGCAAGTTCTGGCCAAGCAGTCCTGAGCTGCATCCGATTCAAAAAGAGAAGCCTATTCTGCTATAGCCAGGTGATCATGCTATGATCTAGCATAATGCTGTGCCCAGGTTGCAGCAGAGGAACATCTGGCATGTGTGACAACTTGGTATTTGTGCCAAAACTTCTGGTGCAGTGCTAATAGGCATGATGTGGTGAGCTTTGCTATCAGCTTCAGAAAAAGATAATTTTGAATATGGCGTATCTCATCACTGTAGAATTATATGTAGTGTTACCTCTGATCTTGTGGAAGGATCATTCTTCAGGAAGGATTCTGTATTTATTTAAAGTTAAATCATCTGAACTTCTCTGATACTGGAAGACTGAAAGCAAGGTAAAGATTATAAAGAAAATGCAGGAGACAAGGAGACCCTAGAGTTACAGCTTGCTGACCTCTTCCCAATAATTTAGGTTTTATTTTAATAACAAGTTGTTATTCCCTATATTGCTATTAACCTTAAACACATAGTCTACATTAAGACATTGTTTCAGGAGGTGTGTTTTTCATGACTGCAGAATGTCATTTGCTGTTTGAGGTGCAAGATCCTAGCTGTTAAATTGGAGGGACTAGTTAGTGTATTTGCTTTTCTAATTACTGCTGAAGTTTCACTGATAATAGTAATCAACTGCATCTGGTCCTTTCCGAGTTCTACCTACCAGTGTAATAGAATTCAGCTTAATTGTGTGGAAGAGGAAATAGGCTTGGAAACTTATGACATTACTTTGTCACATTGCCCCAACTCCAGCCATCCACTCCAGCACAGTAGTTGTATTCTGAAGTCATCACATCACTGTTCACTGGTGATAAATCTGGAGGCCTTGCATATATTTGTCAACATGTCCTGGAAGCAATATTGGCAATATATATGGAGTGTGCAGGCATTATCAGAGCAGTGCAGTATTGTTCATAGGGATCCTAGAATTTTTATTAACAGCTGGTTGCAACACAGCATGCTGTATGGTTTTAAAATATTTGCTTCCTTGGAGTTCTGACAGCATTACAGGTTTTGCATTAATAATCTGTAAATATGGCAATATGACTTAGCAGCTGGATAGATAAGGGTTCTGGTGTCTTGGACTTACGGGTCTGTCAGCTAAAGCAGTGGTTATAGATTTATTCTGGCAGCAGGAGAGTAGGTCTCAGAACAATAGCAAGGAGCATGTTTTTCTTGAGACTGGATTGTTATAATCCAGAGCTAACATTTAGAAGCCAGCCTCTCAATCTCTGTGTATGCTCAGAAAAATGGAAGTGTAGGGACATAGGAGCTTACAGTTACTACCCTGAGTTCTCCATACTGGTGACAACCTTTTTAAGATGAGAATTTGGGTACCACTGAGGAACAAGAGAACTACCTCCTTCAAGAACAGTCTTCTCTTTCCCCATATATTTTAGATTTATGTGCTTTTCCTCAGCTTACCGTCTGAAACTCAGGAGGATGTTTGCTTTTATCTTTGCACATCTAGGACTAGCTTGCAGTAGAAAATGCTTCTGAGCCACTGTCTACACAGCCCAGAATTAAGAACTGGATCTAATAAGACCAAATTATAATTTGAACAAAAGGTATCCTTGTATGGATTTCCCAAGGTAGCAAAGCTATTTACAAAATGCCTTGGTCTAACACTGTCTGGCCAATGAAATTCTAGCCATGCTGTCTTCAGTAGGTGTCATAGCCAACTGCAAAATCTTAATCACAAAGGACAGCTTTTCAAAGGGCCAGTAAATTTTGGATAAAACACTTTGTGCAAGAGAAGCCTGTCTTTGGGTATCACTGTAAGTGTCAGTCGGAGAGCTGTTCCGTTTGTGGGGTTGTCTTATTGAACATGTCAATACAGAGCTCTGACTCACTCACCAGTACTTCTAATATAGTTCTTTGCAAAATACTAAGTATTAAAATTCCTGCCTTGTTACCTCAGCTCTGTGAAGAATGTAAGTATTGGTGATCAGGAGCAAGCTAAAGAACACATGTTAAAAAACCTTATGGATACAAGGAATCTGGTTATCAGAACATATTTGACTGTTCAAATACATTTTTCTCAATTATGTTAATTATCAAACTGATCTATGTAGTAAGTGTTCTTTGAATGAAGCTTTCTGCTGATTTCAAATACCCTATGCTGCCCTGAAAAAAAGCAGTGTATATTCTTCACTTCTGCAAACAGGTAAGTCGTTCAGTATGATGCATTCCCACATGATCCAACAAATGTTGAAGTGAATAATGGAAGATGCTTTATAAATGTCTTTGCCATCTAGGATGGTGCAAAATGTGTGAATTTTTACTGTATGGAAGCAAAAGTCAAACTGTTCCACTACAGAAAGCAAGCCTCTGCCATTACAAAATCTCACCCTCATAAGTGATTGCTATGAGAATCTGAAACCAGATGGAACAAGCCCTGTTCACCCCCAGCTCTCTACTTGTTCTGGCTAGTTGCAGATGTCAGTCTCACAATCAAGCAGTGACCAAACTTCTCTTGAAAATGTGATTTGTTTTTTCAGTTGGTTTGTTGGTTTTCTTTTTTTTTTTCCTGGGTGCATTTTTTTTTTCATTCTGGACCTGCACTCTATAACTGGTGACCAGGATTTCCTGTTGATTAAGCTTTGTGGAAAAATGTTTTTCATTAGCTCAGGAAGTCCTAGAGTAGTGCTAGAGAATATCTACTGCCTGATTAACAGTCTCTGCCATGTAAGAAATAATCTTAGGTATGTTTTTTCAGCCTCATTTTGGTCTGGTTTGATTTCTGGTGCTAAGTATGCTCTGCAGTTTTTATGATGTTATGCCAAATAAAGCTTAACATTTTATGTGACAGTGATGCCTGCATATCAGTAGCAGATAAAATGGCTCATAGGAAATTCTTAAAGCTCTTTTTTGTTACCCTATGGATATATAATGTCATATGTAGTCCATCACAGAATCGCCAAGTTGTCTCTCCAAATTTCATACACCTTACCTCAGTGTTTCTGTTGATAATGTTGTGTGAGCTTCTATGATGAGATAATTTTGTGAAGACTTTTGAGTTCTCAAGACCATGCAGTCATGTTAAGGTAGTTGAAGTGAACAAGGTACCCTTGTAGTGTAGCTTTAGCGATGACACAATCCTTGCCTCTTCTTAACTTTTTAGCATTTACAGTATCTTCTTTCAGACTGTTCTTGAAGTTTTAACTTGCAGGGTTATAAAAACCTTTCATCAGAATGTTGGTGCTTGGCCTGCCCACTGTTCAGCCCCATCAGCTTGAGAATATGCTGAGCAGAACCTTCAGTGTTTTGTGAATGTGTCTTTTCACTTCATTGAAGTATTATGTATTCAGTACCTTGATTGGGTGCTTACATTGTGAGACTAATATATAAATGTGACTGATAAGAATAAGACTCATTATTCTTCCAGTTCTGCTGAAAGCATACAAGATCAACACTGATTTTTTGGCACTGTTACTTGCTTTGCAGCAATTGTGGCTTAGTACTTGAACTCAGCATTCTTTATGAAGTTATCAACCATCTCACCTTCCTTCCTGTTAACCAGACTAAATTTCAGCTTATTAGCAGAAACTATTGTGCTTCCATATTCAGAGAGAGAGGTGATAGAGTATATGACATATCTTGTCTGGACAAATGTTGTGCTTCTTTAAAGTGATTAAATTTGCAGGCATAAGGCGTGCTTATCTTCAGTTGAGGGACAGACACTTCAAAATATTTAACAGCTCTTCTTGTAGTCTTGTTAAATCCATCTTAATGACTGATTAATTTGTAGAGTTGCAATTGAAACTGTGTGTATAAGGAGTGGGGGCAAAAGGAGGTTGCCTAATAAAATTCTACAGCCTGAGAGAAGGAGCTATACACACCTTTTTCTTTCTACATGCCAGAACATTCTTGTGTCTTAACTAAAGTAACTGTTTAAATGTGTATGAATAGTTGATCATCTTTGTGTAGAATAATGCAGGTTTTGTCTTAAGCTTCTCTCCTTTGTGAGCAAATAGAGGCAAGTTCTTTGAAAAGCCTCTTAAGAGAGATGTAAATGCTGACTTGCAGACAGCTTGTCTCCAAATAAAGCAGTGGGCAACACTGAGTGCAGAGACATGGACAACTTGGTGTTACTGGGGAAAAGCTTTTAACTGACATTTGATTTGGGGTGTTTAAGACTTTAAGCCCCCAAATCCTTTAAAACTACATCCTCTTTTCTTATTCTTTTTATGCAGATTACTAACACTTCCTGTGAACCAGAGGGGAAGAATTTTTTTCCAGTGCTGCTTTTGCCTATTTTCCTCTTTCATTGTATGGCCTCACATTTGTTTTTGAGGTTTTTAACCTGTATCTCTGACAGTGCTGTGTTTTATACTGTCTCATGCTCTTCTTCAGTTCTTCTGTATCAGTTCCTTGAGCACTCTCTTTTCCATATCCACTTGAGGTAAATTTCTGCAAAGCTGCAGGAGGCACAATTTTGAATACAAAATCCTAAAGTAATTTTATTTAATAACAAGTTATTCTAAGCAGCAGAGGATACAGAGGGAATTTGTAATTCAGCAAGTAAAATAGGATTTTACTGCTGTGAGGTCAGTGAAGTAAGGAGAGAAGCACATAATTGTGTATGAGTCAACTTCAGACTAGTTTCTGATGCCAAAGTCTAAGTTGTAATCTTGCCATATCTTAACATTCCCTCCCATGAAAAAAAAAAACCCACAGAGGTACCTAAGCCATTTTAGGATGGAAGAAAACGAAATTCAGAATTTATAGTCTAGCACGGTACATGTTCAGCTTTCATGAGTCCTATAATTTAGTGCACAACTTGAAAATCAAACTGGAAATACTTCTATATTGTTAACAATACAGACCAGTTGAAAGCCTGTGACATGAAAGTATTGGGGCAACAAAGGAAGTTTTAAATTATGTGCTTTTGGGACCTTTTTTATTTAAGATGGCTTATCTGAAATACAGTGAGTATTGATAAAACATGGAATAAGCTTGCAGTCAAGCCTCTCAGGATATAACAAGGTGAGGTTGAAGGGGTACTGTGCTTGTATTTTATCTGATAGATACTAATCAGATAATGTTTTCAGCTGTCTTTCTGTAAAACAAACATCCTCCAAACACTAATGCTTTTGGACGATGCCTATTTTTCAGTTTGCTTGTGTATCACCTACTCTTTCACATTTCCCCTTCTGTAATCACAATGACCAAGATATTTTCTTTTTGCAATGAAAGGCAGAAAAATCGACCAATTTCACCGTAACTAAAGACTTATAGGCTGGCCAGTGGAAGTGGAGCAACTGTATTGATGCAAATTATCTTGTGACCTTCCATAGAAGTAGAAATTTTGTTCATGTCAATTGTACTTTATTTACACCAGAGTTGAAGTTACGGCTCCACCTACCAAGTAGGGAAATTGCACACAATGTGGAAGAAATGGGATAAGGGCAGGGATTGATCATAAAGTCACCTTGGAAGCATGGTGATTTATCAAGCAGAGTTAAGTATGCTGGGGCTAGCATGCACTGAAGTTCTTCTCCTGTGCATGGCCCCAAATTCTGAAATTTCTGAAGTACTCTGGTGTTGCTTTATGTTGAAAGGAGAGTGGTTTTAGACATTACAAAACCAGTTCAGTTAGTAGGATGTATTTGCTAGCTATATTTCCTTTCATTAACTGCTCCTGCTTTTCTGCACTGGTGTTCACCTAATCCTGTGGTGTATTGAATCACTGTAACTGTAAAAAGGAGAGGAACACTTAAAAATGTACAGTCTAAAGTGTTAACTATAAATAACAATTTTCAGTTCTTTGAGTTCAAATATGGAACACAATTTTTACTGAAATGGTCATTGTTCTCTCACAGCTTCCAACTCCTGAATGTTGTGGGAAAGAGGAAAAAAAAAGTTTAATTATTGGAAGAAATTTTGAGAGTGGGAACAATTAGTATCTTTTTGCCAAGACTTCTGTAGTTCATTCTTGCAGAGAGTGGGGTGAAAACACAAACACATCACACTATCAGGAAACTTGCATTCTATTGTTTAAGTTTTTATTTCTGAATACTGACTTTAGGGTAGTTAGACTCCTTTAGCATTGAGCCAAACTTAAACAGACTGAGGCTGTGAATTAATCTTAGAGGACCTTAGCTTTTAAAATAGCATACTGTCTAAGAAATGGAAAGCTCTCAAATGGTAGCTGTTGTTAACTGAGAAGTTTACCAGGTATATTAAGCCTTGAGTTACTAATGGAATTGAAATAAGCTCTTATATGGCCAGACCTAGTTAGTACTGAGTTTTTGACAAGTAAATATTGTCTTGGTGATGAGGTCCTGTGTCTCTTTATAATGGGTGATGCGTTTTGCAGAAGAGTAAAGGATTTTATTTTGTTCTCATCCTATGTCAGGAATAGAAGTCTGGATTTGAAGGTTGCTTCTTTCATATGACTTTAGTGTTTCACTGTTTCTGTCTAGGCAGAGGTTCGTCAGTAACACCTGAGTTTCTACGCATCTTCCATACCTTTTTTTTCACCATTAAAGTAAATTAGAGTCCTCAGTAATCAGGGCTATGAGTAGTACAAATCTTCCTTCTGGGTACTAAGTTCTTAAGCAGGAAGTTGAAACTGGTTAAAGACCATGTTTTAAAATGGAAACTTCCCATTTTATCTGGTGGGGAAGCATCTGGTAGTCTTTCTTGGTTTCCAAAAGCATATGTTTAGAAGATACTTTCCTTGCAGGATGAGGTACTCTGACAGGCATTCAAAGCAGTACCATTCAAGGAATCAGGAACTTACCTTGGCTTTTAGTGCAGTCTTGTAGCTTTATCCCTACCTTACCTGCTAAAATCAATTGAGGGATTTTACCCCTTTAGTGAACATTTATCTTTTTTAATGTTACCTCTGTCGCCCTCACCCTAGTAGTGGTCAGAGTTTTTGTCTTCCAGATGTATACCCAGAGTTTTGAGAGTGTTACCTCCATATATTTACTTGTAGGCCATCTGAACTTCTGTAGTGCTTCAAGTTTGCATGCTACACTTAAGAAAAAATCTGGTCCAGAAGACCAAGAAAGATTTAATCCTTCAGTGTAGGCAGTGGTTATGTAACATCAGATTTGTTCACACTGGGCTCAGTTTTCTGATCAGAGGTTAATCTTTCAGTTTAAGAAGGGTAATGCATTAACAATCCAGTATTGCCTTCGAAGAAAGGTACAATTTATTTGTATGAGACATATTTCAATAAATAACACTTGAGGCAGAAGAACATATCTATTACAGAATTAAAATAAAGCAACACAAGCTTCATTTGTGGTGAAATCTAGTCCCAGTTAAATTATACGATGCTCTTTTATCTTCCATCTGCTACCGTTTCCCTACTGGACTCAACTTTTTGTTGCTCAAAAGCCTCTTAAAAATCTCAAAAATGGGAAGTGTCCCATCTGCTTTAGGTGTGTGAACATTCTGGGATCTAATTGTATGTAAGCAGAAGAGAAAGGGGAGATCCTTTGAATAGGGACACTAAAATTGTTTTTGGTCAGGTTTGTGAAGGCTGCATTGCAGTAGATTTTTGACATAGGTTTTACTAGACAATAAGATCCCTTTTTCCGTCCCAGCTCATGGGTACTTGTGAGCATGCTTAGAACTTGTCTGTGCATTTTCCCCTCTTCTCATAAGGTTTTTAATAATTCCATGACCAAAAGCGTCCCAAGAAACTCATCTTTGTGGGCATCTTAGCCTGTTCCCATGTTGCTGATACTGGAGGATCGGGCAAAGGAGAAAAATGCCATCTAATCCAGGCATCAGCTAAGCTTAATTTTTGGTCAGTGCTACAGCATGTAGTTTCCCACTGTGATGAACATATTTATTAAAGAGTAAACTTCTGATCTCATAAATAAGAATTTTCTGCACAGATTCTTTTTACAAGTATGAACTGTCTCCAGTGAATTCATGATGCAGTTATCTGCTACACAAAGGCATACTGTAACTTTTATCACTAGTTGAACTTAGAGGAGAGCAGCTCCTTTCCTTCTAGAACTTATTTTTTAGTAAGCACAACTTTACACAGACCAATAAAAGACTGGTGGTTCTAACAAATTGGTTTTATTGAGGACTCTTTCTACTGTGACTCTTCGATTCAGCTGAGATGCAAGTTTTGCTTTGTAGCAACTCATTGCTTAGGCTGCTCTGTATTCACAGCTGTCAGTCTCAAATAATCTTCTTCCCCAAGAAAAGCTTTAAAATATTTTCTTGTTTCTCTTCCTGAGCTGCCTATTCTCTAACTGAAGAATCTAATTTAGAAAACAAGGCCATGTGAGGGCAAGTAGTAGTGCTGGAGATCTATTTAAAGTTTGTGTAATTTAAGTGAAGAGTCTTTGCTTCCAGGCAATTAATCTTTAGAGACAGAGCAATAGAATACTTCAGTAATTACTTTAACAGTAAAGATCTATGATGACCTGAGCCAATAATGCCTTTTAATGTGGTGACTTCTAAACTACTAATTGGCCAAGCCCCATCTCTTACTATATTTTGAACCAGACAGTTGGGAGTGGAAAAAATTCTAGTGGTTTGGGATAAAGAATAGGTTTTTCCATTGTTTTGATGATCAGAATGCTTTGGAGTTAAGAACATGGTAAAAAACAGCAGTAAAATGTAGGGAAAGCTACATCTGCCATTATGTTGTGGCTGAAAAATAAGTTTTACAAGATCATTTATGTTCAAAGTTGTTTTAAAAAGGCTGTAGCTGGCTTTCCACTTTTCTCAACTTGGAAAATAATTGGTAATTTAAGAACTGAGGTGTAGTCGAGTGTATTCAGGCTTCAGTAATTCCTGTCAGCCCCTGAATCTGTGCTTACCTCATTGCTGTTAAGTGCACCAGACACACAGTGTGTCTTTTAATATCACCAGTATGTCTGCTTAGGATGCATCTGAAATTGCTGGTGATGAGGCTGGAAGGAGGAAGACCGATAATCAGTGATAACAGTTCTTTGCAGTATCTTTTCTGTTATCCTGCATCCATCTTGCTTCCGCTGAAGAATTACCCCTCAGATTTCAGATGGAAAATGAGGGGAGCAGAACTCCCCGCAAGCAGTGGTGTGTGTGACTGGTGCATACCTGCTGGTCTTGACTGGTAGAGCATCTCCTTGTTTCTTGGTAGGTGGAGCCCTAACTTTGCTGTTGCTGGGTAGAGTGGGAGAAGAATGTAACAATTACAGTGAGTAACTTTGCCATACAAATAAGTACAATCCAGAATGCAGTTCAGAGGACTGAATCTGCCATGACACGTAAAATTCTTGCTCTTCTATCACCTACAGTGTTGCTGTTCTTGTTCTGTTTTTCCCCAGTCTTCGTTCTCATCTTTTAATTTGAGCTTGGTAGAGACATAACTTTGGATTTTGATTTGTACTAGCTGGAACTGACCTGTGATTGCTGTAGACATGTTGACATTATCTTCTTAATGGAGGTTCAGTTAAACTTTTGCTAGATGTGTAAAATAAACGTAGTGCTGACTTTTATTTTATTTTATTTTTTACTATTGAGAAAAAATAATTGTTTTCCAGTATTCACTTGAGTTGATATTTGGGTGCATTTTCACATGCATAGTCTGTATATACTGTACTTTCTGTAAAGTTGCTTTTCTTTTCCCCTTTTTCTCTGCCAAAAGGAATCAGATACACCACCTTGCACAGCTCCTAATGTTTACCAGTTCAGTCTTCAAGCACCGACTCAGCTTATGGCCAGTTTAGCGCCCGCATTGCCCCTGCCAAGTGGTAAACCCCAATCTGCGCCTCCGAGAACCTTGATAATGGCCGCCAGTAATCAGGTATGAGCCAGCTGGATGGAGCAACTCTGTCACGAGCAAGCGATCACATCACAAGTGCAGGTCGTGTGCGCTGTGCTGTCAGTCTAAAAGCCTCTGAGGATAGCCTTCATACAGCATGTGCTAAGCTTCATGTGCTCATGGAAGTACTTATCGGCTGTGTCAGAGGTGTGGGGAGAACAAAGGGTGGGAAAGGGTTTAAAATAGAGCAGCCCCTCCACACAGACACCTAGGAGTAAGTTAAAGAATGAGTGTCAGGTGTCTGACTCCTTAAGTTGTGTTTGAGAGTCCTGGTGCACAACTAGTGGGATATTTGTAGATCTTTAGGCTGTTTAATTTCCACCACCATATAGGTGGTGGAGCTGTAAGCTAGTTGTTTTTTAATTTTAAGGAATAATACTGACCTTTCTAGGCTTATTTAATTGTCTTGATTTTGAATTATTAGAACAGATTTGGTTACACTTGTAACTTTCTGTAATACATTTTAAAGGTACAGAGCAGAAAATTAATGATGGACATGTATACAAGAATTTTTACCAAAAAACTAAACGTGTGCATAAATGTGCTGGGACCTGAATGTATTTTGGCTAATGTGTCCTTTCTGGTACAACCTCAGTGTGCCTTTCTGCAGGAGAATATTCCCTCAGTGGATAATTAAGGCTTATCGTCAAACATGCCTCACATGAGGCTTACCACAAATTGTGGGTTGTAGGTTGCCTATGATAACAAAACAGTGAGCTTATTTCTTTAAAATTTAGTTTTGGTCAGGTTCTCATAATGTTTTGCTTTTTCTCTGAGTCCTTCTATCAGAGTTTTTAGGAGCCCAGGGCTAGGATATTTTCAGCTTAATGACTTTGCTTTTTTTATTTTATTCAGCACTTACTTACCTTCATGGACCTCCATTGGACACTATCCCATTTGACCATATCTCTGTTCCTGGGGAGCCCAGACCTGGGCCCAGCACTCCATGTATGACCTTACCTGTACTGAGTAGAGGGGAAATGATTACTTCCCTTGACTTGCCTTGGGTTTTGATTTTCTAAATGATTACACAGATTCTTCCCCTCCTTCCTTTCCATGTCTTTCCCTACTGCTCAGTCCTACCTAGGCAATACCAGCTTACCTACACAGGAAATGTTGTATTAGTGAGAAGCTAATAGAATAATATATTTCTGTTTTAGTGTCAGCAATTGAGTATTCACTGGCTAGTGAATGCAGTACACTCTGAAACTTTAGAAGTTTTTTTTAGAATAAAACTGAAAGGTTATTTCAACTTGAACTTCATCTAAAATACAAACTTAGTGTAGATAATTCTTTCCTTAGCAGCTCTGCTTTTCTGAAGAAGTACCCTGGAGCTAGTTATGAGGCATGCAGTTGTTAGTACAAAACAAGTTGGCATTCAGAGTGTTTGCCACAGTTGTGAAGAGGCAACGTGTTGTGTGAATTTTGGATCTCTGTGGGAATTTCAAATTTTGGAAAACAACTGCTTTGTGGCACTTTTTCTGGCTTTCTGTTCCTTGGCTGTCCTTTCAAGTGATTGTTAACTGTTCTGTTAGTAGATTTATAGTATGTATATGTTTTAAAGCGGGAACTTTTCTGTGGCTTTGCTTAATATGATTCTCAAAGGCGCATCTTTGTTATATCAAAAAAATTTCTTGCTACCTATAGTTCAGAAATGGGATAATGGGATTTTTTGCGCTATATAAATATAAACCTCAACAGCTTATATTTTGTGAAGTAGAAGTTTTCGTTTTTGATATAGTTTATGGTTGAGTCAAAAATGGGAAATGAAATCGCTCTACCCAGAATACTGTAAATACCTCCTTTCCACTTCCAACTTTCTGGAGCATGAGTGTGCTAGATTAGGCTGATGGCTTTTCTTTTGAGTTGATGTAACTTGAGACCCAGCTAGCTTGTAACTCTTAATAGGCACATTCTACCATTTTAGAGGACTCCTGCCCGGATAGATTTGAACATGTGCAAGGCTTTCTTAACAGCAAGTCTTCTTTAATATTCAAAAAATTCTGAAAGGGATTCATTTGTCTGCATGGTGTCTTTTTCCCTGGCAGCTTTTTCCACCTCTGTTCAGCTTGGAAAGCTGTGCCTAGGTGTTGAGTACAACTCGCAAAAGCAGGAGGTGCCAAGAGCACTAAATGTATTTTGAACAAATTACAGCCTTCAAGGCAAGTTTGCTGCTGTTAAAGCTTCATGGTATTTAAATTTTTGAAACATGTTTAGTGTGATTACCAGTTCTATTTATGTACTGCATAATTAATTGGAAAATTTCCAGGTAGTTCAGGGACTGATTAAGCTCCTGGCATAGGTCTGTGTGCTTTTCAGGATCATCACCATCATCCGTCTTTTTCCAAGGTAATCATTCTTGTACTCTGCTGACAGCAGTTTGAAATTTCGCTTGGGGGAGCAGATCATTTTATGAAGCAGTGCTGCCCACTAGAAATAAGCAGAAAAACAAATGTTAATGTGCGTGTCCAGATGAATAGAGGGGCCAGAAATTACTTGGTAACTTCCCAAGGAGAGGATGGGATTATATTCCCTGTTGTTACTTTGAGATAAATCCAATTCATGCTGGATTGCTAGGTTCACTAGGTCATCAGTGAAGACAGAAGAAACTTCCTGTTTCTTAGGTTAGAAGAACGCTTTCATTTAACTTTTAAGATGCTTTCTTTTTTCCCCCAAAGGGTTGTGCTTTGATTCCAAAGTATCGGAAGCCAGTAAGTACCAGTCCCTCTGCTGCCCTGGCTGGCTTCTAGTGTTTCTGAGTAAAGCTCCACTAAAGATGAGTGGTGTCTGATTGGGAATTTGTTTGTTGCTATGGAGACAACTAGGAAATGAAACCTTAATGTCAGTGCTGAAATACCACAGTCAAAACTTGTAAAACGACTTGCAGGAGTAGGTTCTTTTTTTCAGATTCGAGTTTGGCTAAATAAGGTGCAACACTTATAAACAGCTTTTTTATATTGCATTACAGGCGCTTCTGTGGCTAGCATACTTTGCTTCAGAGTTTGATTTTATCCAGAACAATTGTTAATGGTGTTGCTTTGTCTCACTAGTACTGCTGATATTGCTAGTATCTCTGACACGATTGCTGAAAGGTTAGCAGTGTTCCAAACAACATTGGTCAGGGACTTGAGTGAAAAATGTATTTCTTTTAGATGAGTGCAAGCAATTAAGTACAGTTCACTTGGATGAGAGATAAGTTTGTAGAGATACATTTTAATTCGTGTCACTTCAGAACTTTACCAAATACTTCTGAGAAGGCAGGTGTCATCAAATAGCCAGTGTACAAATACAAAAAATGCCCTTCGTATAGTGCGATACTTCAGGAGTTTTGGTATGTCAGCTTCAATTTAGAAATTATCTGATTTGTTCAATGGCAGTTTAAAGCTGTTTAGGTGCTGAAGGCTTCTTCACTCAACCAAATGAAAATTTCATTGGTTTTTGTTTAATTCAGAATGCTCTCATTTAGGGTGAAATAATTTTTCAGTGCCCCTGTATTTTCATCGGAAGAGCCTACAGTTGTCTTTAGAAACACTTTTGATTCTAAATGTCAGCCTCCCATCTTCTGTGTATGACAGAACATCATTTGGGTTTTAACACATGCAGAAGTTAGGAGAAGATGATGTTCTATTTTCTTTCCTAAGGAAAGAAGAAAAGGAAAAACTGCATCTGAGTTTCAGAGGTTGTTCAGCTGGTAACAGTACTAGAGATTTTTTCATCTAGGTTGTCCTGTATTTATACATATAGTCTTTATGTGGTGTTATCCTTCCACGTATGGAAGCTGACTTAGCCTGACCAGACCCTGGATAACCTAATCTGACTCTACTTACAACAGAATGTTGGATTAAGTAATCTCCAGAAGTCTCCATATAAATATCCAGTCTGTAGGTTTATAGGACTGTATGAGAGCCTGTGGTCACATTGGTGGTTGCTTCCTGAGTGCTTTATGAGTCACAGGAAAGACAAAGTCTAAATAGTAGTTTCTTAGAAACATAAACAAACTCACCATAAATAAAAGACTTACGGAAATGTAGAAATCATACCTTCCTTATGTTTGCATAGTACTCCTTTATCTTCCAATATCATTGTAATCAGATCTTTGCTCACAAACGGAGGTTGATTTGAATGATCACATATGCATTTCCTCTGCAGACTTTTTCACATGTATTGTATTGATATCACCTCATCATTTGTAAAGGGTTTTTCTTACTGTAGTAATAGTTTTTCTGTTCCAAATAAAAAGTCACAATTCTCAGTGAAGTAAGATTTCTCTTTAAGGTCTGAAATTCTCAGCTTTGCGCTAAAAACTCTATTACCTCTTGTTCCCTGTAGTGACAACTGTGTAGATACACTTCATGCCCCATGTCACAACAGCAGCAAAGTTGCAGTATGAGTTCTGTCTTCTGGTATCATTGTTTTGACTCTTGGCCCTCAGTTTTGAAACTTGGGTAGTGACAAGATCAAAAAGGGTATTTGTATTGTATGTCATTCTACTTTCTTTACCATTACGTAGTTCAGTATTTGCTGCCATGCTGATGGTTGTCTCTACTGTCAGTTACTCATTTTGGGGACTAGGACCTCTGCTCTCTCAAATACTAGTTTATCTTTTACCAATATTGCCTAAACTGAAAGGTGAAGAGAACCTTGACCTTTGTGTGGTAGCTCTGCCAGTAGCCTGTAATGAAGTGAAATAAGATATGAAAGTTGATATAATCTGCTCCCTTGCAGCTTTAATTTTTCCAGTTCTCTTGTGTTGGAAGGTAAGAAACATCTAAAATTTTCCTTGTTTTTGAACTCTTTCTAGTCTTCAAGTTGGTTTGTCTTTACTTTGCTGTTCTCATGGTTGGCTCCATAAATGCTGTTTTCCCCTTTTAATTACAGCAATAATTAGTTAGGGCTCATTTTATAAAATCTATTCAGGACTCATGATCTTTTCAGTTGTAGGTGAAGGTAGCCTGTAGGTCCCAAAAAGGAGAGAAGTGTCTTTGTTTGCAGTGCTTTGGACCTTACTTTCCTAGATTTCCAGTACTAAACAACCTTTGGAAGAACTTACTTTGGTTTTTCTCTGCTTCAGCTTAGAAACTTAAACCACATAGAAATCTTACCAGGTTAAGAGTACACCCAGGTAGCACGTGCAAATATCTTGTGGAATCCTCTTAACTGATCTAAACTAACGAGACTAGGTTGAACCATTGCCTAATACTTGTCTTATTGCTTATGCAGGTGGGACTAAAATGTTGGTTAAGCCATTGTTCATTATTTCTCTGCAAAACAATGTATTTATTTAATAAAGAACAATAAGTTAAATTTTTTAGTGTATTTACAGATACTGTTATGCTCGGAAAATGAGCAAGTGAGTGCTACAAAATAGAGAAATTTTGAAACATTTTCTAAAATATTCTCTAAAATAGGGAATTTGGAAATGTTGAAAACTGTGAAATATTTTGAGAATGCGTTTTATTTAAAGGATACTTAAAATGTTAATGGTACATTAAGGTAGCTCTGAATACTACCCTAGTATTTCACATGAAATCATTTTGAGGTGTATGAATTTCATTTACAAGTCTGATCAACTGCAGACTAGATTCAATCATGGCCTCTAATCCTGTAATCTTAAAAAATAGTAAATAGATGATCTTTCAGAACTGTGTTATGCCTTTTCTAATATTTTCTTTAGCTCTGTAAGTACTTACCATTTTTGAGCACTGTATGTTTAATCTCTTTTGAAGTTGGGTACAGATACATTATTATCAACATTTCTCTGCCTTTTTTTTCTCCTTACTTTAGAAATACTGTCAGGCAAAAAAAACCCCAACAAAAGACCAACATTATTCAGAAGCCTGCTTATGCTTAGACTTCAGCTCTGTTATATGACTGGTGTTATTTGAAGTTGTAGGGGATTGATTTTGGCTATAAATTTTCTTTTTGAATAATGGCAGTCCTTGAATGTCAACATTTTTGTATAGGAAATTTGCCAGTATTTAAGAATAGAAGTTTTGTTTCCTTAGCAAATAATTACTTGGTATTTCTACTGCAACCAGATTTCTTTTCTTGAGATTTTTCAGGGTTTTTTTCTTTCTTTTTTTCTTTTCATCCTGTTTTTTTGTGTATGTTTTTTTTGTTTGGTGGGTTGGTTTTTTTTGGTTTTTTGGGGGGGTTGGTTTTTTTGGTTTGGTTCAATTTTGGGGGGGGGGGTTGTTTGTTTGGTTTGTTTTGTTTTTTCTGGGTGTTTGTGTTTGGCTTTTCTCTATTTTCTGTCAGGTTTTTTTTCCTGGAAACTCTTTTAACCTGATATGTGATGCAGAATTTCACCTTACCCCTACTCCCAGGCTTGTCTTAAATGTGAATTCTTTAGTTTTCCCTCCAGATCGAGCAGCTTATTCAACACAGCTAAGAACCAAACCAGTTTTATCATTCAGTCATTGAATCAATAGCCGAGGAGATTGTTCTATTCAGAGAAATAAATCCAAAGAAGTTAAAACTTCTAAATTGAAGATTTATCTGTTGTATCATAGATGAAGGGCTTCCTTTTTGGATGATCTGATCTCTCTCTAGCCATCATCTGCTTACAGACATGCCATCTCTCAGTGATTGTGTGAGTCCTGAGCATGTGGCTGTCCAGAAGTCTGTGCACAAGAGAAAGCTGTTTGATACAGCCTCTTGAGATTTCCAGAAACATGAAGCAAATTTCTTTTATTAAGGGCTCCTGAGAGAAGCTAAATGGATGATATTTGTCCCCTTTTAAATAATTAACTAATTGGAAGATGAGGAACAAGGATTCAATTTTTGTAAGAAATGGAGTTCACCAGGAAAGCCCTTCAGGAATTTGTCTGGCTAATGTCTAAAAAGCAGTGGATGAAACTTGGTGAAGTTTGCTGGTGGTGTGAAGCACCGTAAGGGCTACCTGAGGAGTGCAGAAGAGTCTTTCAAGGTGATGAATTAGGAGGGAGAGAAATGATTTAAACTTTGTAGAGAGTAACAGGCCTTGGGCTGACAGTTTCTTGTGAAGATGACATCTTGATGTTTTTGCAGAACACCAAAAATGAGTATAATTTTGTCTTTCTCTTTTCCTCATCAGAGGAGCATCGAAACACAAATGGAAGCAGAATAGGGAAAGATGTTAATAGTGATCCAACACACGGAATTGCTTCTGTGTGAAGAAAGAGTGATTTTAACGTTGTCAAGAAAAGGATGAGGAGTATCATCTAGGTCTGTGTAGTCATCAGCAGTATATGAGAAAATCAGAGAGCAGAATAACAAGAAATTATTTACTCCAAGAACTGATAGATCATCCCATAATAGGTTCAAATTAAATGTGATGCTAATTTAAGCTGTGAAATGCCATAGCACAGGATGCAGGATGCTAAAAGCTGATGGTTTCAAAAAGACAAACAAACTAATGAACAAAATCTCATTGAGAACTTTATAGTAAATATAAAGGTATCATCTCTGACTGAAGTGGTCCCTGAGTCAACTTCCTTAAGCACCTCTCTCAGCTAATGAGTTGTAAGACTGACTGATTCAGATCCTGCTCCCATAGATCAACAGTCTTCATCTTGATGGCCTAAAGACAATGCAGAATGCTTCATCACAAGCCAGAGTTTGCATTCTGGCTAGGTTATGAATCATTCTTTTTAAGTTTGTTTACCTTTTGAGCAAACAAGGTGTGTGACATCTGTTAGGATACAGGTAGATGTGCTTAATTGTCATACTTGCTGTGCTGCTTGTCTAATCTTGGGGTCACCTGCCATCCTGCCCCCAGTATTTTTTTTTGGTGAACTCTCACTCGTATTAAGGAAGAAGTTGCCACATTTTTCACATTTTCAGCTGAAGTGGACGGATAGGCTTCCTTGAAGTTTGTGTGCTTACTGATCAGACTTTTCTTCTGGTTGTTCAGTAGCAATACTAAAGTTTTCTTCTGGTTTTTTTCAGCATATAGGTGAGGGTAGCTGTGATGACCAGCTGCTTTTAGTGTTTTGACTATTACAGGGTCATTTTTAGTATCTTGATGTCATTTCAAGTAAATGTTTGTGTACGATTGAGCCAGATATATACTTACTGAACTAGAAAACTGCATGAGAATGTGACAAGGTGGTGTGTTTGCTTGAAGGACCACTTGCCAAAAATATAAAGCGTTCTAACATTTTTTTAGTTTCATGTTATTGACTTTAATAAATAGCTTCTAGTAGATGTTTTAGCAACATACATCAATAAATTATGTTTGGGAAGTTGTGTGTCTTAAGAATGAAAAATTCTCAGCTTGCATTTCCTTTTCTGTTCGTCCTTGAATTATTTTGCCACTGGTAATATGAGGATAACAATTACTGTGTCAAAGGTTGATTAGGTTAAAAACCCTTTTAACGGTTTTTTGCCACACTGCAGCTAACTCTGGTTATTCCTCAACAGTAGTCTTCACTGGTTTGTCTTTCTGGATGCTCAGTGTTTCTTTTAGTTACAGTTTGACAGTGAAATGTTGCTTATTGAATTATGCTTTCAATTACTGTTTTTGTTTTGTGCGTGCAGTTGTAATGGTGGCTTGGTGTTCTTGTTTCTTTCTACTTCAAACTAGTTTGGAAATATAGAATATGAAATATCTGCAGCTTCTTTAGTGTTCTAAGCAGTTGTCTCAAATTTTAGCTCTGTGTTCCTGTTAAACCACTTAAGTTTAGAATTAGCTTTTGTTACAGGCCATTAGTTGTCTGTAGAGGTATTGCTGTCAGACATCAGGAAAGATTACTTGCATTGATGTTTTCAGTATTTAGGGAGTCTTTCAGTTTCATCTTTGAAACTCTTGTACATATTTTAAGTACATATGCATTAAGCCAACTTACTGTATGCCATTAAGTGATAGAGGTGCCTGTAGTACCTTATGGTGTGGTAGGTTTACTCAGGCTGCTACTAAACCTTTTGGGAAGTTTTTGTTCCAGTTTATTGGAGATCCCCCAAAGAAAGCATCATGCTGTATTTCTGATCACTTAGTCGTTTTGCCTTGGTCTGCATATGAGGTGCAGTCTAGGAGCTGTGTAGCCTGGTGATCAGACCAGTAGGATTTACAAGTTCCTCACAAGCCACACTTAGTTTTACCTGTCACTGACATGAGATTATGGGAAAAGCAGACTTGTACTCCCCATGCATCAGCTCATGCCGTTACATTTCTCCATGATGTTTCTAAAAGACTTAAGTATCTCACTTGATCATGCTAAGATGCTCCAAAATAGACACATCTGTTGCAATTAGTATTTTATGTGGAAGTTCTCCTGTTTTATAAGGAGACATCTATCTATATATAACATCTAACACTGTTGTACAGTGATTGTATTTCACACTGTGATCCTGGGGTTTTAAGGATGCTTTGAAATCTACACCATTTCATTTGCAGAGCATTTTCTTCAGAAAACACTTGGTAAGCTGTTAGTGCCTTGGGACTTGCACAGCTACAGTTAAACAAGCATGAAAAGACCAGTTGCTTCAAGCAGTGTTTTGTGGAACTGACTTATATGTTGAAGAAATATTACTGGTAATATGTGTTTTGTTTGTTGTTTTTATGCATAAATGAATACTTACCTTATTTTATTTTTTTTAGCAACACAGTGGAATGAAGTTTTCCATGAAAGGAACTCATAACCAAGGCAACAGCTACAGCCCTGTCAGCAGTGGAGGCATGAGGCAACCAGTTGGTAACCGTGGACACCACCAGTACAATCGTAATATATGGAGGAGGAAAAAACACAGAGACAGTTTGCCTATTAGTCTGAGCAGATAATGGCAGATGCCAAAATGACCTTCCCTGTTCAGACAAACTGAGTGAGTGCCACTCGACTTGAGGGATGGAGACCAGCGTCCAGCACATCGTTTTATTGGTGTTGCCAAATATCTGCAGCTGACTTCTTTGCATGTTTCTTTGTGTGGTGGTTCAGTCCATCTTCAAGAAGTAGTTGTGCTTATCTGTGAAGCCTTATTAAATGTGGAAGTTTGTTTTCTGCCTTCCCACAATGGTTCATTCAGTGCCGAAGCAGCTCTGACAGTAGAACTGCAAGGACATTTACAAATGCTGTAGCTTTTTTTGCTGTGGCTATATCTGTTCCTTTTCTTTTATTTTAGAAGTGAAGGAAACTTCAGCCCCTTGGAATTTTTTTTTTCTTTGCAGCAAATCAAGTTGGGAATTCATAAAAGTAAATTTGCTGCTCTCCCGTTTGTTTTTTTGTTTTTGTTTTTTTTCAAAGCTCAGTTTTTTTCTCTGTAAATATTGGAAGTATGATTTGTGCAATAACTTGGAATTTTTAATTTAATTTCATATTATCACATAAGTTATATTTAAGGGGAAGAGGTTTTTTAATTTACAGATCCTTTCCCAGGTTGCATTATCTAAGTTGGGGTCATAGTTTTGGCAGGTTGTCTGAGCAGTGTTATAAACATGACATTTGGTAATATTTGAGGCTTCTTGATTCACAATGAAAGTGCGATTTGGCTTACAATTTTAAGAATTTACTAAGCTCCAAAGCATTTTGACCCTGTGTTTTTTAGCTCATTGTCTGGCCTCTATCAGTCGTCTTGCTCTGACCAATGAGTTTTAATTTTCTTTAACTAGACAACAAATCCAACATTTGTAGTACCAGAAGTAAAACTTTGGAGAGGAATAGGAAGAAGGTTGGTTCAAGTCCTGATATGAAAATTAAAAGCTGTGAACTACAGGCTTTGATGCATTTTAGTAACGTAACCTGTTAATGTTTGGGTTGAAACAACACTATTAAGCAGAGGTACCCGGCTTAAGGAATGTGGAGAAAGGAAATATGTTGATTCCATTAAGGAATCTGTATAGTAGTATGCATTAGTTCTGTTAAGAGCAAATATATAAAAAGTACTTCAGCTGCTCTAAGCATTACAAGAAGTATCTTTTAATGTGTTGCAGGAGAGCACAGCCCAGTGTTGTACACAGTATGAGTGGCTGGCACTTAATTTACAGATGCATACAGGTATACTATGCAAGTGTGTATTGCCATGACAAACACTGTCCTTAACTTTTTGAAAAATGTACATCCTGCCTAACCCTGAGTTTTTAAAGCACCACAGTTGTCCTGGGAGTAGGTCACATCTCATGCCCTCTGACTTCCCTTTTTTTAAATGAGAGTTAAGCTATACAGAAAACTACAGGTAAGTTATGTAAGTCCACTAGCACAGAAAGCTGAAGAATCCTGTTAACAAGACATCTATACTGTGTACAGATAGAGAAGGTTTTAAAACTGATACCTGAATATTGAAATGAGGTGTCAAGCATGAAGCTTTTTACTATGCTGTATGCCTTTGAAGCAGAGGTAGTTCATGTTATTACTGAATTTGTCAAACACAAACAGGTCCTTGAGGGAAGAGAGGGCAACATTCCAAAGTAGAGTAGTGCATATCTGTTTGCAGAAAGTTTGTCTTAATGCTCCAGACTCATCACAATTAAAAAGTTCTAAAAATTGTGAGCTGATTCATAAATAATATCTAAGGGCTGTTACATGAGCCTGTACTGCTTAGTCTTCACACACTAGCAATATTGAGCATAACTACATTAAAGAGCCTTCAGAGGCTTTAATTGGTGTCTTATACTAGCGTCCATTTTAAAGCAAAACTCATTCAAATAGTGGTATCATGTAACACTTCAGTCATGGTGAACCAAATGAATTGGCCTGGCTATCACTGTGGTTATGTGCTACAGGTTTAAAAAAATGTTTAAATTTTTTGTGTGGACAACTATGTGGAAGCTAAAATTGACATATTTTTATGTAAAGTTTTCTATTCTTTGATTTTTAATAAACTTTGGAGACCAGTCGCTCTTCTGTCCTTTTTTATGGGAAACTTCATGGACGAAGTAACACTTGAACTTGTCCCATTCTTTGATGTACACTTTCAATATCTACTTTAAATTGTTCATGCTGAGCACCTTCAGAATGAGGTTGGAAGGTGGATGGGTTCCCTGAAATGTTGGTGGTGTGTTTCTAAAGGGAGTAATGAGCATGAATGTTGCTTTTGTGGTTGTGGATTTATCCCTCGATAATGAGAAAGCAAAGGAGCTGGAGGTTGTTCCTGCAGTATTCTCAAGAGGAGATCAACCGACTTAATTCCTTGGGATACCTTAACTCTTCATTACCTTTTTTTTTCTAGTCCCTCCCTGTGTTTTCTAAATTCCTTTCAAAATCTTTGTCTAGGTTTCAGCCTCCTCAAAGATTGGATGTGTCTTGTCTTTTTTCATTGAGTTGTGTTAACCCTCTGAGAGGACTCTGAAGTGTCAGTAACTGACTCTAATTCAAAACTTTAGAAATGAGTCTTTGGAAGGAACTAATATAAGTCTGTAAAGGCTGAGAAAGGGAACTGAAGTGTTGTTAATAGACAGCAATGCAGGGCTAGGGATTGACAGCCAGAGAGGTCTGCGGTACTTGGTCAGTCTTAATGAGTATCTGCTGGAGAAAAGCAGAGAGGTGGTGGGAAGGGAAAATAAAAGCACTCAACAGTAGTTGGGATAATAATTTTTTTTTCTGTCAATTCAGTTAGCTAGTGGGACATGGCTGACAGAGGGATATATAATCTTTGCAGACACAAAGATTAAGTGCAGCAGCATTGGTTTCCTAGGCTCCACCTTTTCCCTCTTTCTGTCCAGATGATGATTTTGCTTTATTCTTCCCACAGATTCTGCCCAACTATCTATCCTTGATAGCAGTCTATGTTTAATGCATTAGGTAGGATAGTCCTTTGAACGAACCCTTGTTGTCTGATAATAATTAGAGCCATCTACTCGATCCTAGCCCTAGTGACTATTTTTTACATTGTTCATAAGCAAAATTAGTCATGGACTTCCGATGTCAAAGGAAGAGGCTGCAAAATGAATGGAGGGGTGGGACCCAGAGAGTCCCTCATAGAAAGAGCTCAGTTGTGATCTATTCCTGTTTACAAGAGATGTCAGTGCTGCTGTTGCGTTGGACTTTCCCTGTAACTCCATCCCTGTGCACTGGGGAAGGGTAAGAAGACAGAAATTTGACTGCCAGTACTGTGCTGCTGGTTCAGCACTATTTCTTTCCATGGGAACAGCCTCTTGAGAATGGGCGTAGTAATAGTCAGAGTAGCATTGGAATACAGCACACCTTTAAGCAATGTGAGCTCTTCATCATTTGTGGGTAAAAAGAAGAGCCTAAATTGTCAGCTGAGAGGCAGCTGACCACTCAGTGTATACATGTGGGGAAGTAAATGTGTCGACTTCTGTACTCTTGAAGACAAGAGGCTGCCTAATTGCTGACTGCTGCCAGTATAGTCTGGTTATAAATTTAAAAATACCTGGACTAAACCAAAGTTATGACCTGAATTCTTCAACTGAAACACATGACAGAGCCATCGATTAGGTATCTGCTCTTGCGCACTTAGACTGTTTTGATTGGGGCTTGAAGTGTTGTGGAAAAGATGTGCCATAAAAGGGGAATTTTGGAAGTAGCCATAGAAGAGAAGCCTGAAAAACAAACATTTTGGAGATCAGGAAAGATATGTGAAGAAAAATACCAGAGGATGCCCCAGAACCTTAACTAATAGTGCCTGTCGAATGCTCTGGTCACAGTTCTCAGTATTATGCTACTGCAAAAGTTTTGGCTTAGAGCTGCCTATGCCACAGTAGCCTTTCGGTTTCAAATCAATTAAGGATTCTCCAAGCATTTGCTTTTTCCATAATCCTTTTCTATTGAGGGATTGTTGCCTGAGCATAAAAAGAAATTATGAATGGCCCATATGCAGCGCATACTGATGATATGCATGCCTGTGTGTGAGGTCAGGAAAGATAAAGGGCATCTCATACAACACCAGCTATTTTCCCCTTATCTACCAAAATGTGACATATTCTTCTGATACGGATTCGTAGGAAGCACCAAGCTGCTTCCTGCTTTAGTAACTCAGGAGAGTTGAACAGCAGGTTGATTTATGGTTTTACTAAAACCTGTGTTCCAAGAAAATGCTTCACTGACTTATTTTCAAACCTAAACCAAACAGGATTTAGGAGCTCCTAGTAGAGGATTTTCTGTGTGACAGGATGAATGCATGTTTAAACTGAAAGTCCATAACCCCTGTGCTAAAATAGCCACTATTTTTTAGTGAAAGCTTTGGCACTGATCCGTGTGTGAATATTCTGTTGTGAGGAAATCTTTGTAAGAAAATTCCTTGCTTCTTGCTCCTCCTTCCTAGAGAAGAAAAGCTGAATCTTCTGATGAGCTACATCCATGCCTTCAGGATTGGCATTGTATGCATCTGGCTGATTTCAGGAGCCAAAATGGGTAGGTGCAATCTTGCCCTTGTCAAGGGTTGTGTGTTCAGCTCATAGGGGTCATTGAGTACCACTTACTGTATAATTGTGGGTGAGTTCATCAAGTCTCTGTTCTCTTGGGGAAATTCTTTAGGAGATTTAGGAACAGAAAATGAGATTATGCTATTAGTTATTCATATATGTGCATGCAGTCTTCTGTGGATGAGCAGAGCAGAGCAGAGTTGCAAGTGGAGGATTTGTTGTGTCTTCACAAGGGCCCTGGAGGGAGCCAAGGCAGCCCAGCAGGTGTGTTTGCCCCTCAGATTAGGGAGTAACAGAGCAGGTCTGTGCAACAACTTTCTGACCTGTTCCTGACACAGTGGCTGAACAAGATGACTTGCTGTTTGCTCCCATTCCTCTGTTAAAAGAGAGTGGTCAAGGAATGTGAGGTTATGGGAGATGCATGTGCTGTGTGAGTATTAGGAATTATGAGTGGTTAAGCACTGGGATACAAGTGTTCTGGTCTGGTAGTGAGATTTCCATCCTTTGATACTGTAAAAACCTGGCTGGACTAGGGCCCAGGTAACCCATTCTAATTTCAGTCAGTCCTGCTGGACTACTTCACCTCTATAGGGGTTTTCCCCCTTAAATTTTTCTGTGATAACATAAAAAAAAGAGGTTTGTTTTTTTTTTTAACTTTACCTCTGCTGGGTTTCTGAAGTTTTTCTATGGGGACACAAGTCAGGTAGGTATTGTTTGGTTTTTTTGCTTTGTCCTGCACTTGATAAAATACATCTGCAAATTCTAGGACCAAGAGATTGAAACAGGTAAGAACCTAGTGATTTCTGAAGTTGATAATCCCTGGAAATTATTAGTCCCCAGGCATAAATTACTGATCAAGAAATAATTTCTTTTGTATCTTCTCTGTATTATGATTATTATTATTGGTAACAATATGTTTTGAGTCAAGTTGCATTTGCAATGGTAACACAGTGAAGATGTGTGGGAGTAGTGGCTTGTGTAGGACATCAGCAAAATGCTCCAAATTGACAAGTCCTTCACCTTTTTTTTCCAAGTGAGTTGCACAGATTCATCATGGAAACCTTTGATAATTAAAATTTGCTTGTTTGCCTTTATTCTGCAATACAGGAGTAGGTACATTACTTAGGTGCCCTGAAAAGTTGTAAAATGGTATTGATGGAACTGTAAGCATCATGAAAAGGCTTTTTTAGAGCTAAGATTTGGAAGCTGTTATTAGCCTAAGTGTTACCTAAATAACTCAAGATCGTATCTGTCTAGATCAGAATTGTCCCTTATGATGCATCATAGAAATCTGAGAGTGAAGAATGTTTATCAAGAGTGGATATGTAGAAAAGAAAATTTCCACTAAGAAAAAGGAAGCAGAATCCAAGACTTTAATGATTTTAACTTAAAATAGAAAGTAACCATTTCAGCAGAATGGAAATTGTGACATGCTAAGATACAGATCTATTAATAAGGACTTAATCACCCCCTACTACTATTAGTGCTGCTACTAGTAGTATGATGTATGGAGCATGTGGCTCCAGGATGTCTAAGATACTAATAAGGCTAAAGCATTCCAAAAGTCCTAATCTGGAGAACTCATACCACTATTTCACTTTTATTTCTGTGGGACAAGAGAACAGGACTAATTAGAAACAGAGGCAAATTTTAACACTAGTTTATCAAATGTATTCTAATGCCTAACCCAGTATTGCTGCTATTAACATCTGTATATTTAAATTGTTTGGTAAAGCCTGTGGTGTGGTTCAGTGCTGGGTGGTGACTGAGCCAGGGTGTTCTGAACCCGAATAGTATCAATAGATGGCGCTGAGTGCAAATGTTTGGGCCAAAGTGGTGCAGTTAGTTGAAGATTAACTTTGGAAACAGATTATTTTATCTGTGTTTGCTAATGATTGAGACACAAGAAGTGTCACATGGGCTGAGTGTCCTGATGTGACAAATATGGGAAACGTGGCCCGTACAGAGTGTTAGAGTTTTGTAGTACTGAGTGTATAGAGATAGGATGAAATATAAAGCACGAGGCTAGAAAATGAGAATTTATAGCTACTTTCAAACAGTGAAAGCTGATGGGTTAGAAATTATAAAGAGAGACACCTGTGCATATTTGTTAACAGTATGATTAAATTCACCAGCTTGTCTCACAAAGTTGATAAGCAAGCAAAACAGATGAAATATTTCCATTGATGTTAGTGATTTCCCTTTATTACAAATCCATAGTTTTACTGGTTAAATTACCTGTGGCTTTCCTCATTTCAGAGGGGAAAAAAGAAATAGACAAAAAAGAAAAGAAGCATGATCCTCTTTTTTTTCTTTAGTCAGTCATGGCAGGAGCTACAGACACAGGTTTAAAGAACTTTCTGACACCTGAGAATCTACTTCAGCTGAAGATTCATCAAAGCACAAGCTAGCTTTTATGATGCCATGTCAAAATGCTGTGAAGTACTAGGGATGACAGATACCATCACCCAGCTTTTTGCACCCATTTGCACTGCTCTTGTATTGACAAACTTTTGATCTTTGGCTTTGATGTAGGAGTGACTTACCTCCTGGGGATGCTGAACATGCTAGCTGGCTGTCACTTCAGATCTCTGGGTGACAAGTAGAAGATCTGACTGGATGAAATTTGTCTAGGGAATGCAGTATAACTGAGGTAGTCAGCCTTCTTTTCTCAGTTTTGGTGGAGAAACACATGGGGTTTTATTCTGTTTCCTGTTAGATGCTTATGTGGCATCTGGAGTAAAGAGGAGCACAACATTTCAGACAGGTCCAATAACCCCACCCACTTTAGTGGGTGAAATTGGGTGTGAATTTCATGACACAGTTTGACCTAGTCTGGCATCCTAGCTTGGTTCCTGATGGCTCTTGCATCCTCTTCCTGTTCATTGACCTAGTGGCACAGATAGGTCCAAACTCTAAAGTAAGGGGGGGGGCGGGGGGGGAAGGAACGTCTGATGTTTTGAGGAATGTAATCCTGAAAGCATGAAAACTATTTAAATTCTCATTGCATGGCACCTGGCTGTCTGCAATGGCTTAAAAATGGCTAATTCTTCATCAGTGAGAAGGGTCCTCCCACGGGGAGGAAGAGATCTACCTCAGGACTGCTGTGTCTAAGTGGAATAAATGTTGCTGTCACTCCCATCTTCTTGTGTAGTCTGGTCTTAGTGACTTGCTTTAACGTGGAATTTAGAGTTGTAATATAGTCAATACTGCCCCAAAGGGGAAAAATAACTCTGTTAGTCTGATTTGACCTGTTACTTACTCTACAATATTCATCATACCTGCATAAGTCTGAGAATTATTGGTATATAGTTGAGGTTTTTTTTCTCTGTACACTCTGTGCAGTTCTAAATTTGATGCTTAAAAGAAAAATCTGTCATCAATGTGCCCTTAGATTATAGCATGGTTTTATAGCTTTATAAAGCAGAATTTTGGTAGTTATCAGCACCAATGTCTCTACCTCCAGTGTGTTCAGAACAGCCAGACAGATAACCCATGCGTGTCTTCATCAAACATTATGGAACTGCTGAGGTATCCAAGTGTACAGCAGCATTTTGCAGGACAGGGCTAAGATAGTTATTTGGTTGAAAGTCTTGGAAATGCTTGAGCAGACCCTAAGATTCAGGATGCTGCCTGTTGTATCTGAGGGTGCAAAGAGTCATGGCAGCCAAACTTCAAAACCAGAAAAGGTTCATAAACACTTCTCAAAACAATCTGCTGGTTCATCCACCTCACAGCTTCCTGCTCCTTTTCCCTATAGCTCTTATGCTCTGTAGGAACTAAAAACCTTTGCTTTCAGGCTCTGGTGAAGTCCTGAGAGGAGAGAGGACCATGGGGGAGGAGGGGCAGGGAGGCATCTGATTGTGAGGACTGTAATACTCTAAGCATGAATCCTATTTAAATTACCAAGGCAAAATGTGCTATTCATTATGCATTTAAATTTCAGAGACCCTTTTGATGCAGGAGGTAGAAAGAGGCTCAGCAGGATCTTTCTAAAGATGTTTTATGAAAAAGATTGTGGTGAACATGAATTAATTTTCCAGCATTGTTTAAACAGATTGCTGTCGGTAGTTACTTCACAATTGGCTTGTCCTTGTGTCTTTCTAAGTAAGCATTAAATCCAGAGAAAAAAGCTTTTCTTTCCTGTGCATTTTGCCAAAGGTTTTTTTTTTTTAATTATGATGTTAAGTGAAAGTCCCTGTGGACTCCTGGAAGTGAATGTTTCTCATCTAGCAATAAGACTTTAAATTGACTCAAGTATAGGATTATTTTTATTTTTAAATTTATCTTCTTACAGAGTATTACAAGATTTTGCTGCTGTTAATCAGGAAAATGCGATTTGCTAAATTCAATTTGCTCTGGCGACAGGGAGGGTGCGCTCTTGCATCGCTCTTATGTCCCAATGCAAAAGCAACAGCTCGACCGTCTCTGGTTTGGAGGTGTTGCTACTGTGATGGGAAAACCTCTCCTGAGGCACAGGGTAGTTTTAGAGGAAATTTCATTTTATTTCATACATAAGGATAAGACTCAGAACACTTTATTTATAATCAGTAATGGATGACTAAGTAAGGTAGCTGTTTTTCCATCTATCAGAATTGTGCTTGGGAAGCCCACATTTGAGTCGTGCTGTGCAGCTGTAACCAACAGAAAAATGTTTAATCCTTCCAGATGTTAAATTGTTGTTTCCTTCTTGGGGATCTCTCAGTCCCTTACCTACGCACAACCAGCTCAGGTGCATGAGATCCTGATTGTTTTAGCATGCAGAAGGGGTGTTTTATTCCCAAGTGCTCTTGAGAGTGGAACTGGGACACTGACAGGTTTTCTTAGCTAGCCTGAAATGGCTGTTTCAGGTTGGGGTTTTTTTCCCTTCCCTTCAAGTCTAAGATATCAGCTGGAAATAGAATATACTCAGTATGGATGTAAAAGACACTCTTGAAAATAGCTCCCGGTATCATCCAGTTTGGGGATTCTTTGATTTGTGGAAGCAGGTACTTGTGTTCAGATAACACAGATCCTTGTGTTATCCAGATTTAGTTCAATGGGCAATTTACCATTTATACTATTTTCTAAGGCTAGAGTTGGTAAAGCCAAATCTTTTTTTCAGTAACATAATCTCAACAATCACCATGGCAAATGAATTTGTGTTCACCATCAGTGCATGGGGAAGAATAAATAGGAATAAGACTTCTAACACAGAGCCAAGATGTGCAACCCGGAACTTTATTCAGTTCTGTGCAGTTGGGGCTGATTGCAGGGAGTCAGTTACCATCAGTTTCAGAGTGAAATTTGTGCTTTTAAAGAAGAATTGGAATTGCAAGCGAAACAGGCTGAATCAGTAGACATTGTATTTAAAAAGGCTGTTGTGTTTAGTTCAAGAACTTCTAAACACAACTGTGTTTCTTCACAAGTTTGTCCTTTCTTGCAGAGTAGGATTAGAATTGTTTCAAGCAAAGTTTGGGTGTTGGTTTTATGTTTGGAGTTCCCCACCCCAAAGACTTCCAGCCCCCTTCTTCTTCGAAGTTACTAGAGATAAGAGTGCTGGTATGTTTCTCATCCTGTACCATTTGCTGGGGGATTGCATCTATTTAAACTTACATTCAGAATGAGCATCTAAGACCTTCATTTTCTTGTGTTTATATTAACACTGTGAGGAATGGGAGGGGGATTTGCAGAGCTTGGCTTTTATTGTCAGAAATAAGCATGTGTTTCACTGTAGAAGAGGGACTTGATCTTTCCTAGGGCCTGTTTCTCTTTCCAGCTACTTCACGTGCTGTAAAATGAATAGTCCTTTAGAAAAATCATGATTTGTCAATCCTGTGTATCAAACCTTCTGTATTTTATCAAATTTTATATGATGAAGGTTCATAAAATATTTTAGATTCCTGGTTTGGTTACTGTATTTCTTACTTTGTATTCAACATGCATTTTAAAAAAAGCTTTTAGCAGTGCAGCCTAGAGCAGATGTATTTTTTTTTCCCCCACATTAATTTACTTTTACATAGTTCTCAGTCATTACATGCAGGCTTCGATTCAGATGAATTTAAGAATCTAAGCCATATATTCATGTATGGTCAGATTTGGAGATGCCAAAAGTAAAAACCTGTTTAGTTTCTGTGTAAACTGTATAGTTTCCACATCAGACTACATAGGATACACAGATAAGACTTTTCATCTATGACAAAAGATAAATGAAGATGGATTTGACAAAGGTGTAAACTATCAAGTGAGGGAATAGTTGCCAGTCTCTTCTGACAACAGTTGAACGTCATTAAATCATATGTCTGCAGGTAGAAAGAGAGCAAGGGGAACAATGTTTGTAGCTCCTGGTTTAGTTGCAAAATCTCATCCTGAAAGATTTTTGTATGTGAAATTTTGATTTTGAGGAGCAGTTGAACAAATCCTAAGAAAAGAAACCTGTTCAGGGCTATTAAATGTGAGATATGCCTCTGGGTGCAGCAACCAGTGCTGCAAAGGAGCTGGTTTGGAAAGGGAGCTTGTGTGGTGCAGAAGGAAGCATCTCTTTTCACCCCCCTTCAGAGGCAGGCAGCAGCTTCCAAAGCTTTGGCTGGCTTCAGGTTGTCTCCAGATAAACTTAACTGAAAGTAGGTTGTATGGAGAAAGAAAGGGACAGAAGAGAAAAGGAGTTTCTATGATGAAAAGGATCTGGGAAAAAGCATAATAAGATTAAATTAAAGAAAATTACATTAAAAGAGTCTGGTGATATTGACTTCAACAATACAGGAGAGGGAGAGCAGTGAAGGGCTTTAGAGAGAAGAGAAAATGAAGAATAAGCTAATTACACAGAGGTGCTGGAGAGGGGAAGTGGTGGGGGGGATAAGTGGAACTTGTTGCAGGTAAGGAAAAAGTGGAAGAATACAAAGAGAGAAAATTGGCAGCGGTTTATGGGGTTTAAATGGTTTGTTTGTCCACTGTTTTGCCCCAGCTGCCCACCTAGCATGAAATGCCTTGTGGTTCTACAGCCTCCAGGTATTTTTTTGTCTGCCACGTGTCTCTTCTCTGGTTTGTCTCAGTTGCCACTGCTCTGCTGGGTGGCAAAGGCCTTTGTTATCTCTGCTCCTGGCCACCTGTGGGATTCATGCCAACAGTCTGGGGTGAATATTAGTATGGCTAATGCACTTACAGATGTGAAAACAAGCTCTCTCTAGTGTGTAGAAGCCTCTTTTTTATGAGTCTGTACCTTACTATTTCAATGTACCACTGATTATTTTAATTGTACCAAATTTTGGAGTCTTGTCTGCTGGGTCTGCCCTCTGGCTTAGGCTGTTGTCTGTTTTGATTTGGTACAGGTTTGGGCAGCCTGAGAGGTGCTGTAACCTGTATGGTAATCCATTGGTCATGCTTTTAAAGAGTTTTTTGATTCTAAGACTAAATATGTGCCCTCTTTCTATGTGTTTAGTCAATACTACACAATGTTTACTAGAGATTTGCAGCAATGCTCTTAATCCTTGTGCTTAACAGCATCCAACACTAAACCAATGATTTCACATGTAGGGAATGACTCCATTTTTACTCCATAAGTACTCTGTTTATACATGGACTTTTGGGGATGAAATCTAGATGACTTATTACTTCATTATAAAAATATTTAGTATATTGCATAAGCTTAGTTTTCTTAGGAAACTCCGCTAAAAATATGGCCTTTTAGACCTATTCATGAGTCTCGCATCCCACTGAACCTCAGCTTTTCTTGGGTGACAGATATCAAGATTTGGAAGCAGAGAACAATTTGATTAAATTTGTCTCCTTTGTTGCAGCAGGTACATTCTGTGTATTCTTAGAATATAAATCCTGCTGCTAATTAAGTTGTTCACTATTTGATATGATAGTCTTAAAAAAATATAGCTCACCTCAGGGAGTCCCAGAAAGTAAAATGTCCATACACAGGATTGTAATTTACCAGGAATAACTACTGTGTATCCTTTCACTGGAAACAATTGAAGCTATTTTAACTTTCTTATAAATTCTTTTCAGTTTGCAGAAGTTACTTTTATTCTCAAAAGCTGAAAACCAATTATAATTCTGAGAAAATCACATATTGATCATTTGAGTTGAACAATGGAGAATAAAATTGCTCAAGCTGATCTCTGCTCCATGCTCCATTTTAACTCTAGAGAGGTGAACAATAATTAAATATAACATTTATGCAGAAGCAACACACTCAAAGGGTGACAACAAATAAAAATCTTACATAATGGGTTTGAATTAATTTTGTATCTGAAGAAAACAAGACCCCACAGAAGCAGGTTGTTTTATGAGCAGCAGAACGAATCCATTCCAGTCTGTCTGTATTGTTTCTGTCTCCTACCCTCTATCCCAGTGCTTCATGTGTCTGCTGTGGTATCTCCACTGGGCAGAGACCTGGAACTCACCTGGAGCTTTCCTGCTGACCATGGGTGTATGGAGGGCACATCCTCTGAGTGACTACTGCAATTTGATGTCAGGACACTCATGTACTTGTGCTTCCCTTTCATCCACCTGTGGATTTTCAGAGAAGCTATAGGAAGTGAGTTCCTTGTGCAGCATGTGCTCTCCAGGGAGCAGCTGAGGAATGGGGATAGATTCAGCACACAGGAGAGGAGGGTTCAGGGGGACCTGATGGGTTTCCAGAGCCCCCAAGGAGAGTATTCACAAGGTGAAACCAGGTTTTTCATGGTGGTACCTGGTGGGATGATAGGAGCCAGCAGGTAGAGATTGAAACATGAGAGGCTCTGACAGGATGTAAGGAGAGACTTCCTAACCATCACAACAATCAAACAGTGGACCAAGATGCCCACAGAGGTTGTGTAGTCTCCAGTATTAGAAGTTCTCAAGACTAGGTTGGAGAAAACCTTGGGGAGTGTTTTTGTGATCCTGTGTTGTGTTTGACAACCTTCAGGGGCTGAAGTCCCTCCCAGTCTGTGCTATTCTGTGACCCTATTTTTCTTTCCAATTTGGTTGACCTCGTGAGATAGATGCATGGAATACATACAGGGAATTGCATAAAAAGGAGTGTGGTTTTTTCCCCTCAAAAAAACCCCCTTTATTTTGCTTATGATAAAAATAGGTATAAATTTTGTTTTTCTTCTTCACAGCAAGCTGATAATATTTGGAGGGGAAGACTTTCTTTCATCACATCCTACACCCTTAGCAAGGGAAGTCAAGGGAAGTGAGGAAAACCTTCCTGTTAAAACAGGACTGTGCAGGATGAACTGAAGAAAGCTGTTTATGCTTTGGTATTTCAGTTTCTCTTCCAAGGAACTTCAATGGATGTAAGCATCTCTGTCCCACCTACTTAACAGTTCTAATATTTATGCATATAGTTTGCTTTTAGTTTCTTATTCCTACTACTGATAAATTAGCTATTGGTTTAAAGTTTAATCCTCTTATAATAATTCCTTCTCTTAGTAGGAGTGTTTACTCTCTTCTAGACTGACACCTTACAGAGCCTTTTTACTTCCACAGCCACTCTTGCCCACTCTTGCAAGTGTGTCCCAAATCATGAAATAAAGGAGTCAGCTCAGGTAATTGGGAATACTTCCCATATTTCTTGTCAATTTGCTTCATTTAAATAAGAAAAAAAGTCTCAGAGGATGATTGTGGCTTTCTTTTTGAAATTACCTTTTTTTTAATATGAACCTGCTACACCTGTCTTGAGTATTCTTGAAGTGTGATGTCTGCTATCCCTTTTTGTATCCTGATGTGGTTATTCTGGATGGAAAGCAGTTGATGGGACTTTTTTAAAAAATGCCCTCAAGACTTTGTGAAGACTGCTTGTTACATCTGTGGTATCATTGAAATGCTTCTTTTGCATCACTAATGGGCAGAATTATTTTCTCTTCAGCCATGATATGAAGTCAAGAGTTTAAACAGGTTCAGAACAGTCTCTCTACTATTGATAACAACCTGGACTGCAACATTAGATAAGACTGAGAGAAAAACAGCCAAACAAGAAGGGATATTAGTTTGGACACTATATGGGCATCAGAGGAGTTTCGGGGAAAAAGAGTTGGGGGACACAGTCACCCAGCTACATTTTCAGGTTTTAGGCTAAACAAAAGGTTTTCTTGTTACAAGTGGAAAATTATGTTTTAAGTTTGATTTAGCTTAGAAAGTATGCTGAAAAACCAGGTTTAACTGCTCACGGTATATTTAAACAGCCAGAATATTTACGGAAGATACTGAATAGTTGAAAAATACACTTTCTGAAAGGAACAATAATTGAAAAACAAGAAGTAAATTAAATATTATTGGTACCATTCAGGATTTAATTTCAAGACTGATAGGAAAGGAGAAAAAAGAAAGCTACTGTAATGATTCCAAGTAATATTAGCAAAGAGGGGTTTTTTTCCCTATTTCCCTATTAGTTTTTAGTTTACTGTGTTTGATAAACTGTTACTGCTCACACTTTTAACCCAGAATTTAATCACAGAAGGCATGTATTTTCCTTGAAAGAACATAGTTTTCACTAACACCAGAAAGAGATGCCATATGTGACAGCAACTTGATGCCACAGGGCACTGTGTTTTCCAGCACACTCTGGAGCAAGATATTCCCCTGGGAACATCAGAGGGCTGTGGTCAGGTGCAGCTCCAGAGGAAGCTGCCACTCTCCAGGTCTGGAGCTGCAGGGAGTGCCTGGAGCTGTAGGTAGAGGCTGGGGCAGAGGGAGGAGGTGTCCATACCTACAGGAGTTGTGTGCTGGTCCAAGAGGTGTCACCAAGTTAAGGAGCTGCAGGAAGATGGTTGCTCATAGCACACAGTTAGGGGTGATGAAAAACAGATTTGCTGCATCCAGACAGCACCCAGTCTCTGCAGAAATGAGAGCCTGGACTCTTGTCTGCACTCAGGGACAGCCAAACCCTGTACTTTTCAGGGTAGCAGACAGAGACTCCCATGATCATGAAGGCTGGAGGCTGTGATTTTGGGCAGCAGGAGGGCAGTTCCATCTCCAGCTGCAGATCTGCACCTGCAGAAGGCAGTCAGAGCCCTGGCAGCAGGCAAGGGGCTGTGCACAAGGCATTGGAACTAGTCAAGCCTGATCTCTGTGAGAGCACCAAGGGGAAGCAATGCATGGTAATAGCAGGAGATATCCCCCTGCAGGAAACTCAAGCCCCCACTTGCTACCTGCCTTGCTGTCTGGGGAGGTTTGCTGCTTGCAATCAGGATGTCACAGAAAGATCCAAGCTACTCCCACCCAGCTACTTTTCCCTGTGGGCACCAGTAATACTGCTGGGGAAACCTTGAGTGTATCAAGAGTGACTGCACATCCCTGGTGTTCAACATCAGGTGCATGGAGAGCCAGTTTTCTCTTCAATCCAGCTAAGGATAGGGAAGGGCTTGAGGAAAGTTTGGATGGGTCCTACTTTTCCCCTTGTTGTAACTTCATGATCAGTTCTGTCAACCTCTTTCTGCAGCCCATCAATGTCCCTTTGCTTGACAACCTAGCTCCTGCACTTTTCTCAGCCTTGAGCCATCTTGCTGAGGAAGCACTCTGCCCTGCCATCCAGATAATTTATTTTTCCATCTCCTGACATTATGCTCACCCATTCCCTGCTCCTTTGGATTCTCCTGTCTGTGGTTTTACCCTGCTGATGATGCCAGGTGCTACCACGAGTTGTCAGCAACTGGTGTCCTTTGCAGGAGGAATATGATGTTCACGTTGATAATTTCATCTTTCTCCTTCTAACAACTACTTGGGGTCATTTCTGTTTGCTCTCTAACATACTTTGTCATGTTTGCACTTTCTTCATTTGTCTCCAGCTCAAGTGTTACGTCAACATTTGCTGTATCTTGTGTCTTTTATGTATTACTGTTAATAAATGTATTATTGTTCTATCTCATGAGGCCTATATTTCCCTATACTTCATCATTATTTTAGGGGCATAAATGTCACATTCCACATAGAATAACTTACTATTACTGCTAGCTATATAAAGGTGTGTTTGTACAAATTGGCCATGGATACGTGATAACCAAGATAAACTAATATAATAAACTAATATGATAAACTAATTTAGAGCAACCAAGTAAGGCAAACTTGCAGGTCAGAAAAAGCTGAGCCAGAACACATCTGAGAAACATAAGGTCTGGTGCCTTTTAAACTCATTACAAAGTCTGTGGCCTGTCAGAGACCATGGCAAAACTGTATAACAGTTTGCATGGTCAAACAATTAATAATTTTATTGCAGATTTTCTATCTTTGTATCAGTAAATTGGGATTTGGTTCAGTGTATTCAGATCTGTTGTTCCTCCCACGTGAATTGTGCATAAGAAGCAAGAGTTCCTAAGTATAGTAACTCGTTGGTTTCTAACATCATCACGTTTGGATTCCGCACTACTTCTGTCGTAATGAACTAGCCTGTTTGGTTTAATGGCCAGGATGTCAGGCTCCAGGAAAAGCCTATTATATAGCATTAGATCTTTAAGATGCAAATTATGTCAGAGTCATTTGTTCTCATGCACAACAGTTCTTGAGTTGTAGCAGTACTTTCTGTTCTTGGACTGTATAAACACCCTGAAGTGCTTTTCATCCAGCCTACTCTTTACTATGGGCTGGAGAACATCTCACCTCTATATATCAAGAGAAGCTTCTTACATTACTGCTTTTGAGGTCAAGATTTGATAGTGCTCTTAATGTCAGAACAAAAATTTTCTGTGTTATCTCTCTTGTGTCTTTTTGCCCTTGTTACACACCACGTTAAGATGAGTGCAGGTGAGCTACCTTGTGTTTGCATTTTCAGATTATCTGTGCATTTCAGTCACTGTATATTTACTCTTTGTCTTGTCTAGCAGAAGAACCATTCCCGCGGGTATTCTCTGATAGGCTTTGAGTGTTTCAATATCTTGTCAGTCAATTAACATTCATTAAAGACATAGCCTTGGGGAGAGTCTGCTGGGAAAGGTCTGGTACTGCCTGCTGCATCTAGTTGTGGACCTGAATAGAAATCTGTCACTTAAGAGCAAGGATGAGGCTGAATAGGAAGAGAAAATTATCTCTAGAGGTTGTTTAAGATGCAGTTTTAATATGAATTTAGATGCAGATGTCTATAAATAGAACAAAACTTTATATTTAAAGGTAGTTAAACATGTTTTAAAATGCAAATGGAAGACTCCATTTTCAGAGAATTTTCTTTAGCACTGCTCTTTCATTTCCCGCTTCACAAAGTCCATTCTCATGAGTTTAAATTATTTCATTTTCAACTTCACAGTAATTTACAGATAGGGAAACATCCATGAAATGTGCTTTTGGTCCTACCCAAACTGTGATTGCCCCTGTTCAATGGAACTTGCAAGCAGCCCCTGGGTGGCCAAATCAGTGCAGATGTACTGTAAGCATGGACTTACATTTTTAAACTCTTTGAGATTTTGATCCTGCGCTTACGAGAATCCATTTCCAGAATATGATTGCACCAATAGTCTAGATTCCCGTTCTTTCTTATTACAAATGGGCATTTATTCGTGGCTCATTAAGAGTCATTTGTTCTCGTGCATAATAGTTCATTTTCTTCCCTGACGTTAACTGAAATATCTGCCATTTTGTGTATAGGTATACATGCTAGAATAACTTTTTGCCTTTTAGAGGAGGATTTCTTGGAACCCAACAGCCAATACCTTCTCACAGTGACTCTGAAAACAGCCCTGCCATGTCTTTCATCACTCAGGCAGGCCTTCTCCACCTGCCTTTAAATATTTGTCTTTCTTGAGTATAGGTCATCAACCCTGGATTGTTGAGAGCAATTTTCCATCTACTGGGAATACCTCTGCTGAGAGATCTTAGGATTTTTTTTTTTTTTTTGAGGTTTTATAAGTACTGTATTATACCAGCCATTTGTGTGGGCATACTTAAGCAGTGTCCCAGTACTCTGTATAGAAAGAAAAACCAACATGAGGCTCTCTCTCTGCTTATAAAACCAGAGCAACTGTGCCTCTTCTGTAATATGCACTGACCATGTTCAGTGCAAGGCTTTCCCTACTGCTTCTTCACAGTGTTGGTACTGAAAACAAAGTTCTTCCAAAATCATCTGCTGTCTTTCATAAAAGAGAGAGGAAATGAAATGAAAAGTCTTACATAAAGTATTTTGCCAGAAAAAGCTCTTTTCTCTTGAAACAATATGTTGCAAGAGAGAGGAGATTTTGCATCTAAGAGGATTTTTTATGATGACAATATTTCCCTGTTCATATATTCTGAGTTCTATTTTAAGTCTTGCTCAAAAAGTTTCCACACAGTTTGTCAGTTTTGTGCATTTACTTATGCCATTATGCACTGCTATACTCTAGGACAGCAGATCTGAAGTGTAGTTTGCAAAATGCTAGTTAGAGGAAAATTTGCCTCTAAATTCTTATGTAGGAGAAAACAATCATGTGACTTGAACTGCGCTGATAAATCAGTTTCTTTCAAGTCATTGATTTTTTCCAACAAATATGATTTTGTTATAAAATACGTGAGGATGTGGGTAACCCTCCTACCCAAATGTCTCTTTTCTGCGTTTTTTATCATATCCATCACAGTGGTACCTGTGGCTGCCCTGAATTCCAAACTTCATGACCTTTGGAGGCACATGGATTTCAAAGGGTAACAACAGAAATTAATCTCTTGTATCATATCTGAAAAGCAGCTGTCTGATTGTGTATTTTCTTTCTGCATTGTTACTTGTAAAATTCATATAGTATTTGGATTATTGACAGTGCCTGTAAGGGGTGAAAGTTAGGTATGAAAAATGAATAATTTTAAAGAAATATGTAAATACTTTATAGTCATTACTTATTAATCAATACCTACTAATTCAATTAATAAGCAACCATGCAATATTATTCAATAGTAGAATATTAAATGAAATTCTTAAAATGCACATTGTGTTTATCTACATACAGTTACAATTTTATATACATGTATGCACACATACATATTTGTTTGCATTGTAATTGTCATATTACATTGTAGAGATCCTTTGTCAGAGGCTTGCTTCTGTCAAAATGATCTGGATCTATCCCAGTTCTCCCCCAATGAATGACTGGCCTTGTTCATGCAGGGTGGATCTCAGACAGCCCCATGCCCTAGGGATTTTGCACACTGTTTGTTCCCTGGTCTGCAGTGCTCATTGTGCTCAGCACTTCTGTGCCTCACTTTGCAGCAGCCAGCAGCTCATCACTGTGTTTGTTGCTGATATCAGCTGCTGCTGCTGCTGGTGTTCCTTAACTGCTGTGTTTGCTCCTGTGCTCGAGTAGCTTCGCCCTACACAACACAAGCCTTGTCAGCAGGCTCATCCATCCTGGGGCACCTGGTCCATCAGGGCTTCCAGTGTTTGGGCAAATAAGTGGAACAGATTAGTGTCTTTGGACAGAGTCCCTTGCCAGAGCTTAAGAGGACACGAAGCCTCTGTGGCACAGGACAGCAGGTCCATTCACCAGTGCACAGCTGGTTACAAAGGAAACAGGGAGTGCATGATTGGGTCTGGCTAAAGAGACATCACCAACCTGTCTGCAAGTGCCTGTGCTGCTCACCAGGAAAGGAGGTGCTCGATGGGTTAAGAAAATTGCAGATAGTCCCCTGTTACTCATTGCAGTGAGGGTTGGAGCAGCCTGTGAAGAGCTGAAGGACATTTCCAAACCACTCAGTCCCATAATAAGCTTACTCAGATGTAATTCAGCAGAGGCAAGCGCAAAGCAATGGGCTTTGGGGTAAGGTAGACATCGTGTCAATTGTGAACTGGTGGGCTCAGAGCTGATCTGCACAACTCAGGGGCAAGATGGTGGGCTTATGCTAAATGATTCCATCAAGACATTGGCTCAGCACCCCGTGATGGTCCAAATAGAAACCAAATGGGAGTTTTTAGGAAAACAATGATGCCATTCTTCCATTGTATAATTCTATTCTCCTACTGTATAACTTCACAGCCTACCAAAGACATGGGGGATATAACAGCACTCTACTGTTCTCCAGTATGAAACCTAGAGGCTTAAACTTCCAAAGCTAGCAGAAAACCACTTCAAGAGCAAAAAAAATCCTGTTGAAAGAGTGTTGGAAAGGACCATTCCTACCATTCTCTGCCGTGCCTGGGCAAAGCAGACCATTGGATTGGACATTTTCTTCACTGAAATGGTGGCCTGGCACTGCAACAGGCTGCCCAGGGGAGTGGTAGAATCACCGTCACTGAGCATGTTTAAATGATGAGCAGATGTGGCATTTGGGGACATGTTTTAGAGGTGGATTTGACAGTGCTAGGTTAATGGTTGGACTTGATGATGTTAGAGGTCTTCTCCAACTGTAAGGATTCTGCATTTCCTATGACTTTGAAGCAGAGGTTTTAGCTTCCCTTGTCTCTGCAGTGTCCTGCTTAACCCACCCCTGGTGTCACACGGCGCCTCTTGGTGACATGCTGTGGGTAACAAATGCCATGCAAAAATGCAAACTCCAAGAGCTGAGAGCATTCAGCAATGCTTTGTGTGTGCATCAGTGGTTTTGGCAATCTGTTTCTGGGATAAGCTATTACCAACTGTTTGTCTATTTAGAAATGATCAGTTTGACAAATGGTGGTTATAAAATGAAGGCTTTCAAATTGCTGACCTTAGGAAGCCCGAGGAGGAGGTAGCTTTAGAAACTATGAAGACTGAAGACATCTTAAAATAGACACAAATCATATTTGCCATCGTGAAGGTTATCCATCAAAAAACAAAATAGAAATCAACCTTTTTTCCTCCCAAAATTCAATACATATGGAGAATTTGCAGTTATATTTAGGAAAATAAGAAAGGAAATTACAATGTCATGAATATGTCTATGTATTTTATGTCAAACGACTGCAAAGCTGGTAAAAATACCTCTACTGAATTGGACCCAGACCCCAGACTAAGCTTGAAGTTTTATGTGAATGTAAAGTAGACAGGAAGTTGTTGTGCATTTATCACAGTTCAGGAGAACCCAGAATTGAGGAGTTTGAATTTAGAATATGTTTCCATTTACTATTCAATTTGTTGTTTTGTGTATCTCCCAAATAATTTGCTACAGCTGGTATGATTTTATTAAACCTTGTCTTTGTCAAGTTGGTGTGGTCCAACTTTTCAGCTCACAAGCAGAAAATGCTCAGAAGTTGACTTTGCCCATCTTTCTTTATTATTTATCCACAAGGGACAAATTATTGCTTTGGTCTAAAGAAAAATCTGTGGTTCATTTTGAGGACAATGTTTAACAGTGTCTACTCTGACACTCTCCCTAAATTTCCTGAGGGATTCCAAATGTATGCTATTAGTTATGAAGATGGCATAAATGGAAGAGATTATATATAATAAGCTGGCAGTAAAGTAAGATTTTAATGGACAGCTGAGAGATTGAACATTTAAATTCAGATGGAGATGAAAAACTGTATAGTAATAAACATTTAAAATAGCGGGGAAATGAAAAACTGTGCTATTCAATCTTAAAACAAAATGTTCTGCATCTTATTAAGGACCACAACAAGCTTTTGGGTTTGCTCTGCAGCAAGGAAAGATGGGAAAAGCACAAAAGAGAACTACTGATTTACTGCAGTCACTCACCTGTGTACATGCCAGGCACCTCTGCATCCACAAATAATTTTCCAACTTCCATGACTTGCAGGTGTCATTTGTCATGACAAGCTACAGATTAATAGTAACCGAAGTTCAGCTTGTCTAATTTCATGCTGTATTTTTCTCCCTGTATGCATTCTGACATAAAGCATTGCACAAACTGAGAATATACTGAAACGCAATCCTGTAAAACCTTGAGACTTTGCAATTTATCCAGGGATTTACTAGTTATGCAGCCTGAAGGATATCTTTTCCAACAAACCAGAACTCAGTAACGAGGCATTTTTGAATGTTTTATTGTGTCTCACTGCTGAATTCCAGATTTATTGCACACAAAAACGTCAAGTGTTGCCAAAATCAAACATGACAAATCTTTAACATTGCTGTCGCTTCCTATGAAGGACTTTGCCCTCAAGAAAGAGCAACAGTGATCTCCTTTTCCTTACTGGGGGGAGAGGAGGAGAGAAAACTTGCAAGTGAACTCTAACAATCTAACAAGGGGTAAATATCTAGTGGTCTTTCCTGTTGGTACAAGTAGCAAAAAAAGCTGAGTTCAATTACTGAGGAGGTATTCTCCTTAAAAATAAATAGCAAGAAAAGCTGTGCAGCACCAGTGCTTGGATTCAGATTGTGTCTGCTGTGGGTTACACTGGATAGCCATTAAAAATGGATTCACTGGTACTGTAAACAGTGACTCAGGAGAAGGCAAAGGGGAGTGAGTGATATTTACCCCACCAAGAAAGCAGGGAGAACTCTCTTCTCTTTTAACTGGGGAGAATAAGGGCGCCGCTATGGTTCCCAAAATCCAGCCAAACTCTTGTGAATTTGAAGATATAGGACTTTGACTCTCAAGTCTCTGGTCTCCTAAGTAGCATCCAGAGCTTTGCATGGAAAAAAAATTACCATCAGGTACAGGAAGGCGTAAAATAGATGGAAAATTTGTTAAGCGTTTTGTAATTTGATGCATAGATTTTGCAGGAATGTCTTGGTTTTCAAGCTTCATACTGCAGTTCCTTGTTCCTCCTCTGGATGTCTGAGTGATACCACCTGGAAATCTTCCAACATTGTAAAAAGAGTGCAGCAGGTCTAAGGCTTTTTAGGATGGTGGAGTCTGGTATAAGAGGGCAGAGGTAATACAGGTGGAAGAAGAAATGAAAGGGATCAAACAGAACAAATCAGTGGTATGTCCAAGCTCAGGTGGCTCTTTGCATCCAGTTCCTGTAGTGCAAGTCTGGATAGCAGCACATGTAGCCTTACTGCTTTGATGCTGTCTAGAGGATCTGTGCATGGTTGCATTGACTGGAAGCAGCCTTTGGGGCAAGGATTAACTTTGTAGATCCAGATTCTCATGTGCCTTTGTTTCTCTGTCACCACTTTCTCATGGAAAAAGATTAGGAAGAGAGTTTATTTAATCAACATGTCAAATAAAGTGTGCTAGAAAAGGAAAAAAATAGATGTTTAAAAGGATAAAAATCACTACATTTACTTGGCAAAAAGAGTGCATTCTCAAGACACTCATATGTTGTGATGATTTTGGAAATAGGCAGGTTGGAAAGTTGAAGAACCAAATAAGCTATAAAAAAATATTTTTTGCAAGCCTCACTCAGGGCTTGTGAATTTTTCAAAGCACACATCTATAGAAGAAGGAAATTAGGATAATAAAGATGAAAAATGTGAAAAGACATGAAATACCTGAAGGAAATACTCACAGTATATTGGCAGTGAAGAACTAGTAAAGGAATCATTCAATTGAGTTTAATGTTCTGGTTTTGAAAAAGTAAACAGTTTTTTTGGCTAAAATTTGGATTGCTAGACAGAACAGAATTCACTGAACATGTAAATTGTATTAATTAGGACAAAAACTTATTTCTCTGCCAATTTTTGTATACACTCTGCAAAAGTTTCTGTGGAAAAAAGAAAAATATACTTGGATTTTTAAACTGTACTGAATAAAAAATTGCCTTTACATCATTCAGTCAATTTTGATAGACCATTTGTATTATTCACACATTGGTGTATTGCTTCTGCACTTGTTAGTACCTCTTGAATGGATATTCCCTATCTATTTCATTTAATTTGTCAGTAGCAATAAATCACAGTGGGTTTGTTTGCATGTCCCTGAAGTAAGACAAATAACTTTGCCTTACTGCACTTAGCCCCAGGCTTCCTTGTGGGTGATATGAATGCCTGGAAATTTAAGTCAGAAGCAATACTTGTTTTTTCATTATCCAGTTGCTGTCTGTACAGCCCTGGAGAATGGAAAACTCAGTTTTCAAGTATTTGGGACTGAGCTGTAACAATTCACCTCCAACTTCCAATCTGGAACCTCACTGAAAATATTTCACAAATGAGTAGATAAGACCTCTTCTAAAAAGAAACAAGCTTGAAGTATGAGGGAAGTAGAGCCACTCACAGCTCTCAGCGTCTAAAGAGCCATGGCCAAAATTCATTAAATTTAAACAAGCTAATTTTGTGGTAACCCTATCATCATCCAAACCTTCTGTCTGTATTTAGGGCAGAGCTGAGTAGTTTTGAAGATGATTTTAAATAGCTCACTTGCTGAAATATGCATGTGTAAGAGACCTCAACATAGTCCAAAATTTATGTAGAATAATTTTGTCTGAAAATGTTACCTAAACCTGAAGAGAAAACAGTGCTCTCCTTCCTACAGGAAGATCTGATATTTTGGATATTCAAGACCCTGAGAGCACCAGTAGGCTTTAATGGCCCCTGCCAGTGTCACCCAGGGACTCCACTCACCACTTTGACCAGGGCCCTCATTTAAGCTTAAGCTCAAATATCCTCAGTTCTTCTCTCAGACATAATGGCCTCCAGCTCCTCCTCAGAACAGACCTTGGACATATGCATCAGGTAACATTATTTCCACACCTGCCTATGGCCCTGCCAGTCCTAAGTGGACCCCAAACCTTACTGATGGCTTTCCTTTCCCTGGGGCTGCTGGTAGAGCCCATTACCAGCATCCTGCCCTGTCCACTGTGTGCAGGTCCTCTGGGACTGTGCCCTGTAGGTGAGGACACTCATTCCCTCACTTTCTGCTTTGTTCCCTCTCTCTGAGCAGTCCCACTCATGGGACTGCTTTGGGATAACCAAAGTACAAATCATTCTTTGCCTGTTTCAGAGATGGACCTTCATAAAGCCCTCTTGTTTTCCAGGATAAGCTCCTGCCTCCCAGACTCTTGGCACGATGTCAAGAGAAGGATGGTACATGAGGCTCTGGGATGCAGTGTTTTGAGAATTTTCTCTAAAAGACAATTTCACTGTGCTGACTGTGATGTGGTTACAGACGGAAACAGCAGTCAATCCCACTGTACCTCCTTGAGTGTTTATTTAATTGTCAATTCTTTTGGAATTATGTTCTCTGTCTCTCCCTGGAGGCAACCTACTATATTTAAATGCAGTTTGGCACAGACTGGGGCACTGCTCCATATACACACGACATTAATGAGATTTCAGAGACCTGCTCACTGCCTACTTCACACAGCCAGAACTAGCAGGGCACTTTGTGCCACCTTTTGGTTAGCACCTTTGGCAAAGCAAGCACTTGGAACAGGGTGCTCTGTCACTGATAGCGACTGCTCTGGCTCTGGTGGATAGAGAAGGGATACAGCACTCTATCCCCACTGTTTCTCTAAATGCTACCTAAAACCTAATACTGCTCTGATGGCTTTGCTTTAAGATTGTTTCTTTATGACTCTGTTGGGGATAAATGGAGTATGAGATACTCATACAGACAGAGGTGATGATGCTACAGGTTTTGCAAGGAAGTCCTCTTATGGTTTGAAACCTTTTTAAAGAAGGAGAAAGATAAAAGCAGGGTTGATGATCATTTTCCAGGATGGAGAAGTATCAGCAGTGGCATTCCAGGGGTTATTACTAGATCAAGATCTGAGATTTATCCATCATATTCATCACTGACTTAGAAATGGCAGTGCACAATCAAAGTCTGCAAGTGGTGTATTTTGGTATTCAAAGACTGTTTAAGTTGCAAGAATCTCCAAGGCAACTTCATAAGACAGAGTTAGTGAATATCCATGTCATTTTGACTGGGAAATGGGAAGAGGAAAGGGGCTCTTTCTTTGGCTCGCTACAAACCTCTCTAGGTGATGCGGAGTTCCATGAGCAGCACCAGTCTGTGGTTGTCCCTGGTGACACTGAATCTGCAGAGGATGAATATTGGTTCCAAGTGGGCCAGTCTCTACAGTTGCACCAGACAATACCCAGTGAGCTTGGGATGAACAGCAGGGAGTACAGGGCTTTGGGATGTGAAGTTCCCCCCTTCAAGATTCAACCACTGGTGGTTATTTTGGGACAATCACAAACAACCCAAACACTTAGATCAGTCTCTGAACTTCTGAAGAGTTTGGTATCATTCAAAAACTCAGAGATTTCATTGTGGATTTCTTTCTCTAAATTTCTTTCTCTAAACATATTGAATAGAGTAAGTCTCTCTACTGATTCCTGCTGGAAATTTAAATATAATTTTGGAAGGACAGACACTCAGGCTATGACTATACTAGTGAATTAAACTGTGACTAAAAATACACCAAGACACAGTTTGGGCCAGGAAACATGCTTAGTTCCCAGGATTAATGACATCATGCCATCTTGGCAAAAATCCCTCTGCTTCAGTCATCCATCTCTTTCCCATTAGGTCTTGTGCTCCCATGTAGACCTGCATGTCATGAAAAAACCACCCTTTGCATTATGTTGTGAAAACCCTATTTTCAGAGGCTGGTTTTTTTCAAGCCTTTGACAAGAGAAACAACTTAGAGCTATGTGGGATCCTGAAGAAGTGAAGATTCTCATTTTGAGGACCCTGTGTGGGAAGATGGACCAGGAGTGTGTGTATATGGGGGGGGGGGGGGGAAGGTGTGTGTATCATCAAATGAATCTTCCCAAGTGTATGATAAGTGGTAGTATGAAGTCTAGAGATAGAGATTATCAGCGATTTCCACCTGCTACCCAACCTTCATTGGGTCAGAGGCCAGAAGAGAGCTCCAGTGAGCATTAAATGGGGCTCCTACTCTTGCTTTTGGGGCAGAACATGGAGCCTTTATACTATCAGATACTTGGTCACAGTGGACAACATATGCAGAAAATTGGCACATGCTTTTGTGGGTGGTGGAGAGCTACCATCTCCTCAAATGACAGTCTCCCATGGCAACCACAGCAGACACAGCAGCAGCTGCTGGGGATTATGGATAAACCAAAACCAGCTACTTCACAGACTGGAGCACTGCCTCCTGAGAAATGATAATGCAGCATCTGTAAAGATGCTCAGATGTTTGTCTTCCTAAAGAGGCTGACATGGCTGCCCATGCCCAGGGACTCCAGCTAGCTCCTTTACTGCTAGAGCGCACAGGACACTGCTAAACCACAAAAACTGGTCTTTTGTCTCTTGACCACACAGCAGACATTCACCTCTGCACACCTGGAAGCAACCTTTTTGGCTTTTCCAGAGGTACTTCCACCCCGTGGAGGAGCTACCATGGCAAATAACCTCCCTCTCTCTCTTCCCACACCTGCAGAGGACCCAACTTGCACATTTGGCATAATCCCAAGGCAGACTTGGGCAGCATCCTCAGCTGTTCTTGCCTGCTTTTTTCTTCATTCAAAAAATCAGTGGAACAGGTAGCCCAGAAAGGCTCAGCTGCTTCCGTCCTTGGAGATTTGGGAAGTCATGTTGGAGATCAGACCAAACCCTTGGCAATGCAGCCTGGCCTTATGGATGTCTGACTCTGAGCAGGAGATTCAACTGCATGAACCTCTTTCTCCTGCTCCAGCCTGTGTTATCCTGTGATGATGAGACAGATGACACTCAGGAAGCTGTTGGTGATACCCAGCTGGAGTTCAGGTGCTGTGCTGCAGGTCAGGCTGCTCTCCTGCTGGGGGAATGGGTCATCAGGAGCCTCAACTGCACAGGTAAGGGCTGGTCCCTGTCCCAGGAATTGCATTATCCCATGGAACAAGGGAGTTTGGGCAGCAGATTTGCAAAACAGGTAACCCAAGTCCAACACCAGCCAGTGGTGGCTCTTGTGGCAAAGACCAACAGTCTCTGGTCTCTGGGAGAGGAGAGGAGCCTCTATGGAGAGGAGCTAGTACGCTGAAGAAAATAATTCTTCCCCTCTATTTGACAATCATTAGACATCAACAGAAGGACCTGGCTCACATGGAGGCTTCAGTGCAAAAACACTTCCATAGGCAGAAGAAACAGCTACAGGGTACAAAGGATGGCTTTTGAAATATTGCCCAGGAATGCAGGGATGATTTAGAAAAGTCAAATCTCAGCTGCAGTTGAAGCTGGTGAAGGACATCAAGGGTACCATGAACTTCTACTCCTACTTTGGCAACAAAACATGGCCCAGTTGCTTAGTGGCCGGTGGTTTTAATACAGTAGACACAGGCTGAGGTACTCGAAGACTCACGCTTCACCAACAACATCTGCCAGTCCTCTTTGCTTAGTGAAAGGGTTCAAGGAGGAGAGGAACTTCCAGCAGCAGGTGAGGGTCGAGTCACAGATTGTAATGTGAGAACTCAGCTGCCACAAGTCCAAGGGACCCTAATGGGCTCTGCCTGAGGATACCAAGACAACTGGCCAATGTCTTTGCATGAACATGCTCCATAGTTTAGAAAGCTTGGGAGATCAGGGGAGATTCCTGATATAACTGAAGAAAGTTGCACCCAACTTCAAAAAGACCCAAAAAGTCAACAGAGGGAAACAGAACGTCAGTTTGGTTCTGGAAAAGTCATGTAGTGACTCACCTTGGAACTTCTCCAAACATGCAGAAGATCACTGGAAACAGTGGGCATGGAATTAATTACCAAGGGTAAGTTACACTTTACCCACAGCTTGCCTGCTGTGATCGAATGACTGCATGTGTGGAACTGGGTGGCGGGAAACCAGCGAATGTCATCTCTCACGACTTCAGAAGAGCTCTCAACACTCTCTCCCACAATCCTGAAAGGTAAAGAACAGGTTGGAAGTTTGAGCCCAGAGGGTAGTGGTTAATGGATTCCCACATCCCACCACATTTCTCTTTTGGATCTAATTTTTCTTATGATCCTGTCACACTCTGGTGGTTACTTGAGGACCCATCAGATACATTCCAGCTTCACTGCTCACATAAATGCAGGAGAGAAGAAGGAGGGAGTGCAGCTCATGATTGGTATGGAATATGCATGTCAGTGGGAATTAACAGTTCAGAAATTTAGGGCTAGGGAACAGTGAGAATTGTTAAAAGAATACAGATTTGGTCAGGCACTGTTTCACTGCTTGTAAAGTGGTCGGGGTAGGGGGAATACATCAAATCTTTGAGCATGGAGTCTATGATTGGTTCTGTCCTGAAGCTGTCAACATACACAATTTTTTATGATGCCCCCTAATAAATCTAAGCACTGTGAATGTGGAGACATTTTAAAAAAGGGTCACAGCATATTGATGGGGTGATTTTTTTAATCTGCTTTGTGTTTGACTTCTACTGTTGTAAAAGCATTCGGGATACTGTATAAAGTTTATCCTTAATTCTAAGTTTATTGGCAATAACGGGAACACTAATATCAGTTTTGCTGCTAGTCTCACAGCAGTGATAGCTCTGACAGCTCTAGAACTCTCTGAAAGGTACAGAAGTTCTACATGACTGGTGGGGTGGTCCATGAACTGAAAGGGCACACAAAGTAATACTCCCTTTTTGGAATATCAGCTATATGTTAATACATGTCAGCACCCTGTGTGACAGGAAAAATGGTGGTGGGCTGTCCTCATGCCTAATATCCCTGGAGCAATTTCCTCCTTTTACACAGTGATCACTAGGGCTCAGGTGTCAGGCAGGATTTTGGGCCAAGATATTTTTGTGAGGTTTGTCATTCCTTGTACCAACATGTTTAAGACTGTCAATATTACTGCTTGCTCTACCTGCAAAGTGCTGTAATGATAAGATGGGCACAAGAATAAGGTGCCCTAACCCATGTCCATGGAAGTCCCCAGCCTCAGCAACCATTTCCTAGAATCTTAAGATATTTTTAATTCATGAATCCAAACTGCCCTTCCCAAGCACTGCAGTCCTAGACCTGTGAGTGTCACTCCTCCTCCTACTGTTTTTTAAACACTGTTTAAAACCAAAATTATACATTCAATTCCTCAACATGAATATTATGTGTGACAGAGAAGAGGGATGACAGGCTTCTTTCTCAGGGAGGATGAGCTGAGCAAGACAATGCAGTCAGCAGGGCTGGTGCCTCACTGTCCAGGTCACAGCCCTGCACTACCTGAGCAAGGTGAGCAAGGCAGCCAGGCTGAACTGTGAGTCCAGATCCTGAGGTAAAGTCAGGTCCAAGGGTCAAGTCAAATGAGTCAGGTCCAGGTGAAGACAGGAAGCCAGTTTGCAGCCCAGGGTCAGGTTTGGTGAGGGTAATCAGGATCAGATAGAACCCAGTGATTGTTGTCTGATGAGAAAAAGCAATTCTTGGAAGAGTGCACAGCAATGAAGGAGAAAATTTTTGACGTGCAACAACTGACTGGTCTCCTACAAGAAGTGAAACTTTTGAGAGGCTGCAGGAGTGAGACAACAATGAGGATCACCTCCCATGCTATGAGACAGGTGGTGATGAAAATGTGTGAGTAAACTGCTGGATGGAAAGCAATGCTGTCTTCTGCATCTGCATGTTCCTGTTTGTGTTTCTTATGCCTAAGACTGTAGTGCTAATTGGTGAAAGTACAAAGGGACATTTCAAAATAAAATTTGAAGAGAAATGTGTTCAGTGAGGTTATGGTGGCCTTTCTCATTTCAAGTGGCTTTTGTACATTTTAAAAAAAAAAACCTGTGAAAAATGAATTTAGTCTCACACAATCCTTGAGCACCATATTGCCTGTTTTAGGCCCCAACATGAATTATATCTTATCAGTTAATAGGTTCACATATTCCCAATCTATTCCTAAGTTACTATCCCAAATGCCTTTAATGCAAATTATGGCAGTTTCTATACTTGCCTCTAAGGCTGTTTTTTACAGGGCATCAGCCATCTCACTGCTGCTGGCCAGTATGAAATAGCATCTCGTTTTGATTTTAATGGAAACCCCCTGCAAGCACAATGTTCCAACATCCATAAACTGCATTTGCTCCACAAAATGTTTCATTGCAGAGCAGCTAAAAATACTGCTGCGCTCTCCTGCACTTTGTGCCTGCTGTCTCCAAACAATTCCACCTCCAAAAAACAACCACCATATGTAGACACTGAAAGAAACAGAGCTGGGTTTTGGTTGGTAATTGGACTTTAGATTTTTTTATATTTCTTCTGTGGTTTGTGTGCAGTTTGGGCTAGCTGCAGCAGGCCTAGTAGAAGACTATTGTCCATCCAGAAAGTAGTGATCCAGGGAACAATTGCCCTGAGCAGGCACAAGCCTGTGTTCTGAGCAACAGCGACAGGCAAGGTTAACAAGACAGGTTCAAGGTCAAGCCAAGACAGCCAAACGACATTCCAGACAAAAGGCTAGGGACAGGCACACTTAATACATAGCTAAGGAATGGGCTGAGGGCCCAGAACTGAGCTTATAGGGAGCCCCTGGGCTATGGACATGAGTGGAGGCCATGGATATGTCTGGAGTAATTTGGGACTACTACTGCCTTCACCAATTAGTCCTGACAAATTCTTAGCATGTCACACAGCTAGTAAGGAAGAGATGTGTGACCTTCAAAAAGAGCTGAGTTGCCACTGCTGCTGCGCCCTGGGGGTGTGCTTCTGGGCAGAGGAACCTGTGCCTTTTCTCTCTGTGGTGGAGCAGACCCTGGTGAGAAGATACATTACTAAGATTTTACTAATCATCATCACATCATCAACAGAACAATACTGATTTTATTATAGAAATAAGAAGCTTTTACTGTAAGTACTGGGGTTTTTTTTCTGGTAGTGCATCTATTTATTTACATACTGAGAAAAGCTACTGGCATTCAGTGCTAAAGAGGAAGGACTAAGGCCAACATCCTGCCTTTTGGTCAGAGCAGGCTTAGAAGAATGATGTCCCACTGTCTGATGAGTGACCTGCACCTTGTGGAGAACGATCTGTTAGTGCACTCAGGGCTGTGCCATCAACCACTTGGGCGCATGCTTAGACAGGTTTCTCTGGGATAGGGGTTTGCTGAAAAAAACTAAATAACGAGAGCTCTTTGGTGTCTGTCTCCACAATTAGTCAAAAGGCTTATATCTCTTCTGGTTTGTCTCTGTTACATTCCTAATATTACTGTACACGATCATATTAACAGTGATGGTCAAAGCCCTTGAAAAACATATTTCTGCTCTAATTTTTTTCTCTTTTATTCAAGGAATAGGGACCAGCATAATATTGATATAAATGTAGGCTGAAGGCAAACAGGTTATAGTCAGGGATGAACTTTTCCCTGTTGGCTGACAGCTCTATGTGGTCTTTCCTTTGGCTGCCTATCCTCAGTATGAGCTGCAGGTATTCTCTTACACCACAGCCGTTTCTAAAATCAGACTGCATTGGTTTCATTATGGTTTGTTCATCATCCACAGATAGAACCACAAAATTTATATCTTAGTGTTTGAAGCTGAAAGGGTTCTAAGCACTGTTTCTGCCAAAAGCCTTGTTCTCTGTCACTATGATAACAAGAAGCTTGAGCAGCTGTCCCAGAAACAAATTTTCCTGGTTGCTGACATGGCTGCTTGCCTGTGATATTGAATCCTTTCATGCCCACCTGGTCACCAGGTATTTAGTGCTGGCCATGTGCAAAGACTCAGTGTGTCCCAAACCCACCCTGTGTGCCACCCACACTCTTCACACACAGCAGGCCATGGATAAAAACTGGCTTGCAAGTTCCTGTTGCTAGGGAGCACATCAAACAAATGCTGTCTTTGCTGCACATGAGCACAATTTTCACATGTGTTGAGATCTCTCTAATCTTCTCTATTCCTGGCTATAGAGAAGCCCAGAGGTGTGGACTGCCATGGTGGAAAATGGTGTCATCTTCACAGTCTTCTCCATGCTTCGAAGAAATCCAGCTTTGATTTGCTGTATTACTGTTCTTGATGAGCCTTAAATGTAACTCATCCATTTTAAATTACATATCTCCTTTACTAGTCATAGAACAGTTTTTTTTTTCCCTGGGCTTTCAATTTCTTTTGCACCATTTGGCCTGGGTTGTTCTTTTTCTTCTTCACAGCCAGCCTGCTGTCTGGTGCCTCCTGTCCTCATGTTTTTAAAGGACAGACACAGGCCGCCCCTGTGCCAGAAGGCATGACAAGTCTCTCTTTCTTTTGAAGTTTTGCTGTGAATGTAAATAAGCCACAAACCCTCCTTGATGTTCTGCTGTTTCCAACTTCCCCAACACAGCCTTGGAAATTCATCCAAACATATTTTCTGCAGTGCTTTGAGTGAGGCTTTCAACATGTGACTTTATAATTCCCAAAGCTTTTAGAAAAGTTGTCTGGCCTTCCTCCAGCTGAAGTATATGGAATTCCACGTGGTATATGGATCCTTCCTATGCAGAATACATGGCAGGCTGCAGAGCCTACCACCTATGCATGTCACAGACATAGCAGGAATGCTTGGAATTTCAGGTACACCATGGCTAGCCTGGACAGTATGATTCATTTACAAGGCTGGATCCCTGTAACAATTTGCTTCCGCTGTGTTGATGGAGTTTATTAAAATATCAGAGACTTCCAGGGCTGCAGATACTCATTTACAATCAGCTTCCTAAAACAATGTGTGTTTGTTGTGGTCAGTCTTTATTTTAACCCTGACTGTGTCAACACAGAGCAGCAGCAGGCAGGCAGGCAGTGCAGCTATGGTTATAGGTGCTTATGTAGCCTGAAAATGTGTTTTGTAGCAAAAAGTGTTGTACACTATTAAATATTTCCACATCTTGGTTTAGAGTGCTCAGTTAAAGTGATTTATGATGGAGGCTTTTACTTCACTAATAGTAACAAAGTGTTAAAGGTTATGCAGCTTTAAAAGCCTTTTTTGAAGACCAACTTCAGTTTTTGATTTTCCCAGTCAGTCTGTAGCTTCCCAGGTGGTGTGCCCTTTGTAAAAATGGTTCTAAATTGTTGTCCCTGGCTATTATGCTGTGGCCTGCAAAATGTACCTCTCACCTTGAAGATGCACTTAATACCAGCCTTGTATTTTGGAAAACTATTGCAACATCCACTGGGGCAGGCACTGTACCTCCACCTCTGCCACAATTACCATGTTTTCTTTTCAAAGCTGTGTCTTGCTGCCTTACAGAAGCTTTAAGCTTCTTGGTTTGCAAGACACACAGGCCTTTATCTTCTCCAGTCATGTGAGTTATGCCCCCAGAGATCCCCATTTTCCCAGGACCGCAGTGTCTTCTAACAAGAGCAGTGGCACAGACATGTCTCTCAACACACTGTTACTACACATGTTAAGAAATGAAACACTGGGCAATCTCATATGCAGAAGAATTTTATTAACTGGGTAGGAGTAGTAATGGCTGCTGGTCAGGCTTCTCTGGCTCCAGCACCGATGAAGCCCTTCCTGTGTGTTCCTCATCATCTTTTCCTGCTATGGATTTACATCATAGTTTATAATAGGTATGATTAGAAGACACCTGTGTCTTCCCACTACTTGAAGCTGAATTACAAAGAAGCAGCTGTAGTAAGATGGACTTTTCTTTGCTCTCTTTGTTGTTTGGGATGAGTATTTTTTGTTCTGTATCTAGCAATCTACCTTCAAAGGGGTCAGTGGAGCGTGCATTCAGCATTTTGATAGCTGCACTGATTCAAAAGAAAGTTCATTAGTTTCTCATTTTGGAGGAAGGAACAAGTAAAGTGTTCCCAGATTAAACCACAGCAGACCGTGTGGTCCCTAAATGATGTGCTCAGAAGGGAATATGAACACGACTGGAAGTCCAACGCCTTGTTTGATTTCAGATTTCAATGCAGAGAAACAACCTGAAGACTTCAAAACTGGAGTTGCAGATGAGTGCATGCTATAGTGCACTGACATTTTCTGTTGTTCTCTTTTGATGCTGTGTTATCAGATAAGTTATATTTGTATTTATGTTATCCCATTCGTTCTCCAAAGCTAGTATCCTAATGACTTGCATAATGAAATATGTAAATCCTATATTTGGCTCAGCAAATGTTTTAAAGCATGAAAACCCAAAGAAATGGAGCCGAGCAAAAGTTTGAATTCTGTGCTCTGATGTATTAATTTCAATATCAATTTCATACAAATTTTTTATGTGGATTTCTTTTGTCTTTTAAAAGTTATAATTTAGCAGACTAGTAATGAATGACTGTGGTTTTAATTTAGATCCCTAACATATATCCAAACCACGTTTATTTTTTTCCAGACCATTTTAAAAAAAGTTCAAAACTCTGCAATCAGCAGCATGAAAGCATTTCTGTCACTAGACTAATGTCACACTACTGTGACATTGACAAAGAGCTTTTTAGCCAAGCAAAGTGTTTCATTCTTTTTTCTTAGATTTTCCATCTGACACAATCTCATTCACTACAGGATGATGAAAACACCTTTCAAATCTGATTGTTCGAATGAAAACTGAGATTCTGTTTTTTCACCTCCCACCTGTCATATTAACCTCAGCTAATGTCAAGAAGGAGAGAACATCGCTACAGTTCTGTATCTGCCTTTTAGTGACCAGACTTCTAGTACACAGGCAAAAGGCTCAATATATATATGAATGGGATGTTACTTACCTTCACTTTTTTGCCTTGAATGGCTTGTAGTGGAAGAATGAAAATGTGCGTTGATTCCCAGGAACATTTTTGTCCATTCTGGGAATAAATACAAAGGTCCAATCTGAGAGTTTGTAATTTCATGATCTTCCATGAGCATTGAATTGACATGGATTTCATAATGCAGTCACACTGGGAAATGTGTGACAATGTTGTATATTTTTTGAAATTCATTTACCATTGACATTTATTTGATTATGCCTAGCCTGTACCGCTGCAGGGGTGAGCTAACTGACATCTTTAGAAAGCTTTTTTGATTTGATCATGGCACTTCATCAGGTGAAGATGAGGGTCTACTAGAGGATGGTATCCACCTAATAGTAAGGAGAAGATCCCTGTGAACAGACATAATAATGAAATGGGAGGCTCTTGAACTAGAACAAGAACTAGAACTCTGCTCAAGAACAGAGATCTTGACATGGAGGCAAGTAAGGGAGTGCTGCATGTAGAGAAGGTAGCACAAGAGAAGGTTACAAGGAGAACTTTTCACTTTACTATTTAAAATGAAGTACATTCAAAGGCACATCTCAAATGTGCAGATATTGGTGCTCAGAGTTTTAGCCACAAGCAAGATGCATTGAAAGTGCAAGCACTGAGTCAAGGATCTTCTTCAACATCAGTGCAGTGAATGTCCATGTAGCTGACAACATTTCATCATTTTCATTTATATACAAATTTAGCTTCCTCAAGAGGGAAATTGCAGCTATAAAGACATTCTGCCTGTCTTATAGGTGGTACTGCTGTAATAATTGTCTCCATAATTATTTTGTTGAATGAGTGTAGCTACCATATAGGGAAAATGAGACCTCTCCTTTTCAATCTGATATATTGCCATCAGAAGACTCAAACTGAAGACACCTTATATCTCTTGAGAATTTACACAAGTTCTGCATGTGTCAAATCGAAGGTAAAAGCCCCACACCATCCTGATTTTCAGTTAGTTTTCTTTTCCCATTTGTCTCTCTCGCATTTGCATTTGCTTTAGCAAATCTCTGAAATTAAAGGGAGAAAGAGCTGTTATCACTATTTAGTAGACTTCACTGAGCTCTCTCCCCTTTACTTGATTACATGAAGTGCTAAACATATATTTCTCTTCACCTGTGCATATATTTTCCTCTGGGAAGACAGAAATTTTATGCAGAAGAAGTAGTGTTTTCTAAAAGAGCAGCCTTGTATAGGTGAAAAGAACAACTGTGTTAACACATGCACTGTGGTGGGCTGACCCTGACTGGATGCCACGCGCCCACTAAAACCACTCTGTCATTTCCCCTCCTCAGCTGGGCAGGGGAGAAAAAAGGCTTGTGGGTCAAGATAGGGATGGGGAGAGATCACTCACCAGTTACCATCATGGGCAAAACTGACTTAACTTGGGAAAACTGTTTGATTTTATCTCCAGTCAAATCAGAGTCGGATAATTAGAAAGAAAACCAAATCTTTAAACCTTCCCCCCACCCTTCCCTTCTTCCTGGGCTCAGCTTCATTCCCAATTTTCTCTCAGTTCTTTCCCCACAGCAGAAGAGAGAATGGGGGCTGTGGTCAGTTCATCCCACAGTGTCTCTGCTGCTCCTTCCTTTTCATGGGGAGGACTCCTCACATTCTTCCCAGCATTTGGCCCTTCCCACGGGATTCCATCCTTCATGAACTTTTCTGACATGAGTCCTTCCCATGGGCTGCAGTTCTTCCCAAACTGCTCCAGTGCTGGTCCCTTCCATGCCTGAAGCACCTTCTTCCCTCCCTTCCCCTCCTTCTTCACGGACCTTGGTGTGGCCAGGGTTGTTTCTTTCACATATTCTCACTCCTCTCTTCCCTGGATGCAGCTGCTGTTGTGAGGAATATTTTACCCCAGAGGTGCCAGCACCATCAGTGCTGGGCTCAGCCTTGGCCAGCAATGGGTCCATCCTGGAGCCATCTGGCATTGGCTCTGGATGTGGGGGAAGCTCCTGGCAGCTTCTCACAGCAGCCACCCCTGTAGCTCCCACCAAAGTCTTGCCACAGAAACTCAACACATGCACATATTAAACTTCAGAGCTGAATACAATTTTTGCTTATTTTTAATGACCTGGGCAAATTCTAGTAAAATAAGGCTCGAAAACAAGATTTAAAGAAAGAAATCTGAATGACTAAAATAGCATGCAAAATTTTTTCTTTCCACTTAAACTGCTCCTCTTCTATATTTTATATATCCAGGATGAAATAAAATTGTGGTGTACTTGAATATCAGTTAATGAATTTTTAACAGGAAATTAGTTTTTAAAACTAAAGAATGTGAATCAGTAGAGTACATTTAACCATGGGCCAGATCAATCATCTTCAACAATCATTCTTGCTTGATTAATGTATTTAGGATGTGGTTGTTTAGGTGGTGTGTGGTGGTCTTCTATGCAGGGGTTCATGTTGCTATGCACTAACATAATGTTGGCATGTTACATATACATTTCACCTCCTAGTTGCAACAATTACAGCCCCATGCTTCCTCCTAGCCTAGATGAGACTTTAGCATGGCAGAAAAAAGACTGATTAAGGTCCATCTTGTGTGAAGTTGAAATATTTTTTACTTTGAAATATGAGAAGTAGATCAAAGCAAACAGGGATTATTCCACACAAACATTTTCTCAATTTGTTTTTTAATGCTTTAAACTGCATTAGTAGCTACAGCACAGAAGGCACCCATAGGTCCCTTAGTCCTGTCTATAAGAGACACCCAGAATATCCAATGTGTCCAGAGTTCTCTAATATTAAAATGACTAGGCATGGGTCAAAGATATTTTGACTGAAACATGAATGTACTTTATCTCAGGTACTGAGCTAAAGTAATGTGAATGCACTTTAGATTCTGGTTTCAGGTATGCAGATAAAGTGAGCAAGCATTTCAAGTCCACAAAGAGTATCAATTATCTGACTGCAGTTTTTATGTGGTTCTTTCTGTTGCTAGCTTCCTCTTTCTTAAAAAAAAATCCCTCAAAAAAGTGGCTCCATGTGACAGTACTGTCTCTTGAAACTGTAAACCCCAAAGTTTTTTCACAATGTCATAGAAAATATGCAACATTTCCCAGAATTTTTCTGTCCCAACAATTCTACTAGAAATAAGTGACATGGATAACCTTTAACAGTGAAATTTTAATCCCAGCCTTGCAGCTGATTGACCTGGGGAGATGGAGCTGCAATAGCCTCACTTCTTTAGCTAAATTGGTTCTTTATTCAAAACTTTGAAGTCTTTGTTTCTAGATTAACACTTGTATCTCTTGCCTTAATTAATTTATCTAGGACAGGTCGGTGAACAACATATTTGCTTGAGGTGAAGAAACCATAGTTTAGTACATCTAGATTTTCATGTAAATAAAACAAACTTAGCATCTGAGCCAATCAATGACTGAGGATATTTCCTTTCCTGGCTATACTAAGGACATGCTGGTATGAGCAATGGTTTTACGACCTAAAGTTGCCTAGTTCAACTATTTAACAATAAAGAATTTCATTATATTTTGATGTGAATCTTCTAGCTAAATCCTTCAGGTGTTTCTGCATTCTTCATTAATATTGTTATAAATGAATCTCTATCTCTCTGTGATATTTTGGTAATTTAGTGACTAAACTGATTTAATCTTTTTCCTCTAAGGCAATCTATTCACTACAACTTTTTTTTTTTAACTCTCACCTCATTCTTCAGTACTATCTTCATTCATTTAAATAAATAAGATAAGGAAGTCAGCATATAGAGAACTGAAAAGCTGCTGTTTATGGTGCCTTCTATCCACACAGATCTGCATGGAATATCTGCTGCCTCGTGGTGATGAAGATTGCTCCAAGGATCCAGTTACAGCTGTTTGATCCCGCCAGAGGCTTAAAGACTCTGTGGCAGGAAGAACTGATTGTTCATCAAACACGAGCAATATTTTAAAGTGTTATGGAGAAAATAATCTTTTCAAAAGAATCAGTGCCTCCCTAAAAGGATATGAAGGAGCTTTGGGTCACAGACTATATAGGACAGTAATTGTCCCAATGTTAGTAAAAAATCCATTCGCTTTTGGAAGTGTGTTGGGAGTTTCTTCTCCATTCCTCTCAGAAAAAGAGTTCACCTGTGTTATGTTTTTCTAGTTAGTATTATCCCAGCAGCAGTGGTTTTTTGTTTGTACAAGCTCATGTGTGCAGCTGTGTATTGATGGTGTTCTGGTGATCTGTATGCTATGCGTTTGTGACAACAGGGCTTTTTCTTAAACAAATACGTCATTATTTCTGAAATATTCAGCAGTTCTTGGGCTATATTTGGAATTCATCTGTTTGTGAAGTTATTTGTGAATAGAATTAAAATAGAATTGATTCTATTTTATATTTAGAAGTGTTAATTTAAGTCCTCTGTTAATAGAATGATAATTTCGAGGGTGAAGCCTTTAATATATCCCCTTTATTGTCCTTTAATGTTTTTCCCGAAGTTGTTATCAGCCAAAGGAACATATTGGTACAGCTACAAGGCACCCTATGTGCCATTTAAAAACAGATATTAGGGATGCCAAGGTAAGTTCAAGAGAGAAAACCAGTAAGAATTTGTGACAAAGTAATGTTGTTTTACTTACTGCACAAATGGTTGTTCTCTTGACTGCCATTCTATTTGTTGGTCTGAAAACAGATACAAATGTGTACACCTGGTTTCAAACCTGCCCCTACAGTGCTTATGAGCAGCACTCCATCTATCCAGCCACAATCTACTCACACTGATATCACCAGTGAAAGCAGAAGCCATCACAGTGAAAGGTCTCTCTAAGTGCCTTGTTCCAGCACTCTCCCATGGAATGAGGCTGTTTCCTCCCTGAGAGGTGACTCCTTCTGAAGGGCCATCTCTATCCACCAGTTCCATGTGGTTGCAATTGACAGAAGGGCAATAGAAACCAAAATCTTATTTTCGCAGACACAGTGAGCCAACACTGAACATTTTAGTTATTAATTGAACACAATGCATGTGTACAAAATCCTTTTACATATTTTCATGGATTATGCTGCATCTCAAAATGTGTAGAGTGTTGCCATGGACATTTTTGCTCCAGTGAAATGCTAACTGATTCAAAAGTAGTTTGAGAAGAATTTTTTTTTTGATTACAAGGTTTAAAATACTTCTTTTAAGTATCTTACCAATGCTTCAGAAATTTGCTGCCTAAAAAAACAGTGAATAAATCTATGATGCCCTTCTGTTTCCACAGTATTTGGTTATCAGTGCTTTAGTCCTGAAGTCAACATGCAGGGGAAATCTGTGGAGCAAATGAAAATATTAGGAGGCATATCCACACAATTTCTCACTTACCTAATGCAGAAATGAGAGTAATGAAGACATGATCAATTCTAGCTTGGACACTGTAGTGCAGACCCAGCTTTACATGCAGTTTAAGCTGATACTCAATATCTGCAATACAGCATATTCTGTTCTGCTAAGGGGTAGGGAGTAAATAAATCAAGCTGAAGTCAGATACAGTCAGAGCAATAATCTCTTGAACTACTGCAGTAAGGTCTCATCTGCCACAATGACATTTCTGCCACTATGCATTATTCCTACTCAGGCTAGAAAGAATGATTCTTCTTTGGGTGCACCTATCCACACCATCAATGAAAATTTCTTGAGAGCATTGTCACGTGTACCAGTTGCTCTCTGGGATTAAAATTTAACTGTTAAGGGTACCAGCCTAGAAAAATAAAGCTTCCTACCAAGTCACTAGGTAATTATTTAATAATTAATTCTGAGTGGAAGTTGATGGAGTCACAGCAGTCTCTAGGTGAATGTAATATACTATCTCATTTGCTATCTTAAAAAACATTTTTGGGTTAAGCAATTTACAGTTCACTAGGCAGAAATGGAAAGGAAAGCAGAAATGGAAAGCACTAGAAAAGTCCATCTTAGGAGAAGTACTCTTCTCCTATGTTTTTATTTCCTTTAGAAATGTCAAGTCCCTTCTGGAACCTTTTGTATCAAAGTTTTCTTGGTTCCAGGTTTTTTCATTGTATAATGTGAGGTTAAGAAAACTCCACTTTTCAATATCAGTTGATGTTGTGTCTTATTCATGTCTGAAACACATACTGGAAGGGAGATTTTGTGTTATACTCAAGGAGTATACATACTTAGAGATGATGAGAACCCAAAGGTTATGTCATAGCTACATTAAACCATTGTAGAAATAAGTGACAGCTTCAACAGTGCTATTGAAGAAACAAGAAAGTGAGACAAGGAAAAAATGCTTTCTCCCATTTTGAGTTCTCAGACATGGTTTAGGTATTGACAGCAGCAGATATATTGAGAAATGAATACTTATTCCAGGGAAAATGCTTCTTTGACTTGCCCAAACATAGAAATATTTTTCACTGAACCACGGATCACTATTCCTTCAGGTGTTTTTATATTATCCCTTCTGAGCCTGAGATTTTTACTTTGTGAAAACCACTATTTTTAACAAAGATATTGTTAATTATTATCACTAGTTTAGATCACTGTTTTATTGTGAAATTAGTATATTGGCAGACTCACCACTGGCCTCTATTCTCTGTTTTGAAGAGCTGGACCTCGTAATGTTACTAAAAGTAAGGTAATTATACTGAAACATATGAAGGATTTGATGCTTTCAGCCCTCTCCTAACTTCTGTATCTCTATATCCTCCCTAGGGACTGAACTTAACCTTATAAATGATGCAAACAGTGTTTACAGTGTGCCTCTGCAATCTCCCTGCAGGGAATCTGGCCATGTTCCCATGGGTGCAGGGAACTGTCCCTGAACCCAGAGGACACTGCAAAGAGGTTGGGACAATCCAGCCACACTCCGGGGGCTGCCCTGGATGAGCACCATCAGTGCATTCCTGGAGTGCAGAGGGGTCTGTCTCGGTGCCAGTCCTGCTGCTAGGCTTGTCTCCAGGCTGGATCTGACCCTGGCTTTGCTCTGGACCTGCCAAAACCCCGGTGCTGGTCAGTGCAGGGCTGTGCAGGTGCCCGCTGGGAATGGTGCCCATGCTTTGGAGGTCTGGAGCTGTGTCTGCCATGCCCATGTACTGCTCCTGCCAAAGCTCCTATGGGACTCACCAGAATTTCCCATGTTCCCAGTGCCACTGTGATGTCAGTTTGTCTGCACAGGGTGGTCCAGAGATCTGATCTTCCCTGTATTCCCACCATGTACAAATTAGTTCATCCTCTTCATTCAATCCAGAGCACACCAGTGAACAGGGAAAGAAAGCCAAGTGATAAAACTAATTTACTGAAGTCTATATACAGTGGTGCAGACATGGCTTTCCATTATCCAACTAATTTCTGCATGGCAAGACCTCTTACATGCTGAGAAACCCTTGTAACAAACCCCAGCACCTCTACCATGTACTGGATCTACACTGACCTGCAGAGAGAGCCTCTCCCTGTTCTACCTTCTGTCCTATTGGCTGCAAAATAATGAGGCAGCAGGATCAGAGAGGATAAACCTGGGGACCTGAAGTGACCTGGTCTCCAGCTGTGACAATCTTGATGGCTGTCAGTTTAAACAGGAGTTCAAGTGGCAGGTGACAGCAAAGAGTGCTATAGTAGGAGGAGAGGGAGCTGGAAAGTAAGGATGTAGGGGCAGGATTGATAGTTCCTTTAGGTGCTGTTCAGATCCATCTGCACCTCAGTTTCCCACTGCAGCCATCCCAGGAACTGGCTGAGGGACCAGAGCTTCCTCATGAGTGCAAATCAGGAGAACAGGTATCTCCTTCTGTTTGTGAGTACCCACAGGATACGCACTGAGACCAAGTTCTTGATACCCACAGGCCATGTTGTCTCCTGCAGTTAGGAAAGACATACAGGCTGTCTTTTTCTGCCTGATATTGTCAACAGAAGGCTCAGAGAGATAGGTGAGGGCTGGCTGACTGCAGCTGAATGTTTGCTTCAAGTTTTAAATAAAAGTTCCAGATGATTTTAAACAAAAGTTGCAGTGGATCCCCCTGACTTGTACCGACTCCAGAAAATCAAGCAGAAGTGTCTAGAATCAGTCCTGATGATGCTCCCACCTGTAAGCAGTGAGGGTAAAAGCTGTTTTAGTCTCTAAATCAGATTCTAAAGGAGATCAGATGCAGCCATGGTTCTTCTTTTTCAGTTCCCTGCTGTGAAATTACATTAAAAGAAACTAAAAATACACTTTCTATTACTACTTTTTATGCAAAGGGATGTTGTACTTACTACAGGGATGTTATTTACCTGTCAGGCTAAAGACAAGTTAAGGCTGGTAATACGAAGTCCTGGAGACATTACTTCTACTTCTCTGAACTCTTTGTGATGTTGTTTAGGGACTCCAAACTTTAGTGTGACAATGTAGCGTCATTAGGATCTACAAGCGGAAAATTAAAATTGTGATTTTTTTAAGAGAATTTTTTAAAAAAATACATCCAATTACTACACAATAGAATCAAAGTACTGGCAATCTCTCTGGTTATTTGTATTTAGAACTAGAATAGAAAGCATACTAAAAAGGAATACTGGGAGAAGCTGTCCTGTCCTTTCATAGTTTCTTCAGATATTGGCAGTCTAAAAAAAGGCAATTTTTCCCCAGTTAGATAATTAGAGCAATTCAGACATTTGCATTCAGGAAAGCAGTCACTTTCAAACGTATTTTACAAAGCCATTTTCTGAAAAGAGCCATTTCCAAATCATGCTGTTCTTCTAAGTGTGCTAAAGCATAAAGTGTAATTAGACTTATTGCCTTAGAATTTAGTGGGAAACATTTAAAAAAATTTAGCCCTCCTTAAAGCATGACTCATCGGCTGGCTGAGGGCCTGAAGAGCCACAGCACAGTCCTCTATCCCTTTGTTAGAAGGGATGCTGGCAGAAGATGTTGCCTTTACCAAAAAAAAAAAAAAAAAAACCCAAAAAAACATGTTTTGCTGGTGGTATTCCTGTCTGTCTGCAGAGAGATGCTGAGAATTTGCTCCTGTCTCTGCTTCTAGGATCCCATTCCCATTTCAAAAAGAACCACCAGGAGGAAAGTGTGGCTCTCCTCATGTTCTTTGCCACAAGAGGGAGTGATGGGAAACTCAAAAAAGGCCTTTGTGTTTTTTCAGAAAAACCTTGGGTGAGGATCAGCAGGCAAAGTCCTTTCGGCTCAACACTGAAGGGATATACCTATGGATCTGCTCCACTGCTCATGGAGCAGTTGCCATTGGCTTAAGATAAAAAAGAGCAAAGGGATGGACCATCCTCAGTGAAAGCCGCATCTTTAGACAATTTTGTACCCTTTGAATGTATGTGAACTTCTGATTTCTCATTTCCAAAGGATTATCATTTTAATGTAATTGGGCAAACTTAAGAGCAAAAAAAGCCTTCTTGTTATGTATGTAGTGACTGCAGCAACTCCTTCATCTGCAGAAGTAGTAAAACTTCTAAAAGAAAAATGTATAAGAGGGATTTTCCGTCTGGCCTTTTTTTATTTTCAAACTGGGTAAAAATGTGTTTTGGCATATTTGTATTGGAAATATCTGTATTTAAATGAGCTAGAACCCAAAAAGGTAACAGTCAACAGCAGCAAACATGTAAATGAGGGAACTCAAGTCCAAATAGCTTAAGATTTGCAAAATTGTAATTAGCAGAAACCAAGCTTTATAACAAAAAAGTGTTAGGCAGTCTTAACTATTTGCTAAATATCCAATTTGTTACTTACTGATGAACATGAAAATTTTAAAACACAGCCTGCCCCCACTTCCAATAAAGTGTTAGTGGATGCATTCAATGTGCAACGTGGGAGTCACGACTTCAACAGGAACTCTAATTTTCACTTGTGCTGTTCAGTGTAGTCTCTAGAGGATCCCTCACACTCAGCTTATCATATTCAAAGCAGTCTCTGCCAGCCAGTGTAAACTCACGTGGAACATTGTTGGGTTATGTATCAGAAGATGAGCTGTTTAGTACCACCCTCCTCTCACCTGCATCCTAGATTCATGGTAATGTGACAACTTAAAATATCTAACAAGGCAAAACCATGTTCCATATGTTTCAGTCAGGAATGCCCAGCCAAAGACTCCACTTTCCTTTGAGGCATTTTTAAGCTTGTTGCAACTTTCTGTTCAGGCTCAATTGACTGGAGTGCTGCAATACATCAACAAGGAGGAGAACCACAGAAGCATAATACAGAGGTAAAACAAAACAGTGAGCTAGAGAGGAGTTACAAGCAAAGTGTATTACAACCCCTTAACATTTTGGATGTTTAGGCAAGGTGTGCACATGCATTTCCAAGAATTGGACTTGTTTGATTTATATGGGAAATAATGTGTGCTCAGAGAATGCATAAAGATGGCCTAAACATAACTAATACAAGGAGAATATTTTGTAATGACGTCTTCATTCTCTCAAAAAAGGGAAGCTGTTCAACATTTTCATGAGGTGGAACACTCACTAACCAAATGACTGGTTAAATTTTGTATCAAAGATAGACAATCCTCATGTTGGTCTTTAGCTTTGACAAAATGCTTCTTGCACCATTAAAGTTAAGTTCTGCTGAATGCTTATTTATTTAAAACAATCTGTGAGCATTTTCTGTAGCTGGCTGAGCGTGGTTTTAATAGTGTTTTACCAGACAGTGTAAATGGAGGCTGCAGGATATATAGAAGGGAAGCATGCTGTGGAAAGATAATGGAGTCTAGATGTGCATTCAGTATCTCTATCCCATTCAGCTGCTAGCTTTATTATCTCTACTATCAGAGCCTGTATTTGGTGCTATTTCTCATCCAAAATATTATCCATTTTTTAAAGTGTTTGGCTGTTCAGTGAGTAATTTGGATTGACTCTACAGCAGAAGACAAGTTACCAGCTGCTGCTGGCAACTGATTGTACTCTTATTTATTATGGTCTTAATGCATGCAATACGCACTAATCACAGTATTACTTCAGCTTTTGAATCAGTCTAATAAGCTTAATGCCATTGAGGGTTTTGTCTCTTGTCAGATCAAATTTTGCAGGTTATTGTACTGAAAGGATCAGAGTTTCTGAAGCAGAGAATATTTTATTGGTGAAATCCTGATTTTATTGCAGTCAGCTGGAGTTTTCCCCAAAGCTTAGGTGACAGTCAGCTTTCTAGCAGCTTTCTCATTTATGAGAAGAAAAGGAAAGAAAGGTGTGCCATTGATTTGCAACCCTCTCTGTAACCCTGACATAACATTTAGCATAAGATAGAGTAGCTGGCTGCATGATAACATTAGACAAAGATGATCATAACACATGACTTAAGGAAGCCTATGATGTTGAGGGGCTCAGACAAAGATAAGACTGATGAAGGATCTAATCACTCCTTACATCATAGTGGGCAGTTACAAAGTGGATGAAACACTTCTTGATACTGGTAAGTAATAAAGCAAAGAAATACCCTAGAGATATCATGTGAGGGCTTTGCACTTTCTGCTAACTAGCTGATCCTTTCCAGGAGCATGCCAGGCTTATCCCTTGTACAGTCAGGATTGTTCATACCATGGCAACAGGGTTTCCCAAAGACAGGTCAGTGCCAGCACTGACCATTTTTATTTCAGCCAGCTCACTGGAAGTATTTGAGACCCTTTCTCTGAAAAGCTACGCCAAATGGAAAGACTGTTTGCAGCCTCAGTACCAGGCCTTTTCTGAGCAGTGACTTTTCCATGGCTGATGGCAGGGATGACAGGCAACAGCAGTCAAGGCAGTGTATGTTCTGTGCAGTGACCCCTGCTGAGGAGGCCATCCTGAGACCAAAAGTGCTGCTGCTGCTTGGAGAATTTAGCTTTTTATGTATCGTGTGGCATGACAAAAGCATGAGGTAGCAAAAGGTATTGCAATTGTTTGTCTTCCTCTTTGAGCACTAAGCTCATTGTTTATATGTACTATTAACAAGCTGAAAATCACTAATATCTGATTCTTTATAAACCTGTACCTCACCAAGTATTCATACCTCACCCACATTTCTGCTGGTGAGCCTGGGCACAAACGCCTTAGGGCTGAAACTGTTATGCAGCTAATATGCTGCATGGTGGCCTTGACATGCCTGAGGAAGAATTCCCAAAGGCTCTTTCTCCTACACAATCTGCCAGTGCATCTTATTGCTGCTACAAGTAAGAGATGATGCCACGCAGAGTGAAGCTGGCATATTGCAGCATCATATCACTGGATGTCAGGAACTCCTGTGTGAACGGAGTCAGATCCCTTCCGTACCAAGCAGTGGGGCAAGCTCAAAACTAAAAAATGGATAAAATCCACACCAGCCAGTGACTTTGTAATTGACCCCATTGTTCAAATATTCAAGTAAAATTCCAGCTTTGAACTGCCTGAATGTTAAAGTTATATTGTTCCATTTTCATGCTGCTTTGTATGCTTCAGTCCTTCTAAGAGAAAATGGCTTGCAATGCATGTTTTATTATGGTACATGTTTTTGTTTCACACTTCATTATATATTTCTGTTTCCATATTCCATAATGCATCTCAGCTACAGTGTCTCCTTCAGCAATTCTCATGCCATGCTGCATTAGCATTTCGGTTCTTGTTTTCGCTTGTCGTTATGAATGATTGCTATCACAAATCATTTTATTTCTGATTTCACATCTCATTACTCATTTTCCAGACCCTCGCTGTGGATTTCAGTGCTCATGTTGCCATATACACTGGAGGGTTTGCTTCCCAGCAAATACTGATTTTTCAGAACTTGTTACAGGTTTTTCTTTCTGTACCTCATAATGGATTTAATCTTTCTTAGTTCCTTCTGCATTTTTCCTACTGCATCACAGGATTCACTACTTAATTTTGAACCTTATTTCATTTTTCCACTTTGATCTTAAAGATGCATTTCTGATCTTGCCTATCATTACTTTCTCAGATTTTGTATTTCTCGACTTACTAAATTTTTTCAACTAATTGTGTATTCCTGATGCCAGATCCTGTAATGAGTTTTCCTTTTCACATCTCATTACCCACTTTTTTGATTCTAGATCTCCATATGAATGCTCTTTTGCATCTCGTTTCCAGTTTCAATTTTTGATGTGCATGTTCATTTTTATTTTACTGCTTGGTTTTGTTTCAGTGTCTCATTATGTGCTTTTAGATCTAATTAGGAATTTCATGTATCATTGCTTATTAGCCAATTTCCTTTTTGCTGCCCATTACAGACTATGCATTGTATTCTGAGTGTGAGTGTTCCGATTTCCCATTGCATTTTCCTTTCCTCACATTCTTTAGTTAACTTCTTACATCTTATGAGAAATTTCATATATTCCTACTAGCATCCTACTATGATTTTTCAAGACTTTAATATTTATTTGCTCCTGTGTAAACTGTCTTTCTTTTGCACCTCAATAAACATATTCTTTTAATATCTCATTAGCATTTGAATGATATCATACAACAAATTTCATTTTTGTGTCTCATATTAGATTTTCATTGATAGAATGCATAATAAACTTCCATCTTTGTATTTTCTGAAACTTGAAGCTGGGGGTGGTGCCTCTTAGCATACATTTTCATATCTGCAAATCCTTCTATGTTTTCTTTTCACATTGTGCACTTTTTGTCTGTTTTCTTTTTCAGAGCTATTTCTGCACTTTCCCTAATGCCTGCAATTCCACAGCTTGATTTGTTTCTATTGCATTTCATATTTTGTAGATCATGACATAGTTCTGATCTTGAACATGTCAAGCTTTCATTCTTTATTTATTTATGAATTTTTATTTTTGCATTTTTTATGAATTTCCCCTTTCAGAATAAATTTTCCCTTTATGTTTCTCACCAAATGTAATTTTTCTTATAAGTTGTCCTGAATGAATCACTTGGTTTGATTTTTTAACTTCCATTCTCTGCTGTGTAACATTACCCATTTTAGATTTTTGTGTCTCTTCTTTTAATGTTTATGTCTATTCTGCATTTCATTATGCAGCTTCATTATTCACATCTTGTTCCCCATTTGTCTTTATAATACCATTACACACTTCCATTTTACAAGTCCCTATGCACTGCTTATATTGCATTTTTTTACTTATGAGCACTTGTTTGTGTTTTTAAGAAGTTTCATGTGCACCAGATGTGAATTTTGCCGTCTCATAATCCATTCCTCTACAGTCTTGTTATAATTTTTTCAGGTTTTCCTTTTGTTATCTATGTTCCTATTGCACGTTGTTTGGGGTTTTTTTTACAATTTATTAGACCTCAAACTACATATCTTATTATATTTTTCTATTTACCTCTCTTTGAAGCATTTCACCTTTTTAACTCAGTATGCATTTTCACCTCTAACATAGGCTCTTTAAAGACATGTTGAGCTCTGTAGCCCAACATTTATTTTAACATTTCTTATCACATAGACTCACATTCCCTCACAGGTATTCTTGCATCTCTTATTTCCCACTTGCCATTATGCTGCATAATTTCATTTTTACTTTCAAAAAACAAGTGCCTTTTGGTATCACATTACAGCTTTTAATTTCTACCTCTTTTTTAATCTTTTATTTCTGTTATCTCACTTTGACTATTCTTTTCCCCAGGATGTTTTATTTCCTTTTTTATATAACATTATGTGTCTTTTAATTTGCATTTCCTTTTGTTTGCACATTTTTTATTCCACATCAGAGTGCAATATTTTCTGCATTTCTTCTTCTTATATGCTTGCATTTTGTCATGATTTTTCTATTTCATCATGACTTTTCCTCCTCACCTATGAATTTTAAAAGCTTTACTTCTCACTTTTACATACACATTAATTTTCATATATCACCTTGCATTCCTCCTCTCATTGGTTTTGGTTCTTACTGAATGTGCTCCTTTCTGCAGCACAGTAGGTTTTGTTGGTATAACTCTCATACTCCTCCTTTTTCACTTGAACTTGCCTAAATCTCATCATGTCTCTCTTTCTGCCCCTCATTATGCAAGTATTTTCACACACCACCACAGATCTGGCTTTCACATCTCATAATTAGTTTTCATTCCCTCTCTCTCACAATGATTTTGAGTAGCTGATCACTCACAGGTAGTTATTTTGTGTATGCAAAACCAATTGAATAGATACTTCTTTATTTTCTTTCTACTGACTAAGTGCCTTTGGTTCACACAAAAAGCCAAGGGGCAATGCAACATGAAACAGATGTCAGCACAGAAATTCATTGCAGGCACTATGGGAATACAGAAAGTTGAGGATGAACATCTGCTTAAAAGTGTACTTGGGAAACTTTGGTCAGGATTTTTCATTAAAATCATACACGCTTTGAAATGCTGATTGCATTAGCAAGCACTTGCCGCCTTCAGAATCAGATTTACTCTACGAAAATCAGATCAGTCAGTCTCCCTGCCCTTCCCAGCTTATCTTGGGGGATGGGGAAAAAAGATAAGGGAAATCTGGCTTTCTGTCTTGCTTCATGGATTCAGTAACACAGGTGAGGAGAACGGTGGCAGAAGTCATGCAGCTGCTGGCCCTGATTAACTGAGCTCCACCTGAAGAACCCCAGAAATGCTGTTTGGTGGACACCTCTGGAAGGCTCCAGTTCATCATCCCATAGGAAAGGTGGGTGCTGTCCAGCCTCCTGGCCCTGCAGGCATGAAGTGGCAGCAGAATTCCAGTCCTGGGTTTGGCAAACCCTAACAGCCATAGCCCTAGGTCAGTGTATGCTCTACAGAATTGCTGAAGATGGTCTCTGCCACCATCCAGGCCACGGATGGAAATGTAGAACCACAGGGACACAGATACAAATCTCTGCTTCACTCATTGTCACCTTCCAGCTGGACCTACTGAGCATTTTACTGCAGACAGTTTGAACAGTCTTACCCATTGCACTAATTCTCAGCTTTCAAATGAGAATGCTGTGGGAGGAAGTACCTCAATGCAAGGTACATCACATCCACCTCTCTTCTAAAGTTTTGTTTCCTTTTCCACTTTCTTTTTCTTCTGTCTCCAAGATATATCTCAGGAAAGAAAACCTGACTCTCTGATTCCTAGACCTACCTATGGTGGAAATTCCAGACACACTGATATTAAATGTTTATCGCAGTAATTATTATTTCCACGCCTGACATGAGCTGCTACAAGCTGTAAGTGGTGGGACATACATAAGGTCTCCTGTATCAACTATGTGGGGTTAGAAGTTTGGAAAGGAGTTGTTACTCTGTTCTGACAAGTAGGGACTTGGCAGCATAGTAGGAGAAACTCATTAGTGGGAAATTAGTTCCCTTGAATCCACGCTAATTTGATCCCATCCCAGTGAAACAGTTTAATCAAGGACTGTGGCTTTTTACAATTTGCTATGTTATCAGTGCTACTAGCTGTCTAAATATTGTTTTAAAGTGCATTTAACTGAAAAATTATATTTACAGAGAGAAAACAAAAGATGTCAGTCACAAATAAATTTGCCTGTTGAAGAGAAATGATATTTGAAGATGAAAAGTGAAAGAAGTAGGAAATAACCAAAATGTCCCTTTAATTTATCAGTAAAATTAAGATTGTATTTTGGTTTCAGTTGTGAGAGAGGTGTCTTACCACAGGAGTGATATTTCATGGGCTTCATTTCATGGGCATGTAGACTAAACAAGTTCACTTAAGTGCTCAGAAAGTATAAATCAACATAAATACAATACAACAAAGACTTTTGGCTCAGGATAAAAGTGGGTCCAGGACCTACTCAAATTTTTTTATTTTTTTTGCATCATTCCTGAAATTCTTTTTAGAAAGGATGATAGATATTTGAGCATTCCTCTGTATCTGCTTTTAATTTCTGCATTTCTGTGTGCTTAAGAACATGTTACTTCTTTACATACCACTGTTAAAATGAAAGCCTAGAATCCCCAATTATAGCAATTTAAAGGGATGTGAATAAATGAGATTATGAGGGAAATTTTTGTTCTTGAATACTTCCTATATCGATATTATCTTCCTTAATGACAGTTCATTTAGTTTCAGACTGTGCTAGGAAATGTGTGTTTGTCTGGACAGCAGTTTCCTGTGAATCTGGAAGGCACTTAGTTGCTGCTGTGCATAATTTATTTCTTGGCTGGCACTTGTAGCACTGATGTGTAACCTGAATATGGCTGCATTCACATTTGTTCTGAGGGAAAGTAAGCAAGAAAAATTACAACTTTGTTTGACCTCTGACCTCTTTCAAAAGGACACACAAGATCAGCATCCTTTTTGTCACGTGTTCATTTTGCAGTTTCATGTAGGCCATGAAAAAATCAGCTGTATGAAGAACATGTGGAACTTGCAGTTTCATTGTGTCTTCCACTATATCAGATAAGAGTATTATTTTCCATTTTTGTTCAGAGTCTGTTAGAAAAAGGATGCCTTCACTTACTATCTGACAGAGAGTCATGAGAAAACCAAGAGATTCTTCTTGGAAGATTCAGATTCTGGATACTGCACTGGATACTGGGCTTTAGTGTTGAGTGCTGGCTTAATATTCACTGATGGCCAAAGGTCTAAGCCACCTGATGACTTTTACATGTGTACACAAGACAACAGGGAGTATTTCAGAAGCTCAAGGTCAGCCTAAGCTGGCATAGCTGGGGATCAGTGCCTGGGATCAGTGCACTGTGCTGGGCTATTGCCCAGGGTAAATATATTTGGGAAACATTAGGTCAGCATTCAAAACTGGAGATCTGACAATCCAGCTGCATCCCCTGTGGTTGTAAAAAACTGACATTAAACAAGCAAAAGCAAAACAAACAATTGTATTTTGTCATAAACATGATGGTCTAAATATGTCATCAGAATGAGGTCTATAACTCATTGAACCGTGCGGTATATTGAGGAGAAAAGTAAACAAATTCTGAGCAGACAATCCCTTCCTCAACACATAGTTAGGGATTCAGATTAATTCCTCTAAGGTGAGTTATTTATCAGAGTTGAGGAAGTAAGCCATAATGTGCTGTAAAAATAGGCTTTATTGAGTCCATGGTTGTGCTGTTCTAGTGTTATGCATTTAATTCCCAGTTTTTTGTAAACCTCCCTTGAGGATCAGGACTGAGGGATGAAATACTTGTTCTGTGCTGAGCATTTACTCGATGGCTGTCTGTTTCATCCTTTAAACATTACCACAGGATCTAATTCTGTCTCATAGTGACTACTAACTTTCACCTCCACAAGTCCTGAGAGCTTTTGAGCTTTTGTCCTGTGAGCTGAGTGAAGTGCTCCAAGGTGAGGTCTGAGAGCGGAGTAAAGTCACAGTCAGATTTCTATGGGGCTCTGGGCTTGGGCTTGTGCTGCTCAACACATTGACCAGCAGGCTAGAAAAGGCAGGAAACAGTGGGATCACAAAGTTTGCAGCTGATACTGAGGTACTGGAGTGGTATGGAATTGGCTCCTTTTCAGCAGAAACACATCGTATTACTGTCTGGGCACTACACAGAATTATGAAATTCTTGTTAGTAAACATGGAGTAATATACACAAGGGGAAGAATAACCCAAAATACACATGTGAATGCAATAGCTCCAAGCTGATTGTCACCCCTTGGAAGGAAGAATTTGCAACAAACATGCATAGGCCAGCTCAGTTCTGTGAGGTGGCTGAAAAGCAAATGGAGCCACATAAGGGGGGCAGGCTCAGTCCTTCAGCTGCTCTTGGGCAGGAGAAGCAGGATACTGGAATTGGCAACAAGAAGATGTATTTTAGGGTTGAGCCAACATGGCCATCCTTGTATTGAGGATTCTGTCAATTTGCAGTGTTAGTGGTGTTGTGTTGACGAACTTTTGTTTGGTTGCAACAGATTTCTTGCAGTCTAGTTCCTTTTTCTGTATTTTGTAGAGTGGAAATGTGCTGAATGTAGCAAGTTTGGAAGGCTTATAAGAAGTCAGTAGCAAGGTTTCCTAAATGCTCCAGGGAAGGGCTTTTGTATTCAAAAATCTATGTCATGTTTCCAGTTGTGCCACTTGGACCGGAGGTCAGGAATCTCAGGACTGAGGGGCCCTGACTGAGCAAATCTCAGTCCAACACTGATCACACACACCTCATCACAGGGGTGTATCCATAATGAGACAACAAAGTGCCCAGCACACAACAATCCCATGCCCATCATGAGCCGGTCACCTGCCAATCAGATGCCCACCGAGTGCCTGGCGCTTCTGTTTCACCTTAAACTGCAGCTGTCCTTTTGGAAGAGATGGCCTTTCTACTGTGTCACTCCACTGGCTTGTGTGGAGAGACAGACTGGAGGGAGTGGGGCAGGGGTGAAAATAAGAGAGTGGGGTTGAATTGATAATTCAGGGAAAACATGCTGGTAGAGAGCTTTAAGTAACAGCTAAATGGGTGTTTAAAGAACCTCTTGTGGTTTCTAAATGTTAACTCAAGTACCCGTATGTTCTTTTACCTCCATTTATCTCCATTTAAAAAAGGTTTTTAGAGTTCTTTACTTCATCCACTCAGTCAGTTGCTCTTGTCTTTACAGATAATGTACTTTTAAGAATGGTTTAGAACTTTCTTGAGTGCTTCAAGGTACGGAATAAAATCAGAGTAATTTAATTTGAACGAGGCCTTTGGATACCCCTAGGCCAGCCTCCTGCTCCAAGCAAGGCTAACTTCAAAACTAGATGTAGGATAGTCCTTAAAATACCTTCTGCAGTTTGCTAAGACATTAAGAGCAGCTCACTTTCATTTCTTGCTTCTGGGCACTCTGTGCTGTTTGAATGAGAAGTGATATTCTAGTATTAAATTCTGCGTCCACATGAAGAAAAAACCCCCAAAACTACTGCCTTGTTTGCTTTTTGCTAGTTTGTGACAGCAATTTGACTCTGTTTTATTTTGCATCCAGAGGCCCACCTTTCAGCTGATACTGTGGGAAGGATTTCCTGGTTAATCCAAGTGTGGGCTGGGAGCTGGCCATCTGGCACAGAGTGACATGCACCCACCATATATTGCCATGGCCTTCAGAGATGAACTGTCTTGCTGGGGAAGATGGTTGGGAGGCTGGAGCATGTAGCAGATGTGGAGAGGCTGAGGAAGCTGGGTTTATAAGTCTGGAGAAAGAAATTTGGAGGGTGAGGGGGAAACCTCACTGCAGTCTACCTAAGGGAGTGGCAGGGAAGATGGAACCAGATTCCTGGGAAAAATCCTCCTTAAAGATTTCTGAAATTTGAAACAACATAGAAGTTCTGTTCATAAAAAGTCCTGTGTCAACATGCTGTTTACATTAAACAATGCCTTGTTCAGTCTGTTATTGTTGTTTCATGGAATCCATAGGTAGAAACAAACTTGTTTTCCTTAGCAAAATTTATGATCTTTCGCCTATTACTATTTTCCCCTAAAAATAAAATATTTAAATAACAAAAAGTTCTCATCTGTGGGCTATGGAAACTGTCTCTTTTGCCTTGCGTTCTCATCCCAGCCAAGTTTCTTCAAGGAGAAATAATTTTTTAATAGTCCACTATTCAAATTCTCTGATAAGAACGAAGTTACTTGTCATAGAAATACACATTCTGTGCTGGCTGAAGTATAAGCTGCCTCTTGACTAGATTTATGGCTGTTGTGAATCATGATGAATGACATAGAATAAGTGCCCATAAAAATTTAAGAAAATCAGAACCCAACCTATTAATTTTCACTAATTAGATTCTGTTGGATTGAGACACAAACACCATGATTGATTAACATTAAAGTTTGGATCGGAGCCTTTCCTGTGCCTCAAGAACACTCCAGTTTCATTTTCAGCACATTTTCAGATAGAGTTCAAAATCTTCTTCAAAGCCACAAAACTAAATTACTGCCCTTCCCTGACCTTTTGTTATCTTCAGAAGTCTCATTTGGAATTTCGTGACTCCTGTAAGATTTGATGTGACTGATGCATCTCTCAAGGAGAAGTATTTTGCCCTCCAGTTCAATAAAGGGCACTGTGATCCAAAGACGTATTGAGCACAAACAATTTTTGAGACCTAATGTTGTTTCCATTCTCAGATCTTTCCCAAACCCTGAGAAAACTATGCTTTCCTCAGACCTGAAAATTGAAGCAAAAATCCATGACCACATTAGAAGCAAGCCAAGGAGTTATCCACGAATGCAGGCCAATGCTACTTCTTGTCAGATCCAGCCCAAAAGTTTCAAGGCAGGTGGCAAGACAAGTCTGAGGTCAGACCAGGGAGTGCAGAGCTCGGGCACAGCAGTTGGGTTCATGGCCAGGCACACAGGTGTGCTATGATATGGCTAGAGACAAGCAAACCTGCAGCACAGATCAGACTATCAGGGACTAAGAGCACAGTCAATTAAAAAGGCCTTAAAATGGCCTGGACTCATGAGCAGAAGGGGTAGATGGAGCTCATGGTGAGGCTGACTAAGGCGTCTTAGTGCTCTCAGTGGTCTGACATGCCTTGGAACTTTCAAGGACTGTCACTAACATTTCAAAAACAGAAGAATATGTGATTTTTGCCCATGAGGCTGACTATCTCTGAGTTCACCATGAGCCTTAGAACTTCTTTAGATGTATTCCATTGTCACCCTCCATCTTTCAGTGAGCAGCCTAGCTAGAGATAATTTAAGCATGTGCCTTCATTATCTGCCTTTTTTCCTTATTTTTTGACAGTACCTTGTTTATTATCATTCTCTCTCTGATAAAACTCCAAATATTTTTTATTCATATATTATTGTCCTCAGCTTATCACCATATTATGAATGTGCATGATACATTGCTTTTGTAACTTCACAGTACCCTGAGGGGAAGGAAATTCTCATAGAGTCAGAGAAATTGGACAATTCATTTCATTTAAAGCTGCAAGTACTTGGTGCAGTCACAAATCAGCAAAGTAAATATAAATTGGACAATAGAGCCTCAGTTAAGGAGTCCAAGAATAGAAGAACATGAATGAATTATTACCTTCAGGTAACTTCATTTACTAATTTAACAAGCATCTTTACATGAACACTGAAGAGGCAAGAATAAGCCAACTAATTAGCATTTCATTTCCTTAATTGTCAGACCAATGTGGTCTCATATTGCCCCATGCCTTGATGACACTATGCCTTCCAACTCTGGCAGTTCTGCTATCTCTGTTATACTGTTCTGTTTCATCCACCAGGCAAATACATCTAGTGTGCTGAATTGGACACTGAAGAGAAAAAGAAAAGGATTTTTGCACTGAATATAAATGTTCATGCTCCTGAACTTTGTGTGTGAATCTACTGCTTGCTTTGTGTGACACTTGGAAGGCTTTCATCTGTTTTTAAAGAGCACAGATCCCATCAGAGAAGGGACAGTCACAAAGCCCATCATAAGCAGATCTCTTGCACACCTGTTTGTCACTAAAGATAAAGGAAAGACAAACACCAACAGCTGCTCTTATCTTCTACTTAAATCAGCCCTCATTTCACAGATGTTTGTTGACAGCAGAGAGATGATAAAACTTCAGAGTTGTAGGCACCATTAGACTTTCTAGAATGGGAAGGTACACTATTTGCCACAGGCTGTCATCTCATCACAGTATTTTTTTCCAGTCAGTGCTCCCTTCTTGTATACCTTTTTCTGTCTTAGCTCCCCATGGGAAACAAACAAGAAATCTCATTGCATTTTGGGGCTTAGGGAAGACATTATGTTTAAGAGCCAGTGATCTTCATCAAGCCTTGACAGCCATACTGGGTCTTTAGCTCTGTATATCAATATGTTTGCATCAGCAACTACTGCATAGCCCCAAGTACAATGCAATGGAGGGCAGATGCTGGAAGGCTCTGAATGCCTACTGCTTCTGGATAAAACTCCCTGATATGTTACTGAGGCATGCTCTGGTGGGCATAAAGAAAGAGCATTACCGAGAAACAAATGTCAAAACAGGATGAATAGTTTTGTTTGCCACACTAGGTATAAGGAGACATGGTACTGGGTGGAGATGAACCTTTCCACAGGCAGGATCATGCTGTAGCCCTGTCTGATACTGTGGAAGAGTAGGATTTCCATCACCTAAAGAAGCATAACGTTTAGTTGCTGACTGTGTTTATCTTCCTGTTTCTGTTGTGGGTTTTTAAAATTATTATTAAAACAGTTTTGTTGCACCATTTGCTGCTGTGCCTTTCCTAAGGAGATCGAGAAAGAACACCTCCTGGAGCCCAGCAACTGTGTAGCTGAGTGAGGAGGAGGGGAGCTAGCAGTGCCTTTATGAAATATAAAAATAGTTCATACTGTTTACATTAAGAACTTTGATGGGACATGTCATTTAAGGCTTTGAGGGGTAGAATGCCTTCTGTGATATGGAGTTGTTAAACTGTACAGTGAAGGAGTGGTGAGAAACATATGTGTTGTCGTGCCACTCCCCCGTGACACTTTGCATCTTTTTGCATACTGAAGGGGAATAGCTCCAAGACATTGTGGGAAGGTTGCATCCTACTTCATGGAGAAAGCATTTCAGCATTTGCATCTAAGATTAGCATTGTGTTTCAGATCCTTAAATAATTAAAAAAACAAAATAAGCGCAAAACATTTTTGCTGCGCTGCCTGCCTGTTTGTTTTATTTTTTCTGTCACTTAGAAAGACCTTTCAGGATGGATAACCTGATTTTGTACTAGTAGAACATTAAGTTTTACTGTTAAGTTGAACTCCTGTGAATACAAAGCAAGTCAGACACTTCACTGTAATCCTTTATTCTGTTACCAGGGATATCATCAGCGAAGTTCATTAAATACCTCTTTCAATTCCAGTGAAGACTATCTTCACCTTCTCATCTGGCGAGAATACTACATTACTCAGCCTGCTAGATAAAACAAACAGAGAAAAAAAACCCAGGGAGACTGAATTATCACTTTAATGAACTTCCTTTGTCTTTACCTCTTTCTATTTTTTGCCTGGATTCCCTGTTTTTTAACCCTGCTAAGAAGAGACTTACTTTTGATTCATCGGTAAATTGTTCTCATGTTGAGCTCTCATCACTGAGGAGATTGGATGATATAATATGTTGCAGATCCAAATCTTAGCTGATTGTTTTCAGTCTTTTCTATTCAGATTGTGCTTTCAGATTAACCAGGAAAAAGAAATTTTCTCAGGAATTTAACTTTTGTTTTAGTTCCTTGTCAATAAAGAAGAGAAATAAACCATGTTTATCTTAGATAAAGTCTTCCTAGGTGAAGGTGAACTTGAGTTCCCCTGTGAAGTCATGTGTCTTGCTCTGCCAATTCCTACCTGAACTGAGTTTAGCAGGGTTGAGGACTCCTACACCAGGGTCAGAAGAATGTATGGTGTCTCCATGGAAATGATGGAAATTTTGTACTTTTCTTCTGAGATCAGACCTTGGTCAAGTGTTCTGCAGAGTAGTGCTGCAATTAACCGTTCTAAAAAGCAAGCTTTTAGTATCCAAACAGTCATGAAGCCTTTTAGGTAATAAATGTCAGGCCTGGGAATGTACAGCACAATTTCTTTAGAGAAGCTGGATGTCTTTTTGTTTGTACAAGCTCACATATTTTCATGATACATTTTGTTCAGACATTTGGATAGTTGAATACTGTGCATATAAATATAGGTTGCAAATTATTTTATTCCCTTAAGAAAATACTATCAGAATGCAAAGCAGAAGGAGTAATTTTGTCAGCCTCCCGTGTGGTAGGCTTTGGTGCAAAAATTACTCTGAATTCACCGAGAGATTTGCAAGACCTGTAGAAAGAAAACAGGTACAGAGAGGAAAGAGATTTTAATGAAAAAGAAGTGGGGGCTATTTTAATAATTGTTTGCACTATATGTTTTTTCCTAAGCAAAAATATCTCCGCTAGAAGAACTCTTACCTGTGAAATAAGAATTAGCGACACTTATGGGGACTCCCATTTTCAAGATATTTCAAGAATAGTATATTTTTCTATATTTGTTTTCACCCTGCATGAATGATCCCGTCTTGTATCACCCAAATGGGAACTAGAGAAAACAGGGGGCATGAATTTTCACAGGCACAGCAGAGCAAAGGGAAGAAACAGCACTTAAAAGGAGAATTCTGAATAAATGTAAGGAAGATATTCTTCATCACAGGAGCATTGAATCACTGAAATACGTTGTTTGGGGACATTGTGGAACTGGCATCCTTGGAGACGTTCAAAACTCATGTGGAAAAGACCTGGAGTAACCTGAATTAACTTTGAAGTCTTCTATGGAATTGTGCTTGAATCAGAAGACTTTCAGAGTTCCTTTGAGTCCAAATGCTTCTGTTATCCTATGATCTCAGTTATTCCACAAAGTGATAAGTGATCAGAAAACAACAGGAACAATAACTGGATTTTCTGAGAAAAGACATGGAACTGCAAGAGTATATGAGGATTGAACAACAAAATCTGTTGCATCCTGAAAAGAAAGACTGAAAGAGAATAGAAGAGGGAGCATGTTGTAGCAATGATGGCTGCTGAGTTCAGAAATATATGGAAGTATTTCACATGCTGTGGATGAATGTGTGGAATTTTCTTCACTGGGAAGTCAAGACGTAAATTATTGAGTTAAAGCAATATCTAGATAGCTGTATAGAAAAATTATATTTGCTTCTCCATAATCTTATCAAAGTGTGTTCCAAGATTTACATTTTGAGGTACAAACTGATTACTTGCATCACCTTCTGCATTTAAGACACTAAATATTAGCCCAGATGCTTTTAGATATAAATCAGCAGAAGCTGAAGCAATGCGACTGTGGCTGTGGTAGTTTAGCAGAGCTCTTGAGGGATTCAGGATTGTTTCCGCACTGTAAGGGCTGATGATACGGAAATTCTCTTAAAATGAATATTTCCGGGGTTATAGCATTTTTTCAGAAGTCAGTGGGCACAACATTCTCTCTTTTTTCTTCCAACTTGTTCAGAAGTGTCACATTTGAGAGTGATATCTGAAAAAGCTCTTGTGGTGCCAGGAGACCTTTTTGTTTCCAGTTCTGTGATAACATTTCTGGAAATAAATTCTGCCAACAACAGTAATTAAACAGACTTTCCAACTGTGCCTTAGGCTGCCCTTTCGTGTTTGTTTTCTGCTCAGACAACAAAACTGGTCATGACAGTAAAATATTCTGCTGGCATTTCTCAGAGGCATATGTTCAGCAAAAAGCCTTGCTCAGTTTCTAGATTCCCAGCTCAAATAATTAGCAGCATTTGCTATTAAACCAGAAAGAGCTGAAATTTATAATTCCACTTCAGACGTTTAAGGAGTGTATATTACAAAGGGCATGTCATACATCCAACCCTAGTACAACACTTTCCCTGAGAACACCTTTTTCCCCCATTTCTGGCAGATCTGTGTGGCTGTCTTCACTGCCTAAGATGACATTTCAAAAAACTTCCAAGCTTCAAGAGTGGGAGCAAGTGCTGCACCTTTTCTGCACTCTCTTGAGAAAGAGACACCTTCTCTTTTCACTGAACTCCCTTGAAAGTATCCCAAATTATGATCATCCTTACCCTTCTCACCTCATGTCTTCTCACTGTGCACCCCTTTCTAACAGCTTCCCTTGATTATCTTAATTTTGCCTGGTAGTGACTCTAAACCCAACTGGAGCAAAGCAGAGAAGCAGACATTGGTTAAGACTTGCTTGTTTCAACCTCAAATTCCCTGGCCTCTATTAGAAACAACTGAGCAAAATTTAAAAAAAAACAAACCCACAAACAAATCCCAACACCATCACAACCAAAACTAAAACCAAAAGCAACAAAGCAAAAATACCTCAAACAAAATCAAATCAAAACAAGCAAAAAGAAAAAAAACCCCAAAAACCAACAAAAATCACACCCAAATTCCAACACATATGTTTTTAATACTGTGTGTGAAGTTTGGGTCAAGATATAATAAATCCCATTTCAAGAAAGAAATTTGCAAAATGAAGTTTTAAAAACAAAGTTTTCCGCACTTCCTGATACTAGTTCTATACCCTGCTAATGTGACAGAAAGCAGTACAGCTTTTCAAGAACATCCTTTCAGTTCTCCTGAGACCTTTTTAAAAAATCTGAAATGTTAGCAGTAGAATAAATGTTACGTGGTCTGCATTTCAAATAATGATCAACACCAGGAGTAGTCCAGAACGCCTTTTTTGTACCCTTGAGGAGCACATGCAACAGCCAATGTCTTAACTGAGCAGCTCAAAAACAGATTGTGTAGGTTCAGCACAAAGTTTGAGACTTTATATATACAGCTGAGAACAAAATTCTGAGAGATGAAGTAATCTCTTCAACAGCTCTAATTGAAGCAGAGAAAGAAAACAAGAAGGAAAACAAGTTCAAAGCTGAGAGTTTTTAAATAATCAGAAACACAAGGTTATTTGCATAATGCTTGACTGGTTCCTTAAAAATGTAACAGAACAGAATATCTAAAAGATGATGCGTGCTGCAAGGTCAGCACCGATAGCAACTGTTTTCTTTAATATATTTAAAGCTATTTAAATCAATTAGCATTACTTAGAACTGACTTACAGAAATAAATATCAATATATTTTCAACTTTATACCATGGGGAAAAATGACTAATGAGCTGTCTGTGAAATACAGTGGCCTTGTATGGGTGATTTATGTAATGGATATTAATTTAAAATAGCAGTTTAAAATAATCTGTAGTTTTACTCTTTCTTCTGGAAGGAAAGACTTCATTCAAAAAAAAGAAGAGAAAAATGAGATGGTAGGACTGTAGGAAAATTCAGTATGAAAGGAAACTCAGGAAGTCATCTAGTTGAACCTCCAGCTCAAAGAAGGGTCAGCCAGGTTTCTTCCAGTTTGACCTTAAAAATCTCCAAAGATGGAAACTGAAAAAGCTCTCTGGGCAGACTCTTCTACTACATGACTGTCTTCATGTCATGTAAATAAAGTTCTCCTTTTAGCTATTTTGAATATCTTTCATTTTAACTTCTGCACTTTTTTTCTTGGCCTCCCAGCACTCAACGCCATGAAAAGCCTGGCTTTATCTTCTTGTTGACTTCTTCTTCAGAAGCTGTGTCAGCTCTCAGTAAAACATTTGTTTCAGCAACACTTCTTTGTTAGTGAATATCAGACCCAACTGTGCACCACCCTTGTTTGCCACAAGTGCTTTAATGAATAAATTATCCTTGACACACACCACGAATTTCCTTAACAGATTGCATCCTGCCATGTTGCTACTCCAACAAGGATATGCAATTTATAGAGTTACTGGAGTCATTTAAGAAAGGCTTTTCTGCAAACTGTTCCAAGTTAACTGGGTCCCAGTGCATGTTGGTGCAGAAGGTTATTTCTCTCCATGTGCAGAGCTTTCATTTCCCTCTCTTAAAGTGCATGAGGTTCCTCTTTGCAGATTTCTCCAGCCTCTCAAAGTCCTTTTGAAAGGCAGCACAACCAACCACCTGGTGTATTGGTGACTCTTCCCAGGCTAATTTCATCTATGAGCTAGCTGAGGGTGGGCTCTGTCCCATTATCCAGGTCATTGTTAAACAGGATTGGACCCAGCAGCAATGCCTGGGGCACGCTGCTAGTGAGTAGCCTCCAGTAGAACTCTGTGCTACTGATCACAATCCTCATGAATTTTGCCAGTCCAGCCAGTTTTCTGTACACTTCCCTGCATACTTGACACATACCCTGTGTCAGGACGTATGGTTGGTTGACTGTGCCTCTGTGCCAGGTGCCCAACAAAGCCACTTTGTTGCTCCCCTCCTCAGCAGGGCAGGGGAGAGACAATAAAACAAAATGCTTGTGTGTTGAGATAAGGGCAGGGAGAATTCTCTTACCAATTGCTGTCACGGGCGAAACTGACTCAAGCTGGGGAAATTAATTGAATTTATTGCCTGTCAAATCAGAGTAGGGTAACGAGAAATAAACCCAAATCTTAAAAACACCTGCCCTCCACTCTGCCCTTCTTTCCAGACTCCACTTCTGATTTTCTCTCCCTCCTACCCCTCAGGGGAACAAGGGCTGTGGTCAGTTCATCACATGCTGTCTCTGCCATTTCTTCCTCCTCAGGGGGAGGACTTCTCCCACTCTTCCCCTGCTCCAGCATGGGATCCCTCCCACAGGAGACAGACCTCCATGAACTTTTCCAACATGAGTCCTTCCCATGGACTGCAGTTCTTCATGAAGTGCTCCAGTCTCTTTCCATGGGCTGCAGTCCCTCAGGAAAAGACGTCTCCAGTGTGGATCCCCTACAGGGTCACAAATCCTGCCAGCAAACCTGCTCCAGCATGGACTCCTCTCTCCATGAGTCCACAGGTCCTGCCAGGAGGCTGCTCCAGTGTGACCTTGCTGTGGGGTAACAGCCTCCCTCAGGCATCCCCCTTATCTGGAGTGTCCTCCATGGGCTGCAGGTGGATCTCTGCTCCACCATGGACCTCCATGGGCGGCAGGGGACAGTGGCCTCACTGTGGTCTGCACCATGGGCTGCAGGGGAATCTGGAGAACCTCCTCACCCCTTCTTTCCCACTTTGGTGTTTGCAGGGATGTTCCTTTCATATATTCCAGCTCCTCCCTCTGACTGTAGCTGCACAGGTTTGTTCCTCCTTCTTAAACATTTTATCCCGGAAGTGCTGCCACTATCGCCGGCAGGCTCAGCCTGGACCTGTGGTGGGTCTGTCCTGGAGCTGGCTGGCATTGTCTGTGGGACATGGGGAAGCTTCTGGCAGCTTCTTACAGAAGCCACCCCTGTAGACCTCCTGCTACCAAAACCTGGCCACGCAAACCCAATACCGGTTATTTTGGGAGGCTGTACTGAAAGCTTTTCTATAGACAAGGCAAACAGCATCCACTGATCTCCCCACACCCACCAAACTTGTCATCTCATTGGGAAAGGTTGATTAAGCATGACTTTCCCCTCATAAATCCATGATGAATGCTCCAAAACACCTTCTTCTTTTTCATCTGTCTGGAAATGATTTCCTGAATTAGTTGCTCCATCACTTTCTCAGTGAGACTGACAGATCTGTGTCTCCCTGGGCCCTTCTTCTTGCCCTTCTGGATGACTGGAGTGACATTTTCTGTCTTCCAGTCTGAAGAAGCTCCTCTGATTGTTGCAGCTTTTCAAAGGGAATTGAGAGTGGCCTTACAAGTATGATATTATGATAACATCAGCTGTTATGAAGTGTGTCATAACAGAAGAGCTGTACTGGTGTTATATAGGCTATAGCTTTTCTCTTTCTTTCTTTCTTTCTTTCTTTCTTTCTTTCTTTCCTTCCTTCCTTCCTTCCTTCCTTCCTTCCTTCCTTCCTTCCTTCCTTCCTTCCTTCCTTCCTTCCTTCCTTCCTTCTTTGTTATTTGGTCTTTGATTATTGGATTTTTAGACAATATTTTCAATACTTTTTGATGTGGTTGTAAGAAAAGTATTGTTTTTTAAAAAAGAAATCTAAAATAATCTCAGACCTCTATGCAATCAAGGAAAAGTGGTTTCAAACTCTGTGTCATGTATTGTTATAGTTTGATAAAAACTTGAGTTCTGACATTGCTACTGCTTCACAAGTCAAATATAAGACTTCCCATTCACCCAAACTGGAAATTAATCTTTAGCACATTTATAATCTTTTCTCATCATTAAAACATCTGTTATTCAGACATAATATTGAGTTCACAGTAAAAATTCCATTCTAAATACTTTGAGATGTGATACTTAGACACTGCCTTTTATTCAGATCTTTTTGAATAGTTTAAAAAGTAATCACATTTTATTGTGCTAACTGCTCGCTTTGAGCTCATCTAAATGGTAATAAGGGAGAAAATGAATGACTTTTTTTCATTAATTTTTCATGGTTTCCATAAGTATTGAACCATTTCCTTAAAACTTTTCTATTGATTTGTGCACTCATTTCTGTGGATCATCACCACCCATGTATTGAATTAATTATCTTTGCAAAGTAGCTTTTTCCTAGAGGAAAATCTCAAAACTTCCTGGACTTTTCATATCAGTGAAGAGCAAAGCTGGCTTTCAGCCTCTTCTCTGAGATCATCTTCCTGTAAAATCTGCTTTCTCAGATTCCTAAGATAAAGCATTCACTATGCCTAATTTTGTACCATGTACCTTGTTAGTTCTAATGCCAGAGAAATACTTCTGATTTTTAGCATCTCCAGTCCACTTAACTGCTAAATTGCCACTTCATTAAATCTTTTGCTCTTTGAGTCAGAACTATGGGAATTTGTGGCAAAACCCATTCAATTTTGAAATCTCTTTTTAAGAAGCAGTCTGAGATGGTATCTCAGAGATGCAGCTGGGGTTTTTCTCACACGAAATAATGACTAATATACCAGTCTAAAATACCAACAGCGTTAGTTATAAAGCAATTACGATTGCCAAGCTCATCCAGCACCATCTCTAGCACAGCACCTTTCAATAGCTGCCTCCCAAATTAGCAAAATTCCTGACTCTGCTAACCACACAGAGTAGTTGTGCATTTTCCGAGTGAGATCATTGCAAACAGTAAAGCATTATGGCCCTTGGTAGGCCTCTGGAGGGGGTTTCACTTTGGTAGAAGGAAAAGAGTAGAGGCAGAGGGCAAAGCCTCTTTTTGAAAAATCTATTTTTATCAGCTTGCTGAAGAGCCAACTTCAGAACAAGGTGAAAGGCTTGCTTCAAAGCTGACCTTTCTGAGATGAGATGTCATGGCTCATAGGGGAGCATAGATGCTTTGCAATTTCAGCATGGTTTTACAGAAAATACTGGGACATCTACAGGAAAGCAAGAGAAAAAAAAAGAGTGAACTGCAGTATATGTGAATATATATATCACCTGGATTTAGTGAGAATATCACCAAGCTGTAAGCAGAGATCTCCACAGGCAGCAGAAGGAAGAGAACAGACCCATGAAAGTCTTGTATGGATATTGAAGTGACAAACACTCTTGTATATGAGGCAACGCAAGCCAGAGAAGAAGCATGTAAAACCAGATTCCTGCAGTTCAGCAAAGTCACTACACTTCATCTGGGAGGCAGTGACTGGCTGCTTATCTACCCACATTCAGTTCATAACCTTAGGCATCCAGAGAGATTTAAGACAATACATTGAGCACCACAACTATAATAAGCTAAAAATGGATTTATGGTCTGTTTTGAAGCACTGAATGACAAGTGATGCATTACTGATCAAGTGAACTTGATCACTTTCTGGTAGGTGACATGCCTGTGGTGAAGTGTCAGGCAAAAAAAAAATAAAAATCTTTAAAACAAAACATTCTTGTGGTCTTCCCAGAACATTTTTGTCCTTTGTGGAAGACCATCTTCGCAGACTGTTTTATTTGCACTGAAACCTGAGGGATTTATTAATATAGAAATTGAGTTAGATACAAATAGCTTAGCATATATTTTGGATTCTTTCCTATTCTAGACAATTTGGAACCTGATAGATTAAATTAACAATGAGGAATGACAGAAGAAACTATCTTAAATCACTATGGGAATTCAGTTACTAAAATGATGTATCAGTCTTATGAAAACATGTATAATAATGGGCGCATTCTCTGAGACAGTTGCACGTAACTCTGGGGCTATGATTTGTTCACCATTTAACTTTTTCAGAACATTTGATTTGACCTTGGGGTTCTTTCACATTTGAAATATTTGTGTGTACAGTTCAAGTGATAAATATTATTCCTTCAAAATTTATTTAAATGAAAGCATTTGGATAAATGTGAAATATAACGTTAATACAATATTTCAAATAAATTTTATGTCATGGCTGTTAATTGATAAAGAAATTGAGGAAAGTTGGAACTATAAAAAGGAAATGTTTAAAACTGTATTTAAAATTAAATTGAAAAATCTTAAATATGACTTCCAGACATATTTTGGAATGCGTAAAGAAAAAAAGGTAAGGCTTTCTGAATACTTAAAGAAAAAAAGTGAGCTCTACTGGGAAGTGTGTCTCACAGATGTTTGCATCAATTGGATTAAATTGGATGAATGGGCAAATAGAATCCATGTTGTAGATTGCAAGGATAAGTAATGATAAATATCCTAGTTTCCTCTGAACAGTTTAAACAATGTCTAACATTTTGATATTGAGAAATAATAGGAGCTAGGTATACTAGGTAATGTACTTGCAGTGTACACTTCTCCTTCACTGCCTGCAGCTACATTGAAACATTCAGTCTACATTTATACCATTTCCACTGTGTACACAAACAGGTTCTTGGATCAGATGGGATAGAATTTCTCATAGCTATCCTTTTCATCATGTAGAGAGCCCTGGCCAGGACTACAGAATCCTTTCTGCCATTATAGAAGAGAATGCCAAAAATATATGTTTGTATTTTAAACTATTTTAGAAAGGGCTGATGCAGCTTGCTGAAAGGGAAGGCATGGCAAAGTTGCAACATTTGCCTGTTCAATGGTTCTGCACCTTCAACCAAGCCATTTTAATTTCTTAAGTTTAAAGCAGCATTGCTAGTGCCATTCGTGGAGCTTTTCGTGGGGCTACCAGCATAGCCTTATGATACAGCTGAGTTCTGGCTGAGAACAAGTTCTTTGCAAATGCATACCCTGACTCCTGTCCCCTCTGGACTACAAGATTTTTTCTCCTGGTCCTAAGCCATCACAATTAATAAGCACAGCAGTATATGTAAAAGGAGTGCAATTTGCAGCCTGCCAGACTTGATGTTTTACAGACCAGTGACAAGAACATGGCATGTTCAAAAGGGCATGGCATAGACTCTGAGCACAGAAGACATCCTTGGCTATCTTAGAAGACTGCATTACGAAGAAGAGGACAATTTGGGACCAAACTGTAAAGCAAGGACCTTGGCAGAAAGCATCTTGGCAGAAAACACCCATGTTTCCCCATAAAAAGAATTAGCTGGCTTGTTCCAAGTCAGAGCAGTGCAGGTGACCAGAAGATTAAGTGTCCAAACTGAAACAGGGAATGAATTAAATTGGCAAACTGATCTGAACAATTATAAAAATAATCTTCATTTTGAACACTAGCATTCCCAATCTATGTAAGCTTGGACTCCTGAGTGTACCTTGATCTGGAGAGAGAGGGAAATGCATGTGCACCTTTTATGATTCTAAACCAAGGTCAGTTCTGCTCAAGTCTCCATGGACACAGAAAATTAAGCATGCTTAAAACCTAGGCCCTACGTACTCAGGAGGTTTTTAGCTCCCTTACACCTAGCTTTTGGTGCTGCAAGTGACATTTTGGCATAATTATCAGTTGTCATTTAGGAAGGAGGAACATTGTGTTTCTGTGCTTTCCTAGTTTGAAGAACGTTGAACCACACCCTTTACATTCCAAGGAACTCATACCTTCATTTCAAGGATCTTGAAGTTCTCACTGTCCACAGATATGTGTATAAGAGTCATGACACTAAAGAGAAAAAGAAATTTAAAAAAAAAACCATGGAACATGACTCAGGCAAAAAGAAAATTTCTTTCCTGGAGACAACTGTGACTTGCACCAGTTAAAGTATTGTTATAAGATATATCGTACATTTAAGTATAAAATCACTCATTAAAGAAAATGAAAAACACAAGAGTAAAATGTTTGAGAAACAAACACCTTATGGATTATCCTTACCTCAAGATCTGGAGAAAGTTATGGAGATTTCAGAGGACTTTCTTTTAATCCTAAGCAAAGACATGTGTGTTTTCATCATTGCTTTGGATATTTCATCCCTCTCACTTAGCTTCTTCATCCTTTAGTATTTCTATCCATTTTTACATAAACAAAGTATGCTTAATTAGATTGCTGTAACAGTGAACCAGCCATGAAAAACCTCATTGTCAGAATTACTAAAAGATACTGTGACTTTTTAAAATAAAAGAAAATTATTCTTTTCTGAACTTTTAATGAACATAGAAGTCAGATGAAATTCATTCACATGTTGCAAAAATAAAGTCTGATAATAATTAGGATTTTAAGTTGCTTTATTTCCATGCATATATTTCCTCTCATCTGGAAACATTCCAATGTACTGATTAATTTAGTATAAAAATCTAATCTGGAATAGTCATGGAAGGAATTATAAAAATAAAGCTAACTATCATGCCCTCATGTAACATTAATTACAGTTGAAACATACCAGTTATGCCTATTAGCATGTAAAAATTGAATAATTCAAAAATCCTTTCACATTACAACATTTTGAACTCAATCATTATTTTCAACATAGAAAATTTTAGACAAATCTTTCCATGTTGAAAGCAATGAAAAGCAGTTCCGTGCCCAAGGCAGGAATCAAAAAGTTGGTACATTTTTCTCATATGAACTATTTAATCTCTTAAGCTTAGAATTCACTTGAGGAAACAGTTATGAGTATAGCAAGCATCTTTGTCAATTCATGAATTTTGGATGAAATGGAACATATCAGAGTATGTATCTCTAAACCCAAACCCCTTAAAAATGGAAATGTTCTGCAAGTTTTCTGGTTAGAAACAAGTACATCACTAGGGATATTAAAAAAAAAAAGTGGTGAATGAATTCTTCTTTTTATTCTGCTCTTGTACGCAGCTTTTGCTTCAGTCATTAAATGGTACTATTGTGATCCATGAGTCTTCTTTCTTTCCTTCCTTCCATTTTCTTTCTTCCTCATGGGAGAGGGGAGTGGATGAGGGACTGGGTGGGTGTTTGGCTGCTGACCAGAGTTTACCCAACACAGTAGCCAGAGAGCCAATGCAGCTCAGCACGCTGGAGGTGTGCACACTGAACTGTGGTCTGCATCCCAAACTTTTGCTCAAAAAACTTCCAGCTTTGCCTATTAAACTGTATTGCTGAAAAGGATTTTTCTTGGCAGAACCAGAATTCTGTGCCTTCTTTTCCAGTTGTAACTGGAGATGCTGCTTGCAGGGAAGCCCCAAGTAAAGAATATGTACGTACAGAGGCCCCTCACTGATCTGTCCATGTCCCAGGAGGCCTCTGGGGCCCTCTACTACTACTTCTTTCCCACAAAAAGGCAGAAGAGTTGGATATTAAGAAAGCTGATTTACAGCCTACTACACCTGTGGCTATATACCAAATCACCCAATTGGTTCCCTACAGAAAATACCTCAGGAGTGACTATCATCTGGACTAAAGCCATAACACTAAATATGCCAACTGCAGTTTGGTTTGCAGATACCCATATTCTGGATTGCATAAAAAAAAAAAGCATGACCAGCAGAGGTGTTTCCACCCCTCTGCTCTTGTGAGACCCCACCTGGAGTCTTGTGTCCAGCTCTGGGGACCCCAACATAAGTACATGGACCTGTAGGCTTGAGTCAAGAGGAGTGCCACAGAGATCATCAGAGGGCTGGAGCATCTCTCCTGTGAGCACAGGCTGAGAGTTGGGGTTGTTCAGCATAGAAAAGAGAAGGCTCCCAGGAGACCTTTTAGCAGCCTTCCAGCACCTGAAGGGAGGCTAAAAGAAAGATGGAGAGGAAGTTTTTTCAAGGGCATGGAGTGACAGAACATGTGAGAATGGGTTTAAACTAAAAGAAATTAGGGTTATATTGGATATGAGAAGAATTCTTCACTCTGAGGGTGGTGAGGCACTGGAACAGTTGCCTGGAGAAGTTGTGGACGTGCCATCCCTGGAAGTGTATTAGGCCAGCTGAATGGGGCTCTGATCAGCCTGGTCTAGTGGAAGGTTTCCCTGCCCATGGCAGGGAGGTGGGAACTACGTGATGTTTAAGGTCCCTTCCAACACAAACCATTCAGTGATTCCATGATTTTATGACTATGACTTTGAAGCCAAACTGGGAGCAAATCACAATGATTTAGTGATACACACACTCTAATGGTATTTTCTGTTTGGAATATCTGCTTCTGTGAACTACTTAAAGATTTTGCATTATGGTATCTCTATTTCAATTAGTATATTGCTGATTAAATTTTAGTGCCAACAGAAAAAAGAGCTTTATGTTTATTGTTCTCTGGGTAGCACTTCAGGTTGAAATATGCTATAAACATTGTGCTGAGGTTTCCAGGCCAAAAGAGGAGACAGAAATAACAAAAAGGGGAAATCCTGCCAGTCTGAATTTAGCAAATCTCTTTGACTTATGAGTTGACTTTGACTTATAAAATCTATATGTCATCAACATATAAATTTTAATTCAGGACTTTGAAAGCTATTCTGAAATTCTACTATATGAACAGTCACGCGGGCAGGAAGGAGTCTTTACACCTGCATCCTCTAATAGGGATCTGCTCCTCTTCAACACACAGGGTCAGCTGCATAATAATGTTACTGAAATAACAGTACATTTTCATATATCAAATTGATACACAACAGATCCTTGGAAACCAGTTAGAGATTGTTATTTAGACACAGTATTTGTTTTATTCTGATGTCATAACTGATGCTTTTGCAGAATGTATCTGTTCTCTAGGGTGAAGACCTTGGTAGAAATAAAGTATCTGGTGTACCTTTCATGCATCTCCTGCCCCTAGTTATTCAGGAAAATGGTTATGCCATTTTGGAGATTATATGTTTCAAAATTAAAATCTAAGTAAAAAAAAAGTCTAAGTATCATAGTAGGACACAAATAAATAAACAAATAAACATTACATGTGAATGCAAGAAAGTGGTGTCACAGTATTTTGAGGAAATTCTACTCAAATCAAACTGTACAAATATGAGTTCTACACTTTTTTTGTTTGTTTTTCAGGAGGAAATCCTCGCTTTTCCTCTTGAAATGCCAGGACAGATAATTATTTCGGTGGTCCACCTGAAGCGAGGAGCTTGAAGCTGAGGAACTGAACAGAAATGCACCTGTGGTTCCTGCCCCAGGGCTGCAGCATCCTAGCTGCTCGAGCAGGTGAGCGCTCTCTTGCTATCGCAGCACTCCTCCTGCTGGAGAGAAACCACCCGAGCGGGGCTGCATCACGCTGATGGTGCAGGAGCCAACTTTCGAGGAGAGGACTGGGAAAAATGGCCTCATCAGGGAGACTGAAGGTGGGAAAAATCCAAAGAGTGCGGGGAAATGGGAATAAAATGAAAAAGAATTAGGTGGAGATTGGAGGAGAGCTTAAGCAGGAAGAGGTCATGGCCCAGAGGATAAAATGAAAGGACAAAGGTGCAGAAAAGTGAGAGACTGAACAAGACTTAAGATCTCTAACCAGGATAACTCAAGTCTGTCAAAACAGGTGTAATGTCCAGTGGTAGAGCTTGTCTTTCCAGTGGTTAAGTCAAAAAAAGAGGAAAACTCTTTTTTCTTGCCAGTCACTCTTTTGGGACCATTAAAAGGGATGTCTGAAAAAAATCTAAAATTCCAAATCTGTTATCACCCAAGTTACTAAAGACATATCACAAGATATTAGAAAAGAAATTTCACAGTGAAGCTGTTTTAGCAGTGGAACAGCTTGCCAAGGGAGATGGTGAAATTTCCATCATTAAAGATGTCAGAGATGTCCTCGTTTGGATGTGGCCGTGAGCTACCTGTTTTAGCTTCAACAGTGCACTTGCTTGGAGCAGAAGGCTTGATGGAAGACCAGCAGATGTCTCTTCCAATCTATATCATTCTGTAAATATAATATGAATTTTCTGGGGGAGCTTCCAGTTTCTATCAGAAGAGAAGAAAACCTAAAAGTTGCATGCACAACAATCAGGCAGGCAAAAGTTTGTCTTAGTCCTGGCATTTCTTATCTTCACAGCCTTGGTTTGAGAGCTTCTAGTAAGAATTTTTGTAGACCCTTTTCAGTCACAGCCTTATGCTTCAGCCACGTGATCTGTGCTTTATTTAGGTGTTGGGCTGACTTGGGGCTGTGCAGCAGAAAATGCAGCCTTGTCAATACCCTGTCCTGATTCATTGCAGCTACTCAGGTCAGTGAAGAAAGCTTTGTAGGAAGAAGAGAAGTTTAATTGAAGCCTGGAGAATTAGAGCTTATTCATGCTAGTCTCACTGACCTCAACACACTGCCTACTCAGGGTAAATTTTTACTTTCTTAGTTTTCAATACATACATCTTCCCATCCAGGATATATTTTATGGAAGTGCTGGGCACGGGGCAACAAAGCAAGTGCATCTAAGAGTTTTTATACAAGGACAAATTAAGTGAATTTAGTATCATTCAATATAGAAAAGAAATAATTTTGTGAGACAGTATAGCAACGTCTGGAAAGTCATGATGCCCTAAAAGAGGTAAATAGGGAATAATTCACTATTTTCCACAAGAACTATAGTAAGCATCAAAAGAAATTACCAAGCTGCAGATCAGAAGCAAGCAAAGGACTCTTCCAAAAAAAGTGTAATTAAACTATAGAATTCTTTGTCCCAGAAAGCGCCCTGGAAAACCATATATGCCCAAACTATATATAATCCATAGAAGTGATTAGACAAATCCAGAGAAGATCATCCATCAAAGGTTATTACAATGAAAAAGGCAGGTATAATCTTTGACTTGGGAAGTCCCTCAAAGAAGTGATTTAGCATGAGAATATCCATTTTGCCTGTTGACTTAAGTGCACCCATGCTAAATTTTGTCATCTATTCACAAGTGACTACATAAACAGTCTGGGCTGATAACAACGGGCATGTACCTAACAAATAGCAATGTTATCTCCTTTGACCAGATGCAAAGATAGATCCTATGATTTAAGTGCCCCTTCACTTTACACAAAGGATATGACATGTTGCAAAACACACTTACTGTATTGCCATAAATCCAGTTATACTGAGGACCAGCCCTTGGAATCCTGGAGCTGAGCCAGCAATAATGTTAAAAAAAAAATACATGGAAATGTGTTATCAAAATAGAAGTACCAGATTAGGGAGATTGAAATTACCACTGCATCCAAAACATTTCCTGCTCTTTCTTTTACTGAAGTTACAACTTGGGTTTGGCTTTTTTATTTAGAGTGATATAGAAAGTTAGATAGAAAGATAATGAAAAATGTGGTTTGTTTTCACGTAACAAGTGGGTTTCCTAGTATTTGACAGAACAGTGTCACTCTGTGCTAGCCCTGTTCTTATTCTCTTTCCCCAAACTTTCAGTACTGGTTGTTGATGTATGTGAAACGCATTTTTGTCTTCACAGTTGGAACAGTACCTGCCAGTTTTACTGAGGGTTTTCCATTACCACTAATGAAAGATTTACTAGCATTGCAGAGAAGCAATTAAAATGCCTTCCCCTAACTATTTCTCTCCTATTTTGGGGTGGGAGAAGTATTGTTTTGCCTAAGCAAACACGGTTTTCCACATCTGCAAAAGCTTTTGCAACTTCAATATATTAAAGTTTAAAAATTCTCGTATTATTATAAATTATTTGGTATTCTGATATCACATTCAGCACTCTTGCTGCTGCTTTGAATCATTGCATTGCACTGTCTCCCCAGCTCAGCAGCAATATTCCTCTTGAAGATCCTCAGGCATAACTGGGCTGTAGGGGTTAACAAAGCCAGAATATCTGGGACCTAACAGCTGCAGAAAGAACCTAGAGGGAGTCCGTGTCTCTACTCTGAGGTGTAAGGACTGCTTTTTAAAAGGGTGTGGGATTGTGGATGGAGGTCCATTGTCCCTCTTATTAAACAGTAATGAGAATTGAATGTCTGACAAAGGAACAAAAATGAATCCTAGGAGGTACCCTTTTACATTTTTGGGCTCACATACCTTCTTGTGAGTGTAGCCCTAGGTGACAAAAGGGCTCACCTCTGGCACTGACTGTTCAAAAGTAGACAGATGTAACACATTGGAGAGACATGCATCCCACACAGGGATCTATAGCAAGCCAAGCACAGTAATCAGCACATCAATGACATCCCATCGTGCTGCTGACTGCAGTGCTGCTTCTCCTGCCATGCTCTGCTCTCTGGCAATCTCCTCCCAATGCCATCCAGATCTGGAGTCCTGCACAGAACCTGTTGCAGTGAGTACAGAGGAGGCCACCAAGATGAATAGAGGGATGAAGTACCTCTCCTATGAAGAAAGGTTGAGAAGCACCTCTTCTATGAAGAAAGGTTGATAGAATTAGGATTGCACAGCCTGGAAAAGAGAAGACTTTGAGGTGACTTAATTGTGGCCTTCCAGTACCTGAAGCAAACTTACAGGAAAGATGGGGAAAGACTATTTATGAGGGTATGCAGTGACAGGACAAGGGAAAAAAGACTGAAAGAGAGGAGGTTTAGATTAGGCATCAGGAACATTTCTTTGCTTTGAGGATGGTGAGGCACAGGAACAGGCTGCCCAGGGAAGCTGTGGATGCTCCATCCCTGGAAGTGTTCAAGGCCAGGCTGGGTGGAGCTCTGAGCAACCTGACCTAGTAGAAGATGTCCCTGCCCACAGCAGTGGGGTTGGGGCTAGGTGATCTTCAAGGTCCCCTTCCAACCCAAACCATTCTATGATTCTATGATTCTATGATATATTGCATTTTCTCTATTTAATTAAGCCGTAATTAAGACAGACAGTAAACAAAAAAATACTATGTTAACAGCAGGAATGAGACAAACAATTTACATGTTACAAACAATTGAAAACAGATACTCTTTTTGGTAGTCTGTAGCCTAGGCAGCAAACTGTTGGTTGTAACACATTTTCTATTATTCTGTAAATTATCTGAACCTACAAGAGTACAAAATGTGATCCTCCAGTCTATGAGCAGAAGCTCCCAGGTGGAAATCTACTTGGATTCCCATTTCTTATGCGAAGAATACTTGCTGTAAAATACTTAAACTTTTATCAGAGCAGCTATTAAAACCATGTGAGCAATCTAACCAAGTGGAGTAATTGCTGCTCTCCATAGATTGACAGTAAGTTTATTAAAGTGTCTTTTGATGTGATCAGAACTCCTTCCATAAAAACCACTGTTATCACCTTAACATGATAGCTGTGCCAATGTAGTTCTTCCTCAAGGAAGGCTGATGTACAGGAAGAGCTGAAAATCCTGATTTCAGTGCACTGTTGAAGAGTTAATTGACTATGCACTCCCAGAGCAGGTTCTGAAAAAGCCAACCCTTAGATTACAGCAGTTCCTGGTGCCTACTGGGTGGCACAGGATAAAATCTACCCAGGAAGGGTGCTTATTCCTACTTATGCTTACCCCAACCTAAATGAGCCCTTTGGACCATTACTAGTTAAACTCAAATGATGAGTAAATCTGACTGTCAAAATATTGTAGAAAGTTAGGACGAAACCAACAAAGAAGTTCAGGTGTCTCAGCAGTTCAGCCCATTGTTTTGTAGGTAGCAGGGCTTCCTGAAGTGTTTGTCAGAACTGGGCTTAACTGCTTATGGCACACATTTCCAGAGCCTAATTCCCCATTAACCAGAGGAAAAAGGCAATGAAAAAAACCATTAGAGAAGAACAAAAAAATGACCATGGCCTCAGGCACAGGAAAACTGTGTGGCTCTGAGACATAACTCTGCTTTTGAAGCTCCAGAGCTGTCAGCAAATAAGCTAAATTAGAACTTTTGCAGTGCAAGAAAACAAAATTATGTGCCATTTTGAGAAATATTTTCTTAAATGGATAAGATGATTTCCATCATTATTTTCTCTGTCTAAACCAACATGAACAGCATGTAGAGCCCCAAATATTGACTAAGTACTTAGGTCTACTAAAGTTAATATTATGGACCAAATGTTTCACTTGATGCAATTATAACACCTGATGGAAGTTCATAAATCAATAAAATGTTATTGTGTTTCAAAGACACAAGGCAAAAAGAAATTCTCTAAGAAACATTTTACTTTGGAAAATATATATTAAGACACTCTGCTCCCAGTGCAGAAATAAATACATAAAGACAGACATATTCTGTTTTATTTGCACTAATTACTTATAGCTCATTTTCTAATTCAATAGGACATTTTCTGAGGACCAATTTATATACAAATATATGAAATATGCAAACACAATCTAAAATGCAAGAGCTTTCAAGATAGCTTTAAGTATCACCCCTTCCCTTTTGCCTGGTGATTAGAAGTAAACCAGAAGTTAACAGATATGAATACACGGTCTGCTCTGTCACATATGCTTAAAATAGATTCTTCCTGAATAGATGGGGGATGGGATGCAAAATTTACTGAAATCCACATCATTGTCAGAAATTTAAAACTGAGCAACCCACATCATAACAGAGCAAGTAAAACTGCTAAATGTTTTATATTAAGTGTTATGTGGCCAACTCTCCAGTTAAAGGAACTGGGGAATGGCTGACATTTTTAATAGACTTTTTGGTCACTGTTGCTGACATCTCAAACTAATTGTGCACTTACTATATTGAAATCTCAGGTCTTGTCTGTTTCTACGGATCTTCACTCAGGCATCTGAAAACTAACAAGTGTATTTAAAGGAAGCTGACAAGCACATTCAAAGGAATATACCAAAAATAACAACAACAACAAAACCCACAATACCACCACCAACAAAAACCTTCCAACAAAACAACAAATCTCTTGTTGCATTCTTGTTGGTATAATAGCTGCTAATTATCTGCATGCATAAATGAATATCTATTCAAAGCAGGTACAAATATATCACATTAGTATGCCTTACTTAATGCAAGTTTTAGATAAAATATACACTGTAGTGACCAAGCCAACACTTCCTTAAGGGCTTCTGACTGTTCTCCAAAAATTAATTAATAAACACTGAAGAATAAAAGCAACTAAGTGAGACTTTTTTACTCAATACCAAATTGATATTTAAAGTTTTCTGTCCTTTGATCAAGAGGATTCTGGTTTTATTACCCTTCACCTTCAGCTCCTAAGTATTTGCTATCAGATTTTGCCAGTTCTGCAGTATAAAAGTATTTACAGACAGAGCTTGTATGAAACGCTGTGACAAAAAAAGTAAATCTCACATAAAACACAACAGAAGGAGAATCACTGCTGTCTTAGAAAAATGTTTGTTGTAGTAGAGGGTGACACCAGCAATTGTTTAAGTGCTTGTGCCCCAGCTAACAGCAGTGCCTGTGACTTGACTTATCTATGTAACCAGAGGCTCAGTTCATAAAGTAATCACAAAGTATCACTCGGTGATAAAGGGTCAGATGGACTTGTTATAACCAGTAAAACAATGCCATAGCACAGAATCACATTCTTTGCAGCAATAAAATAGGATGTGGGTTTGGCTGCAGGAATACCTCAGCATGGATATGAAATCACAGAATAACTGCTGGACACTGAGCAAATGTGTACAAATGCCTTTTTTCAAAACAGTCTAGTCTTCTCACTTGGTTCCCTGCATGAAACACAGATGACTTCTTACCCCAGCAGATCTAGTTTTCAGAGGATGAACAATCTCATGTTTTGTGAAAGTGCTCATGGCCAAAATCCTGTAGTGAATACACAGAATCATAGAGGAATGCAGAACAGAGGGAAATTCTAGACATCTGCAGTCTAGTCCCTGCTCCAGGCAGTACTGGAGTTTATCCAAGCATCTTCTGAAAAGTTCCAAGCATGCAGATTCCCCATCTTCTCTGGGCAACCTGTGCCAGTGCTCACACTTGTGGAAGGGAAACATTTCCTTCTATCCCTATGGAATTTTCCTTCTTCCAGCCTGAGCATTGTCTTCACTCCTTTCTTTGTATCCCATTGGGCAGAATAACACAGCAACTGGATTCCCTGACTGTATATCTGGATTCCCTGACTGATATTCCCCTCACTATATATCATGTGCTCCAGCCCCTCAGCCATCTCAGTCTGGCCCCTTGGTAGATTCGCTGCAGTTCTGTTGTGCTGCAAAGTCTATAGCAGCCATCACCTTTTGATTTATTTCTGCCTCTTTCACTATCCAGCTGTGCAACTCTGAGAAGACCAAACCACAGTAATTTTTCTTTTTCTCTCGCCACATTGTTAACTATGTCCTTTTGGGATGTGAATGCTTACAAGTAGGAATTGCTTCTACCACTTGTATGTACCAAGTGTGTTCCAAATATATCAGGATTCTGATCTCTGTTGGCTTCTGGGCATTGCTACAATAGAAAAAGCAATAATACTTATCCACAGTAAGCACAAAGGGAAAAATATTGCAACAGGACAGAAAGAGAAAGATTTTGCCATAAAAAGAAAGCTAAAGTATGAAATGAGGAATGATGATTTTTTTATTGTGCCCAGATGGTTATTTCACAGAGCAAAAGCAGAAGTCATAGAAGTTGGAAAAAACACCCATTTTTGCTTCACTGTCTGGAGCCTCCATCCTTGTACCTTCCACAGTCACTGGACAAAGGTGTAGATCTTGGGCATTGTGTCTCCAAGTTCCTTTACATTGGAGTGCTTTCTGCAGGATGGGTTCCACCAGTGTCTCTCTCTGGTTTTATGCCAACAGATTCCCCAAAATGTTGGCATTGTGCTGTCGTAGGGATAATGGCTGAAGATAAAATTAGTCTGTAGATGTGAAGTGTCTTTCAGAAGGTTCCTGGGATGCCAGATTTCTTTATCTCACTGTGAAAATTAGTGTGTCTCCTTTTTTCAGTGGACTCACTGAATGCAGAGTAAATCCAATGTTTCTCAAGTCCAGGCAGGATATCTGGGTAGTTATTCATGTTGTTACACAAGCGATAGTGATTATCTCACTCATGTAAAGGAAGGCCAACTGAAGAATATAATATGCCATTAAGTGGAAGTTAATGTTCCTCACTATATTGTTCATGGTTAAATGAATTTTTATCACTAAATGCAACTTTACCTACATTAATAGTCATTTAGATTTTTTTATAAGCATATTTATTTCAAATTTCTGAGTGGAGTGAGCATACAAATTCACAGCACAATGAATGAGAATATTGTTAGGTGTCACCAAACTTTTTCTCCCCTAATTTTTTTCCCAAAACTGTCTTTTGCTCCAAAGTGTTAAAGGCAGTTTTCCCCTTTCCAGTTTTTAAATGAAATTTTGGAAGCATATTCTGTTTTTTATTTCCCAGTTTTGGAGGATTGAAAATGGAAAAAGAAATTGTTGAAGAATCATTAGTGAAAATGCACAGGAATAAACCATCAAAATTACTGCTGATAGAAAAACTTTGTTCACTTTCATTTTTTCCTCTGTTTCATAAATAAGTGGCTTGGACAGTCTCAATAACTAAAGTCACAGAAGTGATTAAACACTCACCCTCCATGCTGGAGTTCAAAGCCCAAGTTCTTGCTTTCTCTCATAGAGCTAACATATATTTAAACCAGTAGATTAAAAGACATAGAAAAATAATAGAATTCTCCTGGAACAAAATTGAAGATCAAATTACTAAAACCAAACAAACACAAAACCCAAACAGAAAATCCCATGCAATTCAATTTATTTGCTGTTGAGATTCTCTTAGGCAAATTCAGAAAATATGATTCTACTTCTGCCTATTTTAAATGATGCAGTTCCATGGAATAGGGTAAAAATGATCTGTGGAGCCTCTGGGTCAACTGTCTTCCTCACAGCATTTCTTGACACAAAAAAGTACAGGATTCCTGACTTTCCTAATCTGAAAATTTTGTTTGCACAATTTTCCTTAGTGTCTGGATAAAACCCTGCAGCTTTTCCTTCAATGAATAAATAATATCATACAGCATTTTTTCCCCCTGGAATTATCTAGATTGCTCTAAAAAATTCCATTAACATACAGCAGTCCCTTTTAAATTAACAACTTTTAATGCTTCTTTGGTATGCATATGATGGAGTTGTCTGTTTCATGAGATGAATAGTTCCATGGAAACATCAAATCAGTGCCCAGTGATGGCCAAAATCCATGGTAAGGGTGGTAAATTATTAGAGAAAGAATAGAGAATAAAAGATACTGCTATGCTACTGGCATGCAGTTCTAAAACTGTTCCTTGCCAACTTCCTCCTCTATACAACTCAACTGCAAAAAAGGCTATAGCAGGTTTGGAAAACATATGGACAAGGTCAACAGTGGAGATAAAAGGTGTGGGAAGCCTCTGTATGAGAATGATTTGACAATAATTCTTCCATTTAGTTTGGAGATGACCGAGGTCATGGAAAACATACAAAAAAAAAGCCTACAAAATCAAAAGTGCCCAGGGAGAGACAGAGGATACAGGTCACAGCTTCTACCAAAAAAGCCTAGGAGCCATAAAATAAGGCTAGCAAGTGGCAGGTTCAAACCAATCAAAGGAGGAGATTCTTCACACGGTACTAAACTATAGAACTCCTTGCCAGCTGCTGGTGAGGACTAATAGTTTGCAAGGCTTTGAAGGGAGAAGAGATAGTGTAAAAGAGATACATCCAAGAAGTGGTAAAATACAGAGAAGTCACTTCTGCACTGGTAAGTTTCCAAGTTGTAATTCCTTGATGCTGGAAAAGTATTTGGGGCATTTATCACTATCTGCTTTCTCTTTTTGTATATTCTTTCCCTAGGTATCTGAGAAGGTGACAGGGAAAGCAGAGGGATGAGACCATCCATGCCTGTGTGGCAGTGGCCAAAGAACTCCACTTCCTGCATAAGCATCCATGACCTTCAATCTTTCCTCATAGCTGAGGGTTTTCTCTGCTGTCTTCCAGCCACTGCCAAGGCAAACGTTTATCCCTGGCCAAGTTCACCACATTTTGACTTTCCCTGTATTCTGCATTATTCATGGGTTTGTACCAGCCATGCAGAGTCTCTCTGCACACTGAATTTATGCAGCTCCAATTCATCCTCTTCCTCTGAGCGTTGTTCAGAAGCCAACTCAGAGCTTTCTACACTTGCCCCAAATCTACCACTGCCATCTGTCTGTGCTGTCTGTCTGGCTTAGCAGGGCAGCTGAGCCTCAGGAGCACCTCAGTGGGATGCTAGAGATCCTGCAGGTGCCTTTGGGAAGAAAACAAAGGCAAAGTGAAGGGAAGGGAAGACATTTATTATAATCATGCCCATTGTGTGTGACCTTGCCAAGCTCAGACTGGTCCTTACTGGTTAGTGGAAGGCTCTCAGAAGTGAGTGTGATGTTGCCATTGTGTGCATTCCACATGCCAAGCACAAAGGCACTCTTAGGGTTCTGTGGACCCTGGCCAGAGCAGCAACTATAGCTGATCTCCCCAGGCCAGCACTGTGGGTACAAACTGGCATCCCAGATTTTTGTCATTGACGTGATACAAATACTGAAATAATGGTCACTTCCTCCATCTGGAGTCACAGAATCATGGATTCATAGAATTATACTGGTTAAGAGTCACCTCTGCAAGTCATCTTGTCAAGCAAGACATTCCTCATCTTTCTGAGAAAAAAAACCCAACTGAATTTAGGCTCCAAGGTGTCATCACTCTCCTTGGCATTTCTTGCCAGCTCATCAAAGTTACTTCTGGCTTAGAGCTTTGGCTTCTGTTAACATTTCTCAGGTGCACAATGCTGCCCACACATTGCATGGCTAAGCTCATATCTAATTCAGATTTGAGAATTCATTTGAATAGTAGAGCAGCCAGAGAGTTTCTGTCATAAGAAGGTTAAGGAGTGGATTGCAAAATGGTGAATGCAGAGTGTGTAATGCCCACATGGAGACAGGCTCCCGTCCAAGCAGAAAAGGCTATTAAATCATTTTAACACAGCAATATTTACAGCTATGGAAGGAAAAACATATTTATCTAAATAGTTTTCCAATAATAGGAAGCCAGAAAGAATGCTCTGTGTTTTCTCTATAAGAAAAATACAAGAGGTCTTTTATAACATAAATTTATTTTTAAAAGCTCAGTAGATCACATCATATGTGGCCTAACTGTAGTCTTCATAGACTACAGATTTTCTCTGACATCATGTATTTTCTAAAAGGATTTTGCACCACATTGTGTTATTTCTATCTTCTATTCCATGTTATTTTTTTACCTTTTCTGATGGTCCATCTGGTGAAATTTTAGCTTTTAAATCTGTGTTATTTTAAATGAACCTTACCAGTGAACCTTACACAATGTCATTTGTTATTTGTCTATATTATTGAGCTAGAGTGAATAAAATAAATTGAAATATAGACCATCTAATTAATTTCTGCCCTTATGTGTCTTGTGTGAAGTGATACATTACACGAAGGAAGGATGGGGAGGCAGAGTGATGTTCAGATAAAACAGGTGTGCTTTGGTTCCAGTGCCATATGGAAAGAACAGCCCAAAGTTCCTCAGACAGTACTGGGTTCCAAATTTTGTGCAGTCTTTGCACTCATTGAGTGAAAGGGACTGCAATTTATGGTTAAATAGGATTCCAGAAGTGTAATGAGAATAAATAGAAAAAAAAAGGGGGGTTAAGTTGACCTATGCTGTAAATTTGCATTTTCAAAAGATGTTATTACTCTAAAAGTAAAAATATACATTATTTAATCTTACAAGAAAGTAATAATAGACAATCCTTCCTGGTGACTTTTGCCAGCTAACTGGCAGTTCCCACTGGGAATGAGCATGAGAACAGAAGAGAACAAAACCATGTCCTGTGTGTGGTTGTAGGGATGGGAAGGAGTTGAGTTTAAAGCTCCTGGTTCATTCCAAAGGAGTGAAATGTAAGTCCGAATGGCTGAGTATAGAGGAAAAGATAAAGGGACACTATCATGTTTTCTTTGTGAAGGGGAAGTACCTTAGCTGTTTGCTTTAGTCTTACTGACCAGAAATTTGCTATTTTCTGTTAATTCCTTTATCCAGGATAAATGATGTACATTATCAAGGTATTGTTTGCTAACTTACCTGCTATGGATATGTCATTGTATTTAGACTCAACTCAGCACTTGCAAGTCTGAAGATTTTCTGGGACATCAGACTTAAGCAGCAACCAGGTAAGTGCCACAATGTACAGAGTTATTTATTTTATTTATAGATTTGATTATTTATTTTATTAAAATTAAAAGTATTGCAAAAAAAGCCTATAATAAAATGAAAGCCTATACTGAACTAAAATTACTGGATGCTGATTCTTGTCTACTTGTCACTCTGTCAGTTCTGATCTATCTATACACCTTGGGAAAGAAAGTACACCAAGGAAAACTGATCAATAGATACCATATTGAATTTGTAATTTAATAATCCTGTTCAACCAACTCAACCCAATACATAACACTCCTTTCAGAAGTTTCCTGCCACTTCTTCCCCTCTTATTCATTTTTACCTCCTGTATCAGACTGCCAGGATTGCTTCAAGGAGAAAATAATCTTCAGGTTATACAAATTGGTTGTAAACTTCCATGTTGATTAAAACATTAACAGCATTTATCAGAAGACATTACAACTTAAGTTTGGTAAACCATTACAACCTCACCCATAGTGTTACTATTTTAAAAACACATAAATGCTTTCATACATAGATACTACTAAATTTCATGAATAATGATGTTCATATTTATTTATTCTTTTATTATTATTATTATTATTACTGAACAGCTTCAGGATAGGAAATTTCCTAGAATTCTGTCTTTTTTTCTTGTGTCACAGAAATGAGGGTATCTCACAGCCTGTCTGCATTCAGATGTGAAAGACAAATTGTTTTGTAAAAAGGGCATTTATTCCACAGAAAAAGCACATGGGATTTAGATCTGCTTTTAACTGAAAAATTTTACATTCTTTGTTTTGCATTCACTTGTCACATCTGTTGTGCCAAGACATGGTCTGAAAGCTCATTTGAGCTAAGCATATGTTGGTTCCGTGTTTGTTGTTTCAGATGCACCATTTCCCTCCTTTTATTATTAAATTACATTGTTTCTTTTCCATTTTTACACACTTCTGCCGCAAATAACATTGATGGGTAACATTGATTCAAGTAACACTGTTAACTTGAATGCCTACAGATCTGTACCTGAGAGTGGCTGCAGAATCCAGCATCCTTGGCATGCTCAAGGGCAGGGCTAACATTCAGAGGAACTTGACAGAAGAATTATTCAGAAGACCTTGACAGGGTGTAGGGAGGGTCTGGAAGGATTCAACAAGTGCTGTACGTGGAAAGAAATAACAGCTGGCAACAGCACAGGCAGGTGATGTTCTGGCTGGGGGAAGAGCTTTGCTGGAATGGGAGTCCTGGTAGCAGCAAGCTGAGCATGAGCCAGCAGTGTGCTCTGCCAGCCAAACAGGTCAACTCTACCAAGGAGGGTATTAACAGGAGTGTAGCTGTCATACTGAGGAAAATTGCTGTCCCTTACTCCTCAGCATCCATCAGACTGCATCGCAAATTCTGCACTCAGCCTTGGGCCCACTTATGCAAGAAGGACCTTGACAAGCTGGAACACTCTGCAGAGGCCACCAGATCAGTCAAGGGATGGGAGGATCTGCTCTGGGAGGAGAGACTGAGGGAATAGAGTCTGTTTGCCTGGAGAGAAAAAGGCTTGGGGTGGGACACATACTGCATAGCAGCCTTCTAAAAACTACAAGGATGTCATCAAGAAGATGGAGGAAGGCTTTCCACAGCTGTGTGTGCCAGAGAGATGAGACAAGGCGTGTAAGTTGAAAGAACAGAGATTCAAACTGGATAGAAGGAGATACTTTTCCAGCATGAAGACAGTGAAGCAGTGGATTAAGTTGCCTAGAGAGGTTATGCAATCTTCATTCTTAGATATTTTCAAGGCCAGTCTGGATAAAGTCTTAAATAATTGGTCTGACCTCATACTTGACTTTTTTTGAATAATAGGAAAGACTGGATCACCTCCCAAGGTCACTCTTGACCAGAATTTTCCTATCATCCTGTGATCAACATAGAAACCTTCCTGAATTTCCAAAAGCGCAAATAAGTAATTCTTGCCAATTCTAACACTGCTCTAAATACAGCTATTAACACTATGCAAATAAGTAATTTCCTTTTGCACAAAAACTTTTCCTGTATAATCAGCTTCAGGGACTCTGTAAACTCTTGGTCTACATCTAACAAATTATATTCAGTACTTTCTCCATGCATTCAGTAACAGTATGACAAAAACTATTAAAATTAATTCCTGTGTATCTATTTTACAAACTATTGTGGCTTCTGTTCTCCAAGAATGATCCACAATTTTTAATTATATTTGTCAGAGAAGGAAAATTGGTTTTGTGTTTACAGGCATTCTGGAGGAAATGAAATGTATTTTTCAGCTCAACAGTTAATGCTTAATGATGGAACAGCAAAGTTGGTGGGCTTTTTGGTTTTTTTTTTTTATTTGTTTGGTTTTGGGTTTTTGTTTGTTTCTTTGTTGGTTGGTTTGGCTTGGTTTTTTGGGTTATTTTGAGAGGATTTTAACACATATATATCTTTCTCTATAAAATGTTTAGGATCTCTATACCCAGATCCTATACCTACACTGCAATAAGAAGGCAAAATTTTCAGCTGCGTGCTAAGAAATTCTACGTGAAGTGTCAAACTTGAGTGTTCATTAATTAAATACATGTAATAAAGAGAAAAAATTATAAACTTATTGGTTATGATGTTCATTCAGAAGACTGGACTTAGAGACATCAGTACTCATTCCAGAGATGTTGCTTTATAGAAGGTGGATCAGGTTCATTGAAAGAAATGGGTAGCCCCATCCTGCCCCAGAATAAAATGCTGGCCATTAAAATACCTTTCAAGGAGGTTGCAGATGTAGGATGATGTCCTTTGAAGAAATCATGGGTCTTCTAGTGAATGCTCTCATTCTTGACCTGCCAGCAGACACCAGCTCTTCCGTTTGCTCTGCTTTTTTGCTTCATTTATTATTTTTCTTATTAGACCTCTCAGCCTTTTAAAATCCATCCCAGGTAATTTATCTCTGGAAGTTATTTTTACCATTATTTCCAAACACCAATGCAATTCCTACATAGAAAAAGATAAAAGAAGTGTACAAACAAACCCAAGATAATTTCACAGTGTAATGTGTTGTGGAGTATGGTCAGTCGGAGTCAGCTGTCCTGCCTGTGTCCCCTCCCAAGCTCTTCCCTACCCCAACACTCACAGACTAAGAAACAGAGGAAGCCTTGATGCTGTGCAAGCACTGCTCAGAAGCTGCTAGATCCTTCAAACATATGTGATGAACTCCATCAGTTTGGAAGAGGCCAACACATGTGACCAGCTCTTTCAATGAAAAATATTCCAGGATGTTCCAGATCAGGGATGATTTCTTTGAAAGAACTGTCCTGACAGAACTGTCTTCAATCATTTTGAAACAGAAAAAAGATTTAAAGAAATAAATCCAAAAAGTAAATAGATACACATTTTCAGAAGCTCTATGAAAAATATTTGCCATAATAAACAAAAGAAAGTAAAAAAATTAGTACCATGCATGGTCTATACTTCAGTCAGTTTCACAGATTTTCCCTTAAAGCAGAAAGAAACTGTGGATTTTATGTAAATAAAAATCCGCCCTCAGTACATGAGCAATAACTGTGAGTACTCACTGGAGAATTACTTGTAGTGCAGGAATATAACATTCAAAAATGAAAACTAACTCATGAAGTATTAATAGCTTGATATCAAATAGCAAGGAAAAACATGATAAGAGTGAAGTAGTTATTTGTTCTTTGAAGAACTACATCATTCTAAGCACAATATCTTATTTTTATAATTTTTCTGTCATTCTGTCTGTGATGATGATGATGGCAGAGATGTAGTGCCTGTGTCCCTCCTGTAGCTTTCACCCCCTACATTCACAAACAATAGTATTCTCAGACAGGCTTTTTTAACATTATTCTCCTCTTCAACAAAACACTTCAGAATCCTGCATGTGAAGAGACACAACACAAACAACATCAAAAGTGAACCATTAGCAAAAGCAGTCAGCCATTACTTGATAATCACCATGCAGTGCTGTGCAATTCTCAAGTATCCGTAGTGCACACTCCCTTGCTGTAGATGAAGAAAGGCAATCATAATTTCCCTGAACAAAGTAGCTGGCTATCTGGGAGTACCTGCCTAGAACTCTCAAAAAGAAGGAAATGTTCCCTCTTTTGTGTATGTGTGTTTTGAACAAAGTTTTGAAGCTTCAAATGCACTAAAAGCCCAGGTGACTAAATTGCTACCTCAAAAACCAATCTTCCTTTCTCAATTTTCTGGCTGAATATGGAAGTCCATTTTGAATGGAGCTTTCCAGACTTTCAGACTTGCAATGGGATTGCGATCACACATGACATAATGTTGAATGTACAGTGCAGAACTTGGCTATCATTTCAGAAGTTGCCCTTTATTTACACACCTTTTATCATAGGCTTCAAGGGTTAAAGAAATTTAATGTCATCACAATTAGTACAATCCAGCATTTAAGTTGAATGCTTGGCCTTATTTCCTGATTCCAACACTCGGGTATAATGTCCAGATGGGAAGTTGCCCAGTGTGCCAGCTTTGCTATTGACAGCCACAAAAAATCACTGAGGGGGTCATGAAACCAGAATGACAAAATGCCTCATCAACTTTTCCATGGTGATGCACTCTTTGTTTAAGAACTCTTTGTCTGTCAAGAAGTGAAAAGAAGACATTATTTGTTACACATATACTTTTGTTATACAGAAGAGCAGAACAATTTCTCTGATGGTGCTACATGTGAGTCAGTAACTGTGCTAATAATATTGAGCTTTTATCAATGAAGATTCTTGTCATTGTAATGTATGTGATGCCCATATGCAAATACTACCCACAACCATCTGAAATGGTTTCGTCCATGCTTACTGCCCTCTAAGCTTTCCTTTTTTGGAACTGCATCTGTCTGCTCCATCATTCCTAGATGGGGGATAGCTTGAAATTAGCCACTGACCCTGTAAGGCCATTCATCTCAAGCTACACTGGCATTAAAAGGGTAGGAAGAGGTTGAAATTATTTATTTAAAACAACTGCACAATGTCACACCTGAAGAAATGAAAGAAAAAAAGCATTTAATTTTTTTATGCAAAAAAGTGCTTGTCCTACTGCCCCTATTCATCAAAGAAATTGTAGAAGTTTTCTTAAGGTGATTCATCACATATGTAATCTTCTTACATTTTAAGCAACATCAGCAGGAAGATCTTATCTGTGAACAACACCAACTTTTTAAGAAGTCTCTCCAGTACTCCTGAAGAGTTTTCTCAGTCTTTTTCCTCAAATGTAAATTTTCTTCAAATTTATTGAAGAAATAGCAGGCATTCTTGTCATTAAATTAAGGACTGCTCTGTATCTTAAGGGTCAGCTATCTTATATTGTTAAACTTATGCAATATATTTTTTAACAAACATTAATGAATACGGACTCGATGGAGACTAAGCGCAACAGTAATTACCTATCTCTGGAAAACATGACTTTGAGGTAAAAGATTTTAGAAATAGGTTTTCCAGGTCTACTGTTAAATTGTCCACAGATTCATGAGATCTTGTGTCATTCCACTGTGCCTATCCTGACACCTAAAAAGAGGAAGAAGAGTTTTGGCATAGTCTGCCTCTTCTCTAAGCTCTCTTAGTGTAAGGCCACACTGGTGTCACTCTGCTGGCCATCAGCTTGCCATTACCTTTCTTGGGATTATTTGTTTTGAACACTGAGAAGATTTTTCTTACTTATTTCATTCTTGAATGTAAAATCTAGTGCTGGTGTAACCACCTCAAGTACTAAGTTGGGCTTTGAGAAAGTGACACAATTCTTCTGTGAGTGAAATTAAAACACATCACTTTTAAAAATAAGGATTCTCAATGGGGTTATTTCTTTCCACAATTCTGAAAAAAAGCTCACATTTACAGATAATTTTAAATTGCTGTTCAGTTTCAACTCAGTCTACTTCATCAGAGCTAAAAAAAATACCAAATCTAAAACCACCTCCTCACCTGAATTTCTCTAAAAGCCTAAACAGCTTTTAGAAAAGAAGAGAAGCCTTGGGAGGATCTAATTGCTGTGTTCTTCTACCCAAAGGGCTGCTAAAGAGAAAACAGAGTCAGAGATGCATGAAGCAGAGTGGAGACAACACTCAGAATGAAAAATGGAAATTCCAAGCAGACAGAAGGAAAAATTCAACTCCACAAGAGTGTCTGAGCACTGGCACAGGCTGCCCAGAGACAACGGGAAATCTCCATCTGTAGAAATTTTCAAAACATGCCTAAATAAATTCCTGAGCAAGACCTTTGAAGTCCATCCTTCCTGAAGCAAGAGCTAGACTCCAGATGACACTATTTATTTACTGTGGGGTTTTGGCCAGAAGAACATTCTTACTAATACCCTAAATTCTAGGTCTTTTAGGGAAGAAAGATAGCTGTATTTCCAGCAGAACCAGGGGAAAACACAAGATACCTTGGGACCAAAGCAGCTCTACACATTTGCTCACCATCCACTCTCTTTTATTACCATGGCATTTCAATTCATTACAAACATGAATGCTTTTACCTCTTACTAGCCAAATATAATATTATCATCACTACACAGACAGTGAATTAAACACACAAAGCAAAGCCCTAATTATCTTGGCCAAAGGTCAAATGAAGAAACTATGGCAAATTCAAGATCAGAAACAAGTCTTCTGAATACTATCCTAGAGACTTAATTTTAAGTATTCATTGTTTAAAAAGGATTTATTTAAGCTATTACCACAAAATGGCGAGGTAGTACCTGAGGTACCAAAGCATCCAAAGTACTGTTTGGTTCCTACTTCATGCCTTGTAGCATAAAAATGTGTTATTTGTGTTGGTAATGTGATTTCATGCGAAAACTAATACACAGTCCAGCTCTCCCTCTCTTCCCAGCCCTCACCAAGTTTCATGACATTTGAAGCAGCTGCATATCTTTGGCTCTACCATCCCGTCAAGCCAAGTTTAGAAAGGGATCAAAAACTTGTAGGACTGAATGAAAAGCTGAAAACTCACTCAAAATTCCTTAGAAAATTAGGAATCAAAACCATATTACTATTATGTGTATTTATGTATTAATAACAATGCAGTGATTTAGAGGGAGTGTAGGATTTTATATTTTAATTAAAAGTAACACACAGAAACCCAAACAAGGCAGAAAATCTGTTCCCAGAATTCAGCCACTGGGAGCTTTAAAATGAATAGAAAGGCAGTACTGCTGCATCTAAAATAACTGTGGGACATCATGATCTTACAGAATTTGAAGGATGAATGGAAAATGTGACTAAACCTTTTCTGGTTTATCTGATGGAAAAGAGACAAATGTATATACTGTTGATTACAGTGCTAAATTCATTGAGGACAGCACAGATGTGTGAGTCATAATTGTCTACATGCTGCAAGCTTATGCTTTAAAGCCAATCTCCTAATCCCCTTGCTGCTGCATTTCCTCACATCAATATTTAGGAGTTTTTTAATGACTTCTCGCTAACAGCTTTTTGTACCAAGGAAAAGTGTGCTTTCAGGAAAATACTGCATACAGATGAGTGGCCACACTCACCTGGTCCATTTCAATCTGTCTTCAGCCAGGACATTTATTTTCTTCCATATTTTTTCTCAGTAGACTAAAAGTCACTCAAAAATAAATGGGATTTTCTGAGAAAACAGCAGCAGAAGAATCTGGCAAAGTGTATGTGTGTGGTAGTGCGTGATGGTTTGGGGGTTTTTTTGTGGGTTTTTTTGTTTGTTTTTTAATCTGACAGAATTTTACCACATTATAATGGAAATATATATGAGCAAGAATAAAATGTAAAGAGTACACAAAACAAATAAATTTGCCTTCAAAACTGACATGAGAGAAAGAAAGAGAATTTTTATTGAACAAATACCTAAAATACTTTTGCTCCAGGTGTTAAAAGCAACCTCTTCAGGGAGGTCTTTGTCTTCAAGTGCACATTTACAAATATCCATCTACAAGGCCTCTTGTCCCCTGAGAGAGTCAACCCCTACCTATCCACTTCTACTCCTAATTAGCCACTTTTCCTATGATGGTGTCTACATGAATGGAATATGAGGAATTTGTGCACAAGATCCCCCAGCTGATGATTAATATTTATTGTGTAAATCAGTGTTTGAAAATTACGTATTTGTGGAAGTTGTTTGTCTGGAACTAGTTTCAAATTGCACCTAAATGAGATGGAGAAGAGATCAAGAAGGTCATCGTCATCACCCTGTCAAGAACAGAATGATGACCTCAGTAAGGAGAGAATGAATCCCATATGGAATTTTTGCCTAAGGTCTCTTTGAGTATCAGATGGAGAGGAGCCTCCACCAGCTGTTTATAGGCCATAAGTGAATGCTTCTACTCAGCTTTTTAAATAATTTTACATGTCCAGCTTCAAGCTGGCAGGCAGCTAAATACCACAGGGCTATACACTCTTTTTCCCCCACCAGTGGTACGGGAGAGAAAATGAGAGGGGTAAAAGTAAGGAAACCAGTGAGTTGAGATAAAGACCATTTATTAATAGGGAAAGCAAAAACAGTGCATTCAAACAAAGCAAAACCAGGAATTCATTCCCCACTTCCCATGGGCAGGCAGGTGTTCAGCCATCCCCACATAAGCAAGGCTCCTTCACATGTAAACATGACTTCGGGGGACAAACACCATCACTCAAAACATATCCCACTCTTCCTTCTTCTTCTCCTGGGTTTACATGTTGAGCATGATGCCATATGGTATAGGATGGTCCTTTGGTCTGTCAGGGTCACTGTACCCCTCCCAACTCATTGTGCACCCCCAGTCTCCTCACTTGTGGGATGGGGTGAGCAGCAGAAAAGGCCTTGGCCCTGTGTCAGGGCTGCCCAGTGGTAAGGAAAGCATTCCTGTGTTACCAACAATATTTCCAGCACAAATCCAAACTGTGGCCTCATACTAGATACTGTGGAAAAAACTAGCTCTATCCCAGACAAAATGAGCACACTACACAAAGATGGAAGAAAACAAGGCAATAAACCTTTCCTTCCTTTCATCTATTGTTAAAAAAGTACAAATATTACAAACTCTGCCTTTTGAAAGTATTCAGTAATGTTGCACATCCGGCTGAGGTTTTGTGCCCAAATATCAGAGCACTTCCTATTGTGAACCATTGTTTATATATACATTTATATCTATTTATATATATCTCACAGAATCATATAATTATAGAGTGGTTTGGGTTGGAAAAGATGTTAAAGATCATCTAGTTCCAATGCCACTGCCATGGATAGAGACACCATCCAGTAGACCATGTCATGTCAGACCATGTCTGCTTAACACCAACATCTGATCAAATGTAAAATTAATTGGCCAAAATGGGGAGAGAGCATCTATCTGGATCACTACCTGCCTAGAAAAAAAAACTAATAAATAATCTCAGCTGGATGGAACAACCAAGAAAGAACAAGGAGAAAAAATAAATAGACTGTGAAGAGACAGTCCAGTGGGGGAGAGCAGAAACAGCACCTGAGAGCACTGTGACATTTCTGTGTAACTTGTATTTCATTCTTGCTTTCTAATCCTCCTTCCACTTTTATTTCCAACTTTGTTGCCCAGACGCACATCCTTACATAAGAATATGAGACCTAGCTCACATCCTTAAAAATGCTCATTCCCTTTTTCTTTCTTGGGAGCTCCTAATTCTTTTCATCCCCTCCAGATCTTCCCAATTCAAAGCTCAGCCACAGTTTGTCCCTGTTTCCCTGCCCCTCACTCTGTGAGTCACGTTCAGAGTCAGGCTTCTGTTGCTGGCTGCCTTCCACACATCTCCTCTGCCTCCACAGTGATTTGCAAACCCAGCCCCAGCTTGCCCAGCAGGTCCCATTCTCTTCATGGAAATTCAGCCTGGTGTTCTTCACACCTCTACAGTGATATTCCTCCCCATGGCACACTTTTCTGCTTTTTTCCTGATTGAATTGCATTAAAAATGCCTTGCTCTCAGCCTAACAACACTGTGTAACAACTCTGAAAAAACAAAACCCTTTAGTTTAAAGAGGAAGAGCAGTATTGACAGTACTGTCTCTGAGGATTCTTATATCACTTTTCCAAATATACAAACAAAATGGTCTCAAATTTCAGCATCATTAAAGATGGAGGCTTGCAAGTACACCATTATCTTGTGTTTTACCATCATTTATGGCTCCATTAGACTGATGGAAGCTTTCTGACACTTTCTAGCGCTTTCTGACAACATTTTTTCCCCTTTTGTTATGGTGTGCTTGTATATAAAAGCAGAGGTTTAAAAAGACTGAATGGTTATCCCTGTTTTACATACTGGGAGCTGTTATCAAGCCTCTCAAAGAGTTCTTTGTTAGCCACTCAATACTATGGAAGAGTGGTTAATTAATTGTAGCAATGTAAAAACACTTGGGAGCAGTAGGTTATGAGCAACCCCATGAAGTTACCACTTGTGCTGGCTGTTTATGTTTTCTCGCAGCAGAGTGTTTCCAGGTATGCCATCTTCTCATATTCATTGTTTTAAATCCATTTGCACATTCACCTTTTGTTCCTTAGTCCATGATCTGAAATTTCAAAGTGAACATGGAGTAGCTGTGTTGTTTGAGCTATTTGGGCTGTGGAACAAAATTCTGTGCTCATCTGCACAGCTCAGTTTATGTATTTCCAATGACTGCAGATTTTACCACTGGAAAAATGAGTGTATCTCAAGAGTAACTGTGTGCAATGTGCCATGTGGTAAAGAAAATTGCAGAGTGTAAGTTTAACTTGGGCATCCCCATCCCCAGCATAAAAACATAGCTCTTATCTCTGTTGTATTTCTGAACAACCACATCCTTCCCTCCTTCTGGAGGATTAAGAATCCAAGTATTGGGTTCTTAATTACCTAGTATAAACATACTTCCCATTTCTGTGTGAAAAGAGAGAAAAAAAAATAGGAGTAAAACCTAAACCAGAAGAGGTAAAGACTTTCTGGATCCTGACATGGTATATGTTTTGTTTGGGTGGGTGTTTTTTTGGTGGGTTTTGTTTGTTTTTTGGTTGGTTTTTTATCGTTGGTTTTTGTTTTGTTTTGGTGGGGGTTTCTTTTGGGGTTTTTTTTGGTTTTTTTTTTACTTACATAGCTGTATTCCAAGATATCATTCTGTGGCAAAATGTAACAGCATTTTATTGTATGACGAGGAAAAGTCTACTCAACTGTTCTTCTACCACACTTATTCCTCAAGCTTGCGGATAAACATTATTGTCTAATTTTATCTCTGGATATATATCTAATGATTTTATTTCAAAGCATGTTAATGGCTGTCTCAGTGTCAGATCAGCTACAGTCCATGCTACAGCAATAACCATTTTAACACTGTTGACCACTGTCATCACTGTCTCAGTGAACACTCTTAAGTAAAGAATGATAGCAATATACCAAATCAATATCTGCACCTTGTTCTTTATGGCTGCTTGGATATTGAAAAAGCATATTTCTTCTTGCCAGAATCAATATCTTTGATTCCTCTATACTTTAGCATTATGATTCAAGCTCCCAAGCTGTATGATGAGTAAAAACATATACCCACCAACATAAAAAAATTCTAGCAAAATATGAGTTGGTATTGTGCACCCTTTATCTGCAATTGTGCTTAATTCCTGGGAGAATAATTCTTTATTTCCAAGAGAGTGTTTGAAAGGGAGACTCCATTTTCCCTATCACTCATGTCTCCTTGCCGCAAAATATCTTGTGCTTAATTAAGGGGAGCACAGTTTCTTATATGGGCAAGAGGCAAGGCAGAAGATACCAAGAGAAATAGAAATGGATGTGGATTGGAGAAAGAAAATGAGAAGTGTAACACAGGAAGAAAAACACCAAATAAAACTCAAACCCACAGAAATAACCTTGGGAGAAGAGTTGGCTAGGGTGTAGTGATAAGTAGATGTCAGGGTAGAAGAGACTAACCAAAAAGGGGCTGATGCAAAAGGTGCTCTGATTGGAAATAAAACTTCAAGCAACAAAAAATGTGAGGGTATGGTGGAGAGAAGACCAGGAACAGGATGAGTAATATGAAGACTGAAGTACAAGCAGACAAAGACTACCTCTATGATGTCCTTACGATCTCCTTGACAGAGCAATTCCTTCTCTAGTAATTGTTTCGAACAGTGCATGTCTATCCTATCCATGGCTCCTCCCAAGAGGTGTGAAATGAGCACCTTCATGTTGCAGAACACCTGAAATAAGTTCCAGCTTGGTATCCGTTGCAAAGGCCTTTGTATCTAGTCACTTCATAGGCTTATCTACAAAGCTATACTTCATGTTCAGCATGCATATGTTCTACTCACGTTGTGTGAGCACATTTCTTTAGCTTTAGCTGGTCTGCTCAGAGTTATATTCAAAAAAACATTAAGGGGAATTTTTCCTGACCCTTTCTTTTTAATTGGCAGGGAGATATCCTTGGTTGCAAAGAACTCCAAGTTCAATCCAGTATAATAAAAAGCGTGCAGCTACACTGGCCTCCAGTTTGCCTGTCCTTCAGCTTGAGACATTTTAAGGGGTTTAAGATTCAGTGTGTCCTTATAGGTCACTCAAAATAATCAGAGAATCAATTTTTTTTTTAGTTATCCTGGATTCTTATTTCTTTCTGCTGAAGATGTATGTTCAATGGACATGTTCTCTGCAGAGGGTCTTAATATGCTATATAACATGTTGATAATAATATGATAATATCTACGCTTGGCATCTCTGCTTATTATCTCATGTATTAATTTAAATCTGATCATTCTTTTTGTCTTGACTGTTGTGTATCCCTTGGGACAGGAAGAATGTGCTAGGCTCACCTAGCATTTACTCCATAAAACCATCTAGTGGCTCTAGCTCCAATTTTTGCTTTCACTCACTTCCACTTTTAAGCAGACAGGAAATCCTTGTTCAGTGTTCAGAGAAAAACTTGAATTTCATAGGTGTCATGAAGACTAAGTACTTGACATCTGTCCGAATATGGTGGATGAGGTTTTCTGGAAAATGTTCAGAAAGCTGAAATTGAAAGATGCCTTCTGAAGATAGGACTGTGCTAATAAAACCATACAATACAAATGTCAAACAAAGGGATAAAGGAATTTCCATATATATGTTCTCTGATTAATAATGAAACTCACAAAAAGCAGAGACAAAGACTGGTTTCTTGAGTGGAGAATAAGAATGCATATAGAGTTCACAATCAAGTTTTAATATTTGATATCAAGTTTTAATATTTGATATTTGATTACTTCATCAGGGCAAAGTTTTCATTATCCATACAAAATACTCATGTTTCCCAATCTTTTTTCCACCCCTATTGCCAGCACTACAGTCTACCACCTGATAATGCACTCTCCTTTCTATCCTGGCTTGCAACATTGATACATGTTCAGCTCAAAAGCCCATAGGAGTGGAACAGGCAAAATTGCCATCTTCTTGCTGACTTTAGGAACCCTCAAAACTTGGTCAAAGACTCGCCTTCACAAGAGTTCCCTGGTTAGATGCTCTGATCAGGCTGCAGTGGTTTGAACTGGTGAAGCCTATGGGTACATTACTGTTTTGGCTTAGTACAGGACAGCACTCTAAGAGTTACTCTGACAAAATTAGGCAGTAGTCACCACTTACTTTGCATTTATTCTGTTCACAGTGCAGTTTTCATAGACCCAAACTAGTTGCCTTTCAGAGCAATCTAAAATTGGAAGACCCTCTCCAAATGCTTTACCAGGCAAGCCCCACCTCCTAAAGAGGAATAAAGATCCAAACCAGTATGTTCATCACACTGAGCTGAACTACTTCAGATTGTACAAACCATTTAACTATTAAAATGTCATGCAACATTCATGAAATTAATTTCAGCCACTATAACAGGCCAGATATCATACACCTTCATATTTACTGAGGAATTCCAGCCTTGCATTATTTACAAATTCATTGCTTCTTTCTCACCTACCTGTGGCTAGCACAGGTCTTTCCCGTGAGAACATTTTTGCTATGTTTCATAAACAAAGATAAAGTTTGGATGTTTTGCAAACAGCATCTCGAGATTAGGGCAGTTCAGACCTAGCCAATTAGGCCTAGGGGGAGGTTTCTGACTGACCAATCTGGGTAACCTCTGAAAACTCTATATATATGAAAATCAAAATAATAAAAAGCACTTTTCTCTTTTCTTGTCTGAAAACCTAGGTTTTTTCTCTCAGCTAGCAGCTCAACAGCGACACCTACCCACCCATCTTCTTTTTCAAAATCCTTTCTCATCTTTACCTAGCCTAACCTGTCTTTTTTTCCTATGCCCTACCAAATCTTTCTTTTACCACCTTCCATTTTCAGTGGCACTAGAAGTATCATTTCCTCCATTTTCTGTTGTTGTCTGCTGCAATGGTGTATCAAAACTAGAATAAATATGAAACAGAATATTTTGGGACAGCTTATTAATTCATGTGGAGTTTGGATGGAGAAAAATTGCTGCAAGAGCTGTGAGAAAGTCCATCTAATTCAGAAAAAAAGGAGCATAAGGAACAAAATAATCAGAAAGCAATCACAGGGCAATTCTCTGAGAGTAGCAGCATGGATGCCAGCAAGTGATAGGGATACTGACCAGTAAATGACACCTCTGAAACCCTGTGTCTCTGAACTTGGTACCAGTGTGGACACCCTTATTCCCAGATTCACCAACCCTTTCACTCCAAGTAAATAGGAAAAGATTAGACAAGTATCTGTACAAATGGCTTAGCTACACTTCATCTCCTAAAATGTAGAGAATAGACTATGAGACCCTTTGAGAGTCCCTCTGTATAACAGTGATACCTGAGTCAGTAGTTCTGATACTTGAGTCATGTTATAATTGCCAAATATAATTGCTTTGCAAAAGAAATTACTGTTTAAATCTGAAATTTGGCAGATAAACTAACATAGGAAAATCAGAAATATTAATCAAATATGTTGCTGTTGATACCTGAAGTGGTGTCTCTCTCTGTTTAGGAGGTTTCCTTTTCTTGTTTCTTTAAAATAAACACATGTGTTGACATAACAGATGAGACAAATAATACTTTCCTTTATATATGTGGATTCTGAAATTCTTAACCCTACCTATTCAATTCAAATCCCATACATAAAAATGGCAAAATACCTCTTTTCCTATCGGGCTCACATGAATATAAATAAAATCCATGAAAACTTCTCAACAGAAACTTTTCAACACCTTCTTTCACCTTTCACTTCTTAAGAAGTGTGAGCAGTGTAGTAACAGTGAGTAGTGCAATAAAAAATAGCAGTGCAATAAACATCGGATGATTTTATTTTGCTCTTCTTTGTGTCCCTTCAGACTTCTGCCATAATCTGGATAGTCTCCATTGCCAATACAGATGTGTTGTGTGACATGAAAGATGAAATTTCAAGAGAAATTCAAGAATTTGGTAAACAGAATAACACATAGGCAGTGAAGATGAACATCTTCATGAGACTACTTACTTCATTGAGTTAAATTCTCTAAATATATTCAATATCTGTTCTGAGTTGATATGGAATAAATAAACCAGACCTGACTCTTTGATACAGTCTACTGAGCTCATTCCATTTTATGACTAAAAAGCACTTTGGTGACAACATTTCTTGTTTTCCCATCAGAGAAGCGTTACAGTAGACTGTGAAGTAAAAAGTATATTTTCTTCTCACATCACTACTTCTTCCAAATGTTTTTTCTCTGAATGAATATATACTGCCTTCAGCACAAATGGTCAAGAACATGCTGGTTGGAAAGAGGCATATTTTGCTACCAATTAGCTACTTGTAACTAGCAGTTGAAAGACTTTTTTCTTCCTGAACCAGTATCTTTATCTGTTTAAGTGACTTGGCTAGAAGAAGGTTTCTGAAAATCTTGTGTTGTTTTTAGTAATTTGACATTTGCAAAGAAGCCATTATTTAGTTCCCCAAATGATTTCTTGCTATTTGACATTTTAGAAGCTGAAATTCCATTTGCATGCAACCTTTTGCATAATTAATATACTATAAATTATTATTTGAAAGAGGAGTGAACCTGCCTTCCCATACTATGACTGTGTAACTGAGGTCATAATTATCATTCGTCTATTAGTTTTCCTCTATTCAATTTCACAACTCCTTACACAATGAGTCCCAGTTTCAGAGAAATGCTTTTTTGTTGTTTCTCTTTCTTTATCTCCTCTCAGGCTCTGACGTGCTTCCAGTGTTAGTTTTGCTAAATGAGTTGTTTCAATAGCTTCAGTCATAAAAACTGAAGACAGGAGAAGAATGTTCCTACTGCAGATCAATCATTATAGATTTCAGGTTTAATACCTGTTGTAGGCACTGCATATCTGTTTCTGAGGAAGAATCATCATTTAACTCTGCTTTGGCACTTGGATCCTAAATTTCAGTAACGACAATGAATGCTGTAGTCGATACCCAAGGCCACTGTGGAGAAATGGGCATAACATAGGAAAACATAGCATTGCTAGAGGTATTATCATTTGCCAAAAGGGTTAAAGTAATTGTATGTATAACTATTATATTTTATTTATACCAATGCAAAAAAGACCAATGCAGGGGAAAAAAAATACTAAAGCTGGAAGTGTTAATCAGAATCATGTGGTATATATTGTATTTAGGCTCCTGGAAAACTTTGGGTACGTTTTGAAGGGCTGTTCAATCAGCATTGTGTAGCCACACCTTAATCTGCGATAAGTAGTTTAGCAAATATTAGCTAGAGCTTAATGTTGAGCCTTTGTTATAGAATGTTTATCGAGGCAGAACAAAGTATAAACATCTCTCATGCAGAGCAGTGTCTAACCCAAAGAATATGACTCAGGGACAGAGCAAAGGAAAAGGCAGTAGATTGTTTTAAAGAATTTGTTGTACCTTTAATACCACCAGATATTCTAAGTTCTACTTGTAGATGACTAGGTTGTACTGTAGGACTCAATTCTAAACCAAAAAAAAAAAATAAAAAAAGAATCACAATTCATAGCACTGAAGTATGTAACACCCTGTGAGTAATAATTACTCATTGATTACATTTTTTTTCCTGTGTAAAACAATCTAGGAAAGGATTTTGATGATTCAGGACTGGGGAAGTAATGGAATAAATGGAAGCAGAATAGATGATAAACAATTCTTTACAATTGAAAGACACACAAGCAGTTTGAAGTTTAAGTTTAAACATAAATAGGTAAAAGGGAGATTTATAAAGACAAGGAAGAAAATTTCTTGCATTTCAACATTCTATGATGTTTTTCTAGAATACAGAGTTCTTTTAAAACCAAAAAATTTTCTTTTAAACTCATGTCTGATTACTCCTTACATTTTTTTCCTAAGTGTTAAAAATGTTGCTTTTAGAAAAGCCCTTGGCTTGCACTGAAACTATGGTCTTCTGTGAGACGCATGAATGCCTGAGGAATGGGAATGTTGCAAAAGATGTCTCACAAGACCAATGCCATTTCTGTTCAATTTCTTGCACCCTTGGCTTGCTGTTGGCAATCAGCCATCACTGTCAGAAGTGAAGCCCCAGAAAACAAACTATAAAAGAATATAGGGAAACAGGAATCCTCCTGAAAGCATAAAATGAATCAGATTTCTAGAGACGAGGAGAAAGAACAGGTACAAGAGGTTATTAAGAGAGTTAGAAAAATTAAGGCAGAACTAGAGAAACAGATAAAGGAAAGTGAAAAACTAATGATGTTAAGAACGCAAATGTGTTAAAGATATTTTCTGTCTGCTAGTCTACAGTAAAATGATTACCTTGGGTTTATATAACTAACAAAGGCTTGGACAAGAATAGAAAGACAATAGGTTAGAAAGTATAAGTACTTGATGATTTGAAATAGGCATAATCAAATGAAATTCAGCTTCTGATACTTTGAGGATTTGGTCTAAGAGAAACAGTCTAGTTAACTCTGAGAGCTGATGAGTGGATGAAGGAGGTTCTGGAAGATTAGATATAGTGAAGGGGGAGTTTTTGGGGTTTTTTTGGGTGGTTTGCACCATGCTCTGCCACCAGATGATTCAGAGAATCTGAGTCTGATTCCCAAAAAACTGTTGAAACTGATGAGATAGGGAATTGAGAAAGGAATGTGACATGTGGCACAGTGTAGCATGAGAAACTTGGAGCTGGATGGGCGTGGTCAGGCTGGATATGAGAGATCAAGCACCAGAATTGGACTTGAGGCCCCCAGTGTTCTCCATGGGCCTGGTCTGCTTCTGATGAAAAGGAATTTTGGAGGGGATAGAGAACATCACTTTTTTAGTTACTAGTGGTAGTGTTTCTTCACATTTACCCAATGTTGCAAAGCAAAGTGCAAGAGACTCATCCACTATGTAATAAAAAAAAATTTGAGCTCCTGCAATAAAACAGCTCAGATCCAAGGATTTTTATGATTTTCTGTCATACATGAATTTGTTATTGAATGACTTGTGATTTCAATAGCCTACTGACTCTGAGAAGACTTTGCTTTGGTAGGAGTCAGGAATCGGATGAAGTTCTGCCTGTGCCATGGCTTTGGTAGTTATTTGAAAGCCAACAGTAATCTAAGAAATGGGGATATCTAAAAACATGAGAGTTTCTTCTCTTTGTGTGAGGAGCAGCTCATGGCAGTGACACACCTGAGCCTACCTGGTGGCTGAGGGAAGTTGCCCAAAATTAGATTCCATTTCAAAGTACACAGTTGATCAGTGTCTTCTTTTCATTTTTTTCTGAGGGGCCACAAGGTAGGATGGGATAGAAAAAGGAATGTGGATTTGGACCTTCCCCTTCAGGGACTTGGCCACTCTCTGCTTCTGCCACTTGCTTTTTGTGTTAGACTCTAACTCATGTGAAAGCACAGAGGAAACAACACAGTCCACCATTTTTTTTTGTGCAAAGAATTTTAGGATGACAAGTAAGACCATTAAGCTCCATTTTGAATGTGGCTATGCCAAAGTAAAGATTCTGTAACCATACTGGTTCAAGCTAGGGAGCATTTCAGTTATATAACAAATGTACAATGCAGTGTGCCAAAAAATAGCATACAGTCATGTGGAGCTCCTCTTTGCCTGTTGATAATTTAGAAGACTGACACTAATGAGGTCCCTTGATAAGAAAAGGCAGAACTAAAAACATCCTGACTTCAAAAGGATTTTGTGCTTCAAATATTAAAGGGATGCAGAGGAGAGAAAGGGCTCATAGTTGTGGAATCCCACGAGTTAAGTCAAACTGCTCGAAGATTAAAAGCCATATCTGACCTTGTATCACAGATATATAAATGATGGAAAATCTGTTCAGAGGAGATTATTGTCCCAATTTCTGTACAATTTCTAAGGGAACTTCCCACAGGGGACTGTGTGGCTGAAGTTTGATAAGGCCAGACATTCCTGAGGATCATGTGAATGATATGTATGACTTTGTGAGCCTCAGGCAGGAGTTTTTCCCACATGTAAAGCCTGGTAACCATCAATGGGGAAAAACATCAGTCATGCTTCAGTAAGGATTTTATGGAACTTGCAGGGACCATGATAATATCCTAAAAATTAAGCCATTGAAAAGTTTAAAATACTAAACCAAAATAAAATACACTGGATTATACAAAAAAGAAAGGCCAAGAAAAATAGAGTGATTTCCAGGGTGATATTTTACTACCCTAAAATTACTCTGTGTTTCTAACTGCCTCTTTAAATTTTTGCCAGGCTATGGCTACTACAGGTGTCTAATGCCAAGAAATCCTGGATGTTTATGCAGAATGTCTGATCCCAGGGAGAAGTGCTTCTGTGCAGCTATATCACTCATTCAGGTTACCTAAACCAGGTGATGGTCAAGGACTGGGTGTTCTTGGTTTTTAGTCATTGAATCTCTTCTGCAGTGTTTCACAGTCCCTGAGTGAGCCTGGACAGGAACCAGGAGCTCATTTCTCAGTAGTTCAATGTTTAGACATGGGACAAAAATGGTGTGAGAGTGGGAGAATGGAGCTGGTGAGATGGGGCATGGGCTAGACATGGGAAGGACTGGAAGGCTTGGCTGGCATGGGGAGAGGAACAGAGATAAGGTGCTGGTTTTCAGGAGCAGGGAATAGGTGTTAGGGGAGTAGGTGTGGCAGTGTGGGGCTGAGTTCCTAGCTGGGAATATGGTCCAGTGGGAAGGGCAGGAAAAATATTATCTTAGAATAATACAGGCTGGAAGGGACCTTGGAAGGTCAGCTTGTCCACCCTCTATTAAAGCAGGGTTAATTTACCTGTCAGGAAAGACTGTTGCTGAGTTCTTAGAGACTTCAGGATCCTGATCCTAGCTAGGAAAAGGTGTACAGATCCCAAAAGGGAAAGGCATGGGCTGAGCTGGCTCCTCACTACAACTTGCCATGCAGCAGGACATTAGCAGGAATTGGGAGTGTAGGGCACACCTCTTGCCTGAGTAGGTTTATGAGCTGTCATGGAGCCAGCAGGGATTGCCCTTTAACTTCTATGTGAGTAGAATAAGGAGGCTGACTAAGACTATGGAAGTACACTTTTGCTAAACAGTTTTGAAAAACTTTATGTGGGAAAATATAATAGAGAATAAATTAAATACTTTGTTCAGCAGGAAGGTGTCAAACTAATGGCAGAATTTTGAAAAGTTTGGCTGCCTCTGCACATCACCTGTTGAAAAATCATAAGCAATTTGGAGAAAAAAAGTCTAATTCCAGGGAAAATTCAACTCTATTATTAAATCTTGAGTATCTCCCTTGGCTTCTTCTGAGGCTTCTCAAATTCACTTCTGTATCCAAGTTCCTGTTGATTTGTGTCGTGAACATATTTTATGAAGCTGACCAGTGTGTTGCTTGAATTAGAAGGAAATTACTGTTTCCCTGAGAGGGAATCAGAACATATTTTGGTTAGGTAGATAAAAACACTTTTAAAAAGACCCCTCCAAAAGACAAAATATTAAGTGTTTTCTGGTAATAAGAGGCAGATCTGGGTAGCTCTGATGTCCTAAATTTAGTTACCACATCAAAGGGACTTGAGGGGTGTTAACAATAGATCCTGAAGTGGTTTTGGTAATTATTTTCTTACAAAATACAGAGCAGTTAGCTACAATTTTCATTATAATCCTTCTGCCATTATAGGAATTCTGAATTGACTTTGTCCTTAGAACTTTTTCACTCCTGTTCACATAAAAATCTCATACTTGAGAGTCCTGCAGACGATTGCAAATGGACAAAAATGAAGGGTTTGCACACCTACTTGTTCTATGTCTTTTCTTGGGAGGCCAGACTGCAGATGGAAAGGAGGTTGTAGCCAGGTGGGGGTCAGCCTCTTCTCCCAGGCAACCAGTAACAGGATAAGAGGACATAGTCTTAATCTGCCCCATGGGAGGTTTAGGTTGGACATTATGAGGAATTTTTTCACAGAAAGAGTGTTTGGGCATTGTAATGGGCTGCCCAGGGGGGTGTTGGAGTCACCATTCCTGGAGGTGTTTCAGGAAAGACTGGATGTGGCATTTGGTTCCATGGTCTAGTTGGCATGGGGGTGTTGGGTTGGACTTGATGATGTCAGAGGTCCTTTCCAACCCAACTGACTCTGTAATTCTGTGATTCTATGGCTAAGATGTCTCTAAATAAGCCACTTCTTTTTATGAGAAAGGAGTGGTTATGTGCTCAGGACTGGCCATAATGTTAAAAGGCATTAAAAGATGAAAGCCTCGTGTTGCAGAAAGATAATGATGGTGCTCTATGCTCTGAAAGGAAACTATTTTTCTTGCTTTGTAGTTAGTTGTCAAAACGAATGCACAGTTTTATTACTTAGATCTGAGGAATTATTGTCAGTCATTTTTTAGGTTCCCATTTTTACAATTGTCTGTTTTTAATTTGAAAAGGGGAAAAAATGGAATCCAGAGTCTCAAAGCTTAGCATATACGAGTAGGATTTTCACTATTTAGAAAGTGCTAAATGCCTAGATGAGGGTCAGTGTTTCCTTGCAGTTTGGAAAATCTTAATATCAAACAAAGACTTTAATTTCCAAGAATATATGTGGCAAACAATATGAACAAGGAAATTCTATGTCTAAGGGATCAAAGAACTTGTGTATTGTGATAGGTTTAGCTAACACATTGATAGCAAATTTGATTAGGGAAAATTATAATCACTGGATGAAAAAAATGGGGCATAAACCCAAATAGAATTAGAAATACTATGAATATTTGAAAATTATTGTTACAACTTATTATATCTATTATTCACTTCTCCTAACCTCTGCTCCATCTCTTCTTCTTTCTGTATGAATAGAGGATCAGTATTCCAGGTAAAGAAACAGACATGAACATACTCACAAGAGTAGCAATAAACTCATATTTCCATTCAACAAATTGAGACAACTCCTGTTCAGCACAGCAAGAGCTTTTATTATGTAGTCAGTGTTGGCAAGTAGACATAAAATTCCTGCTTTTCCAAAGGACAAGGATCAGACCTCCAACTGGCTTCACAGTGGTCTTCCTCTGCAGACCTTATGTCTGCATCTGTGTGCTTAGCTTCTAACAAGAAGAGAAGGGAAAAAGGACTCCATGTAAGTAAAGAAACCCTTTTTCTTTCACTTACTATTCACCTCTTGCAAAAGTCCTTGTTAATTCTTGCTGCAATGTTTCTGCTTCCACAGGAGGCAAGCAGGGCTTTCTGATTTTCACTCTGTATTGTCATCATACTGGGATCTCTTCAAGACATTACATGATGTAGCTACAGAATCTTCCTCTCTGATCTGAAATATTTGTTGCATTAGCACATCATTACCCCACAAACCAGAACACTGCTTTCTTTAATCATTGATATTGTAATTAAAAAGAAATAAAATTGTAGATATACCTATGCTAAAAAAAACTGGAGTGCACATCTTTTTTTAAATGCCTGTTTTGTTTAAACAAAAGGAGAAATAAACAAAAGTTTACTACCCCCTCAGCATTTTCAAGCCAAGTATTTATTTTGATATATTATTTTTTAATTTCCACATTTATTAAAATAATTTCCTTTAATAAAAGCTTTGTGGATTTATGTTAAAAAATCAATATTTACTTCTAATTATGCAATGAAGCCAAAATCTGGTTAGCTTTCCAGGAAAAAATCTCATTTGTTCTTAGTGTTAAACATTGTGTCTGTGCCACAGGAGAAATGCAATACCTTGATTTTCTGAACTGTATTATTTGCTGAAGGGAGGATAGCAGACTCTTTAACAAACAAACTCACTATGAGTGCAATAATAGCATAAATATACTATAAAAGGATAAAAAAATATTATTTAATATAACTGTTTCTGTCTTTGTAAAGAATATTGTTACAGGCATTAAGCCTTCCTTTCTCTCCCTCGGCATCTCCCCCAGTTTCTTTAGGATCAGACTTAAATAGTAGGAACTGAAAGAAAAGAGACATTGAAAAATAAATTTGTTACGCCTGGGATGGTAGAAAGGAACACATTTGTGAAATAACTGTCTGAACTGAATTATAGCCTCCTTCTCTGCTGCTTGCATTAAGCCCTCTAGTTTATAAGTCATCACTGCTAAAAGTTACAATCTAATAATAATAGTAATAACACTAGTACTGGCTCTAGAAGCTTCAAATGATGTTCCCTTCGTGTTAGGTATTACACAAACACAATTGAAATGGAAAGATGAAGGGAAAAATAGATGCTATTATTTTTCCCATTTCACATCAATGAGTCACAATACATTTAAGCAAATATCCAATGTTCTCCTGAAACAGGGTTTCCTACTGGAATGAGGGTTAGAGCATTGCAACTACATCTGAATTACTCTTTACTTGCACCCTGCACTGTTGCCTGTCTCCTGCTGCTTTGATTCTCCCTGTCAGACACTTCTTGCAGTATGTGCAGGACAATGCCTAGCCTTTCTTTGAGGAAGAGTGTGCAGGAAAGGGAAGAGGAGGTTGTAATCTTTGTGGTTTCACTTAAAATGGAAGAGGTTCAACAGGGAGCTGTCAAGGATTGAGTGCAGCTGTGTTTGTTCAAAGGTCCACCCAGAGCATCTCATCTCCAGCCCATGATGAGTGGAAAGTGCTTATGGTGGAGTGCAAGAGCAGACAAGCACCCTCCAAATAGTCACTTTGCTCTTCTAGCACAATTAACATCTTCTGTATTTCATAACCAGTGGTGGTGTACTCTCCCCCCCACACCAGAAAACTTTAAATGTCTTTTAAACCTTCAGGGACTCCAAAACCTCATCAATTCTTGTGGGAAGGAGCTATGCATTTTAGATCTACCTTTTTGTGAAGTATGTGGGGATTTTTTGTTTATGATTTTTAAAAATTTGTTCTGAAAGCCTTGCACCTAATTTCCTTTGCTGCTCACTATTGTTACTGAAAGAGACAGAGAACAGCTTCCTAACCTCTGCAGGCCATGATTGATTGCATAGCTCTCTAACATATTTTCTCCTCAGTCACTTCTGCAACTACAAAAAAGTCATGTCGTATTAGCTATTCATGGACAAAATCAAAGCAATATTCTGATAATCCTTATCTTTCTATTACTTTTTTTATTTATACTCTTCCTCAACCAATTTGAACTTCACAAGTTTCCTGTTGGCTCACTTTTCTGGTTGTCATGGTCTCTCTGAGTGGGAGCTCTGTTTCTTAGAAATGCAATACTTCTTGCTCTTCCCAACACCTGCTGGCTCAGCATCATCCGCAAGCTTATTAAGCATGCACACTGTCCTATCATAGAGACTGTTTACAGAAATCAAAGCTGTTCAGTCACTTGTCTTCCTCTCCTCATTACTTTCAAAGTTTTGGAAGGTGTTTTCTTTTATCTTTCTCAAATACATAGAGACTTAGAGTTGTCTCAGGTGATTCTCTCCATAGTCTGCAGTGGAATATTAAAATCTTCCGTATGTTGGAAGATTTTTCTATTTTATTTATCACCCAGTTGTAATTTTCATTGTAGTAAAGATGGAGGTGATGGAGGACAGTCCTTCCATTGACCAAAGGTTTGGGTATGGCTTATCTTTCTGAGTTATACAGCCTGAGAAATGCAGTAGAATGTAAAAGAAAATTCCATATCCTATATTAGGAAGTGGGCTCATACTCTATACCAGTATTGTACTCTCAGTTTTAAAGTGTGTTATTTTTATTAAATCAGTTTTCTAGCCATGAAAAGAATAATTTGCTGCATTAGATTGGAAAAATGAAAGGTATATTGAGCTAAAAATTCAGACCATTGAATTAAAGTAATTGATGCATATTAAAAAGAAACTGAAAAAAGAAAATAAATATATGATACATTGAGAGATGTGTTTCCTTAAAATATTTTTTGAATGTCCTTCAGTCTTCTTGTGCTCATCCATTTGTTTTTTATTATAAAAAGTCTTCTAACTACTGTACTAAACTCACTGATTGCCACTTAATGTTCAAATGATCTTCCACCAAAAGAATCAACTTCTGGCACAAAGAATTTCTCGCTTTTGTTTACTGCCCTTATATTTTAGTTTTCTGCCAGCCTGTATCTTGTTAGACTCAAAGCAATTTCCCAAGAAATAGAACAGAAAGGAAGTCCTGTTTTGTTGCTACATACATATAACAAAAAATAGATGAATTGAAGTGGGTGGCCAGAATTACAGCAATATCCTAGATGAGCTTGTACATAATAGCATTTGAATTGGAAAACTGGAAATAATTTGCCTGATGCAGCTTAAAATTTTACTTCCCTCTTCTATAACTTCTTCAAGCTGGTGGTTCACAGTCTGACAAACCACAGACATTTCTTTGTCCCATATCTTACAGCTAGTTTAAGATGAGGTTTTTGATGTTGGTTCACCCATAAATGATGGGAAACTGCTGTACTTTGACATTCAACACATTGTTGCATTTCTATTCATCTATTGTCAAACTCTTGCAGTTTGTTTTGTTCCATTTCTCTGCTTTGACAAAGGGTTTTTGTTGACTCTTGAGACTTTCTACTGGTCCCTGCTGTCCTGGAAGACCAGAGCAAAAAAAAAATTGTTCTTTCCCTTGAGGACCAAGCAGGCAGCTCTGTATGCTCCACCCTACTCTGAAAATCTAGGTCTCTCACTTTCACTCTCCTTGGTTTTGACCTCTAATTTTTCTTTTCTCTTTTAATTTCTTCCCAAATCCATAGTTCTACCCCACGACTTTGCCAGAACAATGTTAAAACAAAGAAATACTCAAAAATGTATCAGTTTTTTGTGGACTGTACTGTGTACTGTGCCTAGAATTGGCAGGAAAATGATTTCTTGAAGCACAGGAATTACTCTATGTGATGACTACATACTTGGTGGCTTCCCTTGCAGAGCTGTGCTCACCAAAACCTATGTAGTCTATGTACAGGTGGTTTTGTCTTGTGCTCTTTCATTAATCAACAGATTCAGAATTTGCTGGGTTTTTTTAGTTCAGTTTTTACCAAAATTTAAAACAACCTTGCATTGGTTTTTGCTAGCAGGTTCCTGACAGAAAACTCAGAAGTTCAATTTCAGCCAGTCATCCACAACAAAATATCTGCAGCCTGTAAGCTTTAGCAATTTAAGTTATACTTTTCACCTACAAAAGCAACATAGCTCAGTCTAGGACTGAGGGAGCAAGCCTGAGCTTAAATGGAATTCTGGGACTAATGTGCAGAGCTTATGTGGGTGGAGATCAAGTGAGGCTGGTCAAAGCAATTTAAGCCTGTTAGTGCACTCATGGCCCTGCATTTATGAATCACCTAGAAAGCCTTCTAAAATTCTTCTGACAACCAACTCAAAATATTATTGATAAGCTAAAATTTTCTGCTCCATTTTACCATTGCTTTTAATGTGCTCTTGTAATGCAAATTTCCTCTTGAATTTTCAGCTCCATTCATCTGATCTAAAATGAATCATTAATCTGCATACATTCTAGAACAGACACTGGCTGAAGTCACCACCTGCTTCTTGGTTTTACATGTGATGTAACTTCAAAGTATGCTGTAAAAAGGGATTCCAAACCACAGTCCATTGTGGTAGCCAAGAGAGTTTTAGTAAAGCTGTCTCAGTCAGCTGCAGATACACATCACCTTGAAGGATCTTCCTCTGAGCTCATTGATGAGGTCAGACACAAGACAGTTCCAAATCAGAAGCAATGTTGGTGCAATGCACTGGGAGTAATGGAAAAGCAACTCATCTGTCATACTAAACTAGTCTGGAAACAATTTTGCTTCTGAAAGTATTCTCTCCTCTAGAAGGTGCTGATACTAGATTTTTCAGTCTAGTAAATAAAGGAAGACAGGGTGCTCATTAAAAGCAGCGCTCCTTTCACCTTGACCATATGCTGTTTATAAGCAACTGTAGTGTATTATTATGCCAGTGACAGTAGTAAATCCTTGGAGAAATGTTCCTGTGAAAATACAGTCCCCATATGTCTGCAAAACTGACAATCTCCGCAGTGATTAACATACAGATACCCTTATGCTAATCCCTCAGTACAATTTTTATTGCATCAGTCTGCCTCCAACTCTGGAGAAACTTTACTTATATACTAGTCTGAAAGAAAGCAAATAAAACCAATCATGTCTTATAAAAAGAAATGTTCCATTTCTAAAAAGAAGAAAGTCGGCAGAGTGCAGTTATTTGAGCTATAGCAGACAGCTGATGGAATAATTTCTGCATGATGTAGGATCCACGTGGAGAGTACAGCTCAGTAAGCAGAACCTTGGCATGACAGATAATTTATGTCGTTTGGCTCAGCATCAGCTGAGAATTGTGATAATTAGCTGGCTGGCCAGTCAGAATAAGCATGTTTCTGAGTGGCCAGCACACACCTTCCAGACTGTCAGCATGCCAAGACCCTTACCTGCTTTCTGTTTCCTGCTGCTTACGAAAGTGCATGTGTAGGATCTTGTCTCTCTGTGGGTTTGTCATGGTTTTGCAGGCAAACAAGCCTATTAGTCCATCAGAATATCACAACACTGTGTTAAACAACCTTTTTTGTTTATTTGGATTGGGAAAACGGACTGCAGATTTTGGTGTAAAGGGAAGTAGAAAATCGTACTGTAGTAAAAAAAAGGTGCTGCCCACTATGGATAAATTTAATACGTTTTAAATTCACCCACTTGTTCTATTTGATGTGTGGGCTAAATTCATGCAGTTGTCCTTTCATTAGCTATAGATGGGTGACAAACAGGCAATTATTTCAGAGTGTAATAATTTCAGTTTTTAGATAAAGTGAGGAAACAGAATGTTTCTTGTCTTGACTTTCTGAACAACTTTGGCTACGCCACTCATAATATTAGAAAGTTCTTTCCCTGTCTCATCACAAAGCTTTCATTTTGATTAAATTCTTTCTTCTTGTCAAGAAAGCACTTTTGTCATATTGAAATGTTAGAGAAAACATAATTTTTTCCAGTCTTTAAATATTCAAATGCATGCCTTGCTATAAATATGGCTGCTCCAGACATGGTCTAATATGATGATTTTTGCAATTCAGCTCAGCTGTTCTTAATACATTCAGTGATACTTTAAGCAATCAGCCTTACATGGCCTACAATGTTCTTGTGCATGGAGAAGAAAGAGTTCTGTTTTGGAACTTGCAAAAGCAATAGCTGATAAGAAGATATCATAGAATCATAGATTGATTGAATCTGTTTGAATCATAGATTTTTACGATGGTTTGTGTTGGAAGGGACCTTTAAGTTCACTGGGACCACCTTCCACTAGACCAGGTTACTCAGAGTCCCATCCATCCTGGTCTTAAACACTTCCAGGGAGGGGTATTCACAACTTCTCTGTGCCTCATCACACCACAGTAAAGAATTTCCTCCTAATTACTAATCTAAACCTACCCTCTTTCAGTTTGAAGCCATTGCCCCTTTCCCTAACACTGCATGCCCCTCTAAAAAGTCCCTCTCCAGCTTTCTTGTTGGCCCTATTTAGGTACTGGAAGGTGCTATAAGGTCTCCCCTGAGCCTTCTCTTCTCTGGGCCAATCAACCCAAACTCTCTCAGCCTGTGCTCACAGGAGAGGTTCTCCAGCTCTCCAATAACCTTCATGGCCCTCCTCTGGACTTGCTCCACCAGTGCCACATCCTTATTATGTTGGGGGCCTGAGAGCCAGACACACTATTCCAGGTGGGGTCTCACATGAGTGAAGATATCCTCTAGCTGACATCTCCTACAGTCTTCATTTACTCAGCACTTGGATGTATTTATTGTTATATCTGTATTTGGCATAATGGATGGCAGAAATCCCTGTCAGGACACAGAAGATGGAAATGTGTATGTAGATGTAGACAAAAGACATAGTACAGAAATGAAAAAGAAGAGGGAAAAACGTCATGATGAATGTGGTTAAGCACTGGAATAGATTGTCCAGAGAGCTGATGGAATCTCTGCCCTTGGAGGTTTTCAAGACTGAGCAGGGCAAGGCCCCAAACAAGCTGATTTAGCTTAGGAGGTCAGCCTGCTTGGTGGCAGGGTCAGACTGGATGGCCTCTGGAGGTCACCTCCAGCCTAAGTCTTCCTGTGATTTTTCTGAATCAGGATAACCAAACAGTAACCTTCTACAGAAGTAAACTATCTTCTTCAGCAGACTCTCTAGCTGCTTGTTTCATCTCACTAGCTCCTAATGTGGTTCCTCAGTTATGCCAAATTAGCAAAATTAGCATTCCTTTGCACACAAAATTAGCCTTGTTCATATGCCATAATTACTTTCACTTCCCACCTTGAAATTTAGGCAGACATCTCAGTGATTAGATGTTATCATTCTGTTTATAGTGTCTGACTGTGCTTTTGAACATCTTCATGTCAAGGACGAGATATTGACTTCTTGTTCGTGGAACAATGCACAAGCATGTAGCTCAGTCTAGGGGCACTTCCAGTGAGTCAGGTTAATGGGAAACAGGAAAGAAAGCAATTTCCTCTTGCTCCTTGGCTCTTCTCCATTTTTCTTTATCTCCTCCTCCTCCACATTTTTTATCAACTGCAGGCTTAAAATCAACCCCTAACCTCTTTGTTCTCGCTTTTCTTAGAAATTCTTAACCCTTTTTTCATTTCGGGGGCTCACTGTTTTGTTTTGCAAGATACACTTCCCAGAGGCAGCAGTAAAAATGAAAAAAGATTCACAGTGATAATGCAGTTAGTTAAAAGGAATAAATCCTACTTAATTCAGCCAGGAGTTTTCTTGGGAAGCAGTAATGTCAGCTATCATATACAGCAATCTCCCAACTTCTTGCAATTTAATTTTTTCAGTCCTTGTTTTTTACTGAAAGACTCCAGATGGGTTTTTTTCTCCCCAATAAATTTCTGTGTGCTTACTCTCAGTCTACTGCAATCTACACAATTTTTGAAACTGCCCACATTCTATAGATAATTGGGCTAATCAGAGATTTCAGATGAAAGGACTAAATCTTGACAGTATGAATAAGGTTTCCTTCCACTACTAGATGCAAATGATAATTCATGGGTGTCACAAGCCCAGTCAGAGCATTTTCCTAACTGATGGTATGATTTTCACTGGTTTCCCATGCTGATAAACTCTATCAAATTATTTTTGTATTGTACAGTTATATATGACAACTGCATCATTGACATAAATGGTGTTTTTAACCTCTACAGGTTGCACATCCTGGTGATCTGCTCCTGACATCCCTCTCATGGGAATCAATACAAATGTTCCCTTGTAAGTGACTGCTGAATGGAATCACTCTTAGAGTGCTTAACAGCTCACATTTGTAAGAAGACAATTTACAGGCTTGCAAATTCTATTTTATTGAATAGAATATGTTTCTATTGAAAGTGGATAGGATGAATGGGGTTGTTAGTCCTATATTTTCAGTTTCAGTTCACAGCTGGTAAAGCCTGTAGTTAGTGAAAATTCAGTCACTACATGAATGCTGCTCTTAAGCTCCCCAATATGAAGTCTTATGCTTTCTTTGACATTGGTCTGCTGTATAAATTGGGGCATCCTTCATATCTGCCTATAAAAATGTCTCAATTTCCAGTAAAGTGTCAAGGCCCAGAGCAGGCTTCCCTTGTTCTGGAAGTTCAGCTGACTGCACTCACGTCTGGCTCACTCGTGGGAGTTGTACTGAAGAAACCAACAGCAAGACTCTACATAAGTCTCCTCTCCTTGCCTTGGGTGCTTCCTTCATGCTAACAGTCTCTTCCTTGCTCTCCACCAGTACCAGAATTTTTAAGATTGATTTGTGCTTAACTTGAAGAGCCAAGGAAAACTCCTTTTTTACCTGGAATGGAATGGGGAATTTACTTCAGTGTGCTCTTTAGGGCTCACCCTTTTCAGAGAGATGAGCTTTCAAAAGTCATGAAGATCATGTTGTACTGACATGATCTTTAAGCAAAACAAAAACATTTTAGTGTTATGTAATATAGATTGCATGAAAATCAGCCCTTTGCACTAGTCACAATTTGTATGTTCGCCCTTCTGTCCCAGCAGTGCCATTGGGTTTGTTTTTTCCTAGTTGCTGTGAGGTGTAATTCTTGTGCAGCCACTGGAAAAATTCAGCAGTTATATAAGACATTTTAAAAGTTTCTGTTTGAACTCTTTCTATCTGTCTTATTTTATCTGTTTGTAACTGGTAATTATGAGTTCATGCTGATCTACAATTTCAGCTTCCACAGCAGTGCTTTTTAAAAGTCATTTGGTTTTAGTCTGTCTTATTCTTCTCTAGTAATATACTTCAAGTTTTGGGTGTAACACTGAAATATTCATAAAGTTCCTAACCAGTTGCAAATTTTTGGGCTGCATTATAGTAATGGAATCTGTCTGAATGACAAATGAGGCACAACAGAGCAGAAAGAGGGGTGAAGGGAGAGCAAGAGAAAAGAAGGGGAAAAAAATATAAAACTGAGCACAAAGGAACAAGAGAAATGCAGATTGTGACAAAAGAAAACCAGAATAAGGAAAGATCAAAAACAGTGGGAAGAGATAGACAGAGAAACATAAAAAATTTAGTATAATTCTTTGGTCACTGCCTAACAGACAGGTTAGCAAAATACCGATTTTTATATAATCTCATACCCATATGCTTGTCACACTACAGTAGCTGAAAGTCTAACATGCCAGTGTGATATTTAAGTTCCCGAGGAAAACAAAAAACTTGAGGTCAAATACCAGATGATAAAATGAGAAAAACTTGTTGTTGAGAAATTGCCATCAAAACAATTAGAGGAGTTATCTGAATGCAAGTTCTTACAGATTAGAATTCACACTAGCGGAATTTTAAGAAGTGGTGGAGCCAGTACTTTCTTTAGGATCCATTTATTTGGATAACCACCCCAAACTGAATGGCCTGCTATGTTTGAAAATCAACTTTTTGTTGATTAACAGTTGTGTTTAGTAAGAGTTGCCTTCCTTCACAACCTGTTTATCAGCATTAACACTATTTCTGGTTTTCAGTTTCTGTGCTGTTGTATTCCATGGTTTCAGGGGCTTTGCTTGTATGTTTGTTTTCCCTCTGGGATTATTATCATGTAACCAGCCAATTGTTGCATCCCTTACCCTGTTTGGCTTTCTGCATTCCATGGTGGCACAACAAATGCACTCTCCCAGTCCTTGGAGCTCCTTAGCTGCTGTGCCACTTATAATCAGCTGTAGTCTCCAGGCCCCAGCATAATGAAGGAAAAGTTTTGTATCAGTAGGGTAAACCAGCTCCTTCACAAAAATTATCACTTCCTTTGTTCTGTCAGCATAAATTCACATGGAATATCCTCTCTAAGACAGGTTTATGGAAACCATCCTAAGGATTTTTGACCCATTGAAAACAATAACAACTGAAGTATTTAAGATAAGGAAAAAGAGCTGGTTGCTGTGACTTCTTAGACAGCCAAAGTGGAGCCAGAATGTCACATCTTGGTGTGATTTCAGGCTCCCCTAATGGTTAGTATTCCCATTTGAAAATTCTGGGAACTGCACAAAGGATTTCTGCCTTTGGCATCTTCCTAAAAATTTAGGAGTAGACTACTTGTTGAAAATTGCATCTGCCTCTTAGGTTGAAACCTAAATCCAAGTGGCACATTTATGATGTTCAGCCCTGAGATAACTTTATTATAGTGAAGAGTGCTTGTAACTACAGGGCAGTTTGCCTGTGTTTCCCTGTTTAATAGCCTTTTGGTCCTTTAGCTATTAGTACTGAACTTCTGTGGAAACACAGCACATTGTACTCACTTCACACATGTGATGTAGAGCAACTTTGACACATGATTTTGATCTTTGTGTCATATCAGGCTTTTGCCTACCAGTGATCATGAATAAGACAGGAGGTAGATCCTAGATGACAGATATGCATTCATAGAGAAACAACTGCATAAAATGTCACTTGAGAATCTTCCTTCTTATTTAGATGAACACCACTGTAATCCATGATTGCCCCCAATAGCACAAAACTTTGAGTACCTCCAGAGAGCACCAACATACAATACTAACAGTAACCCAGAGGTTTAGCTTATCTGCTAGAGTTTTGAAAAAATTGCTAACTGATATTTCTCATGTATTTGTAAGCTCTGTGTGTGAATTTGTTTTTAAACCTCTAAGTCTAGGAATGGAAATGAAGGAATGGCAAAAAAAAATCCAGTTTGTTTTTTTTTTTCCACATTAACTGGTGTCATGTTCTTCTCCAGAAGAATACGGATATCGGTGAACAGAAATTTTTTCCTGATTCAAAGCCTGCAATCAAAGGACATCATTGCAACTGGCTGGCAGTGGAGCAGTCAGTACTCACAGCCATGTTTTGCTTAAGCAGAGCATGGGAGAAGTGGCCATCCCAGGGCTGGCTCCAGTCTCAGAGATTGACCTCCAGTAGTAGTCAGCTGGAAAATACTAAAAAAATAATGCTATCACTTGAATTCTACTCCATGTCCTTGATGACTAACTTAGGGTCATGGGTCTTGACCACTGTACTCTATCATCTCCTTAAAATAGGCCATCATATAAGCTTGAAATAAACAGGGATCTCTCTTTTATTTTAAAAAGACCTCATTGGAAGATGACAAGGTATTATACTCCTGACCACTTTTCCCTACCCTCTCTCATCTCAGTCATTCATATATGGGAAAGCCAATCTGGTTTCCTTCCTCCCTGCAATCTCACACTCATATTTCTGTCTGGGGTTTAGTGTGTTGTGTGAAGGAGGGGGCACAGTTGGTCAGGAGAGCTGTATTCCCTTTCTATCGTCACTAGCTCAGCATGAACTTGTCCACACAGAACTCCTACTGATCCAGACACAGCAGAAACATCTTGTATTATACAGTTGAGAAACTCACTGGGGAAAAAAGGAATCAGTTGCAGTCCTTTCAACTGAGGTAACTTATGATCTTTCACATAATAAAATACTGCCAATGGAACACAAACTAGAGACCAGGTCCTCTTCTCCCATGAGTACTGAATGTTAGAGATTTCATTACCTTGGCCAAAAATTTGTGAATGTTTCTGCGAAATGGGATAGTTTCAGCAAGAGTTGTTTTCCAGTCTGCTCTGGCTAATGCTTTAGGCATCTTTTGGGGGCATACAATGAGCAGTAGAATCTCTTCAACACCATGCTGTGTACAGGAATGAAACAGACCTAGGTCTCTCACACTTGCTCTGAAAACTTAAAAAAATAATGTATGTATAAAAAGGATGAGGCGAGAGGTTTTTTTGTCTCCTCTTGTACCTACAAGGAAAAAATCCACTGCAAGAAATCCTCTCTTGCATATTAACAGATCTCAGACTGCCTCTGCTTCAGCAAATCCTAAGACATTTAGAAGAACATTAGTCTTTTGTGTCAGCTACATTCTGAACTGTTCAGATGTGTTAATGCTGAGGCATATCTAGACATGCCAAGAAGCAAAAATGTAGAGAACTGGGAAATACTAAGGGAAAAACAAACACAAGCAGTTACAGAATTCTTATATTTCCAATAGCAGAAAGCAAAAAAACCCAGAAATTTTAGGCTTTCAATTTTGGCCATAAATAACTGCTACTTATGCCTTATTTCACAGAATCACAGAGTAAGTTGAATTGGAAGGGACCCTAGGGGATCATTGAGCTAAGCTCCTGGTGCTGCACAACACCATCCCAGGAGTCACACCATCTTCCCGAGAGCATTGTTGAAATGCTTCTTGAACTTAGTCAGGCTGTGCTGGGACCACTTCCCTGGGGAGCCTGTTCCAGTGCTCAACCACCCCCTGTGTGAAGAAACCAACCCAAACATCCCCTTGATGCAACTTCATGTCATTCCTTCAGGTCCTGTCACTGGGTACCACAGAGAAGAGATCAGTGTCTGCCCCTCTGCTTCCCCTCACAAGCTGTAACTGCAGTGAGGTCTCCTCTCAGCATCCCCCAGACTGAACAGACCAGGTTCCCTCAGCTGTTGCTCATATGGCTTTGCCTCAAGGCCTTTCACCATGTTTGCTGCCCTCCTTTGGGTGTTCTCTAATAGTTTAATGTCTTTCTCATATTGTGGCACCCAAAACTGCCCCTAGCACTGGAGGAGAAGCTGCCCCAGTGCAGAGCAGAGCAGGACAATCCCCTCCCTTGCCCAGCTGGCGATGCTGTGCCTGATGCCCCCCAGGACAGGGTTGGCCCTCCTGGCTGCCAGGGCACTGCTGACTCATGTTCAACTTGCCATTGACCAGGACCCCCAGGTTCCTTTCCAAGGCCCTACTCTCCAGCATCTCATTCCCCAGTCTGCCCATACCTCCAGGGCTGCCCCATCCCAGGTGCAGAATCCAGCACTTTCCTTGTTATACTTCAAATGGTTGGTGATTGCCCAGCCTTCTAATTTGTCAAGGTCTCTCTTCAGGGCCTCTGCCTTCGAGGGAGTCATCAGCTCCTCTAGTTTTATAACATCATGAACCCACTCAGAATCCCTTCCGTTTCTGTGTCCAAGCCATTTATGAAGTTGTTGAAGAGCACAGAATGGAGCCCTGCAGAACCCCAGTAGTGACAGGGCACCACTCTGATGTCACCCCATTCACTATAACCCTTTGTGCCCAACCTCTGAGCCACTTGCTCACCCATCCCAGAGGGTGTTTATCCAGCTCCATGCTGGACATTTTGTTCAGAAGAATCCTATTGACAGTATTGAAGGCTTTACTGAAATACAAACAGATCACATCAACTGGCTTTCCTTGATCAACTAAACGAGTTGCCTTGTTATAAAATAAAAATCAGGTTTGATAATCAGGACTTTCCCCTCATGAAGCTGTGCTGGCTGTGACCAGTGATTGCATTGTCTCTCAGGTGTTTTTCAATACCTCTCAGAATTATCTTCTGCATGACTTTAGCAGGCACTGATGTGAGACTGACAGGCCTGTAGTTTCTGGGGTCCTCCTTCTTACCCTTCTTGAAAACTGGGACAACATTTGCCAACTTCCAGTCAGATGGGACTTGTCTGGATTCCCAAGACAGATCAAAAATAATTGAGAGGGGGTTTGCTATGTCCTGCTTCCTGTTGTTTTAATCTGATGCTTTATCTTTTTAAGATTTAGTCCTATGGTTGATGATTCTTCTTGAAAATGTTTCTATAGTAGATTTTTAATAAGAATTTAATACATCTACTCTAAAGTCTTTGGGCTACAGTTTCTGAGGTTTAGATGAATCTTTCAATATGCTCAGCAAATTTCTTAGTCTATTCTGAAAGGTGAATTATTCTACATAAATTTTCCATGGAACAAAAAGACACTATTTGTTTCCATAGCAAAATCATAGTTTCTTTTCCAGTAATCGGTTTGCATATTTGTACTCATGACAATCTGTTTAAAAGCATAAGAAATAAAGTGTGCTAGCCAAAATAAAAGTGAAGGGCAGTCAAACTACAAATAGATTGCAGAAGATACAAAGGAGAAGATACAAACTAGGCTTTAAGTTCTAAAAATATTATAAGTGAGATTGTTTTGATTTTTTTTTAACTGATCAGTTATTTTCAGAGAGAGACCGAGAATTGTCTGAAATAAACAGAATCATTGATCTCATTCTTTGGGTGATTGTATTGTTTAAATCATTGCCACACTTTAGAACAATCACAGCCAAAAATTTTAAAGAACCACCCTTCCTCATGCAATGGAATGTAGCAAACCAACACAGGCATTTTATTTTTGGAGTGAATAAGTTCTCAGCAGCTCTTCATTTGCCGTAACTGTTGAATCTTTATTTCAAGATTTGTAAAATTTGAACATGATTATGAGCAAATAATGAAAGTTAGGGTCACTTAACCCTCCAAAAGCCTTAGAGCACCTGCGTAAAGTACAAACATCAGGTACCCATTGCCAGCTTCTCAGAAGGAGCAACTGACAGCTCCAAAATGAAATTTGAGGTTACAGGTAACCCATGACAGATTATAACATGATTCACCCCAGTCACACAAAAGACATTTTTTGAATAGTTTCGTTAGCTGAAATTTGCTGTTTTACAAGGTGAAAAGCCCAACAGAAAAAGCCCCAGTGTGCAAGGATGCAGGCTGCACTGGCAGAGAACAGGCTCTGTGTTTGCAGCTGAGGGTAATACAGGCAATCTGTCACAGCTTTTGCAGCCAGCAGGTTTGCGTCAGGCTTGGCTTAAATTTACTGCAGGTCTGATTTAGGTCTGGTTTTGGGAGACCAGCTACGCTTTAGTTAAGAGATGCAGCACTTATTTAAACTATCTGCTTAATCCTTTTTGTTGAATTGTATTGTAACACGCCAAGGAGGTGACTGAGGTGAGGCTCCTAGTTTAGAGCATGACAGTAATGGATTTTTATAAAACACATTAATAAACACAGTACATCAAAATAAAAAGCTTTATAGGGCAGGAGAATGGGCTGGAGTCTCAGCTAGTTTGCTGTCCTCCACTCACCCAAGCTACCATCAATCTTCCCTTGAGGCTATTACAGGTACAATCACTCTTATAATTGCTACAGAGATGTTTGTGACCAGACCATGCTCGAACAAACAAATGTGGAAGGAGGCCTCAAAGGTCAAGTAAGAAATAGTAATGATTTTGTTGATTACTAAAGTCTAAGAAAGGAGGGAATACAGGATCACAGGACTGGAAGGAATCTCAAGAGACCTTCTAGCCCATCCTGTTCCTCATAGCAGCTCAAAAGCTAAATCTAGGTCCCTCCCAAAGATTTTTCCCTAACCTGTTCTCAAGGAAGACCTGTCCTCTGCCTTCAAATGATGGAGATGTTATTTTGCCGTCTATCCCAGTTGCTTCACTATTGTGGTCACCACAAGAAGTTTTTCTATCCTGAGTATTTCTTGCTACAGTTCACTTTGGTGCCTCTTTCCCATGGTATATTTACACAATTAATTATTCCACCCACAAAAGCTTTATCCATACTCACTGTTGCTTTGTAGTCCTGAGAATTAAGTATCTGATGGATTAGAACAAAAATATAACAAGCGTATCCAGTTTCCTTCATGCTGAGAACTTCTACTGCACTGCTACCATTTATGCAGGAGTGACTATAAGTAGCATGTGCCTCGCCCATCTTCCCAGTGCTGTGCTTTACATTGGAAAAAACTCCTCTTTGATATTTGCAGCTGCAGAAGCAAGCAAGCAAACGAGACTCAGATGCATGAGTGAGGAAGTGGATCAGAGGAAATAATTTCAGGCTGATTAGATAGCAGCAACACATTGAGTGGAGAAGAGGAAAAAAGATATTTTTTTTCTACAGAAGTTCCAAAGACGATATCATTAAAATTGCAAAACATGATAGAAAAATATGATATATTTGAATTCACACAGGAGAACATCCCATCATAATGCAGGGATTGCCTGCATGTTTAATCCCATGACAACCCAAATGATTCCAGGATTCAGTGCCAATTGCAGTCCTTTCCTATAAATTGACATAAGCCTTTGCATGATTATTGTTCAGTTTCTTGTGGTGTGGGCAGGCAGGACAGGCACTGGCGGCAGTCAGTTCCTATAACTGTGGTGATTCCTGGTAACAGGAGCAGGAGGATTAGAGCACAACAATTACCAGCCTGTTCAGAGGAGTCTGTTGTGCTCCCATGGCAAAGAGTTGTCACTTGTTGAATGGCACAACCAAGATCTTACTAGATCAATTGGAGTTTCCCGAGTAGCAGCCTTGCAGAACAGGTTGCATTGATTAATGGGTTTTACCATCTGTTGATCTCCAGGTACATGCACCTGCAAAATTTGATCAATGTGAAACTCAGGTTTTCTATAACTCTTCATACTTCATTGGGTCAATAGAGACATAAAGGCAAATCATACATTCTGGGAAGACCTTGTTTCATCTTTTCAATTCTTATAGGGAGCTTGTAAGAAAGATGGAGGCAGGTGCCTGTAGCAGTCGAACAAGGGATAATGGTTTTAAACTGGAGGAGGGATGATTCAGACTACATATAATGAAGAAATATTTTTTATGATGAAGGTGATGAAAGACTGGAAGTGGTTGCCCAGAGAAGTGATAGATGCTCCATCCCTGAAACCTTCAAGTTCAGGTGGGATGGGAGTCTGAGCAACCTGAGATAGTTGAAGATGTCCCTGATCTTTGCAGGGAATTGGACTTTTTCAAAAGAAGTCCCTTCAAACCCAGACTACTTTATGACTCTATGATATTCCACAGTGGAAACAGATTTTATATAAAACTAAATAATATTATCATAATTTTTACCCAGCCAATATAAACCAAACAGCCGAGAGACAAAACTTTGGTGGTTCCTAGACTAAACAAGTCCTATGCTAATAAGCTTTCTGTCTTCCAAAACAGGGTCCCCTGACTCTGGTTCTTCATTTGCTTTTGCATGGATGCTTTATCACACTCTAGTTCCGAAAAGCCCTACGCTCTATGCATTTATGTCATCAGTTTCTGGGCAGCACTGTGCCTCAGGATGTTGCCTGTGACTACAGGCTCACCTCAGGATGTTTCTTCTCATTCTGTTATTGGTCTCTATGATCATGCCAGACAAGACTGGATGACTTCTCAAGTTCATGGCCACCATGCCTATTCAGGGTGACATCTGGATTTCTGGCTCAGTTTTCATTTGCTGTAATAAGACATTAATCTGAATTCATTTCAGGAGATTCTGAGTGAGAGGTATGATCACCTTTCTTTCTAGGTAAAGTAAACTGTTGAAGTCAACTTTTTGTATCCCTAGGGAATTACATACACTCATGACAAATTAAATTAGATGCTCTCTTAACAAGAACCATTTAAATTCTGGGTTTTGTGTGCATGTGTGTGAATTATATTTGTAGCTCTTATTATGCTTTTATATGTATTCTAGCAGTATGACTGTTGCAAATGCTCTCTGACTGTCATCAGGGCTATTTTTCAGGTGTTTTGTAACAGCCAAACTGCAATGTTATTTAATTTCTGCAAAGATGTTGGTGGGCTAACCCTATTTTTGAACCTGAGGCAGCAGGAGTATAAATTCTCAAATAAATACAGTCATACACCCTAGAAGGTGTTTTTTGTATTCTTGTGAAGCAGCAGTGTATAAGTAATCAGGCAGTCGCAGTATCATCAATACTGAACTCCACAAATCTGATGATGTACAATTAATAGAGGACCTTTTCACATCTCTTCTCTGCTGACTTGACCCTCTTTCTTAATGTCCGTCAGATGTCTTTGGTTCCAAACACTGAAAACTCAATACATGTTTATTTTTCCAGACAGTAACGCTGAAGCAGGAACACTCAGAGGCCATGTTCAGCTTTCTGGTGGCAGGACATATTCTGTTGAATAGCTATGAAAATGTTCTATTGCTGTAGCAACTGTCTGAGAGGATCCTTTCAGAACAAAGGGCCTCTACAACTATCCTAATCCTTAAAGCTGTGTGTTACCTCTCTCAGCCCAATTCTTGGCAAGAAATTGATAACAGGAAGAAAATACATGTAATGTAATTTCTTCATTCAGAAAAAATTGAAGTCTTCTTGGATTTTGTTGTTAAATTAAATTGAGAAGAGCAGAGATTTAATTTTCTGTTAGTTTTGAATAACTGTTGAGTAAAGCTATTCCTAACCTAGAATGTTTGCTATTTTTTAACTATTTGAAGAATGAAATATGCTGTTTCAAGCTTAGTAACCCTTTTTTTCCAGCACTGGCTAGTTACAGATCCCTCACATATATATCAGAAAATCTTTTTTTTCCCCAAATTTGTTTGTATACAACTGATCAGCAGCACCATGTATGCCCCTTTATGGCCTAAACCAGACTTCTGCTCTAAAACTGCTACCAGCTCCATTAACAATGCTTAGTTATTGCTAATAACTAGGGATTAGCAATAACTAGGCTGTCATTTCCTTAGGGAAGCATTATTTCTGAGCTCAAACACAGCCAGTGTTAGCATAAAGTCCTGCAGGCATGACTTTCTCCATAGAGGTTCATAAACGAGAAACTTGGTCTCAGCAGGTAGTTCATTTTCCATTAAATAATCTCTGCATGAAATGGCATCCTTTACTTCCAGGTTTTTTCGTAGCTTGAGAGACTGTCTTAGCCAACTTGGCTATCTGTCAGGCAGACTGTCTGTTCACAAAAAGATATCATAGAAGTGTCACGGTTTAAAAAAACAAAAACAAAACAAACAAACAAAAAAAACCAGCAAGAATAACCTCCACAAGAAAAAACTGAAGAGAATCACTGCTCAGATAAATTAGTTTTCTGATCACTCCCTACTGATAAGAGCACTGAGGCAGGACAGTGCTATAACAACATGAGTTTTGATGACTTTGAGCCACCCTGGGATTCTATCTTGCTAAATTCAATTAAGTGGGTTAGTGACATATACCCTAAAATTATTTCTTTGCCAGGGAAATCACTTATGGAATGAGAAAATTTGTATTGTGACTACGTTAACAAGTTCCTTACTAAGTAGGAAAAGGAAGGAACTCAATATAATCACTGCAGAAGTAGGCAAAGAAAAAAAAAAGAAAAAAAAAAAAAAAAAGATGGTGGTGGTGCAGAACTAGACAGATAGCTCCACACAGACCAGTTAATCAGACCTAGTCTGGCTGTCGTCTCAGAATGCTGTTTTGTGACTTCTGGTAAAAATATGTGACCAAGTAGTTTTTGTAGGGATGCAAAAGACTGAGGGCATAACTCAGAACCCCAAGACTCCAAGCAGAAAATTGCTGCTGTATGTTTAATAGCTGTTCTACAAAAGAGATCCATAACTCACTTGTTTGAAGTCTGTGGTCTTACAAGAATACTTGTTGAGTATGAAGTTGATGAGTCTCCATATCAGTTTAATTGCTGGATATTAAAATTTCTATTTTAGTAACTGTGCCTACAGCAGTGATTATTAGGTCTAACAGAAAACAGATCCACTTTCACAGGCCCAGAAGGTGACAGGTGCTAATAACTGTATCCAAAAGATCTTATTTCGTGTTTCTTGTTATAAATGATATCATGTATTCCATTTTGTGCCATTTGCTGTTTCCCTTCCTTAAGAGGTCAAATTTCGAAATAGATAGGATATGTACTTGCATTGCCCACAAGTATTTCCAAGACTTCCAGCTGCCTACAGATTAAAATTCAGACTTGCAAAATCAAACACACAGAGACTTTGCCTACTGATGATTTAGCTCCTATTATCCCTAAGGTAACAAGTGGAGAATAAAGGAATAAAATCCAAATCATGAAAGTCCAGGTGCTGAAATATGTTTATATCAGCAGCTTTACCTAATTAGTTCAATTTTAAAAGTCTCTATGTATGAGAGAGAATAAGGGAGTACCAAAGCAGTGTTTTATCAATTTTTTTTGTACTTGCTCTCCAATTAAGTCTTTGAAGCAGGACTAAGTATCTAATTTTATTTAGCATTACACTAGAAGTTGAACCTCAAGGAAATTGCATGCAAAATGCAATTATAACTAGGTGTTAATAGGTCTCAGTAACCTTCAAAGAGGAATAGCCATAGATTTTCTTAGTTAAATATTGTAAATAGTATTGAGAGATGGGAATGCATTACAAATTGCTTAAAGCTTAACAACGGAATCTGAATACTATGAATAAATTTTAAACAAACCCTTAGAAAACCTAATGTTCTTTAGCGGAAATCTGTGTGTTACACGGGTCAATAACAGGTTTCAAAAAACCATTTACATTGTATCTTAGGATGTAACAATGTATATTCTTTAAAACTGAGTGAAATACAGTGCCTATTTTACTTTACTTTCCTTCTTGTTATTAACAACTCCATATGTTAATGATCATTGAAACGATCACATTTTCAATGGCAAACATTCCAAGTATTTTGCAGACCCAAGAGTATTGGAGTTGATGAATTATGTTATTGTATTCTGGGACATAGCTGTCCCACTGGGAAAATAAAACATCTGAGAATCATCCTGGCTTCTTCTCAGCCTCCTCAGAGAAGTGGGAGAAGAATCACGTCTAGACAGCCCCACTGGGCATGTAGAGTTCTAAGTTAGAGATGCAGAAGGAGGTGGGCAATCTAAGGACTCAGTACAAGTCCACAGCCACAGCCTTCATGCATCTTGCTCCTGCTGAAGGCCTACAAGGATCCAGAAGACAGGCAAATAGATGGAGCGATGCTTATCCTAAGTTCCCAGCTCAGGAAGATGTTTAGGGTTATCTCAGCACAAATTCAGGTCTCACAGCTGGAACTCCATCAGCAGTAAACAAAACACCTTGAGAAGATTCCACACACCCTCTTCATAAGAGCTTCCAGTTTTGAGCACTTCTCTGGGTCCTACAAGCTCATTCCTGTGCACAAGGAATGGGTGGCACATCGCTGGAGCCAGCTGTCTTGGAGTGTGTGCAGCTCTACTGGCAAGGCAGGCTGGAGAATTTTCAGTGATGCCAACTTTTCTCATCAGTCATTTGGGCCACTACTTAGGTCTCTTTAATTGAGCATCACGTCCTCTGTTGAATAACAGTGAACCATTAGAATCTGTGTGGGACTCTTATTGGAACTCTGTAATTTATATAAAACTTATACCTTGCAACTGGGATTGATTATATCAGGCTGCTCTAGCTTTTAAGCTTCAGGGTTGATACAGAGCTCATGAATTAATTTATGCTACTCTAATTATTTCCATACCCTCAATTCTCTACTAACTTTAATTAATTTACAAGGCTGATGGCCTTTAAGTATGTGTGCACACATACAAACACACAAATATATTACATTTATGTACACAAATGCACATCACTTCTTATGAAATTATTTTTTCCAGCATCAAGTCTCATTTTTTTAATTCCTTCACCTATACTAATATGTGTATCTTTTACATACCCAAGACGAAAACAGACTATTCCATCTCAAACTAATCCTTACTTTGAATTTCCTATGTCTTTGCAATTTTCACTTTTTCCTTCTAGCATCTCTCTGTCTGCCCTCCTAAGGAAGTTTAGGTAAACATATTTGGAATATTTATTCTACTATAAAAATGGCTTTATTTTTCTTAGCACCAAGAACAGTGCTGTAATCAAGTTTGATCTTGTCGCTTTAATTACATGCTCCAGTGATGATGACTAACTTTCTGACACTGTATATGGACCGATCAACATGTAGTATTCAAAAAGCTTGTTTTGTTTAGTCAGTACTTTAACAATGCAGAAATGTCTGGTTTCCTCCAAAGAATCTATACCATGCTCCTGAAAATGAACTTGATACTCATCCATCATTTTTTTGGATGTGATACATGAATGTGTAATGCCTACCTGTTTTTTGTTCAGACATGAGATTTTTGATAACTCTCTCTTTATCCCCAAGATAAGGGATGCTATGGTTCCCTTTTTTTTTTTTTTTGTGATTGGAAAGAGCCGTGGTAGAATAAACTCTGTTATGATTACCTGTGTCTTTGAAAGGGATGAAAAACCACTGTCACACAACTGGTAATAGACAATCAATAAACACAACAGAAGTTAACAGGAAATCCATTTTATGTTTTGTATCCAAGTTTCTTTTTGGTCTGTCAAGGAAGACAAATATCATGGATTGAATAAAGTTAGAAAGACAGAAATGGTTGGCAAGAGTAACAATACTATCAAATAGAGTAATGTATTATCAAGCAACCCACGTTTAGTGGAATATTTTAAACAAGTATTAATTAATAAATATTTAAACAAATATTTTAATCTTGAGTCATCTAAAATGGGATTTTGGGCTATGGCAGGCAGAACAGTCTAAAGTCAGGGAATTTTAGCTGAAGAGATCAATGACCACCTGTTGTCCTTTCCTTCTGGGTTTGTTCCTTCATTAAATATATCATCAGCATAGTGAAAAAGTTCTCCAGAGATATGGTTGCTAAGGTTTCATGGGCAATACCGTGGCAGGTGGTAGGACTCCTTTCTTCATGGAGTCAGCTCATTCCCAGTGTAGAGCACACTGCTCTGGGAGAGGGAAAACGAGAATCTGGCTTCTCTGGCCAGAGATTTTAAAAACAAACAAAATAAAAAAGATATTTGCAACACCATTTGTAGCATAACAGGTATGTTCTTCAGCCTCTAGCTCCAAGAATGGTTGTACCACATCCAGAGCTACGGCACCTAATGGGTGTGACCTAGTTCAAAGGCAATTTTTAACCACTACCCTGCAATGTCCTTCTGAACAGGACAAACAGGTATAAGGCACACACATTTTGGACACAATCTGATGTTTTCTGAGACAATCAGCTGATTTTGAAATTTCTCTGCCACACTCTCAACTGGTTTGACACTACTTTGAAAAATTACTTGGTCTCTCAGTGATGGTAACTGTCTCTTCCTGAGTATACGTAGGCAGAAAATATATCATCTATTCCAAAGACCTAAACACCCATACAGCAAAAGGGACGTTTTTCAATGGTGCCTGTGTATTTTTCTAGTTTGTGCAATGGACACTTTCACTCTCCTTTTTTAACATATTTTAGCTTTATTTTGATTGCCTCCGATTTCAAGGATTTGTATCTGAGATAGCCTTTCTTTGCATCATTTGGAGGGAGCAAGAAGGAGAGTGTCCTACCCTGTAAGTCTGTCTACAACGGTCACGAGAATAAATCTCAGTGACAGCAGAACATCAGGGATAGTGGCTGTAAGTGCAGGGCTACCAATCTCACCTATCCAAACCAAAGCTTTCTTCTTCCAGAGTCAGACACTTCTTCCCACAGTGCTTGCCTGCCATGGGTCACAGCCCTAAGAGTGTGTCTCCAGCCTCCAGCAGCTTCCAGTTTCTTTTGGAACTGTGTTTGGACAGGGACATGTGTGCCTGTGATTGGATAAAATTTCTCTATGTAGTGACTAAAGTTTTGTATATGATTTTTGTTTTCCACCGTTGTTTTCGTGTGCCTCAGGGTTGGCTGAATTGTCTCACAGCCTGTAACAGAGGCTCAGTTCCCTATGTCCCATGTCCCCCTATTCCATCTTTAAAAGGAGGGGACTTAACTCTTCTATTCAAGCTAAATGTGTAAAAAAAAAAAAAAAAAAAAATATATATATATACACACACACATATGTTTGTGTGTGTGTGTGTGTGTATATATAAAAATATAAAATGTATGCAATACAATTTACTGAATTTCACATGTATCTTGACCATTTAGGATAATACATCATATTCCACATTTCAATAAAATGACTTCTTCTCTGTCTTCACTTACAATCATCAATCACTGCTCAGTTTTAAGGAACACATTGGAACTGATTTTCTCTAATGTTTGCTTAGGCAAGAGAAGGGTTTTGCACCAGTTTAAGTGTGACTCAGTGTTTGGTAAAGATTTTTATAGCTGAGGTTTCTGGCAGTATTAATTAGAGCCAATTATTGTGTGATAGACAGGTTTTGCCAGTTTAAAATTCTTAACAGAACTCCCTCTGTCTCTTAAAAACCAAATGGAGATTTTGATTGTATTTGCATGCCTGAATTGTTAGACTCCTTGAATGTTAGACTCCATGACTACAATAGGATATATGAAAATTAAACAATCAGAAGTTTACTTCAGCAAATAACCAGATGTTCATGTGTGTGTATATAACATTAGGAATGAAAAAATATTAAACATAATAAATATTTTGGGGTTATTCTCCATGTCATTGTTGCTAACAGTGATTTTCAATCACAGTTTAAAATTTTCTGGTCAGACTTTCTATTATTAATACTTAAGTAATTTTTCAATTATTGCAGTTGGTAATTTCATGTTTCTATTTGATTGGAGTTGGTGCTAAGCTATTAATTGGAAGAATAAGTATATTTTTAATGAAGTATTTTCTGTCATTATCTGCTCCAGTGGCTTCCTAGATCCCAAACAAAGACACTTAATTAGTGTTTCATTTTCTCTCTGGTCCAATAAATATTTTAATCAAACACAAGGAATAAGAGCCAGCAAGAAAAATTCAAAAATCAGCCAGCATATGTCCTTAAAGTACCTCATTACTTTGGTTACTTTCTCCACACACAGCTTCTTCATGGAAACCTAGTGTTGCAGGGTTTTTCTGAAACAGATGTCAAGAACTATTTTTTCTGTTAAATTGTTTTCTGGCCAACCCTACCACTAAATTACATCTTCCAAAATTCACTTTCTTAAGTTAATCTTAGCACTATCTTATCATAGTGTCAGCAAGAGGAAATGTGAATTAGTTATCCAGAGAATCTTAACATACTTTTCAAGAAAATATTTTTTTTTCATATGCAAAGACATGTCCTTCAACCATGTATGGCAGCTACCAGGGCCACAGAGTGACTGACATGCAGAGTATTATGTCTGCTTTCTTCACATTCTAAATGAAATGCCTACAACAAAAATCGCGTTAGACAGCATATGTAGACATAACAAGAATTATTCTAAATCAGTTTTCTGTGCAAAACCAAACTCAGATGACTAAAAATAGGCTTATCCACCTTCCTTAATTAAGCATTCTATTATTATTATTATTATTATTATTAATTGTTAATTATTACATCTTCTTAAACATGGTTAATCCGCTAATTTGACTTTGAATATTTTGTATCCTGATCTTTTACACAGTTCCTGGGGTTTCCAAATCATCATGTTGAGTGTAGACATTGACTGTTCCTGCTTCACCATGTGCACTGGAGTAGATTTCATCATATTCCATGAATGCCATCCCTAGAAGCCTCAGTATGCATAGACAAAAACTGGAATAATTAGCCCTGTGCTTCTGCCATAATTTTCAATCTCGCAGGGCAGATCTATTTCTTGATGTCTCCTGATTCCTTGCAGATGCAAGAAATAGCTAAGCTTTTTAATGTCAGTTCTTTGTTAGTGCAATTTACTTAATTCATCCACTGTACTATTGGTTTTAAACATGTGAACCCCTAATTCAGCTATAGACACTGATATTTGATTGATTTTTCATGGTCTCAAACCAAAAAAGTACTGTTTTTCATAGAGTTTATTCTTTGTGGCATTAAGAAACCTGGGCATTTGCTTCTTGAGATTTTAAATAGCTGGCCTGACCAAAACATTTGATCTAATTTTAATTCTAATCTTTTTCTATATTTCTGAGGCTATTTTTAAAAATTCCTTTCTTCACTGACACACATCAACTGGATGCATTCAGGAATATCAGATCTTTGGTTTCAACTTTTTACTGAGACACTCAATTCTTTCTGTGAATACCTTCAAAAGTGCACTCTCTTCTACTGGTCCAGTTGTCACAATATGCTTGATGCACATTATCATGGAAATCACAACTACAAGAAAAAGCCACTTCAGTGTAGAAAAAGAGAGAATTTTCTTCAGTGTAGAAAAAGAGAGAATTTTCTTGAAAATGTTTGGTAGATCTCATGCACAGTATTATCTGTTCTACGCTCATAACCTGCTCACCATCACAGTCCAGCAGAGCCCATGATTTCCTTCAGTCAGATCGCTCACTGGAAGATCTCCTGGGAACATGGCAACACAGTGGAGAGCCAAGGTAGGAAAATGTGCAGTGTGGTTGAGGTGCTGGAAGCAGTGAAAATATAGTGACAATTATTGCCTGAGTGAAGCTTTCAGGAATGCCCCAAAGGGGAGTGATAATAATTCTGCCCCTTTACAGTCTGGGATCTTCTTAACCACTGGTGTTTCTCCCCCACCCTTAGACTGCCGCTGTTTCTTGTCCTTTCATGCCATATTTGACTATAAATCCTAGTGTGAAGCCCAAGTACAGAAATCTCTTTTTACCCTTTCTCTATCATGCGCAGTAGGTGAACACATTACAACTGGACATTCAGCACTCTCCCCTGGTATACCTACATTCAGAATTCTACAGGACTCATTGATTCTGTGCACTCTGTAATCCAGGTGTAGATCTTACTGTGCATTTATACTTCTCTCAAACATCTGCATGAAATATTCCAGCCCCACGTGCCCCATGAACTTGAACCAAGAAGGGTGAAATGCAGCTCTGCAGCAGAACTCCTTGTTGCCAATCTTCAGTCAAGGATGGAAAACACTGACTGAAAAGCCCATGCAGACCTGAGGGGCAGACTGTGTGCATAATGGAACATTGTCTTGCGTTTTGTGGTTTTGCTCCAGAGGCTTTCTGTGCTTTCCCTGAAGTAAGACTGCTAATTTACTGCCTGCATTACTTCAAAGGTGAAGAATAAATCAGACTCTCCTGATTGGGCTGCAATCTGAAACTCAGTATCAAAGAGCCACAGCTGAGAATTTTTACCCTTCACAATGACAATTTCACTCTTCCTTCATCTGTCTGCTTCATTTTGTTTTGCAGACAAGTCCCTTCAGATAGTACAAAGCCACCACTGGCGAACACACTCCTCTCCCTGAATGTAAGGGACTTTCATCATCTTCCCTCAATATTTCATCAGCCTGCCCCAATAATAAGAGTAGTGTCCCCCAAGAAAACAGAGAGCTGTATGAGAAGCACCACTCTGAGCTGCAGATGCAGTACTGGAGTGACCTGGATGTCATTCCCACTGGGCCCTGCTTCCTTACCTCAGACAGTCAAGAATTCACCAAGTAGTTCTGTAAATCTGTCATGCTATTTGCCACTCTTAAGGAGTCTTCTGAGGTACGTCTGGCAGGACTACAAAGAGCAGTGAGATCTGAAGGCTGATTCATGAATTATTGGGTCGTAAGTTGAAAGAACTCCATACTTTTAAAACCAGGTTGGCTTCTTAATGAAACCTGTCACAACTGTGCCTCAACTGCAGCAGTTATGTCCTCTGAGAAAAACATAAACAACAACAAAACCCCAACACATTTTTGTATGCACTTATTAGTACCTCTTTCTTCTTACAATGTGTTTTTCCTATTTTCCATGCAGATCACTAAGCTGTCTAGTATATTGCCTTAGGCAAGACAGACCATTCTTCCCAGAGTTAGTTCCCCACAATGACTTCAGACCTCCCATGGATTTTTCTTCACCACTCTAAGGGAAAGAGCTGTACTGGTTTCTATTAAAAATACTAAGATTCTCCTGCCACCATCTAAGCTCAGGAATTGAGGCCTGATGTATGGGAATGAGCCAGTGCTTTAATCTCACCATGGCTGCATCCCATGCAGTTCTACCCATCCCTATTCTTCTCTGCGTCCTGAAGATATTGTCTTGGTCTGTTTAAGCTTCAAGGCTTGGTTGGCTTTCTGCAGTAGACATAGTCTGCTAAGAGGACATTTAAGGAAAGTGAAATGCAGCACTGAGGAAGCTTATGACATCTGGCTTTTGGGATTCTATACAGATTGCCATGTCCTGACCACATGAAAAAATTATCTGTAAGGCTGTGAGAACTTGAAAGAAAAGAGATAAACAGGTGCAGGAACACTTTCTTAAGCCTCTTCTTTTACATGTCTGCAATATTCAGCCCATTGCAGGCTGATTTCTCTGGAAAAATTCAGAAGCCATAGTAATGTACTAATCAAATATTAATAATAATTGAAAAATTGGGAAGAATAGTGAACAGAAGATGTGGGTGCAAGTTTCCCAGTAAAAGAAACCTAGTGACTAATGTTTTTCACTGATATCCCTCCCATGATGTTCTTAGAAAGAATTCATTTGTTCCATTTACACAACTGTCCATCACAAGGAACTGCTGTGCTAATAAATCCCTGCCTCGCAAAGGAGATAAGATATATCTGTCATACAAATAATACTTGAAGTGAGTTAAAGCAACAGCAGGTTAAAAAAGGAAATTAAGCCAAGAGAAAACTTTAGAAATGTTAGAACAGCAAATCAGCATTGGAAGACTCATGGTATGCCTGGGTAAAAATTGATAAAATGGAAAAGAGTCTGTGGATTTGGGTTTTTCCTGTCAGATTTACTTCAAGCAAGCTTTCAAAAATATATTACTACTGGCAACAATAGGAAACTACATTTCATTTTGTTGTTAAAGCTGCTATGTTGCAGCCAGTGCAATGAGAATTATTTTAAGCGTCCTTTCAGTGCACAATGTTTTTAACTCTGTGGTATATGATTACAAGAGCAGGGATTGCATATCTCTTTGTGTGTGGATATGAAAGCAGGTGACCATGTTGTCAGGGCTACGGTGGGTTCAAACGACCTCTCTAACAAACCTAGGATAAGCAACAAAAATACCATGGTCTCAACTGTAAAAGAGAGGTACCAAATTAGCTCCTGTGCTTTTCAGTGTTGTGCAATAGAAGTGGATTATATAGCTCATCTGTCCCCAAAACAGAAATGGGAATAACATAATGTAATTCTCATATTTCTCTGCCAAAACACCCTGGTTGTTAAGTTTCCACTTCCTGAGTTCCAAGTTACTGTTTACAGCACAAACACTCAAGTGTTCCCATCTCAAATTCCCCAAATTTGAACTTCCATACTGTAACTATACTATCACTCTGCTCCTAGAATCACTGTCCTCCCAAGATTCACAGTCACAGGAGGGACCTTGGTAGGGACCTCTGGAGCTCACCTTGTCCAACCCCCATTCAAGCAAGGTCCCCCAGCAGGTTGCTCAGGACCATGTCCAGACAGCTTTTGAATATCACCAAAACTGGAAAGTCCACATTCTCTCTGAACAACCTGTGCCTGGGCGCCTTCACAGTGAAAGAGTGTTTCCTGATGTTCAGAGGGAACCTCCTGTGTTGCAGTTTGTGCCCATCATCTGAAAAGAGCCTGGTTCCATCTTGTTTGCCCCCTTCCTTCAGGTATTTATATACACTGATGAAATCCTCTGTGAGCCTTCTCTTCACAAGCCTGAACAGCCCCGTGTTTCTCAGCCTATCCTTATATAAACAATACTCCTGTCATTTAATCATTTTCATGGTACTTGACTCCACTCTCTCCAGTACCTCAGTCACTCCCTCATACTGAGGAGTCCAAAACTGGACCCAGGACTTCAGGTGTGGCCTCAGCAGTGCTGAGGAGAGGAGAATGATCAGCTTCCTCCACCTGCTGGCAGCACTCCCCTCCTAATGCAGTCCAGTTGGTCACCTTTGCCCCAAGGGCACATTGCTGGTTTATATTCAATTTGTTGTCCACCAGGACCCTCAGGTCTTTCTTCACAGCTATTTTCTATCCAGTCAGCCCCCAGCACGTACTGGTCCATGCCCTTCTGACCACAGGGCTGCATCCTCTTCCTCACCACAGTCCCTACATTTGTCCCATTATCTTGTCTCACCCCTCAGCTTCTGCTCCTCCATAGACCTCCCTCCTCCCCTTCACTCTCAGCCCCCATCCTCAGCCCACGTGTCTACTGTCTGCAGTTGCTCTGCAAATCTCTTTCTATTTTTAAATAGCTGACAATTCTTCCTTCCTCCCCCACCCCTGGACTCAGATTACTCTCCAGCATCCATTTGTCATTGATTCCACCTCCATTTCTGACTTTCCCCACAAGAAAACCAGAAGCTGGATCCAGGCTGCAGCTATCAGAAATCTGCTTGGATGTATTCAGAGGAAAGAAAAAGAGCAGTTGTCTGGGGAATAAAAAAAAAAAAAAAAAAAAAAAAAAGAGATAATGTATGATAGCCTGTATTATACAAGCAGGCATTTTTTTACAAAGAAATAATTATTATCATCAAGGCAGAATCTGTACAAAACTGACTGGAACTCTTTCAATTAGGAATGAACGCCAACACTAAGTTTGAAACACTCAGAGATTTAATATGATTTTGTTCATTTTGTCCTCTATCTATTCCTACAAATAAGTATTTATGCACTTGGACAAAAGCAGGAAACATTGCAGTATTTTTAACCAGCTTTTCTTTCCGTCTGAAGCAAATCCTGTCTGTCTCTTAAGCAGGGTTAGCAGATGTACTGTGTTACCTGCCTCTTTGCCAAATGAGCAAATCTCTCAACCCTGCAATTCACTTCTTCTCCAGCAGTCCACCCAAGACTACTGCATTTAACATGAAAGCAAAGCATTACTGAAGGCAAACACTCCTAAAGTTTAGGACTCTTCAGTTTCATTTCATACTCCAAAAAATACAGATACTTTTCATTTAGCTGGTATGTTACTTCCATTTCAGTTTAAAAACAGGATGGTTTCCCAGACAAAAATAATCTCTCTTAAGCCAATTGGCTTAAGAAATTTAAAATACAGAATTCAGAAAAAGTATATTGCATATGGTTGTGATTAGAAAAGAGCTTTTTCATCAAATTCTATTAAAACATGCAACAGTGGGCACAGGACTGTCAAGGATAAAACAGCCGAGGAAATTCAGCAGAAAACCAGCAAATTTCACAGAGCAGTGCTGGCAGATCACAAGACTGTGAGTGAATTACATTATATAATGAAAGGGCTGTTTGAGTCTTTCTCTTTTCATGTTTTTCTTCTCTTGTGCAGGTCTAAGAAGCGCAGAAGGCAATATGGAAAGCAGAGGAGAGAACAGGCAGGAACAGACATGATGACTTTGTAAATGTCTGCAGAATGAGTTCCTAGCAAACCTTGAGAGCAGAGTGAGAAAGAGGCAGTGACAGGGAAAAGACTGAGGGACAAGATATGCTTGTAGTTGACAAATATATTTGACTTAGGCATATGTCGTGACTGAAACCAAGCAAGTAGATAAAATCAACAACAGATGATATGCAGATGGGAAAGAGGTAAGAGAACTTGGGAAGACTTGACAGAATAGAGAAAATAATGAGGGGTTGGGATCTGGCTGCAGAGGCACAAATAAGTTCAGAAGCAAGAGACCAAACAGAAATTAATATATGTACCTTTCCTCATTTAGTCACAGAAAAAATTAGTGACCTTTGTAGGAGGAGACTAAAGCTCCTCCATGAGATGAATGTACACTGAGTGTTTTTGCAATATTTTATTTGTGCTTTTCTGTCTTTATTTTTAGATTGGCATTGAAAATGTTTACAAGGTATTTCTTTGTCTTCCATATTTTCATGTCTTCTCTCTTCATGTAAACTCCACTGAAATAAGATTTCTTAAAAATGAAAATACTGTTGCCTGTTTGACATGAAGAAAATAGTTATGGAAGAAAACTGATTACAGTATTTGATTCATCCCAAATCAATAGGTAAATGAGATTTTTAAAGAAATCTTTTGATTTCTAGATACTCCCCATGTCCCTGAGATCTATTCAACTTTCTATGATGGATGAAGACTGAGCTTTCCAGTATGAATGCCTGTCATCAATCTGGATGATGCTCTCTTCTTCTCCTACACTGTTTTTAAAATAGAAAGTGTGATGATTGGGAAGAAGTAAACAATTCCAGTAATCATAGTCTCATAAAATCTCACGTCACAAAATCAGTGGCAGTAACATCCACAAACATGCATAACCAGCACAATGACTGTACACAAGACCATTTTAAAATGTGAAGGTTTGTGTGTGTTTGGTGCTTGTGAAAAGGAGCACTTGCAGTGTTTGACATCTTCCATTTCTCTATAGAAGTGTTGCATGGCCACAGATGGAACACAGGAGCCTTAACAAAACTGACCCATTCTTGGATGCTGATTACCTGCTGCTCCCACCTTGGGAACAAGATCACATTCCAACTGAGGCTAGAAAGACACAGTTCTTTCATTTTCACCAGTATTGGGCATCTGGGTCTCTTCAGCATGGTACAGACATTCCCAGAGCTGCAGGCCTGCTGTGGTGATCCACAGTGTAACAGAACTGTCCAGAATCACTCCGGAGCAATAGCAGCAGAACTCTGGTTCATGCTGAACAGCACCCCTTATATATTTCCTTCACTGTCACAACAGTGTGCTTTGCTAGTGTGACAGTGGTTGAGAATAAATCCTGTATGCTTGATGCTTGGGGGGGCTCCTGTAACTGGATGCAGACTTCCATACATGTTGGTTTGCAGTCTCCATATAATTCTTTGGGCAAGGAAAGGACAAATCTTCAGCTCCCTGAAGGCTGTGCTCTGCCCTCTTGCCTTGTGAGGAGGCATACTGGCTCCTTGGAGGGAGAAGGGCTGTGCTTTGTACAGGAATCATCCCAGGGGCAACTGATTGGAGATCACCCCTCCTTGTGGGTGGCATAACTCCCAGAATCTGAACTGCAGGAGTTAATCTAAACACACCTACATTCTCTAAAAGCGTTGTAAACTAATCTGCTTCTTCCTCCTCAGAGAAAGGTTTAAGGGAAAGGTAATAAATTACAAAAAGATATAACAAATGGGGACAACATAACCTTTTCTAAGATGATGCTTTTCTCAGCAGATCTGTTTTGAAACCCAGGTTCAGGAGCAACACTCAGCACATCTCTTTGCTGCCCGCTGCCTTTTTCACAATTACAGTGCTCTGCTGAAGAACTGCTGATGTGTGTTTCATTTTTCCCATTACTCCACTTCTATAAGGACAAATCTGACATATTCATTTGAATGTTAGGAGGTTAAAAAAAGAGTGAATTTGCTATTTATCAATAAGCTTAATTGAGGAGAACAGTTCCATAGCTTTTAATTCATCTGCTTCAACTGTGTCAGTTGTGATTCAAGATGTCATACACAGTAACTGAAAAAAACACTTTATAATTTAAACAGTCAGAGATTCAAAAACATGAAATACTGTGTCATAATACAGAGGGTAAAAACAAGTGGATGTATCTGGAAAGCTAATGTTTTAAACTGTTTGACATAATACTGAAGAAATATTTAAAACTGGGTCATGAAGCTTGACACTTGAGTGCCAAAATAATTCAGTGTCCAGAAACTTCTGTTTTATAGTTTTGGATCCTTTCTTGTTTCATAATAGGGCTTTCTAATGCCTGTTCAGTGGTCTGTATTACTGTGAAAGATGCTGGAACAGTCCCATTTCTTTGCTCATTGTTTAATTTATGTGCACTCTGTGGTATGTCCTACTATAAAAAATGTGTCTCTGCTTCAAAGCAAGAGAGTGTCTCTTTGCTTTTTAGTGGCTGCCTTGTTCCAGACTGAACAGAGGCCTGCAGAGAGGAGGAAACACTGCTTCTCTTAGAGCACACAGAGCACAGGGAGGCTCCAGCTTATTGCAAAGGGCAAGACCTTCAACACCACAGAGGTGTTGGGACGCTGGGGAGAATGGAGAGGAGAAGAGGGGTAAAGTCTCTTCTCTGAGCATAAGGCAGGCTCAGGCCAAGCTTAAGAGCTGGCTGCAAAGAAAAGGAGCTCTTAGAAATGCAAAGTAGTTGTGCATGGTGTGCTCAACCCAGTAAGATTCTGGAGAGGAGCTGGATGGCAAAACACAGCAGGAAGAGCTCCCTCACTCCACAGAGTGCCAGAGAAGGAAGTAGGTTCTGCGCCAGAAACAGTGTTTAATATTTGCGTCCACTATTGAAACCTAGCTTAAAATTTACAGGAATTTGACTTTTAGGTAACACCTTTATGGGAATGCTTCTGCCTCAAATTGATGCTCATCATGGCTAATTTACTTTCTACTCCTGGCATGCATACTCATGAAACTGCATCTACATTATCGGGAGTATGATAATAGGAACATTTACTTGTCAGCTGAACAAAGTCAAAGGATTCAATGGATGTGAAAACTGAGCATGTTGTAAATGTAAATAAGGGCTGAAGAGGCTTGATGCACTGCTGGCATTTTGTGCCTGGCCAGCTGTAGCCATAAAGGGAATATTTGTGCAGAAGTACTATATTCACAGTACAAAATTAAATCTGAATGCATTTGTCCTAAAAATAAAATAAACTCCTCTTATTTTCTTTGCCAGAAAATCATGAGGGACAATTCTGCCTCTGAGAAGCTGAGCTGCCCTGAATGGCAGGAAGCTAAGGAAGGCTAAATGAATTCAGAAAGTGTTAGCTATTTTAACAGTGGAGAGGATGGAGGGAAGGTAGCAGTGGTAGACAGCAGGGAAACATGATGCTGTGAAAGAAAGAATAGATTTGATGCGTGTAAACATCACAGATAGGAAGAGGCTTGTACATGCTCATTGTAGAGTGTTCCTCACAGGAGATATTCAAGAACTGTCGGGACACAATCCTGTCCAATGTGCTCTAGGATGATCCTGCTTGAGCAGGGAGGTTGGACCATATGACCATTTTGGTCTCTTCCAACCTAACCCATTCTGTGATTCTGTGGTTTATGCCTGCTGGCATGTCACAAGGTGTGTGATCCGTGGAGGGGTAACAGTGACATGGTTACCACCTGTGTGCTTGGAAGACTGTGTGCCATTGCACATTGCCATTGGTGATAGTTGCAGTTAAGCTTTCCTTTGAGGTAGGGATAACTTAAACTTCCACAATTGCGGATCCGCGAATGGGGTGCTCCTCAGCACAAAGGATCCTCAAATGTGATGCTCTTTGAGACTATCAGAAAGCAAATCACTGCACTAGTTCATCAAAGATGAAACAATGTAATGAAAAATCATACCTTTGCAAGCATTTCCCCAGTAGAGTACAGCCAAATATGCATTTTGCTATGTCTTCTGACAGCATTACTGTCTCTGTCCCAGAATTTTTAGGGGGCAATGAAGTTAGGAACAAGGAACTAAGATGAAAATGTGTGTATTACAGAACCTCCTCCTTTAAGAACATGAAATAAATTGTGATCTGATAGGACATTAGAAAATCATCTGAAGAATCTGCAGTAACCACTAATATTTGTATTCCTACATGAAGGGGCTCAGGGCTTAAATTCTTTATGCTAAAATAATATTTTCTCTCTTTTAACTAATTATTCCTCTATAAAGTCAAGAATATCCTTCTTCTGTCTGTACTAATGCTAAAGACTCCAACAAGACAGACACATATTCCAGGCTCCTTTTCCATTTTCTTTTTGAAGACAGCAAAGGACTGAAACATGTTAATTAAATATTTGGCATCAGACAACCTGTTTGGGAAAACGGGGAGCCTTTGACAGACAAAACTCAATCTCTTTACAGGGACAATGAAGATTCTGTTCAGAAGTACACAGTTTTCTCATTTATTTCTTTCTCTTGTTATTCAAAAATAGAGCTGCAGAGCCATGGAAGAATTTAATTGGAAAGGTTCTCTGGAGGTGTCTAGTCCCACTCTACCTTTGAGCAGAACTAAATTAAAAGCTACATGGGGTTGCTTAAAGCCTTGTTCAGGTGACTTTTGAAACATTCTAAGGATGGTGACTGTAAAACCTTTCTGGATGACCTGACATTTACAAAGATACAGAAATAGTTTCCTTATTGGCATTAAGTGGAATAAATAATTGCACACTGATACCATCACCACACCATTTCATTGTTTTTCTGATTCTTATTACTTACTTAACTAAGCATCCTACTATTATGATATATGAAACAGTTTGCAGATAAAAACTGAAGTAACCTTTTTTCCTTTTTTAAACAAAATGAGATGTATCTGTGTCTTAGCTTTTACAAGTCTTCAGCTCTGCTTGAAAGAGAATTTTCCTCATAGCAGCATAGGTCGCAGTGACAGATGGGCATTTTTTGAATAGTCTCAGATTTTCCAGATTTTTTTGCCAAGTAGCCAGGTCTTTTTCTTGCTGATTGTCCTCGTAGGCCATCATTTGCCCTTGCATATGCTCTTCATGTTTTTTTTCTTCTGGACAAGGGGCAAAGTTTTCAGTCAGTTCATTCCACCCTAGCCTATAAGTAGAACACATGTCCAGTTCTCTGGGAAAATTTGATTATTGTAAGTTATTTTATTTTAATAACATATCTTACACTTTTCCTGTTTTTTTTTCTGCACTGTTTTATGGGTATAATATTTGTCAACACCAAACACAGAGACAAGAGAATGCCATACACACACAATAGATGGCTTCTCTTCTGTTTATTTGTGGAGATTCAAATACAACTCTTGAACAAATCTTCCACTTTCTAGACAATCAAGACAGGTTTTTCTCCTGTCAGAAAATCCTTTGCAGCTGGAGCTCTCAAATAGCTGAAATTCTCCTTCCTGACAGAAAGAGTGGTGTCTGGAATGAGAAACACTCCTTTAGAGTCTGTCTGAGATCCCAATGGAAGGTTTCCAGGTGTGTGCTGACCTGGATGTGCCATGATTTGAGCAGGAAGGGTTTGCATGGTTTATGACTATTTTCCAAAATTAAAAAAAATCAAGCCTCAGCTGGGCATACTCTGTTGAGTTATACATAAACAAGCTTCTTTTCATTACAAACAGAATAACCACACAGTGTGATCTGTGATTTTTTTTCCAGGCAGGTCATTTTGAAAGTACTTAATGATCTTGACACAAAGATTGAACTGTAAATTGACACGATATGTTACCAGGTGTAATTGGATACAAGATGTCTTCTGAGACTGGAAGCCTGCAGGTCATTAGGCTGTGAATTCCAGACACTCTTTGTGACATCCATCATGTGCTAATAAGTTCTGCCCGGGCTGCATATGATCTGTTGAGATGTGCTAAAAGGGCCTGAGAGCTGGCAGCTGCAGGTACCTTAGGTACAAGAGAAAAAGAAGTCAATAAAGCTGACAGTGTTTTATACCTATAAAAATTTGGCTACTAATGAACAAGGCTTTGTGAAAATGCATGATGTTGAAGTTAATGTGTTTTGCTGGGCTTAACCTGACTTCAAAAAGGGTTGCTAAATCATTGAAGATTGCAGGGTTTTGTGACCTGCTGTCTATATGCCATGTAAAAACATATTTGCTCATGAAGGTCACTATGTTCTCTTTTCTTGGAATTAAGGACAAATTATTCTGTTTATGGATGTTAGCATTTCCTTTAGTAAGGAATTGCTACCAATGCATATTCTTTCTGTTCAGACAATTGATCTTCATGCAATGTCTCTGTCTCATACATTTATCACTCTGTTCGCCATTCTTGTGAGAGATGAGTTTCCTTCCTCAGACCTTTGTCAACATTTACATTGTGAATACGCAGATTCTGTTAGTGCATCAGGTTAGAAAACTACATGAAGTTTTCCTTTTCATTTTGACGGAACAATCAAGTTGTATAATTTTAGAAGAAGAAGACATGAATTCTGTCCCAACCACCTACGTTTTGGCAGAAATCCTGATGTCAAACAGGCACTCTGATTTGTGTCAAGATTGTTGTTTGCTTTGTGCCATATGGAGAAAATTCAAATAATTTCACTTCGTAGTCATTTGATAGTTCTTGCATATTTTGCAATACTGATTCAGTGCTGAAACAAATGCCTAATTAAAATTTTAAGGGAGAAAAGTACATAATTATTTGAGTTCTATCATCTGTTATTAACTTAGTCCCATTTTTCCTTTCCTCTTTTTGAAAGCTATTTTTAATATTGTACATTTAAAAATCAGGATATTCATTTTTTTGTTCTGTAAGTTAGTAGAAAGACTGTGAAAAATTATTGATCAGACCTGTTTAGATTACATTTTCCATGACATATTTTACAAATGTGCATTTTAAAAATTAACATCAGTTTTCAACTAGATTATGAGAAACTAATCAAAAAGAATTGGCTGAAAAAAGTTCTGTAATACTCCATTTCACAAAATTGTAATAACCATTTTAATTTTCAATTTTTTGCTTTATTATAATGCTTTTAATATCCTAATCCTTTAAAAGGAAGTAAAGATGCATAAGCTAGAGATACCATTAAGACAGAGTTCTTTTTTCTTTAAAAAAAATCTCAATTCATGGTGAAATTAAGCAAATTATGAAATGAACCTTTAGGTAAATGCTTAAAATCAATTTGGTTGAATGGTGCCAACTAAAAATGTATGCATGTATTTCTATGCACAGAATTGTAGAATTTACAGGTAAGTGATATCAAGTTCTGGTGTTTGAATTTTCTTATTTTAATAATCTTTGAAAAGCTTCCTTCTTTAATATAATAATTTCAGAGAAGGGGTCTGCAGAATCAGGACAAATGGCCAATTATGAGACACATGTACCACAACATTGTTCAGTCACCCTTTTGTAATTTCTTGTTGGGAGAGTTGGGCTCTGGTCTGACACAATAAATACACACTCAGAGAAATCAGTGTTTGAGCTCTTCTATTTTCCAGTGGCAATACTGGTTCACAGGGACTGTTCTGGCTGACATGACCAATGAAACACAGTGCATGTCAGTCGGAATGCATTCCCACCCCACTTTCTCTTAAGAGTTCATTGAACAAAATGAGGCCAAAAGCAGATGATAAAGAACCAACAGCCTCCTCATATACAGCACATGGAGGTGTCGTTTCTATAGAGGAGTCAGTTGTTGACTGTTCGTGATAATTTTATTTTTGTATATGCTTCTTACTATGCAAGGTACAACTGAGGCAGAACAGAGCCAGGTTCATGGCTGGTTGTTAATATAACTATTTGAAAAGTTCATGCTTTGCGTTACACATTGCATCTATAAAGCAGACCTTGAGAAAATACATTCCATAAAAAGACTTTTACTAGTACAAGGTGAAGGATGGTAAAAATAACAAAGCTGTTTTTCAGTAAGTGAACAGCCAAGTACAAACCCTTCATTTCCTGGCTTTTGTATTCTCCATTCCTTCTGCCTCTCTCCTTGGTTCTGCTGAAGCATCCAATGTGGTGCTATACAGCATGTCAACCCCTCTTCTCATGCCTCTCCATAAAAGGAATCTTCCAAAATCAGGTTTCTGAGCTATTCCAACAGGTGTTTAAATCATTGTAAACCTAATTGTCTTAAGTTTAGAGAGAGTTCTGCAGTTTAGATGACACATAATTATTATTGTTAGTGTTAATTTCAGACAGCTGAATGATGTCACACTACTCAGAAAGTTACTCAGTTATCTTCCCTCAAGAGGAAATTATCTTCATTACCTTACCAGGAATCATAGAATATCCTTAGTTGGAAAGGACCCAAAAAGATCATCGAAGTCCAGTTCCTGGCCTTGCACAGGACAGCCTCAAGAATCACACCATGGCCCTGAGACTGTTGTCCAAACGCTTCTTGAATTTTGTCAGGCTGGTGCTGTGACCACTTTCCTGGGGAACCTGTTCCAGTACCCAGCCTCTGGGTGAAGAACCTTTTCCATGGTATCCAACCTAAACCTCCCCTGACACAACTTCAGGCCATTCCCTCAAGTCCTGTCACTGATCACCACAGAGAAGAGATCAGTGCCTGCCCTTCCTCTTCCTGTCATGAGGAAGTCATAGCTGCAATGAGGTCTCCCCTCAGTCTCCTCTTCTCCAGGCTGAACAGACCAAGTGACCTCAGCCATTTCTCATTCAGCTGCTTCTCCAGGCCTTTCACCATCTTTTCTGTCCTCCTTTGGACACTCTCTAATACCTTAATACCTTCCTTATATTGTGTCACCCAAAACTGCCCCCAGCACTCAAGGTGAGGCTGCCCCAGTGCAGAGCAGAGCAGGACAATCCCCTCCCTTGCCTGGCTGGTGATGCTGTGCCTGGTGGCCCACAGGACACAGCCCTGAGCAACCTTGCATAGCTATGAAGCTAGCCCTGTTTAGGGTAAATTTAGACTAGAAGACCTCCAGAGGTCCTTTTCTACATGAATTTTTTCTAGAATTTTTACCATACCACCTAACCATCGAAGACTGACACCGTCTGTCTATGTGATGTTAACAACAAAATGCAAAACAGCAATGTGGAGGGGGAGGACTGTGAAAGGGCTTTGACAACTGCATAGGAATTGTACCAACCGTGCAGGCCGCTCTTTTAAAGTGTATTCAGACAAAATTCAAAGTTAATTTTGCTAATGCTATTGTGTTCCTGGTATAGATATTACTATATTAAGGCTTGTAGTTAGGAAACTGCAAGGGACTAATGCAAATCTTTGCAGCTGGGGCATTCAGAATCATTTACTGGTATATAATTACCAAAGTAAGCAATATGCCTTTTGTCAAATATTTTCAGCAACAATGAAAAACACATAAGCAAAAGAAAGGATTTGAAGCTTTAAAGTCAGACAACTCCTATGTACAGCATTTGTTTAATGCAAAGAAACATATTGCTTCTCTGCAACAGATGCTATGGGGAAGAAAATAAGAATAAAAATATTCTCAGATGAGCAATAGCAGAGAGCTAAAATCGTATGTTTGAGGCAAAAATTATGCCCACAAATACAACAATATCCCCTGAACATTGTGATCTTGTATAATTCATTGTAAATGTGGATAGGACCCTTTTTTTTCTTTTACATACCCATAGGAGCAACTAAGGTTCAACCCTAGCTTAGTGTCACTAATCATTAATAGGCAATGCTTTTGACACTTGAAGGCTAATTTCAGAGCATGTATTGGGCAGTAAATCTTTACTTGGGGTTTACAGATGCTCTCCATTATCTTCCCTTAAAAGGGTGCTGGGAAGGACAGCAGGGAGAAGTGTGGTTTCTTTCTCTGGATTGTTATGGAGGAGGGGGGAGTTGGGAGTCTGCAGCACAATGTGCACTAAGAAACTGCCTGGAAACAGAGGGCTGCTTCCTACACACCCAGAAGGTTAATGATGTTATCTACAACTGGACATCTGATTAAATCTGTCTGAGCAGTACTGGAAAGCTCAGTGGAAAGAGACAGTAGGTAGAGAGGAGGCATGTTTATAGACATTTTGTTTAAAAGCTATTTTGCTCTAGTTGCTCTTGTACTAGCCTAGCATCTATAAGTACTGTAGGCATTCAGAGGAAGAAAATGGTGCATGTCAGAAGTCTGGCCAGTTCACTTTACCAGTGTGGATAAGAAACAGTGTAGGGCTTGCCCTAACATAACTGTGTTCCACTGGATGTCTCTGGAGTGCTGTGTGGTGTCTCACTAGCAGGGAAATCCCATCTGTACTGCACTCCTCCATATCCATGGGAATATTTCAACGTTGCTTTTGCCACAAGAGAGAAAGTAACCAAATGCATGAGCAGGAATGAAGTATTTGTGTGACCTTGTCCATATCCTCTGAGAAGCATGTTAAACCCAGCCTGCAGGACAGAATTTATCACCTTTTTTGATGGAGTAAACTTTACCTTTGAATCTGCCTACAATCTTCTTCCGAAATCCTGTTTCCAATATACGTATTAGTGAATTAATTGTGTTTGCATTATTACATGATAAATAATACATTTCTCTATGCAAGTAAGTGGAAAGAAGAAAGAATCAGATTAGATCAAAATTCCACTAGAAAGACACCATCACTAAACCTAAACCATTTTTCCTCCCTTGTTCCTCAAAAGCAGGATAAAATTTCAAAAACCTCTAAAATCAGAGCTATTCAAAGGCTTCATTCTCTGAGAAACCATTTGAGCATGGAATATACAACAACAGATCATCTTGGTGTCTCTCCTCTGGACTCACTCCAGCAGCTCTATGTCCTTCCTGTGCTGGAGACCTCAAAGATGGATGCAGTGTTCTGGGGGGTCTCACTGGATTGAGGAAAGGGATCTTTTGTGTGTAGTTGTGCTGCAGCAAATGAGTTACAAATATGAAATGGTACCTTCAGCTTTGTATAAAAAGGACCCAATGAGTCTGTAACATTGATATGGTAGAGAAAAAAAAAAAAATCCTAGAGAGAATGACACTTAAAAGAGTGAAATACCAATGCTTCTTATCTCAATTGTTTTACTGATACAGTGAAGAAGGATAATTGAGCAGAAATCAGCAGAAACCACAAGCAAACTGAGTTGAGATAATTTCATTCTCTCCTAGGATTTTATTTTCTTCAACAGCCTTGATAGCAGCCATGAGTTTTATCTTTATATACCTCTTGCAGATGTAAATATGTGATGGGCTAGTCTTAGTTAACACCCAAACTCTCACCCAGCTGCTCACTTACTCCAGCACTATGCTCCCAGTGGGACAGAGAGAGAAAATAAGAAAAAAAAAGAGAAAAAAAACAGGAATGGGAAAATTCACGTGTGGCGATAAATACAGGGACATTGCTTTTCAATTACTGACACAGGCAAAACAGACTTGACCTGCCAAGAGTTAATTAATTGCCAATCTATTTCACAGATTTGGGTGGTAAGAATCCAATCCCCAAACACTGAAACAACCTTTTCTCTCTCCCAAGGAGAACTTAATTCCTTTCAACTCCATTCCTTTAGACTCCTCTACCCCACCCACAGGCACAGGGGGATGTGAAGGATGCACAAGAATGGAGAACACATAGAATGCATGGAGAATGCTCTTTAAAGAAACCAAGACAGAATGGAGGGTAACTGAGGGGTGAGCAAAAGACCAACTTTCTGATGAACAGAAGCTGTCTGAAAATTGTTCTGGATATTTGTATATCAGCCTTTTCACTGTCTCCAGCTGAGAGCAACACCTTGCCAGGAAGTTCTGTGGTTCTCAGAAGCTCACTGCATTTCCCTTGGCTTTGCTTCAAGTTTTCAGGGAGAAAAAAAGAAGTTTGGTATGCCTTTGGCCACATTAATCAGGTAAAATCTAACTGCTGGGAGAGGGCTCTGTGTCCTTCACTGGTGCCATAGCTGCTGCAAATACAATAAGTCATTGTGTCTTTGGTGCTGCCATACCTGGCAGTGCTGAGCTGTGTGGCTCTTAAGTAAAGGAAGCATTCACTTCTGCTCCTGTTGGGAAATCATACCACTGTTTATAGCAATTGCCTTTCATTCTATTCTCCTGAAAAACTGCACAGGTGGGATGTGCCTTGGCATGCTGGTTGCGCTTGGGTCAATGGCTGCAGACCTTGGCATCATCACATGGTCCTGGAGATACAGGATTTCTTCAATGTCACACCACTGAGTATTACTTTTAGTTGTCTTGTTCTTGGAGTGGGAGCTACAACCCCAAGTCAGTTGCCCAACACCAAGTCAGAGGCCATAAACAGGACATCCACAAATTTAGCATGTCAGGGGATCAGTCGCATTCTCTGGGATAGGCACAGGCTGTCTCTTCAAATTTCTTCTGTAAGGCTGAAAACAAGATGAAAGAAAAATAATTTATAGGTTATGACAGAGAATAAATGAGATGCAGTGACTGAGCTGCTCAGCAGTGGATAGTCCTTGGGTTCTGTTGGGCCCTGGAGGATTTTCCTGGTGACAATTTAGTTATGGGTGGACTTGAATTTGCAAGTAATGAGACCAAGTAAAGGGAATTCTTAAAAAGCCTAAGCATTAAAAGCTTTTTCCTAGCAAGGCATTCAGCTGCCCAATATCTATCTTTAACAACACAAACCAAATTCTGGCTTCTCTCTGTAGTCAAAAAAGTGAGTTCTATACTTCCTAACAGTGACATGGAGATGTACCTTATTGTATTTAGTATGGTCTCAAACATTCACTGTTGGCTACTACAGTATTATGTCAAATAAGAAGTGTATTATTTCTGTCTTGGAATGAAAATTTTTAGGGAAATATGCATAAATTTCTGCAAGACACAGCCCAGGCTTATCTGTTGCCCTGATAAAACAATGATGTACACAGTCAGCATAAAAGTAGTTAAATAATGGTCTGCAAAAATAAATGTGAATTAGAAACAGCCATTTGAAAAACATGGTTCTAGTGAAATCTTGCAGAGGTAGGTTTAGCAGGGCTTCTTGAGTCCTGGCCTTGCCTTGCATAAGCACAAAATCTAATAATCCTCCTCCAAGGCACTTGAAATTCTATTTGTAAAAGGAATAAATCTTGGGAACAGACAGATCTTTTTTAAAGGTGGTTCAGAATTTCACTGCTCTGATACTTGCTATAGACCTTCTTTTTCATCCAGTTACACTTACATATAGGCAGCTTTTATCAATTTGCTTTTATGGTAGTTTTATCATGTCGATTTTCTCTCTTTCTGGTATTAAACACTCTCGTCTATTAATAGAAAAAAATTGCTTCAGCTAAGTCTTAATTTTGCAGCTTTAGGAAAAAAACAAGCTCCTCCAGTCTCCTTTAAAGGAATCTTTTTCCATGTTCACTTATGTCACTCAGTAGGAGTTTGTTCTGTGTTGGGGTGAAATCTGGATGGACACCCCTCTCTTTTCCCCCATTTCCTGAAACTGGAAACTTCTTGGCTTGGGGTGAGCACTACTCAGCAACAACTGAAACATCACTGTGTTATCTACATTATTCTCATCCTCAATCTGAAACACAGCACTGCAACAGCTATTGGGAAGAAAACTAACTCTACCCCAGCAGAAACCAGGACACTGCGAGAAAAAAATCAAGGCACTAAGGTGAAATGAAGCATCAATAGGATCCAGATGATTACTCTTTTAGCAAGGTGTAGGGAGAAAATATTGAGGTGCCCATATCCACAACTTAAACATGGTTTTGTAGTTCTCTGTACATGTTTTGCACTCATATTTTTCAGCACAGGTAGTAAAGAGTTATCTTCCTGATGGAGTTGACCACTATCTGTTATCATGATATTAATATTTCCTCCTCTTTCTCTGAAATACTTTCCTCACACATAATAGAAATGCATTTGCTTTCTTTGGTGCTTAATCTTGATAGTTTGTAGTAAACCTGTAGCTAATTAGTTGAGATTACAGGTCCCATGGCTTGTCAGTTATTTCCAAGCAGGAACTCCCAATTTACACTGAGATGTGCAGTATTTTTCAAGTGCACTGCCTTGCATATAGCAATTCTGATTTTATAGTTATTTTCATTATTTCAGTCCTCATGGTCTTTCAGTTATTGCAGTCCTCTTTTATGAGGACTCTGTCATGCATCCTAGCCTGGCACATTTAGCATGCTTTCTTGGCATGCACCTTTGCTTTATGACAACATCGTTAAACAAAATATTGGAAAGTATTAGTTTCAGGGGCAGTACTTAAAAAAATACACCAACCACCTTCTGCTGGCATGGTATTTATTCTTTCAGCAGTACCTGCTCTAGTCACCCCTCTAGTGAGCACCTCACCTGCCCTGCAGCTCCTGTGCTAACCCTCTAGTTCTGTTACTCATTCAGATAGTTTTGAAACAGAATTCCTCAAGAGAGACACACATCCATCTTGTATTTGGTACTTCTGGGAGAAAGAGAGGGGGAAGCATGCCAATGAAAGATAGACAGATGTCTGCCAACCATTAAGTTGAATTCAGCTGTATAAATGCATAATCTTTGGAATGCTGTTGAATGTTGTCTAAATTACTTCTATTTTTTTTTTCTGACAGTGAATTAATGCCATAGCTTCAATTCTATGTGGTATTTAAAGACACTACTCTTTTTTAACATTAACTGCACTATCTTTTAATTTAAAATTTCATATTCAGCATATCATGAACTCTTTTCTCTACATCATCATTCACAAAATGGATTGTTTATGACACATATAAACTGTCATCCACTTTTGCAAAATTTTCAGTAGAGAGAATCACAGATAATTCTATGAATCTTTCACAAATAAGGGACATACAGAAGAGAGAGAGGCTAACAGCCACTATTGACAATATTTCTTTAAAAATATAGACTGTAATTTGTTCTTTCATTTTTCAGCATTCTGAAAACTGCATGTAGTTAGTGGCCCTTTAAAGCAGGAGACACTTTTTTCAACTTCAAAATTAAATATTTTTGGATATTCAGACTTTTTTTTTCTCAGAGTGCTGTAAATTGGTGAAAGAAGATACACCAAAACACAGTCCATAATCAACCTGTGAAACCTGCTGTTAAAAATATAATAAGTCCTTTACTGAGATGAAGAGCTTTGTTGGATTCAAGGCTGGCACATACCTGTGAATTCATGTTGGCCCCCCTCTAATTGTCACTTCATGAAGTCAAAATTTCTTACTCCACTAATGTTTGGCAGCAATCTGAGCTGCTCAACTAAATAGAAATAAACCCTCAAGGGTTTTTCTGACTGCCCTGTCTCCCAGTTATCTCTGACAGACTCTTCGGACAGCTTTAAATTTTGAAATTGCCCCTTAAACAATGAATGAAGTAGGGATTTGGATGGTCAGCTATCTCACACATTTTTCTCTAGTGGGTAGTCCATTTCTAAAGCAATTAACATCATTCACAGATGATAGAATATCTCAAAATCATTTCAGGATTTGTAAAAATGTCTGGGGAAAGTGAGTGCACAGAGAAATAGGTATATATTCCTTAACATGTCATGAGGGAGCACATGGTACCACCATCTCAGAATTGTAGCATGTCCAATTTGCCTTAGGGAACAGGGGGAGCTCAGAAAAGATTAGTGTGTAATGCAAATGGATCTGGAAATGCTTTCTAACTGGTTTCAGTAGGAACAGCTTTTTTGGTATACAGCCAAGGTACTAAACAACTGAATCTTCTATTGAACTTATTTCACCTGCCCTCAGTGCTGGTTAGATTAGTAAAAGCTCTATTTGTGGCTGACAGATGTTCATGCCCAAAGTCATCAGAGAGATGTCCCAGAGTCCTGCCTGCCAAAGAAAAATGTGTGTTTGGTAGTATTGACTAAATACATTTCATTTAAATGGATTGGAATGCATTTAACTTCTACGTATTGGCCTTATTTGTTCTAGTAGCATGGCTAAAGCCAATTTGAGATAATGTTCCTTCCAAAATGCAACTATTACATCCAGCATATTAAAGTTAATCTATTGTCATTGATTTTGGTTCTGTGCCACACTGGGGAGCACATTAGTCCCCATCTCAGAAAGCATGACACAATTCTTTGGTATCATTTAAAGAGCTTCTCTCAATCAAAATTTTTAACAGGGTATGTATTAATATTAGTTTTTTTCCTTAGCTCACCACTGCTATACTTGAGATTTAGCTGATTATATAAGGAAAACATATACATTTTTATCTTAGACTCATACAGATAATCCTCCTACAGGAAGCTGTTTCTTAACAAAGAGGGGAAGAAAAGGAGATATTTTATTTTCTTGCAATTGCATGTCGACACAAAAAGAAACATTAATTTAGCAGGTAGTGAAGTGCATTGGCTTCATCTTTCTTGCACTCCTGACACAATGCCTATTTCTTTTTCTTTCTCATTCTATCTTGTCTTGATCTCAGCTGTGCTGTTTCAGACATGTAAAGCAAATAAAACCAGGAGAGAAAGATTTTTGTTCTGAGAAAGCATGAGTTGCTGTAGTTGGTAGAACTTTAGAAAATGGTTAGAGCATCCAAAATATTAGCAATTATGTACTAACCCTACAGTGCCTTCATTATACTGCTAACAAAGAGCACTGCAGAGCTTGGGAGTGAAAAAAAGGAAAATGGATAGTGTTTTTCCTTCTCTACTTTAGAAACCCATATTAGCAAGTCTTTGACACATTTGTGAATAGGGAAGAAACCTGGTAGTAGAGGTGAGTATGGAGGAGAAAATCGTTGCTACTTAAAACCCAAACTAGAATTCTTACTATTGCATGTAGCTTCCCTGAGGAGCAGGCAATTTCTTCTGTTTCAGAAAGCCAGATGGAATGGCTACATTTTTGGGGTTAAAAAAAGTCATCTCACCCTGAATTTTGACCATTCTGGCAAAATGTGTTGGAAAAAACAATTGTGTTCTGTGCTTGAAGAACACAAGAAATGTTCATGCCATACCACACCCAGCAGCAGGAAAAATCCAGCCAATGAGCTCTTCACTGCAGGAGGCTCCAGGAGGGTTATCAGTATTCAGCACCAGTCTGAGTTCCTTCATCCACTCCAGCTTCCCTGTGTGTGCATCCTCATAGGCAATCTGAAGAAGGGAGGACCACAAACATGTCATTACTGTAATTCCTTATCAATATATTCCAGAGATGGAGAAAAAAGCATCTGTAACTGCAGGGCAAGAAATCTCAGAAGTTGTGGTCAGAACTGAGTGATGACTCTCACATGGTGGATTCCTTACTGGCTAGAGAACTGATTTGCAGGCTTGGGACTCTACTTGGAGACATCCTGCCAGATGAAGAACTCCCTCTGCTTCAAGTTATGCAAGGGAACAGCATCTTGTGCAATGGTTTATATCAGTCAGCAATAAAAACATGTCTATATTCCATAAATATACACTGAGAGGAACAAGAGGTGCCCAAGTGGGGCCACGAAGCATTAGAGACACAGTTCTCTATGTATCTGTACATGAGGTGTGCCAAGAGTGAGGCAATGACTACCCAATTAGAAGAATTAAATTCAATGCTCTTACCTACATCAGACATAAGTTTTTCATTTGCTCACTTTTATATTCATGTAGAAATTCTCCAACCTCTTCCAGAGTGCAACTAGGATGCCAACTCTTTCCCAAGGAGCCACTCCGTAAGCAGACTGACTGACCAGATCGGCAATATGGTCCTCTGCCCCAGAAAATAGGCTCTGTCTTCTTTGCCTGTATCTCTTGGCTTTGCAAATGGCCTGTAGAGTGTTGGTGTGTTGGCTGCATGGCCAACTCTTGGCAGACAGCTAGGTATGTTTTCAGGAGTCCAGTGACATTGACTGTCAGCATTATTGGTTTTTTTTCTAGCAGTACCTACTGTCCTGCCCTGAGCCTGTTCATGCCCTGGTGTGGTTACGTATCATTCCAGTGATGAGCCAACACTGCATGACACTCCATGTAGCAGAGCATGGTTATCTTGCTTAGTGTTGGAGTGTCAGTGGTGGTGCTGGCTTTTCTCCTGTAATGCCAGCTCTGAAATGGTTGTCTTCCAGGTGTCATGGGCTTGGTTGGGCCTTTAGTGGGATAGGAAGCTTTCAGGAGTTTTGGATAAGGGAAATCCCTTAATGTGTGAACTGGCTGCATTTGCTGTTTGATGGAGTTCATGGGACATGCCATCTTCAGAAGTAGGGAGTGGGAGTGCTTGCAATGTCTTTTGGAAACTCCAAAACGTGAAAGACAATGGCAGAATAGAGAGTGTCCATGTGATGAATCATGCATGGCCTCAAGCTGTAGCACAGAAGCCTAAGTATTCAACAAAGGGGTTTTTTCACATTGAATGGGGCACTGGGTGTTTAGGTTAGAGTCTGTTGGATATTTGGGGAACTTGCCACCTCTCTCAGGGCAGCTTCCCTGCATCTTGCTGTAAGAAACTCTTTGCTCTTTGTGTAACTAGAGAATTTAAGTCATAAGAATCAAATTGAAAGAGCCAGAGGACTTTATTTTGGGAGCTATGTGGGTCACCATGAATATGAAGACCTCTCTACAGTTCTTATTTTACTATTAAAGTTAATATCATGCCTAAAGCAGCAAAAAGAAGATATTCTATTAAAAATACTAAATATGTAGCATATATTTGCTACTATCTGTCTCTGGAATCTATACTAGACTCTAATCTTTTATGTTTTACATAGCTTTTAGGGAATAAGAAATCAGTGGTAGCTGCAAAATTAATAAGCAGGTGAATTGAGAAAGGAAAAAATCCTGTCTGCTTCCGCTAATAAAGATTCACTTTGATCCTATTTTTGATGTTCAGAACTTCAAAGTGAAAATTTACTGGCATCTGTAGTTCTAGTGTAAGAATTCTAGTCCCACTTCCACTATTTTAAGGTAGCTATTAATTTTTTTTATTGGAACAAAAATTCAAAAATCCAAGCACAGATGTGTTCAAAGAGACCCACATATGCTCCTCTCAGCACCAAACAATGAAGATAGTGAAAATTCTACAGTGTTAATACCAGTATGCAAATTTGGGGCTACTCTGAAAATAAATAATGCACCACTAATGACTATTTTCTGACTTTAAATTTTCCAACTTTAAATTTTCCTTTTTTCCTATAGTTGTGTCTGGTATATGAAAGATCTATTTATGCTCAATTTACTTTCAGTCCACCCCTTTTTGAACACTGAACTTATTAAATTATGAGAAGACTTCCTTGGATTTCCTACACAGTGTAGTTTCCCAGCTGATTTTTAAGGAAATGGGGATGTGCATTTCCAAAGGAAGATGTCCATAACAAATTTTGGTTTTGATAATCATGAAAGCATGTGAGGCCTTATTCTAGCCAAGATTCCCACATTCTACATTTCCAAGTCTTTACTTGGGTCGATAGAGGCCTGTGAATCTCCATTCAAGCCAAGGATATATCCTAAGTTCCTAACGATGCTGTTGGGAGCTGGGACACTAAGATTCCCAAGGACTTTCATCTTCACATCAGGGAACCTTATTGTCTCTAGTCATAAGCCTATGATGCCAGATAGTTTAGGTTCACAGTTCCCTCTGGGCTTCTGCTTCTCTTCTTATTCACATATTTTCATTAAGCCTCAGCATGTGTTTTGGAGTGTTTTTTGGCATGCAGAAAAAAACCCAGCTATGGTTCTGGGACACATCCCAGGCTGAAGTGAGGATGGGCAGTGTCAACTCTTGCTGCCACATGCAACACCTCAGCCACATGCAATGTATCAGCCAAATCTCAGAAGAGTTTGTGTCTCAGTTGCAGGATACATCCACAGTTTCACATTAGAAAATAACAATTCTGGTGGGCTGCAGCACAGCTTTTGCATGGTAATGACCAATGTCACAATGCCATGGGGCAGCAGATAGGCCAACAGAGACAAGTTCCACAGAAGACAGGCACAGTCAGAGTCCCTCAGAAGGAGATAAAACCCAGGGGTTGAACCTAAGTATAAAAAATATTTCTTACTTACAAAAATTAAGATCTAAAATATTCCAGACTATTTGTATGTGTCATGAATGTTCCATTATATAAGAGTTACAGTTCTCACTGTTGTAGATAGGTTAGGCAGGGCTCAGGGAGGTAGGAGGTGAGTACTTGTTAAACAGATAACTTCAAGATACATGTGCAATAATCATCTTTTAACAAACACTTCACCTTGTCAATTAATAAATAAGCTATTATGTTGCTGTTGCTGACGTATCTTTGCCTTGCATAAATCCTTGATATCAAAGGCCACATTATGATGTTCAACAGTGAAAAATTTAACAGAATTAGTCAGTAAATTGTATCTGGTCAAGTGTGTTCATTGGAATGCCCTTGAAATACTTTTTTGCCTAATCATATTTCCTCTTTTTTTATTCTACTTCATCATGCATAAGTTGCTTGAGCATTGCTCATTGAATATTTGATAAATGGCTTTAATTACAGAAAGAATGCTTTGAAATTTAATAATAAAATTCTGAAGAGTTTCACAATTTCTTTTCAGGACTTAAATTGATTTCATAATAGTTTTCAGAGATACAGCAAGAAATTTTTATTTTACTGATATTAGAACTATATTAAGTTTAGATATGAATGTGTATGATACATATACACTCTATGTAAAGCTACAATGTTCAAGCTTTAATGAAAAAGGACAGGTATTTGAAAACAAGTGATCTTATTTTTCAAGACACAAAACACTCAGTTTTCTGGACTTCACTAATACCTTAATTAAAAAGAGATCTCATGGTGAAACTTTGGTCATCCATCCTTAATATTTTAATATTAGTTAAGTAGTTTTTTCATAACTAGTGAAGCTCCTAAATCCAGTTGCAGGTACTTATTTTAGGAGTCACAGTGAAAGCTGCTAAAGATTCAGCACTTCTGAAAATCAAGTCAGGTAAGTGTCTAATTCTTGCATGTAGCAGTGATTTTCTTGTCAGGGTAGATTCACTGGCTGAACTGAAGTTACATTACCAGGAAATGTGTTTGCTATGAATTGAACTGTCTTAGTTGATAGTGCTGTTCATTCCCACACACTGTTGTCATGTCACTTAGCCTCAGCCTGTATTTCCCAGGAGAAAAAGTTTAGTATGGATGGGACTATCTAGTCAAAGCAGCATTTCTCATTGATAGCAGGACTTTCACATAGAAATTACAATAACGCATAAACAAGAAATTTAAACAGAACTTCACTCCTGATTTCTTCCTATTCCTATTTCTCTCTTCCTATTGCTTGTTGCTTGAGAGAAGATACCCATCCCCACCCAACTGCACCCTCCTTACAGACAGTTGTTGAGTTGTAGAGAACAATAAGGTCTCCCCTCAGCCTTCTCTTCTTCAGTCTAAGCCACCTCTCAGCTCCTGCATTTCACAGTAGTTTCCACATAAACCTGATACAGCCAAGAAAGGGTCAGGTATGCTGTACATGTTAATTGCACACAAACACAGATTTACTACTGTTGAAAACCATCTTTGCCACACTGTTTTAATTTTACTGGTTCTACTTGAACATTTAAAATCAGATTGAAAAATTACTTCCATGCTCTAAAGCTGTATCAAACCTTGTTGATACATGTTAGGAATCAAAATTTCATCTATCTTTCCAGAAATGCCAATTTGTTGACTCAAGTGTAGTATAACATATGCTGTACTTCCAGAGGGATTAATTCCATCGTCTTGGGATTTTTGCATTTCTGTCTCAGAACGTTCTGTACATCTTTACTAGATGCATAGCAGTGGCAGATGCAGTTTTAAAAATCAAGGGTTTCTGTGACACTTCCTGCATATTTGTTCTGTATATAATTACTTAAAATGAAGTAAGCTTTGCTTGTGGTATGGTTCCGTATAATATTAGGGAGGTAAGTGATTCAGCACGCCAAAATTATCATATAACTTGTGAAATGTAACACGAGATCACAGCTTTTGAAAAGTATCCATCACTGTCAAAGTCCTTTTATTTGAAAACCCTGAAGGTTAAAAAACTGTATTTACTTCTGCTGAGCTAAGGTTGTTCTCTGAATTAAGGTTATTTTCTGATGCATTCTAATTGTGCTTAGGAACTAGATACATTTCACACTAGCAGAAACTAAAATTTGTGAAATTTTACAGCTTTAGAGTCAGTGGCTAGGAAATCATTACCAGGATGAAAAGTGCAGGACTGCTCTTTTTATCTACAAAAGATCAAAGGAAGACACATAAATGAAGACTGATTGTGAAAATGTGGCTGATGCTTTTATTTCAGCTATAGTCATCCATTGACCACCATACAAAGGTTTCAGGTAGATGTCTACATTCACTTATAGTTTCAGGTTCTCAGTTTTTTGTCCATCCAAATCTGATAGAAGACTTCAGGACACATAGGCAAGTATACTGGATTAGGTTGCTAGACCTGAAGAAATCAAAGAGCATTTTTTAGTTTCTATGGGAAAAGAGAGGAAAAATGGGTTTAATTGATACCATTTGTTCAAACTAAGTGCTGAAAAAATGTTTAGGGGTTCCAAACCCCAGACAGTGTAAATGGGAGCAAGGGTGCAGGTGGGAAAGAAAAGCCGTCAAGGATCTTTCATTCTTCCCCCTGGATTCTACAGGGCATGATGTCTTTGTGTAGGAGACATTAGTAATTTCTTTAAGAGCCTTAAGTACTGAAATAGGTTGTGTTTACTCCTGATAAGGTCTACTTCTGTTTAGTCTCAATTGCCCTCATAATTAGCAGTTAAATTATGAAAGGAAAGAGTGGATTCATTGTCTTTCATTAGCAGTTGTGGATATATACTGCCTAATTATCACAGAGATCAAGTAGATCTAAACACTACAGTGCATATTTGTAGCACTAAAACATGTATTCTTCCTTCAAAAATATCGGAATTAACTACTTTTTGTCCTTGCCTTTTTGCTAGCAAAATCAATGGAGTTTTTTCACACCATTTCATATTTAAAGTCCAAGTACTCCACCATGCTTTATCCAGTATTGCATAAACACACATACTCTTATTAGCGATTCTACAATGGGAGGAAAAGTACAAAACATGGTTGGACTAGATGCTTATTTCTGTTTCATTGTTCTACAAAGAAGGTATTACATGACCATCCAATTCAGAGATGCTTTAGACCTATACATGTGGACAACTGTTCGGTTTTTGACACTGTTCCTGGTTCATACTGTCCCTGAAAAAATGTATTTCTTGAGAGGAAAAGAGTCTTTTAAATAATGCTTTTGGAGCGATCACATAAATCTTCCTCTTCCCCTGTTTTAGTGGTTGTTGTTTTTCTTGGCCTGTGAAAATATCTGTCATTTCCTGATGAGCGTGGGATTCAAAGTGACAGAACAGAGTTAGACAAGTCAGGTAGCAGCAAAAACCCAGAATTTTGCCATGTCTCTCCTAGATGTGTCTAAAGTTGAGAAAAAAAAATCAAGTTCTTGCAACTTTATTCTTGTGGGAACTGGGTTTATCTGCAATGTTTTTCTGTAATAACATTGTGCTTCAATGCTTACCATTATCTAGGTTTAATTGTTTTGAACTATTATGACTTTTGAGTAACCCATTGTTCACCGTTTAGCTTGTCTTCTAACACTTTATGATCTTTTAAAATGTTCACCAATAAAATACAGGAGGAAAGGACCATCTTGGCATCACCCTAGATAAGGTGTGATCTGCAGGTGAGAGTCAGTGCTCGCTTCAGTCGCTTTCCTGCCGCTCTCACAGCCAGAGCTGCCCCTTGAGACCCTCCCAGCTCTTGCTCAGGGACAGCTTCACCTGCTCAGTGGCTTGCCTGGGTTGACCTTGCCTGGCCACCACTCCTCACAGGCACACAGCTGCGCTTGCCAAGCTCCATGGACACACCCACACCCCCTGACACTCACAGTGTACACACCTCTCGCCCAGGACAGGCTGGAGAGGCATTTAATGGCAGGACAGTGACTATTGCTCTTTTCCTCTTGCTCCAGAGTACAAGAAAAGCCTTAACTCATATCTAAAAGAAAGTATGCAGGTCAAATTATGATGGGCTCTTTGCAAAATGAGGCAATATGTTGTGTTTCAAAACAGCAAGTGCCATCAAGGTGCTATGCTGAAATTTATAATAATACTCCTGAAACTTGAATAACGGGGGAAAAGGAAAAAAAACATTTAAGCTGTGAAGTTCTTTAAGTATCATTTAAAATAACACACACCTCCAACTCTATTGCCTTTTTTTCTTGACTCTACCAGACAGCTTGTGTTTTCCTAAGTGAATGAAATTCACAGTTTAAAAAAAAACCTCTTTTTTTTTTTTTTTTTTTTTTTTTAAGGTGCTCTCTCTCTTTATTTGCATTATGTTTTTAACCCAGTTCCTGTTTTAAAATGAATTCTACAGCAGTTCCAAAAACCCCAGACACATACACAGGCACCTGAGCTCCTGGATAACAGGAGACTGAGGCGGGCATGGGAGACAGAAAGGGAATATGAAAAAGAATGAGTAAGATTTCACACTCAGACTAAAATCAGACCTTATTGGATTGGGACACAAGCCTAAACAAGCAAAAGATTAAGATTTTTTTGAAGAGTGATGTTATTATTTTCATTCTTACTGCTTTTAGGTCTACTTTCAATCTATTTGTTCTTGTACCTGTTTTTTTTCCCACAAACTTGAGTTTCATTGTAGTTTGAGCTGCAGGAATGAGAGGCTCCTCAACTCTACTGCTCATTCACATCTTGGAAATGAAAAATGGCTGCAGATTGTATGAACTGTAACATTTAAAAAATTTTTTTTGTATATCTTGTGCATATACAGTACAACGATTGTGGCACCATTATGCCATAGTAACTAATTTAATTAACAACATATTCAAAGCTAGTTGTGTTTTGAGTCAACAAAGTACTGGAATTAGCACCTAGTGTAATTATTGTTCTGCTGCACCAAAGTGCTCCGATCAGAACCCCAAAGCAGGGTAAGTAAAGAAATATCTTGTGTCCAGGAAGTGACATGAAAGTACTGTTAAGAGCCATAAGCAAAGCTTTGCCTCCCATGTTTTCAAGACTTGATATCATGACCTTCCACTGAAGACCTTAAAAGGCTCAGGGCAGATTAGATTTGGTGCCTTATGGAAAAACCTTGGAAGAGAGAGTGAATGAGCCAAATTTATGTTTGTGAAAATAACAGGCATTGAGACTGTTTGATTAGTACAGTAGAGGAATGATATTTTATCCTGAACAGCAGCTGAGCCAAGCGAAAACCTAACTGAAATATTTTTAAATTACAAATACCCTTTTCCTGCTATGTTTCAGCTCAATTTCTGTTTAAAACTTATTGCTGTTTATGAAGGTAAATGACCCATGGAAATATTGCCTTGGTGAACTAGAATAACCTACATCATTCTCTGAAAAAATATAGATGCAATTGCATCATCTGAAACATCAGTTTTTCTCCAAACATTATTTATCATTTCTATTAATTCAACTTACAGCATCTGGTTGGAAATCTAAACAGTGGATTTTCTGCAATTATGTTGGTTTAGATATAAATTTTAAAAGGTTTAAATACTCATCTTGCCTTTTATAGGGTAAATAGAAGGCCCTTGGAGGGATTTCAATAGCAATTAGATTTTTTTCTATTTTTTTCTTTTGTGAAAAAATTAATACTTTTTCACTCTCTAATTTTCATTAATTTTCAAGCTTCTCTAGGAACTTTATCACCATTTAAATGATAGGAGTAATCATCTTAGTAAGTATCATATTGTACATCTATTCCATCCAATCTATCTCAAATCTGCAATCCAAATGGAATCTATTTTTTTTCTGACACAATTGGAGCATGTTGGCAGGCCTGCCAAAGCATGCAGAGCATCCAGGAGGGATGCAAAGCTTGCACAAAGATGAGCTGTTGACACTCAGGTTTGTTGCTCCAGCTGACACAAATTAAGAACATGTAGCATGATATAGTGAATATTTTCCCTCTTAGAATATGAAACATAGTTAGTCCTTATACCAGCCATGAAAGCATACAAATATGTTACTAGATGTGTCCTTGAGAGAGTTTTTAACATGCAAAAAAGGTCAAATTCCAGCCTACAAAGGGATTCTTTATAGAAAATTCTTACAAGGATGAAGAGAGACAGTTAATATATCAAATTTGATACCAATTCGATACCTCTATATTGACATAATTTCATTTATTCTTGGAAATTTTTCTCTATTACTATAAGAGGGGCAAAAAAAATCTGCAGCTTTTTATAATCAAAATGGTCTTTCTCCTTGAAATAAATCTGGTTTAGGGGGTTAAATAAACGTTTTAATGATACTGTACATACAAAAGGAACCTCTGAACCTGTGAACAAAGGAGCAATAAAAGGAGATATATCTCATTACCATAAAACAAATGTGTAAATAGAGAAGAAGGGGTTTATGTCACACCATGCACTCACATGATGTTTATAGGAGCTGTAATTCTTCTGAGATCCATCCTCCACATTCCCTGGAGGAGATGCCTGTGTGTGGCTGCAATTCATCTCCGCTGGGACAGATATCTTCTTCCCTTGTTGATGCCATAGGAGGCTTTAGAGGCTTCTGGGCTTACAGAGTGATTAAGCTCACTGACTTCCTAGATGGCATAGAGAGGTCCCCATACCCAAAGTAAACTCACCACACTGCTTTTATGCTTCGGTAACTGGCATACATAATGCCCTAAAAATTGTTATGAGGAAAAGATGTCGAATTAACCAACACTCCAGTGACAAAGGACTCATAGGACAGTAGGTTTGCAGCTTTCCATGCTAAAGAAGAGTCTGCTGAGGACAGCAGGTCCAACATGATGCTTTTGTCTGCAGCACAAGCCAAGAGGGTAGCAAATAAAAGAAGCCAATATCTTGGCATGTAGTCTTTACCTAGTCAGAGCACCAAGGATCCCATCCTAATTTGTGTACTTTGGATGAATCACAGCCTGAAACTACTATGTTATACACTTAATCAGATTAATTATTCCTAAAAGATTATCAATCCCAAATGAAGCTGAATAATCCCTTTTATTTATTTATATATTGTTCATGAAATTAATTTTAGAAAAAGAAGGTAGTATTACTGATTAATCTAAAAGAGTCTGCTCCATGGAATTGGGGATCATCTGTATCTAGTTGTATTTCATTTTTCCATGGACAAGCCTCGGTATAGACTCAGTAAGAACATTTTGAATAATGTACACAATGCATATAACACTGACTTTTGATATAAAGTGGCATGGTACAATAATTTCCTCTGTCATTTTCCTTCTTTTTAGCTAACCTTTTACTAAATTTTGAACAGTATGAGGGACATTGACTTTACATGGATTCTTCTGAAGCTGATGTTCACATAAACAAGTAAAGATTACCTTCCTTTTCTAAAGGCTTCAGGAGAATCCATATGAAAGTGACAAACCAAAACTGACATACCAGATGTAAAATGGAAATTAAACTCTTTCCTGGAGTTTTGCTAGCTTAAAAATCTTGACATTCCAGGTTTCTTTAACTGTGGTGCCCAGAATTTGTTTTTAATTTCACTGATTTTTTTTCTTCTAGGTCAAACATTTCATTATTTCCTATCTTTTTAGCTCATTTCTTCATGCTTTGATTATGTAAGGAAGCAAGACTGGTGCCACAAATCAAGGGCAGAATTGAAAGTACTTCTCCTCTGGTTTCAACAAGAGGACCCCTTTAGCAAAATGCTTGTGGCTATTGTAGTGTCTGCTTTCATCTCAGCTCTAACACAAGGGTCACATAAATCATATTATACAAGAGCAATAAAATAAATTATTTGAGTTAAAGGTATGGGACTTTTACCAGAAGTATCACCTGAAGTAAAACAATCTTCAGAAGCTCCTGGAACATGTTGAATCTGAAAGACTCAAAGCAGGAAAGAAGAAAAATGACAGTGTCATCCAAATGAATGCCTTTGGGGACAACAGGAGAAGTGTCTGTGTGTACCTTCCAGTTTCTGAAAGTATTTGAGCATGTGGGCAAGTAGCATGAGCTGTCATGAGACCAGAGGGACAAATCACGACTATGTCAAGCTGTTTTTCATCTTTTACTTCTGGTAGAGCAGTATTCCTACAAAGAGACCTGGAGGTATCACAGCAGGTTCTCTTCAGTATTCACTGATGTTAAAGATTATCTGTTCTGTTGACACCAGACTATGCACATTGTACTTCTGTGGCGTTATTCTCTTGCTGTGCAGTGGTTCTGGTCAGGAAAAGGACAGATGCTGGTTTACATGCAGCCATAACAATGATGAGGCAGATTATGTCTCTAGGCCAGCCCAGCTGTGGAGCAGGAACCTGCCAAGCTCCTTCACAGCACCCCCAATCAGTCTGACATAAGCAGGAATGGTGCTTTTGCTTGCAGAAAGAATTTAATAGTTATACTTCTGTCTGCTGTGGTCACCACAGGTATTTTTCTGGTTGGAGAGGAAGAAAACAGCCATAAGGAAAGAGACATTCAATTCATTTAATCTCAAGCAAAATCTGTACACAGCAAATGTTGGATGCAAGCCTCAATCTGCTTACATGACATTCAACTTTTATGCATATATTGTTGGTTATTTAGCGTGTCAGATAATTACCACGTATGCTACTACTCTGCAGTACAAGGGATACAGTTTCGAGGGATATAGAGAACAGCTGGAAAAAACATTGACTAAGGCTTCTGTGTGTAAACAGAACAAGTTATGCTTAGAAAATGATTAGACTTCATACTTCTAGTTTCTTCTCCATGAAGAAGCAGGCTCTCTGAGTTCTACAGCTGTTGATTACTTAGCTGAAAAACAGACTCATATTAAGCCCCAAGATTTGAGTGCATGTATACAACTTTTTAGCTACATTCCCCATCTTTTCCCTTCAAAACACCAGAAGTTCTGTATTGTCTAAAATACAGTCAGGAAACTCACCTGATCACAGTCTGGATGGGTATCACTGCTACCATTTTATTTTGTACAAGGTGAAAGAATTTGAGCCCTTGGGCCACTCTTACAAAAATATGTGCTTTCATTTCTGGTAACTGGTGATGTTTTCAGCTGCCCAGAGAGGGAGAACAGCCCAAAGAATCAAACTACATTTTACTTTGTTAAGTGTCCTTTCCTGTTAAGTACCAAATGGTAATGCAGAACAACATGTGGAACTTTGCAGAGTTGTTTTGTATTAAATGCTTTTTCCACAGAGAAGGCTAATCCCGAAATTTTTCAAGTTGTCATTGATGTAAACAATAAATCTGACACACACAAACAGAAGTTAGAAAATTATACGATTATTTTAAAACAGATTGACATCTAGTTAAAATACTTTGAGAGCTAAGCAAATATGAAGATGTTGTAAAAGTGGGTTACTAAATTATATTGGTTGCATATATGGAAAAAAGTATATTTTCTTTTAGCCTATTTTCACTGACTGTAAAGAATAATCAATAGTCTTGTGTGGTATGAACTACTGCAATGCTAATGATTTAGAAGATTAGTTTGAGATTGTTTCTGCTATCTGTAGAGCCATTTTAGGGGCCACTGTCCTTCCTCCATCCTTCCATTGCTTCTCATTTTTGCTTCCTATCTCAGTTTATGTTGCTGCAGCTCAGGGCTAATGGTGTGTTTTCATTATCGTCCTTCATGAAATGTTCATTGTATTATGGCCTTAATAAAACAATAAAACAAGCAGCAGAACTAACCAGGGTTCTTATCTAAGATTGCAACAAACTCAGAGACAAAAGTAATTGGTAAGCAAAGATGTTATAGGATTAGTATGACATTGCATAAGTTCTTAAACCAAACCACATTTTATTTCAAGGTTGTCTTGTTTCTTAAATACAGGGAAAAATACAGTAAGCCAATTCTGAAATAAGTCGGTTTTTAAAACTAGAAGGTTCTTTGTAGCTAAAATTAGAGTAGAACCCTGAAGACATAAACAGCAAGCATTTTAAGAAATAGGTAAGACATGGAGACTTTAACATAAGTGCATCAAGCTGCCCTGCAGGGAGGCAGGGTAATGAAATTGTACTGATTTTCTGTGGCTGTGAAGAATGTCACTGTATGTTACGGCTCTGACCGAGTGAGTCCCTGTAATGCTTTTCTGCAGTAATTTGCTTTGGAAGAGACAGAGCTTTGATTTTTATCTTGGGACAATGCAGCACATGCAGTTCAAATCTTTTTGAATTATTTAATTCTTTGCCACACATGACACTACAATGACATAGTCTAAAAATTTTTTTCCTCTGTTAATAATAATTTGTGTACAACTATCTAGGATTTCATTATACTTCTTTATGTTTGTCATCCAAATATTAGGTTATGTCTAAAATGTATCATCTCAGATACGAAATACTACCCTTAGTTTTTGTAGTGTTTCTCCACTCATAGTACACAAGCCTTTGTGCAATTAATTTAGAGGGAAATACTATTTTCACTCAATTTTTAAATTAGGTGAATAAAAAAATAATGTTTTCTTCTAAGTGCTTTAGATTTCCTCAGCCGTGAATTAAAGGTGCTACCCACAAGAGAATTCTAAGCCATTACTACTGGTTGCAAAAGCATTTCAAAATAATTTGAACAAAAAGGCTGTAGAAATATTATTTTTACACATGTTAAATTATATCAGATGCATATTTTACATATATATATTTATACATATTAGCCATTTTCAAATGAGCACAAGGCGCTTTCTTGTTATTTTGACAAGGTTCCTTTGTTAAATATTTGGACATGATAAATAACCTGTTAAGTTTAGCACAGCCAGAGGATCAGGACTCTTCACAAACATTTGTAGATCAATTTGTGTTTCCAGGAAGCCAGTGACACTAGCTCAGCTGCATGTCCTGTTGGCACAGTGTGCCTGCTCCCCTGGAGTGGAGGGAAGAGATTAAGGGGAGACAAGGAAAAGAAAGAAAAACACATGCTAAAGCAAGCACACCCTTGGCATAGGGGAGGCATAGGAAAGATGCTAGATGGGTTAGGAGAGGAATGGGAGCATCCCAAACCTCCCCAGCATGGATGGAGGACAAGAGCAGAGGGAAGAGCAAGAATTCATTGGAGCTAAGGAGCAAGGGAGCTGACAAGGGAAGTTAGTGGTATGGAAGAAAGTCCGTGACTCAGCTGGGCTAAGCGACCTCTTTCCCAAGCTATCCTGGTCCCACAGCTGGGTGGAGAAGGGAGCTGGCTAGCATCCCAGCCCAGGGGCTGCAGTACTGGAGCAGGTTGCTGTCGAGCACACGGCTCATCCCATGATCCACCGCCTTGCATCTGCAGGTGTGCAACAACACTGCTCATCAGCTGGGTGTCTCTGCATTCAGGAGGGGTGTCTCAAATGGAAATTGGCAGAAAATTAATTCTAAAGCTGCCATAAATGGTGAGCTATTCTCAGCGTTTTCTCTAATAGCTTAATCCGTATAATCGAACTCCCAAACAGTAAAAAGGATGGAACTTTGGCCTGGGATGAAAAACCTAGTTTCACAGGCACAGCCTATGCACAATTAATGGCTGACTAATTTGTCAAGCACTGTGAACAATTCCAGTCCTAGGTCTAAGGTTCCCACTGAAGCTCACTGGATTTTAATGCTAAACTGAAGCTAGAATATGAAGCTAATTATTTGCATCCATTTAGATATGAATTCCCACACAGGATTCAAAATTCTTATTAGTGTAGGACTTGTAAGAACCTAATTTTTTGGTATAATAATTTAATATTATGCTTATTAATATAGCTGCAAGTAAAAAGAGGCAGCACTCTAATTACAGATTTTTATACTGTGTGTTGGTACATGTTTGTACTAAAGGCTGTAGAAATTAGTATATTAGTATATTATATCGTGTACAATGAGGGGAAAGAAGCTTGCTCATAAATAACAGATACAAAAATAATATTGGAGGATCAGGTCTTCCATTAATGGCCATAGGATTTGGCCTAATTAATTCTCAAACTTAGTCTTACTCAAACTAAAAAGGAGTTACTAACTGAATAATATAGAATTAAAGGGAAAAATTTCCAAGATTATTGGAAAGGTAGAAGCATTGAAGGAAATGCAACTAAGCTATTTTGAAGCTCAATCAAGAGAATAGTTTTAAGGGTTTCTATAATATATTAATTAGATATTTGAACTATGTTTTCACCTTAAATGCAAGAGCTAAAATTGGAAAGCATGAAAATAGATGTAGTGATATTGTTGATACTGTGGGTTTCTAAGCAAAAAAATGAGAAAAAACCCTTAAAGAAATTCAATTATTTCAACTTAAAATTTGTGCAGATTTCTCCAAAACCTTCAAATGTTCCTCCAAAAGGAATATTTAAAATCATGTTATAAAAGGAGATTTTTAGCAAGTACTCTGTATTAGCATAGTCCCCATTCTATCTGTACTGAATTCTCCATTCTTCCCCAAGATCGGAACAAAGAATTGAGGAATAATATTTCCTTAAAGGTATATGATTATCACTGTTAGTGTTTTCTTTTACACAACAATAAGCACAAGAAATCTGAATCGGGATTGTCACCAGTGTGCTGGTTTTGCATAGAATTTAAAAGCATAGGCTTGATTACCTTTGAAAAAAACTCACTAGTCAAACAGTCACACCTCTCATCACTATTCTGTTTTCTTTATGTTTCTTGTGTGGACCTCCACATTAGTTTATAAGGACTCTTGTTTTTCAGAAAGAGATAATTTAAGAAACATTTTTAAAATGCCTGACAGATGCCGAGATTTTCCTGTACTTACTTCAGTTTAGTTTGGTTTGATTTTTGAACTGAAATACTGAAGGCAGAAAGTGTGCATTTGGCATTGCTCTGCAGCAAAGTTAAAACCAGTTAATACCCTCAGCCATGCCTCTCCATAATACCCTCCAGCATAACAGATCTAGGTTTCATATCATAACAAATCTTTGTTCTTCCTGAAAATTTAACATAAGCATGCAAAAAAGCATCACAGGAAAGAAACCTAAGCATTTGCAAGTAGGAAAAGAAACAATTGAGAAAAACCAGATGCATGACCAAAAAAAGCACTCCATTTTTGTAGTGTATGAAACAAACATGAGTGGGCAAACAAGCTTAAGGTGATATGTCCTGAATTTTATGTCCAGTTAAAATATATTGTGCTTGAACATCATCAGTTACAAATGCACTCTTTTTATTTTCATGATTTTTGGATACTGCTGTGATTGATACTGCTGACACAGCCTAAAAAAGGCTCATTTTTCATTTTTTGGCTATTTACCGCCAGCAATTGACAGCACTTTGAGCCAGATCCAAAATCTGTCAGGGCCATGAATAATCCATCTCCTTGCTCAGTTAATAGCTTGTTCCCTTTCTCCTTTCTTGCACCAATTCACATGCAAGCCAGAGTAGTGGGGTAACTTCAGCAGCAACAGCACCAAGTGGTGGCCCCTTGAGGTCCTGTCACCTCCAAATAACACTTGGAAAGAGCATCTTCCAAACCCACTCCCCAGCTTATAAAGTCCCAAATTGTCTCTAAACATCAGAGCTGGAAGCAGACACAGTGTAAGAAAGTATTCAGCTTTTTTCTATCCAACCTGTTAATGGAAGCTGAAGAAAAGCCAAAGTGCAAGGAGAAGCAAAAACATAAGGTTCTTTCAGCAGAGCAACCTGGCCAAGGAAAGCAGAGAGAAGAATTGCTCCTTGATAGCCCCAGGAAAAGCTGTGAGCAGAACTTCAGATATCTGATCTGGCAAGGGGTTTTTTTATAGCTGAGGACTTGAGGATGCTTTTCAACAGTTTGTTTGAAGTCCTAGCATACAGCATTTGTAGCAACTGAAACCCTGTTCCCGTGTTGGGAGCTTTTCTTTAAGATCCTTTGGAATGCACTATTACCATCTGTTTTCTGTTGTTAACAGATCTACCAAGTTCTGTGTGGCTCCACATGGGATACTTTCTCAAACTCATTGAGGCATGTTGCAGATTGATATGTGCCAAGTGTTAGCCTTTCATTAACTCAACCTGCAAGTGCAGTGTTAGGGTAGGATTCGGAGCACACCCAAATGTGTGGAACGGGAAAGCTGGAAGCTGCCTTCTTTGGAGAAATGGGCAGACATATGGGGAGTAGACCAGTAGGTGGTTGGTAGCATGAGCTGCTACAGGTGTGGGATCTATCTGCCTGTGGGAGGGAATCTTTGCTAGGCTTGCTTGGTAGCTGTAGGATGAAGATAACTTGGAGTAACTGAATACTCTGGGAACTGGAAAAATCTGCTGGAGGGACTGGGTGCTGCATTTGTTTGGCTTCTGGAAAACCTGGAGGTGGTGAGAGGAAGTGTTAGTTTTGCAGCTCCTGTAACGTTGCAACCACTCCCACAGAGACTGCTCTTGCTTCATGCTGCCCCTTCACAGCTGGGAACCACAAGAAAAACATCACTCTTGAGAAAAGCAGCAGCTTGAAAGCAATTCTGCAGCCCAGCACATGAGTTAAGATGTATGGCAGGCCGTGTCTGTCACTTGTGCATCACAGCAGGAACAGAGCATTGCTGCCAGTTCCTGTGCTGCAAAAAGCAAAGAGATTGGGAGGCTTATTGGCACCAATTCCTCCCTACAGTCATAAGGGGTTGCTTCTCTTGCTGCATAAAGACAAATGCACGAGGTGCCAGATCAAAATTTTTGGCCCTTTTCCTGAATATTTGCAAAACATATCTGAATATTAGGTTTTATTTTGCTTCAGAGAAAGAGTAGTCATTTTTCATTTTGAAACCAGGACAAAAATTTCTCTGTTTTGTGCCAGTTTTTGTTTCTGGATAAATGAGTATCCTTGTTTGATATATTATATAATTATTTTCTATATTTTTTTCCCCTCTTTGAGGGCTCCAAATCAGAGTAAAAAACTTGACAGACAGTTCTTTGCACCCACTAAACCCCATCAACAGTCTTCCTAACTTGTGCAGTTTGCAAGTTTAACTCCAGCCTTTTAATTTTTGCCTGGAATAGGGTGGCAAGTAATACTGAATGGCACTGACACTGTGTGTCTTTAGCCCTAAATTAGATCTCTGGCACAGAAAGAGCTCTAGCCAGTGCAAATCCCTCCAGGGCCCCTTCAGTGCTGCAGGGGCTGTCCAGGCAGATGCTTTTCTCCGTCAAGATCCCTATGCAGTGCTGGAAGGACTTCAAGAAAATTATTCCAGAGCCCAGAAATATGAACTGTAATGGTGCTGGTGGATCTAGAGATATACTATCTTTAAAGTAACGGCATTTTGTTTGCATGTATTTGTCTTTTGGATAGGCTAATATGGAAGTTTCTGTGTGCTTTGGAAAGATAATGCAAATAACCTTCAAAAAGCTCTCTCTTTTATCCTCCCCTCATCCAGCAGCAATGGATGTCTTCAATTTAATAAATTTAATAAATTTAATAAATTTAATAAATTTAATAAATGTCTTTATTAAACAGGGAGGAAAAAGATTATTTTTTATTCATATATTTGAGATACTTTTAATGATCAGGCAATTTTTCAGACTTGCAATTTAAACCAGTCACTGATATTTGAACAAAGTGAAACTGTAGTCAGTACTGCTGCAAGAGGGAACTTACTATAATAATACAGTCTTGATTTCTGATTTATCTCTCATGCTGGGTAGAAATGTTCTTATAGAAAAGTATTTCCTAGACCTTTAACTACTTAATGCAGCCATTATTGGTCACAATGAATGATTGTGCTGTAATTGTATTTTTTGTCTTGGTGCTTGGGTCACAAAGTGTAAAAGTTAGCATGTGAGTTAAGATCTCATACTGTTTTTCAGGTCTCATTTGGCTTGTTGCATTCTGATTTTAGATCAATCTATGACTCCACTCACTTTATGAAATGCCTGTTTAGGTCTGCTTTTCCAGCAGAATAAGTGGCTATATTACACAATTTTCCATTACATTTTCTGTTGTGCCAATTTAGACATGACATATCTGTAGGTGTTTTGTCCAGATGGGATGGCTCAGCCCTACAGATCAGGTGTAAAATATAAAAACATTAGTTAAAAACACAAACAAAAAAAAATCCTCAACAAGTTCTTCAGAAATTGTAAGATTTGCCTGAAATTAGGACAAAAATCCAACAAAACCCAAATACCTTATTGATTTGTAATCCTTTTTATGGTCAGGAAACATTTTTCTTTTGGAAGGCTTAACCATGCTCCTCAAGCATGAAAGGATTTTGATGCTACTGGAAGAGTTCTGTTAATGCAGGCAGTAATTGAATTTTCCCAGTTTCCCAAATTCTGTCCAAATAATTTTCAGTTGTCCTCACCTTCTGCAGTTAAGGTTTAAAGGGTTGAAACCCCTCAGAGGTGTTTATATCTCCTTTCCCAGAATTTTCCAGGAGTTTTCTCACTCTTTCTCCTCGCAGACCTGATGCTACAGGGGTGGATTGAATGAGAGTGTTATTCACAGGAGATGGTCAGCTCTGTCTTCACCTCCACTGCTCAGATATTGCTGTATTCTTGAAAGGATGACAAGTACTGCTCTCTATGGTAAAGTGCTCTAGGAAGAAAAAACTTTTGGAAGACAACTTTTCAGATCAGAATCCCCTTCTACAAATACAACAAAATTCTGTGGGGGAATCTCATGAATTTGATGGAAATTTCTGAAAAGTTTAAGGCAAGAAATGTCAGAAATCTCACTTCAAACCTTTTTAAAAATCCTTCAAACTTAACTACTTCCTCCTGGCTTGGTGAAATGACCTGAAGTGCTTAATTTCAAGATATTTAATGTTGGCATTACTTTAAACTTAATATTAATCTCTATCTTCCCTGGTGGAGTGTTACCCTTGAGGAGGAAGAGGATTACTAGATGAAAAGAGAGATTCCTGATGTGTCAGACATCATGGCCAGAAAACAGTGCTCACCAGGCACCAAAAATCCCATCAATCCTGTGACACCCTGTGACAGATATTGTAGCCTAACCCCAACAAAAGACCAGAAGGTGGAAGTACAGAACTCAAAAGGCAGCACAGAAATGGTTCCAGTTAGAATCAAATCAAGCTGAAATGAACTGTTTTGCTGTGAGATTTCTGATGGAAAATGAGGACTTAAAAAATTTACCTGGATGAACCACATTGGGTACAAACAGCTTGTTGCATCAGTAAAATATTTCATCAGAAAATCTGAGCTGGTTCTGGTCACATCTGCTGCATATATATTTTCTTGCTTTCCTCAAACACAAACTAAACTGTCTATAAGGAGATGGGCTGCTCAGTATGCATAGGTATTTTGGAGGACAACTGGAAGACCAATGAAAACATTTCTGAATTAGTAATAGCCATAATTGTTCAAAAAACAGTGATTAAACATTGAGCCCTTTAGTCTATGTTTAGATTTTTGTTTGTTCTGTATTTAGGCACATTAGTGCAGAATCCAATTTTCTGTATATGCTGGATGAACATTAAGTTGCTTTTACTAATGCCCCAGGCGTGGGTTTCATTAAAATGCTGTTTATAATTTTTTTTCTTTTTGGTAGGTCAGAAAGGGTCTCCACTTAAAAAACACTTTGGTCTCCACTTAAAAAACACTTTGTATTTCTCATCACCGTGAGCAATTGTTTACTACAACCCATTCTAGATGAAATTACATTTCCATAATTGATAAAATAATTAGTCATAACACAATATAAAATTTATTAAACACAATATAAGTGCTACTTGCTTCATTGTCACAACTCTTCCTGAAAATGGAATAGAAATAAGATGCATTTTAACTAAATTGCTGGCTTTTAAAATCTGGATCTTCTTATTTTAATGAAGAAAAAAGATATTTTTAGTACAGTTAACATTTATAGCCTTGATGATCAAACATAGCTGCCCACGAATTACCTGTTTGTTACCAAGGGATGTGCTAAAGAGTAGAATTACCATAATTTCAGGAGCTCAAATATCTGTATTGTCCAGAAGATAAAGAATTCAAGTAGACTGGTAGACTGGATTCACAATTAGCACAACCATGTCTAGTTTCATGAAAACTTAAGAGAGAGTTTGTAAATTTGCCACATTTTGTAGGGTTTTTTAAGAGAAGGGTTCTCAATATAGCAAAAGAAATTGTATCCAATTTACTTCAATTTAAGTGGACTGAGATAAAACAGCTTCAGAAAGAATAACTAAATGTATCAGATGTAGAATTTAAGACTCTCACAGGCCTTCTTTCAGGTCTGACTGAGCCTATATTTATCATGTCTCCTCTTTTTCAAGTAAAAAATACGTAAGATTTGAACTGTAATTCTTCTGTCTTCCGCTCTAAGAGAAGCAAAGCACAGATGTGGTTCTGTGCAGAGCCTCTCTCCAGGGCCAGGTCATTAATATTCAGAAGAAGAGAATTAGTTTTTAGAAAGAGTTTGTTTCTTCTGACAAGGCAAGCTGATAAGAAAAATTCCAGTAAAGGAAAGACAAAAATAAATGAAGGAGAAAAGATCAGATGGTGACATTTCATCCTTGAAAGCAGCATATTTTTACAGGGTAGCTATTATCATTAAGTTACACCCAAATAAGAACGGCTATTAACAAAAGTACTGAAAGTTTAATTAAAGGCTATGGAGAGCTTAATTTAGCAAAAATAGTAAGCAGTTCTTCTCCAGCCAAAGGAGCAATGATCTGGGAGGGATCTGATGGGAGAGAGGGGAAGGAGAGCTGAGCAGAAGCACCTCACATCTCCTGCACTGTTAAAATCACAATGGATCAGCTTCTAAAACAGGGTCTTGCAATGACAGAAATAGAAATAAAAAGCAGAAGAGAGAATAAGCTGAGCTTTTACTGAGCAGGAATGAGGGCTTCAGTTGCAGCTGGTTTGAATGTTAGAATGCTGGCTAGAAAAGAGGAGAGACTGGCACTTCAGTAGACCCGAGATTTCCAAGACATGCCTGTTTACTACATCACTTGCTCTGCCAGTAAAATACTCAGATGCTGACAGGAACTAATGTTTCCTGAGCAAATACACACTGTTGACACAGTGAATGCATCATGGACTAGCGAGAGTGGTAAACACACTGGCAGTCATAAACTTCTTTATTACATCATATGTGTATATATACCTCCAAACTAAATATGTATTATATTTCATTTTGTTGTGAGTTTTTTTTTTTCATTGTCAACAATGTATGTTTCACAATAAAATGCAAATTTCATTTAGATTAATGTCCAGGTAACACCTGGTCTGTAAATATTGGTTTACCACTTCAGATGTAGTTTTACTAACATGAAAAAATCACACCTTATAATCAGAACAGCCAAGGTAGTTTCCAAATAGTTTTCCTCTTTCTGGAAAAAAAAAAGAGAAATTTCAAAGAAAATAATACACAAGGATTATTGGCCCTTGAGTATTCTGCTCCATGTGGTTTTAGCTTGAAAAATGCAAATATTGTAATTAATTTTTCATACAAATTTGTGTATTGACAGTTCCTTGCTTCATCACCGAAGGATGAAGGATTTTAAGTGTTGTAACGCGTTTATTGCCAACTTTGTAACATCTGGTATTTGTCTTAATGCCTGGGTTATATGATTGCCTGAGAATATCAGCTTTTGCAGGTGGGGGTGAATCCTTAAATTGGAATTCCGCAGTTTTTGGAGAAGCCCATATATAAAGCCTTTGGAAGAAAAAAATATTAGCAGGTAAACAAAAAATATCTTCTCTTCTTCTTGTTAAAAAGATATCGTTTTAAGCGTATTTTAGAAAAAAAACTATTTCAAAATCTATTTCTGGAAATACTGTGGACATGGATGCTCCAGACTGAGAGAAAAGAACAAGCTCAACACTATCTTTGAGCCAAGCTTTCTCCAGGTCACTCCCAGAGCAGGATTTATTCAGAGGTGACTAAGAGAAAATGGAAAACTTGACTGTTTAAATTTTATCTTCTATCTGTAGTATAAATAGAAGTTGTGACTTTGCAACACCAGCTAAGAAACATTTTGATTTCTCATTCTTGAAAGATGTTCTATGAAAATTGATAGTAACAGTTGTATTCAATCAACTTAAAGGTTTATTTGTGTACCACAGGGATGGCACAGTCTTTCTGCTGGTTTTATTTTTGATGCATTCAATTCTTATGAAGGAAGAAGTTACATAAAGAGAACAAACCATATCTAGCTGTGCACCCTGACCTTACCCATTCCTTGGAATTTTTGTTGCTCCCAGTGGTGAGTCATTTCCTGAAGACCTGTGTGTGGCTGGTAAGTCACATTGTTGTACCTTCTTTCAGTCCAGGATTGTTTGTAACCTTTTCCATTTATTCCAACTACTGCTACCTTAAAAGTCTTGCAAATGGGAAATTGCACTCTGAAGCTTTTTCTATGACAAAGCCTCTTTCAAGACCCAAGGATAACTTCTCAAACAGTTCTCATTTTGGCAAGTAATGTACTAAGTGACATTAGCTGTGACTCACAGGCTCAGCCAAGCGCCACAAAGAAGTGCAGGTAATTGTGGGATCTGACCTGCAGCAGCACTATTGTATAATACATGATCTGGGGACAAGCCTGGTTTCCTTTTTGAGATGATCTGATAGATCAAAGTAGAAGATCTAAACTGAGTTCACAAAGTCTGTGGGTATTTATATATCACCGTGGATGTCGAGACATCCAATGTCTTGGTTATTTCAGACAATACACAGAAGCTAACAAGGGGCTTCAGAACTGCTGTTGTGCTTGACTTGTCTAGCTGTGGTATTCTTCTGGGTTAAATTCTAACTCTTAATGAAGCTAACAGGATTTTACCACTTGCTTAAAGGGAATAATGATCTAAATACCTGAAAAGGCTATTTACATTGCTTCACTCGTTTGTTTTTAAGAAATATTACATGTTTTCCCCATGATCTGATTCTAATATGTTTTACCAATTTTGATGCTCTTAGATGGTCAGTTACATTCTGCTGTTCCAGGTATTTATTACATTTTCCTGTATACATTTAAACCAGAGTAGTGTGAGTCACAGCCTGGAGTGCATGTATATTTTGATTTGGGAAGCAACAGAGGAGAAAGAAAATTCAAAACAGATCAACAAGGAAATCCATGAAATAAATGGAGTCAAATTTTTTCACTTGATTTTGAGAACAAACAGAACATTTCAAACATTTTAAAAAAGAATACAAAACTGACAAACAGCAATTACCACATTTGTTGAGATAGATAAAACTGCATCTAGTATTTTAAATAAGTGTAACATGCTGACAACAGCAACATGAGGGTTTCTCCACTTCTCCACCTGGTAATAAAACAAGTTATTTTTCACTTCCAGCTTATCATTTCTATGTAGTGACTGTTCATACCCTGCACCAAACACAAATTCTGCCACCTCCTCTGCCCTGATTTGGCTGCTGGAACTGATGGTTGGCTCTGGCAAAGTGCTGCTCTGACACCTCAGATCCCAGTGCTGTGCAAGGGGCAAAGAAGAAAGAGCCGCAAGATGATTTGCTGAGATCTCCATCCATTCGTTTGGGAGCTGCAGTTAAGCTCAGGCCCTGAGCTATGTTGCAGCTGCACTTGTGTACCTTGCTGTCCCTGCGTTGGTGGCAAGAATTCCTGGCTTGACCGTGGCCCTGTCTCATAGCTACAGCCTTCTGTTGCAGTCACAGGTTTGTCAGCAGAACCTTGTCCCTGCTTTTGCATGTGCTTTTCAGTTCTGGTTGGTGTGGGTCACACGCCTAGAAGGGAGGGGACTACATCTGTCTGCCTTGCTGTCTGTCACCCTCGGCTCACGGCTTGCCTTCCCCTGTGGAACAGCCCCATTTTGCTGCTCCTCAGAATGAGGTTTGTCTGAAAGTTCAGCACTGGGGTTGACATTGGAATTAATACATTTGTGCATTAGTCTACATTTATTGGTGTTGGAAGGTGAAAGTCAGTGAAATGAAGTCTACAACTTCCTCGTGAGGGGGAGAGGAGGGACAGGCACTGATCTCTTCTCTCTGATGACCAGTGGCAGGACCCAAAGGAATGGCCTGAAGTTATGTCAGGGGAGATTTGGGTCAGAAATTAGAGAAAGGCTCTTCACCCAGAGGTGGTTGGGCACTGGAACAGGCTGCCCAGGGAAGTGCTCACAGCACCAAGCCTGATAAAGTTCAAGAAGTGTTTGGAAAATCCTCTTGGGCACATGGTGTGTCTCTTGGGGATGGTGCTGTGCAAGGCCAGGAGTTAGACTCAATGATCCTTGTGGATCTCTTCCAACACAGCTTATTCCGTGATTCTGTGAAATTAATTCTACTCCTCATCTCAAAATAAAAAGTAGTCACAGTAAAAGATTATACAGGTGATCAAAGGTGTGGAGTAGTTTCTATGCAAGGAACAACTGAAAATGCTAGGACTCTTTTTCCTGGAAAGGAAATGACTGATATGAAACAAGACTTCAAGTAGTGAATGACCTAGAGACCTTCAAATAAATGTAGTGTTGATGGATTTAAGAGACACAGAAGGACGTGGTTCATGACATTTCGTGTCACCGGGTAGTGGAAATACTTGACAATAGGCTGTGGAGTCTGAAAGCTTATTCAAAAGAAAAAGAAATATGAAAAAAAGAGCTGGGAAAAAACTCTACCAACACTTACTTACTTCCAAGACAGTTTTTTCAATGATAAAAATCTCTGAGCTACAAATCACCAGATGTTTGAAGCATCATTATAAGCTTCTGTTCTCATACACTTTCCTAGGCATCCGCTGAGGCACTGCCAGACAGGATGCTGGGCTAGACGGATGTCTGCTCTGACCCGATACAATTGTTCTAACATTCTTAGCACCCCCGGTTGACACCAAGGAGTCATCTGTGCTGTCAGGATTTGCCTGTGAAACAAGGACTTATTGTTTCGGGGCGGGGGGAAACAATTCTGATTCCCATAAAGAATTCTGCCCAGCTTCTTTCAGTTCTGCAGTACCTGGAGGGTGAATGCAGAGGACTCTTTTTTAAACTCTTACCTACAAATTTGGGGTTTAATATAAGTTTTAAGATGGATATTTTCAACACATCGGTTTTGAAAATTATTCATATTTTAAAGTCATTTACAAAGTATCACATCAATGACCTCAAATCTATCCAGGGTACATGCTATTCGGAGTATCTGAGGTCTGGAACAGGGTATCAGCACTGATTTTGTACTGAGATAGCACTTGCTCTTGGCCCCTTCCCTGGAGTTCCAGTACTTCACTGGGCAGACTGGACACAAAATGAGGGCTGAGCCAGTCCAGCTTATTTGCCACTTGATTCTTTCAACTGTCCCTGCCCACACAGGAAGCAGAAGAGAGAGTACCTGTAGAGAGGCGACAGTGAGAACCACCAGCCATGTCATCACCACTCCATTTTCTGTTCTTTGAGTGGAGTGGAATGCAAACTCCCAGCTTCCTTCTCTTTCAACTGAGTCATCCATCCCTGTGGGAGATCACACAAGTGTTTATAAGGTGGGGAGAAGCTCATTGGAAGAGATTATTAGATACCAGATGCCAGAAACATATTTTGGGGGGAGTGATTATAAAAATAGAGCAACCTATCCAGGCCACTGTGACAAATATAATGTATGGAAAGAGGCAGAGAAGAGGGACAAGGCAAAAGAGCAGTTTGGGTTGATTTGAATGAGTTTTTTAGAACATTTGAATCAGTTCTTGGAACATAACATCAACAAGATATTTCCAATGGTACTCAAATCCAGAACAATATTTCTGTATTTAACACACAACTTTCCTGTGAATTTTCTCTATTTGTACTCTGTAGCCCTGCGAGGTCAGGTTTTCTCATTACAATGTTTTATAATCAACCTGAGGCTTCTATATTCTGCCCTTTACTCCATTGCTGATAAAGAGCACAAACTATCTCTAAAAGGAGAATTTTGAGTTGCAGTGACAAGTTATATGAAAAGATATCACTTAGCACTCCAGAAAACTGAGGACAACCCAAAATCTCGATTTGGGACACAGTTAGGAGATGATTCTTGATAAAAAACCAGCTGTACTGGTTTACTCCGCTGGACACAGCAGAGTGTCCAGCTCAGAATGGTGTGAATACCATTTTGGTTTGTGTGTATTCAAAGCATAAGAACTTGATTAGCTGTACTTCCCTTTCACAAGTGGAGATTGCCTACCTGAACATGCACGTAACAGGTAACCTCAGCTTGGGGTTATAGTTTAGTGCCTTGCACTCCTTTCTATAAAGACAAAAAGAAAGATATCTCCTATCCTTAGGCAGTATACACACACACACACCCCACACACTGTTTAATTAAAAAACCTCAACCTGATATAAATCCTGTAGTCCAGTTCCACTGGGTATGTTTGCACCTGGAAATTTCATCAGCCAGACTGTCTTCCATCTCTGTGCCATGTAGTGATGTCACATTAGTCATTCTGGTTAAAAAGAAACTGACAATAAAAGCACCTTACAAGCAGAGAAGTATAAAAAAATGTTACTAAATACTGTGGCAAGGAGACATTTTTTAAAAGAGCTGCATGAATCTCCATTGAGTAAAAAAAAGTAGAAAAACTCTAAGAAAAAGATGCAAGTAAAAGAACTTGTGATGATGAAAACTATGGGGAAGAGTGAAAAGAGGCCTTAAATAGCCAAATGCTGAGAAAATGCGTGAAAACATCAATCTTGAAACCCAGTGGGGAACAGCACAGCAATTCTACCATGTTTAAGACCATCAGTTTAATACATGAAAATTAAGTATAAGCTGAGCATGAGTCAGTTCAGTACAGCTGCCTCATCCAAATGCCACATCTCAGTCCTCAGAGGAAGACTAGGCAGGAAATTGTTCATTTTGAAGCCACCAAACAGAGAGGTGGGGAGGAAAGCAGGATGCAGAAAGCCAGGTTTATGTATTGGTTTAGGCCCTGAATTCCCAGTGTGTGATCAGTGTGCCCAGCTCAGCCCTCCAGGCCAGGCAATGTGCATGAGTGGCACTGCTGCTGGTGGAGATTTCACGCTGGAGCAGGGAAATGTGGGATGAGGAAGGAGCAGCAGAGAGGAGCAGTTATGGGCTGGCTGCAGCTCTCTATTCTCCATCCCCTGCACTGCTTGGAGAGGAGAAAGTAGAGGAGTCGTGAGTGAAGGGCTGAAGCTGACCCTGGGAAAAAGGCAGTAGGTAGGGGGGAAGGTGTTTTTGTCTCTGCTTCTCTCTGTCCTATTGGCAATAAAGTACATTTAGTTTTGTCCCAAGTTGAGTCAGTTTCGCCAGTGACAGAAATTGGTCTTTATCTAAACCCATGAGCTTTTCCATCTTATTTTTTCAGTGTGATATTCCAGAGGTGGAGTGAGAGAGTGACTGGGTGGGGTCTGGCAGCCAGACAAGGTCAACCCACTCCAGTAATAATAAATTAAATCTACGTTTACCATGTCTGGGTTTATCACATCTGTCTCAGAATTTGTTTAAGGGAAGCACAAGGAAGCTCATTTTTCATCTGACTCCTTCTCATTGCTGCTCTGTCACCTAAGAGGCAGTAGAACAAAATTTAGAAGACTGTTTGCCAAGTGTTTCACTGGGGTAGTGAAAGCTGCTTTGCTCACAGGATACAGGGTTTAACCTCAGTTTGGTGACTAACACAGTGTCACACGGCACACAGATGTGGCAGAACTCTTCAGCGTGCGTTACCAGGCAGAAGTGTTGTGATACTCCTAATGCTTCAGCCACGTTTTTTACTTTCTACTCCTCTAAGCTTATTCATGGCAAGGCAAAGTTAACCCCTACACCCCTACCTGCAATCAAAACAGGAAACAGTTTCCTGAGTAAACATATGTTAATTTAAATAAGCTGTTCATAGTTTCCTTTACTGGTAAAATCTCATTGCTCACTCACCAACTGAATGAGTCATGAAAGCCAGTTAGAATCAAGAGTTAATGCCAAAATGCTTTGGCATTTCCACTTCCACATCTCATACATTTGCAAAGGAAATGATACATTGCCCGTCCCATTTTCTCAAGTTACTTCAAAATCTGTCTTAACTACACTGTATGAGATCTGATTGCTCATGGGCACTGGTCTGATGTGCAAGAGAACAAGCTGATGGCTGATAGAGAGGAAACAAATCTTAAGTAGTAGCTTACTTGGAATTTTTTTAAATTTAATTTGCCAGAGATGACAGAGAAATTATTTCTGCTCAGGAAACAATCAGATAATGAGGAAAGGCCTGAGGCTTTCAAAGGCAGCACCTCTATTTCCCTCAGTGGAACTGATAGCAATGACTAGCAAATTTTTGGCAAGTGGCCTCTTGCAGGAATGCCATTTATTTGCTTTACAAAGGAAAATTTCTGAGTCTGGAGATAGTTTATTTTATTTTTAAGGTACTTTTAAATAATTAATAAAGAACTGGTACTTCTATGGACATCAGGTTCTGTTTCCAGCACTAACTCCTGCTCCTGACCAAGAGCCCACATCTTCCCAGCAAAAGCATCAGCAGCATCCTGCTGATGTCCCACTGGCAAGCAAGGAAGTGTTTTATGACCTGCTCATCAAGACTATCCTCAAGTATCGCTCTGAGGGATTTGGAAAAAATGCACCTCTTTTGAAATCCAGAGGGAAAAAGGGAAAGGGACTGGGAAAGTGAAAGTTGAAAGGGAAGGGGAAAGAAGGGAAAGGAAAAGAAAGGAAAAGAAAGGAAAAGGAAAAGGAAAAGGAAAAGGAAAAGGAAAAGGAAATGGAAATTACATTTCTACAAGGTAATACTTTAGGATTTTGCCATCAAATACATTAAAATTGTTAAAATTGTAGCAAATCTCTACAAATAATAGAAAAAGGGAAAGACACAAATTTTGTTTCCTTTAGGAACCAGGATTAGTTTGTTGTGAAGTTTAAATATGTGTCAGATGTGGAAACACATTTCCCAAAGCTTCTTTAAGTCATAAAACACCTTCCATTTTATATTTTCTGTATTCTCTTTAATATCTTGAAACATTGACATTTCAGTCAATTTTGGACTTTAATATTTGCTTTCAGGGAAAGAAGAGCTGTTTCAAAAAAAAGACATGAGATCAAAGAAGTGAAACCAGAGTAAGGTTCTTTAGATAAATGACCTTTCAGCTTATGACAGACATGATTATTATTTAATTGGCAAAAAGGGTAGATTATGAATATTTAATCAATAAAACTCCAGTGGAAACCAGAGCCCAAAACAGAGACAGGCAGATCTTTGTGATGATACTGGTTTTTCTCCTATTAATTAAAACTCTATTCCGTGCTCTTTTGTTGTGTTTGTACTGACTCTTATGGTGACTGTAGTTTGGCTTTTCTGATGGAAATTTAATTTACAAATTTATAGTGTTTTATGCTGTAGTCATTCAACTCTCATAGATCCCAGTCCATATGTTTTGAATTCGATTCATCTATAACTGGGTGTCATGAGCCTGTTGGAGTGGCTAGAGCTGGAGTTATATCCCTGTATCCTTGATTGTGCTATCAAAGTTTTCTTGATAAAATTAATAATTCAGCACAAGTTTCTTTAAAACAGTGGAAGAAGAAGGGGATTTATTTGGGAAATGGAGAACCTTTATGCAGGTAACATCTCTTTCTTATCTATTCTGTTATAGTAAACTAATGTCTAGCTCAACATAAAGCTTCATGCTAGTCCACCATCAACAAAAATTAAAATTTTTCTGGAGTTGTCTCAACAACCAATGGCAAAACAATTTGTATTGTTGTGCAGAGTCCTTTTTCATGTAAATTAGCCAGTCATTTCAACAATGAAAAATGAAACACAGCACAACAAGGGACATAAGTTAGCACTGTAAGTGGCTTCAAAATTTTTTTCAGTTCAGAGTGGATATGTTAGGCTTCAGAAAACTGACATCTTGCTGATTCACCTACCCAACAACCACCTTTAAAGTTACTGGGCTGCTTCTGTTCTCTTCTATGATGAGTATGGCAGCTGCTTGTCCCTTGTAATGGTTGATCAAATAAATGGTGAAGCTTTCTGACTGTTTTCCTAGCAATCTTGTATAGCAATGTGCTGCTCCAGAAATCTCACACACGTGATGGAACCACTCAGCAGCAATCCAGGCTGGGCACCAACTGGATAGAAAGAAGCTTTGTAGAAAAGGAGTGGGGAATCCTGGTGTGCAACAAAGGCTTCAAGCAAACACAGGCAAGCTGTCTGCCTCTTCAGAGAATGGCCAGCAGCTGTGGCAGCAAGAGCGTAGCCAGAAAGTCACAGGAGGTGTAGAGCTCCTGTCTGTCTAGCACTAGGGAGTTCACAGCTGGACGCATGTGCCTGCCTCTGAGCTTGCCAGGGGAAGAAATACATTGCTGTCCTGCTGCAAGTCCAGTGGAGGCTTATCAGGAAACTCAGAGGGCTGCAGCGCATGGTATATTAAGAGTTTAGGGTAGTGACATGGGCAGGGTACTGTATTAAAACCAAACTAACAGCCCATGATGGAAAGCAGAATTTTCAAAGGAACTTTCATCTTTGTCATGGTAAGAAGAGCCTTATTTTATGGCACCTAAGATGGTTTATCAAAATTCTGGATTTTTCACTGCTGTTTCCCTCAAATCTCAAATATCAGTATAAACATAGATTTTAAACAAATTTGGCTGTGGATCTATTTAAGAACTGTATGGATGCAATCCTGTGCCATGTGCTCTAGAATGACCCTGCTTGTGCAGGGAGGTTGGACCAGATGACCCCACTGCTGGTCCCTTTCAATCTTACCCATTCTGTGTTTTTGTGATAGGTTTTGAATAAGACCTGCTCGTGAAAACATCTAGAACCCAGAATTTCTGTGCCTTTAAGTATGTGGAAACAGAGGTAAACAAAACAACAACAACCCCCCCTCCAAAAAAACTCAAACACCAAAATGAGGACTTTGAGTCCATTATTTTATGGGCAACCTGTATTTAAAACATTGAGATAGGCTGCTGAGGGGATCACAGAATTCCAGATGAGTTCACTGCAATATTTACATACTGTAATAATTACATAGGAGTGACCTGAAGCAGCACATTTTTCTGGAGAAAGACAAAGCTTGTCTTGATACTTGTAATTCACAGAAAGAAAGTAAAAAAAAAAGCAAAGATACAATGCTTGGCATTCTGAATATTTCGGAATTACATTTCACACCATCTTGGGTGGAAGAAATTATTTTGTGTCAACCTATTTCACAGGTTATGGGCAATTACTGTCGGCCATAGCCTTGGACAAAAATACTGCTGTGTCACTGAGTGGAGCATTCCAAAGAAGGATGACATATATGGAAGGGAAGAGTCAAAATATATATGCTTCAGGTGCTTCATGGGTGCAGCAGCTTTAACAGGACATACAAAGATATTAAACATGGAATCAAGCAATATTTAATATCGAACAAACATTACTGCAGCAAACAGAGGAAATATTATAAGCAATATTGTTGTCATAAGCATTAGTTCATACATCGCAGTTTAATTGCTTGCACAGTGAATGAATGTGAACTCTATTATTTTTTTTAAACTGTAATATAATTGCTATGACTTATTATTATTATTATGCTGCAGCTCCAATGGTAATATATTTGAAAGTGCTAATATTACTAGCACTGGTTTACTTGTATCCATGCCAATAATATTTCATACATAGTTATGCTTTGAAGTTTTTTTATTAATGGTCTGAAACACCAGACTGGGAGACAGAGATGGCTGGGATGGAGACTGAACTACCACCGGCAGAACATCACTCAAAGCAGTCTAAGCCACAGTGGCATGATAAATATTCAGAGCATTTTTAAAAGAAACCAGAGTCATATTATAGAGTACAAAATGTAGCTGCCTACAGTTATTTTAAACAGTACCATCAAAGTAGCCACTGAGGCAAAATTAGTGAACGATTAGATAGCAAAGAGGTTAAGAAGTCCTCTGGAAAAACAAAAGTTGGAGGGAGACATTGACAACTTACTGCAAACTTTTTTAGTACATTTTCCACAGAGATCTGAACATTTCAGAGTGAAAGCCAGACTGTGAAAAGATTAATGTGAAATGCAGGCTGTTTTTGCAGGAATGAAAGGACATCAGCATTGGAAAGACAGCAAAACATAAGAAAAGGCTCTTAAAAGTATGGAAATATTTTACTATGTCTCAGAATAAGAGGAACAAAAGCAAGATATATTTCTCTCAGAGCAGTTGTTTCAGCATTTGAAACATACAATAGAAAAATCCAGTCAGTAACGATCTTGTACACACTTTATCAGCTGCTGTAGCACATTTCACAAAGAAAATTCATCTCCTATGGGAGTTGTAAGTTTTAGGTTATGACAACAGCATCATTTTATTTGCTGGCACTTGGTCTATGCATCTTTTCACAAGAGCCGCCTGGCTGAGGAGGCTGCTGGAGGCTTTCCTAAACTCAGGGTGCCTTGGTCTGCTTCCCAGGGATCCCAGAGCTGCCAGGGCTGGGACAGAGGGAGGCAACAAGCAGCTGGGAGTTTGTAACCCACACAAGTTGCACATTGGTAGAGCCTTACAGGTGTGTGGCAGGTTTATTCAGAGCTGAAGGCTGCATGCTTTTCATCAGCCTGCACTGCTTTCCACTTGTGTTCACCTTCACTTTACAACCCTCCTTTGGGGTAGGTAGTCAACTAAAATACTCGTTGGTTTTGCAGCATATAGCACATGGTGGGAGTCAGTGTCATCTACAAGAGTTTCCCATGGTTTTACCGTTTATTCTGCAAAGTAGTAAATTTGACAGCTATTTTAGCATGTGACAATGGAAAAATGTTTGACCCTTGCCCCCAGGAAGAGGAAGCACAAAAAGAAAAATTAGCCAAATTTGTCAGCCATCCTAGTAGTCTTTGAAAGGTTTTAGGAGAACTTTCTTAATCTTTTCAGAAAATAAATATGTTCTCTTTAAAACACTCCCACCAATGAAATACAAAACTCAAAGACTATACATAAAAAATCATCATTCTACCCTCAAGTAGTTGGCAAAAGTCCTTATTTTCTGTTTGAAAGTATTCCCATAGAGGTTCATTCAACCTCTATGTAATAGATAATGAATAAAAAATATAAACTTCTGAAATTTATACAGAAAGATAAATATGACTTTCTTGCCCATACTTCATCACGCTTCAAAGATTAAATAGACAAATGAAGTCCATAATGAGCAGCTTTATTTTTCATGTGTGAGTTGCAGAGAGGAAAAAAATGAGAAGGGAGGAAGGAGACCAAAATACAGAACTTCTTTTGCCTGAATTTAAAATTCTGCTAGAATAAGAGGAAAAGACAACCCTTCTGAAATCATGACTTCTAGCTTTGACCTTTTTTTGTCTCCTTAAATACATAGCTCTACCAAAAAACGGTTTATCATGCCTGAAAACGTGGAACTATACCTGATGAAGCTGTGGCAAACAATACATCCTCACAGAAACTTTTAAGGGAAAAGAAAGTTGATTTTGGACTGATTCTTATACAGAACACCTACCCAACCCTTTATTAGTTTTCAGAAATTTATTGGTGGCTAAACCAGAAACTGATATTGTCTAACATGTGTAATTTTTTTCTATTTTCAGACAATATTTGAAGATGTCTAAGTGAAAAAGTGATCTTGTATCACAGAGCTAGGACATTAGGAAAAAACTAGATGCAGAATGAGGATCTTTGATTATGAGTCTGTGACACACCACTCCCCAGAATGTACTGCAGTGACAGGTCTGTGCCCAGTAAGAAGACAGGTCTTTAGATTGCCAGTAGAAAGATCCTCTTAGTTAAACATTTTTCTCTATATTTTCCTTATGCACCTTTTTTTATATTTCAGAAAACATGTAGAATAACTCTGTACAGTATTTTGGTATTCAATATTTGTAACATTTCTGCAATTTTCACTTTATTTCTGTTTATATGCATGTTACAACTCAGCATACTTTTAAAGAGGCAAGTATTTTCCTTCTTATTTATTCATAATAGAATAAAGCAATATTTTTTCTAAAAATGAGGAAATTATACTGTCTACATTTTGTTGTTGCTTCACAGTTCTCATAGATCTTTGTCATTCACTGCCCTAAACAAATCTGCCCTTTCCAAATCCATGAAAACAACCCCTTCACACTGCTGCATACATTTCAGTAATTTATTAGGCTGTCCTTATTTGTTCAGCATTATCTCATTTGTTTGTCCTATAGGCTGTCAATTATTTAACTGTAGCAAGTCCAGTACATTGATTTAACATCTTGAGTGTAAAGGCTTAAGATAATTTCTTTTCACAGTGGAACAAGGCTCTGCTGCTTCCAGTGTTTGATGCCTATTTCATCTGAGGCAGATGCTTGGAGCCTGTGAGTAATGCTTCCTTTTACTTGAATGCATATGATTTAGCAGTCTTTCACAGTGGTTTAATTCATCCCAGCTAGTTAATGAACATTCATACCACCAGTATAGATGTAGTTTTCCTCTAAATATCAGTAAAATGAATGTCATAAAAATGGTTTCACCAACACTTGCAGCTAAGACTCTTCAATGAAATTTGAAAATTAGTTTGGGAGTGAGCACATGTTCAGAAACAATATAAAAAAGAAAGTACTTTACAGCAAAACATATCAGCAAAATCTGAAACAAAAGGAGAAGGCTACAAACTAGAGGAAACTCTAAATTATAAACTAATTTTTTTTTTTCTAATTTGTGCTGCTCAGTCTACATGTGACAGTCTCACTTAGGTTCTCTTCCAACAAAATTTTGAGATTTCATATCCATTCTTCAGTGTTCAGTGTTTATTAACTGAGCATTGTTGACTGCCATATTTTTTTCTGACAATACAGCACAGCTCAATTAAAAACTTGGTTTACTGAAGGATGGGTTAGGCAAACAGCTTTTTGGGAAATATTTTTTTTTGAGCAGGGATGGATATCTTTGTGATCTCAAGGATGGGTGTTCTACCTCAAGGACATCTGTGACACAAGCTCCGCACTCAGCAAGAACAGCTTCTGCTAGAAAATGCTTTCAGAAAGAAGGACTTTGCAGTATTCATATCTATATAATTACCAGGCCATTCTCTGAGGGATACCCCACTATTAAACAGCTAAAATTATTCTTCATAACAATTACAGTAAGATAAACAAAGAAAAGTTATTCATGATCTCCAGAGCGCTCTGATTTCTGCATCCATCAAAGTAAACATCATAGCTGGAAACATCTCACATTGTTGGTGGAGAAAAGGGAGACAAAAAGAAAAGGATGCTACTTAAAGTGAGATTATATATGAGACTTTTTCTCATTCTGTGGTTTCTACCTTTCACACCTCAGGGATTTCCAGTCTGCCTGGTGCTGTGCTAGGAAGAAATTTTCTCTAATAAGGAAAATCATATTAGCTTTTTACTGACAATGTCAGTCCTGCTATAACATCCAGACATGTAATCTTCCTTTATGAAACTAGTTGTTCTTCCTTTTCCATGACATGGCTTTGCCCTAGTAAGTCAAGATTTTTCTGATATGACTTCTATGTTTTATACAAGTGCTGTGGGGCAGGAACAGACAATCGAAAGAGGAAGGATGAATCTCGAGCAAGATACATGCCTATGCTGTCATACAGAAGCTCATTAAATATCTTTCTGGGTTCCAAAAATGGTCTTGGTAGAAACATCTAACCAAGGTAACTTTGTAGTTCGCTATTTGCAGCTAGCTACAGCTAAAACCATCAGCAATTATCTGTCTTAAAACGATGGTGTGATTACAACAGAATAGAACAGGCTATTTTAGTTGGAGTGGCCTACAACAAATATCCAGTCTAACTTCCTGACCACATCAGGGCTGACCAAAGTTTTAAAGCAGGTTGTTAAGGACACAGTCCAAATGCCTCTTAAACACTGACAGGCTTTGGGTCTTGACCACCTCAGCAGGAAGCCTGTTGCAGGGTTTGACCACGTTCTCAGTAAAGAAAGGCTTCCTAACGCCATCTGAGCTAGCCCAAGAGTGGAAGCCAGAGGAACACTGCTTGTGACCGAGTGCCAGACAGACCCAGCCCCATTCACTACCGCTCTGTCAGCCTCGTCCTTCAACCAGCTTTTCATCCATGCACTGTGGTCCTGCTCATCCCACAGCTGGACAACTTGCCCAGACAGATGCTGTGAGGGACAAAAAGCCTTATTAAAATCAGGAAAAACTACACCTACTGCCCTCCCTTCACCCACTAAGACTTATCACAAAAGTATATAAAATTAGTTAAACATTATTCTCCTGTTCTGAACCCATGTTGACTTTTATTGCTGGTGGCTGGCTCAACACCACATTTCTAAGCATTCCATAACATATTATTTGCAGTTGATGATCTGGTGAACCTAGATTTTCACTCAGAATTCCAACACTGATATTTTTTCAAACTGGCAGCAAGAAAAAGTTGTTAAGTTATTCAGGCTTTCTCCGCCTTTTAGTTAATAACATTAAATTGTGGTCTCTAACATATGCTTATCTCTGATTATTTAAAAAAAGGGGGGAGTAGGAGCATATGGCCCCTATTTTTGCAGCTAATCAAAAGAAGAAACATGCAGTAGGAAGCCTATGGACATATTGTAATGCAAAAGAGACCCATAAGGACAAGCAAAATGTCATACACACACCACACTTCTGAAAACTAAGTTAGAGATCTCACTCTACATGACTGAGACAGATGCAAAGCACTGTTAATTAAAAGGGAAACACAAGCTTTCTTGATAGATCTAACTTAGGGAATATGCATTGAAGGAGCATAAATGGTAAAACCCCCTTGAAACACAGATCCTAGTTCTCATTTGTCCTTAATGGTATTGATGAGTTATAACTATGTACTCATAAGTTTGGGTTTCTTTAGTCAAATAAAATACATCAAATTACATACCATTTTCGCATCATTACTCATTTTCTTTTACCTTATGAAACTTCTATATTTGGCATGAATTACAAGAAGAGCTTAAGGGTGGTATGATCTTACTGTTTTTCAAGCCAAACCTATTTATTTGCTGGAGTTTTAATTCTGTTGATGGATTAACACTGTCTTATAAAAACAGATACTCAATTATTTTAAGATAACTGAGCGGTTTTTTTCATTCATTATTCTCTATGGTACTTTTACTAACAGCTGTCCCATGCCAGCTGTCAATTTCTTGATATTGTGTAGTGACACAGTTATTTGGAGGATTTAGAAGTTAAAGCTGTAACACAAATTTTTAATATTTTCTACTTACTCAAGTCACAATTCCAGGTATTTCTTACATCTGCTTTATTGCATTTCTTGTGTATCTTTTTCTCAGCAGACATCCCTGTGCTGCAAAGTCATTTTTCTTATTTGTGTTTCCTTGACGGCGTTTAAAATGTCATTTATTGTACATCATTGCTCTCCTTTTAGAGCTCCTTGTGATAGTTCCATCTCCTTGGGTTTAGGTTAACCTCTAACATGCAAGATAAAAGCTGAGCTGGGACAACTTCTGTGAGGTTGGTCTGACCCTGCAGCTGTTTCATAAGCAGATTGCCAGTGGGGTGGGAGAAGGGAAAGAGGAGTGTAACTTTTTGTTGTTGTTGCCAGTACATCAAACCATTTGTTCAGTCCAACAGTTTATTCCCAACAGTCCCCGACACTTGCCACATCAGATCACATGCATGGCAGCACTCTGTTTGATTGGGAAGAGTGGCTTTCAGGGCACAATTTACAAACAGTATCGGCAATTGGAAAAAGCAGCATTCAAACTCGTTCAGAGTTTACCTTCAGAACAAAAAAAGTGTTCTTGGTTTTTACACTAAATTGCTCATATAAATGTACACATATTTGAAATGTATGTTATGCAACAACATTATACCACTATTAGGAAAATAGCCTAAGGATTTAAATACTGCCAGAGTAGTTGCATGGAGACCTCCCATAATCTGAAGAGAAAGTAATTACAATACTGTTTGGTTCATTTTAGAAGCATGCATCCCCCTGTGTTTTAGTCTATTCCCAGTACAGTTTTACAGTCTTTGCAGTTTGGCTCTTCTATAGCAACGCTGCATGAAATTCTTCTGGCTGATCTCAATCATGTGTTTGGGAGTTAATTATTTTAAAGGAAAATTAAGCTATATTTAAATAGAAATTTTGAAGACGTAAAGGTGCCATTTTGCACCTACTGTTTCAGGTTTCAATATTGTATTTGACTTAACTTACAGCAGCTGCTAGAGAAAGCTGCAATTTTGAAATAAACATTCTTCCCCAAAGCTTTATGAATTTATACCCAGTATTCCTTTGGTCAATGGTATACTTCCTTTGCTGCAGAGCTTTGAGGGAAGAATCTCTGCACAAAAACAAGCAAAGAATGCAGTTAATTCTGCATAGGTATTTACAATAATTTCAGTATATTTTTAGTACTTATTATATCATGACCAAACCAGGTAAAATAATATTTTTTTACTTACAGTTATTTTTATTACATTTCTTTCTTGCCATTGTACATTTCATATTGTTGCAAGAACCAACCTTGTAAAATGATCCTTTTTGCTAGAATGAAAAAAGGATTTCAGAAGAAATGAGTTATTGTGAAATTCAGGTTAACTTCCTGATCCCTTGGGGGAACTTTGCTTGCAGTAGGCTTGCAGGTTTTGAATTACTGTTTTCAGAAGCACAAGGCTGTTTTGCAGAAACCAGAGCATAATAATAAAGCACTGCACTTGAAGAATTACCAACTCTAGAAGACAGGAGAAGGCTGGTCTCCTCTTCTACCCAACCTGCTGATAGTTGCTGCATGGTACTAACCATGTGAAGTGTGAAGTTTATTTTATTCTCGTTCCCCAGAGAATATCACTATGAAAACTTTTTATTGTATCATCAGGTCTTGAAACTTTCTGCCACTTCTGCTCAACTGCAAACTAGCATTCTAAGGTGAAGTTTGAAAGAGAAAACACACACAAAGAGGTGTGCAATGTCTTTCTGCAAAAGTGGAAGGAAACTTTTGAAGATTGCATAAATGATTTTAAATATAAAATTAAAAATATTCAACAGCATCACTTGTGGAAAAAAATCACCTTTAATGAAAGATAATTTTTAATGCCTTGTCTTTGTATAAATATGCTTAACATAATTTCAAACAGTAGATTCTGTCTATATACATGTTAAATTTCCAAGCACCTGATGCCTCATATTGTTTGGAAATCCTTACGAGTTAGTATTGAAGACCCCATGTGAGAAATGTGATTAAAATGTAGCTTTTTTTCTTTTATCAAGGCTTTTTTCACTCGGTCTGTGGTTAATTTACTCTGCAGCCTCATGCAACTGCAAACAATTATTGGTTTCCTCTGTGCAGAGAATTATTGGAAGCAGCCTCATCTATTCCATTACTGGCATAAAGTACTTTTGTACTTGTACTTATGTCACTCCTGACAGATGCCTGTCGATCCTGATCTGAAAGGACTTTAGCAGTGAAGATTTAACACCCACTCTATCCCACACTTCTTCTGTTCTTGGCAGTTGAATTCTTTCCTGAATATCTAATCAGAATATCCTCTGCAAAGGTCCACTACTTCTTGCTCTATTTGGACACAGGAAAAGCTACAAATTTTGCTTACTCTTACTCCAGTGAAGCTTTTGAAAAGAAAAAAAAAATTACAAAATTACTTAAAGAAAGTTATGAAATAAATTAAATTCAGCAGAAGGTGTTAACAAGTAATCCTATGAGGAACTATAAACATCATTAAGATTGGATGGGATGAGCTGAAGTGTCTCCCTAGCAATTATGCAGAAAAACATACAAGAGACTATGGAGGATGATGAGAAGACTGTGACATAACAATGTCAGGATAGTGTGAAAAGAGGTAAACATCACCCTGGAAAGTATAAATAGACAGGCTATAAACAGGAAAGTATAAACATGCAGGCTAGAGTTCCTTATCCTACTAGGAAAGCTTTATTTTCCAGAAGGATGTAAAGCAATTAATGGAACTTTGATGATAAAAATGGAAAGCAGCTAAAGTGTTGAACATATAATCTGAAAGGGTTGAACAAGCTGGGATTTGCTAGCTTAAAGAAGAGGTTTAAGAGGAAGATGACAGCCTTCATCTAATAGGTGAACCAGAAGAAGAAAAATACATGATCATTTGAAGAGCTTGAAGCTGTACTCTTATCTTTTTCTAGCATATTTTGCATCAGGCTGCAATGATAAAAGTTTTCTGGGAGTTGGTCACATCAGGAACGTCAGGACAGACGTTGAGATTGACTTGCCATCCTGGACATGTTCATTGACCTGCTTTGACGGTGTCCTTAGAATGGTCAAGACTTGGGTGAGTCCATCTTCACTTCCCTGTGTCCATCTTCCCTAGGGCATACACAAGTTTGGCCCCCTGGTGCCCTCAGGCCTTTCCCATGGTCTGTTCTGAATTCTGAAACCAGAATCCTGACGTGGATTGCTGTCAGTGGCATTGAGTTGTTGACTGGGTCACACTGACATGAATTATTCCATGATTTGTTGACTCATTGTGTGCACAGTTTCTTTCTCTCCGAAGCTGTGACCCTGGCCTCACTAGGCTGAACAACTTTTAATAACACTTAAGACTAAACAGAGACGCTGAGGCAAAGCTTTCTCAGCTTCCACACAGACAGAAAAATGTCATGTACATTCTCACCGCATTGCTACGAAAATCAGTGTCCAGAATACACGCTGATCACTGCAACACTAGAAGTAACAACATAACTATACAGAGATAAATTAAAATCAATTTGTTTGAAATTAATATTGATAAATTCTTCGAGACTTTCTGCAATGTCAGGTTGTCATGAGATTTATATCATCTGCACTGCATTCTCTCATTAAAATGGTTTATATGTGGGACCTGGGACATGATATTCTTACACTCTTCATGTGTGGATGCCCTGTCATCGTGGTTTAGGAATGGCATGAGGTAGTATAGAATAACCTCAGGATCCTAGCCACGCCCCTCCTGGCTACTGCAAAAATTAACCCTGCCCTGGCTGGAACCAGGACTATAACCCATGTTATAGGAGGAAAAAGGCCCTTTATAACAGTAAGAAATGTAATTTTATACTTAGCTTGTTCTTTATATTATTTCACTGTATCTAGAGCAGCTGCCAATGAAATAAGGGGAAAAAAAATCTTTAATTTGGTAGAAGGAACACCATAAAGATGCATTAGGGATTAATTTCAGCAATTAATTTTCATACTATTACCATAATTAATGATAGCTAACTATTACCAAAACTAATGATGGCTGGCTGATTGAAGATAAATATTGTAATAACAAAATGTCCATGTTGGCCTTCCTTCATTTTAAAGCAATTATATAATTCTCAACAGGCAAGATTTGATTCCTTTGTATACTTCCCAGATGAGCAAGCTGCTGAATGAGGTTACCAAAAAGGCCAGAGATTTGAACGGGACCTTAGTTGATAGAACTGGAAAGGGTCTAGAGAGCTCATACTATACATCCCCGAATTCATGTTTAATATCATTGCTGTGAGTAATCCTGAGAAATTAAGTGGAGAAGCTCACCTGAGTAAATAAAAGGATATAAGTCTATAGGTCTGAGAACATTTTTAATTACTAAGCCACAATGTTTAATTTTTCTTAAGTAGGTTAAGTTGCTGATTTAAGGAACTCTGAACTGGGCAGCCATTTAAAAGCAAGAACTGCAAAAATATTTACCATTAAAAAGGATAGGAGAAAATGGGGAAAAAAAAGAAAAAAAGAAAAAAAAAGTCTTTCAAATAGTGCTTTTGTGCATTTAAATAGCAAGTATTCAGACAACCATGTGGGCAAACAAATTAATAGCAGTGCATTTTTTAGGGCAAGATTTATCTGTCTGGAAATTTGCAAATATTTCCCAATTGCTCAGCTGGATAATTATTCTCACATTTATTGCTGGATCTAGCTCTTATGGCAAAGTCAGCTCCAACACAAGTGAAAATCGCCATCATGGATACCTTTGATATTATGCTTTCATCTAATAGCTCTAGATTTGGGCTATCATTAACACAAGTGTATGTAAAAAGTTATATATATTTTAGAATGCTTTCAGTTGTCAGTAAGACATTTGCCTTACTCACATGCTTGAAATAGAATAGATGTTCATATATATTATTTCTATTCCATAGCATGTTTAATATCAGGGCAGGATTGTGAATCCTTCTCTTATTCTGTTCAACAATAATCTACAAAAACAAGTCCACCAAAAGCACTAAAAGTTTTTGTGAGACTTTCCTAGGGGTCTGGTAAATAATGTGTCAATCTGTGCAAAGACAGTGTGGCACTGGATCTGAAGCATTCTAGGTTGCCTTAATATTTGAGAAAAAACATCTGACAAATAATCAGTCAAAGTAAACCAATTAACACGTCTATACCTCCAAAATTTTAAGCTCTTATGATGACATTAACTATTTCCACTTTAGAGTAACAGGAGACTGCTCAGAAACAGCATTTTGGGTATATTTGGGTTTGATTTTTCAGGATTTGCTTGATGTACAAACTTCTTGCCCCTTTCAAACTACACAAAGCCATTTACCAGCCATTTCATTTCAAACTTGAAATTTACGATCTGTTTTTTCTATGAAGACATACTATGTTCTGTCCATCAATCGATCCTTAACTGACTCAATGTATAATTTTTGAAATCTCTTTGTCAGTTTGCATTACCTGATACAGTTGTTTTTCTAGCCTGCTTTGTATGTGAGAATCTTGGCTTGCTGCATATATCCAAATACTTATTTTCTAGATATCTATATCTATATCACCTAGAAGAAAACATACAAGAGTTCAAGCAAAAGGGAATTGGAATACATGAATCATATTCAGTCAAAAGAATCAAAGAGTTCAAAGAAGTTACCAATTCGAAAAAAAAACCCCATACCTTAACTCTTGAAGATAGAGAGTTCCACCCATTTAAAAGTCCTTAGTCACACAGCTCATGTAAATTTAAAAAATCTGTGAAACTCACCCCTCAGGTAAAGGATTACTCAAAAATCTGTATTATTTATATCCCACTTAAGCAACAGTATGAGAAATTAGTTTTAAGCCATTTGGTAGGCTTCAATCCCTACAGTCATGAACTAGTCATGGCCATTTAAATAAAATATATTTGACTTTGTTTTCTCTGTATCTAAAGGAATAAGATAACATTAGCTTATAAAGCACACCACCAGAAAGCTATTATACCATCATATATAATACTTTGAACATAGTTAGATGTAAGTAGGGGAAAAACTTAACATGTGTGAGGACTAACTAATCAAAAAGCACATAATAATTTATAAGAAGAAAATATTAAATTTGTCCTATGGCCAAATTGTAAACAGCTGGACTTACTAGAGCAATTCAGAAATTAACAAATATATTGGGTGGTAGAAGGACAGAGTTATCTCTCAGTGGGAGTTTTCTTTGCAGTGAAATGATACCTCTGATATTGTTAATGCATTTAATGGCCTACCTTGTACCTTTAAGAAACTAAGAAGCTTGTTTACAAAATTTAACTTGACTAAAGTCGCAAAGGCTTTAAAATTATAATGATGTCTTCCTTAACTTTTTAGGTCTCAATCTCTGAATTTTTAGGTAGCATACTCTGCTTCCTTGCCTTCTATTTATTTTTTACTTTCTTTGTATTTTTTCCCATTCCAAAGATTAAATACATCAGTTTGGGTTCCCATAGGGTTTTAGGCATTGCCATATTGATCAGTGCAATGCTAGAGTCCCAGGGAGGGTCTGCTGCCAAACTGGGACTTCCAGCCTCCAAGCAGGTTCCAAAACTTTCCTGAGTGACATCAGAGAGCTTGGTCCTGATGTCACAGAATGCTGCAAACTGACTCAGAAATGGTAAACTTGCTGACATAAAATGAGGAAGCATATGCCATATGAGGACAGGCTGAGGGAATGGGGCTTGTTCAGCTGTCCACTGTGAGGACAGTTGAGCAGTGAATCTGATCATATAGAAAAGTTGTGTGTTGTTTCTAGGCTTGGAAATTTTCAGGACCAGACTGGGCAAAGCCCTCAGTAACATGGTCTGACCTCACAGCTCACCCTATTCTGCAGTCAGCAGCTTTGACTCTGCAGGAGATGACCTCCTGAGATCCTCTTCAACCTGAATTATCCTATTATCCAATGATCTTCTTTTTTTTCCAATCTTGTACATAAAATCTGATTGAATATTTATTGATCTGTCTGTTTATTTGCCGTCTGTAATTTAAAGATTAATATGTTAATAACAAAGAATTAAAGAAAGGAAAAATACCCAGTTTCCATCCTAGACAGAGGTTAGAATGTAGATGCAACATTGAAAGGTGCTCTATATAAGTTGTTACTTGCAAATGAATTTGCCAGATATTGGGAAGGCTGAGTTCAAATTTTGTTTGCACTGATCATAAGATCTTGGCTTTTAAAATCTAATCTTTTAAAATGACAGAAAGATCAAAACCATGGACTTCCAGGTGTTAAAATTCAGCTTGTTCAGAGATCTGTTTAGCGAAATTCCATATAAAATTGATCTAAAGGGTAAAGGAACTCAGGACAGCTGGCAGTTCTTCAAGGATGTCCTCCTCAAGGAACAACAGGTCATTCTCTGCACATACAGAAGACCAACAGGAGCAAGGACCCCCTGATCAAGCTCAATCATCAAAAGAAACCCCATGACAGGCAGAGGTATGCACAGGCTACTGAGCAGGAATATAAAGATGCTACCTAAGCAAGCAGAGTTGGAGTTAGAAAAGCCAAAGCTCAGCTGTACTTGAAATTAAAAACTTATGGAAAGAACAGCAATGAGAATTTCTGTATGTCCATTAGCATACAAGGGAATACAAAGAGCGAAGGTACCCACTGCCTTTTAATTGTCTGCATTTTCACCAAAAATGTCTGCTATCAGGCTTCCTGTGTCACTGAGCCTACTGGCAGAGTCCCTGGGAATACAGCATTCTCCATTGTTCAGGAAGTAATTAGGAAGCAATCAAGTCAGTTTTGCTCACGCATCAGATGGACTCACTTGAGGCTGCTGAGGGAGCTGAACACAGTCATGGTGAGGCCATGCTTTATCATCCTTGGAAGGTCACGGCAAATAAAGGAGGTTCCTTAGGTGCAGAAAAGAACAAATAGTACACCCATTGAGGTTTTCTCGATCTGGGAAGGCAGGGGAACCCCAAAACCCCACAAAAGAGGTTCCCCCCCGTGTGCTTACCACGCTGCTGTGGGCGGAGGGGAGCCGGGACCTGCGGGACCCGAACCCGTGCTAGGGCTGGCTTCTCGAAGACAGGATAATAGGAGCCTTGGCGAATAAAGGAAATGCAGTCTCTCAGCCTTGGGAAGCCAGGGTTTATTGGTAGGGATGGCAGGGAGGAGAAGGCAGATGGGACCGGGACGGAACGAGGAGAGCAGGAGGCGGCGGGATTCCGCAGGGCCGAGAGCCCGGAACGGAAGCGAACATCGGGTTAAGAGGGATGGAAGGATGGGAGGGGTTTTGAGAGGATAGCCAACCGGGACGCAGGGGATACAGATTGACAAGGGCTTCAGGGAATGGGGGTACAAGGAGGGAAGATACAGAACTTTTAAAAACCAATAATAGCACTGCGGGTAGAGAACTTTCTAGCTATTAAACTAGATATGGGATAAGGGAAGGCAGATATGCAGTGCCAATCAGACACACCACTACAACCCATCTTCAGGAAGATCAGGAAGGCAAACCCAAATAATAACAGACCTTCAGTCTAACATCAGTCCACAGAACTGCAAACAAATCCTCCTGGAAGCCCTAGCCAGGCATACGCGTGACAGGAAGGTGATAGGGAAAAGCCAGCACAGATTTAGCAAGAGGAAATCCTACCCACCTTTAATAATACCATGCCAGACTCTGTGAGAAGGGAATAGCAAGTACATTACATTTACCTTGATTTTGGCAAAATATTTGACATAGTATCACACAGTATTCTTGTAGTCCATTTGGTAAGATATGGACTAGAAAAGATGAGGATCGATACACTGCACAGGGCTGCTATTAAGAGGGTGCTCAATGAGCTGGACAGATAAGTTGACAGGAAGCTCATGAAGTTCAACAAATACAGATTTATGGTCCTACAATTTTATGCGGAGTAACTCTGTACAGCAATTTAGGCAGGGTACCAACTGGTTAGAAAGCAGCTTTGCAGGAAAGGGGTGAGAAATCCTGGTGTACGAGAAGGTTGTTAAATAAACATGTGCCCCTACAGCAAGGATGGGCAACAACAACAAAACAGGAATTTAGCCAGCAGGTCAAAGGTGGTGATACTTCCCATCTGGGCTATTCACAGCTGGACTGCTGTGCCGGCTTGTGGGCTTCCCAGGAGAAGAAGGACATTGCTACCCTGCTGTGAGTTCAGTGGAGAGTCATCAAAATGCTTACGGGACTGCAGCACATAGCATATAAGAGGAAGCTGAGGAGAACTGGGTTCTTTGACTCTCAAGGGAAGAGAAGGGTGAGGAGACATCTTATTGTTTTGAACTATCCAGTAAGCACATGTAGAAAAAACTGTGGCAGATTATTTTCAGAGACAGATGAGGATGGAACAAGCAACAACAACAGCAGCACAACTGGCATCTTAACAATGCTGGCATACTAGAGTGAGTCCAGTGGAGCAGATTAGGGCTGAAGTGCATGAAGTATTAGGAGAGACTGAGAGAAATGGGCTTTTTAGCCTTAGGATGAGAAGCCAAGAGAGTTTCTCCGTGCTTTTTTAAAGTTCTTAATAGAATGGCATAGAGAAAATGGAGCCAAGTTCCTCTCAAAAATGTGGAATGCATTGCATAGGGGTAATGGACCTGAACTGCAACACAAAAGATTCTGATTAGATTCAAGGAAAGCAATTTCATATGAAATCTGTTAAACACTTGAACAAGTTGCCCAGAGAGATTGTGGAATCTCCATCCACTTACCTGGCCAAGGCCCTGGGCAACATCATCTAGTTGACTGTTCTTTGACCAGGGACCAGTTTGGGTTAGATGACCATCAAAGTTGCTTCTAGTTTAGATTTTTTTTTTTCATCGTTTTAGTGAAATTTTGTATGCATCCTATATTTTTAATTAATATACTGTAATGTCCTCATTTTATAAAAGAGAACATTAAGAGGACAATGTAAATATTTTCTGTATTTAGAAAGCAGAATTATACAGTCTTCCAAAGCTTGTTTGGTTTGATTTAAATAAATATAAGTTATCTTTGCTATCCATGTAGCACAGAACACTTGTGTTGTTGTGCTGTATAATAAAAATTGTCCCTAAATGAATTGATCTTAATTGTTCTTTTCATAGTACATTCACAGAGCATGTGTTTAGATATTACAGCTGTATATGCATCACTCATGGATGGCAGCATTTTGCTCAGAGGCTGTGTGATCCTTCAGTTGTCATATGCAAGACTTTGAAGGATGTAGAAACCAGTAAATCAGATATATCTATAAAATATGCATACACACAGACATATGTATATACACATACAGAACTTACCATATCCCTTATACAATCTGAAATCAAGCCTGCGAAGCAGCCTTTTATACAATCCCTCTTTCCACAAGTCTTACAGCTACATCAAAGACTAAAAGAAATTCTGCCTCTGCAGACACCTTTGCACAACCCACAGACACTTTCCCAAGACTGCCATGTGCCCAGGGGGCAGGGTAAGGCTTGGAAGGTCATGTGTTACAGCACCACCTGGTGAAATATTTTTAAAGTCTACGTAAGGCAGTGTTAGTAGACAGGCTAATAGTTGCGGATATCAAGGTTATGTTGAACCAAGCTTTGTCCAAAATAGTATTTCTATTTATCACATATTTCAGAGTTGCCTTAAAGATCCCAAGTATTAGAACCAACCATTTAGTAGAGAACTTGCAATTACCTGAATTTCATGGTAACACCATTGCAGCAGTTACCATAGGACTGGAAGAAAAGACTCAAGAGGTCATTCAGCCCATCCCATGGTCCAGAACAGGATAATTTACCATTGTTCATATCCTGTCAGCTGCTCTCTAACTTGTTCCAGTGATCTCATAATCTTTCTAGACCAAAAAAAAAAAAAAAAAGAAAAAGAGCCCTACATAGTTGCTAAAATCTTCCCTGTTAAACTTACGATTGTAGGTTACTTTTCTCTCCCTATCCATCATATGAACCAACTATTCCCTCAGTTTTGAGAAGTTTTCATTCTCTTTCTCCTAACTGCCTTCAGTGTTTTCCAGTCTTTTATTCAATCTGTTTTCTGTTACAGATTATCTTTGCTCTGGTATAGCTCTTCCTGCAACAGCACTGCCAGGCTCTGAACAGAGCTCTCTGGCTCTTGCCTTCCTAGGGCTGAACGGGGAGCCAACAACCTTTAGATCCCTTTTTGCATGTCTGTACCAGACCAGATGCTTTTGTTTTCCTCTGTGAAGTGGATTTCTCTCACCTATAGGTAGCATCACGAGTTTCACTCTGCACACCAGAATTCTACTTTTTTGTATCATATCCCTGGCAGCTTAAGTTTCATTTTCACTTGAGTCCTCTTCCTGCTTGATCTCACTTGTAGATTTAATGAGCCATTCTCTTCTCTAATCTCCAGGATACACATGAAAATATGAAAAAGACTTCGGACAGACTTGCACAGTATCTTTCTATATTGCTTCATTCAGTCAGACACTGAGTCAGAAATAGCTGCTCCCTCAGAGGAGACTTTCTGAATGTTAGCAATCCTACACTCAATCCATAATAATTTAATCTGTGGATTTTTTCCCGGTTTGCGTATGAGAATACCATCTGAGATGGATTTTAGAACCTTAACTATTTTTTTTCTCTGAAGTCTGTTACACTGCCATGGACAGAAATCAGATATCATCGACCAGTGCTTAGGATGAAATTAAATCAGGTCTAGGTGAATTGAAAGCATCTTTCTACTGAGATATTCCCTCTATTACAAAATGGACTCCTATTTTTTTCTTAATTATCTTTACTTTGATAGCTATCTGATTCCAATTGACTGAAAAAAATTATGCCAAATCTTCAGGCCTCTCCACAGGGCCTGTCATAGCATCCCCTCATATTCAGTAGGTCTTTGGCCTTGATTTTACAACACGAGTAATTAAAAGAATAATTTTTCACTATGGGTTTTACCATTACATTTCCTATATATAATTTCATGGCATGTTTTTTTACCCTTCATATTATTGTTTTTCTACTCATCTTTATAAACTGGTCCAGATTTTTCTTATGTGGAGTGGTTTTTTTTTCCCAAAGGGAAAGTACATTTTCTAAAATTCATCACAGTTGATCCTTACAAAAAATGTTATGCGTCTTTTGTTGGTTTTTTTTTCCACTGAGATGAGCTGTACTGATCCCAGGAATGATTAAATTTGCTGCCTTTTCCTGTAAGTGCCTTCCCAGACACCAGGAAAAGGAATATTTGCATTATCTACATGTAACATGCAATTCTCAACACTTGTGAGTCTACCTTTCTTACAAAATGAATTTATGCTTTCTGCCAACAGTTTTACAATAAAACATTGAAGTTGCAGGGTTTACTCTTCACAGCCCAGTAGACTGCATGGCACTTGATCTATAATTCACACTACCGTGGATTTTGATATCAACTGTATTTTTTTCTTCATACTTTGTACAATATTACCGCATGTCTCCTTCTTATGCAGCTATTCAGCACCAGTCTACAACTTCACTTTTTCTTCATTCCAAGTTAGAAACCCATTCACATAATAAATCTTGCTCACTTTTTTTTCCAGAATAAAAGCTTAAAGCACATTTCTCTTCTAAAATTTAAACTATTCTTCCCATATTCTGCTAATCTGCAATTTTTCTTAAACACAGCATGCGTTCAAGATCCCACAAATCTATAAAGCAAACACACTAAGGAAGAATATACATTCCATATATAGGTTTGTTATACTAGATAAGATAATCTACATTGTTTTATAGTATGTTATGGCTTCCTGGGGATATAAATAAATACCTGGAGGATGGTTAAAGCTTTCAGCCTTTGCTCTGGCATTTTCTGCACTTGATTTTTCATCTTTGTGATTGCATTAATGCTATTGTCTTGCTTATAATAACAGTAACAATGTTATTATAATCATATCCCCCTGTTTAAGCAAAGTGAAACAATATTTTAAGTAATAAAAAAAAAAAAGTGAAGCACTTATTTGTAGATGAGGGATGAAGAAATGGATTTACCTCTGGCAAATATGGCATGGAATATATTATATTAGGAATGCCTGACTTATCACAAGAATATATTTATCCAAACAGGATTTTAGTCAGGATAAATATTTTTCTGAGCTAAATTTTCTGGTTTCAATCCTCACATCTCCTGAAAAATGAAAATGAGTTTTATTCTCACGTTGAAGACTTAATGTACTTCACTTTTAATCTGTGTCCATGCAAAGTCAGGATTCAGTGTCAAAATTCAAAGGCTCTGAAGACCTTCAGACTCAGCCATACAAAACATGGTTCCTCCCTTCCCATGGCTGATTTCCTCTGACAATGGGGAGGCCTTGCTGTGCTACAGGAAGACACTTAGTCCTTGTCCATTGGCACTGTATCAGATACATCATACATTTAGTCTTTCTCACAGCTTCTCTCTTACTGATGCTTCACCCTGGTTTGTAACAGCAGAAAGCAGTGTTAATGAAAACACATTTCACTTAGTTGCTCCTTAAACTAATAGGTATTTAGCACATTCTCTGTCACAATGGCAGCTAAAGGATAAAGTGTAATTAATATCATCAGTATGTTCTGGGGAGGGAGTGGTGAGTTGGTACAAATCCTCTCTCATTGCTAATTTTTTTAAGTCACAGATGCTTTTCTGAATACATATCTTTTTCTGAAAACATGTCCTTATCAGAAGGGGAGAGTGAGGAGTGTTAGAGTGTTATCAAGGACTGTTTATATCACTCACAGTGTTTCTGGTTTTTTGTCTATAAAATGGTGACATCTTTCCTCCCAGAAATTTCATGCATTTTAATTTAATCTGTTTAATGACTTGTGACATAAACAGAAGAAAATACTTAATTACCTCTTTCACTGTAATTTCTGAGATTCTCTAATTTATATGGTATTGGCATCTCACAAATGTACTTTTTTTTGTAATTCTCTTTCTACCTGTTATCCCACCCATTGAAAAATTCTCAAACTATACCCCTGACTTTGGAAAGTCAGCTTTTCACTCTAATTAATGGCTGTGATCACCAAGAGCATATTCTCAGATATTCAATATATTGCAGGAATTCGAATGAACAAAGCTGTTAGCCATGAAACACTCTAGGAGTTTAGAAATTGAGTGTTATTTAATATAGATGTGACATAAGTCCATTTTTAGTGCTCATGCAGAAGGTTTTATATGTTTATTTTGGAAATTGGTATGGCTGAAAGAAAACAAAGCCACAGTGATATGATTTTTCTTTTGATCAAGGGAGTTCTATAAATCACACTCCTAGGAATGCTAGGAATGCTGAACATACCTGAAAGTATTTATATCCCAGAAATCATTTGTATCAAGGTTTTTGGTGCCTTTGAGGACTGAGACTAACTTCAATGGGATTTATCAGTATTTACACAGACTCAGGAAGTGGCCCAACAATAACAGAAGAATGAACTTATCTTCAAATTATGGTTTCTTGCAGTAATTGTGTAATTTAACTTGTTTCACCTCTAACTATTTTTTCGTATTTAAAAGCTGCTGGCATAATGCTAACACTAATATTTTTTGTGCTTTTTTATCATTGTTATGGATGTCCGTCTTTTTTAGAGAAAAAAGACTGTTCCTTTTGTGATGTAACTGTGCTTGTGCTATTTCTATACAGGAATCTGGGGGGAGAAGGAGGAAGGAATATCTGACCTAAAATTTTCTTGGACAACATAGTCCCTTCTTCACTGGCCAGAAGTCATCAGGTGAGTTTCAAAGGCAGCTATTTTTTAGCTTCTGGATGGGTTTCCCTTCACTAAATAAGGGCTGGGTTGTTTTGGTTCATCAGTTAATTAACAGGTAATTCCCTAAGAAAAGTAAAAGAGGGAAAGGATACAGCTTTGCAGCTCACTTTTGTGCGATGTTTACATGGTACTGAATTTAACTCTTGTTTTTATACAGCTGGAGCTTTGGATGAGAGTACAGCATGGGTGAGAACTTAAATTGCATCCCTTGATCTGCGTGTTGAAAAGATATCTGTTTTCTATTACCAGTTTTAATGACTATCCTCTAAGATTTCTGAAACACTCCAGAAACTCCAATTATAATAGCAGGAGCATTACAATGCATGCAGATTGTTGCTCTCCAAGATAAAAAAATTCAGAATGATTCTAGGAGAATAGTTTGGGTACTTCATGAAGATAATTTTTGCAAAGCCTCTTCTAAATAAGGGTCCTACTGAGAGAGATCCAAGGTCCATCCATCCCTGGAACCTTTCTCCAACAATTATCAGTGGTACATGCTTAGTATTATGCACAGAATCTCATGATGACCACAACTTATGTGAAGATCCATGACTGGACTTAACTGCTGGTCTAATACTGTAACAGTCTAGTCAAATATAGCAACCACTTAGTCCATTTACAAGCACTTGTATTCCATATTTCTTAATTCTATTAAAGATCATTAGTAATGTAATAAAATCAAAGTATTTGCCCTTTAGGGTCTCACCCTTCCAGTGGAATGTCATAGCAAGATGTCAGTGACCTGAGCTTGTGCTAAGAGGAAAACAGTGTTGAAGGTTCATTCCTTGGTTTTGCTCAGTTATTTTTTTCATGTTTCCCAGTTTCACCGGAGGTAGTTATACCATGGTTATTTAGGTTTGGTACATTTTATTGTCACGATAACTTTAGAAGCAGAAGAACTACATAGTTGAACAAAGCTATGCAATAATTAAGCTAAATCAAGCTGGACAACACCATACATAAAACAGGATTAAAACTACAGGATGTGCAGAAACCATGTGGAAGCTGAGTAGTTTGGTTGCTACAGCTACAACAACCTGGATGACAGTCATATGATCAGAGAGCAAAAGAAACTTTTTTGCTTTTTTTTTTGTAGCTATGCTTGGAACCAACTTATAGCACCAAACTGATTGGGCTGTAAGGGTACAGCAGGAAGGTATATAAAAATTGGACAAAATGCATAGTAGTGTCTCCTTTGAATTCCCTTTCAGACTTTGGTAACATTTGACTGTGAAAAACTAATTGTTCAGGAACTTTATGAAGTGAAAGTTGTTTCTGAGTCTAATGGCCAGCATCATATTTCCTCCATCAGCACACAACTTTCTCAAGTTGCTATTTGAATGCTTGTAAATATTTAGCATTAGCAGAATCCTTTAACAAAGAGTTCTATACTTTGCTTATGCCCAATATAAGGAAATACCTCATTTAAAACAGGAAAATTTTTCCAATCGATATTTAATATCAATTTTACAGCTTTTGATCCAGACCTGAAAACTGATGTAGTTAAAACACATAGGCCTGAATGGTCTTCCTCTTCTCCCTGCTAAACCCTGTTAGTCTAATAAATTGAGTTTAAGATCAAATAGGGTCTGTGGAAGAATAATATGTTTAGGTCCTGATTTCTGTTATACTGTATCCTCTGTCTTTTTCTATAACTGAGATCATTAGCCTTATTGGAAAAAATCAGATGCAAGTCATTATTTCCTACCAGACCTGTGAATTTGGTAATAAAAGGGACACATGCATGACTACTTCAGGGAGAATGGTAGAAAAGCAGCTCCCAAGCTTAATTAGGCATCAACAGCAGACAAAACAAGTGCTGACCTTCCTAAACCTCATAAAGCACTACTGTAACTTTTAATCAAAATATTTGTTCAGCTTTTATAGATTTTATTTTTTTTTCCCAAACAGTCAATGACTAGAACATATTTTATTGTAAAAGATGAGCTTTTCACAGATCCAGAAAACTCCTGTGTTTCTCTTTTGTTTAAATCATAGAACTACAGAGTAATAGCAAAACTAGGATTTCCTAGCCTATAAGGTCGTAATCATCACAAAAGATGGGTTTTTTTCCTTTTTTCCTTTCATTTTTTACATTGAGTATATTATCATTCCCTGTTCCTTTGGATATTTTGAAATTTTCAGACCAACGCAATTAGTTTATGAATTTGATAAGACTGCATGAATTTTTTTTCTTCTTGCTCTAAGTATATCAGCATGGCAGTTATGACATTTCATGCTTTGCTTCTCGGAATTCTGATTGTCTTTTGAGATTTCTACTTGTACTTAAACTTACACTTAGGAATGTCACTCTTTTCTAAATGTCTCAGCTGCATAGGTAATTGCCAACTTTTGGGTTGGGCTTTTTGTTTTGTTTGTTTGTTTTGTTTTGTTTTGTTTTGTTTTGTTTTTAAATAAATCGGCTTCACTATGAAGGACCTGCTTTATAACTGGATATTTTCTGTAGCTGTATGCTTTTATCCTAATGTTATTCACTAGTAGATTGCCTTATAATTCATATACTTTTCTTTATATGTTGATAATTTTCCAAAATACTCCTACACCACTGTCACTGTTGCCTTTGAACATTTTCTACCGAGTTGTTTAAGTGTTCTCTTGTATTTCTTCATCAGTTTATTGCCCTCTTTTGACTTTCCTGCTCTGCAAGAGACTGATGCTGGACTTTGGACAAATGTTCCAAGCTGTGTGTCCAACCTAGGGTCACAAAGTTGATTAAGAAACCGAAGGATTTGTCTTACAAGGAAAGGTTCAGACTGTTTAGTTTGGAGAAGAGAAGGTTCAGGGGGATATAAGTGTGTATAAATACCTGACAGGAGGCGGAGAACAGAAAAGATGGAGACAGACTCTAAGTGCCACTCAGTGAAAGGACAAGAGGCAATGGGCACAACATGCAAAAAACCAAAACCTCTTTAGAAAAAGCTTTTTTACTGTAAGGGTGATCAAACACTGGAACAGGTTGCTCAAGGGTGTTGAGGAGTCTGCATCCTTGGAGGTACCCAAAACTCACCTGGACATGCTCTTGAGAAACCTGGTCTAGTTGACCCTGCTTAGAGCAGGGAGGGGTAAGACTAGACAATCTTTGGAATCTTAGACTTCGAGATCTTGATCTCAAAAAATGGAAAAATTTAGACAAAGACCCTTAGTGATAAGATGGTGCTCAAATATCAAATATCTGAGATTGCTTTAGCAGCTATTTATAAGCTTCTCTTCCAAATACACATTGTGGATATGCAGTTGTGTATCCATTGCCAGGTTTGAAGAAAACTTCTAAAGCTGGAATATTTTGTTGATTAATATCAATACCTTTTCTCCAAAGCAACAAGAGAAGCATTCCCAACATGAGGTAGGTTTCATCAGCAAGACACAAGGCTGCACTGCATTTGCCAATGACATTTACTCTACAGCTCCCCACTCCTTAGTGTTAAGTAGGGTTAGGCTGCGCTGTCAACACACAATCTCTATGTTTAAGGTGTGATGCTGTGCCAGGACCTGACTCAGCCCACACACCCAAAGGCTCCCTTCAGAAAACCACTCCAGCCTCCTGGACTCCAGCACCCCAGTCTATCACTCATTCAGTACCAGGGGATTTCATGGCCAGAGTGCCCTCTTATCCTCAGCAGCAGCTCAGTCTCTTCTGGCTCACTCCAGAAATAACTCTTTCTCCAAAACCCTGGGATCCATTACTCTTGGCAGAACTCTGCAGCCTTGGGTCCTGGAACACTACCAATTCTTACAACCTTCGGCTGTCAGCTGGGCTCTCTTATCAAATATGCAGCTGAAACCATTACCTCACACAGCTTCACAGATTCTGGAAGCCATCTGTGGTTAACATGTTTTTACTAAGGTCACTAAGTGGCAGAACAGAGGTCTGAAAGCAAGCAGTGCCAGCTCCATCTCCAAAGGGATCATGCAGCATTTATCTATCAGAACATGCTGAAGCTGTGAAGAAAGAGAGAAAGAAATCAGGACCTCAGCAAGTGTAAGAGAGACAGTATAGCCCTGGCAAGTGGAAAAATTATGGACAAAATGTACCTGTGATCCAAATCTGCAGTGATGTTCAACTTTTCTGTTGTTTTTTGCTTAAGTCCAGTCCAATTTAAATATTAACTTGTTGATAACATTTCCTAGAGCATTCTTTTCTCAGTCTTAGCAAAACTTTGGTCATTAAATAAATAGTACCACAAGAATTATAAAAACATGACTTTCTTGGAGCCAAGAAGACTGTAAAATTAAAAGCAGGAAATTTTTCATCTAGGAAAAATACTTGTCATTCCATCTTGCAAAAACCTATTTCACAAATTAGTTCCAAGCTTTCAAAAAGTCTCACAGAAATCCCAGAATTAACATGTATAGACTTTTGTTTGCTTTTAAGTATTTTCAGAACTCAGTTCATATCTTGAATTTTGCAGGATTGTGCCATTTATTTGCACTGCCATTTGCAGCTTCTGTTGGGAGAAACCTTCCTTTAGCATAACAGGTACTGAGGGAAAAATTGCAACAAACACGGAGATTTTGCAAAAATGATTTTTTAGACACACATGAATATGGTTTTCTTGGATATGAATTTACCTATGTGCACTTTTCTATTTCAGCTGCTCATTTTATATTTAGATTTATGTGCTTCTGTTCTGTAGTATGAGTTAACTTGATTAACCTGTATAGGTCAGTAAAGTGCCTTGTATCAGATTTAATCATTGGAATAATCTTGAAGCATTGCATAGTTATAGTTTTGCTTTAGGTGCTTTTTTTTTTTTTACTTTCAGTGGATTCTGCAGATGGAGTAAAGATCATCATAAAATGTCTAGAACCAATATAATCTTACTATATATATACCTTCCTTATCGAAGGAAGAATATGTAGACTGTGCTGTGTGGTTCAGTGGTCTTTGAATCTATGGTCTTGCCCTTTATTCAGGAAATCAGTACTTCTTTTGATAAATTAAATTAATTGGAATACCATTGACTCCAGCTAAATGACAATAAAGAATAATCCATGCTAATAACCAGTCTTTGAGAATGGAAAAAAAAATAGTCACATCATTATTCAGTAGAAGATGCAAAAAACCCATTTTGACATAATGTGCCTTTTGTATTTTTTTATCTTTGTATCTATTGCCTTGCACTGATGCTACTCAGAAAACAACAGCATCAATATTCCTTGTAATTTAAGTTGGTATTGGCAATTATCAAACTTATTTTGACAAAAATATAAAACGAAATCAGTTTTGTTACCCAAAATTCTTGTTCTTAGAAGCCTCTTGTGACAGAGATCTGTTCTGAAAAATTAACTACCAAAGTGAAATAACATATGCCACTTACTAATTTTGCATTTCATTCCTTTAATTTTCAGGATAACCTTTTTCTTAAAAAAGCAAAATAAAGAAAACATAAATTCCAAGCAGTCTTTTCCAAAGTAATGTTATACGCATTAGTATGGTTCCTCCTATATTATGTTTCTGTGGATAACACTCCTATACATTTGCCAAATAGAAGAAACTCTTCCTTCTTCCTTTTGATTAATTGTTCTCTGAAGAATCTGCCTCTAGTTCTGCAATGTTTTTTTGAGATAGGGTAAGTAGAGTAATACAACTCAAGATTAAGCTTGTATAAATGATCACTATACGGATATTATTGAATGTTCTAAATTATTTATTACCCCTCATGCATTTGAAAGCTGTAAAAGTGTTCTGACTGTAGTTATATATTGAACAGGTCTTTCCTGAGCTCCCTATGGTACTTGTCTCTAGTTTGTCCAGTTAATTTGCAATTTTATAAAACTGCATGAGCAGTTCCAAATTTCTAAATTCTTATTGCTTTCCTCCCACCATCCCTGGATCTCCTACCTGAAAGGAGAGAGTAGATGGTTTCCTAAGTGATACCACTAAGTTTGCACAAGTGCAAACCATCCCAATAAGAAAGATTAGGAAGTGTATAATTGCACCCTAATATCTTGAAAGTGAAAAAGTATAATATTATATAGAATTTGGAAACTAAGCCATATTATAACACTGGGTGTAAAGAATAGTGTGATCAAAATAAGAAAAGACAAGCTACAAGCAGAGAGAAAATTGATGCACTCTGCATAATTTTCTGTTTGTCACATGCTTTTTGAAAGAAGACGACTTTGGAATTAGCTGACCCGCCATTCAGCTAATAACAGATGGTCCAAAACCTCTAAAAATCTGATCTCTATTTTGTTTCAATCTTTAATAAAAAGGTTATCTATGATTAGATGACCAAGGTAGTCACCATCTGTGATGAAAACACGCAAGGAGAGAGGTTACCGAGACACCTTCAGATCATCGGAATCTCTATTAGTTCCTTCAATAACCTCAGAACTTATTAGTAAAGACTCTTAAAAGTTTATGGAAGCTGAGAGAGGCCTAAAGTTGGATACTGTCTTCAAAAAGAGAAAGGGAGAAAAAATTATACAACAAATTATAGAACAGTCAGACTGTACTTTAGCACCTTAAATAACAATGTTAAACACCTCAAGCAAGTCTGTATTAAAAGTGAATTTCACCTGGTTGCAGGTGTGTGAAAGTCAATATATTTCTGTAGGAAATCATTTCATCATTTTTTGAAGAACAACAGTAGCCCATAGCTGCAGTATAAGATTTGAAAGAACAAGTTCTGTTAACTGAACTCACTAAAATGAATCCAGAAAAAATCAGTAAAAATTAGCCGTCTTCAGCGTTAAACAACAACAACAACAACAATAATAATAATAATAATAATAATAATAATAATAAAAAGTTATGCATCCCTAGTAGAGAAGATAGTGTTAAGTAATTACCCATGAGATTTTCTATTTATCAGCCTAGGGGTTTTAAGACCACAGGGAGTGCCATGCTTCCTCAAAAAAAAAATTAATACTAGCCTTCTACAACCATGGTCAAGTCAGATGTATTAACTTCCTGATCTTATGGCAGGGATGGCACACAGCCTGGAGTCTCCCCAGAACAGCCCTGAGCAAGGTTGGTTGACCTGGTTTTGGCCATGCTGCCACAGCCAAGCTCTGGAAGTGCCACTGGGGCACTGGCTATGTGTAATCTCACTGGCAGAGCAAGGTGTCCTGGCAGAGCTGGGCTGTGGCAGTACAGGGTCAAGGTGACACCAATGGGCAGCTTTGGTAGCCAGCTGCTGAGGGGGGAACCTGACCACCAGTGGACTTGGAGGCAGTGTTTTGCTCAGGCCAATTGCTACAGCTCTTCTGAATGCTTGCTGTCTTGCAGAACTGTGGGATTCAGCATCTTTCCCTGCAATTTATTTCCAGTGGTTTGGAATGTCCTACAGCTGAATAGAGTAGCTGAGAGCAAAGGATCTGTCTCTCTTCTCCCTCAGCTGAGAGGCTGTATCCCTGACCAGAACACTCATGCATAAGACAACAGGGAAGGGAAAATGAAGGAAAGAGGTGATGGAGATTGAGCCAGAGTGGCAAAGAGAGCAGTGTAGGGAACAGAAGGTTCTCCTGTATGTCCTGTTCCAACTTAATTCTATCCCTAGGACTTATCACAAGCCCCTTGACACTGGAAATAAGCTGTGATAACACAGAATCACAGAACAGTTGAGGCTGGAAGGGACCAAGTTCTCTCTGTTAAGCTGCTACTGTAATGTGTAATGCCTCTGGCTCATGGTTGCTTTGACAAGCAGCTGTGGACTTCAACCTTTTGTTCTGTTTTGTTTTGCTTCTCCAGAGGGGTACAACAGACGCTTAGACACCAGCTGGCTAAGGAACAAATTCTTTGATGGTGGGGGAGTCCCAAGGGTACACGGGAGATAGTTTGTGACAATCTTAAATGCTAGCTCTGCTTTTGTTCCTTTTGTTCCCCATTTAGAGAAATAAGGTAGAATACATGAAGTGGGGTTTTTTTTTCTGAAAGTTCTTTGCTTTTCAGCCACAGATTATAGAATTCACTGTACCTTCCTTTTCCCTCAGGCACAGCAAACTTTCAGGTTGAGCCAAGAAAGGATGTTTATTTTTGGCTACCCAGGGTAATTGGTCTCTAAAAACATATGGCATTTCAACTTTCACAATGACATAATTGTCATTCAACTGCAATAACGTTCACTTAATTAAATGCAGCCTGTGGGGAGAAAAAAAAAGTGTTAATATGTTAAATAAAAAGTAGAGCATTCAAATTAGAAGATTCAAATTCAGATTTGGGTACTGCACAGTTTCAATCACCTTGTCCATATATAGAATGTTTCAGTCATTATTTACATGATAGTATGGTGCTTTTTTTCATTGGACCTCTGCTTCTATCTAGAGATCTTCTCTAAGAACTGATGAGGATTTTAGACATTAAGATGTGGGATATTTCTAGTCCGACTTTGAAGAATTAATTGAAAGACACAGGTTTCTAGTTTGGAGAGGGAAAGTAGAGCAGGGGAGTCCATCAGCTGGAGAAGAAAACATAGAGTCCAATGGAAACATATCAGACAATCACAGAATCATAGAATCATAGGATATACTGAGATGGACACCAGCCTGATATTGCCCCATTCAGTGTAACTCTTTGTGCCTGCCCCCTTAGCCAGTTGCTCACCCATCACATAACCATGGTGATCCAGCTACGTGCTGGATATTTTGTCCAGAATACTGTGAAACATATCACAGCTTTGCTGTGATATTTGCTCATATCTTTTGTGAGATATCAAAAGGTTTTCTGAAATCCAAAGAGATTACATCTAATGGCTTTTCTAGATCAGCTAGGTGGGTTACCCTGTTGTAAAAGGAAATCAGGTTTGACAAGCAGGACTTAAGCTATGCTGTGACTGATTACTGCATTGTCCTGCAGGTGGTTTTCGATCCCTCCCAGAATAATATGCTTCATGATTTTACTGGGTACTGCATTGAGACTGACAGGCCTGTATTTTCCAGGGTCTTCCTTCTCAGCCTTCTTGAAAACTGGGACAACATTTACCAGCTTCCAGTCAAATGCGACTTCTCCAGATTCCCATAACTGCTCAAAAATCATCAAGAGAGGTTTTGGGTGACATCAGCTAGCTCCTTGAGGGTTCTCGGAAAAATCCCATCAGGACACATAGATTTCTAGGGATCCAGCTGGAGCAGCACATCTCACACAATTTCAGGGCTGACTGGGAGTTGATCATTCTCTCAGTTATGGTCCTGCAGCTCAGGGCACTGAGATCCCCTTGTTGCATTCACATTGAAGACCGAGGCAAAGAATGCATTAAACAGCTCTGCCTTTTCCATGTCCCTGTTTGGGAGGGGACCATCTTCATCCTGTAACTGACCAATGTTGTTTCTACTCTGCCTATTGCCTATTAATATATTTGAAAAAGCTTTTATTACTTTCCCCTACAGCTCTGGCCAGCTTCAACTCTGGTTGAGCTTTGGCCACACAAATTTTCGCCCCACAGTAGCAAGCAGCACACTGTATTCTTCCCATGTTACCCGACCTTGCTTCCACCTTCCTTTTCCATCTTATTTCTAAGAGAATACCCCTGTTCAGTGAAGCTGGCCTTCTGCCTCACCTGCTTGATTTGCAACATTTAGGAATTTCCTGCTCCGGTACCCTCAGGAAGTGATGTTTAGAAATTATCATTTTACTTCCTCTTGTTTCCATGTTATTTTCTCTTGCTCTGCTGTTGAAGCACCTTATGTCTGGTCTTTCAGAAGAGACTTATGCTTATCCCATTGTTTTGGAAAGGCATGAGATACCACTGAACAACCTTTGGGTTAATTAAGTTTTTGCTGTGGAATTATAATTTTATTTCCTGAGAAATTGCATGAGGGTAATATAATGAGAAATTAGCTGTTACAGGCATAAGATCTTACTCAAATAAAAAACAAATGACATGATCATCATGGTAAACTCTTTGAAATGGCCTTTCCTGTTCAGGTTCAGGGAGATGGAAAGCGGTTGAAAGCTATTAAAGCAAAATCAGCTGGGGGAAGAAGACAAGTTCCAATATCTGTATTAACACACTAAGTTTCAAAAGCTTTTGCAAGGATGATTGTTGTACACACAGAACACAGAACATACTTCATTTTGTCTTTTCAGATCTTTTGCATTTTTTTGCGTACATAGAGGATTATGGAATTATTCTTGAATTTTACAGAAGTGAATATGTGATATTGGTCTTTCCACCTTTGAGAGATCAAAACCTTGAAATACCAAATACTGAGATCTGCTTTTAAAAGAGGTTTTATGTTGTAATTCTGGTTTGTGTCTTGATTTTTTTTAAACTCCCTATGCTTATCCCACTATATATGTGTGTGTGACAGTGAGGGTGGCCAACTCCATAATTTTTGAAGTGACTGCAAGTAAAGCCTTTTCATGTTGCAAAATTTCTCACACCCACCTCTACTAACTCCTTCCCAGCAATTAATTCTGCCAGAATGTTCTCCCCACATAGATTTGTGTTCATCCTTCAATCTTAGCACTGCTGCTTTTGAGAGTTTTTCACCCCTCTCTCCCAAAACAGTGGGTGCAGTTGTAACTTTCCACTTCTTCCTCATATGTTCTACCTGCCCCAGCAAGCACTTCAGGGCAAGAAAGAGTGAAAAACAAGCAGCTTTTCTTCCATCCAACCAGCTGAGGGGAGCAGGGGGCAGGAAAGCAGAAGTCTCATCCCTCTTTAAAACCCAAGCAATCCAAGAGGTGCAAATACATGGACAGGGCTTCTGAGCTAGACATGCTATTGGTTTCTCTGCTTTGTTGCACTTGTGGATGATGCGCCTCTTCTTTTTCTGGATTGAAATGTGAACATTGGCATAGAAATTAGCTGTTAAATATAAATTAGTTTACAGTACATATAGTTTTGGTCTATCAGCCTAGTTACCTGCCTTCTCTTCCACCTGACTAATGGTCAGCCCAGTATTCTAGGTCTCTAACTTTTGACAACTTATGAGCACTTATATTAGCTCCAGTTCTTCACCTATCATAGTAGCATAGTACTCCCAAGTCGCTTTTGTTTCTAACATTCCTCCAATGACGAGGAGACACCCTTGGGACATTCAGGCCCATTAGCATCTGTGTTGCTCTGCTCTTCCTCTCCTGGGAGAGCTTTGGCAGCCTCTATGAGTTTAAGGATGTGACAAAGCAACAACAGAGGCTAGAAAGTTGATGAGAGAGGGCAGAGAGGGACTTAACCTGTGGGGAAGGACATTCTGGGAAGCAATGGGCTGGGAAAGCAGAACTGCCTGTATGGACTTACAAAGCTTCATCCAGTAAAAGCTGTGCATGACAGGTATGTAACTTTATTGTGTTAGATGTCCAGCGTCTTTCCAGTGCTTGCTTTGATAGGAATAACCAAGTCCTTTGGAACACGGTAAGCTGGGGAAAATGCATGTCATGCTTCTTCCTAACTTGAACGCTGGTTTTGACAAAAACTGAGGCATGATTTCTAAAAAGGGGATTCCGCCTCCGGAGAAGGTACCAAGTGAAACAGCCCTCCAAAAGCCCTCCGCCCGTGGGAGTAATTGCAAAGAAATCAAACGCCTCTCCCTCCGGCGCCGGGAGGTGCTGCCACACACCCCGGGGAGCCGGGCAGGGCCGAGGGCGGGCCGGGAGCGCCACTCGCCGGGCTCTGCGCCTCACGGCCGCCTCACGGTCGGGAGCGGCACCTGCGGCCGCACCGCGCCCCTCCGGCCGCCCAGGGCTCCCGCCGCACGCAGGGGAGGCCGGGGCAGGTGGCCCGACCCCGCGGGCATCTCTCGCCGCTGGGGCGGAGGGGTGTGGGGCAGCGACCGCTTTCACTGTTGCCCGGCCAGGCACCTCCCGCTGCCGCTGCCGCCCCGGGGCGCTTACTCTGAGCGGGCGCCCGCTGCCCTCCCCGGCGAGGAGGAGCGCTCCCGCCGCCCCCGCCTCCGGGGGAACCGGGCAAGGCTTGTGCGTGCGGGGTGGCGCCTTCCGGAGGCGCACCAAGCCCCGGGCGGGCTGCGCGGCGGCCGCGGCATCCCGGCGCACCATGCCCATGCCGCCGCCGCCGCCGCGGCTCCTCCTCTCCGCCTCCCGCGCGGGAGCGCGCCCCGCTCCACTCCCCGGCTGCCTCCTGCAGCAGCGGCGGCGGCGGCACTGAGGGAGTTGCGGGCTCTGCCCGATGTGGCAAGAAGCGATGATGATGAGGAGGAGACGCCGCTACCTGCTGGAGCGGGCAGAGCAGGCGGGCGGCGGCTGCGGGGCGAGCGGCGAACAGTCCCGCTCCCGGGACTGGCTCTACGAGTCCTACTACTGCATGAGCCAGCAGCACCCGCTCATCGTCTTCCTGCTCCTCATCGTGATGGGCGCCTGCCTGGCTCTGCTCGCCGTCTTCTTCGCCTCCGGGCTGGTAAGAGACGCCCTCCCGGTCCGGGACCCGCTCCATCCCTGGGTTCCCGGGCACCCCCTCTCCCGCCGCCCCGCTGGCATCTCCGCACCCGGCGCCCTCCGCTCAGCCCAGCTGAGCCGAGCCGGACGGGACGGAGGGACGGGGTGGCCGAGAGCCGGTGCTGCAGCTCCTGCGGCGGAAAGTTGGTGGCCGGAGGCGCCGAGGTGGCGGCGGGGCCGGGGAACCCCCGCCCGAACTTTGCTGCCCGATATTCAGAGGCGACGCTGGAGCAGCGGCTGATGGAGCGAAAACTGAGTCAACAAGCGCATCGAGTTTAATTCACTTAATTCCTTGGCTCCGCTCGCTTCCAACTGGCGGCTTGGCCGTGGTGGCTTTGTAGTGGCAGGGCTTGAATCGCTGCACAAAAATGCCGTCGGTACTTGTATCTGAAGTAATATTTTTAGGGCAAGTAAGCAGGGGCCGTGCCCTTCCTTGTGCTGTCCCTCTCCCTCCCCCACGATACTATTTTCTAGCGTTTGACCCATTTTCTCAAGAAAGCTTTTGGGACAGCACAGCCTTCGTTTTCAAGGAAGGTGAAGTTTGTTCGGTCGGATGTCTTTTCTGCATGCTCAGTGTGGGGTTTCCAGCCTGCGGGAAGAAAATGTGTCACAGCAGCAGATAAAAGCCGGTATCAGTTTATCTCCCCAGAAATGGGTGGCGTTTTGCCCTTGCAAAGGAAAAGCTGCAGAGGGCAGTAAAATTCTTGCTCCTCTACAGAGTTTCCCTGCTGTTAATGATTAGAGGCAGGCTGTTGGCATTGCTGTCTACTTCAGAAGTAAAGAATGGGGATTTGAGTGGTCTCAGACTCTTTTTTCCTCTCCTTTTTTTTTTTTTAAAATAAATATTTTAATGGCCTTCTGGAAAGCTTAATGTTTATTGAATAGAGCTAGTTATCTCTAAAGGCAAGGATGAATGGGTCGGTATAATCTAATGGATTCTCCTAGAGGCACTGCAGCTAGTGTTTGCTTATACAGAGAATCCTGCTTTCTTGCTTGACCAAACATTTGTCTTCAAACCTGCAGGAACTGCCTGCAGGATTAGCTAAACTTTAAGTCAGTTGCTGGTTTGTTTCCTTTTGGTGTTTGTATCAATTGTATTTTGAGATTTTTGTTCAACCATTCCTACTAAATAGAAAACACTTGTAAAAGAGCTAATGTGAGGCCAGTAATGATGATGCCTCATAATTCAGTTGTTTCATGTCCAAGGGTTTCAATTCTGGAGCTCTGTGTGCAAAATACAGGTCTGACCACTTATTCTGGTGTGTTAACGTGGGTGCTTGTCCATCGGGGCTGAAGGGACTGTGGGAAGGTGGAATTGGAAGTCTGTCAGGTATAGTTAAATGTGGAGATGTGCACTATACTTGCCCACAGTTAAGGTGGCAGAATTCGGGCTTGACAGTGTTTAGCTCGAAGTTTTGTACTTTTCAGTCATGGTATGATCTACAGCTTGTTTACAAGTTGCATGTGGTTATTTTGGTAATTTCATTTTTTGAGGTAAATCATTCACAGTAACAAAGGTGGCACAAAACTGTACCCACATGGGAGGACTGCTGAAAGTTATGGAAACAAAACTGTGAGCTGGCTCAATCTTGCCAGGCGTTACTGCTTCAGAAAGAGTGAATTTAATAGTTCAGTCTGCATTTGAAATTCCAGACATACTGGAAGAGAAAAAAAATGCTTTTAAAACCGTTTTCCTGAGCCTTTTATCTTCCTGTCGCTAACAACTAGATGGGTGAGTGGAGAAAGAGGTGTGGTTCATCAAAGTTTCCAGTTGACAGATAAAAGTAACTTCAGGCAGAGAGAAAGCTTGCCTGTGTGGACTTCCAGCCATAGGATGCTGGACAAAATCCTTTGGAGCCCTGCCAAGAATTTCACTTAAAAGTGCTTTATTTTAGTCTAGTTTCTGATTGCATTTGTGGTTAAAATATTCCTGAAGGTTTAGATCTGTTTCTCCCACATCTGAATAAAGGATAGCTCATTTTATAGAGCTGTAGAATCTTAGTAATTTTTTTGTGCCTGATGATATAAAAGGGTCGTGTGGTTAGGAGTATCTGAGCCACAAAAGCCAGGATTAATATCCTTATCTTTCATTTTGCACGACTTGTATGTGTGTGATCGTTTTGACAGAAGACTTATTTTTGTAGGGAAGGCCCAGTGGAAGTGAAGTGGGATCATTCTGTGTAGGTCTGTGCTATCCATTTGAAGTTAAAGGAACTATTTCTTAACAGTTGTTTCCTTAAGATTTTGTACAAGACAGTTAAGATTTCACTGAAAATTACTTAAGCCTGTTGTAGAGACAAAACACCAAAGTGACTCACTATAACACTCAATTTGTATTTCTTGCCTATGCTTTTTAGAACAGCTTAGAACGTGGAATGTGGGATTAGACATTGTTAGGATGGACATTCATGAAGCATCAACCATTTTTATATTCTAGGCTGTCTTAAAAAATTCGGAAAATAATGGAAGTGAGAGGAGGCTTTCCTTCTATTTTAATGTTTTGTTTGGTTGTTGAAATACATCACTGTGATATGTATATATTTTTTTTTGTATATGCCAAAGTATTCTTAAGTGTTCCCAAACACAGCCAGCCACACAGGGATGTGTTCTACTTACTCAGCTCTTTCAACCTGTCAGAATTCGAGCTATAGCCATCCTGATTTCAGATGAAAAATTTATGAAAGCTGTTGCAAAATTACAGTAAACAAGATTACTTACAAAGTGTGCCTGGAAATCTGATTACTTTTCTTTCAGACAGTGTGGTGCAATTATTACTGGTAGAGGTTTCTTGGGAGATTTTGCTTTTGTTTTAGAAAACTATTGTGATTTTGACCTTTGGAATGAAGCACTCTATTTCCTCAAACACTAGATATAAAACTCCTAGAGTCAGCTTGAAAGATGACCATTCACAGCTTGTAGTTTTAAATAATGTAGTGATAATATCAACCTTTGACTTTCCTGTGTCAGAGTATCCTCTGTATTTCTCTACCTGGCATGAACTGCAAACAGGCAAAATGAGATCAGTCATCCATGTTTAGCTGCTGCTTTAATCGATAGAGAGTAAATTATTTTCCCAAACCTGTGAAAGCCTTTCAGGACTTAAAAATGCCAGAGGTCAGCTTTATTTTCTCTCCAACAATTGTATTGTTCTTTCAATGTAATACTTAGGAAAAACTCATTATTCGCCTCTCTCACCCTTTTTAGTACTAAAAGCTTATGACCATTTTTAGTGGTATCTAGAACACTTTTGTCTTTGGCCGGAGCATATCTCTTAAAACTACAATTTGCAGGAGATTTAAAAAAAGGCACTTAAAAATTCCTAATGTAAAATACGATTGTACCTGAAATACGTGAAATTGTGAATTTTTTCTTACATGGTTAAACAGAACTCTGACTGAAGACAGGGGTGATACCCAGATTGTACAATATATTGGAAGGCCATAACTTTTCTTTATCCATGCATTTTTCTAGACATAAAGAGTGCCATGTTCATAGATAGAGGCTTCAATAAAAACCTACACTTTGGGGATATCAAAATCTTTTAGCACTTGTGTTCTGAGTGGGAGAAGATCTAAACATATCAGGATCTTCTTTCTGTTCCTTTTCCGAAAACTTCTGGATCACCAATCTGCTATCAGGTACACGTGTTTTCTTTTAGGCTGGCCTGGTCCCCTTGCTCAGGACCTGTAAGCCTGCTGTGTGGTGTTAACATTAAGCTGCAGCCCTTATCTCCCTCCCGAATTCCTGCTGCCACGTGTCACCTTGTAAAGCTCTCAAGATGTGGTTGCTGATGCATTGGCTCTGGTGTGTTGGTGCTGCTTCTTGGGGGTGTCCTTGGCCAAGTGGAGCATGTGTTGAGTGGAAAGTGCTTCTGCAACGCAGCATTGAGTTGCTTTCCCTCTTCCAAAGCACTGTGAGATTGTGCTAGGTCAGCCATCTAAGGACTCTCTGTGGAGCAGAGGTTATTAGTTACCCCCTCAACCACTTCTTTAAAGTTCCTGAAAAACTCAGGGCCATGCTGGTGGGCTCAGTTAAGATTCCTGAACCTTTTTATGAATTTATAAATTCAAGAAACTAAAGGCTGGCTGCATATCTATGTCACTGACATACCCAAATACCTTCTATAGCGAACAGGGGGTAGTCAATGGTTCTTAAAGAAGAGGTACAATTAACTAGGGAGGTGTACCTGCAGCATGGCAGATGTACGTTGTGCAGGAATTGGTTTTCTGGCATCAGACTGACAGAACTTACCATCAGCCGATCCTGCATGGAAGAAGTAGCTGCCTCATTCTGAACGAATATATGGACACTTTTTAGCTGCCAACCTGGTTGGCAGAGAACTGTTTCTGTGCAAGAAGAGGATCAGGAGAATGCTGTAAGCCTCTTGGGGTTTGAACTGAGTGTGCCATTTCTTTGGGCCCTTGGTCAGAAGGACAGCAAATTCTCATTCCCTGTAATTGGTGTTATTCCTGAAATAAATTCTGTTTCTGATAAAAGCTGGACATCAGTCAAGCCCTTCTAGATTTCCATGATCAGAATCTCATCCTGAAATGAAGGGGGAAAAGTCTTCTAAGTCCATGTGGAAAAAGTAGCTTTAGCAGACATGTTTCATAATTCCCTTTTCTGAGTTTCAAGTGATTAGGTGTCTGTGTAGGAGCATTTAACACATACCTCTGGTAATGCTCTCATCTCATCAGTCTAGATCTGAAAAATTCATGTGTCCACACCAAAAGGTCACCACACTGATGACACGATTTTATGTCTGTATTCTTGAGATGATCTGTTATAACCTAATTGCATAGAGTAATACAGTCATACTATAAGATCATTTGTACTCTCAATTTTAGGAAACCTTTTGAGATCAACCCTGTGTAATTTACAGCTTTTTTTAGTTTAAGAGCACCAACTGTTTTCCTAAAGTCCAAGAATACCCAAGCTCTGAAAATGTTCCTTGGAATCCTTGCAGACTGAAAGTAAGCCAAAGCATCTGCTATGGTGTTTTCAAACTCCAGTATATCCATTCCCCCAAGAAGAAAGCTAAGGCACAGCAAAGGTAATGAAGTAGGAAAATCCTCACTAATTGAAGGACATGGAGAGGTTTTTTTCATGTTTGATGCTATCAATGTTGTGGCCAGGCAGTATCCTACCTCTCCTTAAACTCACTCTGCCAGACTATTGGTACTACTAACAGGAGAAAGAATTCAAAATAAACATCAGTGTATTTACAATGCCTTTTCTTTCCATAATTCCAGTTATAATTAAAAGTTCTGCTTTCAAGTCCCCTATTAAATTTTTTCATGAGGAAATCTCATGTTTCTAATTCTTTTTTCTTGTCTCTAAAAACCATATAGTAATATATTCTTCTACCTATAGTTGCTGGTTATTTGATACAGTCTTAGGATATTATGGCCCCTGCCAGATGTTCCTTCTGATGTTCTCTGAGAGTGACTTTTGTGAGCCAGTATTACCTCTTCAGTCAGGCTGTTAAGGTTGCTGTATCTTCTTGTCTGAAGCAGGAATTGCTTGGCTTTCTGTCTGGCTTCATTCCTCAGTGCTACATCAGTCCAGGCTGCTGCTTCTTTCATTCGCTAATGACACTCCCAGTACATCTGTGGTTACTTTTATGGCTGCTAAGAGCTTGTCTCATCTGCCAGTCCCCAACAAGCCTGGAAACAGAGCCATCAAGTTAATGAAGTGCTGGTGGCAACCTCACTTTGCATACCTCTGTTTCGTACTTCATATTGAATAACCTAAATTCTGAATAAGAATTGGATAAAACTGTGGGTATGGCAGTGTTGGAAAAATACTTAGCCTTTAATTGTAATTGTAATCTTAATAAATTAAAGTTTCGTGAATACCTTGGCAATAGAAAACTAATTATTTAATGTCACAAATTGTGACTCGAAATGGTGGATCCACAACTCCTAATCATTACTGCAGCTGACAGAAATGATAAATAACATACTGACAAGAGCTGTTGTTTACTGACATGCAATGAGAATAAGACAGATGATGGATAGGGCTACGATTGTCTGCTGTCTTTATCAGCCTCAAGTCAGGTATGTGGATTCACAAATCTTCTACTGGCAACTTCATTGTGGATCTGCCATGGACTTCTGAATACCTGTCTGCTTATCTTCCTTAAATTTTTTAAAATTGGTTTCAAGTTCCTTGTTGTGGACAGATACATTCAACCCAGTTGTGGGGATCTTAAAACTCCTGAAAAATGGTGAATATGTTGCTTTGAGCCTTCAAGAGCTCTTCTAGATTAAGGACCTTAACTAGAGATCACAGTCCCTATGCTTCCACTGTGATTAAGAAAACTTGTTATAACAGTAATGGTCATAATATAACATAATGTTATAACAGTAGTAGTCACTGGAGTCTTCCAGGCTGCTCCATGCATGACTCCAAACTGATGGACACTTCATGCAGATAGATGTGTTCTGCAAATCTCTTGAGCAGCGGGGTATGCTGGCATCATTGGACCAAAGTGCAGCTGAACACCTGTAGTGTTTGATTCTTTGCCTACATTCCCAGTCATAGCCAAGCTGTGATCACAAACAATTATGTGCTGCCATATAGCTTCTGCATATTTCAAAAGAATTGAGTCAGCTCAAGCCATATTGATCTGTGATGATGATAAGATGCCAGCAGATTAAACTTCTGTTTTGGGGGATCTGGATCCAAAAATGAGGGAATTGGCACAGTTCTGCCCTTTTCCCCCTTTTCTTTTTCTTTGAGCATCAATCCTGATGGAAAAAAGTAAAACCCAAAACAGCTCCGTGCATTTTCTTCTCCATATCTTTTATATTTATATCTTGAATAAGCAACCTTCAGACACTGAGCCTAATTCAGATGATGCTGAAAATTGAAGGGACTGTTGCACCATCTGTGCAGAGGAGTGTGAGGCTGTGTCTACACTTACTCTCCCGGTTGTCTGTTTCTCCAGCCTTCATAGAATCATATTCTTTATCTCATCTCTAAATAGAACTCTTGTTCTTAGTGATGCATACATGATATAAAAGCCCCTTCCTCCTTCTGGTGTGACCCTGTCCCAGGCTCGTGTCTAGGAGAGGCAGAGGAGACAGCACAAAATCATGACCTGTTAGTCTGAGCATCCACTTCTTCCACCATCCATGGTTTTCGTTTTGAAGTTTTTCTTGCCTGGAAGATGTGCTCCAGTGTGCAGGAGCAATGGCTTCTGGTTGCATACACCACAGAGCAGCTGGGATGAGAGGTGCTCTGGCCCTTATTTGTTTCCCAAGTAGCTTTTCAGAGCCACTCACTAAGGTTTGCAAAGCAGTTAGAACTTATTTTTTTCCACCTGCCTCCTAACAACTGAACTGTGTGCTGTGGGACCTTTCAAAGACCCTAAATGCTATGGCTGGCACAGTGGATCTCCTCACTGTGATAAATGGGATAAATGTCCTTCCATTCCAGGTAGAATTTTCATATCCCTGTCTCCAATTTGCTAGTACTTTGGTCAGTCTGACAGGAAAATCCTAAGAAGACTAGATTCTCCTCAGCTCCATTTCCAGCAAGACTGATTTCAGGCTGAGGACTTGGACATGTTATTTCCTCTGAGAGATGTGCTGGGGAAACAGATGCTCTTTGAACTTGGCTCAGCACCTGCTTGCTAGTGCTCCTGTTCCCATAGAAGTGTTTAGGTTGGAAGGGACCCTTAAGGTAATCAAATCCAGTCATTAATCCAGCACTGCCAAGTCCACCACTAAACTGTGTGCCTAAGTGCCACATCTACATGTGTTCTAAATGCCTCCAGAAATGGTGACTTCAGAGCTTTCCTGGGTAACCCATTCACTCTTTTGGTGAAGAAAATTTTCCTAATATGCAATCTAAAACTCCCCTGGTGCAATTTGAGGCCATTTTCTCTTTTCCTATTGCTTGTTACTTGGTGAAAGAAACCAAGACCCACCTTGCTATGCCTTTTAGGTAATTTTAGAAAGCATTAAGGTCCCTGCTGAACCAGATTTTCTCCAGGCTAGACACCTTTAGTTCCCTCAGCTGCTCCTCATAAGTCACTCCTCTTGCTTTATGTACCTTGGCATGTGGATGGATTCTCTTGCCTTGGTGCAGGTACTGTGGTGATCCTTTGTAGTAGCACAGAGGTCTTAGAAGAGTCTGCTCTGGTCAAGACCTAGGAGGTGATAGGGTAGGTTTTCCAGAGCAGTAGCTTGTCCTGTAAATCCCACTGGGGATCCCCATCCTGCTATCTCATGCCAGAAAATGGCCATAGTCTCTCACTGGGGCTTGTTGTCTGCGCCAGTGAGCTCTGGCAGTTTTTAAACCTGGCTGGTAGGTGGTGGGATTTTAGAAAGTTGTTTCAAGTGATGTTACATCTGGTTAACAATCAAACAATTTACCAGATTGTTTTTGTTTGATTTTTATTTTCTTACCTGTGCTTTAGTGAAATGGGGTAACAGTACTTATGAAAAAGCCCTCAACTAACACAAAATAGAAATGCCTTTACTTGCAGAATCTGTGTTGGCCTGTTCCCTATGAATATGTCTGAAGTTTTACTCCTGAGATGTTATTTGGCAGTTATATTTTAAATGCAAGTTAACATGTTTGTAACCTTTATTTGAAATTTTATCATAATAGAAATAATAGCCATTGCAGAATGTGGTTAAAAATGAAATAAGAAATCTCTTTGGTTTGAAGTCAGTTGAACTGAGAGACATATGAAAGTGTGAAAAGTACCCTTCGTGGAGTAAACTTTAAGAACATTGTTGTGATAGTAATAATGGTGTTTAGTATGTAATTGCACAACCTTAGGAAATACTTGAAAAGTAATTACAAAATGATTCTAGTGACTTTTCAATATTAAAACTATTTTTCATGCTACCCTATTATGCCGATATGTTAAATCTGAGGAATATTCTTGCAAAATGTATTTTCAAAAGACCCATTAGAGAGAGAAACCTAAGTGTACCTTTTTCTTCATTAAACAGGCATTTGAAATGAGCAGTTTCCTTATGTGCTGAAGCTCATGTGCTCCCTGTTTCAAATTTTGTGATCCTTACTTTTAAGTGAGTTGCATCTTGACATTTTTCTTGATTACAGCCCGATTCTCAGGTCATTATGTCAGGAGTAAAGTGGCAAAGGAAAGCCACCTTTTTAGCTTCGATTTAAAAGTGACAGCCAAAATATGTAACTGTCAGTATTAAATAGCTCAAAGAGTCAAATGAGTACTTCTGACTTCTACAAATCTGAATGAGTATTTCAGACTTCCACGAATCTATATGGCTACAAGAAAGGTCATAATTTCACTTCCAATACATGTTACAGTGCAGTTAATCTGAAAAACATGCCTTTGAGTCTTGTGAAGTACTGTATTATCCATAATGTGTAGCTGATGGAGCTTTTTCCACAGTGACATGTTTTGAATATATTTAACTACAAAATATACATTCTTCCTGAGTGTTTTATTCAGTTTATCTTCCATGTATTGTGGTTTGTATTAGTAGTAATTGCATTTATTGGAGAGTTGCTTTAAAAGTATTTTTATAATAAGAGGAAGGATTTTGAGAATATCTGAAAAACAAGCTAAACTAAGTTATCAAGTCACCTTTTTTTGAGAGGAAGTCAGAACCAATGCACGTAGAATAAAGTACACAGGAAAGATACTTTGATCACTATATTTACATTAAAAAATTTAATAAATTATGTGATTAGGTTCTAATTACCTCTGGAGCCTGAAATAATTAGTTTCATCAAAGTACAGACTTTTACTCACTTTTCTGCTAGTTGTATCCCCCCTCTTCTGAAGGGGACACTTCAGGGAGCAGAATGTAATTAACTTCTTGCTCTTTGGGAAATGGTTTATCTTCTGTGGCTGCCAGCTATTGCCATTGGGTGGGACAATTTTAGATGTACATCAGCTGAGTGTTGTAGCGACTGGTAACTGGGTCTGAGCATCCTGTTTTTCATAGCCTGGTCAGTGTTTTAAAGTAAAAATTTTGATAATTGCCAGCCTAAGAGAAAATTGAGATGCTGCTGGGTGACCGAAAAGCGTGACAGTCCTGTTCATATTCCCTGACCCTGTTTGTGGGCCCTCTGAGCCCCAGCTTATTAAACACATAGTTATATGCACTGACAGATTTTATATGACATGTGGTTAACAAGAGGAGAAGATACCAATCAATGGAAAAGACATGGAAAGAGAGAAAACTGCTGACATGGCAAATGAGGCTGTATAAAAAAAACACTCACTGTTCAGGTTGAGTACCTGGTGTTTGCATGGGGCATATTTATGAATATAAAAGATAAAGGCACACACATCCTGGTTCTACTAATTATGCTTTTGGCAGGAATAGAAGTCTATCCTCTGTTCCATGGCATATGATACAGTAGGAATGGTCATGGGCTCATGGGGTTTCAGCTATGCCTTTGCATGCAGATAGCTCCAGTGGAGGCTCTTCCTGCTGGCCTGAGATGGACACTGCCTTTAAACATCAAAAGAGCTGTATAAAGGACAGTTGTGCTCACTCCATGCAGAGGAGAGAAACCTTAAAACCAGGTGTTACTCCTTCAGTATCTAGCCACTGTAGTGCAGCTTCGGCTGTCCTTGGAAATCTGTGTTCTGCATTCATTTGGCAGTGGTGATTGAACCAGAATCCTGGTGGTCAGCATGCATTGAGGTGGCATCGAGATGTCCTCTCTTCTTTATTCTTTTCCTATGTTCAGCATTTTGGGTTGTTTTTTGACTGCTGGTGAACACCTAAGTGATATTTTCATGGATCTAGGTATGATAAACACCAAATATCTCTAAGTATTAGTAGCCAACCAAGAGCCAGTTGTCTTGTGTATAAAATTAGGATTGCTTTGTCTGAGCTGCGTCTCTTCACACACATCTCTGCTGGAATTCATCTGCTATTTTCTTGCTCTGTTGTGATTCTTATGAGATCCTTTCGTGTTGCTTCATAGTTGACCCTCATCTTTTCCAGACTGCTATTCAGCCTTTTTCCCAAATTGCTTATGGATATTTTGAAGATATACCCTAGGATTCCTGAGGATTTTGGTACCTTTATTTTTATGAATTTTTCCTAAGATATATGCCAGACCTGCTGGTATTTCCCATAGCCTTTGAGAGAGATCCCAGGAGAGTCTGGCATTACATCACATGCCTGTCTTGGGATACTGTGGAACTTCTGGGTGCAGGTTACATGCTACTACAGTTTTACCTCTTTCTCCTTTGCATCTTATTAGCCCTTTCTGGTGAGTCCTGTCTGCTTGTAGTGATTTTATTTTTTTTACATTTCTTGTTTCTGCTTTTGTTTGTAATGCTTTGCACTAATGCTCCAATTTGAGACAGACTTTCTGATGTGTTCCCCTTGCATAGATTATTTTGGAGTGAGAATTATCCCACACTGAACACAGATACAAAAAAACCACAACCATCCAACAACCATCAAACAACCCAAACCTTCTCTGCTACAGTCTGTTCTTTAGTTGTTCTTTTTAATACCTGCATCATCTGTTTGCTTGGCAGTCTTTTAGCAGGCTGCCAACTCCTGATTATGTTTCAAAAAGAATTTACTACTTATTTTTATACTCTTAAAAATAATTTCTCAAGCAAGCTCTTTTCTTGGCCTGCATTATTGCGTCTTTATATTAATTGAGTCTTTGTATTAAATCCTTTTTTATTATCCTCTTTAAGTTTTTTTTTTCTTTTTTTTCCCTATTAAAGATTATTTTTAGAAGCTTCTTTACCTGGATGTTTAGGCATTCTGGTTGTATTTTGGTCTTTCTCAAGTCGTTTAGGGGAATTGATTAGCTTTTGCCCTGTGCCTCTGAGTTTTACAGTGTCTTTAGGCTACTTAAAAAGATTTTAATCTGCAAGCTTATAGCTCCCCCTTTCAATTTTAGTGTTTAGGTTTTGTTTTTCATTTGTTTGCTTAACAAGATATGTCATTGTTATAAAGAAGCTCCTCAATAGCAATATTTTGTGAACCATGTTCTTTCCATTTCTTGAGATCAGATTGAGTGTTTTTCTTTGTATGGGTAGGTTTTTTTGTCTGTGTACTGGTTTGTTTCGTTTTTCAGCAGTGCATGAGATACAGACTGTGGTCTCAGCTTCCATCTGCTGTTGTGATTCTTAGCAAGTCCATCTGGGAGTCACTAAAGTGTCCCTTGGCCTGTTGTGTTTTCTTCTTTGACAGCTTTCCTTATATCTTCATGATGACCAGTCCTCTAAGTAATTAATTTTTATAAGGCTTTTTTGGCTCATAGCCACTTTATACTATTCATTAATTCTCTTACACTGTGAATACAGGCCTTTCTTCAGTCCCTGCTGAAGTGCATGGCTTTTAGTGTTTTTCTACTCTTTCATTATTCTGCTGATGGTCTTTTTTACACTGGGTTTTCAGGAAGACTATTGTGTAAATAATGCTTCGACAACAGGCATTTTAGTTCTTCCATCTAGCTTCCTAGGCTTGTAGGGAGGAGTCGATACTTTCATATGGGTGTCTTATTTCTCTGCCAGATTTTAAAAAGAATCTGTTCTGCCTTTCCTTTGCTGTTTCCTTCTTGGTTGAGTTTAATCAACTTCTGTATTTTCATTTAGTTGAGACTTACTGGTCTCCATGACATTACTGTGTCTCTTAAACCATGTGTTGTGTTTCTATAACAATCAATCTGTAACATTCAATTTGAGTGTTCTCTTACGATGTTGGAAGTGTCAGCAAACTCATTGTTACCTAGTTTAGGTTAAGCTCAGCTACGTTCTGGAGACACCCTCCCTATCCCCCAAATTTCCCAGTTTCCTTTATTTCCATTTTGAACATATTTTCTTAGCTGCTTATTGAACTTTTGCTTTCCAACAAAGCTTTTTTTTTGGGAACATTTTTGGGACTGCTACAATAGTTCTCTGCTTCTTCACTAGCAACAAATATTTTGCCTCCAGAACTTTTCTTTCAACTTCTTATGTTACTTTTATTTGCACAGCAGCCATGGCACCTCCAAGGAGCCCTTCCAAACCCTCTGTGAGGTCTGATGTTTTTTGCATTAAACAGAGGAGTCTGTGATCTCTGGTATGTCGAGACTCTGTGTTCCTGATAATCATTGCTACAACACTGAACCAGAGAAGGTTCACTCATAGCTATTAGGCAAACTTGGAAAAATCTGGATACAATCATTTCCTACTGAATAATTAAGATAAGTAACATCTATATGTAGCTGGACTAACTAAGAAAAATCCACTGGCCAAAAGTGCTTGGCCCTGTAATCAGGCACATGGCTAGTCAGATGGGCATTCACAAGACCCACATGGTTGCTCACTGTATTATCCCTGTCAGTCCTGTGTGCTCACAAGGACATTGCCTGTAATGTCAGGGGATGGTTTCTGGTGGATTGTCGCTGTTGAACCGCTAGCTGAGGAATGACCCAAGTTCTCAGACAAGGAAAGAGAGAAGAAGAGCTTTATTGTTTTGATTTCCATATATATAGAGTTTACAGAGGTCACCCAGATTGGTCAACCAGAAACCTCCCCCTAGGCCCAATTGGCCAAGCCCGAACTGACCTAATCCGGAGAAGTTGTTTGCAAAACATCCAAACTTTATCTTTGTTTATGAAATGTAGCAAAATGTTCTCACGAGAAAGACCTGTGCTAGTCACAGTGGATAGCAGCAGAGGTGCTGCACTGTTGCAAAACTGCACACTTCTAATATGGGGAGCACATTTACGGCACACATTGTTCATTCATGGCTTTCAAGTCTGGGGAGAGGCTTCAGGTGGCCAGAATATCATCTGAAGGAATTGAATAAAACCATGCTGCTGCAGTAATGTTCCCATGTGCTAACGAATACAGAACGGTGTAGAATATGGCCATGGATACAAAACTGCTTCTTACATACAACATCACATAGCAGCTGGGCAGTGGTGATGCCACATGATCCATGGGATGTGCAAATGGCTGGAGAGACACGCATCTAGTGTGGAGTCAGATATCTCTGTGTGCTAGCAGCAAGTGTAGACTGCACATCAGACTCATTAATAGACAGAACTGAATTTCTCAAGACAACAGACATCATGAAACAACTGGATTGGAGCCTGATGCTGTTATCATTGATCTGCTAAGCCAGACAGGGAATGCTAAATCAAAGAGAAAAAAAAAATCAGGCATGCATTACATAGGGCCTTAGTGAAAATGAAAAGCTTCATTGACACAAACTTCAGGACAGTTTGATTAAAAGATACAGTTCAGCTAATTTTCTGCTAATGTCCTTGAATATATTGCACAAAACTCAATGGAAAAAAAAATAAAAGCACATGAGAAAGCTTCTAACCACACGACTGAGCAAGAAAACCAAGTAAAGTTTTATGTTCTGAAAGATAAATGGTGGGCACAAAAGGCAGGAGTCTTTCTGAGTTGTAGATCCAGAAAATACCATGTGGTCTTGGAAATAGCATCTGGCCTTGAAGACACTGCACAATTTCTGAAGTGGAGATGGACTAATACTAATGGAATTGATGGAAAAGAAACCTGAGACTGCTGGCCAAAACTTTTCAGTTGTTGTCCTAAATGATGAAATCCTAGATGAAACTGTACAGAGACTTGGCCAGGAGCAGGGCACAGCATCGCTTAATAAAATGGAGATTTTTCCAGCTGTCTAGCAGATGGCACATAGTGCAGTCAGCCGTAAGCAAAGTCGCTAAAATATAAAACCACAGGAGAGGGGTCACAAGTAGCCAGAAGACTTGTAGATCTTGTAGAGAAATATTTTTTGAGATGCTAGAGAATTTAAATGCCATCCAGTTTTCTGAAGAGAAGGGTGGTTATGTCTTCTGAAAATTATTGTCTCAAGTCCTGGAAAAGGTTTTACAGGAAAAATGGGCAGGTTTTTTTACAGAGACAACAGATTCTTTCAGTCAGTCTGGTTAAAGGAGGATGTTTGATTGAGAGGTCAGTAAGCTAGTAATCCTTGAGCCCTGTAACATTTCTTTTAACACTCCATGTTTTTGAAAATAACTGTGAAATTGAAGACACTGAAAATTGAATAGATGTGTGAAATAAAAAATTAAATCAATGTCTGAAGAACATTGCTCACTTGTTTTTATATTTACATTTAGAAAGTGTTTCATTGATCTCAGCAAAAAATTATTTTAGTAGGAATTTAATGTAGTAAATAGTTTGAGTTAATTCAAAGCATGTAATATTTCAGATCCCAGCAGGAGTCCTCTGGATATAGACTGCTGCTGAATTCCATTAAACAAAAAGAAAAAGAAAAAATGTCCAAAAAATGAGGGACAATGTTAAAAGATTTTATGCTAACACTGGCATTTTAACTGCTTATTTGTTCATTTTTATGGGTTATTTCATCTGACTATGTTTTTAAATATAACGGTGAAGTGCTCTACAGCAGCTTTGCTGTTTAAAATTAAACTGAGGGCATGACATTATCTGGGAAAGAATAAGATGTAGATTGAGAGAAGGTTGTGGGTTTTGGAAAGACGAGTGAAAGTGACTTCAGATTTTACTGGTGATAACAAGATTATCACACTTCGGAGGAATTTGTGGGGGTTGGAAAAATTTCTAACAGTAGACTTTTTAATTTCTTCAGTAATTAAAAGACAGCAAGATAGAAAACACTCAGGGAGACAGAGCTGTCAGGTGAGATCCATGTATTGCCGGCTTAGCCATTTTGTTCAAAAGTGTCATGCTGATATTTTAATTCCATTACCTCTGGTGTATTTTAATTTCTGAGACTAGCGGGGGGAAAAAGGAAAGTGTTCGGGTTTGTTTTTTTTCTTCTTCTCCCCACCTCTTTGGGAAGTGGTTAAGGTAACAGAACAGCTAACCTTCAGGATTTGTTTTTGCAACACCCAACCTGCTAAACAGACTGATATTTGCCAATATTGATCAGGAAGCTGCAAGTTCTAAATGTCCTATTCTTAAAGTTACATTTCTATAAAGATTTAGTTCCTTTGCAGTAATAGGAGAATATTGTTAAAGGTAGTTTCCAAAATAAACCTCTGCCTTACAGGGCCTGCTTTTCTTGACCTGACATTAGCAAGTATTTTAAAGGCAGGATTGTGAAAATGCCCCTGTACAAATTAAGGCTTTCTGTAAAGGATAAAACTATAATAAAGTTTATTTTCTTATATATTTTATAAATTGCCTAATATGTATAAAATTCTGTCTTTAAATTTCAGTTTTACTTCAGAATTTGTGCAGTGTACGGTGCGATGCAAGCAGCTTGTGACAGCAGAAGGATGTTGTCCTGTGTCAGCTCAGAGGTCACCTGTGCTCAGGACCTGATGCAGTGTGGTCCATTGTTTTTTCTCTGCGTATATTTAAATCAAAATGTAAAATTGTGTAGTAGGCAACCTGAGAAGGGGAGAAAGCAAAAGTAAAATTTAAATTCAGTGATCGAAATAGCTCAGCTAAGTCTTGAGATCAGTGTACGCATAAAAAGAGGAAATTGAGTAGCTGTTAATTTGGAACAAACATTTTGATGGATTGATCTAACTATAGAATACATATAAATATATGTAGCTGCATGAGCATACATGTGCTCTAAACTGACATCTAAATATTGTTATTGATTTGTTATGGAGCCAAATCCTCCCAGAAGGTACAGTAGTTTTATTATTTTTTACTGATGTGAAGAAGCATGCAGTTGAAGTGCATCTGGATTTTCTTGCTAGTATGTTTGTAGCATGATCCTTTATCACTGAAATGCTGATTTGCCATATTTAAATATGTGGTTTTCCACAGCCTTGGCTTACTCTAGGAGGTTGTGGTTTCCTTTGGTGATGTGACTTGGGCAGTGGGACAGATGGTGCAAGGAAGTTAATGTTGTCCAGTTGCCTGTGACACCTGTCTCTTGCAACAAGAGTTTGACGATCCCACCTGGAAATGCAGAAGTCAAAGGTCGAAGTTAAATGCTTTTGGTGTTACCTGAGCTGACATTGGTTGTTCCAGTTACTAAATCAATTAACTGAAACAAGTTTCAGAGATGGGATTGATCAAAAATCACAAAATTCATATACACAGTAGGTAGGTTTTATATTTTTTCTCTTTACTATGCAAGATTGCACATATCTTACTCCATGCAGCTCTGTACTCCTGCAGACACTTACCCCTGTGCTTAAATTTAAGCCCATAATTTTGTTTTCAGTATGACTACCCAAGTGCTTGAAAGCCTTCATGTGTGTATTTGATATTTGGAAGCTTAGTGTTTGCATTTCAGGGTTAGCATCATCACTTAAAATTTCTCGACACTTCTTTTGCTTATACCCTGATTGTCAGTGTTGCATTAACAATTGCTTAAATGTGTGACTTAGAAAATTTAAAAGGGAATTAAAACCAAGAAGAGTTGAAGGACGAGCTGACTTTTGTCAGGCAGGGCAGGGTATATTGTGGTGTTGCCCTTGGTTTGAGCCTTCCAGGGTAGTGGCTGCTCCTGGGCTGGACCTGGGAGCAGCTGGGTGTCATGGTCAGTGGTGCACATGCAGGCAGGGCTGCAAGGAAAATGAAGAAATGGGAACATCAAAGGGGGACAGAGCTTTACAGCAATTATCGCTAGATATCAAGATGTAAAACTTACTAGGTCAGGGAAAAAAAACCCAAAAAACCGAACAAAAAACCCCACTGCTGACAGTATTTGTAAATGTTTGCAAATTTACAAGTTTATTTGTAAATTTTTAGGTTTGATCTAATTGGAGCAGGTCTTATATACGTAAGAAAGGAAAAGAAAGTCATATTAAGATACTTCTAAGCAAAATATTATGTGTTTAAGTTGAAAACCCATAGATAAACAAGATTTAACAGGGCACTAAGGAAGCAACTAGAAATAACAGAAAAAGAAATGTTTCTTTGTGCTTAGATGTCTTACAAATCATCAAATAAGTACTTTCAGATTCTCTTGGAGATTTCACCAGCATGAAAAATGAATCTGAGGCTTTTCTGCATGAAGTGTGTGGTTACCATTGCAGCAGTATCATTTGGGGCCTGCTTTTGGGAATCCTTGTTGGTGCAAATGAGGCTGTTAGAATTCATAACAGCTGGGGAATGACTAAAGATCCTGTGACTGTACTTTGATATAGTGCTGCTGTACTTCAACCAGGCATACTTTTGTGCATATACAGCAATAGAAAATCAAATATTTATTCTTCTTTAATGCACCCATCATTAGATGATTTAAAGATGTTAGTGTAGTAGCTTCCAAGTAAGTTCTGTAAATAAATTTAAATATTGATTATTCTGAATCTTACTTCACGTCATATTCTAGTCCTTGCTCTGGGTGTTGTTTGTACATTTCAAAGTAAGCAGTTGCTAGGAGAAAATGTATATATGTAATCTAGAGTCTGTCCTTCCAGATAAATACTTTAAGCAGAAGCAAAACATACAGTACCTGGTAACTATCACTGTCAAAAAGCTTTTATAGAGCTATGGACATAGTTGATTTGTGAGGCATTTTGACAGCTGCATTGTTCAGGGTGATTTACAGTTTTCTCAATCTGCTTCAAATTCTATAAAATCATAGAGTGCTTTGGGTTAAGGAGGCACTTTAAAGATTGCCTAGTGCCAGCTGTAAAGATCAGCTAGTGCCAGCCCTCCTGCCATGGGCAGGGACACCTTCCACTAAACAAGGCTGCTCAAAGCCCCACCCAACCTGTCCTGTATCACTTGGAGAAGGGAGTTACCATCAGTGCAGTCCAGGAACTGCCTGGATTGCTCGTGCCCTGCTGTGTTGCCCCTTCAACAGGTACTGGGGTGGCTGAAGTCCCCCATGAGGACCAGGACTTGTGAACACGAGGCTGTTCCTGAGTGTCTATAGATGGCCTCATCTTCTCAGTGTTCCTGCTCGGATGACCTGTTGCAGATACTGCTGTAGCAGACCCTCACTGTAATGTTGCCTGTCTCTGCTCTCCCTTTAACCCAACCTGTAAGCTCCCAGTCAGCTCCTCATCCATCATCTGGCAGGGGATGCTCCATGCATTCTTATTGGTCATTGACATAGAGGGAAACACTCCCTCCTTCTCTCCCCTCTCCTTTCCTTCCTGGAGAGCCAGTATCATTCCATTCCAACACTCCAGTCACAGGAGCCATCCCACCACATCTCTGATAAGATCCTATGTGCACATCTCTTATTTACTCCCCATGCCCCCAAAGCCAATGTACTGGCTAGAGTGGCTGGAATTCCTTTTCCTGCTAACTTGCAATCCCCATTAGATTCTGAGCATCTCTTTCTGGTAGTGGCATCAAACCTGTAGGAGCAGAATGGATGAGGTTCTGTTCCCCCAGCAGCTTTAGTTTTGTGAGCATTGGTGGAAAAACTACTTTAGTTCTAGAGTCCTTTACCATCACCCTGAGCAATCCTTCTTGATATTGCCCGGACTATTCTTGGCTGTGTCACCGGTGCCCACGTGAAACTACAGCAGTGAGTAATCGTGGGCAGTATGAGGCTTGCCAGTCTCTTGGTGACATCCCTGATATGAGCCCCAGTAAGCAGCAGCCTCTCAGGAGTGTGTCAGCTTGGCACATGGGTGCTTCTGTAGCTCTCACAACAGTCGCCTGCTGCTGCCACCCATCACGTTCTCTTGGTTGCGTTGGATGTCACACAGGGAGCAGATGGGGCTGCCTGGCTCAGCTCCAGCTCCTCTCCTGATGCGAAGGGACTTTCCTCTTGAGGCTGCAGAGCAGTGATGAGGTTCTGCAGGGGCATCCCGGGTCTCAGGGGAAGCTTCTTCCTCCTGCAGATTCATGCTGTTGCAAGCTTCCATTCTTCTGAATTTGGCCCCTCTCCAGCCCGTGTGTGCTGGCCCTGGAGCTGTGGGCTGCTTGGCCATGAGCTGTGGATCCACTGCAGACTGAGCTTGGAACCAGTTTTCCAGCTCAGCCTCCTCATGTTGCACAGCCTTCTCACAGCCCACTGCAGCTCAGATGAGTAAAAAAAGTGGTGTGCTGTTGTGGTTAATAGTTACAGTAGTAGTCATGAAATTGGTGCTCCACATAACAGCTTCTTACCATGAAAGAAAACCTATTTGATTTAACTCACTTTAGATATCCAGTTGTGTCTTTGTGGCATGTCCATGTGCAATAAGTTTAGAGTATGTTATTGATGTCTGACCTTTAAGTACATTAGATTTTAACTTCCTTTTCATTTTTCTCTGTTTCTAGGAAGTTGAAGACCACGTGGCATTTTTAATAACTGTTCCAACGGCCCTAGCAATTTTTTTCGCTATATTTATCCTTGTCTGCGTAGAACCTGTATTTAAGAAGCTGCTTCGTATATTTTCTCTGGTGGTCTGGGTTTGTCTTGTTGCCATGGGATATCTCTTTATGTGTTTTGGAGGAATCATCTGTCCCTGGGACCAGGTAAGACTGTCTTTATTACTGATTTTACTTTCACTGGGTACATTTCCAAGAACCATTCTATACAAAAACATTCACATTCATTTTTGTGGGACATCTCATAAAATGTTTTTGTGACTAAGTGGTTGCATGCTGAGACTCCCTGCATCTGTTTTATAAATACCAGAGATGTGCATACTTAAAATATATTAGGAAATATTTGAAACATTTTGCTTTTATATTTTTAAGCTTCTTTGCATAACGAATAGTTGATTCCAGTCACTAACTCGTTTGTAGACTGAATATTTGATTCTAGTGACCACTTAACATGGCAGAAATGCTAGTTTTTTTCAACACTGCTCATGCTATCTTTTTCAGTTTAAAATGTTTGAGCCCTCAGTGTAGGCTTTCTGTGGTCTTCAAGATTTTCTCTAGCAATGCATGAGAAAAAGGACTGTGAGCTTCCTTACTCACCTAGAAAAATGTATGAGTAGAGAAGCACTTCACATTTTTTAAATTTTGTAATGAAGACAAAGCAAAATATAATTGCAGCCTAATAGCAGCACTTGTGAAACATCAATAAATGATGTGCAATATCCAACGCTGTGTCTGATCGATTCTTCTGAGTTCTGCCACATTATTTTCTTTTTGCCAAACCACTCTACATGGGAATAGTGCTCATATAATATTTTTAAAACTCTTCAAAGGATGGAAAAAAACTTTTAAACTTATAACTATATCTTCTGAAAATTTCATGCTGATTCTATGAGTTTAACCTTTAAATGGTATTACTCTATCCAGAATGCCTTCTAGGTGCTTGAGATAGACTTGAAATAAATTCTCTGATTTTTTACTCACATGCAAAGACTTAGGCAAATACTGAACTTTAAGTAGTTCCTTTAAACTCTTTAGTATAAATTATTTAAATTACTGGTGTATGTTGGTAATACTTTTGGAGCCCTTATCTTTGTGGGTGACCTTATATTTTCATTTTCTTGGAAGGTTCTGGGGTTAATTATGCAAGAAACCTCCTACCTGGTTCGTTTTTTGAGGGGCTTTTTGGTGGGATTTTTTTTTTTAGCTTTTTTCCTTTTCAGTACTTAAAAGTACCAAACCAAATCACACTTGGATGTAATAAAAAGCAATCAGAACATGAAATACTTTTCTCTAGATACGGATTTCACCCTGGGAGTCCTTGCATAACTGTGATATCAGGTCTAGATAATTCACATGGACTTACTTTTTCGATTTGTTTTCATTGCCAGTTGTGGCATGTCATGCTAGAATATTCCAGACTTTCAAGTTCAGGTGTAAACATTTAGTTAGCCTTGTTATTTATTTGTTGCAGATGGTACTGAATTTAATTTTGGTATTTAAAAGATAGGATAATGATTTTCAAAAGCACGTGGCGTGAAAGAGATCTAAGAGGGATACTAATGTCTCAGTCCTGGAGTTGTGTTTAACCTGTGACGATGACTTGTCCTGCCTTGCTTTCCTCTTAGGAAAAATGTAGGCATTCCCACAGCATGCATCTGGCCCTGTGACAGGAAGGACTGTAGAGCTCTGGGAAAAGCCATTGTCTTCCTGCAGGTTGCCAGGACACAACTGCTCTGATGTTTCAGTCATTGCTTTGCGTGTAAGAGCTGCTTGGAGCAAAGGATATTTGGGATGGAGCTGCCTGTCTTGCTCTGCCTGCAGCAGCTGCCTTGCCCAGGGGTTTGGAGGCTCCAGCTGAGAGCAGGCAGTGCTTTTCCAGAATGCCTGGACTGGCAGCAGATGTCTTCAGCATCTAGTGGGAGAGGGGCTGTGCCAGAGTGGCCCCTAGCTGCTGCTGGAAGTCCAAGGTTGTGTGGCTCCCTTAGAAGGACCCTTCACTTCCCCAAACGTGCTTTTTTTTTTTTCTCCATTGAATAGCAGTGAGCTTTCATGGATTGCCTTTGTAGGTGTATTTTTGCCTAGTGTCAGTTAAGAGTAAATTGTGAAAATATGGGAATCTTTCTGGGAATTTGACACCTTACACAAAAGACTAATTGCATATTTTTCGAACATTTGAAGAAGAGCAATAAAATACTGCCATGTTTGCCTGTGATGCTGGTGTTTTGTTTGCTTTGCATCGAGAATATGTAGGTCAGTAATTGGTGTTCTTTCTTATATGTGAAAGCAAATGTGAAAAATCCTTCTTCAGTGATCATAGGTTCTTTTTTGAAATTGTACGTTTTGTGAATCTTGAAAGCATTTTACTTGGCATATTAGAGTGGGTTTGTGGTTCCTTTATGCTTTTTATGAAAGAAAGGAGACATGATGTAAAATTGAAATTAGTTATGTTTCACATACATCTCTGCCAACATTAACTAATTAGAAAATGATGGAAATAAAAGAAAGAGTAATTTCAAGCACAGTTACTTGCTAAGCAAGTGCTTTATTTTAATTTACTTCATGTTTCTATATGTTTACTTTAATTTACTTTTAATTTACTTTAAATTACAGCCTAACTTTTGTTCTGGTCCAGGAGAGTTTAAAAATATCATAACTTTCATGTCCTCTGAATCTTAAGCTTGTTAAGAATATGGCATTTCTTAATTTTACTAATAACTATTGAAAGACAGATTTTCTGCATACCACAGTTAATAAAAAGAGTTGTTGTTATTGTGCCATTTGTGCACAGCCCTTTGAGTGACAACCATGCATCTTTTAAATTTTGGCTTAATTATTTTCGTGTGCCTTTTGGCTGTTTTAAACTGCTCAATGTAGTTTTTCTCTATTTTCTTAAGGAATCGGAGGTGTGAACTTTTGCAGCTTTTATTGTTTACAATAAAAATACCATTGGAGAGAGACTGTTTTGGTTAGGAACTCAATATATATTTAATGCAGAGCAGTTCCTCCTTAGCCTGCAGGCACATAGCTCAAATAACCCACGATTAGTAGAGGGCTGGAAATGAAGTGGTTGGTCAGGGCCATTGTTGTTTTGTTTTTTATTTTATTAGAAACCTGTAGGGTGATGTGAAATAACTGCAAATAGTAATTGGTTTCAGCTATCTTTTTGCTGTCCCTGCAGATTGCTTTTATCAGTCTCCATTTCCTTCACTCTTCTCTGGTTGCAGCTATAGCTTTGGAGAGAAAGCTCTTATCAGGTGGGTATCTGGCTGCTGTTTGAAAAGGGAGGACAGTGTGGCTGGGGACAGTTACTCTGTCCCTTGGACTAGCCTGCCAGCGCCATGCTGGCTCTGTAAGTGCCTGCTGAGCCTGATCCAAAGGCTGTAATTGTCACTGGACTGCCCGGGCAGCATCACTAACCCATCTATGAGAGCAGCCAGCATATTTGCACTATCAGCCTTACTAACTTACCTCTTTAGTTGGTCCAAACTCCCTTAACTCCTCTGTGTCAGCAATGAGAAATAGTGAGTACACTGAGAGGGAGATGGAGTGTGCCTTAGGGAGACAGTGGGTGGCTTAACATGACAAAAATTGGAACAGTGATGGCAAAAGTCTTTGGTACCTGACAGATGTTTTTACAGATGTGTGGCAACCCTCCCTTACTGGTGTTAGCCCAAGTTCTTCTGGCAGTGGAGGCTGTGGTTTTCTTTGGTGGCCTGGGGAGCTTGGATGCTTTGTGAGAGCCTTCCTGTGCTACAGTTTGCATGTCCCAGGAGGGAGACTGAGCTGCCTGCTCAGAGTCAGGAGACACCTGGGTTGGTAGGAAAGAAGCAGAGCAAAGCCAGTCACACTGAGCCTCAGAGAGAGCCACTGCCTGCTGGCAACTTTCTTCCAAGTCTAAGGTGTGAACAGTAATGTGTGGAGATGGTTTCAGTGAGAAAAGACCCAAGGCCAGCGCTTACTCAGCAAGGTCCACGAGGAAATCTGTGGGTGGTGTGTTGGTGGAGGGTCAGTAATGCAAGGCAGGCAGGGTGAGTAAGGAGTGCTGGTAAAAAAGAGTGATGTATCGGTTTTGTGTTAGAACTCTTCCTTACTATATGTAGTATGAAGCACCTTTCCTTTCAAAATGTAAATCCAGTACCTGTCTGTAGAGTTTCATGCTGGGAATGAATTTAAATCAGTTTCCTCTTGTTTCGCTGACAGTGTAGTTATTGTACAACTGTTGCCTTTCTGTGTCACCCTCTGACATGTCTAATACTTCCTCAGCCTTTTGTACAGGGTCTATGTAAATATGTCATAGCACATTGATATCAATGGGTAAAAAGAGCTCTTAAAGCATGCAGTGGATGGTATAAAAAAAGAGTAATTATGCAGCATTATACTAGTGTAATGAATTCTATCATTGCAGGATTTTGGTATTCAACTCTGTTTAATCATAAATACATTTGCACAGCACAGGCACCAGATGTGTTCCTCCTTCTCTATATTCAGTTACAGCACAGAAATTACTTCAAGCAGAATTTGACACTTAAGGTTTAAAAAAAATATCCAGAGTGATGTGTTTAGAATATATGTTTGATTATTTTAGCCTAAATTCTACTTTTTGAGCTGAATTTAAAGTACTTCTTTGTTCTGGTTTACTGTGTTGATATAGAATGGTTCAGTTCAGGCTTTGGAGCAGTCCTGGCTTAAGAAATGTGGGCAAAATTTTATGCCCTAGTACTTATAATGCTCATTTTGTTGGGTCTGATTTCCACACCTTGCTTGGGACCTGCCTTATCTAAAGTCAGCTCTGCCCTAAATTATCAGCAGCATGTTTTGTGGCTAAGCAGTATAAAAAAGAAATTTTTAGATATTTGAGGAAAACAAGGCAGGTGTCAGTGAAGTCCCTGCGGCACAGGAAAGTGAGGATGAGTTGATGCTATACCACTTGTCCAGCATCCGGGTGTGGGAAAGACTTGACATTTTATTAAGTCTAAGATTAATCAGACTCTGAGAAATGAATATCTGGAACAAGGAACCAAATCTTGAAGGAGCATGGTTCAGTACCTTGCAGGTGAATAGTCACCTGAAAAAGAACATGAAGAAAACCAGGAGGGTTGTAAGAAAGGTAAAGATACTGCCAAGCAGATGATACTCTGCTTTAAGAATAGGTGTGATAGAAAAAGAAGAACCCCCCCCAGTCCACCAGTGTACCAGTCTATGCCATATTTTCGGATATATTGGAGGAAAGAGGACAGATGATTTTGATCCTAATGCTTTTTTTTATATATATATAAAGTCACAGGCTTAATAGCGAGACATTTAAGTGGTTTTATCATGTCTGGTATGGTTATATCTGTATAGAAGGCAGGAAAAAGATGAACTATTAGAGAGACCTGCCAGTTATTAAAATCAATAATACAGTAGGTTAATATAATACAATAATGTGCAAAGCCCTGAAATCCCAGTTGGCACAACTAACATGCCATTGTTAACCTTTGCAATATCAGGGCAGTGCATCATGAGAGCAGTTAGTGAAAAAGAACTGATTACTGTTTTAAATAGGGAATGTATTTTTGAAAGAAAAAAATCTGTTTTCGTGCCAAATGGAAATCTAGGAGCCCTGCTAAAGGAGATGACCATAATTAAGGTAACTGTACATGTAGGTGAGGGGAGGTGGCAGGTTGTGTGACTTTAGAGGGCATCAGGCGGGAGGAAGATTTCTGGCTGGATTTCTCAGAGAGCTCTCTGGAGAATGCTTCCCTTTATTAGTGCTTTTTACTAGTGAAGGGGTGACTGAATGTCACTGCTATAATGAAATTTGTTGATGACCCAGTTCAAGGATTCCTAATACAGCAGAAGATCACAATGTTATGGGGAAGAAATCTTGACCTTGAGGACTGCAGTAATAGCAGCAAGATGAAATTTAATAATGGGAAATATGAGGTGCCTGCATTTGGGGACTAACAGCAGAAGTTACAGCTATAGGCTGAGTTCAGCAGTAGAAAAAGCAGCAAGGACAAGCAGAATGAAGAGGGGAAGCATTAGCTGATCTCTTGGTCATTTGGACATGTGTCCAGAAAAGACTTGTTTATGATGGTAAAGTATCCAGCTAAAGATGAATCCTTACCTGGATGATTACATAAACTTCTAGTCACCTTTATTCAAAAAGATAAACTGAAACTGGAATAAATGTAGAGAGCATCAAGTAAGATTACCAGGAGAAAGGAGAGTTTTGTGAGAGGAGGTGAGAAGAGCTTGACTTAGGTATAGATCTGCAGAGGAGAAGAACACTGAGAGTGGTGTGACTGCCATCTACAGATAGTCCGTGGTTGCAGACAACAGATTTGAGGAGAAGCTACGGAAGACTAAGAATTAGTGACACATACACACGCAAAAATAAAAATCATCCATCCATTAAGGAAAATTAAACTGAAAATTAGAATGCCTCCCATAGCCATTGGGGCACTTGGCTTGTGGAGGCTAATATCCTCAGGATAATAAAGATTAAAATAATGAATTGGTTTTGCAGTGGAATGCTGTCCTTAGCTGAGAGTCAGTCAGTGTCTTCAATTAAAGAGGACTTCAGTGGTTAATTAAATAGACTGCCATGGTTCAGGACCATCCTTTTAGTTTTCTCCTATGCACCACTGAACATCTGGAAACTACTGAGATGTTTTAAATGACAATTTTTTTTGACTTGTGCCTGAAGTCCATCTAAAAGCTGAAGAGATGCATTTTCTGAATTTTGAAAGTTCATGGCTTTTTGCTATCTAAATATCTTTTATCCTTCCAGTGTTCTGGAGAAGTAGTCTCAGAATTTAAAACATTTGAGGATAATAATTTTGGTCTATTTCTGACCTCTTTAGGCATTCATTATAACATTTATGAGAGAAGGTTGATGTAATACAAAGTAGAAGAGATTGGATGTGTTCTGGAACTTACCGAGAGAATCTTACAAAATTCTTGTTTCCCTGCTAGTTTATTTTCCTTGACTCCATTTCATGAAGTGTCTTTTTCATCTTGGAGGGGACAGATAAATACAAAGGCTGAGCTGATTGTAGTTTTCATCAAGATCATTGCATAGTTTACATGCAGTGTGATAATTTCAGTGCAAGTCACACGAATGACCTTTGCCAAGGCAAATGTAGATATGAATGTGCATATGTACATACAAATGTACATATTGAAGCACAATAAAAATGTAAGACTCAGATAAATATGTGCAAACTGAATGTGGCAGGATTTTTTTCTCTGATGGGAAATAACATTTATCAATAAGAATATTAATATTTCTGAGAGTACTGAAACTAAGCAGTGCTCATTTTAAATATCATCATACTTTTCTGATGTTGCTGAAGTTGAGAGACCAAGTGACAAATGGAAATGAATAATTTAAGCCCTTCATATGGCTTCTTATGTGCTTAATAATTGATCTGGCATTAGGAAATAAACATTTAATAATTTCATAGTACATATATAGTTAACAATTGTTTGTATGATGGAGCTACCAGAGAACCATTAAAGCAGCTATCCAGTACATCTTGCTAGCAGGTTTAATTTAGGGGAGACATGCAAGTTTACCATTCATTGGAGTTGTCTTTTACTCAGAAATGTAAGTTTGCCTGACTTCCAGGAGGGAAGGTTCTGTCATGACTCTGCATTAGTCTGTTCATTTGAGCTGTTTGGCCTTTCATACCTGCCTGCCATGGAAAATCTTGTACATTTATATGGCCACTGCACATAACATTGTATGTTTTTATTTTTGTGAATTAGGTGCTGACAGGGCATATCATCATAGAGCCTGACCTTTGGTCATTTTTTTGCCTTTTGTCTCAAATGTGATTCAGTTTGCAGGTTTCTTGTGCTGTAATAATTTAGCTAGTGAGCTATTGAACAAAGAAATGGTAAAATAGATGGTGAAAATGTTTCCTACAAGCTTTGTAAGAAGGCCTCAGTTTAGTTGTTTGAGGGTGTTCCCTGTTTCCGTAGCTTTTATGGAGTTTTAGGCACAACTGTAGTGCTAAATAAATGAATCTCAGTATTTGGATTGTCAGAGGATCATTTCTCTTTCACTCTAGGAAGCAGGTAAGAGAGTTTTTCCCCATATCCCTGCAGTTGGTAGAATGCTGGCTGTGACATCCTTTCAGTTTCTCTGTCAGGATGCAAATCTACAGTTACACAGATAGTAGGAAACATTGCTTACCTTAAATTAACTAATATTTGAAAGAAAGCCATACACTGGTTTGTTGACGAGCAAGGTGCTGTGTTTATAGAGTTTTACAAAAGTAGGTGATAAAGAAGTAAAAAAATACATTTGATGTAGTAAGGCTCACTCAATATGAATTGTAGAAGATGTATGTTTATGTTTTATATATTCATAGAAAAATATAATTAGTAAAATCCTTGTAAATTAATTTTTAAAGATATCTTAAATATAAAAATATAATTAGGTCATAAGATGGTGTTATTGCATGTTTTCAAGTGTGGTGAGGCTCAGATTTTTAGGAAAAATGTATAATTAAATGTACATTATATAAATAATTATAAATTCATTGAGAGCTAGAAAATAGATGTGCTTTCAAGAGATTATTTATGTTCTTTTAGTGACTTTTTTATTTTATTTTACTCTGTGACTTTCTTGTATAGAAGCAGTGTAGCTTGTTTATTGGGACATTGCTTTGCTGTTCATATTTGTTGATTCAGCAATAGATTGTCTAAAAAAACTAGAAGGAGAAAAATAACGGACCAAGATAATAGTCAATTCTTAGACAACATTGCAGCGTTGATTAAGAATGATCCCAGAGGTATTTATCTTTTATGATTCTCCCTCCTCTTTCAGCAATATGTGAGACTGATTTGGAGAAGGGCTGAGAACAGGAAGAGCAAGAGGACTTAAAAAAACAGGTTTCAAAGGCAGCTTTTCAAAAGGGAACCAGTAACTACTTGGGAGATCCATATCAGGGAGAAGGACACAACATTTCCCAGCTTCAATATTGCAGGAAAGCTACGCCTCCTTGGCCAGTGTCGCAGCAAGAGAAAAACCTTTTCAGTCTATCAGGGGTAAAAAGCCCCACCCTCTGTCTCTACACATAAATGCATTCACAAGGCTTCAAAAAATAAATTGCGTTTTCATGCAGTGCAGCATCCTCTGTTGTGCCAGTTTGGGAAAAAGTACATTTCTGTGACTAGTCCAAAGCTGCATATTGATTTTACAGCTTAAAATAATCTTTCTGTGAAATAATACATTTGTCAGTAGTGTCAATTTTGTTTAATCTCTGAAGTTCTTGGATTATATTGTTCTGGCAGATTTACTTTGAACTGTTTAGAACTTGACTATTAAATACATTGAATTCTAGATTTCATTTTTCTTATTTGGCTATTGTACATACCATTTTAGCTAAGTTATATATGTATATAAATTCTGTATCTCACTTTTCAGGGCATTATCTTTGTTTAAATTGGCAAACCTGAATCTCTTCTTAAATGTTCTGATTTCTGTAACACTTTACTAATTTGCAAATATCTTTGTTTTCCAAGAACCAAAATTGCAGATGAAGTGATGACTTAGTAACTGGAGCCATCCTGTCTCATATCTTCATGTGGCATTGCACAGTAATTTGCATTTTGTACTCTACAGTCTCTTTACACATTTGTGCTTTCTAGATTTCTTCTTTGTTGTAGTATCCCAGTTTGAGATGGTTCCTGTAATTTATCACTTTTCACATTTGTAGTATGAATGTCCTTTTACTATTTTCTGCTTGTTTTGGTTACTTCACAATCTCTTTGTATTCCTTTTTCAGCTCTTCCTTTCATACATTTCCTCCCAAATTTTCAACACCTTCTCATATTTACCATGACAGTTGCTTCCTCTCCCATTTACTAATGAAGACAGCCTTTCCTCAATTTAATATATTGTTATTTGTCATCATTCTGTATTTTTTGCATTACAGCCAGCTGTAGTCTTCATAACAGTAGTTCTTCCCTCATTCAATACAGATGAGTTTTCATAAATAAAAATTTTTAGGTGTCATATGAGAGTAATATTTTGCAAGTTCAGATACCTGAGGGCTCAATTTGAGTTCTGTTATATTTCTCTTGACCACACTTGCAGTTCTGCCTCCCTGCCACCCCCAAAAAAGGGAGGGAAAAAAAACCACCTGTGTGGCAAGTTGTTTTCTTTTCTTTGTTGGTAATATAAGCAAACAAAGTATTATAGCTTTATCTTCCAGATTCTGTAATTTTTTTTTTTTGTTATTTGGGATGGAACTGATCCCAAGTAAATGTGGTAGTAACTACTCTATGCATTTTTCTTTATTATGCTGTTGTTAGCCTTAATCTTCAAATCTTTTTTTCCAAATAATGTACAGTTATGAAGGAATTGGATTAAACAGCCTGTCATGTAAAGAAGGTGAACATCTAAATAGAATGTATTAAACATACACATGCCTGAAAACTTCTGCTTTCCATAAAGAGCTAAAACACAAAGGTATCTTCCTGCTATTAAATGAGGCAGAGATTTGAGTAGGTCTTTTTTTCCCACGTCACACTCTGATTGTCCATTATGACTGCATATGTTATCTAATGACAGTTCCTAACAGTGTGTACATATTACTTACACACCTGTATAAACACATATAAATCGGTGCTTTAAATGGCTTTCACATAGAGGAGATTATGGTCTTCGTTAGGTAGACGTGGATGCCTTTTAATTTCTTTGCAATAACCTGAATTTAATCGCCAGTTAGAAACTTACTTAAGAATATCAGTTACAATTTTGGTTCTTTGTTAGGTCTGATGTAGATAAACTGCCAAGTCTACCGGATGACCCAGGGTATTGACAAGAGAAGTAAAGCATGTGGTCTGAATGACATTAATTAGTATATTAACTTCCATCAAAAAATTAAGGTTGAGTTAGTGTGCAAAAACAATTTTAAAATGTCATGTTTCTTTGGTCAGATGAAGACTGGAAAGAGAAATACTGGTTGATGACAAACCCCAAATGCAGAAAAATGCAGTATAAATGCATGTTATAATGTGTCAGTCATACTTATTTCTATATTATGATTTCCTCTAGATTAGCCCAAGAGTTCCATGCTCATTGATGATGTGGGCAGACAGGACATATTTCTCCAGAGAGGCTAGCAAAAGTATCTGGGCTTTAGAACCACTAAATTTCTTTTCTTCTCACCTCTCCTTATTTACTTTTAATCACATTTCAGTAAGTACCAGTTTTCTCCAGCCATGTGAAAATTCTGGAATGGCATTTTACAACATTTCAGGGACATGTGGCCACTGAAGCTAAAAAAGGAAAATCTTTCTGGATCCGTAGAATTTGCAGTTTCTGTGACTCATCATTTAGCTGATGGTTGTGATCACATAGTAGTGATTTCACTTGATGTAGAAATGTAGAACAAAACAACTTTGCCTCTTCTGCTCTTGCAGTTTGTATTCCATTTTATTTACCATGCTGAGCAACCACATGTCTTATGGATTTATAAATAAAATGGGATTTACTTAATAAAATACCAGGCTTGAGTTTTCAGTACTTTTGCTATTTTGTTGCCATTCTTACATGAGGTTTTCTTTGGTGGTGTTTGGCCTTTTTTCACTTGCTTTATCAAAAATGAGGTTGTCAGGCCTGATGTACCCCTTTGTTCAGGATGGCTGCAGTCTCAGGGAGAGTGAGAGAGGACCGAAGTTTGGACAGATCCTACCACCACTCTGTCTGGCCTCTACCTCTGCCTGTTTCCTGGAGATGAGACCTGTGCCCACCGGTCATTCTGTATTCACAGGCTGAGCATCAGATGCAGCAAAAAATGTTGGGAAAAAGCCACCTAGAAATGCGATGAAAGTTGAGCGCCTCTGCTTGTGCAGTGTGGAGATCTAGGCGTGCAGGCAAAGGAATGGCTCGTGTGAAAGTGGTGCCTGTTGGGTTTTTAGAAGATGTTTTTCCACGATCCTCTGCTGTTTTCCTTTTCTGTGGGAGCTGTGAAAGTTGGTCACACAGCCCTGGACAACAGATAGTTCCTGGCCATCAGCATGAGTGGAGAATGGCTGAAGGGAAAGGTGAAGAAGGGTTGTGTTAAAACTGTGAAGGAAATGGAGTCCTTAGTTCAGGGTGGGATAGTGTAAGCAGATGGTGAATAAAATCCCTGGCCATGTAGGCATGGAGCAGCGCGCATTTTGTTTGTACAGAAAATAGACTTTCAACTTCTGTCATTTGTATACTCAGTGGCAATGGATAGAAATGGGATGGCAAACAGCAGGAGCTATAAAAACTGGAATGGTTTTGAAGTATTGAAGGTCAACAGGATTGTGTATTTCAGGCTGCTGTATCTTACTAAATCATAGAACTCTAGTAAGGTTTCTTGCTGTTACGGAAATTGCTTCTTGAATACACCACACCATCAAGTACTTCACATAGGAAAATTTATCTTATATATTTTTAAATACAATTTTACACTTGACATACTAATATTAATATAGCTCCCCAGGTGTTTGAAAGAAACTAACACTAGCAAGAGGGGGGTGTGTTTTGAATAGATTTATTTTAATGCAGAATATGCATAAGGATGTCATTCTTTTTAGGCAGGGTCTGTTGTTGAAGTCATGCAATATGAAGTAATACATTAAACTTGTCACAGTTTTGGAATATATTTTAACGCAAAGAGGTTTCTGGGCAAAAAGGATTTGTCTAAAAATGTTCTTCTTATGAAATGTAGCTGAAAATGTTATGGCTTCAGTCTTTTACTGGTAATAAAAGTGATGTTCTTTGCTTTTCTCCCAGTTTAGTTTTCTGTATTTTGTTACACTCAGATTTCAGAAAAACAAACAAACAAAAAAAAACCGAGGAAAAAACTTTACAAATAAAACACAATGGGATTTAGTGACTACTTTTTCAGTATTGCCTTAGGTGGCAAAGTATGATAATTGTTGTTGAACCACAGAGTAGCAAAATGAACTCCCAACACTTGTTGTTTAAAACTGCAGTGCTCTAACCCTTCCTTCATCCTGAGCAATCTTATCCTTGAAATCCTCCAAAAGAGGCCACCACCTTAGCTGTAAATCCATATTAAAATACTCATAGCTGTGTCTATGCTATTAAAATGTTGCTCTAGTTACGTTTCTTTTTACTATTAAATAAATTGCTACTTTCAAGTCCCATTTCTCAGTTCTCAGACTAGTGATACTTTGCTAATATCATTGTTTTTCTGACTAGAGTTATTGGAGTATTTTTAAGGTTGAATTAATTTTACAGAACGTCCATATTTAGGGCTGTACATTTTTCACAACCGAAGTTCTGAGTTGGGGAAGAGGCTGCACCTGGCAGCTGGTGAGGTGAGAAACCACTGGTGGCTGAGCAGCCCCATAGAGACCCAGGTCCTTGTTATCCAGAAATGTCTCTGCTCCTGAACTCCCACCTCCTTTCCTTGAAAGCACAAATCTCTGCCTTCTCCAGCACACCCCAGCTCCTATACCCCAGTTATGCAATATTGAGACATAATCACCACTGATTTGTGAGAGCCTCTTCCTGACCTGCTGCCTAGTAATACTGTGATGGGAAGTTCTATTTGATGCCACAGGTTTGGGAATCACTGACAGTGGACCTTCTTGATGCAGTAAATGAACCCTGTTATAATATTGTTGTTAGTACACTGATATTGCCTCTGGTACTTGAGTTAATTTAGATGCAGCTGAAGCATCTGACTATTTGTACATGCCTCACAGTGTTCAGGACCCCCAAAATGGGACAAATGTGATGTGGAACTGTGATTCTCTCCACCAGTTCTTCCAGAATAGCATCTCTGATCCAATCTGTCTATTCCATCTCCTTGCGAAAGGCTTTTTTCTGTCCCCAGTCGAGAAAATGGGTTTAAAGGTGCAAAGAAGCCTCCTTTAAGATTGTTCTTGAGTCCTTAATTACAGTTTAAACCTCTTGCAGTGAGAAAACAATGTTGTAAAGGTTGTAATTAGATTACTATAACTAGAAATTCTCAGGCAATGCCATTGTCCACTTTGACATTTAGTAATTTTAATATTGACAAACTACCACAGAAGAGCTCAGTTGAGAGTATTTTGCAGTCTTTAATCCATTGTGCTTGGGCAAGCATTTCACCATGATTATCAGAAGGTATTTGCATGAATATAGACAAAGGTCACATAGCCTCTTCACACTTGGGGTAATGGCTTTTCAGCCTGCTCTAAGGGAAGGGAGAGAAGCTGAGGTACCAGCTGGAACAATTCCAATGTTTTGCAGAGCCTGAAGTCGAACAGGAAATTTTCCCTGGAGCATCAGGTCCCTCTTTTGAACATTCAAGACTGGCAAGAGTTCAAAGCCCTTCTGAGCAGTATCTCACACCCCTATTTTATCTTTCTTTGATTTTCTGAACCTTAGTATGTAATTTTTTTATGTAATGCAGTATCTGGTTTTGTGTTCCACATGCTTATTTTTATTTTAAATATCCAACTTGGGTTAAATTTTGGAGGCTACATCATGCCCCCATTTATTTAATAGGGCATCATGAAAGTAATGCTAAGCAGACTTCATTAAAGGGGATATTGTGTGGGACGAGTGGAAAGTTATTTTTAACCACAAGACTGAAAAGGAGTCTCTTCTATCCTAGTTCCCCAAAAGACAGGAATGACTCATTTACATTTCAAATGAGATACAGATACCGTCTGTTACCAACTTCATTCAGATTTCTGATGAAGCCTTCAATAGATTGCTTTTGGATGAATAAAAAAAAATGACTGGTTATTAAATATATCCACAGTAATGTCTGTTCACCTTCGATTGCACTGGATTTCCAAGAGAGAGTGTATGTTGCAAAATGGCATGCAGTATTGAAACTTTAAAAAAAATGTTATACTTAATCATATTTTTGGTTTTGCCCTTTAAAAACAACAACAGGACACAAAACCTCCTTGGTCTCAGAAGCCAAGAACTCTTCAATTCTGTGCTTAGTATTTCAGCTTCCCACTTGAGGTAGTTTGATGAATCAATTTACCACTTGCATAATACGAAGCTGAATAAAATATTTTCTTTCTTCTCTGGAATAGTGCCCTTTTTGAGGTAACATGGAGTAGGGAATTACTTTATCTGGCATCTTTTGTATGTTTGTGTGAAAGAAGCAGATTGGATGGCTAAAAAGTACTGTTTTATCTATAGTGGTAGTCAAAAGTGAAGGTTTAACAAATTCAGGTACTTAACACAACAGCTATAATTTTGGTTGAAGTACTGAAAATTCCTTCATGGGTCATATTTGTGGATTAGTGGCCATCAGAAGTGTTTACCTCTCAGATTTTTCAGGGAGCCCTCACGAAGCAGAATCGATTGCTTGTCACAGTGGCGTTTTGGCAACATCCTGCTTTATTGCAGCTCAATAGCAGTATCAAACCTCCTAGGACCACTTCAAAATGGATCAAAGTAATGCTGTGGATTCCTGCCAGGTGTTGATTTCCTGGGAGAGTAAGCAAGGTGGCAAGCCTAGAGAAAGGAAGAAGTGGCAAAGATCATGCCGAGGTGGTGTGAAACAGGCTGAGGAAGGACTCTGTGGTGCTGGAGGAGTTTGGCCAGTGCTGATGAGCTGGCAGTGCTGTTGTACAACTGGTATTGCCACTGTTTGCCTGCCATTCTGCTGGGCAGGAGCTGGCTGAAGGAAGAGCAGCAATATTCCAATTATGTGGTGTAAGAAATAGGGTACCTTTGTTGAATGAGGATGTGTGGAGGTGGGGTTTGGCTGCAGTCACTGAAGACAGACTTGTTCTCCTCTTTGCCCTCTGTGCAGGCTGCACCAGCCCTGAGTGGCTGTGCAGGAGTGTTTGGTTTATTCAGTGTTGGTGGCTCATGGAAGTGCTGAGGGCTGCCAGCTGCTCTGCATGGTGTCCTGGGGGCTTGGTGGGGAACGGGCTGCAGGGCATGACAGACAGCAGTGATAGGGATCCTGGTGTTTGTACTTCCTAGCAGAGGAAATCTTAAGCAGGATTTATAGCAGCAGCTGCTCAATCTAAAGATATTGCGGTGGGAGGAGAACACACATTTCTGGGGCTGTTTTTGCTGCCTCTGTATTACCAGTACTGATCAGTTCTCGCTGCTCGTGGAGAGTTAGTGAAATGCTCAGAATGTGGGCACTAACGTGTAGCAACCCACAGAAGGTAATCCTACCTAGTTTTGGTTATATTGAACATTTCCCTCGCAGAATCCAGGCTATGACATTGATACCTAAGGAAAGGCACAAAGCGTCTATTGCAGTGTTGGTGAATGTAAGAATAATATCAAATCCTTGCTTAGTATGAAGGCACTCAATTTGTTTATCTGCCATCATGTGACAGTGGATAGTGATGATAAAAAACCACAGAAATAACCATATGCATGGAATAATACATAGAGGTTTGGAACAGAATGAGAACCCACTGCTCCTGTCAGATGCCTCTGAGCATCTTTCTTTCTCTCTCTGAAGCTTCAGAACTGTAAATACTAATTAAAGATTTCTCTCTTCTCAAGGGCAGGGAAGGGAGTCAGATGGAAGCAAAATAATGAATTGCCAGTTATTGTGCAGTTTTCCTGTCAGTGCCATATAAAGATAATACTTGTTTTGCTAGAGGTGATCTCTTTTTTTGAAGTAGGAAGGATGGAGGAAATTAGCATATATTTTGCGTTTATTGTCAGAGGGGTATGATTACAAGGAACAAGTTAAAGTAACAACAGAGAGAAATGTCTTCTTCAAATATGAAGAAAATGATTATGCAAATGGTATTTGGGTAATGCAGTTTCTTCCCCCATACTGACACTTCAAAGAGCTACACCAGCACTGCAGGATAAATGGGATGAAGCAGGCACATATTCAGATTTTCCTCCACCCACTGTCCCCCGCTTTACTGTTTCTAAATGTTCATTTGAGTACTTCTGAATTCTCATTTTCATCACTGAACAAATCTAAAGCCCGTCCAGGAACTACTATCAAGATAGCACATCAGAAATCAATGTGGAAACATCCTAATAATTATGCTGCTGTGAAATCAGTGAAAAGTAGACTAGAAAAATTAATTTTTCATGTTTTTCAGTTATGTCTGGTTAGTATGGTTTCACACCCATGTGAAAGAATTAATGCCTAGGAGCGAGTCTTGTTGTTGTGCTGCCTTATGTAACGTTGTCTGAATTGCTACAGAAGTGACAGTGTCAGAAGGTGCAGAAGGAAAGCAGTTGATGTTTCAGATGCCAATCTGAGTGTCTATTTGTAGGTTATAGAAAAAAGTTTAAAAAGCTCTGGATCAGGGTTTATAAAGCATTCTTGCTTGAATGCTTCGTCTGGCAACAACAGCCGCAGCTCTAGGATCCTGGAGTGTTTATGTGCCATTTGCTGTTTGGGAACTCATGTTCAGGAGTTCAGCTGATGAAAAGTTAAGAGTGAACACTCATGTTTTGATTTCATAGCTGTATTCTTATTGGGGTGAATACACCTGGCCTTGTTCTGTGCTACTTTAAAGTATATAGCATCCATTAAAAAAACCTCTAAAAAATAGTATAAGAAAAAGAAATTTATCAGAGCTTTCAGTAGTTCTAAAATAGCCGGCAACTTGAAACACTAGAAGTATCCTGTGTGACACAGAATTTTCTTCTGTCCATAAGCTGTGTCTCGTATAGTGTAGGATATTTCTTTTCCTGTATTTCCCAGTTGTGTTTGGTGGTCCTTCTGTCACTACAAGTATGATGGATTAGCATCACATCCTCCCATCTTTTTGTCCCAATTCCTTACAGCCTCTGTCAGGTGCAACTGCATGTTGTCAAATTCAAAATATCTTACTGTCCATATAGATGTATAATGTCTAGGTAGTTTCTAGATAACTGGAAAGATGTCAAAAAGAGTCAAAGATATTCTCTGTCTGATGCCAGTTACCTTTAATATTCCCAGGCTTTTTTCTTAGCCTTGGGATATTCCATTCTGCATTTTTCTCCTAGGAGGTTGGGAAAAATTCCTGGTTCCCCTTATCATAATAGCTGTTGCTTAAGATGTTGACAAAAGTTGAGGCTTTGCAATTGCCTTTTAGCTACCCAATGCTATTGGAAGCCTCGTGTCAGAGAGAGCTTTTCTGGTTTACAGTTTTTAAGCAAAAGCTGCATCATAGAATTAATCAGAATTAAGTCATTCATAGGTTCTAAAGTTTATCATAAATGAGTGAATTGTGTTTATTTTAGGAAAAATAAACACCAACTCTCAAACAAGACAGAAATTATGGCACTAAGAAACCAGGTTGGTTTCTTCTTTTGCTGTTTCTAGGTTTGTCCTCTATAGCTGCTCCCACAGATATAACTGGGCTTTATATACTTTATCGTAATGTAATATATTTTGTGGATATAACTTTTATCTGTGCATCCACTTTATTATTTTACCTAACGATAAAAAGTACTAAACCAACCATTAAAAAAAATTCTTTGTATTATGTGACGTATTGGGTTTCCTATTTGCAGAGGACAGGTGACATTTTCTTGCTGATAACTTGGTCATTAATGAAAAATAGGACTGCTAAGGAATGATTTATTCAATATCTGAATTTTATCTTAAAAAATGCGAGAGAAAGCAACCAAAACCTGCCAGTAAGTCTGAAGGTTAAACAATTATTCTGTCTGACATTTCTGACTGATTTTAAATATCAACTTTTAGAGGAAAACAGGACTGCAGATACCATTTGAAGCCGATTTTAGAATGCCAGCCTTAAAATAGAGTTGTTCTTAGGCACTTCTGTGAGGTTTTTGAGCATTCAGAGACTCAAATTGTTTAGAGAAATCATATGGGTCATTGATTTACCTGAATTTATATATGTTCTTTCATAAAACTGAGAGGCTAAATCTCTCCTAAGATGGTAGCCTACCCCGTCTTGCAAACCCCAGCCCACCGAGGACCAAATTTCTCTGTAACAAAAAAACCAGTGTAAAATATGACTGACTTTGAAGTAAATATTTTACCTTGTATTTAAATTAATGTTGCATGAGCACTGAAGGCCAGACACCAAGTGTATTTAGACTGATATACTGCTGAAGCTTTGTTAAGTGAATACCATAATGGAAAGTGCTGAACTAGAAATGAAAGTGATTAGTCTTGAAAACAGTGTCAGTGAAAGAAGTTGTGCCAACAGCAAACCTTTATGGGAGACAGGCGTCTTTTCATTCACCATGGGCAGCAGCAGTCCAGACAGCAAAATAAACAGAGAGAACTGTGTTAGTGCTCAGTATTTGCCTGGGTAAGACTGACTGTGTTGCTAGTATATGTTGATTTAAATCTAGAGGACACAGAGGGAAGAAAAAAACAACCAGGATGGATGAGGAGACTGTTTTAGAATACTTTATGAATAATTCAGTAAGATAATTTTATTTGCATCTGAGTGATTGATAATTGCTAATTTTCCCCCAAAACTCTCAAATTGTCAATATGCAGAAGTGTTACGCATATGGTTTTCTTCTGGACAAATACTGCCAGGCCTCATCTTGTTCAAGTTAATGTATAATCAGCATGGTTTTTAATCGCTGTATAAAGAGTAGAAAATGGTTGTACATAGGTCTTTCCAAAAACCAAAAATGGGCTGAGCAGACTTTAAAATTTTAAAATGTGATCTCAATGTTACTCTCCCATATGTAATCAGGTTCTGATGTTGCTAGGGGATGTTTCACAGTTGGGAATGAATTTGGTGTCTGCAATTGCCAATAGGTGAGTAATGGCTTTGTGAGATAAACCATCCCTGTAAATGTGTTGCCTCTATACTAGAGATGTCTGGGAGCTTTCAGCAAAGCACTAGATCTTCCTGTTCTTCTAGGAAAGCCTATAGGAGGAGTTTCTCATTTCAAAACAATTATCTTGCAAATTATGGCTTCTAAAGAGAATATTCCCATGAAACTTTATGTATAAATATATAGTTTCTTCATTCATTTGCAGGCTAGCTTAAGGAGTAAGAGAAAACCTGGTTTTCCCTGCTGTTCACAGAATCATCTCAAGATGGATTACTTAACAGAAAACAGTCTTTTTTACCTGATTGCATAAATGGGAATCAGGCAAAGAATTGAGCTTTGGTAGTCTTTTACTTAGAAGAAGACTGATCTGTGTTACAGATTTTTGTTATCTATTTTTTGTCAATATTGAAAAATAAGTGCTACATGGCATCAGTCCTCCTGTGAAACTGTGATCACAGCTGACATCAGTAATGGAAGGGAAGCAGAAGCATAGCAGGTATTAGTATCATATTAATCTTAAGGGTGTAATTTCTTGAATTGTGTTGAAAATAGAGCTTTTAGTATTTTCAGTGGATGTGGAGCAAATTTTTTTCCAGATTTTAGTGGAATAAATTGATAGTCTCAATGGACATCTATCTTTCGTAGGTAAGGGGAGGACTGGTTTGTAAATGGTGCTTTTACTGCTGATGAGCACTTAAGTAGGAGGTTTCATATCATTAAGCCTAGGTGATTTGATGTAAATATTCTGTTTGGTCTGCAGGGTACTTAAAGATAATACTACTGCACATGGATGTTCCTGGCTAGCTGGTATGCTGTGGCTGACTGCAGTGTGTTCGCTGCTGAACCATCTGCCTCAGAGATGAGCTATCAACTTTCTCCCATTATGTTTCCTCAAACCTTTCCCCTCCTGTGTGGCCTCCTGGGCCCTCCCATGTTTGAACCATTTCATAAACTCTTTAGTTTTGGCTTTGAGAAGTCAGAGCCATTTTGACAACAGGTTGTCTACCAGCAGGTTAGCAGTATAACACAGTTCAGATGGTTAAAAGCTCTTTTGAGGCTACTTTTCCTGTTTCTGACAAATGACTGGCCATTATGACGTTGCTAACAATTTCTTAAATGGTCTTTGCTGTTTCTGTTCTTGAGCTAGAAAAAAGCCTCAGAGGGAGAGACAGACAGACAGAGAAAGCAAGTCAGGCTTTATGCTGTTTAAGTCTGAGAGGCTGTATCTTATTTACTCTGTATGTCTTGTAGGTCTGATAGCCATGACCAAACCCTGGCCAAATGTCTGATTTCCATGAGACCTGGGTGCATATCGTTCTTACCACTTTGCCATTTCCTGTGGGAGGAAACTCAGACACATGGGGAAGGAGGGAACTGCAGGGTGTTCTACCAGGAGGAATGGGTTTATCTTCCTAGGTAGGTTGTGACAGCTCTGGGGGCCCATCCTTTCCACCCAGCACAGTGACTTTCACACAGTTGATATTGTGCTATTTTCCCAGATGGGCTGCTTGAGCTCTGTCTTCACAGTTCACACTGCAAACTGAGAAGTCACTTTCAGAAATAGGGAGATGCTGCTTTCCTTCAGTAGAAGATAGCACCAGAAAGGGAAAAAATCTCTCACAATTTTGAAACATCCACAGTGTTGGGAAGAAAGATGCAAGGCAAGTGGAAAGAAAGTGCAGGTTTCTTTACAGGTAAATCAGTGAAGTAAAAGGCAAATTTAGAAGGAGGAGAGAGAATGTAAGTATTTTAAATTTTTGTGTCTTATGATTGATTTTCAGTAAAAGAGATGTAGAATCTAGCATCAGACAATCCTGGCTTTCACCTAAAAAGAATAGATTTCTGGCCTTAATGAGTGGAGACAGAAGAGCTAAAACAATTCAGGGTATAATCGTCTCGTGAGCAAAACAGAAATTGGGGGGAAAGTAGTCTCTTTCTCTCTGAAGCAAAGCCAATCTGAAAATTTTGGTTGGTTGGTCTTTCTTAGTTTTCTGTTTTTGTTTTCTGTTTGTTCATTTTTTATTTTGTTTGGCTTGTTTTATTGTGACTGCTTGATAAACAGTATGGCAAAAAGAGATAAAGTTTATCTTTGGTTTGGCAGTAGAAGGATTTGTGTGAACAGAGCTGAGCCTCAAGATGGAAGGACTTCAATAGTGTGCTTGGGAATGGACTGTTTGAGAAGTAATCAGGATGTGCAAAAAGGGCCTGGTTTTTGGTGAGAAAAAACACCTTCCTAAACCCATCTGGGACCATTTTCCATTCTCAATCAAGTTTCACTCACTTTGAGAAGCCTTTTTTTCACAGGACAGCCTTACTAGGCATTCTAGTGCAACTGTACAGCCACACAAGGAAAACTGTTAGTTGGATGGATGAAAGGCTCTTTTGAATTCCACACCCTGCAAAAGAGCAACCCTTCTGTGCCATTGCATTGTTTATCTATTTCCCACCTTTCATAAAACAGAGCAAAACATAGAGAATTGCATCAAAAAGAGAAGATGGTGCCATGCAGCATGTTAAATCAAACTCCACAGTTAGTGATTTGTCTTTACTTCAAAAGCAAATCAGCACTTTTTTCTTTTTCCATAAGTTCTAGGTAAGACCTTGTCTCAGGAGTGGAATAAGGGGAATATTTGCATTGGAATGAATTTGTGCTTGGCAGAGATGAATAGGGAACTTTCTGGCAGAATGAGCATTTCTGAATGCTGCATCTTACCTCCTTATTCCTGGAAGATATATATGGAAGGCAGCAATCTGAAAATGACTCTTCTTTTTAAGAAAATTATAGTGACATTTCATTAACATGTAGGACTACTGCAATACCTTGATACATCTCTTAAGAAAGCATTTTACCAGACTTGCACAATTTGATTCTTCTTGCATATCAGTAGCAGCAGGCAGCTGTGCTAGGGTCACTAATGCCAGCATTCACAAAGTCAGCATAAATAAGGAGAACAATTGGATTGTCTGGGGGATCCTTTTCACTCTAGTGAGTGGTGTCTTCTCTAAGTGATACAGATGCACTAAATTATTCTTGCAGCCCTCACAAGATGATTACCCTGAAAAGGCACTTTTGGGAGGTTGTCCACTAGTTTTCCTTACATATGTTAGCTTGGGGATATGCTATGGAAGAGGAGGACTGAGGGCTCTGGGAGGTGAGTTTTACCTCTGCTGCTGAAGTGTAAATACACCACTGAGCTGGCAGCATTGGGATGGTGCTGCTCATATTTGCCCTGAGGAAAGGAAATTATTACATTCATGAAGGTGGAGTGATGACCCTCAAGCCCATTTAGCTCCCCTCCTCCTGGCTTCTTCTTCTCTGTTAACTCCTTAAGTCTTCTTAACTCCCCAGTCTTGCATTTAGTAGGAGGTGGCCTTTTTTCTGCACATCTTCAACCTCAGGTTTTAATAGGGCTTCTGTATTATTGAGGCTTGCTAGCTTTTTTGAACAGGGAAGTATGTCAGAGAGTAGACGTACTTCTTGTCATCTTGTCACTGTTCTTATTCTTATCTGTTTATCTGGTAAATGGAGTCCGAGAGAAAGATAAGAAAGAGAAAAATATGTTTGGATTTGTTTGCGCAGTATAGCCACTCAATTCAAAGCCAAATTTGACCAATAAGGCACTGTAACACCTGTCTTGAATAAGCCTTTGAAGAAGTAAATTACTATGAAACTGTTTAAACGAGAACAGGAAAGAAACCCCATTATGTGCTGCTGGTAACTAATCATCACGCAATGTGGCTTTCTCTGGAAGTATTTTTAATTGTTTCAAATGACCTGGTGTTCTGAGAACAGTGCCTTTGTTTATCCTGGCTTCACAAATAGAAAAATAAATAAATAAATAAATAAATAAGAAAAGTATTGAGAAATGCTGAAGAGAGAGAATGCTGAAGAGCTGAATTTACTGTTCCTCGACAATCTCAGTTACCTTTTTAGCATTGCTACCTCACATTAATTCTTCAGAGACAAAAACAACTTTCTTCAAGATTTCAAGTGTTGTAAAATGAAAATTCACGTATCAAAGGGCAAATCTTAAGTGATTTGAAAGTACTTGTAAAAAAGTTAGATTTTGTGGAGGAAAATTTAAAGAAGAATCCTTTCAATAAAAGCAGATCTGTTTCAGGGCTTTGTTTGACATACGGGCTAGCATTTCAAGAGCATATTTTTATTTAGTGGAGATGTGGGTCCAGATTTAAAGTGGATACTTTAAATCAAAAAGCTATTTACTATCCCCATTAAAAAATAGTGACCATTGATTTACACATTTAATAAAAGGAAAGTAACTAAGACATCAATTGGTAGCTAAGGAAACAGACTGAAATCTGAGACAGTTTTCTGGCAGTACATTAATTATTATTTTTTCCATAACCTCCCCTGAGGGTGGAATTAATGACACATCAGGAGGTGTGAAGTGTTTTATTTCTAAGGTTAGTGGACCTACTTATTTGTCTAAGGGAAGTGCTTAAAGCAGCACATATTAGGTTTTCCAAGGGAAGCATTTAAAGGAACAATGCCATTAAAAAAAAGTTTGAATTTATTTTCTTAGTTTATTATTGATATGATCAAATGGACTTAGTTTTGTAAACAGTGGAATTTTTATTTGGAATTTCATTTCCTTATTTACTAAGTTCAAGAGGAAAATTTGCAAGTCAGTTTGACTTTTGCTTGTTTTAATGGCTCATTTCAGTTTCTGGACGAAGAAGGTCGCATTGATAGAGTATTTCACCTTGAAAAGTCAAAACAATTTCTTTAAGTTTCTTTGTACAGCATTAGTGGGTACTCATAGTTACTGAGCTACGTGAATGAGACCTGTGGCTTTGCACTTAGCTGTGCTTAGCTTTGCTTAGTCTTTTCTTAACATTGATGTTCTTGTTGTATTTATTTCTGCTCGGTAGATCTGTAGTATGAGTTTTCCAATATGGAATTGCTCACTTGGGAAGTGAGACTAGCTCTCATGATCCAGCAGGAGGAGCTTTCTGTTGTGACTGAGAAACAAATACATTCAGAGCCCAGGAGCATCAATGGAGCACAGCTGGGGTGCAGACTTTGGCCTGCCAGGCACTCATTCAGTTTTAAGCTTTTCTGAAATTTAAATAATAGAAAGGTGGGGAAGGGAAATGTTCCAAAATACTGGGGTTTAATAATTTTTCCTTAATTAAGTAGTGCTGTGACTATAGGGTGATATTTGCTAGCTTTGTTTAGTCTCGTAATTAAATTACTATCACTCATTGTTTTCCATTTCTGGCTTTAAAGAAAGGCTTTGTGTCCTGTTTAGATTGCATTTCACTGCACTCTGATAGTGCAGGCAGAGGGGTCTGTGTTGCAGCATATTTAGAAGAGTAGGCATTTTTTGTGATAAACAGTTCTGCCTAGTACTGACAGCTGTGTAATTCTAATAGGTTTGTTTGGGGAAGTGCTCAAGAACTTTCAGTCAGCTTCTTTAGACATAAGTTCAAACATTAGCAGAGGTGTAGACTCTTGTAAATATGTATTTGCACATTTAATGATTTATAAATCAGAACAGTTATATACAAATGATGTCAGAAGACTTTTATTTTTTTCCCCACAAGCAGCAAGCTACCAATAACCACAGCTTCAAAGAGACCATTTTGGGGAAGCATATGGGGATATGTGGCATGGAATCATAGGAGAGGCTGTGGTATTCTCTGTCCTGGTTGCAGTGGGGTCCAGATAGTGGACTGTGTCATAGTCCATTAACGTTACAGCTATTTCCCAGTTACCTACTTCCATCTTCTACAAATTATTTCACATTCTTTTCTGGGTCTGTGGGTTCTCCCTTTGTTTTTAAGGCAGAATTAAGTGGTTATAATATCCATCTGTGGTGCTGCCAGGCAATCAAAATCCCCAGTTTCCTCCCCAAGCTCCAAACCAACCAGTGAGTGGAAAAACCAAAGGCTTGATGTAGTCACAAAGGATGGACAGCACTTCGGAAGAGGGATGTCTCTCTGCTTTGGAGGCTTGTTATCTTCTCTGTCTCTGTAATTATTTTCATGATATTAGCAGGCATTTGGGAATAGAGGGTAGAGCATTTGGGATTAGAGAGCAGGTTTGTTTGCAATGAGCATCACAGTCCTTCGTACTCTTACACTGAAAATGCAGAGACATTTTCTTTATACATAGAATAAGATACTGAAACAAAAAATAGTTACTTATCTGTTTGAAAAGTGAGAGGCATGTTTTCTTATTACAAATCAGTACCCCATCCATCCATTGAGGATTGAATGTATTGAACCTTTGAACTGTGACTGTAGATAATGATAAACCATCTTAGGGAGCTGTGAAAGAGCTATAAAAACTGTCAGTTCTTTGCCATTTAAAACTTCCACTGTTAGCATATGCAGAATATGTTGAATATTTTAAAGATATTTTTCCATACAGCATGTGAAATACTACAGCGTAGATGAAACAATTTAACACTGTACGTTCCCAGAGTAATGTAGACATTGCCATGATTCAGGGTGGATCACTGGAAGATTTACAGCTCTGTGGGCTGCTTGTCAGGCTTCATGTTAGAAATGGTACTGATGCTCTTCAGTCTTTCGGCAGATCATCAGTTACTCTTTTGGTTAGGTGAAACTTGCATGTTTGGCTCAGTAATGGTTTCCAAACTGAAATGGGAAGAAGTGTGAGGAGAGAAGATAGAAAATAAAGTACACTGAAAACGTTCAGTTCTGCGGAAACCAAGGTACTGTTCATTTATTCCAGTGCCTAAGTGAGTAAGTCAGTGGGCCTAAGGTAAAAGCACGGGAGAAAGATAAATGCATTTAAGGAAAAAAGCACTGCACTATATTGCAAAATCAAAGCTTAGTTGATAAAATTACACTTGGGCTAATACATGCTGTGATTTCCCATACATTTTAGACATATAACTTCATTTTCTCCTAATTGATAATATTCTAACTTAAAACCTTTGGTATTTGTTCCTCTATGTATTTGTATTCTGAAGATCTGGGGTTTGTGCCTCTTCTAGCTGCAATTTCATTGCATTTATGATTTCTCTGAGTTTTGAGATTTTTTTAGCTATTGGCCAGCTACTGAAATTAGTTAAATGAGAACACTGAAATATTCAAACTCAATAAATTAAAAAATTGTAAAAGTTTAGAAATTCATTAGACTTCCTGAATCCAAATCAGTTACTAACTTTTCAAACCTGATTCTGCTCTCATAATCTTGTATATTAAAATTAACACTCCTGCTATCAATTAGTATAACCAGCTGAGAACAGAAGTAAACTTGCACTTCTTCCCTCCCCAACAAGATTTACTATTCTGTATTTGGTAGTAAAGTAAAATGTGGAATAAAAAGCCTTATCATTTAATGAAGAGTGGCAAGTATAGTATGGAAAATGCCTGATTATCTTTTTAAAGTAAGTCAAGCTTGTAAAAGAGCTTGATTATAAAGTTTCAAAGGGCATGACAGATTTGGCTTTTCATGCATGAGGATGGAAGGGAACTTTGAACTCTTGTCTTCTCAACATTTCCTAGTCCTAGTCAATCCCATCTGGATTAAATTCTTTCTTTTTTTACCCATTATCTAGTATGGAAACATCTGTCAGAGTGTGGCAGCAACAGAGGAATGGTGCCTTTTTTTTCTCCTATGTGTGGGATGTGTGCTGTGTGAAGAGTCAAGTTGCTGTACTCTTTTTTTAAAGTTTGATAAAGATAAATTGACTGTGGGGGCATAGTTTTTGACAAACAAACCCAAACTCTCATGTTGATAACACTTAAGAAGAGAAAGGAAATCACTGAGAAATAAGTACATTGTTATAATTTTACATGATAACAAGGGAAGGCTGATGTATTCCAATAACATTGTCAGGAGTGAGAACCAGCAAATTTAATACTTTAGGCCATGAATCGTCAGGATGCAATCTGAGGGAAAATCCATGCACACATGTGTAGTAATCACTAGGCATTTTACTGCTGGGCTTTGATGCCAGGGGCTGGGAGGGGTTTCCAACTCAAAGAATTTGTATGTTGGGGTGTAAAAGAGAATATAGTGTCTCATATGAAGATGTAAATGAAAATGGCCTCATCTGGAAAACAAACATTTACATGGCTTTTATATACACTTAAAAATGTCTTGGGAATAAAAATTCCAATATCTGGTAAGAAAATTGTAATTGCGATAACAATAATTTTACTTAAAAATAGGTGAGGGGGATACATAAATTATCTTTTTATTCAAGTTCTGTACAGTGATGACAAATACTGCCTGTCTTGTAAATGTAGTTAGCTGTCTCTCTTTTCAGATAAGCAATGATTGTGAAAGGGGCCACTGAAAGCCCCACTTTTTATAGTGGTCTGTTTTTACATTTTATTCCTGTCATCTTTAATTCATGTTTCTTTCAATTTTATCTAAAGCTTTCAGTAAACTATTCCTTTATGAAAAAGCTTCTTGCAGAGGTGGACGGGTACAGAACGAGATTTGTCCATTAGTACTTCGAAGTGTAGAAAATTGCATCTCTGAGCTGTGGAGTTCTGCTTCAGATTTCTCCTGTCATATTGGCGAAATAATTGCAGTGTCTGTAAGATGTGTATAATTAGATGTTGTAATGGGAGCTCAGAAGTATTTTTATGAAGGTTTAGAAGTATGAGTATGGGGATGCTGGAGTCTTGTGATACCTGATGTTCTCTCTGTTTCCCTTTCTTGCTAAAGGCTGTCATAGCTCTTTCATTTGCTTTTAGGGTATACTGGCATAGGCTGCCTTATTTCAAGGATAATGATATTTATCTAACCTGTCTGTGACTCCTTGGAGCTTACGATTGCTAAGTCATGTTCCTGACACAGTTATGCTGCACCTTAAAATAGTAGCTTCTGTAAAAGTGGGAGATACTTAACTATCAATGGATTTGAACACCCTGTGTGTTAAAAATAATTGAACACTGTTTCCTGCATGGTATTTTGGTGCAGCTGTGTTGCTTTTCATTTTCAAAAAAAACAGATGTGAATTATGATTTTTATGCGGGGGAATGGATTAAATAAGCTGAATTATCTTCATAGGTACTCCAAACTTGCTGGAAGTCTGTTGGAGGTAAGGTCATTGCTCACGTGTTTCTGTACTTATCATCAGAAGACATCTCTGGCACACAAACCCCAGCTGGCCTAGTTTCCAGACATTTTATCGAGCATGACATTTCTTTTTACATTCTCTGGAGTTATACTGAGCACTGTGAGAGTGTGAATCAGTATCTCATTTTTAAGGATTACCACTTTGGCAGGTATTTGCCAGTAACCTACCAATTGCCCATAACACAATTCAGATTAAAATAATTGTAAAATCAGCAATTTGTTTACAAAATGGGAATACAGAAAGCTACACAGTTGCAAATGTTTTTGAGATAGGATGCAGCAAGTAAGAGAAGATCACACCTAGATTGAGTTGTCCTTAGGTTAACCTGAAGCTTCTCTCCTTCTGTCTGGTTGTTTGCAGCATCCCTCTAATTGTGTGGCTGGGCATCATGTTCTTATGCAGAGGAAACCTGTTCTTACGCAAACTCTAAATTTTTATTCATATAACAGAAATTTGATCTGGACATCTGTGTTCTCTTTACATCCAATCAGGCCTATGGTTAAGGTTCACATCATCATCGTTTTCTCCTTTCTTGCCTGGATAAAGCTGTTTCTACCCGAGGGCAGAGAATTATTAAGTCCCCTCTCACTGGGCTGTGCAGAGACACAGTGCTGTGTTAAATTATTAACCTAAAAATTGCCAGCCTGATGTGAGGTGCAACAGTCTGCTTCATGGTCATGGCATTGTTCATGCTCCATGTCTTTTCAGTCTTTGAATCTTACATTGTATGTTACAGCTGTAGCTTGCCAGTCGATGCTGTATCCTCTTGTTTAAGTGGAATTAATACCTCTGGCTCACTGGTGTAGATTAGACAGAGGGATTGCCAGTCTCTTTGCTGACTTTTAACCTGCCCCTGCAACAGTGGCAGACAGTTGGCATAATAATGGGGAGAAGAAAAAATACATCCTGTTGCTTCCAAATAGTTCCCTCCTTTTCCTTATTTCTCCATCTGAATAAACACAAAGCAAAACAGAGGAATCATTTCCCTCTGACCTAAATGAAGCTTTCTTTGTGCTGGGTGTTTTCAGATTCCTCTCTACCACTGACCAGGAAACTGTGAATTCATTCAGAGAGAAGGCAGCTTACTAAGATTGTATATTGGTATAGGTTTGTTGGTGATGGTAATGTGTACGTCCTATGGATAGGCTGCTTCGGAAAGAAATGTATGATGCAGGATTTATGTTTAGTTTAAATTTTGATTTATTTCTCTGGCTTATTTAAGTGCTCAGGGCCTTGAACTGACTGCAAGAGTAGATTTTTTTCGCTTCAACCATCAAGAAGGTGGTGTCCAGCGGTTTCTCAGGTGCATGGCATGGGGTTTTTTTTTTTAAAATTAACTTTGTTAGCACTAAATCAGTTCGTCAGTGACTTTGGATTTGATATAGTACACTTACTTGGAGTTGGCCAGTCTTCTCAGAAATATATGAGAATATCATGGCATGACTGTATTCTTCTACATGCCATGCATGTTTTCCATTGGTTTCTATATTATGATCCACAGACATTGACTAGAAGGTAGCATTCAGCCATTTCTGTTACTGTGGCTGTGTCTGTGTTTGCATCTATTTCTGTGGATGTGAACAATCAGCAAAATAGGAGGGAAGATCACTACTGTATAGTTACAATAACTGCAAGGAGTACGTTTGTATTTCGCACTTTTGTTGCTATGTCATAAGTGTACTATATCAAATCCAAAGTCACTGACGAACTGATTTAGTGCTAACAAAGATTAATATAAGATTATTAATATGTCAATAACACATATTGTTTTAAATACAGATGTTACATTAAAATAATCAGTCTATATTTATTTACTTATATACTGAAATGACTAGTATTAAATTTTTTATTTCCATAATAAAAAGTGTGTATGTGTGTGCATGTGAAATTCATCTGAGAATTTCTCACTTAAAGACATTATCTGTATTATCATTTTGATTTACTTCCACATTCCTATAAGCACAATTCCAAAAAAAAAAAAAAAACCCACAAAAATATCTGGAGAGGAAGTCTGAGCTATAGTATGACAAGGTTTGGATTCAGAAGGAAAAGAAGCTCATTGTGTAAGATCTGGGATGCAGAAAGCATTTGACCTTGAACAGGACAGAGGCAGGCAATGAGAGAAGTTTGAGATGACTTGTGTTAATGGTGAGTCTGGTTGACTGTCAGGTTAAATTCAAGCCTGCATATAATTTTTGTGTAACCTCTTTCCAGTTTAATCCTCTTTCTCCTTTCAGTCTTTATGCAAAACAGGGTAAACCTCTGACAAATCTCAATGAAGGTTTATCTATGTTATTAAAACAGGTCAAATTTCTATGAATTACCATGAAATTATTTTTGTCACTTTTTTTCTTTCATTTCAATTGAAGTTAAATCCCTGTAAGAGAATTAACAGCTTTGATCAATACCATGAATCTAGTAGGGATTAGTTTTCCCAAAAAAGGCAGTTTGAAAAATGTAGCAGTGGAAAATAAATGTATGACTACTTTCTCCCTCATTCTGTTTTGCTTGGGAGAGTGTTTTGAGTAAAATATATGGAATTTTTACGTGTCAAAACTGCAGAAGAGATTATGATGAAGGTGATGCTACTGATGATTTTTATTGCCATTGTCATTACTAGTTTTGATAGAAGTGTCCATTCCTACATTAACGTTCAACTTTTGCATCCCACACCTGTGCCTTTTGCCCTATGGAAAGGTTTGTCTGGAGTGAAAGAGGAAAGAAAACCTGGACTGCCTCTTTCACTACTTTCTTCCTAAGGAAGCAGCATCCAGGCTGCTAGCACTGTTGGTCCCCAGTGTTGATGTAAAGGCTGTCACTTTAGCGGCTATCAAAATTTGACTACTTCTTGAGGTTAGAAATCCCTTTGGAGGCTTCAGAATTTGAGGGGAAGACAATGTTGAGCAAAAGATGTTGGGACAAGCTCTCATGCACACAGATTTATTGGCAGGGTTTGTAGCTGATGGCATGTGTTGACTCTAATGGTGAGGAAAGAGAATCAAAATAGGAAAAAGAGAGAAAAGGGAAAAGATAAACTCTTCCCAGTGGCCAGCTGGAAGGAGATGCACCAGGGGTACTCCAGATCGACATCCTTTCCTGTGTGTCCCCTCCAGTGCAGTAGGTGGCTCTCCCTGTGATACTTATCCTGTAGTGACTCTGTGCTTCTCTTCAGGAGCTGCTTAGATCCCCAGATGATTGTTCCTGCATGGGATGCTGGTAATGCTGACTGGAACACGCTGATGTCAGCAGCTGCCGAGATCCCTGCATGCTTGTGTTTGGGTCCCCTGCTATAAATCAAACCCCACAGCTGAAGAGGGGGAAAGAGCAGGGGAAAAAGAGGTGATACACATGCCAGTGGCAGTCCTTTTCCATGTAGCCCACTACAGCAGCGTTGTTTGGGGTGGCATGTGCAGCCCATGGGCAGAGCAGCCAAGGTTGCATGTAGGAAGCTCTGAGCAATATGAAGAGCTGAGGTTCTAAAGGCACTGTGCAAGAACCAGAGTGGCAATTTCATGCTGTATTAAAGTCTTTGGGAAAGTTTTAGCAGATGATTTGAAAGTGTTTGGGAAAGGCAGGTGTCACAGGGAAAGAGCACAGATTTTTGAGTAAGTGCTACAAAACCTGTTTTAGCCTCATGACAATTAAATGCTGTGATTTTTTCTTGGGTATTTTTCTCCCCCTCACAGTTTAGATTATTTTAACATGGTTTTATCCACTTTTTTTATGTCATACACTTCTAGGCATGTTGTTTCTATGATTAATAAAATTTTCCAAGAGGGTGTTATGTCTTATTTTGGCAGCTCTCCTAAAGAAGAAATCTGTTTCCTTCCTTTCCCATAATTATGTTACTACAAATCAGTACACAGTCACAGTATTTCACTACAGTCATTAAGAGGCTCCTTTTCTTGGCAATGTCTTGTGTTTCTTTTCTGTTTTGCCTAAAAATATATGCTTAGATTAAACCATATTTTGCAAAAAAGCCATCTATTCAGGTTATTAGGTTTCTGTAAGCAGTCATACCAATTTACCATGTCTTTCTTTTGCAGCAGTTTCTGACTTGAGCTGCTATATGAGACTATTGATCTGTGCAAAGGAAATCAAAATTTCCTTTGTCCATGCGCTTCACTCGTCTAATTTTTTCTACCAGGTATGCCCCAACCATGACCCTTTATCACTGTCTGGTTATTTTCCCTTCATTCTGACACCTGCCACAGCAAATGTCAGCTCTCCAGGGAGTGTTGCCTTTTGCTGACACTTTAGTATCTCAAGGAAAGGAGGGCTTCTGATTTGTAAAAGCTACTGAGTGTTACCATCGGTAAAGCTCCTGCTTCACTTCCTTCTTTATTTTCAAGCCCTGCTCTTGGTGGGTTCTCTGACATTCATGAACACAGATTTTCAGGGCTTCTCAATGTGTTGTTGAGGCTACTCTGATGGTTCCAGTGTTCCTGTGGGTCAGTATGTCAGAAGCACAGGTCTGTCAGGGCTTATACTTCCTCAGGGTTTTGGGAGGTGCTGGACCTGGTTGTGTGATTGTGCCCTGGGCTGCATTAGGAAGAGCTATGTGCTTCGTAATGGTTGAGGGAGGTGATCCTTTTCCACTGCTTGGCACTGCTGACACCAAATCTGGAGTGCTGGCTCCAGTCCGGGGCTCCCCAGTAAAAAAGAAATACAGATTTAATGGAGTGAGTCAGGTGGAGAGCCACAAAGTTGACTGAGGGATTGGAACATCTTTCATTTGAAGGCAGGATGATTGAGCTGGGGCTGTTCAGCCTAGAGAAGAGAATGCTGAGGGGGGATATTGCCAACATGGTTTCTTTCTCCTTTGAATTTTTTTTTTAAGATGGGGACAAAAGAATTGTGTGAACTGTTCAAGAAATATGCACGCCATGGATTCATACAATGTCATCTTGATGCTTGATTCTCTATTCTTTTCCTAATAATTGCTGTCCTTTTATTTGCCTTTTCAGCCCCTGCTATCATTCATTTTTTCAAAGAGCTGTTCACAGTGAGTCTTGTATCTTTTTCAGAGGATGTAGTAACTAAGGTGAAGCCTACTTTTGGAGGTGTTTGGTTAAAGCTGTTTTCCCTGTTCCTGCTATTTTGCATCGGTCATGCTGGATTTCATCTGCTGTTTCATGGCCAGTCACAGCAGTGCGAGTCACTTCTGCAACTTTTTCCATGTTTAATTGGTTTTGAATATCCTGAACAATATTAAAACCCCATCAGTCTTTGCCACATCACTGTTACATTCCCTTTTATGAAACAGTTAGGAAGACATTGAATAAATTCTCTGAATCCTCTAACACAGTCCTTTCAGTGTAGAAGTTGACCATTTATTTTCTGTTTTCACTTCCTACTTTTACCTTTTACCAATCTAATTTTGCCTCAGTTCTCTGGAGCTGACCTGGTGTTTAGGAAGTATGGGAAATAAACATACATAATCATGAACTCTTGTAAGATGCTTGAGCATGTTTTATTGGACCTGCTGTTCCAGAATGTCTCAACATTAGTGTATGTAGCTTTATATGTTTGTGCACTAATATATTGGAACATAAAACTGTATCACAATTATTGCTTAGCATGATGTAAACATACAATTTAGTTTCTCCCTTGACAGAGAACTGGCATTCTTATTTGATCATTCTGCTTTTCTTTTATTGTAATTAACAGTTTTTACTTTCTCGTACAATAGTTGATAAAATTCGCTGTTAGACTTCTTTTATGCCTAACATGTAGAAAATACTCCTTGGGTCTCCTGAAATGTGGTATATTCTTCTTCTGTCTTTACTAGCTTATTTGCTATTTTATTTAAATTAATTGCTGTCATTGCTGCTATTTTCTGTGTATGTGCTATATTTTAACACAGATTTTCAGATCCTTTGTAACCAGATTAGGTTCTTGTATATTTTATGTTTCTTTCACAGTTGTGTATGTTTCTTCATAGAAACTTTGAAAATGTTTTCAATGTATATTCTTATTAGACTCCTTTCAGATTTGAGGTATGGTGCTTGAGTGTTGTAAAATTACTTCCTTAATAGTCCAAGTGAAATTACAGTTTGTTAATATTGACTTGAGTCTATTTACATATACTGTATAATTATTTGGATCTATCCAATTTAAAAATGTATTAATTTATTTGCAGTTTAGTCTTGTATGGCATTGTTCTGAATTGGATACAGCATGGTCTAAACCAGAAATAAATACATGTGGTTTTACTTTTATGCTGACATAGAAAGACAAGGCTTTGGTTTTAAGAACATGCCATAATGCCTTTCTCACTGTCCTTAGATTAAAAAAAAAAAAAAAAAATTAAGATACCATTAAAGAGGGTATCAACTGTCCTTTTTAGAGAAAATGCTTGCTGTGACGATCAGGAATTATTGCTGCAATTCTAGGTTTCTGATCTTAATATTTAACACAGGAAAACGCAGGAGGGAAAAATGACGAGGATGAACAATGAATTCACTATGTCCAATGGTTTTCACTTGTCTCATCACTGAAAAAAACAAAGGCATCGCTTATTGTCATCTGGTCCAGTTAAGAGTCTCAAAGCATTGCTGAGAGATGCCATTGTTGGGCTGTATGGTGCTTTATGAAGTTGTCTTTATACTTACAGGGATTTGGCAGTGGTGCAGCAGAACAAATCTGTCTTGTTGACCACTTAGGCTATAATGTGGTTGAAACAAAGGTGGAAAGACACAGTGGAAATAAGAGAATTAAGTGAGGAAGAGAATGATAGTAAAAAAACGTGTTAGGAGGTAAACTAAATTCTTTCTTTTCTGAGTGGGCTCAGAAATAATCTCAAATCTTCTAGAGATGATGGTAGCTTTGTCTCCTTTTTCTATAGCAGGCATGACCAAAAATTTTTATGGATTGCTGGGTCACTGCTAGTGTTCCTTGGGTCACTCCCTACAAATCCCATGTTCTTCTTACTGATCCCATTCAGTGTAAGAAAAGGTTCTGTGACATAGAAAGCAATCACACAGTAAACAGCACAGAATCAGTTGACAATTATTTCAAATATGAATTTTCCTTCTTTTTCTGGAGTCTTTCATCTTGTTGTCACATTAATATGTGACTTTAGGAGCACATTTGAAGGTCTCTTGTTGTAAAATTATTTTAAAATATCCATTTTAATGCAATCAACTTGCTCTTATTCTGTTTCATTTTGCTAATGGTTATTATTAATTTTTTGGCAGAGGCTATAATGACTGTTTCCTGATGACATTTAAACCCAGACCTGTGCACAAAAAAAGGGATTATTAATTTGAGAGTTCTCTATGATCAAGAAAAAGCATGATTTACAGGGCTGTTTACTACTTCTATGACAATTATTGGAAAATAAAACTTTATATTTGGTAAAAATAGTGAAGTAATAATTTATTGTGGACATAATTTTGTGGAGTAAATCCCAAACAAATCATCCTTGTTGACTTTATTATTGAGGTTTATGGCATACCAGGCACTTGAGACACATTGCTTTTATGTAAATTAATATTTAGCTTCCTGTATGTTTTATCCTGTTGTTGCACAAAGTTCAGCTTTGTTCTCCCAGTTCCCTTCCAGCTCAGGAATAGTTGTACAATGCTCTCTATTCATAGTCTCACTGGGCTTTCAGTTCTTTTTCTGAATTGCCTTGCTTTAAAATAAAGTCAGCGAGGGTACTGTGTCGTAACTGCTTTATCTTTTTCTTTTCCTTTGAAGCACTTTTGACTCTAGCACCAGAACACAGGAACTTCCTGCAGGGTAAGGCCATGGTCCATCTAGCACAGTAATGTGTCTCCAAGAATTGCAAAAGCAGCTGCTGCTGAAAGGCAGCACACGAGATTGATCACTTTGTGGGGTTAGTTTCCTTCATACCTTGCCCAGCCTCCACAGGTGTGTTAGTGACATCAGAGGGTATATTTCCCTGCCCTGTTTTTTTTATTGTTTGGTTTTGGATAAGGCCTCCATGAATTTGTTTCATATCTTTTTGATCCTGATAGTGTATTACAACCTACTGTGTCAGAAAGTTCAAGAAGGTCACTTGAACCTTGTGTGCTTAATTTTCACCTTTTTTTTCAATCAACCTTCTAATTTCACTGAGTGCCCTTTCTTCTGGTGTTTCAGGGTTTGGTGAACCATTTCCACCTTCACCTATCCAGTGCTTTCATAATTTAAGCCTTTTTATGGATGACTCAGAACAGAAGCTGATTTTAGTGCTCAGTGAATTTTTTTGTTTTATGTGGGTAGCTTGTTTTGTTCTTTGAGCATTGCCCGCCTTTTAGAAGTTTGGGGGCTGGAATTCAGAAGTACAATGGCAAAGAGCTTTACATATTTGCAACATTTACTCTGCCAACACAGAGTTTTAATATACAGTTTATAGCTTGTATAAATACTATTCTGACACCTTAAAACATACACTATATGAAATCATGAACATAGTATTTGTAACTATTTTTTAAGATGAGTAGCTCATACCAAATGTTATGAAACTTAGCTGTTTCTTTAGAAAAGCTAGAGTGTCTTTTGTGCAATTAGGTATACAGACAACATTTGAAATTGGTGGCTGTAATGTGTCTTTCCAGTGGAAAATTCTTCAATTAGCTGATGGTTTTTTGCTACCTTTACACAGTAAGGGGGAAGCTGATCTTGAAAAACCTCTGAAAATAATCCTGTAGTGGGCTGACCCACTTATTTTTTTTGTAGTCTTAACAGTTCAGTTTTGGTGACATAGTGAAAAGTTAGCACTGTTCCAGTTGTCCCAAAGAACTACAGGTATTTTATTAGCTGTAGCCTCATTACTTCTTGCTGTGTCCAAAGCAGTGCTTTTCCCTAACTCATACTGAAAGACTACATTTACATTTGCAAGCCAGCTTCACTGCCAAGGTATCGTGCTCCTCAAAGGGAAATTCTGGTCAGAGTAACATTAGCTTGAGTGAATTTTACACATGCCAAGCCGGTTTTGCTTAACCATATTAACACAGTTTTCAAAAAGGCTGTCTAGATGGGAAATTGTGAGTCATTGTTGTAACATAATTTGTATAGAATGAATGATTAGTATGTTTTTTACAGTTGTACTCAGTGCCAAAGCAACATCCCCTGTGATACCCTGTGTGCTAGGAAAAACAATTCTAATGTGTAAAATATGTTAAAATTTCTACTCCACATACTCTTTACAATTAAGGCAACCCCGCTCAGGAGTAGAAACTGGTGGCACAAGGGAGACAAGGTTTCTGAGAACAGACTGTGCCCACAAAAACCAGCATGGATCCATGGCTTGGGTCCACTGTAGTTTGTGCCATCACAGTCGGAACTAGTGACATTTCCAGCAGCAATGTCTGTGAAGCACCAAATATTATCAACTTCATGCCAGTTCTCCTAGGTTCCAGTCAACAGTATATGTTAAAGGCTGTAGTAGCCAATATACATCTGGAGGTGCTGGGACAAAACTGCCAACATGAAAGTTCCTCAGAATAAGTTTAATTTAAAGGAGGATATACTTCTCCATCTTGTGCAGCTTGAATCTTTCCATTTTGCATGATGCATGATGTTTACTCATATTTTTATGTTGTGTTCTGTGATAAGAATGAGCTTTTGTGAGTGTTCATGGTCATCACAAATATCCCACACCACTGTGTTATTGTACCATTTGATGTCCAACTCTCTCCAGTGGCATCACTACAGCAATCTGTATGACAACTTTTGTTGCCCTTCTGAAAGCAGCTGCACAAAATATGCAGAAAAATAGTCTGTTACATACCCCTCTGGGCAGCTACCCTATGGCAGTGCATCATCCTTTGAATTAATATGGAAAAGAACTGCTTACATAGTAGATGTCAATGTGGCCCTACTGCAGTGTGGGAGAAGAAATACAGAGGGCAGAACAGCCATTCAGAGTTTGCTAAGGTCTGACAGTCAAGAGTGATGGGCCAGAGTCCTGGATACCCCTCAGTCAAAGCAGAAAAGCCACATACTTCTGTGTAAGGTGTTACACCAGTGTTAACCAAAAGGGAATGCTACATGCTGTGATGCACCATCAGTGGCCAAGCACTCCCCATCTCCAAGGTATGGGTAACATAAACTTGTGGTTAAAGTATGTGAGAATCAAATTCCTAAAGCAATGTAAGTTCAGATCAGGACAAAGAGCGTTTCAGCTAGGCAGTCGTAGTGATGACTCACATGAAAGACTGCTTCCAAAATAACAGTGACAGGCCTTGTGATTATGGCACAATTTGGTGGAACAGGCTACTTTTAGTAGTGTCAAAAATAGGGCACTGTAAATTAATGCTGTGTTTACTGACTAGAATACACACCAAGTGCAGGCATGCTGGGATCATTAGCATTAACAAACCTTGCAATAAGATAGTGGGGTCTTTCAGAACTTGGCATCACTGCTTTTTAATGTTAGTATCAGCAATATTCTGCCAGTTCTTACAAAATGATAATGGAAAGAGGCATTCATGATAAAGATCAATGGTCAGGTCTATTGACCATTCTGCAGACTGTAACTCAGTCCAAAAAGCTTGTTCCTTTTTCTACTTCCTCAAAATCCTATGAGTATTGACTTCTACAATATTAAGCTTAAATACACTGACATTTTGAAATATGTTGAAAGGTCCCAAATCTTACATACTGTGTATGTCTGCTATCAAGACGATGGGCAGAGGCATCTTGTTTCAGGCTACGTGTGGAAAACACTCTTGAGCCATGATGAAATAAAAAAGTAACCTCTGTGATAAAAGGAGCTCTCTTGGGTCATTAGACCCACTACTAGAAATAGGAGAAAAGCAGTGTGACCAAGAATTAAAGAGCTATTGACAGGTGTCCTTTCCTACATGTATTTTGGAGGAGAGTTCCTGTCTTAGCATGACTGATAGGTGTCCTGCATTGCAGTAGCATTCTCATACCAAAATTTAGAGACTGCAAATATATACAGATATAACTATTTGAATATGTAGTGTCAAGAGAGGTTGAACCCCCTAAAAGTGTTCTCTGTTTGCAGTTGTTCAATGTTGAAGTTATCAATTTATTTTGGCCAAGGAAAGCAGTGAGGTAATTTATAGAACAGACATTTGTTTACAGTTATAGAAGGAATTTGGAGCTGATACAGCTGATATCACTTGAAACATTGCAAAATGTCAAACTCCTGTTCATGTGCTTAGTAGCCTGTTTTATGTCAAAAAGTTCAAAAGCAACAGCATCAAATTCTGTCTTACATCCAGTAATGAGTTTTGAAAATGAGTACTTAGCATGTACCTCATGAATGAAGTGGCTCATTTAATTTCACAGTATATGCAAGTTATATTTTTTTGTGACAAGCCAGTTAAAGAAGACTAATTATTTTCTATTAATAAAATTTTTACAAATATGTGAATGCCACACAGGCAATGAGAAAGCTAAGCTTGGAAACAACAAAACCTCGTTTTCCTGAAAAATCACTGAGCATGGGGGTGTTTGAAATCCTTCTTCCAGTACTCAGGTCCAGGACTCTTCTTAAAACTATTTTTCAGTCATGAAACCACAGAATGGTTTGGGTGGGAAGGAAATGTAAAGATCATCTGCTTCCAACTCCTCTGCCATGGGCAGGACCACTTTCCAATAGACCAGGTTGCTCAGGGCCCCATCCAGCCTGGCCTTTAGCTGGAAATGTTTTAGGCAGCTGGTCTTACATGCTGGTTCATGTTATGCCTGTATTGGTATTAGAGGACCTTTCACATCCCGTGTTGCTGCCTAACTCATTATTTGGGTTTTCCCATGTACTGATGCCTGTTACCATGACAGAAGATGCTTTAACATCATTTGTTCTCAGCAAAATCACGTTGGCTACTACCTATGTTTTTCTTAACTTTCAGAACTCCTGATTATGAATTGCTTTATATGCATTGTTGTCTGTTGCTGCTATAGGAATTAAAGTAAAGCTGATGAGTTTTACTCCTTTTCCCAGCCTTTCAAAGGCACAAACTGTGTTTCTCTTTTCTTGGCTCTATCAGAGCTTTTTATGTCTTTCCCAAGTTTTAAGACTGTCAGTTGGTTCTGTCAGGATCACAGTTGATTTTACCTCAGCCAGGACAGTTTTAAAACATCATACTGGCATACACTTGTCTTACCTAGACCAGGTCTGTACACCCTTTTCTTTGCTGTTGGTTTTACCAACATCTGATCACTGAAAACTTTTAGGGAGAACTGAAACCAATCAGGTATCAAACACTTTTGTTTTCATGTGCTATCTGTTGGTAGATTGGCTGAGTGCAGAGGCAAAGCTTTTGCTTTTTTATATTTTCTTATTATCCCTCATTTCGTATGTAATTATCTTTCATTTCATGCCTTTGAACTATTGACTGTTGAGCATATGGGAGAGAGCTGGCAGCATTGAAAAGAGCATGAGAGATCAGGAAGGAGCTGGAGTGATCTCAGTGGAAGGATTGGAGAAAGATGGATGGAGAACAGAAGTGGACACCCTTCTCCATCCAGTTCTGCCTCCAGGATGGAAAAGAATGCCTCCACTCTCCTATAGGGGTACATAAATTAGTGTTCAGTTTTGATTGTGTAATTACCACATGCAGATGTGAAGAATACAGGCTGGCACTAAGGGAAGTGTGCAGCAAATTACTGTTGCTCATACCTTCCTGGGAGCTTTCTGAGTTCTGTACTGTGTGTATACAACTGCTGGGTGGTGAACAGACTTGCAAGGCAACTCAAACTGGTGGAAAGCCTTACATGGAGATGTAATTATGTACAAGCTGGCATATTTCCAGAATCGCCTACTTGCTTATGTGTGTGCAAAACCTGTGTACCAAGTCTAGTTACATTTTCTCAAATGTGTGGTGGGGTTTGGAACATAAGCATACCATCAAATACATATTTTTCATGTATGGCAAAGGAATCCCTTTTGCTGTTACAGGTTGGGATGTGCATTTGGAGAGTTTGTTCCATAAGGTTAGTTTGGACACTAGTGCCCTTTAAAATAAGCTGACAGGAAATTCTGCATATGGACTGTGATTTTCTGAAGCTGTTTTTCATGACTAAATAAATGTATTACTACATAATTAAAATGTATTGTTTTTCTGGAATTTGACATAGGTCATGTAGATAGACATGAAATACAATCTTGTTAAACCAAAATACTTGGCTGACCTTGGACTTTTTTTTTTTTCTTCATAATGCATAATGTGATGTATATTAAATTGTGAATTTTTAGTGCATCAGGATGTACAAAATCTCTCTGTATTGAAATTAAGTCTCTGTGAGGGGTTTGGCACATTGTTTTGTAATGCAGGTCGCAATCAGAATTGACCAGTCTTGGGAGAGCCTCTCTTTACTTGTAAACAGAGTATTAATAAAAATAAAGTTTGAACATACAAATTTGAAGTTAAATTTGAAAAGTCTGGGGTATTCTTTAGGTCTGAAACCATGATTTAGTATCTTGAAACTGCACTTCTAAAGTCTAATAGAATGTAAATTTTCCAACACTCTTAAAAATGAATTCTTCCTAAATCAATTTTCTTCAGTTGTTAGCAGTGACTTTCCTGTGTAAAACTGGTGTATAACTTCATGCTGAAGACAGTTCAAAATTAAATGCTATTTTTTTAATGTTATTCGGAAGTGAATCTGACATGCTTCTTTTTCGTCTTGCTGTCTCGCCCAGGTATCATTTTTCTTGTTCATCATTTTTGTGGTGTACACCATGCTGCCCTTCAACATGAGGGATGCTATCGTTGCCAGCGTCTTGACCTCTGCGTCTCACACGATTGTGCTGAGCGTCTGCCTGTCAGGCACAGCTGTTGTAAAGGAGCACTTGGTTTGGCAGGTAGGTGCTTTGTGGAGTTAATGATTAACTGTGCGTTGAACAGCCTGGTAAACGAGCCAGCAGTGCCTTAGTGGGTGCTTGGGAGTATAAACTTATTTCTGTCTTCGTTCTTGAATTGCTAATTCACAGGTAATTTGCTTTCTAATGATGAGGGTGCCAGTAATGTTATGTCTTGCTGAATTACACACTAAAGTGGTGGAATCTACAGCCACGCAGCACTTACCAATGTGAAAACTTAAATTGCTTGAAAAAACATGATGCAGCTGTTCTGTGGTAAATGCCTGATAGATAAGGCCTTTCTTCCAAGACCAAGGATTTTTTCCAAGCATCAAAATGTTATTTTTGGCTCAAAAAACCCCATTGTTCCTTTGAATACCCTCAGGTCTTCTGGGTTACAGATCTGCCATGATGACATTGCCCTCTATAAGTCTGCTGTAGGTCTTGTCCACCTTCTGTAATTCTCAGCCATTTATAGGAATTTTACAACCTCACTGTGATTGGCGCCAATGATTGAGGGAGACTGGCTGGCTCCAGACTCCATGACATTTTGGGAACCCATCTGTGTTTGGAGTCATGTCTTGGATTGTAACGCAACTCTGATAATCTACCACATGACATACTGCAGAATAATAATTTGTAAAAATCCAAATATTAGGAATTACTTTTCCTTACTCTTTTACAAAAGATCTTTTAAATGGTGAATTATTACAGTTTTAGTTTTTGTACTGTGACAGTCCCAGCTGTCATTGATAGACATCTGTATTTTTAAGGAAAACATGAAATTTCATTCTGAAAACAATAAATGGGTTTGGTTTTTAAGTATGGCTATGCCATGTTAAGGAAACAGAAATATTTTAACTTTTGCATCAAAATGATACTGAAAGATACAAAAACCATCGTACTATTTATTGTGAATAGGATTAAGAGCAAAGCAAATAATAGTTTCTACTTACCTGTTAAGTTACTTATGGCTTACTTTGAAAAACATTGTGCCTCAAAGGATAATTGCAGTGATTTTACAAATGTCCTGCCTTGTAACATGTTGTTCAGGAAAATACATTTTATTTCCAGCTGTGGCTGCAGAACTGTGTTCTATGGAATATTAAAGTCTGGTAAACAAAACATGTTCTAAGATGTAATTCTCTGTAGAAATTGTAAATGGTGAGCAACGTAGGTTTTCTCTTGCTGATTTGGATTCGTTGAGTGTTTTTTTTGTGGAGGTTGCGAAGTTGTACTGTATGTTAAGCAAAAACTCTGTTCATCTGCAGTTAATACAGTATTTAAATAATTCAGCAGTGCACTATTTGTAGTGGAATAAATCAGGGAGAATATTACTCTTCAGTTTTTTGTCAACCTATGGCTTTTATTCTGGGCAGAGATATACCACCAAAGCAGTACTAATGTTTGCCACTTTCTCTAAAACTGTTTTGGGTTAAAGTAGCTTTTTTTGCAAAAATTATTTATTTTCCCTTCCTATCTTTCTAGACTATTAACATTTGGTATATCTAAAACAATACTTTCAGAAGATGTTGTATTTTTAGACACACCACATCTACAGAATCAAAAGAAGTAAATCATGGTTTGTGAGGCACAATTACTGTCTTTCATCTCTTCTGCAACTTCCTGTTTCATTCAGAAAGAGTGGCAGTCTTTCTGCAGTTTGTAAATTTGTTAGGAGTATTTAGTTTCCGGGTTGGTGCTTGTTTTCTGTTCTGTCTTTGTAAAATGTTTTAAGTGTTCTGAATAGCTTGGCAGTTACTGGAAGCGCTGAGTGCACTGCATTCTTGCAAATTTGTGGGAAAGAACTAAATGATGCTCCCTCATTTCTTTTCATTTGCCCTCTGTACACTTCTAGATTACTATTGTTTATACTTCAGAGTGTAAGCAAAAAATGTTTGTTTTGCGTTCTTTGCTTTGGAAAACTGAGACTGCAAATAGGGTTTAGACTAGAGATACTGATTGCACTAAAAGGAGGAATAACATTTGTCAATGATATACCTTAAGTTGATATAGAATATTATAATATATATATCTTGTATATGTAGCAAGCATCCTTCTGTACAGAGTACTTGCATCTCCTTTATAAATACTTTCTGTGTATCAAAAGGCTTCTATTACATCTACTCTGACCTTTCTCTTGGCTGAACAAACATTCTTTCAGTCTTTCTTCTTATGTCAGGTTCTCCTGCCTTATAATGCTTTTGATAGGCCTCTGCTGGACACTCTTCAATATTTCAGCATCTTTCAATGTCTGATTGGCATCTCACAGCATTTTAAAAGTTAATCATACCTTCAGTCTATGAGTAGAGAAAAATCGATGTTCAGAAGCATTCGTTCATTTTGAAGTTTGGCAGAGCCTGTCTTACTGGTTTTGTCATTCCTTTGTTACCCTCCTTACATCGCTTTACTTACATTAAAAAAGTGGCTTCACTAAAGCCAGAAAGCTTAGGATGCTCTTGACTATCCAGTGCCTGTTGCAATTAGAGATACTGAAATAAAAGCCTCCTGCTGGGATAAAGAATCCTTCAGCACTCTGCTGGTTACACGAACTAGTCTCGGTTTGACCTACATGTCTTTCAGGGAGAGGGAATCCACCTTGGTTTAAAAATGGGGAATGATGGAAATGCACTTCCATAAGCCATCATAATTTTTTCATGGCTGCTGAGTGTCAGTGTTAGAATTCTGTTCATCTCTTGTAGTAGGAATTTGTCTATCCTTGTCATCCAGCTTCTGGATCTCATTTTTTTGGCCGGTAGGCTGGCAGACCCAACAGGATCCAATTTCTGCTTCTCCCATGAGAGTGCTTCTAGACTATCATGAATTTGCCTCATAACCTTTTTGTCAGTAAAATAAATTAGTGGCCTGCTTTTGCACTAGCTAAGCCTTTCATCACTTTCACAGTTGTTCTTTGAGTCCTCGCTTGTGCTTCATCAACATCTTTCTTGCAGCGTGGGCATTTGCCTTGGAGGAGCAAGCCAGGAGCAGCTGCAGTAGTGCCAAATGCTAATAGGGGCAAGGTCTACAAAGGGGTCAGTGTGCTGCCCTGCTCACACTGCTCACTGTAGAGACACAGCCTCTACAGTGAAACACTCAGCTCAGGCTCCCCCTGCACCTCTGTGAGGAATTTAATGCACAGCTGTGGGATCTCTGACTGCAAGGGGGAAAAAGAGCCCTGTGTTCCAGCCCCAGTTTATGAAAAAAAACCAAACTGTGTATGTATGTTTTGGGGCTTCTTTCCCTCTGAAAATATTAATCCTAACCTTTACTAGGTGCACAGTCTGGGGTCTGGGACTCTGCCCACTCTTTCCAGGTGAGAATCCTACTGCCCAAGCAGAGGATGTTCTGTCTGCTGCAGGACTGCTCTGAGAGAACATGACTGATTCTGGTGTTAAGGCATTTGGCTCAGAAGACTTTCACGACTTCTATGTCCCTTTTAGTTATTCCTGGAATGGAAAGTATTTAACTGACATCTCTTGCTATAAACACATAACCTGTTTTTCCCCAAACCAGAACAGATTCTAATCAAATACTTGTGTTTTTGCTGCTCTCTTATCAACTAGTCAACCAGCCTGATCTCAAAAAGGCTTGATACTATCATTAGAGGTAATTTTGTTCATTATTTGTTAAAAAAAGAACTAACCAAAATAATTAAACATCCTATAAGCTTCCTTTTTTCCCCTATGATTTCTATGAGGAGTGGGTTTTTTTTATTTTAGTCTTTTAGTTTTACTTTCTCAGGGAGCAATTTTGTTGCTCTTGCAATCATACTTCATGAGCTGTGGCTAAGTGTTTTCCAAACATCAGCTAAATCACTAAAAACTCCGTTTTTTGGTTTTCTTTTCTTGGCTTTTTTTTTTTTTTGTGTGTTTTGTTTTGTTTTGGGTTTTTCTGTTTTTGGGGTTTTTTTGTACGTACTGTTCTTTACCTTACAGGAATTTTTTGGCAGTTTCTTGTGGCTCTGTAAAAGGGGTCGCTTTAAGAGGCACAAAATTACATCTAGGCAGAATGCATGTGTGTGTTCTATACATACAGCTTTATCTTGGCATTGGACTCTGTTCAGGAATGCATACAGCAAAAAAAAATAGTTTTTCACAATTTTTATGAAAGTCTTTGTTTGTGTGATCTCATAGCCTGGATAGTTCTTAAGATAATATTCTGTTGTGGTGGGAGAAAATCAAATGCTAAATGAAAAATTTATTCTCAGGAACGTTTTAGCTGGGAAATTCCAAGGTTAAATCCTCAAAATCCTGTGCTTTTGCGATCAGCTAAGCCAAGGTCTCCTCTTACAAAATAAAAAATCAATGGCTATGGCCTATTCAGGAAATGACCAAATAAACCAAATAACAGTGAATTGAAAAAGGGAATGTGGCTTTATTAAAAAAAAGTAATTACCAATTTCTTCATCACTACATATCTTGAAACAAATTATACCAAAAGCCCATAATCAGAAGTGTAGCAGGATTTTCAAGGATGGGCAACTTTGACATGTCATCTATAATACATATTTAGATGTTCTAATCCACATGCAACATGCCATGCAAAAGGCATATACCTTTTGTTAGAGCACTGATTTAAACTCATCTGTTAAATGAATAACTTTAATAGGTGATGATATTTACAAAAACTGTTTTATGTAATAGAGTGGCACAGCAGAAAAATAAAAATAAAAAGCATCAGTATTCATTGGCTTATACAAGAAGAAAACGTACAGCTCTAGGGCTCAGAAATAGAGTAGGAATTGGTTTATGCTGTTATCACAGTGCAAGAAAAAATCATGTTTATTAAAAAAGTCTGGGAAAAAAGCCCATGTCTTTAAGTACATCCAGTGCTGTACAACCCCTGAGGCTGTAAAGCTGCACAGTGAAAGTTTAAAGCAAATAGGAACTTCATTCAGTCTGAATGTCTAAAAACTGTTACTGTGGGCTGAATTAATCCTTTTTGCTTGAATACCTTTTTTTTGGAGGAGATGGGGAAGGGTTATTCGTGCAGGTAATGCAGCTTAAACAACTCCTGCTTTCTTTTGCTCAGTTTCACAAGGTGAATTGCTGTTGTTCCTGCTGCAGGTGTGGAGGGCAGTGACTGCTGTGGAAGGAGGGAGTCTCTATTCCTTGTATTTCTTGTAGCAGCAGCTGCCACTGTCCTGTACCTCATGCCTTTTTCCCTTTGCTCTCCCCACCCCAGCAGCAGTCTGGCTCAGCACATTGTGCAGCAGCTGGGAGCCACTTTGAGAGAGGAAGGCTCTGTCCTGCACAGCACTATGCAGCAGGCATATTTTTTATTATTGAACCTTTTCCTTGCTCTTGATTTTATGTTTAACCTAGGCAGATATTGAAATGCCATCTGCTGTGAGTTTTTAACTAAATTTCACAATCAGCAGAGGTACTTTGGGTTTCACTCATTCTTTAAGACAATCTGTACAGTTTATATGTGCTTATGAAGAGGTCACTTGCCTACCCAGAGTATGCATATGTAGGAGAACATGTAATTGCATTTCAGGCTAATCAAGCATAAACATGGAGAATGTGAACATCTTCCAGAAAGTTCCTGGGGCTTTAAAGGGGAGACCTATAATATTTAATGTGATGGAAGATTCAGCAAAGTCCTAGGATTGTATTGTAAAATGAAATCACTTGTGTAGCTGGCCATGGGGGTTTTCAAAAGCATCCTTTACCTGCAGCCCAAAATCAGCATCTAAGAAATGCGTAGAAAATAGTTCTAGTGACATGTCTAGGAACTCTTCAAGCACAGAAGATAAGTAACAAATGCCTTTTTTTTTTTTTTTTTTAAAATCATGGATATATGTCCATGAATTATCAGATAACTCCAGTTAGCATTGATTCTTAAGCTTTACTGAAAGGGTCAGATTGACATTTGTGTCATCTTTATTTAAGTTAATATTTTTATCAGCAACTAATATTTTTAATCACTTTCATAATACTTTAGTTTACATTTTTTATTCTAAAAATGAAAATTTCTTCTAGCAATTTTAATTTTCCAAAATATAAATTAATATGTTGAACAAGCCCCCACTCCTTCAGTATGTTCATGAAATTATAAAATGTCTATGTCCAAATGCTTAATCTTGGGGCTACTTTACCTTCAAAACCATAAAAAAATTAAAACAGATGTTTGGAAATTCCAGTACTTCTTGGCTGGAGCAGCAACTAAACAGTCACCCATACAGCATACCTTATGCAAGGGAGTTGTATTCCATATCCTTCTAAGGATGACTTTAATGTAAACTTACCAGTAAAAGGTTAAACCCATGAATTCTGAATTTTGTAATACTGTCCATCCAGATAATTTTTCTTGGGTAAAGAATCTTAGTTACCTCAGCTGAGTTAGTTTTGCTGGTTCCCGTCCATTTTCACAGATGTTGGCCAGCCTTTTCAGTTACATAGTACTTTTACAGATTGGCATTATTTATCAAATTTATTTTGAATTACTTCTTGTCTTATTGCAGCTGAAGCATTAAATTCTGTGAGTGATACTCCCTCTAGACATGATCCTTTGTCATTTTATGTACTCAAAGAGTTACCGTCTAACTCTGTGCGTTATTTGTAAGAATTCAGTAGAAGAAAAATGCCTTTCACTATCAATATGTGATATTGTACTCCCCATCCTGTCAGCCACTTTTGGTGCAGTATAAAATATGGATCAGGAGCACAAACACCTGTTGTTGTGTAGAGAAGACTTTGGTGAGTCAGAATCCACCCTGCAGTGGTTCAAGACCCCATCTATTTGTAGCTGCCTGCATTAGGATGTGATCTTTGTATTTATCCTTTAAGCCCCTGCCATCCACCAGTGCTAAGCTGCTGGTTAAGAAGAAGTCATTCCTCTTCCAATCATCTACAATTTGCACTCCTGTGCATTCATGGCAGTGTGTGCTCATGCAAGTCCCTGGATAGCCCTTGTTTCCCTCAGCACACTTCTGCCATGTATTTCAGGAAAATGCTGGCTGCAGAACTTCTTTATTTACAGCCTCCAAGTGCCCAACTTGTAGATGGTGTGTGTGGTGGAATCAGTTAATGTTCCCAAATAAGCATGTGGAGGCCAGAAGCAAATGAGGTAAACTTCTGCCACATACATATTTTTTTCTTAGCAGCTACGGTGATGCTGCTGGCAAAAGGGGAGCTGTTCTCTGGCCCTGGAGCTTTTGTTTACCTGCCTAAACTCCCACCCATTTTACCTTCCTCAAACACGGTGGTCAGCTGTCAACTTCTTCCAAACCATTCCTGACGTATTCTGTCCTCTAAGACGTGTCAAGGCTTTGGGAAAATACCGCTTTGCCCAAATTGAAATGGTGTTAGTGAGCAAGGTAGCAGCTATACAGAGGTGATGATCATGGAACTCAAAACTGTCTTTCACTCTGGTTTACCAGCAGAGACACAGCTAGAGGACATCACCGGCAAACCCTGTAGTAAATCTGGATCTGGTGCTGGGTGATACGGTTGAGTGGAGTAGGGGTTACAGTACTGGCTGTGTCTCTTACAGCCCTTATTCTATGCATCTGTGCATCCTGTGCATCCATGAATTCCTAACTGGTCACAGGGATTGTACCTTTGAGAATGGCACTGCGTATTCTTTCCCCTCTCAAGGTATATGTGTTCCTGCATACCCAGTGAGTGGCATCACCATTGTTTGTTTTCTGGGGGCATGGGAAGGAATCATGTCTCTCCCGTGCTTCTTTCTGGTTATGTTTAATAAATCCTCTTTATCTGCCATCAGTTTAGAACTGGTGCTGGATATACCAAAGACTCTTTGCTCCCTATTTGCTGCAGAGGTCACCTGCCTGGACTCTGCTAGCTCTTACCTGTTTCTGAGTGGGGCAGTAATAGTTACAACTTTGGTTGCAGCAGTCAGCAAATGGCATAGGCTGTGATTTATCAAACATAAAGTAATTTATTTCATGAATCTATCTGGAGTTTTATTTTCTTTGTCCCTTTGAGGATGTGTTTTCTGACAGACGTGTGGCAGTCTACCAGCTCAGAAGCCACAAGAACACAGGTCTGAAGTAATCAAGCTGTCTCTGCACCAGGCTAGCTCAGGTCCGTGGGATTTGGGAGTTCAGGCTGCTTGAAAGCACTTAGGGTGCTCTGTAAACACGAAGCTGTGCAGAGATCTGTCTGAATCTGAACCTTAGGCCAGCTTCTGTGGTTCTGGGTATACAATAGAACAGTTAATCCACAGCCCTCTACTGTGTTTTAACAAAGAATTAAGATTTACCAGTGTTGAAATAGTGTAGGTCTGCAGAAGATTCAACTGCTTATGAGCGCCCAGAACTAAAGTTGATAGGTCATCACTGACTGAGGCCTCATCAGAGCAGGAAACAAATATATGAGCAAAATCACCCTACAAGATCCCAGCAGATCTTTGTTCTCAATGCTGAAGAAGGAGCTGGTGCCCTCCTCACCCTTACCAATTGTTATCAATCTGACCCAGAGGAATTTTCCTCTGTCCTAAGCAAGAATAGTTGGTTTCCTGGATCCTATAAGTAGGAAGACTTCCATGCATGCAAAATACTAGCCATTCAAGATCCCAGTGCCTGTTATTCAAACAGTTGTTGCCACTATGCACTGCAGCAGAAGAGGATGCAAAGAAGGACTCAAAAAGTTCATTGGGTCAGTTTTAAACTGGGGAAAGTTATTTCAACATTAATGACTGTAGATGAGTAGGTCAAACTCCGTAGCATGAGATTTTGAGTCCTTCAACACAGACAGACTTTTGTATTTTAGAAGCCCAAACTGAGTTTTGCTCCAAAGAGATAAATCAAGTTTTGCTCAGAAGAAATTTGTTCCTTTCAAAGATTTCTAATGGCCACCTTTGAACAATCTTCTTTGTCCTGAATAATCTCTGTGGTAGTTTAGGAGCATCTCAATCCCAGCAGCATTTGTTCAGGTTAACCACAACGGGATTGTCTATCCTATTTACTACTGTTATTTGCCACGCTTTGCCCCTAGACACATAGAGATGAGATCTTGCCTAAATTATTTTCAGACAGGAAGAGACTGTGTCCTGATAAGCATTTGCTCATATGTACTTTCAGTAACACGGTTTGGATTATTCAAGGAGGTTTGCAGCAGCTTGTGTGAGAGAGTTTCACACTCTGAATGCAGATATGAGGTGTGCAATAATCCTGTTTCCTCTAGAATGTAGGTGATGAGATGGAGTTTTAGCTTCTGACAGAAGTGTGCTGGGGTTTTGCTGATGGTCTCAGTGCTGACTGATGCTGACCTTCACGTACACACCCACACACTCACTCTTTCTGAGAGAGACATTTTGGATGCTTGCACACGGGTTGGCCTGTGGAGTGAGTCATTAAAATTTGACCTGTGGGAGGTACAGCCCATAGTGACAAGGAGCAATGCTCCCAGGTGGTCTGCCTGCTCCAACCAATTCACACTGGCCAGCGGGCAGGAATGGAGAGGGGAGATGCTGTTCTCCCTGTGTGACACCTGGAGAGGCTGTTGCTGTAGTGACAGTGTCCCCTGAGTCTAGAAGGGCAGTGAAGTGGTGGCATTCCAACCCCAGTTCTTTTGCCCTAACAGGCTATTTACAATCACTCATTTATCGTATTTAATTGCATAACATCAAATCCACTCATGTTGGTTAAGATCCTTAGGGCTTGCTTCCTCCCTCTTCCCTCCTCTTCTTTTATTTTATTAAATAAAATAAGCATAGGATAACAATTCAAAAGTCTTAAAAGTGCAGAAATGACCACAATGTATCAAAAGTACATGCAGAAAAAAGAGGGGACAGAGAAGAAACACTGAATTATCTGTGTGAAAATGGAGACAAAATCATAAATGCTAATGAGTGGGAGGAGTAGAATCGTGAACAGTTGAAAGGTGGGTAATAAGGCAGCTTTAATGATGTTCTCTGTTATTTACTCTTAAGATTTTGTGTTATTTGCTGTTCAGTCATCAGAGATGACACCTTTTTTTTCTGCTATCCAGTCATTTAGACAGTAAATGTTTTCCTTGGGTATTTGGAACTTTGTCACCTCAGTTCAGTTTATTGGTGCTGCACCAATGATCTCTGAATGCAGAAATTATTCCCATTCTGCTCTTACTGTTATTGACTGCATCACTTCAGAATCTCTTGCACATGGTGCACACATAGTCCCTGAAATCATTATCTAGTTATTTTCTCTAAACTACATTATTTCAGCTTCCGTTGAGCTGCATTTGCTAAAAGTATTCCTGAATCAAATCCTGGGGTTTCACACAAGCCGAGCTGGCCTGCCTGGGACAGTGGGGGAGCAAGCAGTAACCTTTGTAAACCTATTCTGTATCCTCCCTGGACCTACCTGTGTTGTCAGTCCTGGGCTTTGTCAGTAACCTTTAAGCTCCTGCAAGGTACAAATAAAGATCATACTTTGCAACCCTCTTTTCCTCAGCAGAGTCAGTGTTAAAATCAGCTGTGCATTTGAATTGCCTGGTGCAGGTCTAGAATGAGAGACTGATACTGATGGGTCTTGAGTGGCAAAGCTCTGTCCCTTTCCCTCCTCTGAGAGGAGGAGACCACAGGCAGCAGAAGGTGTGCTGGAGAGCCATTTCAGCCCTGCTGGAACAGCCCCAGCAGTGACTCTCATCCTTCTTGTACTGGGATAATCATTGCAGCTGCAACCAGCTCATCCTCTCTGAAAAAGATGTGTCCCTATGCACTGGATTTGGATATTTTGGATATTTTCCTTGTCTCAGCCTTCGGCTGATATCCATTGTCTGTGCTTTCTAAACTCCACTGACTGTTAGATTGGATCAGCTTTTAAGTCAGTGTTAATTAAAAGCTAATTTGAAGGAGCAGGGAAACAGTGACAGAGGAACCCCAGTAACCTAATCAGAGCAAATTGGACACCCAACTGACTTTGGATGAGATGTTTAGGGCAGGAGCCAAAGTGGGGAAAAAGGAGGGATCAGTGGCTTGGAGGAGGAACATGTGGCTTGACTGCTGGAGGAAACAGGGAGTCTAAGCCAGACCAGAGACAGACCTGTTTGTGCATTGTATATATTTGTAAACAGCATTATGACTTTTGTCTAGGAAATGGTTTTCTTGGTGAACTTGATGAAGATTTGACTTTAATATCTTTACGGTGCATAACACAGAGACAGTTTCTCCTCTGGGCATCTCTTCCCTTCATATTCACGGGATGTGGTAAGCCATGAATCCATAAGCTGTGGTCATCATGGGAACATATAAAACTTCCATCTCTCCTTCTGGGATTTGCAGGCATGATGAGGTAGCTGATTTTTCACTATACATTTGCTGATCAGTGGCAGAGTTTGAGGCAATGATGATAGTATCAGAGTTAGAAAAGAGTAAGTGTGGAACTGCTGCTCCATAATTACTGAACTGATATGATAGCTGACAGTGAAGGATCGCTGCAGGCAGTCACTCTGGGGGTGCAGAGAGAAGGGAAAGACTTTTCTGATGCAAACTGCCTAAGCAGAGAATGCTGTCCCTAGAGAGACATTGAGCATTCAGGTAGCAGAGCATAGTTTTTTTCCTCTTAAGTGCTACTGAAAGAAATATAAGGATGCAGAGCAGAGGTGGGCTCAGAATGTTAGAGTCAAGCCAGAAAGGTTGTTACAATTTTTTGAGAAAGATTGTGAAAAGGGATTTACAGTCATGAATGTGCTTTCCATCCCTGAAATACCTGACACAGTTCCTTCTGTTCTTATTAGAAATTTGTATTTCCTGTTAGTTTGTGCAAAGAGCACAAGGAAGGTAGTGGTGTTGAGATTCTCATGCATGATGGGCTCAGTTTGGATGATTTGATCTGAAGCAGAATGGGGTACCTCAGAGAACTGAGGAGCTAAGAGCTAGGGCAAGAGCTGGACTTAAGTACTTCAAGGTGATGCTCCTCTGTGTCTGCAATGCTCTTTTGCAGTTGAAGTGAGTGCAGTTAAACTGCCTTCTTTGGCACTACAGAAAGAAAAATAAATCTTCCCTTCTTGAGAACCAGGACTATTTGCTGCCATGTTGATAGCTCTGAAAGTGGCACCCTTTGGTTAGCATTGACTATAAACTAGCAAAAGTCAGAAGTCTGGAGATATTCAAGACCATCTGGACACAATCCTGTGCCATGTGCTCTAGGATGACCGTGCTTAAACAGAGAGTTTGGGCCAGATGACCCACTGTGGTCCCTTCCAACTGTACCCTTTTGTGATTCTGTGAAGCATGCCATTTTATTTTAGCTTTCCAAATTCAAATTGCTCCTTGTGAATGATTGGAAGTTTTCTTCCAAGATCTATGTCTTCTTTCTATTTCCCTCACACCTTGGCTTGGAATACATTTTTGCTTATTTCTTATTTACTCTTTCTTAAAAACCTGTTCTTTGCTTCTTTTTCTGAACTAGCTGGGCATTTAAGAAATTTAATTTATGTGGAGGTTTTTTAATCCTTCAGTATAGTGCATCTTGTTTAACAGCTTCTTGTGACAGAGAGTTCATCAGCTTACCTGTGTTGTAAGAAGAACCATCTTTTGCTTGTTTCAAGCCTGTCATCTATTTGCATCCTCCAAATTCTTACCCTGGAAAAGACTGAACAGTTGAGTTCAGTTCACCCTTTCCAGATCATTTATGATTTTATAAACCTCTGTCACACTTCCCCTGTGATTTCTTTCCCAGGCTGGAGAATTGAAAATTATTTATCTTTCCTTTTTTAGAACCCATTCTATACCTTTGATCTTCCTTATTGCCTTTCTCTGATCTGAAAGTTGTCTCTTACACAGCATGAAAGCACAGCCTATAAGACAGAAAATCCATTAATACTGCATAACATGCTTGTTTTGTAAGGAAGTAGGTCACTGTAAATTCTGATGACCCTGAATAAAGAGAAAAAAATTGCTAGCCTGATGCTCAAGGCAAGCACAAATTAGCTGAAATGTTACTAGTGAAGGAAATGAAAAATCTGTGACCTGACCCATGCAATCTAGAGGGGGAAACTTGGAACATTTTGCTTAACAAAATGCACATGATTCTGTAGTTTGTGAAGGAGGTTCAAAGAACTGTTATGCATTAATTAGGGTGAAGTAAGAGAAATAAATATGTTCGCTTTTCATGTCAGAAGCTAAAACGTTGAGGTCTGCTTGTACTAAAAATAATTCTAAAGGAGAAAACAGTGGTACTGACTGTACTGTAATATTCTAAAACCTGAATAGCTAGGTTTGTTTCTGCAGGACTGTTGCTTATTGGATTATTATAATTTTTTTTAACAATTCCAATTTAAGAGTTGTGAAGCTGTATATTAAAAAAAAGTATGCTTCTACACCCATATTACCAGGGGTGTGGGAAATGAAAATCTGCACTTAGAAGCAAAGAATCCTTCCTAGACTAGGAGGAAAAATTTGATATTTATTTCTTTTCTAAGTGACTCTGTTCCTCTTTAAAAACCATTTATTCACCAAAAGGACATAGAAATTAATTAAAAATAATTAATACTGCAGTGTATCTAAATGATAATGCAGTTACTGTCTCATAACTGGATGCCAAAAGAAGACAGTGATAATTGTGTAGCTGCTGCTAAGAAAATTTTCAGAATGCATTATGGATGTTGTGCCTCATCCTGACAAAGTCAGTTCACAAAAGAGCAATAAGCACTGTCTCAAAGGAGTGTTATGTTTCAGATATTAAAATCTTCCCTTAACAAGTGTCCAAGACATGGATCAAAGTAGAACTGTAGTGTGCATCACTTGAAACTCATATTTTTCTTGAACTCAGGATTGCAGATCTGTTAATATTTTGGATATGAGTTAATTCCAGTGTTTTTCAGGGAAAGTTCACAGTATGTTATGTGGTATTCAGCATTTTAGCAGTAATAAAATGCTTTTCATTATATGAGGTCTTGACAGTATTAATGCCTGTATGTGTGTATATATAATATGCACATATATAATAATAATATATAATAATATAATAATATATAATAATATACATCTATAATATGTGTATAACATTATATATATAATGTACATGATGTAGATAAATAGATATTTTTCTCCTCTTCTACATGTTTTTTGAATAACAAATCAAAGTCTCTGGACTATACTGTTGTGTTTCAGCTGTGGTTAGTGAGGTTTTTTATGGTAACATTTATGTCAAAGTACCTTCCATTTTAGTTCAGTGAGTCCAGCTGGAATTATACACATCTGAATATCACAGGACATTTTTACAAGTCTGAACCGAAGTACAGAAGCCTTCTTTCCACAAATTCTGTTTATTCATCAAGTTTGTGTACTTTGCCATGATGTGAGCAATGGATCACGATAGCTTAAATCACAGACAATGTGAACACAGTGCTGCCTCTGAGAGGGACAGAATAGGCTTGGGCAAGAAAGTTGTGTATATACCTCCTAGATAGATTGAGACTGTTGAGGTTCAGTTTTCTTTTGCTGCCATTTGCAGCATTTTAGGGTGGTGGAGAAAGCTGGGGTAAGGGACAGTGCTCAACCATAGTGTGTATGGAAAATGAGTAACTTATTTTTAAAAGGTGGTAAGTCTCCTACACTGTTACTCTTATATAAGCTCTTGGAAACAGAATATGATTAATACTGTACTGTGACAGCCAACTCTGCTTGTTTTGTTGTTCTGGGTGGTTTTGTTTACCCCTTTCCCTATAATGTTGTAGAGAATCAAATTCAAAGACATTTAGCAGAAGTTAATTCTCCTCTACTTTTATGAAGTTTGTTGAGCTGGATAAAAAAGGAAAATAAATCCACAGCTATATTCAGTTAAATAACTCTTTTAGATTCTGTGTTTTCCAAAGGTAGGGCAGTGATAACATTTCATCAGTGCCAAAGTGCCACAGTACATTGCCTTGGGATTTAGAAGAGCTGACCTGGGTCTCTCTGGCTTTGTCTCTTGAAGTCTTGTTGATTTATTTGAAGTCCTTTGAAGTGTCATCTTTATGCTGTATGCCTCCATTAATTCCATTTCCTTCTTGTTTAAATGCTGATTTTAATATGTGGGGTCATACAGTTGGGCCTCAAACATCCTATGTTACATTTGTAGCATGAGGACAATTAATGCAAAGGAAAAGCTCCAATCTGGAGTGGAAAATAACATCTTGTATTTGGCCATGTTCTTGTCTATTCTGAACAGATCTGATGAATATCATTATGTATTTTAGGATCTTTCATATGGTACATAAAAAATCATCTTGCTTTCTTAAAGTTTTAAAAAAATTAATTTAATGGGTTTCTTTATTGTAATTTTGTTTTTTGTCTCCACCTGCATTGTAGGGAATTTAATTACTTTGCACCTGGAACATGAAGTGTGTTGTATCTTCAGCATGAGCCTAGAAATCATTATAACCCTTACTTGTCCAGGCAGGGCCAGAAGGTATCTTGGGATCTAAAGTGTGCTGTTCAAGCAGAAGTAAAGACTAATGTGTAGATTACAAAGCCAAAAGGAGCTGCAAGGATCATCTGGTGCCACAGGGTTGCTGAGATCAATATTTTGTTCCTCACCTGACAATTCTCATCAAGGTTCTTGGCTCCCTCCCCATGCAGCTAGTGTTGATGGTGATTGCCTTTGACAACCTTTGAAAGCAGCACAGAAAGAAGAAAAGCAAAATCTGTTTCTGCTCATCTATCACAGTTCTTCTAAAGTGCCTTTCTTTATCCACTTTGACACTGCTGTACCTGTGCTTAAAAATCCAGATTGATTTGTGTCTTTTAACTTAAAGGAAATTTGATTCTACCTTGTGAATGGATTTTCCCGTCATCATTAAGGCTCGGAGATGTTTGCCATGACCTAGGTCGTGCTGACCTTAATTAAAGACCAAATCACCATGTCTCAGCTAACGTCACACACTATTTTGATAGTCCCCTGCTGCAGCAGTTCCTCAGAAAGCTAGCAAATGAGCACAGCACAGGCAAGCAAAAGACATGCAGTTAACTTGTTTCCAAAACATCTTTATTCAAATGTGATTTAAATTTCCTCAGTTATGGAAACATTTCCCATGATATGATAGAAGTTCCTGTAACTACCATAAACATGCTAGATGGGAGGCAAATCTGGAGTATTTCATTTGTTTGTTTATTTTTAACAGCACTAACATGCGTGTCTCATCCAAAATGCAGCACATTAAACCTAGTCATTTTCCACCTACTCTCCCTTTTGTGTTTTTTTTTTTTTCCCCTGCAGCTCCTGTATTACATGCTCTTTTGTGCAGCCTGTAATTTCTTCCTTGCCTGGGGACCCACTCTTGCATGGGATCTGGGAGGCTGCCCGGGGCTCACAGAAGAGAGGGGAATACAGCAGAGGCAAAGGCAGTGTCCTTGTGGGGCACCACCTTCTCCTACTGCCATTCCCAGGGAAGGGAGTGTCAGCCAGCAGGCACCACTGCATCACACGATTCAGAGCAAGATGGTTGGCAGCTCTGTAATTCGCTAATTTTGTTCTACTTTTCCTGTCGTGGACATGCCATTAATTTTCTTTGAAAAACAAGGATTGTGGAGAAGAGAGGTTGTTTAATGGAGAGTGGGATATAATATTTTTGGTATTTCAAATATCAAAAACAAGCAGACAATACCAAATGTGGGTAGCATAAAAATTATTTATGTGCCACAAAGTATTAATCTTGGAACATAATTAGAATACGGGATGCATGTTGCAGCCTTGTCTATAACTGTAAGGGATTTTCTTAGACATGTCCATGATGGTCTTGGTGTTTTTATAACCACCTTGGTCAGCATGCTGTTTTAATCTGAGTCTTTAAGGCAGTTGATTTGCTTTGAATATTTCTCTCAATTATGAGTAATATAGAAGTTAATCTAGGGAATATAATAATTTCTGTATTTTAACATTTTATACATTTTCTTCTACTGTGAGATAGTTTATTAATAATTCCAACTTTTTTTTTTACTATCTTTGTTCTGTATATTTACCAGGCAGTAATCTTTGTATTGCCTTTGTACTTTAGCCAAAGTATCCTTCTGATACTAGTTTCTAGTTGGGGTAGGAGATTAATTTTTTCCTTCATCCATAATAGAAATTTTCAGTGTATTTACAGCTATTGTGCTGTAGTTTGTTTATTTTTGTATTTTTTTAGCATATGAAATTATAATGTCTTGGGTTGTGAGGTGGTTTATTATTAATTTTTGATGGAATTGACTACTAGTAGTTATTTGGATTTATCCCTTGAGCATTTCAAACTGATCTAAGCATATTGCTTGTGATGAGTTTTGTATTAAATACTAAATTAGTGTTGAAAGACTGGTAGAGAATCATTTAAATATCAGATTAATATTGCTTGCAATATAAAATAGCAGGCAAGCCTCTAAAGAATTTATGAAAGAATAGACTGCTGAATAAAAATTCGCTAGACCCAGCTAGATCTTTTTTGAGATGCTTTTAGAGTAAGTTTTAATTTGCTTTTAGTGCATAGTCATTAAATATATTAATGAACTGTTCTAACTCTGTTTTTATGTCTTAGTAGTTTAATTCCTGCTAACTCCGTGTTTGATTATTCTTTGATTATTGTGGTATTTGTTTAAAAAAATCTTATTTTAAGTGGCATTCATTTAATCATTCATTGAACACATATAAAATTATTCACTAGCAAGAAATGTTGAAAAGTCCTAGTAAAACTTAAAAGCATGGAAACACTTACTGTCTTTTCAGTTAAGTTTGATTATTGATTTTTGAAATCTGGATGGATTTTGGTCGCCTCTCATCTGATATTTAGTAGGTGTGTTCCAATCACAAACACCAGACAGTGTCATTTCCATGCTTCTAATGTGCTAAAACTGCTCTTGGAACCCACCTAGTCTAATAGCTCTCTGTAAAACCTGCCTAACATCCCTTATTTTTACCTATTGATTGCCTGGATTATCTGTAAAGAAAGCAAAACATAAAGATACTTCATTTAATAGCAGTGCAACTTTGATACTGCATGTAAACAAAGAGAATTTTACTCCAGATTTACTTTCCAAAGTCTAGTAAATAATTTTTTTGGGGTGGGGAGGTGACACAAAGTTGAAGTGATCTGCATGGCAGAAGCGACTCCATGATGTCTATATGTACTTGAAATGTGTTTTACTGCCACAATTCTACATTCATTTAGCAGACAAAAATTACTGGTTTTACCTAGGGAAAAAAAAAGATCTATAGATAACCCTTAACAAGATTGTGAACTTTTAGGTATTGAAAACAAGGCAAAAGTAACTTTTTACCATTTTGTAGCATTTTGCATTACTCTATTAAAGATGCTTTTGAGCTTTAAATACAGGAAATCCCAGGGGAAAGCATTTGCCTTTGTAGCATTTGACTTACATTCCTAGCATGCATGATGCAGAACCACTGCATCTACTCCATCAGATTGCTACTTTTGGTGGGTAAGAGGAACGAAAATACAGATAATACAGAAAGTCAATACAGGTTTTGAATTTCTCTTGGTGCTCAGCACAGTTTCGGCAGCATGTGGCACAAATCTGAAAGAGTGCCAGTTGTGCAGCTGTATTTCAGTAGAAAGTGGCTGATCCACTGAATGAGGACATTTTCCTTAGACTGGCAGGGTACATTATTGTATCCTCACTGCTGCTGCACCTACATGTTCATGTGAGGCTGCATCTGTAGTTCTTTGGTTGAAGGTACTGCGGTTGCCTTCAGCCTGTAGGCAGCTGGGTGAAACACCCTCCCTGCTCACTGTTGGGACAGCTTGCTCCAGCTGAAGGAGAATGTTAAGGACAATACTCTCCTTTGTCCACATGTTTTTTATCTTGTTCCACCCCTTTTGAAAGGGACAGACCACTACTGTGTGTAATACTTAAGGTATGGTCATGCTGCACTTTGTAAAAGCGACGTATTTGGTTCGGTGCTGTAAGCTACATCAAGCACTGCCAAGCCTTGGTAGTTTTCAGTGTGGCAGAAATGGGATTCAGGGAAACTACACTCATGATCCTGAAGTAACTCTTCTCTAAGAGAGTTTTGTACACCTCAGTGGTTTACCTCAAAATGGAATTATCTGACCATGGTGTGCAGCTACAGCTCTGTCTGAGAGAGGATAACAGCATCACAGCATGTTTTCTGTGACATCACAAGGAACATCTGACAGAATTAAGGAAAGTGGTAATAAGATTGAGAGTTATCTGTGCTGGAGCAGGTGATTTAATTTGGGAAGGTTTGCTGGGACACTTAATGCTGTAGTGTGCTGGCAGTGATAAACGACCACTGCTTTACTGTTGAGTTTTGTGTCCTTGGTCAATGAAATTTAATCCCTGAGGCTTTAAACTTTGGGGCTTTGGGTTTTGGTCTTGCAGTTTTGTGGTTAGCTGTCTGCCACATAGATCCACCTTTAAAGGATGTGTGGTACAATTTGTAATACACCAGTGTCTCTAACATGTCAGTCATGCTCATTAGTTGCAGGCTGTGTAACTGATTTGCAGTGTTTACCTTTTAGTATATGGCAGTGCAGCTCGGTATTTGCTAAAATGATGTTTTGTTTAAGCTTTTACCAAACTAATAAAATAGTGCTTTTTTAAGCTGGATGTGTTTTGATTAAGATGAAACAACCATTATTCATCAATTACTACTTTATATGTGAGTTCTTAGTATTGTAGGGTTTTTTCACAGCATTTATATTTATATTTATATGTGAGCTCACATGTAAATATATTTATATATATGTGAAATATATAAATATATTTCACAGCATTTATATTTATAAGCTCACATATAAATGCTGTGAAATATATTTATATATTTCACAGCATTTATATTTATATGTGAGCTTCTTAGTATTGTAGGGTTTTTCCACAGCAGTGTTAACTGTTTGATCATTAAAAGATATTTAGGATTAGGTGGCTATAGATATATTAGATAGGTATTTTTGGTAGTTTTAGAATTTTATCTTTTCTGATATTAAATAGGTAATTTGTTTTTTCAAGCTAAATGTAGCATTCTAAATTATAAATGTATTTTTATATATAATAGCATTACCTCAATTGTTTGCAAACATACCATAAGTCATGTAGAAATTTGTGAAAGATTTGATGACTGTATCACTTTATATCACTTAAAAAAGAAGTTCAAACACATGTAATTTTGCCTTCTTTGGGAATTAAGTCTGAAAGTGAAAAAAATCAACTTTCCTAGTAATTACCACTGATACTAATCGAAACTGCACTTTGCTGAAGTTCTCAATATTATATCATCTGTGCAGGTTAGAAGATGAACTTAGTAGTACCTCATGTGGCAGTTAATGAACTTTTGGATTTTCACCAATATATGGGTATAAAATGAAAACTGTTTTACCTGTGTATGCTAAAGCTGATAGTTATGCTTATATTTTAGTATAGCAAAATAATTTATTCTGCAAGCTGATGCACAGATATAACTTGTTATTCATAAAAGCATATATGAAAGCAGTGATTGAAATCCAAGTTTGGAGATGTTAAAGAGTTGTAGAAATGATGATATAGATGCAGCTCTTCAGCATTAATCCATGTGAAATGTTCCTGGTGTGTAATTACAGTAACTGGAAATTATGTTTTTAAAAACCATAAATGCTTCAATGCACTTTTATTCTGTAAATAAGAGATACTTTGATGAAACATGGATGAAACTTGATGTGTTAATTGACCAGAATGTTCCCGCTGATGGATTTACACTATGAAAAGTGACTAGATAGCATTGACTTTTATGTCCTCTTCCTGCCTTAGTATGGTATTTTAATGTGTAGCAAACAGAAATATATCTCATGAATTCAATCTTCCCTGTCATTGCTTGTTTATAAAGCACTTATTATGTTTTCAGTACCTGAATCCAGTGAAATTGCTTGAAAATATTGAAGGCAGTGAACTGAAGTTCTTGGGTGAATCATATTATTTCAGTGCAAATTGACTGAATGGAGTGGCATTTCTTTTCAGAGCTCTTTGCAAGGAAGCAGGTAAGGGACAGGGTGACAGAGCAAGGGTCTAACTGCCCCAATCCCAGCCCCACAGCACCTGAGCAAGGCAAGCCCAGAGATCATAAGCAGGTTCAACCAAGAGACAAGACCGTAAGGCAAAATCATGGCAAGGAGACAGGAGCAAGATCAAGCCAGAAAGCCCATTCATAGGTCAGGATCACATCTGGCAATTTCTGGGCACATCCACAGTTGACAAGGCAGTGACAGGGCTGAGGTCAGCTCAGTCCACAGCTCCAGGGTGTCTGCGGTCAGGCATGGCTTAATTGGAGACCAGCATTCCTTCAGCACAGCACAGGCAGGAGCTAAAGGCCCCAGGCTGTGCTTGTATAGAGCTCCCAGGCCTGGGGATGTCAGTCGAAGCCCCAGATGAGGCTGGTTAGGGCTGCTGGGGTTTATGAGTGTGCTGATACCCCTGTCACATCAACTTCTCTCTCCTCAGCCACAGAGGCAGTCATTTCACCACATAAACGTTGTTCAGGCATGATTTCTGCTTCATAACTCCATGCTGGCTAGTCCCAGTCACCTTCTTGTCCTTCATAGGGTTGGAAATGGTTTCTAGGAGGATTTGCACTATCACCTCCCAGGGATCAAGGTGATGTGACCTTCCTTGAAGACAGGAGTGAGATTTGCTTTCATGCAGAACTCAAGAACCTCCGCTGGTCCACATGAGTTTTTAAAAATACTGAAGAGCAGCCTTGTAACGGTATCAGCAAGGTCTCTCAGCTCTTGTGGTTGCATCCCATCGTGTTCTTGAATTGGACTGTCAGCTGGATCTCCACTGAGATCTCTAACAACGTAATGAGAAAAATAGTGTTCTGAATCTTGCATCTGAGGCCATCTCTGGGCATTCTGATTTAGAAAAGATGATCTGGATTCTGCGGTATGCAAACAGGGAGAGAATATAAATCAAGAGATAGTTTTTGATGTAGAAATGGCAGATTTTTGGGAAAAAACCACCATTTTCTTAGCAAGAGAGAACCACATTAATTCCTCATATAAAATTGATGATTTTGGTGGTGGTGTAGTATGTAAGACAATGGCTCAGAATGCTTCTCCAGTTTCAGAGCTAATAAAACTCTCTTTCTGAGGTAAACCTTTGCTAATATAGCGTGCACTTCTTTTGTATTCATTACCTTAGGATGAAGTCAGACACTAAAAGACAGTTTCCTATTATGTGAGAGTCTGTAACTTCCCAGTGCAGGATGGGATGAAAGGAAGAATGTGGAGATTTTGCTGGAGGAAAAAAATACATTTCCAGGAAATAATCTCTGGGGCTCTGTAATAGTGCACTGTCATGATGTGTTGTCTTAAGAAACATTTTTTGTTACTTGGAAAGGTCTGTGCATGCTGGTAACTGGAGTGGGGATACACCTGCCCTCAGCCATACTGGCAAATGTTGGCAACTCCACGAAACACCAATAAAAGGTCACACAACTGTTTTCCTTGTCAAAGCATGAAGTACTTTTGATGAATATTGTTTCCAAGCAGGAACAGATGAAGAGTAACAATATTAATTTTCTGAGAAGCATGTATTTCTTTTCTATTCATTGCTGGTTTACTGTGCATCTGGGTCTGCATTTGCCTTGGTAAAGATGGTGGCCTCATGCACAACTTGTACTTCTGTACTTTCCTTCCAGTGCTACTGTCTCTAATAGCCATGATATTGCTGCTCGTTGCTTCTACTGAAGAGTGCCTTTCATAGGACGACTTTGAAGCAATTCACTGTCCACTTTTGTGTTACCTCCATGGACACTATCTGCATTACCTCATTAGTGCAAAGAAGGGCAGATGGAGGAAGATGAAATCTGTAGGAAGACTAAAAAAGTTACAAGTTTGAATCTATGCACAACAGCGAATCTATGCACAACAGCAATCAAACACTCTTCAGAACAACCAACTGAAAAAATATAAGCAAAGTAACTGAATAAAGCAGCACAGATGCAACTCAGGAATTTTCAAGCCTTGGCTAGAGGAAGCAAAGTTCCTTACTCATCGGAATACTGTTCTGGCACTTTAAGCCATTACTCATTTTGTGCCTTTTTTAGCATTTTAAGTAATGGAGTGTTGCGGTGTTTTCTGCCTGTCCTGTGACCATTGCATGCGGCTCCCCTCATTTAAATGCTGGTTTGGGGCCAGCATTTAAAGAGTTCTCCTGTGAGCTGCTGATCATATTCTTTCTCATGCTTATGCTTCAAGAAGTCCTGATGGCAGGGGCCAGACCCATCTTAGTGCTGTTGCAAAAGCCACATCTGCTGGTGTTGCCCATCTGACTGGACATTCAGTGACTGACCTACCTGTCAATTTTGAATTCTTCTGCAACAATCAGCTATTTTCAGCTATTTATTAAGCCTCTTGTTTGCAGGCTGTCTCAGAAAACTGCTTGGAGAGGAGTTCTGTGCAGAGTTGCAAACTCGTGCTGAAATGAACTTGGGAGAGTTAGAACAGCTTAGGTTTGCCTGTGTTGTTTTTCAGCATCCCATGGCTCATAGAAATGCCTAATGAGCAGTGGGAGTGGGGAATGAAAGGAGTCAGTTTGTGTGCTCTCTTAGAGCCATTGGATAACTGCAGGTTCCTAGCTGTGATTTTGTCTTTTCCTCAAAGAGAAAAGTATATTGAAAACCCTTTTCTGCAGAAGGTGGTGCATAACAAGGTAGCAGTGTTTGCTGATATTCAAAGCAGAGATAATGAATGCCCATTGTAGAGAACTGAGAAACACAGACATGGATATGTTTGACTGGTTAGTAAAACAAAGTAAGGACTGCTGTACAGCCCCAGAGGTGAACATGGATAGTGTCCATACACTCAAATTCACTGACTTGAATTTGAGATAAATATTAAGCGAAGAAAAAATAATTTAGTGTCTATGTGAATGTACAGATTTGAGAAACTGTGTTTTAAACATAACATAACTGAAAAGCAAAGTAAATCTGCTATTCTGTGTGATGCTGAGACTTGCTTCCCTTAGACAGCACATTACTTTGCAACATATGGATGCTCCAGCAACCTCCTCTGATTGCGAAGGGGTGCTGCATGAGAAATATTGCTCCAGGTCTTCTTTAGTGTAGTATTACTTTATATCTCCATGATGTATTGTCAAATCTTTCTAGTGGCAGGCTGTACTATTAAAAGGTAGGTTTGGTTGCAGGGTGAAACTTACTTTGCTGTAAAATATAACTTGTATTAGCAACTGAAACTGATGGGGTTTAAATAGGAATTTTCTTTTTGTACAGGATTATTTTTCATGTGAAAGATAAAAAAACAGTCATTCCATGTAGAAAAAGATCCTGCAAGTCATGTGTAGTTTCTGCGTTGTTCATATTGTGGCTTATGAGCACTTACGATGTAATTTTTCTATTATTTTAGAACTTGCCAGGTTCAAAACAGGCATCTTTTATAAAGACAGGCAGGAGACTAAAAGCATTAGTGAGGAGAAATTGTTTTGGGTTTTTTTTTTTTTTTTCTGCATGTGCATCAGAATTTGTAAAATGTTACTGTTTCTAATTTATCCATAGTGTTCTGATAATATTCCAGTCACATTTGGGAATGAAGTCAGAAATTAATAAATGCAATATGGCTGCAATCATCTAGAAATTTTGTTCTTTCCTTCGTATTATTAGTAACTTCTCTTTGTACATAGGAAGGCCAGTCAGTTTTTTCAAAGTGTCATGATGTATTTCCATAATAGATTCACAACTTTTTGCTTCTAAAATAAGTAGAAATATAGTATACAAACTGCAAAGGAATTCATAAGAAGTGTGTTAAATGCAAAATCTGATAGTAAGGCAGAGGTGTAGGTAGTAGGCAAGGTTATCATGGAAATGCCATTATTGCCAGTTTAGTGACTTCTATTTGTCTTCATGTTCACAGTATTAAGCCCATGTGATTTTTGAAATACATTATTTGGAAGGGAAAATTTTGTCTTGTTTACTGCCAGCATTTAATTTTCCCTCTCTGCAGTCATAACGTAAAAGCTGCTTCTTGTATGGTGCACAAAATTTGTAGGGTCATTCACAAAGCAAAACCTCTAGGGAATATTTTGAACACAGGAAAGAGTAAACTAAAATATGAGCAATAAAGATATTTCAAAATATGTCAGAAATTTATGGTAAGGAAATTAATTTTTTTACTTTGAATATTACATAATTATAAGCAACTTTAAATTGTTATTCAGTTAACATTACATTTGCCGTAGAGGCATGGTAGTCTAGCTATAAAATACCTTATGGAGCTATCTCAATCCACCTTGTGATTATGCCTATTGTAGTTGCAGTTTTTTCCTACTATTCATTCTGCTAATTGGCATGCTTTATCAGCAGTTTTGGAATCTATTTGCACCACTAAAGTTAATTAGCCAAAGTAAAAACATTTCATCTGTGCAAGTGTTTTCTAAAGTGTTGCAAAATGCCTTTGTATGCAGTTATAGTGGTCAGATAGGAGTGTGAAGAACATACACCTAAAAGTATGTAACTTGTTTTAGATAGCAGCTAGAGCTATGGCAGTTAACCAAACCACTCTCCCCTTCCCTGCATGCTGGATCCTTGTTTCAGCACTTGAGTTGCAAAAGGACTTTCAGAGAGTGTGTAAGGACATTTGACATTCAGGTCATAAAAATACTCAGGGAGCACAAGGCTGTCTTTCTCTGTGGAGAAAGAATTTCTGTATCCCTGTTCAGTGAAGAAGCAACTGAAGAAAATCTCACATTAAAATCCTTCGTGGAGGGATGGGGGAAGGAGAGCATGTATTGATTGGTCTGAAATACACCTTGGTTCCTGATGACCGTAAAATAGAAAATGTGAAAATAAACTTTAAAAAAAGGTTCAGAAAAGGGTCAGGGAGACTTTTGGTCTATAAACTCAGTGTCTTCATGAGGCAAAACCCAAAGCTATAAGAATAGAGAATGAGATAAACGCATTCTATTTTGAAAGAAGCAAAAAGAAGTCTTTCCTTAAAAGTATCTTGAAGCTGACTGAAGGCATCAACAAACACGTAGATGAGGCCAATTTCATTGATAGTTCCATGGCTTTGAAGGAGTCCATTGCCCAAACCTTTCCAGTGAACTGAGAAGCTGAGAGGGAAGATCTGTGCATGGATAAATAGATCCTTAAAAGACAAGGAACAGAAGGTAGGAATAAAAGAACAGAACAAGTCTGTAGGCATAGAAAATTTCTCTTCCCTGGGCAAGTACCTCCATTTGTTTGATCATTGCTCTCAGCTATTTGGAGAGTAATAGCCTATTCCTAACAATGCTGTGTAGTGTTTTAGGTGCCTGTACTGTATATACTGCTCTATAGGGGTTGCCACTAATGCTAGTATGAATAGAAAGTGAAGGAGAAAAGGAGGTTCAGGGGAGACCTCTTCACTCTATACAATTACCTGAAAGGAGGTTTCAGACAGATGGCTGTGGGTCTCTTCTCCCAAGCAGCAAGCGAGGGGACAAGAGGGAATGACACCAAGTTCTGCCAGTAGATTGGATATTAGGAAAAATGTCTTTGCTGAAAGGGTGGTCAGGCACTGGAACAGGCTGCCCAGGGAAGTGGTGGAATCATTATCCCTGGAAGCGTTCAAAATTTCTGTAAATGCGGCACGTGGGGACACAGTTTAGTGGTGAACACTGTGGTCCTGGGTGAATGGTTGGAATTGATGATTTTGGAGATCTCTCCCAACCCTAACAATTCCATGAATCTGTGATTCTGTTCTGTGAATTGCAGGTACTGTGCTAACTTTTGAGGTGTTACTCAGAATATATTCCCACAAACCATGTGGTTTAGAAAAAAACTGTTTCAGGTGTCCAAGATGCTTTACACTAGGGTTTTGGAATATAAAACCTGACCTGACATCTTGACAGTTTTGAGGCATGAAGGAGAGAAAAATGACATCTTTTATGTACAGATGGAATGAATTGGCAGCATGAAGAGCCTTCAATATTTGCTTCATTCCTTCCTGGATGTAAACCAAATTAAGTACTTTCTTAGTCCCACATTGCTGACTCTTGACAGCATTTGCCTGACAGCAGAAAATAGAACTTTCAGGTTTCCCGAGAGCAAATTTTCCTGCTAGATGACTTCCAATTAAGAAGTAACCCATATACTGATTAGAGATCTCAACATATTGCAAAATGGTAACCAAGCTCTTTAAAAAACGTTACAACACTTGTAAGAGTGTCATAATTAATAACTCCAACTCTGAGGACTTTCTGGAATCAGTTTAATCCAACTCTGTAGGTCATCACTTTCCTCACCTCTACACCACTACCATTATCCTCCCTTCTGCTCCATACCTATCTCGGTGAAGTATGTAAGCCAAAGACCACTGATTCTTAACATAGACTGCCAAATTATGAAAAATGAGCTTGATAAAAAGTCATCAGACAAGATAGTCATCAGACAAGCAGAAAAACTAGAGTAACTCCTATTTAAAAGCTTATCCATATCCTTATGAGCACTGATAAAGAAAACTACTGCCTGAGAAAAACATGGTTATTTAAATCAGAATTTCATATGGAGTTCATAAAAAATACAATTTCAAAATGCCTGTCAAATATATTAAAGCACATATTGATTGCCAACTGTTTGCAATGCAATAGAAAAATTAGACTGGATACATGTTCTTACTGTAATTTATCTGTGTAATCCTAAACTGTCCATTGATTTTAATTTCCATATATATTGATAACTGAGAGTATGTAGCATATTAATATGCAGTGCTGTTACATACAGATATTAATATGTGTATAAACTGCATATAAAGTGCTGTTATAAACTACAGCAATCAGGAGAAATTTGAAATCAACATTAAATTTTTGAGGGTTAGGCATATTAGTACATGAATAACAAGCACATATGTGACTATCAGTTCATTTATCTGTTTGTCCTTCTGGTAGCTTTTGAACCTATTGATTAATTTCTGTAAAACTTGCCAGAAGGGGAGATGTTTAGAGATATATGAAGAAATTTCATTAAGTCTGGTAGATGATAATACAAAATAAACTTCATGAAGACTGATGGACAGTATAGGAGAGATAGCCTTGTGATACTCTTGATCTGGGAAAGTAAGGAAAAATCTTCTGGTACACATTAAACTTGGCAGCATATTGCTGGTCCTGTAATGTAAATGCACTTAGATTAGAGATATTTTTTTTTTGGTAAATTTGTTTGTTTGTTTTTCAAAGTAAACCAGATTAAGTTATTGGAAAAGACTGAAGGTATTTTAAAATCAGACATAGAATTATTTCTGTAGTATGTCAAAGATTGATGTATTACTCCAAAGATTTTATTTTGGGGGGGGTTTATTGTTTTATGGTCTTTTTTTTTTAATTCTTGTAGCACACTAGTAGTCACCCCTGTATGAGATCCAGGACATAAAAATTAATCTCAGTCTTTTTGAGAGAACATTTTAAGATCAGTTTTGCTAGTAGAGAAATTAAATGATCCCAGAGGTGCCTGTAAACACAAAAGTCCTCTCTGCAGGGAGGCAGGAGAGTGCAGTCACTGCCTGATTCCTTCTCACTGAAGAGAGCATGAGTTTGCCTCTGGCAAAAAAAAAATTTACATTCAAAATATGAAGAGTCATTAATTAGAGTCAATGATATTGATTATATGTATTACCCAGAAGTGATCTAAAGGGACCATAACTCTGATTCTTGTTTCTAGTTTATTTTTCCTGTGTTTGATTAAAGAGCTTACAGTTTCTGGTCTGTTTTTATCTACACTGGCATATAGATAGGGTCTGTGTATGCCCAGAGCTGAATAAAATAAATCCAGTCGTTCCACAGAACAGCTTAGAGCTATGAGAAAGTTCAATCTGTAAAAATGATAAAAAGAAAATCACATCAAATAAAATAGATACTGCAAAAAAGGAATATCCTGCTGCTGTACTCAATGCTCTGATTGCAAAAGCTACAAAGAGAATTACACGTACCAATTAGAAGACAACATCACAACTTCCTGGCTTGTAAAATGACATCAATTCCCCTTCCACAAGGGGACTCTTTGCCAAATTTATTTTAGCACTGAAAATATGGAACTGTCTGGGGTACTGAGTAATTCACATCTTTATTTTTTTGTCGCTTCTCAGCTATTTTGAGAAGTCTTAGATTGGTGGGGTTTTTTGGTTGGTTTGTGGTTTTTCTTTTAATGGAGTTGTTTTTTGCAAAATTGCCACTTGTTTTTGTACTTAACTTGTGGTAAAACATTTCACATTCTCCTTGATATAGACAAAGGGTCTGAAAATACTGGCTCTTCCTGTTTTTCTCTTCATCTGTAGTGTGTTCCTATTGTGGCTTTCATAAGTATTTAACAATTCAAATATCTTTGACCTTTCAGACTATTAAAATAATTTTGCAATGATTATGGAAATTGATTTTTACTTTGAATTCGTGAGGAAGTAAGTATGCAGTTGCCCATAATCTCTCTGTCCTTCAGCCAGTCATGTTCTGTACCTGAATAACTTTAATTCATAAACTTTTACAATCATCTCTAAAACAGAAATAGAAATCTAGGAGATTGCTCCATTTCTTCATGAAACACAGGAGCTTTCATAATAAAGACCCAGCTTCGGGATCTCACTAAATACAGGAAAAGGCCAGTTGTTACCTTCTGTAGCAGCAGCTGGTGGATCAGGTACCACATGATCACTAGTTTTAGGGCAGCTACAAAAATTTTTACCCTGTAATTTTGTGTTTCCCCAAACTGCTTGTTTTTGAAACAGAGGTTGCTGTATGGCAAAATGTCTCCCATTTTCAAATTTGCCATCCTATTTGTGAGCTATGACACAGCAATGGATAGTGTTCACTCTGGAATGCATTAAAATGTTTGACTTCTATAGGTCTGGAAATGTGAAAGAAGAAAATGTCAACATTGTATGACTGGCCAGAGCTCCATGTGCAAGAGTTTTGCTTGGAAAAGCTGGAGAACCTTCTGAACACATCTGATTAAAATTATGGTATTTGGCACAGTTCATGGTGACCAAGTGAATGAGTAAATTACAATGGTGGCTAACCATTTCCTTTTAAAATGCTGCTTTTCTGTTCTACCCAGCATTCACCCAGTTCTTTTAACCTGAATTATATCTGAGTGTAAAGCTGTACAGGTGCCAAAGCAGCACAGATTTGTTCCCTAGCTTGGCTAGTCACACCACAAACCATCACATGAAAGATCAAATGGAGGGAGAGACAATTCATCTTTGCAGAGCTAAAGAATTTGCACTCTGGCAGTGATGTAAGAATTCTTTTTTCTTCTTTTCCAGAAGAAAAGTGAAATTTAACTCTTGAAAAAGTTATTAATTGCTTCTGTTGATTGTTGTTGTTGTTGTTGGTTGTTGTTGTTGTTAAAAACTGTTCATGCAAGAATTCAGGAAGGTTATGTACAATATCAAAGAGGAAATATATCAAAAGTGGCAAGGTAACTCGTAAACTGGAAACTTTCCGTGCAGGGAAAATCTATGGATTTTATATTCAGTATTTGAGCAGCAGTTTCTAAGATATTTAGCAAATGATTTATGCTTTAGTCAGAATGAGCAGTCTATATTATAATTCTTGTATTTTTATATAGCATAGTACTTCTTTGTATGCATATACCTTTGTGGGCACCTTTCATCAGCTGAACTTCTATATGATACAGTACATTTTTTTGAGCAACTTGTGAACTGTAGTACTCTCTGCATTTTCTCTCTTGAGAAATTAGTCATAGCTACTTAACTTCATCTTCATTTGCTTTTAAATACAATCTATTTTGATAGTGAAGCACTAGACATCTGATTACTTGATATTCACTGATCCTGAAAAATACCTGTGCTTGAATGTAAAATTGCCCCACTGCCTGGAAGCACGCAGTTTTCTGGAGGTCAGAAGAGATTGAGGAGACATCAGCCATGATTATGTTCCTTAAGTGATTAGAGATACTTCCTAGTGGTATCTTGGTGTTCCTTGTATTAATTTTTGACTCATATTTAGCTCACCTTCTGTAGACAGTGAATTTATTCATCGATAAAACAGAAACTTCAGCACAGGGTGCAGTTAATGGATATATCTGAAAGGATGCAGATGGCCCACGAGATAGATTTGCCTCTCTCTCCTCTCTGACTGTAGAGAGAGATGGGAACTTCTGCTGTGTTGCTCAGTCTTTCCATATGGTGAATTGAGTGGGAGCTTAGTAGAATTTATGTATATTGTGGGTTTTTTGGGTTTTGGTCATGCAGTGTCTGTAAAGGGCGTGAACCAGGTTCATGCAACACTGTCTCTGAGGTCACCCGTTTTCTGTTACTGAGTTACCATCAGTAGTTACACTCTTTTCCACAGCTCAGGCTTGTCCTCCTGGGAGGAAGCCCTAACCATGTTGTGCAGTCTATTCCTGAATTCTCTGCAGAGGTTCTCAGCTAGAGTTTTATCTGCACAGTTAACAGAGCCATCACAGAAAGATGGAAAATTTTTTACCAAAAGATCCACCACAACTTTTCTTATCATCCAATACAAATCGAGGGCTGGGGAGATGCAGGTATGAGGAGGGGGAAAAAAAAGGGCTGGGGAAAGAGACTGTAGAGTTCTACCCTAGAGAAATGACAAGGTAGAAGATTGGTCTGACTCAGGATTTCATTCCAAGTGCTTTGGTTCAGGTAGGATTCACAGCATGGTGTCTTCTCAGAGCAGATGCCTGAGCAGAAGAAACCTTTTGTATGATCACATATTGATTAGAGTGCTTGCTTAAGAAGGGGGAAGCTCAGTTCATTTTCTTGGACTGAGGAAAACTTCGAACCTGTGTCTTCTGGGAGAATGCCTGTGAGGCTTTGGAACAAACCTGGGGTGGAGCTTGTGTCCAGCTCATATATTAAAACTGGGCCTCAGTTCACAGGAAAATGCAGACTTGGGACAGGACAGATATTCAGCAAGAAGTATATATGTTGCTTATTTTGTTTAGTAACGTTAATTGCACTTACTGTTGAACACGTTATTGACAGTATGAATTTTGCTAAACAGCAGAAATACTCATTCAAGCTAGATAAATACAGGCAAAAAAAAAACTGTTTAGAAACCAGTTCATCCATTTCTTGAATTTCTTTTCTAAGTTAGTCCCTTAGTGACATGTTTCTGAATGAACTCCATGTTAGCCAAAATAATTAAGAGTGTTTAAAACACAGTTTCTATCTGCATATTCACTTACACATTTATGGGTTAGATCTACACTAAGTATGGCAGCAGCTGAGGTATCTTGCGTTGTCTTCGAACAGCTTAATTCAGGTACTGGAATCCATCACAGAGCTTCATGTGGGCTGAATTACCCCATTGAGTATCTGAAAAGCCTGGTTAATTAGCTTCCTTGCCTGTCAGTCACTTGTTTCCATCTATTTTCTCACTTCAGCTAGTTCAGTCATAAAACTGTAATCTGTTTTTCTATGACTGTGAAGATGATACTCATAATTTACTCCTCCATCTACCCATTACAGTATATATTTTTTAAATTTTGATTGATTATATTAGTGAAGTTTTTCCTTAAATGGTCTATAACTTCTTGAAGCTAGACAAGTTATTTAGTAAGTGTGTTTGTAGCCTTTCAACAGTGACATCTACCTTGAGATTATGACAGCACACTGTTGATTCCAGTTCAATTTAGTGATCATTTTGTTACTAAACCTTCCTACTACATATCTCATAATTTTCTATGCCCAGCAGTCTTTACTTTCAGGCATTTCTTCCTACTTCATAATTTCGTTTCAAAACCCAGCAATTGCCAGTTGGAACACCCTACCCCTGCACTGTGATCTGTCACACAAGATCTTTGTTCACTAGTCTGTGTCTGCTGACATCAAAGCAGCATCAAGCAGTTGTGATTTACAAAGAAATACAAAATATTTTAAGGTCAAGTGTTTTATTGTACACCATTATTTTGTATGTTTGCGGGGCTTTTTTTATTGGCTGTTATGAAATGCTTCATTTAAACTATTTATTATCCCTCTACTTCATAACAGAGGTTCTTTGGAAAATTTTTTCCTCATTGTTTTTAGATTTATCTATTTTAGAAAAAAATTAAGAACTCCGATGTTGCTTTTAGAAACATTATAATGCCATGATATTAAAGTTTTAGAGAAAGAAAAGTTCTATCAAATTGAAAACATCAATCATTTTTGCAGTAAAGGTGGATAGCTCCTGTTTTTAGCTTTGTGGAGCCATGAGAGATGACATGTCAGAAATGTCACAGATGGAGGAACAAGTGTTCCTCCATGTAATGATATTAAAATTTATGAGGAAAATAAAAGTATATATTCAAATCTTGCATTTTAAAGTTTCCATTTATAAAAGGAAAATTAAAACTCCATGTGTTTTTTGTGAATAAATGTATTCCACAAGGAGATGGATTTCTATTAATAGGACAATTTTTTTTTTCTCTGAACCACTATAGCACATTGTTGGACTTCTATTCTGATCTGTCTCTTTCACTGCTAGCAATTCGCAAAAGATTGCCTGGTACATAGGTACACCAAAACCAACCCACAAATGATCTCCAGGGAAATCTATCATAAACCTCATGATTAGATTAGCTGTGGAGAATTAATGAAATTTTTGCCCCCATTCTTCCTCCTTCCCTTCCAGACCATGAGTACTGCGACATCATGTAGTGTTTGTAATCCAGGGTCTATGATACACTAGGGTCTTTCAGATGGAGACAACAGAGACCTGCTCTGAGCAGACTGCAGCTGTATCTCAACTTCAATTTAATATTATCTTTATTATTACTTTTATTATTGAATTAGGAATTGGCTTCATTACTTTACTGTGTTTCTTTTGCTCTGAGTGAGCTAGAATGGATAAATGTGTTTCTTTTATTTGCAGCAATAAGCTGGGTACAGTTAAAAGTATTAGCATCACCACACAGTACTGTGTCCTTTTCAAAGGTCAAGTGCAGAAAAGGCCTTGATTTTTTTAAGCAAACTTATTTCTTACATTTGTGGGTTGTTGCATGCAGAGGGCATCTGACACTGCAAGTGTGACCCCCTAAATCTTAAATTTTGAGTTCTGTGTTTTAGGCAAATGATGTTATTTGGTAGTTGTAGACAGCTGTCAGATCTCACTCCTTAAGCATTACTTGTCATCACTGAGGTTACTATTTATAGCTGACTCACAGCAGTGGATCAGGCTGAGCTAAAATGCAGGTCAGGCTTTTCGTGTGTGTAGGTAGAACTTTTCACCTCTTAATCATATGGCACTGCAAAATGAAACATCATGCCAAAAGAGCGTAGCAATAACAGGCCTACCAATATTGTTATTAGGCGCCATAGCTATTGTTTTACATCAGTAGGTGATGATCCCACCTAATTAATACTCAGCAGTGGAGGTCTAACATAAGCTGATTTTTTTTTTCCAGAAAATCTGTACCTCATTGACTAGGCAAACATGTTGTTCATTTTCATTGCTGTTTAATCCTAAATTAAAACAGTATCCAGCTTAACTGATTCTGTGATTCTGTTATTGCTTGGGATTTTGCCACTAATTTTAAATGCTTTTTGAAAGGTTAACCTTTGCTAGAAAACAAACAAAAGCAAAGTTACATAACTGCAGCAATCTTTCCTCGCAGGCTAGGATTAATTTCTGTTAATATATTCATATAACTTCCCTGACACTTTTTTTTTTTAATCCCCCTAGATATTGGCCAATGTAATAATTTTTATCTGCGGGAACTTGGCAGGAGCGTACCACAAGCACCTCATGGAGCTCGCACTGCAGCAGACGTATCAGGACACGTGCAACTGCATCAAATCCCGCATCAAGCTGGAATTTGAGAAGAGGCAACAGGTAAACTAACACCCATGTCTGGGTCTGCTTTTCTGTTTTCACACTGTTCCCCTGTTCCTTGTTATGTAATGCAGCTTGTAAATGGAAAAACAATTAATTAATTACTTGAAATGACGGAAATATGAAAAGCCTTTTGAACATGGTGGCACACAATTTCCGTCTGAATACAGAAAAATGTTCTAGTTATTTCTGTTGTCAAATTGTGTTTTTTCTGACTTGTTCTATGAAAATATTCTATGATAAAGAAAGTTTAAAATGCTGTAAAGATTCTGTTTGCACACCATCTCTTATGTTGTCCTCATGGAATGAGCTGTGAGAGGTACATGTGTGCTTTTGGAAATCTTCAGTTCTTCTTTCCCAAGACCAACGCTGAAAATCACTGCAAGAAGATATTACTGTGCTGTTTTTAAAAACATTTGAATCCACAATACTTATGAATCATGTGATATAGTTCCAGGGGTCAGGTTTGTTAAGAGGAGCTAGGGGAATTGCATAATGATAGTATCTGTCATTTATTGTAGCAGTTGAATAAAAGAATTCTCTGATTGCTTTATATAGTTCTTTTTCTCTTTGCAAGTTCTGTACAGTGCCTGTCATCCTGACAGATAGGTGCTTCATTTAAGAGAATTTGAAATACAAATCAGTTCATCAAGTAGTAAAGAAAATAGGTGCATTTTGCTGTGAAGGTCACCAAGACATGAACTTCTATGAACTGTTAAGGATCAGGGACTAGAGTATTCACTGACAGGTGTGTGTTGTCACAAAAAGTGCTGATGTGCACCTCGTGTGTCCCAGCTGACCTTAACTGTCATGTCTGTCTCACAAATGCCTGTAGCCATTTTAAATTAAGGTTTTCAAGGTCCATCATGAACAGTTTTTTCTTAGAAAAAGGAAATGAAAAGTCCACACCAGGACTTTAACAGGTTGTGTGTTCAGAGGGCTATCCTTGGTTGCATACTGGCTGAAGTTTTGAATGAGGTTGCTACAAAACATTTCAAGTAATCTTTAGGAGGACAGTTTAGAGCAAAAGCAAGTTTTGATGATTAGATGCAAAATTTGCATAAGATACTGTTGCAAGAGAAGTCATTTATGTTTCCACCTCTGCCTCCACAGCTGTGTGCAGGGAATGGGTGGACTTCGTAACTGAGCACAGTTGTAAGGGCCCAGGTTTCTACTGTTTGTTGCTTTTCCTGGAAGCAGAGGAAATGCATTGGTTTATCTGCAAGAAGCAGGAGGGTTGTGTTACTGGACACTGAATTCAAAGCAGTAAAGGTGCTTCTTGTGAAAAGGCAGTACTTCCACCAGTCATGGTTTGTGCTGATGTTTTCTGCAAATGTGTATTATTTGCTAAACATTGCTAGTTTCTGTGAAAAGACATAAATAAGTAGCTTTGGTGTACTGTCACTTCTGAAGGTCTTATAGAAATGACTGAGAACCTGACAGTGAAGAGAAGCAAAACTATCAGGAATTCTGTGACAGATACTTCGTCTTTGGGGTTTGTAGGACTTGTGTTTCAAATATGCTGTAGCCTAGCAAGATGGAAAGAAGCAAAAACCATCTTTCACTGATAAATGTTGTTGTTCTTATACAATAATCAAGGAAATTTTACATAATTTACTATATATGTATATTTAAGTGTGTGTTGTCACACTGCCATTTTGATAGGAATAAATGAATCAAATTAGTTAAGTCATTTACACAGCTCTAAGTAGTGTATTGCAGGGCTGGGTTAGTAACAGATGAGTCAGTGTCTTACTGGAGTCAGCACAGGAGTCAAGTATTCTGTGGATGTCAGTGCTCTTTTTGACCTCCGTGAGCTCAAAAAGAGCTCATTAGATCTTCAGATCTTCCTCTATAGATTTCTTTGGCCTTTATCCCCTCAACCTCAATATGTCCTTTATCTCCAGTCAAGGTTTTTCCATCCAAAAAACCAAGAAGTGTACCTCCATATTATCACACTTTGGAGCATTAGATATTTAAATGTGAAAAGGTGAAATGAGGATTCATTTGGTAAGGTGGCTTTTTTTCCCCCCCAGGATTAATACACTTCTTTGTTTGCAGACATGAGTTCAGAAGTGGATGTACTTTAGTCTGTCTTTAAACACTGCTTGTTTTTCCAGGAAGATACAGAAGATCAGCTATGTTGTTAGTATTCAGGAAGCAACTCAATCATATTGGTGACTATTTTTAGAGAACTGGGATACAATGAAGCAGTAGGAGCACCGTGCTTTTTTAAAAGCATTGGTTTTGATCAAAGCCTTTATTAGCCAGTAAAAGGTTGTAGCATGACCCTTAATTCTACATCTCTGTAACAGGAAAAAAATTTAATTTAGTTTAATTTACTTTACATAAGCCACTTTTGTACAAATGCAGAGCGTAGGATGTGCTTCTAAATCATTAGGGCTCCAGGTCAAATTTGCACATTTTTCCAGATCATGGACGTCATGTCTTTTATAATTGTTTTTGAAAGATGTACAATTTATGTTTCAAATTATTCTGTGAATTTCCTATTGTATTATTTGAGAGTAGGCTCAAAGTGTAGACAACTATTGTTTTTCAGTTATTTGGGCATTTTTTTGTGTGTACTTGAATAGCCTTTGTGAGAACACCACTTTGATAGATTAGTAGAAAAGTATATTGAACTACCACTCAACAATTATGCCAAAGAACTCAAGAGAAAAACCAGATCCATTGTTTTCAAGTGAGACCCATGTACATTAGAATCTGGTGAAATAGGGGGGTGTGTGTATAGTGAGGTACAAGCTGCACCTGCTGTACCCACACCACTGTTTATTTCTTCTGTTGGGCGCAGCAAAGGCTGGCTGCTCCCAAAGGGACAGGAAGCTGTGGGTGGTGACACCTCCCAGTAGGGCAGGGGCCACTTTTGAACACCTGTGGTAAAAAGCAGTATTTTCAAAGCCCACTTTGGTGTCTCTCACACATCTTTTATGTCTTTTCAGTGTTTATAAATGAGAAATGTGGAACTATTCTGACCTCTTTAATTTACAGTCTTATTCCAAGATACATATTTAAAATAGCCTTTCATAATGTTATTTGTCTCCCTGATAAAAGTCTGGCTGACAGTTTGCAGGGGTAATGACTCACTAGTGCTGAGTGCAAGATCTGAATGCTGACAGCAGTATAATTGCTCTTCTCTCTTTTTTCTGGGGCTTTGCATCATGAGACATGGGAGATACACTGAGAGATTCTCACAACATTGCAGGGAGGTGTTTGTAAGATGTTGGTGTTCAGTGGGTTCTCTGAAACGCTGTCTTTGAGAAGGAGGCAGTATAATGATGGTTTTAGAAACAGCACTCAGGTTGCAGATGAAAATGAATGAGGTTTCAAATCATTGAGTGGGATTTTAATTTTTTCACTGAACCATGGTGAAGCAATGCCATTCATTAAAGGAACCAAAATGTTTCAAAATAGATTTTAAATTAACCTAAAACAGAGAAGCCTCATACTTTTATGAGGCTTAAGGCTGTTAGTAAAGAACAGAAACATTGAAATACATTGTCAGGAATTAATGTGTATTCCTGCAAGCCTAATTAATGCATTTTAAAAGGTAAACTACTAATATTTTCATTACTATAGAATAGTTTTTCTAAGAGCTTCCCTATTTTCCTTTTCCTCATAGCTTCAATGGTACTGAACAGGAAAAACAAAAACTAGTGTTAAAATTTTAAATTTTAGAATCCTTTTTTTACTTCAGCAGTGTTTCTACACATACACCTGTGTGCAGTGCCAGTCCTTTCTGTTAATCCATGTGTCAGTACTAGAAATAAAGCCTGTTCTGAAGAAGTGTCAAGTTTTGCATGGAAGACCATGGGAAAGATGGATAGAATATGCAAATAGAAACTGGAGAGAGTTCACTGAAGGGTTACAGGAGTACTTAGTGGTGCTTATGAGAGATGATGATGAGCCTTGGGGAACTCAAGGTGTTTTGCCTGGAGAAGAAAAGGCTTGGAGGGGACAGCTAACGTCTGCCTCCTACCAAAGGAGCTAATACAAAATGTGTGGTCAGATTTTTCTGAAAGGCACACAATGAAGGGATGAGAGGCAATAGACATGAGCGATGAGAGGCAATAGACATGAGCTATGGCAGGATAAATCCTGGCTGGAAGGAGGTAAAAGATTCTTCCCCAAGAGAAGGTTTAAACACTGGCAAAGGCTACCTGGAGAGATGCTGGAATCTGTATGCAGGGAGATTGTGAAGTCTCAACTGGACCAGTTGTTATGTTTCAATTCTTGTTGTGGACAAAAGAGAACACACTATAAATATAGAGCTCAGAATCTCATTAGGCTGATTAAAGTCTTAACAATCTAATGAAAATATAAAAAATAAAAGTTAGTATTTTAGTTACAGTAATAATAACAGTCACAGTCCATACTATCTAATTAACACACAAAAACCCCATAAATGCAGCTAAAACTGTTATGCCTAAAATATTCAAGTATATCCCCTTTGTCCCTAGTATTACCCTCAGTCTTCTGTGTAACCATGTAGCCCCACAATACAGTACTGCCATTGCCATGTGCCTTGTACTGAGTTTGCAAGGCCACAGGGTTAAGGCTGTCTGAATTTTTTTGACCCTCCTGGAGCTTTGTTTTTACTTGAGTTAGCTGTAACAGCAGTATTCCTAATGACAAGGTGGTTATAGCTAATTAATTGTACTTTTCTTATGGCACAGTACAAACATAGGTATTATATAAATAATAGTAATGAACAACTACTCTGTGAAGAATGAAATATTTACAACTGTATCATAATGTGAAAAAATGCAGCCCTGATGTGACAGTGGAAGCCTTAAGAAATGAACACTCAGAATGCAGTGGGGCACAATGCATGCATGTGATGATTGGAGATGGTACATGGGCTTGGCACTGGAGACTCCAGATCTGTAAGATGTATAATATCTCTAAGTGACCAGTCAACTCTGATCGCTTGAAGAAATCCAGACCTGGACCTGGACACAAGTGTTTTTAGGGGCAACAAAGAACAAGAGACTTGCAGACAAGCAAAGAAAGAGCAAGGTATAAATGTGTATTATCAGATATCTAAAAGGTACTGAAAAGAGATCCTAGATTGAGAAAGAAGTAAACATCAACATCAGCATCACACTCCTTCTCACAAAGGAATTCAGATACTGATGGCTTGCTGAAAGTCTCTCACCACCATTGCCAGGCTGAAATCCATCCCCACAGAACAGTTAAAGCAAGAGCCTTTTATTACCAGAAAAAGGGTTATAAACTAAGAAGTGTATGCATAACAATTGAAAACATATTATTACTATGAGGACTTTGCTAATATGGAAGTATTTTTTTCTTTATTTTGTTGTTTTCTTTTTTCTCTAATAATTAGTGCAGGAATAATACTGATTCTTTGATTAGACTGTTAAGATTTCAGGTATGCTAAAAAGAAATGTAAACTAACAATAAATTCTTAGCTTTATATGTGTGTCTATGTATATTACCAGGTTTGTTCCCTTTTAGTCCATAAACAATATTTTGAGTATTATGCTTCGCGTGTCCCTCTGGATCCTGAAGTGAGTGATACCAATGTTACTAGCAAGATGTCTCAAGTTCATCAGGAAGATGTAAATACTAGTGGTTTGTACCCACTTCCTCCTCAGTTTTATTCCACTCAAGGCTGTACACTGCTGTTCCCCAGCCCTATTACCCCAGAGGGATTGTTTGTCCCACAGAATTGGGCCCTAGTTGCTCCCAGAGCAAAGCCAGTGTGGAGAAGTGACAGGCATGTGGCCACCAGGCTACTGCTGCCACTACAAAAATCAGGCCAAGGCAAGCTCAGAGAAGTCTGGAGACCCAGTGTTGAATACAGAGCTTGTGATGTTGTGGTGAAATTGTATTTTTTAGGCTACAGAAGCCCTGAGCAGTTTCATCTAATTTTGAAGTTAGCCCTGTTTGGAACAAGATACTGGATTATGAATCTCAAGAGGTCACTTCGAACCTGAATTTTTCATTGAGTCTCTAGTTTTCTTTAATGTCTTTCCTATAATAGAGTGCTATGAAATACCGGAATACTATGATTTCAGATAGAGAGAAATGAAAAGGTAAATGTCACTTTGAATCATATCCTGTACTGGCAAATTAAATTTTTTGAATCAACAAAAAGTCGTATCAGGTACTACTGATATTTTTCCAAGTTTCTCATACTGCCTCTGCTTACAGAAATGTAATTCTGGGAGTAATGTAGCTATTTTTGCTCCTGTTTCTTGATTATGATAATAGTAGTAATTTTGCAAGAGGAAGATACGTTTGTTAAGAAGAGTTGAGTGATTTGAAAATCAAATAGGTATCCCTTGTCACTTCCTTGTGTTCAGGTTGTCCAGTCACTGAAAAATCTGAAATGGGCTAAATAGTCATGATGATACTGCACTAAGAAGAGTCTCCAATTAATTTTCCCCCAAGGCTTGATATTTAGTAAGAATTTGAAACTTTGATTTCAAGTTTTATGTCACAACCAAGACCCATAGATCAAAAAGCCATAACAAAGGTAGGGTTAAGGAGGTACAGAGGTTTCACAAGATGTCTGGCTGACCAGAGGTTTTGTAAGGTAGAGAAGATACTCAGTTCTTTGCCTGAAAAAGGCTCATGTACTACATTAGCAACCTGCATCTTTTTTATATCCCTGGAGTTATTCTTTCATCATACTTCACTACTTACAAAGTTGCTTAGGAGCTTCTGCCCTGTGGCAGAGATGGGGTAAAGAGGAGGGGTGGTTGGCAGCTTTTCAGTTTCCCACTGCAGAAAACCCCAGAGGCCCAACAAGTGTGGGATACTTCCCCTTCAGTGATTTTTCAGGGATCTGGGAAATGACCTTGAAATTTATAGCAAAACACTATTGACAGAAGGCCACTTTTCCTTACCATTATTTTCCCAGTTTCGCTCTGTTAAATTGTGTGCAGCACCTATGAGGGACTCCTTACGTGGAAATAAGGCTTTGTCATGTTTTGAGATGTTAAAATATGCCTTTCACCCCAGGGAATGTGTATTTCACTGTTAGGGGGAGAGATGCCAATACTGGAAGTCTAGTTAGCTACATGAAGACACTCATATAGTCCACAATTCTGAAATTTATAGCTTAGCAAATACCTTGTACAAGTATCTACTGCACAGATCAATAGAGACACTGCAGTTCTTGCATGTAATCTTTTTCCCTACCTCAGGACTTCATAGTGAGAAAAGGTCATTTACCATTTTGCAGTGAACTAGATGAGATTTCAGCTGCTTCTCTGTGTGTTGATCTGCAGTAATTTGTTACATCTAACATACTCAGATAAACTGATGAGTCGTGCTGCTTTGTTTTATGAGGAAAATGTGTAGTTTAAGCAGATACTAATTACCACATTTTCATAGACATCCTGATAATTGGGATGAAATTCATAGCTGGCAGGCAAATGTTAATTTTTTGTCATGGCACCTGCAATTTTGTCTGCCACATTACAAAAACTAAAATTAATAGCTGAAAAGTCATTCTTTTTAGAATGAGAATGTCTTTTGACAGCAAGTCCAATGTTTTCAATTGTTACTTAGTCCCATAATGAATTGTCTCATTTTTAAATTGACAATTAATTTCAAGGTAAAAGTTATTTAAATCCAGCTATATCCCTTTGTCCTTACTAACCTGTCGCTGTTGAGGGCAGTTGAGGACGACCCAAGTTCTCAGACAAGCGAAGAGAGGAGAAGAGGGACTTATTGTTTTGAATTCCAATATATAGAGTTTACAGAGGTGCCCCAGATTGGTCAGCCCGAGACCTCCCCAGGCACAATTGGCCAGGCCCAACTCACTCAATCCGGAGAAACTGTTTGCAAAACATCCAAACTTTATCTTGTTTATGAAATATAGCAAAATGTCCAGGGAAGAACTTCACCACACTAACCTTGCTATATCTTTTTCAGCTCTCCACATTAAACATTATTCTCTACAGACAGGGTTTACAGGATATTGGGCCTACAGAAACTACACATACATCACACCGATTTTGATAATCCAGAGGCCTTTTCCAGTCTTTTTTTTTTTCCCACATACAAATTGCTCAGTCATATAATAAATATTTTTATAATATCTTAAATAGTATCTTAAACATCTTAAAAGATTCTCTGTAATGAGAATTTTCCAGGCATTTGTTCACTTGTGTGACCTTTTAATCATTCATGATTTCTTGTATCATTTTTAAGGCAAGTATATCTGAACACACAGTTGTCAATTATAATCACAATGAAGGTCCCATAAGGAGATAAAATCCATTAAAATCCTGCTTCTAAGTCTATAGGTCACATTGGCTTTGTTAGCAGCAGCATCATGCTGGAAGATCCTGCTCATTGGATTAAGTACCATGAACCCTATTCTTTCCAGAATTACTGCTTTCCAACAGGCTTGCTTCTTTATTGTAAACAGCTGGTTTCATTCTGAATTAATTTTCTTTGGGTATTTTAAATACCTTCTGTGTCACTACTCACAAAAAGCTATGTATTTTTCTAACATTGTTAATAATCATACCACTTTTAAATATCTTCTTTATGTCACTCCTAGTACATTTTGTTCTTTAAGTGATTGTCCACATGAACATTTGCTCTGGCAGTGTATATACACTAAACAATTTAATCTGGGGACATTTGAGCCCTATGTGTCACTGTGTTCTTCCCACTTGCTTTACTGTGTTTAGGTTATAATAGAAAGGTGTGGTCACTGTCTTTAAGGTCCTCTCAGCAATCTGACTAAATTGGGACTTTTCTGGAAGTTCATATCCTTGTCCATGGCCTCGTTACATCTTCCTTCTAACTCTTTTCAGGCTGTAAATCCATGACCTTTCTCTTTTTGTAATATTCTCTTTCTTTCCTCTTCACCCCAAACCCTTACCTGAATTTAGCAATTTCCAGGATCTGAAAGGCTTCATACTGTAGCAAACAACATTGGGAAAAAATACAACTCTACAAAACATACTACCCCAGGTGCTTTCAACCAAAAGCACATACCAAGTGGTAGATGTCAAATATAGGAGCCCCCTCTGCTATCTTCTAGGAGCTCAACTGGTTGTGTACAAAGCCACCTTGTTTTTAAGAGCTGCCATGAAAGCTGTAAGAATTTACAATGCAGTCTCCTCACTCCTTCCCTTAGGAGCTGATTTTTTTGCTGGGGCTGTCACTCTTGGTCCCCGCCTGAGCTGCACTGCAGTTGTGTCAGTGCCAGTGTCAGTCTGGACCGTGACCCATAGATTTGACTTTTTGAAGGAAAACTTTTTCCTTCTATTTGGAGTGGTCACTGGATTCAGCTGTTTGTACTCAAAGATGGTGTTAGGAAAATGAATCTCTTCCTGTAGGTCACCAGGCTTCTCTTGAGGCAACCCCATTTCTCTTGGAAGTTTTGGTAAGAATTGTGCATGTGGATGCTTAACGAAATGAGAAAGAAAAGCTACTTACTAGTAAGTAGAGGTTCTGTGAACTGTGTTGCCCTGAAAGGTGCTCACAGCCTGTGTGCCTTGCTGACTCGTAGAGCCATGTTTCATGTTTTACTATGTTTTGGTTTTCTTTTAAATAAAAGATCTCTCAGATTGAGAGGAATGAGAATTTATATGGGGTGGAAGGGGAGGTGATATGGCCTCAGTGATACTTTTACTCTTAGAGCTAAAAGGTTCATGTCCAACCTCAGATGCTTGGGCATATACACACCTACAACATGGTTGTGTACCTCAGCTGTCAGCATGTGGGGACACTGAGGCAAGTAATGTTTTTGTTAAAAGCATTACATTTATTTGTTCTTCCAGATTATCAAGTAGCTTTCCAGAAACCTGTGATGTCTCAGGCTTGCTACACAAAATACTCAACACAAAAATGTGTTTCTCAGTGAATTGCATTTAGAAATCTGCCAGGAAGTTCGATTGCAAGCCATTCAATCTGTGCTACTGTGCTAATTTTTAAACCAGAATGTTGTATAACACTAAATCATATGTTTGTATAAATCTAAATTATCACATGAACAGTCATTATCGCTGACAAATGTCCTCTTGTTCAAAAAAAAAAGTCTGATTGCCACGTTAAAGGAAACAGACCCAAGAATTACAGCTGCATTGGTTCTTGAGGTAGTTCTGGTTGCAGTGAAGCTTTGTGCATTATTATAGGTGAAAGTAAATGTGACATCTTGATTAAAATTTCACTTTTTGAAAATGTGCTAGTGGTGACAGTAAACACCCTCCCTGAACTTCCTCTCCCTGTATTTCCTTATTTCATGGAAACCTGACACTTGCTTTCTAAATCCTTACCAGAGCCACTAATGAATTCTTTCCGGCCTCCTCCTCCAGTTTTAATGTGTTTTCAGATGGCGGAGATTTAAAAAGAAATAAAAAGGAAAAGAGAAGTGAGAGAGAACGCAAAAGTGAACAGGTTTAACTACTTACAGCTTCTACATTCACCTCTTCTGTATCTACTGAAACCCACTTTGTGAACTTAATTCGTTCCTTTTAAAAAGAGGGATTTGTGTCTAACTGAAATGTTCAAAGAACTTTCATGAGCCGAAGTGGCATTGTGTACTAGAGCTGTTTTCAAAATACAGTTTATAGAAGGCTTTAGGCCTACTTCAGAATGGTTTTGTGCAATGTAGAAAAACGAGTCTCAAATATGAAGAGGTTACTTCATCCTTCTCCTTGCTTGGTAGTGGGACCCAGAATACTTGAAACATCCTCAGCAAGTGTCTGTCCTAACTGTCTCTACACAGTCTGGAGCTTCCACACCTTTCCTAGATTACATGTTCCATTATGCTTTTATCTTTGGGGAATATTTTCCCTTTTGCCCAACTTAATAAGCCACAATTCAGTCTAGGCATGTGAATTGCATTAGATATAAATAAAATTTATTCCTTTCCTCTTAGAACCTCATGTGCACCCGAAGGCTGTTGTCCCCTCTCAGTTAGTGCTAAAGTGATAAAGTAAGCACTAAAATAAGGCAAACAAGCCCAGTTTCCTCCCCTGTGGCTTGTAGGACATGTTTTCCAGGCCTCTGATACTTCCTGTTGTCTTAATTTTCTCCACTTGGTCCAGCTGATTTTCAATACTTTGGCAGCATTATGTTTCTTATTAAGTACAATTTGACATTTCAGAGGACCTTGGAACATAAGGTGCTATTGTCCTTTCACCTTTGCATTTCCAAAAGTTTGTTTAAAAATCAAACTACTGGAGGTCAGATAGAATATAATTAAATCAGTTACATTGTCTACCAGTGCTGGACTGGAACTATCCCCACAGTTTCATTGGTCTTTGATCACTCCTTTCTAGTGGTTTTTCAGCTTTTAGAGTGGAGTTTTATAAGCCACCATGCATTTAATTGAAATAGAGAAGTGATTTTTGCTTACGTGCCATAACCAAAATCTAATATAATTCTTTATTTATCTTATTCCTTCTAATGTGAGAAAAAGAAAATTGCCCCTGGTGCTTTGAACAACTGTAATTTAAAATGGTTTCATATTGTAAATAATATTAATACAATTCAGCTGTCAGTGTAGGATATTAAACTGATCTAAGAAGAAAACAAAATAGTTGCAACACTGATGCCCTGTAGTCAGTTACTGGGAAGTCTGCAAGATCCCTCCAATCTCATATGCTGGAATTGCAAGAAAGGTCTCCTAGCCTTTTTGTAACTTTAGATTCCTCCCTCTTAACACCATGTAGTGGGGCGGGGGGGGGGGTTGGTGGTTTTTTTTGTTGTTGTTTGGTTTTTTTGGGGTTTTTTAGCAGCTGGTTGTATTTGAAGGCTCTTTCATAGTCTTATTCTGTTGGCTGTGTAAGATTCTTCTGCTTCCAGCTATCATTCATTTGTGGCTGCTCTGTATTTTAATAAAGTAAGTATTGCCTTTCTCCTGCACTTTTATTTATATCCAGTGCATTGGATTTTCTATTTTATTACTAAGTAATGAAATCTGATGGAGCAAAGAATTGCAGTTCACTTTTTCCGAATTCATCACTTTGGGTACACCAAACAATCTTGTATATAACTTCAAGAAGTATTTCTTCTCCTGTCATTTGTGTTTGTGCATCCTTAGTGTTTCTCAGATGTTCTTGTTAAAATGATCTTAAAATGCATTTTGTTCCCTTAAATATCATTCTGTTTCCTTCTTTCATGTCTTTCTCTGCCAGTAAATAGGTGTCTTCTTCCATGCTTCCTTTCATCTTTTGGGACAGATCTTACATTCCTCATGTATATCTCTTCTTTCAAAGTACATTTTTTTTCCTGTACAATCTTTCACAGAGATCTTTTTACTTATGAAAACTAAGACTGGTTTACTCTTTGAAAAAACAAGCAGTTTGACTCCTACTACTGTATTTATTTTGTGTGATTAATCAGACTAGTGCTTTTAAGTATTTGTGAATATCTGATATGCTGGTCCCATTCAAACTGTATTCAGCATCCTATCCCATTTCCCATTTTTTCAGATGGCCATTCAATAAAAACCTCAAAAATGTAAAACGACCTGCCTGCTACTAGACTATCCCTAGATACTCTGCATAAAGAAGGATAGTCTGTTTTGAAAACACTAAAATGCAAAAGCTAAAGTCAAGTGCCAGCTACTCAATATTCTCAGCCTCTCCTTGAGTATGAGGAGCTTCTCATGAAATACTAGAGAGAAGGAGACATGCGAGTATCTTTGCCTATGGCAAATTTAACAACAGCTGGAGGTTCCAGTAATAGGCTGGGTAAATATTATGGGCCATGGTGTGTTGTGGGTTGTGCTACAACAGGTATAAGCTTACTAGGGGCAAATTTTTAAGCTAAATTCCTTCTCAGTTCTTTAAGCTAATTGTAGTAAGTAAGCCTTGATTTATTCCTTAAGTAAGGAATACTTAAGGCTTACTTAAGGCTTGATTTAAGCCTTAAGTAAGCCTTGATTTATTCCTGAATGTTGTTTGTGAGTATCCCTGCATGGTTAAAATGAGGAAGAAAACCAACACAAAAGTATATGCCTGTGAATAACTGGAATAGATAATCTTAGGCATATGCTTCCCCAGTGATGTATCTGAGTGCAAGAAAATCTCTGGCCCAGTTACTTAATGAACTAGAATTGATGTTGCATTTGACCAATTTTGATACCCACGACTCTTGTGGCACTCTTTTTCAACTCAACTGTGTAAGGTGTGAAAAATAATTTCCTTTTGGTTGTTTTAGTTATTGACTGCATAGTTCTATTTCATGACTGTTTAAGTCAGTCTCAGATAGTCTAAAGCTCAGAGCACTGTGTGCCTGTTTTAAAATTTCTTCTTCCTTGCTACTTTCATTGGATTTTTCAAGTTCAGTAGTTACCAGATTTCTCTTTATAAGTCATCAAATGTAACTGCTCAAGCAGTAAGACAGTACTAAATTTGTGTAGCCTTTTTTAATTTTCTGCTTTTAGCAGATAATGGAAAATTACTGTATTGATGATTTTACACAGGATAATAAATTTTCAGGCTCTAATGGTGCCTAACTTTTTTTCAACATTGAATAGGAAGTTTCCTGTAGTATTTGGTTAAGAGTGTAATACTGAGGTAGTTTAGCCATGGCCCCCAGCAAACTTCTATCTAGCTACTCACTCATTGCCCCCCAGCCACAGCAGAACAGGGGGAGAAAATAGGGAAGAAACCCCCAGGATTGAGAAAGCTTGTAGATCCAGACAAGAAAATCATTTACTAATTACCACTGTGGGAAAAACAGACTTAATCTCCTGACAATAACATAGTGTTGGCTAGTTAGAAACAAAAGAGACAGATAATGAAGCCACATCTTTCCTTCCACCTTTCCCAGGCTCACCTTCACTCCTAGCTCCCCTACCCTGTTGAAGCACCATGGAGGGGAATAAGGGCTGGGGAGCACATAGGATAGCACATTTCTGCTGCAGGTTTCCTCACGGTTTTCCTCTGCTCCAGTGTGCGCTTTCCACAGGCTGCAGTTTCATCAGGCATATCCATCTGGTCTGTCGTTTTTCTCCATGGGTTACAGAGCAGATATCTGCTCCAGAATGGAGCTTTTCCTCCTCTGCTGATCTTGGTGTTCCCTCTGCTGGATCTCACTCCTTTTGTTTCCTTCTCTCTCTGTCTGGCTTTTCCCGTCCTTCTTCACACGCGCTTTCCTGGAGTTACCACCAGCTTTGCTGATGGACTCAGTAGTGTTCTGCAATGGGTATGTGGCAGAGCTGGTGACCTCTTTCCCCAGAGGCCACCTCTGCAGGTCCTCAGCTGCCAAAACCTTGCCACCCATGCCTGATGGAAACAGAGGTCTTGCAGAAGGGGCATGGGGACTGTAATAGCTGCAGGTGGGGCTGGCTGGAAGGGACATCTTGGTGACAGCAGCTTGGTATTGTGTGTCTTGTGAAACCATGGCCTTGGTCATCTGAGACCTTTCCTCAGCTATTCACAGTCCCATCTTTCTCCTAGTTATTACAAATAACTTTGTATCATCAGAAGATGCCCCTGATAATTGTTCCCGTTCATTTTAGCACTTTGCTCTAAAATCTGTTCTACTCCAACATTAATTTGTATCAACTTCTTTGATTCATATCCCAGAATTATTAGCTTTCCATCTTCCCAATCTCCTCTCTTTGGTAGGAATGTAAAGTTACATGGTTTTTTACAAGTCTTTCTGCAGTACACGTCAATCTTCCTTTGGCCCTGCTGACTGTGTGTTAAACTCCTTGAGAACAAAAACCCTTAGTTTCTATTGCTCAGACAAATTTGTTTCTCCAGAACTTTTTTTTGGTGCTTTTTAATGATTTTATGCTCTTCTCTATTCCTTATGTCTGAAAGGAATGTCAGGTTTGGAAGGGTGCCTTTCTCCAGTTACATATTTATGATCCTTTAGAAATCCTTTAGCCAGAGTAGGTCCTGATGCATGCCTTCCTTCCCAGCTCTGAGCTGTATTGGCTACTGTGATCTTTCAAACGTGAGAGGACTGAGGGGAAATAATGTTATAAATAGGTCTTGTTAAATTCCCTTTGCTTTATAGGTCACATCTGGTTTTGTTCATGAGTCAGTCCATCACAGATACCTTTAATAATGCCCTTTACAGCATTGAAGGGAGCCCTCGGGCAGCCTGGGGCTGATAATGCTGCAACAACTGCGGCTGCACGTCTTTTTTACGTAATTAAGAAAAAGGCCTAGTGCTCACAGGGGTTGTGTGCAGCTGTAACACTCTCCACACTGACAACACTCCTTAAAAGCACAGTTACAATAAAAAGGTTTACTCCAGGTGAGTAACTCCTCATCACTGATTTCGTAGTGTAGAGATTGCTGGACAAAGTCTGTCTGTGAAGAATGGAATTTTAAATTGATAATAACTCCATTTTCTCTCCATATTTACAAAAAAAATTTGCAGCAGTAGTTTCTCTGCATTTTAAGTTATTCTTACAGGTTAATTTTAAGATACATCCTTGCACAGACACCACACACTAAGAAGGAACATTTGTTTTCTGGTACCATAGGGGAAAAAATATGTTCAGCTTGTTAAAGGAGGTGTCCTAAAAATAGGACATGGGAGTTAGTGTGCCTGGGGCTGTTATTGTGACATGCAAATACTTTGCAAATATGTCCAAGGATGTCTGAGGTTTTTATTGTTCTAACAAGACAATATAATCAAAATCACAAGCTTTTGGTTTTCTTTTTACACCCTTTTTTTAGGTTAAACCTTTCTTTTATACATAATTGTTTGCTACTCTAGTAATAAATGCCTTTCTAATGAGAGTTGATTGCTTATCTTGTGTGTGTCCTGTGATAAAGTTTCTCTCCATTTTCCTCATTTTGTGTAAACTTTAGGGCTCATTTTTCTTTTCCATATGCATTTTCTGGAGTTCTTGTAAATTAATGTGTGCATCTTCTATCAGTTTGAGGAACAAACAGTATGTCACAACCCAATTTAGAATCAGTAGCATATGAAAAACATATTGCTCTTAGCTGAAGCCCCGTTGATTTTTGCATATAAAATGCAATTAAATATTATTGTTGTTGTTATGTTTTTGTTCAAACTCTGTGCAAGGATTCTTAATTATGCCAACAGACTATCATTAAAAAGCTGTGTAGTGCTATAAATAGATGTACTACAACTCACTCACATAAATCACTGCACCACACTTTCTTCCTAATTTTTTCCATTCAGTTAAAATTTTCATCTAGCCAGTAAAAGACAGAAGCATGTTGTTGCATAGCATGGAATACATTAGCACTTTAAAGATATGACTGTCTGAAGGTGAACTGGTTGACAAGTATGAGGAGTATGAATGGTGATGCACTGAAAAGGAAGTGGCAAAACGGTGGTATAATATGTCTGTAATGCAAACGTGGATGCAGTAGGTGATTCTCAGGAAACTCTGATGATAGTTAAATAGAACCACGCATATTTGGGATGCTTTAAAATTCAGGCAGTTGTAAAATCTGCAAAATTTCTGCTACACTGTCTGGGACGTACTATTAGGAAAAAAAAAGCATCAAGTCAGCTTGATGTTTGTGGAGACTTTGGTAAAAAAAGTGTATGTTGTATGAATATGTGTAGGAAAACAGCTATCCATTTTGAGAGAGACTTTCCTACATTATGGTGAAAATGTAGAAGCCACGTGATAAATGTCTGTTAGTCATAGTGAGGATTTATGGTGATTTCCAGAAAAAGCATGCTATTATTTTCTATACTAGCAGGAGTAAACTAAATAGTCAGAATTGCAGTGACAAGGTAAAAAAATCCCATGCTATGGAAATAGATAAGGACTTCGGCCCCTTTGGGATTTTACATAATTACGGGCAGGACAGCAAGACAATTAAACTGTGGGCTGCAGAGAGCCATGAGAAGTATGGTGAACCTGTCTTGAATTTGGGATGGAGGGAGCTGAAGGAGTGACCACATTGTACACCACTACTGAAAGCACATTGCAAGTTTTCAAAGGAGATTCAATATCCTTTTAACCCCCAAAATCACATTAAAATGTGGTTCTGCTCACAGTTAAAATTAAGAAAGCCCTAACAGCATTCAGCATACACCAAAAGATTTTTTTCCTTTACAGGTGTCCCCAAAGGTCCTGAAGATGACTGATCCTGACAGAGCATTATAGCAGATCCCTCAAACCTTGTTTCAGAAAGCTTCAAGTTGATCATGAATTGACCCAGATCAGTGATACTTCTCAGAAAACCCTATTTAAATCCTAATTAAAAGCTGTGGTTTGGAGGCAAAGGGGAAAAAGACACAATGTGTGTGCACAGCAGACTTCAAAACCACTTTAGTCTGTGGTTTCAGATCTGGAAAGGCTGTTGCTGAGCACCTTAGCTATGTATAGGATGGCTCAAATGTTTAGCCCATGAAAGTACTTGACCAGAGTTCCCTCAACTACCTACTAATTTTTGCAGCATCTTTGTCCTCATATGCCTTCTTCAAAGGGCATTCTAGCACCTCCTTTTCCGGAAAGAGATTTACTGTGGAGTTCTCTAGCCATTTTGGGTTTTTTAATACTCATAAAAATTCAATACAAAAACAGCATAGTCTTCAGTCACTGGCTTTCTCTAGTATAACATTTTTTAGAGAAGAGCTGCCTTGCTACTGGATTCAAAGAGAGAACCATTGCAAAACTCTTCTGTCTTTTCTTGATCATAAGCATAGACTCTACACGCCGTTGTTGCCTTTTAAGTGACTCACTGTCTTTCTTTCTTTCCAGGCATAATATCTGAAACTTCCTTTCATAAATTAAAGCTTTTCACTCTAAAAGTATGACAACAACTAGGCATGTATCTGCAATGAAACAAATTTTCACTGAGAGGAAAAAATGGAGGGTAATGTAACTGAAATTCTAGCATTAATTGACAAGAAATGCAGAAGGTCACTTGAAGTGCTGTAGTATGGTGGCTTTTCTTGATGCTGGAATTTCAACCTGTTAATATGGCTAGGTGAGAAGACACATTTTTAGGAAGCAGGAAAGAAAATAAAACAACTGATATGATATGATATGATATGATGATATGATATGATATGATACGATATGATGCAAGTTTTTCACCCCATGTAAGTTTGTGCTTGAGTTGGTCATGTGATTGGTTAGCCTAACTGTATCTTATGAATTGGTTTCTTAGTCTGGAAAGCCCACATATTAAAAAAAGTACCCTTTAAAGAGGTTTTTATTTAGTGAGATAGGTTTGGTATTGGGAACATTCTGGCATCAGCTGCAGGGTAAGTGCAGTGAGAGCTTCTTCTGAGTCACTGACTGTGTTAACAGCAATGCAGGGTTGTTTACCATTCAGTGAAAGATGTGCTCTTGAGCAGATTAACAAATGGCCCTGCAGGGACTGCTGTAACCCCACTGTACCCATGACTTTGTGATAATTACAACTGGTGCAGTGTTGCCATTGTGTCCCCATTGCCACATTTTCCTATCTTGGCTTGTGTCTGATATTCCTGTGCAGGGCAATATCTATGCAGGAGAATATTTATCACAAATTTTCTTTATTCACAAAAGGAAGATTTTAGCCTTTCAGCTATAGAGACATGGTGTTAGGTTAATTCCTTTTTTCCAAGGGAGTGGATTCAAAACCAGAGTGGTTTGAGTTGAAGGGACTTCAAGGATTGTGTATTTCCAAGCCCCCTAATGTGTATTTCCAATACAGGCAGGGACGCCTTCCATTAGACAAGGTTGCTCAGACCCCCATCCAACCTGGCCTTGAATGATGTGGGATAACTTATATTTGAATGTTACATGGCATCCATTGTTGAAATACACTGTATTATTGAAATGAACTGGGTTTTTTAAATATATAGATACATGGGTATTAAAAAAGTATTTTTTAATTAATTACATCAGAATAAGAAGATGACATGGTAGGATTTTGTTAATTTGTGTTTTGATTTCGTTTTAGTTTTATTATGCAAGTCACAGCTTTGAGAATTTGGAAGAATACAGTTTTAAGACATTCTGTGCCCTTTGAACTTTTAAGTTGGTATTACAGTACTTGATTGTATAAATTACAAATAGGAAAAAAGTTAGGAACTCGCTCAGAAGGCTATCTGTAGTCATGCGTTAAACACATTTAATTTACCTACTCTTGTAGGTAACTTTTGTAAGTCATCTTGGGTGAATTCAAGTACCTGTTGATAAGGAATACACATAAAAAGAAGTAGTTAATGTTTTAAAGGATTAGACTGTGTTTTGTAGCTTGCCTGCTTTGCTGTCTTGGAGGTTCATTAAAATGTTAAAAATCAGTTGTAAGAAAGCTTCTCTCCCTCCACTACTGAAAGCAAAGTATTAATTTAGTTGATTCTAGAGCAGCTAGTTGTTTGCAGTCACAAAAAAAAAAGGTTAAAAAGAAAGGAATAGGAAGGCATTCAATTTAATCCATTCCTAATGTTTAATACTTTGTTAACATGTACAAAAATTGGTAATAGAGTAATTTTAAATAAGTTCAAAAACATCTGAAATTTTACTTAGATGAAAGGGGATACAAAAAAACAAAAGTATATTTTTTTAAAATTAAATTGTCATTGAGAAGACAAATGTTACTGTAAGTTTAACAATTATTAGAAAGAAACACACAGTGTTTTTTAAACTGTGCAGAAATTAGGTAATTTATCTTTTTCAGTGTAAGTTCATATTCATAACTATGCCATGTGATTTCCCATAGTAAATCTACTGAATACTTTTTTAAAGCTTCCCTGCTCATTGTGGAGGAAAGGGGTTTTCTACACTTATGGAAGACTAATTGCACCATTTATCTCCTGGCGAAGCATGAGGAGGAGAGGTCAAGGAATAGATAAATTAAATAAAATAAGTGGTAATGAATCCTCAGGTCTGTGTATTCAGGAGAGAGACCTAAAGAAGCTCAGGGATGAAACAACTGAAATGCTGCTGGCGCCTCTTAGGCAGAGTCTGTCACCCAGAGTTGTGCTGATAGTTCAGGGCAAGAGGGAGACAACTGTGATACCAATTTCTGCAGAGCTCCAAGGGAGACCAGAGGACTACTGATATAGAAACCCAGTGTCTGAGCTTAGTAGAGGAAGTAGAATGTAAGATTTGGGTGAGGGTGATAGATGGAAGAAAAGTCAAGACAGCTTTTGTAGAGGAAAAAAAAAAAGAATTCTCTGAAGGTTTCAAATCTTACGGGTGAGAGTAATCCACTTGATGTGGGCTGCCTGGATTTCTGGAAGACCAGATCCCTCACAAAAGGGTCTTGAAGAAACTAAGCAGGCATGGGACAGGACAAATGTGTTTACATGATCAAATATTTAAAATTTTATTAGCTCTACCAATTGAGAATTTTTTTAAAAATGTATTTTTTTAAAAAAAAATCCCTCATTTCCCTTCAATTTTCTCTCGTGATCAGATTATTTTTAAGTAGCTTTCTGCATTCCTCTGAAAACTAAAAATTTCAGTGGAGGTTGCTTATCAACCATAAAATAAGTACAAGTCCTAGAAAAAATAATTTGTTGTTGGAGCATTTGCCACCAGTTTGCTGAGTGTTATTCACAGAAATGCTCTGGTGTCACATAGTAGAGTGCAGTGTGAAAATCTGTCAGCTTTTACAGTGAGCTTTATGCTACCCAAAGGAAATCTGTAAATAAATTAGCTTTGTTATATAAGGTATGTTTAGATCTCTGTTCATGTATAAAATAAAGCCTGAGTATGCAGGTATACAGATGGTAGTTTATTTACAGTTCTGGATGATGAAAAGAATACTCAAGGAGTAATTTTACTGGAATTCATAGGGGGCAGATTTACAGGGCTTTCTTGTCACACTTTAATGTAACCAGATAGATTTGTTTATGAAATAGCATGGATATTGAGAGTAGAGGCAATTGTTAGTATGAAATGAATAGCAGGCATCTTCCTTGCTTCTTCATAAAAGTGTTTCTGTCTAGTGTTTGCAAGCAGCACCTGTGTTTACTATTCCATCTTGCAGAGTTGCCTGGGCCCCAGCTTTTGGTGTAGCCCAACATATTCTTGTTGACGATTTAAAAAAAAGCGAAACCATCAGATTTAGATAATTTGAGGTATTTTAAATCTGGTCATCTGGCACAGACATTTTTCTGTCTCCTTTGTCACACTGAAGAAATATGATTTTTTGCTGGTCTTTCAGGTCTTCCTGGGCCATATTTTGTTCCTTTCTGTTTACTCACTTTTTCTGCACTGGAGCAGAAACATGAAAATGCTATGTATCATATGTTGTTGGATTTCTGTACCACTTGAATGAAAGAAGTACATCTGGGGAGTCATCCCTTCAATGTGCTGCTGTTAGGTACTAGAAACAAGCACCTGAAGAATGCACATGTGAACGTATAGATGAGGAAAGTTAGCTGAAAACAGCAGAACTTGGTGTCAAAACGTCACCTTCCCCTTAGTGTTGAGAGAAAAACAAACTTTGAAGAAGTTGTGCTGGAAGATGCAAATGACTGGTCTAGGTAACTATTACTGCCCGGAATGCAGCGAATTTTGCCCTCCTTGGGAAGGCTGTGGGTTTGTGAAAGAAAGATTGAGCTGTTGCTCTAAAGCAGCTGCAAATATTTCAGCGTACAGTCTCAGACCAAAGCATTGGGCTTCCTTGGAGACTGCAAAAGCAAAACGATATGGGAGAGTAGCAGAGGAACTAATAACTCACCAGACAGATAGGATGCAGACTTTTATCTGTCAAACATTAAATATTTAATTGCCTTGTGTATGTTCAGTGTCATTCTTTGGACAGCAGTTACGAGCTAAGGGATGAGCTTCTGCAATGGAAGTTTCTCTCCAGTTGCCCAAATACAAAATAACCTTTTGACCTCAAATAATTTATAGAATTTGCTCACTGCATGGACTGCAGTCCATACAGGACTTTACAGGCATAGCTGTAAAGGCTTCAACTGCTGGATTACTGAGAGAGTTTATTCAAACTTTAAACCACACTTGGTATGACAGAGCATGATTCATAGGTCCTTGGACAGAATAGCTGCCAATTTCAAAAAAAAAGAGTTTTATTTACAGCAAAGGTAACTTTCTCTGAATAAGTTAGAATAGGATAGCTCTTTGGCCAAGAAAAGCTCAGAATTGCTGATGAAACAGAGGAAATACCAAACTTGAGAATAAATCTCATAATGAATCCTTGCAGGGCAGAGTTCCCTACGTCCTTCTTCTAGAAAGCACTTCTAGCTCAACAGCTTCCAGTGTCTTCCATCATTGAAATAACCTCAGCAAGTCCTGTTAGGGACTCTAGGAAATCTTCCTGTCAAGAAACTGGGAAATACTGAAGTCACGTGCACTGCAGCAGGGTAATATCTGGCTTCTTTGTGCTTTCTCCCTGATTGCTCCACCCAATCTTCTGAAAGGTTCTTTCTGCTGCATCTCTAACTGACTCTAATTTAGATGGATCCACTTGACTTAGAGTGAAGCACTCCCTTCCAGTCACACCCCTCAGAGAAAAAAACAAACAAACAGACCAAAAAAAAAAAAAAAAACCCCACCCAGTTATTTTTTTTCATACTGATATTGCAAACTACAAAGAATCAAGTTCTGCAGTGACCCAGAGTGAATATGTAGGACAGCCCTGATTCATCAGAGCACATCTGTGTATTGAGCACATGTTCTGTGGATTCTTGGCGGGACTCAGTATTTGAATGTTGCTAAGCTGTGCTTGATGTGGCAATACCTGTGCTGCTGAAGACAGCTGTGAGGCTCCGTGGGGAGGAAACTGATTTGAGGTGTACCTTGGACTCAGGATTGAAAAAGAAATTAGCTCCCTCTTGCTTATTAATAAAAATATTATGGCAATAAAAATTAAAAAGGATACCTTATAGCATGTCTTAAAACAAGTGTCTGGAAACATATAGAAGTCTCTTTTTTACCATTTTCTTCAAAATGTAAATGGTGGGAACAGCACTGCCAGTCTAAAAAGGAAGTACAAAATCTGTAACTGTTGCTAATATCACACAGAAAGAGTTTTTAAGCAGTAAAAGAATTTCAACAAGAGAACTGGAGCAGGAACCAAATATGAAAATAAATGTCTTTTTACACTAAAGATGTACATTATTTGTTCTTTCTTCCTTTATAGGAATGATGGTTCCCGTAGCCTAAACAGTCATGATTATGTGCCTGTATGTTGAGGTTTCAGTGATGAATAATAAATTATGATCTTGTGAATTACATGGTAAAATGTTATCAGCTAGTATGTATTACCTTCTGGTTTTTTGTAATTTTATCTATTTGAACAGCTACACAATCCTATTGTCAACGTATTTTTCTGATGGATATATCTCTCAATCCATGTTTAAAATGCAGAATTCCAAAATGAATCAAATTAAATAAAGGCATGGGGCATATTGATGATGTATACTGGAAACAATCAAAAGCAGTGCTAGGTAAAGAAGTCACAAACTACTCCCAAATTTCTAAAAAGTTTGGAAGTTATTTAAGTGCAGTAATCATAGACTAGATTTAATTAATCTATAGCATATCTCCCATTACAAATAATGATGCCAAAATCAATCAGCTGCAGCTTTGGTACTTTTTTTACTTTATTCATATTCACATATACAAATGTGCAGGTGTCACTGTGTAAAATAAACCAGGATTCCAAAACAATAGACACAGAACATAGAATTGGTAAGAACTGGAACTGTTTTAAACCCTTTAACACGTGAGTCCAAGAATTCAGACCTAATCCCTCAAGGAGACAAACTGTGCCCCATCTTTTGCTGCGCTGAAGGACATTTGCCAAATGTCTCCTGGATTTTACATCCCATGAGAGAGACAGAGGAAGCAGAGCAGCCCTTGTGGAGGAGCCTGGGGATTAGTGAATTCACCTGGAGCACTGCAGAGACAGGAAATCTAGCACTTGCTTCAGTGATTTTTAAATGCTTTCATTTGGGAGTAAATTAGTTTCACCTGAGAAAGCTGCTAGGGCTCTACCTCCAAAGCAACCTCATGCTCACTGATAAGCATTTCTCTGTGGGGATAGGAAGAGAATTGAGGTCTCATTTTGGCAGAGGGCTGTTTTGATGGAGGGTCACACATGGAGTGTAACCTGTGGTTCTCCTGTTAAAGCTTGCAAACCTCTGGAGCCACCCCATTTCTGCACCAGTGGCCACTGTGGCTTTGCACAGAGCCTGTGTTGGTGGCCACAGGTTGCAGGGGGCTGAGGTGGTCAGCTGGCAGAGGGGTCATTGTGAATCACTCCATGCCAGCCAAAGCTGCCTCCAGCCTACCATGGGGCACAGAAACAACCTTGGAAAAAACCTGCTTTGTGTGCAAAATCTCAGCCATTGAGCATTGAAAAGCTATCTAACCAGGGGACTAACAGTGGCCCTGCCCAAGCACAGTTGAGAAGGAAACAGGCAGCTTCTGGAGGCTGGAGACAAACTTATGTGTGTAGAGGATTCTCTACACCCATGTAAGGTGCCCTGAGGGGTTATGGCACATGGACAATCCGTGCTGGAGCAGGGACACACCTGAGGACACTGCAGCCCATCAGTGTCCCAGGCAGGAGGAGAGACTTGGAGGAAAAGGGCAGCAGAAACCTTCACTCATGGAGCAGCAGAAGTGGTTAAGCACACGGTGACAGAAAGAAGTTATCACACATGCTATCTCACTTCCTACCCTGCCTGTCACCTCGGCACAGGAATCTTGATGGACAGAGTATAATACACAGCAAAAATAGGGAAAACTGAGACCAGGAAGTGCGGAGGATAGATGGTTGTGTAAGTGTCTGTCTCAGTGTTTATCTTCCTTTTTTTAAATTTTTTTTTTAAACTGCAATAAGCAATGAGAGGTTTGCTTTTATTTACAGTAAATTAATTCTATTAAAATTACCTGACTCCAGACTGTTTTGCCCACAACACAGTTCCAAGCGCATAAAGGTGCCTCCTTCCACCCTGGAGCTAAGGACCTGGTGCCTCTTTGTTCAGAATCATAAGCAGCACCCTCTTCTGGGCATTTTCTATTTATCTGGTCTCTTCCTGCAGATCTAATTTTTCTCAGTTGCATTTTTAGGATTCCAGTTTTCTTTATGTGTTGCACACACAGACTTAGTGCCTGTCCTCCTGGGAAAGACTTTCCCTCAATGACAAGGCACTTGGAGGTCTGGTAGTTACCATTCCTGTCTTTCTGTGATTAAGTCTGAGTTCCTATCTGCAAACTTGTATGTGTGAGTACCTCTGGAACATACCATAGAAAATACTTTGAAAATTGTACGCGCTGCAACATGGAAAATGTTCAGGAGTTCTAGAAAAGAAAACCAGGCTAATACCAAAGGCTTTAACCCTTGCTAAGATTTATGCTAAATTTTCTTTCGTGGTTAGGCCTAGTTGTGAGTGTTCATTAATAGTTTAGCATATATTTGCCATACAGTAAGTTCTTGCTTTTTCTCCCTGATCAGATTCCTCAAAATAAAGATAATTGGTTTTCAAAACTGTTTTTCTTGTTTATTTTTCAGTGGGAGCAAAATTTTTAATTGAAAACTTTCTCTCTTTAGTAGCTGGTGAATATAATCATAAAAGAGCAATTGGCACATTTCTACAAGATACGTATTCTGTGAGAAGGAGAAAAGAAACTTTCATTCCTGAGATAGAAATATAATGCAAATCATTCTTGTTCCCTTTTATTTAGACCATTGTAAGGAAACAAAAGGTCTGCTTTATGAATGCAGTAACAGTGTATACCCTCCAGACATCTGCCTGTTCTTTGATTTCCACCTAGTGTGAGTCAGCTTCCTCTGTCTTCAAGGCTAGGAAGTGAGCTGTTGAATGAATAGTGGTGCTCAGAAAAGGTGTTAAAATATACAGCTTGCAACATTAAAATTTATCATCGCTATTTCACCAGAAGTAGGACAGATCCTTACTGTAGGTTCACTTTTCATTAACTTATGGATGAAATAAACTCTTAGAATTAGCTTCTACTTGAATAAACTTTTATTTCTATTTAAACTGGCTGCTGTATGGGCCAAACCTATGTTTAGTTACCTCTACTCTTGACTGAACTAATACTGAGATTGACTGTTCTGATTCATTTCTGTTGCTGTCTGGCCCTGCTTCTGACCACTCTGTCTGACCCACTTTTAAGGGTTTATGAGCTCCTGACAAATACAGCTGGGCAACTGATTCTTGGTTTTGATCCTTATTCTGTGTGGTGACTAACATTTGATCACTCAAATGTGTGATATCTGTAGAGTATCCAACAAAATATTAGCAAATCGACAGTGAAATACAGAAAGAAATCCATTCTTGCATGTTTAGTTGGCATTCTGTAAGCAGATGGCTAAAACACCAGATGCAATGTCAGAGGTAAAAACAACCAGTTCCATGCTATCTAGAAGTGTGTCAATGTGTTTCAGATGTGATCTTCTAACTTAAATGCAATACTGTTCTAATGCTGTTCCTAGAAATGCTTTTGGTTTTGCTTTGGATTTGATGCTTTCAACCACAAGGTTTGGCTCTAAACTGGGCAGATGAACAGGAAACTTCTGTCTTTGGGGATGGCATGGCGTAGACACCTTCCAAGCAGTACTCTCAAATATCTTCCCTGGCATGTCTCATGGATGGTTTGGAAGAAGGAAAACATGTAAAAGGATAGATGTGTTCGGTTTTCTTCATTTCTACTGAAAAAAATAACAGAATTCTTCTCATCAAAATGTGAAGTGAGTTGTGCTGGAGTTAAAGGGTTTATTATTTAAAAGAAAGGTATTGAGCAATTGCCAGCACTGTGATACTTCACCATTATTAAAGACTGATACAGTAATAAACATGTTACTCTCATCAAACTGATTTTTTGTGGAATGCTGCTCCTGTCTGTTCACCAGTTCTTGAAATGTATAAAAATTAAAGGAAGAATTAACAGGATCAGACAGAAACAAACCTTGAAACTCTGTCAGTTAACTAACAAGCTCTGGCTGTGTTTGTTGGTATGTTCTCTTTTACTCTATTGTTTTGCTGTTCAGTGACTCGTCACTTGAACAGCTGCAGGATAGGCACTGTTTTCTGAAGGTGTAGTGAGCATCGTTTGCAAAATTAGTCATAAACAGCCTGCATATGCAAACTGTAATCTATGCATAAACATTAAACATCCCCTAGGTTCCGTGAAGGAATTTGTCTTTGCCAAATACGTGGTGAGCCTATGAATTTAAATGAGTTTTCAGTCCCCTACACTGAAACAGTGGTGGAGCAAAGCTTTAGTATTTTTTGAATATGGAGGTGACTGGTGAGAGGGCAGCTCTACATTCCCAGAGCTACTCCACAGCAAAGGAGCTGGGCACACTGAGGATGCACAAAACTGCATACTTGGCCTGCAAACCCTTATCTGTACTTCAGTTGAAAGCCTGCATTGGCTTTACTGCTTGTGTGAAGTGAGCAAGCCATGCCGCTGATGTTTTGCTATTGCAAAATTATCTGAAGACAGCTGGCCCCTTTCTGGAGGCATGGCTGGGGCTCAGGGGCAGACTGGGGAGGGCAGTTCCTCTTTCCCAGGCAGAGGCTTCCAGCAGCACCATGGGGGCAGATCCTTGTCTGGCACCTACGTGGGCTTCGCCCTGGTGCAGTCCCAGTCCCCGGGTGGACATATCTCATTGCCGTCTGGGCTGGTGACCTCGGTGGCCACCTTGGGCCTGAGCGCTGGCAGCCCCCACTCAGATCTCCCATTCTCACAGGAGCAGCTCCTGGACAACTCCAGCTTGTCTTCTGCAGAATAACTTCATGGGGGCATTTGCATTTCATGGATGGGGAAGTAGTGAGGAATGAGAGGATGGTCCTTTCGTTCCCCTTGTGTGTGTTGATTTTCTGGTGTTGATACTGTGGGTTCTGGCATTGCCACACTTGAAATTTCACCAAAAGGGTCATGAAAACAAAAAAATCTTATGGTGGTGTGCTTGAGGAAAAACCTGTTTCCCCCAAAAAATGGAAAAAAAAAATCAGAAATGTTAGCAATGGGGGGCCATTTAGGAGGACAGATGAGAGCAGATGAGAGTTCATAGTTCTGTCATCAGGAAAGATGTTATCTGTGTCATAAAGCCTGCACTAGCCACAAGTAAAAGCAAAAGCAGCAATTATATACATTAAAAAAATGGTTCAATATGACAAAAATTGTGATATACAGGGGATTTCTAGATGTCAGGAAAAATCCTTGATCCTTGTCTGGTTTTGTCAAGGCCCATAAAGTGTTTTGGAAGTGTTCCCAGAAAAAAGCCATCATAATCAAGAAAGGAGCTGCCACTACACAGAAAGAGTATGAACAATCAGTATGAAATAAAAGATGCTGCTGTGATTGTTTGGTATTTGGAAAGAAATAGAGTTACATACTCAACAACATGGTAGGAAATCAAGTCTTATGAAAATGTTTTTGAGTGTTTAATGGGAACAGGTTTGGGTTAAGTAACTTTCCAAAATCCAGAGATTTCAGTAAGATATTTGATACAATGATGCTCAGCATAAAAGTACTGACACTTCCCCTAAAAGAGCACAGTCTAGTGGATTTTGAGTGGACTAACTGGAAGTTATCAGTGGAGATGTTCAATGAATTGGCATGTGTATCATGTTCTACAAGAGTCACATCTCATTGTTTAGGCTATTGCGTATTTTGCATTAATGATCTAGGAGGTATGAGAAGACATTCATAGGCAATAATTTTTGCAGAAAAGATAAATACTGGTCTGATAGTAAATGTCATAATATAGAATGCGTTATAAACAATATTAATTAAGAGAGCTTATAATAACTGTCTGAAGAGACGTAATTCTAAATGGCCCATAGCTAGGATATTGTAAAGCTGCAACTTTGCACAATATTTTGGAGATAATAGGAGACATGGAACAGCAGACAGGAAACTTACAGCAGAAGATTGCACAATGTAAATCATGGGCATATTTAGAGGAAAAAAGCAGTGGGAATGTGCATGTATGTCTTTGTTTACTGGCGCTAAATTTTAGGATTTGTGTCAAAAAACCCTTAAAAATGTTTGAACGTTGTTGAGGGTTTTGAGAAGAGAGTGTAGAAAATACTTGGAGATTTTAAACCTAAGTCTGTTTACCTGATCAAAAGGACAGTTAACCTGTGTTTACAGAAATAAGAGTAGGGACATTAGTCTTGAGTTGAGAAAGATGTATCAGGGCCAAGACTTCAAAGTAAGAAATAATACATTTTTAACAGTTTTTAACAGCTCAGCTGACCAACCACTAGAAGTTGGTGAATTTTCCATCTCTTGATGTCTGTGTAATCAAGATTGAATACCTTTCTCGGTGTGCATAAGTAAAATAAATTTATTGGCATCAGCACAAGTAATGAGGTTGATGGAGGTTATTAACATAGGCTAAATTTAGGGAGATAATAGCATGTAATTTTTAGAAATCTTCTTCCATCCCACTTGGGAGTACAAGTTAGCTTTCAGAAAAAACAATTTATAACTATTTGTTCTTGTAGGTGTATTTTAGAGAATGATCATGAAGTCTGGGTAAACAGTATGTGAATTTGACAAACAAATACCCTGTTGATCACCATCTCTATCAGCTTCTTGACTGTTTCACCAGTTTGTGATCAGGAAACACAAAAGTCACTTCTTGTAGGTTATTTTTGTATACATTTCAAGGACAGCTGAATATTTGATGTTATTTGTGTTTATTTGTAAACTTTGTTATGAAGCAGGATGCATGCATAGGCTAATTGCTTCTTGAGCTCTTACTGCTGATTTACTGACCTGGTTTGTCAAACTTGATGTGTTAGATGGCTGAAAACTTTACAAACTTTACATGTTTGTAAACAGATGATTAGACATATGCACAGGAATCTGAAAACAAAACCCAACCCACAGAAAAGCAGAATTCAACATTCAGTGCCCTAAATGACATTGAAAGGGACAAAAATATCCCTTTATAGGATTATAGGGACAAAAATATTCCTATTGTCCTTTATGGATCTACAAATACACAGTTTTCCTGCAGACTTCTGGAATGGCAGAAAAAAATTAACAGCAAAGATGGACGTTTCCACCAGTAGGACCAAAACATGGACTTGCAGTTCCCTCCAGGGCAGACAACAGAGAGAGAAAGAAAGAGAACATTTCTCGCTCAGAATTTCAGTATTAGATTCTGTGAATTGCCTTGAAGAACAGTTTCTCTCCTTTGACAGCAAGGCACAAAGCTGATTTTAATGCAGTGAGTCCTATCAGGCTACCTTTGCTCCTCCTTAATGACATTCTATTGCCTATACTATTCAAGAGATCAGACTAGGTGTAAGAATATTTGGCCTTTAAATCTATAAATTCTTTATGCTACAGTAAGAGGTTGATAGTGGTGTAATCTTGTACAAATGAGTGAATCAGAATTGGTAGTTTACATAAAACAGGAATGAGCAAAGAAATAGTGTTATTGCCTCAGGCCAAGAAGAGGTTGGTTTGTGAAACATGCAGTTTAAAAATGTCCTGTACCTAGTATTTGATGATATTTTGCTTGTTTGCTGCATAACAATGGCATGATGCTGTGCAAGGTACTCAAATGCAATTGGCACCTTGCAGAAAACAACACAGTGCTATGTTCTACAAATGAGCTATGCTAACTTACTCTAGTTAAGCAAGCAACTAGAGTTTATCAAGCTTTAGGGGAGTGATGTGTAACTGAGATTCACTGCTAAAGTCATCTCTATGATTCAGGGAAAATTATGACAAAGAAATGAACTTGCATGTGAGAGATTGAGATAACAGGAGCTCAAATAACAGTTTGACAAATACCACGAAACAGCTGGAGAATGCAGGGAGGATGTCTACCTGCTATCCTTCTACTGGGGTCCAGGTAGAGAAGAAAGAAGTACTTAACCCTACAGTACTGAAAGGCATTTTAATGTTGTATTCAGTATAGACTGTGGGCTCCATCTTTTAGACATAGGACTTAAAAGGTCTCAGCTAGAAGTGACTTGAATGGTTGAGAGGATAGCATAGTCCCAGGGAATATGAAGAGTCAGGAAACAGTCTTGTGTGCATAAATCCCCTGCATAAGATGTTAAGGTCATGTTGTTAATATTTGAGGGAAGGACATTTGTGAGGAGATTTTCATTATTGTCATAGCACAGCAGTTTCTTTCACCAGAAGCAGGTATTCTTATTTTCAGGCTGAAGACTTTTAAATGGTACCTCTTGACCTGCATTCAGAATTACTTCAGCTTTTTTCTCTCAGACTGTGGCTCTTAGAGTGGCTTCTCTGTCTGCTACAAATAAGGAGGTGTTTTGTCTCATAGTTGCTGTCTTTATCTCAGTTCACCTAGGTTTTGATGTGTAGATTTTCTGTCTTTTTGAGAGAACAGTACAAAATGGAATGTTTGTCAAGCCAGCATAAGCAGCAGTCTTGATTTGTAGTGTTCTTTGCATTGTTCCAGTCTGCAGGAATTTCAGTGCACATCAGGAACTATAAGCTGATCAGGTTTTGATTCCTCCAGTTTGTTCTTTTGAGGCAACAGTGATGACAAAACAGGAAGGAAGAGATGTACTTATGTGCTTGGCATTTCTTAGGATCTTTGGCTGACCAGCCCAGTCACAATCTTCATAAATAATTAAGATTCACTTTCTTTCACAGCTGTCTTTTAGTAAAAGAAATGAAAACAAACAATCCACATTATCACAGGAGTGATAACTTCAGGATTGAGGTGTGAGTGCTTGCAGCCTGCAGGATGGAGAGGGTGGCTGAAGGCTGTATGTGCTGCTGGGCATGGCAAGGTGTTGTGCAGTGTGCTTCACCTATTGCAGTTCTCCAGAGCCACCTCTGGTTGGAACCTTCTATTTTGTACCGTGGAAATGAAGGAAGGAAAGCATCCTTTGGAGGGAATTCTGTTGTGGTGAACCCCTTCGCCAGGATGTTAAAGCAGAAAGGAATAGTGGACTGGCCTGAAGAGAAAAAGGAGGGCAAATATTCCATCTCTTATTCTCTCTCCTATAAAATTAGGGCATTCTGTTTTCCCTTCCTCATATGATTCTTTAATTTATAGTTGATTTTACACTGCTTCCTGTGAAAAAGTTTTCTCTTCTTTCTTCTCTTGCTTCCTTGAAAACATTTGTTGCTTTATGACATTAAGCCAGCTTCTCTGAGATTCAAAGATGTAAGCAGTAACCTGGACATTGAGTGTCTGCATCACTGTGTGTCTGGAATCATAACAGTGATAGGAAGATAGGGAACCAACTTGAATTTACAATCCATGCTACAAAAGGTGTATGGTGATGTAAAACTGTAGCTGAGAGCACTCACCTCTTCATTATCTGTGTAATTATAGTTATTAACAAGTCTGAACAATCCTGTACTGTTAGATAAAAAGCAACTTGGAAGAATAAGTTTTCATTATGGAAAAAATCGATTGGTTGCACAGATATTATTTACAAGTTAGCAAAATACCTCCACCAAGGAGCAGTGGAAGTGAAACATTGCCAATGAACATAAGCAATAAAAATAGATTGGTGTCTTGGATGTGAACTTGCTAAAATGCCTAAACATACTAAATTAATCTTGCATTTAAGAAATAAATTACTAGTTCAATATTAATTAGCAGCAAGGCAAGATTCTGTCTTGATTCACTGAAATAGAATTTTTTTGCCAAGTATGTGCAGGATCAGTTTCACAGGGCCTCGTGTAATTGAATGCTATGCTTACAAGTGCACAAATGCTATGAGGAATGTGAATTTTTCATTACACTTGACAGAGATAGATGGCCAAGGAAGCTGCAAATATTAGAAGTCTATAGTCCCGTTATTGCCATGCTCTACTCAAGGTCATCAGACCTGAGCAGGAGTAATTATCCCAGGCATAGGATTGGATTAATGGCTGTACTTCTTCTGGTACCTTCATGAACAGAACTGCCAGGTCTGCAAAAATACTCTTGTGAACCAAAGAGAATGCACCGCTCTGAGCAACATCTGAGGATCATGCAAATTTTGAGGTCATCATCGTTTCTGGCATAGCTGTTTCTCTCTCTGAGTCTGTCAGGGGCTTTTTCAGATGCCTTTCCCCTCCTCATTGCTTCAGCCTTCTGATTTTTATCCTTAGCCAGAGGTAGTCTCTCCTGTCTGCCTATGAGAAAATGGGAAATTCTTGTTCAGTTTCAAGATGGAGTATGACAAAGCAAGGATTTTTTTTTTTTTTTTGCAGAGTTCTTGTTGATCTGTTTTCCATAGAAGTAGGAACTCAGGGTAAATCTGTCACAGGTAAAATGGACAAAATGAAAGCGTCAGAGAGCTTTACAAGAGGAAGACCATAATATCAAATGACGGGGAAGACCCTAATACCAAATGATGAGGGAAAATATGTAGAGTATGGGGTTTTTTAATATTCAATTTGCTTTTAGATTAATTAAAAAGAAATTTTTTTTAATGCCATTTTAAAGTAAGGGGAGACTACCCATCAAAATGCTTTGTAAAAGTTCAACATTTTCAGTATGTTCTGTGTTTGTATTTTATCTCCTTTTTTCAGTCTAAGTGCTAAATTATGGTAGAGCATTTAATCACTTTGAAAAACAAACAGATGTAGCTTATTCTTCCCTGAATCAGACTGCATTTCCCCGAAAGTCCTCTGGACTGGCTTTGCGACTCATGTTTCATTTGCTGCATATTACTCAGATATCGAATAGATTATTGTACCTAATTTCATCAAATGTTAAGTGTAGCTTAAGCTTTTTCTAATATACGCAAAACCTTGAAGAAGGCAGGTATTACTTGGAAATGTGTGTGTATCTCTGTCACACTCTTCAAGGAACTGATTCACTTTGGAGTTCATACCAGGCCTCAGTGGAAGCTTCATCAAAATGTTCTGTACTATTGACAATAGTGTGTGCCTTGCACAGTGTTGATGCCATGCTAACTTTATTCTCCTTAAAGAAATTGTGGCTGTTTCATTTTAAATTTTAGGAGCGTCTTCTGCTGTCTTTACTGCCTGCTCACATTGCCATGGAAATGAAAGCAGAGATCATTCAGAGGTTACAAGGTCCAAAGGCAGGCCAGCTGGAAAACACCAACAACTTCCACAATTTGTATGTCAAAAGGCACACCAATGTAAGGTATTGTGCTGTAAGAAAATGTATCAACAATATTCAGAACAGAAATTGAAAGAAAGTGATAAGGAAGCAATTAGGAAAATAATTTTTTTAATATGCTTTTCAGCAACCTAAGATGTAGCATACCTTAATTTGATCAAATGCTGAAAATTCCTTGTTCCATAAGAGCCACAAAGGTGATAATACAATGGAGCTGTTGAGAAAAAGCGCCACACAATTATAGGCTTTTTTCCCCCATAATGTCTTCATTTTTCAGGTTGAAGTACCAAATCCTGCTTTCATGTGTACTGGTAAAAACTACAGTTTGTATCAGTGGTATTATTCTGATTTTGAAATTTGCTTAACTGGAGCAATTTTTCAGGATTTATATCATGTAAACAGAGGCAGCTGTATCATATATGTATTTTACACAGTACCTGCGATAAAATATTCTGCTTACAGATCTAATTTTTCATTAACTAAAAATTTCTAGTAGTTAGACAAATAAAGCACCTTTTATTTCAAACATTCTTTCTTTTTTAAAAGTTGGGGTTTTTTTTCTTTTTTTTTTTTTTGATTGGAGTAATTAATTTGAATAATATTATTAAAAACTGCTTTTTAAAAAATATTAAAGGACTTTTGTGGAAGCTCGTTTTCCCCTGTGAGCACAAATACTCTGAAATAATTATATTACCATTATTATATTGCTGATTTTTGACTTGGAAAAATATTTCTATTTTTTAATACTGTAACAAATACAGGTATTACATACCTATAATAAAATGTTTATAAATACCCATAAATATAGGTATACCTTTAGAAGTTATACCTGAGAAGATAACACCTTTAAATATAGGTGTATATTACCTATAAACACAACACCTCTAAAGGTAAATATGGGTTTACCTATAAATGTAGTTATATTTATTGCTCTACATTTAGTAGTGGCTGTTTTGGGTATGGACAGACCCCTGTGAAGTCCAGAATGCTTATTTTCAGGCTTTGCTGTTGACTGATGATCTGAGTCCTGCAGAAGGAAGCTGTGAGCAAGGTTCTGTTCATTTCTCTTGCAGCATCTTGTACGCTGACATCGTGGGATTCACTCGCCTGGCCAGCGACTGCTCACCAGGGGAGTTGGTGCACATGTTGAATGAGCTCTTTGGCAAGTTTGACCAGATAGCAAAGGTGGGTTTCAAGGGGCTGCCACTGTTAATTTAAATAAGAAAGTCATCCTTAAAATATTTTTTTTTCATCTTGGGGACTTCGTGCAGCATTTCTGAGAATTTGGCAGGAAGATTGGATTTGAAATGTGTGAAGAAAAAAAATCTGGCTCTGGTCTGAGTGCAACAGTGCATTTCTGCCAGTGTGACAGTGTGTGAAACCCAAGATAGCTCTCTAATAGGACCAATAGAGACAGCTCATGGAGCCCAATAAAGCTTAATAGCAGATGAACAGTTCTTTAAATAGGTTTTTTAATAAGAAATTAAAGATAGAAAAGTGTTCGTCAGTTTTGTGATCTCAGAAAAAGCATTTAAGAGACTGAAGGAGAAGAGAGACAATATTGATTGAACCAATGTTAGTTACTGATCACAGCCTCTTGATTTCTCAAGAAAAGAATCAAATATGATCAGATTTTTTATTCTGCTTATTTAGGTATCATTTTTATAAAAATTAAATCAAACTTCATGTGTGAAGTTGAAATGAGAACCTCAGAACAGATAAAAATTTCTTTTGTTTTTATTAGTGCAAAAACTATTGTCCACTGTTGGTTTTAAAACCATAAAAATTTTTACATGGTCTTAGATTAAAAAATATAGAAACAGTATTATGATTGCTAACTACTGGAAGTATTCCATATTACATCTTCAAAGATGTGAATGTGGAAGACTATGTCTTTTGATTTCATATTTCAAACAAAAAGGCTTTATTTTAATTGAGGACGTGATAGTTTGGTTCAGTTCTTTAATCTCAGGTGTGAACAACCTGCATATATATGTTTTGCAGTGAAATTACTTCCTGCTTTTTTCTGCCCTTCATAAACCATAACTCATGGAGGGATCATCTGTACAAAACTCTATCAGCATTTCTGTTTCAGCAAGCCATTCTCTACTGAAACAAGCTTAAGTAGAAAGATTTTGCTAATATCATTTAAGTCAGTCTTTGTAACAGTAACCCTTCATTTGCATATTTCAAGTTGAAAGTGACCATCTCACCTTGTTTTTTTTTCCTCCAGGAAAATGAATGTATGAGAATTAAAATATTAGGTGACTGCTACTACTGTGTTTCTGGACTACCTATATCTCTTCAAAATCATGCTAAGAATTGTGTGAAAATGGGACTGGACATGTGTGAAGCCATTAAGTAAGTGCCAAACATAAAAAAAAGAAACTTAAAAACCAGTTTCCTTTCCCTAAAATTACAGTATATCTAGGTGAGCTACACTTGGCAAAAATATGTATCATGTGGAGGTCTGGGTATTTTGGTCTGTGTGATTTGTTTCTTCTAACCAGCTGTCCTTTAATATTAAAACTTGGTGTGTTCTTGTCTAAGTTTAAATTCCAATTTTTTTTCATTTTTGTCTAGATCACATTAACCACTGTCCATGTAGCAAAGTAAGAAATTGGCTCATCTGTGGGAGGCATATGTGTGGTGTGCACCTCGTCATGAAATGGATAGTTATGTTGAACAGTGTTAATGATTAATGAAGTAGCCATACAAAATTGTTCCTCTAATTCTGAAATACTACTCTCATATGTGTGTAATTGTAGTCACAGGAGGGTCTTGGCTTTATCTGATCTTCTGATTCAGTCCAGGGTAATTACTGTACAGGTAGACTGATTAAAGCAAATTTGGTTCTTTTCCCTTTCAAGTGTACACAGAAAAGGTGTAGTATTTGTGGAAACTAGGATTTTGATCTCCTTTCTTCAGCAATCTTTTGTAAAACTAACCTCAGTAAAGGAATTAGGTGTCTGCATTCTCTAAAATGTTATTTCTTCATCCACCTATGGTTGTATCTTACATAGTGTCCAAAGAAATCTATTTTTAAATGGTACTTGGCATACTTCACCTTGCCAAGCATTAAAGTCTACAGATTTGGTTGCCTTTCAACTGCTTTCACTGGATGCTTTTTCTTTTTCACTTAGATACTAGAACATTGTCACAATTAAACCATTTATTTCTCTATCATACTAGGAACTAAAGCTACCATCCCTTCTGTAGAGCAGTAAGTAAAAGGGTGTCAGTCCCAAAGTTCTGGCCTCCCCTTGTTGGTTGGCTTAAAAATGTTGGGATTTTTTCCCCAGCCTTTTAGTGAAAATCAGAGCTTTCTGGTTCACATTTCAAAACATTTGTGCGCTGTGTGAGAAATGTGAGTTAAAAGTATTTGCACAGTGTTCCTGATCAACCTGTTGCTTTGTTACTTAAGAGAAAAAAGGTATAGGAGGTTACAGGCTGGTAGAAAAACAACGCTAAGCTTGAGCTGTAAAGTGCCCTTCATGAAGAACCAAAGTGTATCACACATCATAATGCAATGTTTTACTTGAGCTCAGAGAGCAATCTGTCAGTTCCTCACACTTCAGAACTTCCAATTTTCTGTGAGATAACTTTCTGCTCAAGCTGCTATCATTGTTAATGCTTTAAGATCAGGTTCTTGGTAAAAGCATTCTTATTGACTAGAAAATTATATGTTAGTTGTAAATCATATTCTGACCTGACTTTATTACTGTAGTCAGAAATCACAACTTTCCTGTAGACAGATGCCTGATTACCACAGCCTGTTTACAGAAGAAGTGAGGAACCTGCACCCTGTGTTTTCATATCCTTTCAAAGTATTATGTCAAATGTCACAGCCTGCAGGTGAATGAAAATTGCTGATTATTAATCAGTCCCATATTTTGTTGTGTGATTGCTGCATCTTTGTATGGAAGCATCTCCTGACATACTTCTGTGTGCTGTAAAATGAGAAGTAGTAATAGTCTTTCTGTTGGAAGTGTGTCACTCAATATGTTTGACTAACACTATCTGAAATACCTTTTTTGTCAGATAGAAATTATTGTCATAGTCAGTCACTGAGGTGCAAACGTCCCCCTTGGTGTGTAAACTACTGAAATAGAGTAGTTTGCTGTTTATATTAGTAGTTCTATATAGATTTTACTACCTGAATATGGTTTCAGTTCCAGTTCTCTTTGAAGCAAAAAGGAGGAATTTCGCCAAATTGCCAGGTGATCTGTACTACAAAGTCTTACTCAGTTTTGTTACCTAATGATGTGTAGCTCCATTTTGAGCAATTCAGCTTCACTATGGTATGGATTGTTTCCATTTAAACATGGATTGTAATCCCATTGATTAATTGCTTTGCTTCTCTGCTCTATGTTGGAGCAAATCCAATGTTTCTTATAGTCTGCAACCTGCTTGCCCAGGAGTGAGCTCCTCACTTTATCAAGCCACAAATGCCAGTGGTGCCTGTGATGTTGAGACCTGGCCACCCTAACTGGGTGCTTTAAGGCCAGAACTTATCTGCTAAGGCAAAATATGTTTGTGTGTGAATATATGTGTTTTCATTCAGGTCAAACTCCACTCCCTTGTCTGTCTGGTGACTCCCTTATTTGCATGTTTCTCAGTCACACGTTCTTGAAGACTTCCTTTGGTTTGGTAGCATGAAACAAATTTAGTTTCAGAGGAAAGTGAAAAACTGTTGGATATAAGATGGTTATACTATTTTGAGTGCTAGATACTAAATAAAATAATTCTTTAAGGTGTGATTTAATTCTTGTAGGTCTGATCCAAAAGGAAGCTATGCTGTTAAACAGGCAATTTACAAGGCACTAAATGCCTAAGGCTCACTCAATATGTTAAAGTGTGTAAGGCAGGGTCAGGTGAGTCTTAGATACCTTAGCCCTGAATTACATATGACTAAAGCTCAGGTAAAGAGTGTAGATGCTTTCCTAATGACCTGAACTCTTGCTTGTATGGAGTAAAGTTGCTACAATTCCCTGCAAGCTAACTATGCCTCTGAAGAGTGTAGTATCCTTACAAACTCAGAGAGACGGGGGAGCAGAAAATGAAATAAAGGTGGGAAGTTTCAGATATACTTCTGTAGGTAAGGCAAACATCCTCTGGGGATGTGATAACCTACATTCTTGAATGCATTCAGTGCCTGCATTGTTACAGCAATTGTTCAAGGAGTACAGGAGAGAAGAAGTAGTAAACTCTAATTTGGTCCAGAGTTACATTGCTTATTTAATGTCTTCTGTGGTTTCTTTAATTTGTGGCACAGAAGAAAATATTCAGTTCTAGTACAATTCTGCTTGGTTCCCCGCTTAGCTCCTGAGAGCTTATTATAAAGCAGACTTTATTCTGCATGTTCTGCAGAATGTGGAAGGGCAGTCTTTTGACAAGCACTCCGAGAGGATAAATGTTCCACTTCCATTTTGCCCAGTTTTGTAAAACACTTTTTTTCTGAAGTGCTAGGCTTGTGTCATATCCCTTCTGCAGAGCAAAGTGGTGTTTGTCATTTGGCAACTGCTTACAAAGGTCACTTACAGGCGGTTCATTTTCAAGTGTGTCAGCTACACAAGAGCAGTGTAAAATGGCAATGTGAAAAGAAATAGCAATAAACACTTGATAGAGACTGAACAAATTAAAATACTTTCGGTCATGCTCCTGTTACTTTCATTTCCCAGAAAAAAAAAACCCATTTGAGAACTACTGCTTAAATGTAACATTTACCATATGAAATTAAGCCTGCTGTGGTGTTCTATGTGCCCTTCCATTAAAAAAAAAAAAAAAAAGAAAACAAAAAGAAACCTGCCACCTTAGTTCAATGAATTGGAAAGTACAGAGATGATGATTCTCATCCCTGAGATTGAAGATGTTGCTAGAACTATGTATGCACCCAACCTTTATTCTGTTGTTGTTGCTTCCATTAAGACTCCGAATTTCTCCAAGTGTATGTGCATGTTCCTTATTATTGGCTAGGTTTTGGGCCTACATAAGTTGGTGTTTAAATAAGTAAATCCAGTTATGACCTTCCCTTTTCTTAGACCTGTATAAGCCTGTAGATATCTGAATTAGTTCTATTACTCTTTACATATGTAATTAGGTACCCATATGACATATGTCTGAAACTGTTCTGGTTGTTTGACATCACTCACCCACGTGGGATTCAGAAGAGCTGCTTCTGTGAAGATAAATGCCTACCTTATGTGTAGGGCTCTTCTGAGATTTGGGCTGGGGTGAACAGATACATAACTCTGTCACTGGAAAGGTCAAAGGTTTAGATGTGGTTTGGACAGTGAGGGTACCCTTACATTCGCTGTGTGATGTTCTGATGGGCGCAGCATTCACTAAGCAAGTGGAAGGCTGCTGAGTTTGTGTTCTCTACAGCATGAATAGCACTGAGTCCATATCCCCAAAGAGTGTACAAGCCCCAACCCACAGACCATCCTGAGGTGCTATGTTTTTTGTCCTTCCTCTCAGATATGATGGATGTAAGGAGGTCTCAGATGTAAACATTAGGATCTTCAGATAGAAGGATGTGCAACAGTAGTTCCGGACCCCCAAAAGCCACTAGTAGAACAAAAACAGTCCTTAGGTTGTACCATGAGACTAAACATTCCCACTGTCCATTGCAGCCCTCCCAAATAATTTCAGATGAATATAAAAGAAGGAACTTCAGACACAGACTTGAGAATTAATATTTCTACAAATTGTTGCAAATACAGATAATAGGAAAGGTAATATATAATCATACCATTGAAAGAATGGAGACAATGCTAAAAAGAAGTAAATGTTATTACTGTTGTTACTGCTAATTTCATATAATCATGGAATGATAGGATGTTTTGGATTGGAATGGCATTAAAGACCATCGACTTCCAACTACCCTGCCATGGGCAAGGACACCTCCCACTAGAGCAGGTTGCTCAAAGCCCCATCCAGCCTGGCCTTGAACACTGCCAGGGATGGAGTATGCACAGAATTTGACTGGTAAATTAAAAGAAAAAAAAGGACCTGTTATGTATTTTAACAGAGGCTTTATTCTCAACTGCAGGAAGGTGAGAGATGCGACTGGAGTTGATATTAACATGCGCGTCGGAGTGCACTCGGGGAATGTGCTTTGTGGTGTTATTGGGCTGCAGAAGTGGCAGTACGATGTGTGGTCCCATGATGTCACTCTGGCCAATCACATGGAAGCTGGAGGAGTCCCGGGGTAAGAGGTTTATGTCTTAACTTTTGGACACAAGGATTTTTCAGTCCTGGAGAAATACAGGCAACATCTCTTAAGCCATCAGCCTTCATGGAGATGCCTGAACTAATTCTTAGGTGCTGTCTTGAGAAAAACCAAACCAAACCAAAACTGGGGCACTCAGTATTTCCTGTGATTTAAGAAGCTTTTGGGTTTTTTTTGTGGATGAAAACCTTTGGATTTATGCCCATTAGAACTTATAAAATTTGTATTAGAGGGACTGTTAATGAAGTGGGCAGCCTATAAAAGATGTATTCAAAAACAAGTAAAAAAGGTTGATCAGGTTCAAATTATGCTTTTGATTGGTATTTGTGACTTTGTCATTCTTTTAAAATATAATTTCAGCCGTGTTCACATCACCTCAGTCACCTTGGCACATTTGAATGGAGCTTACAAAGTGGAAGATGGGGATGGAGATGTGAGGGACCCGTATCTGAAAGAGCATAATGTTAAGACTTACTTTGTAATCAATCCTAAGGTTAGTAATACTCTTATTTTGTGGCCAGTCATACTTGTTTTTGAGCAGGACCACTAATCTCTTTATTGAATAATTCACTACAATAAGATACTGGTGAGAGCTATTACTGATGCCTACAAGTATATAATGTTTGCATTGCAAATGTTTCCGGCTCTTCGGAAATAAGTCTCTGATATTTCCCAGCAATATCATTAAGAATTGCAGGTTCTTAGCATCTCTCCATTTATAAGTCCCTAATCATGGAGATCTGGGGTGCCCGATGATGCTCTGCTGCTTCAATAGGTCATGAGCACACAGTCTGATATCACCTTTTATCCTCTGTCAACCAGGGAGAGAAGCGAAGCCCTCAGCACCACATTCGACCTCGGCATACTCTCGATGGAGCCAAAATGAGAGCTTCTGTCCGCATGACACGGTACCTGGAATCCTGGGGAGCAGCCAAGCCATTTGCACACCTGCACCACAGGGACAGCATGACCACTGAAAACGGCAAGATAAGCACAACAGTAGGGGCCTACTTATGTCATTTCATACAATGTAGCAATATTTGAATGGACAAAGTTGCTCACTGCTAAATATCTGGTTATTTCTGGTAGAAGAAGATACATGCAGCTGTACAGGGCATAAACCCAGTGAAGCTGTTGGGAGCTTTTACACTGGAATGGGTACTTTGGATTATAAGGAGTCTCTGAATTATAAGGAGTCTCTGAATTATAAGGAGTCCAGCATACTTCCTAAAATACAAAATTTGACCCTCTGAGCTCATACCCACCCCCCCCAAGTCACAGCATATATAGTGACTGCTCTTCATCTTGTGGAAAGGTATTTTGCACTTAATGCCAGAATGAAACACCTTTAGGAAGGAAGTCCTTTGATAACACCTTTAGGAAGGAAGTCCTTTGATACAGAGAAATTCCTTGAGATTTATTGACTGTTTAGCTACATTCTTCATTTGGAACGTGGCCAAACCTGAAGGAAAGGCTGTGAAGTTAGACTAATTCCTGGAGTGGACTTTATTAAGAGTTCTCCCTGAACCAAACCCATACTCAATGTAACATCTACCTTTTGAAGGTTCACCTACAGCTCATTAGCCGTGGTTGAAGACCTGAGTTTTACAGTACTGTAGTGCACAGTTGTATCTCTTACAGCAAACAGATTTGTTTTTAATTTTACTAACAATGTTTTACTGCTGGCACTAAGATGCTGTCAATCTACAGCTTGTACATTGCATTATCTTCTACTTCTGAAAAGTGAATGTGTAAATTCTGATAGTTTTCAGCATTGGCATTCAGTTTTCTTCCTGTACATATGAGACATATTCCTGTTCGATAAACTTAGTTCATCAGACTGTGGATTGTGACAGGTTCATTACAGGAAGTACCCAGCCATCACTGTTAATCACAGAATAAATGTGGTTGTGATGGCTGCTGTTGCTATTAATTAAAAAATAATGACCATTGTCTGTATTTGGCCACTCAGATCTAGTTTTTTCAAAAACACTTAAGACTGGTTTTTGCTGAAGCTGGCAAGAGTTTGGGCTACATCCAAATGGTGGTGGCACTGAAGTCTTTCTGGTAAAGCATAACACTCTTGGATTCAGACTGTTGTATAGGTTTATACTGTGTTTATATTGATAGATGAGTTTTATTCCAGGTCACTCCATCTTCCAGTTTTGGCTGGATTTTTCTTTTAGACAGTTTTAATCTAATGCTAGAAGTATTTACACTAGAAACTTTTCTCCTTACTTGACCCTGTTTTCAACACTATTTTTAAAGCAACTTAATATTATCATAGTCTATTGTAATTAATAGGGGTCTTCTTGTTTGTTTGGTTTTTTAGGATGTTCCCATGGGGCAATATCATTTTCAGCGTTGCAGAGAGAGGTAAATCAATCTTAAAAAATTGCTTATTCATAGAAAGTCCATATAAATAAATATACATTCATATGTTTTCAAACATGGAGGGCCATTTCTCATGCAGACTGGTGTTTTTATGTAAGAGCTCATACCTCTTACATAAAGATGGGCTAAGGAAACAGATTTGACAGACATGTTACTTATGAATTGCAAATTCACTTTCTGATAAGAAATAGCTTTATTCTGAATTGGTATGTTGGTGACCTACTACAAACCAGTAGTTTTGTACAAACCAGGTACTCAGTGGGAAGAAAATTATATGTAGGAAAATTGGGAGGAAGCCCAGAGAGGGCTAAGAAAAAGGAAGATGGAAGGGGCTGTTGATAATTTTTCTTACAACAGCCAATATTATGTACTAAAAGAGACATTTTGTATATTTGTTTAATTGCTTTGTATTTGTGTTGTGGTTTATTATTTTAAAGTCTTTAGTGTGTTTGCAGTGGTAGACATTCAAAGGGTATTTTGTGGTCTTTTACAGTGCTCCTGCTATAGAAAATGTTTGCAAGATCTCAATAGCTTTAAGTTTTCATGCTCCTTCTTGGTACTTTGATGACTAGGGCAAGATGGTAATATCATAAATACTGTGAAGTCATTTGAATGAACTTTTTAAAGTTCTGTATTGTTATTGTCTTTGGTTCCTATGCAATTACCTACAATATTGCTAAGTTCCAGAACGTGAACAAGTTCTGACTCAACATTCATGATCCTAATAAAAAGAGTCTAATTCTAAAACTGCACATTTACATTTGGACAGTATGTCCAAAGAATTCTGCCAGTCAATGAATTGGACTGTGGCATTTGGAAACACTGCAGTACTTGAAGATTCTGAGGTGTTCTTGCTTTTGTGTTTCTAAGAAACAAAAAATCTAAACCCATTCTGGTGATCCTCTGTTGGGTTCATGTTAAGCCCAGTAAAAAAACCAACAAAAAGCCATGCTTTTTTTATCACAGATGAGTTACAAAGCCCATAAAGAAACATGATGTATGCTTGAAACTAATTTCAGACAGTGCTCAGTTTTCTTATTGAAAATAGTAAAGAATTTCCAAGAAAAGAAGAGTTAGCAGGAATTTGGTAGAGAAGACCTATTATGCCTCAGTGAACTAATACATTGGGCTCATCATACAATTCTGACAAGGTTTTTTAAAAATAACTGCAAGAAACAGGAATGCTTATGCATTTATGAGTGCTTTATGAATTTGAGCATATTCCCATTCTTTTTCATGAATTCATAACACAGTGGAAGACTTTCTTAAGACCAGAATGTCTTGAGGTCTCTTGGTTTTGGTTTTTTATTAAGTATTTTCTTGTGTTTGTATTTAAGTGCTCCCTAATAGCTAAGCTCTAGATTTGTGAGTGTGTTTGTGAGTGTGTGTCAGACTGTAGCTTACGGTGTTTTTTTTAAGAGCTTATTATGAAAGTCATTGTACATGATGCCTATAGCTGTTATTGCAGAATAAATGTTGAAAATTTATAATAAAGTCACAAGTTTATGATAGCTGTTGTTTTTGAAGTAACTTCCCACATTTTTTGTTTCAGAACAAAATCACAGAAAAGAAGGTTTGAGGAGGAACTGAACGAGAGGATGATCCAAGCCATTGATGGAATCAATGCCCAAAAGTATGTTTTTATCCTCTGTCCTTTGTTGTCTCTGTCCATTCCAACTTTGACATAAATCTGCAACAGAGGGCAGTGTTTAGTATTTTTTGCTCCCACATGCACACCAAGTCTGAAAACAGTAAAGGTGTCACTGGCATAGGAAGCCCTGCACATTTTGAAGATAGGCTGCAAAATAACATTTTTTACTATATAAGACAGTGCCTGTGAATCATGGTGTGAAAGAGTTATTAACTTGTCTTGATCTTCCTGGCAAGGGGAGTTTGCTCTGTAACTGTTTGTGTCTGTGGACTCATGGCTGTAACACTACAGAGTTATTTTACCTGAGAGCAGAGAAGTAAGACACAAGAAATAACTGGCTCAGGAATCAGACTGACCTGAAAATTGATGCTTCCCAATTGTCACAGAAACAATTCCTCAGAATCATAGTTTAATGGCTCTCTGTTTCAATTAGTTGGTTGATTTCTTAGAGAATGCTAATCTTGATAGCATTTTGGAATTGCTGGGCAAGACAACCTGCCATGTATTTTTTTGTGTGACCTAGGAAGAGCTGGAGGCAGTATGATCTCCATTTCCTGGTGGATAGATAAGGCAGAGAAAGAAATCAATACCAGCCCAAAATGAGTGTTCAAGCTTCTTATATTTCTCTGATGAAACAAGGGAATTGCCCTTCAAAAATGTGGACAATAATTGTGATGAATTATGTTTACCCCCCCCGCTTCTGTTACTCAGAATATTCATCAGCTATTACACCTAATTATTAAATACTTGTATGTCACATTTCAGGGGTTTTCTAATCTTTTATTTCTATTAAATGGTACTTGGATTTAGAAAAATGTTTTTCAGTAATTTTAGAAGAGTGTTGATAGTTACAGGTCATAGAAAGAGCACAGTGAAAAGGGTAGGTCACGTGATAGGCAAAGCCTTTTGATTATATGAGACTTGCCTAAATCAGCTGTGTAAAATTTGGCATTTTTAAGTGTCTTTAGATACACTTGGTCTGATAAACGGATTTTAATAATGTTTTGATGTCCAAAGTAAAGAATCTGTATAAATGCATTAAAACACTGGTATGACTATACTGTATGCTGTTTTATCTCAGAGAATCCCTGTCTTATCTAATCACTACATAAAATTCAGAGAAATTTGGGGATAAAAAAAGTTTCTGAAAAAGCTTCAGTCCATTTTGTGAATTACAAATGGGAAATTGCAGAAAGATAAGAAACAATCTTATATATCAGAAAGGCTGAATTTCACCTTCAAAAACTAGATTCTCTACCTATCTTTGTATTGATTTGCTGAATGAATCTCTTGAAAGCTATGATTCAATTGATTAATACCTGGGAATAAATTGTCAAAAGTGCTGATTCCTGAAACGTCAAGGTAATTCAATAATATTTTAACTCTGTGGAGGCTAAGCACACAGAACAGTTAAATAAAGTATTCCCTACATTTAAGACACAAAACTAACCACATTTTTGTTTTCTTTATTACTGTGCATATTTTCATGACTCAATTTTTCATCTGTAAAATGAAAATAACATTATCAGCTAGAGTAAACAAGCAGTTGTGAAACTAAACCTTTTGCTTCTGTGAATCAAGAAGGAAACTTTTAAGAAAATGTATGAGAAAACTGGCACTTCTAGATGTTTTTAAGTGTAAAGTTCAGATTTTATAGCAAATAGGTCTATGACTGAATAAAGAAAAGTTAAAAAAACCTTTTTGCAAGAGTGAGTGAGGAACAAAGAGCTCCTGTGCCTCAGCCATTAGGGTGTAACATCACACTTTCTCCATGTGTTCCTTCTCCCTGGATCTTGAACAAAGCACTCCTGGCTCAAAGGGCCTGTCCTGCAAAGGCAGGGGATGAGCAGCCCTAGCTCTGCCATCCCCAGCCTTAATGGTTGGGGAACTCCTGTAGGACATGGGATGGAGGGATGGCGATCTGCTGGCAAAATATATACCTACGGGGGGCTAAACTAAAGCCACTTGGTCACTGGTGAGTGGGTTGCTGTGCTAAAGGGACACGGTCTTTGCTCCTCTTTCATTTAAGTCACAGTGGCTGCTCTGTTCCATGCATAATTCCTTGCTGTACATTGCCAAGCAGCACAAGCCCTGTGAAACCACACACCTCTGTGGGTACAGGCAGAATTCAGATGTCTGTCTGTGTTGTTCCTGGAATTGCAGAAGAATTTTAGCCAAACTTTGGTACCTAGCTTCCCAGGAGACATATCTTCATGTACTTGCAAATACTTTGGCAGCTTCCAGGCTCACCACAGGGTCAGGCTGAAGGCAGAACTTCTTAGCCCTTATCTCAGTGCCAAAGGTGTGTGGCTTTGTGCTCCCTCTTCTGTACTTACTCTGCACTTCGTTTGTGTTGTACTGTTTCCCTCATCTCAGACCTCTCAGCCCCTTCCGCCTAAAACCAGTATAGTTTTTTTCTGAACTTCAAAAAAGAACTAAAAGCTTCTGAAAACGTGAGCTTGTAATGTGGATGATGAGGCAGCACGTGCTCTAAATGGCACTACTGACTTCACATGTGATCAAGTGTGTAACCAAATTAGGCCCTTGGGAGTAGATCTGCAGAGAGAACTTTTTTGCAATGTGCTGATGGTAATTAAATCAATCCACCTGTCAGATACCATAGAAAAAACAGGAAATTAGTTAACTGTTTAAGGAAGAGAGTTACTTCTTGTTTAATTTTTGTAACTAAACGGAAAAAGATTTGCATTTTAATTTTCACAGTTTACCAAAATATGTTCTGCAAACTGAAGGTTTGCTCCAGTAGATTAGAGCTGGACCCAAACAAAATTGTTCTGAATGTACACCAGCCTTGCAGTTCCCTTTCTTCTCAGAATCCTAACTATGATCAGACATAGATGGAACCATTGCGGAGCAAACTGGGAAATGTATTTTTGAATTAAGCATTCTGAGAACTGAATGTGTTTACAGACTCTTTTTTAAATGAAACTGATTGCACAGAAGCAGGGACCGTCTCCCAGGCAAGGAAACAAATATTTTTGATTTCACAAATTAAAGCTAATAGCTTACATTCCACTCTGTCCACTCCTGTTTTCCAGGACATTAATTTAGGATATGTTCCACTGTTACTTATTTGCATTTCAGGCTGTCAGTTGAGACATTCCCTTTTATTGAGAAGGCATGAGCTGCACTACTAGTTTAGAGCCTAATTTAAAGTTATTGCTGGAAATGTTGGAAAAAAATCTCAGGCCCTGCTGCTATTGTTCAAGCTCAAATACTGCATGTCCACAGACCTAGTCTGCCTAATTAATTTTTTGTTTTCAAATTTGCATTGTGCTCTTGAGGTACAAGCAGCCCTCTTGACATTTAGATATTCTATATCTTTTCAAGTGTCCAACAAAATAAATGCAGACTTTCATTAGAACATCTCATTTTATACAAGTTAGGTCAAGCTTTTGTCAAGATTCACTTAGTTTAAAATAGATTTGTTGTTTCAATGCAAGTGTTTATGCTATTTCTCATGGTAAAGCAGGGAAGAAGATACATAATCAACAAAAAGATTGACATCTACCACTGTAGTACAGGGCTGTGGTCAAGAGACCAATACAGTTCAAAGACAAACTCCCTCCACCTCTTTTAATAATGTTTGTTACATTTTTGTTTGCAGTAGGAGTTTGTGAAGTGCAGTTTACCTACCCACCACTCCTGCATATTGTAGCAGTGTCCTTCCTAAAGGTACCTTGAGAAGGACTGTTTTTGTCTCTGGTTCTCTGCTGCCTGATAGATATAGTACAGTATTTTGGACATGAGTGGAATACCACTGTTAGAATTACATCATATAATTCTAACTCTTGATTCTCCTTAGGAATGATCAACGGAAGAGCAGTTGCTCATCTGAGCTTTTGTTTCATGTGTACTTTGGCAACTGAAGTCAAAATTGAGAGGGGATTTATAGTTTCCCTATTTTACTGTCCATGAAATACACCATATGCATTGCAATACACATGATCTTGCATTATTCCAACTGATTTTCTTATTTTGCTGCATTTCAGTAATATAAAAGGACAGGACTACTCTATTCCTATGTCAGTGATAATGTTCCTTTTCTCTTCTAGGCAGTGGCTTAAATCTGAAGACATTCAAAGGATATCACTTCTTTTCTATAATAAGACTCTGGAAAAAGAAGTAAGTTATTTTCAATAAGTTCAGTAAGTCAGGCCTTTTCATTGTTTTATGGCCCTGTGGACCTTGGATGAATTTCTACATACTGACACAGCTTCAGAAGGAAGACTGGGGAGTTGCCTCTTTCTGCTTTCTCATAAGCATAGGGCACCTGATGGCTGAACAGCTGTGCTCTCCTTCAGGGCAGCAAGAGGAAGGTTTGACCACAACTGGCTGTATAAATTAGTGAATTTGATGAGAGGGGGCTAGAGGAAGCATTACCATACTGTGCTCACACTGTCCAGCAAGTCTCCTCTGTGTCCCACGTGGTGGTCAAATACATACTTAATTATTTTTGTAGATATCTTTCAGTTCAAAGCATCTGAAATGATTTTCAGATTCTTTCACAGCTCAGCAGAATAGTTGTTACAGCCAACTGACAAAGGCATGTGTTGCTTGGCAATGCCCTGGGGTGGAAAAGGTTTCAAGGCTCCTGGAGCCTGTTTAGAAGACATCATAAGAGAGAAGAAGCAAGACCTGGTGTGGTCTCATCCGTAGTGTTTGGGGGTTCACTGACTGGATCAAAGCTGTGCCTGGCAGCACGCTGAGAGTTTAATGTGGGTGTTGCTAACCAATGAATTCTGAAAGAGAACTTGAGAGAAAAACATCATATGTGTACTTTGGACAATGACTTGGGAGAAAATTTGGAAGCTAAGTTATTTGGCTAAGTCAGTGTGCTCTGTAGAAGGCTGATCTCCTCTAGATGTAGAATGCTGTGAAGCAGCAAATAGCTAATTGTTATTTTTGGATCCACCTTTTTAATACCTTTCTTTGCCACCTTTTAATGACTCACCAGTCCAGTCTTGACTTTAAAGAACTTAGTGAGAAGTCTGCTTTTGATTTAAACAGAAACTTTTCTGGCATTGTGGGATGTGAAAGTACAGAAAAATAATAAAGCAAAATAATTGTTTAACCTAAGGAATGAGTTGCCTGCCTTCATTAGGAAATGTCTGGAGAGGTGTGAAACACTGAAACAAATTTAAAAATTGATTGGAATTCTGTGAAATATTAATAGCAGCCCAAGGTCCAAAACTGTTGAACAGGACCACAACATATTTGACAGGTGGAAAAGCAGAACTTGCTGGAAATGTACCCATCAAGCAAAGACATATTTGTGCTTTGTAATTCAGTTAGATAAGTAATAAGAATTACTTTTAATTTGTCACACAATTCAAAAGTGAAAAAAACTGCTGTGCTGCCAAAGTCAATGTCTACATATTCCTGTAAAGTTTGGTGCACTGGTTTCATAGACAGAACTTGGCATTAAGCACAGACACACGTCTGTGTGCTTGTGGTTGGAAGGCACAGCTCATGCACTTTCCATTTTCTGAAGTTTGCAACTCAAGCTCTTTGTGATAATAATCTTTGGAATATTTTGTTTTAGTAATTAAATCTTGAACTTTTATCCTTTGGGGGGAAAAAAACTAGGATAGGGTAAGTAACTTTAATAGCTACTTAGATAATTTCCCTTTGACTGCTTAATTGGTTTCAACCTAGACATATCTATCTCAAATAGCAGAGCAACTCTGATAAATATTTCATTGCTTAATTCTCATGTCTCTAGACAGACTAATTAGAGATAAATAGATTTTTCTCATGATGAAACAGATCAAATTGACTCTCTCCTAAGAATGTCAAGTGTTTAGTAATAACAGTGGACATATGAGGCCTTTTAACAAAGACATAAAATATTTTAATTGAAGTAATAATATAGGTTCAGGAAATACCAGTGTAGTTGCTAGCCATGCTCTGTAGCATAGCTTATACTTTGCTACTTTTTGTGCTCAGAAGTTTCCTGTCTAAATTAATGGTACTTTTTTTTTCATTATTTCAGCTCACTCAGTATTTATCAATAATTGAAAATCAGTGTGAGGAATTAATCATAAAGAATTCTGGAATCAGTGAAGAATGGTTGGCAATTCCTAAAAATGTTTTAACATATGCTTTCACTTTTTTTTGGTGGGTTTTCTTTTTTTGGGGGGAGGGGGATTATTTTGTTAATTAAACTTTTTATTATGAATTTGGGATAGTCTGTTTGGTGGAGGAACAAGGCAAAAGCATTTGACATGGCTGTTCTTCAATAAGCAATAGGTTTAACACTATGTCAGATAATCCCTAGCCCTGTGTGAGTGGATGTGAAGTCACTGAAGAACAGGAGATTTACTGTAGCTAAAATCTGCCTATACATATGTGCATCTTTAAGGTGAAATTTCTGTTAGGTGATATTTCATCCACTTTGCTAATTGTGTTTTTTAACATTTGCTTTTATTTTCTTCTAGTATCGAGCAACTACTCTGCCTGCATTCAAGTATTACGTGACTTGTGCCTGTCTCATATTCTTCTGCATTTTTGTTGTGCAGATTCTGGTGTTGCCAAAGTAAGTGTTATTTAATGTCTACATGTTTCTGTGTATATTTGCTCATTAGTGCTAAAAAAAAAAAGAAGTAAAAAAAATTTGGAATTGTAAGATTACAGTGTCAATTCATGGAAATTAAATTGAAAAGAAAAGACTGGGCATTTCAGCCAGTTTTTAAAGTTAGGCTTGTTTCTAACTTTAGGCACTGTTAGAAGTGTTGTGCCAACCGTTAGTATAAATTCTTCATTCCTTTTAGGTTTTTATCTTTGCAGTTAAAAAGAAATGTGACAGTTGGACATTGTAGTGGGAAAAAATGGATTACAGATCTGGAAATGTGATAAATGAATATATTTAACATATCACTATGATAAAACTGCTATATTAAGCATGAAAAAAGAGCATTAATAGAAAGAAAGTATATATTTATAAAAATAATTTTAGAATATTAAAATCCATTTCTTGAATAATTCTTTTACTCAGAACTGACACATTATGAGATGATTTATGTTTGTGCATATTTTAGAAAAGCTGAAAACTGGAAGAAAATTCAAATAAAGGATGTTTTATTAGACTTTTTAAAATTAAATTTTGCGGTTGATTGTTTACACAGTGGAAAGTTGGTATTGGTTTTATAGGAATTGTTTCTAAAGCAAACATTTCACAGTCCCTGTCATACAGCATTTCTTAACTTGTAGTCCTTTCTTCTGTAGAGTACTTTTAGGATTTTTATTTGTAACCACAGTTGATTGATTGGTCTTGTTCTGTAGTATTTACTCACATTTTAATTCAAAGCCAGAAGGAACTGTTAGGACATTATAAAGTGACTTTCCATACTGCAGACTTGCAACTTATATAAAATTTTATGGACTTCTATTCAGATGTTACAGAAGCAGTTTCCCAGCTAATTTCTAAAACGGAGGCACAAGTCAAGGGACACTTCCAAGCATTCAGCAGTATCCTGCATATGGTTGATTCTGGCTTCAGGCATTATTAAAAATACAAAATTAAGACACATGGAAAATTTTATTTTACAGACTCATACTGTATTTTGATAAGCAAAGGAATTAATTCAGGGAAATTCGTGTTTTACCACATCCCAAAAGCCAAAGGTGGATCTAACCACTCCTGTCCAGCAGTATGATGTTTGAATCTGTTTTTTGGTTTTGATTTCAGTAATGAAAATTAATCTAGATTTATCATCTACCTTACATGTAGCAAAATGCTCATTTTTTGCTTTATCCTTACTATGTCACTTAAACCAATTGTTTAGCTCATTAAAATATATCAGAGTATCAGTGAACTCTAGGGAGCTGTATTCAGCTAAAGAAATGTCCTCCAGCTTGCTAATATTTCTGGTATTCCTAACATCAGAGCAAAAAACATATATGCTTTATCATTTTCATTACCAAGATGTTAAATGTCTTACGATCCCTTTGTAAGGCTGCATACTAAATTGTAAAAGCAAAAGCGTAAAATCAGGTATTACCAACATGAATGTTATTTAGCTTCAGGTGGTCTGTGGATTATTTTAATACATGCAAAAATGGAAGACAGAAAGGCAAGGTAATATACAGGCACCTGCATCTTTTCTGGAAAACGGAGAGCATTGCAAATTTAAAAAAACCCAACACCACCCCCCCCAAATAAAAAAGTTGAAAAATTACCAGTGTATGTAGCCATCACAATGTAACTTAAATCGAACATACTCTGATGCTGCAAATGTTATTTCCTACTAAAATTCTATCTACCTTTTTGTTTTCTTCCAAAAGGTCTACAGGATTTTAAATGGTGATCTAATGAAGACAGGGAGATGAACTAAATCTGTCACTGGGTTTTATTGATTCACTGTTCCATTAATCTGGTTTTGCAGTAGTGTAATATCATTGATTTCTGTGCAGGCACACAGCCTGCTACTTAAAAGTAGATTTGGAGATATTTGATGATGAATAACATTCAGCAAGTTGCAGGCACTGAGTAATGTCTTCATGGTCACAAGACATTTTTTCAAGACTGAAATTATTTATTAATGTTTCAATTTTCTTGGGGTCTGTAAAGTGATGTGATGCTTTAATAATAAGCTTTGTACAAAGTGGTAATTATAAATTTAATCAAGAAGACAATATCTTGGGGTGAAATGTATGATGAGGGCTAGGTCTTCATTGGCATTGAAATGAAAGCAAATGTGTATCATTACATTTCTTTGGAACAGGCCTGCAGTGGCTCTCTAGAATTCTTGGTTTACCAAGTGAGAGAAGTATCTCTAGTAATTCACAACAGCCCTACACTCTTTATTTAAGCAAACAGGCAACTAACACGGAATTGGTAATGTTGGTTTTTTGAAATGCAAACTGGTGAATTGATGTAAGTTTGTTTCTATTGAACAGGAGATACTTCTTACAGTATTCAAGCAAGGGATTTATTAGGGACTACATTTAAGATTCTTCTCAAGTCTTCACCATCTGAGGCTGCTGTGTTCAAGAAATTGGGTCCTTTTGTCCTGAGTTATGCCAAACTAACAGTTGTGGTTAGGAGGCTTTAATATAATAGTTTCGATCAGGCACAAGTGAATTTCTCCATAGGAAAGGTAGTACTTAGAAAGTTTGTCCAAAAGTAGGCATGTAAGTTATAAGATGGTAAAAATGAAAGAAAACCATCATTACTAGCTATTTTTCTGCTGTATTCAAGCAAGCAAACAAACAAAACCCAACAATTCAAGTGGGACTATAAAACTGAATTGAAGTTGTTTTAACATTGAAACTGCCATACAGTCTCCATAGCTATTGAATCCTTCGATGGCTTAGTGAAAGTATCAATTGCTTTAAGAAGTAAATAGCTCTTACTAGATGCCAAAAAGGTCTGAATTCAGTATTGGCTTGTAGTGGCTTCATCATTTGCAGTGGTTTCATTGTGGTTTTATCACCTCAGGAGAATTAGCAGTCCAATAGCTCTGAACATGGATATCAATTACCTGACAAGCTAAGGAAATTCTCTGCATCCCATTAAAGGAACTGTGCCACAAGTCACATATGCTCCTAAAAGTTACAAAACTGTAGAAAAAACACATTCTTTTGTGCATTTTTCAGTATCTTCATAAATAAATTTCCGTTTTTCAGTTAAATTGTTACCAACGAGATACAAATATGTATAAATACAACTTTTTTCCAGTCTTGTACCACTGATAAAAATGGATTCTTCAAAACAGATATTTGTTAATGAAACCAGAAAAATGCAAGTTTAGCTAAGATCAAAAATTATTTAGCCATGGAACTACCTGAAGCCTGGGAAGTTGTGGTATTGTTTCCTCAGTTTTAAACTGTCCCTCTGTAGGTTATGGTCAAGGGTTGTCCTGTCTGGGTTTCTGGTGGGGCACTGTAGCAGAGGGTAGAATGAGGTCATTCCTTGAAGCACAGAAGAGGCAGGTGAAAACTTACCTGGCTTAAGCCATATCAGGTGCTCTTCTGACTAAATATTTTGCCTGAATCTGTCATTGTAGTGGATTTGATAACTCTACACAACAAAAGCAAGATTAGTTTACTGTAAAGACCTGTACTGGTTTTGTAAAGGTCCAGTGACAAAAAATAAATCATGTTATGACTTTCCTACCATCATTGCCTCAAATTAGACTCGTTGATGGTGGCACTTAATTTTTAGTATTTTGCTTCCCTATACAGCATTTTCAGCTCACTTCTTTTCTTCTAGGAGCAGCATGAAACTATTTTGTCTTAGTCCAACTGAAGCAGAAGTCCTGCTGTTCCCAGAAAAGTATGGGGTGTGAGGAGCAAAAATACTACTTGCTTTTCTCTGGTTTCACCACTCAAATCTGTATTCTAAGATACCACTTTTCATTATCCTCAGTCCTTTTCTCGTTGTCCTGTTCACCTTGCTTTGTAATTCTTGTGCCCCCTCAATAACATCATTGATTATGTGGAACAGCTACAAAGACCTTTTGTTCTTGCCTGTTGCCTGGGAGATTAAGTACTCTTTGCATAAGCTCTTTTTATGCCATGTTAATTTTATTTCTCTTGCTCTCCAGTTTCTCTCACAAACATCTTCACTCCTTCTTCTAAAAGGATGCACTACAAACTTGACTGATAAGGTTATTCTTGTGTTGAGTAATTTTTTAGGGTGTGCAGGCTCCTTTTTTTGTATTCTTCATATCAGAGAAAGAATAGCTATAGTTTGAAATGTAGGAATGGTTCCTTGAATGTTAATGAGGGATATATGTGATTGGAAGTGTTTATGCACATATAAAAAGATAAACCTGTTACTTTTCTGCTGACTTTCTTTCTAGTTTCCTAGGGTTGGTTTCTTTTTTTTTTTTTTTTCTCATTTTCTTTCATCTCTTCTGTTGCTTACAGGATTTTCAGTTCCTAAGACCAGAGACTAGTTCTAATACTTTGATGTACAGCTTATTGTCTAACTCTTGATGAGAAAGTCTTGGAGAACATGCATTCATAAGCAAAAATGATCTTCAAATGACTTCTGAAAGAAATATTTTTTCATAATTAATATATGTTGTGAATTGCCAGTTGTTTGTTTTTCATCAGCTGTGTACATCAGCCCAAAATCTGATGCTTAATACTTAACATACAAGAAATTCTCTTGATGATTGGCAGGGAAGTTCATCAATTACTCTCCAAAATGTTTTTAATGACACCAGATTGGTTGGTGATGTTAATGCTTTTTTGTTCTTTCCTAAAAATAGCTTATATAACACTGTTGTTAAAACAGATCAAAATGTTTCCTAATGTTTCCACCATATAATGTTTTATAAAGTAAGATGTTTGCTGATGCTCAAAGGAGTAGAGAGATATTTTTTAATTCTGTTTGCTGGTGCTCAAAGGAATAGAGAGATATTTTTTTAATTCTGTGAAAGTGTTAAATCTGGGAGTGAACCTGAAAGCAGATACTCAGGTAAGGGACTTCATGACTGCATCTTGTTCCCTTGCTTAAACAACTCTGCTGATCCAGAGCTTCTGGTCTTCTCTGGGCATTCATTAAGCATAATTAGGTTGCACTGCATCTTTCCCTAGACAGATGTGCAAAGCAGCTCTCACATGGTGCCTGATGTAGAAATTACGTTCTACTGTGGTATTTCTATAGAGAGATTTCCACGTTTGCAGAATGAATGAATGAATGAATGAATGCATAGCTTGTTACTGTATCCCTGTGCACTGTGTATCCAGGGATGCTGCTTTGGCTAGACCTTCCTGTTTATAACACACAACAAAAGGAGGAACTGGAGCTCTGAGTAAGGATGATCAGCATCACAGATATTGCAGGTTCTGCTGCAAGACACTGAAAATGGACATCACTGGCCTGTGCTGTTTTCTGCCTTTTAGGGGTGAATGTACATTACCAGAAAATTTATTTTGTATATCTACTAGACTCTTTTATTATAAAAACAACAACATAAAAAAGTAAAGCAATAAGTATCTTCTTTGATATAGGCTTCCTAAAGTCAAAACAAAACACAACATTGCTGCTGTTAATGTACTTTGTCAGTATATGTGTGGAAATTATTAGCTTCTCATGGTAATAATTTTGCAAAGTCAAAGGTAATACCAAATCAAACATTCCTGAATTGGGAAAATGGCAGGGAAAATGCCTGTCACCCCGGTGAGGATTGGAATTGGTTTTCCGTGGTGTTGATGTATGGAAGTTGCAGCTTGCACATAGTAAATTCTCACATCATCAGTATTATAGACAAAGAAATGTTATGCTACAAATGTGCAATAAAGAATTTAATACCTGTTTTCCTTTTTTTCTAGAACATCTATACTTGGAATTTCATTTGGGGCTGCGTTTCTCTTGCTTTCCTTCATATTGTTTATCTGTTTTGCTGGACAGCTTTTGGTAGGTATTCAAGGAAATCTAATCCATTAGTTGATGGTTTCTTTGAAATAACGTGTTCTGATTTTGGTGAGTCACTCTGCCTTTGCAGAGTAGCAGTTAAAGGGAAAAGGCTCAGTACACTCAGCCTTCTGCAGACATTGTTTTGTCCATGTTGGTTTTCTGTGAAATGTCCTCATTTACCTGAAAAGCAGGAAATGCCAATGCAGTGGTTGTCTGTATTGACACTAATATTCTGTTTCTCATATGAAGCTAGATCATCTGAGAGATTTTCATTATTGTTTGATAGATTGCCTTTTCAAAATTTTTTGCTACTGTGCTTACAGGAGGTGATTTGTTTTATGAATGCTTTAATTTGCGGAACTGTGTGTTTGTTTAAGTATTGTATAAGACCATTTTCTGGGTTAAAAAAATATTTCACCATTACAATTTAGTTTGAAATATAAAAAAGTTATAACAAATTTCCAGTTTTGGCACTGAGTAGTCCAGGTGTTATTATAATGCCTATTAGTGTATGCAGTATTGCTCTGAATTTGAGAATTTAATTCAATATTTGCACAAACCTTTCAGCATTTCAGCATGTCCCCCTTGCAGTTATTCTCAAATAGATCCAACATAGAACTCCATCTATAATAAGGAGTTTCAAGATTTGTAAGTGAATCCAGTCTAAATGTGGTATCCCCACTTCTCCTTCTCTGTCTTTTCATGAGCTCCCACAGAGAAAACTGAAAGATCTTTTATGAAAAAGCACATGGGAAAGACAATTACTTCAGTATGCAGTAAAACAGTAAGAAAAGGTAATTAAATACAGAAACAGAGGAAGTAGGATTTTGTAATTTCTTTCTCTTCTCTTGTGAGGCTTGTAATTAACCAGAATATGTTTGTAAGAAAATATAATTAATGTACATTTCTGTACATTAATCAGTTGTCTTTCCAGTAAGTTCGGGATGCTGCCACTTCTCAGGAATTAATCTGAAATATTATGCAATGATATTCTTCACTAGTTTTAATCATTAAAGTGAGGTCTTAGAGGTATTGCTATTACTTAACAGCAAAAATTACTTCTCATGTAATGTTATACTTGATGGCTGTTTGTTATTGACAGTAAATTGAGAGTAAAATGATGAAGTCAGAATACTGCTCTTGAATAAGGAAATTTTAAAAAAAAATCCTTCAAAGAAAAGCCAGCCTTTTCCTGTAGGAAAAAGAGGTGCTAATGAAATGGCATCAAGAAGTGCTGGCATATACACTCTTCTGGGGCTTTTATTTATAGTGTTACTTAGGAGGAATACAAACTCATTTTTCTGCATTAAAAGGGATGGCTAAGCAATACCCCAAGTCAGAGTTGTGGAATTGTGCCACTTGAATAATATCTAAGACCTATTTTCAATGCCTTATTGCCCATGTCACATAAGTACTGTAAATAGTTCCCAAGAATGGAGACATATCATTGCATTTCTGATGACTTGCCAGTTCTCATGTTCTAACCTAAATAACTTGAGGAGGAGTTATTTATGTCCATGTCTTTGTGAGTTCAGCTGCTCATGCAGAAGCTATGCTGCTCAGAAGATTTCAGAAAGTTTGGACCATAGCTGATACAGTGTTGTCTTTGCTTCATGACCATGGAAGTAGTTCTTGAGGTGATAGGTGAGAACCAGCTAACAAAAGAAGCAGTAGGTTTTTCTTTCCCATGTTCTCTCTGCAAGATTTCTTCCTTCATGTCAAAATCCAAGTATTGTTTTGCAGCTTTAACCACAGTGACACTCTATGTTATATTTCAGTAGCATATTTGTTACTCTATCTGATCCATAACTGTGAATGTTTTCTTTGTGGAAGAGAAAGTGTAAGATTTCCAAGAAACTTGTATCAATATCTGAGTTTTCACACAACAGTGACAGTGTTAACAGAAATCAGGCCTTATTATCCTAAGGCTGAATTGGTTTGGGTTTATTTCAGGATTTTCCACACTTCTTTTTCTAAAGAGGTACATTTTGAATTCCCTTATAGAAGTCATGCAGTAAATGGGGATTTGCTTGTGTGTACATGCACCTGCACACAATTACAGAGTTTAAAATCACCAAATATCTCTGTTCTAAAAATGCACCAAAAAACCCAAGAATTTTTTGTGTCTATCTGGCCCTGAGAGATGAACTGTGGTGGCTTAGCTGTGGGTAAGACACCCACCCAGCTGCTCACTCACTCTGCCTCACTCAGAAAGATGGGGCAGGAAAATAGGATGAGAAAGTTCATGGCTTGAGATGAGGCAGGGAGATCATTGACCAATTACTTTCATACAAAAAACAGACTGAACTTGGGGATAATTGATGTAATTTATTGCCAGTTAGAACAGATTAGGGCAGTAAGAAACAAAACCAAACATTAAAGCCACACCATTACTTGTCCCTATCCCAAACTCAGCTTCACTCCTCTTCTCCAGAGTCCTCTACTTCCTGTCAGGCAGCCCAAGTGAGTGTGGAGAGCAGTTGGTACATAGACATTTCTCTCTGCTGCTCCTTCCCTTCACATTTCTATCCTGCTCGATTTTAGGGTCTCCACAAGCTGCAGTTCCTTCAGGAGCACCACCTCCTCCAGCACGTGTCCTCCATGGGCTCTAGTGCAGTCATCTGCTCCAGCATGGAGTGCCTGCTCCTCCAACCTTGGTGCTCCCTCTGCTGCTTCTCTCTTTTTGTTCACTTCTCTCTCTGCCCAGCATTTTGGGCTGTTTCTTGCCCAGGGTGCCCAGCCGGGGTCAGGCCCCACCACCAACCTGAGCTCTGGCACCTGGTACATGAACTTGCAGAACTAGTCACATATTTACAGGACTGTTACAGGATTTATAGAGTGGGACCTGGAGTGCCAGTACAGGCAGCCAAATCTAAGTTCACGTTAGGACACCTGGCTATCACTGTGCTATGTGCTTAGTGCTTTTGACAATTTGCACTCTCAGTCTTCACCTATTATAAATGGCCATTGCCACCACAGAGTAAGTCTCACAAAAAACCAAAATTGAACAAATTTCTCTGTATTATTTTCATTTCACTGGCAAAAGAAAAAAAAAACCCATCCAGACTGTAATGCTAAAATTACTAGCTCTTATGGAATTTAATTACAATATTGTAAGAAGAGATTTATGCTCACTGTTTCACTCTGAGTTTATTAATTGATTCTGCTGTTCAGCAGCACTGCAGTGTGGTCCAGCTCAGTCAGGTGTGGTGATATCAGCCATTAGAGAAGAATAGGAATTTTTCCATCAAACGATGCAGCACGGTAGTAGTACAAATAAGGAAGTTTCAGACTTCCAGAGCCTGTCTTTGTGGTGTGTCATTCCCTGCTGGTCTTGGGCACATAGGCCAAGGGCAGGGAGAGCTGACAATTCACACAGAACAGTAATTTGCCCATAGGCATTAAACCTTGCTCAATCCTAGCTAAAATGACATATATCCTGAAACTTGAAAGGAATTTATATATTTTATATTCTCATTACTTCTTTGGCCCTATTCTTTTTTTTTTTGTATCCTTTTTTTGGATAGTCACCATATTCAGAGTTAAGATTATGAGTATTCTTGGTCATAAAGATCCTCTTTGTCTTATGTTTTCATATTTTAAATGTAAGCTCTTCTTTTTAATTAATTTTGAATAGTTTCTTTGAATTTTCCTTGGGAAGTTTCCTTTCCAAGTAGAGGGATAGAGAACAGTGATTGTCCTTCAGCTCATATATTTTCTGTTCTCTTTATCTGCTTGAAGTATAGGTGAGTTCATAAAATGCATGTGAAATGCTTCAGACCTGATGAGTGTTAAATGTGTTTTACCTCCTGCTGTGAATGCAAGGAAGCAGACATCTGGTACCTAAATGATACACTGGAAAATGTAATGCATTCAGTAGAAAAAAAACCACCCTAAGCATGTAAAGGAAAGATTTTTGGGATAGCTTAGGTGTGGTTAGCACAGGTCTTTCTAGTGAGAACATTTTGCTACATTTCATAAACAAAGATAAAGTTTGGATGTTTTGCAAACAACGTCTCCGGATTAGGTCAGTTCGGGCTTGGCCAATTGGGCCTAGGGGGAGGTCTCGGGCTGACCAATCTGGGTGACCTCTGAAGACTCTATATATATGGAAATCAAAATAATAAAGACACCTTTTCTCTTTCCTTGTCTGAGAACCTGGGTCATTTCTCAGCTAGCGGCTCAACAGCGACACTTAGGTATCTGGCCAAAGAAGTATTAGTCTCAAGCAGATATTCCTTATGCATTGATGCAAGTACTGTCTCAAAAATCTCTTTACATTACCTGGGACATACATGCACTGAATTGATATGACATACTCTTTGTGCCAGTTAATTTCCATTGATATGAAGTAGGTTTTTTTATTGCAAACCAATTTGACTACTTAAGCTAACAGAGAAGACAGAAGTAATACTATCTCACCTGAACATGTTTATAGTCTCTCTTAAATACCGAATTGAGTAATGGAATTAGCAGAACACAATACCAACAGAACAAACAGAAGAAAATAACTGGCTTCACAGCTGAGAAAGATGTTCTGATTTGAGGTCACCAAAGCATTTGATGAAGGGCAGCCAGTACATGAGCAGTCCTGTCTCTGCTAGAAGAGAGCACATTATTTATACCACACCAGTGTATAAATCTTTACCTTTTCTTGCAGAGATTTGTATTTCACTTTAAAGCAATTGGCACTGGTACTTAGCAGTCAGAAGGACTCTGTACATTTAAGGTATTTAAATGCTCTGCAAGGAAAGGAATATCAGCACCAGCACTACTTGGAAATTATTTTCGATCTGGAATTTTACCTTTGATGTGAATGTCTCTTAATGAAGATATACGTGAAAAATCTAGGCCCTTTTGTTCCTTCAATAATAAGGCTTTGCTTGGAAATTAAGATTAAAACACGGATGGTGAAAGGCAGGGAGAACTCAATGAGGCACTTTGGCACCTACAACAGGGTCCATGAAAAAGGCTCATCAATCCTAAAAGACATTCTGATGAGTCTCTAGCACAGGCACTACAACAGCAAATCCATCACCACTAACTTAAGTACCATGTTCAGACTTCAGGAATTGTTATAAATGTACTGATTTCAGTAACAATAATCCTTTTTCTCACTCAACTTCTTGAGTTAGATGTTTACGACATTATTTACATGATTGAAACCAGCTGAAGAACTTGCCTACCTGGTGAAAACCACAAGTTCCTTATGTCTCCTTTGCCAAAAACTCTGATTAAATAATTTTTTTAATGCAGCAATGCTGCCCTTTAATATCTTTGTCCATGATGAGATTGTAAGTTACTTTCAAATAAAGAAATACTCGTGTGCTTCCTAATAACAACAGTCTAGTGTGTGAAAAATTTTCCCCGCGGTTATTAAAAAAGCAGGAAAGCAGAGAGCATCCAGATTGTTTTCAAGGGTTTTAACATGTATTACCTGAGAGTTGATATCCATGATGTGCTAGCATCTCACTTGGAGATCAAGACTTGCTCAATGTAGAATGTAGCATTCAGAACTCCTTCCTTTAGTTCAGTGCAATGAGCATTGTCCTTAAAATGTCATTCAGGTTTGATTTTTCTCTAAGCCAGCGACTCTTTAAATATTTTCTGAGAAAAAGAAAAACTTTGATGGGAGGGACTGAGAACATCTTAACTTAAAATAGCACATAACGCAGTGACTGTACATTTTCTTGAATGAGGAAAGCAGCACAGGAAGTTCCAGGACTGAATTCTGCCTGCCTAAAGATGTATTTATGCAGGTCACTGACATGTTGTTTCCTTTGAATGACACAGTTGAAGTGAACCATTTTACCATGACCCATTGTCATAATTTACACTGACAAGTATGGTGAAATTAAAAATGTGATACTGACTTTAGTTTTTGCTGTTATTTCTTTATTCAGGATTCTAGATTTTGTCCAGCCAGTTGCATGACATAAAAATTGAGTAGACTTTTCACTTGAATGCTTTTTGTATGATTCAAAATGCCTGGCTTAGATTTACAGGTGCCACCATGGAATTCAAAAGCTTGGTGTTACAGTACTTATTTTAGAAGTACTTTGGTCCTTTTTGTCAACATTAGGAGCATTAATAAATATGTGAAGTAAAAGCTTGTGCTTATATAGCAAAATCCCCCTTCTCCAAACTCAGGTCAGTGTAATTGCTGTGGGCAAGTTGTTTGGGCCTAAACTTTGGTGTCTTCTTCAACTCTGAGTGAAAATGAGCATGTAAAAAAAATCTGAATTTTAGTTCTCTTGGTTTTATTCTTTCCAACATCAGTATTGGTAAAATATTGAGTTGTATTTGAATGCAAAATGAAAAGATCAACAATAGAACTATAGAATATGTGATTCACTGGCTTTCTGTAAATAAGAAGTTTTCAGTGAAGATATTCCAACCTCAGCTAGCATGTGAAGGAGAAGTGTGACAGCTCTTGCAACACTGTCTTTGATCTACAGCGTAGCTGTCACAATTAATTCTCGCACTGGTTCCTTGATCCCACTCAGAAAGACAGCATTTATTTTATTAAATGCTGAAGTAGGGTTTTGTGTGTGGAAAGACAACACAGGATACATTGTAATGTCCTGAATATTCAAAATAAGTTATTACTCATTATCATGCTGTGCTGTCATATCAGATTTAACATGTTCAGATGAAAAGGTAATACATTAGTCACCTCTCATACTACAAATACCTATTATTTCTAGTTGGGAAATTATAAATACTGAACCATATTCTGCCAGCTCCACTTAGAATAAACATTGTGATACTCACTAATGCTGCTGAGATCTGATGTCTTATCCTACTTGCATGCTTTCAAGAACTGATTACTTTTGTTCTTCAATTTCGTTCTCCATTTTATTCAGAAAATTGCAAAGGAGGCATAACATTTACAACAAAAAATGCATGATGTAAGCTATCGAATCAGCAAAATAAACCTGCATATTTCTGGTTTTAAGACTGAATTTAGTGATTACCCTGCGACTCCAGTTCTGCTTCCAGAGACTCCCCTAATTTGCAGCAGTGCTGAACTGATGCAGTTGTACTACATTAGGACTGGATCTGGACTGCTCAAAAGTGAAATGATATTCAGCAAACCTGTTAATTTACATAAAGAATTATTGTGCAGCAATGTATTCCTTCACGTTTTCCAAGGAATATCTACTCAGCGACTTAAAAGAGTTTTAGGGTTTTGTCACAAGTTTTCCTTTCAGGACCCTCACTGGCATAATAAACAAGGTGGGCATGGCAGTTGTACCAAATAAACAGCTATGCATTAAACAGCCTGGTAAGAAATACATCACTCTGTTATGCTTCTGTTTAACAAGTGGAAATAACTATCTACAACTTCATTTTTGAAGTTGCACTCTTACCATCACTCACATTGTTCTTCAGATTAGAGCCAGCAGTGTCTGTAGTTTTAGCAGGAGCAGTGGAAATAGGGGGGAGGAACTTTGTGTCTTTGTGTTTAATTTGATTAGCTTCTCATCAGTTAATATAAACACAGTAAAATTCATAATAAAATATATCTGGTTTAGACCAGATAATTTATGTTCATCATTAGCTTAGTTTCTTGGAATTTCTAATACTAAAGACTTTCCTTGAACAGTATAGCTCCCTATAATGTAATTCAGAAAGAACAGAATGTACAGCTTTATCTATTATTATTTATTATAATTTCTTAGCTATTTTATATTCCTAGAATTTTCTCAGTACACTTGCCTAGTTTTGTGTCTAAGGCAACTTAAACTATTCCAGCTGTTTCTAAATTTCCAATAAAATCACAGAACAATGTAGGCTAAGTTGTAGTAAAGCTCCAGGAGAACTGTAATAAGGTAAAGAGTAATTAAGGCACGATTTCATGACTGTTTTAATTTGCCATATATCCGTGCTCCCTGACTCATTGGGTTTTAGGCAGACTAGACAGATAACTGAATGATTCATTTTCAGCCAGATCCATTCCCTTCATCCACTGGAACACTTCCCTTCTGTAGCAACAGCAGCAATCAATGCTTTGTGTTTTCTACTATATTGAATTGTGATGGATGACAAAACTTTTCTAAAATCTATTCGAATTATCTTGAAATTTATAGTGTATTTAGGGGTGAAGAAGAAGGTTGGGAAGTTCAAAAAGGCTTTTGAGCAGGAATTTTTTTGTTCAAAAATGCAGGTCCTTTAGAGTTTATGTATTTGGGTAGGTGTTTAATATGAAGGAGGAGTAATGTGTATGTAACAAAATTAAAAAGCTGCTTGTTTTTTCCCTTTTCTTTGTCCATCCTTGAGATTCCAGTGATTGCTTTCACCTTCCTAAAACTGAGCTCAGAATCCATCCAATTCAGTATGCAAAACTCCCTGTTATAAAAAGAAACAATATATAAAAAAAGCTGTGCATAAAGAGTGTATTTGTCCAAATAGTGTATAATTAGGAGCAAAATACTTATGTGCAGTATGATGAAGACCTTCATGCAAAATGCATCCCATGTGTTGGGTAGTGGTGTAATTTAGCATGATGTGCCATAGCTATTGAGCCTGAACAAATAGATCAGTGCTGTAAGTTAAGTCCTGTGTTTGGTAGATTTTTGTGCTTGAGTTCTCATTTCTGAGACAGCTGGAGTTCTCATTCCTGTGGTTGTATCTCTGCTGATGTCTGGGGTTGGGGTGAAAACAATATGCAAAGAAATCTCCGAAAATATTAAGTAAATTGAGAAAACACATTGGAAAACCCAGTTATTTTTGTGGGGTTGTCATGTTCCTTAACTTTTCTTTGCCTTTTTTACAGAGGTTTCCATAAAACTGAATTTGACATTTGGAAAGGGCACAAGATGCTTCTGGGCAACCTTATCTCCTCATTGCTAAAGTTTTGGGAAAATGAATGTTTATTGAATGTGTCACAAATTGTTGTTTATTCTTTGTGAGCCTCTTGTGCCTCTAGGCACTATGCATGTATGAATGGAGACTTTGCAATATCTTCTGTGAAGCAGATTCAATGAATCAGAGCTTTTTATTGTTAATTTTTATTACTATATAAGAAAATTTTTCTATTCACTAAATACTCTTTGTGTCAAATTTTAAGTCCAGTTTCCTATGAAATGCTTATTTGCCTTCTAGGTAATTTTAGGGAAGGTTGATTTGCTTTGCTGAGTGATTTTCCATCTAAAATGAATTATAAAACAAGACTCAAAAAAAAAAGAAGGAAAACCCTGGAATCTCTCCTGTTTTGTGTGCTGCCAGGGAATTATCTAGCCTTTATTCTGTGTCAAAGATTTTGCAGAGTCATTATTTACATTTTGAAGTGTCCAGAGGCTACTGTACATGACTCTTTCAATTCAATCGAGGCAGGTCAGTTCATTTTCATGGGTTTTGCTGATGTTAAAGGCAATGACACTGCTGCCAACTCTGTATTTTGCTATTATTATAATACATATTGAATGTTTAATAGGGTACTTGCAAATTATAATTATTTAATGGAAGTGATATTATGGCAGATATTTTAAATAAATTTTACTTTATTTTCATGTTTAATCATGATCTGTAATTCTTGTGAAACTATAAGAGTTAAATAGTTCAGTACAATGTTCCAAGATTAATGCTGCCCTCAGTCTTGAGATGTCTTAATTCTACCCTTGTTTATACTAATTAAATGTACTAAAGATTTTCTTCTCTTTTCTAAACTGTTTGCACTCAGCAATGTAGCAAGAAAGCATCAGCTTCATTGTTGTGGATCCTGAAATCATCTGGAATAATTGCAAACCGTCCTTGGCCAAGGATCACTCTTACATTGACAACCACTGCTATAATATTAACCATGGCTGTATTCAACATGGTAAGGGAAAAAAGGGGTAATTTTTCCTGGGTTTTTGTTCATTTAAGATTTGCTGTTGTTATTCAGTATTTTTTTAGATGTTGAATTTATGGCCTGTGGCTGTGCCAGGAACCTATGTGATAAAAATTGCTACAGACAGAAAAGTAAAGCAGAGCAAAAAAAAACCATACTGTGTAGTGGAGACCTCTGCAAGCAGGATGCTCAACAAGAGCTCAGACCCTGGCTACATTTGTTAATGAAGAATATTATTTATGGTGAATAAAAAATCAATTAAATCCCAGGTTTGAGTTGTACATCTATGTACAATCTATGCATTGTCATAGTCATCTATACATTGCTTAGAAGAACAGCACTGCTGAAAGAATTGAGTATCCCTTCACAGGATGTGTGGAAGACTTTGTGTGAAACAAGCTAAGCTCTATTCAGTTTTGTGATGCTCCTCTGCTGATCCCAAAATTATTATAATGTATACATTATTGATTTCAAGTGCCTGTCTTTTTTTTAAGTAAGAAAAAAATTCAAATTTACATGAAAACTTCAAAAGTACTGAATTACAAGTTTGTTAGGGTGTACATCTACTTAAATCATTTCAACCTGTACTTTTCTCTCCTAACAGGGAAAATCCATGTAATTCTATTATTCATTTGCAAGTATAGCAATTATAGAGTAAATCTGCCATTAGTGTGCCTAGAGCATGAATCTGAATGATCTCGTTTATTCTGAAGGGTCTATTGTCTAATAGGATGAGAAGTATATGGGATCAAAAATATTCCTTTGTTTTGTCCTGTTGGCTAAGGCAGATTCTGTTCATAAGCCTGTGAAGGTGTTCCAGTTCAGTTCTGTATCTGCAAAGTGGGAACTCTAATATTTATTTAAGTAATGTTTTCATTACAACATTAATGCATAGATATTATTCACATTTCAAGTGAGTGAGATTCACGTTTCAGTGCTTTTGAAATTGCAACTCTAATGCTTCCATGAGAAGCTGGTACTTTTGCTACTTAGGGTTCATAAAGGACTTAGAGATTGATGATATCTACACTGTTTTATTTGGTTTTCCCACATTTCAGGGGACCCTTAGTCAATCATGTGTTACAGTAAGTATTAAACTTGTCCAAATGATGTAATGTGAACACTTGAAATTTCTGGTAGAACATTCTCCCCATTTTTGTTGATAAATTTACCTAGTCTTGTTCATGTTGGTTTTCTGTTCTTTTTTTCTCCCGCTTTTTTTGAACGAGAGGAGATAAACTCAAAACCAATTCAATTTTCAAAATATAAAATTCACCTAATTGGATTTAGTGTGTAAGGCTGGGAGAGAAGAAACTCAAGGAAGCAGTGGGTGGAAATGAGAAAATAAGCTGACTTTTCAGCAGTGAAAGCAGTTAGCAATGGAAACAATTTTTCTGAAAAGCTGTTGATTCTCCATTAGCTGAAGACTGTGCCTTTTTGAATTATAACCTTTAGCCATGCAAAAGTTATACATCCGGATAAAGCCCAGAGATCAATAACTTGTAAAATGAAGATCAGACTAGATTTTCTCTTATTTTGAACTTTGTAAATGTATAAGAAGAAAAGAAAGAACCTACTTGGGTTTAAAGTATACTTTGAGTTAGACTTCATGCATAGGGTTATTTATTAAGTTAAAAAACGTAAAAGGAGATATGGTCAGCAGCTGTTTTTTGCTTAGACTAAATTTTTACTAGTGTGTGCAGCCCACTTCAAAGTTGGCCTTCAAATAGTAAAAGATATTCTAGCAAAAAAAAGTTGTTCAGTAGGTAATTTTTAGAAAACGGTTTTAATTTTATTGGCTCATGTCCAATTTTATGTGGACTGAATGTATGGTAAAACCTAATAGGCTGTATTTTAAAGTCTTAGTGCCTTATCAGCAATGTTACATTGTTACAAATAATCATTTTCCATGGTATTCGTGAGATGATAATTTTAAGTACAATTCCCACTTTGAAACTAAACCTTAATAGTTTGACTAGCAAAAATGACTCTAAATGTGATTGTGAAATTTGCATTAGCAAATTGTGGGAGAGACTCTGAAGTATCATTATTATATCTCCAAGCAACATGTACTTAATAGCAGAGTCCATTAACTGCATCTATTTCCATGAAATTTCCTTTCAGTAGAAAAAGGCAAAATGTAGCCATTAAGATTTAATGTAGATAAAAAGTGTCTAACCATGCCACACCTAATAAATCATCATTAAGACCAAAATGTCAAATAAAACTCAATTTTCATGGTCAAGAGACACTGGAAAAGAGTGGGGGTGCAATTTTATTTCAAATTAGCTGTTTCAGAAGACATCTGAATCTCTTCTTCATGTTTGATATATATGTAGTCCTGTTCAGTGAAAGGAAATTAAAATCAGCTAGTGTAGCATAAGTATCAAATACTTCTTAGCTGAAGGGAGAGGGTAAGCATTAGGCTTGGTGATCCATTGAGCATTGAGCATCCATTGAGCACAGATCTGGTGCTGTACAGAGAGCAGGAGAACAAGCAGTGGCTGAGGAAAGCTGGTTTTGTCAAGCTGCCCTGCTTTAAACTGAACATGAGAAAGTGTGATGCACAGAGCAATTCAGGCATCCCAGAGAGACTGTAGGACTGCATGGCTGCAAAGGCTCAGTACTTGGAAGCTGAATAAATGACTGCATACAATACATCAAATGGTTGTGCCTCACCATCCTCTGGGATTCATGTGATCTCAAGGAATCTTGATAAAACAGTCCTGCAACAGCTCTTGGTGTCAAAGAGCTTCTGCATCAAATGCATGAATGGTTCTGGGCACAGCAACAAGATACTGTCCCACTAACTCTTAACTACTCTTAACTGTCAGCTTTAAGATTCAGGATCATAGAATCATAGAACAGTTTGGGTTAAAAAGAGTCTTAAAAGGTCACCCAGTTCAACTTCCCCCTGCCATGGGCAGGGACATCTTCAACTACATAGGTTGCTCAGAGCCCTGTCTAACCTGACTTTGAGTGTTTCCAGGAATGGGGCATCCACCACTTCCCTGGGGAACCTGTTCTAGTGCCTCACCACCTTCATCATTAAAAAAAAAAAAAAGTTTCCTTATATCTAGTCTAAATCTACCCTGTTTTAGTTTAAAACCATTACCCTTGCCCTGTTGCATCAGACCCTGCTACAAAGTTTGTCCCCATCTTTCTTATATCCCTTCAGGTACTGGAAGGTGCTCTGAGGTCTCCCTGGAGACTTCTCCAGGCTGAACAGCCCCACCTATCTCAGCCTGTCTTCATAGGAGAGGTGCTCCAGCCCTCTGATCATTTTTGTGGCCCTTCTCTAGGTATTACCTGCTTTCCTGTCATTTCATCCAGTGAATTTTAGCAACTGGACTGTTTCCTCTTAAAGACCATGTTTAGGAATGTGAAGACTGAGAGAGGTTTGAGTATTTTTGCTCCATGATTAATGTACATCTGTGAGCACGAGCTGCCTTCAATGATGCAAGTATTGGCCCCCTCTAAGTTATGAATGATATCCTGTGTTTAAATAATGACAAATAATTAATCAAAGCTGCTTTCATTTTCATAGTGGAAAATTGGTTTCTTTAATATACCTTTTTTTTAGTGTAGCTGACTCTGTTAATACAATTGCTGACCTTACAGTTTTAATTGTCAAGCTCTTTGGCAGATACACTCTAATTATATGTCCCCACAGTGCCTGGCACATGGAAGGTGCCTGTTTTGGAGGGTGCCTAATGAATGTCTTTCAAGAAGAATAAACAGATACTGCCTAGAGGTTGACCTGGCCTGGGGGTTGGAAGGAGAAACTGGAATGTGCAGCTGAAGTCATGTCATTTAAGTGGTACTTAATGGGTCCAGTCCAAATCTATTCCAGATTATAGACAAGATTTAAGAAACTTTAAAAAATCAGTATCAGTCTAGGTATGCTAGATAAGCAGAGATGCACTAGCAGGTGAGGCACCACTCTGAAATCATGTTTACAGCAGTTCTGGTTTCTTTCAAGGGTGTGGGACGAGACAGAGTTGTGCTGTCACTGCCTTTATAAGTGAGCATCACTCCTTATCTGTCAAATATAGAAATCATGCTGTCTGAGTCTGTAAAGGGCCAGCAGGCTCCTCATCTCTCTTGTTGGCTGGAGCTTTGAACAAGGCAGTAACTTGCCCCTGAATATTGCCTCTACAGGGGGCTGGGAATTGAATACATGGTGGCACAAAGATAGTTATGCATTTTCACTTGGGACACAAACTTTTATAAAAAAAGAGATTTTTGAGCAACTTTATTTTTGTACATTTGAGTGTTAACAAAAGACATACCACAGGACACCAAATAACACAGATGCATGAGCACTTTGATGTTAAGAAGTCTTGTACAAACCCAGAGGCAAAGTGCTCTAAAAATTCTGCTAAATGCATCTCAGTACTCTCTGGATTTTCATCATCCTTTTACAACTCAGCATCACCTTTATTTAGTAAAAAAATGCCTAATAGTCTTGGTAGAAACTTAACATTCCAGGCTGTCCTTAAACTTCTCCTTATAAACTTGTGAAGAGGGGGAATGATACCAGAATTCGTAATTCTTCACACTATTCTTGGGGCATTCTTGTGAGGATCTGGGAATAAATGTCCTCACTCAACTGCCAGACCAACTGGCATTTTTCAAAGGAAGCTGTGATATGCACTCTACATCCAGGTACTTTCATATCTTAGTGAGAAAGATGGCTTCTTTTTTAATGAGATCTGAACTAGTGTATTATGTTGTCATTTTCAGATAACAAGAGAGATGCACTAATTTGCTTATCCCATATTTTGGGGGGAGGGTCTGTCACCACATGGCTTCCACTGAAAGCAGGTATTTTCACTTAAAAAAACTCACAGCTGAGGATTGCAGATTATGTGAACACAAGAAAAGAAAAAACTGTTAGAATATATGAAGTTAAAATAAGAATTCAGTGGTAGCAGCCTCAGACATTCTCTGGCAAACATTGGTATTCATAAAAAATACTGCTTTCATTTGAGTCATTTGAGTAGGTGTGACTGCTTAGTAGGACTGAACCTACTCTTACAAAAAATACTATGTTGAAGAACAATATGTATCTTCAAAGCTTGATAGCAGATGTAGATAACTGATGAGAGACAAGAAAGACAAGTGCAAACACATCATTCAGAAATACGTGTTGTTTGGCTCATGGGAGGTGACAACACTTCCGTATCTTTTTTTCCCTTTTCATATTTATTAATATATGCATAGCTATACCATATTTCATATAGTGTTCTGTGTATGCAGGTAACATATATAGGTCATAAATGCCTTGTACAAAATTCAAAACCAAAATTAAAATGCTTTAATATAAATTAATATATATATAAAAATATGTGTACCATATTTGTTTCTGTAATATAATTGTGTTTGAGTTCTTCATGTTATATAATCTTTGCTCTGGGGACATGCATAAGGTGGGATTCTGAAACTAAATATTTCATGTTTACAGAAAAAGGATATGCACTGTTAGTGGGATGTGGGGGCCCCTGGCAAATGCCCTGGTTACAAAAGCTGTGAAATGCCGGAGGCAGGGAGGGGGAGTAAGTACTCAAAGCTGTTCCTGTTAAAAGAGGCAGGGGAGCATCAGCTGGCTTAAAAAGTAACCAAGTGACTTCAGAAAATTCTGAAGTAAAGAAGGAAATAATGTGAAAAGAAGTATAAAAGAAATAGAATCACAGAATGGGTCAGGTTGGAAGGGACCACAGTGGGAGATCTGGTCCTGCCTCCCTGCTCAAGCAGGATCATCCCAGAGCGCACAGCTCAGGATTGGGGCCAGATGGTTCTTGAATATCTCCAGTGATGGAGACTCCACAGCCTCTCTGGGCAATGTCGAAACGTGTAACAGGAGGCAGAGAGCTATGAGTGAAAACAGATGACTGTCAAAACTATTTTGGCCCTGTCATAAGTCGCCCCTCTGGCATCACACCTCTGCCTCAGCCAGCAAGAGCAGCCTCCCTGCCAGATACCGTAAGGTGCCTGCTGTGCAAATGGGCAGGAATGGCACAGGCTAGGACAAGCAGGAACAATGCTCAGGTTTGTCTGCCCAGGAGCTCACAGGGTGCTCTCTTTCCAGTGTGTGCATTGCAGGGAGCTGCACAAGTGTACATAAAACTGGAGCACCTGCATCTCCTTTCAGGAGGGTGTGCCAGTAGGGAAACCTGCATTCCCAGGAGAGGGAGTGTGTGCATTTCACCCACACATCCTGTGGGAAGAGGCAGATGTGCATATTACTCTCTGCATGTGAACGTCATTAGGGCCCTTTGGGATCAGTTATTAGAAGGATGTTTCAAAATCTGTAGGTGTTTGTTAACATTTTGTAGGGTCTATTTTTGTGGTTTATCTGTTATATTTCTGATACTGATCCTGATCCTGACTTTCTAGTTCACTGGTGGCAGGTTGATTATGTATAGTTTCACATACACAGTTATGTTAGTGCAGGAAAGCAACCTGAAAGTGCAATGGTACAAACACAGGGGAGTGTCGCTGTTGAGCGGCTAGCTGAGGAATGACCCAAGTTCTCAGACAAGGAAAGAGAGGAGAAGAGAACTTTATTGTTTTGAATTCCATATATATAAAGTTTACAGAGGTGCCCCAGATTGGTCAGCCCGAGACCTCCCCCTAGGCCCAATTGGCCAAGCCCGAACTGACCCAATCCGGAGAAGTTGTTTGCAAAACATCCAAACTTTATCTTGTTTATGAAATATAGCAAAATGTTCCCACGGGAAGAACCTGTGCTAGCCACAGGGGAGTGCCAGCTTGGTATTGGTAGTAGGTGGCATATTGATAACCTTCACAAATCCACAATCTTGGACTTCTGTTGAAGGGGAATTACAGAGATAAAGGGCACTCAACATGGGTGGCGACATGGGAGGCTGGATAATCTTTAGAAAGATAAAAGAAGTCACTGTGCATGTAGTACAGTGATGAGACTGTTGCCAAGGGGGATTGAGGGTTCTCAGTCCTTGAAATTTCCAAGACTTGGCTGTACAGATCTTACATCGATAAATCACTAAGCCATTTTGACCCATGTTTAGTTGCTCTGAGTGAAGCAGTACAGGTTTTCTTTGTAACGGTAGTTAAAGACAGAAATGGAGAAAGAATTTATAGGTGGGTTGCACATTGACTCCCTGCAGAGAACAGCATGTGAGAGGTAGGTGACCTGTGGAGCTCTGCTCTGGTCAGCCACGTGTGGATTTTCATATTTAGTGTTTAGAGAGACAATGAAATTCATTAATAAATTAAGGTGACAGTCAATGTCTGTGAGGGAAAGCTTGGGATTTCAGAAAGTAAGATGTCAGCTGTGGATTTTAATAAAAGAACTAGGAAGAAATTTAGTAGCAAAAAGCTTAATATTATAGTTGGTCTGACAGATTAGTGGCAAATTCTGATACTTTTTGGAAGCTCATCAGGTGGATATGTGATGAGTTCAGGATTTTAATTAATTTCATGGGTTTAATGTCAATGGGTTAATGTCAGGTGAATCACAATAACCATCCATGTGACTGCTTTTAACTCATGGTAAGTATAAACTGCATTTACCTAAGTGAGTAGCAATGAAGGAAAGCTACCTCACATTTGCTGAGCAAGATGTTAGTGGCTGGGCTGATATCCATGTGCAGAATGTGTAAAGTTCCCATAACATCATGATCTCTCTGAGCCCCAGCTGCATGAAGTCCAGAGAGTTATTAAGGTTTTGTAGCTGTGACCAAAGAAGCATTGTTCTAGATACAGAAATTCAATTTTATATTCAATTTATTCAATACATATAAGTATCTCAAAGGCACGTGTCTTGAGGATGGTGCCAGACTTTTCAGTCTTTTCAGACTTTTCAGAGATGGAATGAGGAGCAATGGCCATAAACTAAAACACAAGAAGTTCCACCTCAACATGAGGAAGAACTTCTTTACACTGAGGCTGGCAGAGCACTGGAAAAGGCTGCCCAGGGAGGTTGTGGGGTTTCCCTGCCTGAAACTGTTCAAAATCCAGCCGGACACATTCCTGTGTAACCTACTCTAGGTGACCCTGCCATGGCAGGAGGGTTGGACTGGATAATCTCCAGAGGTCCCTTCCAACCCCAACAATTCTGTGATTCCAGGATGTATGAAAACATATTTTCTGCATATTTAGCATTATTGCTATTGCATGGCTCACTCATAATGTCTGGGAAGTGTGTTTGGAGTTTTGGTCACCCAGAAGGTTGCACTGGAAGAGATTTGTACAGAGAGTGACTACTAGAACAATTAGGGAAATGAAGAGCCTGTTTTCAGGGAAGAAATGAGAAAAAACATAGATTGAAGAGCACAATGAAGCCTGAGATGACACTAAATATTAGGACTGTAAATACTAGGGAGAGAAATAAGCTCTGTGAAAGCAAAAGGATGAGATAATGACAAGAAAAAAACCCGTGAGAACTGGCCATGAGTAAGTGGTTAAGTGTAGAAACAGGTAAAATGTTGAGATTCAAACTACTGGAATTAATGACATCACCAAAATCTAAATTGTTAAGACAGCACTGGATCACTGCATCATGGGGAGCTGTATGATGATGGTTTCCTGTGTGATTACTGGCTGAATTGGATGACCCAAGAGATACTGGATCCACTTTTCTGTTTCAATGACATTAGTACTGATATTAATGTCAGCATTATTATATTGTTGCGTCTGTGTAAACCAGCTTCAGTAAAGACTTCTTATTCTTTCTTTAATTCTTCCTGTGTTTAAATAGGATGGTTAGTTGAGGTAAACCCAGGAATTATTCATATCAAATTTATTTCATCATTGTCTCTTGTGTGTGTGAGCTTCTGATATATGAAAGTAACATAACAAAGAGTCTTTTGTCTTTTATTCAAGTGGAAAGTGTCAGATGAAGGTTAGCAAAATCATTTTTGTCTGAGAATGCAGGAACAAGTAATCATGTTATGTCATTTTCCTTTTCCTATTTCAAATTAAAATACAAAAGAATAGTGAAATACCAAAGTTAAATGGTTACTGGCAAGGCTTTTTCTGCTTCTCCATTTCTATTCTCTATTTTAACCTTAAACAGCTGTCATGCTAATGGATCATATGTTGATTTTTTTTTCTAGTTTTTCCTGGATAATGCTGTGATAGCTTTTCCCTCAGTTCTTAATTCATCAAATGCAAGTTTTCCTAATTCAAGTAATCAGACACGGTGGTGTATACAAAATAACTGTTTTTTCCTACCGGTAAGTTCATTTTACATTTCTTTGTTTGTTTACAACAATTACACTAAATTGACTGTTACCAGATATGCTTGAAGTTAAACACCCACTCGTTTTTAAGAGTGCAGTGATTTTTTTTTCTTTTAGTCAGCTGCAATTGCATTTTAAGTAAGTGGGAAGTTAAATGAAATTAGTACTTCTGAAAATAGAGGTTTTAATGAATGTCAGATTAAAAAAAGCAAGAAACAGCATAATAATGAAGACGCTTAACTCACCCATACTAACAAATTAGAAGATATCAGGATAACACACAGCATCTGCAAAGCAGACTGTGCACTGAAAGCCAGGTTAGGCTGCAGGCAGGTTTCTCAGGGACCAGTGGCTGACCTGAAAATATCCACCATTTTCATCACTGGCAGTAAGTGTGAAATTGTCCTTGCATATGACAGAGGTGGGGTGAGAGTGGTGGAAGTAAAACTCTCATGTACCACTATATAAACTGATTGAAAGATCTGAACTGATCTGAAGAAGATGTCTTAGTGTGAACAAAAGCACAATGGCACATGCAAGAGGAGGGGGAAGGACATTGCTGCAAAAAAAGTGGGAACTGTGTCCTAGAGAGCAGTGATTCTTAAAAGGATTGAAAAAGACTTGCAGTTGAAAATAAAAAGCCATATATTGTGTCAAAATAGGTCAGCTGGGTTTGGATGAATAAGCTGGTGGCAACAATAGAAAGGAGATTATTTTATCTCTATGGTAAAATAATGAGACCATTACCAAAATGGTGTGTCCTGATTTCCACACAATATGTTTTAAATGAAACAGCTATTCACTGTGTCTAACTAAACAATCCCAGGTACATACAAAAGTAAGATGTTAATTATGTATAGAACTCTCCTGGAAAAAAAACAGTTACAGTAACTGCAGCACTTACAGCTTTTCATCATCTTTCTTGGTAAGGTACAGTGGAGCCTTAGGTTCTATTTCTCATTTTCAAACTTAACTAAGTACCACCAGCCATGGATAGGAGCCTACGTCTACTTTTGGCTCTGACATCAAGTTCTCCTTGTTGACAAAGGAATTTTGCAGTCCACCTCCCATTCTCTGCATGTGTTCACACTGACAAGCATGTGGAAATAAATTGTTCCAGTGCTTGCTTGTATTTGTTTGCTTCTTTAGTTAGCAGGTTTTCTAGTCATCATTTTTCTATTTCTTGTTACAGTTTTGAACATTTTGAAAGGTATTTCGTTCTCTTTTTTTTCTCCTACAAGCATCTGAAGGACATGGTTTTCATAAATTTATACTTTCTATTAAAATTCAATCTGTTGTTCTTAAAAAAATCTTGTGCTTTTTTTGTTTGCTTTCCCATGTGTAAATATTTGTCAGCTCTTCTCATGATTAGCACAATTCCAGCAATTCAGGATTTACAGCTTTTAAAGTATTAAAACATATTCTCTCATCTTAGAAAGTTTGTCTTTGATAGATTGGCATAAAACGTTATGTTAAATTTCACTTCTGACAATAATAAATGAAAAATTTAAGTTAGCTAAAAATTTAAAAAGCTTTAAACATCCTCAAACATTGTTTTCATCATCAGACACTGCATATATTTTAACTTGAAAAATATATAAATCTTTTTGAGTTATGACTTTTAATTTTTTTTAATCTGGGAATAAAATTGATCTCTCTTCACCGTATAAGATATTGAATACATGAGCTGACAAATGTTTGTTTTCTTAAATTAAAAACTTGTTATTTTGAATCTGTGTATTAGGTTTAAGCTTTATTCATGTCAATAAACTTCATGTGATTTATGATAGTGGACCTGACATCTATTGACTGTGTCATCTAAAATGAGTAAATAAGAGCTTCAGGAATTACTTTAGCCCCAGCTGAATTAAGTTCATTTTGAAGAAAAGCAATTGATTTGCCTCCTTCTCAGCCCCCAAATTAACTTTTTTGATTGGTACAGCTTGCTTTTTTTAAAAGACTTAGCAAAGATTCCTCAGTAAATTATAGGGACATTTTTATATATAGTTTAGTTTAGTTTTGCTATGATGTTTCTGTAGTTTCCATGTAATAGAAGTTGATGTCTATATCTGTTCCTGGGACAAAATAAAGTCTGGTGTCATTGCTGCCACCTCTACATGTTAAATAAATAAAAGTTATAATACTAACATCTAAAAGATGCAGTTGTGGAATATATTTTATTTGACTAGGAAATTTTTTTACAAAATGACTTTGTCCTCAAGTTTTTCTCTAGAGACATATGGGAGTAGAATTCCTTCTTACTTCAGTAAAGATCTTTATACCTACTGAACTGTGGGTCTTAAAGGAAGAGACCAAATGCACTGGGCTAAGTGTGTAGTACACTGGTGCAAGGCACCAGATCTGTGATCCCAGGAAGAAAGGCACTCAGACTCTGTACCCTTTATTTGAGCTAGAACAAGAAATAAAAAGAGGATAGATTGAGTTCCACCCCTTCAGATGCTGAGAAACTTGATTCATACAGCATGAGGTGCAAGTGCTGTCTGTGGGGAGGTTACCCAGCATTTTCCTCTTTTGAGCTGTTAGACGATTTTCTTAAAAGGAAACATTTTTATTCACTGCTTCAGCTGTCAGACAAAAATGCCATCCATGAGAGCTTGCTGTTGCACTGTTGGACAAAGCCAAGGCTGCAGAGGTGGCATCACACTGGTACCAAAATGGGAACTGCCTGCAGGCTCCTGAGTCGTGCCAAATTGGCTGAGCTGGCTGAGGTTATCCTGTGTCCAAGGGATGCACTAAGCAGACCAGGAGCCTGCACCTGCTCAGCTCCCCTGCTCTGTGGATTGCCAGACTCTCCAGATCTCCTTGCTACTTACTGAAACACTGTATTGCAATGCAAGGTATCAGAGTTTGCATTCACAAATGTGTGGCTGTGCCATCCTTCTCTAATCCATCAACATTTGCCTGAAATCCTAGCTGAAATTTTCAATCTATTGTATGTATTCATATGGAACACTGTCAGAGGCTGTTCCACTTAAAAATTTCTGGGTCTTTGTCAAAAAGTATCTAGTTATGGATTCAAGACTGCCTTTGCTTTTTTCCTTTTGGAAAACTGATTTCAACAGGAAAATGCTTTATCAACTCAAAAATGGATGCTGCTATTTTTATGTAACACTGAATTTGGAGTGTGACCTCCTCTGAAATGCAGCCATCAGAGAAGTTTTATTTTTCAGGGATTCTGAAAAATAGTTCTATCTATTTCTTATTTCAAGCAAATTACAGTAGCAGCAGAGATTGAGATGGCAGATCAATTCTGTCTGATGGGTACTGTGAAAATTATTCTTCTTAGTGATCCTCCAAAATTAGTATACAGGGATTCAGGTTCTGTCAAAAGTACTGCCATCAACAAGTCAACAGTAGTCTGAAAATAGCATGTCTAGAAATAGAATGCTTTGTAGGTTCAGAAAAGAAACTTCCTTGCAAGGTGCAGGACTGTAATTTTCAGGAAGCATTTCTGGCAAAGGTGTTGCATATTAAAGACTAAGATAATGATTCTAGTGATTATTCTTAGCATTAATTTTGATGCCCCAATCAATTTCCAGAAAGTACCAAGAGAAAAATATTTTTACAGGAATTTAACTTCAACCATACATATCTTTGTTGACATATATGACATAGGAAAGAAAGAGCCTTTTTTTAGCGTTGGAATATGTTCTTATATGGTTATTACTCCACAGGATTTGACAGAAGGACTTTTTTATATTATGAATAGGCCCTGTTAATAGCTTTGTATTTTTTCCTATTCTAGCTGCATTTCTAGAGTCTGTAAAATTGCACATCTATGAGGTTCATAACAACTGTATATTGCATCAGTTTATAATAACTGCAAATTTGGCAATGAAATTGTTTTCAGACCTTTAGGCATTTTACCTTGACCCTAACGCTAGCAAGACATACAGGGTAATTGTTGGACTCAAGCATGAATGAAAGCTGTGCAGTGGAACAGGAATAAATCTCGTGTCATTCTGCTGGCAGCAAACTCCTACATTAGATTTCAACACCAGCAGTGGTATCCCACAAATGCAGATGAGTAATCAAAAGTGTCAAAGGGTGAAAATTAGGGAGCATAAATTTATTTTTATTGGCTGTTTGTAAACCGTAGTGTCCCAGATTGTGATAGATTGCACACTTCAGTGGTCAGTTAATCAATAATTTGTTTTTTAAACTAGCCTGAGCATTTTATTATGCATGATTTCCTACTCAAGAGCCAAATTCTAAATATTTTCCATTTGATTTCTCTTTGTCAGTATTTTATATACAGCTGCATATTAGGGCTCATTTCCTGTTCTGTTTTCCTGAGGATAAATTATGAGTTGAAAATGGTAATAATGTTGATTGCATTGGTGGGCTACAATGTTATCCTTCTGCACACTCATGGGCCCATGCTGGATGACTACAGCAAATTTATGTATGCAATGGCACCTCTTAGAAGGTAGGTGGCTAACTCCAGTCTTTCTGAAATTAAATACTACCCATGGTAGTTCTTATGTCATGAAACATACGTGTTTAGCTATGTAATATCAGTCGCAATGTAAAATCATCATCATGCTGTAGTTGATACTTGATTTAATGTCACACCTCAGAGCATTAGAATTAAATTTGTCTGGACAAGGCATTTAAGGCACATACTATAGGAAATAGAGTATGGTTTAGTTTGAGTTTTTGTCATAAAGGACATTATTATGAAGTTCATAATCAAGTTTCTTAAGGCCTCGGGCTGCACATCATTAAGGCTTTTAGAGCATAATTGCTGCAAGCCAAAGACAGTCAACTTCCCCAGAACTAGTACATAGTCTTAAATCTTTACAAATGCAGTCTTAGCTATTGAAAAAAACTAGTAGTACAACACTTTGGATCTTCTTTTTCTTCTCTTTTCTGTGCTTGTGCATTGGTATATTAAGTTTTTTGTGAGATTGCTGAAATCTGTTTTACAGGTGATAATATATATAACCAGAATTATTGCTGTGTAAAATAATTTTTGGACAGCTGTAATTTCTACAGCATTTTCAAAACAAAGAGGTGATTCTCTTTTGTGTAGGCCAATTGTATGGCATATGTGACACCAGAACATTTGGATATTCAGAGTGTAGTTTCAATACTATTTCTCCTGTGCTGTAACAATCATGGAAGAGGATCTCAACTGAAAAATTTAAAAAAAAAAAAAAAAAGAAGATGTAGGTTTTCTTTGCACTTAAATCTAAAGATTAAATAGCAACAACCTCATGTTTTTGTTTCCATTGCATTAGTGGAAAGGGCATGTGTCTGATGGTATGGAGAACCAGCGGACGGGTTAGATTGAGCATGTGCTTCTGGCAGCTTTGATTTTGTCAGTCAAGCTCTGTGTCTGTTGGTATTTTCCTTCCTAAATCTCTCACCAAGGTTCTTGTTTCAGTGGCATGAGTAGGAGAGTTCTAGTGTGAACTGTTTCCCATTACCTCTAGGAAATTTTGCCAAAGTACAGTTTTAAATAAACTCTGTACAATATCTAGGTTGTTCCTCCTGTAATTCTGAGGTGAAAAGGTATCTTGGGAGTTAGATGGTTTAGTTTCTGTTTCTTCATATTCACTGGATATAGTCAAGCTCTCCACTATGGAAGTAGTGTTATTGCATTAAAAATCTATTTCTATTCTGCCTGTATAGAATAAGCCACAAATGCCCTCCATTTGTAAGTAAACAAAGATATTATTTTTACCAAATCCTCATCTTATTATTTGACTTCAAAATGTAGGCACATTTGCACAGAAGGTAATAGAAGTAATAAAAGCTACATAATATACATAATGATATTTCATCAAATAAAAAAGCATATCATATTTAAATGGCCTTAGTTTACCTACCAGAAATAGTACATATAAATTGTGGTCTCATTTTTGTGCTTGAAGTAATATTGGTTTAACTTTTGAGCAGCCTGCTTTACTTATGTTTTTATTTTATAGGCCAGGAATACTGAAGGACCTGAAGACAATGGGCTCAATTTCCTTGTTCATATTCTTCATCACATTACTGGTTTTGGGTAGACAGGTAAGATGCACACTTCTGTTCACCTGCACCAGTGGACACAATGCCAGCCACCACACGCAGCCTCTCACCTTCTCAAAGAAACACCTTCGTCCCGTTCTGTCCCATACCCTTGCAAAGGACTGTCAGGAGCATCTATAAAACTATTTTCTTTATTACCTTCCAATATGTCCTTAAAACTCACCAATAACTATCATTGAGACATTATGCTGATAGTGTACTGTGACTATTTCTTGTCATTCTGACCAATACTCTCTCGTAGCTTCCCGGGCTGCTCCCATCTGTCTGCATCCATCTGCTGTCTCCCTGGTTGCTTAATTGCAAGCTATTTTTTTCACAGTTATTACTATTTGATGCAGACACAGAAACAATGTAGCATGCCCACAGAAGTGTACCACATGCTGAGGCCATGGTTGCACTAAAACTGTGACCCAACAGGAAACTACTCTTTTTATTACTCAGTTTGCTTTTTCAGAACAAATGGGATGTCAATGGTCTTACCCTGTACTAAGCTGAGGGAAGATGTAAGGGCAGTTCTTTCTCTAAATCCTCAGGTCTGTACAGGATTTGTGGCTAAAAGCTGCAATTCCAGCCCATTGTGCCAGGAACAATGCAGTGCACAAGACAGGGCTCCAAAATGGAAGAGGCAATCCGTATGAGATCTCATGAACAGCCTGTGCCTTCATGGACTGCAGCCTTGGGAAGGATTTTATCCCAGACTGTCCTTAAATCATTCATTTACATTACAGTTCCTCAAAACATCATGACTGTCACTTCAATTGCCATGCAGGTTGCAACACAAAAAATCCTTCTCTGGCAGTTTCTGCAGTATTTACTGTAGTGGGGAACCTCCTTCTTGATTTAGAAATAGCACTCTTCACCTGCCTGGATGCCAGCAGCACGGTAGAGTTTGTTCATTTGATGGTGGTAAAGATTGTTAATTTGATGATGATGAGAGTGGGTCTACAGCACAGCTACTTCCACTCAGAAAGAGAGATAAGTCCTTCATCACATCAGTGGAGAACCTTTAGTCCCCATCAACCAAAGTGTCAGATGGAGGCAGTGGGTGCAATACCAAGAATAAAGGAGAGAAGGAACATCATCTTCAGTGGGAAAGGGCAGATTTCTTTGTGGCTTCAGTGACATCAAGAAGAAAATTTGTTTTGCATAAAACTGCAAGTGTTCTCTGTCACACCAACTAAGAAATTATTCTGTCATGGAAAAAGTCTTCATTTTCAGAGCTGTAAGTCCAGGATCCTTGTCATGATACCACTTATTTATAGCTCTTCAGTCTTTTGCCTTTGATTTTTCTGCTAACTTATTCTCCCTTAAAGAAGGAGGAGAAAAAACCTGCATTTTCAAGCACTCTCAAGCAAAGTCTGAATATTACTGGAAAATGTTATGAACTAATTTTAATACATACCTGGCATAAGACCTGCCATTTTAAGTTACTCTTGGTGATGTTGATTGGTAGCAAATGCTTGGAAAAAGAACAGGAGAGGAAATTAACCTGCATAGAGTGACTTTTGCAGGGACATAGACTTCCCACATTCTGCTAGTTGGTATTTCTGTGGCCATGTTTAATTGCTGTTGGTTCTTATGCTTTCTGTTTCTCTGTCTGATCCGTTTTTAACCCATTTTATTTTCCTGGTGTTCCCAACACTGACGATGAATTTCAGTTTGATAAAAAGTCATGTGACAGTGTCTTTCTGCTTCTAAACTTCCTGTTTTCTACTTTCATTGAGTGGCACTTTCAGGATGCTGTTGAGTCATCTTGGCAGTGTAGGCAAAGTCAAATTCTTCCTTACCCTTCTTCCACAGAGCGTAATGTACAAGTAATGTCTCTGTTAGTTATTGCATCTTTTACAAATAATATATATTTTTTTCTTTTTTTTATACCTGATTATTTAAAAAATGCTAAAGGTAATAGCCACTGATGAAAAGGGTGGTTTTTCCACTTCTCTTAAGCAGCCATTGGTGCCTCTCTGTCCCCAGGGTGAGTAACCAAAAAGTTCATCCAAACAAAAAGTGGATGCTTTCCTGCAAGCCTAGCTCTGTGAACCTGCTCACCACTGTTTAGAGAGACGCCTGTCCTGATGCAAAAGCAGAGGCAGGGAATAAGTGCCTCTGGTTCAGTGGGGATGAAGAGAGGGAGAGTAGTATGTCATTACATGTTTTATGAGCCTACTTAATTCTTCTAGCTGCACAGCTAGCATCACCGCTAGAAGAAGTAGGCCTTCCCTCAGCTGCTCATTCTCATCCTTGTGTCTTCTCATTTGTACTGGCACAGCTTGCTGTGAAGAGGTATAGTGGATCAAAACAGGCATATGACCAGGCTTAAAAATTAACCCTGTAGAAATTGTTGGTTTTGAGCTAGATCTATATTCAAGATGTATGGCATGGCCAGAGCAATGCTTGTGCCAATAGAATGGAAGTGAACAGACAACAGCGAAGCGGAGAAAGCAAAACTGCTTTTTTTGAAGGCCTTGCCAGCACTGGCTACAACCATTTCCTGACACTGAGATGAAGTGACTCGTTTGATCCTGCATTCATATCCCGAGAGTTCCTTGATGATAGGCTGGCGACAGGCGGACCATGTGTTGAGAATGGCAACTCTTGCACCCTTCCCAGGAGAATCCAGATTGGTGTGGGCTTGACTGTGTAAGGAGTGTGCTCACATTTAAACACTATTAAGGACTAAATGTCTCTTGTCATCTGCCTTGAATTACCAGTATTGACATAGCCTGCGAATTCCTTTCTCAGCAGGACCTAAAATAGTATGTATCTCTTTACTCTGTAGGCTGGCTGTATATTTTTTCCATGATTATATTGTAGTTGTCCACACTGAATTTCACTGGTAGTTTTACTGCTGAGGTGCTTATGGCAGCTTCCCTCAGCTGTAAAAACTGTTTCTTTGTTGTCTCTGTTCTGTTTTTAGTGAGCTTTTATTCTGTGAGGGGATTCTTCTCTTCTTGAAAAATGTAGTCTTTTCAAGAGTCTCTTCTGAAAGAATTCAATGAAAACTGATTTCAAATTTCACTGCTAGTCACATGACCATTTACTTCTTTGTAGTAGATGGAGGCATGTTTACAGAAAGTATGTCAACTCTTCCACTTGTATCAGCTTTAGCCAATGTGTCTAAATAGCTCTTTTCCTTCAGATTCATTTTTTTTTAATTAAGTATCTTGCTCTTTTGTTCCTGCTTCTTTTCCAAAGACTTGCTTTATATCCTTACCATTTGTTAGGTCTCTAACACTGTCTGTTTTGAATGATCAGGATGTTCACCACAAGCTTCATATAATGAAAACAAACAAAATAAAAAAAACCCACCCACCCATTACCAATTCAAAGTAAGTGAATAAGCTAGTGCAGTGAATAAGCTAGTGCTTTAAAAAAAAAAAAAAAGTCTGATACGAATTTTGAAATATGATATACTGACTTTTCTAACTTCAAAGCAAATTGTAGAATACATTATGATTTATTTTTTCTGATCTCTGAGTTCTCTTTGCCCTTTTTTGTAGCAGCCAAAATTTAATTCAGTAAATAGTAAAGAAGTAAATAAATTATCAGTTTGATATTCCCTTTTAAAGAAGAAACGTAATTTTGAAAACTTTACTTAGCTACCACCTTTTCTTTTGAACACAAAGCTGGTACAATGTATGGATATCTAATTTCAGCAGGCATCCACTTTACTTTTGTCAATTTGTGCCAATACTTTTGACATCCCAGGGTTTTATTGGATCTTTTCTGCATAAATACAGTTGGTGGTATTTGAATTTACCATCTATGGTAATTTATATTTATACATCCAAGTTCTTGGATGTATAAGTATCTAACATATGTATAAAAAAGACATTCTAAAAAAGTGACCGCAAGTGTTTTGCATCAGGTGGACAGTTCTGAAAAAAACCCTGTTCTGTTCATGACCTCAAGCTTTATAGGAGTGATAACTGCCATTTCATATAGGTCCAATGACAGGGCAACAATAAAATTCCAATTTCTGAGTTCCTGCAGAAATCTGTTCTTAGGTTCTCTGTACCTTCATGATTGTCTGTTCAAGTATTTAAGTCTCTGCCCACTCTTCATTTGCTTATAATTTGCAAATATTCTTTAGGAACATATCATTATTTAAAATATCCAGCTTGTTTGTTCATTTGACATTCAAAGTTCAGATTTCTGGGATGCAGCGTGATCTATTCTAAGATGTCAAGACCCCTTTTACCTTCAGAAGAATGTCACCTTTCAGTCAGAAGAGCCAGAATATTTCTTTTGCAGTGCACTTGAGGTCTGCATTCTGTCTTTAGTAGTACTGCTATCAGCACAAAGAGAGTCTGTTAACAAGGATTTCATGTTACGGATGTTCTCTTTCAGGTTTTTAATTAAATATCTAAATAGTACCTGGCTCTTACCAACCAATTCAAAGGAAACCTGAGTGTATTTCTCTCTGTACGTTTAAGTGGAGGAATCATTTTCCTCTTACTGTTTTTTCATCCTACAGTTATTTGGCAGATACATTTTTTGCTTCACCAGTTTTTACTTTCATTGCCTTTTAAATGCTTGCCAAATCATTTTAATACCATCTAATTTCAACTTTCTACTCTTACCTTTGGCTGTGATCTCAATGGAATGTCTATGAATCATTCTGAGCTGTGACAGCCACTGTCCAGTCAGAAGGATTTACTCTCATTTTTAATGTGAATCCTTACTGGCTGCTAATAACACTAGCTAGCATTTTTAGGTTTTTCTATAATAAGATTGCCATCATAATCGTATTCTTCTGGTTAATAACATAGTCTTCATTGAGATTGCCTGATAGTGTTGAACCATTAGACTACATTGAAATAGCTCTTGATTTTTATCAGCTCAAATGAGATAGGCCAGAGGAGCCTTTACTGTAGAAATAATACTATAGAATTTATGACAAAACATTGACAATATAGAAAGGATGTGGAGAGAGGTCCACAAAAATGCAGTTTTATTAATCTTTCACCACCTTTCTAATGAAATTTGATCACAAAACATACTGGTACTCTAAGAATGTTACACATTTTCATATAGTTCCAGATGTTGTTGCAGTTGCTAGAAAGCTCTTATGAAAACTCTGGGACAAAAAGAAAAGAAGGATAAAGTATTACAGGAAGGAGTGTAAAAGCAACCAACCAACCAAAAAAAAACAACTAACAAAACCAAAATTCAGCTGGGTTGGCCCAACTGACTGGGCCATTTTTGATAGTCTAATCATGATTTGATAAACTGAATGTATATTTATAGGCTGTTTTCTTTTTGCCAGGCTGGTTGCATGATGTAAATTCAAGTTGGTAAACATTAGGGTCTTCCTGAAATGCCCATTATTTTAAGGGAAATACTGCACTTACAAAATCATATAAAGTTGTAAAACTATAAATTGTTTCTGTTACAGTGTTTGATTTCTGGAATTAATTTCTACTAAAGTCTGACAGTAGATAAATTTTCCATTGTTTAAGGCACCTTGCAACTTTTCTTATTTTCTCCTGGGCCTTTTTGTTGGATTTGGTAAAGTGTATGTCACATATGCTTGGGGGTTGACTTCTGTGGGATCTGGAATTACACTTGAGTAGCCAAATAATAGCATTGTAGGGGTTGTGTACTGTGCTTATTTTGTCTCTTAAACCTGTACTCCAGCAGGACAAGATGCCTATTGTTTCTTTACTTCTGTGTCCTCTTGTAACAGAATGAATATTACTGTAGGTTAGACTTCCTGTGGAAGAACAAGTTCAAAAAAGAGCGGGAGGAGATTGAAACCATGGAGAACTTAAATCGGGTGCTTCTGGAGAATGTGCTTCCAGCCCACGTAGCTGAACACTTCTTGGCAAGAAACCTGAAGAATGAGGTCAGCTGTCTCTGTATATCCTCTGCTCTGTAAGAAAGCAATGTATCCTGGAAATACCACTTAATGCTGTTATGAACAGTAGGTCCTTACAGTGAAAATACAGATTAACAGTCACTTTCATTCCCACTTTGTTCCTGTAAGGTTTGCTTTAGAGCACTGAATGGACCTTGATACCTTGAAATAAAAAGGTGGAATTTTCCTAAGTTGAAATGCACTTTGCCTATTGAAGGAAGGTTAAAAAAAAAGATGAGGAGGAGGCAGAACAAAATGGTTGAATCAGTAAGGGTTTAATTTTAAATCTCATGCATTCAGATACTTTTTCCTCCATGATCAGAGTGGAGTTCTGCAACCAGGTTCTGAATTTTCTTCTCTTCACTAGAGAGCTTGTTTATTGGAGTGAAAATTAACCTTTTCCCTGAACCAGTGGCTATTTTAATTCTGGAAAGATGTTCTGAACACTGAATTACCTGTTTACTCACTGCTTACAGACCTAATTCAAGCACCAGAAAAATCACCCAGAAGATCCATCTTTACTTTGCTGGAAATCAGATCTGCTCCTAATATTCCTTTACAGTAATAACAAAGCAAAAAAACCCCCAACCAACCAAACAAAAAACCACACAATAAAAACCCCACCACAAAAAACCATGACAAACAAACCCAAAAAACCAACCAAACAAACAAAAAAACCAAACCAAAAAAACCCATTTAGAGAGAGTAACAGCTGTAGAGATCTTAAATGTAAGAGTTTGAATTACTTGTGCAGGCCAAGTAAATGTTCCAAAACTGACAAAAGAGGGCACAGGGCAGATTTAGGGATTAATTTTTGATCTCCTGAGTCAAAAAGGACGATGTCTTCCCTTTCACTGTGGTTTGCATTAAGCAATACTAATCAGTACTTCATATCAATACTTCAGTATTCCTTGCAAATATTCATTTGGTAGCTAACGTCAAATGAAAATTGCTATGGGGTTCCTTTGAATGCAGTGAAGATTTTGGCTGGAAGCCAAGTTGACTCAGCTCCAGTTCTCAGTTTAAGGCATTAAACACAGCAAACCATCAGGAGATTGCTTGCTTGATTATGTGCTACTCCGCCTCAGCTCCCCAGCAGAGCAACACCATCTGGTTACCTTTGTGTTGGCAAGTGGATTTGTCTTGTCACTCCTCAAGATTCTTAGGTTGGAATGAGTTAATTTAAGAACAGAAATTGTAATGTGCTGATCTCTCCAACTCATCATGTCAGCTGAAGTAAAAATGATTTGACATGATTTTAATGGTATCCATTAAAAAAAACCCCTCAAGTTGTTCCTTGTTTTGTTTCTTTAAACACAGCTCTCAAAGGAAAGCCCCTTCAAATCCCTGAAAGTATTCAGGAATATGTGTGATGTCTTCAAATTTCTTTCATTGTCAGCTAGGTTGTGTTGAACCTTAAAGAACATTGTCTATGTGTGTATGTATATACACCTAAAGATGTTAGGCCAGATCAGGCTTTTTTCTCCGTGTGGATATGTAAGTCAACAGATGCTACACTGAAATTTGTCCACATTTTCCTTAGTTGTAAACATTCAAGTTAGTATAGTTTTACATATATTCTTTCCTGTTTAAAACAGATTCTGAGATTAAGATTAAACGAACGGATTAATACTCTGTTTCAAAATACTACTTTGCTTAGTATTTTATGCATGCAGCTGTATGGAGAAAAGGAAAAACAAAGTATGCTGCTGAAAAACAGGCAGAATATATGAAAAGGGACAATGTGAGTGGATGAATGCTAACTGGGAGCAATGGGACTGTAGTTTCAGATGACCAACAAAAGTATTTTATAACAGGAAATACATTGACTAATGCTAATACACAAAAAAGCAGAGTTCCTTCAGAGCAAATAATAAAGGTTTGTTTGCTTTTACCAGAACCTCCGGAGCTGGGATTCTGCTCATAGTCTGCATGCTGGATACAAGACAGGTTACTTTCCAATTGAGAGAAAGCTAGGATCAGATGTAAAATGAAAAGCAGGAAACAGGGCCAGGAGTAAATATATCTGCACCTGTCTTGTGCACCTTTCTCCTTAATTCTGATACCATTCAGATTCCCTATTAGTAAAAAGTGATTGGGAGCTTTTGTGCTTCAAGCTAACTAGCAAGCCCATTCCTGAGCAGGAGGAATCCTGTTTCATTAGCTACAGGATGGAGCTAGCACCCTACTTATAGCAACAATTCTTAGAGCTCAGAGAAGCTGAGCACCATACCCTTCCAAGAGACAGAAATGGACCTGTTTGCTTTCTCTATCCCAAGAACATCTTCAGGCACTGGAGATGAGGGGACAGTAAAAGGAATATACTTGCAGAATTTCAGATGTTAATTAAGAGGGAAAATGATTGAATGCAAAGGATGGGATGATTTTATTTTTGTTAAAAGAAGAAAAGCTGTTCTTTCCTAGAATAGTATTGCATTTAATTTTCAGACAAACATTTTGGAGGGTACTGTTTCAAGAGAAGAACTCTCAAGAAAATCAACTCACTCAATTGTAACATCCTTTTTTATTATTATGATCAAAATAAATTAGCTAGGGATGACTCTTTAAAATTCTCTGAAATTTATTGTGATAGTCGCAATTACTACTCATCTGGTTATAAATAGTGCCGTTTGTTGTTGTTTCCATGTGCTATGCTATTGAGCATTACTAGGGATGGATATTGCCCTAGTGTTAGATGGGAAGGAGGAGGAATGGGTTGCTATTGCCAAAATGGAAATGAAGTGACAGGGAAGGCGACTTGAGGAAATAGAAGTAAAGCTGAGTTAACCACAGAATGTAATCTCTGTACCTTGTTAATGAAATATTCGCATCTAACCATCCAGGAGCCACTCTGGAAGTCACATCTGCACCACCTGAGCTGGGACCAAATCCCCTTCACAGTGGGCAGCTCTAGAGAGCAAACAGGTGCCCCACTTGACTCCCTGCACACCACACACTCACAGTCAGACCAGGTTTCCTTACTGGCTTGACCCTTAGGTTTCCCACAGCAGAGTCTGAGAAATCTGGATTTAATCACAGTGCAACAACAGAATAACAGCTTGAGCTGTGAATCACAGTATATTCCATCCCTACTGCACACAATTGTGGTGGAGCTTCAGCAATGCTATGATTATGGAATCCTTAGAAAATACAGGAGCACAAAAATCCATTAATAAATAATTTATCTCCTCCAGCTGCTCGTGTTTCTCCCTGTCCATCATTATTTTCATGTTTGCTCAGAAACTTCCCTCACACCTGTGCTGAATGAGGCAGTCAGCAGTTTTCCCATAGTTCTGTTATTTTTTAATTATACATCAGCAGTAAAGATCCACTCTGTCTGTGCCCATCTGTGTACAGGCACAACACATTCTTCCAAAAGGACACATTGACAATCAAATTGCAAAACCCAAGCTTCACTAAGTAAAAAGGGAAGTAATATCTTATGCTTCTTGATCTCACAGAACAAATCCTTTTCACCTGAGTATTGCAATCCCTTTTTACTCAAATAACAACTTGAAGGTAGTTTTACATTAAAGTAGATAACAGCCTTTTTTATTGCTGTGTCTACCTTTGTGTATAGATACTATTGCTTTTCTTAGTATTGGTTTAGTAAATTTTCTTTCTTTCTTTCTTTCTTTGGGGATATGAATTTGTCCTGAAAGAAGAGATAGTCTAATGTTCAAGGGCAGTGAAGAGAAAACTGGAGGGAGTAGTGGGAGGTGGTCCTTTTTAGCACTAGAATCTTTCTGTGGAGCAGAGATGCTCTCATTTCAGTAGTCACAGAAAGCAGAGCAGACTGCCATAAATATGTTTCAATTCACATGACTTCTTTCTTTTTGCTTCAGCTTGTTATGCAGAAGAAATTATAATTACTTTTTCCTATTAGGCATATTGTCATTTAAGGTTAGGAACTATCAATCAGGGTCATATTGCATTATGCATTTGTAGTACATTGAGTTTGTGATTTTGGTTCAGATTTTAGTTATTTCAATAACACAAACAGCTAATAATAAACTTGATATGCTTTTATAAAATGCATTTTCAGCCGTGCAAGCCAGACTAAATTCTCTTCATAAGAAGTCTCAGAGATGGGCCCTATCTCATAAATTAGTGAACATTTCATTTTCACAGAGTTAATGTTCAAGAAGAAAAAAAAATCATGACAATATTTTTAACTGTATATGTTGAGTCTCTTTTATGAACAGGTTTATATATTGTTTAAAATTAATGAATGCAAATAAATGCAAAAAACATCCAACCACCATCTTAAGGCATCCCAACTACTGCAGCACCTCGGTTTTTAGATCCTGGACATTGCATGTTATTAATAAGGACACTTATTTCCAGCTGGGTATGATAGATTTCTTTTCTTTATTCTGTTTTCTTTTGGACAGGATCTGTATCACCAGTCATATGACTGCGTCTGTGTCATGTTTGCCTCCGTTCCGGATTTCAAGGAATTTTACACAGAATCTGATGTAAATAAGGAAGGGTTGGAATGTCTCAGGCTGCTAAATGAGATCATTGCGGACTTTGATGATGTATGTACTTACAGCAGTGATTGACATATGGTTTCAGTCTTACTAACGCATGATATGCAACAATCAGAAAACATACTTGCAGAGGAGAGTGGGAGAGCTGCCAGAAAAGAACTTTTGTATGCCTGGTCACATGGAAAATAGTTACAGAGAGTATTAAAGGAAGAAGAAATTTATCTGACTGATCAGATACTGATCATACTCAATTGCTTTTGATTTGCTATAATGAGAATCCTATGTGTATATCTGACAAAATTTTTTTTTGCCCTTTAGCTGCAGCTCATGAGGAAGTCACATTACATGCCATGTATTAACCACAGTCACATTTCATGCCATATATTAACCACAGGTTCTAAACACAAATGTCTAAAGTGAGATGCAGCTTTGTGTTACACCCGATCTGCACTGGTCTCAGTGTATGATCAGTTGATCTACGAACAAATCAAAGGATTGTAAAAGTTTTAATGTTCCATTCTCTGAGGTTAGGAACAAGTAGAGAATATAACTACAGATGGATTGTGAAAAGGCATCTATAAAGGGCTCACTGAGAACAGTGTTTGTCTTTTAGGAAGTTATTAGTGATGAAGGTACCAGTAAAAGGTATTAAAATCGTGCCATGAATCAGAGAGCTCAGTCTGGATTTGTGGATCTGTGGCTATAGAGGGTATTTTAGCAGAAAACCCATTTGGGGAGCATTGGGTGTCCAATGTCCAAAACAAACTGGGATGTGAACTAAAATCCTTGGATTTTAGTCCCATTGACATGGACTATTCCAGTGGCATGGAACAGATGCTTACTTTCAGAAAGCTGCTTAAAGTTTAACTGTTGGCTGGCATGGTGATCCTGTTCCAATATCATGAGTGCGAAGTCTACTGACTTTTAAAAGCTGTATGTACAATAAGGTGGAATTTATTCTCACTACTATAAATTTGATCCCTTCATAGTAAAAAGGTATTTTAGAAGACAGAAATTCCCTTTCCCTGGAGTTCTGTAACCATTGTTTTATCCGTGTTTAAGTCCTTCATCCTGTATATGTTTGTGAAGCCATTTCAGGTCTACACAGAAACTGTTCTAAGACTTGATGCTCTGATTGGTATTAGAGTAACAAGGTTGCTGATCTGAATAATGAATGACTGTTCTTGTTTTGCAGTTATTGTCAAAGCCAAAGTTCAGTGGAGTTGAAAAGATAAAGACCATCGGAAGCACTTACATGGCAGCAACAGGATTGAGTGCTACACCAAACCAAGAACAGTGTCAGGTACAAGAAGATGTTTCTGCTGAATAAAAAGCATATTCAAATGAAGGCTAAAATTCTGTTCATTAAGCTGCAGGTTATGTATAATAATGTGGCCTAGTTTTTTCTTATTAGCATAGATTGTATTGTACTGGACAAGTGTATACTTTAGTACTCTGTGAATTTTTCTTCACATTGCAGTTTGAAAATGCCACCTCCATATTTGCTAAAACAGACCTTCTACTCTAAATACAGAACAGCATTTTATTCCTATATGCTGCAGTAGAGCTGGGGTTACAGAACGTACAAAAGACTGCAAGATTTAATGTTTTCCATTGTAAGCTGGGAGGGTTGATTTGCCTTACTAACTATACACTTATAGAACCCTCAGAGTCAGCATCAAGAATGTGTTCCTTTGTTTCTAGTTTACTTAATATGGTAGGATTAGGAACTGCAGTCAGTGGAAATTAAGTTCAGAGAAACAATTCATAACTTATTCAAAAACCTTGCTTTTGCCATGATCTTTAGAATACTACAGGTTAGTGACAGAGAGATAGCAATTCAGAATCAACACAGTCTCTGCTAAGGATTAATGTGCTCTTCCCAAACCCATGTTCCTTCTAAACACAAGCAATTATCACATGGATCCTGAGGACAAAGAATTATTTTAAATTAGCTCTGACGTTTAATATGGGGAGGTGAAGGGGATTAAGAAAATGCAGAACTGCAGACTGAAGACAAGAAGACATAGAGAGCTCTCAATCACAACTAAATCTAGTGTATGCAGAGGAAGTAATTTACTTTTGAGTTATTTCCACTATCAGGAGATCCACAGTTTAGCATTCCGTTGGTTATTTAGTTCACATTCTAAAAGAAATCCACCAGAACTCAGCAGCCTTCCTTCCAGATTCCCAAAGATGCACAGATCCTGCAGTACCTGGTGTGGCAGTGAGTGACTGCTAGACATACTGCTGGGAACCACCCCCAGCTTAAAACAAGTATCCAAGGAAGACTAAGTGCCTTAAGGAAGGGGTCTGAATATATCAGCTGAACAGGAAACCATCTGTTTTAGCTAGGAGTGAACTCCAAATGAAACAGGCTTCATTCATCTAAACAGCTGCTCCAGCAAGCACCACTACTGTCCCACCCTAGGCTGATGCATGCACTCTATGAATCATCTCTGAAGTTGTCATCTGTCCATCTCCTCTGTCACTTTATCTCAAGAAATGGGGAAGATTCAGTCCTTTCTCATAAAGATCAATGAGTCCATCTCTTACGAAATCATTCACTTGTCAGGATCCTACCTTGGGCTGTGGGAGACCAAAATCAATTTTCTCATCAGCCTGAAAGGACTCAAAAGAGTACTTAGAAATCAGGTTACTTTGTTATGTATGAGGAGAGATTAAGACTTTAGCCTTTATATATGGTATAAGCTCTGAGCTAGTTAATAAGGGGGCAGAGCGGAGTTGCCCTCTTCCTCTTGTATTTTAGTCATTTTCAGGTCTGTTAAATGTTTCCAGAGTTACTTGCTTATCTGCCAGATGAGATCTGTGGAGCAATTCTTAAAGTTCTGAATTTCACTGGATTTTAAGCATTTTTATAAGGGTGCTGAGCTGTGCAATAGCGAGAGGGAGGAATCTCTGTGGGGCTGTCCACAAGCATTATTTATTATGAAAGGGAATAGAATAGAAGCAGACACTTAGAGAAAATGAATTAACAAGTCCTAGACACACATAGGGTATTGTGTGCCTGTGGGATTAGATAGCAGCTAATCAGTCACTTGACAATCAAAACATTAAATTCAGCATGGTATGGATCTATCACCTCTAGACTGCCTGGTTGTGCACAAGTAAAATGCATCCTGTCTCTCGGCCATTGTTTGATCTAACTGATGCTGGACAGGGTACCACCTTCTACATTACTCTCCTGCATCTGCCTGCTGACATTGGGACATCCCTAAGGGGTGAGGTACTTTCAAGGGTTCAGAGTATTTTGGTTGTATTCTCACAGCAGCCAAGGCTCACGAGAACGATTTTACACTGTTTGTTTTCTGAATTCAGGAACCTGAAAGACAGTATATGCACATAGGAACCATGGTGGAGTTCGCATTTGCCTTGGTGGCAAAACTGGATGTCATAAACAAGCATTCATTCAATGACTTCAAGTTACGAGTAGGTGAGTATCACAGGATTCTTATGAGAATGTCATGGACAAGGGGGAGAATTCAGCATGAAGTACCAGCTGATTAAATAACAATAGTAATGACCAAAAGGGCCATGATAGTAAACAGCACCATTTTTACCTTGTTTGAAAGCAGCCTACATGGTATTGCCCATCTACCTCAGCTCCTGAATGTTTCAAGGCAAGACTCATAAAAGGGCAGTATTCCTACGTAAAGAATGGTTGAAAAAAAGTGTTTACATGGCTCTGAATGGTTCTGTGGTAACTCTGTAAAAATTATTTTAGAGGTTGTAAGATACATATATTTTTTTTAGTTTACAAATAGCAAGAGAATAGACAAGAAAACTCTAGAATGAGCTTTGCAAAACTATATAAATGGTTTTTCAGAGGACAAGAGCTATAAGGGGCCAGTGAGGCTGGAGTTTGAAATATTTTATGTATACTTAAATCAAGCAAACACACAAAAATGCACTCTTCCCTTCACAGTGTTAGACAAGGGAGAGTATTTGTCCTCTTTGTTATTCAGATAAGAGCAAAGATGACTACTTACTTACCTCGGAAAGAGGTATCCCTTATGTTTCAGTTTCTAATTGCTTCCACTTGTGCATCATGATATTCTTAAAAAGAAATAGACAGCTGCAGTTAGTAGTAAGAATGATGAAATAAATGAATTCAGAGCTGGTCAAGAACCGTATGTTCCAAAATGTTTATTTCTTGATAGCAGTACACAGCAGTTTCACAATGCAATATGTAACGTGGAAAGTGTGAAATGAAAACAGTAAACAAATATTGAAAACCCATAAATTCTGTAAACGTGTCAGAAGTATTTGATTTCCAACAGTTATTCTCCTGTCTTGTCTTTTTCTTGCTGTGGTGCTTGCTTTTCCTTTCGGCTGCTCCTCTCAAGTCTATTTCACAGTGCCACCCACTGGAAAAACTTGCTGTCTTCTGACTTGAAATAAGGGCTTCTTAGGGCACTCCTTTGCCAGTATGTTTTGTATTCCCTGCTAGAGCTAAAAATGACAAAGCAAATCAGAAGTATGCTTCCTTCTCAGAGTGTTACAGAACTTGATGGTTCTTGCCATAGCTGACATGGCACATACTAGCAAACACGTTTATATCAGCAGCTTCACTACAGACAGAGAGCTGCTGGGTGCTGGGGCTATGTCTGCAAACTGCTTAAAGCAGCACTGAGTCCTTTCAAGTGGGGATCATGAAACAAGCTTTCAAAGGGGAAAACCAAACCAAAGCAAAACACATACTTTGGATTTTTACAGTTCTTGCTAAAGATTCCAAAGAACTCAGACTCCTTTGCTTCATGAAATGAAAAATGTTTTAACTCTAAAAAGGAACACAGACCCCAAAGTGGTGCTTGTGCTGCCTTAATCCAACACAGGCACCACTGGGATCTTTATATTCACTTCTTCTCCACTTCCCACCACCTGATGATGAAACCATCTGATTTCCATACTAATTATAGCCACAGAAACATTTTAACAACTACTTCTGACTTAGTCTGCACTGTAAGGACGTGTACCCAAACTGCTCTTTGTAAAAGCTGCCCTTGGCCAGCATCTAAGTCTGAAATTTTTGCAACTCATTAGAGGTCTTAGCTTTCATAATTTTCTGTGAGTGCCCAAAATGCTAGTGAGACTTAGGAGGCACACACTACATTGATCTTGTTAGGCAAGGGAGAGGAGCACCTAGAAAACATTTTAGGCATTCCTCCCCTTCTGCAAGTTGAGGTGCTTGATTTATGAGACCAGCTCATATATGAGCTTTTGCAGCAGGTTTTGCACAGCTATTGCTTTCTTTCAGAAGAGAGGCTGCTGTGTTGTTTTCTGTATAACTTCATAGTTAGAATGTTTGTCTGTGTTGTAGGTGATTTAATTTGGTTCCTGGTTTTGGATGAAGCTAGGCTATGAGCCCAGGCTGTAGGATACTTCAGAATGAGATATTCTCTGTCATTCCTGCTAAACACTGTTGCATTTCATGGAATGATAAATACTGCTTTGGATATGAGAGAAAGAGACAGATGATACCACCTCTGCTAGCATTCACCTGTAGTGAGAGTAGTACTTTTCCAGGCTTGCCCCAATAAACATACATGTATGTCATGCCAAAAAGACCCACACCAGCAGGAATGACATAGAGCAGGATATCCCACAATGCCTGTGTGGCCAGAACACATTCCTAAGAGATACTGGTAGAAGTTTCCCCGAAGGAAGAGGGATCTGAAGGCAACTCTTGAGCCCCTGAGATATTAATCAAATCATCAGCAGCGGTGGTTCAGGAAGGAGGTAAAAAGTAAAAGTCCCTTCCTGCCCATTGTATTTTGTAGGAAAGTCCCTCTGCAGTGCCCCAGTTTCTGAAGCATGGCTATACATGTCTCTTCAATATTCCCTGCTAGCCAGATTGGGCTACCCAGCAGATGGCTTTTGTGGATTCCACTCTTAGTTCCCTAGTGCTTTCTGCAAGTTGTATGTCATGAAGTGGAAAAACCCATCCATGGCTCAATTGTTAATGCAAAGTGTTGCAAGGCCCAAGTGAGTCCCTTTGTACATTTAATCCCAAGCAGTTAGACAAATATATATCAGGTTATATTTGTTATCTTTTAGTGTTTGCATATTTTCCCAATTTAACTTCTACAGTCACGTTTTCCAGGGTTTCCAAGTGGGCTGATAGTGTGGTTGCTAGCCTGTGCTGCCATGTTACATACTGGATGAGCCAGCTCTGAGATCCCTCTCTGTCCTACAGTCACACTTTCATTTTGCTGCATGGATATATCCCTCATGATGGTTTCTGTCAAGGAATTAGCAGTAATTAGTTATGATCTATTGAGATAATTTTAGAAATCCAAACAACTCACTTGTTCAGGGTTTATTTCTCACTAGGTCTAACATGGCTTTCCTGCTCATTGGTATGTACAGTTAAAATTATAGTACATTTGATGCTGGTTAACAATAGTACTTTGGATTTTGCTACCTGGTTTCTCTCCCTACTAGCAGAGTGCAGCTCACTCCCTTTACAGGCATAACATAGGTTACAAACTGACCACTAGATGAAAAATGCCCAGAGTCTAATGAGGAGGACTGTATTGTTCCACTATATTCTTCTACTCTGTGCTTAATCAAATTATTTGGATACATTTATTTATATTGCAATTCTTTACGACCACTCTGTGGTCAATCCAGCCTTCACAACAAGGCTTCCAATCCTTTCAGCTCATTCGCATTAGTTTGTTCTACATTTTAGAAGCAAAGAATGCTATAAAAGTAACTTGACTGGGCCATCAACTTCTGCAGAGAGGAGAGGCCCTTTTCACTAGAAGTAGAAATTAGAAGAAATTCTTGTATATCTGTTTTCCCAGAAGCTGCTGCTCACCCACAGTGTGTTCCTCATGCTGCATAATAAAGGCAGCAGCAGGTTATTAGGAGGCCAGTGGTTGAAAATAGCATGTTACTCGGTATGGGAGGGAGCTGTAAACCTAAAATTAGATGAACTGACTTTTGGCATTTTTATAACTAATATTCTCCTGCCACAAATTGTTGATAAAATAATGGTAAATGACTGTTGCCACACTTATTATTCAGCGTGGGCCAAGTGCTTCATTCAGTGACTTGCTATATGCCAGATGAACTGTGTGTCCTTGTTTGGTGGATCTTCACAGAATCACAGAATCAGTTAAAGCTGGAAAAGACCTGTGAGATCATGGAGTCTGACCTATGACTGAACACCCCCATATCAGCTAGACCATGGCACCAAATGCCACATTCAGTCTTTCTTTAAACACCTCAGGGACAGTGACTCCACCACCTCCCTGGGCAGTCCATTCCAATGTCTAGTCACCCTTAATGTGAAGCAGTTTCTCCTAATGCTCAACCTAAATCTCCCCTGAAACAGCTTGAGACTATGTCATCTTATCCTGTCACTGCTTGCCTGGCAGAAGAGACCAGTCCCCACCTGGCTAGAACCTTCTTTCAGGCAGTTGTAGAGAGTGATAAGGTTTCCCCTGAGCCTCCTTTTCTCCAGGCCAAACAACCCCAGCTCCCTCAGAGGCTCCTCCTGGGGCCTGTGTTCCAGGCCCTTCACCAGCTTTGTTGCCTTTCTCCTCATTCCTAATGTTAAGTTCTGATGTTTTGCAGGTATAAACCATGGACCTGTAATAGCTGGAGTAATTGGAGCTCAAAAACCTCAATATGATATATGGGGCAATACAGTAAATGTGGCCAGCAGGATGGACAGTACTGGTGTCTTAGATAAAATACAGGTAAGTCTTGGTTTTGTGCTAGTAGGCTTTCACCTAAAATGGCAGAATGGCCTAAAGTTTGGTTCACTGACAAGTTATTTGAGAAACTGGCAACAGCAGCACTGAAAGGTGATGCTAACATCTTACCATCATTTCATTTACACAGCCTTAGTATTTGTAGAAAGTTGGGAAGGCATGAGTCTACTGAAGTGAAAATAAGCTCCTGAAGTTGAGAAAAGTGCTATGTGAAGAGTATTGTCCCTAGTTCCATTTATCTATTTCCAAGCTCTCTGTTGGCAACCCTAAGTACAAAGTGGTTACACTAAATTTGATACTTGATGTAAGTGATTAGAATGGGCTTCCAGCAACAGACTGCTTGAAAGCTCAGGGGTTCAAACCTCACTTGAGACCCTTAAAGGCCTTATGAGCCTAATAGCAAACCCCTTATAACTGAACAGAACATTATGTTATCTTCACACTCTGGAAAAACATCCTGCTTTGCTTTGTTATCAACACTGGCTGTATTACCGTATTGTTGCAGGTCACAGAGGAGACAAACAATGTCCTGCAAACACTGGGGTACATGAGCACCTGCAGAGGAATAATAAATGTAAAAGGAAAAGGAGAATTGAAGACATACTTTGTACATACAGAAATGACAAGATCCCTTTCACAAGGGAACGTGGCATCTTGAAGATGGTTGTACGAGTCATCAGTACCATATTTTCAGGAAAGTATCACGCACTTTTTAACTACATTTTGGCCCTTAACATGCGTGCTATTTTCTGGTATGTGGCACTTATTTTAATATGGCTGCAGAATAGTCCCATGAGCCATCATTTTGCACCTTGATATATTTATGTTCAAGGACAGTTGTGATGTACGCTATAGGACTGGAAGATTGTACTGCTACTTGCACTGTTATTCAAGGACAAGAAAAGAAGGAATAGTAATCAAATGGAGGTAACACATCCTGAAAGGACTAGAGAGAGGTGTTAGTGACAAAGGCGGGGAAAAAAGGCAATAAAGCTAGGGGTGCATACTATTTTCTGATGCATGGTGTTTTCTGGAAAATACAGTCGCTCCCCAATAGCATCCACTAATCTGGTATTAAAGTATACAGTATTGTAAATAAGTTTACTCTGTCCACACATGATTTGGATGTGATCACCAGTTGCATCTCATAGCCAGGGACACGTTGGGTGGCTTGCTGGCATTCTTTCTGAAGAGAGAACTAACAATGCTGGAATAGTTTTGTACAAACGTGTCAAATGTTTTGAAGCTATTGTCTTTTGTAAGGTTAATTCATTAAAAGTTTATATGTACTTTGTCTTACTGTTGCTGTCTCTTAGTTTTGCTTCCTTCCTTGGCTTCTCTCACTCTAAAGCTGCGTGCTTTCTGCTGCTGCCTCTGCTTTTTATTCAGCAGTTAGATGTTGAGGCAGGCTGTGGTCAGCTATCTCAAGAACTTTGGTCAATAATATCTGCTAGACTTGCTATTGCCTTTCAGGAACTAAATCACCTCTACTGTCTTCAGTCATGGGTAGCATCCTAGGCACTTTGCAGTCATTTACTCCCTAGATGATACAAAAGATTGACCTCAAATCCATAAACACAAGCAGAGTGGGGGATACTGAAAACAGTTGCAGTGCTGCTACTTAACAACTGGACCACAGTGCTTAAACAATAACTAGGAGAAGTGGTGAAAGAGAAGAAAAAGTTCAGTTTCACACTTTGACAACCTCTTTTGCCCTTATATGCCTTTCAATTAACCTTTACAGTGATGGATTTTGTTGTATCATTAAAGTAATAATCTCATTTAACATTTAAAATATTAATCTCATTTATACTCATTAGGACATGAGTATGAGCTAAATGGTATTTTGTGGATATTTGACATTCATTTAAATCCCTTTGAATTAAACAGTATCACTTGCAGAGTTTCATAGATGAGCCAGGTGACAGACAGTAAAAGTAGGTAATTGTACTATCTATGCTTCTCTGAAACACAGATAGTAACAATTAAGTTCTGCTTTGTTGTAATCAATTTTTTTAGTCATAAAATTGTAACAAGAAAATAATGCTATTTACAAAACAGCATATAGTTACAAGATTTTTTTTGGACTGATACCATATGAACATAGAAGTCAACTTACTCACTATTACCTCTGGCGTGTTATTGAAATGTATAAAGTATTCAGATTGCTCATTCATGAAACATACATATACATTTGTATAGTACTGGTACCCTTTCAGAAGTCCTCAAAACTGTGGGTCACAAATACATGGCATCAGTCCACAGTCTCACTGAATGTGGCACAGTTTACTCACAGCAGTCATCTGCCCACTAGTGAATTGGAATGACAGCAGATTTCAAAGTGCCTAATTTGTTGTAAAACAGACAGTCTGAATTTTGATCCCCGTAGGTTAGTCTAAGAGCAAAGTGTTAGTTACTTCCCTTATGTTCAACATGACACACCTAACTTTTCATCCAGCACCAGCAACTTTTAAACAGTAATTTTCAAGATTCAAGGTGCTCAGTCTAATAAAATCTCATGAAAAATATTTTTGTCGTCTTTATGGTTTCTTCCTTTTAATTAGTAAGTTAAGATAAATGTTCTCCAGTGGAATGAAAGACTTTCCAAATGGCTCACATGCCCACAAAATCAATGTCCCAGTGATTGGGTAGCTGTCACTTAGCTATGTCACAAAGACTTCTCCTAAATCCCTCCTCACTACTTACTATAAATTTGTCCTATGAACACTTAAAGAAATTGCTGATCTCCTTCTTGGATCTTGAATGTACTCTGGGCCTTTAAAATCATTGTGGTATTACCACAGGTCAATGCAATAATTTCTTACTGTGGATGAAACCCCTCACATAAAGTTGTTTCTATTATATTGTCTCATATATGTGCAGCTTTCAGGTATAACCTGTGCATTCAGGATTTTGCTTTCATTTGTATTCTTGCACATCATTAACAAACCTTGCACCTAACTCCATAGCCTTGTTTCTGTGATTTTTATAAAAGTTAAACAATATTATTTCTGTAAGCTATGAAATGTTAAAACTGAATGGTGGGGAGCTGACTAGTCCAATGAAATATAAAGAAAGGTGTATATGTGCCCTCCAAGAGCATGTTGAAAATGCCCATGTTCAGAGCACTCATATTTCACTGGTGTTCTTCACTCATTCTGTAATTGCATTTAGATTCTTGCGGCCAAATCCTGCTAAAGAACAAGAAAACGGGCAAAAGATATATTTGCCCAGACATAGAAAGGTGCATATCATCTGCTCTCTAGCCTTCAGTTGCTGAGTATTACTATCTTTCTAGTGCTGAGAAGCTATTTGTATTTAATAAATACCTCTTGTCTTCCAATGCATTTTACATCTACTGTTTATACTGGCTTATTTTTCCTCTGTCTAGATTCACTTATGAAAAGAAGTTTTTTCCTCCTCCTGCAGCAATTTTTGCCTCAGTAACTGGATATAACACCATCATGTATCAGCCCGTAACCTAAAAACTTTATGATAATGATGTAAATCAGGAGTTGACATTCCATATATTCCACATCACAGTAAGATTCATCAAATTCTACAACTTCCATGTCGGTGACGTAGTTCACAGCTCGTTAGTGAACTACAGAGTGGGACTTCCAAAAGTACAATGCAAATGCATTTCACACTGTGAGGCAGCAGCCAAAAGATCAATGTAAGAGTGATTCAGTGTGGTCTGGGACAAAGAAATTCAAATGGGAACACATGGGAAGCCTGCTGGAATTCTTTTCCAAAGTGCGTGCTTTGCTCCAATTTATGGAGTTCTACCAAAGGACAGAAAGAAAGATTAGACTTGCAGATGTTTTTATAAACTATGGAAATAGTTTGGATTACCTGTAAATTAATGCTATTTAGATGCTGTTTCTAAAGAGAGACATCAGTGTCTTATTTATGCTACGTGAAAAGCATTTTTCATTTTTTTATATTCCTATATGCTTCCTCCATTTTTTAAAATATTTACAAACCTTCCGTTTTCCCACTGAGACACAGGTAGTTCAGTCTGCTTGTTTCTAAAGCAATGTAAGGGAAGAGCTGTTGCAAGTCTGTCCTGTTTTGTTTTTAAAACCTCATATTGGGACAAATAATAAGGTGTGTTGTCAAGAGGCTTCATATAGCAGGAGATTTACTGTTAAAATATATTATTATCTTGTACCTTGATACATAGTTTTCCTTCTTACTGTGGTTATGTATGAACATACATTAATTTTTCATTTTCAGATAGCAGATTCTCCATCACGTGGTGTAGACTGTACCCTTCAAGACTTTTTACAGGTGAACACCAGACAGTTTTAAGTCTGTGGATTCTTAAGTTTTATTCTTCATTTCTTGTCTAAATTAGCAGAGTGATTCTGAGGAGGAAATAAATGTAGAATGAGATATATGTGCCTTAAATAAAATACGTAATTAAGAGATCATTTTTTGTTCTTTGAAGTAATTCAGATTTGTGTGGATTTGTCAAAAGTGGTATATAACTCAACATACTTGCTACAGATTAACTTTAAGCATTTTCAAATCTAGAGGCAGGAATTAGATCAATTAAATTTTTGATATTTCAAAATGCAAGATACATTTTATTAATGTTTGCAACTATGAAGATATGACCCTTTATGTTGAAGGATGCCCTGTTTAAAACAAAGATTCTGCCAAGAATTGTTTGAAATTTTTTGGATGGAGTATTTTTCAAATCTATTTGTAGGCATTGAGATGCTCTTCATGAAAATCTCAGTTTTGACAGGAAAAAAAAGGCATGTACAGTATTTTGAAAGGTTGACATTCCTGGACTAGAATTTTTCATGTTTGATTCCAAAAAAAGTGCTACAAATAGCAATTTTTATCAGTTATGTCACCTCATGTATAAAATTGTGTATTACTCTACTTACCAAGAAAGTTATTGAACAGAATATTGATCTGAATTGGAGCAGATATCAGTCAGCTATACTGGGTTGTGTGGCAAGGTTTTGGCAGTGAGGAGAGGGGGACAGGGCTACACAGGGGTGGCCTCCATGAGAAGGTGCCAGAAACTTTCCCCATGGCCAACAGAGCCAATGCCAGACAGCTCCAAGACAGACCCACTGGTGGCCAAAGCCCATCAACACCCCTGGGATGGCATATTTAAGAAGAGACAAAAAATGAAGCAGAAACAGCAGCCAAAGAGAGGAAACATCTCTGGAAACACTAGGATCAGTGAGGAAGGATGAGGAGGAGATGTTCCAGGTGGCAGAGCAGAGATTCCCCTGCAGACTATGGTCAGGCAGCTGTGTCTCTGCAGCCCCTGGAGGTCCCTGGTGGAGCAGACATCCACCTACAGCCCACAGACAACCCCACACTGGAGCAGGCTGTGACCCCATGGGAGACCTGTGCTGGAGAAGGCTCCTGACAGGACCTGTGGGGCCATAGAAAGAGAAGTCAGTGCTGTAGCAGGTTTGCTGACAGGACTTGTGATCCCATGGGAAACCCACACTGGAGCAGCCTGTGCCAGAAGGACTGAACCCCACGAAAGGGACCCATGCTGAAGCAGTTAATGAAGAACTGCACACTGAGAGAAGCATTCATATGGGAGAGGTTCATGGCAGATTGTCTCCTGTAGGAGGGATGCAATGATTCTGAAGAGCCTTCCTGGTTTAGGTGGGCTGTCAGTAATTAGGATCTACAAGAAACAAGCACTTCTGTGAAACAAATGGATTGTCCCAAAGCTATGGTAGCAGACAGGAGAGAGTTTTTGAGCAATTTTTGTTTCAGTCTCTTTCAAGGGCCATTGAATAGAACATACTTGGCAAAGACTGCCTCTTCTTCATGGCTCAGCTGAAGGTAAGGACCACATGGCAATCTGATACATGTTGAGGTAAAAAAGCTAGGACAGGAGAGGGCTTGCTAAGCCTTAATTTGACAGCAGGCAAGTTGTCTCAGCTCTAAGTGACATGAGTTTGAAATGGGTACCTCAGCTTGTAGTAAGAAAACAGCTACTGTTTTTTCCATTATCAATGACCTGTCCAGTTATATGTCATCTGTCCTCTTGTGTCCATCCTGTCTGCGTTCCCCTGTAATCATTGTCTCTTTTGTGTCCCCTCTCCCTGCCTCAGTTACTATTTACTTCATATTCCTTTTAGGAAGTTTTTTCAGAGTTATTTCACAAGCCAGTTTGACTTTTCAGAACAGTGACCCTGCCTTTGAGACACTTAATGCCTGTAAAAGTACGTACCAACATGTTCAAAACTCCAACATCTTAGCAGGGAACAGGGTATAACTGCTCTCTTAAAAGGCAGGCAATTGAATGTCTCATCGTTAAAACACCAAATTCAAAACAACTTTTAACACTTTGGTCTCTCAGTTCAGCTGTATTTGAATGCACAGTTTTCACCATACAGCCTAAATTGCTCTGTTGTTTACATGTTCATATTGAAGTTACTAAGGAAACAGACTGACCTTCCATGCTATTTTATGACACTTAACAGTGGCATATTGATAAAGTCTGGTTGCAACTGGAACAAATCCCCCTGGGCATTCATATCCTGCTTCTGGGGAATCTGCAAAAGGTGACCAGGAAGAAAAGCCTTTGTAAGTTTCAAATAATTCTAAAAGGATTTATACCTTCATTGGGAAGTAAAAATTAAGTGAAAAGCATAGTTTTTAATTTTTTCAAATGCAAGGAGTTATGGAAAATCCCCCAAGAAGCATCCAGCAAAATTTGTAACAATCTGTATTGCATCCAGATGCTGTAATTCAATTTAATGCCATCAATTTAATGTTAATCAAAATGAGCTACATGAGACCAGTAGAAAGAAAACTGGAGAGAAATCTCTCAGATCTGACTTCAGAGCTCTTGCCTAGCTCAGTTGATATCTCTGGCAAACAGTTTCTTGTGGCTCTATTTATAGCTGCAGTTTCAGCTGAGCTGCTTTTTATAAATGGGCTCGCTATCTCTCTGTGCTCGGACTAAGCTACAGAAAAGCACTTGCACAGTGGCAAGCGGGTCTCTGCGTAGGAAGCTGATGTAAGGCAGCTGTTGGGTTTTCAATTCCACTGCTCGCTTACACTCTGCTAATTTGGCGCCTGCTACAGAAAGAAGAGGATCTTAATTGGTAGAGGGACATTATTAGATAAGCAGATGGAAATTGTCACAAATGATTAAAAAAGCCACCCACACCAGTCTGCAGATTATAAAGCCTCCATGCTAGACTCGCAAAGAAGCAAGAATCTGTGTTATTCAGTGGATTAGTGATGGGAGAGTGGCAGCTACATAAAAGGGATGAGACTTTTTTATGCCTGAATTATTGCGCGGCTCCAAGATGCCTGAAACAATCAGTTGTGAAGATTTCTGGTACTCTGAATGTTGTGGGATTTTAAATAAATTTTGGATGTTCGGCAAAATTCAAGATGCCTGGGAGAGTGCTATTGTGAAAGTGCTTACCAAACTACAGCGGTAGCAATAATAATAATAATGCTGTGCCTACAGGACAATACTTCTACAACTGTGGTTACAGAAAACAAAGGTAAACTAAACCAAGCCACTTACAGATCCCCAAGGACCAGAGTAAGAAGCAGCATGGGCATAGTTACATATATGTATTAAACCAGGATAATCATGGGGTGAATATCAAAACTAGGAGCCAGGTGCTACTAGGGCAGCGCAGTTTTACAGTCAGTCTGAGATTTACACCCAGGAGACACTTATTTTCAGTGTTCCCAACACAAGTGTGTGAGAGAATTTTCCAACTGCATTGCCTGAAATGGCTGAGCATACCATGCTGGATTCTGCGTCTGGGATGGGTCCCCCTGGATGTACAGCCAGCCTAAGGAATGAGATGCTGGAAAGCAGTGCCATGGAAAGGGGTCAATGGCAAGTTGAACATGAGTGAGCAGTGCCCTGGCGGCCAGGAGAGCCAAGTGTGTCCTGGGGGGCATCAAGCACAGCATTGCCAGCTGGGCAAGGGAGGGGATTGTCCTGCTCTGCTCTGCACTGGGGCAGCCTCACCTCCAGTGCTGGGGGCAGTTTTGGGTGCCACAATTTAAAAAATACATGAAGCTTTTAGAGAGTGTCCAGAGAAGAGCAACAACGATAGTGTAGGGCCTTGAGGTGAAGCCATATGAGGGGCAGCTGAGGTCACTTGGTTTGTTCAGCCTGGAGGTGACTGAGGGGAGATCTCATTGCAGTCTACAACTTCCTCATGAGGGGAAGCAGAGGGGCAGACACTGATCTCTTCTCTGTGCTGAGCAGTGACAGGACGTGAGGGAATGGTCTGAAGCAGAGTCAGGGGAGGTTTAGGCTGGATATTAGAAAAAGGTTCTTCACCCAGAGGGTGGCTGGGCACTGGAACAGCTCCCCAGGGAAGTGCTCACAGCTCCAAGCCTGACAGAGTTCAACAAGTATGTGAAAACCTGTGCCCGAGTAGGTGAGCTGCTGTCCAGAGAGAAGCCCAAGCGCCTCAAGGCACTGGATCCTTATTTTGGTGGCAATTCCTCACTGTGGTGTGATTTTACTCAACTTACCCACTTACAAGTGGGTTTGGGGATTAGTGCAAGTTGTCATAGCAAAAAACTCAGTCCCTTTCGGCCAGGCTTTGCTCTAACCTTCCTCCCCAGCTTCCAAGGACACAAAGGACCAGGGAGCTGGAGCCGCTACACAACACTGAGACCAAAACCCTATGCCCGAGCATCCGGGAACCCACACTTGAGACTTGACAGGGCTCTGAGGAACGCCCCGAGCCCCTGCACACCGTATCCCAGCCGGGCCCAGGGCCGGTTCCTGCCGGGCCGCCCCAGGGCCGGCGGCTGCGGACAGTGCTGAGGGCCGCTGCTAACGGCGGCACGGACATCATGGCCGCCCGCGGCCCTGGCACCCCGGGCACCATCGGGACGCGCTTGGCACAGGAGGCGCTGGACACCGCGCCGGGGAAGAAGGGGCGTGCCCTCGCTGACTTCTCCGCCTTCAGCTTCGTCCCGCCCAGACGGGAAGGGCCTCCCGAGCTCAGCTATTTCAACCGGCCGCCCAAGGTGAGGGAGGGACGGGAGTGAGCCTGGGACGGGTGGGGAGCCTGGTAAGGCGGAGGGACAGACTTTCCCCACGGGTCTCTGCGCGGTGTAAAGACACTCTGCTCGGAGCCGGTGCAGCGGCTCGGCCCTCATCATGAGGGACGTGGTCAGACAGGTACCTAAAATCGTTATAGCATCACAGTATGGTTTGGGTTGGAAGGGACTTTCGGGGTCATCTTGGCCTCCTGCCGTGGGCAGAGACACCTCCCGCCAGACCAGGGTAATCATAGCTACATCCAGTCTGGCCTTGAACACTTCCAGGGATGGGACATCCACAGCTTCTTGGAGTGACCTGAGAGCCTCACCACACTCAGAATGAAGAATTCTTTCTGATATAGAAATGCAATGCGTTAATTGCTATCTCTAGGCTGTGTGATGCCGAAATAACAGGTTTCACTTTCAGAGGCCTTTGCAAAGTATGCTTGCTAGTTGTGGATAACAAATGAGGGTGATGTCTTTCACTGGATAACAAGAGAAGGCAGAGACATGGTTTGCCAAGGACTGAGGATGGACAGGCCACTTGGTGTCAATGAAATGTGAGGCATCTTTACAGGGAACACTAGGAAAGGCATCATCTATCACTAGGGTTTGATGCAGCACCAGTGGATTTTCCCGTAACACACACTCTAGGGAGCTCTTTAATAAGAAACTTCTCCATTTTCATTTCAGGGAAAAGATTTTCAATGTGCATTGCATAAATTTTCTGCATGCTCAGCCTGCATAAAATCGATAGAGCTACTCAAAACAATAACATCAATATATGCCTCCATGACTGAATGCTTCCGAAGGTGGTACACTGCAGCTCAACATGTAGCAACTCAGTTACACTGGCAGGGAGTCTCACTCCTCACTCTGCTGCATTATAACACCTTTGTTCTTCATTCCCTCTGTCCTCATATTTAAAATCAGAAATGAAAACAATCTTACACCTTCTGCCTCAGCTGAGCTACACTTCCTGGGTAGTGAACTTTTCTCTCTATGAAGTGTCATATGAGACATTGAACTTAACAGGCTTTTTTCTCAAAAAAATTAGCATATAAAGTTCTGAAATATCTATCATGTCAATGTAATGTAGCAATATTTTGGCAATTCATTACAGTAAACCATTAATCCCCTCCTCACCCAAGTGACAGGCTGCTGAATGCACCAAGCACCAGGCAGTGCTGACTGGTGGTTTGCGAGTTTGCACATCCTGTGTCCCTGGGATGTGGGCGGGGTACAGACCACAGCATTGCACTGGGCATTAAAGGAGCAGCAAATTTCCTGCATTGCCTGGGTGGCCCTGCTAAAAGACAAGTAGGTTTCTAATATTATGCTTTTGTGTTGGTTCCAGCCTTACCTTGGGAAGGTGATCTGACCCAAGGGTGAGCAGGCACAGTTGGTGCCGTGCTTCACAAAACAGTAGGAGAGCACAACAGGAGTAAGGCGAGGGCAGGTCAGAGGGCTGGTGCGGTGCTCTTGGGGCTCATGGAGCTCACAGTCTATCCACTCTGCACAGAATCAGCAGCCATATAAGTAGAACTTTTCTTTACAATATAGTCTTCTTTCACACTCGCAACGGCCTGGTTTGCGGAAAATGCTGCTCCAGTGGCATGGAAACAAAAAGTGATAACAGCTGTTTAATAGATTTCTTCGGCCACAGGGGAGGAAGCAGATTCAACCCATTCTTCTGCACAATTTGGGGATTAAAACATTTGTATATTTTTATTTATACAGCAAAAGGAATCTCATTCCTTTTTACAGCTTAAATACCTGAAACCCATCATGTATCAGAGACTGAAGCAGAGAGAAATAGGAAGAAGATGGGCTCATCACATGGTCAGAAACCAGAAATTCTTGCCTGTTAATCCCTTGGTTGACAGTTGCTCGCTGGATTGCTTTACATAAGTTACTGTAGCCAGTGTGCCTGGTGTTTCCTCTTCGGAGATGCAGAGAAAGCTATTACCTATTTTATGTGTGTCCGGAATACTAATGAATGCTTGCAAAGCACTTAGCTTTAGCAGCAGTACACAGAGGATGCCTACCCTGAGTGCACATTTATCATCAGCTCTGTGTGACTCACTTGTTCTGATGGGTTTAAGAAATAGCTCACCACCACCACCCAGGCCAACCAAGTTATCATTTATAATAAAGAGAGGCAGCAGCAGAAAGTTATCAGTGTAACGGTGAACTTTGAGCAAAGTGTTGTCTCTACACATCTTGAAGAAAATCTTAAACAGATCATCTGGGACAGATCTATTTTTTGACATAACAGGCTGGCTGACTATTTGCAAGTTCCAGAAAGAATGACTTATCTGCTCTGACACAACTAACAAATAATGCCACATGAATAACAGCAAAGAGCAAATAACATTTCCGGTGGTGAGTACAAATTAAATGCCCACTGAAGGAAACTGGTAGCATGGGGAGGAAAGGAGAAGGAAAGAAGCACAGAAATATCATGGAGGTGAAAATCATGCAGGGTGCTCTTGAACATGACTGAAATCCTCTGAAGCTTGATGGTTTCTGAGAAGTGAAGGGATAAATAGGTTAAATACCAAATAATCTCACCTCTTGGTAGAACCAAGTAATAGCTTTACAAATAAAGCCTGAAATTACAGTAGTGTCTCACAAGTGCTCTTAGCTATGGTTTCCTTTTAATGGAACCCTTATAGCCTTCTTGACTGCCATGACTTGACTATATTATGAGAATATTTGGAGAATACCATTGTAATTTGAATGACTCAAAATACATGAGATTTTCAAAGGTTAAATTGAACACACTGTAAAATTAGAGAAAAATACCCAACAACATGCACCACCTTTTTAGTCAGCCATGTACCAAGCCAGTGATGGATTGACATGTTTAACAGAATATGGACCTTTTAATCATGTTCATTAACAACTGGCAGTGTATTTCAGTAGGGGATTTTGCTTTTTTTTTTTCTTTGTTTTGAAACGGCTTTGAGAACTTCTTGACTGGATTTCACAAATGCCTTTGCTAGCAGAACAGATCGTTTATGTTGCTTATTTGGATGCAACTATGTCAACAGTTATACAATAATATTCTGGCTTGGGGTGTGCTTTATTTTCATGCCTGACATATGTGTATCATGCGTACTATGGGATCGCAGTATTACCACTGTGGCACATTTCTTAGTTCTGCTCTAATCAGAAATGAAATAATGTTTACAGTGGAGGATACCTTTGTCTTTTTGAAAGCGCCTGTTTTGTTTTTACATTATTGTGCCAGATCATTTGACAAATACGCAAATGTGAGAAGGAGAATATTAAGTGCAGAAAATTAAAACAAATCAGTTAAATTTCAAAAAGTTGTAACAGATTATAGGGGAGGAAAATTGAAGAAAATTGACACAAAGGAAATTTCAGAGCTGAACAAAAATGAACAATATCATGCATCATTAGGTAATTTTGCAAACTATTCCAAAGGAGTGGCCCAAACTTCCTAATAAAGTCAGTAATATTACGATTGTCATCATCTAATGCAATGTATGCACTGTTTGAGTATTGATTTGACTACATGTGTTCTGTAATCTGTAAAGTTAAGCTATTCTATGAATTAGCCATCTTTTCCTCTTTTCTCAAGACAGGAGAGTTTTTCACCTATGACGCCATTTTTAGACCACCAGAAGGTTATGATCAGTATCTTCCACGCTGTGACAGAAAACACGCAATGGGTCGTGGCCTTAAAATTGATGAGGAGGTAACCCTTTGATAAATTCATAATTATCTTTGTTAAAGGTGTTTTGTACTTTTTGACATGACTGGAGGCTATAGGCATTGTTTTACCCTTTATAGTGCAGCCTATATGGTAGAAAAGGAATCGGAAGGAGGACATCATTATGCACAGCCTGCAGGTTTAGGAGAAAGCATAATCCCATGAAGACACCCTAATTAGCTCTTGCTCTTTCATATCCTGAAGATTTCCAGGTGACACAACATATGCAAATTAAAGTAAGGGGGAGGAGGCAAATCCTCTCTTGCAGAGTTCAGAGTGTACTCTGAACCATCTGTGCCCCTCAAGAGCTGTACTTCAGGTGGTTCCACAGTTATTTCTGGGTGCTTGAAATCTCTTCTCCCTGAGAGGACTGGATTCAGAGGCCATGACTTCACTACTGTACTCTGACACTCTCTCTATGCCAGCATTTGCTGTGAAAGCCCAAGTCTCTGAAGCTGGTGAGTTTGTTAAAAAAATCTACACCAGATTGCCCTGCAGGAAGGAAATTCTTAGGGAGCTAGCGCAGCGGTGTGGTCAATCAGAGCACCATGCCTGGAAAAGGATGGCAAAGTATTTGAGGCCAGCAGAGTCTGGGTTTGATGTGCAGCCCAATAGGTAAATACAGGCATGGTTTTACACAGCTCCTTTGGACACAGAAATGCTATAATATGTATGCATAAATGTATGTGTATGTATTTTTCCATGCATCATCTGAATAATACATTTATATCTACAAATGTCTGTATATATAATTTAATTTATACATACATACACAGAACTGTACATGGACAGAGGTAGAGGCTTTCAAAAACCAAATAAAGTCTAACCTCTGTGTACTAATGACCTCAAAATCGCAATGGGTTAATGGGATGTAAAGTGACGGGTAGGCTAGGGAGAGCTGCCCACATTGATGGCTATATATAATAGAGAAGGAAGAGTGACACAAGAGTTCAGATTACTCTAATTTCTGTGTAATAAAATTGTTTTTTTGTGACAAATACCACTGCTTGTGATTCATCTCACTGGCAGTTATGTATAGCAGACATTTCAGTGCAAGTGTGTAGTAATGCCCTTCAGCTCCATCAGACAGTGCAGGAAGTATTAGATGCTCCCAAAGGAATCCCAGGAGTGCCCATTAGCATCACCTGCTCATGCCTAGTAACTCAGCTGCAAATCTGTGAGGCTAAAAGGTATGTAAATAAGTACTCCAACTAGAAATTAAACTTTTTATTCAAACAAAACAAAGATAACCTCCCTCCCCTAGTACCAAGCCCAACCTCCAAGTGGGAAATTTGCGTAGAAAGTTCCTCAATATAAAGTTACTGCTTTTTACTGAGCTCATGTATCAACAAAACTCACTTTCCAATCAGTTTTCTCCCTAGAGCAAATTTGTGTGGGCCAAAATTCATACCAGCTCTGCTGGGCTGTGCACAGAAGGGACTGTCCAAACAGGTGTCCCTTAATCCAGCCCTTTAGTTAGCATGGAGACACATCAAACCCACAGCTCTTCAATACTCTGCAACATGATCTTGCTGCATTTCATGACACCCAACACTGGATATAACCATAACTAAGTGCAGGACACACACTGAATTCCTCTTTAATTATTACAATGGCTCTCTCAGACTTTATGTAATAATAACTGAATTATAAAATACAAGAAATGAAAAAACCACAAGTGACATCCTTCTAGTACAACACTGAAAGCAGACAGGATGAACCCAGCACAGTATACTGCTTTACTTGAAGTGGAAAAAAGCAAACCATTGCAAATAAGCCCCTCATTTCCTGCAGATAGCCTGGGTGCGCTCAGGGAATTCAAGAGTACAGTGACAGATACTCAGTTTAGCTACATGCAGCTGAGTAACTGCAGTGGAGCGTGTGCACAGGGCTGCCATTGCTGATTCCAAGTGCTAGCAGTGCTAGAATTACACGCTGCGAAGGCGGGTAGCAGGATGCTTCCCAACCAACTGTTGGAAAATCTGAACCACACTGAATGCCAAACCCACGAAGATGAAATGCCAGTGTGCACAGTCAGCGCCGTGCTACCAAGGATGCCGAAAACTGTATCTCATTTACTTAAAAAGAACACAAACTATTGGAATTACATACTGCTGCCTGTCATCAGCACGGTAAACCCTGTATTGCTAGCAAAGTCTTTCTTAATGGTACAAAGATTTTTTAGTTTCTTATTTTTCAACATTTATCCACAACTAGGTCAGGGGAGGAAATGGTCTTAATTTTTCCTGCCAGTCTTCTAGATTTGATTTTCATTCTGCTGGGGTTAAAAGTTGGTGTACTGAATAGCTTTTAATAGGGTGGAGTAAGGTAGGCAGGAGAACTGGGCAATAAATGATTGTTTTGAAATGGGCTTTTCTGTTGAGAGGGTTAGTTGGCTAGTTTGTTTGTTTGTTTAAAAAGGGTTTACAGCATCTTTCCAAGAACCTCAGGTTCTGTCCATGAGGCTGGAAATGTCTCTTAGCTGGCTGCCCTGCTGTGAGATCCCTCCAATATGCGCCCTTCATCTGCGTCCTTACAGGACATAAGTGCTAATTTGCTCAGACTTGTGTCTCTTGTAGCAAAGAAGTAATTTGCTTGCACTTGAACTATGGTGGGGCATCTGCATTTTGATTCTCCTTTTAGATACTATTTATAAGACTAGATAAACACATTGCAGACCAAGGCATACTGTTTTAGTCAGTGTGCAAACATACAAGCAGCCTGATAAATATGAGACCTTTGGCTAGGGAAAGAAAAACAAACAAATCCTGTCTTTCCCTTCTGACTCCATAGCTCCCTGTTACTGTAGCACAGGAAGGAACTGCAGATTGCAGATAGTGATTGCACAGTCACTTAAAGTGCAGCTTACTAAGACCAAGCTTAAAATAATCTTTTCTTGGTCAGGTTAATTTTCATCAAGTCCACTGCCCATCATTGCAAAGCAGTTATTTCTGTAATCTTACAGCTAAAAGCATTTTTAGTAAAACCTGTCATTGTGCAGAAATAAAGTAGTATATGCTTTATTTCCTTCAGGGAAAGCTTGCATGGACTAGTGGTTGCTCAGGGATTTTCTTTAGGCTTTGATTTTTTTCATGCTGTGCTGTCACTGAATTGTGCGAGCAGGGTAGGTGTTCCTGTAACAAGGGGCACAAGTCTCTCCTATTTTTCAAATGAGTCATGCAACTCAGTGTACAAGAAAAATAAAAATAAAATCTGTGCTTTTCTAGCATTTAGTTTGTCAGTAATCACATGGTAATCACATGTGTGTGTATGTATTTGTGTAAAAAATTATCAGTCTGCAGCTCCGTAACTTATCATTTTGTCATCTAGTGACACATTCATAGTTTATTAAGATGCATAAAAAACTAGGGCAGGGACAGAACAGTAAGGGTGCTAAACAAATATACATCCATATAGCAGATGCTGTGCAGTTCTGTCATTTATTTTACCCCTGGCCACAGCACATTGAGCAATAGAAGACTGCCAAGTTTTCTATTCACTCTGTGATTTTCTTCTAAGGCGACTTTTATGTTTTCACAGGAAATGGCACGATCTGTTCCTGTGCGGACATCTTCACAGTATGGCAAAGGTGCAAATAATCCCTTAGACCCAGCAACCAGAGAACATGTAAGGGTTTATAGTCTGCACGCAGCAATCTACGGGGAAAATAGCCGCATGCCTCATTGAAAAAACTTCCAGGCCTGGATCCATGTTAAATCTCCTGTATCTGCCATAACCAGCAACATTTATGTGAGATAAAAACACATTGAAAAGCAATATGGCACTTTTGCTTTTTTGTCTACATTTTAGTTAATGAGAATGATCTAGATTATAAATAGGGTGAAATAGCAGCTGCACTTTTTCTCATGCTAATTAAAATGCATGTCATCTCCTTACATTCTCATAAAAATCTCATGAAGAGCAGCACCTACAAGAGCTGAACACCGTACACAGCAACACCAGGAATGAGACCTGTTGGGTCAAAAGCTCTCTCTGCAATTCTACATACTGCTTCTATATAACTGTTCACACACCTAACATTTAAGCAAGCCTGCTTCTCAAGGTATCAGTGATCACGGATTTTTCAATCCTTACAGAAGTGCTAGAGAATTGTGAGGCACTGTTTTATGTGCACAAGAGCTGAAATAGAGATTCAGCTCAGAATTTTCTAAAATGGATGGGATTACTCATAAATGGGCAAAAATATTATCTGACTTCTGGAAGTGCTTAGCAGTTTCAGTAGACTTCAAGTGAAACTTGAGTTAAAAGGAACTTCTGAGCACTTAGCATTTGAAGAGACAAAATCTGGGTTTAGCTGATTTCAGACATTCAGTTCACTGACTTCCACTAGGAATGATGTCTGACTGATTTAATGAGAAAAATCATCATTGGTTCTGTATCCAGTCTGAAAAAAAGGGGAAAGAAGAAAAAGCAATACTAGCAGAACAAGCACTAAATAATTCGGTAGAGAGGATTGACAAAACACAAGGATTTGAACAGTAGTAATTTAAAAAGCATGTTTAGTACAAATGTCTAAATCTGATTAAACATTTAATGCCTCGTACTTTCATGGAATCCAGTACTAAAATTTTAAGTTAATTTCAGGAGGAGTTTCCCCTGCAGGGTATGCATCTGTTTGGCTCTCAAGAGCCATTGATCCTGTTGTTTAAAGCTGAGGCAGTATTGTTCAGAAAGGAACAGCCAGATTGATCATACCAGAACAAGGACTGGAAGTCCACAGCTGTGACTGACACTTGCTTTGTTAGGTATTTAGATACAGGAAATCTATGTAATTTGTTAAATACAGTGAGACTCCTAGTGAAAAAATACCAGAAACAAAAAACTTCTTAAGCTGTGACCTGAAAAGGTAGTAAATTAGGCAATCAATAGCAATTGTTGGGCATGATGTGAGAAGCAGAGCACAGAGAGCAGCCCATTCTAAGAGGTGTTTGTTACTTTCATTATTCATGACCTGCAGTTCTTCTACACTCAATGGGCTATGGACAACAGCACATTAATTGCTACATTCCTTTTCAAAAATAAACATTTCATTAAACAAATTCAGCAGCATTAAATGGAAGGAATCACAGTAAGAACAAAGGGAGAAGGAAATGTTTTTCAATGCCACAATGCTTTTTCAAAAATCAGTATCAAAGTTATACCAGTAAAGAATGAGATGGAATATGGCCATATTCTTAGCAGGTTATTTTTACTTTGGGACAGTCAGTACAAATTGCTTCTTTTAAGCAGCCTTTCTATATTTACAAACCACCTGTGTTTGAAAAACTATTGGAAATCAAGTTTGTTTGAGAATACCACCACCTTATGGCCAGCGTGAGAAATAGGCATCACCCGTTCACTTCCACTGCAGAGAAAGTCAAACATGAAAACACCAGTTTGAGTTTTCCTATCTCATTTCTTTGCTTATGTCACACCCTTCTCGTCCCCACTCACTTTTGAAGGTCTTTCAAAGGTTGTTCCTCCCACTACTTGTTTCTCATTCAGTTCTGAATGGTTCACTTCTTCCTTCAGTGCTCAGTGTCAAAAGAACACCCTGACAATTTCTTCTGTAGTAGGGATAAGTTCCTTATAAATGTTTGCAAAGCCATTTCAGCGTCTCTCCTTCAATTTCTCTTTTGCTAGAATTACAAATTCTTAGGTTACTGATATTCTGAGCTTACTATTGCACTGTTGGAAAGCATCTCATTACCTTTTGGTGCTCCCTCACCTGCCAGTGTTGATATAGTACTGTGAGGAAGGGTTTTATATGTGCAACAAATTAACATGAACAGAATCGACAGCATGATACAACGTAAATCATAGTTTGGATCTGCGTTTTGCATCCAGTAATCTCCAGAGATTGTTGGGGCAACAGACAGACACCTGCAACTCACGAATTATTAACAGTAGCCTTGGAAGGAAAAAATGGCCACATTCTGTGTACATTATATTCTATATATTCTATATATTACAGAATGTCAATGATGTAAAAATTTCACCATTTTTGTATCAAAACAACAGTGAAAATCAAAGTAGGTGATGCTGGGAATTCTGCTTTGCTACTCATAAACAATAATTCCACACAGGGAGGAAGCACAAGCTAACCAGAAAATGTGTTTTACATGGCAGTTCATCAAGTATACATGATCTGATCAGAACTAAAGCTCTGCTATTTTCCCTTCATCCATCTGCAAAGCAACGCACTCACCCAAGTTAGGGCACACTGGTTTCCACTGGAGGGGGTACTGGTTCTGATTCTCAGTTCCAAAATTTTTGTTCAGACAAAAAAAAGGGTTGCTATGGGACATAGTCTTTCTGAGCTTCAGTGTGTAGAGTTTCTGTAACCTGGAGGAACCCTGGAATGTACACATGACCCCATTTAGACAGTTTATCTGAAACTGCCACCAAAGGCAAAACTACAAATAGAATGTATCTGGAACATTGGCTGGCCCCACAGAGACAGTTGTGCAAGTCCATTATGTTGTGGCAGCTGTTACTTTCAAAATAAAGCAAATCCTTTTTATTAAAAACGCTCTCATTTTCTGTAAGGCATTGCTATTTATTGAACAGCACTCTGCATCCCTTAAGTAAAACCAATAAGCCAATACTATTTCTGCAACTGCTTCAAATTTTAGTTTTATGAAACACTTGGGAAATTACATGAGGAGCTGTAAGTAAATTGCACAATTTCTTCTTATACTGTCAAGAAAAGCCCTGATCAGTAGGTATTCTGTAGGCATATTCTGTACATTCAGACTGGCCAGTATCCTTGACTAGTCACATATCCTTGAATGTGGCTCTTTGCAGCTGTGAATTAGAACTAGGTAAAATACAAGGGAAAAGCAGCAGTGACTGTTTGGCACTTTTATCTGTAAACTTGTAATAAATATTGACACAAAACTTAAGAAAATATGATGCTCTTTATTACACTGTACATGTTAATTGTTCCAAATATTGGAAGGTTTCACATTCAGAAGCTCAAATTTTCTGAGGTGGAGTTATTTAGAAAAAAGAGTTTTTCTTCCATGCACATAATTTACATTTTGTAGTATAGAAAGCCTGTGATCCAGTGGTATTCTCCTGTGTCAGTTGCTGAGCTCATACGTACAAGGAAAGATTTTTCTGTGTAGATATTCTGCCATTTTTCTGGTATTTTGTAGACTTTCTGTCTCAAAAAATGGAATCTGGAAACAAAACAGAAATGATTGCTGGAAATATCTTTTAATGAACAACTGGGTAAGACTGGTGTTCAATAAGCAGATGCAAAATTACACATCAAATACATTTTTTGTTTTAAAATTAAAGATTTAATCCTAAATGTATTCTTGATCTGTAAATTACTTGAATAGAGATTACTGTAAAACAAAGAGTGATATCTGTTACAGTTTAAACTAAGTAAAATATTATGGTGTTATGTGGCTAGCACAGGTTCTTCCCGTGGGAACATTTTGCTATATTTCATGGACGGGATGGGGTTTGGATGTTTTGCAAACAGTTTCTCCGGATTGAGTGGGTTTGGGCCTGGCCAGTTGGGCCCAGGGGGAGGTCTCGGGCTGACCAATCTGGGGCACTTCTGTAGACTCTATATATATGGAATTCAAAACAATAAAGTTCCTTTTCTCCTCTCTTCGCTTGTCTGAGAACTTGGGTCAGTCCTCAGCTAGCCGCTCAACAGCGACAGTGTTAGGCTTACATAATAGGTGATGAAAGTAGAAAATAAAATCTCAAGAAACCTAAAAGTAACAGTTTTCATTCAAAGTATATTTAAAGAAAAAAATCTATTAATTCAACAGGCAAAATAAAGGTTGAACTCTGTTGTGAAAATATTGTGTACAATACAAAACAGCTTTTTTTAAGCTCCTCTTTTTAAACTCCAAGTTCAAAGCTTTTAAAAAAGCATTTAATTAAAAATTCCAATTCTTACACAACATTTTCCTTTAAGTCAAGATTTGAATCTTAATCACTGCAGAGAAGTACTCTTCCAAGCAGCAACTATGTGGCAAAAAACACAGACAATACACTAATAGATCCAGGGAAGAAAAATGAATTTCTGTACACTCTAAAAAAGGCAAAAATTAGGCAGAGAGAACATAATATAGAAAGGACAAGACTACATCTGCTTTAGGAATTACTTCAGACTTCAGTTTAAAGTATTGTAAAATAATTTTTCAGTTGTTAGCCAGAGCAAAAGTAAATCACTGTCTTTGGACTTTACCTGCACAACTTCATAACCAAGTAACTGAAGATGTCTCTGTTTAATAGCTTCTTCTCCCAACAGATTGTGGCTATTAGCACAAAATCTGTTCTGACCATCAACACACAGGGCAATTCTAAAATCAAGCAGAAGTGTAGCATCAAAAAAAAACCCCAACAAAACCACAATAACCAGTTATTCTAATCACCACAACTACTGCAGTTTCTAAGAAGCATGAGATAGTACCTCCCTCTTACACCTCATAGAATCAGATGCAGGATGGGAGTTACCTAGTTCAGCATAATTTAAATCACTCAGTGTAAGGGTGGGAGGTGAAACTCTGAACCTTAGTGAAACTGATCTGAAAAGATTTTTAATTTGTTCTGAACAAAAATTACCATGCAAGTTCATGAGAGTTTGATATGCTATGATTAGTACACTGTTTTGAATTCTTCTAGAAGGAAAAATGTAAAAAGAACTTGCCTCAACTAGAAAGGAGGCTGGAGGAAGCCTAACCTCTTCAAAGACTTTTGCTTTATTCACAGAAGTGCAGTTGCAAATGCCACACAGACAGGTTGCTTAACTTTGTATCCAAGGCTTCTAAAAGTAACCCCTGTTTAACACACTTTTAAACACCTATACATGTCTCAATGAAAAAAACCAGCACCTGTAGCAAATATCCTTATTATGCAGGATTCCTTGCAGAAGTAATTTTGTGAACTCAAAGTGGCTTAAACTCTGTAAAATCTGTGCAAATATATGGTTAGAATTTAGTTTTAATTTGAAAATTAATCACAGAATATCAAAATACCTTACTATAATCCAAATAAGGATCACTTGATTCTGACTGTCACTGGGTAAAGAGACAAACTGTCTGACACTGTGTAGTCAAGTGGCAAAACAAAGAGCAAAAAGCAGATTGTTAATTTTGTCCTTTTGCCAGTGGTTTCAGTGTGACACCTAAACTTTGTTGAAGTCAGTGGCAAAACTGCAAATAGCTTAAATTTTGCCAGGTTTTCACCCTGGATGTTCTTTCTTAGTGTAAATCAACATTTTACCAGTGGTTTCTTTTATTCTCTTACCGTCTGTGTACCTCTTCAAGCTGGGCCGCAGGCAATACAAAACCTTCTTCATCTAGTTTTATCTCAATATCTTGTGTAGATGAAAAAAGAAGTGACATTAAAAGTCATTTCCTATAACAATCTTTTTTTTTTTTTTTTTTTAAATCAGACACTGGCAAAAATTGTATACACTTAACACAAATAAGTGATATTTAGTAACAGTTCAGCCGTTCATAATACTAACAAGCAAAGTAGTATTCCAAGTCCACTAAAAACTGTAATTAAATGGCACTTTGCTGTGCTAGCTAGGAACTCTTGAATTTTGAGGGCTTTGGGGAGAGACACGCTCTTTCCCTCCTTGCTAACTTCAACACCCTCATGAAAGGTGAAATGCAGAAAAATTCTGGAATCATCCCTCTTTTTTATTTTTTTTTAAATCCCTCTGACATCCATGGTGTCCAAGATTCCCTTCCCTCAACATCTTATTATCATCCACCCCTCCTGGGCACGCACCTTTCCTCATCATTGCCTTCTGTGTTTCCTTTCCTGCTGCATACACCACTCTGCTTTGCTTACTCCTGTCTTAGAACCCACAAACCCCCACCAACTGTGTAGTCAGTACCTTTTGCTGAGGGGGAGAGGAGCCCAGCTGAGCAGGGCACAGGGCTGACCACCTTCCAGTCCTCCCTTTCTCTACCCACCACTAAAGCAGGGAGATCAGGCAAGTAGCATTGCCTCTTTTTGCTTTACATTATACAAATTGTTTAAAGGGTAAGAAGCTGATAATAAAAACACAGAATACATAGCAGCTGTTTTCAGTGCAGACTGGCTGTGTAAATACCAAGTAACGCTGCAGTGCTTTTCTCTCCATTTTCTCTGATTTAAAAAATGATTTACATAAAGTTTTCACGTTTCAGATCTTTCACAGAATTTTGTATCCCAGTTTACATTTTCTGTATTTGCAGAATTAAGAATACCCACAAAGGGAATGAAAGCTTTGGCACCAAACACACACTTTTAATTACTAATTCAAAGAAATTATACTTACCAACTACATAGAAATATGGTGTTGATACCTCTGAAGCAAAATATATTCTTTTTTTCAGTAAATAAAGTAATCCAGTCTTCACCCTTTTAAAGAGGTGAACATCAGGACAACTGTGACGCATGGGAAAGGCCTTTACTTGATACTTTGAATGGAGTTTTGGACCCTACACAAGGACAGAAAACCAAATCAAACAAAAGAAACAAGGAAATAACATTTTTGTAAATATCTCATATTAATGTAGCAAAATGTATTTTGTGCATTTCAAAGCCAAGTCTATTGGGAGACCTACAGTCTGATGTATGATCTGCTGCAAACTTAAAATTACCCAAACAGCCACCAGAACATCCTCAGGAAGCTTCCATGCGTCTGGGTTTCTGGAAGCTCTGTGGTCATGAGAAACACACAGCTGTTTCCATTCATACAAATATATCCAGTCAATCAATCAGGTAGAAAGGCTCCATATATTCATCAAGGAAAGCTGTTTGGTCCAATTCCAAGGATTTTATGGGAAAGAAACTCCTCAGATAAATATAAACAGGGCCCTAATGACCTTATCACATCTTGTTAACATAATTTCTGGTTTCACATGTACTATACCTCATAAAATGGGCACTCCAGGGTGACAGTCAGAAAAAGCTGGGTTAGCTGTGACATTACGACTCTGTTCAAACCAGGTGGCTGAGCTGAAACAACAACATTCAGGCTTTCAGGTGTACCTTCAACAAAGTATCTTTACACAAACCATATGCAGAAGTTAGGAAAAGCTGTTCAGTATAATGCACAGAGAATCTACATTATCATTAAAATTCTCAGTAACTGTTTGAATGAACAGAAAGATCAGTGTGAAATGACATAGTTAGAAAAATGAGAACATTATTTACAGAAATATCAACATAAAAATATACAACTAACAAGATCTTAGTTAAAAATGTCATTTTCTTTCACCAAAAAAATGAGCCAAAAGATGCAGGGCATTCTACAGAGTACAATGATCTCTATAAATTTCAGTTGAGGTCTTAGATAAATATGTCCCTCTTATAATCCCTTTTCCCCAAGTTATAATTCCAGGATCTCATTGTTTCACTTTTTTTTAATCTGAAAGTAGTGGATAATACCAAATAATTTCTGGAGATTTGTCTGCTTCATAAAAAATAACTCCTTAAGGTATTGCTTGTTGTTGAAAAATTAAGTGACCAAAGTTTATAACCACTTCGAAAACTTTTACCTTAGTTTTATTAGTACAGCCATCTTACCTGAAATCTTATGAAGTCAGTCATCTTTCTGGCATAGCTTACATCTCTCTATAATGACTCTAAGAATGTTTTAGTATCTAACAGAAAATTACTTAAAATGATATGTTGTCCTTAATGGCTTTTTTCCAAAAGCATTGGAATATGCAATAATTTGAGCCAAGAACAGGCTATCACAGGGGGGATGTTCTAGCATCCTGTATGGGACAAAGGACAAACATGGGAACACCAGGTCACTGTTTTTTAGAAAACCAGAAGGATTAACTGAAAAGATTTTTTAAAGCAAATTCAAGTCTCTGTTTTAAGATTGTACAGTGCAATTTTCAAACTCATCCAAATGACATAACATGAAAGACAATGGCAACTGTGACAAGGAAGCAACAGCCTTTAGCCTCCTGATCACTGTTATCCAGTCACTTAGGTCACTGTTGATTTGACAGATGAAAGTGATATGGATGCTTGACAAGACAAACCACATAACACAAAGAAATGTGGAACATCCCAGAAGAAATTCTGCTCCTTACCTTGAAGCTTTTGCAGAAAATAGGGACTAAATATTTTTGGCAGAAAATTTATTGGGTATCGCTTAATAAGGACACATGAGTGTAGAAGGTGCAGCAAGGTGTGAGGCTGAAAGTCCCTCAGGCGGGTATGCAGCACAGTTTCCAGCTTCCTAAACAAGGAAGAAGCACTTGGAGGCAGATAGTTAAGAGTCCCAAAGGGTATAATATAGGCAGCAATCTGGTCAGTGTTAAGTTTGTCAGCACTGGCAATGAAACCTTCTGCCACTGCATCAAAGATGGGCTCTGAAAGGATCATCTTTTTGCAGCAATACTGCATGATCTTGCTGACTGTTTGAGGATGCATGGTGAGGATGGACTTGGGGACATGTGTTTCCAGTGCCTGGGTAAAAACTTGCACCTTTTGCCCAAAGTACAGGAAGGCTTCTAGTACATTTACCAGTTCATGATCTGTGAAATAGGGAACATGTTTTGCTGAATGTTTACACAGTGCAGTGACTAAGGGAACTGCCTGAGTCTGACAAAGAACCACCAGTGAATTCAGTATTACACTTACAAAGTTTGGGCTTAGCTGGGAAATGGTGCGTAAAGTGACACTGTTCAGTCTGTTTAGCAACTTTTGGCATTGTTTCCCTTCCCTGACAGTCACCTGCAGTATTTTATAAACCATCACTATTTCCCTGGGACTCCACCTCTCAATATGTTTTTCTTGCATGTGGTTCACAATTTGTTCCAGCATCGCACAGCTTGGGCCTTCCAACTCAAGCAAACTCTCTCCAAGAATGCACAGATTTTCAGCAGTCAGCTGTCCCTTACCAAGCCGCTCCTTGGTCTCCGAAAGCAAGCTTGCCATCAGTGTGCTCTGCGGATCTATACATAGCATAATCAAAGCCTGCAATGCATTCAGCAGCCCAGTGTTTGACAGTTTTGAGGCTTCAAATTCAAACTGGAAGCATAATGCCCTGAAAACTTCATTCTCTAACAGTCCAGGGTTTTTAAGACCATTGTCATCCACCTCAACTTCAGAAATTCTCTGCAGGGCTCCTGAGGCCATAGTGTCAGACATGATCTCTAGAGAACTAAGAAAGTAAAAAATCTCTTTTGATGTACAAAGGTTGTTCAACTTCTTGAAAAATAATTGTTCATCCATCCACACATTGTTTGATTTAGTACAGTTCCCAATATCTCCATGAAGAGGCACAGTTTCATTAACTGAAAGCGGCTGCATCTGCAGTTGTACATGTTTTCTCCTACAAAACATATGCTGAGATTTATCTTTGACACACAGCATCCTCATGGCCACAGAGCTACAGTTTTGGGGTTTTCGCTGCCCACTGATGAGGCTCCACCTTTTGCTTAGAGTCATCAGAGCGGACCTGCTTGCTGGTGTGCTGAATGAACACAACTGGAAACATTTTCGGCTAATCAAAGCCATATCGAATCAAGTGCCCTCTGAAACGATACCTGGGGGGAGAAAAATAGGTATAAAGTTTATATATATATGATATATATGTCTGGAATAATATGACATGTCTGAAAAACAGTACCAGGGTCACTAAAATGCAGAAGAAAAATCCCAGTCCTTTTGGTGGCGGGAAAGACAGGTACGATCCCTCTCCCACGAGCACAAGGCAATGCAAAGAGCAGAACCTGCCGGCAGCGGCGAGCCCTGCGCGCCAGGCTGCCACGCTCCTCTGCCCCGTGTCCCCGCGCAAGGACACCCTGGCACATGGACAGGGGACATTTCCCAAACACGGACGTTTCCCCGCGCAGGAGCTGCGCTTTGCCCTCCACCCCCGCGGCCGGGGCGGCACCGGCGGGGCCCCTCCATCCCCTCCGCCCCAGCACCTCCTGCTGCAGCCGCTGCCGCGGGCCGGGGCCGCGCTGCTCCGCGCCGGGGGCACACGGCGGTGCCGGGGCAGCCTTACCTCGGCAGCCTCACCGCTGCAGCCTCACCTCGGCGGCCATGACGGACGCGCGGCGCCTGCCGGGACCTTCCGGCGCTCTCCCGGCGCCGCCGCACAGCCCGCCCGGCTCTCCCCGCTCCGCCCCGGCCTGGCCCTGCCTGCTCTGTACTGCTGCCGCTGCCGCTGCATCCGGCCCGGCTCGGCGCGGCGCTGCCGGGGCAGCCACGGGCCGGGGGCTGGCGGTGGCGTTTTGCTTCGGAAGTGGGATTCGTGCCCGTCTGCGCCGCGACCTCCAGCGCAAGTACTCCCGTTCCCCGCTGCGGCGGACATCGGGGCCGGGCGGAGCAGGTGCGCGGGGCGGAGGGTTTGTGTTTCGCTTGTATATCTGCTTGGCTCTAGAGTGAAAGTGGGTCTGAGCCGGTCGCAAGCTGTTCAAAAAGTGGCTTGGGAATGGCTTCATGGCTCAAGGCATGGTCCCGCAAGTCGGTTTAAAGCCACAGAGGAGTGCATGACGCTCTTGTGGTTGATGGCAGAAAGAAGACGTTCTGCTGAGTTTCAGAAGGGTGAAACTCCTCCATGTGTGCAGTTCAAGCTAAGTCACGACCAAAGGAGTTTATTCATCTACTGATGACACAACTAACAGTGTGTGCGCTGACGTTTCTTGCTTTTTTCATCCTGTCCGTGGCCGCGCAGCTCATATTTGACAGGGCAGCTCCATGCCGTGCGCGTTGTGGCCTTGCCGTGCAGCTGCGGCTCTGCCCGGGCAGCAGTGTGCTTCAGCGGCGTTCCTGGGGCAGCTGGCTTGGCTGCTCCTACACGGTGTCGCCTTAGGGAGCTGGTGGAGTCCCTGCTAGTCTTCTCTGCACCGTTAGCTTTCTCACTTTTCCAAGTATTGCGTCAGATGAGCTATAATTTGGAATTTCGTCCTTAGTTTCATGTTAAGCCCTGGTCTGATCCAGCAAATAGCAGGTTGTTTCCCCAGCTTAAACATTGTTTTTTGATGTGCATCTACCAGTGCAACATGTTAAAGGCAGCTGGTGTGGTAATGCTATTAAAGCTGGAGGGATTCTCTAGAAAGCTCGATAGTTCAAGAATTACCTTTTTTCCCCCTATTTATTCCAGTTTTCACAGAAGTGGAAGTGTCATGTCCTGTTTGAAGAGTTCATAGTGCAGCAAAGCAGGAGCAGTGTGGGCAGCATGTTCCTCTGAGAGCAAGTGTGTGCCTGGTTTGTCATTGTTCATCTGCAGGTAGGCACGACTCCTTTTTCTCTCTTTGAGCAGGCATCACTTAGCAGTTTGTGCACAAACAACTTAGGGTCAATGGTAGAAGGTGAGTTTGCAGGGTAAAACTCCTCAAATTGTGCAGAAAAGATCAAATCATGATCAAATGATTTATGGTCAATTGATGACATAATTAACAGGGAGCTAAACTACTGTTTAATCAGTTAATTGAATTATATGTTTAAGATTAATAGCAACAGTGCAACAGATAGGATACTAGGCAAGTGTTAATAAATGCCTACAAATGTTTAAACAGCTTTCTGTATCTGATTCCAAGGAATTGTCTAATTGTGTTCTCTGCCACTGCCACAAAGATGCATTCACACTGTTGCATGCATATTTGTGGCAGTACTCTCTCTCAGGAGGTCTCCATGTGCATCTCCAGCATCATCTGCTCTTCTGACTGTGGGGGTTTTCTTGTTTCCATATGCCATCTGTGCAAGGTGTGGTTGCTCCAAATTTTTGTGTCTCTATGCAATCTACTGGTCCACTCACCAGTGAGACATATATGGACCAAAAATGTGTGTGGCTACTTTTTGCACTCTCTGTTGTTGCTATTCTAACTAGAGTAGAGAGCTCACAATGTCTTATGGGAATCCTGGCTGCTCTGCCTGACTTAGGCAGAGGTCATGGCACTGTTAGGGCAACATCTGACCACGTCAGACCACATCCTGACTGCTGTTCTTTCTGTTTCCCTCTCCATTCCCCTACTATTGCAAACTTTTGTGCTTTTCAAGCATTAACAGCTTCCCAAGCTGCTTCTTGTTCTAACAGACTCTTGTTGGTAATGTTGGCAGCTTAGTCCTCAGCTTTTCTTGTCTAGAACACTTTTGGGCTATGGTATAGTCTTAGTGGGAAACTGATTACCTTTCTCCCTCTCTGAGGTCTGACAAGGAAAGTAGTAAAGAAACACTGTTTCATCTGTATTGGTTTTATCCATTTGTAGTCGGGTGATGCCACCTGCTGACAAGAGAGTTAGGTGAAAACACAGCACATGACCAGCATGAATCTCTATTTCTACAGGGATCTGAGGGTATTTAAATTGTGTTTACACTATTTTATATGAATCATAATTAGCACATTTCTTTGTATTCGTTTTGGAAAAGGAGGGTGAAAAATAATTTTGTGGCTTGTTTTGTTGTATGCACCTTTTGTGCACACATGCATATGAAACCAGTTATGTAAAGATGACTGTTAAGGTAATTATTAATAATTTGAGGTAATGTATGTAATTAATTTAAAATGAAAACTAAAGTGGAAAATATAGTAGAAGAAAATACAATGAAAACCTCAAAAGTTTCTAGTAATTACATTTTTCATGAAATTCACATGGGATACAGGTACTCTTTAGAATCTATAACTTAGTTTTGCTACTTTTGAAGTATAATTATGCTTTTTTAAAAAATTGCTGTAGGAGAAACCTTCTGCAGTACTGTGGGGAGAAATTCTGTGCCAGATAATGGAGTACAGTATTCTTATACAATTGATATATGTTTGGTTTCCCTTGAGAGAAAGAGAAAAGAGAGATACCTAAATTATGTAGCCACAGGTTTCTATAACTCAGTGTGTGTGGCTATGAAGCAGTAGGTGAAGTACAGCAAACTGGGCCCAGGCACATAAGAAGTACCTCAAGGTGAGAGCTGAAAATACTCAGTTTTAATTCTAAGTATTTGAGTTCTATTGCACCTCCTTAACAGTGACAGAATATTGTCAGAAAATTTATTTTATAATAGCCGCACAAAAGACATTTTCCTTCTTTTTGTTATTTACTGCTGTCTGAAGTTACGTCTGTTGTGTTCTCTGTGTCAAAATAATAGAAGAAAACTTCTTGCATTCAAACTTTCATGAGACAGGTGAATGGATAAGGATATGAATCTCATTCATCCTGCTGCTCATGAGGGACTTTGTGACACCACAGCAGATTTCTCTAAGATTGATTCTTACATTTAGGAGAAAAAAACGCCTGACAGGCAATCTGTAGTTCACAGAATCACAGAATAGTCTGAGCTGGAAGGGGCCCAGAAGGATCATCGAGTCCAGTACAAGTGAATGGCCAATACAGGGATCAAACCCAGCACCTTGGTGTTATCAGCACCATGTTCTGACCAACTGAGCTAACATCAGGGTCCAGTTGCACTTGTGAAAGAACTCCTTTTTGAAATATGAAATTAAAATCAGCGTTTGTGCTCCAAAATACAGACACATAGTAGACAATAAAGCGTCAAGTCATTCAAGCAAAAAATACTGATTTCAGAAAAGAAGAAACTGAGAATATTAAGTTTTTTTCTCAGACTTTGAAGTTTGACTTCACCAGGTCTGTTGTTCTGTTTTCAGACAGCTCAGAAACATGAACAAAGCAGCCACTAACTTGAAATGGAAAACATAACTGATACAATAAAAATAGTATGTATTTTCATAAAAAGCTCTTTTGTATTGTATTGTTTACAAACTAGATTCTTGATATTGGAGATATTGTTACATTACTGCAACATCAAGTTGGTACAGCACATAGGACTAATACCATGGGTCCTTTGCAACCTGATCCACAAACCGTGATTGTGAGAAATGGCCTCACTTCAGAGTAGATGCCTCATTTCCAAGTTAAACACAAATGCTGCATTCTTTAACTAATATCTTTTTAATGTCATAAGCAAAGTCTTGTTGTTCTGCTTACCAGAAATTCACTTTTTTGATTATTTTTTTCCCCTGCAGTGTCTCTATTTCAAAAAAATATCAAAAAACATCTGTTTTGGAAAATGTGCTGTGATTCAAAAAGGAGGTTTTTGCTCCTCTATGCAACACAAAAGGGGCAGGCAAAAGCCATAGCTGAGGAAATATGGCAGCAAGCAGGTGCCCATGGATTTGAAGCTGATATGCACTGTATAAGTGAAATGGATAAGGTGAGATACTCCATACTGTTTTGAAAAATATGTATTGAAGAACTGCATTCTTCTTCGCATGCTTAACTGATGCCTTGTGATCATCATGAAGGCTAGCAGATGCACCCACCTAAAATACACCACCTCGTGTCAAATTTTTGTTCCTTGTGAATCAGTAATTTCAACCAGTACTCACAGTTGCTTAATAGCCTTTTGCCAAAGATATATCTTGTGGTTTTTCTTACTGGAACTGTAAATTAATGTATCTTTATCTCTCTTCTAACAATGATTCAGTGACTTCTTGAAAACTTTTTATGTATGCAGTAGTGAATGGATTCTGTATTTACAGGTCAGGTCTGCTGTTACTAGAAATGATGCTTTTTTTTCCTTTTTGGTTGGTTTTGGTTTGGGTTTGGGTTTTTTGTTCTGTTTCTTTTGTTCCATTGATGTTCTGTGTTCAGTTAACTCTGGGCTCCAGCATGGCCTGGAGCTTTTGTGGGTCTTCTTGTGTTGCTTAGCATGTGCACTCATTTCAATTCCCACAGGACTCAATCAAGTTATGCTCTAGAACAAAATAAAAAGCTTGGCTGGAACAAGGAAGTGGCTTTTTATTACTTGCTGTTACCCAAGAGTTAGAATGTGAAAACTTAGTTCTGTAACTAAAAGCAATATGGGCTGTAATTTCCTTCACAAAAACTCTCAACTGTATGCCCTCAAACAAAAGCATATTAAAAAAAAAATAAAAACTTGATAGCCTGGAATTTCATATGAGATGAGGAGAAAATAACATCTAAAAGAGTTTTATTCATGCACTTGAGAATGTGAGACATTTTGAATGAATGTGCAGTAAGTATGTAGCTGAGTGTTAAAAAGAGAGTTCTATGCAGTCAGCAGGGAATGTGAAGATTCTCCTTATCTTCTTTCATTTAATTTCTTATGCGTTTGACAGGTTTGGAGACTAGTTTCAGGAAGGTGGTAGTCAGAACATTTCTAGCCCTGTTATTGGCCTGCCACTTAAATAAATCTATTTTGCCAAATTTGGCAAGACAATTCAGAGCTGTGAATTAATGATGAATTGAGAATCTGAAAAAGGGGCATTGAAGAAAAAAGTAATTTCTGCAGCTTTGTAAGTTTTATCACGTAAGCTGTTTTTTTTCCCTTACTTGTCAGTTAGAAAGTCTGTGTTTATGTAGCTGTTGAGTATTTTCAGACCTTGTCATCACTTAAAGGGATCGCTGTGAAGGTCTGTGGATGGAATAGGTGGCTACAGAGTCAATAACAGTAATGTAATCCTCTTGCCTTTCAAAAGTGAATGGTCAAATACTGCTCTACTCTCAGGAACACCAGCTTTTTCCAAGTAGTGTATCACCCCCACAGTCTCAGGGGTGACATAAGGTCATAAATCTTAGGTTGGTTACAGTGATTACATTTTATGAAGACTGAAATGAAGTGGAAATGAGGTAGGAGCAGTAAAAAATGCGAGGCTAAATGGAGATCATCTTGGGTCACAGTGTGTGTAGTCAGCCTTGGACAAGTTATCCAAATAAGTACATTTGTCATGATATATATTATTCTGGATGAGACAAACATGGCTGTCTGATCCCATCCTCTTCTTTCAGCAACCATGCACAGCTTGAGCAGGCTGCTCACTGCTCTTGTGTGGCATTGCTGTCCTCAGCTGAGGAGAATGAAGGAAAGAGAAAGAATGAGACAAACCTGAAACACAAAGGATATAAGAAGAAGTGGCAGGTAGAGTTAAAAGCTGTGTAGTTGTGTTAGGTTCTTGGTCGTCTAGTGATGTAGCAGACCTTGCAGTAATTGGCACAAATTATTGCAGAACCTGTGTCACCAAATGTTAGATTTCCAAAAAGTGTCTTAAGTTTGCAGACGAAAACCTGCAGTGGAGTAAGCACGAATTCAGTGAGCTAATCATACCTTTGTTCTTATATGCTGCTTCATACTTTCTGAGCTCATATCTTTTTTTGGTTTTTTTTGTGGACCTCATTTTAGTATATATTCTCATGTGATACCAGTAATCCCTTACTTCCTTTACTTCAGGAATTTGCTTTTGTTTGTAAATGCAGTAGTCACCTGTGGCAATGCACTGCTGAAGCTGTTGGGTCTGTACTTATCAAATCAGCTGTGGAAATTTTGAAAATCTGAGTCCTTATTGCAACAGGACTCTTAAGGCCTTTTTTTGTACAACTTATAGTTCAGTTTTGAAAGTCTCAGAATTTTGTGAGTACTTGGAGTTTGCCTGAACTTGTAAAACACAAGACAAAACCTCTGTTTGGAACACTGCTGGACCACAATTCATTGAAGTCTGGCAAAATACCCAGGGAATCTCCTTGGATGCTTATTGTGTTCACTTGTGCTTTTCTAGACATCTGCTGTAGGCCACTGTCAGAGGCAGGATCTGTTCCAGAGAGTAACTTAAGTTTACCATGCAACTTCTCTTAGGTTCTTTAGGAAAGATTTGGAAACAGTGCCAACAGCAAAACCCCTTTATAGTCTGTTTCTATGTATTCCTAGCATTTTTGGGTTGTAGGCGTCAGGTAATTTTTCACATAGCTTGACAAGGGGATAAAGTTTGAGTGATTTATTGAGGGAGGTGTTTAGAACATAACTTCTCAAAATCTGGAGTTTTGAATTGCAGTCTTGAAATTGCTCTGAGTGAAACACAGCACCTCTTGCAATCGTTTTTTTTATTTTCTCATATTATTTTTATTAAACTTGGAATGCTGGGAGATAATTTAAACTGCAGCCTACAGGGAGCAATAGGAGGAGCTTAGGTTGCTTATTATGGCCAAAAGGAGGCAAAGGAGTGATCTAGTAGCAGCCTACGTGAGCCAGACTGGACAACAGGAAGCCAAATCCCTTGGGTGCTGCCTGATAAACTCAGATTTGACACTAGTGGAGAAGTTCTGCATGGAAGAAGCTGCCCTGAAAAAGGGAATCTCTGCCTTTAGAAGTTTTCAAAATTCAGCCAGTTATAGCTGACCCAGTGCAGTCAGCTGTAACTGGTTAGTTAGTCCCACTTGGGTGGGACTAGGTGGCCTCCAGAGGTCACTCCCAGACAAGGGAGAGGAGCTGTGTTTCACATGAGTCACTACCCACAGGCCACAGGGGTGCTGTGAGAGCGATTTGTGCGGGTGACCCGACCAACAGCACACTGGCACAGTGCTGCAGCCTGCTAGAGATGGGATAGTCAAAATTCTGAGTGCTTTTTACTTGAGAAGTAATTAATGGTTGCATGAGATCCAAATTTATGGAACAGACACAGAGTCCCCATTACAGGCAATTCTTGTCGACCTGATATGATGGGAATAGCCCCCATGAAACTCTGGGAAGTGTAGGAGACTGGTGTTAGGAAATGAGAGAGAAGTGAATTGGGGGCAGGGTGAATGGACCAAAATCAATGACTGTAGAGCGTGGTGACTGATTCTCACTCTTCAGAGCTACCTTAGTTCCCCCAAAAGCACTGGGGTTTTTTTTGGATATGATGATCTTGAAGGTGTTTTCCAACCTAGTTAATTCTGTGATGCTGTGATTCTGTAACATGGAAGTTATCAGACAGGACTAAATGATACTGAATCTAATTTAGAAATGATCCCTACAGTTTTTATGGCCACACTCCACTTGTCTGAGTGAAATCATGAGGATTATGGCTGTGTGATTGTGATCATAGATACAAAAATACTTCTTCCACTAGACAAAATACTGTAGGAACTGTGTACTTAAGCTGTCTGAGTGCAGTTGTGATGTATTCTTCACGTGTGTACTAGCCTCCTCAAAATGCTGCCCCTGGACATTTATATATGGGATCATAGAATATTTCAGGTTGGAAGGGGCTTCATGAGGTCATCTTGCAGCAAGATCAGTTGAGGTCAGAGCAGGTTCCTCAGGGCTTTATTCAATCTGGTCTTGAAAACTCCAAATAAGATCATAAGTTGCATCTCCAAAATTACTTGTAATTACTTGAAAGACTTTCTGTGGCTTAAAATAGATAAAGTGAGATTAAACATTTTTCTGTGTACCCTTGGGAAGAGGAAAGGTGGGAGATAGAGTATCTTAGGTGACAAATATGTATCACAGGGCACCTTGTAACTGTTCTTGCTCTATTGCTCCTAGTATAACCTGGAAACAGAAAAGGATCCTGTAGTTATTGTTATTTCCACTACTGGGACGGGAGACCCACCAGACACTGCCCGCAAGTTTGTGAAGAAAATTCAAGACAAGACTTTGCCTCCTGACCATTTCGCACATCTCCAGTATGGATTGCTAGGTGACTTAGTATTTTCTATATTATTGCAGAACTTGTCTGTCAGTGAATAATTCTTATATTTTTTACTTGGGAATAGGTGGTTTGGGCTTTTTTAAGTGCTTATAAAATGCTTAAAAAGCATTTTTGTTTAATGTCATGTATGAGCAATTAAGGAAAAATGTCACAGAAATTATCTGAATGTAAGCTACCAACGTAATTTTTTACAGTTTAATTGTCTTTGCATAAAAACCATATGATATAAGCTATCTGTAAGTATTTGAGGTTTAAATTTCATGTCAAGTCTCTACAGAGATTAGTAAACTAGATTAGTTTGCTTGACTGTGTGAGTCATTGGGCATTTTTCTCTAGAGGGCAAGGCCATGTAAAATGTATTTAAAAGTAAAAACCTTAAATCATCCCGTCCTTTTAAATTTGCAATAATATTTTAGTTTTGAGTGTTGTACTCTTCAAGAGAAGGAATGTACCTTCAGCTTAAAGGTGAATAAGTAAAATACAAATTTGGCAAAATGCACGATATATCTTGAGCTGATGGTAAGGTTAGTTTGTTCAGTTTTTTAATTGCATCCAGAAATGTCTATTTAAATGTAGGTTGTTTTTACCTGACAAGTTTAAGTTGACAGAAGGGAGTGAGAAAACTTCTCAAGTTTCTAATAAGGAAGGGACCCATTAGAAGGAAATTTCTACTGGATATATAAGGTGGGAGTCTGAATTATATGCATCCTAATTATGTAGCATTTGGAGAAGCTGTTATGCTATTGCCTAGTTGCACATTACAGTCTGTGAAATGGTCAAGTTTTTCATAGCTGACTGCACACATATATGTATGTATAAAGATGAGTATTGTATTAACACTGAATTTTATAGTAGCAGAAATTATTATGTTGTCTAAATTACAATGTGATTCACCTTTAACAAGTTACCAGCCTTAATATGCATTCTTGGTATCTATCTTAACTGGTCCAATGAACTGTTCACTCCAAGTACTGTACTTGAGGGAAAGCAGAAGTCCTCTTAAAAGGAAAAAAAAGGCTGTTACAAGGAGATAGGAATGGTCCACTATTAGGTGGCATCACGATTTAACCCCAGCCAGCAGCCAAGCCCCACCCAGCTGCTCTCTCACTCTTCCAACCCCTCCTTGGTCTGATGGAGGAGAGAATCAGAAGAGTAAAAGTGATAAAACTTGTGGGTAAAATTCCAATAGCAGTAGTGAACCAGTGGTGTGAATTACTTAGAGAATTTCTGAAGATGACCTAAAACAGTGATCTTTAAGATTGTTAGACAAGCATCTCTGAAGGATGATTGATCACTTTTAGGGTGGGTCAGTGATGTAGCTGAGCTCCTAAAATCTCAGATCTTCCATAGACATACCTCCTGAGTCCGCTAACTGTTCAACTGGTAATAGAGAGCATCTTCATCTAAAACATCTTCACAGCATTTAAGAGGCAGAAAACCCAGTGCAGGTGAAACAAGATCCACAAAGAAATCTTTGATTCCTGAGAAGGAAGTTGCTGCACCAGATTCCCTCATGCAGGTTTTCTACTTTTTTTTGTGTGTAAAATCACTGCTATATTTGATCTTTTTTTTTTCAAGTTTACAATATTTTTAAATTTCTTTTAATACTCCCTCCCTTATGTTGCTGACATTATTAACAACTTCATCCTGAAAGTGAGATAATTTCTTTTGGTAATTCACACATAATTTATCAGTTTTACTCCTTTCAATTACTTGAGTTCCTTACATTTTTCCTGTTAGGGTAATTTTGTATTTTTTAAATGCCTCAAACTAAAGTAGTATTCTTCTGAAATGTGAAATATTGAAAGCAAAGTGTTTTCAGAGTATTTCTCTGTCTTACATTTGGGAAGGAGGAGCCACTTGTTCAGCTCTATTTTGGGACAAACACAATTTTGTTTGAAATTCATATACATATGTATGTTTTTCCATGCAGCATCTGAATAATACACTTACATATGCAAGTATATATATAGATATAGATATATAATTATATTTATCATAAAATCATAGAAGGCCTCTGTTGAAAGGGACCTTTAAGGTCGTCTAATTCCAACCCCACTGCCATGGGCAGAGACACCTTTTACTCGACCGGGTTGCTCAAAGCCCCATCCAGCCTGACCTTGAACACTTCCAGGTATGGGCCAATCACAACATCTTTGAGCAACCAGTCCCAGTGTCTCACCACCTTCACAGTAATGAATTTTTTGCTAACATCCAATCAAAACCTATTCTCTTTCAGTTTGAAGCCATTCCTCCTTGTGCTGTCACCGCATGCCCTTGTAATAATCCCTTGTAATAATCCCTTGTAATAATCCCTTGTAAAAATCCCTTGTAAAAATCCCTTGTAAAAATCCCATGTGTCTCTCTGGTAGGCTCCCTTCAGGTACTGGAAGGCCACAATTAGGTCACTCCAAAGTCTTCTCTTTTCCAGGCTGAACAAGCCCAATTCTCTCAGCCTTTCCTTCTAGGAGAGGTGCTCCATCCCTCTAATCATCTTGGTGCCCTCCTGTGGACTTGCTCCAACATGTTGGATTCTTCTGTTCGTCTACGAGAAAAGTATGTACTATCTTTGTGTAGCCTGGGTGGCTGCCTGGTTGACACAGTTCCTCTTTCCTTGAATTTGCTAGGTCTGGGAGATTCAGAGTACATGTTCTTTTGTAATGGTGGAAGGACAGTAGACAGACGACTTCAGGAACTTGGTGCCCAACACTTCTATGACACAGGATTAGCAGATGACTGTGTGGGGTAAGACCTGAGTGGGTTTGGTTCTATTTCTTCAAGTTGCAATATTTGCATAGGCATTTGTCGAAATGTTCTGACCTTATAGGAATGAGCTCTGCCTGAGCACAGTACATCTATTCAATCTCAATTGCCATTAAATAAAACTCCATTTTTAAACTGTGAGGAAATATCTGTAATGCCTGGAAAAATTGTATTTAACTGGTTTAGAAATTACATAAGTCAGAGTAAGTGGAGTGGTTTGAAAATGTAGTCTGTTTTTTAATTTTTTTTTCTCTTTTATTCTGTTTTTGGGTCTGGGTCGAGGATCACTTTAGAGGAATTGTATAAGAAGATTTTTCTGTTTGGTGTAGAGGAATTATGTAAGAAAACAACTCCCTGTTCTACTGCTCTTTCTGGCCAGTAGGCTGCAGTCTTGGCTTAGTTATTTTGAACTGCAGCTTGTATTGATTCTGTGCATGATGATGCAAGGCAGTTGAACACAAACATTGTCATAACCATAAAACTTATCTCTTGTGTTCTAAAATAATAAAAATGGGCCATTAGTGTAAGCTATTGATGTTGCTGTTGTGCAATGAAAAGTTGCATATTCTGCTACCATTTCTTCAACTTTCTGTCATAAAGTTCAGCATATGAAAATAAAAATGAGAAACTGAAGGAAGAGCAAGGCTGTTACATATTTTAGACTCTGTAAATTTACACAGTGATAACAGCTAAGTAATTTTTTTTTTGACAGAGAAGTAATCTTGGAAACAACTGCAGATATATATTAAAAATGGAAAGTGAATAGTGTTTTTAGCTTTTGTGGTCTTTCATTATTTGTGAATTATCAGCCCAGGAAGTCACAATAATTTATCCTTGCTCTTTTTTTTTTTTTTTTTTTTGCTCCATTCCCAGTTTGGAATTAGTGGTTGATCCTTGGATTGATGGACTTTGGCTTGCCCTCAAGGAAGCACTGCAATTGCGGGAAGAGAAAGAAGTCATGAGCAATGCTGTCGATGCTGTTTCCAGCTCTCTCTCTCCAGCTCCCCATGCTGTGCATGAACTAAAGTTGAGCTCCGAAGTACAGAACTTGAAGCTGGAAGATGAGGGAAGAAGGGGTTCTGATGTTCTGTCACAGAAACTGGATGACATCAATCTTGTGGCTCCAGCTAGTGACCCTGAACCTTCACTTGTTCATTCTGTCCCTCCTCTCTCTCAGTCTGCTCTTAATATTCCTGCTCTACCACCAGAATATATAGAGGTGCAGCTTCAGGACACCCAAGGTGAGGTAAGGACTTCACTCTGAGTGATGGAAGCCTCTAGCTCTCATAGGAGTGTGAGTGTATACTCTTACAAATGACTCAAAGAGCAAGTGGATACTTACATAAAGTAGGTATGTCCCTGAATGCAGGAGATTTTTGAATTTTAAGTAAAAGGTCCATTTATATTGTGAAAATGTAGCTGCCACCATATGGGTTATGGACACCTATGTGAAGATATAACTCAGCTAAATAGTAATTTGGTATTGCACTGTCAGGAAGGCAAGAATTTAAATCCTCTGTGGCTTATGTTACAACTGTGAAAAGTGAGGAGCATGGTACACATTCTGTTCAAATTTTTAGTACTTTCAGAATGCAATAAGAGGCTCCACAATTGCTCAAAATCTTGCTGTATACTTAACAACAGACAACCATGTCATTGTGAAAGCACGATCATTATTTTACTATGGGAAATGGATGATGAACTGTAGATCAAAAGCCAGAATGCTTTTCATGTGAAGCCATGCTGAACAAGGACCTGCTGTACTAAGAGAAGAATTAGCATGAGCTGGGAATCATCTCCAATTGGCAAGAGTGACTCAGACTTTTCTGGTTGCCTGCAAAGGGCAGATGTTTCAGTTATCCATGCAAGGAAGCAGTGAAGTCTGGCTGCTACTTAAATGACAGGGAGCCAGGAGCTGAGCGTGGTGACACAGCCTGCATTGTTGCCCACTACCCAAGCAATGCAAACCAGGAGGTGGCAGCCAGCATGAGCCAAGAGTGCAGATCATCAGGCAAGTTTGTGGGAATCAGGCAGCTCTGGGCCCAAGACAAGAAATTGGTCTGAAGCCTGGATCAATAGGATCTGTGTCCAGTCATGGGCATGGTTGTGGTTGAGCTGCTGACCAGCACTGCTGTAATGTAGCTCAGGCAGGAACTGAAGAACTAGTACTGAGCTGAGATGGGGTTTTTGGGACTAATCCTCTGGTGTGGCTGCTCATGATCATGAAAGCCCTTTAGTATCCTCTGGACTCTGACACTCTCTATTGAGACTGTTAATGGAAATGCTGAGAGAGTCACATAGTCTGGCTAATATAATTATGTAAGAGTGTATGGATTTAAACACTGGATAATTTTGCTTTTCTTTTAAACCTCTTATTGTAGTTGGTTTTGCTCGGGTTGTTGAATTTAATAATTCAAATTAAATTCTTGGAGATTTATGATTTAGAGGTACTCTTCTGCTAAAGACTAATAGTTGGGTTGAATGTGCTGGTACAGTCCTTAAAGGAGCCCATTTTCTTAAAGACAGCATATATTCAGACTGATCTCTGAAATAAGTCATCAGGTTCTAATACTGATGCCTTAACTTTTCTGTATATACTCAAAAAGTTCATTTTGCTTTTGAACAGCTAATGGATAAAACTGAATCTGCTAATCTGGAACTCAGTGGTATGTTAAAGATTATAGTCCAGATTTCAGGTATAAAACAGTGTGGTTGTCTTGAGCCCTGGAAAGAATCAAATACGTTTGTGGCTTTTTTCTTTGGCGCTATTTTTGACATAGTTGGGCAGACCTTGTCAACAAGTAGGTTCTATGTAGGATCATGTTTGGTTTTGCAGGTATCGCAAAATTCATGTCCCTTTTTTGGAATCTGACATTACAGCAGAGAGCAGCTATGGGTATGTTTTGCCAAGCACAGCTGAAGTTGGTTTGTTTTGAAATGCATCAAGCTGAGGTTTGGATCTCTCCAAACAGAGACTCCCTGCCATCTAAAGAAGGCCTGGTACACAATCTCTCCACTTACTTAAATGATCTTGTCTTGGGCTGTTGAGTCTCAGGGTTGAATTAACAAGCTGCTGCATACTAATAGCAGAGCAGCAATGGTCTTATGCATTTGTGGGAAGTGTAAGATAATACAATTTACCTTAAATCTTGATTTCATTATGCCTTGAATTTGACTTGGAGGGAATACAAATGTAGACAATTACCACAGTCTAGCTGATGCACAATGGCTTGATATGGCCCAAGCCATTAATCACCATGTCAGAATTTTAAGATAACAAAGAAACTTCCAACTGTTGGTCTCAAATGATTCTCTTGTCTCCTTTTTTAAATAGAAAATCTTCAGATTAATGATTATTCTCTGATTGGTAGGAAAATTCCTTTACATTTGACAGTGTATTGTTACAGACATTTGGTATCTCTTCTGCCTCTTTTTATTGTTGTCTTCATTGATCTCTAATGAAACTTGCTGACTTGAGTGCTGGAGAAATGAGGGCTGTAGTCTGATCTTCAAATAACAGCCTTTGACATATGTGATCTGGAATTATTCTTGGTGCCCATTTGTCATCCTTGGGGCACATTTTTACCTGTGTAGAAATGTTGTGTTATAACATGATGCTGTTTTGTAGTGTGGGGTTTGCTGATTAGCTCTAATTTAAAACTCCTCTTACAAGTTGCCTGTAATAGTACCCATATATTGACACCAAAGTCTTAAGCAGTAAACCTGCAGTGATGTAACTTCTATTCTTACTTTTTATGTCCATTATATACACTTAGTAATCCTTTAATTAGGCAGGAGTTTTCTGGGGTTTAACATAAATGCCATTTCCTAATTGGCTATTTTCAAGGCAGTTCTTGAAAAATGAAACAGTTCGCTGCATTTGATAATAATGTAGCTCCATTAGACTGTTAAAGCCTACTGACTTTTTATAATTGAATATATGCCTGTTACTGCTTAGATGTGATTTTTTAAAAAAGAAGAGCAAAACACTCTATGTATATAGAAGGTTCATGTTTTTCTGTATTGTTTTGTTTTCCAAGATTGTTTAAAAAAAAACTGTACCAACACCAATTCCTGTATGTCACAGTAAGATGTCATAAAGCTGATTTGCATTTTCAGTGTAATTTTTGTGTCATTTTTCAGAATCCACATCTGTCTTCACTTGTCTCAGAGGGAGCCTTTGAAGTGCCGGTTACAAAAGCAGTTCAGCTCACTAGAGGAGATGCGATAAAAACTGCATTGCTCTTAGAGCTTGATATTGCAGTAAGTTGGTGATAGCTTTTTCTTTAGTGGGTTAAAACAAAGGGTGAAAAGCACGTGTGTTGTCTATAATAACTGAGGGGGAAAATTATTTATTTGGCTTTTTAAAAAGAAAAAATAGTTCTCTATACAACAGGATGTCAGCTTGTGATAATCCATTTTGTAAATGTAAAGTTGGATTTATTCACTGAAAAGTAGGACTCTGTGGAAGTCAAAACAGGATCAAAGTGCCAAGTTAATTTCTTTGTTGTTCCATGGATATTGTATTGACTGAAATACCTTTATGAAGGGAATTTGCAGTAGAGAAAGACAGGGAATATTGAACATCTTTCAGTTTATAAGTACACAACACGAATATATGGAAACTGTATAGTAAATTGTGACTGTTCTTATGGTGGGTAATCTGTGCAAGTATTAATTTGCCTGATATTATCAAGTTATAGGAATTGTTAGCTCTTGAGCACTGTTTCTGCCTCTGACATTCATTTGCTCTGACTTCTTAACATGCTACTCAAACTGTCAACCTCAGTTTCCCTCACTTCAAAAACTGGTTTAGTTTCTTCAGTGAAGATCATATTTTGTATACTGGTTTGAAGATGAAAGGTAGGAAAAGAGTGCTTGATACTACTTTATAAGAAATCTTTAAAAGGAAGGTATGTTGCTTTTGAGTGGCTTCCCAAACTTATAGAATATTGCCTTTGGGATGTTGTGATTCTTGGCAGTAGCTTCTGTTGGACTCTCTTAGCCTAATCTGTCTCAATATACATGAGACATCTTTAAATCTCAGTTATAAATAGAATCCATTAAGTTTTGACCAACTTACTCTCTGAGCAACATAGTTTTTTGCATGTATTTGTATGTATAAATGCATTCTGTCATCAGCACCCACAGAAAATGTTTAGCATTTTCTTGCCTTTTTCACCTAGCATTCTTATTAGTCTGTGTATGCAGGTTGCTCACCTGATGCATAAGGGAAATGTAATGATGCAAATATCATTCTGCAAGTTCCTTTAACAGGCAAAAGTTTGAGTAGCATTTTAGCAGGTGCACGCAAGAGTCTCAGACAGCTAAGTAGAATTTAGGTCTTAAGATTTGAATTTTTATTGTGCTTTTATCTGGCTATTTTTCTTTCTTCCTTCCAGAAAATAAAAGCAGTAATAGTAATTTCTGTCACAGTTCATCAAATAGTTTAACCAGCAAATTTTCTCTTAGTGATGATGTATCTGTAAAAAATTGCATTAATTATGAGGAATTAATTTCTCTGCTCTTTTCAAACCAGCAAATGTAGTACATCAGTAATTAATGATCTGGGCTGATTATATAACACAACCTCTTAATACGTATTTATTTTCCTTCTGTTTGGGCTGCTCAGCAGTTCTCATTAAAGAGTGTCCAAATATTTAAACCAGATAAGGAAAGATTTTTTTCTAATTAGTAAGGTTAAGCCTGAAAAGAAAACATGACCATTTCGTTTCTGATGTGCTCAAAACAGCAAAGTATTAATACAGAATAAAAGAAAATATGACTTAATGTAAGCCAAATAGTAGGAAGACAGTTGTCAGGAATGGGAATGCTGTTAGCTGTGGTTTGTGATATGAATTAATAGAAATGTCTCATGTTTTAAAACAGGACACAGTCTTTGAGTACCAACCTGGAGATGCCTTCTGTGTAATATGTCCAAACAATGCCAGTGAGGTGGAAGAGCTTCTACACATCTTGGGGCTTTCTGAAAAAGGAGACAACTTTGTTTGTGTTCAGGTTAAGCAGGGCACGAAAAAGAAAGGTATGGTGTGATGCACTGGTCATGGACCAGTGCTCCTTTCTGTGTTGGTAGTAGTTGATGTGCACACTTTTGAACATTTTTACCTTTAGTATGGGAACACAGCTGTCTTTTCATGGAGGCATGTTGGAAGTCACAGCAATGTGTTAAAAAAGAGGGTGCATGAGAATGCTGTCTGGGAACTGCAGCCTGGCATTGGCATTCATCCATCTCATCTTACTTTGTGCTCCTTCATGTTTATGGAGATAAGGCTTTAATCACATAACCTTACAATCCCCACTTGAAAGTAAAATCTCCTTGCACAACACTGCACGTCAATCTGTTTTACATCCTAAGAGGGCTGCACTCCTCAAGGACAAGCCTTAGTGCTGTTGCAAGGTGCCTTTTAAGGGGCTTGGTCTATAGATGTGTTCTGCTGAGTCTGATGATGCCATGCTTCAAAAGGAGTAGCTGCAGGTACAAGTTATGCCTGTGTAGTGCCAGCTGGACCTGTGTGAATTACTCCATTCTTGCATTGCAGTTGGTGTGTTAATAGTGCTGCTGAGTTGTGCCTTGATTTCCACAGGGCTCTTTATTCTGGTTTATAGGTAAATTAGTTTTCAGGGTGAGATTGCCTCCATCTTTGAGGGCTACACAAGTTTTCCATTAAATATGAGATGTGTGATGCTACTTTTGTATATTAATAGATGCACATTTTCTTTGTTTTGTTTTTTTTTTTTCCCTCCCACTAGGAGCATCTCGTCCACAACACATCCCTGAAAGAAGCACTCTCAAATTCATTCTAACCTGGTGTCTGGAAATAAGAGCAATTCCCAAAAAGGTGTTTATGTGTTTTTTATTTTAAAGAGAAATTAGTAATTCTATGCTATATGGGCTTTACAGGTCTGTCCTTGCTTTGTGCGTAGTGTAGTATTTTTCTTGGTGAATAAGGATTGTCAGTTTGTACGCTACTGTTTATACTTTACTCTGAGAAGTGTCACTTCTGGTACTTTATCTGGCAGACACTGCTGTCCTGCAGTCTTGATTCATGACTATTCTGGAAGTAAATAGAAAAGTATTAGATAACATGGTGCCAGATAACTGAGAAGGCTGACTAAACCTGGGCCCATAGTCATTTTAAAGAAAACATTCTTTCTAATCAGAAGGAGCCACATCTGTCAAGTTCTGTCGCTAAAAAGACAGATACTGCTGTATGCAAATATACCACAGTGCCTTTTAAGTTGGGTCAGTTCACCAGAGCATGGTGCTAGCAGCCCTGTGTGGGCCATTCACTTAAGAGTTGGAGTCAATGATCCTTATGGGCCCCTTCCAACTCACAATATTCTGTGATTCTGTGAAATTTTAAAGCTTTTCTTTAGCATTGCAGTAACCTAGCAGAATTCAAAGAAAGATTTCTGTTTGTGTAGTATTTGTTCTCACTACATGTAAATATTATTTTCCTTTCCTTCTGGGCATGTACAAAACTCAAAGCTTGCAACTGAAAATGCATCTGTACTGGTATTGTCAAAACACATTTTAAAGATAACTTTGTATGAAGGATGAAGCTAAACGATTGTATGGTTGAGTCTCTGAGGGAAATCAGTTTTTGGAAGGACCTTTTTACTCAATTTAGTGGATTTTGCAGCAGAAGAGAATCTTCCTGTTGTTTCAACATTTTCAAAACCACATTTAATGGTTTAGAAACTTTGTCTCAAAAATAAGAGTAGGCAGAGAGTACTGACTGGGGAATATCACTGAAGCCAGTTTTTTATAACCTGTCTGTTGTATTAACTGTTCAGCCTGAAATGTGCTTTATGTAACTTCATACCCAAAACTATTGTCTGGAAGCTCGGTGGCTGAGTACACTTACATTGCTTTCCAAGTATTCCTTTGTGTAGAATGTGTCATCTAATTGCACTTGGTGTTTTGTATCACTTTTCTTTTATGCATTCTTGTCTATTGTCACCTTTCTTTCTGGAAGAAAACTTGTAACTGTTTACATGTTATTTTTACTTTATCTTACAGTGATCAATTTAATTTTCCTTTAAGAAAAGTTTACAGTACCATTATGTAGGGGTAAAGTATAAAATAAAACGCAACAACATTTACATGACTCATGAAATACCATACTTTATTTATAGTAATACCTCTTCTAAGATTTTTATTATTCGTTTCCTGGCTTCTGTAACTTAGCAAGTGGGTTTTTGTCTTGAATTAAGGTGTGTTATGGAGCTGCTTAACTAAAGTGTAAATAGGGGCAATAAAAACCTCTTTCCAAAATGTGGAATTTTGGGGGAATGGCTTGTGCCTTTTTTTTTTGTCTCTTCCCCACTCAGGCTAAGTAGAATTTTCTGACCTGCTAGCTTGTTCCAGACTTTAAAAGAGCAATCAAAGAAACAAAAAAAATTGGGAAATAGTGAATTTTCCGTTTACCTAATTCCTGGCCCCAGGCAACCCAAGTTTTTTCCAGTTTTGTGACCATTTTCCAAAATGGACAAGTTTTTTTTCACTCTTCACTCTTTTCTTTCTTCCCTACAGGCATTTTTGCGAGCTCTTGTAGAATGTACTGGTGATGTGGGAGAAAAACGGAGGCTTCAAGAGCTTTGCAGCAGACAAGGAGCCTCTGATTACACACGCTTTATTAGAGATTCTAATGTTTGCCTCCTGGATTTACTTCACGCTTTTCCAAGCTGCAAGCCTTCACTTAGCCTGTTAATTGGTAAAAGACTGATTTAGATTTAATTAGATTTGGTTTCTGAAAATGCATCAGACTAAATGTTCAATTTCCCAAGAAAGGGGAATAACTGTTGAATTAACTGCTTTAGGAATATTACAGTTTCTATAGTGATGAAGCTGAAACTGTTGTTGGGTAACAAACCTCTGTTTTATGGTTTGTAGTCTTTGGCCTTCATTCTGCAAACACTCAGGTTCATACCAATGCTTTAATTGACTCTGGATTACTCCTGTGCATAAAAAGTAAGCATAAGGTGCATGCAGGATTAGGATCTTTATGAATCAGTTCATCAATTGATTACAATTAAAAAAGACATATTCTTACAACTCCTAATTTCTCTGCCTACGTTGTCTTTTCTTGCACTTTTACCTGTTAAAACAGAATGGTTTTCCCTGTATATTTGTATTTATGAAATGTCTGACACACTCATTGTGTTCCTGATGTAAAATACAACTGTAAAATTACAACTGTAACCATGTCAAATACATCTGAAATCCTGGCAGTTATTTTTCAAATTAAAATCCAGAGTTTCTCAATATGTTTCTTTATATGAGTCAAAGAAATTGCTTTCTGTGTTCTTGCAGTCATCTTGTCCACACTTATCAAAATTGCTGAATGGTTTTAGTGTCTTCTTTAAGTGATTTCACTGCACTAGCTTTCCTTAATTCTGCTGAGCAACTATCTTATGTAGCAGAGCACCTCTAAAATATGTCAGGGTGTCCATGTACTGGCAAAAAGAGTAGTTCTGTGTATGTACATACATATGTAGGTATAAATGTGTGTGTGATATATATATATATATAGGAAAACACACATATATATATATATATATATATATATATATGTCTTGTTGAAAAAATGCCCAGAATGTTGAAAAAATACCTATATATGTTATATATAGCTATAAATGTGTGTGTGAGATAAATACATATATATATATAGATACATAGATATATATATATATGTCTTGTTGAAAAAATGCCCAGAAAACTCCTGTGTCTGTTGATTTTTTAGATGAGATTGCAAAATTTCTCATAGGTAATCATAGTGATTTTAAGCTGAACTGGCACATCTGCTTCTTGGACATATATAGGAAACTTTCAATCAAGCAATCTCTATTGTGAGAATTTTTGAGCTCATAGAGGAAAGGGGGGGAAAATTAAATTTCAAGCTTCACTTCATCTGCTAGCTACTGGCTTCCTTGCTGTGCACCTTACAGTTGTTTTTATTTGACCAAGAACCCCATAAATTAACTGTTACAGTCTCTTTGTATAGGATCTCTAATTAATGTTAAACAAAGTCTAAAACAGTCTCAAAATAGACTTCAAGCCTTAATTGCTTGTTTCTGAACCACAAACACTGAATGTTACTAGAATAAAATTACAGTTAAATTAAAGTACCTTGTAATCTGTTGTAGTGTAAACACTCATTATATGATATGTTCATTGGGGTGAGTCAAATAAGTAATACTTTTTTTTTTTTTCTGTTCTTTAGAACATCTTCCTAAATTACAAGCGAGATCCTATTCAGCGTCAAGGTAATGAAATATTCAAATTGTATCTTCTTAGTTATTTAGGTATAGGGTTTTTTCCTCATATGTGTTTGTGTATATTATAATCTGAAGAAGAAAGAGAGGAGTGAAGTATAAAATATAGTAGTGACCCTATTGCAAAAAACATTGACTATTTCACACAACATTTGTGTGGCAAGGCTTTGGTAGAGCTCTCGAGAAGAAGCTCACACACACACGACTCTGGCAGGAATTTGGATTCCCTTCTGTCCACTGGCCTCTGACTGCAGCCTTAAGGCAATTTCTAATTAAGTGTAAATATTATGCAGTTAGGTGAATACTGACAATTTTGATTCAACTGAAGTGGTTTGGGCTGCAGATGGACTAGCTGCAAGATTGTACAGCTGTCTCTCAGGTTTTGGGTTGGTTTTTTAATATTTTTGTCTTTGCAGTTCAAACTTGTATCAGCCAGGAAGGCTGCACTTTGTATTTAATGTTGTGGAGTTCCCTGCCGGTCCCTCCAGACCAGTCTCACGGAAAGGAGTATGCACAGGCTGGCTTGCTGAGTTAGTTGCACCTCTACTGCACCCCAGTAAAAACACTCTGGATGCAAAGGGAGAAAGCTCAACTGAAAAGGTATGAATATTAGATCTAAAGTCATTAATTGTAAAATTTATGCATGTTTGAAACAACTGAGGGTTTCTTTGTTCACTGCTGTGATGTAGTGCAAGTGTTTTGGCATTATGCACCTTAATTTTGCAGTTCTACCCTACTTTTGTATAACGTCCAGAACTTCATTGCCAAGCACTAAACTTAAATTTTACTTATCTATGTGTACCTGAATTGTGAAATTTCCCATTGCTGAAAGGGCAGAGTTGTTTTCCATCCTTCTGTAGTACTAAGTGTATCTTGGAGGATGTTTCCATGGACTGAGCTACCACTGTGCAATTAAGTGGCTATGAGTGTTTGCGTTGCAAGAGAGAGGCAGTTGGTCATTTCCAGGAAAGGGTGGCACATAATAGGGGAGAAACTGTAAAACTCACACTTCTTGTCAGGTCTTCCAGAGTTTGCAAAGGCCAAGTTACTGAATATGACACAGGGGATAGTCATTTGTGGTTTTTTCTGATGTGTATCAATGATAGTTTGGCAAGGTGGGTGTTACTGGGAAAAGGTACCTTTTTCTTCTTTTTCACCCCTTTTGTTTTTGTGGCAGATACTCTGTGTAATTAATCGATCTCAAAGTTACTAGGTGTAAGCTAATTATTTTAAAATTTGGCATTCTACTATATAATTGATATATGTGATATACATACCTTCTTTCAAATAGAGCTACTGACAGCCTAATCTATATTTGATTATGAAAAATGGAAACAAGCATAGAATTTGGTTGAAAGAAAACTGTGCCAATAAATCAAGGTGTCAGTCTGACAGAATGGAAAAACCACCATACAAGTTATCTTCATTTTTAAAACTAATGCAAAGATTAATATGTGCATCATATATCTTATTCCAGTGTTCATATCTGCTCTTTACTTAAATTATAATTGATTTGAAGTTAATTAAAGATCAAACAAGAAAAAGAGGTGGCCAAAAATAAAAAAAGGTTTATAACAAAATGAGTCTGGATGAAGTTTAGAACTATTTCCATCTGCTGCACAAGTTAGAATTCAGCATAGATAAATGTGTAGCAATGCACACAGATTGTAGAAATATATGGAATAACAATACAAAATAGATGAGTGTGATCTTATGCAAAAATACATTAGATTAATTGAATACACTTTACAGTATAAATGTGTTTACTGTTTGCAGTCTGTTTGGAAAGAATGACCAGTTTGGAATCATTAATAGGGTAAATAGCCTCCTAACTCAAGTGTGGTTTGAAGTATATATATAAGTATTGGTCCTCACCAGCAAAAATTATACTATTTCTTCCTCCTCATGGAAACAGGAAAATTATGCTCTCTAACGTTGTTGTGTCTGTATTGAATTAGAGTGTAAAAAAATGAGTAGTGCTAAAGCATTCAGATTTACACAGCTAAGTTTAAGTAACTTGGTCTAGTGCCTTACTCCTACTTTAAACTTTAAACTAAATTCAAATCCTTTCATAATTAATGTGCAAAATAAATTGTATGTTTGCTTTTGACTTTAATGGATGAAGCTCTGCTATGGCTGCTGTTGAGTCTTGAAAAATCTTTTAAAATTAAACACAGTCATCTCTTGTTTTCTGTAGTTGGCTGTTCTCAGAGGATAGGTATAGAGGTGCTATCAAAATATTACTTCCTTTCTGTCACAGATATGAAAATGATAATCTCTGTTTGTCAGTGGGATTATATAAAACATTTTCCAAGATATTTGAGCTGTTATGTGCTTCCTCTCACCCATATGCACTTTTGGAAATCATGTAAAACATCTATGAAAATTAAGAAAGTACCAGTAGGCTTCCATTCACTATAAACAAATTCTGACCTCCACTGAATTATTTCTAGATGTAAAAGAAAGGCTGAGTTGCCTTTAATACCAATAAGCTAGCTTTACTTCCCTCTGAATGCCAACACTAAACTTTCTGTGTACATTCTGTAGCAGTAATCTCCAAATTTGTGGTGCAATCAGTTTTCCTATTCAGAAACTCATGTCTGTGTGGTTTATCCCAGTTTTCCTCCAGATGGATTAATAGGTTTGTAAATATGGTATGGTTTTCCCCCCCCAGAAACTTCTGTGAGATTTTATTCTAAATGTCTGCAGGGCATTAAAGATGCACTCTGAAGCTCAGGATTTGGAAGGGTATGTGGATACATGTGCTGTGTAAATATCCTGACGGTTCTAAAAATGTCATGGTGTTTTCACTGCTTGAGAACACTCTTCAATTATATTTTATCTAATTTAATTTTAGATATATATTTTTCCTCGTCCAAACAATGCTTTCCACTTACCTGCAGACCCATCTGTCCCATTCATTATGGTTGGTCCAGGAACAGGAATTTCACCGTTTATTGGATTCCTACAACACAGGTATGTACTAAGTTGTTACCTGGAGAGCAGCCTTTTTATGTTCAGGAGAAATACAGCCTGAGGGTTTGAGTACAAATGCAGTTAATTTTTTTTTCCTTTTTGTAATGGTGGTATGCTGATTATAAGCAGTCTTACTAATTTTAAACAAGCATTGCTTGTGTATTTATTTGTTTTTCAAGTGAGTAAAACTTACATTTTCATCTGACTATATTTGCAATTCATACTACATTAATGAGAGATTTGGGTGAATTGCAGAAATCATAATCAATTAAATGCTTTAGCTGTGCGTTGCTGGTGAAATTCCTGTAAGAGGATAGTTTTCATAAAGTGTTGATTGGCTTTAGTTTGTCATTCAAAATCCATTTCCTTGAGAAGTGGTATTTATATTATAAGGCATGATGAATGTCCAGTTTTCTCCCATATTCTCTTATTTCTGTGGTTTACATTTTGATGTTTTAAGATGAGGAGCTTGGCACCAGAACCTTCAACTCAGCAGTACTTTTGGTGTTTGGGAGTTTGTGTGTGAGGGAAGGTGGATCTCTTATTTTCCTTCTTCGACTCCATGTGCGTAATTGTGCAAGGCAGAGAGATATTTGTTCAAAAAGTGACAGCACATCTCTAAGAATATGTAAAAAATTGATCTTTCTGAGGCAAGGAAGAGCAGGAGGTGTGTAGTATTAGGGTGGGAATGGTTCTAAGTTAAAGGTAACCAACACACGTATTCCACTGTGACTCGTTAGTTCCAGCAAGATAATGAAATTTCTTGGGTCCTATTACAATTATTTTTAAAACATTTTATTTGAGAGAAAAGTGAAGTTTTGACATGGTATTTCTAACTCCATGCTTCTGCTTTAACAAATCATTATGTACCATCCTTGCTCCATAATTTTAATTCCCAAATATAACTTTGTCTCTTAGAAGTATTTTGCATATTATTTTAAAGTATAAATGAAATCTCTCTCTGAAAAAGTAAATAGAAAATTGCAGCTGAAGTTCCTTTAAAGTAATATTTCCAACATTATTTGAAGAAAATGAAATGATTTTTCTGATGATGTGGTAGTTGATAAATTGTTATTCGTAAAATCTAGCAGATATCTACAGCTAAATGGAAAGCCTTATAAAACTGCTGAGTTTTTCCAGGTGGTTTTACAGGGCTTCCAATCAAGGATAAAAGGTAGTGATCTCCTTATTCAGCAGTCAGGATTGTTTTGTGAGATGTTTGAATGTGTCAGTCTTGACTATTCCAATATGAAACTGTCAAAAAAAAAAAAAAAAAAAAAATTGAAGTTGATTGATTTTGAGCTGGTCCCAAAGTGAGTAGTCAAAAAAATCAAATAAACAGGGTTTGACTTTGATTTAATGTACGTAATTTCACATTCCTGTCAATCCAGGGTTTTTTCCAAATACTACTTTAAATGAAAAGTAGGTTATAGATGTTTTAGATTCTGCACTTGATACAAAAGGATTGGAATTTTTTTTGTCTCTTTAGGCAAAAGCTCAGAGAACAACATACAGACTGGGAATTTGGAGAGACATGGCTGTTTTTTGGTTGTCGGCACCAGGATCGAGACTATTTGTTCAAGCAAGTTCACTATTTAACATTAATTTTGTATTCATGAGGGAATGCTCGTCTCTGAGCCATTGCTAACAAGTTTTTATTACCTTTCAGAAATGAGCTCAGAAGTTTTGTTGAAAATGGAACATTAACCCACCTTAAAGTTTGTTTCTCGAGAGACTCTTCAACTGCAGAAGAAGCCCCACCTAAATATGTGCAAGATGTCCTTAGGCTTTATGCCAAGGAAGTTGCCAGAATCCTGCTGAAAGAGAGAGGTTACTTCTATGTATGTGGGTGAGTAGCGTGGAATTAAACTGTTCAGAGAGAGCAGAAGTTTGAGTCTTTCTAAAGACTTAGAGCTGTCTGAAAGAAAGGACCAATATGATGCTGAAAGAGCCTGTCTGGATGGGCATCCCTATGTCCTTTGTTTTCCAGCTTGTAACCACACAGTTCCACTGATTGTTTTAGTCACTTATTATTTACTTTCCTTTTTTTTGTTCAGTATTCAATTAAGTTATAGGAGCTTTTAAGTTATAGGAGGTTTCAAGCTGATAGATTTCTCTATAGAAAACAAGATGCATGAATACACATGATGAGAAACTGCTTGACTGTGAGATAGTGGCAGTCTTCTGCTGTGTTCCAGGTTTGGGTGCTCCAGAATGCTAAAGTTCTGTCATAATAAATTTTACAGTGGGAAGTTTTATTTGTGAATGCTAACTTACCTGGAGGTTAAAGATTTTTAGAAAGTTTGTTGATAAATGGACAAACTGTTTGAGTGTAGGGTCCAATGTTATTGTGTTCTCTTGCAGGTATAAATGTCAGCTATTTGTATTAAAAATAGCATCATTAATAAGTGGGGGGTTTGGTAGCATTTTTTGTTGTTGTTTTTTTAATATTGAAACCATGTAGTGATGTAATAATAAAAGCTCGTTCAGCAGGTCCAATTCTTCCTAAAATAAACCAATTATTCTCGGACAGCTCACCTAGGGTTGCAAGGTTTTTTACTTCTAAATTACAATATGCTGAAAACTTTGTAGTGTTTGATTGAGAGAAACTCTAGTTACTGTCAATGCTCATCTACATGGAAACTCTGTGAGAATCTTGCTCTACAGTATAAAATTTAAATTCTTGTTTATGATGTTTTTAGTGATTCTTTCCTATATTGTCCTGCCACTGATGCTATTGATAAGTGGAAAGATACACTGTTATGCATTTTCCTCCTCCATTTTTTATTTTTCAGTGATAAGAAGCACATGGCTGATGATGTAAGTGATGCAGTAGTAGACATTTTAAGCACAGAAATGGAAGCTGACAAATTGGAAGCAATGAAAATCCTGGCCACGCTTCGAGAAGCAAAACAATATTTGCAGGATGTTTGGAGCTAAATATTTAGCTTTTCCTATGCCTTTGTAATACAAAATACTTCCTTTCACACATATGTTTTTGACTAAAAGTTATTGTCAGGAGTTTTTTCTGTAGTTGCACAATGGTTAACTTTCTCTATTGACCTTTTAAACAGGAACATGAAACCTTTTAAATGACAACAAACCAGGCTGGCCTTTGAAATGTATGTTTTTTTAGAGATGTTACATAATGGACTGTCTCAGTGCCTTGATTCTCTTGTCTTAAGACTGGGTTGCTCTATAAACTAAAAATTTCTGCACTTGTACAAGCATAATTGTATGCTGACATTACATCATGTATCTTTTCCTATAATGTATACATAAAGAAGCTACAGAGTAAATATGTTACACACTGATGTGTGCATCATGAAATGCATCACCGACTTGCCAAGATTTATTTGAACACTTCCTAGATACTTCCTGAGACTGCTTATATTTTTTCATCTTGCACAATGACGGTAACTGCCAAAAGGAGTGAATGTCCAGGACATTGCACAGAAAGGTTACTGAAAAATTTCAACTCCAAACTTCTCGTCGAATGCTTAGCTTTTTCATTACATCGTGTCTCAAAATTTGCAACTCCCCATTCTAATGCTGATTAAATCTTCCTGCATAATTGAATGAAATTGTTTTCATTCCTGTCTCTGAAATGTTTGTGGTTTAATTTATAAGCAAACTCACCACTTGTGTTGAATTTGGCTGATGGAAGAATATTGCTTAGGGAATACTTTCTCAGATTACTAAATTAACATTTTTAAGTTGAAGACATAGTAAAATACAGTGTTACGAAATTAGTTGCCCTTACATATGGCCACCCACTGCACAAATCAAGGGGCTGAAAGCAAATTATTGAAGTGTCTGGTTGTGGCTAGCACAGGTCTTTCCCATGAGAATTTCTTTTGTGTTTTATAAACAAAGATAAAGTTTGGATGTTATTAAAAACAGTGTCTCGAGATTTGGACAGTGCAGGCCTGGCCAATCAGGCCTAGGGGGAGGTTTCTGACTGACCAATCTGGGTGACCTTTGAAAACTCTATATATATGTTGGATTCAAACAATAAAGTGCTTTTTCTATGCCACGCTGAGAATCGGGGCTTTCCTTCTCTGCTAGCGGTTCAACAGCGACATCTGGTCTTTCTAACAAGGGACATTTGGAGTACAAATTGGTGGAAGAGTAAAAGTAAGTCATTCATGCTATTCTTCAGAGCCCTGCTCTCTTCACTCTGCCTTTTTTAACTTCTAAACATCCATGCTGTGTCCTCAGTTCAAAGTCGTGCTTAGACCTCTAAAGTATGAAAGAATGTTTTAAACAAATAATTTTTTATTTCCTGGGGAGAATTGTTTTGCTTTGACTTACACATAATCAGAACCACATCACTTACTGCAGGTTTTGTGGTTTTCTAGTGATTATTTGTTAATTAGTAGGTAAATTTAAAAAGAAAAAAAAAAAAGAGAGGAAAAATTTGGTTGGTCAGTTAGAATAAAATCGTGTTTAAAGTGAAGTGCCTGGAATTGAGGTTGTGGTATAATCTGTGCAATGATTATTTAAATAACCTTGGGAGAGATCACCTAAACTTTGTGCGGAAGTTCTTTAGCAGAGTGGTTATATCAATCTTGGTCAAGTATTCGCTACAGAAAAAGCTCCATGGGGAGATGTGGCTTACAGAAATTGCAAACTGCATTTCTTTATCCTTGGCACATAAAGAAGAAACGTGCTTATTTTTCAAAAGTACTCCAGTTTTAAACTTTTATGGAAATGATGAAGACAATGCAAATGTCAGCATTTTGCATCAGTGAATCAGCTTTACGTATTTTTGAAAATTATTAATAAAAGACAAATCTACCGGTATTGAAATAATAAAGATAAATCTTTAACTACCTTCTTTTGGCTGGGGTTTGTGTGGAAGAAGCACTTATATCGTGCATTCTGAGCTAGGATTTAGCATTTTCTGTTCCATTTGGAAGTTCTTGGAGACTACAGAATAGCAATGTTTTTCTGACTGCAAGTTGCAGCTTTCCCCATATCTCTTGCAGGTATTCATTTTCATGCCACTTACATCCCACAGTGCAGGAGTTGCAGTGACCATTTTGGTAATCCTGCAGGTCACTGCATGGCACCCTTTGGGATATTGACAGCTGAGTCCTTTTCTGATTGTGTGTGTTGCATGTGACAGGGTCTGATATACAGCTGCTGTCCATGCATTTCTAGTCTCCTTTATTGAGTCTCTACAAAATTAAAACATTTGGATTATTTAGTGGTAATTAGTTAAGCATGTGAGCTTTATTATGATCTCTTAAAACCACAAATAATGGTGGCAGGTTATTCTTAAATTTATAACTGCATAGTGCAAAGCCCAGACAAACTTAAATAACCCAAACAAACACCACCATGTGTTGCCTCAGGAGAAAGGATTTCTTTCAGTGACATTGAACAAGGAGGACTTCTGAGATACAGGAATCATGGAGATGGAAAAGGCTTGCAGTAAAAACTATGTTTTTCTTAATTGAATTGTGTCTCTTTAGATAGACACAATTAGATAATGCTGATTTATGACTCCTCCTCAGTGTTTCTTTTAGAAATTTAAATTCTTTTAAATTTCCTAAACCTAAGCAGGGGATTTTTTTTAACATAGTTTATTTTTTTTCTGTTAGAGAAACATGTATGTGCTTTTCTTCAAAATTACAGAATATGTTACAGAATACCTTTGTTATTTAAAAGAGGCAGTGAACATTGTGTGCTGTCACATTTAAGAGGTTTGCAGTTTTTATGCTACTAACAGAGGCTGGTAGTTATGCTAAAGCTGCTGTTCCAGAGCATTCCTTATGGCCTATTTTCTCATTAGTTTTTTAATTGTATTCTGAATTTGTGAAATAGGGTCGATGTTGAAATTTCTCTTTTAAACTACAGTTTGAAAAAGAGGGTTAACTTTTCAAATTACTAAAGTCACGCCAATTTTTTTTCAGTTTGCTGCTTCTGCTTCTGCGTTAAAGCTGACTTTCCTGCACCTGGAAGCAGTAGTATTGAAGTGTTTCTTGCACCTCTTTTTCCTCTCTTTTTCCTACCCCTTCTCTCCCACCTTTTCAGGAAATCTAGAATATTGGCAGAAATAGAATGAATGGACTTTTTTAGCAGTTTCTGAAGATACTGAGCATCTTGAGAAGTTTCTTTTGAAAAATTACAAAGCCAGAATAAGAAATGGAAAAATCACAGAACATCACTCATGTCCATTTTAAGGGTTGCACCCACTGAATGGCACCTTAGGTATTGAATGACACAGGGATGAGGGGTTGGGGAGAGGTTATTGGGAGTAAAAGTACAAGTTGATTAAGTCTCAAAGCAAGATAAGCTGCTGGAGTAAAGCGGGGCCTGTGTTGCAAACAACAATTTGTAGGCAATTTGGAAATAGAGAAATAACTTCTTCCGTTCACTATTTCTGGTTATCAGCAACCATGATTTGAGATGAATCAGTGTTTTACACAAAATGAAATGTTTTCTTCTAATGGGGTTTAGATCACTGAGATAAAACTTTCTGAGTAGTTTTCCAAGCACTGGTTTGTTTTAGTAAAATTGGCTTGTCATCTGTAAATACTTATTCTGCCCAATTTTGTGAGCAGCACAATGTCAACTGGTGTGTTATGCTTGTTGAATCTGTTTCCCACAGAAGCCTTGTCCTATTTTTCATCAGTCCTGGAGAATGTGTGGTGTATTGCTGTCTGCTTGTTTCCTTTGGAAGTTAAGCCCTAAAGCCACAGTTTTTGGCTTAACTGTTCCAATTTTACTTTTGCAACTGGAAATAGGGAATAAGAGCATTAGTTAAAGAGAAAGTAGGTCTTACCAGTAGTGTAATTAGGAATGATGTGTATAAGTCTCTTCCTTTCTTTCTTTGGTTCTTCTGTTACTCTGAGATCCTAAAGTAAAGAAGGAAATGAACAAAGCCTCTCAGTTCAGATCACTGCCTGATACAGATTGGCATATATGTGTATACCAGGGAATGTTTGCACTTCTAAATGTATTTTAAAATAAAACCCCAAGCCTATATTTGCCAAAACTTAATGTTCTGTTTGCGTCTAGTTTATCTGAAGATGAGGCCACATATGGGAATGTGTATATTTTAATATGGGTGAACCCACACACAGATTTTGTAGCAGAGGCCTTGTGTCTGCTCCCCCAGCCCTGATTTCACAAATGACTGCACATGTGGATGTATAGAAGCAGCAGAAGTTCTGCAAAGTCATGAGCATTTCTTACTCCCATGACAGCCTTTTTACTCTCCAGTTACTCTCAATATAGATGTACACCTGATAATTAACACATCAGCTGCTGCTTATACCCAGGAATGTGGTGAAGTTATGTCGTGGGGTTTTGTTGGTTGGCTGGCTTGGTTTTTTGACAAGGTGTATTTTTGTTGTTTCCATCAACTGCATCCACTGGTAGGTGTTAGCTTCAGATACATCCTGCTTTCAGGGGGAGTCACGGGACAAAATGATTTCTGTCTTCCTTGCCCCAACAGAAATGTCTGTGTGGCTGTTTCTTCTGATGGAAGTGTCTTCCTCACCCCTTCATTCTTCTGTAATTATTTTAATATATTTATCTTGTGCTTTCAGATTGCTGGGTTATTTTTTAATAGGGCCCAGCAATCATAATTGGTTTCCATTGAGCCTTTTAAGAGCATTTACTGGGCAGGTTTTGTTGTTCAGTTTTTATTCAACTGGTTAGATCACGACAGTGAAAGTGTTGCTATTCCAATGTATTCAATGAAAAAATTATCTTATTTTTGCTTGCTGGGTGTTCTTCCGTTTCCTGCTTGTTCTTTGCCATCATTCCTGTTGCTGCACAGGGCAGGAGATGCACGGAATGCTGACGTTAGTGGCAGCAGTGCAGGTTTGATGTGGACTCTTCCATTAACTGGTGCCTCACTGTGCTCTTAGCTACTATATTGTATTTCATACTCGGAAAATGCCATCTTTTTTTTGAAACTTGCCCTGAATGTTATGCAAATTCTTTTCCAGCAATAATATTTTATGTGGCCTAATCACAATTACTGTCACTATGCAAAGATGTGTTGTCACATAAACCATATGGAAAATACATACTGCATATTTTATCTAAATGTGCTGTGTCCTTACAAATGCTGCTTCCCAGATGATAATATTTCTGTGCTGTTGAGGATAGAGTATTTTGTCCATGCTTAGCTAAAGTAGTGTCCATGGTAGATAGCATATCAGATATATATATATATATATGAAGACTGTGCTTTTAAAACCTTGGCCAGCACCATTACAGAGATAATTTAAATGTATCTAACTCACAAATACCCTTTTTGAAAGGACAAATTCAGCTGCAGGTTTAGGTAGTGCTGAATTGTACTAAATAGATCTATTCAGTCCATTGTTCTGTAGCTGAGTTTTTAAAAAGAAGAATAAAAGAACACTTACAGCAAGCAGATATGAAATGACCTACCTGTAACTCAGCTTTGAGCTTTATGGCTCCCACAAAGTCATATACTTGCAACTTTTATTTTCTATAATGTAAAAATTAATGTTCTCATTGCATATTTATGCATTTAGCAGTTTGGTATGTTGATGGCTTTGCACAACCAATTTATTAGTGTTGTAGTTTCACTGGATGTCCCTTGTATAAAAGAGCCTTTTTTTTCTTTTCTGAGTAACTCTGTCATTCTGCATCTTAACCTGACAGCTTCAGATTTTGGAAAAATGGAAAAAACTTATGCCTCCATATCTGGATCTGTTTCATTCACTCTAGTTATGCATCATCTGGCTTGGGAAGACCCAGACTGAATCCAGTAGTCCAATTCCAGACATGACAGTGATTATGTAATAAAGAACAACAATATTTTCGATACAATTTTATATTCTTTACTGGGTTTTGGGGTGTCCTGGAGGAATGAAACTGGGAGAATCAACGTGTGCCTGCTAGTGATTATAGGAAGAATATTACATCACTGAAAGTTATGATCTAGGAGTCCTGGTCAGTTATGGTAAATTAAGAGATGAATCTACATTGGCAGAGTAATATGAACAATTGATTTGGATCTTAAAATTGTGCTTTTTGATAATAGTGGCCTAATAAAAGAGCTACAGACAATTTTAATGAATCCTGAGAGTCTGCTCTCTAGCTGAAGAAAATGTGTAAATATAAAAAGCTGCTCTATATTATTAGAGTTGCCTTGCATAAAGAAATCAAAATGCTTTTAAATTGATGGCAAAAACAGTACATCAATTTGTTTAGTCTCAAAATCCTATTCAAATATATTTCATATTGAAAGAATCAGAGTTTTATAGAACAGCAAATTACAGTCTTGAAAAGTTGATTCAGCACCACTACAAATTACATTCACTTTCATTAGCATTTGAATAAATGCTTCACTTGTGGTGGAAAAGGTTTGTCACGTTGACAAAGCACTCCAAGCCAATTGTGCTTATTAAAAAAGAAGTTCCACTGTTGGTTTGAAAACAGCAGTTTTGTAGAGCTCCATCAGTCAGGAGTATTCATTCCTAATCTGCTTTTAACTCAATTGCTTGGATGATTGATTTGGTTTCCTTATTTATTTTTTTAAAATGCATTTTATGGTAACTTGCTAGAAGATCAACAGGGCTGCTTCCAGTACTTTCTCCTCAACGTTTTCAGTTTTTTATGTGTTGTGAGAAAATGGTGTCAGTTGCCCTCGATTTACGAACAGCAAACCAAACGAAAGCAGAATTATGGTGCTGTGACTACTCAGCATTTTTGGGTGGATGCAGATGTTGAAACAGGCACTTCTGTGTGCATCTGTACATCCCATGTGTCTGTAAAAACTCCTCTGCTTTCCAGACAAATGCCAGCTTCCTCCTTGTGACTCTTACAGATCATTACTTTGAGGCTAAGATAATACTGCAGTCTCTTTCTTTTGTTTGCAACAGGTTCCTGTAGATAAACCACTCTTTATGTCATCATTTTGTGCTCTGTAAGGATGAGAAAAGAGTAGTGCATGAGCTACCAAAACTGCAGTCAGATAATATCTTGTGGCACTCAGAAGACACTGTTTTAAAGGCAGAATCTCTTTCCCTTTTTCATCTTACAGTTCCTAAACGTGCTGGGAAGGAGTGGCATTGCTGCCAATGGAAGCTACAGAGGCACAACTTCATTTTTATAAATTTTTATATTTTCCTTTCCTAAAACAGCTAGAACAAACACAAATAGGAGGGAGAGAAATGAATACTGTAACATTTTTTCAATAAATTATTGGATGCCCAAGAATTTCACACACATGAGTTTTTAAAAGATGTTCCTATGAGAAGCAGAACACACTGATATTTTTCTAAGTTATTGTTGAAAAATTCTCAGACAGAAAAGTAATTCCGAAGTAGAAATGGCTGTATTATCTACCAATGGGCAAGTTTGTTAAGGCTCTTACAACTTTGGATACAAAGAGTATTGCATTTTAAGGTAAATACAAACATTTTTCATGTTTGTGAAACTTCCTACAAGTCCATTCAGAACTCATAGGCAATGGGAATAATAGTTCTCTGAGCAGTTTGTAGTTGCTTTGCTTTTTCTTTTTTAGTGGGGTGTGTAAAACCTCTTTGTTTTCTTTATACACATGCATGCATATATCCAAACTTTTTTTTTCAAGTATAATTATATTTTTTTATATATGCATTGACAAGATCTCCATATAGTTTTTGTCTTTGCTTTACAAGTAAGACATATTTTGAAATACCTGTCTGGATAACTATGTCCTTCAGTTTACACAGCTATATTATACTATTAAAATACATGCAAACCTTTATTCAGAAAAGGTCAAATGAACACTTCCAAGAAAAAATAGCTTTCAGGTAGTTTCCTCCATTTATTGGTATGTCTGGTTTTTCGGCATTGCCAGGGGGGGGGGAAAAAAGGGGGCAACCCTCTCCTCTAATATAAAAAAAATTTTTTATACTAAAAAAGGTGGGGGGAAAAATAAAAAAAAAAAAAATTTTTTTTTTTCCCCCCCCTCTCCTTTCCTTTTCTTTTTTTCCCGCGGGGGGGGGGGGGGGGGGGGGGGGGGGGTGTGGTTTTTTTTTTTCTTTTTTTTTTTCTTTTTTTTTTTTTTTTCTCTCCCCCCTTCTTTTTTCCCCCCCCCCCCCCCCCCCCCCCCCCCCCCCCCCCCCCCGGGGGGGGGGGGGGGGGGGGGGGTGGGGGGGTTTGGTATTAGGAGAATATAGGATTTTCATTTTTCAGAGGTAAAGAAACTTACAAACGCACAAATGGTAAATAAAAAGGAGAGCTTAAATCTGTACACTGCTCTACAGATGTGATTGATATATTTACTTCTCTCATTTATCATTTCTTTAAAGGCCTGTAGCATGCTAGGGTCTTTCAAACACATGAAGAAACACAACTGATCTTGTTCATATTAATCTCACCAACTGTAAAGGCTTTTGTAGAGTTTCATTTAATCCACTGACATTGCTGTCAAAATACAGGGGAATGTGAGAACCTGTTTATTCTGTGAATACATTATTATCCAGTGTTTCTATTTATGTATTCAACATGTAGATTGTGAGTCTACCCTAGATAATCTCTGAATGGTCGTGACAACCAGGAGAGATTCCTGAGGGCTGGAGGAAAGACAATATCACTTCAAGATGAACCAGAAGGAAGATCTGAATAATTGCAGGCTGGTCAGCTTTGTCTTGATCCCTGGGAAGGTGATAGAGAAAATCCTCCTGGAAACCATTTGCTCTCCTGACACTTGGTGCTTTCTGAAAAGTTCAGTATTGCACGTTTGGAAGGGATGGGTTGGGGGAGGGGATTTAATGGACCACTGCAGCCATCTGTCCTGTAGAACTTTTTCCCTGATGTTTGCTTTAAAAATTAGCACATTTGTTTCTGAATAAAACTTTTTATGTTGGAGTTCAACAGTATTTTTCCATTATAAGATTTTCAGCAGCAGCATCTTAAGTACCAGTATGTGACTACATATGATTTGTGCTCCTGCTTTGTTTCGGGCCAAAGCCGGATTAATCTCCTAAAAGAAAATACTCAAGGCATGGTGTGAACTTCTGCAATTCAGTGCATCTGGGCAAGTTTGTCCTCAGCAGAGCTAAATTAAAAACAAACCGGTTGCCTCTGAGTCAGGCTACAAAAAAAGGGTGCATGCAGGCTTCAGAAAGACAAAGTATACATGCCAGCTGGCCTAATAAACCACATTTTGCTGTATATTTTTACCGCTGGGCTTGTGCAAGGAATGATTACATTGCTATTTTTTGAGTCATTTATTGAGGCTCTGCAGCACTGGATGATAGTCAGCTTTGCTCTGAAAAGAGATCCAGGTAATTGTGAGTTTCAGATGACCACTTATATTTAAATTTCTAATGCATCTGAAGAGAATAGTGGATAATTAAATGTGACATTGATGTGCAGGGTAGACCACATGTTTTTCCGGTTTATGGCAATAACACCAATGGCAGCATCGAGGTTGGAATTCTATTTTTCTTTTCTGGGACTTCTGTCACATAAAAGTGTAAAGCAGCTGGAAGTCAGCAATGGAAAAACCTTTTTTCTGTGTATTTCAGGAATAACTGCTGTAAAATCCCCATTTTTAATAGCATACTCTATTTGTCTCTTAATTAACTGATTTTTTTTGTCTCTGAACTTATACTGGAGAATTTCTGCAGACTCTGGGTTGTCCTCTGCAGAAGATGTGCCCTTCTTTTTCTCTGACAGACCATTCAGAACAAAGAGATGGAATATTTTTGTTTTCTGTAGCACTGATACTGGCAAACTCCGAGTGAACATGATGGAGATAGCCATGTCATCCTTTGGGTTTGTTTAATTCCAGGCTCAAAAACTGTCCTGTCAAGGGAAACAAAAAATATCCACGCATGATATACACACCTCCAGCACTGGTTGTGAGTAAGATGACAGAAGAACGTGTGTGCAGCTTCTTTCTTATCATCACCCATGCAGGGGCTCTGTATGTAAATCATGCCTAGGCAAGCCAGAAAATAAGCAATCAGTGATCAATGTAGCATATACAGATTTTTCTTGCTGTGAATCTGCCCATGGCATATTCATCAGCATTTTTTTTTTTTTTCAGAAAGGAGGAGAAGGATCATTAAAGCAGGTATAATGAATATTGGTTTTCAGTATACACGGTTTTCATTCTCAGGCTTTTGTCTCCTTGCTGCATGCTGGGGTTGAGAAGATTCCTTGACAGGCTGCCTCTGATTCATTGTCTGCCTTGTTCAGAGTAAACACAGTGTGTTTCCTGAGACAGGCAGCCCTGTTTATCTCTGCTGGCAAACTGTAGTAGAGGAATACAATGAAGGCAGTTCTGCCACAGGTGGACTTACTCTCTGAGCATGCAGAGGATGCTTTCACTGCTGTCAGGTGCTGTGGGCTCTGCTGTCTTGCAGTCAGCTTTAATTTGTAGTTGAAGTTAGATAAAAATTCCACCAAAGTCAGCAGTATGGGAAATGTGCTGAACTAACACACTCAGTCACCTGCTTTGAGGGATGAGTGCTTTCTGACCAACTTATGTTCTTGGTGAGATACTGTTTTGGAGAGTGGCATGTCCATCTGCCTTCTGTGATTTCTGTGACCTCTCCAGGAGAGTGTGTCCCTGTGTTGCACACTGCTAAATATATCAACAGCTCCCTGCATCCCTCAAACGTCTTCCCATCGTACACAAATACAGTATCACTGATCACCCATTGCCAAGGCCATGGGTGGTTGCAGCACCAGAGAAAATATTTTGATGGTGTTTATAATACCTGCTGCCTTTAAGGTGGGGAATCACGTAAAGAGCAAAATGCTTCAAAAAATGGCAGCCTGTGTGATGTTATAAGAAGTTGTCTGATGTTATCTTGTAGGAAGAAAAAAAACTAAGGATAGCAGGGGGAAAATATTCTGATTACTTTAGAGGAAATGGTTACTCTAATTAAAATAAGGCAAAATATGAATATGAGAAGTGAACAGGGATGGAAATTCTGAGCAAATAATACTATCAGTGAGCAGAAATTTGTGCTTGGATACCAGTATGCAGTTCTTATGTCCTAAATTAGATTGTGAGTGGATGGCACAACCTTTCTGTAAATCAAGTCTTTTGTGAAATCATTGGTGAAAAACTTATGTTAAGGGTGAAGCATAAAAGAAATCCATTGTGTCTTTATTACAGATGACTAAATACATTATTTGCAGTGTCACATCCTCGTTATGTCATGATGAATAATTATTGCTGTGATCCATTATTGTCTGTTGTGTGTGTTCCAGTCTAGCTGACGCCTGACATCCCATTTCTGCAATTTTTTACATTCAATCTGTTCTACTTGCCTGCCATTAACTATATACTCTTCGATTTTGTTCTCACAGTTTTATTTTCCCTGATTGGGTCAGAGAAAGAATACAGGAGCTATAGCTAGTTATTCTCTTTTTATTTTTGTGATTGTATTCCTCTGCTCATGTGGACATGCCTCAATAGCATCTGTATCATACAGAAAGAGAGCAAATAAAGACATACCAATTGGGATGACCTTTGTAAGGAGAGCTGAAAGTATCACAGCAATGTTCAAAAGTAAATAAAAGATCACTTTAAAATAAAACAGTAGGAGCTAAATCAAAATGAGGCTGGCCATTGATTTAAGTTCAGAACCATTTTAGAAGAGCTGAAAGTGATTGCAAAGTCTAGAGACTGTTTAACAAATTTAACCTCAAGCACTTCCATTTATCATTTTTGGCTGGTAGAATTACCTTCATTTCAGAAGCAATGACAGATGGACTTCTTGATTTATGATATATTTTAGCTGAGGCCTGAAATAGCTTCTCAAAACTCTTGTAGCAAAAATCTTTTATATTGACCTATGGGAGGTTTGATCTCTAAAAGAAGGTAAGGCAAATTCCTTATGTAGTCACTAAGTCATATCTTTTAAAGGAGATTCATCAATGTGGATTCTCTATTTATTGTTGTTTTTTTAAAGAGATATAATCTTTTGTAGTGATACTGCTGTTAATAAGATGAAAAAAAAACCCCAACCTAACCATCAATGATTTTGAAAATGGTGTAGAGCAGCAATTTATTTTTGAAGACTGGTCATTTTGGTCCAAACTTGGATATGTGCTTTATATTATGGCTTTACTGTAGTGTTTAACAACGGCAACAATGGCTCAGAAGCCAGGCAGTGAAAGAGTTTGGGAGCTGGAATTCTGGGCCTCTCTGGGAAATCTTTATGCACATTGGTCCTTCTGCTCTCCCAAAGATAAACACATATCAGAGCTTCAAAAGATTTTTCAACTGAGCTTAATTATTTACACTTCTAATTTTCTTGGGCACAGGTAGAAAATTGACCCTCTTCTTAGTATTTGAGTTTATTTGGTTATCTTTCACTCTCTTTCCTTTCCCACCTACTCTTTCCCATTGCTTTTATCCGTTAAAATATGTGCTACATTTGTTTTCTGGCAAAAGCAAACAACAAAGAAGGATTTTAGAGACCTTGCCCACTCATGTAGGAATGCCATACAGGAAGTCAAACAACATCAGGAATTAACATTTGTGAGCGATGGTGAGGGTGCCAAAAAACCTCTAAATCCCTAGCAAAAGGCTGATCAAAGAAAACACGGAAAGCCCTTTGCTGAGCAGGGCAGGTGCTCTTGGGCCATTGGAAACACACTGGGTTGAGATACCCAGTTGCTGTTTTGCCTCAATCTTGAGCAGCAATGTCTTCCAGGCCACTCTCTTTAAAGAGAAGGAACTGCCAACAGTGGATGTAGATCAGATCAGCTCAGGAATCACTTGAGACCAATTCATTCAGACTCAGAAGACTGGAACAGGCTGCATCTAAAAGCACTGAGAGAACTGGCAGGTGTATGTCATCGTGAGGATACTCGCATCTTTGATGTACTGAATAGACTGGGGAAGATCCCCAGAGGCTGAAGGAAAGCAAACATTGCATCAGCTTCATTTCAAACTGAATGGACAACTAGAGAAGTGACAGACTGATCAGCCTCTCTTTGTTTCTACAAAAATCATGCAGTGAGTCTCCTTGGAATACATGTATGGGCAGAAGATTGGGAAAGGCAGCATGCATCTAACAAAGGTATAGCATGTGAGTTCCTTTTAGAATAACATAACTGAATTTGTAGATAAGGAGACAGCAGATGTTTTTACTGTAACTTCAGCAAGGCTTTTGGCACTGCCCTCCACAGTATTTCTGTAAATAATTGTTATAGGTTGACCCTGGCCAGCTGCTAAGCACTGCACAATCCTTCCGCAGCAGGACTGGAGAGAGAGCAGCAAGAGCAAAAGTGAAACGGTTCATCAACCAAGATCAACAATGAAACAAGTGAAGGAAAGAAGTGGGTACACCACCGCCAACACCAGCAGTGCAAAGACAATCTCTCACCACCCACCCCTCACAGCAATGTCTCCTAAGCCTCTGAGCAACAGCAGCCTCAGGAGACTGAGCTGGGGAGAGCAGCTCTGCAGAGGAAGAACAGAGGTCTTGGTAGACCCAAGATAAATATATCAGTGTGTCCTGGCAGCAAAGAATGCCCAGCAGTTTCCTGGGTTGTTTTAGCAGCCAGGAGGTTGAGGGAAGCAACCCTTCAGTCAGCACTTGTAACACCACATCTAGAATATTGTATCCAGTTTTGGCCCCTTAGTTCAGGAAGGGCTCTGTTAGGGGGACCTAATAGGAACGTCTCATAATTAAGAGTCAGCCAAAAAAAAAAAGAAACCCAAACCCAAAAACCATCAGGATGCAAGTGACTGTAGACCCCTAAAATGATATTAATACGTGGAATTAGCTGTGACTTTTCTTTCATTATGAGGAGAATGGTTTGCGGAAAAGCGTGGACATGCTGCTACCTAAGCCAAGCATTGTTTGTTCCCAGAATACCACCTGTAGGGAATTCCAAACTACCAGGCAAATCAACTTTGATACACTTTAGAATGCCTCCTGTGTGCCATTAGGCAGCTAGAGACTGTATCTTGTTTGATAGATGTTTGCAGGATTGCTCTGAGGCAGAACAACCAGGCATGATACCAGCTGTGAGTGCAAAAAAACTCTATGTACCTGCTGCACAAAAGCTTTTGAATGCTCAAACTTAAGCCTGTTTGCCTACATCTGTTGCTTCTTTCGTGAGAGACAATAAAAAGGATTTCATATGTGTGTTTGTGTTGCTTCGGTTTTCTGAATCCAGTCAGTCAGGATGCACAGCAGGTTGGATAAAACCCATCTTATAAACTGGTGAGGTAGTACAATGTAATTTTCTTTAAATGAGGAAACCAACTTGCCTGATTTTTCAATGTTTTTGTTTTAATCTTTGGGAAACAAAAATATGAAGAAAAAATGTGAGGTATGAAATTGAATAAATGACTAATAGCTTGCATTTCATTTCTGAGCTTCTGCTTATCTTTGCATGCAAACAAGCAGCTCTGGGGTGCTGCCCTTGCAGGAGGCACTGCTTGAGGCAAGGCTGGTCAGCACCTGGGGTCAGGTCTCCAGATCACAGGTAACAAAAAAAAAGACTGAATATTCATCTTGTTATTGAAGTAAAGTGTCCTCAGATTCTACCCTGGGGAGGTTTCTCCTTTGCCTCCAACAGCCTAAAAATTGTTGATTTTATTACTGCCCCCAAAGGTTGGAATTTGAAGCATTCCACTACAGAAACTGGAAAATACCAACAGTGTACCAGATATTCTGTATTTTATTTGTCCTATTTATCTTTCTTATTTCGAGAGAAAAAATGATGAACTAAACAGGTTTCCTGACGATGGGAATTCTTTGTTTGGTTGGGACTTAAGGATGGTACAATTCTTACTTCACATCAGTACTTGCCTGTCAACATAATTAATCCATGAAATTCTTGCTCTGGGTCCTAGGTAGAAGGAGCCCATTAGGTATAACCAGAAAGAAATGTATGTGCAAAAATTGAATCTCTCTGGTATAGACTGAGTGAGTTGATATTAAGTCTTCAGGGAAAAAAAATCTTATTTATTCTGGCTTCAGCATGAGACTCTTCAGGAGCTGTACATCAAACTAGTCTGCGCAGACTTATCTAAGCTGAATACAAGGGTCCAACCTTTTCACTTTGCAAGATCATAATTTTCAGTGAGGTTACTTCATAAACAGAGGGGGAAACAAGCCAGCCATTAGTCATTGACCTTCATTTAGTGAAAAACAAACCATGGCCACCTCTGCTGTTCCCCTATAAGAAAGAACAAATTTACCCACAATGTCTGTTTCCACATTTTGAGTAATAAATGGCTGTGCATGGCTATTTTTTCTGTCTTCAGTAACATTTTAAGAGCTCTGTCTTTGCTCTTAACAATACTGCACTCTTCTGCATGCAAAAATGTTAAAATCAACCACTAGCTTGTGGAAGAAGTTTCTGCAGACGAATGTCAGAGGAATAGTTTTTGGTCATACTTCTTTGCATAGGAAAATCATATGCTTTCTGCCTGTGAATAAAAAAACCCAAAAACGACAACAAAACAACCCAACAAGAAAAGGCATCCCAAGCGAAAATACTCAGTTACAATGGATCCCTTTGTCTTCTCAGCTGTGGTTTTGGATAATACAAGAAGAAGCAACAGGTGATGCTAGAAAATCTATGGACAATTTAGAGAGAGCAGTACCTTCTTAAGGTGTACATATAGTTTGAGTACTGGAAAAGAAAATTCTAGATTTAAAATGTATTTTAGTTTTATTACCTTTAAATAGATCAATCTATTTTATTGCCAATTGTAATTGTTAAGGCTCATCTGCCTTCAGATACCTGATCAACTCAATGGTAATAGTTTTTTTACAGTGTACAATTCTGTAGGTTTCAACACTGAGCAGAGAGAAGTTTTACATCCATAGATCCCTTTTTTTTTGAGAGTGACATACTCACTTCCTTGAAATGTAAGAGGTTGGGCTGAGACCCTGAAGGAAAATTACCCTTGAAACTCAGAAGCATTCACATGATCAAGACTGATTTAATATGACTTGGGAAGTTAGGTGTTCTCAGTTATTTACAAAAATCTAAGTTTGGAAGTGTTAAGCATAGCTCTTGTTTTAAAGCTTATAAAGCTGTTTTCATTCACATTTAGGATAGGAAACAAACATGTTTAATATTTGGAAAAAATAATTTTGAATTTTATGAGGGTAAGAAGGGGTAAATATTTGTGTGTGTATTATAGTGAAATTACTGCACCCCTTTAAAATATAACAAATTTAGCTAAAATTCAAAATTTGAGTCTTGGCACACAATAACCTGAAGATATTCCTCAACATTTTACTTATTTGGCATTTTTTTATTGTTTGTACTTTTTATGGCACATGTGTTAGTGAATGACATTTCCCCCTTTCTTATTTGCTGACTATGTTTTTCAGACTTTGAGTCAGCACTGTTTAAATAAACATTTTGATCTATCAATGAAATAATACTTTGCACACTATTGTAGTATTAGCAATGTAACACTCGAGTTGGTCTGTGTAAAATTGTATGTGCAAAACCTGATAAATTAAGTAAAAAAATTTCCTATCCATTAAAGTATAAAAGGTGCAACTGAATGGCAGATGAGCCCCTTCACCTATTATGTTGCAGGGTGATTCAGAAAGCAGTGAAGTTTGTTAACTGAGCCAAAGCTTCAAGCTTTAGAACACCTCTGTTCTCCTCAAATATTCCTCAAGTACTCCACAAAAAGCCTGGAAGCCTCAGACAGCATTGAAATGGCTATCTTCACTTTAGCAGTTCTAGTGTGGAAAACAGCTTCTTGGACATTGAGTCATACTATTCTTGTGAAAAAAAGTCTAGTATGTAATGAAAAGTGGCATCTCCTGCAGTTTTTCTTTCACCCAAAGGAACAGTGAACAAATGCAAGTGCTAAAGTTAGAGCTCCACTGGAGGTCGAGGCTTCAGCTTTTAAGTCTTAAGCTTGGAATTTCTTCTAGGAGCTTTCTGCTACTCATAGTTACTGTTTGAAGACTGTCATAATCACTTCATAATCACTTAATTTGAGTCCTGGAGGCTGATGAAAGTAACTGTGCTACCTGAGTCAGGCACATTTCACAAAGCAACTCTTCAAGAAATCTTTGGACACAAACAGCTGTAACAAATCTGGTTGCTTGAGTGCTGGCAGCCTGCTGCTTCTTCCATTTCCATACTATCCATGCATATGATAGCTCATACAAAAAATATATCTCAAAATTTTGCATTGTCAGACTCGTAGCAATGGATTAATGAGGACTGTGTGCTTTCAACTTGTGATGTCTTTTTGATTTCTACACATTGCAGAGAAACACCAAAACGGAATAAAATAAATAATAAAATACCCAAGAATTAAAGTTTTTAGAGCTGTGACTTGTGGTGGTCTTATCTTAAGACATCTTCAAAGACAGTTTTTAGGTGTTTACTGCAATGAGACTATTATGTGAATATTTGTGATACGGATGGCAGACTCTAATTCACAGGAACAGATTTTGAGGATTCCCTCTCATCTGTTTACTAAGAGTTTACCAGCCTTTTTCTGGAATAAAATTTTGCCATAAGCCTGCTCTTCTGTGCAGCTGTCAACTCTCTCAACTGCCAACTTGCTGCTGTCAGTGATTATCAGCAGCCTTTACTGCTGTTTAGTTTGTTCAGGTTTAGTATTTGGTGTTATCAGCCTAATGAATCGACAAGTGTGATAGATATTGTGTCTGTGCTTGCTGCAGCCATAGATAACCACATAGTCTCTGTAACTCAAGGGGAGATAGCGCCATCAAAAGATTTTATTCTGTTCAACCTGTTTTCTCTGGAAAGGGAGGATTTTGCCAATATTTACGTCAGCATAACGTTCCCAGTTAATAACGGGACTAATTCGATGCCATGCTGCAAAATAATCACAACATAACCTCTGTTTATAATTTTCAGTCCTTTTGCAAAGTCTGCATGAAACAGTCTTTTCTCCTGCAAAGTGACTGGAAATCTTTACAAGATAATAAAGAGAAATTTATTTTGAATGCTGTTGTTAAGTGGAGGTTATTGACCCATGCCTTCAGGCCTGAGATGGAAACTGACACAAGATTCCTTCTTCATCCATCTGGGTGCTCCTTTTTGGTTTGCAAGCGAGGGGACAGAGATCTGTTACAGCCTGGTTCTGTGATTCTGTGTGGGCAATGGAAATATGATGGTGAGTGGGGTGTCTCAAGTGCTGCTGAGTAGTGGTGGAAACTGTTGTTGGAGATTTTTGGAATGTTCATGAACTGGACCTTAAGCAGTTTGAGCTTTCCAAGTTAGCCTCAAGAGGCTAAGAGATAATGTAGATGTAGAGAGAATAGGTATGACTGAGCATATGACTGAGCATATTTCTTACCAGCTGTCATCACTGCTGTGGGGAAAGTGGCTGAGGCTGACTAAGACAACTCTGTCAGGGTTTCAGGAGTCTGTCTCCTAAAGTGAGGAGGTAGGAAGCACTGCTGTGTCCAGCAACTAAAGGGCCAGCTTTTCTTACCATGTCTTTTTTATTCCTTTACAGTTGGAGTCCAATTTCCATCATGAGTTGCATAGAAATATATAGTTCATAGTCTTTTTTTTGCAGTGTGGTGCACTCTAGAATGTATTTGAAGCTCACCCTTTGGTCCTGAAAATTTTGTGTGTTTAAATGTGAGCTTTAATTTTATTCTGTATTTTTCCCAAAGCATAAGGGATTTAGTGAATTCAAATGATTAACAAATATTGGCAGTCAGGTCTTTGTTTTCTCAGCTTGCATGCTAGGTGTTAACATTATTCAATTTAAAATGGTTGAGATAATGATCTCTCTCTTTGTAGCATGTTACTTTATCTAGCCTATACAGACCATGTTTCTCTCAGTCAAGTTATATGCCATGGGAATTTTTGACACTGATATATAATGAAATTGAAACACTGACTGATTTCTTTGTACCTGTGGCAAATTCGGCTTTGAAAAAAGTATTCTCGGATTTAAGTGAGCAAGTGCAAATTTTTTGTGACATTTTTGTTAAAAAGTTTGTATTAACCATAAAAATATAAGTTCCACGGGCTTTAAAAGGAAATACACATAATCATTTTGAATTGCACTCAAGCTGAACTGTCAAATCAGTTTGATTTTATATTATAAAGAAAAAATTATGAATTTGTTTAATTTTATACTATATTTGAATGCAATTCTTTTCTATTTATAGCTGAACGTTCAGTAAAATATTTCATTATAGTGAGACTTCTGCTTTACTGTTCAGAAGGTATTATTTCACACTGTGTTATTCTAGAACCACTCAAAGGATTTTAAAGGTAGGTTTCCTTTCCAACATTACTTTTTTTCACAGTGAAAATAAGGTAGCATGGGGAATTCCTGGCTGAAACACCTCCTGCTCTGGAGGTCTCTAGTCCAACCTCCTGCTACAGTCAGCACAACCTTGGGTTAACTGTGGCACTGTCCTGCTCTCTCAGAAACTGCTAAGGGTAGAGAAGGCTATGTGTCTATACATTCATCAGTATAATTTTTCAAAGTCTAGATTTCCACTCCATATTAGATTTTATATTTCTATTTCGAATTCTAAAAGTATTACAGTTATACAGAGATAACTAATGTAGGAGAGTGAAGATGGTCTCCTTTTAATAAATTCTGTTTTAATTTTAGGAAGTTTCACAGTTTTGGTCATGGTCCTCTAACAAGTTGTTCAGGATCAGTTCTAAATCCTTTTGAAAGCAGCAAGTATCAGGGAAAAAAGCAGATTCAGACGCAGTCAGAGCCACCTGCTTCAAGATCAGCAGAAATTTTCCATACAAGTACATTTCTACCGCAGAGTGCTGATGTGCTGAAGGTGAAACACCCTGTGGATATGTGTCAACACTAATAAAACTTTCGATGAATATTAGAAATCTTTCTTCCTTCTTTTTGGCCAGTTTGGCTGCCAGCCTCTTTCCTCCTCAGCAGATCACCCACAGGCTGCTGCAATGCAATGCTTCCAGATTTTGGAACCAAACCGACAAGCAGCAGTGTTTCACATCCATTAGATTTTCCTTTAGCCTCTTGACATTTCCTCCTCCCTGCTAGACAGATTGTCTCAAGGTTTGCAGGTAAGCAGCAATTGCTTTCTAGACCAGGCCTTGATCAGAGCTTCTGTGGGAATATCTACTCTACATGTGTGAAATCAATAGAAAGAGGGAGAGGAGCTGCTTTCCTGTGTTTGTGGTGTTCTGCCTCTTCTCAGGCATGGAATAAGCACTGTAAAAATTGTGCAAGATGGGATGTGGAATGAACCTTGAGTATATTGAACCAGTCAGGATATAGATACTTTTTAGAGCATAATTCTAAGCCTTGGAAACAGGAGACTTTTTTTTGAACATAAAGAAAAAGTGTGCTTTTAGGCAGGCTATTTAGTTAGCAAACAAGAGATAAACTAATTTACGAGAGTCTGTAATATTTCAGTGTGTCTACACTACTTCTTATGTGTGATTTCTTGCCTGTCTTACCAATGAGAACAAAGTTTCATGATGGAAGTTCTCATTATATATTATTCAACTTCTATAGTTTTAATATTTAAACATCTCTGCAGTGTCTTGATTTATGTAAATAACTAGTCTTAAAAGTGTTGCTTATTCTTAGGGAGCACTTAGTGTCTATTGTGTCTCCTGTTTTCCATTTCTTTCTGCAAATATTACTTTAAATTTTGTAGTATCCCATTCTTAATATGTACTCATAATCTTAATATGTACTGCATATTAAGATTACATTTTCATCATACATTTTCTCTACTTAAAGAATCATAGTTGTTGGAGAATAGTCATGTCTTGCTAAACTAGAAAACATTAATACAAAACATGCACAGTGGTTCAGAAATAGTCCCTTTTAAATAATAAGTAAATAATAAGGATATTAAACAGATAAAAGTTTTTGTGATAGATGGGGTAAATGTTTTTTTTTGTAGTAAGACAAGAAAGATGCATGACAACAAATTGTGTAATAGCCCGTTATTAGAGCGTGAAAACTTGCAGACTTGTTTCTGGTATTAGGACAATATGATTTTCTAAGATGATCTTACTCTTATACTGTATGTAGAAGTAACTTTTCTGAGTTAATCAAAAGCAGGTTTCTTCTAAGTCATTGGACACCTTCTTGACAAATTCCAGTTTATCCACAGATCTCCCTTTCACAAGAGATTTCTTTGCAAATTTCATATCATATTATCTGAAAAAGTTTACAGGAAAACATCACATGGGAAAGAAGCAGGGACTCTCTGGCTGCAGTTACAGGCAGAGTTATGGGTTCCTACTGACATCAAAAGGACTATAATGGCACTCTGAAGGTGTTTGGGAGTAGTCAGCATAGATTTATGAAGGGGAAATAGTGTCTGACAGTCTGACACAATTTGATGACTGACTTGGTAGGTGAGGGGAGAGCATTGGGTGTTGTTTATCTTGAGTGGAGAAATGCTTTCAACATTGCCTCCTATAACCTCCCTCTTGGACAAGCTGATGAAGTATAGGGTAGGTGAGTAGACAGTGATTGAAAAGCAGCTGAACTGCTGGGCTCAGGCTGTCCTCAAAAGCAGCACAAAGCCCAGCTGGAGGCCAGGCACTGGTGGTGTGCCCCAGGGGCCAGAGCTGGGTCTGGTCATGCTTAGCGTCATGAATTACCTGGATGATGGGGCAGGGTACTCTCAGCATGCTGATGGAAAACACAGAGCCAGGGCAGGGAGGTTAGTGATTAGTTAACAGGAATGTCCTGCTTTCACAGGGAGCCTGACGAGCTGGAGCATGAAGCCAGGAGTCTCATGGAGTTTAGCAAAGGGAGATGCCGATTACTCCCTGCACACTGGGAGAAATAGCCTCATGAACTTTAACAACAGGAAATACAAAGCCTTGAACACCAGGAGGAACAGCCCCATGCAACAGCATAAGCTCAGGGCTGAGTGGCTGGTGAGCAGCTCTGCAGGCAAGGACCTGGGAGTCCTGACTGAGAACAAGATCAATGTGAGACAGCAGTGTGCCTGTGCTGCACAGGCTGCATTGGGAAGGCTGTTTCACAGAATCAGAGATTAAGCTGAGTTGTAAGGGACCACAAGGATCATCAAGTCCAACTCCTCGCCTGGCACAGCACCATCCCCAAGTCACACCATGAGTCTGAGAGCATTGTCCCAATGCTTCTTGAACTCTGTCAGGGTTGGTGCTGTGACAACTCATCTGGGGAGCCTGTTCCAGTGCCCAACCACCCTCTGGGTGAAGAACCTTTTTCTAATATTCAAATTAAACCTTCTCTGACATAACTTCAGGCCATTTCCTTGGGTGGTGTCACTGATCACCACAGAGATCAGTGTCTGCCCTTCCTCTTCACCTCACGAGGAAGTTGTAACTGTGATGAGATCTCCCTTCAGTCATCTCCTGTCATGGTGAACAGACCAAGTGACCTCAGCCACTCCTCATTCAGCTTCCCCTCGAGGTCCTGCACCATCCTCATGACTCTCCTCTGGACGTTTTCTAGAAGTTCCAAGCCTTTCTTATATTGTGTCACCCAAAACTGCCCCCAGCACTGGAGGTGAGGCTGCCCCAGTGCAGAGCAGAGCAGGACAATCCCCTCCCTTGCCCAGCTGGCAATGCTGTGCCTGATGCCCCCTAGGACAGGGTTGGCCCTCCTGGCTGCCAGGGCACTGCTGACTCATGTTCAACTTGCCACTAAGCAGGACCCCCAGGACCCTTTCTGTAGTACTGCTGATGCCTGATGGGTTTTTTTGTCCTTTTTCATTATACTTTTATACCCTTTTTATATACTTTATACTCTTTCCAATTCCCTGTACCTATTCCCTGTATCTCAGCCCCACATGTTTATAACCCTTGTACTCCAGCCTAGTCCGGAATTCTTTGGGGAAGATGAAACACCCTTAGTATCTCAGAACATGAGGCACCAACCTTGAACAGAGCCTCCTCTCTGGAACATGTTTTTGTAAACTAAGTTGTAGCCTCATTTAGGGGGGGATAATTAGAACAGGGGGACAATTACTTCATTTGTTAGGTTTCTTATTGGGGGATTTTAGATAGGTATGCTCATTGGTGAAGTCCATAAAATTGTATACATGTTGTACCCTGGGGGCTTTTCGTTGTGGTTCCACCTTTGACGAAGGTGCACCTGGGATCCTATTAAACCAAGGTAATTCCCTTTTTCCTATACTGCAGTGTCTACATCTTATTTTTACCAGCATTTTAGGCATCACTGCTTTCCAGCATCTCACTCCCCAGTCTGTCCATACATCCTGGGTTGCCGTGGTGCTTTTCCTTGTTGTACTCCACATCGTTGGTGGTTGCCCAGCCCTCTCATTTGTTGAGGTCTCTCTGCAGGGCCTCCCTGCCTTGGAGGGAGTCAGCTGGTACTCCTCCCAGATTTGTATAATCTGTGAACCTGCTCAGTATCCCTTCCAGTCCTGCACCCGAGTCATAATAAAGATGTTGAAGAGCACAGGGCTGAGGATGGAGCCCTGTGGAACACCACTAGTGACAGGTCACCAGCCTGATGTCACCCAATCTACTCTAACACTTTGTGCTTGACCCATTTCCAGCAGGCCAAGGAAGATGATCAGCACTGCTGAGACAGATCAGGTCTGCTGAGTCAGGTTTTGGGCTCCTCAGCTCACGAAGGGCATGGACTAACTGCAGGATGTCCAGCAAAGGGTCATGGAGCGTGTGTTGTAATAAAAATAAAAATAGTATCTGATTTACGTAATATTTATTTTGTTTTGTTTGCTTTTATGAACTGTTTTTGTTTATTGTTTGTTTTGATTGATTTATTTACTTGCAAATTCAACTTGCAAAATAAATTTTATTATGTAAAACAATAATGTCTCAAGCTAAAGCCAGATGTAGAAGTAGAAATAACAGTGATTTTGGTTTTAACAGTCCCAACTGTTTTGGCTGGGACATATGATATTCTCTATTTTTTTTAATTTCAAAAAATGATGAAAGACTTCAATGTTTGGAAAAGTGAAGGGGGTTGGCATACCTTAAGAACTACCATCACATAATCTGTAAAATCCAAAACATATGACACAAAATTTGATTTTAGAATGAGCTGTTATTACACCAAGATTGAGCTTATAATAAAATAATAACGAAAGTGGATATTTCATATTTTTGATATATAGTCAAAGAATAATTTTAAATAATATAAAAATACAGGTTTCCTAGGGTGTCTGTGTTGGAAAAGCATTTCAGGGAAAGATAGGGTAGAGTTAGGAAAATGAGAGGTATAGCAGACTCTTAAATGTACTTTCCACACTAAGCAAATAAACCCCAAGTTTGTTGTGCCCTAAAGCCAAGTGTTAAGCTTTAAGTTTGCCCTCAGGTGGCAGCTAAAAAGAAGCAGCACAGTTTTAAGACACAGGATCCTACAGGCACAGCTCAAACTGATCAAAAGTGATTCTTTGTCCTCCCCTGTCTCACCCCAGGTCAACAAATAGAGTGAATCCTAAATTAAGTGACCTGCTTCTGGCAATACTCCCTGTCTTAGGATCAGACTGTACTGAAAATGTTTGAATTAGAAGGTCCAAACATAAATGTTTTATAAACTGTGTGAAGAACCTTGTCCTAAAGAAACAACCTGTTTTGTTCATTTGTGATGAATTGCTGCAGACAGGCCTCTTTACAGCTGTATATTTACACAAAGAACGAAGCAAATTTAAAGTGCCATCAAAGTTCTCTTCATTATGTGCTAGAAAAACCTGACCTGGTATGTGTTTGAGTACCCTGCTGTGGCACTCAGATTTGCAGTCTGCCGCTTCTTCATGATAAGCATACAAAAAATAGATTAGACCCATATTTTTCTGGAAGTAGAAAGCATCATGATCTCTGAGACTTATTTACTTTCCCTCTCTGGTGCCTGTGGACCTGGCTGACTGCTCACTTTAAAGTCTGTGTTAAAATTGCCATTGTGGGGAGCAGCTCTGGATGCAATTGTGCTTCCATCTTCATTTACACAAGTAGCACTGCTGGATACAGGGTAGGAAGGGAGGCAGAAGGGAAGAAGGGATCCTCTCTGAGACCCCCAGCAAGTCACCATAGAATCAGTACTTGGCAACTGCAGCTGAGCTGTGACATGCCAGAATTTTGAATTCAGTTCCTCTCACAGCACACTATTTGTGTCTTCTCAGATTTCCAGTTTCATGCAAGTCATTGTGAATTTGGTTTTGAGCGAATTGATGCCAGATAGTCAGGCCTGAGGACAGTAAGAAAGGCCAGGTAGGTCTTTGATTATGCCTCATCTAAGTGCTAAAATGTTAGCTGAAGTGCTTCATAAGTGTTAGAAGGGCACAAATGGAGCACAAGGAGGAACACATGTGAAGCAAAAATACAGATGACAGACAGCAAAAGCTCAGAAACACCTCAAGAGGATAAGTGTGTGTAAAAGAGACACCAGAGCTCCCCGTCTTAGGCTGTTACTGACTTATTTGTGCAAAACAGTGCCCTACATGTTCTTGAATTTCTGGAAAGGTGCTGTTTTATCTAGTCATTATCTCCCGTTATCAACTGACCGGAAGAGGCCTATGGTTGCTGTCTGAGCCTGTCTCACTTTTTCAAGTTTCTTTCAGTTCTTCAGGTCTCCCTCATTTTCCTGGAGAAAAAGACTGAAGCTTGTTATGCTTCACTTCATAGGCACTGTCACTCCTGTGCTACTTTTTCACATCTATCCCAGAGGTGATGAAGTGAAAGATGCTTCAAAGCAATAGGAAGATGGAGATCTCAGAATAAAAGTAGAAGCTATCGCAGAATAGGTTTTTTTCAGTATTATTTATTTAGTGTATTAATGAACTTCATAAAGCTATCTTTACCCATATGCCACTGTTTTCAGATAAGATCATCTGTTGGTTCTTGGAGACAATCTACTTTACCTGGCAGCCCAAGAATTAAAAACCACAAAATCCCTCACATTTAATTTTACATTCAGTTGCCTTTCTCCCTATATCTAAATAAATAATTTGTTTGAATGATATATGTTTTGGAATAAGGTTATCCCTACACGCAGAGGCTTTATCAAAGTAAAGCATGTGTATTTGTATTAATGGGATGATTCCCTGGCAGGATTTTCTGTCTAGTGCCGGAGTTCTCTATCTTCAGTGATTATTTCTGTCATCACATGCTTTACTTATTTATTTTTTGGCTGACATTTTGTAGGCATCATCTTTCCTTATTAAGTGTTAGTGAGGAAAATCCCGACTTGTAAACTGCACACTCCTTAAGTACTTACAGGCCATCAAATGTTGATGAAAAACAGAGAAAACATGAAAGAATAGCTTTGTGAGTAAAACTTTTGTACAGGATTAAAAAAACCTGTTTTAATTCGTGGTTTTGCCACACATTTCTTATGTGGCCTCTGGAGAATTGTGTAGGCTCAGAATCCAAGCTGTGTAAACATGATAGGCATAATTCCTCCACTTTGTATTTACCTCGCTCTTGCATTACAACCTTTTCAGAAAATGCTGTAAGTTTTACTACATTTGCACAATGTAGAACAGTGGCCCATGGGCTCCAAAGGATTGTGTTAGAAGCAGCAGATCATCCCTCTTTTTATGTATATGTTCAATGGAAAACAATAAGTGCCATGCCATGACTTATCTTGTAGAGTCATACAGACCAGCTATTTCTAATTACCTATGATTTGTCCAGGGATGGCTCTAGAACTATAAGGAAGATAGTGAAGAAAACTTTTCTTCATCAGACTCACTCATAAATATTGGTGTAATAGATGTCTATCTGAACTGGCTATTCTTTATTAACTCTTCTTCAGGGATAACATGCTATCCCCTGGACCAGCACAATGCTGTAAGAGTGTGGAATGAGTGGAAGGCTGAAATGAGTCCCTGGTGCACAAGTTTGGAGAGAGTACTTAGAAGGTTTACATGCATTTCTTGAAAATTATGTCCAGTGTCAGAAATCCAAGTTTCAAAGATTATCAGGTTTATTGAGAATTACATAGAATTCCTCCAGGAAGGAAGGGATCTAACACCTATCTGTATTAATTCCATCTGAAGTTTCAAAATGAAAATTAATCACATTCCATATATTTTTTCCTTAGTAAACATGAATAAAATTGTCTTTGTGTCACTAGAAAGACATGGATTTACACCCAAAATGTAATTCCTGTCTTGCCAAGGAAAGCTCTCCAAATCCAAAGAGGAAATAAACCAAACCATTTCACCTTCAAGTTACTTTGAAATACTTAATTTGACTGTCATGTACTCAGAATCCAGCACTGCCAAGAGCTAATTTCCGGAAAGTAATAAGAAGACTGGACAGTTATAACATTCCCTATACTACCTACTATTGGGTAGAATGTCCTGTCCTGACCTCTGTGAAAAGATAGCATCTGACATGAAATAAAAACCCTGCTTCCTCTGTTTGGATATTCACAAATACTGGTAATGATCCCCAGCATTTTGCCCAGTTTCACCAGAAGGGAAGATTTCATGCTGTTCTCCCTGAATCTAAAGAAGTCCCTATGGCTGCTTCTTTAGAAGATCATTCAAAGCACTTGCCTGGAGAAAAGTATTACACATACAGGCTAAGAATCGGGAAGCTTCACACACAAATCAATTTTGACAAGAGCAGACCAGGAACAAATGCTCAAGTTAGTTTAATATTCCACCCTGGCAGCCCATGTGGAGAGCTGACAACCACCTGCCTGGCTTGGACTACTGCAAAGTGTCAAAGAAACTTCAAAATTTGGCAGCACTTTGTGCAACAGCAATCATTGACCAGAAAGGACCTGAGCCCTGGTGGTTTCTAAAGGAGATTCTGCACACCAAGTCATGTTAGAATGAAGGCTGAAGCACCTACATATCTGATTTAAAACTTTTAACTCTTAGTGGTGCAATATTCAAAACTTCACGTTGTTGTTATTGAAGACCGTTAGGGAAGCTGCCATAAACTATTTTCTTTACCTGCTGAGAGAATTCATAGTGTAACAAAATTATTTGACACACACGAGATTCTACTTTTCAAAGGGTTTGTTGCATGTTTGAGAATTTTTTTCTTTTTTTTCTGCTGAAGGAGATTCAAAGCAAAAAAGCTGCTGAAGTATGTGTTGTGTAGCACTTTGTCAAATCATGCATGGATAGCACTGGAGTTCCTCTGGTTCTGTCTAACTGAGGTCCTCCTAACTGAGGAGAAATCTTGACCGGAGAAATCTAAATCAAGAAATCTAAATCGAGAAATCTTCTGGCACCTGTAGCAGGAGACAGAAAGGAGACTGGTCAAGGGAGTGACAAAGCATAAGGATTTAAGGTGTCAGCCTGAACTTTAGAAGAATTGTCAGGAGCTGAAACAGCGCTAGCATCAAAAAGAACACACACTGAACCAACATGGGGAGTCATGCTGCACAATTTCTCATTTGTGGTCTTTGGAGGAGAGAAAAATTTTTCAAGGGAGCTGCAGAAGTTGTATAAATGAAAATAAATATTATTAGGTGGTATGCTTTGACATTAACTTTCTATGCCTATCTAATATATCTGAAATGTCCATTTCCCTACCTTTCTCTGCTTTGCAAATCCAGAATAGTTCTTTCTAGCTTCAGTCTGCTTTTAATGCCATGTTTCTTCATTCTTTATTCTCTTCTGTGTTGTTACAGTCCTCCTGCTGCTCCTTGATAAGCTGCTTTCATGAGTCCTCTCTTTCCAGCTCCATCCATCCTTCTTGCCTGCCTGGAGCATTGACAACTCTGTGTGCTATTCCAGGTATCCCCAGTTTATTGTCTTACATGTCTCCTGTACCGAGAACCATTCCTCCAATCCCTTCCACTATCCCTCAGCATATCTTGCACATCTTCCCATCACTCATTCACCCTGCTGGACATGATGCTTGACTGAGGCTTGCAGTGGGCGACATTGCAGGCAGCAGTGAGAGCCAAGGCAGCCTGGAGAACAGAAATTGCAATCAAGGTGCACCTGGCTGTGATTCTTCTCTAATCCTATAAAGTTTTCTGTCAAGCTGGAGGGTGATGGCTCTGCTGGGAGATGCAGTGTGCTGTGCCAATAACTTGGATGTTCTGGTATCTGAGAGGCTTTCAGTGCAAATGATGCACTTCAGAGTACTTGTAAGTGCTGTTACTGAGAGCCTGACAAAACTAATTTTGATGAAATGACCATTAGTTTAAGTTGAAATTAATAAAAATTATAGGGAGGGAAAAAGCATCTGAGACATTTTCCCAACTACATGAGTGGATTCTTCTTCCCCACTCCCTGGCCAAACTAATCTCCAGTTCCAAACAATTCAGTTCTTAAAGACAACATTGTGCAGTTTCTGCAGGTATTCTAATATTTAATGAAAATAAATTTCAAGGGAAAAGAACTGATACCCTTCAGGCTGCTTGACATCTAGGCCCTGCTAAATTTTCTTTCTTTCTGGTCTCTCCATGACCATACATAACAATAATGTCCAGAAGAAGTAGCAGAAATTTACAGCATATTTGATCCAAGAATAGAATACTTAAGTGTACAAAAAGGGTTTGATTTTTATTTTAATCTTTACTACAATCATTCTCTTTGCTTTCAGGGGTGTGCTTTCTTTTCCAAAGATAACAGTCCAAGTGAGAAATAAAAAGTAATTTATCAGATGCATATGATGGAAGCAAGATAATTCAAGTCACTCAGTTTATTGTATAAATTATTATCAGCAGAATGTAGGAGGTAAATGTTAATTTCAGACAAATCATCCTCTCAGTAAATAGTTATTTCTTACCTCTAAGAAATAATTTTAACTAATTTTTCCTATAAGGTTTTACTATAAGGCAGAAGACACACTTTTTTTTTAAGCCCTCTGTATGCATGAAGAATAGGGAACTATGAGGATTATTTATTTTGGACTGCTGTGCAAATTATATCCAAGGGATTGCAGGGTGTAATGGAGAGCATCCATTTGGTTTGGCAGGGGGTTTTTTTTCAGTTTTTGTGCTATGTGCCTTCAAAAAAAAAAAAAAAAAAAGTGGATCAGTCCCTCCAGTTCAGATTGTCCTTTCTTTTGGAAGTAGCTGGAACTGTTTCTGGAGGACTTGTGGAGCCCACAGACTGGAGATAGAGGCAAAGAACTGGAGCCTGCATTTCACAGGAAACACTACAGGGCCTAGATAAATCCCACACCTGAGGTATGACAGTGAAACCCCAAAGGCTAAAGAGGATTGTGTAGTTTCCTGCAGTCCAGAAAGTTCTTGATTACACTGAAAGCAAGACTACAGTAGATAGCAGGGGGTGTGGTGTATGAGCTTTTAAATTTTCTAGTTTGCCCATTTCTATAATTCAGGGGTTTTTTGCCACCTTTTATTTTCACTGTTTAGAAAGTAAAGTATTCTACATTCTTAGATATGAGATAAAACCTACATTCCTTTCTTTTTTCTTTCATTTCTTAACTTTTTTTGGTCTCATTTTAAAACATGCCATTCTTACGAAAGTTCACTGTGAGCTCATTACTGAGATCACTGAAAACTGTAGCTGTTTCAGAGTACTTTTATAGAAGTTAAGAGCACTGGCATACAGCTATTTCTCTTACCTATTCTTCAAATAACTCAAGTATAAATAGCACGCATTAATGAAAAATGTAATAAAACATATATAAAACAAAAAAAAAGTAAATAAATGACCAATGCATTAAAAAAAATCAACTAGTATAAAATTCTTGCTGATTTTGCCTGTTTCAGTCTGCTGAGTTATTACAAGGCACATTCTAATTTTCCAGCTCTAGCTGCCTGATTGATCATGAAGTGTGCATTCTGCAGTCTCTCCAACACTTCGTAGGTCTCTGGCATTTTAACTCATTTCATTCCACTATCTGATCACTGATACAGTAACATAATATTAATGTAAGAATTCTATTGCTCTTATTCAGGTACTATGAAGATAATGTCAGACTGGAAGTGGCTTTGCCTCCTGTGTTGGGTTTCTGAATGCATTCATCTCCAAAAAATTCCCAGTTACCAGCCCTGGCAGGAAGTGTTGATTGGCATTGGCAAGGTAGGAAGTCTTCCATTTGTAGTAAACTGCTGTTTACATGTTAAAGGTCGTAATGAGCACAGCCTAATAAAGCAGTTGGGAATTTGCACTCAAGTCCAAACATGCGATTGTTGTATTGTCTGGCTTTCTGTATCGAGGACTCAGAAGATTCAGGCATTTGGCATCAGAGACTTGAGGCTTTCAGCCAAGTCTGGGTTGTTATTCCAGCTCTCTGCCCCCTCCTGCACAATCCATTCACTGAGCTGTTCTTGATCCCATAGCTCTTCCTTCCTCAGGGGTTCTGCTGCCTTGCCTCAGCTTGTTGTCTTTCGTCATTAACTCGAGAACTCCTTGTTTTATCTCAGCGAAGGAGGAGTTTTATATCTTCATTTTTATGTTTGAATGGACTTTTACTGACCCAGTTGTTGAGTGAAAAATCTGTGAAATAGCTGCCACAGCTTAGTGCAACTTGTTGAGGCTTGGACAAGCCCTTCCCTGCCTACCTGAAGGCACTAGGAACAGAAATAATGAAGTGACCTTTTTTTCATTAGAAAGTTTTATGATTTAAAAAATTTGTTTGTGGACCAATAATTAATTAGGCAACATCTAAGAAAATAATTCCCATCAAGACAGACAAGTGGAAACAGAAGTTTCTATTGATGCATGAAATCTATTAAAAGGAACTATTGATATAAAAATTTCTTCTTAGGCATTTTCTGTAACAGTGTCCTCTGGTGTCTCCCGGTGATATTAAAAGTACTGAAGCACTATGCTAAAAAGAATATTTACAGGACCTGTGGTCACAGTTACAGATAAATTGCAGCAAAAGCTTGGTTTAGGTGTAGAAGAATATAAATATGACATCTGTTACAAAATACCTCAATAGACATTTATGTATTTACTGTATGACACCGTGTGACAGAAAAACTCATATCCAAATAAAGAGCCACACAGCATACTCGTATTTTCCCATGTAAACTAATATTTCCAGAAGCTGGATTTTTCAGAGGACCCCTAGTTAATAAGGGGTTTTTTAATTGGGTCTTTAAGGTTGAATGCTTTTTTTTCATCCAAAAGAACTGACTACTGCTGCTGCTGGGAATAAATAATAACAGTGATGTTGTGTTTGCTCTTTACTTCCTCTCTGTCTTAGTCATAGAAAAGATGTCTTATCATGCACTGGAAAAATGTAAGTTCATTTTTCTTTGCTGCATAGTGATGATAAAACTTCTTGAGACAGTACTTCTGGTAGGTCTCTAACTCAAAGAAGCTCTTAATTTTGAAAATTCCCCTCTCTCAAAATTCCCATTAGAAATAAATAGGTCAAGAATATGCCGAATTCAACTTAGATACAGGATTTTTGAAAACATATTCCTTTCTTCTGCTAATTCAGATTGTCTAGAAACAAAATGTTTGCTGCCAGCATAGAGTGTGCATTCACTCATTGTGACTTTCCCATTGTGTATTTCCCATCTGCTGGACAAATATTTCTTTAGATTGTTTAGTTTACCCTTGAAAAGATAGACTGCCTTGCATTTAGTTGCAGTTACCCTGAGTCCTCCTAGCTCTCTGGTGTGTGGTTACTGTTCCCCTTCACCACTCCAGATTTCCCTCCTTCCTGTTTTGTGAGAATGTCATACACAAAGGATGCTTCTTCCTTTCTTGCAGGAGTCAGTCCTCAGGAAAGCAGGAACAGCTGGCTTTCCAGCACACCACCTTTTGCCCGAGACAGAACCCCTGTGTTGCCGTGTTTGAGCCCATTTCAGACAGCCCTTTCTTGATCCTGAAAGGGTCCAGGTGCTGCTGCATGAGCTGGGCTCCTGCAGGAATCTCTCCTTAGGTTACTTAAGTCAGCCCATCTTCCCTCACTCCCCTCTGTGGCCAACAGGACTGGCCCTGTACAAACAGGCAGCAAAGCAGAGCAGGTTTAGAGGGCTCTGGGCAGGTTTTATGATCACAGATGTCATGTACAGAAATCCCTGTTTTAGCTTTTGTGGAGGAGGGCCAGTTTTCATGTGCCTCTGCTTACTCTAAGCACTGGTTTAAAGTCATACTTAGACGGAAAAGATTAGAAGATATAGGTCAAATCACTGTAGCAAATCAACACAGTCCTTGAAATCTAGTGGTAGAATTTTCTAAATACTGGAGGATTCATGTTTTTCTCACTGAACTGGATAAGTTAAATCTCTCTGAAAGGCAATATTTCTGAAAGATACATGAGCCTGATTTCCAAAAGCTGCTTGAAAGCTCAAGAAATACCAAGATCACGAGAAAGAGCAAAAACCTACTTGTCAGTGCAAATCCCATCAGCTGCAGCTTGTTTTTTCTGTCATCTTGGATGCAAAGGTGATCAGAAGGCTCACAAGCCTCCATTTTCCATAACAATATCACCTGAAGCCTTCTCCAGTATTGTGCTGCATAGAGTTTGAATGACATGAAGTAATTTTAACAAGATTCATCAGCAAAATTCAAGCCCTTTGCGCTTTGAAGATCAAAAGACTGTCACAGATACAATCATTCCCATTTTTCATGTTATCACATTCTCCATTTTCACCTTGTACTTCTGAATGACAGCAAGTTCTAGTTTTGATAACTCCAGCTGCAGCACTTACGACTTTTATTTCATACCTTTCAGTCCTGAGACCTTCAAATCTAACTAACTGCATCACTTTTATCTGCTCACTAATGACTCTCTGGCTGACATGTTGTTACAATAGACTGAAGCTTGAAACCACCTCCGTGGGCTTTAAAGGTTGATCATTCATATGGGGGTGTTGATGAATACAAGTTTTGTCTGTGAAATTTGAAAGTGAAATCTTTTCAGGATCTATGTTACCACAAGCCCTTTCCAGATTTTTCATCCCCAGAACAGAATTCCGAAACTTGTCAGCCCATCAGGAATACTGAAATAATAAACAAATACAAATGAGACCATCTGATAAAGCACCCCATTCCCCCCTCCCCACATGCAGCACGTGAATACTGCTATATTAAAACCTGGCATTTCAATCACAGCAGAGGCATACTGCTGATATGAAGGATTGCCTAAATGGAATAAATGTAAATGAACATTTTCACAGCCAGACATTTAATGTTCTATGTGTGTGTATCTGGACCATGTGTGAGACAAATATAAATACCATTAATCAACTTTGGAGTAGATTTTTCCCTTTGCATCTAAGTCCTTTCCTTATTTTTAACAGCTAAAAGCTCTTGGGGGAAAAGGGGCAAAAGTAGTCTCATTCGCTGATGAACTATAACACTACAAATCATCAGGGAGAGAGCCCTGGTGTCTAAGCACTCAGAAAAATAACAAGGGCTACTTTTGACAACAACATAAAACACCACATTTTTCTCAGTAAATTAACCACAGTAAATGAAATGATGGCTGAAGGCTGCATCTGTGGGAGACAAAAATGCTGCTTTCCTCTTACCTAGACAACAGAGTTTAGACAAACATGCAAGTTGTCCACTGGGTAATTGCTTCACATTTCTTCTCTAGGTGTATTAACTCTGTGGTGATGTAAAAATGGTCATCGACTTGCAGCTGCATTTAGCACTTGGAAATTCACATGCAAGACCCACTTAATATGGGAGCTGTGGATGCTATTAATGCCTGTGCAGTGCTGAATTCCCAGGTGCATTGTTACAGTTCTTTGAAGGAAAAAAGATAGGTGAAGATGTAAGCAGTAACATTATTGTGTTTCTTGGAATCTGCTTGTTGAACACTGTCTCATGGTGCAGAGAAAGCTAAGAGCCATGCTGGCTGCATTTCCTCAGCATGGTGGAACCATTGGTCAATGCTGGCTGCTTGGGCTGGGCTGCCCAGGCTGTCCTTTTCTCTGTAGTGAACACCTTTGAAAAGAGCTTTGAATTCAAATGGCTTTTTCTGTCAGGTTTTCTTTCAGGGAAAATTCAGAGACTACATTGAATGGTGCAAACCTGGCCCCACCCACCTTCTGCCACCTTGGCATGATATATCTATTCTCCTCGCCTCCACAGCCTGGAGGTCCTTGGTTCTCTAGAAGGCTCCCAGCTAGGTAGATATTTGCTACCCTGTCTCTTCCTCTGTCCTGCTGAACTGGAAACATCCATCTCCCAAGCACAACTACTCCAGAGAGCACCAGAGAGTGTTGTGCACAGCAGCTTGAAAAAAGAAATCACTTCTGTCCCTGCAGAACGAACAACCTACAGGAACTGTGAGTACAGACATTAATTCCAGAATTCATCTGAAATAGTAGTGGCTGTGTTCCTTCATGAACTGAAATTCAGAGCTTGTGACCTAGTCATTCAGGTACCAGGAAGCTGGATACCAAAATAGTCAATTTGTTACATTATTCTGTACCACTTTTTGCTCTTTCGGAAATGCTGCATACCAATAAAAGGTTACTTCTTCAATATTCTCAAATGATCAAGAAATGTATGTTTTCCTTTTCCAGATTAATGACCTACAGATGCTGCATTTGTTATTAACTCCATCTATGGTAAAATTAGCATGGTAGTGTTGCTAGTATCTCTTAGACTCACACAGGAAAACGTTTCATGACACACTCACGTCCTTACATGTACATGCCAACTGACTTACAGCTAATTTAGTTGAAAACCAAATCAAGAAAAGATTAAATAAGGAGAGTCTCTACTGACATTGAATTCCTTCCCACAAAATATTGCTTCCTTAAGTGCAGTTTGAAGCCAAATGTAAGCATTTGTAAATGAAGCAGCTAATTAACTGCTCCAGTGGAGGATAATGGGTGGAAGCAGAGTTTTAAGCAAAATCAGTGTGCTCCCTAGCATAATAGACAAAGGCAATGTATTAAGAATTCATCAGGATTTCTAAATCCATGAGCAAAAGACATCTGAGTTTTAAGACAGGAAATACTGGACAATCAAGTCAACAATTTCCAGTAACCAACCATTAGCTTTCAAAGGGCGTTCCAGATTTCTCTCAAGATTCCTTATTCTGAATCAGCTTCTCACTTATTTTTCCTTCCCATTAGTGGCAGTCTGTTGCAAAGATAATGAAAACAAGAACATCCTAGAAATCATGTAGTGGTTCTTACCCAGACCTCTGCTAATGAATTCTTATCTTATTAACTGTTAGAACTGTCAAATTAACTCCTCTGCTTGGAGGCTTATATTGACTTAAAATACCTCACAGATCAAATGTGCAACTTCTCTCTGATTTGTTTATTACACCCAGCAGTACAGAGTCTAACAGCATGAAAAGGGTTTTTTTTTGTTTTATTGAAAGAAGAAATATTTGCAGAGATTACCATCTGAACTTCTTGTACTCATGCCTTGGCAAATTCCCTGGACAGGTACACACTGGATGAAAGTGAGGAAAAGCTCCATTTTCCAGACCTGATCACATCTTTAAATGTTTCTCTTTGTGCTTTTGTGACATTACCTTCCAAAGGTACGTATGAAAAGTCACTGTAGAACTATTTTCAAGTGTAATTATCACTAGTACCTAGTGCACCTGCTAGAAGCTAAATTGTATGGTCTACAATCACAGATACGAAATTTGCCAGAAAATAAAAGGTCAGTTTAGTGCAAATCAGGCCCATAGGTAAAATATTTCCAGATATTGTTGTTGACTTCAGTAGGCTTTGGATCCCACATTAAACAGTTGTTCTTTTCTAGATCAGCTCTTGTAATGTTTCTGGGTAGCAAGCTACACTACTTGTATGAGAAGTAACAGTTCTTAATCTGCTAGAATAATATAAGATGATATTGATAATTTGTTTGAAAAGTGCTGTTGATTTAAATTTCACCTTTAGATGTCATGGCTAGCAGGCAGAGGAGACTAGAAACCATAGAATTTGCATTTTGTTGGGTAGATTGGATGCTGAAAGCACTAACAGAAATGCCTTTTCATAAAGGCTGTTCTAGAAGTGGCTATGCTGTTAGCAGTTACCCTTTGCTGGGTTCCTGGAGAATCAAACATTCCTGAATGGCTGTAGATTTGCTTTTCAACAGCAGCTTAGGTTCTTTTTAAGTAAATAAGTACTGGTCTCCATCAGAAGGGAAGGGTTGAACATATTTTTAAACATCACTTTATTTAAATGAAAATCACCCTGGTGTGTATGTTGTGTGTTATCTGGTTTTCCAAAAGGAATTTGTGTTGTTGGACTGAATTTGATTAATACCTGTCACAAAACTCTATTGAGTGTCACAAGACACTATTGAAAATTCAATTCAAGATAAACTATAGTTCAAATTATATTTCTCATGTTTTTTATCCTGCAATATAAGGCTGGAACACAAGAAGTTAAAAGGCAAAAGACTTTGCTATTCAGAATCACCACAATGCATCTAACTACATTTTTTTTCCTTTCCTTTCCCCAAAACCTGAACAACTGGGCAACAGGGTATAGACAGCTCTGTTCATCAAGGTAAAATGACCTTGCTTCTGTTGGATTTGGTAATGAAGTTATGTAAAGCACTCATTAATTGCAGGCATTTTTCTCTTTGATTTAATAAGACAGGAAGTCTGAGCCATAGGAAAACATTTAGGAAAACAGAGAGAAATGTTTGAAGTATTTTGAAGCCCATTCCCAGCCTTGGCTCCTTCCAGTCGTTGCCACTTCTCATTTTATTTTTTCTAGATAGTGCTGATGACTTACAGTGATCAGGCATATTTCATCAAATCACAGATGTTGTGTGGCTGGAAGGGACCACTGGCAGCACCTCATCCAATTTCTTGCAGCAGGGTCATGGACAACACAAAGCCAGGTCATCCACATCCCACTTATTTTGGAGAATTGTTTACGTAGGACTTTGTTTTTCCATTCCACTGATCTCCTTACAACTTTTAAGATGGAGTCACAAGAACTAGACTATTTCCTATTATCTTAAAAGCACCAGCCTCTTAAAACTTTCCACTTTTTCTATTCTTTCTCTATATTTTTCACTCCATTGATCATAATGTCACTCACTTTCAGAAGTCTCCAAATTAAAAAAGTATTTCTTCTGAGATTTTCTGAGATGCATATGGTTCAGTCAGGGTGTTAAGTGTAACAAATTCATCTGCATAATGTGGCATGTGGGATCATAATATGAGCACAACATCTGTGATGTGACAGAGCACAAGTCAGCTTCTGTGATGCAAAACAAAGATCTGTAATGCTTGAACACAAAAGACACATCCTTAATTGTCAAAATTAATGCAGCTTTTATTTTACAGACAAAAGCCTGTTAGACACATATTAGATATTACTTTTAAAAATCTGGGGTATTTCTTGAAACATTGCTTCCTTATTGATGTTTCAGTATCAGTAATTCTGTATGATATGTCAGCATTGCTCTGACTTTGGATTTTATTGGCAAGCTCATAGTACTCTACTGCCGGATGAAAAATATCTGTTTTGTTGGTTATCTTTCTGCTGTCAACTCTATTATGCCATCCCAATTCTCAGATCTGATGGGTCTTGCATGTGTAACAGCAACTGTAAACACAAGCTAAAAGTCACACTGAAGCTGTGGACAAAATAAAGGCATAGGCTATTGTGTCTGTCAATGTCCAGTATGAAAATGCTCATAGACGAATATTCAGTTTTGAGGGCAAGGGGTAAACTGAGCAAAATAGGCAAAAACACTGTGGCTAGCACAGGTCTTTCTCGTGAGACCATTCTGCTGTGTTTCATAAACAAAGATAAAGTTTGGATGTTTTGCAAACAGTGTCTTGAGATTTGGACAGTTCAGGCCTGGCCAATCAGGCCCAGGGGGAGGTTTCTGGCTGACCAATCTGGGTGACCTCTGAAAAGTCTATATATATGGAAATCAAAATAATAAACGCACTTTTTTCTTGCCTCACTGAGAACCTGGGTTTTTTCTCTGCTAGCGGCTCAACAGCGACAAAACGCTTTGACAGGAAATAATTTCTACGAATTTCTACAAATTGTGGATAAAATCTTATCAATATATATGTATCTTTGAGAGAGTGAGAAGAAATTACTTTGGAGAAAAAGGAAGAATTTGAGTGTCATGAGAAATAGTGTCAAATATCTTGCTGAAATCAAGATCAAGAACTTCCACTGGTCTCCCCTTGTCCACTGAGCCAGTCACCTCAGCTCAGAAGAGTAGCTGGTCAGGCATTTCAGCTTCACAAACATATGCTGATCAATCCCAGTGACTGACTTTTGCTTAATATGGTTGGAAATGGCTTTCAGGATATTTTCATGCATCACCTTCCCAGGAAATACAAGTGAGGTTAATTGGACTGCAGCTCTCCTAATCTTCCTTCTTGTTCTTGAAGACAAGAGTGCTGCTGCTTCTCTTTCAATGCTCAGGAAACTTTCCCCATTCCCACAACCTTCCAAATATGATAACAAGTGTCCTCACAATGACAACTCCCTTAATACTCAAGGATGTGTCCTGTGAGGTCCCATGGACTTGTGCATGTCGAGTTCATTCAAATGTTTCCTGAATTGATCCTGCTCTATTGAGGGTATATTTACCCTTCTCCAAACTTTGTCATGGATTGGAGGGTCCTGGTATTCCTGAGGACAATTCTAGCCAAAAAATAATAAAACATGAAGAAGACATTCTGTACCTCAGTGTTTTCCTTGCTCCTTATCATCAGGGCTTCCTCCCAATTCAACACTAGGGCATTCCTAGCACTCCCCAGTTTTCCCAGCTTTGCTGCTTATATTCCAATGAAAGCCCTCATCATCTGCACCCAGTCAGAGCTCCATCTGTTCCAACTGCTCTCTGCTACATAGGACAAGTCAGAATCACAGAATCACAGAATAAACTATGTTGGAAAAGACCTTTGAGATCATTGAGTCCAACCTGTGACCTGACATTACCTTCTCAGCTAAACCATGGCACTGAGTGCCTCATCAAGTCTTTTTTTAGACTCACCTCCAGGGACAGTGACTCAATATACCTCCCTGGGCAGCCCATTCCAATGCCCAACCACTCTATCTGTGATGAATTTTTTTCTCCTCCTCCTCAGAGGGTCTATTTCCTTCCTATGGAGCATGTATAAAGCTGCCTCACATTTCTAGTCAAAACACAATTTCAAGATTAGTGAGCAAGGCCAAAAGGCAACATGGTGTTCAAGATTTCAACATGGGAAGGATAGCTTAGCTGCCCCTGTTTTACAGTCTTTGAGTGTCACAGCTTCTAGAATTTAAGCATCTGTGTGCTTGACCAGCTTTTCATGCAATTCTCCTACCTGGGAAAATGTTAGTGACAACAAAGCTGAGTAGAATCTAAGTGTTTTTCTGTATTCATGATAGGTAAACAAGCCTTTGATGAGGAATTGTTAATATAATACTCTTTTAGCCCTTGCATAGAAAAGAAACAAACAGGCCATAGTCAGATAAAACTGGCTCAGCACTAGGAGTTGATTAGAAAAACAAATTCTTTGCAGTTACTCTGGTTTTCCTGCCATTCCTGTCATTACTTTTGCAACCTTTTCCCTTCTAAACCATTTTTAGAACAATAAAGCATAGGTATGTGTAACAGTATTATATGCAAGTTCTCACAGAAATATTCTTTTATCCTAATACTTGAATTATTTATATGTACGTGTATGAAAATGCTTTTCTTCAGTCTTGAATGAAAGAAACATCTTCCCAGTGTTTGAATTAGGTATGTGCTGCACAGACCACAATTACACAATTTTCTGACATAACATAATAAAGTAGAATAATCTGAAGGTGTTAAAGTAGAAAAAAAGCTTGTGGGTAAAAGTGCATTTGAAAAGCAAAGAAAGGCAATTTTATGATACAGTGTCTCTTTTCCATAGCTATATAATTAGTATAAAATTTGACAAGTGAAAACATTTTAATGTGCCTTTCATATGCAGAAGCAGTGATTTCTGCTAATGTTTTGTTACAAAGAGACTTTAAAAGAACTACATTGGCAATGTCTTTCATGTACTATGATTTATGTGCAGCTAAATTTTTTAAGATATGGTTCTGTTACCCACTTTATTTAACTTTCTGGGAAATTAGGTTTTCTAGCCATCTCCAATTTTCATTCTGTGCCTGTCTTTATCTAGACTACAATTCCCAAGGAAAGTTTGATGTCAACAGTGTAAGGCATTTCTCAACATAATGCAGGACTTTGGGAAGCTTCCCACTGACTGTTGGGAATGTCAAATGTCAGAATCATAATAACACCTAGCCTGCTATGGCATAATAATGAAACCCAGTGATGGGACTTTGGTGATTTTTTTGATTCTCAGGTAGAAGCATGAAGGCATGGATGTTTTCACACTGAATATTAAACAAGGGTTACTGGTGCAGCAGTGAGTTTGCACTGACTCAGCACTGCAGTATCAATTACCTGGTCATGCAAAAATGTTTTGGCAGAAAACAGACAGACACACTTTTTAAAAAATCTCATTTACTAATGCAAATTATACAGGAGAAGAAAATAACATTGCTGAGACTACGGTAATGAAATGTAGCAAATGGCAACTCAAAAAGCAGTGCTTTCATTCTGCCAACAGGAAAGCAACTTGTTGGGATTTAATCAGTGGTGCACTGGAGAAATTCCTAGCTATTTGTTCTTCATTTGTTCCTTTTTCTCATAGGGACTGCGACTGTCTTTTACCCCTTTTCTATTATCTTCTCTGTTTTCCCCATGTATGTTGTATATATATTCCATTTTGCCTCTGCCATGTCCTGAAATCGATTCTACCTAATTCCCAAAGCTTCATTCCTTCAGTAAACAGTGACTGAGCATGTTATGTCAGGCACAGTTAAAAGGTTTTCTCTAGCACCTTCTGAGGTGGTCATCTACTGCACAGTGGCTTGCAATGAGAGGGTTTGGGACTTGACAGCCCCTTTCAAGAGGATGTCAGGAAGCTGCAGAGGATCCAGTAGAGGACTGCGGAGTCAGGGCCCAGAGCACACAAGTTGTGAGAAGCGGTTAACAGAGCTGGGCTTGCTTAGTTTGGGAAACAGGAGGTTAAACGGTAAATAAACTCACAGCAGCCTAAAACTGCTTGAAAGGGACTTGCAAAGACACTCTTCTTGGTTGTGACAGGCCACGTAAGGGACGAAAACCACAAGTTGCAGGTTGACATTTCTTCCAAGAGTCACAGGGGGAATTGTGGTAGAATCTCCATCCTTGGGCGTTTTCAAGACTTGTCTCAGAAACAATATAGAATCTTTTCTGAGGAATGAGATTGAAAGTGCATGTAAAGAGAAAAGAAGGATGGGAGAAAAGGAAGGGGAAAGATTTTACAAAAGGAATCTCTCAAGCATTACTGACTAAGACCAGTTCATCCTCTGATGTTTTAGTTTAAGAATCTGCCATGGAAAAATACAAATGACAAAAGCTGGTCTCACACATTCATTAGAATAACAATGAGGGTATTTTAAATAATGGGGGGGATTTTATAATGAATTTTGTCTTTTTTGTCTATTTTAGTGTCTATTCCCACTGTCTTAGGAAGTTCATGATCACAAGCAGGAAACTGTGCTGTGACACTAAAGATATGTTTCTTCAAAGTAAATGTCAGTGTTTCAAAAGAAGGCATATTAGAGAATGACTGGATTTAAACTGATAAGTGACTTACTATGCTTGTCAAGGTTGTAGTTAGAAACAGGTTAGTAGTGAACAAATTATTATTATGTAGACCATTTGGAAAAGAAAAATATAATAAATTACATTTTTATATATTTATATATAAAAGTATATATAGTATATAAATATCTATAACCATTATATTTTACAAGCTTAAAAAAATTAATAGCTTTACTAAATTAAACATAACAACTTTTTTCTCCCGCCTTTGTCAGCTGACAAATTATCAAACACAACCCAATTTTCTTCCAACACTAGAATTGCACTGAAGTGCTATTTTGATAAAACCTTTCATATTAATCAACCTCTGCATTAATATGTTCATAGGATAAAACTGAGGTTCAAGTAAATGATCCTGAATTTTGTGCTTTTGAAAATCACAGGAAGTGTGATTTTGGTAAAAATAGCTCTCTGAAGACATTCCTTTCTGTCATGTCTTTGGGACTTTTTTTAAGAAATAAGTTTATCTGATAAAAACCCATTGGATCAGCATGGTTTTAAGCATCTGCTCAGAGATGTATTAAAAATCTAAACCCAAAACCTAATTTTTGAAGCATTTTATCAGGTTTTTTTTAACATTTTATTCTTTGATAACTTAAAGATTAATTTCAATAAGCATTTCCTCTTAAAATGAAAAATGATACCATTTTTAAGTAACCAAGGAATATACTAAAGCACCTTTTGGTCCTTTCTATGAGAAAAGTGGAATTAAATTTAATTTTTCAATCCCCAGTGACACATTCTCTGATGAAAAATAAATTTGTATGATTTGTAAGTAGGAAGTGTATTGATACGGAGAGTTCTTTCCTTTTAGTGGAGAAAATATATCAAACTACTCTTATATGAATGCTGCCAAAAATATCTTGGTAACGGGTAGCATAAAATATGATTTACCTAATCCATTTTAAGGTTTACTAATTCCTGATGGGATTATAAAAACATGTTTGGAAGTAGTGCTGCAAAAGGAACAATTTTTTACCATTTTATATAATTTTACTGAAGTTTCAAGGATTTTCCCACTGTGGAGTAAGCTGAGCCAAAACTTGGCAAGGTCTGCAAAAATGAGTGTGACAGTGCAGAAGACTAGATGAGCTTCAGAAGAGAAGTTTTAGTTGGAATGTGATGGGTTGGTTTGGCTTTCTGTTTTGCCAAATTTGGCCTTTAGTCTGATATCTAGGTATTCCTGTTCTCATGAAAAAGACTCAGTCACATAGGTATTGGCCAGCCAGGGGTGTTTACTTTTTATTGTCTTTTGAGACTTCCTAGATTCATTTTCGGGTTGGGTTTTTTGTTTGTGGTGTTTTGATTTTTTTGTTTGTTTTTTTGTTTGTTTTTTTCTTTTTTTTTTCTTTCTAATATTCAATATACCATTAACTAAAGCAGATGGTCTGATCTAGTTCAGTTTTATTTAGGTGAATGATCAAAACTCTAAACTGTGCAATTATTAACTGTTGCCCTATTTCTGATAGATCAATATTTTCCAATATGTGAAAAACGCCATTAAAAAAAAATCACATCTAGTTCTCTGTCGAGCTGACGTTTGGCTAGTTAGAGAGCATGATGACTCTATGATTTTTGTAGAGGACATTGTGGCATTACACTTTGTTAAATTTTTAGCATCTATTGCTTATGGGCATATTCATTTGACTGCAATTTCAGCTTGAATATGACCAACAGCAAATGAATCCACTAAGGCAAACACAGATGTTAACAGAAATTATTTTCATTCACCCTTGAGCCTGCTAAAATATTTGTCTGAGTGCTGTTAATGAAATATTCACTATAGTTAGATTACTACAGTTAAGCCTTTTTGTATTAAGTCTTTGTGAATATCCTTTCTTAAATATTGTTTATAGTACTAATGGAACAAAATATTATATCCTACTTCAAAAAGAGCAGCATTTTGTTGATTGTTATACAGATAATTCTCCAACTGAAATACATTATCTTTTTTGTTTTGAATAATCATGGATGACTGGAAGTCCTTCCTTATAGTACTGTCCTGGTTTTGTCTGGTATAGAGTTAAATTTCCTCCTAGAAGCTGATACAGGGCAGTGTTTTGGATTCAGGATGAGAATAATGTTGATAACACATTTATGTTTTAATTGTTGCTACACAATGCTTAAACTAAATCAAGGACTTTTTAGCTTCTCACACCACTGCACCAGTGAGGAGGCTGGGGAGCACAAGAAGCTAGAAGTGGGAGCAGTCCAGACAGCTGACCCAAATTGGCCAAAATAATATTCCATACCATATGCCCAGTTTATAAACTAGTGGGAAATCTGGCTGGGAGTGCTGCTGCTTGGCACTGGCTGGGCATCAGTTGGGGCGTGGTGAGCAATTCCATACTGCATCACTTTTCTTCTTCTTCTTCTTCTTCTTCTTCTTCTTCTTCTTCTTCTTCTTCTTCTTCTTCTTCCTCATTTACCCTTCTTTCTGCCACACTACATTATCTTCATATCAAGCCACAAATTTTACTTATTTTCCCCAATTCTCTCTCCTATTCCCCTGGTGGGGCAGGTGGAGGTGGAGGGGTGAAGACTGAGCAAGTGACAGGCTATGTGATGTTTACCTGCCTGCTGGCTTAAATCAAAACAGTCCTTTTTAGCACCCAAAATGAGACAAAAAAGGTTGAGATAATGACAGATCTTACCAGAAGCTGTTAAACCAGATTTGTTATAAGCATTCATGATATTAGTTTAGCGGTCACTGGTAAAAACATTACCAGTAGAGAAAACTGCAGCTTTTGCTTCAGCATTCCCTTTGGAAGTCATGATCACCCTGGCCCTTCCTCAAGCACCCATTGTTCTATTCCTACCTGACACATGGGAGATTTAAAGACACAAAGATCTGTCTGTCACATGTTTTCTGGTTTTCTAATAAGAAAAAAGAACTTACTAAGGAGAGTGCCAAATTTGAAAATATTTTCTTTGAATATGTTTATTTACATAGATTCACCTCTTGGCCTAAGTCAGATATTTAATTCTGTGCCATCTGCCTTGATTAGATTAATACAGATATAAATTTAAATTTCATTTTCTCTTTTTGAAGGATACCTTGTAATGAGATTATCCATAAACTGATCTTTGCTGTTTGTCTGCCCCTGTTAGGTTCTTACTGCCAGGTAACAAATTAATATATGCATTATCTTTTGAATTTGTGTCAGTGTGAACTCATGAACACGGTTTGGCTAATAATTTTATTCTCAGAGTGGTAGCCTTTTCCACCATTTAGCATTAGGTTTTACTTAATATTCACTATTATTCTTCTTTGTTGTTTTTTTTTAATGAGAAATGACAAAACCTAAGAGCCAGGATGAAATGCCCATATTTTGATAAGTCTTACGAGTTCGAAGAAATAACCAGCACTTGAAAGTAACCAGCAATTAAAAAAAAAAAGCTTAAAAATGGTTCAGCAAGTAGTTGTGAGCTTTCTTAAGGCTTGTTGAGCGTAAGTCTGTATTGGGAACAACTATCAGGAGCTGTGAATCCGCCTTTGAAGCAGCTGAGACCTGGAGAGGCAGTGAGTGGGCTGGAGGTGCAATGGGGAGCAGAAATGCTGGGGAAGGAGCAGAGAGGCAGATTTCTGTCCTTGCTGTGAACCTGCTCAGCATGGACCATGACTGGGACTGCTGTGAGCCCTACCAAGTGCTGGCCTGTGCCTGCCCCATGTGCTTCTGACCTGAGAGGTCTTATTCTGCTGACACAGCATTTTGTAGGAGCTGTTGGTCTTCTTAGGTCCTGAAGGTGCACAGGAAAAGCCTGGAAGACTCTTCTCATCCTGATTCTGGCAATTTTAGGAGCTGTAGGCTGTGGCATCACCTGGGTTGAGGATCTGGGAAGGGAAGAAGTGTAGATTTTAACTTCAAAGCTAAATCCTGTTACACAGTATCCTGTACAATCAAATAATGAATATGTCTTTTAACTATGCAGAAGTGTCCCTTAGTTGATGTAGCAGTAATTGGCAGCAGGTGTGGGACGTTTCCCTTTCAAATCTGCACCCGATAACTTTGAGCTCAAGAAGGATTTTATCCTTTTTTCTTTTTCCCTTTTTTTCCCTGCAGATCACTTTGGGACCATTTTTTTTCCTATTATCAGAAATGTAGTGGCAGAACTGTCACTTAGCAGTTAACCTGGGACACATCAGCTGCCTCTGATCTCTCCAGCACTTTCCCAGGGTACCTTAGCTCTTCAAAGATTTTGCTTTTTGTAAGAGAATTTATTAAGTTTGTTATAGCAATGTTGGAAGTGTTTTTCATTTCTTAGGTGTGGGTGAAATAATCTCTTGGCTTTCTTACTGTATAATTCATTACAAACTTTGGGGGAAGGAGAAGGTGGAGAACTAGAAACCTAACTGCTGCTGGCTGATAATCATGTGACCCCACATACAATAAATTACCTTTTTGTGGGAAGACTTCCAGGAAAATAATGGGAGCTTTGTGTTGAGTGGTTTTGTGACAGCACTTCAAGTGAAGTTCTCTAAACTTGTCCCTTACTCTGCACGCATCAAAACACTAAAGAGGTTTTAAAACTCGGGGGTTATTCAGAAACAGATCATGGGATTTTCTAAAAGAGAGAAAGCACAAAGCCACTTGAAGAAGACAAAAAAATTGGACATCATGGACAAAGCTCTGTCTGTGTTGCCTTTGCAGGAATTATCCTATGTCCTGGATTCATTTTAAAACTCTTAAACAAGTGTCTTTCTAGGTGGCAGCAGAGCACAGTCTCTCTGCAGGAATTCTGTCCTTCCACCCCTATGGAGGTCTCATGGACTGCCTGCTCTTTGTTCCTTTGAAGCAATCTGCATCTGTTGCTTTGTAAAATACACTCCTGGGATGCTCTCATTTCTCACTGCACTCTAAAAGCTTCTGGTAGTGGACAGACAATTGGATGTCTCCAGGCAAAATGTATTTTCCCCCTTTTTTCTGAAAGGGCCACATGCCCCAAAGTGTAGTAATAAATAGTGGATGATGTGCACCTTTCCCTGAAAAAATCCAATTAAACACTGCATAACAAACTGTTATGCAAGTGCTGCCTTTCAAAAACTAGTAAAGGCTTTTATGAATATACTGCAAAATGTATACACATGGGTAGATGATGATTCCTTTAGTAATTAGGAACCATATTTTGTTGTTTTTATTTACCAGCCAGTTTTCATTTACTCAACCTTTTCTCATGACAGCCTTATGGAAATGCAGTACTGAGTATTTGGGAACAGAGCAAGATTTAAATTAAAAGTATTTTATACAACTTTGCTCCAGAGCTTCTCACAAGCATCCCTGAGAACCAGTGAATTGCTAACATGAAAATTATGTGGAATTGCACAACCAACATGCTTTTGTTGTCTGAAAGGGGATATTTTCTTTATGCATTTGCTATAAAGTTTCTGCTTTTGAGTCAGAAATATCTGTGCTATAGAGGATAAGCTGTATTTAATAGTTCTCTAATCACTGAAGCTGAAGCTGTACTTTCCCATTAATGACTTCTGCTGGATAGCTCTCTAGCTACTGGTCCAGACAAAATTGAAGGAATTTAATTTTTTTTTACATTAAGATTATTACTTAATATGGTTATCTACTCTCCCTTTGACATGAAGGATTAATGAATGAAAGTATTTTTAAATTAATTGGGAGGTAAGAAACTCCAGTTAATGTGATCCTCGCTTCTCTGGCAGTGATGCTTCAAAAATGTGGAGTTCCAAGTTCTTATGCCGTGAATTGAAGATAGGCTGCTAAACCTCCTTAGAAGTCTTTAATATAGCAATGTGTTCAATGAAGCGGTATTCCTTAAGGAATTATCTTTTTTTTTGGTGCCATACTCAACTATCTTGAAAAAAATTCTAAAGAGAAGTGAAATGTTTGAATGGTACCAGTAATTTCCACTGATAATGTTACCAATATTGATACTAAACCATAATGAATAGGCCAAATACAGTACTGAGGTTTTTTGAATTTGTTTCGAAATGGGACTGCAGCACAGCTTTAGAGACAATGAGAGAGAGCTTTTGAATTCATGGTGTTTAATTGCTGAAAAAACAGCAGTGGCAGAAATTGCAGCACTTGTCACAGGAGAAATATGCAATAGTGTTGCTCTAACATCGCAGCAGAGAGCTGTTGTTTATATGTGAGCTTGCATTTTCTTCTTTAACCCCATTTCTGCTTTCTCATAACTTCCTCAAACCATTATATTCTTAGTTGAAATATCTTGTCTGGTTTCAGTTGCAAAGAAAATGACTTAATTTTGAAAAGTGTAGGTTGAAAAGAGAAAAAGTATTTTCTACACAAGCCATTCTGGAACACACTCTTGAAGCTAAAAATCCGTAGAATAAGGTTCAGAAATTTTATTTACCGGAAGGAGTTTCATTTTTAATGTTTATTAAAAAAATTATCTGTTTGAAAAATAACTTACAGATTATATTAATGTTCCTTGAAGACTGTGAAGCACAGATTTACTGGAGTGGCTATCAGAATTTGCAGACATGTCAACTGAGAAATCATTGTGAACAGGATTGGAAGAGAAAAGAAGGAAAAAAGAAATGAAAACTTCTAACTTTGAATACTGTATTACAGTACAAGACTATACATCAGTTGATTTAGGATTTACTTTGAGGATAAACATATAAAATAGTACTAAGGCAAGGAAGTTGTGAATAATGGAAGATACCATAGGAAGAAAGAATTTTGTGCTAAGCAATCTCATGAGGATACTGCAAATAGTTCTTAAAGGGAAGAATGGGACTGCAGCAATAAAATTCTCTTGACTGACCTAGAGGGTTTTTTTTGTAGAAAATAGAACTTTGTTATCTTGAATCTGGCAGGAACCATCACAAGCAGCAGCTGAAGACTCAGTGATTGGACCAAGACATTCTCAAAGAACTAAGTCTATACTTAGCTTCCTATGTCATGATATGTAGACTATTTCCAATGATGCAATGAGTCTTGGTTGGGTTGGTGATTTATAGATGTAGAATTGGGATGAAAAACCTACTACTTTGGAATAGTAGGTTTTTAGCAGCTATTAGAAGAGATCTGAAAGATGGTGGAGTAAATCTGAGAATTGTAAAGAATTTATTATGGGGAACTATAATTGGGGTCATGGTTTTTAAGCTATTATTAAGAAATTATAATAATACACTTTTTTTTTCTATTTACCATACTCATGCAAATACTATTGATGACTTGTCAGAAGTCTTTGGGATAGAAAGAAGTGAACAGACACGTTGATTAAGCCTTGAACCAAGCTAATGTGAGCTTTACTGGCAAAGAAAGAAAATGATTTATGTTCTAATGACCACTGTGATGTTTTTGTGTCCAAACTTCATACTTGAAAGGGGAAATAAGGATTCCCACTTTTAAAGTGAAGTCTCATAATATATGCTAAATATTATTTAGGACTTCCAAAACCTCCTTTGGACTCCTGAAACTAATGTAAAACAAAATGGTATAAAACTGAATGGTATAATTATACGAAACATAGATCAATTAAACTGGGGGTTTTATGGACAGAGGGGGGAAGAGTTGAGTTGATTTAATTTGTTTTTCAAATTTTATTCTAACTTACTGACAATGGTCAATGACTATGCATAGGAACAAAATAGTGTAAATTTGTTTTGTGTTTTTCTATAGACAGAGTAAACTTATTTGTACACCTTACTCTAAATGTTACATATTCTGCAATTTTAAAAAGCAATATATATTTTAAATTAAATTTTGATTTCATGGTTCACTATGTGCAAATAAAATAATACCTCTTTCAATCCGAGACACCACATGAATCAAGGCACATAATATTTGCAGGCATTTTATTCAAAGTCTAAAAATGGATATACCTACAATTTTTTTGTTTCAAAGGAAAATATTGGGAAGTGGAAATAAAATCTTAGCCTGCTTGTATTTGCATTCAAAACTACATTGACATACAAACCCCATCATTTTTAGAAGTGCTGATAGGTCTAATTGATATAAAGCAATATATATTAGATGTATATTCCTATTGCCATCTCTACTTTTTCTCATTCTATTGGTTTGGTTCTCTTTGACATCTGCTTTAGCACTGTCTGGATGGCAACCTTAAGATGTTACAGCTGATCCAGTAGTAGGAACTCCAGTGATCTAGGAGTAGGAACTCCAATTAGAGTAAAAATTCCCTCCTTATCCAAGTGTGCTTTTTTGAGAAGTTCCTCATCCTTGAACTTGACATCTCTTAAAAATGTGTATTTTGTTCTCAGGTAATTTGAGGTGCAGAGGCCACTGTCTGGCATTTTCCCCTTGTGATTTGTGATTTCCTTGCAATTTGATACACAGAATACTCAGCCAAGGCTTTTGACTGAAAGGTTGGGCAGGAAACCTATGAAAGAGCATGGAGACTGCCTAAGATTTTGTAGACTGATATTTTAGACAAAGAATTATGTTTAGCTCTTAGCAAGTAAATTATTACTCCAGTTTCAAAATCAAATGTGAGACATTCATTCCTCTTGGGCATTCTGGCACCATACAGAGAACATGAAATAAATCCCTGAGACTTCTCATCAAATGCAGTTTTGGATTTGACCTGCTCTTAAGACTGTATGCAGTAATTAATCCAGTATATTTCTTCTCTCTTTAGAAAGACAAAGTGCTTAAGCAAAATTATTTCTGTATTTGTATGTTGAACTAATGTGACTTAGCATTTTAAAGCACTTGAAAAAGCAAATATTTGCACTTGGGTGGTCCTCAAAACAGGAAATCTACATTTAATAGCAAATGGGCTTTGTCACATTGCAGAAACCTATAATTTTTTTTCCCAGAATTACCCTAAACATGAAGAAATCTAGTTGAGTGTTTTTTCCTCAGTCTTGTGTACACAGTAGTGAATTATAGCTGTACACCAACATAGCATTTTTCATGACTTGCACAAGATATTTCATCTTTCTTATTGTTTTTGTTTACCTCAATTTCATATTTCACATTTGTATTTGAAACACTACTGCCAGTCCTCTGTGAATCATCAAAATAATTCTGTGTATTCATGGAGATGCAAGTTAAATAGAAATTTAATATTGTCTTAAATAAAGCACCATGTTTCTAAAGTGTGCTTAGTTCCCCAGAGCTATTTGGTCCTATATTTTCAGATCTATGATTTTCCTACAACACATTTTAAAAATCAGAAAATAATCTGCTAAAACAGAATCTGTACTATGATTTTATATGATTACTAGCCCACTGCATGATTATAATATGCTGTGATAAGATTATAAATATAATTAATATAATATAATGAACCAAGATAGGTTGTCTGATCCTCTTACAGTTTGACATGGGAGACTGTCCTACAAGCCACAAAATATTCATTATGGTGTTGCAGATAAATGTAGTGTCAGACCAAATAATGATTTAAGTTTCCTAAGACAAATAAGAGCCCATATAGAAACTTTTTTCTGTATTAATTTCCCTTCACAAAATATCACAAAAAACTTTTCATGGAATCAGAGATAATCTGGAATTTGAAGGGCCCCATATTTTTACACTCATTATGGCACAGCAGATAATTAAGTATAGAATATTTGATTAATAAACTGACTGTAATGGTAGAACTTGGTTTTTGATTTAATAATTTATTTGAAATTTACTATTTGTCATATAACTAAGGAGGAATATAACAGTTCTATAGATGCAATTTTGAATGGATTGGCAACATGTAATTTGTGATGACTTTGCCATCTTGAATTAGTAAATTCAGTTTATTTTGACTGTTACAGGAGATAAATAGCAATAACACCACTATGAAGAAACTCCTCATAAAATCAGTGTTCCAGACAAATAAAACCTGTTATTAGAATTATTAGACTTGCTTTAAATTACTATACAAAAATCTGTACTTAGTGGATATAATGCTTCACTGTAAAAATGCCTTATTTCTGTATGCAGGTTTAGGTATGAGAATGTTTCCTGTTAGGCTGTGTCAATTAACTCAATTTAAATTTATTAACCACATCCAAGTAGTAGCAAAGAGGAAGTGCACTGAACACTTAATTCTGCTCCATGTCTCCTTTCTCTGACAGCGTCCAGAAAACTTACAAGTATTTTTTTAAGCAGTTCTGTAAGGAATCTGCTACATATCTCCTTCTCCTGTGGTGCTCTCAGATTATCAGTTGCCTCACAAGTTGAATGCATGAGTTAGAGTTGGTCGAATATTCTGAGCTGAGATTGTCTCTTCTCATGAAGCCAAATGACAAAAACCCATTCTGGTGTGATGTTCTGGGAACCTTTTAACACTCCCTGCTGGAAGCCTGCTGTTTATCTTCGTGTTGAAATATCTTTATTGTTTTATCCTTTCAAAGTGCAGCATTTTATTCACTCATGGGGTGTTATCTGTCAATCATCCAAGCTTCATGCTGCTTTGGTAATTAGCTAGTTTTTGATCAGAGGCCAAGAAATAAAAGGTGAACCCTGCCATGAAATGAAAATGAATTACGGATGAGTGTTGGAGACCTGATTCTCAGCTGCCCAGGGAGGCAGCTTCAGCACTATTGGACATATTCAGAGCATACTGACCAGGAACCTAATGTGATCCTAACGTGGGGCAGCAGGAGGGGTGGAAGTACATAGGAGATATATTTTCCCCTGGGTTGAGGAGTACTACAGACCATCACTGAGATAGTCTCTGAAAAAAATCTAACTGTATGTGACTTTGCAGAATTCATACCTTTGTTCTCTAAATGAGAATGTTTTTCTGCCTCTGATCCTTGACACTGGCATCTGCCCTTCTGTGCCACAGATGGTACAAACCCACCTTGCACAAATAATAAATAAAAAAAATAACAACACACAATCCTCAAGTTAAAAGAAATTTGATAAGGATTATTTCTGGATAAAGTTAAACATTATTTTGCTTAAGGAGCAAAGAGGTGGAGACACAGGATGTTTTAGGGCACCTCAAGAAAGAAGGGTTGCTTAAATCAAGGTCAGAGGGCGATGGAGATTTAGACGACATAAATTAGTTAGAGACTTGTTCAGTGCACTCCTAAAAAAATAGATCCAGCCTTAATACTCTGAATGTGTGTTACCAGGATGCTTAATATTTTGAGAAGACAACAAACACTTAAAAATTGATTGTATCTGTTACCTGTTACCTTTTTTTTTTTTTTTAGTATATCTTTCACCAGATATCTGACAATATTAGCAAGTAATAAAGAAGGAGGTTTTCAGATATCATAATAAATATTAAAGAGCCATGAGTGGGTAAGCAGATGGACAAGAATAGGCTCAAACTGGGGAACAGTAACTGCAGTTGGAGTCCAGTGATTTTACTCACAATCTTCCCTGTAATGGATAATCCCACAGAAATAAAATTAAGTTCTCAACATGAATAATGCAAACAGTGTGTTTTAATTTATATGAGCTCATAAGTCTGGGGATTTTTTGGTAGAATAATATTTTTGAGCCCATGAATAGCATTAATATTTTAGAGAATTAATGAAAGTTGAGAATTTTAATTTTAAGCTTTTATGGACTGTTTCATCAATTAAAATGTGCATGGGATGTTTTTTCATTTTAAGACATGTCAAACATTCTGAACAGCAAGATGACATGGCCTCCCTGTAGCTCATGCATAGTTTTTAAAGGTGTTAGGCATGTCTAGGCTAGTGGTGGTTTGTGTAAACTCTTTAAACATGCTTCATCTGGTTTGTGTATATGTATTTTGCTAGAAGGCAGCACTACTCTGCTATCTCTTTTTGAAAAAATTTTTTGGGCTAATGCTCCGCAGAGGTTTAGGCTACTGGAGATTTAGAGTCAGGCAGTATAAAACTACCAGCCCAAAGGCTGTCAGCTTAAGGGCTTCACCAGTGAAGAAATATGATCATTCTGACTAATATGGAATATTTTCCATCTGAGGGGACTGGATCTCAAAGAAGGTCACCTAGGCAAACAACTTGCCCAGAGGACAGTTGTTCTGAGATAGTCCTGATAAAGAAGTCATCCAACTCCTATCACTTGTGGGGCAGTAGGAATATTCCCTAAGAACTTATTAGCGATTCAAGCCCAAAAAAAGCCATTGAGTGTCTGCATGGATTCACATAGAAGGTTCATCTAGATCAATATCCTTTTTCTGTCAGCAGGCTTCCCCAAATTGTTCTCCTGACACTCAGGAGACAGTGCAGTGACACTGAGGTTACTGGAATGGAGGTAATTTTTGTTTTCCATATCCCTCAATGGATTTTTCTATCATCCTTTATAGAGAAAATGCCAATATTTTTCACCTTCAGTTTCTTCAGGAAAGGAGTTTCACAGCTCATCTGTGCATTGCTTGCAAACAAAAGCTCTTCATTTTGGCTTGTGTTGTAAGGCATATTTGTTGTCCCTGGTTCTTATACCACAAGTATATATATACCACCCTCTCCTTGTCACGCATGACTTTATAGCCACATCATTCTTGCCTCTGTCATCCCTTTAGCCAGAAGTTAATCTCATTAATCATTACTTTTACAGAATCCCTTCCAAACCCTTAAGTGTTCATACCACTTTGTTTTTCCTTTCAGATTCTATGTACACGTTTTTATGGAGAGACATGAATCCCACACAGTAGCTCAGAAAGTGGTACACCATGGATTTATACTGCAGCCTAATGGTGCTTTCTGTTTTGCTCTCTGTTACTTTCTTCATTGCTCCTAACATTTAATTTCCTATCTTCACAATTATTGAATAATATTTCTCAATCCAAATATATATTCCATCCCCACAACTGCATCAGATCAGAGCACAGTACTCCATGAAGAAAGTCTGTGCTGTTTTTACAAATGTGCCTAAATTTCGTTTATCTACATTGAATTTCACATGCTGTTTTGTTGCCCAGTTTTTCAGTACCAAGTTCTTCCTCATAATCATTTCCAATCTTTATTATATTGAATAACTTAATACCATCAGCAAAAATTTCAAAGTTGACTGTTCATCTCTTTGCTACTTTTTCATGAATACATTACACAGCACAAGCAAGAACAAATGATAACTTCACAAAATGTATATTATGAAGAGCATTTGGGAAATTTAAATAGGAAATTCAACTATTTAGGAAAACTAATCATGGGAGTATTTTACCATTTGATGGGATCTTCTAAGGATCTGTAGGCAGGACAAGCTTTTTTAGGCACAGTCAGTGTTCCTTAGTAGACCTGCTAATATTCCTGAGGAAGAAAAATGACCTTGGACATTCACCCAAAGTGCCTTCTGGGTCTCAAAATAGAGGTAGCAGTTTTTGAAAAAAACCCCAAATGTTAAGAACAATTAGTCAGAAATACTTAATTATACCTCAGCTAAACCATCTCTGTAAGAAATAGATATTGTTACCCAGGAAACAGAAGGAACATTGGGAGGGTGAAGATCACTGAATGGAGAGGAAAACACAGATGGAAAGCAAGAAAAAAGAAGCTGAGAGAGGTGGATACTGATCACTTAAGGGAATGAGACATGCAGTTTATAGTCTGTGGAATAGGGAGAGGTCAATGCTGAGGGGAGACATCATAATATGCTATAAAGAGAGTTCTGAGGTTTTTCTTATCATGTTTCCTTTGTGGAGATGAAAATATCTCTGCAAAGATGAAGGGCAAGGATTGTTTTCTGGGAAATGCCTTTCACTGACAGCTGGATATTTCTGTCACACACAGCCTGGATATATATGAGTTCATGCTGGTGTCTAATAGTTGCTTATTATCAATTACCTATATGCCTTGATAACCTCTGGTGCACTGGGTGAAACCTTCTATGTTTGTGCAACTGTAGCAGCCAGAGCTGCTCAGGGGTCTGTTGCAGGGAATTTAATTGTGATTAGTACAGACAAGGTAGATGTGAAGTCTGTGTTCAGTGCTGCTAGGATTATGGAGAATTTGCTCCTGTTGGTTGATTTCATGAGATTGAGAAGCTGCTTAAAGTCTGAGGAATGTGATTTTGGAAAGGTTTACTTCCAGCATTTTTTTCCAACTCTGTTTAATGACTTTGTATTCAAGTTCCAGGATAGAACAGTATGTGCTAAGTAGGATTTATTTTTTTCCTTATAGCTAGATAATTCTTCATGTGGTGTTCAGGGGACCCTTAGAAAAATTATCTATTTCTCTAAGTATTTTGTTGGATAAAAGTCCTCTTTTATTTACTAAGTGGCTATTGCAAATCAAATGCAATGGTAGAAGGGACTTCATCTGGACCTTTTAGCTTTTGTTATATGTCTCAGAAGGTAGGTGCTTTACACCGATAGGGATTCTGGCATGCAGGTCTTCTGTGTATCATAGTTTGTAAGTTGACATTGCTTATGCTGACTGTGCTGTTTAGAAAAGTCAGATTTGTATAACAGTATTTTGGAAATAATTTGACAGAGCATTGCAGATAACTGAACTTGTGGGGAAAACAGTAACTTCTGAGCCAAGTGATAAAGACTCTTATGTATCTTAGACTTTTTGGTAGTGCTGTTGTAAAATGCTTCCTGAAGATAGCTCATAGGTTTATTGACTGTGGGCCTATTATAGTGATGGTCCCACAAATGACTGCCTGACAGTGACACTGGACATTAATTTTCCTGGATGCTGTACTGATAAACCTCTCAATTTTCAACTTTTGCAGCAATATTGGAGCTGCTAAGTTGGAGGCCAGACTCTCCATAGCAGGTACCGAACTTTCCTTTTCCCGGAGAGCTCCTCTAATCCTATGGTTCAGGAAAAATTATTTCCCTCGAGAAATGTGTGCACGTGTATCACCTGCCCATCAGAAAGAGAACCACATGCAGTAAAATGAAAATTTCCTGTACTTCTTCATGCAGTTCATCTATCTGTAGTTGGGTTAGATGGGTCATTGTTTTCTTCTGTGCCCAGATAACTCCTGGCCTCTTTTATGACTTGCCTTCAGAGATGGACAGCCTGCTGATCTCCTTCCTACAGCAGCTTAGAGTCCTCTTTGTGTAGTAATGCAATATTCAGATCTCCATGTGCTCCCTTTGTTTCCCCACTCGGTGTACCATTGGTTCATTTTAAAATATGCTCTGCTGTACCTCAAAACCTATTGGTGTGTAACCCTCCTGCCAATCTTCCCTTCGTCCTCCTGGGACTGGCTCAGAGAGAGCCAGCCCCTGCCCCCTCTCCTTCCCTTTAAAAGGCAGAGCCTGGATCAGCTCGAGGTCTCTGCATCTCTGAGCTGGCACCCCTTACCCTGTCCCAGCCTTTCCTCCCCCCTTCTCCTCCCCTGCAACCCCCTTGTCCCCGTTACCCCAAATAAACCTCCCTGCCAGAACAGAGATGGAGTCAAGTTCTTCCTTTGTCTCACTATATTCCTGCTTGAATTGATGTGGTTGGAAGACTCACGCCATGCTGCAGAACCTCGGGGGCCGCCTGCCTCAGATCCGGTGGGATTAACACGGACCAGGGACCCCGGTCCGGGGGGGAGCCGGCCTGTGCAGCCCTCCTGGACTGTGATACATCATCTTTGCTCAGTTTAGTTCTGGGAGCCTGCTTGCTCCAAGCATTTTATCTGTCAGAGGCCTATTAGTTAGAATCTGCATGCAAAAATGTATCTAATGATCCACAGATGGAAGAACTTTTCTTAGTCTCCATTTTGTTCTTGCAGCAGAACAATCCGAAGGAAGAATTTGACTTGTGCATATTTGAATATCTGTGCCTGAGGCAGTTGCTTATATTGCTTTTGTAGAAAAAGTAAGACTTGAGATGCATGATGCATCTGATATACTTCAAATGCCTACCTTGAGATGAGATACAGCAACAGCCCTTTCTTCCACTTGTTATGGAAGAGCTCTAGGAAAGTAGATCATATGTAGGTGTCTACATTGCAGATGTTTTAAAATAGATGAGACAGACAGATCCTATTACCTGGGGCTCTGCCAATAAATTGGCCATTTGATCAGAGAGGTAGTTGGCCAAATAAATTCCTCTACATATTCCAAAAATAGCAATGAACTTGAAGTGAGGAGTTTTTTCATCTTCTGCTACATGCATGAAGTAGATGTAGTTTTGTGTACTGACAGTAAGACCACGAAACTAATTTAAAACATATAAATGAATATGATCCTCTGAGATGAATCCTAAACATTCTTTATTCCTTTTTATCATGAACTAGTAATTTTCAATTTTTACAACAAACCAATAAACAAGGCGGAAAAATAAAAAGAAAAACAGTAAAAAGAACTTCTGCTCAGAAACCCCAAGCAAGGAATTTCATGGAAATTGACTGTATTTAAACACATGCTTGAGTAAGTAGTCATGAAACAATGAGTATTGTCTAACACATTCAAAGTGTTCACAGATGGAAGGAAGAGGAGAATAAAATTTTGGATTTTATTGAAATTGCTAAAGCTTTTGTTGAAACTTTGGGTAGGTGGCTATCAACACCTGTATTGTAATAGAAGCTCTTCTCTTTTTATTCAGAAGAATGGCTTTTGGAAGCCAAATTCTTTATAGTGACTATAAGAACACTTATCTGAATATGATTCTGCACTTACTTGCTGAAATCTACCATCAATATCAGTTTCACTGTGTCAGCTCTTTCATCTTAATATCACAGTCCTTCATTCTTACAGTCATGCAATTTTAGGCTAAGCATAGATTTCAGGTTACTGCTTCAAGCTCTAGTATTTAAACAGTCTGCAAGATGGAGATAAGCAGCCTTAGACATTTTTAGAATATTTGGTGCTGGATTAAAGGAAGAAGTCTTGTCAAAATGGCTGCAGCATAGTCCCTTTTCAGTTTTTTCAGGGAGGTTCCAGCAAGTCTGAAATGAGAAGCAGATTATGCTCTGATAAGGAGGTCTAGAAAGAGGGGATGAGGTATTGGTCCTACTTCAGCACTGTAGGAACTGGCTGATACCAGGCAGTTTGGTCTTCAGCTCCAGTAAGACTGTCTCAGCAAACTTATACAGAGATCTCCTTTTCCTCTGCTGCAGTGTCTCCTGCTTGTGAAACACAGTGGGAGAATGTGGAATGTCTGAAATATCAGCAAGCATAAAGGTGAGCTCTGGCCCATGGCTGCAAGTCTCAGGCCCTCTGACTGCAGAGACATTTAGCTTCAACTTCACCCTGTGGCTACTGATAACTGAGCTACAGAGAAGTCTTGTGCTGCATGAAAAAGCAGACAAGGTTTCTATGCTGCTTTACTTTTGACTCAACTTTCCATCCTGATTTTATTTATAGTGTGTGCAAACAAATGTTTTGGGGGCTTCAGAAATCATTGTTTCCCAGACCTATATGCAATCAGCATATATCCTGGATGTTGTAGAGACAGTCTTTTGAAAGGTGTATATTGTAGAGCCTTCCTGGGAGGTGTGTCCAGTTATGTGACTTGTTTCCAAAGCAGAATGAGGCCTCCAGCTAGAACTGTGCTTACAATGGAATAAGGTGTCTGTAAGAAATCTGAATTTGTGTATCACGTGTGCTAACCCCTAGGGAACAATCCAGCACTGGCCAAACTGGTAGCATGGTAGCTTTACAGAAAAAATTAGAAAATTACAGATGTCCATAGATTTGTTGAGTCAATCACTGCTAGATTTATAAATGCAATGGTAGTAACCCAGAAGAAGTAAGTCCTACTCTTTCCCAAGTGGAATGATAGAGAATGGACAACTGAGTTACCAGCTCAGCAACCATTTTCTGTGAAGACTTTTTGTGCTAATGCATTGATGAATTCATGGAAAGAAGCCCTCATATAAATCAAATTTATAGCCTGAAATATCTGTTTTCATCTGTGCAACTAATATATTTTTATCTACTTCACAATTTAGCTGGGCCATTACTGGGCAATTGCATCATAAGTCTGTAATTGCAAATACAGGCAACTGTTTTCCTTCACTGAATTTCATACTGTCACAGCTTGTCTTTCCAACATTGTTTAGTATGATTCTAGTTTATTTCTACTTATTTTCTCCCTATGTCCCCCTACTTCTTGTCTCTATTGGTCTACATTTTTTCACTAACTCAGAAAAGAACAGAGCAGCTATAATCATGTTATACAAGAATGTGAGGAAACTCTTTTCATCAGACATCAGTCGGCTGATGAATTTCTTGCAACAGCTCTAATTTAAACTAATAGCATATGCTGGAACTAAGACAAATTCTGGAATGTCCAACAAGTAAGGTAGAAAATGTGAACATGAGCTGAAAAAGAGCTTTACAATGCATGTGATGGATTAAATTAATTGTGGCATTCAGGCAAGTATGAAAATTTCGGTCATGTTTTGAAGGACTCCTGTAAATTAAATGATGGACAACATTCAGATAAATACCTGAAATAGTCAAAACTAGGACAAGTATTAAAACAAAAAGTTCAGAAAGTCCATGAAAGAAAACTTGCAAAATGAGATTGTGTGGATTACTTGCTCCTCCCCTACCTCCCCTCCTCCCCCAGAATAAAAAACCACACCAAATCCTCCTAATAAAACAAAAGAGGGGGTGAGTAGCCAGGGAAACATGAATCAGCCCATGAGCTCTCAGGAGAAGGAACAATCAGAATCTCTGCAACCTGAGTGAGAAGAAAAGAGAAGACAGTGGAAATCTCTCTTGTCAGCTAGGTAGTAGTCTCTAACTCTGGAAGCCAATTAGGAGAAATATGTAATGGAAAACATTCTTTAGCAATGCAACAGAAGAATTATGACATGCTGCAGAACAAGCCTTTAATGAAGGGGAATCTGGTAGCTATACTATACAAATGATTGCTGATTTCTATACATTAATCACATATGCAATTGCCAGATGGAGAGGACAAAGCTCTTGCTTGATGCATATCTGTCATGTAGTCTATTTCTGCTATTCAACATTTCCGCCCTTCCACTAAAACATCTCATTAATTGCCACTGATATTTGATCTGAACTTTTCTGTAGATCTGCAACATCTGTGGTAGTGAATAAAATTTGGGCCTTTTCTGACCCATAAATGTGCTAACGAAATCTAGTCCCTGTAACCCCAAAACTAGGTGACCACTTTTTAACTCACTGCTGGAAACAGACACTTGTCCATTTTAACTCCTGAACCATAGATGGAAATTGTTCTGGGGCATTCTACTTGGCCCTGACCAAAACTATGCCAAAGACCAATTTAAGCAAGGTAACTCTACTGTAGTTTGATTCTAAGACCTATGAAAATTTCTTGAGAATCTGTGACATAATAGTATAGCCACAGCATCCAGGCTAAGCAGAAAGGATGTACTTACAGGCTGAAATCCACATTGCACTTTCTGCCTGTAAAGGAGTTACCTAACTCAAATTGGGTAAAGAACAATTATTGAATCCTGAGAGAGGGGAAATAACAAACCTAACACCTTTCTGTTCAGTAATATTCATACAGCCTTAGTAAGCCAAATAAAGTAATGCAGCTCTGCAAGAAGTGGCAAATTTGCACTTAAGTGTCTCCACTGAAAACCAGAAGGTCCATATAAGCTGTCATTTCATGAACAGACTGTCCTAAACCCTAACCAAAAGGATGAAGAAAAATCTGTGAGAAAGAATCTAGAAAGAAATAAATGCTACTTACAGCACAGTAGTTTTACTTTATGGATTTCTGTGCCAGTTTGCCTGACAGCACAGATGTTCTCACTTCGGTGAGACGTGGTGACATAATGCTTTAGGCATGTGATTGGTACATGTATATGGTGGTCTCATACAATATGTTTAGTCAGACAGTTTCTTCTTGAAAAGAAAGCCAGTGAATGAATAATAGAACTGTAGGACAAGTGAGTAGGAGAAAGCAGGACAGCACTGCCAAGATGCTGTAAGCGCACCTCTGAAATAGTGAGAAGATCATGTGATGGGCAATGGGAAACTAATTACTTACATAGCATGTGGATATGTCAGAAATCAATAAGAGGATAATACACATGGTCAATCTTCCTATTCTTTTTCTTCAAGATTTTTGCAGCACTTATCTAATGGGATAACATGACAGAAATATAATACCCTTAAAGGAAAATTGTAACAGAAGCTGCTTATCAATTATTTGTTTTAATCTGAATAGAACTGGCAGCTTTTGTCTGCTGCATATCCTAATCCTAAAATATAAAAGCCCTTAATGTCTTTCAAATAAGACAATGACTGTCTTGCAGAGCACATTCTATGCTGCTGACTTGCAACATGGTTTACTCTTTCAGCTAGTACCAATAAAGTCACATTTGCTTCAAGAAATTACGTTACTCTGATATGCTTAGAAAACACTGTATTCATTTATTAACTTTATGTATGATCACCTGCAGGAATGTTTGAAACTTTTTAATCAGGTTCTTAATTCAGGCCTATTGCCTAGTGACAGATTCAGCAAGACTACTGATCTCATGAAAGAGATTGGTGCAAAGACATAAAACGAGGCAGGATTTCCCCTGTCAGTGAGAAATAGGTTATAGGCAAGACTGGAACTAGACAGAATAAGAGACTGAAATAGAGAATTGGGTATGTTGGAAGGAAGCTGGGGAAGAAGTTAGGTAGATTTGAGTAGCAACTGTGAGTGCAGAAGAGACCTGAACTGGGCAAACCAAGAAATCAATGCAACATTCCTGCCAGTGTCCTCTTAGTTGAGCTCTCTGATTGAAGAGAAATGAATCTTCCAGAATAGAGAATTCTAAAAGGCACATATTATTTTTTTAATCATCATTAAATTATTTGTGGTTGAGAACTGAATATTTTAAAGCTTTTAAGGATGCAAAATCAACCAAGGGTCCTTTCACTGGTAGCTGAGAATGCCTTAAGAACTGCATCTGTATTGTAAAAGGTTAAAAAAAAAAAATCCCTCAAGTCTGTTCCTTGGGTTTTCTGTGACAGGGTAACAAATCCATTGCCCATATAGCATGAATATGATTATTTAATATTAGCACCTGCCCCTGAGTTGCTTAGCATAATCATAATGTGTCCTTAAGGGGTTTTAAAATTGCTAAAAGTTTAGTCAATGTTTCCCTCTTTGCTTTATGCAAATGCATTATATTATGAGCAGAGAAAAAATGAATCAGGACATGAACTTAGCTGCTCTTAATTTAGCTAAGCAAATTAAAAAGGAAAAACCCAGAGACATTTTATAGAGGTTGGTAGTAGTCAATTTTATTAACACCACATTTGAAAAATTAAAGTAACTCAGGCTGTCCCATTTTTCAATATCTCCAGAGAAACCATCAGGTGGAATCTGCCAGAAAATCTGCTGAAACGTGTTTGAGGAATATATGCAGGGAACCAAGTTTCATAAATTCTGGGTTAGATGGGAGAGGAAAGGAGATTTTGGTATGCAAATTTAATGTAGATTTTTCTAAATATTTGTTGCATTTGTCAGCATATAGCATTTCCTAGTGAAGGATTGCAATAATGTTCAGCTTTATAGAATTTTGCAGCTTTATTTGAGTTTAAAGATCCTAAGCTGCCCTTCTGTATTGTATTTTGAAGAAGGGAGAAGTTGAAAAACTGCTGTAAACCAGTTGGTGGTCATACCTTAAGCTCCTTCTTCCTCACCTACAGGAAGATCTGTAAACACTGTCAGCAGTTTGGGTGCATGTGGCCATTCCAAGCTGCAAACAGCAGAGTCATCCATGTATATAAACCAGGGGGAGTGAGAAATGCATTAAACGTGTTTTCTGGAATGGCCAAAAAGAGATTTTATGGGAAAAAGAAGTTACTAAAATTCCCTCTAATTTGGGAAATTAAGGAGAACTGCTTCTAAAATAAAACTGTTCATGACTTATTTTGGAAGGCATCATGAGACTGATTTTATTAATGTTAATTTTCCAGAGATAAATGATAAAAACCTGCATCCTGGAACAAATGGTTGTTGATTACCTAGACTAACATTTACTCACATACCAAATTAATTTAAAAGCAATTAGCTCAGAAAAAAAAAAAAGGAGGCTAAAACACTAGATGACTGGGAATCATGGTATTTCAGAACAGCAATACCAGAAGTAATATTTGATAGGACACTTACTTTCAATTTATATAGATAATTAACATATCTTTATTAATACTTGTTCTGGAAAATATCACATACCCAAAACCATTCTGCTTTAGGTTGAACTCACGCACATAGAAGTTTAAAAATCAATGTGACGCATACCATATATATGGTCATGTATTTCAATATTGGCTTTTAGTCTGCACTCATTTCCCCTGCCTCATTGAAGACGAGAGGAAGAGATAGTCAAATATATTTTATTTAAAATAATACATTAAAATATTGCATGTCAGATAATATTGGATCTCAAATTTATAAGAGTGCACCTGTTGCCTCTGGATTATGACCTTATTATGTATGAATGCATGGGACCAGTGTTAGGCACTCTTTCAGTACAATTAGTGTCCTTGATTCTCCATCTGTTTGCTCCACATGTGAGTCTGATTTGAAATTATTCACTGGGCTACAATTACATCCTAAAATATCAATCTAATTAAGGATTTTCCTGTGTGTCTGGAACACTTTTGACCACAGAAGTGAATAGGCAAAACTAGACATTCATAAACTCAGATGGCCTATTAATACTTATGCATTCTCTTCACCCAGTGCATTGCTGGTTAAATGGACCTTCTTGGTAATCAGTAATTGTATTTAAATCTTTCTTCGTAGAAAAATAATTTGGTTTACCTAGAGCCTATGTTGTGTAAAACAGAAAGAATTCCAAAGATCTCTTCTCTCTTTTCCAAAACAGTTTTACAATCTTGCATTTTTCTTTGATGGTTCTCTCTTAGCAGTCTGCTTATACTAGAGTAAAAGGTTTGGGGGGGGGTGAGGGGTGTGTGGTGATGTGTGTGTGTGGGGATTGATGTTAGTTAGCATACCAGCTTGTAATTAATTAGATAATAGCTGAAAGAAAAATACCTATTCACTGATGGTAAGAAAATATGTTTGTGTTAGTCTGGTGCCCAAGAAGACTTTTTCCTGGATTCTTCTGTCTTCAGAGGGTCTCTGGATGCCTAGCTGAGTCAAACACTGATAGCTGGGTGGGGTTTTTAGATTCAAGCAAGTCCTGGCAAAGTAAGCTATCTGTCCATTCCTGTATGAAGAGCTCGAGGAGGAGCTATATTATCTCTCTCTTCCTTTTTACCCCTGTTGGGCAACCCCATGTGAGTATAGTTTATGGCCTTACTGAAAATATTTAGGAAATCTTTGTTTTAATATTTTCAGCATTATCTCTCTTTCCATCATTATCTTAATAAAAGAACTACACAGCAGAAAAAGTATATTTAGAAAAAGAAAACCCCAATCTGTATCTTAAATCTCACTACTTATTTCAACTTTAGATGCAAAACGTTAATGTTTGGAGCATGTTCTAGCTTATTTTGGGGGTTGTCCTAAGGTTGTCATTATTGCCCAGATATTGAAACATGTTTCACAGAAGGAACATCTTGTTTTCTTATTACAGAAAAAGATAATTAATCTTTATAAAGGCTTTGTAGTAGATCAGTGGAGTTGAGATGAGAGTGTTGCCCTTCTCTCCAACCAGGGGTAACACTGTCCTTTGAGCCCAAGCCACAGCAGCCTTTTGAGTACTGGGAGGATGACTGGGAGGATGATGACATGCATAGAGAGGTTTATTTGCTTGTTAAATGATGTTTTTAGGTTTTCTGATTGAATTGACTCAAAACCAAATAGCTCAGGAATGCTGTGTCTTGGCTAACTTTTTGACTGAGGTAGGTATGTGGGAATAATACCCATGTTGTCTTCTGAAACCACCAATGAAAGTCTTATCAAAAAACAAAGCAAGACTGCAGCCTGAAGCTATCAGCTTTGTGGTATGGTGTTTACAATGCACAGTATGTCTCCTGCATAGCAATTTCAAAGGCTTGTGTCTGAGCTCAGCATTCTGTGCAAAATCCCTGTGGGACAGATTTATGTTGATCTTCCCTCAGCTTTGCATTATAGAGCAAACACTCAAACCTAGTTTTGCTTGGTGATTTTGATAAAATGACAACAGCTTGCATTCTAAAATAATTAACATCTTGAAATGTGAAGGTTAATTTTAATATAATGAAAATAAGATATAGGAGATTACATAATTTAAGAACTACTTTTCTTCAAGGATGCCACATAAAATACACATGAACAGATAGATACAATCTGACTATCTGTTTCCAGAGCCATGTGAAACAAACAGCCTATTCTCTAAGAATTTTTCAAATTTGATATGAGAGGCAGGTGCTTCTGAAATGGCAGCTTACTACACAATGCATTGGTTACTGTGCTGTAGTGCTGAATTCAGCAAAGTATACATACATCAATCAAAGTTTATTGAAAACTTAACTGAGAATAAATAACTGCAGGCTTATTGTTGCTCCAGCTGAAGCCAGTGGCAGAGCTCATTTAAATGAAAAGGGTTCAGCACTGAATGCCCTCTAAAGCTGCTCCTCAGCCTGGTTTTTTTCACTTAATAAGAATGCTATCTTTCTATTGAAATTGTATTAGCATGGTTAAGACACTAAATACTTATTTTTAGATACTGTAATCTTGGAATACTTTTTGAGCTAAAAAAGAGTTGATTTTAACGTAACACATGTAGAACTAATTTATATGGAGAGAGGCACTTGGAGCATAAATGCATAAAAATTTACAAATAGTATGGCAGCTGACAGGTGGAACTGTTTCTGGCTGTTCTTGATTTTTTCAGCACAAAATTAGCAATAATCACACCACTACAGAAAGCTGTGTTTGTATCAAAAATTGCCTTTAGCATTCATTTCCTGTAATACCAGAAGTTTCCTCTAAAAATGTTTCAAAATATTTTTTCAAAACCATTACTACTTTGTGAAGGCACTAGAGCCATGCAGAGTTCAGGCATGATTGTCAAACATTCCTGGAGTAAATAGAGCTTCTGGTAATAATGTTAGCACCTAGCAGAGTGAAATCATTTGGATTTGACAATCTTACAGGTCTTTTCCAACCAAAACAATTCTATGATTATAAATACCAGAGTTTAACTCTGTGACCTCCTGCAGTTTAAAGTTCCTTAACAAAAAAATTGATGTTCAGAAAGTGGACTTTAAAACTCCAGACTAGATTTTACTTGTCCTTCTGTATTAATTAATAATATTATGACTATATAATTCTATATAATCTCTTCTATGACCTATAAGCTATTTCTCTTTCACATTATTGTTTATTCTCTTGGCATAAAATAGACATATTTTTTATATAAACATGTGCATATACTTGTAAGCTGCATTTATTCCTAGAAAATAGATGGATTAATACTTCTGAGGTGTTTATTAACTGAAATTCCTGATATACTGATCTCCAGCACCAAATAACTTGCTTGAGTTCTCATTTTCTCTTTAAAAACAAGTAAAAATATTTTAGGCAAAGTACAGCCTTTTCATCTGATGTTTCATTTTGTTTCTCAGGAACACTGTTTACTTCCCTCCTCTAAATATATATTATACATATCTACTGCTGTTAATGTCTGTTCATGCCCAAAAATCAGAGCTCCATCATCTTTATTCTTTTCAACTGAGATGGATATTGCTGATTATCTGCTGGTGTTCTGTTGCTGGGTTTCTGAGTACTGCCTTAAGCAGAACCTAGTAATGTGTTAGTTGCTATTGCATCTTAGGGAATTGGCTTTATTTCTTCTCTTTGAGAGGTGTTAGCAATGCTGCTGGTGCTTGTGGGCCATTTGCTTTCAGGATAATAGTCCATTCACTTTGTTTTCCTTTAACTGTTCTTTTATCAGCTATTTTGATGGCATCTCTTTTCTCCTCTTGTCCCTGAGGTACTCCAAAATGCTATCCTTCACTCTGTTTGTCCCACTAAGTACATTATTTCTGACAGCCCATCCATACACATCTGCTTGGTGCTGATTTATGTATTTTCTAACCTCATGCTGATGGTGGCACTGCCAGTATTCCACCCGGGATGAGTCATCGTCATTTAAAACTCAGTACGACTAAAAATCAACGCCTTAAGTTTCTTTCATAGCTTCTCTTCCCCTCCATCTCTGTTCTAGCTGACAATTTTGAACAACCAAACCTGAGGGCTGTGTTTTGCTCATTTACATCAGATAACCATGAGATGTCCCTGTGCTGCTACATTTTTATCTTCAACATTACCCTGGTTCAACTTGTTTTCATCACCTTATTCCAAATTTCCCACGTAGGCTCACATATTATCATACAATGAGTATCATCACCTGTCTGCTTCCTGCTTTTCCAGATGCAGCCCTCACCCAGCCCTTTATAAAATTTGGTCTCTGAGGCCCTGTTGATCTGCTTCTCTCATTTCCTTCCTTCGTCTTCTAACGTTCTGTAATATCTGTCTTCTTGGTTTCAAAGCCCTGTGTGACTCTTTGCAGTGCCTGATGCCTTTTTTTTTCTGTGTGCTTATGCTCAATGCAGCATTCTTTGCCTTTTTTTGGAAAGGTGAAAACCCCACTGAAAAAAGTGAAGTGTACATTTCACTCTAGGCTTGGGCAAGCTTGCCTGCAAGGCATGTTTCTGAGTGGCAGCTTTTTTGTGCCTTCACTGAAATGTAGATAGTGGATAGTTTTCATCTGACAGATGTCTACATTATACAAGTAGATATTATAAATGGCATTGCTGTCACTTTGGCAGCATCTTCAGAGGTCAGGCAATGAAACAGTTCTGAGGCTAAATGATTTTGTCACTTCAAGACTTGGTCATTTCAAAGCAGGCCTGAAGTTGCTGATTTTGTTTTCTGTGTGTGACTGAGTGCTGAGGACTTCAAGTACCTAAAGGGGGACCAATGAGAGAGCTGAGGGACTATTTACAAGGGAATGTAGTGACAGAACAAGAAGCAATGGCTTTAAGCTAAAAGAAGGTAAGTTTATATTAGATATTAGGAAGAAATTCATCACTGTGAGGGTGGTGAGGCACTGGAACAGGTTGCCCAGAGAAGCTGTGGGTGCTTCATCTCTGGAGGTGTTTAAGATGAGGTTGCATGGAGTTCTGAGCCTAGCCTAGTGGAATGTGTCCCAGCCCACAGCAGGGTGGCTGGAATGAGATGATTTTTTAATGTCCCTTCCAATGCAATCCAACCTGTGATTCTATGACTTACCTCTCTTGTGCATTTCAATCCAACCTGGTGCAGAAATGCTGTGCTGACTTTACAAGAGATCACATAACCTAGAAAAAGTCACTGCACAAATCCTGACAATCATAATTTTCTGACAAAATTGTGATAATCTCACCTGTCAGCATTTGTCCTTTCCTTACTTGTGAGAGTCACTGACGTCTCTGTTTAGGCCATTAATCCTTGTCAGTAACATACCTTAACTTTCCTTTTTTTCCCAGCCTTTACTGTTTGTTCACACTGCCTATTTCTGCCCTTTAAAGCATGCCAGGTTTTTTTGGATGCCCTATTCCAATGCTGAAATAAGAAACATTCTGGCCACTTTCTAAGTATTTTTACACAGTTGAGGCAATTAGAAATTGGATCTTACAGCCAGCTATACAAATTTATGATCCAAGGTTCTCTGTTGCATACACTGAGCTCTCTGCAGGATCAGGATCCTCAGAACACACTGCAATTTGATTTGTCTCTAATGCATAAGGGATGTAATGACTATTTCTCATTATCACCTTAGCATTCTGACTCATGCCATTCCTGAATAGATGCTTAGAGAAAGGCATGAGTTTGTATGTTGATGGTCTTACACATGCTATTGACAAACACTTTCCAAGGACTTTCCTCAGATTGGAATAATAATGCACTGAACACCTTCACCAGGAGGACAAAGGGTTGACAGGTGTCAAGGAGAGAGGGAGGCTGATGAGACATCTGCAAGTTGAATTATGTACCAGCAAGAAAACATGACTAGCTATATCACAGAAGAAAAATGTGAGGTTTGATGAGGTGTAACTCATTTGTGTTTCATACTCCTGGGAAGCAGCAGTAAGAAAAAAAGATGTAGTTTCATCTCAGTGAGCAGGAGAATGGTGATACATTTACAACAATAAACAAGACAAAATTAATAAAGACATTAAAAAAGATCTATTAGAGCTGAAGTTGGGAGAAAACACATCCATGAAGATTTATAGTCTGTAAAAGTGGTATGAATTGTATATATAATTACTATTTCTGTTAGCAATTCACACCCTTTATCTTAATTTCAAGGTGATTTCTAGCAAATAGCTGAATTGCACTTGAAAATTATTTCAATGAAAGATAAGTGGAATTTTAACACTTTTGACTCATCCTATTGTGCATGGGTGCATTGTGCCCTTGTTTTAATTTTGAATGTATCAGTTCTAGTGCAAAAACTCTGTCTTTTGGATTTTGCAACACACAGCACACTAAGACCTGATTCTCACTGAGCTTGTTATTGCAAAGGGCAACGTGAACAGTAGCAAAGTATCTGTAGCCAAGTGCAATTAAGAGCCCTGTGCATTTTTCCTCAGGTGGTAAGGGGCAGAACTTGACATTAGAAATGTAGAACATGACATTAGATTCTGTCTTCAAACACTATTGAAATGAAAGTTGGAAAAATTGATGTAAATTAGTCCATTTTTAGTACCACTAACTTTCACCCTTCATCTTCTGGTGTAAGACTGCAGAGAAAAATGTGGAGAGAATGATAACAGTATGGTTCTTGACCCTGCTGTCAGGGGTAAGGTGATGCAAGACATTGTGTATCTTAAAGTCTTTTTTCCTCACTGATATTTAATTTCTTGAATATAAAGGCCTTGCACCCCCATTTGTTCACAGACCCACTCCAGTCTTCTCCTGTTTATCTTTCAAAAGGAGTCCCCACAGGGATAATTAACAATGATCAGCTTCTTTGCAGACTTATGTCTGCGAGACATGTCCCAGGTTTTTCCAACCTTGCCCTCAGCTTTTCACTGGAAAGGACAGCTAGACACAAATTCATTTGCTGAAACATTGAATATTTTTAGGTGTTTTCATTAAAAAGTAAAGATCTGAATGAAATTGCAATATAGCCATATTACAATTATAATATACACATAGTTACAAAATAGTGCCCTACAGAGGCCTTGAAGAATAAACACGAGTTGAGTTCTGGAAGCAACTTTCTCTCAAGAACCAATAACGTCCTGACTCCAGTGCTCCTCTGACAACATCTATTACTTTATGTGAGTTGTGAGGTGAACAGTTTACACATTTTTTTCGTACTATGCATATTGAATTATGTCAGACCAGCACAACCCTTTGGAGTCATGGATTTATTTACTTAAGGTCGACAAGATTTTTTGTTAGTATTCATTGTAAATCATCTCAGGAGCCTCTAGCCTCTAGCAATTATTTAAAGTTTGAGATGCAGTCAAAAACTGTCAGTTTTATTCCTGGTGTTTATTAATTTTCTCCTTCACTTTTATATCATCCTGCTTTTTTAATGATGTTAGATGAACCACTCAGCTGAGCCTTCATTTTACTTTCAAACTGGTTTTTTTACTTCCTCTAGTCCAGGAGGTTTGTACAGCCAATACATCAGTTTTAATTTTGTCCTTTAAAGTGCTCAATAACAAATAACTTACACGGTGATCAAACAAAGCAGTACACAGCTGCACAACTGCCACACTGGGAGTTAGGGGAGCAGAAAGACCCAGCTGCTCTCCAACAGATCGTGACCCAAACATGGTATTAGGGCAGGACAGAGACCTTGATAGCTGAGGCTCAGCCTCAGCACCCCAAGACAGGCAGGACTGACCTGAGAAAGGTGATCAGGGCAAGTCAAAGGTCCAGATAACTAGGTGAGACCATGGGGAAAAGGCAAGTCCAAGGTTGAGCTGTGAACTGAAGTCAGGATCAGGTTAAGTGATGGTAACCGTGGCCATGATCATCATATAAGCCCATGGTGATGAGGTAGCTCTGAGGTGAACCTGAGAAATCAGTCCCAGGGATCAGGATCTGGACCAGTGGGATACACAGCCAGGCACAAGCGGAGCTGAATTGAAGTGTTTATTTTCATCGTAAGAAGGAGAACCCTCCAACAGCTAGCTGAAGATTAGATGTGTTCTTAAGTTTAACTGCCAGCCCTAATGAACAAGGACTCTCTTAATTTTCAGCATGGGGCTGGATAGAGGATTCATATCACTAGAAAAACTAAATGATGACAGAATTTTTCCCATTTTTCAGTTTTTAAAAATTACAAGTATGGATGGTATTGCTGTGCACTGTTTGCACACTAGGATGGAAGGGAGAGGGAAACAGGATCACTAAAAAGCACTGATCTGGACAATGACCCCCTTCTGCAGCCACTTTCACAGATGCTCAAGCAGAGTTTGAAACTGGTCTGCACCAGTACAGGGGTGAGAGAAACAGTGCAGGTTCTTTCTTGAGCTCAATGATACAGGCCTGGAAACAAATGACTGAATAAAACAGATGCTTTAGTAAGATTCCAATAAAATGATAGAGTAAAAAAGAGGGAATATAGATAACAACTAAATCTGACTAACTAAACCTCTATATTCTGGGAACCCCACTTTTGTGCAGCCTTGGATGCTGCACAGATCTTATCTCTGGAGGGCTTTATTTGTTGTTGGATCAATGTGGTAAGCTAGGAAACTGACATGGAATTACCACAGCACCACATCCCTGTGGATGTTGAGAGAAGTTTAGGAAAGCAATTGGTAGGACAGGGCAGACAAAAATGAGATCTAAGTAGTATCTAGATCTTGCATTCAGTGTTTGTGGGAAACCTACGATGTGAGTGAAAGAAGTGAAGGAACTTCCAAGCCCAGCTGGCAAGTTTGGAGACCCATTTGCACCCAAATAAATTGGAAGCCCTGTGTAAATAGAGAAAACATCTGACCTTTTCTCTTCTGTCACAAAAAAAATTCTTAAAAAAAAAGCCATGTTGATTTGTTTAAGGTGTTCAAATATTGGACACTTTTATCAGTGTAATAATGACCAAATTTATAACAATACACAGATGTTTATCTTTGAAATATACACCTGGATATTAAAGTGGTTTACGGTGTAATGGGCAGAGACTGAAATTGAGACTGAAATTTTAGTTCCACAGGAATGTAGCTAAGAACAAGATGATATTAATAGTAATAGTAATAATAATAATAATAATCTTTAATAGAATTCCAATATTCTCAGTATTTTTTCATTTGTGGTCTCACATTTTGCAAACATTTTCTTTTCAACCTGTTTGTAAACTGCTTTATAAATCACAGTAGAGGGTTCTCTCTTGATGCTGTACAGCCATAGCAATGTAGATGTTATGCTGTAGTTACACATTTTGACTTTTGTCCCACTTTTCCCTTACAATACATTAATTTCATTAGCTAAAGAGACAGTGTGATGCAAAAAACTGATTACCCCAAGAAAGTACAATTTACAGCTCAGCAACATCTGGGAGCCACACTCTGCTTCCTCCTTACTTTAGAGCAGTTGCCAATTGATGAGTAGGCACTGATCTCTCTGGTGACCAGTGACAGGACCTGAGGGAACCTCATGAAGCTGTGTGAGGGGATGTTTAGTTTAGATAGTAGAAAAAGTTTTCCACCCAGAGGGTGGTTAGGCACTGGAATGGGCTCCCCTTGATATGTCATTGTTCATCGAGTGGTGCTCTTTATTTTAGTTTAAGAGTGCATTGTCCCTGGTGGAGGGGACAGCAATGCTTTCAAGGGCAAACAAACCCTTTCTGTAACTTGCTGTAGATGTTATGAGGCAAAGATAAAAGGTCTACTCTTTTCATGTCTGACATCCATCTTTTAAGTATGTTTAAATGTTCTTTAATTCAAGAGGTAGTCACCCTATGCTATGAAGAAAGGGCTTATTAAGCTTAACCAAATATATTAAAATTAATTGTAACCACTCTGTGCATACTAAACAGTTTCTCATGTGACTGTAGCTTGCTGGAAAAATGATGAATGTTCAGAATGTGCTTCTGTTCATTTGTCTTGATTCCAGTGAGCATGTGAAAGTAGTAATTCAGCATACATTAAACTAACTCAGCAAAAAAATCTGATTTCTTGAGCTGGCAAAACCAACCTCCTTCAAATTATTAATCTTTTTCATCAGCAGACAAACATCAAGTATAATGTACAAAGAGGTGTAGCAAAGGTCAGTAAAAGAAGTGAATAAGACAGGAAACTTGAATTGCTCGAGACAACCCAAGTAGCACCTTCACTTGCAAGAAATTATTTTAATTTTAAAAAGCAATAATCCTTATAAGAGAAATGTAGGTTTGAAAAGAAATGACACATTAATTGTACTCATATGTTTTCTCTAGGTGAGTTGGCAAACCAAAGTAATAGGAATGTTGTAACTTAATGCCAAGCTGTTCTAAAAATGGTTGAGGTCGAGGATCTGAACACTGAGTAAATGACAAAGTTTACACTAGTTTCTCTACTATCTGTTTATGACAAATAGAGAATTTTCTCAGGTGTTACTCACATGGCAACATTTCAGTTTCTAGAGCATTTTTTTGGTGAGGTTTTATTCCACTGAAATGGTATTTGTTCTCTGGGTATTTTGTATGTGTTTCATTTGCAAAATGATTGCATGGTGTGAAAAACAGACGTAAGTAACATTTCAATGTGAGGAGCCCAGTTTCCATAAGGAGACTGGTGTTGAGTTACTGATGTCTTCAATTTTTGGCAGTTTGATGCATATTTTAAAAACATAAAGGTAAAAAAAATCCCTGAAGTTTGTTAGAAACCTGCCTTATTAAAGATTAGGTTAAAATGAAAATTTTACCCAAAGACTTACTACCATTTTTGTTCTCAACTTTGAAACAGAACTTGTGATGATTGTATTTTTTTGCAAATATGACTAAAGTACACTCTTTGGTTTTGGGAGGGTTTTTTGGGGGTTTGGGTTTTTGGGATTTTTAAAAAATCAAAAACACAAACCCCCCAAAAAAACCCCACAAAAAAAAATTTTCATAAGCTTTCCTGGTAATTTTATTTTTTTTCCACACGTCCAGGTGACATTTAAAAATATTTTTTGAAATAAATTGGGTAGAAGAGCTTGGATTAGGGTAGTTTTTCAAGTGCAGCTGAGCCAGAGGTTGGTAATCAAATTATTTGTATCCTCCTTTGTGTTTTCCAATTCGTCTTTTCTATTGTTAGTGCTGTGAAGTGATTCATGTAAGCATATCCTACTTGTCTATTGAAAGAGAAAGCTGCTCATCTTGATTGGCAAAGATACTTGGTTCAAAACAACAGTTTGAATTTGGGTCTTTAATATCTCAAATGAGTATCCTGGTGCCTTTGAAACATACAATTTACCTTGTCTATTTCTTTCTGATGCATTCTAGGGTTATCTAATGTTTTCCAGGGAAGAATAGAAACTTTTTTTGTATCTAAGCATATTCAATGAAGAAAAAAAATCAAACCACAGAATGTTTAGTTGATTTGATCTAAAATTATCTTGCTTATTAATTTCTTTCTGACTGCTTTCCATATCAAAGCATGTTCAGAATTAAAAAACTATTTCATTTCAGGTGAAAGAAGCTATTTCCTAAACATCAAAATATTTCCCTAACATTTCCCAGTGGATTATCAGAACTCAAAAAATAACATTAATTTCACACAGAGAAGAAGCAGTTTTTCACTTTTTTGTCAGGTTTTAGGAAATATAAAAGCATTTATTAATGCTTCTTTTGTTTGTTTTTTTTTTTTTCCTATCCTCCACTTACATTTCTATTCAAAGAATGTCACAAAATGGTCCTAAATATTTTGTTTCCTAGTGTATAGCTGTGTATTCTTCACTTTTATGTATTTGGCTTCTGTAGTTTGTTAGACTGAGTTCTGTCCCAGGCAGAAACAGCCAACAGGACAATTTTCTAAGGTTTATGGCCTTTCAGAGTTTTTGTTTATTTGTTTCAACACAAGTATGTTTGCACAGTTCAGTGCAATAGAATCAGATTCAGGCTGAACACGGTGGTTAATCAGGCAGAATCTTTTCTCAAGGTGAGGAAGAAATACTTTCACTAACACCCTTGGGGTTCAGAGCCCTGAAAGAGATCTGCTCCAGTGACAGGGCTGACAGCCCTCACGGGGCAAGAGTCCTGCTTGTGCAAACAGCATGCTGTCAACTGCTGCGCATCAAGGGGATGACATGAATGCATTACCTTCGTTTGTTCAGACACCCAAAGTGACACAGATTGGCATCAGGCACAGGTTCTGAGAAGTTCATAAAGCTGGATACAATGGATTAATGTGACTGATATCTGCTCCCACTCAGAGATATGAGACTATCAAGGCAGAATTATAAGTGGTAAGCTGAAAATTTATGGCAGTGAGGAGGAGAAAAACTGCATTTTTGTATGATTGAAAGGACTACAAGGATGAAAGAAAGACTTCATACAACAGATTTTGGACAATACTAGTCATGGCCTTCACAGAAACCTGAAGACACCCAGAATTATGGTATATGATAGTCTTCTGAACAAGGCAAAGGTGGACTTGAAATCCACCCGTGACTTTGATCCTCTTGTCCCATTTCCTATGTAAGCTGATTCTAAATAACATGCTGGTCCTTGGGCACTCTTTGCTTTCCTTGGGGTTTCCTGCAGCAATCCATCTCCCTTGGGATGTTCTTAATTACCTGTATAGTCAAATTCTTGAAGAGAACTTAAAGGTTATAATGATCCTTCTACACCTTTCTCACCTCACCAGTGCATCAGACAGCGACATCCTTCAGCTTCCAACAGGAGAGCCTCTAACAAACAGGAACTGTAGCTCTAAATGTTTGATTGTATCACAGTAATTTTGCTCCTGGAGGGCAAGAGAAAAGAAGCAGAAGGAAAGGTGGCATTTAGGTGCCCAATCCCTGCAAATCCATTTGTGGGCAAAGAGCTATCAGGCTAAGCAGGCTCATCATCCCAGTGAGGTGTCTGAAGACGTCTTTGCTGGCCGGACAGGAGGTGAAGAGTTGTCTCGATGGAAAGTAGCTGCTGCTGAGTTGCTGTTTCACACCAGCTCCAGCCAATATCAGCTACCCTGAAAACTCTGTTTGATGACATGATAATTCCCAGTCAGGTCCCAACTAGACTGTACATCCTGATTAACACTGTTTTTCTTTCTCTTTTTTAGATCTTGTATTTTGCATGGTGATTTCAACCTTGAAATGTTGAGATACTGCTGATTCTCTCTGAACAATCCAGACTGCTCAATATTGCTGTGCTTTCAGAAAACCACTGTGTATTGTAAGAGCAGATCTCTACCTACTCTCTTGTTAAATACACAAAACAAATCACTGAAAACTGCATTTCTTCTGTGAAGGTTGTTTCACAACAGACTAATAATACCCTTTTGAGCCTGATGTAATAATTTTAGGCAAGTTCCCATTCAGCAAATTTTATATTCAGTGAGTGAGCCAGGTGCATACTTTGTAAAATGCTAAAATTCCTATGGCATCTAAAGGTGCACACTAAAAGGGAACTCTTTCACAATCTAGCCATTTTACTTCTAAGTTTTGTATGTATACAGGCTAGTTTATTGATTCATATAGTTTAATTTACTGTGTTTAGGAAGTTTTTTAGCTATCTCTCCCAATTCAAGTAAAGAAAATCCACATATTTACTGAAGCAGAAATAGAATCAACCTCAAGGATATTTTTCATTTTTTTAAACTGAACATCTGGTATATGGGTTTCATCTATGTCCATGGTCACATATTCAGAGAAAAACACATTTTAACATTCCTTGGGCTGAGTTTCTATTTTACCATGTGATATTCTTCCATAGACAAGTTTTTATCCATTTTTCAGCAGATATTTCCTATTTGATTTTATTATTTTATTTGAGCAACAAATAAAAAATACCTCAAGATGAATAAAAAAACCCCCTCTTTAAAATAAAGTCATGTGCTTTGGTAATAACTCTGTAACACATTTAAGTAAATTGGAATGTGAAGTTCTCCAAAAATATTCCTAGTGTCTTATATGTCCAATATGCTTTCTAAACTTGGAGACACCTGGTTTTGTAGTATTCCAGTTTATATATAATACAGTCATGTCTGACATTAATATATTGAACAGAATCACAGAAATGTCATCTGCCAGTACTTCCTGTCCTGATTCTGTTGAAATTTTTACCATTCTTCCAGATTGTTCCTTTGTCAGCAGTCCTATAATCTAAAAATATACATTTTGAGGGTTCTATTTTTTCAATTATCCTAGAACCTCCTTCTTCAACTTCTCATTGCTTTGTTTTTAACTTTCAAACCAGAGCCACTTCTGGCAGTCAAACCTTTTCTGTCTTGCCTGTTTATACCAATCTTGGCTATTGTGACATAGCAAATTTTACATAAAGGCTCAAATTTCCTGTTACCAGACAAAGACGTGTCCTTTTGCTCCATTGGATTGTGGAATGCCAGTCTGGCACAATTTGGTGCAGCTTTCAATGGCATTAGAACTCCCTGTGGCTGAGTTAGGTGACACTTGGAGCTCCTGGATGATCCCTTCCACAATAGACAGAGAAGCTGTTCTGGAGTGCAATATCTGTCTTTAGTCAGAGGGTCTGTTGGAAAGCAACTTTCCAGAAAGAAAAATTTGAATTACTCTATATATCTTTTAAGATAACCAGTTTGATAATTAAGACTGTCTGAACAAATCAGAAATGAATAACAGAAGAGCCTGAGTTGGAAGGGACCCAGAAGGATGATCAAGTCCAGCTCTTAAGTGAATGGTCCACATATAGCTTGAACTCCCAACCCTGTTATTAGCACCATGCTCTGACCAACTGAGCCAAAATGGAAGGTAGTAGCTCAGAAAGCAGTGTCATCAGAAACAATTTAAGGAGCACAACCTATGGACAACTCACTATTAACTCCCATGTTGTAAAGCGACAATTTAGGATAACACAACCCTTGGCTGCATAAGAAAAGAACTCTGAGATGACTTGCCTCTGCACGGCATGAATATGTTTACTTTGGACAGGAGGCTACCTTAGATAATCCCCTACCTTTCACTTTTCTTGATTGAATTAATGTTTTTATCCCACAAGGCCAGTGTGGCTGGCACGGGTTCTTCCCGTGGGAGCATTTTGCTATATTTCATGGACAAGATGGGGTTTGGATGTTTTGCAAACTACTTCTCCGGATTGGGTCAGTTCGGGCTTGGCCAATTGGGCCTAGGGGGAGGTCTCGGGCTGACCAATCTGGGGCACCTCTGTGAACTCTATGTATGTGGAGTTCAAGGCAATAAAGTTCCTCTTCTTCTCTCTTTCCTTGTCTGAGACCTTGGGTCATTCCTCAGCTAGCCGCTCAACAGCGACAGGCCAGCATTATGACTCCAGTCCATCTGCCACCACCTCAGGTCCAAGTTTTGATCTGAACATGCAATTCAGCTGTTTTTAAGAGATGATTTAATTAGCTAGTGATGACTAGATTTTGGGATGCAGAGGTGGTCAACTGTGACTGTATCAACCACTTTTCTGTCCCTCGCTTAATTAAAAGAGCAGAAATAGTTACACAACTTGTAATAGAGAACACAACACAGAGTGTGACCAACACAGAGTATAAAAACTGCACAACAAAGAAAAAAGACTTTGATGAGAGTGACATATGTGATCTGCATTCTTGTCATATATACCTTGCCAGCAGCTGAGGATAGCAAGCATATTATTGAGAATGATAGTTCTGTGATTCAGCTATTTATTCCAGCTGTATACTCTGATTATTTGTACTAGTGTTGTGATTCAGGTGTGTTGCTGTCACCTTGAATAATCAAATTTCCATGTAAAGTCAAAAGAGATTCAAATCAGTAAATCTGATGTTAAACTTCAAATCCTCCATGTGTGGAATAGCTAATACAAATTGGTCAGAATATTGGACTCTGATGCTAATGCAGGTTTGTCAGGTCTTCATCACAGACTTTGCTTTGTTGCTGGTATCTATGTCCTGTATTTGACCTCTCATTGTGCATGTTTTTTTAAGCCTCTTGACTGTGGAAATTTCCACAGGTGAATGTACTTCATTTATAATTCACAGCAATTCCCCTCATCTTTTCAGTGTTTTCTCCAAAAATCATCACTCACTGAGCCAGGAAAACAGATGCATATAACAAGGATACATTGATATAACAGTCTTTTGCCAAATTTTGTAGATTAATAATATATAACTTTTCAGTATACCTGTATTTGAAAGACCTATAATTCCAAAATATGAACTCCAGCACAGAAGGCTTGTACAAATAAATCTGCTATCTATATTTCACTAAGAGTGCTGAAAAAATAGCAAAAATTAAGAGATACACAAGCAGTATTTGTGGGTTAGAGGAAATAACTTACAACAAATGGCTTAGCTCAGACTTTTTTATCTTTTCCAGAAGATTTGAGTTAACTTGGTTGTATTGTATAAATACTTGAAGAGGCAGAAAATATTAGTTTCCAAGATGATTTTTAACTTCATGGAGAACAGTACAGTAAAAACCTAAAGGTAAGGAAGCTCAAATTAGATATATTCCATAAATAAGTTTAACTGTGCAGATGGTCATCCAAAGCGACAAATTCTGAAGGCAGCACTGCACTTTCAGTCTTTTAAATTCCTTGAACTGAACTCAGATAGCTACCTAGAAAACGTGTTTTGGGCTAAGAAATTTTATTTCACTCAAGAGGGAGTTAGCTGCAGGAAATGTAATGGCCTGTGACTACAGGACACCAAACTAGGTAACTGAATGTCCTCTGCAAGCTCTGTGCTGTGTGAATCTATTTGTTATGAGGTAGAGGGATGCATAAACTCGTCATATAAAAAAATTGAGACAAATCTGACTTGTTCTCCCTTAAACTTTTTTTCTAGCATATTAAACATGGGACCTAGAACTGTAATGGGCTATGAGTTCATAGATCCTAGTCTCCTGTTTTCACATGTTGCTGTATTTTATCACAATTTTGGAAATAGCACCAACTATTGCAACTGAAAGGCTGTTTCCAGAGCCTCACTGCTCTGCGAACAGAATTTCCATTCCTGATCTATTCATGGCCAACTTACACCTGTTCATTCTCAGGATGTTTATCTTCATAGATCAGCTTATACTCCTGATCTATGTAAACATGTTTGTGTAGAGCAGTCGTAGCTCTACTCAATTTTCAGTTAGATTTGTGAAACTAAATTTTTTCATTTTTGTTTTGCCTTTTCCTGTAATACATGCATGTGTTCTCCTATTTACACCAGCAGTACTTCTCTACATTTGTTCTGGTCAGGGTGTTGAAAGATACTTGTATCCTTTGCTGTATTTTATTCCATTTGTTTTCTCCATCATCTCTCTGCTGTTCCTTTTTCATCCTTCTCTGTTCTCCATTTTGGGATCTGACCTATTTTTCATTCTTCTATTGCTTTGATTCAGTTACGTTTTTCCTTTTTATCCATCCACTCTGGTCTGGTTCCTTATCAGTTCTATCAAACTGAAGTATTAGTGGTGTCACTTCAGGATAAATTAAAATGCATAATTAGACTGGAATCTTATCTCCTACAGTGGCCAGTGACCATAAATACATAGTTGAAAATATTTTGTTATACTGCAGAATATTTGTAGTATGTACTGCAGAATTTTTCCTAGTGAATTAAGATTCTTGAGTTAGAGATATCTCTGCATTTCTCAATGCAATCAACTTTTCTTCAACGTATCAGCCATCCATTTGGTGAACTGTTGTCAACTTTATCACAACGTTCAACAGGAAAGTGCTTCCTGAGCTTAAACATACATTATATTTTTATATTACTTTTAAATCTAGTAATATTTTGTATCACCTTGTTCCCATATTGGAAGAGACACTGAACAACTCTTCACAACCCTGCTCTCTCTACCAAGCTGAAGAGTACTAGTCTATTTAATTTGGTTTTGCACTGAATCTGTTTCACTTGTTTCGGTATCCTTCTCACTCTTTTATTTTCTATATCTACTCCATCCTTTTTTGTAAGAGAGATATTGGAACTACACAGAATACTCCACAAACAGGTAGACATTTCCTGTGTACATTAATACTCTCATGTTTTCTGCTCTGTTTTATTTTACCCTCAGAGCAGAATGTCGTGGTAGTCTATTTTCTTTCTTTTTTTTTTTTTTCCTGAAATGCTTTGAAGATCTTTTTTAAGTCCCAGTAATCAATTACCTCTCTACACATATGCAGAATGAATCACTCTGTTTACAATGGTGGAGTTATTTTTTCCTCTCTGTCATTTTGCATCCATTTTACACTGAATATGATTTTGCTCCTTCACTCTTCTGTATCAGTCAATCTCATAAGATCTTCCTGTACATTGATTTGCTGTTTTTAAAATTCCAAATACCAGGTATCAAATTCTGTCACTTTAATATCCATCAATATAGTGATGCAGACTGTACTCCACTTGCAGCTTCCATATATTCCGAAAACTGATAACTGATTCCAACCTTTAAATTGTTATTCTGTCTTGTGAAGGATTTGCTTCTTATCCCATCATAAAATAAGTTTTTGAAGAGCATTTGATGACCAGCCTTTTTGAATACCTTTTACAAGTCTACATAGATTTTGTGAATTGTATGTCTAGCTCTCTAACTCTTTATATAGGTTTTTCTAGAGATAAATTATACATAATTTAACTCTACAAAACTTTTCTAGACTTCCCTAGTGCCTGGTATCTACCTATAACTTCTCTAATTCAATTTTTTGTCATGAGTGCCAGTAATTTTACTGTGTAAGCATGAGATGTTTGGTCTATTAGTCGATATCTCCACTAATATAATTAAAAATTAGCGCTATATTCTGTTTTTCTGGCCATTTTATGCGAGAAGCTACAAACATGGCTTGCTTGCTCAACTACTTTACACTATAGTTTTTAAAGAATGCCTTAGCGAAAATTGTCTGGAGCCGGTAATTTGATATCACCACCATTTATTTTTCTTTGTATATTCTATTTACATTTAAATTTAAAATTTATTCTTCTGTGTCATCCCCCATGCCATGGAAAAGCACTCTGCAGTGACAATCTTCCCTTCAACATCTAACCCTAATCACAAGCCCCAGACCCTATCCCAAAATCCAATCACTAACACCATTATAAACCATATCCTAAGAAAAACTCAGCCTGTAGTTAAAACCCTAAAACCCTAATCCCAAACCAGAACCAAACCCTAGCTTCTAATCCCCAGCCCCTCATTCATGCTGTAGCATCAAAGCCCTAAATCTAATTTTGGGCTTAGATTTAGGATTCAGTTTAAGTTTGTTTTTGTGTTCATGCTTCACTTCAAACTGAGGATTTGATTTATTGTTGGGGTGAAGGTAACAGGGTGGCCTAATATTATTGCCAGGTTTAGTATTAGGGTTTGAAATAATAATTGTGGGTTTGGGCAGAGCAGAAGTAGAGTTTGCATTAGGATTAGGTTTAGAAGTTATGTCTGTGCTTGCAGACAACAATTTGGATTGTACTTTGGCTTTACGTTTAGAGTTCAGAGTCAGGGTTACTCCAAATCTTAAAAAAAGGACATTTTAGGTTGGAGTTATGATTCACTGGTATTACTCATATTTAGACAGAGTTCAGTGATTGGGTTTGGCTTTAGCATTTTTGTAGGGTTTAGGATTAGGGTTGTGCTTAAAATTTAGATTTTATGTTTGAGTGCAGATAGGTTTAGGTTGATAAACGGGATTAAGGCTAGGTTTAAAATTTGGTTAGATTAAGGGTTTGGGTTACAGTTATGTTTAGGGCTTTGTTTAATTTTAGGAGTAGGGTAAGGATTAAAGATTAGGGTTCCTGTTTTATTTTGGTCTGGCATTAGGGTTTATTATTAGTGTTACTTTTTAGGGCTATTTATGATTAGAGAAATTATCTATTTTAGCTATTTTTTTTATCCCGTCAATTTAATCAAAGCTATACTGAGGTGGAATTTTTCTATTACTGGTTTGACATACATTTTGAGCCAAAAAAGCAGTTAAAATATTATTATGAATAAGAAAGTCATATATATGCAATTTGGTTTGAGCAAGACATATTTCTCAGTATGCACCCAAGGTGCTGTAAACATTTTTGTCTAAATTTTCCATTAGGACCAGTTAATGAAAAGTTTCAGCAAAAGAAGAATAACTTTTGGAGGCACTGTGTATTGAAGAGTGGATGGTATGATAAAACCAGCATCAACTCAGAAATGCAAGTGATGGCAAGGACCCAAACAGACCATATGAAGTTCAATCAAGATATTATCCAGCCTGCAGAAATCTAAGCTACTCCCATGAAATTCCTTCTGTCTTCAGGAGGAATACAGCCAGATGACAGCAAAACTGAGGTCATGACCAACATAAACCATCAGCCACTAACATCAACAAGAACATAACATTTCTGGAGACACTTGTAAACTACAAGAACATAGCATTTCTTGAGATACTTGGATTGACTAACGTTTTGATGTAGTACGTACTATTAGAAGAAGCCTGGATTACTTTACAGAATTGATTGTTTTGTAGCACTACAGTTTGGATAGCAGTCATAAAAAAATGCAGCAACAAACACAGGTCACACTCCTAATTAGTCAGGATATATGTTTCCAGAAGCCTAGTCATCATTCAAACAATGAGAGTCTGAAATGGATTAGAAATTTACCTACTGAAAGATCAAAGCCTTGTTTCATGTATATGCTGAGATTTCCTGTCACCCAATTTATTATCAAGGAATACTGGCTACTGCACTTGCAATAGGTGGGGTTTGTTCCTCTTAGAGAATGCAAAAGAACAGATTGCAGCACTGTCACTTAGCAAGCATTGCTGTGACCCTCTAAATCTCTAACAGCTCTACTGAGCTTGATAAAAAATACAAGAAATGCTATCCACACCTGAACACCATTTCCCCTTCAGAATTCCAAGGCATGGAAATAGCACACCATGATACACAGAAAAAATGCTATCTATAAGTCTATCTACCAAGAGTAAAAGTGGAGAATAAGCCACAGTTTTTCATAGAGCGTTAGGTTCTGCAGAAATATTCTTCTTCATGCAAAACTGCACCTAAATTTTCCTTACAGATGTATCAAAATACACACATAAGAGAGAGCAGTGGCCGTATATTAACCTCTGGAATTGATGCTAATACCTCTCCAGAATGCAGATTGTACAAGTATCAGAGGGTGCTGATACCATGCTGATACCACACTTGGTCTGTCTACACACAGATACTGAAACAGTGTTGATGACTTACCTGATGCAGTGGATTATGACTTCTGGTCCACACAGACCTCTTTGACCTCACTCGAGGAGCAAACTATAGTTCAAGTATGACATTTTTTCACAGTAAAGATTTAAGAATGAATAATTATTAATTCTCTTTAAGTATTTAATATTTGTCGATTAACACTTAAAATTAATTCTGTTTGCTCGCCAGAGAATCTTTTCTTGGAAGAGATTTTTCATACAGTGCAACATCTTGCTCAGGGTCTGGAATGCTGAAATTTGTGTACAGGCTGGAGTAATTCCGTGTCTCATAAGCAGTGTTCTGGTTCAGCTTGGTGGTCAGGATGCTACTCTGTGATCCTGGTGTGGCTGACACTGCAGATATAAGAAAGCTCACTCTTGGATTTACCCCACATGATTGCAGAGAATCCTTCCTCTTTCTTCTTTTATTCACTTTTGAAACTAAGGTTCTATTTCTGAAGCAGTTTGTGTTATCTCTCATGATAGTCAGTACTTGCTTACACTGCCCAATACAACACAAAGCAAAATCTGCAAAGGGAGCTCTGGTTCAAACAGCATGTGTGGAATTTAGCATTGCATCTTTAGGGCTACTGCTTTGGACAACACCATGACTCCTATGCTCTGCCTGAGTCCACAGGGAAAGCCCATTGTTTGCAGAAGACACAGTCTGCAAACTTCCTGCAATGTTTCACCTTTGTTCCCTCTGATAGGTCCATCCTCAAAGATTGTATGGTGTGCTGAGAATCAAAGATAAAGGTATTCTGTCCTCTATTCATACATACAAGATTTTGAGGTGGAAGAGACCTGCTTTCATACTGGTTTCCACAGACATTCTGTTAATGCTAATGGAATGAAAGAGATTCTAAAATTATCAAATTCAGAGAAACTCTCTCAGACTGATATTCATGTGATTGCATACAGATTTTTTTCAGCATTGCAGTGTTTGTTACAACAATGCGGTGTTAGACTGTAGATGTCTAATACACTGTTAGTTGTTTGGACTCCTTTTATTGTTGGGTATAGAAATAGAGAATCTCAGAATTAGATTCTTCATATCTGAATGTGGGTTTCCATAAATCAGATTGCTTTTGGAAAGCTGTCTGAAGTTGTAGCAGATGAATCTCAACCCTAATGTTTCCAGGATGTTAGTTAATACTCTGCCTTATTTAATTTTATAAAGAGTGGTGTGACTGGCATTTTAAATTTGTAATTTATAATTCCACGTCTTTGTGGCATCATGTAGTTTCTCTGTGTTAAACTGTGTGAGACACCACAGGAGTCATCTGTAGTCAGACATGGCATTTTGGTGAGTTGCTCTTTTTCTGTTGAATGAATTGCTAAAAGAAAAACAAAAGCATCTTTCAAATGCAGATAGACACAGTTGCAATTAATCTTTCCATCTGCCTATGTGCTATCTTCCACTTGTTACACAGTGATGTCTTGTGTAGGTCAGTTTATGATGATAATGCTTTTGATTTGATTTTTTCCCAAATTAAAAAACAAAACAAAAAACCACTTCATATTGATTTAAACCTGGGTTTATGTGTCAGTAGAAAAAATTTTCACAGTGATTTTCCAAGTGGAGTGTCCCCCTAATTTATTGGAGTTTCACCATCCCAGGAAGTTTTTATACTGTTGTGTAAGATAGATATCCTCTCCTATTTTGGCTGTACTCTTGCACAAACCTCATTGCAAAAAATATGAAGCCTAATGGCATTTTTCCAAGTCACTGGCCTGGTGAGCTTTTACTAGTAACTTTAGGACAAGTCCTCAAGTGATGACAGCCCATTACATTGCAATTGTCCAAGATAAGTTACTACACCCATGGCCAATTTTGTAAGCATATGTTTTCCTGGCTTAGAATCTGTAAGTTTTTCTGCCTCAGTGAAATCTAATTTGCTGTTTCAATTCTACACTGAAGGAAGCATCTCATTCCAGCTGTGTGTCCAGTGTGAATTTCAAGCTAATTTTAAAGTAATTATTTTGGGTGCACTTAATTAATCTTCTACTTCTACTGATTTATATCAATGCTTTAATCAATGTTTAATGGTTTCAAAGGTTTTCTTTTTGTAGTTGGTTGATGTGAGAGTTGACCCTTTAATAATTCCAGTGCATTGTCAGGTTTGAAGTTAGTACATACTTCTTCTACTTTCACATCAGCCATGTGTTAACTTACTAATGGTGAAAAGGAATTTTTAAAAATGTTTTTAACCTGAAATGAGGTATAGGAGCAACAGCTGTATGGACTCAGCACTCATTAACATGCACTGTAGCTGTTGGACTGCAAAGCTGTTTGAGCAGTCTGGCCTGGGAAGAAAAAAGGAAAAGAAAAGGGCAGTTGTGCTCTATTTTTTATGATTTTCTCTTTTATCTAGGGTCCAGACTTACTTCTAGTGATCAATAATAATTAGCATGATGGTAATCACGTGGCCTTTTCTTTTCAAAGTGTTTATATTTCTCTAAGGTAAGAAATTTCATATGCAATAGTCATACCACATTTAACACATTCTGGTTTAATCTCCTACCTGAGCTGCTTACAAATGGAAGGTACTTAATGTGAGTACAAGTTAAGATATTGTGATCCTATTTACACCAACTTTACAAAGTCATCAACAGTGAGAAGGTTGTTTCTGGAATTTCTGTTCTTTGCTCAGGATCAATGCTCTTTCATACCTTATCTTTCTTACTGTGTTGGGGTTTTTCCTACACTACTTATTATTAAATTATTATCAATTATATTATTGTTATTATTAAAGATAATAAAATAACTCATGCAGAATAAGCCATTCCAGGATGATAGCTTTTGTTCTCATGTTTGAATGCAGATATGGTTTGTAAGTGCAAAATACATGGGTTATTATATTTTTGTGGAATTCTTGTATATTGTTGTCTTACACTATTAATTTTCTTTTGTGTGTAGACAGTCGCACAATGGTTCCACTCAAACTTTTCTCTCTGTTTGGAACAAGTTAAGCTTTCCAAAACATAAGCAAGTAGCATGTAAAGAACCATAGCTGTTAACAATTGCATCTTTCAGAGAAAGCTGTATGCCAAAGATTTTGAAATATCGTGAGTTCCTCAGTTATTTCTATAAGTTGATGAACCATCATTCAAATTAACAACTGGTTCAAACCGTACCCATGCATTTTTTATGTTCACTCATGGGAAAATTTATCAATCTGTGCAACAGATCTCTAAAGATGTAGATATCCTGAACAAGCACAATGTAATGATTTTTAAAGAGTAGCACACATTTGCTTTTTCTTACAACCATTAAAATACCATAGAAGCCAAACAGAGCCAAAACTGTGTGGTGCCTCCAGACTCCTTTTGGGTTAACCAAGCAACCACCCTGTCATTCCATGAAGTATAGATACCTCATTTAGCACAAGATAAATTGTCTCTGGCGTTAAGTCTGTCTCCACTAACCGTGAAGACTTCCCAGAGGATAAACTGAATGGTGAATGCTTTTTGACAGATAGAATTGGGCAAGATGAATCCCATCTATGTCATGCCCCAAGATATTCACAACAGATATTTGTTTTATAGGACTCCTGCAGCTTCACAGCCTCTTCAGCAATTCCACCTGGTGCTGAATATTAGAAAGGATTCTCTTTTTCTAACATACAACTTGCCTCTCCCTTTGCTATGGTTTAACCTTCAGGCAGCTCAACACCAGAGAGCCCTCTGGTGACTCTGTACCCCAGAGATGGGGGAGAGAATAGGAAAAGAGGCAAAACACGTGGGCTGAGATACAATTTAGTAGGACAGAAAAGGAAAGGAAAATGTTAATAATGATTATAAAGCAATATACCAAACAAGCGATTCACATTGCAATTGCTCACCAAGCACTGACCAATGCACAGTCTGCCCCAGCAGTGGGACAGTTTCCTGGCCAGTTCCCTGAGATGAACTGCTCAGCATGATGCTTTGTGGTGAGTAATATTCCTTTGTCCAGCTGGGGCCAGCTGTCCCCAGCTTTATCCCCTATCTTGTGCACCCTCAGCCTACCCACTGGCACTCCAATTATGAATATGTTCCTGCCTCATGCCTTACCAAGTACACCAAGTACCGTTTACTGCTCTTGCAGGTTGTACTCCTATTTGATTTGGGTACTATGACTTTCAGAGCCTTTCCTAATGGACCTTACCATGTAGTGTGCCATTGTTTTGTTGTATCTAGATGCAATTAAATTGCATTTTTTTAAGGCTGTGTCTCCATTTAATCAAAATCAGTAATTCCTTGTTCTTTCAGCTCTCCCTAGTTTGGCACTGTACTGTCGCAGAGCAGAGTGCAGAACTATCTGTCTGGGCAGACTGAAGAGCAATCACTGTTCAAAGGGGAAGAAATCAGTTCCAGTTTTTCTGGAATCTCCCAGTTTTTCTAGCAGAAACAATTTTTAGCTATTGTTTCTTGCCTGATGAATTGGATGATTTAATTTCAAATTCTTTCACATCATCCCAATGAAGACTGGCATCCATTACTTCTATGTGATCTTTTGTTATGACTTGGGATCCACATCTTCTCTTAAAATTCTAATAAAAGACAGCGACAGAGGAAAACATAACTGATTTCTGGACCACTCTGAGGTATGTTAACAAGGCTGAAAGGACAATAAATAAGAAGCAATTTTTTTCATATGGCAGGATACTATTTAGACTACGGCAGATGGAGGCTTTTCAGAGTCCCACATGTATCTGGTCAGGTAGGCAGAAACTGTGGCATCATGTGGGGCTCATTGCTGATAAATACAAGTGTCAGAGGAATATTGACCACCAAATGTATTCCTGGATTCTAGATTAACTGTAAAAGGTAGAAAGAGATGTGGATTACTACAAGTTACAATTGAAAAGTCCTAGCTCAGTGAAAAACCAAAGAACATGAGAATGAATAAAGAGAAGAATAAATACAGAAAGGTTATACATTCACATTCTTCCCTGAGGTTACATGATTGCCAAACAAAAGAGATCCAAGATGAGTAATGAACCCAGTAGAAACAGAAAGACTGTAAAGCATAAAGTGTTCACTCTGTTTCACAAATCAGGAAGAAGAGACCAATTCACATGATGTGATCACATCGCTGATTAGCAAAAATATTTATAACTGTGAATCTTAAATTTTTATACTATCTTTTAGTCCAAAAGTTTACTAGAAATATTTATTGACCTTTTGGATGTGAATATGCATGGCGAAAAAACGTCCAAATGTATCTAAAATATTGTTTGTAAATCTTCTGTCTGAGGGCACAAACACAAAGTACATTAAGAAGGACTTTCCCATCAGACAGCCTTCCCAGTGCAACTAAGCATCCTTTTAAAAATGTATCAAAAATTAACCAGAAGAGTGAGCAAGACTCAGAAAACCTTTTAAAACAAAAAGTTTTCATCAGCATTAGTAAGTGTAAAATACTGTAGTCTGGACCAGTAAATTATTTTACTCAATTACCAAAGTGTTCACACTGCTATAAATCAAATTGCTGGAAGGCTCTGCAGCAATGTATTTCTTATCTCATATAAAACCACTGCAATCAGCCAGTATTTCTACAGGAAGCTTTGGAAGAGAAGATGAAGAGACTTAGAGAGGTATTTGCAGAAACACTGAGATGTGAGCTGAGGCTGAACTCAGCCCTGTGAAGGTGAGGTAGCAGTGATGACAGTACAAAGGAATCTGCTAATGTGATGCAAACAATAGCAGCCTGAAGCCTCTGACTGGTTCCAGCTGCCACTGCTCTGTAGAAAATGACTCACATCCAAATCCACCCACATCCTGAGACAAGATTAAAAGGTTACCAGCATTTCCATCACTGGCACCAGGGAGGAAAGGGGGATACAAAAGTCTCTGCAAAGGGGGAAAGAACAGATACCAAATTACATCTCCCTCTGATACTACAAAAATCTACCATAGTTGTATCAGTGTACACATCCTCTTGACAGCACATCAGTTGCTCCCTAAAGAATTTAGATTTCTGGGTTGCTGTGGTTTGCTGTAGACATGAGTCTTCATTTAAAATGAAGAATCACTGTCTGATTAATGCTCAGGAGATCACTGCTCTGTATTGAACAAAGAGGAGATGCTCTTCCTCACTTTCATACCAAGGGAAAAAGCCTCCACTTATCCTCCCTAGCGCAGGCAATGGAGCCATGGTTCCTTGCAACTACTCCAGCAGTACCAGCAGCAGAGTTCTTGCTGGAAGCAATTTGAAAAAGGACTGGAAATGGAGCCCCTCCACATAGTTGGTTCATTTTTCTATTCCTTTTCTCAGTCCTTTTTAAGGAATAAGGGTTTGGTTTAATTCAAGAAAATGCTTTCAGGCCTTTTTCAGCCAAGACACTGTTAATCTGGAAGCTGTTGGAAGACTGGAGAAGTCTGTTTAAAAGTTGGGGGTTTTGTGCAAGGAAGGCAAGGGAACTTGTGTTGACTCCTCTTATGGCTGAGAAACAGTGGCACTAGTGAGGGCAGCTCAATACCCTGCAGTTGTATACACAGTTCAGCAGTGATTGATCACTTTCTGATGACTAGAAGAGGCAAATCCACATTCAGCACCCAGGACCGTTCAATAATCCACAAGTTTAGTGCCAAAAGTGAAAGGCGACAAGAAACAAATCCCTTTATATTTAAGGTACCATGACAATTGCAGTCTAATCTATTCCTAGTTAGCACAACATATATATTTACAGGGTACATTTTTTAGTTGGAAATTGAGATTGAAAATATACAAACCCTCCTCTGATATTTAATTTTCTTCTACTCAATTACATTAAGTAATTTTGCATATTGTTGGAAAATGAAAAATAGCCCTTAGTCTTTCGCTCCTTTGATTCTCTGCGCTATAGATGAGGATTACAGCTCTGGTAACTGGCAAAGGAGCATGGATTGCTTATTTTTGGTCAGTGGAGTTTAGAAATGACTGATCCTTCCTGCATCAAAACTTTAAATGTCAGAACAAAAGTGACTGAAGTGTCTTCATAAACACATAAAAAATGGCTGTTAAAATCCACTCTGCAAACATTACTGACATTAGTGGAGGAGAGAATACTATTCTTTCTACTTTAGTATTTTGTTGACATTTTAGAACCTTTAAGGATGTTTTATTCTGTGTGAACACTGCAAGATTTTCTGAGGTGTCTTTTTAATTAAAAAAACCCCCCAGCATATGGCTTTAGCAAGAGCCAACCAAAATAATGTGCAAATGTGTTTATGTGTGGATGGCTGTATTCCAAAGTTCAACAGTGCTAAATTGGCAGTATTTTCTGAAAAGATAAGATTTACTGTTTGGAAACAGGATTAAAGTTTAAGCTTTGCATTCCGATTACTAGCTAAAAAGAGATCAGTTTGGTTTCCATTTGCTATTTTAGCAGTGCTTTATTTATCTTTATTCCTTTGTGGCAGCTATGTAGGCATAGAGTAATACTGTCTTCAACATGTAAGAGCTAAAAGTTGTACAAATATGAAAGCATTAGAGGATGAAAACTTCAAATATGTGGGTCAGAAAAGTGATGTTACTCCTATTGACACAAACTGCATGTTTGGGCTCTGGAAGAGCTGTGTAGTTTAGGTTTGCTGAGGGCTGTTGGTGATTTTAGACTAGATTTGGTAACCAGTATGCACAGCCTTTGATAAAAAGTAGCCTCTGTTTCTCAAAAATCGTGCTGTTATATTGGTATCTGTTACACTTGGTAATGCCTAATGCAAACTGCTGCGCTATACAAATAACGAGGACATATTATGCTAACAATTAGATTGTCTGCAAAATGGCCTAACTCCATTTGCATGGTAATGAAATGGCCCACAAAAAGCAAACACACCAGAAAATGAGACTTTATGCAAACTGTCTGATACTATGTGCTGGTTGTGGTCCTTAAAGCAAGCAGTTTTTTGAAAATGGCTAACAACTTTCACCGAGTTAAGGACCATGGATAAGCATTGCAATGGGAAAGGAAACAGAATATGTAAACATTTATAAATCAATCAGGCAACAAAAAATGATTAGGTTTTTTTAATAAGCGAAGAATGTTAAATCTATAGAATTGGTTCTACAAGAGGAAAGAATGCTTTGTTATTTTCCTTGTATGTTGAAGGCAGACCAGCTCTCTTCTGAACAAACTGCTGTGTCACTACAGGTGCTGTGCCACCCAGTGATTTTAGGTGGATCTATTGACAGAAAAGATGCTTTTCTTCCCCATGAAATTTCTTTACTCATACATTATTAACTTGAATATAGGCAATCTCACCTTTCTAAGTGTCCTAGCATAGGAAAACCTTCTTGTCTGTATTAGAGAACAACGGGATTTTTAAAGTATTTCTCAGTTTTGTCAGTGATTTCTTGGACGATAAATGTCACTCCTATTGCTGGGGCAAAGAACCTTTTAATGCAGTAAGGGGCAGAGGCTTGAAGTACCCAAAGTACCACTGAATATAAAACATAACTGTATTTTGCTTACCTTACATCCTAATTTTATGGCTGATGTTACACTTGTTGCCAAATTCACCAATTAAGAATGGACTTTATCAAAGCTTGTGCAAAATGCAGCTCCCTCTCGAAGAGCTTATCTCCATAAATATACAATGACCTTGGATATAAACCTGAAAAAGTAACTATTCTTAAAGCATACCTGCAAAATTTAACACCAAAAAGCTAGAAAGTGTCTGAAGGACGATTCCCTATGTAGATTTCACAGCAAGAGTGTCTGGGCTGTGGCACAGGCTGCCTGCTGGCTTTAAAGAGGTCATTGATTTTAAAAGGTCCAGAGGAAAATATCCTGAGCAGCCTGTTCTAGCATTTAAGTTGGCCCTGCTTTGAGCAGAACATTGGGCTGCAGGCCTTCTGAGGTCCCTTCCAAGCCAAACTATTCCATGATTCCAGGAGCCTTCCTGTTTGTGTGAGTGTATGTCCTATGTCTATAGACACGTTTTGCTGCTAATTTTAGAGCAGATGACTTCCTCGCCAAGAGTTAGTCGGCAGCTGAGTGCTGTTAGCTAAAACCTTTCTGTGACAAACACTGACTTTGGATTATGGCCTTGCAACACAGAATGGATCTGCTCAAGGGAGGAGCCAGCTGTTTTATATGTCTTTTTGTACTCATTGAGCATGTGGCTGCATGCTTTGTTTACTGAATCCCATCCAAAACCTCTCTGACAGAAAATAAGGTCTTTTTTTTTTTTTGTGCACGTATTGCTATGATATTCAAATGCTTAATGAATTCATCTTTATAAGCTTTAACCAACATCATTATACTGTGACAGGGAACAGCAGTATTGCTTCACATTTTTTCAGATGGGAAGGAATGAATACAACAGGACAACTCACACGTATAAAGTATCTGCTCAGAGTCCTTACTGATGGATTTGGGTCTTGAGTCCATCAAGCTGAGATAAGCAGCCTTAGGAATGAATGCCATATCTAATCTCAGGATCTGCACTGTAAGGCACATCTTTCTCTTTTTCAATAGGATCCAGGAATGCTCTGCAATGGTTTCACTTAGAAGGGCTGTGCCATTTCACTAATTACCTCATCTTTGAAATTGTTTTGGCCTTTTGTGAACTAGCTCAGGAAGATCTGTGAGTGACATTCTAAACACTACAGAAGATCCATTATATTTCAAGTATCTAAAGTGGAATTTGTATTTTTTTGTTAAATTAACATTATTTGCATTGGTGGGTCAGAAATAAAAAAAACCAGAATGCTGCAAAATGAAGAGTATAATTTTTCACTCAATTTGTGAATATAAAAGTCTGAAGCAGTGACACAAATCAACATGCTTTTTCCAAATGCTGCATTTTAAGCAGTCCTCTCCAGATGTCGGGTTCAAAGACATCAGTATATGATTTCTCCTTTCTTTACCAGCCAATATCACTGAGAAACAAAGGTATGGGAGAACCAGCCATTATCATGATAGTTTGAAAAACTGTATTTTAAGTTTAGCTAAGAGATATGTGTAAGATAATGTTCAACCTATCAAATTCTGTTTTCAGCTGAAGCCATCTTTCAATTTTTAACTTTGGAGAACTCAAAGATATTTAGAGATGTTTGTGGCACAAATCAACTTCTTGTAAAAAGCACAGGCAAATGGAAAGGACTATGTTTCTCTTTTCACACACATCTGTATTCACTGACAGATGTTTTTGCCTTGCTTGTTCCATCAAAGAGCAGACCAGAGTGCCTCCTGCTGTGGCTGGGATGCATGTTCCTAAAATCGGTGTGCCTGAGAAGCGCAGAGGGGACATGTGGAAATTATTGAAATCATTGGCAAAAATTTTGATTTCCATGGAGTCTAATTTCATAAATTAAGGGCAGACAGTTAAGTCTAAACATGTAAGAGGAGAGGGGAGAATTGGGGGAGAGGAAGCGGACACAGGAATATGCTCTCCAGTAGGTGGAGAGGACTAAAGCTCCCAAAATTTCTCTTGCTCCCACTCCAAATAAATCCAGACCTGCTTCCAATACAGGAGTTGTTGCAATAAAAAAAAAAAAAAGAGATCCAGGGGCTATTGACTACCTGCATTTGTTTTAGAGCCTTAACTTTTAGATCATGGACATATCACAACACAGCCCAAGTGCATTTCCAAGGCTACTGGAAATGCAAGTGCCTTGATATTCTAAACTTAATTGGAAACATATCTGAAGGCTGACTTGTCATATCCCAAACATTATTGTAGCTTTTCCACATTCATGTTTTAGCAATGAAAAAAAATGCAGAGAATTTGAAATTACCTTCTTAGCCATTCCCTGTTTTTTCCCTTTCTCTTGTGCTTTTTTCTGCTCCCTTTCACCATGAAATGTTGGTTTATATCCTAGATAATAAAGTGTGGATGAAGAAGAATATTTCCTTAGTGTTTTCTCCACCAGCAGTCACTGTTGACTAGCAGAAGTTCCCATACATCACTCTTGTGGAAACTTGAAGAGTTACTTCAGCCACAGAGAGAAACAAACATTGTTAACAGGAAAATAAGACAACTGGGAGTATTATACTGAGCTAAATCATCCTGCTATAACAGGATGTGGAATTGCAATTCAGCATCAAAAATAATAAGGGTATTATTTCATCTAGTTTGCTTTATTTTCAACCTACACAGGGCATTTTTATTTCTTTGCAGTGTCTCAATCTGATCAAGAAGAAAGTGTATGCTCTGCTTGGCTCTTAAAAAAAAAAAAAAAAAGAAAAAAATAGGGATATTTCTTTGTTCTTTACCATCTTTAGTGCATTATTTCTGTGCCTATGCTGCTGACACTATTCATCTTGCAGAGTTCTCACTGCCCTTCTGGACTGGTTATGTAGCTTCATTCACGCCTATATTGCTGCAAGCACTCTAGAGAGAAGTGCCATATCCATATTGCATTGCACTTGAAGGCATCTGTACCACATGACAAAGAGCTTTGTGTCTTCTCATGGAAGTGCCTCTCTAGTGTAATACACAAGGTGCTGGCTGCTCATTAGCTCCCTGTGTGATGTCTGACTGCTTCAGTGAACTCCACACAGGGGTGCAGCCAGCCAAGCTGTATCTGCTGCCTACTGTGTCCTCCATTGCTCTGCAGGACACTAGTAACGGTGATACTTTGGCCACTGCTGCATTCTGCCAGGCTGATTTGGCACTTTTGCAGGCCATTGGCAGGACTCTCATAGTCTGCAGTAGCATCAGGCAAATTGCTTGCATGTCACATGCACGAGACATGCAGGGGGTGCAGGCTAGCCAGCAGAATGGCTGCCAAAAGTGCAACGTGGCAATCATGGTCAGCAGCTCCAGTCTGGTGTGCTGCCTGAGTTGCTGTGGCCAACAGTTTTCCCACAGTGTGGAGAGATTTGGGAGCTAGGAAACCAGTATCCACTGCTCTGCAGATGGGATAGGCTGGAAGGGCTGAGGATCATACTGAGCTCCAGAGAAGCAGCAGAGAAGACAGATAAACATAAAAGCACTCAATTTGTGGTTATGTGCCTACAGTAGCCTGCTCACTCATTGGCACAGCAGAAGGCCATACAGGGGGTTCACCCAGTCCCCACAAAGCATATGATACAACTCTTTACATTACTTTACAAAAATGTACCCTTCTGGAAATCAAAGAACACATTAAAAAAACTACTATTGCACACAATGTGTCCTGGACTTCATTTGCAGACCATTCACGCTGATGGATCATTGTAAGAGCATGGGGAATGTAAGACCATCTGCTTCATTAATTACCTGGCTAAGAACTATTTGTCATAAATTAAATAATAAATAACAAGAAAGGTGATAAATTGGACACCCACATACACAAGTCTGACGGGTAAGTGATAATTGAGACAGTAACGAAAACCAGAACTGCTCAGACAGTGATTAATAGTTCACTGGAAAACTACTCAGGCGCAGTCTTGAAGAGGGTCAAGCTGAACATTGTTACAGATAAGCAGGTGGAAACAAGACTGAGTATTGTGGGATGCTTGAGGGGCCCAGTGGACTTTGCAAAACTGATTGTGGAAAATCTAGAGGAAGGGCCAAAGGCTGAGAAATTATGTTGAGGGTGGATCTATAACGCAGTGGGGGGAGGGGTGGAACCAGGCCTCTGTGTTTACCGAAAGTGTCTCTAAGGCTATCGAGAGATCACTCCAGCCAGCACTGCCTGGTGCTGTGCAGAACGACCCTTCTCACACCCGTGCCGGTGTATGGCACAGATTCTCACTCACCCAGAGAGCTGGATAGCTCACGCATTACCAGAGACAAAGAATCCAGAGGCTCAATCAGCTGGATGTTCCAGATGTTTATTCCGAAGGGTTCCAGGGTGAAAGAGGAGGAAGAGCCCCAGGTGACCCTAGATATAGGGATCACCTGGGGTCAGGGGAGAGGAGGAGGGGGGAACACCACAACCAATGGGGAGAAGGGAGGGATGGAGTCAGGGGTTAGGTTACAGCCAGGGGGATTTACATAATTTGGGGAGGGACTTATCATGTTACTTCGACTGGGATGTTTTGCCACCAGTGAAACCCTGCTGTACTGGGACTACTCGGCTCCCCAGCAGTTCCTGAGGTGGTATCATCCACCACCACAGATCTAGGAGGAATAAACTTGAGAAAACAGGGAAAAGGTAGAAATATGGGCTGTTTAAACAGTCTGCTGGTCATTTAGCTTGTCTGAGCCCTATTCTTGATCAGTGTAGCCAATCTTCCTATTAAACCATTTTCCTTAACAAATTTTCTTGTGTAAACCCACTTCCTATCCTATGTGTGAGTCCTGCAGGGTATATATGTCAGTGTCTGGATACTCATGTGCAAAAGAGTTCTGGGTGTCTGCAATTACAGATATAGAGACAGAAACCTCTGTTATCATCCCTTCAAGCCCTCATGCAGCTTCCATGCATGGCTGGATGTTATCTAATGCCTCCAATTACTGTTTTATTATGATGACATATTTTTGTGGGGCTGAACTCCTTGGAGCAATACTGTGAGGGCAAATAAACTGGCTGGCATAGACTGAGAGGACTGTGCCAAGTGCAGCAAAATATACTTGAGCAATCTCAACCTTACCACCTGTATGGTGGGCTTTCTAGAGATCCTTTCCCCACAACTATCCCAAGTTTGGACCCACAGGGATATGGTTAGTTCACTCCAAAGCAGGACTCATAAGCAATCTAACAATGTGAATAACTTGGAGCCATGGGTTTGCATTTGCTTCCAGGCAGTTTGCATTTGCTTCCTTTGTTTGCAGCTGAAGGATGCCAGCAATTTAGTGCAGTGCCATTTAAAAACAAGTGTTTAAATACTAGAAATAGTAAAGGATTCTATTTTTGATGTTGTAAAGGTTATTTACAAAGACAGCTGCAGTGATAAGCCAGAATAATGCTGCATGACATTGACATATATTGCACCTCATTTGTAATAGCTGCTATGAGCAGGCCTGTTGAGGTAAATGGTGAATGCACCTTGGCATTTCCAGCTTCAAAAGCCACAGTGAAGGATTTATAACCACTGCAATTTTCTAACGCTGCTCTGAGAGGAGGAAAAAAAAAGAATAGTTTAAATTACATCAAGATGGAAGTATTCTGTAAAGAGAAATAAAGTTATTAACCCATTCAGTCTTTCCAGAGGCTGCAGCAGTCAAATAATGATTCTTTCATACAGTCTGTATGAGCACACTATAACTCAGAGAAGCTGTTAAAAACATAAACAAGGACATACTCTGTACTTCAAAAGTCTCCCTGAGAACAGCTAGCACACAATATAAAAGTTTAAACTAGCTCAGTGCCATTTCTCTCAGCTAATTACAGAGTCATAAATACAGACATCTGCACATAAAAAAATTAATTTCTTAATGCTTATGCCAAAAAAGTGCACCAAATTATGTAAATAATCACTTGAATAAAAAGATTTTATTTTTAGAGATGGCATGTTGGAGCTTAAAAGTACCAAACTGTGTGAAGAGATGAGTTCTTTAACATCATTATGGTGGTATTGTTTATCATCCACTCATTTTTCTAGAAGATGTATAATTCTTGTAATGAAATGAGACTGTCAGCTGTTCCTTCAGAAGACACTCCTTGATCTTTAAAGGCTTGGTAACATACCACCATTTCCAAATATGCATGGTAGAAATTTGTAGTGTCTTGCAGAACAGGGTAAAAGACTGGTCAGATCTCTGAGCTGAGCTCCAGAAAGAATCACTGAACAGGAGACCTCCTGGTCCATCTCCCTGCATGCAATATGTTTCATCCAGCTATGTCTCAACAATGTCATTAAAGACAAGTCTCTGGAATATCTAGAATCATGCTGGTCTTCTAAACATAACCTTTCACACCAGGACTTTAGGAGAGTCAGTACTGCAGAAGCCTTTTTTAGAACAAGTCTGGGTAACTTGATGTCACTTGCCTTGCCAGTGGATCATGAGGAAAACCAACCTCCACTCTGGGAATTTCAGCAAATTTATTTTATTTCCAAATAACATAAACTTTTAATTTCTGATTCAGGTACTGAGATACAAAATGGTTTCTTTCTGTCATTCTTTGCTCCTTACTCCCTTTTTTTTCTGCTAGTACTTCCTTCTTACTCATTTCCTGTGCTCTACCATGGGTCCTCCACTGGCTCCAGTCCCTTCAGGCTGTACTGGCTCTAGCAAGGACTGCCTCCTTCCAAGTCAGGGTCTCTAGCTGTGTCCCTCAATTTATCATCTTTCACATCCCTCCTCCTGTATCTTCCTTTGTGTCCTTTCCTGTGGGTGTGCTCACACCTCCTGTGTCTCCTGACACTAGCAGGAAGCTGTTTTCTCTTTCCTACCCCTGTCCCTTAAAAAATATATTTCTTCAGGATATTCTTCAGGATTTCTCCCATCACAGAGGCTTAGTCTGTAGATGTATATTACTTTTTCTCATAAACAATTTGTATTCTAGAGGCCATTACTTTCTGTTTTATAAAATTACTTTAATTTTGGTGGAAAATGGATATTTGATGATACTTGGAATTATGATCTCTCTGCAGAGCAGTGACTGTACTCTTGGCTAGGCAGTAGCTTGATCATAATATCCTTGTAGAGCAGCACTGCATGCAAAACTCATTTCCCAAGAAGGTACCAGCACCCTAAGAATCTGCCTGACACCATAATCTCCTTTCATAGGGCATGTTGCCTGTCTTTTGTTGATAATAACTTCTCATTGTTGTTATCCTGGCTCGAATGCAAAGCAGTGATCTTTTAATGAAAGACTGTTTTCTCTTATCAGACCCAGGAGCCATTCCAGCTTCCATCTCAGAAAGGATGGTGTTTAATAGCAATCATTTAATTTTGTCGATTTCTATAAACAACCTTAATGATGTCATTAGAATTCTCAAGGCTAAAAGGTAGCACTCCCACTTCAAATTGTCACATTGAACACGCATGGCCTATTCAAACTAATTGAATTAATTTTCTGTTTCAAGAGAAAACAAAAAGAAAATATTTTATACCTGAGTTTACTTATGCTGCTACTATTTTTAGTTTGGATTTCAGACTTCAATGGACCCACCAATTTTTCTGACTGGACTTCCTCTTCCCCCTGGACAAACAGTAAATTGGATACAAATATTTTCTCCTGTCATGTCCCAGTCTTTTAGTAAGTTTCAGCCAAGTTCACACCATATTTTTAAAAGGGAATTGTTTTTCAAGAGTGGAGAGAAGAAGTGCTTTCACATATCTAATTTTATTCATCCTCTTTCAGTTTGAAACCATTCCCCTTTGTCTTATGACTGCATGTCCTTGTGAAAAATCCCTCTCCATCTTTCTTGTAGGCCCCCTTTAGGTACCGGAAGATGCTATAATGTCTGCTGGAGCCTTCTCTTTCCCAACTGTCTTTGGTCATCTCCAGACTCTCTCCAACAGGTCCATGCCCTTCTTAATCATCTTCGTTTATTCACTAGTAATACTCTTGAAAGTCATTACGTTGCTTGCATGAGAAAGTTGAATTATTTGTCAAGGTGTATGGAGTAAAGCCATGGTATTGCAAAGCCATTAAGTTGCTGACCCTTCCTAGTTAATTTCTTAAAGTGGCCTTCAAATACAGTGTTGATTACCTTATAGTTAGGCTGTATAAAATAACTATTTTTTGGGCAAACTGATACAAACTTGGAAATAAATTTTCTGTAGAACAGAGAAGCCAAATGCATAAAAAGCAGCAATCCAGCAGTGGATGATTTGAATTTAAAGCTAATTTTAATTTTAGTGTGTGCTCTGTATTTCAGGAAAAGAAAATTGCAAGTATTTTTTTCCATTCCTCAGAGCTTTCTTAAAATATAAATGGTATTTTAGACTTATAGTTTTAAATTAGACTCATTGTGAAACTATACTACTAGATTCAAGAGCAAAATTAAATTATATATATAAAATAATCAATAATAAATTGCACTGAACCTCTTGAGTTTAGCCAATTAATTGTTGTAGCAAAATAAATCACAGTTTTAATAGCTTTGAAGTTATTAATTTTACATCAGTGAACAGCGTTCACATTTGTTGTCAGTCCCACAAGACCAAGATACACATAGCCCCTGCTGGTTGTAAAAAGAACCATTTGTTTCACATTTTCAAAGACATTGCTGGAGAGCATTAAATTAATAGCTTTCATATTGTGCTAGCAAATCTGAAGGTCCAATACAGCACCTTTAATCCACAAGTTATTTTCACTGCAGTTAGGATCTGATATAGCTAAATAAATGCTAATTTGGAGAAACCCATGAAGCCACAATCAGAATTTATCATTGCATTATCAGGTTTGCTGCCATTTTTCACCACACTACTCAGCATTACTGCTGGCAATGTCAACCTCTCTCAGTCTCTAGACTGTAACTGGCAGGACTCGACCTTCTGTAATACCTTTCCAAGATAAAATGTCTATCAATCTGCTTCTGGCCAAGACTGAAACCTGGTGGTGCTGAACTTTTCAATGCAGAAATTAGAAAGCTGACACATTGATAACTGCTCACTGATGCTGTGTGTCTCAGCATTGCTTGAGTTGCCTGCATCAATTCACCTGGATTATTTACTCAGCTTCCTGTGCTGATTTAGGTTGTATGCCTTTTGGGCCAGACATTGTCACTCTGTGTATGGCTATCTGACCTCCAATGCACAGTTTCAGTACCAACACATGTCATCAGTACTATATGTAATCATACATTACAGCAGTTTAAATTGACACTTAAAAGTGAGAAATACAGGTCCTGAGTCACCTGATCTGACTTTGAATGTAGTCCACTGCAAGCTGGGAGTTTGGCCAGATGACTCCAGAGGCTCTTTTCAACTTAAATTATGCTATGATCCTGTCATCTAGGGTGTTCTCAATTTTACATTTGCTTGCCTATAACTATACTTACTCACGTAAATTATATCCATTGCTGATAAAAACTCAGTTTATTCATCTCAGCACCACAGTGACTGAAAAGTGCTGCTAAATGTGCATTACATCTCCATTAAATAATAGATGTGCTACTACTTTGTTAGAAATCTACAGTGGTAGAAAAAACATCTTCCAGTAAAACAAACAAATGAACAAACAAACAAACAAATGCACACACACTTGTTTAATGTCTCTGTACATATTAGTAACAGTAAAACCACATCTGAAGTTGGGAGAGCTAAGTAAGATCTCTTTCCACAGAATGTCACAGAGTTTAAATACCGCTTTGCTTCAATTTTCTTTCATACTGAATGGAGACATTGTACTTTTTCACTAACAGCACCTGACATTAGCAAGAGAAGTTGGTGAACATTGTAGAATCTGACAGTAATATCTTCCTGAATTTCTGAGTGTATTCACTTCTGCTGTGTTTATATATTGCCTTTCACACGTGGTTTCTATAAACCATAATCATATGTGTATAACGTACGATACTCCTTGGAGACATCACAATGAAATTACAGCCAGCAGTACTTAAGGTACTTAACTTTATTTTAGTCAATATGACTGCTTAAAAAGAGTCAGTTTCACAATCAGGTATCAATATGGTTTTAGATATCTTAAACAAATCTTAAATTTTAGGTATTCTCAGTAGAAAACTTTTCATAATTGTCACATAAAGAAAGCTGGTCATGTGCTTCCACGTGTTCAAAGACAGGCAGTAAAGCTTTCTGAAGGTCAACCACCGGTAAATACTCTCCAAGTAGACTAATTAATTTGTTTGTTCAAGGTGCTCAAAGATATTATAAGTATTCATGTATGTTTTGAAAAATGAGTGTCGTGGTTTAACTCCAGCTGACAAGTAAGCTCCACAGACCTACTCATTCACTACTCCCTGATGGGATGGGGGAGAGAGTCAGACGAGTACAAGTGAGGAAACTCATGGTTTGAGATAAAGCAGTTTTATAGGGAAAGCAAAAGCTGCATACTCAAGAAAAGCAGAACAGTAATTCAATTACCACTTCCCATGGGCAACAAGGACTCAGCCACCCCTAGGACACACACCCCAGGACTCTACCATGAGCAATGGTTGCTTAGGAAGACAAACATCATCACCCCAAACATCCCCTCCCTTTCTCCTTCTTCCCCTCACTTTACATAGTGAGCATGATGACATATTGTATGGGATGCCCCTTTGGTCAGTGGGGGTCAACTGTCATCAGTACACTGGGGAAAATTTAAAACAAACCATTTGTTGCAGGTTAGTCTGTCAGCTTATGACTAAAACCAGAAGCAATTTCTAAACCAATCAGATCTTTCATCATGTACAGAGATTTAATTTTTCTATTATTTGGAGAAAGTCCTTTGAATAATTTTGCAATTAATTTCATAGAATTATAGAATTGTAGCATCATAGAATCATACAATATGCTGTGTTAGAAGACATCCACAAGGATCGAGTCCAACCCCTGGCCCTGTGCAGGACACCCCAAGAGTCACACCCACATGCCTGGGAGAATTGTTCAAATGCTTCTTGAACTCTGTCAAGCTTGTGCTGTGAGCACTTCCCTGGGGAGCTGTTCCAGTGCCCAACAACCCTCTGGGTGAAAAATCTCTTCCTGATATGCAATCTAAACCTCCTCTGACTCAGCTTCAGGCCATTCCCTTGGGTCCTGTTACTGGTCATCAGAGAGATCAGAGTCTACCCCTCCTCATCCCCTCACAAGGAAGTTGTAACTGCAATGAGGTCTCCCCCTCAGTCTCCTCCAGGCTAAACAAACCAAATGAGCTCATGTGCTCCTCATGCAGCTTCCCTCCAGACCATTTTATTTCTTTTTTATTAATACAATGTTCTAGCTGAGATCCCAAACTAACACAGGAGCAGAAAGATTTTCACAGTTGTGTGGAACTTCTGTGAAAGTCATGTGCAGTGACTCATTTGGAGAACAGAATCTTGAGCTACTAAGTCAGTGCTAAAGCTGCAGTCTCTTAGGTATGCTCTCCAGGGAAATTCACTGCCCACAGAATGCAGGAAAGAGCTATCAGTTTTATAAACCTAGGGTTATTCCTGAAACAGTAAGGCTCCCCCTGTCCTCCCTGCCTTGTCTTACTAAATTGTTTCTAACATAGGCTGCAAAAGGTAAAACGATGTTTCCATCAATAAAATATAAAATTTTATTTTATATATCTGTACATATATGTTTTTTTGAAATTTGGTGATTCCATGCATTTCTTGGTATGCAATAAAGGTGTCTAGAAAATAGGAGCAAAACTCTGAAGGGGATTTGGATTTTTGCCAAGATTCTGAAAAGGCTTTCTGGGTTCACATTACCTTTGGACAGACCATACTAATACCTTATGTCCTTGAAACTTCACATATAGTCTAATAATGTGATTTGAAGTGCTTACAACCTAAAGAGTTTTTAATTCCTCAGGCAACTGTTTCATGTTTGTTTGCATTGGTTTTATCTTTATTTGCTATTCATACAGAAGATTTTAGTTAGCATAAGCAAGACCCTAACTTTATAAAAGTACTGAAGTAAAGCTTTGATATTGAATATTGGAAAAGAGCGATTTACTTTTGGCATAGCACTTGTATTTGAATAATTGAGGAGCTGGGTCATCAGTCTTGTGATAAGCAAGGTTGGAGGGGCTGTAGAATATTTTCATTGTGTTGTGGTACAACAGCTCAGCTATAGAAGAAAGAAGGAAAATAGCCATTCATAGCAGAGATCTGGAAGAAGACTAGCTGGTTTGATAATACAGAATATAGACAGGGTTAAATAACATAGTGATTTAATGCATTAGAGCATGAATGAATTAATGTAAATATAAATGAAATATGTGAATAAATTAAAATTAAGGTGAGGCTGTTAATGAGTTTCTTCCTGGACCTAGATCCAGGAAGCAAGCAGTGCTTACCTTTCATCCTGTGCTGTAATTGTTTCACCATTATGAAACAGTTCCATCATTGTTTCATAAAATGAACTATTTTCATTGCTGAAGTAAAATAAATTCATATTCTGCTTGCTTTTGTGGAAGTACCTTCCCCCTGCAGTAATTTTAACAGCTTTTTGGGCAAAACTTGATGAACCATATGAATCCAAAAATAAACTATGAAAAAAACTCCATTAAATCATACCATCATAAAAGCCCCCTGCATTTCCTTTGTCAGAAACTGTCTTTATTTTAATGTGTTAGAAAGAGTCAGTTATTTTCCTTAGTTTTAGAATCAATTGTTAACATCATTCTTCATCAGTGTTGCTTTGTTAAAAAAAAAGAACCATCAGAGATACATTTAAGGTGTCTTCTGTATTGAATATCAATATTTAAGTACCATATTTCAGATAAGGATGTAATTTTAAAAAACCTATCATATTTCAAATTAGCAGACTTTTTTCATTGAAATATTTTTGGCAGCAACTGCTAATGTTTATACAGCCATACCCAGAAATTACCTCCTCTGGGTAGATTGCTAGGCATCATAGTTAATTCCTAACATCAGAAAAAGTTCAGATTTTAATGCTCCAATAATCCATTTCAAATTATTTCTCCAACCAAAGGAGTGCTTTCTGCTGCCAATACACAGAGCAGCCAGGCATCTAATTCTACAGAAAAATCACTTGGGCTTTTTAAAAGATTTTTCTGGTTTCTCAGTAATAAATTTCAAAGTACCTGTGAGATGAACAGGAAGTATAATGGGATTTATTTTTAGCATAGGGAGTACTTCAGAGGTCAGTAGATAAAGGTATTTGTATCCAGATGAGAACACAGAAAGGAATCACAGTGGGTTCTAGGTCATGTCACCAGGGAGAATCACCAAATGCTCTGTGTAGATCAGTAAATACCAGCAAGCATAACTAATGATCCCAAAGGTGTAAACATTTGAAACTGGAAGCTGAAGTGGGGTTGTGGCTGCCATTCTTCAGTTCAGGGAAGGATGAAGCAATGATGTTGACAGGCAGTCACTGATGATGGAGATGTTGCACCTCTGCTTTGACAACACCAGCTAATCTGCTCTGTCATCTTGCACGTCACTGTGAAGGCTGTGACAAAGCACTGAAAACACCCTCTGTGTTTCTGCTGGGGATTATCCTGAACTTTTGAAACCTTGAATGGACAGAAAGGAGCAATATGGGGAAAAAAAAAAAGAACTTCAGAATAAGAATCAAGTTAAAGATTCCTTCATGACCAAAATAAATAAAGATTGATTTTCAACAAACAAAGGACTCTATAGAGAATAAGGAATCAGTCAAAGTCTGTACACAGAGAGTGATTTAAAAGAAGAGTAATTATACAGCAACAACAAATGACCAAACAGATATGATTTCATATGAGAGACAAGCAGAACTTCAGTATCCAGATAGTAACAAAATCCTGCATAATTTCTCTGGTTGCTTTCCTTCACAGTAAGAATGATCTGTTTATTCTTTCTGGTTGTTTTCCTTATTTTAAAAAGTTATTTACCCAAACAAGGACCTTTCATTTTATTCCATGACTGCTTAATTTCCTTCAAAGCCTGTAGGTGAGGTGCTTTGACAGAAGTCTTTCAGAAATCCATTTTGACTCATTTATCCTCCTGTTTGTTTAACGATTCAAAGAACTGCAGGGATTTCTTCCAGACCTGCCTTGCTATTTTAAAAAGCTGTGTTGACTTTTGTTTACTAGATAATGTTTACCAGTGGTCACCATTTCTCTGCTTTATTAAATTTCCTGCTATTGGGTCCTTAGAGACATCAGGTTTACACATCTATTGTTCCCAGAGCAGCACTGGAAACCCCTTTAAAAGTTGATGTCAGACCAAGAAAATTTCAAGTAAGAGACCCTATGCCAACCTTTATAGTTCTACATTTGGCTCCATTCATTTTTTATAACTCTTGGATAAATGCCTTTTGGCTCTGGTAATTTTTTTATTCTGCATTTTGTAAATTTGTTTCTTACCCTCTTCACTCAGAGCAAAAGGGATCAAGCATGGGAATTTTCCTAGATTCTGTCATGGTAAACACAGAGAACTGATATTTTCTGAACCTCCTTTTTCAATGTTTTTCTCCAGTTAGTCCAAGTTACTTGCAACTAAGATTTCTGCTCCTAATATACTGTCAGGAAAAGTTATTATATTTTATTCTTTCTCTGAACTGCTCTTCAAAGACTTACTGTGATTTTGTATAAAGATATTATACTATCATCAACATTTAATTATAAGGTAAATAGCCTAGGAAGCATTTTAAACTAAAAAATGTAAATTGAATACATCTAAAACTTGATTGGTCAGAGACTTTAGAAGGGAAAATCTAGAATGTAGTTTCTTTTAAAGGAGGTGTTCAAAAGTTATATACTGTTACTTAAATAAAAGCACGCCTTGGACACTCACAGTTCACAGTATCTGTGAACAATCCAAAGGGTAGTTTCTCATTAGATTAACACCCAGATCATGACTGTGTCTTAGGCAACCCTTAGGCGTCCCTGATGCATTATTGAGGAAGATACTAAGGAAGAAGTCCCTTCCAGCCTTACCCACCCTTTCTGTGATTTTGTGAAAAGATATCTTATTTATTCACAAGAAAAGCAAAATAAAAGCAGTTATTTGCAAAAAATGCAAATATTAAAACTCCCTGCAAAATGTGCTGAGAAATTTCTGTGGGAAAAAAAGAAAAGATGAACCAAATTATTTAACTGTCCCCCAGTCAAAATCTAAAGTTGATAGCAAATGGGAACAAATTAATTAATCATTGCAAAAAAAAAAGTCTCCCAGGTAAAAAAAAAAAAAAAATTACTATTGTTTTACAAATGTCCAAAGTCTGATTGTGTTTTAGACATCTCATGAATTTGTAGAAAATATTCAAATCCTACCATTTTATTTCGTATAGTTTAAATCAGCCTGAAAATTTTCCTTCTTTAAATGCCAGGCCTGCCCAAATACCTTAGAAAGAGGTGAAGAGAAGGGGAGGAAAAAGAAATGAAATAATTACAAAATAATGAATGTGATGGGAAAATTTAATTCTGAACATGAGAAAATAAAAAGGACTTGATATTGTTTTATAATGCCCACCAAAAAATGTTGCTTGTGTATTACCAATGTTTGGAAAAGAAGAGGAAGTTTGCGCAGAGAAAGGGACATTCTCTTTGTTAAACTCTTTTATCAAACAAGGGTCAGTGTGTTTATCACTTGAAACAGCTGCTCCCTTAATATCTCCGGTATCATGGTAGTGCCAGGGGTGTGTTAACAGTACTTTTAACTAATAATTCCTTACCCTTACATGTTACATCAATTGAATTTTGAGTGCTTCCTAGAAGGAGGTCAAGACCATTATTTCTATGGCAAAGAATAAAAGGTAAATATGTGGTGAAAAAATAGTAATTCTAAAGTTGAGCAATCACAAAGACAGTAATTGATGATATTAAGCCAATTTTTGTCCTTAAGCATTCATATTTCCAATTTATTTCTAGTGAAATGTAAACAAAACATATCCACACACTTGTGAATACACACACACTCTTGTAAAAACATTGTTTAATAAACCACAATGATCTCTGTCACAGAGAAACAAATCAGCTGGAGCTATGATGTGGACTGGACTACACCTTTTGCTAATAGTGAACTCAAGGTCTGTCTGTAACTCCAAGAAAACTTTAAATCCATGTCTATATTAACAGAATGTGAAACAGATTATTTAACATTTAGGATAGAGAAAATTGAAAATGACTAAGTAAGGCGAGAAAAGCAGGTTTGATAAATCAATCTCCTCCAACTGCTGTACCCTTAGAGGATGTGCCTTTGCTCTTGTGTTTGGTTTCTGTGAACTCAGTGTCTTCCTGGGAACGAACATATTCCATGTGCTCCTCTTCAGTCCTCACAGAGATGCTACTCATCCCATAGCTGTGCTCCCTCCTATTCATCCTCTTCTCTTCAGTCCCTGCTCCTCAAGGAAGCCTCCCCTTTAGACTTACTCTGTAGTGTCCACATTTTCGTCTGAAGAACGCTGGTTACTCCAGGGGGATTGAGCAATCTTGGTCTCCTTCTTTCAGAGGTTTGCCTGCCCCAGTCCTTCTCTTCTTATAAGAACATGTTTCACAATGAAGTTCAAAAAAAAACCCAAACAAACAAGCAAACCACATGCTACACACTATTTTAAATAGCATTTAGATAAAGGAAGTTTGTCTAATATAAAAAGGCACTCAGTCACAGCAAGAGCACATGGGATAGTTATTTGGTGGTTTTGAATAATTTGATACATTTCATAAGAAGTGCTTTTTTATTTCCTAATGTGATTCTCATAAGGTTTTGTTTGAGTTATTGATGCATTCCCTTCATGGTGTTCTCATAATATTATATTTTAATGTTTTATTTCAATTACTTGATGGCTTTCAACTTTCTGCAGCTGAGTTTGAGATATATATATGTATAGCTAGATAAATGTATAAATACGTACAGAGATAGTTACATGGCTTCTCCAGCTAAGATTTTACAGTTTAAAGAAAACTGGTAGTATGAACACCAGCAAAGCATCAGATAAGGAGAAGACAAAAATACACTGTTTTAAATATTGGTACCCAGAGCAGAAACAGGCTACTCCTTCAGCACATCATGATTATGGCCTTGATCCTTGCAGGCACTCCATGAAATTAACGTAAAAGTGCCAGTTTTTTTACCAAGAGGAAATAACCAGGAATTTGTCTGTTAATTTACTCCATATAGAATGTATTCATCCCTATCCTGAAGGGCTAAAGCCAAGCTACAGCACAGTATCAGCATGGTGGCAGTTAGGCCAAACATCATTTTCCTTCAAAGGCAAAATCCTCTGTGTTCTCTCAAAGTCGCATGTGCACTACAGTTTTACTTCAGCCAAGCAACAAACACAGACCAAGTGAAGGGCAAGCAAAAGCTACAGTGTAAATCAAGTTTCCTGAAGACTCACTGTGGGTGATTAAAGCAGTGCACGCTGTTTTGTCAAGAGATCTGCATACATAGCCATAACAAGTGTGAGCTATTTGCAGCTGTTTAGGTTATACATTTTTGAGAAGGAGCTAAGTGATACAGCAGGCTGGAACAGTGATGGTTGGGTAAAATCCTCTGACACAAGACGATTGAGTAGTGCAAGCAGGGAATAAAGATTGAGTGCATCATATCAGATGAAAAAGAAGTGAACATATGTATTAAACAGAGTGTGGAAACAGCTGGTCCTTCTACCTTCCTTTTATGCAAGGACAAGGATTTGTTCTGAGGGTTTTCAGTCTTAGAGATGTTCTGTGTAAGATCTGAACATTTTCTTCCTTCTTTCCATGTATGATTAAAGCACTAACTCTGTGCAACAGGAGTACTGTGTATCCAGGAGAGGGCCATCTGTGTTTCTCACTTTCAAACAGCATTCATTGCATGGTCTGATTCAGCTGAGATTATCTCACTAAACAGTATTGGTCAGTATTACATTTTATTTTAATGATTTTAGAGACTGAGAAACAGATATTGTTTGAATACATTTCCACCTCTAAAGAAAATGTTTGCAGTGATATGCTTATCAGAAGGGGTGGAGGATAACTGAAATCCAGATTTTTGTTTTGGTTCTTCTCATATTTAAAAAGACTTAGTTTTTCATATGAAAGTACTGAAAAACACGTGAGAAGCAACTGGCAAAGGCAAGGAAAACTTAGAAGAACTAGGGTTATATGTTCTTATGAGACACTATAAGTCTTAAGCCAAGTATGCCTCTGTGACCTACTACCTATGAATCAGTTTATGTCCAATCTCGTATAGATAGATGAAGATAAAAATTTCCTTGCCATTGATTCAAAATACTGACTAGAGATGGAGAAAACTGTGGATCACTAAAAATAGAAGACTCGCATCAAATATGTTTGAAAATAGGAATCAGAAATGTGGCTCCAAGTCTTCAGGATATACCAGCTAATAGTATCAAAATTGGTATCAGTGGACTTTAAATTCTTATAAATTAAAAGGCTCTACTTACAAAATAAAAAGCTAAATGCTGTTGATAACATAGGAGGAAATAAGATATGCTTATCCTACCCACTGTTTTAAGAGAAGTCAGACTCTTCCTCCTTCCTTATTTATCTGAATTTTCAACAGTTTTATGGGTAAAGAGCTGATATTAAAGACTTTCTTGAATTTTCTATTGATTTGCAGCATCATTGTGCACCTTGTTCTTACATACACACTTAAAAGCAGAAAATAATAGAAATATAATTTTGTGCATTTTGAATGTCAACTCTGTTTTGTCACACAGGAGCAAACACTCAATAAAACTGTGTGGGAAGTATTCGGATGTAACCCCAGGCAACATATCTGAAAATGTCAGATGGGTACATCAGTGTTTCGCAGCAATCTCGTGCTGTGAAGGTTTCCTCATGTTTCATTTAAATAGACAGTTTTGTTGCCATATAAAACATTAAGAATACTCAGAGCTTGAATTCTGCTTTGAACAGAGAATCTTTCCAAGGATTATGGAAGAATTCTTATAAGAGCATCACAGAGCAGCACATAAAATATATACACACATTATATATACATATGCACAATTCTATATATATTTAGTGATAACCACACCATATTTTTGAGCCTGATATATTTTTTGATAGAATCTGTAAAAGAAGCTTTCACTTATCATGTCTTCCAGCCATACTGATGTAGATGCAAATCAGATGACTGTGTGTCCAAGTGCTGCTTAAAAATATTTTTGGTTTTTTTTGTGCAAATACATTGCAACATGTTGCTTATTATCCTGCTGTTGACAGAAAAAGGGGAAAAGCCATCACAGACATCTCAGAAAACCAGGTAAGTTCATGAATGCCTTAAAGCCTCTTAGGAGTTCTACCTTTTTTTTTTTTTTTTTTTTTTTTTTTAAGTAATGTCCTGGGTTTAGCTGGGATAGAGTTAATTTTCATCACAGTAAGTCATGTTTTGGAATTGTGCTGAAAACAGCCTTGTTAACTCAGAGAAGTTTTAGCAATTGCTGAGCAGCACTTACACAGAGCCAAGGTGTTTTCTGCTCCTCACCCCACCCCACCAGTGAGGAGAATGGAGGTGCACAAGAAGTTGGAAAGGGTGGGACAGCTGGTCCCTACTGACCAAAGGGACATTCCATGCCATATGGCATCATGCTCAGCATATAAAGAGAAGGGAAAAGAAAGGAAAGGGAGACATTTGCAGTGGTGGAATTTGCCTTCCCTAGCCACAATTACATGTGATGGAGGAGCCTTGCTCTCCTGGGGGTGGCTGAACTGCTGCCTGCCCATGGAAAGTGGTGAACTAATTCCTTGTTTGGCTTTGCTTGTATGTGTGGCTTTTGCTTTACCTTTTAAACTGCCTTTATATCAATCCATGTGTTCTGTCACTTTCATTCTTCCCATTCTACTCCCATCCCACAGGGGAATAAGAACATGAAGTGCTGCCATTTGCCTCTTCTGCTGCACAATTACTAAATCCTGCAGGAAGACAGATTAATTATTGTTTCTTAAACAGAGAAAGTGTGAACCCTTAGTTTCTAAATTATGTAAAACACACAGAGTTTTGTAGTGAGGACCAGCTATGTTCGCCTATCTGTGATTTCACACAGAAAGCTTTTAATATTGACCCTTTCTTATTAAAATTGAACTCATGAGAGGCGAAATGACTGTGTGCACATCTTTACCTTGAAACAGAGCATAGATTGCTGCAAGTTATGCAGCAAAATTAAATAATCAGCCAACAGTTGTGGCAATTGCTTTATGTTCTGTAATGCTTTGCACTTTGGTGCCAAATGAACACTAATGAGATTTATCTAAAACAAACGAGGAGGAAGAACAAAAGATAGGGAGTAAAGAAAGGAAATTCAAAAGGCTGGGTTTAGACTTCAGAATTCATTGGGTTTTTTATTTATCTTTCAGTCCTAAACACAAAACTCATCATTACTCAGCTGTTCATGGGGAACAAAATGAGCATAAGAATCATTGATGCAAAGACACCCAATTCATGTGTAGTTGAATTACCATGATTTTGTGAATTCGGCATTTCTATGAAGAGTGAGCCATTCTGATAAATCTCTCAAATAATGTGCCTTGCTAGCAAAAATCATTGCCACTTCAGTTGCTTTTGTTAGCAGAGCATACTGAAAAACAAGGCTTTTGATCCATAAGAAAATGGCTTTTTGTTTATTACTCAGTAGTGGAAATTCCTATATCTGTATACAGTGAAACTGTTATCTGCAAGGGAGCCTTGTGGTAGGATTCCACACTAAAATAAACAAAAAGCAGGGATTGCCCTGTTTGTAACATCTATGTTGTTATAAACCTCATTTAATATCTAAAGCTGGATTGAATCAAAGTCCACTGCAAAAAATTACCTCACACCTCTGTCTGGATTGAGGTCCTTTGACAGGGAAGAAGGAACGGAGATCAGCAATACAGACCCAGGGACAGGTGACACCAAATAGCAAATCAACGATCAATGATTTTGCTGTGTAAAATACCTAGATAAGAGCCAAAGCTATTGTGAGTTGGATGTTATGAATGGTGTCTGCCACAGTTCTGGGCTGTACCTCAGCAAAATCTGAAAATGAATATAAGGAAAAATGATCAAAAAGTCAAGGTGCTGAAGAAGCAGCCTCTAGGGAATAAATAAGTGAAAAGATGCAGGTTTTTTAATGGGGGCAGCACTAAATCAGGCACAAAACTTTTGTGGGAGGTTGGCATTATGGAGTGAGAAGGTTAAGTCAAGGTATTTCATGAGAATGCAATACAGATGTGATTATATAATAGCTTAAATTACCACCAAACATCAAGGACAGGTAAGAGGCAAGCTGACTATGGACTCCCCATACTTCTCACAAACTACAAAGAGAAATATGAGAAAAATTGTTTCCCACAGAAAAGTTCTGTATTTGCAGACAGTTGTGCACAATGTTTAAAAGGCTTTCTACCCTCCTTTGTGCTTTAGGGAGGAAGCTTATTCTACCCCTAGAGTTATTCTAAAATTAAAACAAAAATATATTAATTGTTCTAGAGCATAAGGTCTTTGTCAATTCAGGGTAAGATAAAAACAGCTGAGCATAGTTAAATATTTAATATTGAGTTGCAGGGAACTTCCTGAAGTGTGCACTTTCTGAGAATTGTTTGTGCAATGCTTTTGTTCTGTATACAGACATTAGTATTAGACTTGTATGACTAGTTTGAAAATATAAATAAATATTGGCATTCTCTGTAATTTTTTCTTTAGACAGATGACAAGAGCTACACAAATGCTTGAGAGGCTAAAATTTAAAGAGGAAAAATTACTACATTGTGCTCTTTTGAAGGAATCTAAGTATTTGGCCTTTTCATATGTTTAATTCTATATAGTATTATATAGACTAAATATTGACTATATTGACTTATATTAACTAAACTGTATGTAATTCTATAATATTCTATACAAAAATATATTTTGGAATCCCGTGTTTCTGCTAGAAACTTAAACCATTCACCTTGTACAATGTTTAATAATATTTTATTAGATTCTGCTCAAGAGATCACTAACGACAGCTGATATCTGGCTAAGATGATCCAATTTTTGAGTAGTTTCAACTAATTATTGCAATAAATCTTGGTACATTGAAACTTGAAGCACCATGAGGATACTCTAGGGTAGTCTTTTATTGTGTGCTAGAAAGTATTTGCTGGTTATCAAAACTTCTGAAATTATTTAAGGTTTTATCAGAGATGTAATGCACTGTTTTGGGAATTATACTAATTTGAAACAGGGATTGCACTGCTCTGATTTATACTATCCTTTTCACTACCGTGTAGTTTTTCCACAGAGCATATGTTGTATATGTTAATTACTGGAAGTGGTTTTAAGAACCTGATTAACTTCATTGACTTTATGTAATCCGATAACTGTCAGTGCTTATATGGCACTGCTAAAAATGACCTTGAGACCTAAATTCTTGGTACCATTCATCTACAAACCAAAGTCCATGGCACGTCAATTTCATGAAGTAAAGTCTGGAGGCAAAATACACAGGGGGGTTGAAATAGGGAACATAATAAAATGAATAATTTTGAGGGTTAGTATTAAATAATCCCTATGAAATTCAGTAACATAAAGACTGGTTAGCTTATTTAGCACAACACAGTGAATAATGGGTAAACACTTTGGTAGTGAATAGGAAGACCCAACAATGATTGAAAATTAAAAATATTGAACAAGAGATATAAAGTCACTTGCAGCAAAGGTAGCTTGGAAATTGAAGTTTATTTTGAGATAATTTTATTTATTTTATGAAGAGATGATTTTAATCAAAAGAAGCAACCCAGGAGGCCTCTACCTGGATATTTTTGTAATTCAGAAAGAGAAAAGTAATACATACTTTGAGACAAAAGAGCCACAATTCTTCTGAAAACACTTCTATAAAGCATTCTACAATATACTGCTTGAAATCTTCCAAATATTTATTCTGTGTATAACAATCAACACTCTTGTCTATCATTCTACCTCTTCTCTGATCTTTGAACTCCAATATATCTACATAACACATATTTGAGCTTCAGAAAATAATCATGAACCATCTGACCACTGATAAAGAAAGTGGCAAAAGAATTCCTTTGATGCATCTTTTCCAGCAATATACAACCACGTGAGAATTTTTATTCAGCTGTGCCATAAATCAAAGTATTTCAACAAACAGAGGGTGGTCAATAACATATAATTGCAGGGGAAAAGACAAATGTTTCAATTAGAAAGACTTGCTCTGGAGGCATTTATAAAAGGTTCTTGGCATCAACTCCTAGAGCAGAGAAAGAAATCCTCCAAAATCAGCCTGAATCAATGTCATGGCACCAAGATCTACTCTTAGAATCATAGAATAGCTTGGGTTGAAAAGGAGCAGGAAATTTTATCTAGTCCATCCCCTTGCAATTAGCAGGGACATCTTGAACTAAATCAGGTTACTCAGACCTCCATCCATTCTGACTTTGAATGTTCCCAGGGATGGAACCCTCTGGGTTGAGAGGATGCCACCTCTCTGGGCAACCTGTCACTTTTTTTTACCACAATTGTGACAAAAAATTTCTTTATTATGTCTAGCCTAAATCTATCATATTTTAGTTTAAAGCCTTGCCCTTTCACAACAGGTCCTACTGAAATATATATCTTCATTTTTTAATAAGTCCTTTTTAAGTACTGAAAGACCACAAGGAGGTCTCCCTGAAGACTTCTCCAGGATGAACAACTCCTACTCTCTCAGTCTTTGCTCACAGAACAGGATCTCCAGCCCTCTGGTCATCTTCGTGCCCCCTCTCTGGACTGTCTCCAACAGGTACTTCTCAGGTTGGGGGCTCTAGAGCTGGACACAGCAATCCAGATGGGGTCTCACCAGAGGCAGAATCCCCTCCCTTGCCCTGCTGCGCACACTGCTTTGGATGCAGCCCAGGACAAGTTTCGCTCTCTGGGCTGCAAATGCACACCGTCAGCTCATGCTGAGCTTCTCATCAACAAAATCCTTCTGCTCCCAATCCATTCTCCACCCAGCCTGTGTTTGTTCTTGGGATTGCCCTGACCCAGGTACAGGGCCTTGCACTTGGCCTTGGTGAACTTAATGAGATTTTCATGGGCCCACCTCTCAAGTTTGTCCAGGTCTTCCCTTCCATCTTGTGTGTCAACTCGGTGTCACTTGGTCCTGCCTGCAATCTTGCTGCGGGTGCACTCCATCTCACTGACTGTGAAACTGATGAAGATTAAGCAGGACTGATCTCCATATGAACCCCTGAAGGACACCACTTGTCACTGATGACCCTCTAGGTGCTGAGCTTTTGACCACTACCCTCTGGATCAAACCATCCAAATAACTCCTTGTGCCCTGAACAGTTCATCCATCAAATCTATCACTCTTCAGTTTGGAGAGAAGGGTGATGTGGGGGACTGTGTCAAAGACTTCACAGAACTTCAGATAAATTACATCTGTCACTCTTCCCTTGTCCGCTGGTGTAGTCACTCCATCACAGAAGGCCACCAGGTCAGTCAGTCAGGACTTGACCTTGGTTGAAGCCATATTGGTTGTCTCAAATCACCTCCTTGTGCCCTAGCATAACTTTTAGGAGGATCTGTTCCATGATCTTCCCAGGCATAAAGGTGAGGCTGACAGCTGGGCAGGTCCCAGAGTCCTTTTCTCGGGATGTGATGGAAATTACCATCAATTAAATGAATTGTTCAAAAATGAGACGTTTACTCAAAATAAAACTTTTTGTTTTCTTAAAAAGAAAATAAGGCAAGTCTTAGTTTCTTTTTAACATTGTGTGTGTTGTAAAATTGTGGGAGTATCTAACACAATATTATTGAAATAATAGGTCAATTTGGTGTAATTTGAGATTGCAAAGGGCAAATAATAGGTTCAAGTCTAGTGTGAAATATTTCTGTAATGAACATGTAGCAAGCATAGGAAAAAAAACCCAACTTATTACCATGAGATATAAGCTAAACTCATACAGGTGTAGCTGTGGTACATAATTTTCACAGTTTAATTTGGTAATGCAGTTAATGTCCCATATTCTTGTTCTATTCATTGGTTGTCATTGTTATGCTCAATTCTACTTAGTAAATTTGCCGTGACTCTTAGAATTATGACATGTGACAGTAAGAATTTTGATCGGTGTAGTAACATAACTGGCAGCTCATTTGCAGCTTCCAGATTACAGTGCTCTGTGTCAGTCCTTCAAACAGAGAAGCACATACAGATGTTAATAACTCCACACAGAGAGGGAGAATTTTATGTGATATCTACTTCACTAAGTGCTGGGGAGCAAACTTGGGGTGTCATAATCTTAAAACAGTGATCAGTATTCATGATTACTAGAGGTTAGGGAAAAGAGTGAAAACTTGTATCCTGGTCCAGGTAAGGCAGGTAGGGTAACATAAGCCATGCAAGTTTGACTGTAAGGAAAATAGGTGTCCCTATTACTGTGGCAGCTTCTCTGTGAGTTGAAAGAGGGTTTAGGATGCCAGTGTATGGAGCACAGAACCCCAGATGCGTGCCTATGGTCAGTGCAACCAGCTGCTGTTTTCATTACCTGGCTTCTTTGACATGTTCTATATATTGTCTGTATGCTATACTTGATGTTATGTTATGCTATGCTATGCTATGCTATGTTATGTTATGTTATGTTATGTTATGTTATGTTATGTTGTTTATATCATGTCATATTATTTCTTGGGGACTTACTGTATTCTTGACCCCAAATGCCTTAATTCTGCAGACTGTCTGTGGGCTGGGAATTTCCAGGAATTACAAGGCAACCAAACCCAGTGGGACAGTGTCCTTACACACTATGATAATGCTGGCAAAGCCACCAATATTACAACAGTTTGCATCATCTGAGAAGCTGCCCCTGCATGTGGAAGTCATGGCCCATGAACCACTGTGAACAAAGCACCTCTAACAATAACGTGCTGTACAACTAATTCTAAGACACTTGCTTACCTAGAAAAATGGATTTCAACATGAACTCCTCTGTACTGGTGTGTTAATTGAAAGTGCTTACAGTATCAACTAATACCTTCTTATAAGGAGCTGTATTTAAAAAAGCTATTGCAGTTTCTAAAGTAATTGTGCAACCATTTTCAGGGCTGTTTATATCTTTCAGAGTAACATCTTTATGTATTAGTTTTACAGAACTAATGGGTTAATTGCACTGATGTTCTAATTATGTTTTATGTGACTCAGGTATGCAACAGATGTTGACCTTTTTAGTGCCACCAAACCAGATAAGGCTGATACATCACAAGAAGAATAGCTCATGCTAAGCATTTTTTAAGTGGATAAATCATATTAATACCTCATTAGCCTTCATTCTTCCATACACACTCATTAAATAAAAAAGCATGTTACTAAGACTGCTCAAGGTTAAGCAACAGCTACAAGACCATAAGCCAACCTATAAGTGCATAAATGAACTTGAAGCAGATCAAACAAAAGTTGTTATTGATTCCCATTAAGAAACATTCTTACTGGGATTTTATTTGTTATCTTCCATTGGCAGCTGTCTATGCTACTGCAACACGCTGTAAGAGTAACAGTAAGTGTCATATAGGCTTAATACCCCATATCTGGGTTAAAAAAATGCTGTTACAACCATTTTCAACTCTTTTTGGAAATGACACTTGGTATAAGCCTGTTCTGTAGGTGAAGGATACTGAGATGTTCTATAAGGAGAGTTTATATCATATCTCATTTTCACCCTATATTTTCTGCAGTTGCCAACTGAAAACAGCTGTATATTCAGTGTGTGTGTTGAGGTGTATGGATATCCAGTTGTAGCTCCATGTATTTAATTTTAAAATTTTTTCAGAGTTCCCTACCTGCAGCTTCATTTATAGAAGTCACAGAAATGAAGATAAGGAAATGGCCTTTTCCAAGAGATGATCTAGTCTTAACCCCGTTCCCTGAGGAAGGAGAAGACTATTCTTGACTGACACTGGTCTATCTCATGCACTGAAAAACTTACCTTGTTTTTCCCTAGGTTTTCTGTTTCAGTCCTCTACCATCCTACAGTAAAAGAGCTTTTCCCATCACCCTGCTAACAAGTCTTTTTGCAGATTACATTCCTTTTTCCAGTCACACCTTTCTGGTGGTCTCCAATGCCAATTCATCTCCGCTGATAGCCTATATTTCTTAAATAAATCCTACTCCCTTCAAACTTCAGACTATACAGAGAAAGCTCACTGGACAGTTTGCAATTTACATTAGTCCAAGCTGAACACGGAGCCAATCAAAACTGGACACAGCTTCAACTAAGACCTTTGAGGGGAAGAGCAGAGTGAAGTCCCTACCATCCCAGTGCCTCCCTGCTGGTGCTGTGTGTCTGACCTCTGGGGCTTCGCTGCCTAACTGCAGACTCCATTCCTGTTCTGCACCCCTATGAGGACACTTTGGGCACTAATGGTCAAGGCAACAACTGCTCTAGAAAAGAAGCAGGAGGGCTGAAGGGCCCTTTGTCTCAAATAATTCTTAGATGTAGTTTATATTTTTAAGTTAAGGTGGTTTAAGTAAGAATAGTTGGCAGAACTCTGTTTGCTTGCAGGCCCTTTATTTCCTTCCTGTTGGATATTACACCTTGGTTCACACAGACTTCTGGAGAAAACATGGATTCTAGATGTCTCCTGAGTGTCACTGGAGCAATGCAAGGGTGGAGAAGGCAGGGGAAAGGTGCAGGCAGCTAGAAGTCAGTGTAATCTGCAAGCTGGAAGGCTCTGAGAGAGGCAGAGAAACCACACCCAGCCTGGAAATGAGCTGACTGGCAAAAGATTTGTCTTTAGGAATGAGTGGACCTGTGCAGAATGTGCTCAGCCCTCTGAAGTCTGCCAGACTGGAGGAAAGGCTCTGTATTAAAAGGATTCATCAGTGGTCAGAACAAGGGCTAGTTTTCAACTAATTTTATTTAGTACCTCAGCTGAAAAGTAGAGTTTTACTGCTCTCCTTCCACATGCTTATGAATGTGTTCTCTCGTGTTGTTGAAGTATTTAGAGAAAATATTAACTGGAATAAGGCTTACATTGAATCCTGAAAATAACCAGGAGCCAGGGCATGGTGCCTTACTATTAAAGACATGGTTTGATAGAAGTACCTAATTTGATTTACCACTCACAGGAAGGTTGAAATACTTCCCTAGATGACTGACTTGAAATTAGGTGATTGAACATACAGCCACCCTAAGAATAAAGTGTATGACAAATTAAAGGAGCTTCTGAAGAGAATTTTTGACAGTACTAGACAATTTCTTGCTAAGTCAAGGCCTTTGTTTTTTATTATTATCAATAATTACTGAATAAAATCCTGGATTGAAAATCTGGCTGGCCCAGAGGTTTCCATTCCTGTTGCAGGCGTAATTCCATTGCACATAGAAAATATAGCTTTAAATAGTCCACAAAAACTGTTTCTGCAGAGGTTGACAAGAGAGACTTCAAAAAAAATGCAGTCAGAAAGGGACTACCCCAAGCATATTTCCCTGATGTAACAGGCTGCGGGATGACGGTAGGACCTGGCAGCCCCCCGAATCGAGGTCCCTGGGGCGCGTATCTCCACTGAGTTCGGGGCGGGCGGACCCCGGGGTGCGCTCAGTGTGGCGTGAGTCTCCAGTCACGGAAATTCAGCAGGAAACGAAGTAAGACAAAAGAACAAACTGGACCCATCTCCATTCTGCCAGGGAAGTTTATTTGGGGTCCTTAGGTGGGGGTTGCAGGGGAGGAAAGAGGGGGAGGAAAGCGGGGGTAGGTCAGAGGGGCTGGCAGCTCGAAGATGGGACCCCGAACTGACGCAGACATCGGCTTATTAGGGAAAGGAAGGGGGAGGGGCTGGCTCTCCCAGAGCCAGTCCCAGGAGGTCTGAAGGCAAGACGGGCAAGGGGAACACACCAATAGATTCCAGGTACAGCAGGATGCATATTTCAAAAACAGCCAATAGCATACAGGGCAGGGGAACAAAGGGAAGCCACATGGAATCCTAAAAAAACACATTGCTACATAAACTTAGACATGTTAATGTTCATAGCCAACTGCACAAAAAAGGAAACTCCCTAAAGCAAAGCTGTCAACATAAGCAAAGTCTCTATGTTTCCTGGGAAAAATGCAGTTGAACTGTGGGAAGGTGTTTCGTGAATATCTGTCAAGTTACAGGGTAATCCTGATACATTAACCAAAAAGTAAAAACTAGTCTGTTAAAAAAAAAGAGAAAGATAAAAAGGGCATGAAAATACCTCAGATTGGTAGGATTTTTTAAGTAGAATGATGCATCAAACTTGTGGGCGTTTATCCCGTGTGAATGATGAGAATAAACATTAGAAAGTTTGGCTACACAAATATTGGTATAAGCAAATTGACAAAGTTACATTTTCTGTGTCTCTCCAATAAATGGGGAGTAGCTGGGGAAATGTCAGAGCTTAATGGTACTCCAGGGTAATGAAATGAAAACATAGCAGTGATTCCTCAGTTTAACTTTTGTTTTTCATGTTTCCTTTGTTTGACTCTTAGAGGGTTTCCAAGCAGAGGTTGATTTGGACTGAAATGATCTCCCAAGTTTCCCTGACTAAAATGCAAAGGATATAATGCACTGTTTGGAAGAGGTTGGGAAGATGTCAATGCCATCAGATCTAGCATGAGCAATGACACAGTAATATTTCATCTGGTCATCCAGGTGTTTTCCTGGCAGACAGGTAAAGTTTCTGCTCCATTTCTCTTGACTGTGGAAATATTTTTGATATGCGCGGCATGGTCAGAGCAACAGATTTGGTTTGTTATTCTGCTTTCCCTGCAGGATAGGAGTGAGGCTGTCTCATAGGTAACCCCAGAGAACACCAATAACATGATTAGATGTTTTTTAACCCTTTTCCATTATTTTTGATCCTCCTTTTCACTGCTCTTGCTCCATTCTTTCTCCACTCCAGCATTGTCCCAAATAAAAATCCACTTTTAATTACTTCCTTCCCATTGATCCTGATTTTGCTACACCCAGATTTTGTATTTCTGATACTTTTACCTTGAATCTAGCATAAATTATATTACTAATATGATTTCCTAAGTACTGTCTACCCACATTATGGCTCCACTCCCCAAAAAGTCTCTGATATTCTCCTTCCATGATCTGCAAAGTCTGGCTCTTATTCTCACTTGAGTTTTCCTTAGCAACCTGCAGAGTCCAATCATCTTTCACAGTGTTTTACCTAACTTTTGGCAGCTTTGTATCCTGTTATCTGTCACATCAAACAGCTTCTACTATCATATGCATTAGTCCTCCATGTTCTTTGGGTTAACCTCAGCAACCTAATCATTTGAAACTTTCAAAATTGATGTAAGATTTAAGTGGCATAATGCTCTGGTGAACAAACAACAAATTTTGTTGGAATTGTCAGGTAGAATGAGGAAACAATCAACTGTCCATATGTTTATTACCAGGCAAGAAAACAGGAAGCCATCAGACTAGATACCAGTGAGGAAAATTTCCTGCACTGCTCTTAAGAATAGACAGAGGACAAGGGCCTGGTTTGGTGTGGTGGGTGTAGCAGTCATGGAGCAAACACTTGCAAGATCTTTGAAAGGTGACCCAGACAGAAAACTGAGAGCATAGCAGAGTTTTGAGAATCTCAGAGTTTTGAGAACCTGAGTACCTATTTCTCATCTCATGAATTCAAGAAAAGTGATTTTGGAATATCATCTTTTGTACATAAACAGGATTGCAACTAGCCATTTGTGATGCCTCTGATAACAATTCTCTCAGGTGGTTTATGGTTTGTCAGGATAAATGTGGGTGGGGCAGGTCCTCAGAGATGTTTGCTGCCTCCCCTGTGACACTTGAGAAGTAGATCCTAATGGTAACAAAGAAAATAAAACCAAGTAATGAACCCGGACTTTGAGTAGTGTCAATATTTTATCAGTAGAGATGCAGAAAACAACTTCCCATCGGCAATACTCAGCACAAACAGCTTGTAATTAATCCTGTACCAGGGTACCATCAGGGGATTGGAAGAACCATTGAAGATGACTCATCACCAGAAGGGGATAAATGATGGGCACAATGTCTTCCCTTTTGGGGAGTAATCAGATAATACATCATCCTGGAAGCCACTGTAAAGTGGATTGTTTTCCTTTTGCCATTGTTTAATGTCAGTGTTATCGAAAATAGTCAGAGTGTTGTGGAAATTTGTCATTTTTTGAGGGTCTGGATAGCTGCTTGGTAGAGTAGGCAATTTAGTGAGGAGAAGGTTTTTGCACAAGGATGAAAGAAGGAAAAGGGAAGAAGAACATGGATTTGCAGCTGATGCTGAAAACTACGGGAAAAGACAACAGGTGAGGCCACATTGAACTGTCAGACTTTTATCAGCACATAGCAGCATTAGAAGATGCAGCTCCATTTCTTTCCCTTCCTGAAACACAGGTCAAAATTGGAGTGGTGGCTCTTTTAGATCCTGTTATGTTCTAGGTGAGGGGGTTGAGGGAAATAAAATTGTTGGAGAGAATACGAAAGAAGCACCAATTTCAGTACAAAGGTCAAAGTTGGATTAAGGATCAGAACCTTCCTATACTCATTTTGCAGAAGCTGACAGCCCTCCCTAATATCCCTCAAGCTGCCAAATATTTTCTAAAGGTTTTTTCACATTCTTTACAATGGTGTCAAGGAGATCTGTCACTGCTTCAAATTTAAAATCTGTAAGAGTACTGGAAAAAAAAACCATATAAAATGTTACTGAGGAAGGTGGCTTCAGTCAATTTCTAATTAAGCAGATGTAAACTTTCCCTGTAAGATCAGCATGTTAAAAACCCAATGAACTACATTAGTACTAGATCAAATTGGGATGTTCTGCCAGAATTCACACCCTTGGGATGCAGCAATAAATGAACAGAATTTGCCCATGATTATGTTCTGCTTGATACTTCATATGACTTAGCAATAAACCTTGAGGCTCCAAGCACATGCTTACAACAGTGAATCAATATTGTGGCTGCTGCTAGATTCAAGTTGCTGAGATGATATTTCCTTGATAAGGTCATATTACTTGTTGCTTAATATTTGCCTCCATGTTCAGGTGGTTTAACCTGATGATAGAAGGGGCACCAAAGTAGAAAACAGGCTGACCATAGATAATCAAAACCATTGATAAATCTTCTATATGCTAGCAGTCTGGGGACAGTTAAGAATGACAAATTTATGAGCATTACCTGGGAAGCCAAGTGTATCACTCAAAGAGGATAAGAGAAGGCTTAATGCAGAAGGTGACTTATGATGGAAATCAACATCGTGTCAAATCACCTGCACTGCTACAAGACAAACTGCAGGCATGATGGAAAAAGGAACTGGATATGGTTGTCTGTTGACTTAATTTCATGCCAACAGTTTTCATTTGTGATCAGATTTTCTTCTTTGAAGGCAAACACAGTCAGAATCAAGAATTAACTAGGCACATCCAAAAAAGGCAATAGGATTCTGTATCTCTTTAAGGAAGAAGGAATTAAAGAGCAACCAGCTGCTTCCCAATATAAATACCTTTATCAAGAAGTTGGTTCCCTAAGTAGTTGTCTTTCTTTCCTTTTTTTACTCCTCTCTTGTAGATCAGTGGGGCAGTAAATATTTCTTTCTTTCATATCTGTTTAATTCCAGATAGCCTTCAGATATGATTATGCAATACAAATAAATATTTGACACGTTGGTCATATGTTTGGATAAAGATAAGGGAAAAATTGTCAAAAATAAATTAAAATTATTTAACACTGGGAAATATTAACCAGAGAATCTGAGGAATCTCCATCCTTGAAGATATTTTTGAGGTCTGAGCAAACAGATACAGATTTGAATTCAAACATTCTTGGAGAAGGAGCTTGAACTCCAGAGCTACCTTTCAAAGTAAATCTTTCCTTGGTTGTCTGATTCCAGTTCTAAACTGGTAAGTGAAAGCATAACTTACCTTTGGCTGAGAAACAGTTTCTTTTGTTAACATTATCTCTTACTTTTGAAGTTATTGCAAATCCAGCCTGAATATTTGAGGACCCCTATATGAAGAAGGTAAAACAGGCTTCGATACAAACAGGAAAAGAAACACTATAGCCCCTGAAAAGCCTGACTTCTCTGTAGCAAGTTGTTAGCAAATATTTCTGAAGTATAGTTTCCAGTTCAAGACTGTAATTTCAACATCTGAGACAGCAAAGAGATTTCATATTTCAGAACAACCCAAAGTTTGCAATCCTTCTGAACATACTAATACTAAGAGTTTCACTACTGACAGTATAATTGTCCTATAGTTCAAGATCTGGTCAGTCTTATTGCTGCTATAATGTTCTTTGCACTAATGGAAAGGTAACACAGTGACAAAACAAATTATATCATTGCATACGGAAAAGACTTTTAAAATACTCAGTTAAAGAAAATTTTCACTGTTAAAACATTCAGTAAGTTAAAGTCATTGCTTGGTTGCCTACCAAGCAGAAAAGAACAAGTACAGTTTGTCAAGAGTTTGTCATGGATCCTTGAGCTCAGTGTAAATTCAACCAGCCTGTGCTGACTCTAATTGACTGGAGTGGGCAATTAAAAGTAATAAAAAAATGAGCAGTTAAGAGTTAACTGCAAACAATTCATCACTTCCTCTCCCAAAATTGAAAGCCCAGAGGTTGGTGAGAATTATTAACGAGTGATCCACTTTTTTTTGTTTCTGGATATGCTATTCTGAAGGATTTGTCAGCAGAGAAAGTGCATGCAGCATTCTCTTTGCAGAGACAGGGCGGATAAATGCAACACAATTTTGACTCAGCCATTAAGCAATAATTAGTAGTATCCTCTTTCCACTTTTCCCCTAGTATAGTTGATAGCTGAGAAAGAAGGCCTGAAAATAGAACTGATTGCCCTGGAAATAAAGTAATTATGAAATTAGATTATAGCAAGGAATCTCTTTTGGTGTCAGGCTCACTCACTTTCACTGCCTGTGTTTCCTAGTCAGAAAGTTATTCTCAAGAGGTCACCTCAAGAAGAAAATAACAACATTCAGAATGAGATTTCTACACCCTGAACAAATTAGAGACTAATATGAAGTGCCTTTCCACTACATGCAAGTGGCAACTAATGAAAGAAGAGGAAGTTTTCAGACACACTGGTATGTGGATAAATCGTGCCAGACTAATGTAATCATCCTCTACAACAAAATAATATCTTCTGTCAACACAGGGAGAGCAGTGGATGTTGTTTACCTGGACTTGAGCAAAGCATTCAACATTGTTTCTGACAGCAATCTCATGGATGAACTGATGAGATATTAATTGGATAGGTGGTCTGTGAGATAGGTTGGAAATTGGCTAACAGGTCATACTCAGAGAGTGGTAATGAGTGGGTTTTACTCAGGCTGGCAACCTGTCACAGGTGAGATCCCCCAGGCATCAATACTGGATCCCACACTGTTCATCATCTTCATATGCAACCTGGCTGATGAGGTTGAAAGCACCTTCAGGGAGTTTTCTGATTACAGCAGACTGGGTGGTGAGGTGACCAAATCAAAAGGGTGAGGTATCTCACGGAGAGGCTGGACAGGCTGGAAGAGTTGGCTAATAAGAGCAGTTTGAAGTTTAACAAAGATGAGTGCAAAGAGCCAAGAAGCCCAGTGCAGGCCTGGGTGTGTGTGGCAGGGGAGCAGCCTTGCTGAAAGGGACCTGGAACCCTGAGGAACAACCAGCTGATCATGAAGTCAGGCCTGTGCTGCTGCAGCAGCAAAGTTGAATTGGATCCTGGGCTGCATTCCCAGGGACATCGCTAGCAGAGACAGACATGATCAGCCCACTCTACTCAGTGCTTGTCAGGCCACACCTGGAACACTGTGTCCAATTCAGGTCCCCACAATTCAAGAAATACACGGGCAGACTGGAGAGAGTCCACTGGAGGACCACAAAGATGATCAAAGAGCTGGACCACCTGTTTCCATGAGGAAACATTAAAGGAGTTATGTTCTTTCTCCCTGGGGAAAAGAAGGCTCAGAGAAGACCTCATCACAGTATCCCAGTATTTAAGAGTGGGTACAAAGAACAAACAGTGGCGCTCCTTACACATGACGTCATTGGGGAAGAAAAGGGACAGTAAAAAAAAAAGAAATCTCCTGTTGGATATAGAAAGACAGTATACTCTTTTCCAAGAGCTGGCTGATAGATAAGTTCAGTGGATTTTTTTCAGGTTTCTGAGTCTTAAGATGTTTGTTATGAGTTGTTCTAACAAATTCTATGTCCAAAAGGAAGTGCTTCATAACAGACACTTGAATAACCTAATACTGTACTACACCAGAAATGTAAAGCTAAGCCTCATTTTGCATTATGACTTCCCAAACTGAGATCACTAAAGATTTACTATTTCTTTTCCAGGTTTCAAGACAGATTGCGGTGGTACTTAGCTTCAAGTATGGTTTCACATGACAATGAGAGTATAATGTCTTTGAGCTTTTACTCCCTACTCTGCACAAGTACTGAGAAGTTGATATTACATCTCTGGTTGCCAATCACATTCTATTTATTTCTATTTGCCATTATTCTAACTAGGCCATTCCTTAGGTTTTCCAAGGTGTGACCTTGTATAGAGCATAGGATATTGTATAGAGAATTGTATGCCATAGACTTTTTATGCCTTGTATAGAGCATAGAATATTGTATAGAGAATTGTATGCCATAGACTTTTTATGCCTTGTACAGAGCATTATTTTTCATACAGAAAGAAACTTGGAAGGGAACTGAAAGCTAGTTCTAGCCTTCTCCCCTCCAGACTGAACAATCCCCAGCTCTCTCAGCCTGTCTTCATAGCAGAGGTGCTCCAGTCCTCTGATCATCTTCGTGCCTCTTGTCTGGACATGCTCTAACATAAAGAATGTATATAAAGAATTTTAATTGTACTCATGAATGTCTCAGGAATACCTTTGGAATGAACTTTGAAGGTGTGTAGAGCAAAATCCAATGGTTTTCAGCCTTACTGGCCTCTGTGGCTGTGGCTGTGTGTGCATTGCGTATATATGTGTGTGTCTACAGGGGAGTATAGGCTCAGCCTCACTCCAGGCTGGACCTGGGAAGACACAACCTCAGGGACCTGGGACAGGAGAAGTCTACTAAAAGCTTTGCTTTTAGCTCCACTGGACCAGACAGGCTCACAAAGTCCGTCATATTCTATTGCATTTAGCAGAGTTGAGCCTTGGGACACACGATAGAACTGGTGCCTTATATCTCTGTGGTACACACAAACATCTGTTATGTAAACCAGCTTACAAGTAACATCAAGGAGTATTGCTGTTACATTAAACTGAACAGAAATTATTTCACAAAGGAATGTCAGGTGGTTTTGAGAATGTTTGGATTTCAAGTACTCTTGTGAGGTAGGTAGATATTTCTACAGGTTTCTTTACAAACATAGCCCTTTGTGTCACTTCATTTCCCCATCAGAATATATAGTTTTGCTAGCAGCAGTCTTTACATGTAAAAGGAAAATGAATTGACTGTTATATGATTTTGAATATAGGTTGAATAGCTTTGTATGCTTGAATTTGTGATTAGTATTTATGGAGCAATGCTTTGTGCCATCAGAAATTAAACACTATAAATGGCACAATATGCAGTGAAAAAGTGCTTTCAAATACTTTGTATAATATTTTATACTTCTGCTTTACTAAGGGCACTTTGTCATTTCTCAGCACATGATTTTGGGAGTGTAGGACATTAAATTAAACAGCATTTTCCCCCAAAATGAAGAGATCATAGGAGACGTGTTTCCCATGTAGACCAGTGAGTCATAAATTCATAACATGTAGGGTATCAGTAGGAGGTTGTCTAATATTAAAAGTAACTGATAAGGAACAAGTGATCATGTGCAAAAATATAATTCCTGTTGAGGGGAGAACATTGACTCAGCTGGTATTCTCCCTTGAGAGAGTGGTTGAAGCTGATACTCTAAATGAAAGTGAACTCTTGGGTAATACAACAACCTATTGTGAAATGATAGACTGTAGTAAAGAGAACTTCTTTCCTGACTTCTACAGACAATTAACTTCCTCCCTCCAGCATGAAGTTTAATAACCTGTGTCATTATATTTCCTTGCGTAGCCAGAATGCTAATGCTATTAATATTAAATTCAATCAGAGTGTTAAGTTGAAAAACTGCTTTCCAGCATGTCAGAACCTGTTCAGTTCACTACAGACAGACAGAAATTACTCTGTCATATCCTATTGACAGGCTTCTGGATAACACCTTCTGTCAACACATGTTGAGAAAAATAACATCAAAATAACTTCACAAGAAATTAAGTGATCTGTATTAAACGATCTGATGATTCAAAGCATAATAAGCTGAAATTATTGTTTAATCAAATAAATAGCTACCTGTTCTACTGCTGAGAAGCATATGGAGATAACAAAAATGTTCTCACCAAAGTAATTTTAAAAGTCTGAGGAAAAATATCCGTTTCTCTCCTGGTTCATTTCGTAAGGAAGTGGCAATACAATGAATTTCTCAACCTCAGTCTTCCCCTCACTGACTTCAGAATGTGCTATTTCTCTGAAAAATTAATGCAGTTGTTCTGGATGTGCTTTAATACAGTGACAGATGCTTTGGTGGACTTGTGATACAGTAACCACTACATTTTGATAGTGAAATCTGAAAACAAGCAGTTATTTTTTTTCCACAATAAGACTTGAGACAGGTTTTCTGATGCTCCTGCAATTTGTGAAGTGAAGGCAAGATGTGGGCAACCTGGACTGATTAGCTTTCTGCTCCTCACAACCAGCAAGGTCTTGGAAGTGATCACTGAAACAGCCTTTCTAGTTTTGTGGTACTGCAGGCACAAAGAGTTAAGATGTTTTCTCAGAATTGTTTTATTTTCACCTGTAAGAAATGATTTCATTTAAGTTTTATTGAACTTGAAAAAAACACATTGAAAAAAAATCAACAGGTACATCTTTCTTTTTGAAAGTGTCCAATACAATACACTTCAGTCTTCTATTTGTATCTTCGAATAAGTAGAGACTTTTTATGAATTTCTCTTTTTCTCTAGATTTTCTTCATTTTTTTGTGGTGTTGAATGGGCCTCCTGTGCTTATCTGAATCTTGGAATTCTTATAACCATGTAGCATCCAGAGAAGAATTTGAGCCATCAGTGAAGGAATATGCTTTACTGATTCTCTGAGGAGTTACTGTGCTTTGCTCTTTCTTTCAGTAGAGGCTTTTCCAATTTTCTTTTCCATTTCTTATGGGTTTGTTTATTTCTGAAATGTGTGGCACATTGCATTTAGTGATATGAGAGTGCAGGAACACGAGCCTCTCCAGTGGATGACAGAATCCTTCCTTCTGCTGTTTTTGACAGAATATATTCCTATAAATATCCTAGCACTTCATCTTTGCAATATTTATTTAAAAATGATGGAAAAAGAACTCAGTTTCCAGGTGTTTTATTATTGTTCTGAGTGCTGTGTTAGCCTGTCAAATATTGGCTATAATTTCTTTAAATCTAACTGAACCCTTAACTACTCCCAGGGTCACACTAACAGTGTAAGGCAGTGTTATGCACAGACACCATTCCATGCTTCCTTGCTTTTCCACCAGCCAGATTTCCATAGAAGCTTATACCAGGCCTACAAAATGCATCCCATTTTCCCAGTGAGGTTGCTTTGGTAGCAGACCTTTGACACATCTCAAGGAAGCCACATTTTGATTTCACAACTGAGAGAGCTTAATCTAGTGATCATGTCTCAGTAAATCTGCCAAGGACACAAGATGGGAACTAGTAGATCTCTGGAAATACTTCCACTACACTTTCTTCTTATCTTCCCCTTGAAGCAGGTCTAAAACCTTGTTCAATGTGTATTAATTGGGGCCACTGGCAAACAAAAAAATGAGATTTCATCTTTAACATCTGTGAGAAGAATTAATGAAGGTCACTAGCAATAGAGTTATTATCTGATGATATTTTGTGGTTTTTCCTGTCAAAGAAGAATAGCCAGGCAAGGTGAGGATGACTGGATATGAAGAAAAAATGTGGCTATAATAAAAATATCTTATTGAAAGAAAAAGCAAAACAAAGGTGAAATATGGCACAGATTGCCTAGAATAAATACTTAAGCAACAACAGCAGAAATACTCCAGAGTTTTCAAAGGTCCTTTTTTAAAGCTAAAAATAAATCCAAGAAATTCTTTCTTTGTTATTTAATGCCTTGACTATCTTATGAAGCCTAATTTATGTGAAGTCCTTAACACAAATTAGCTGTAAATCTGAAAACCAAACCATACTGAAATATGCATATACCATTACATTTTGTAAAAAAGACACATTTTAATTACAAACCACATACCTCCTTGTTCTTGACTTTACAGGAAGGAACCAATGTTTGTTTTCTAAAGAATATCCTACTGATTTTCTTTCTATATTTTTCAGAGCTTTTTAGGCAAAGTAACACACTTAAACAATTAATTATAGGCATGACAACATTAGTGAAACCTTGCTGACTGTGAAAGCCTCCTGTTATTGATCCCTCTGATGTCTGATATGACTGAGACAGGCTTTCATGGGATGAGAGTTTTCTGCACAACTTACCTCTACAACATCTTTAGGAAGACATCTGTTTTAATATCTTGAATCAGTTCAAAAAGTACTGGGGCCAAACATGCATTGCAGTTGTAGAGTGTAATTGCTTGGGAAGCTAAGCTAATATCAGTAATATAGGTGTCTGCCATGAAAAAAAGTCTTTTTTATATTGCTTTTTTTGCTGGTTTTTTCCCCCTATTGTCACTTCTTTAAAATGCTGTAATCTTCTTACATCATTATTAAAGGAAACTTAAAAAAAATAGTAGAACAAAAAAGATCCTGTGTGACTATTGCAAACCTTTCTCTGACATTGTGGCGTTACAGAAAAGGAGATGGAATATGTGACCTTTATAGCGTCAGTCATTTTTTAACTTAATTGGAAAAATCTCAGAATAGCTCCAGAGGAAAATTCTTTCAGAGAACTTTATGACTAGACTCTTAGTATTAAGTCTAGGAAATTGATGCATTTGAAGAATGAGGTCACAAGTGAAGGAGAACTTGCAGATCTGCATGACTGTAAGCTGTAAAGACATATTACTCAGTCACATTAATCTTTTCAAGTGACATGAAATTATATGAAATCAGGTTTGTAATCATAGTATTATAGTTCAATGATCAGTAAATACTCTGGCAAATGTTCTTTGTAAAGCTGAAGTGAATACGCTCTTTAAAGAATTTAAAAACAACAGTAAAAGGCAATGGAAACAAACAAGTCAGTGATGTACCAAAGGGATAAAACAGGTTATGTAGGTATAGCCTTGTTCTCAGTATGGTAAATGGTGAAGTTCACACTGGTTTTTTTGTTAACACAGGACAAAATGTCTCCATTACAACATATGACCAGTTATTACCTCAGGTCAGGGCACCACTATACAGTCACTCAGAATGAGATTAATATGAAATACAGCAAACGTTAGTTGAAAGTCACACTGTTCAGATTTTTGTTATTATTAAATGAAGAAAATGGAAATAAATAAGTTGAATGATTCATTTAACTGTCTAATATCTCTATGCTCTTCTTTCATAAATACATTTTTAAAAGACATGTAATCTAATCCTTATTTGTAAAAAAGCTACTTGCATCATTGAATATTCCTAATCCACCAAAGGTAAGAAAAGCCTATATTCTCACCTGTAAGACAGCAACAGGTTTACTAATTTTGCTTCCAGCAGTAGAACTGTTTTTAGGGCATAGACCAGATTCTCTGAAGTATGATGATTTATCAGAAGACTCTGAATCAGAGAAGGAAAGTTATTTCTTGATATATAGAATCACAAAATCTGTAAAATTTGGAATTTTTTCTTACTATATTGGTAACATAATTGGTTAAAAAAGGGTACTGAACTGAGGGGTAGGAAGTGTGCCATGTTTAGCACCCTGTCAGTCTTGCTTGGTTCTGCACTGCACACTATTGCAAATTTTCAATGTGGCCCTGAGCAGATCATTTAGGACCAGGCTGTGGTGTGGGCACTGGACTTCACACAAAAAATGACTGGGGTTGCTTTGGGTACAGCTAAAAGACACACTATGACTATGTGACTACCACAGTAATTATATGGCTTAACACAGTAATTAGACCTATCAAGATGTGGAAAAACTTCGAAAGTCCTAAGAAATTCCCTCCCCTTACAGGGAATCTAGCAAAGATTTTCCTCAGTGCACTGCCAACATTGGCTAATTGTGGAGCAACTACTGATCACTATGGGAGAGGAAGGACTATATCAGCATTCTGCATAAGGTTCGGAGCAGAAAAGGAAGTAGAAAATTATCCATACTGTTTGTCATTACAATGTGTTGTGCTCTCCAAGGAAAAGAAAAACATTACAAAGGAGCATGGCTTGTATAAACAACTGTCTCAGCACAGCATAATTATTCTTAATACTACTGTTTACTCTGCTGAGTAACACTGAACTCTTCTTATAGCAATGCAGCAGAGATCCTCAAAAATTTCTGGGTTTGGGATTTGTCTTACTGGAACCAAGAAATCCTTCTGCTGCAAAAGCTTCATAACTAGCTTAGCTAAGACCTTTGCATACAATGAGAAAAGTAGTTAAAGGTTTTCAAGGGCAAGGATGTTGTGTGAGCACAAAACCAGAATATGAAAAGCATGTTAGTCTGTTTTTCACTCATGTAAATAATCTATTCATAGCACAAGAACTTGTCTGTGCTAAATTAAACTAAATAAATTAATCAAGACTTAAGTAGAATGGCTTACTTTAGTTTAAAAGATAAAGAGCTTTTGCTGTGCAAACAGGAATCCAAATCCTGTCTCCACACAGGGCAACCTGTAAGTTAAACCATGTATCTAAGAGCACTGTTTGAGTGCTTCTTGAATACTGGAAGGCTTAGGGTTGTGACCTCTTCCAGGGCAAACTTGCTCCATGCCCAACCACCTTCCAAGGAAGAATTTTTCCAAATAGCTCATCTAAACTTCTTCTGATGCAACTTTAGGCCATTCTCTTGTGTCCTATCATCAAACAGCAGAGAGAGGAGATCAGCACCTCTCTCTCCGCTCCCCTTAGATAGGAAGCTGTGGACAGCAATGAGGGCACCCCTTGGTCTCCTCTAAGTTGAACAAACCCTTAGTTTTTCTTTGTAATTCATGTCCTCTATTCACCATCTTTATTGTCTTCTTTTGGACACATTCTAATGAGTGTCCTTCTTATGTTGGGAAGCCCAAAACTGCACACACTACTCAAGCTGGGGCAGCTTGAGTCCCGAGTACAGTGGGACAATCCCATCTCCTGCACAGTCAGCTATACCGTGCTTCATGCACTCCAGGCTGTGGTTGGTTGGCCACTTTGGCTACCAACACAAACAGTTGACTCATACTGAGCTAACAATCAACCCAAACCTCCACATCCCTTTCTTCAGCGCTGTGCTTCAGCCATGTCTCCCAGTCCATATGCACATGCAGGATTACACCAGTGCAGATGCAGAGTCCAGCATTTGTCCTTGTTTAATTTCATATGGTTGGTGATAGCTCCATACTCTGTCAAGATCTCTCTGTGCAGTCTCTCTATCCTTGAGGGAATCCATGACTCCTCCTGAGCTAGTGCTGTTGGGAAACTTATCTTAGTGTGCACTCGACTCCTGTGTCCAGGTCACTGCTGATGTCCATTTCATTCTGAGAATTAGCTGCTTAAAAAAATGCCCTAAGTCAGCTGAAAAACAAGCTGGAAGTTATGCTAGCTTTATATTTGCAGCCACATCACTGTGTCTCATTATTATTACTGAATCAGCAATGGATTAAGGCATAAATCTGCAGATGCAGGAGAAGGATTCATTGCAATGTTTGCAGAAGCTGCAATGACATCCTAAACACAACACTTTAGAGAGTTCATGTCCTTTGAGACCACAGCTTCAGGGAACATTGCTATTTTCCTGTGATGTTCAGTAAATATTCACAGGAGACAGGACAAGAATCAGTGAAAAATACACCTATTTGCACTTGAAATAAAGCTGTGAAGAGGAGCATCATTAAATGGAATTGTCGACAGTGTGCTAAAAGCTTCTCTACCTAAATATCATTATTTGCATCCGAATTTTCAGTAGGGAAACAAACAAGGTTAGACAGACAGGAAAAGATAAATATTATCTACTACAAAAAAGCTGAACAATATTTATCTTCATTTTTTTTTCCTTGTGCAGCCTGTGCCATGTCAGGCTACCCCTTTTAGTTCTGTTTCATTTGGATTCAACTGGATTCAATTAAGCATATTTTTAAAAATTTTCTTTCCAGTGTTAATCATTGCTGAGTTACTTATATCTGTGCCTAACCAACTGAATATACATGTTCTCTACAGTACACTACAAATTCCAAGGGGCCCAAAATATATAAAAGGGGATTTATCTGTGCAGATAAGATAAGGGGGTGGATATCTTCTATTAATACCCAAAATGTTTACCTAAAATTTGTAAGTAAAATAGGATGGTATTGTTTTAATTTTTTAAGATGTTTTATTTAATAGCTAAGAAAACAGCCTATGGCTACTTACATTATGTTCACACTCTGCAGGAAGTAAACTGTATTAATAATAACACAAAATTATATGTTTAGGCAAATTCACTGTTATTCATGAAGTGCTGGCAGTAAGTTCAACGTTAAACATATTCTCCAGCTGTGACGTAGAGATCTAGTTTATATATTTACATATTTGCTACAAAGTTGGAGCCTCAGCTTCAGGCCTTCCACAGCTACCCGAACTGACCTTGCAAAGTAAGTGTAATAAACTGTAACAAAAGCAAAAGTCTAATCCTGTGCCAGCTATGGCACCTCCCCAGTCCTAAACAAGGAACAGGAACACCATTGACTCTCAGTGGGCAAAACATGAATAATAAGATGACAAACAACTTCATAAACCTCCTACACAAATCTAGTTAACTTGTGCTAAATCAAGCTTGGGAATAGAAATAAAAATTTCTCTTAGCCTTGGAAAATATCATTCCTCTGAGTATTGTTGTATCTTGATGCAGAGACCAGGAAAATATAACGGAAAATTGTCTTGAAAGAGAGTAGTCCTGGTCTATTCTGTCTCTTCCCCTATACTTACTATGAGTTCCTGGACTCTTCCTGCATAAGATCCAGCTTTCTTTCTGCCAGATTTATTTTCTGGTACACCAGTTGGCTGAACACCATCAGTTAACAGCTGCATAAATGCTGTACAGCCACTCAAGAAGGATGGCTGAATCACTAAAAAGTAGGGATGTACCCTAAACTTACCTTAAACATTTTCATAGACAGTTGTGTAGAAAGTACAGCTACTTTTGGTACAGAAGTGCTAGAGAAGGAGACTCCCATTGACCTACCAACTTGATTCACAGACATTTTGTGTTGCTACCACATATTCAGCTCACACATGCATGTTGAAAACTGCTGATGCATTTGAATAAGGCATTTTGTTCAGAAAGACAAGAAGATAAATACATGTCAAGATCAACACTCTGTAGTCCTAGAGAGGATGCAGGACCTTTACAGGGAGGCAAATTAAGTTTTGTCTAAAGAATAATCATCTGGCTGGAGGAGACTGGCAGCTGCTGAGTCAGCAACCCTAGCTTGCTCATATATCAGACCTAAGTTAGTTCTGTGAAATGTGAGCTCTAGATGCTGAGGTAAAGATTACATGCAAGCATTACATAAAATGTTTTATGCTTAGTCCTTCAAGTTAGTTCTATGTATCTCTGATGTGGTGTTTCTACCCTTCTAGCCCCATCTTGCCTGCTCTTCAGATCATGCACATGGTATTATGTAAAACATGAGCTGAAATGAACGTTTGTATGCAATAAGGTTTTAGAAAATGTATCTGTTTATGGAGATATTTATACACAACAGGAATATTACATTAGTGGTGCATGTATGTGTTCAATTATGGAAATGAGACTGCTACCTCTTAAACAAAAATATAGATGAATATAATACAAATATGTTTATGCTGTTTCATGCAGATTTGAAAATTATCTGTAATGAATCTTTTAATTTTGTAGTGCATGAAGTTGATGTGAAATAGCTGTACCGTGCCAAAGGAAATGCCACAAAGTTAGAGTTATCTATAAAAGATAGATTTTCTTAACTAAAAGCACTAATCTTCATCAGTTCTTCATGAAGTTAGACTCCAGAAGGTATAGAAGGGAAGGTTAGGTAAAAAGAAAAAAAAAAAAAGAGAGAGACACCAAAAAAAGACAGAACTCATACTGCAGCATAAGTAATTTAGGTGATATTTTGGAGAAAATTGAGTCAAATTTTCTGGGAACATCACAAAATCTTTTGTGGAAGGCACAGAAAGATTGTGTGCTGTAATTTACCTGGTTTCTACCCTAGTCCAAATATATCCAGCAAGTGTTATGTTATGAAGCTGAAGCTAGAGAGTAATTTACTTATTTCCCACAAAGGACTAGGGGACAAAATTAAACCAAAAAATTGTAACTGCTTTGGATTCTGAGTCTTGTCTCATATGTGTTCCACACTGGCCACTGTTCAGATCCCAGGTTGGAAAACCAGTATGGGCTGCTGTGACAATGTAGTTGATTTCATGTCTAAGACAGGAGCATACTTGTATTTCTATAAAAATTTAAACACTATAGAAAAGAGGAACTAATATCACTTTTGAAAAAGAATGTAGGTTTCATGGTCAAATATCATACCTGCTACAATAGAGCAAGTTTATTCTTGTGTGCACTTTTCCACTATCACTTTTTAGCCACAGGCTCCTGCAATGCTCTTAATCAAAAGATTCTTTCTCTTTGTGTGTATGTAAGGACTATGATTAAGAAAATTATTCTTCTTCTCTTTATAAAACACTGGAATATATATTTATCTAAATATTTCCCAGGGATATAATCATTCTGATTTCTTCAGCTCTTATCGAGCTACCACGTATTCATATTTGTCTTTTGCTGTGAAACCATGACAGTGCTCAACATTGGCTGCAGTGCCAATTTCAGATGTAAGGAACTCCAGCTGCTGCCATTTGAGATTTCCATGTTTATAAATCAGAGTATTGCTTTATTCCTTTGGGATAATCATTGCACTTGGAGGTGCCGTAGTAATCCCGATAAAATAAATTGGCCTAGAAGAATAACAATATCAGTTTAACCAGTTCATGTACAATATTAAATTGTTGTATAGCACTTATATTAAATGGTTAAAGTAACATTTGGTGTTTCAAATGCACAGAACTCAATTTGCTTAGTTGCATAGCAACTGGTAATTTTTTTTTTAAGAATCCTCTTCAGTAGAGAGGAAGATAAAAAGTTTATAATAATATCAAAACATGATATATTAAGTAAAGGTTTCTTTATAAGACTCCTTATTATTACTTTTCAAGGAAGACAAGGGTTTTGCAGCCTTTTGATGGTATTAGAGTAGCTATAATTACTCTTCCTGCATAATGAGAAAGTCACTTAAAAATAAGCTGGATATTATTTTCATGGTCATCGTAAAACTCTGATCTTGTCTTTGTTACCATAAAATAAACACGCACATAAAAGCAGAAAACCATGAACGCTAAATTAAATATGCAAAGGGGTCCATCTGCAACTTCAGTTGCACACCTTCACCTTTACACCTTCACCTATAACTTTAGTTCTGGAAACAAAGGTCTTCTAAATTCTGACAGATTTGTGTAGAGATGCTTTACAAGATATTCTGTTTTTCTGTCTTCCTAAAAAAAATAATAACGTCAGGAATGAAGTCCTTTACCATCTGAAGTAGGATTTTCACAGTGGGATGCAAAAAGTGTGAGACTAAGAAAGCCACGAGAAACAAGGAGAGGAAGTCGAAGGACCTGAGAAGAACGGAGTGACAGCAAGAGCCAAGTCTTCCTTCACGTGTGGAGTAGGGAGAAGGCAATATAGTATACGCTGGGTTTTAGATCTTTGTCTTTATTTCTAGCTTTGCCTGTGGCAGCTTAGGTTTCAGGTAGTTGGTTTAGCAACTGTGAAAGAGTTGACAGGTTTCTGTCAACTAAGTCAATGTTGTCTGGAACTGATGTCAATCTATGCTGTTTCCAGAAAACACAACCCCACTGTGAAGTCTCCCTTAACAACCCAAATAATGCAATATGAGAAAATCTGTCACTAAGTTTTTCACTCATTTGGCTATTTTTAGTTTTCTTCTGTTTGACTCTAGGTTTTCACTTTACCATTGGTGCTCTTGACACCTTGTAGGATTGCTCATCAGTAGGGTTCAGCCTAATTCAGTTACTCTGTCTTTATCTTTGTACATCTCATTGAACATCATTACACAAAAATGACATATAGACTTTTTCCAAGTCACAATGAGGTTTATGAAAGTTTACTACTCCCAGCAAGGCTTTCTCAGAGACAATGTTTACTGCTTGCAAACCTTCTTCCTTTAAATAACTTTGACTTTGTATTTAGCTATATTGAAACTCAGAATATTTTGTCTTGCTAATTCATTCTCTCTTTTATTTACCATTCGCTCAGTTTTGTGTTATCTGTAAGCTGTATCAGTAATTTATTTTCTGATCATTGCTAAAATTGGTAAACAACTTAAGCTTCAATAATTCTTCTGCATTTTCTGTCCCATATTTAAGTCTTCCTGTTAGAAGAGAGATGATTTGAGGAGAAAAATCCATCCCCTATATCATTCCATAAAAATCCTCATGATCTGGACACACTCATCTTTAAGGACTGGACATTGCAATATGAAATGAAAAGCTAAAACACAGGCTATCACAATGTGTTTCATTTATATTTAGTTTCTTCAGTTTTTAGTTTTTAACTGAGACTTGTAATGCTATTTCCTTTTTTTTTCCCCTAAAATGAATGTTGAGCTGGCAGAACTACAAAACTCTTATCAATTTCAGAAATACAGAACTACTGATGCTCACAGGGTTCTCTGGAGGTTATCTAGTACCACCTTTATTCTCAGGTGGGGCCACTTAGATCTAGCCAGTTAACCAGGACCAGTGTCCAGATGGCTTTAGACTATTTTTAAGGACAGACCCTCCACAACCTCTCTAATCAACCTGTGCCGGTATTTACTCACCCACAGAGTAAAAATCTGTTTTCTGATCCTCAGGGGGAACCTCCTGTATTTCAGTTTTTGCCTGTTATCTCTGTTCCTGCCACTGGGCACTACTGCAATGTGCCTGGTTCCACCTTCATTCCCTCCCATGAGGCATGTATACACGACATTGAGATCTCCTCTGAGCTGCCTGTTGTCAAGACTGGGCAGCCACAGATATCTCAGTCTGTTCTCACTGTCACGCTCACTGGGGACCCAGAACTTGACCCAGTACATCAGACGTGGCCTCACCAGTGCTGAATAAAGGGGATCACCTCCTTTTAACTGCTGGTAATGCTTTGCTTAAGGTAGCCTAGAATATCATCAGGACTCTTCATGACAAGTGCACATCGTGGGCTCATTGATTTATTTAGGCTCAACCATTCAACCACCACAACCATTAACACAGCACTGCCAAGTACACCACTAAACCATGTCCCTAAGTGCCACAAGCACACGTCTTTTAAATGTCTCCAAGGACGTGGACTCAAAAAATTTCCTGGTCAGGCATGTTCAGCTAGGTGTTCACCATGGACCCCAGATTCTTTTCTGCAAAGATTCATCCAGCTGGATGGCCCCAGTATGTATTAGTGCATCAGGTTGTTCCTCCCCAGGTGCAAGACTTTGCACTTTCATTTCTCATGCTGATTATGCTCCTGTCAGAACATTTCTCTTTTCTGTCTCTCTTTCAAAATACAATCACAGTGGTTTTTTAATCTAAGTCTTTTGGATCATTACCAGTGTTCCAGGTGTTACTATAAATCAACATCAATACTGCAAAGAGATGCTTATCCCGCATTTTCAAACTTTTGCATTGAATCCAAGTACATATGATTGCCACAATTCTTTCATGCAACTTTGACTCCAAGAATTATAAAGCTAGCTTAAATTGTCCTTGTATGGGGACTGATTTATTCTAGCTCTGCTTTAAAAAGAATAGCTTTTGCCATTCTGTTCAAATCCCAGACAGAGTAAATTGTCTAGGCAACCCTGGAAGGATCTGCTGACAATGAGGACTTCAGTAGAAGAGAGGTCTTCCAGCACTGTGTGCAAGAGCAAGACTCCTGAAGGGTTTTTCCAACAAATAACAGAACCAATGTCAGTACAAGATCAACCCTGCCTGGAACAAGCCACATATTTTGTAGCAGTTATATGATGAATAGTCTCAATGTGATATTCATTCATAGCAAGCATTTTCTCTTTGTAAGGAAGAAGTTATAAAAAAAAATAAGCATTTGTTGTTTCTTGATTTTGCAATAAATAAAGTCACCGTAATATAATGCTATCAACAAGACTTGCATGGTCTAGCTGGAAAAGGTCATATTGAAAGAATCCTCTGAAAGCAGCAATATAAGCAGTTTCACCCCATTACCCTTACTGTCACTGTTCCACTGAGCTCAGTGTATTAAAAATGGAAAATCGTTCCCACATTTAGCTTATTCCCATAACTAATTAGATCAGAATTGGAATTTCTGTTAGATTAGTACCTCAAAGGTATTAAAATATCACAAAATACCATACATGGTTTTTCAGACACTACTGCATTGCATCTTCCGTACAAAACAGATAAAATACAGTAATCCAATAGAGGGGGTATTTAAGCTGTTAAATAGGTCATCCATCTTGTATAGACAGACCATTTTCGATGATATTAAAGTAAATTGGCTTCACCTCTGCCTAGAGATACTGATTGATCAGTACTTCCAGTGGCATAGTGAAACGCACAATCCTAGGATTTCATTATTAGATATAGCACTTAAATGTGTTAATGATATCCAAAAAAATGGAATAAAATCACTGATATGTCAGAAGAAAGTAATTCATATTACCTGTAAGACAGTGCTTGGAGGCTGAGTGCTGGTGCTTAACTAAATGTTTTAGTACCATAAAATTTCATAACCTTTCTACAAAGTGCAGTCAATACAAATTAGATGTTGGCAACAGTAGATTCTTATCTCAGGTGTATCATGCAGAATCAGAAATACTACAAAAATTGTTAGATAAAGAGGCAAGTAAAGCAAAAGTTTTTATGTGACATGTTGACAGACAAAATATTGGAATTTTAAGAATTTAAATGAGCATATAAGCAACCAACTAATCACAAGAATATCACTCTGTAATGGGCACAAAGGCTGTACTTCCATTGGGCTTTTGCTAGTTAATTGCTGGGTCTTCAGAGCACATCCTTCACTTCCTTTTCTCTTTGGCTCACTGCTAGATGAAATGGGGTGGTCAAAGCGTGACAAAAAGTAGGTTCTCAATAGGAAATTTGAGCATAGCTCTCAGATGAAGTCACTGTATGGAGAACATTACCAGTTCTTTGAAATGTGCTTGACAGTAATGATTCTTTTGATCCTACCTGCTTAATAATTAATGTTTGAAGTCATGCTTACTGCTGTTCTCAATTCCTTTCTCTGGTCTAGTGCCTTTTGAATATTTGAACAAAAATCATCAATTTCAGTGCTTTCACCCGGAATGGCCAACAGCCTTTGAGGATATTCAAAGAGTGAATTTAAACTGTATCAAGTTGCAGGTGGAGCTGGCTCTGTCTTCCTTACCTTGACCTGGAATTGGTCAGGATTTTCCTAGTGAAAATTACTTCATTAAGATAGATCACCTTTGTAAATTTAAATCTCAGTCATTGCTGGACCCATATTACGTTTTGACTTATATTATGGATTTGTTTCTAAGAGCATGCTTTGCTTAGGTAGTGGCAGTAGCTTAATTGCTATGAGACTTGTATTAATGACAATATTAAAATATCAGATTCTAAAAACTGCCTTCTTTACCATGGCGCACCAGTCATTTATTCAGTATTGCCGTGAAAGAGAGAATGTAGGTTAGCAGAGTTATGTTGCTGTGGCTTTCAGCATTATCTCTGTATGTTTAAAGGACGAAACAAACATCACATTTTAAAGAATGTGCTTCTCATCATTAACTTCTTTTTATTGCCTTGGATGTCTAAGCAAAGGGTAATATCTTTGAAGAATTTTAAATTTATGCACTTACTTTTTGAAAAGAAATATTCCTTGATTAAGGTTTAACTGCAAACACTTTGCCCCATGAATGTGATAATCTGATATTAAAAATTCAAGATACTGCAGTATGCTGTAGCTGATCTAATAAGAAATTTGGAGTTGTATTAATTTTACATTTATTTTACAGGAAGAAGTAAGCTATTAACTAGTCTTCCCACCAACGCTTCAAGCAATTTTTTTTCTGTGTCACTTTCTGCATGATTTAACTGTGCCATCCTCAGATTTTTCCCAGGGTTTATACAAAATGGTATCATTTGGTTGTTCTTTAAAATCAAGTGCCTACTGAACATAAACAAATATATTCAATTTAAAATTAGTCTATTTTTTAAACCTCTATGTCTAGTTCTGCTTAAAGATATTCATTGCCAGTGAAATATTGAAATGTAGGGCAACACCTACTACTTACAGAGAATCATAAATAATACACTCTCTGCCATTTAAGTTTTGTTATTCTGTGGATTGAAGCAGTGTCATCAGTTTCAAGTCAAATCACAAAATCAGACTACTGGCCCTACTCCCCTGCACTTATTTAAGATGCAGTAGTCAGATACTCTGGCATGACAGGTCACACCTCTTTAAAAAGCTGGAGTTTATAAGCCCTATTAGCATTCTCTGAGCTGTTTCTGCTGCCCTGGCTGCTATCCTTCTGAAAACACACTTTGGCAATTATTGTAAATCTAGAAAGAAGCGAGGAATAATTAGCTTGGTCAAACATGAGCAATCACAGGAACAAGATAATTGTGACTATCTTCAAATACTTAGATCTACTATATTTTTAGTTACTGGTGTGGTAAATTATTATGTAGAAAAGACTGTGACATAGTGAGCAATGTGTTGACCTTTCAGTTCTGAAGTACAGAAAGAGTGAAATACTAGGAGAGAATGAATAAATCTTTTTATTATTGAGATTAAATTTAAAACTTTGCAGTTTGTATTTAACTTCCTCACTTCCTCAATTTTATTTCATAAGAAATAATTTATTTTACAAGCACATGACTGCTCACCTACATACATTTTCTCTCTCACATTTCTTTTAGCACACATCAAAATGGATTTGTTTATCAGACAGCGAGATGTGCTAACAAGGTAATATTTCTCTTCCTTGTTACACAGTTGAGAAACAGTAAATTGATGAAACAAAGAACTTCAATAACACATTTGAGGGAATTTGAGAGACAATCCTCTGTTTCTAAAAATCTGTCCTTTCTTGGTAAAGGAATTATTAGGAATGAAAGCAAAACACTTTAATCAGTGCTATTCCTTCCAGTGCAAACGTCAATATTTTTTCATACCAATCCTTATGTATGGAGACATGTTTAATGACTCACAGTTTCTCTGAAATATGAATATCCAGCTGAGTTCTATTTGGCCTTTAGGAAAGCCAACCAAGAGAAGAAAGTGGTGAAACCTTTTTGATTACTATATGGCTGGTGATGGATGATCTTAATACCTTATGTTGCTAGGTATGTTTCATGCACGACTGGTAGAATGATTTATATTTATATAAAAAAAACCTTTGTATGGGCTATGAGTTTAATATCCAAACCAGAGCTAGCTCATGAGAATGGGAAATCCATGCAATTTACAATCATTACAAGGCTTTGATATTTTTCCTCTGATTGAAAATACTTTTAGCAAACTTGATGGACACCATCATCCATGTGCAAGTGATTGGCATCCTGTGCCTTTTGTTTGGCTCAACACATTGATGTTCACTCACTGTGTTTCCTCTCCTTTTTCTTAAAGCTGTCTGGATGAGGTGGAACACAATTATAGTAATATATGAACTCTTTTTCACTGATAGACTATAAATACTGCTTTTTTAAACTCCAATGTGAAAAAACATAGGCCACTTTCATAGTTTTGGTAAACATTTGTAAGTCCCTTCAAATTCTGTAAAATGCACTCATTTGCATTGTTTGAGATTCTCTCACATTTTTCCTGGTTTTCATTGTATTTTTAGTATCCGTTTGAAACCCTTTGAAGACTAGGACAAATGTATAAAAACAATGAAGAAACAGACTAATCAAATCTTTTAAAATTTTAAGAACACTTGTCTAACATAATTTCTTGTTTTAGACAAGCCTCTTTAATTATCCCTGTGGTAAAATGAAGCATTGAGCTGAATTCAAATGCAAATAGCCTCTTAGGATGATTCAATCTACTTTAGTAAATAACATGCACGTGACACGTAGTATGTGCAACAATTTATCAACCTCTTAAGTCAAAATTTTTAGCCTCCTAAATAGGTACATTTCTTCTGTGCAAATTTTCCTCTTTTGCTGCTTTTCTATCCAAGTGAGTTCAATATATTTTTGATGAAAAACGAGATTTGTCCTGAACTTGAAATGCAAGAGTGAAATAAAGTAGTTTAAACACAATCTACAGAAGCAAAAGATAGCTCAAAATTGTGTCTTTGTAAATTATTGAGGAACACAAAGACACTCTAGAAGCAAAGAAGGAGCTTAGGTTCCACATCTAATGATCTTAGACTATCAACATGGTAAATGAACCCATATGTTTTTTCTGAAACTTCCAAATGGCATAAAAGCTAATTATTTTCAAATTTAGGCCATGAAGGTAAGGCCCCTGGACTGATATTGAAAGTACTCCTGGAAAAGAAAAACAGTAACTCACTTGTTGAAACAGCTGTTGACCAACAGTCAACAAGAAGGGGAGACAAAGTTGTTCCTTTGGGCTCCAGAGTTTGATCACATAGATTTGTACTTCTTGGTTATGAATAGAAAGGAGGACTCTGGGAACTACTGAACTGTCAGCCTCACCTCTGTGCCTGGGAATATCATGGAACAGGTCCCTGTAGAAGTTAGACTGAAGTATATTGAGGTGATTTGAGACAACCAGCACAGCTTCACCAAGGGCAGGTCCTGAGTAACAAACCTGATGGCCTTCTGTGATGGAGTGACTGCATCAGTAGACAAGGGAAGGGTTACAGATGTCATTTATCTGAATTTATGTAAGGCCTTTGACAAAGTCCCCCAAAATAGCCTTTCCTCCTTATTGGAGAGAGGATTTGATGAGTGAACTGTTAGATGGATAAGAAAGTAGTTGGACGGTTGCATCCACAGGGTAGTGGTCAAAGTCCTCAGTATCCTGAAGGACATCAGTGATAAGTGGTGTCCCTCAGGGATCTCTGTTAAGTTGTATTTAGTATCTTCATTTAATGACATAGACGAAGGGATTGAGTGCACCCTCAGCAAATTTGCAGATGACTCCAAGTTGAGTGGTGATGTTTCCACACCTGAAGGACAGGATGCCATCCAGAGGGACTCAGGCAAACTCTAGAAGAGGCCCATGGGAATCTCTTGAGGTTCAACAAGAACAAGTGCAAGGTGCTGCACCTGGGTCTGGGTGCAGGCTGGTGATGAACAGATCCAGAGCAGCCCTGCTGAGAAGGAGTTGATGATGATGGATGAGAGGCTGGACATGACCCAGCCATGTGCACTCCCAGCCCAGAGACCAAACGTGTCCTGGGCTGCATCCAAAGCAGGGTGGGCAGCAGGGCCAGGGAGGGGATTTTTTTCCTCTACTCTCCTTTCATGGGATGTCAGCCAGAGTGCTGCTTCCAATGCTATAGGGACAAATCAGCAGTATTTTTGGAGAAAATGGAGAAAATCGGATGTAAAATTAGAAGCATTTTTTGTAAACTAATATACTACAGCAGAGAAATACACTGCCTGAATTACTGTCTCCAAAATCACACTGTGGCATCCTAGAAGATGATATATTTTTCAGTCTCACTAAAGTAGAAAAGGTTATCAAACACTTATTACATTTTATTTATGTGGACAAACTCAGGCATTTTAGACATTTTGGGCTTACTATGTACTGTACTTCCAAGGGTTTTTTAGTTTCCTTATACTCTTCTAAGTTTTCATGATTTCCAATGTGCATATCCTCCCACCATGATTCATCTCATAAAAGTCATTTACAATGCATGCTCTGAGTCTTCCCATTCCTCGGTTTGAATGACTATTTCTAATAGGAATAGTAGTTTTTACAGAATCCCTAATTTTTTAAAGTTCCAAGGTTTCAGTACCTTTAATTAGCAGTTGAATAATCTTATTAGGTAGCAATTATGCTTATAGCAAAGAGGTTTTACGGATCATGTATTTTACACAATTTGCTCTTTGCAGAAAACTCCGGTGTAAAATCACAGATTTCTCTTCCTTTAACATTTTAGACAAAAATATATGAAAAGCATCAGTAAATAATAGGGGAGTGCATTTTCATACTAAATACTGAAGATTTATGGTACCATTATAGTTTCATTTCAGTAAATTTACAGTGCATAAATTTTTTAGCCATGCAGGTTTCAGTGTCATTTTTGATGGCAAAATGGAAGGTCTATATTTACAGACTGTAGCAATAATTGGGACAGACAAAACTGCTGAGTGTAAGAGAAGTTTATTACAGGCATAATGGGAATAGAAACATAACTTCAATAACCTAATCATTTTAAAATTTGTGGAGTAGGAAATAATGTCATTTTAGCAAGACTGTTTAAGACTGAAGATGAGTAAATAATTTACTCAGTTAAATTAGCTTCTTCTGTTAACTGGGTGTATGTAAGGAGGATCATAATTTTTCTGTATTTATCCACCATTCAGATTCACTCCTACCTGTAAGATTTTTTGGGGTTTTTTTAAACAGCTCTGTGAAACCTCTGCAAATATGCAAATCCATATTTCAAAGAATATATGACTAGCATATTCAAGTCACTGCCTACTTGTGACTCATTCACAATAAAATAAAGGTAGTATCATTTGATCTAGACTTCTGAGATAGAGTAATTATTGAAAAACTTGCATTCTATTAATAACTAACTAGGAAGATAACAATAAAATGCATTTAATTTTTGAAGAACAATTTGAAAATCAGAATTTTTTATTCATTCTTCACTTTTATTTTTGTATATTTTGATTTGTGATTTTCATATTTTGTCTATTTTATTAACTCATTTGGACGAGTTAATATATATAAATATATTTATATAGGGGGCAAACATTTTAATTGCATATTAAAAAATAGTCAGGAACTAGACAATATTTAAAAATGTAACAAAGATCTTATTTTCTTTTTCCTAGTGATTTTTTTTTCTTTTCTCATTGCACTATCACTTGAGACAGCGACTGTCTTTTTCAAAGCAGCTTGAGCTGACTTTACAATTGCTATGAGTGTGTTATCTAAATCTGTCCTATTAAACCTGTTCTCATTTGTTCTTTCCAAATGAATGGTGTCTGCAGATATGGAGGTCTTTTAATCAGAAAATTAATTAAAATTGAAAGTCTTGAAGACTTTTTTTCCTTTAAAGATCTAACTCATATATTTTCTACATTTAGTGATATTCACTGGAGAGTAACTGTATTCAACTGCAGAAAAAAACCCCACAAATGGAATGAAAAATATTTTTACTCTTTTCACCAGATTTTTGGTAAAACTCTATGTAAAGGTATAGTTGTCCATAAGGACAACACACCATATACCTGTAATTTATGTCACTGATGATGGAGGATGCAATGTTTTGTCTGTTTCTCTGTGAAATGGTTATGTCTGGCTTGAAGCTAAGTAGCATCAAATAAAATAATTGACTGGCTACAAGCATACGCAAACATTTCTTCCTAGTAAGCAGTTATGGTGACAAGAGCAAGTTTCAAGGCTGTTTTTATGTATAAGTACTTTTCAGTTCTTTTGGTGGGTTAGCCTTGGCTAACTGCAACATCTCCATCCAGCTTCTTGCTGACTCCACTTCACTGTGAGACATCCCATGCACTTCCATACGGTGATTCACTAAAAAGGCAGAGCCTGGCACTGGAGCTACTTGTAACTCTGATCTTTGCTGAATGCCAGAAATTTAAATAATCTCTCTGCACTCCCATTCTTTGTGTAGTACTAAAGGAAAAATAATTTCAATTGATTATGGAAAAAAAGAATAGGCAAATCTACTGTACCTCTCTGGCTGACTGGACTTGTACATAAAATTAGAAGAGGTCTGCCTAAAATTTTGTGAAATTAACTGATAAAACAGAGAAATTGAGAGGTATCCATGAGATGCAAAAACCAGGCTTGTGGTGTATCCTTTTTAAGGCATGCAAGGCATTTCACATGGAGGTGAATTCAGCCTTGCAGTATTAATAACATTTCAATTATATTTGGAATGGAGGTGAAAGAACATGATTTGTCACATAGCAAAGCAATACCTTCATTCAGCTATATGAAAGAATGATTTTGTGTCAACATATGTTTAACAATAGAAAGTGTTAAAGTTTGTCCTTCTCCCATGCTGCCAAGAGTTTTGAACATATCTCTTGATATAATAATGTACACAATAAAAACATACACAGCATGTCTTCCTAAGACTCAAGATTTAGCTAGAAAGAGAGATCAGAGGGAAAAAACACCACTGCATGGTGTGCCTTCCATGCCTAAATATCCCTTGAGAAAGGCATATATCAACGCATTAAAAAGTAAAAATCAAGTCTGGTAATGAAATAATGCCTGAAAGGGCTCTGTTAAAAGAATCATTTACCTGATTCTGAAGGGCTGGTTCACCCACTTCAATCCAAAAGGTTGCAACTCTGAATCTACCTACCCCAAAAATTCTCAGACTGGAATTTGTGGCTTTGGGCTAAATGGTTGAAGGGTTAAATGGTTGAAGTATTTGTAATTTTTCTCTGTCGTTTTTCCTACCACATTGTGAAAAGTGAATAACATGTCAGTAAAGAAATAAACAGAAAGTAAATTGGTTTGTTATGCAAGTAATAACAAAACCCTGCATTTAACATCAGTGAGAGCACTGACTGTCTAGTCTAATTTGGTCCACACATTCTCTGGATACTTCAAAAGACACAGAGACATTTTTCAGTCAGTTAAAACAGTTAACCTTGAACAGGAATCTGAAAAAAGATGATAGAATTTAAATTGCACACAAAGGCATAGACACAACTGTAGAGTAAATAAAGTTGAAAACTGCCCAGTTCAAGAGGCAGTACTGAGAGAAAACATTTTGTGAAATACACATCGCTCAGTGCAAGACACTGCAGTGACAGCTGCACTGAAAGAGAGAATGCAACACAACCAATAGAAGATACCCTAATAAAACCAAGAATGTAAGCTCCTGTTTTCTTGAGGATATTGCTATCCATTTTCTGACAGTCAAAGCCAGCAGCAACAAAGGGTGGCCTGCTGACCCATGAGACCACATCAGTATTAGCAGTTGTTCATTGCTCCTTGAGTAAACTAGATCAGATGAAGTAAGATGGCTTGAACATTTGCCCAAACTCAGGCTTTTGGCATATGTTTGGTAGGATTAGGGTAAAAGGAGCAGGACCCTTTCACATTTGATGTCTTAAAAACATTAAGAAATTGCATTATGTTTTTCCACTTAAAAACTGAAATATGTAATTCCTCATTGCTTGTTTTTCACAAAGAATCTTTTGGTTGCTTTCCCCTGTGTCATTTGTGAACACCTCCTTCCTAAGTAGATAAACTCTATGAATGCATAGAATGTACTGTTCTTGAAAGAAGTATTAGTTTTTCCTTTGTTCTTATGTTGCATGTGGCCTGTTTAACAGTCAGGAAAGTGTGAGAAAACTAGAGCTGCTAAAAAGATAAGAGGAGATTACCCTTGAAGGTTGTGCATATCTAATTAATTATTAGCTTCTATATTTCTTTCCAAGTCTCAATATAAAAATATGTACATATTTTGAACTGGTTTTCAATACAGTTTTGATTTAATAAAACATGTTCTTGACTAGTGTATTATACAACTACCACCAACTCTCAAGTTTCAGATGCATAACAGCTGTGGCAATAATGCAATAAATAAGGCTAATGATTTCAAAGCTGTCTAGAAATTTACAACTTTACTTATCTGGTTGTAACATTTGTATGGTTAGGTAGTGGTTTATATATACAAGGACCATTGAAGAGCTCTTGTAGACATCGATTTGGGAATTGGCAGTATATTAACAGATTATGAAGCTGGAAGTGAATTATTAAGGATGGAAGACAGATACCAGATCAAGTGAGGTATAAAGAAGTGCATATACAATGTTAGTATTGCAAAATAAGAACAGATGGAGACGCTTGAAGCTGTAAATAATTCATTCCACAGTTTCATGTTTTACTGCAGGGAACAGAGTAGAACTTAGTGCATTTTCTCAGGTGACCTAAAAGTCTTGATTTGTTTCAAAGCCCTTGTGAACTGATCCTTCATAGATCACTGAAGTTGTATTACTTGAGTTATTCAAGTATGTATGAGAAATTCCAGGCTTTCCCTCTTTGACTTTGCATATTAACATATATGTCTTCCACAGAGTCACTCAACAACACACACTGGCAAATGAAGAATTTCATTGATTATATTGTAAGATAATCGAGTCAGACACTCTTTTTTCTGTTTTACATGACACAGGACACAGTTCTGTGTTTGGCTCTCTCTAGTACTACCCCAACATAAACACAAACCAGAATAAATATAACGGTCAGATGAATGTCATATGACATTCAGTTCATATGTCAGTAGAGAAATTATATTTACATCCTTTCCAAAAGGTGATATTCTGCAACAAGCAGAGGTTTTGCATAAGAAGATTTGCAGGAGATAGGCAAAATGAAAAATGAAGTTGGAGGGTTTTGAAGATTCAATTACATGGAAAGAAGCAAGACCAAGTTTTCATGATGTCTGTTAATTGCCTCAAGTCTGAAAGCCCAAATATGGTAATCTGTGACTTCTGGACACCCTTTGCATCATCTTCTAGACTGAGTCAAGAGTGAGTATATGCCAAGATATTTTCTGCAGCATTGACACCTTGAGAAATCCTGAGCCTGGACCCGCCTAAGGAACTGTAAAGCATCTTCCCTGTGACTTGATCAGATTCCCTTCTCTCAAAAAAGCAAGGCAAAAAGAGTGTGTAGGCAAGATGTTGCCCCTAATAGTTTTGGTGCACAGTGAGGATGCATGTGCCCAGCTTTGTGTTTGGATGTAGCTAAGGTGTGCTGCCAGTCACAAGCATGAGTGACGCTTGCTCAGTGCTGGTACAAATGCAGGGAACTCTAAAACCTATCTCACGTATGCTTGTCAGCATCCTTCTACTACAAGCATGTAACTAGAACTTTGCAAGGTCCAACATCCCTGTTGGTCAGTTGCTTTCCTTGTGTGGGGAGGATGTCTCTGTGGGGTGACTTACTCATAGGACTTGATTGCCCTCTACAACTACCTGAGATTGTAGTGAGGTGGTTGTGGGTCTCTTCTCCCAAGAATCAAGTGGCAGGACAAGAGGAAATGGCATCAAGCTGTGCCAAGGAAGATTTAGATTGGATATATTTCTTCACCAAATCAGTTGTCAAGCATTGGAACAGGCTGCCCAGCAAAGTTGTGGAATCACTGTGGAGGTATTTGAGAGATGTGCAGATGTGGTGCAGAGGGACATGGGTTAGTGGTGGACTTGGCAGTGCTGGGTAATGTTGGACTTGATGATCTCAGAGGTCTTTTCCAACCTAAATGGTTCTGTGATCCTATGATTTTCCACAAATCAGCTTCTCCCATCAGTAGATTAAAAATGTGGAAACACAATTTAATATTTTTGATTCAAATTTATTCTTTATTCCTTAAATACTTAAAAGATTTTACCACGAATTAATATCTCCAGCTGAGAGAGAAGTAAAATATTCTTTTTATAAGGAAAATTTTTCCTGCTAGTAAACTAAGCACCTCTATAGCCTGTTAAAAAAAGAAAACCCTACTTTACAATGGAAAGGACAATTTGAGTTTAGAGTCACTGTCTTTTAATCACATTATTTTAACTGTACATTTCAATAACATTTAGTAAGTTAATAATGCATTTTATGTACAATAATCTTCAAAGAGAAATGGCCTAATGGCTTTCAGATAATTTACTCTGTTGGAACTGCAACAAAATTTTTCATATACAGTATTGCTTTCTTTGCTTTAATAGAAATAATGATTTTATATAGTGCACATTTATTTTATATAGCCAGTCTTCCAAATTGAACAAATTAATTTACAGAAAGCATTGTAAAGGTCCAACTGAGAGATAGGATAACCAACCAAGTGTGCCTTATATGTCTTTAAGCCACAGCCAACTGAGAAGCAGCAGAGGAAGAAGTGACTCAGTATCAAAACTGGGTAATATCTCATGAAACCAGAGAGACTAAAATGTACAGTTGTGACTTTTAACACATTGTCATGCATAGACTTTCCTTTACTGGTGAGACTTGCCATCAAGAATAAAGTGTATTCTATTTCTAGATCAGAAAATGGTGCCACTTTGGAGCTTTGCAGGCTACTGTGAACTGACTGCCTTTCTCCCCACCCTTAAATTCAAGGTTTGGTTTGTAAGTCACCCAGTGATCCAGACCCCATAAAAGGAGATGTACAAAAGCTTTATGATAGCAGCCAGTAGCTTTATGGGAACATCCAGTACCTCCCTTCAGGCAAAACTGTACTGTTTGCAACAAGGGTTGAAGTCATCACTGAGATAACAAAGCACTGTGAAGGGTTAGTCCCACTCCAAGTGTGGGCTGCTTTCATTCTGGGAGAGCAGTAATGACAAGATTGATCCATACAGGACAGATAAGTCATGCCATACATGCTGAGTTCTGAGTCCTCATCAGGTAGAAGGTAGCATGAGAAACTAAAAGATAATGAAATAATAGGGTGGCTTAAACTTTGTTTCATATTTCTCGCACCCATGCAAATGCAAAATTTATCCTTGAAAATTCAATATTATTTTCTGGTTTAATCCTGTGTGTAGATGCATTGTGTGAATAATAATACATTTCTATGAAAATGTAGCCCTTCAAAATTAAAGAATTCTTGACTTTTTATCCAAAAAATATCAAGAGTTAATATGAAAGGATTTGATTCACCTTTAGCTGTTGTCTCCTTGTTGTCCTCCTACATGACGGAAGTTTTGCCTTTCCCTCTTCCTTGGTGGAATTTTGCCACTTCTCTTGTCCCTAGGCTGGTGTCTGAACTACAGCAGTAACAGTTCTTTCCTTGGAGGTCCAAAATGTGTTTCTTCTTGCACTGTTATAAGTGCAATCCATGGATAAAACAGTCATCTCAAAACAAAAATTCTGTTTGTTTTTCTTATTTATAGCAGCAAGTCGTTAGAGAAATATTTTTTAAAAAGTCTTTCACATTTCTGCTATAAGAGTGGACATGTCAAAACTTTTAGAGATACTTTTGAGAGAGCTCAGATTTGAATCTTGTTCCTTCAAAAATTGGTTCTATTTTACTGCCCAAAGTTTTCCTCTTAAATTACCATAATTTCTTTGATTTTTGTCATTCATCGTGGGCTTCTTCTATTCATGGTTAAAATACTGTTTTAGGCTGGCAGGCATGGAGGCCAAATATTCAAGGTTGGTGGCTAAACTGCTGTCAAGCAGCTACTGAGGAGGGACATAGCTTGAGCTGCTCCTCCCTTCCCGTTCCTCGCCCAGAACAATCATCTGTTGACTTGAATAAAATAAGTGAAATAGAACAATAAACTTCTCAACTAACCAGATCTAAATACAGAAAATATTATACAGCAATACTATATACATAACAGATGGAGCTACAAAGTATTTTCTCTCAGGTACAAAATGCCAGCGAAGGGCACAAGAACGATCCACTGCATGTGACCTTTGAGTGGGTGCATGCTTGCAGAATAATTAGTTCTGGTTATTAGCTGACACTTTCATTGAATTTAAATAGATTATAAACCCAAAGTTTGTTACTACGCCTTTTGCATGACAAATATTAATGTTAATTTTGATGGTGTCAGGAAATGAGTCATCAGTCTCTGCCTATTATGTGGGATAAAAGTCTTAGGATTTGTTTCCTATCTCAGATGCATCTGGGGCAAAATAGAGCTGTTAAATAGTGCATCCTACACTGTGTTCATCTTTCAAAAACATATGATATTGCTAATGGGTCTTCACATAATTGACTTAGTTCTTCACTCTTCTGGGAGTCACTATCATCTATCTCAATAGGTGTGTGGGGAGGATTTCCTTCTAAAAACAAAGGAACCATTTTCCAGACATAATTTAAAATAAGAACATACAGAAATACCACAGCAATGTGCTGATATACCTCTGTCTTTATTTTGACATCTCTCATTTCTATGCTTGCTTCAGTGTGATTGTTTTAACTGTATTATATTTTCATGGTAGAAAAAAGAGTAGAAAGCTTGAAAATTCCATTCTTTTAAATTCAGTTAATATTTACACAGGTGACTGATAATTGACTTGGACTTGAAATTTTTTTAGTAATTTTCTAAAAGGGATCAGTTGTGGCAAATGTATTGGCAGAACATGAGTATTATCCAAAAAAGAATAAATGCTCCTGTGTTAGATTTAATACTGAGAATCTTATACTGCTGTATAGGCAAAACTGTACTGAATTATTGCACTCAAGATGTTTCTGCTCAGAAAATGAGATAATAAATTGAAGCTTGAGGATTTCGAATCGTACTTCAAATTGAAATATTTGGGAAGGGGGGTTGTTGACATTACATAATCTTATCAAATAATTTGCATGATAGCCTTTATTATAGGTCAGTTCTCTATCAGTGTAAGGCCTGGGAATGAAATTCTTGGTGTTCTGCCTGAGGCTGAAGAGAAGATTTGCTTTTATATTCTGGAAATGAATCATGCAAGTAAGTCCTGACAATAAGATGATGAGAAACATGTGCATTATTAACAATACCAATATTGGAACTAAATAATAGAGTAGTTACTTTTTCTTTGCTCATGGATATGCTTTTTCATGGCCCAGTGGAAACAACCCAAAGTTAATTTTGAAAATTTCAGTTCGTGACACTCCATGGATATTACATAGAGTATATTGGGTAAAATTTCTACACTTTTTCCATGGATTATGCTTTTATCCTTCATAGGTCTTTATTCTGACTTAGTAACTGCATGTTTTATACCTGCTAAACAATGAACTGATCCATAAGGGTAAAGCCTGAGACCCTTTTTTCTATTGATACCAAAAATCTACCATCAGTGACACAAATAATAATAATTGTAAGGATTCTACTGGTACTAATTATACTGATGATCAAGGCAGATGTCAGCATGACTGAATCACTGTGTTTTGGTTGCTCTTTTAAGGATTTGTGATATCACACACGATATTTAAAGAACATCAAGTCTTCAAAGCTGATCATCAAAACCAGAAAGCTTGAACATGTCAGGGCCCTATGTGCACACATGTTCCTTAACCCCTCTGAACGGTCTCACCTGGAGTGTCCACGCACACCTACTCTGCATGTTGGTCCATTTAAGTTCACACCTGACCCTTGGTTGCTTCCCCTAACCATGCTGTAAGTGTACTTATCTCCAGTCCCTGGAGTCTCCAGCCTTGTGTCCTGATGGACCTTGGCCTGAGCACACTATGTAAGCAGCCTGTCTCCAGTCCTGTCTCACATGTAGACCTTAGCCCTATGTCATAGCCTTGCCTCCACTCTTGTCTCCAGCTTTGTCTCCTTCTGTCACTCTTGTTTTCCAGCTCAGCCCCCCATGTGCAACAACCTGATCTTTGATGTTCCCTGAAAAAGCCCCAGAGATTGCCTATGCCTTTTAGGGCATGACATCTTCACCAAGAATAATTATGATCAGTTTTCATAGCACTTTATTTGAATCATCTCTTAGAACTTCTCTGAAGATTTATGCAAATCCAAATATCTGTTCTTGTACAGTCTATTTTCCTACTCTTTTCTTCTTTTGCCTATTCCGCTGTTTTCCCATCCAAATCTAGTCTTAGTCTACTTCCATCAAGTCTCTCCCAAGACCTATATCCCAGTGTCATAGCCTCACAGAATCATTGAGGTTGGAAAGGGACAATGAGCATGTCTAGTCTTGTCTTTGTTCTTCTTTGGCTTGGAACAGTTCTGTTTTGATTATCTCCAGCCACGGAGACTCCACAACCTCTGGCCAATGCCTAGGTGTAAGTGGAATTTGCTGTATTTTAAATTGTTGTCCTGGGTTGCAATATAGATGTATTTAAGTATTCTATTACCACCAGCTGTGGGCCGTTAGCTGCTATCACCTGCTAATGACCCACTCCTGATGACGAATGGGCCATCCGTTAGCTGTTATCAGCTGCTAATGACCCACCCAGGATGACAGGCAATGGGCCATCAGGGACCCACCGTGTGACTCATGGACTTATCTCATCCCATTGTGGGATGCTCTGCCCAGGAGGGAGGAGCCAGGTGTTCCCACCTGGATATAACCTGGCCTTGGAACTGCCTGAGCTAGCCCTGTCTACTGGGTTCCCAGAGGACAAGAGCTACCACTGGATCTTCAGCTGGAGACTAGACCTTCACAGGATCACCGCTTCAACTGGACTACTTCAGTTGGACTGCTACTACCACCCTAACAGGGTGTTAGGTTGTATCTGACTTTGTCAGTGCTTTTCCTTGTATTATTTCACTTATTTTTAATTTCAGTCTTGACTTGTGATCTCCCACTGGTTTGTTTTCAAACCAACACAATTGTCTCTTGCCATTTAACTGGAATGACTGAGAAGGGTCTGTCTCCATCTTCTTTAGTTGCTTTCATCAAGTACTCATACACATTAAGAAGATTGCCCAAGCTTTTGTTTTTAAAGCTTGGACTCTCTTGAATTATATGACATCATGACCTTTTAGATATAAAACCCATAGTTCTTCCTTGTATCTTATTATGTATCAGTTTTCTTCAACCCTAAAATTTCCAAGGAACAAATTGCCTACAAAAAATTTCTGTGTGTTCCATCAAATCCCATACAGCTCAAACTCAGAAAAGACAAGTGAACACCACAGATAATAGGAACTGAGACTGAAAACTGGAACTAAGACATATTGCTACTGCTTGAATTGTTGTCTCAAAGTACTGCCTTGATATTAACTGCAGAACATGAATACATAGAGAAAAATGTACCTCCTCTAGTAAACAAAGATTTTCAATACAGCTGTGTTTTCTTGCATTAGAGTTTCACTTTCCCAGTTATCTTTCTATTTTAATTTTTTTTCCTTTTTTTACCTGTGCTGTTTTTGAATGTTGCTACTTTTTTTCTGTTTCTCCCTTTATCCTGCTATTTTAGCATAGTCTTTCCTCAGTTAATAGTTCTTTTCCCCTCCTGCTCTTTTCCTTTTGCACAAATAACAGGTTTGAGGTCAGCCCCTGGCTGCTAAAAGTCAGACATTTTGAAGCACCAATTTCAAGCATGTCAGCTGAGGAGACAGAAAATTGTGAATCACCTTATGAAAGTGCAAAATATGTAATTTAGAATCTATTGCAATTTAGCATGGTTGGTCTTTGATTATATTTCTTTGGCACTGTGTGATAAGGTTGTCGACCCTCTTAAAAAAGCTTTCCAGATGGCATAAACTCCACAGATCTGACAGATGTCTGAAGAAAAATGAGTAGCCCATTTCTGAGTTCACTCAGAACTTTACTATGAAGGAATAAAAATGACAGCAGAGGGTAGGAGGCAATTAGATGATGTATTCTGAGGGTTTGAGATGAAGAAAACTACAGTTTGGGGAGTCTGTTCAGATCCTGAATTCTGGTTCTAGCTAGATTCCTTTATGGGCTGATTCATCAGCCCAGAGAGTCAGTGTGGGATAATTAAAGGAACTGAGGGGTGGTATGGAGGTCATCTTGTGTAGCCTCCCATTCAGAATGGGCCTGCCATGTTCCCAGTTATCCTTTTAAATCCATGATACAATGGGATGTCAAAAGATAGCACTCCACAGTTCAGAGTTAATACAGAAGTATTTTCCTTTTTCTTTTTTTCAGAAAAACTTTTGTCACAGGGAAGACAACTGTTTAGTGAAGTCACCTGGTAATGTTTTCTGCAGCTGGTCATCTCTTAAAGCTTGCCAGGAGGGCAGACCACAAGAAATAAGGAAAGTTTCTAAATAGCTTTTCAATTACTTTTATTAGTTGAAGACAAGCAGAGCTGTTTTCCCAAAAGCAGGGTAAGATGGAATAAAAGGTGTTGTGTTCAATGTATTGTAAAATTAAAGGATGTATTCTCCAAAGTATGTTTTTGCCAAACTGTGATGAGCTCAACTGCATGGGGAGAGGCATTTGCATTTTAAATGAGAAGAAACAGTTTTAAATGACTGTGTGCACTTCCATGAAATATAATATGTCTTTAGCCAACCAGGGCTGAGTGAGACCTGAGGGAATCTGTCCAGCTTTGTGCTAGGGAGTTATGACTTGCACAAGGCACCTTCAAACTTGTTCTGCTGTCTGATTGTTTTTTGTTTCTCTTGTGCTTTCAGCGTTACCAAAGGGAATATAATAGGTACTGGTGTTTAGCTGTCCCATTGAACTACAAAAAATACTCTGACAAACGCTGGAATACTTCCTGGACATTCAGGAAAAGAGTCTTACAAACAGGTCTGTTTCTGTGCATTAAAACTCAGCCTAACAAACCTGTGGCTCCAGATTCACTGCACAGGAACTGATCTTAGAACACAAGTTGTGTTCTTTGACAGCATCTCTTATAGTTCCTTCACTTTAGAAGGCCTCCATAATATGGAATAGGTCAATGAAGTCTTGTAGCCTTCTGTCTCCATGCACTTCTCTCGTGTAACTGCAGGGAAAGACATATCATTCCTGCAGGATTCTCAGTGAGGGCTGTGTGCTGGCTCTCCAGATTACAGCCTTAGCAGAACTGCTTCTCAACTTCTAATAAGATGTGGAGGATTTGAAAAAGAGAAAGAAAAAGGGATCTTCTCTAGCTGCAGAAGAAGCCTGTCAACAGCAATCCACTGAAAAAAACAAGAAGAGAACAACATTAGAAAATGTACTGAAATGCATGTTCCTACTGCATCAGTGTTCTGTCTCAAACAGTGGTGGTAGGAGATACAGTTTAAACATAAAATATTTTAAGCAGGGATGCTACATGGTTTCAATGACAATTTTAGATAAATCCTGCTAAAGGAAGGTATGTTGTTATCCACTTTTGGCATATACCTAGAAAAAATTAAAGCAGATCTGTAGGAGTGGGATTTGGTTCAGTAGAAGCAGCAATGGAAAATGGTTGCTTGAAGGAACTGTGAAGGAGATAATGGTAAAGTGTAGAAAAAAACTAACATTCTTGATGAAAAAAACCTATTACTCTTCAGAACAAATTATGCACCCAGTGTTATCTCATAAGGTACAATCACGAAGTGATGTATGTAATTTTTTTCAAGATTTTTTTATTAGCTGAGATGCCTGTGTTACTACTTCCTATTTACTGCAAATACTCATGGATAATCAGCTATTTAGCACATCTGCAAAATTTTCAAAATTACATACCATGAAATAGTTGCATAGAGCATAATATGTTTTTTTCAGTTTTCTTTTAATGTTGCTTCAAGGGTTGCCCATGGACACATGTACATATGCAATCAATTGCTTTTCTATTGTATGGTGCAAAACATATTCAGGATTGTGTATTGACTTTTCCCCCCTCCTAGGTGGAAGAACACTGAGATCTCATTCTCTACAGATGCTCTGTTTCTCCAAAGGGATGAGGTGACAAGGTTATGGGTTATTCAGTCACTAGGGTTGCCTGTTTCTGTGGCTGTACAAAGCACTCAGAAATTCCTTTCAAACAGATATCTTTAAAATATCTATGTCTATATCTTTTAAACATCCCTAGTTTTGTGTCTTTGATGAAGAGAAGGCATGTGAGACAGGATTATAGTAGGATTGTTTTCCTCGTTTATACAACCTGTGGCTGACATACAAGTTCAGTGACTGCTCAGGCTGAAGGTAAATTATTCTCAGAAAATAGGGATGGCGTGTTCCCCCCACGTATTTTTACTGCATGTCTGGAAAAGGCTGTTAGGTACAAGTTCCAGCCCACGGAAGGAATGGAGTTGCAGTGCTTTAGTGCACACCACAAAAATGGCTTTTGTCACATCCCGTGTCCAGTCAACCCAATGCACTGTCAGGAGCAGGTATTGGCTTTATCCTTAAAATGCAGTTTATTACCTGAGGCCACAAGGTGAACAAAGAGTCAAGCGGAGCTCTTGGGAGCCTTTAGTTCAGAGACTGCACCAGCAGGCAGTGCTGCCTATTCCCCTCATATGCTTTTCTTCCTCACAGAAGTGTTCAGTGCCAGAAATAGTCTTAAAATAGTGCCCAGTGCCTCCAGGCTTCATAATGAGATGTTAGCCACTAGATGTTGCTCACATGTTACTCATTCTCCTGCTTTCCTCTTTCCTACTTCACTTTGCTCAGGATGGTGCTGTCTTTGTACATTTGTCTATTTCACAAGACTTAAAAATTCATGAATATAAAGAAACGTCATTAGAAGAAAGAAAGTTTGCATTAAAATGTTCATCTATCATAATAGAAATTACCCAGTTATAACCCCTTTGAAAATCCTGTGCACACAGGGAACACTTGACCCTAGTGACTGGATTTATTTTACACTTTGACTGTCATGCTTAATTTGCTGTTCTCAGCCAGATAAAATGTTTTTAGTCTTCCTATGTGTCTGTCGTTCATTAAAAAAATGTTTATCAGCTAGTGGAGAAATTAATTAGATGAACATTTTGACTTCTGAAAGTGAATAAATAGCAAAGAAATTATATACAGGGTATTTAAAATTGTAGCAGCATCTTCTCTACCAGCATATTTTTCCTTTTTCATCCTCTTTTTTTTTTTTTTCGTTCCAACTTTGCATACTTCCTTCTTTTATTTCTCTATCACAAGTTATATTTAACAGCAACTGCTTTTCCCATGAAAATTCAACTATAAATACCTTCAAAATAATAGCAGGAGTGCACAAAGCTTTAGCACTGAGGTCATATTCTCTTGCCATCTTTTGCTACATCTTCTCTCTAAAAATGCAGCATTTTAGTATTTATAAAAAATTATAATTGTTAAAAGCAGACAGTGTGCTAGTTGTCATTGTGCTTCCATGATACTCCATTTTTAGTGGATTCCAATTCAGCAGTCAGTGTGAGGGAATATTCCTGAATCAAATGGGATTTATTTGTGAATCATAAACACAAGGGTTTTTATTCCAAATATTTCTAATTTTTGAACTCATTTTGTTCAGTTACTTTCCTCAGGATGCTGTTACATTGATATAGATGGGAGTTAGTCTTTAGTAGCTAGTTTTGTCTTGCCAAGCAATGACAGAATTTTAGTAAGTGTGGTTAATTCCTACTCTAACATGAATATGAACATCTGTTGGTGTCAAACATTTGGAAAGGTGAGCTACATAAACCAGTAGGGCAGAAGACTGTATTAGACTTTATTCCAGTTATGGGAATCTAATTATTTACTTAAACATGTACATACACGCACGCACCCACACACACTCATATTTCTATACTTTTATATATAAAATTTTAGTGCTGCATTGAATTAGGGATTTAGACAATTGTCTAGCAAGAAATTGTTTAACTCCTTTCCCAATAGTGTTAGTATTGATATGAAAAAAAGCCTAGAGCCTACACAAACACAATGCAACCAACTGTAAATGTTTTCCTGGTTGCACAATAAAATAGGTAAGAAGAAGTATCTCAGTCTGAGCCTCTTAGACCAGGCTACAGTTAAATTAATTGCATGGAGGGAATAGAGTTTAGAAGGAATCATTAATGACTAATGCTAAACATCCTTTTTCTCAGTTGTTTCAAGCTTGATTGCAGGGCAAAGCTTCTTCACATGCACTAAAACACAGAGAAAGTAGGATTAAAGAGAAACTCAGACTGATCTGAGTAAATGGAGAGCAAATGGCAATGAGAGGATCAAACTTGCTTGTGTTAACTTTAATTGCCATCTCACTGCAGAGATCTGTGTTAGAAAGGGACAACCCTGACTGGCTCATGGGTTCCTCATAGGAAAGGATGACTGAATGAAACTGGTCTCAGATAAGAAGCTTTGACAAATGGTTCTTTTAGATGACATTACATTATCTTTGCCTCTGTGTCTGTAGTAGGAAGGTAACAGAACCCATGAATTGTATTCATTCATGCCCCATAAAGGGAAACAGAAGTTGGATAAATAAAGATAATCATAGAATCATGGAATATACTGAGTTAGAAAGGGCCATCAGCATCACTGAGTCCAACTCCTGGCCCTATGCAGGATACTCCAAGAATCTTAAGCTGAGTTATATGACTGAAGCAAAATAAAACGATCAGTTAAAAACAAATTAGGTTGATTCTCATGGAGAAAGAGGTGCAAATTACCAATCAAAATAGACAAGAAAGAGACACGGAAGGAAAAATTAGATCCTATTTGTCTTACTGCACAATATTTTGCAGATCACAGAGGTAATAGAAGGTACATTTTATGTACTGGTTAGTCTGTGTTGTAAAATAATATTTGAATGTGGTTGACCACATGCAGAAAATAAAGCTACATTTGAAAAGTATATACATGTCTGCGCAACTAATTCCCACCAGAAAAGGAAGCACTTATTATCATCTTGAAGTATATATTTGCCTGATAAAAAGGATAGCTTGAATAACTCTAGTTTCAATTCTGATAACTCTAGAATTGAAAACACTTAGAAATACATTTACAAAAGGAGATCACTGTACAGGAGCATGCACTAAAAAAGAAATGAGATTTCAACTGGAGAAAGCACTGATAAGAGGATAGTCCTCAGCCTCCTCAGTGCAACCCAAAATACTTACAGTATTTTGGTAAACAGAGCAGGCAATATCATGTTAAAGCACAAGCAAATGCTTTAGTTGAGGTTTTCCAATGCATATCAAAATAGCCTTGTAAAATTCTTCACATGCACTAAAAAAGAGGTCTGGAGGCACTGAAGCAACTGATCACAAAAATACAAGAAAATATTTTAATATTTTTTGAAGATGTATATAGTACAGCCAAAGTAAAAAAAAAAAAAGCTATGTATGGAAGAACCACACTTTTTCAAAGCAATATAATTTCCAAAGCTGACAAATGTGTTTATTTGGAGAGCTAACTATAAAGGTATTTAGCTTCGCCTTTTTTTTTTTTAAACAGTGAAAAAGCACAGACTGAAATTAGGATGAATTGGGAAGCTTCCCAGGGTAATGAAGAGTAGCACACCATCTGTTTGAACGAGAAAAATATTTGATCAGTGCATGTTCCTCATCCTGCTGTGCAATACAGAGGTAAAGGTTCTTCTAACAAAATGATGCTATGTAACCTGAGTAATGGCAAATGAATTGAACAGAAAATAAATGCAAACCAACAACAACACTTGGGACACCTAAAATGCAACCAACGTATGGGCCAGTCTGCCAGATAACAGCTGTGAAAAATATCTTTCTACCATGACTAGAAATTTTCTGAAGTTAATAATCTGATAAAACATTTCTCTCTTTTAAAGATATTTCATTGGGAAATTTTTGACTACTGGGCTGGTACAAGACCCTGGCAAAAGGTGTTTTAAAAATCTCTGGCATGCTTTGAAAGGAAAGTGAAGTACAGAGGAGCTGAAAAGGGTACATGGAGATTTTGTTTTCAGCTGGACACAATAATAAATACAAGGCCCTTTTCTTTTCCCTGTCCATGCACCATTGTTCACAATTACTCCAAACAGTATAATGGTGGTGAAAAGTGTAATACTGCTTTTCATATAGGTGTTCAACAGGTAAGTAGCTAAGCGGTCTTTAAAGTATGTAAGGGCAGATGTTGCCACCCTTTTAAAGAAATCCCACTGGAAGTAACACATGGATTTTTCTTGTGCACCAGTTTTCACTGCTCTCAGCAGAAGATGGACTGATGCTTCAGCTCATGGTATAACAGCAAAAGTTCTGCTGTATTAGCAGTGGGTGAGGTTGAAAGCATCTGGTCGTGTCAGATGCTGGAGAAGCATTGACTGAACAAAGGAAACTTCTGAATGGAGAGGAGAAACCCATGCATATTGAAAGTGGCTGTATAACAAGGAAAACGTGAGGGACTTTTGTGAGTGCTCTTCTGCTGGGATGTGTAGTAGAAGAGACCCTGTATCTCATGCTTTTCCTCTTACTTCCTAAATAACTTCAGAGTCATTGCTGTCAGAAGGAAAAGCACAAACATCCATCTCCTCTGGGAATCATTTTACATTCAGAATGAGACAAAGTTGAGGTTTTATGGACAGCTCTCCCCCTTTCCTGTGCCCTCCCCTGCTTTTCAAAAGCATGAAAAAGCAAAAACTGGCTAGGAAAATGAATCATACAAAAATTAGACAAATAAGGTCAACAGCAGAATTTTGTAGAGAGCTTGATCATACCATACTAATATAAAAGAATCAGCCTGTATTGTTCCTGGTCACTGCCATTCACTTGCTAAGTCACATTGAAAAATCAATCTCCCCCTCATATTCCAAATGTCACATGGCCCCTGCAGGACTCATCTGCAGGTCTGGGCAGATCTGATGATCAGCAAGGGCCTCTTTCAGCAGCATTTATCTGTCTCCAGCATATGTGTAAAGACCAGTTCTTCCTCCCCTCAGATGCTCTCAGCAGAACTGTTCTGATCCCTCAGCTGAACAGGAGAGACCTCTGATCTTTCTCAGGATGCAGAGCTGTAATTATAAAACTGTAAACTAGATGTGAGGCTTAATTATAATGTCAAATAGATTGGATTTTAATCAGCTCTCTGGATATATAGTTAGGAAGGATTTATCAGGGCAATGACCTAATTTAAGAGTACGGATTTCAGCTGAGTGGTCTGAAAATAATTTGGTTCAGTGCCTATGGAGGGGAGACAAAAAATGCAGACCTCTGCTTCTTAATGAGTAATGTCTCAATCATGGCACAGGCTTTAGGAAACAAATTAATCTCTGATGTAACAACAAAGAAAACTTCAGTTCCATGGTGATGATTCTGGTCACAGCAACAGAAGAAATGACACAGAGAGAGTTGCCACAGAACACAAAAGGACATTATAGCATGTAGAAATGTATGTTTGAGCAAAAGTTACTGCAAGTGCTCAGTGTGAGAGGCAGGAGATTTATGGGAGTATAGTCCCAGCTTGGTAGCATCTGGACTCATTAGCCAGGTTTTTGTCAGGTTTGGTGAGAAATGGGAGCCAGAAGGGACTGCCTTTCTTTGAGAGGTAAGATGTTGTTCCCACCCCAAGATCCCACAGTCCCTGCTGGGATAAGGCTTTATTCAGTAAGAGCCATGAACTAAGATCCATCTCACTGGTGAGACATTTCCAAACCGGTCAGCCAGGAGGCTGTCAGGAGAGGAGGCTGCTGGAAGCAGATACACAGGTGCTAGGTGGTGGCCTTGGACTGCAGCAGGGGCTTCCCTCTATCCCAGAATGGCAGCAGGCTGGGCAGAACTCCTCCTCTACAGCTGCATCATTGCTTGTGTTGTGCTGTGCTCAGCACCCAGAGGGAGCAGCCATCTGGGACACCTTGTCGCGCAAAGCTGTTCAACAGTATCCCTTCTGATCCTTCTCAGCTTCCCAGATCTTGGCAATTCCTTGAAGAATTCTGAATGCACCTGGCAATCTCAAAAAGTCTGTTTTGCCCAGAATGTTTTCAAGTGGTGGTCTGGCTTACAACAACCCACCACCATGCTTTTAGGAACCATCACAAAGAAGTGACTAGGACAGATGACAAAAAAATCTGGCCCCACACGTGCTTTTGAAGTACAGCAATGCAGTAAACCCAAGTCTCAAAAGTCTGTGTAAAAACACATACTGATTTCGAAAATCCAAAAAGACGCCAAATTAACACTGTGTAACTACAATGGGAAGGGAAGGGAAGGGAAGGGAAGGGAAGGGAAGGGAAGGGAAGGGAAGGGAAGGGAAGGGAAGGGAAGGGAAGGGAAGGGAAGGGAAGGGAAGGGAAGGGAAGGGAAGGGAAGGGAAGGGAAGGGAAGGGAAGGGAAGGGACTAGGCCCCCACTAATAATTTGAAATTTTTTTTTGTCTATGGTAAAATATTGATGATGGATTGTGAGAGAAGCAGTATCAAGGAGAAATATTTGGAAAGGAGAACCTCTGTGGAGGTCAGGGAACTTTTTAGGATGTTTAGTTTGTGCTTTGAAAGACTTCATGCAGAAGTAATCCAGCTAAATGGGATTACTTTTAACAGATCTTCTACCAGTAAAGCTAACATTGTATGGTTTTTATTTTTAAATGTGAAAACATGGCTTAAAGCACACTTTTCTGATTAGTTTTCAAAGTGAGAATGAGTTATAGCCTCTTCTCTGAGATGCAGAAACAATGGTTTCTTATGTGTAACTTCCTATGCTAAGATACATGCAAGGAATCAGTGCTATACTTCATATATTTCCAAGAATTTTATACATTAAATTTAAAACACTTTTCTTTGAACGTTTAAATTAATATGAAAAAATCAGAAAAACAACAAAAAATTTTAACTAAAAAGTGAGAATGATTAGGTGAACTATAACAAATGGTTTAGGAAGGCTAGTGATAGTTCTTTGTGAATAAATAACCAAGATTTGATAGTTCAGGTTTGCTTTAAGGTTATGGTGGATATCCAAAGTTATTTTCATCATTTGGATTTGAGTAGACACACTAAAATTTATGTTCCAGATGAGATTATGGAATCATGACTGCATGTGTCATAATTAAACAAAATATCATTTTTTATTATGTAAAAAGTAAGCTTGAAAAGTACTCTTAAAAATCATAGCTTCTGATGATTATTAAGCCTCTTTATTAAGATCAGTCACATGAATCAAAGTACAAATATAATATTACTCTATTCCATTATATATATAAAGCTCATCTAAAAATAAATCTAATAAGTCAAAATAGGTTTGAGGAAATTCACATGCTTTATCAGAACAAAAGATTGTCTTTTCAACAAGCAGAGGAATGTAATTTTAATGTTTATACTATAAAAAACACTGTATCAATATACCTGCTGTATATAATTTTTAGAAGAGCAGTTGACTATAAGCAAGACTGGTGTGCAAATGTCATATGCAGGAGTTTAACAAGAATTTTTGGTGCATATGTGCTTTGTACTGTTCTACTTATTGCTGAAAACTTGGCAACAAAACATTATAAAACTGAACTCATATTTTATCTCTGTGTTGCAGCAGTGTAAGTTTTGGAAACCCTAAACATCTTAATGTCATATCGATGACAATTACATTAACTCACTTTATAGCTCTGAGATACAAAAAATCTGTGATTCCACTGAAATTCTTCTCACACAATTGGATTCTGCTCAAATTAGACTGCAGGTAGCCCTGTATTTTAATTAAGAATCATTACTGCCTTATGCTGCTATACTGATAGTCTGGTAGAAAATGAGTTGAGCTAAACTGCTTGGAAAAAGAGAAATTGGAAATATCTGCTGAAAAAATGGAACTTCCTGCCATGTGAAAAGGCTATCATGGACTGATCCAGCTTTGGAGCTATGGTTGAACAGATTAGTGTGCCAGCACAAAGGTTGCAATCTTAAGTAGGAAAGTCAGGAACCTCAATGTAAAACAGCAAAGAATGGATTTTTTTAATTGAATTTTTATTGTAGTCCAGAAAGATAAAAGGAAAAAAGAGTGATAGTTGTTGGATAGGGAAATTCTTTCGAATTGGTGATTCACCCTTTAAAATGAGTGGTTGAAAATACATTATGCACTGTATGTATTAGGGACAAAATACTTAACTGTTATACAAATTCCACATCTATGACTAAAATGTCAAAGGATTTTAAAATTGCTATCTCTGGATTGTTGACCCAGGCTGCTGTTGGCAGGAGGGACCCACCCAGGTGGTTGCTCACCTCCCCATCCCCACACAGCCAGTGGGATGGGAGAGAATAAAGCAGGCATAAGAGTGAGGAAACTCATGGGTCAGAATCAAGATAAGGAAAACACTCACTAGTTACTAGAAAAAGTCTTGACTTGGAGCCACCATTGCAATACGCTCCCCCCTCCCCTGCTACCAACATCTTTTCAACTGCAAATTACACCCTACACACTATAAAATGCTTTTCCATTCCTAAATACATTACATTGTGAATAGATAGGGTGGATTTCTGTGAAAGTCTGGAATTTCAATCTATAAAATCACTTAATTTGTATTGAAATAGTAGTTGTGTATAGCTAGAAGAATTGACACAAAACCTGGGTTTCCTTTTTTTTTTTTTAAATTCCAGTACATAGGCAATCCTAGGCTGTATGCATATGTATGCACAGATGCAGTTGCTCTCCCACAGTGGCCAAAAATTAAGACATTCTTTCATGCAAGCAGACTTGGGAAAAAAAGCCTGTTGTATGAAGTTATAAGAGATTTAATGATGCCATAGTAAAAAGCCATGGAAAATCTGACACTGCTCCTGACCCCTGTGACATCTTTGTAACTCAAACACTTCCATGTGCTTGTTTATAGAAACTTTGTAGTTACTAATTTGTGAACATTTACTTTCTTCGATCCTTTTTGTTTGTGTTAAGGACCTATTGTTGAAAGTTAAATTTCTGTTTTAAGTCAGCTGTTCTGGCTGCAGTGTTGGCATCTAATAGGAAAACAAGACAGAAACCTAAAGCACAGTGGACCCAGTTCTTCCCATGTTGCAGGTGAGCACCACAGCAACCACGCAGCCAAAACGCCCTGGACAGAGGTGGATGCCCTGCAGATGGCTTGAGAGGTTCCTCAGAAGATTTTGGCTGATAATTTCTTCTCCAGCAGTCATGCAGAGGGCTGAAAACTGCTTGTCATTCCCACTTCACTGCTGTATAATCAAGCTGATCGTGATTCCAGCAGATAGGAAATCTGCTTTCAACATTGGTATTGTGAATTGTGAGCAACTATGTCTCGTTCCCATGATGTTTCCACTGTAGCACAGAGCATGATGGATCAAACACAACAAAATCATGAAGGCCGAAGCTCCACAAGCTCATAGTCAAGCTCTGGAATGCTCCAAAAGCAGCTCTTCAAGGGCAACCACTCTTTGGCATAGTTAGAGACCCTTTGGGGACTGCTGAACATATTAACATCCAGGTGGAGATGATCTGGCTTTAGAGACTGAACTGAGATATGATCTACGATAAAAATACATTTGGGGCAGTGCAAGCCAAATGTGAAAGCAGCTCTAATTTCTCCCATGGCAATTCAGTATGTTCCACTCTTACTTGGTTTCCATTCTGTGCTGTGAAGAAAATCAGCTGATGCCAGTTTTATTTATCCTTAGGGGCTGTTTTTCTTTTGTGAGCTGTAGCCCAGATAAGGATGCTATACATGCATCTTTTGCTCTTCTAAAAAGACAATGGGTTTAACATGAAAAAATATTTTAAAAGTCATCTGGTGGATCTAATTGGGATTTCAGAGCTCCATCACCTTCAGAAATATATAGAATCCTGTCTTCAATCAATCTTCCAGGAATAAGCTGTGTTCATTAGAATCTGCTACTTATGGCTTTGAATGATTCATTCAACCAAGATTTTCTGGCATAACTAAGATGTGTTCTGTAACTGGTCCTCATCAATCACTGTGGTATTGCAATTCCACAATATACCTCTACCAAAGAGAAAAGATTAAAGAGAATTCTTTTTGGCTATGCATTTATATTCAGTCTGAGAGGTGCTGACTTCTTTTTTAATCAACAGAGACAGTAATTTTCGGAAATAGACCAGTCACCAATATCCCTTTTAAGCAAATTCTACCATCTTACAGCTCTGTATATTTTTAAAAAAACATAAGTTGTCTTGGAGACGAAGGTCTGCCTCTATTAAACTTGCTGCACTAATATAGTTGCCATACTTTGTTATCTGTCATTAATACACTGCTGTATTTTCAAAAATCTGTATGCCACATTTGCATATAACAGGCAAGAAAAATGGTAAAAGTTTTTGGGCTTTCATTTCAAGTTGAGTAAACAAGTCCTGAACTTCCTTCTTCTCATAAGTACTTACTGCAGACAAGAAAACTTACTTTCATCCCATGCTTGATTTAAGGTGTTTTGTTGTAATAGTGTGAATTGCATATGAATTGATTCAAAGCAATGTTTCAGATCAAATAAGGAAGATCATGAGAGAAACACAGACTAAAATCCATAGAGGGTTTTACTCCAGACTAAAAACACAGAGGGCAGGAAAAGAATTAGTGCTTTTGTGATAGAGGTTACAGATTATTACCAATTATTCACATGTTATTTATTCTGCAGGAGAGACTGCCAAGTCATCAAAAATGGGGTTTTTTTGAAATTTTGAAGTGCTATTAAGCAGGGCATTAGAATTCCCAAATTGCTAAGCAAACTATCAAAAAGTCCTGTCAAACGTCACAGCTTTGGAAAACATATTCAAAGGTTTAAAAATAACAATGACTTTCAGGAGGAAATATATTCACATCTAATGATGTGCACCACTGGACTGTGTAGGACTGAACATAGGTGGTTTAAAATTCTTTACAGGGATTTTAAAATCAAAAATATTATAGCAAATGTGTTAATGTCAGTGCTATGCCTACGTTAATGTGACTTCTGCATCATGATAATCCTAGATTCAGAAATGTCTATTGACATGTGCAACACTACAGCAGGAATAAATTTCTCTGCTGCGTAGGCAGAGAATGGAATAGATCTGTCAAATTCTCCATCTCCTTTAGGGTTTTCTTTTGTATATCTCACAGAGCTACTGAGAACAGCATTATCCTCCCACTGCCCAGAGCTGTGACAATATGACCTCAAAAAATTTAGCTCTTATTTCTCATTAATATTTAGCTAAGTTGAACAATAAAACTTTTCCTCCCCCTTATCAGAGTGTTTGAACTACGTTATTAAACATCTAGTCCTTAAGCAGATAAGCTACTCTGGGTCTTATTTTAGTATGTTCAGCTTCTGGTTCTCTAGTAACTTCACATGCATCTCACAACCTACACGAGACCTAATATAATAATTGTAATCCTCCTGGCTTTATATTTTTCATAATTACATGGAATTTTAGTGAGTATTCTAGATGTAATGTTTCAGCTTCAGGCTTTTTATCTAAAAACAAGCTTACTGAATTCCTACTCCAAATAAAAAGGCTATTTGTTTTGTGTGATTCATGCAAATATTGGTGAATTTAAAACAGAGTGAAATGACTACCAAATATTTTAGATAAACTTTGAAAAAAAAGTTTGTGTGAATCTTCCACAACACTCATGTCCATAAACACCAAGGGTATCAGTTAAAAAGAAAAAGGTAAATTATCTATTCAATAAGGCTTTGCTTAAGTCACATAGTATATGTAATAATTCTTCTAATAGAACTAGATAGAAGTAATGAATAGAAAAAATTTAATGTTGTTCATTTACAATGTACAAGATTTCTCCCCACAGTTTGTGTTGTGCGGTCAATGCATCTCTACTCATTCTATTTGTGAAAACAAGAAAACTAATTTTCTGCAGTATTAAAAGTCTAATTTTTTATGCTTTTTACAACCTGCTTTAAAAATTAATATAAAGTCTAATACATATTTCTAGACCCAGTTTGTCTATGAAAGGAACAAGTAATTCAGAAATTAAGTCTACAGTTCTTTTATTGCCACTAGACTTGCATCAACCTATTGACTCCTTAAATAAAGGTCTGATAGCATTTTTTATTTATGTAATAAAAATAAACTACACTGAAAAAAGTCAAACTATTTATAGAGTAGCTATAAACTACATTGTAACAAAGATTAGGAACTGAAAGAGGCTTTATATAATATAAATTATCCATGCACATAGAAATACTGTAGGTGGCTATCTTGTGATTTCTTAGGTTTAAAATGAACTTATCTACTGCTGAATGGAAAAACAGGAATATAGGATTTCACTGGTTTTAATCCTTACTTGACTTGCCAATTACTACACCAAAAGATCAGAATTTAGTATTCCATCTTTATCTTCAGATTAAGTTTAATCAAAGCACTTTGTATGGACCCTTCAGGGATCTCTGTGAAAGAATTATTGTGAAAATATAATAAAATTGTTGAAATTAAATTAATGGTTTGAAAGATTTCAAAGTGACCATAGTGACTGAGTAGATTTTGATTAATTGAATGCGAAGTCTTGAATAACAACAGATTGAATAAAAATATACTTTATTACACTAAATTCAATAACTGACAATTTGGCAATGACACAGTTATTAACTGGCTACATTAGGAAAAACAACGCATAGAAACCGAATTTGTGTTTGAAACAGTGTCACATGTCAAAACACTGTCGATGAAGAAATAAAAAGAAAAAAATACAGTTTCCTGCTTTTGAACTTACATGGAGCCTCTGGCAACCATGCAGTTCTCTAGTAGTGCTGAGAGGCTGGGAGGGAGAGAAAAGGACAGGCTGAGCTGAAAAGTCCAAGTTTTCTCCTTTTCAATTTAAGCAGCAACAGAAAGGAGAATATCTTAGACCACCCCACACTCAGCCACCCAGGATTATTCCAGTAAGAGCTGAAAAATGACTTGTATATTTCTTCGCTTGAAGGCAGGGGAGTGCCTAAGGAAGAAGGACTCTCTACATAAACCTCTTGAGTGTGGGGGCCGAGGTAATTATGTATGTAAATCAATGTTTTGGCATAGAACTTGCAAAAAAAAGGCATACTGAAGTTTTATTCAGCAGCTCCACCATCTAAGCAAGGAACACACAAAAAAAATGTGTTTTTCATTTATGAGAATGTCACATCTTCACAGTAATAAATCTCGTTTCTTACAAAATAGCAAAAACCACTTCCTGACTTTGAAAAAACAGATTAGACCTTTTAAAGTCTAAATTGCAGCTTGAAACTGGTTTAATTGTTAGATACCTAAAGGAAAGATTTCATGCTAGAGTGCAACATAATAGTATACCCCAAAGATGAAATTCTGTCATGAAGTATTACTATCTGATTAGATTCTTACAAGGTCATTAAAAAAAGCTTGAGAACATTTATAGATTGTATCCAGCTAGTATTTTATATATAATATATTATAATTTAATACTGGGAAAGATCAAATGAAAACAGTTAAAATATTAAAACTATTTACTTCTTACAGCATTAGTGCATTTGTAATATTGTTTATTAATACTACAGCTAATCATACAGTACTACAGTTAATCATACCAAAAAATAATGCCGATTATGTCAAAGAGTATTCCACATTTAATTTCTCTACAGGAAAATGAGATTTTTTTATATTGTATCACCCATTGCCTCCTTTTAGAAAAAGAAAATAACCGGTTTTGCATTCTCTTATTTCACTTGAACTCCATAACAAAGATGTTATTTCAAGGGATGATGAATATTAAATGTTGCTACAGAAAAGTGATATGCAATTGTTGTTCTCTAAAATAGATGATAATATTTGAAATTCCAGCTTAGATTCACCCAGAGATGACAATGTTACATGGCATAGCAAAAAGAATAGTCTCATTTCAGTATGTGAAAGGAGCTGGCTGCCTTTCCTGCATATTCAGATTTGCATGTCTGTGGAATGTCATGTTTTGGCTTTTTAAAAAACTTTTGAAGTACTTTTTGTATTGTCTTTTTAGTTAGTGACAACAGTGTCGTTCGAATGCTACAAACTTAAGAATTGTGTTGATATGAAATGTCTCAGATTGGGAGGTTGACTTTTGATGAGGTGGGAAGTCTTTGCAATCTACAAGACTGATGAATGATTGTGGATTCAATAATTCTTCCTCTTCCTAATCGTTGTCTCTTCCAGAAAAATGACCACAATGGCCAGGTTAGAGCACCCTGCAATCCATACTGTCTGAACAGCAAAAGGATTACATAGCTTCCATGTACAGCACACAGCCTAATATTTAGTCATCATTGTAATATAAATATACTGTAATAAGAAGACAGAATCCTTCACACTTGAACATAATGCCCCTTTTATCCTTTATTACACTGTTCATGCACATTTGCATATACATATATTACTGAAATCGGTATTTAATCTGTGTGCAGAATTGACAGACTCACAACTGCTTCAACTCCTTTGTCACACTTGAGTCAGCACTCTTTTTCAGACTTTGTCATTATACTTTTTCGGTGTTGCAGATGTTAAAGGGAATTTCAATAATTCACAACCATCTTTTATATTGCTCATCTATAAGCTTTCAACTCAGATCTACCAGCAATGCAATATGACATATAATTACTATTGTCGATAATGATCGTTACTTTTGAGAATGGGTTAAAAATTATGCACTTTGCGTATTTGAATACTTTAATTTATCACCTATTAAAGTTATGTTGACCAGGGCAATCTGCACAAATGTCTTGATCAAAAAAGTGAAAGCACAAGGATGTGTCATATTAACATATTTACTTTTTAAAGAGTATAAAGCAGTCTGGAATTTTTTAAATTTGGTATATGAGAATTTATTGTACTCTAAGGAGTATAATTGTGTTCCTTCTCCTTATATGGCCACTATAATGTGATGTGCTGCTTGCCATCAGCAGAGCAGGATAGTTATTTTCAGCTATCTCTCTTTGGACAGAAAGACAAATTACTTTTTATTGTTTTCTAGTCTGGTAAAGATGAATATACAAGTACTTTTCTGCCCTGTGTCTATTCTGCTTCCATTAGCTTACAAGAAACAAATGCAGCAGTTTTCTTCCCTACTTTTCCTAGTCTAGCAAACTGGTGCTTGAAAATTACTCCACTATTTGAAAGAGCTTATACATAAAAACACGTCAGCTGGGAAAAAAAAAAAAGACAGTGATTTCTTCCTAAATTGTAGTGAGAGCAGTGTGGGTGTATGGTAGAAGCTACACTCATGAACTAAGCAAACCATACAGAGAAAATGTTGAGGGACAGGGGTAGGGCAGGGCTCATTGTGTTCTTTAAAGAGATCCATGGGGTAGAGGACTCACACAGGACCAGTAGGTGCCTGGGCTAACTTTTTGGTTGCTGTTCATCTGCATCTCAGCAAGTGTGGTGGCCCAGAAGGGCAAAGCAGGGCTCAGCTGTCTCTCAAACTGGCAAGAGATGTCAAGAATAACAAGGATTTTACAGGTACATTAATAACGAGCAGAAATCCAGGTTGGTTTCCCCAGGTCAAGAGAGTCATTGCAAACCTTGAGATGGTCCTGTGAAGCCCACCAAAATGAGTACAATCTCTGAGACCATGACAACCAGAGAAAGGTTGTGGGATCAGTGTTTTTTTAGCCTAGGAAAAAAAAAGGAGGCTCAGGGAATCCGGTCTTCCAATACCTAAAAGATTGTTATATAGAAGGTAAAGATACTCTCTTCACAAAGTTCCACAGTGGCAACAGGCAATGGGCACAAGTTCCTTCAAGGGAAATTCCACCTGGACTAAGAAAAAGTTCATTCACCGTGAGAACAATTATATGTAGGAATAGTTTACCCACAATAGTGATGGGATATTCCTTGCTGGAAATATACTGGACCGTGTTTTACAGAGCCCTGGGTGTTTTAATCTAGAGTTCAATCAGTTGATCTCCAGAGATCCCTTCCACTGTAGACTTTTCTGTTTTTCCACATTTCAGTGATTCTTATAGTATGCTCCTTGGATTTATACCACATGACAGCATGATAGGGTTAAACATAAACCACAGAAAAGAAAGGAACAGAGCTAGTTTTACTGGGAAGCTGAATAATGCATGGAAATATATAAAATGTTATGCAAAAAGTCTATTAATTTTGTTTTTTAAGGAATTTGTGATGATTGATTATTTGGCTCAGTTTTTACTGGGAAGATCAGGTTTTTTACCTGGAAGCTAGAACAAGCAAGTTAAATATGAGGAAAAGATTTGTACTTGATGTGTAAAGGATCCTACAGAAATTTGAATCTCTAAATGAATGAATAGCAGTTCAAGACTGTTCCAATTACAAAGCAGCCTTCAGAATTGTACGTCATCTGGAGTCCCTGAAGGAATTTACATCTGATTGTTATTCATGAGGAACTCCAATACTTTTATTCTTTAGAATGATATGCTGCATAGACCCAGTATTAATGGAATGATATTCAGCTGAGACATAATAACCAGCCACTACATCAATACTTTCAGATGTTTCTAATCTTTCTGTCAAAGAGTCATCTGTGTTTTAGGAAAATGATATGCTAGGAATGGCAGATGCTTAAAGTGGAAGTGGCCTCCTTTATATTGGATGTTTCCTTGTTTCAAACTCTGAAGTTCCTGCTCCTCATAATTTATTATCCCTTATATTAAGATCTATGTATGTGATTGTGTTTCTTATGGTTAGTCACTGTGTTTATAACTAAAATGAGATTATTAAAAATAAAAGGTTTACCTGGACTCCAGTTCTAAACCAGTGTAACTTATGGCCATAGGTACTCTGAAATTCATGTAAATAAATTTCTCACCTATATTACTTATGGTATTTCCACATTCCAAGACTGAAACATGGTGTAGACTTTCACTTTTTTTCCAGATGTTTCCATTTTTGATCTATCTCTAATTCTCCTCAGCAGCTGCATTCTCCTCATCTATCTATTGAAAAGATGCAAAAAAAAAAGAGTATCAGCTTACAACTATACCTTTCAATTGGACAGGCTTCCAAGATCTTTGACAAAGGACAGCAGTTTGTGTTTCATCCCCATCATGCTCATATTTCAAAACACAGAAAATGGCCTGCAAAATGAGGAGCTTGCTGCTTTCATATATTCCTAGTGTGCATGCTGGAATTGCAGTGCTCTGGACCATAGCTGTACAAATGTGGTGTCCAGTAGCACAACATGATAAGACTTAATATTCATAACAGGATAAGGGTGAGCTACACTATCAGTAAACTCAGAGAGAAAGTCCTCGGAGCTAGCTAAGGGGAAAATTGATGAAAGACTATGTCATAGAGAAAAATTCCTCAGTTTATTTATTTAAACTCAATCAGTATAGAAACAAGTTATAGATGTATAAATGACACAAACAAAGCCTGCAATCATCTTTATTTTCAGGGTCAATATCAGTAATACAACCTATAAATCACAATACAAGACACTTTCAAAATCTATCTAGCACCTAAAAATTTCTAAACATTTTTTTGTTAAGCAGTCCCTAAAATTTATAACCATAAACACACAGAGAGACAGATATTCACAGAACTACCATCACATCTATGGCATCCTCAAAGGATGTGTGATTTGCAAGCACCAACACTCCTTCAAAAGCAAAGGTTACCCTACTTGCATTGTGTCCTGTAAGATGTGGACCCTACAGCTTTATGGGTGTCCTTGTTGCTCTCTATAATCCATTAATTCACAAGCTGGTGAGAAAGCACCTCATGAGTTCTTGTGCACAGACAAACCCAAGGTGTGTGTCCCTGTATTTTGCTAACTGAACTGCTGCCGATGGACTGCAGAGCAGGGAGCTCATGGTGTCTCACAGGGCGTCTGTTCTTGCTGGCCAAAGCACACAGGTGATGCTGGTGGGGCAAATTCTGGCAGTGTTGAACGAAGTTTTGATGGCTGCTCTTTCCACTCCAAGGTCTCTGACTCCTGCAATGAATTTTCATTATTCTTTCATCCTGCTTTCAAGATGAATTTATTCTTTGTTTCTAAAGTTCCCCCATTACTGTTTAATCTGGCTGATTGTGGTCTTTCTCTTACACATGATCAGGTTTTGGCAAACACATACTTTTGTGTGTTTGATACACACATACACACTGTTTGAGTTCACATTCTTACTAACAAAGGGTGTTAGCATTTAATACCAAAAGATTAAGTATTAAGATTATAAATCTTTAAGAAAATATTTGGCAAGGACAGACAGAGTGAACATTGTCACAATGGAAAAGTTACAAAAGACTCCTGCTAGAAGTAGGTAGACAGACTTCTTCTCAACGAAGGCATTCTTTGTCTGGAATTGAGCATGAGCACAATGTTATTATAAGTATTTAAAATCCACTCACTTGACTATGGCCTGCATATATGAGAAGTTTCTATGTTTTGATTGCAAATACAGCATGTCTGAACCATGAAAACAAACTCAGAAGAGATATGATGTGTCGATACATGTCCACCATCAAAACCCCCAATGTAATGTAGTCCCCTGTAGTTAATGTAGGCTTAAATGTAGTTAACACTACAGATGCAGATATGGCTTAATTTCTTAATTGAATCGATTCTCTTTTCCTACCTGCTTGGATACCCCATCTTTACTTCTCCAGCCAAATACAGATTTTATGAGTGGAGATATATCTTTGTTTTGTTAGTTCCTGAGAATAAGCCCTTTCCTTGATATGATAGAAGTCATATCAGGAAAAAAGGATGGAAGAGTATTTTGCTTTTGTTAAAAAAACTTTCTCCATTTGATTCAGCATAATGCACTATCCCATGTGGCTTCTCTGATTGTAAGAATCTATTGGAACAGTAGATTTTTAAGCACATTGTGTAAGCAATCCATTTTACAGACTTATTTTTCTTATGACTTATGGGTCTTTATGGACATCAGATATTTTCAACACTAAGTATCTAATTATATAATGTGAGTTACTTATACAGTTTGAGTTGAAATAACTTGCATCGCTAATTATGGTAGTAAGAAGAATTTTACTCTCTAGCTTCCTGTAAACCAGTTTGGAGCAGTTTCAACACTATCAGACATAACACTTGAGCACACGCTACTTTCTCTGAAATAATTTTTCAGTTACGTTCAGAAACCAGAACTTCTTTTCATGACTGAATTTTTTTACCTTCGTCTTCCACTAGTTGAATCTAGTTATAGATTTGACTGTTATATTATAGTCTGCTATCAAATCATTATTGCCTGTTAGGGTTTTTACAGCCCTTTATGAAATAGCACATTTAATTTACCTAAGAGAAGTTTAGTTATTTTGTGTTTGCACCCCTCTTGCAGAGGTGATTAAATGGCAACACATTGGTTAACATTAGGTCTTGGGGGTAAAGAGAGAAAGTGAGTTACTAGAAAGCACTGCTGCTGGTAGCACTGGGTTTTCACAGGCCAACTGTCAAGCCAGCTCAGCTATGAGTGCTGTTATGCCAAGAGTATCCTTACCTTTCTTAGCTGTCTTCCTTGATGTATAGATATCAAACACAAAGTGGTTTTCATGAGCATTTCAAGAAAACGAGACACTTCTGATTTAAAGCCTGTGTCCCAGTGCTTGAGTTATGGACACAATAACTGGAAATCTATCCAAATCGGAGAAGAGAAAAATGACACACAACCCTGTTTACTTTGAAGGATTATTATTCTGTATGTACAGACAAGTGTTAGCTTATCTTTTTCAGGCCAGAGAGCTACATGGGAAACTGGGTTTGTGATTAGCAACCAAAATTTACACTTTTCAAACCCCAAGAGTTCTGAGATGGGGTTCTCTCCCCAGTAAACATATAAGACATACACTGCTCCTCTAGGACTTTACATCAGATCCTTTGGTATGAGTTTGATTTCACACACCTAGATATCTATTCCCCCCTCATGGGAAGAAAGCCAAAATGCCTAATATGTTTAATCAAATATGAATTATGTTAGTCATGGAAAAGAATAAAATGGGAATACTTCCAAGATATAATTACTTTAGGACATTCTATCCTAAAAGGGATCCTAAAACAATTTCCACAGACTCTTATAAGGAAGCTGAGTTAATAAGTTTCCTTAAATTAAATTCTGATAACAGAAATCCAAACAGACTTAATGAACATATACAGTTACTGGATATCTTTTGAAAATGGGAATGGAACACTTTCAAAGGCCTGGATAAAACACACAATTGCACATTATGGAGGTGTTTGGAATGACAATAGTATTTTTTTCTTCAGGTTTGACTTTTCCACATTCTTTTCTAAAGAAAATTAATTTAGTTTTAAGTTTTCTTGTATAGGCTGCCAAAATCTTTTCAGTTTTTTTTATTATTATTTCTAAAACAAATGGCAGCTATTTACACAACGTTGAGATTTGACTCAATTATAATTTAAAAAACCTCAAAATAATTTCAAGAATGAAACCTTAGTCAAAAAATAAAATAAAATGTGTCAAGCAAACTTTTTGCTAGTTTCTCCAGCAACAATACATGAAAGCCCATTTAGAGGAAAGGCATGTGTTCAATGGGAAAAAAAATCCATATATGAGTGGCAGGTACTTCTAGAAGTAAATTAAATGAAAAAAAAATTGGTTCTGCTCCATCATTATCACAACTTTACTAAATGATTAATAAGTTACTTATTAAGAATTGGTTACAATGACATGGAGGACAAAGCACATCAAGTTTTGCACCCTTTCCCACATCCCTCCTTGAGTTCTCTACAGGAGCATGCTGGATTTGAGTTTTTCTCACCATGCTCTTCAGAAGCTGTGACTATTTTCTGTGCTGTCCCACCTCTGTGACGTAAAAGAATTTAGTCACTCTTTCAGATCTGGTTGTCATGAGTATCTCCAGTTGGTGCATGCTAGGATGCTGATGAACAACTGCTGTAGCTGTCAGCAATATAGACCATTTTAATAACCTTTCTCCTACTATTTTGAGACTGTCACTTCATATTCACTTCCAATTCATATCAATATAAACATTTCATTTGCTACAGCACTTGAAGATTCTTGGTCTTTAATTTTCAAATACATTATAGGCACTTTGGTACCTGCTGACAAGAAAAGACAGCTATCGTCAGTCTCACAAGCTTCTTGTGTTGTCCCTCAGTATTTCATCATCACTCTCTTGGCCCAGAAATAGAATACAATTTCCTTCCATGCAATTGTTTTGGCTCTAAATTCTAATGTGATCCAATCTTCATATTTTATTTCTCCATTTGATTGTGTTGTGGTTATATGTAGTTTTGTTCTGTCTGTCCCTGCAGCAAATTGACAGGTCACCTTGATTTCTTTACAGTGTATATACAAAACAAAGGAAAATACATGAAAAACCACAGTGCACATATGAACTGGGTTTCCTGGAAGCTGCTACCAATTTCAGGGTGTGCAGCTCTGGAGATCTACAATGGAGTTTGGAAAGAAACAAGCTAGGTTTTGGGAAGAGCATTGGCCTGATTAGAGAGAAGGGCTATAAGAGGTACAATTCGGAGAACAAGGAAGTTTCAAAGAAAAGTATTTTGTGCTTTTGGATTTTATCCAAGTAGAAGAAAGTTCCATGATTTGGAGGGAAAGGGATGTGAATTATAAAGGAACATTTTTAGTTTTTATTACTAAGTATTATTTATTAGTACAGAGGTATTTAAAAAGCAATCTACAACCTCAATCCTTTGAAGAAAATTTATTTAGCAGCCAATAAAACAATGCTTGTTGAACCCCAGAAGAAAGCTTAATTATTGAGACTGGTTGCCCTCTTCCCATACAATTATTTTTCAGTGAAATTCTTGCCTGTCAAAAGTGCTTGCCAATTTGAGCCCTCAGCATGCTGCCAGGTCAGCTCTGATTCTTTCCCTCCATTCATAATGAGGAATGTCTACTAAAAAAAGTATCCTTCAAGTTCTGTGCTTCTAGTTTGTAACGCTAAATTTTGTTCTCAGTTCTGGTGATATCTGTCTCCATTCTGTGGCTGAATGTCTACTTCTCATGGGGCACTGAGAGACCACATGCAAGTTGAGGCTTGTTTTCTTTTCAGTTAAGTTGAAAGAGCTTAGCAAGGCTGCCAAGTTGACATCCAGTTGATGTTATATCAAGAAATTAGTCTTTCTGGTCACTGAAGTGTAATACAAACTTGTTCTCAGAAGCTAAATTAATAGGGAAAATTTTCTATGCAGCTGAAGAAACTCACGGAAGGGAAGAACTTATGCTTGGTAAGGCAATCAAAAGGAACTGAAATGGTGGTGGCTAAATTTCAGCTAGACTTCCATTGTCACTGAAAGGAGGAAATGCCTGTCTTCACTGGCAAGTCACATATGGGCTCAGAGGTGAAAAGCAAATGTGGAACAGACACCCTAAAAAGCTCCTAATAGGAGCAGTTACCTCTCCTTTGTGGAACTGCAGAATCAGAATGATTCTGAAAACTCCTCCAAACCACCTCACCTAATAATCTTATTCTCTATTGAAATAAAGTCTTTCATGACAGGAAAAGAAGCTGTTAAATATGTCTGCACAAGATAACAGTACTTTTGAAAGGGAGTGTAGGACGTATTTGCTAGTGAAAGGGCAGAGATGGACTGCATGGGCTGGCCTGGAGGTTTGCCAGCAGAAGATGAGCATTTCAGTTGTTGTCAGGAGTGTTACCAGGATGTTGTCTTAATTGTAAAAATCACCTATTAAATATTTCAGTCATTAGTGTATTTTTTAATTTAAGGGCAAATTTAAGACAATACAGTTAAAACCCAACTAGTGGTGTTTTATTTGGCAGGGAAAATCCTGGACAGGACCCAAATATGAAACCTTTATGCATGTTAGTCTTCTCTAGGCCTAGGGAAATTGATGTTATTTTAAAGCATACGAGTTCATGCATTTTTATTAGCATGTGCTCAGAATACTATTTCACAGTTAGCAGCTACCAGAGACACATTAAACTTGCTTTAGAAATATGATGTCTAGTCATGATCAATGTTAAGGATGATGCCTACGCTGTTTGGAACTTGACACTTGCAAATAAGCTATTAATTCAGATATGCTTACTAGCTTGTTGTGCAATGTCTGAGTTCATCCAGGCAATACCACTGAAATTGATTTCTCTGTGGAAAAGAACAGAATTAAAGAGATTCATCACATGAATTAGTATTGCAAGAGATGGCTTTGACATAGCCTGGCAGTGGTGCTTCCAAAGTTTACTGGGGCTTCTTTTAATTCTCCATTCACACATGCCCTGTATGGACCACTGACAGGAAAAAGAATCATCTGCTATTACCTATCTTCTGTACTGAATAGGACACCTTTAATTGGACACCTCAGATTGTATATCTCTCAGGTATGGACCTCACTCTTTCTCAGACTTTCTTATTTTCCACTTACTCTTACATGCATGGGACAGTAAAAAGGATAAGGCTAGAAGTACATTGAAGTAAATTATGCCCTTCCCTTAGTCTGTAAACAATCTCAGTAGAGTTCCATTCTCTATGAAAAACAGTGGGGAAAAAAAGTCAACAAAAAACTCATTATTCTTGACTTGCACTGAAATAATTGCTTTCCATATCAGTAGTACAGCAGTGTCTGTACTATTCTGAATGCAAAGACCTGACCTACCTGACCGTAATATGATGAAAGAAAAATTTGTTAGAGAAAAAGAATGTAAAACATTATTTCAAAACACTTATTGCTTCTATATACCTGCAATTGCATGTCTTCATTTGGCATTGATGTTTCTCGCTGCAGAAGGATGGCAGGAAGTGGCAACCTCACAAAACGAGGTCCTCCGTGGCGTGTATCTCCACGAAAGACCGGCCGGGCGGCCCTGGGGTGCGCTCCGCGTGGCGTGAGTCTCCGGCCACAGGAATTCAGCAGGAAATGGGAGGTGAGGCAAAGAAACGTACTGGATGTCATCTCCGGTCTGCCAGGGAAGTTTATTAGGGTCTTCGGGGGCGGTTGCAGGGAAGGAGAAGGGGGAGGAAAGCAGAAGAAGGGAGTAGGGGCTAGCAGGCTGAAGATAGTGACTTCGGGCTCATGCCAGTATGGGATTACAAGGGAAGACAAGGGGGCAGGGATTGGCTCTCTCAGAGACAATCCCGGGAAGTCTGAAGGGAAGACAGGCAGGGGAACACACCAATAGATTGCTGATAAGGCAGGGTGCATATTTCAAAAACAGCCAATAACATACAGAGCAGGGGAACAAAGGAAAAGCTGGTGGAAATCTAAAAAATCACATTGCTACAGGCATAGCATGACAATGTTGTTTTTGCTTTTTCCTTTTTCTCCATTTTAGATGACAGTGACAGCCTTAGAAATGCACTTTTTGGGCAGGTCATAACTGGCAGCAGATAAGCTGCTCTTTGAAGCCATCTGTCTGGGTCTTCTGACCCTGAAACTTGGTGCGATGTGTCTAATCTCCTCTCACCATTTCACAAGGAGCGTGATACAACTCTGGAACTGGTGATGGCTCAGAAAAGAACCTCATCTCTGTGTTTGGTGGTTCATAAGACTTACCCAGAAACAGCCATAGCTAACCTGATTGTGTCGGTGATTGTCTGCCTTCCAGTGGGATATTGCACTGCATGACCCCAGGGGAAGAAATAAATTACATTCTTTTTGCATCTATATTTTTATTTAAGCTTGGAATTGGAATCTGCCCATAGGGCATAGTCAGAAAGAGAGTAACACTGTGAAGTGAAGACACATTCTTAAATGAAGAGCAAAAAAGAATAATTAATACTCTCTAAATACAAACAATGTCTAATACTTTGTATTATTCGATTTGTGACTCTGAGTAGTGCCCGGGAAGGATGCTGAGATAGGAAATTCTGGGCTCTCTGCTAAACCTGATGTCTGAGCAGCAAAATGATACCAAAATGCTTTTCTGGAGCTAGTGGTTATGTATGATTAAAAATTGAAGCGGCATGAAAATAGTAAAAACTTTTCTTCCAGAACATCACAGGCTGCAGCTACAGTTTATGCATGAATCTGCAAGCCTAACAACCTGAAAATCTGAGTCATAATGTCAAAAACATTATAATAAGTGAGTCACAGGCTGGTGCTCACTGTGCTGAAGACATGGCTTTGTTTGGAGAAGGAAAATGAGAATGGAGATGAATTGAACAACATTTATGTTGGATTTCTAGAGAAACCAGAATGTTTAAAGACTGTTTCAAGATGGGCTTCTGACACAAGTTCTGTCCAAAATTTTTACTCTCTTATGAGGTATCTTACACTACAGGAGTCATAAGCCACCAAACATTCAATGATATTTTAAATGGCTGCCTAGGTGAAATTTTATTTTTTTTTAAGAAAACATGTTGAAGTCATGGTCAAGGAGAGGAGAAGAGAAACATTTTTCACTATGAATTATCATGAAAGCTTCCACACTGCACAGGACTAGAAATCTTGCCACACTAGAAACAAGGGTTTTGCCTCCAGCAGCAAGCTGAAATTATGACTCCAGTGATGGTTTATTGTCTCTCCAAGCTCTCAGTATCTTTGTTGGACAGTGAAGGATCAAGAATCTTTCAGTTCAATTTGAAAAGGCATCTCCTTACTGGAATTTGATACAACTATTAGTAGTTTGGGTTAGTGTATAGGAAAAATATTATGTGAACATAACATTAGATGTACTGAAGTTGTTACTGTGTAAATCCTCACTCCAAAGGCAGCATTGATGTAGACTTTCACATTTGAATAGGGAGAGGAAATATCATTTCACAAAAGCATCAAATTCAACTGTGCTGTAAAATTTCATTACGTGCTTTAGACAGCAAAATTAGAAAACAGCAGAAAGTGCCTATATGCTGCAAATCTAATTAATTTCTGTTTTTTCTGTTTCCTTCCACACAATTACACATTAATATGACAGTAGAAAATTAGGTGAAATATTCAAAGCTACTAGAGTGATCATCACAAGGTTTTTTTCTGCTATGAGCAGAAATACCTTTTTTCCAGTCGTAGGCATTTTCTGTAGGGTGTAATTTTCTTTGACACGAAGAAAAGCCTTTCTAACTTAATACCTATACCAATGGATTTTGAATGGATTTTTACATTAATTTTCATGGCAAATTACTTATGTTTTTTCATGCTTATCTGGACCGACATTTGAGCAGTTATTGTAATTCACTTCTTGTTATTTGAACTGATATTTTTATTGTCAAGACAATTAGCAATTAATGAAGTGGGAATTGGATCCACTAAAGATCAGAGCTGATTTTCTTTGAACTAATTTATGAGGCTTTAGATATTTAGCTCAATGGCCTTATTATTGATAAAACTTCTTGCTGTTTCCTAATAGTACTGAACAAATGAAAAATCACAAATTGCTCAATGCTAAATGCTCATGAGAACTTCAACTGAAAAAGTATTGAAATGAACCCATGCTGACATCAATATTCCTTTTAGCTGCAAAAATATAATAATAATAATAATAATAATAATAATAACAATAACAACAACCCCCAGTTCTGAAAGTTAGATTTGGAATGGGAGAAATGAAAAAAGCATAATTGTTATTTTACAGAGTGGCTTGTATTTTTATAAAAACGTCCCATGAATATTGATATACATTTTTCTAGTGGTGAAATGTAATTAATATAGGAGAAACTCCTATACAAAAGCAACCTATGATAGTAAAGAGCAGTTATAGCTGATGAATGAAAAAGCAAGTCAAGATGGGTGAAGAGAAGCAGGAGGTACTATGAGGAAACAAAAAAGAAATTAGATATTAATTTTCCCAAGTAGATGAAGAAATGGTGCTATATTTCTGCTTTTGGTTTCTAAGCAGAAAAGTGTTTAATTGCTCCTGAAGATGGTGAGCAATGGCATATTTGAGAACTATTTCTGCTGCGCATCTCCTATGCAATCAATTTATTCACATGCTGTCAGGGCAATGGTATCCATAGCACTTACTGCAGAGTTGGAAACTGAATACTCATCAAAGCAGCAGGTCTGATGTGTTCTGTATTCTGGATTTTCTATGTCAGTTCTGCAGAGTTCATCTTTGCATGTGCACAAACTGTGAATTCCAGACATAATGTAATTTTGTTCAAATGGCTACAGTGCAAGACTCTCTTTGAAATAAAACACTGAATTGGAAACAAGTATGATACACATGAATATTTGGGTAAAATTTCTCTGAAGATGGAGAAAAACTGTCCTCAGATTTTCAGTTTGGAGCCTACTGTATTGCAGTACAGACAGCAGGCATGATATCAAACACAAACCAACCACCAAGTTTAGCAGAACTTTCATACACATTTTGGTTCAGATTAGCAGGTTTGCCACCTTAAATTTACCATTGTCATTTTCACAGCCATGGGTATTACCTTCACAAGCACATGGCGTCTTGAACAGCTGTTGAAGGCAGACTTTACTTTCCTGTATCCAGAAAAGTAAGTATAAGAAGATATTTTATGGCTTTTATACAGTGGAGAGGAAGAAGCAGAGAAGACCTTAGCCAGGAGGTACATGAGCATTTGGCCACGTCAATGACTGGAAAAAGAAACTTGCTGTTAGGAGGAAAGGGTTGAAACCAGAAAATTTGGCAAGGACAAGGGAATCGTTTCAAAATGGCCTTGTATCTGGCAGTGCTAAAAATGTCAGTGGGGTAAAACTCCATTTCTTATGCCTAGTGTTATGCATCCTCTCCGTGTTTTGAGAATTCATGTGGAGAGATAACAGACTCTCAGACATGCCCGAAGCCTTTTGTCCCAGTGAGGAGGCAGTGATCCCCACCACTGCTGTTTGCCAGGATGAACTGGCAAAAGTTTGGCTCTGAACCCAAACAGAGCCCACGTCCCTGTGTGTCTCTGCCACTGTGCATTGTTAGCAAGGCAACAAGATAAATCTACTCTTTGCATTTTGGCTGAGGTTTGGTGGTTGCCCTGGTTACCTGTATGTGTCCATTCACACACCTGCAAATGACTGTATCACCAAGCAGAGATCATGAAAGCTGGTGCTACTTCACCTAATGCTGCAGACTTGAATTCAATGTCACACAGAGAAAAGTCTGCTGTACTAGTCATACAATTATACTATTCTTCAAGCACAATTGCATTATTCTCCACATATAAAAATAAAACACTAGTTCCTCTGAAATTTACTACCCCTTATATTGCAAGGAGTGTAAATTTAGTCTGTAACATAAACTACCTCAGAGTATTAATCACAAAACTAACCAAAAATATTCAAAATCTAATGCATTTGTATATATTGATACCAAGGTTAATACAAGCCTGTCTCTATTCCATCAGCTACTACTTGCTTCTTGTTACCATGACAATTCAGCATCTTAATATTGTCAGCAAAATCTACTGCAGGAAATAAATCTATTCAATGGACTAGTTAAAAAACTGGACAACTCATCATCTTATGTATAAAACGTGAAAGTCACAGTTTAAGATCAGAAGTAGCCTGATGAACCAACAAAATACCAAGGTGTGCTAGCATCTGAGGCATATTTAAATTGACAAAGAGAAGTTCTTCAAGTGGGTTCAATCTTTAGACAGTTGCCTTTACATGCAAAAATTGACAGCATAATTTATTTAATTTTTTTTAGTAGCAGGTCATCCACAAATCCCCGTATTTGTCTAATAATAATTTATTCAACATTTTTTCATGTAGCTATAATTTTCTATCAATTTAAGCAAATTGAACTTTCAGATAAATTATTTCTGATGGGCATTCTGCAGAAAAGCTTTTGTATCAGGTAAGAGTAAGAGGTAACTTTCCAACCTAGATAAAACAAAATGGCCAAGTTGCCTTTACGAATTCACATATGTCAAGGGTTAACCCCAGTGAGCAGCTAAGCACCACACAGCCATTTGCTCACTTCTGGGAATCAAAAGTAAAACTTGTGGGTTAAGATGAAAACAGTTTAGTAATTGGAATAAAGTAAAATAGGATAATAATAATAATAGTAGTAGTAATAATAGTAGTAGTAGTAGTAGTAGTAATATTAATAATATCAAGACATAATACCAAAGGGAAGAAAAGGGATGCACTATATAATTGCTAGCCACCCTCTCAGAGATGCCAAAATCCCATCCCTGAATCAGGATCTGCTCTCTCTTCCAGCTAACTCCCACAGGTTATATACAGAGCATGACATTCTATTTTATGGAAAATTCCTTTTGCCACTTTGGATCAGCTGTACTATGCTCCCTCTCACATTTCTTGTGCACCTCCTCATTGGCAGAGCATGGGAGATTGAATTTAGTCCTTGATTTAAGGCAAGCACTGCTTAGCAACAACTGAAAAATCAGTGTGCTATCAATATCATTCTCATACTGAATCCAAAATTCAGCACTACACCAGCTACAGAGGAAAAGAACGAACGCTATTCCAGTCAAAATCAGGACAACAGAGTTCAGCCTCTGTAGTAAAGATGAATCATAAAGACAGATCTGGGTTGGTTTTTTTTTTTTTTTTTTGCCAGCCCATTGCCAGATTTTATTTCTCCACTGCTTCCTGATTTTCATTGTGCCTCTCCATTTCTTACTGCCCTGTGCCAATATGAAAGAAGTGGCAAATAAAAAATGGAGTTAGTAAAACTTGTGTTAGATTATTCTCAGTGCGCTGCCAACCAAACCTGCCAAACAGGTGTTACAGTTTTAACATCTTTACACTGTGCTGTCTTAAGTCTTACCTTACTCTAAAACAATTATCTGGATTTTCTGTTAGCAAATATATGATTTGAAATAGATTAGTTCAATTTAAAGTTCTTTCCATCCTTCTGTCTAACTGGTTTTGCATAACAGTGAGCTTCCAGGCCTTTTTAAATACCATTAGCACTGTCTCTTTATAGTCTAGGACATGACAATTAAACTGTTCCAGAGCTATCTAGGTTACATAAATCTTCAAAATAAGACACGGATGAGATTTAGATTACAGTCTTAGACTGAAAGCAGTAACTAATATTTCTTAAAAAATCTTATTTATAAGACAGACATTGCTTAAGGTTTGTTTCCAAAAGCGTTGGAAGAAATCTTGCTGTGTGTCATAGGATGAAGTTGAATATGCATACCAAGGTACTGCTCACACAGGGAATTGAATAGGTTGAAGAGTCCAAAAGCATATGGAAAAAACATAATTCATTCCAAAAGTTGTCAGTAAGGATAAGAAACAGAAAACACAAAATATGTCTATGCAGTTTACAGGTCATTCAGTTTCCCTGCAGTTACCGTTTAATTCCGAATGCAGTACAGACACCATGCTAAAATTTTGGATTCTGAAAATTCTCCTGCCTGAAGCAAGCCTTCTAGTAGGTGACTTGTATTTAGAAGTGTCTGACCAGATGGCCATTTGAGAATACCAGAAAATGTCAATGAAAGTTTAAATGAGTGTCTGCAACATAAGTGAAGCCCTTAAGATGGTAAAGGTTAGGTTGGATGGGGCTTTGAGCAACCTGGTCTAATGGAAAATGTCCCTGCCCGTGGCAGGGGTTTGGAACTAGATGATCTAATTTAAGGTCCCTTCCAACCCAAATCAACCCATGATTCTATGATTAACTACAAGTGAGATGGAAGGAATCTGCAAGTTAGAATAACATCTCCAGAGAACAATATGAAGAGATGTGTCCTGCTGACTATGCATGATGCAAAGCCCAAGTATGGATTGAAGAGTAGAAGATACGGCTGGCTATGAGCATCTTTACCATAGCACTTCAAAGGCTTTAGTTTGACTGTTAACATAACCCTCACTTTAATTTACCAGTCAAACTTTAAAAGGCAATGTATGAACTTGGAGAGACTTGCAAATGTTCTGGAAACAGGTGTTGCTGCTGCAGAATAAAAATACAAGGCTTTATTCTAGAGGAAGGTGAGTAGAACTCCTGAATCATAGTTTTCAGTCATATGCATAGAATTTGTTTTTCTCCTGGCCCTGCTGCCTGTGAAAAGTGGATTACACCCTAGGGACAGAGGAGGTGGAATATTTCCTGTTTGACCGCAGGAATACAAAAATAAACTTTGCTAAATCAGTGCACTGATAACAAAGCTGACTGCAGAAGCAGCTTTAAGGAGTCACTGCTAAAGAAGGAAAGGCTGTTCAGGCGAAACACAGGTGTGACAGGTATTTTATTTGAGCCCATGAAATATACTCACACTGGCAATATGCAAATTAAAATTTTTACTTTGGAAAGTCTCTTCAGGATTGACCACAAACCCCTACAGTACATTTGAACAGTATTGTTTGATGCCACTAATGAAAAGACTTATCTTAACAGTAAAGTTGACACTAATAGAAGGAATATAATCCAATATCCCCTAAGATAGTCTCTACTAAGACAGAATATAGTTGAGATTCATACTTATTTTATACCTATCTTTTCCATTCTACTTATTCTGTTACTTGAAAATATTGTCTTATTCTTTCTTCTGTTGCATTTCTTTCTGAACATCGAAATTGTTTTTCTTTCCAAGAATGTAAATGATCTGGGGAGCACAGTGAGTGCAATGCACTCTAATAGTTTCTTTCCAATCCTGTGACATTTCATAAAGGCTGAAGTCCTTGGAAGATACATAGGTTTGTGTGCTAAAAATTTCTCTCTCTTCCAGAATTTGAATTCCACCTGTTTTGTTAAAAGACACTTCTAATGGAAAACACAATTGTCATTCAGTCTTTTTCTTTTCCAGTGACATAGTTTCCATTTCAAGCTGTACCTGTTAGTTGGCCACCTCTCAATCAGCGTGGCCAGTTTTGTTGGTGTCTTTCCAGTTGACATCAGAGCCGCAATGCTTGTTCAGTTTAACCGTATGCCTGCAAATAACATCTGTCTTAGATTCAACTCATGTATTTTAAAGATGTGAATCCCAGCAATCCTCTGCAATTGCTGTTAGCAGAATATATGAGTTGAAAATGTGCTTTTGAATAAGTGTGAACTTCCGGCCCTGCTGATACAACCATTAGCACTGTCTCTTCACAGTCTAGGACATGAGTATCTGACCATTAAGTTGTTCCAGCACAATCCAGATTAAATAGGTCTTCAGAATAAGAAATAGATGAGATTTAAATCACAGTGTTAGACGGAAAAGAGTGGCTAATATTTCTTTTTAGAGATTCATATTTCCAAGAAAAGTAGGCACTGTTTAAGGAATTTCTAGAGCTACAATTTTATTTCCAAAAGTCTTGGAAGAAACCTCATGTGCCATGGGATGAAGTTTCATACACATGTCAAGGTGCTGATTGAATTGGTTGCAGGGAATTGAATAGGTTGAAGAGCATGAAAACATATGGAAAAAGCCATAATGCATTCCAAAAGTGGTCAATAAGAACAAGAGATAAGAAAACACAAAAAAATGCCCATGCAGTTTACAGCTCATTAAGTTTCCCTGCAGTCACCATTTAATTCCAAATGCAACACAGATAACCATGCTAAAATTGTACATACAGCTGATGTTTTTCAAGATTTGAGTACTAACTGGGGAAAAAAAACCCCCAAAATCAAAGGGTTTGGTATTTAAAGTCTGATTATAACTTTTATATAGATTCTAGTGGAGCTTTTGCTTTTCTCTACCATGTACAGAGTGCTTATACCCCTTTCTGGATTTCAGACATTCTAGAAGTGCATTGAAGAACATGACTGGCAATTGGAATCCACTTTTTTTCTTGAAGTTTGTCACTGAGACTGATCAGCAAGGGCAATTATTCATCAACTCCTTATTTCTTCAGCCAGCAGATGAAAAAAGTTATTGCCTTGGGGCTGTGAACTTGCTGTAGCCCATGAATCTTCCTAGTATAATCTAGGTTCATATGTCTTTCTGGTGAGTCTGGAGATTTCTTATCATTACAGCAAAAAGGACTCACCTAACAGGTTATCTTTCTGCTAGCCAAACTGTGAGTTGTCCTCTGAAATGTTAATGCTATAGGAGACAGGGCTGAATAGCACGGAGCTGAGCTCTATGGAAATACTGAATCAGTGACTGGACTGAAGGAAGAGATTTGCACTCCAATACATGGATTATTTTCATGGTTCCAGTCACCTAATGGCAAATTTTGACATGACAGGGACAGAGCAAAAAATCCAGTTCCTGTAAGGCTTAAATCCATAAAAAGTACTGAAACACAATAATCCAAATTTGCTTTCCCTTGGGATGTGAACCATATGTCATGCCCTAGGCAATGTTAGGCCATGACCTTTCCAGCTCACACCATAAAATACAGCAGTGTTATGGAGATGGCTATATTGGCACTTTCACTTTGGACATATTTGATACAATTAAATCTTAACTTTAGTTCAGGAAGCATGGAGAAACAATATACACAGTATATTGTGTAAACAGTAGTTTGGGTATTAAAGGAAATTAGTGACTACATATTTCTGGTTTAGAGTCTAATATGAGGTAACAAGACCTTGTGACTTCTCTAGTTTTCTGCATGATAAGAGGAGTGCAGGACAGTGGGATAAACACAGGTTCTGACTCCACTTCTCCATCCAGCACACCAAGCCTGAAATGAGTGTGGCATTCCTCTATAGCCTGCCAGGATAAAGACTCTACTGTTTCCATAATGGAGAAGAGATCTGGACAAGGAGGAAATGAGGAGCAACTGTCATGCTTTGCTTGAATTACTGGTGCTTAAGTCAAATTTAGAACAAAAGAGCTCAGTAAAGAAAATGTCTGGCTAAAGGAAAAGCTTACCATAAAATCTCCCAAGCTAAAAAGACAGTAGAATGCACTTTTCATTATGCCAGTACACTTTGATTAGTCATATCCTTATGAGCTTTTTTTTCAAACCAGACAAAAATGTGGGTTTAGCTAATCTTCTTAGAGTATAATGGACTTTCACTGGGAAAAGAGAAGTTAGAGAGACGGCTCAACTGAAAAAAAAGATGATGAAAATATATTTGACATTCAGAAAGTCTTGATTAAACTGTGTTATGTAAATTGGTTTATTAAGCAGATATCACAACTTGGAGCATCTCAGCATGCTTTATATAATTATACCCAGTTACTGTGGAGTGGTTACTCTGTTGCAGACAATAATAGCTCATTTCAAGAATTCAGACTAGTAAACTCCTGCATTCTGCCAGAAATGGGTCTCCCAAGATTTTCGATAGATTTACCTGATGCAGGAGCTATGTTTTTGTGCTTTAGTTTTGTTTGGCTTTTTATAAAGAAATTATGAGAATTGGTTGTCTCCACCTAGACTGTGTTAGATTTTGATAGAAGATGAAATACTTACTATGCCAGATATTTCAAAAATGCTCATCCAATTAAAAAAGTTATCCTTATGCTGTGTTTATCTGCAATGATTTTTACTGCCCTTTTTCTTATGCAAATCCTACTTTAACTATGCAAATACTATTTTGACCTAAGATATTCTTAAATATCCAAGTTACTCGTGGGAATTAATATTCCAATTAATAAAATCAGAGATGAGCAACACTGTTACATTCATCTTTCTTCTAGTTCTTGATTCCATGTATAAAAAACAGTCATAACAGTTAGAGCTCTTGTGTATTGTCCAGCACTCTACTCACTAACCATACTGTGCAATGGGTGAGCAACTGGCTCACAGGTTAGGCACAAAGAGTTACAGGGAAGGGGTGGCATCAGACTGGTGATCTGTCACTAGTGGGGTTCCACAGGGCTTCATCTTCAGCCCTGTGCTCTTCAATGTCTTCATAAATGACTTGGACACAGGACTCGAATGAATAATAAGTTTACCAGGGACGCTAGGACCTGTTCACTCCCTCGAAGGCAGGGAGGCCCTGCAGAGACCTTGACAAATGAGAGGGCTGCACAATCACCAGTCATAGGAAGGTCAACAAGAGAAAGTGATGGATTCTGCATCTGGGATGGGACAACCCCGGATGTATGGACAGATTAGGGAACAAGATGCTGGAAAGCAGTGCCATGGAAAGGAACCTGGGGGTCCTGGTCAACAGAAAGTTGAATCTGAGCCAGCAGTGCCCTGGCAGCCAGGAGGGCCAAGTGTGTCCTGGGTGCATCAGGCACAGCATCACCAGCCAGGCAAGGGAGGGGATTGTCGTGCTCTGCTCTGCACTGGGGAGGCCTCACCTTGAGTGCTGGGGGCAGTGCTGGGCGCCACAATATAAAAAAAATTAAGCTATTAGAAAGCATCCAGAGGAGCGCCATAAGGGTGGTGAAGGGTCTGGAGGGGAAGCTGCATGAGGAGCAGCTGAGGTCATTTGGTCTGTTCAGCCTGGAGGAGGCTGAGGGGAGACCTCATTGCAGTTACAACTTCCTTTTGAGTGGAAGAGGAGGGGCAGACTGATCTGTTCTCTCTAGTGACAGGACCCAAAGGAGTGGCCTGAAGCTGAGTCAGGGGAGGTTTACATTGGATATCAGGGAAAGGTTTTTCACCCAGAGGGTGGCTGGGCACTGGAATAGGTTCCCCAGGAAAGTGGTCACAGCACCAGCCTGACAGAGTTTTGAAATGTCCAGCCATTTACACTACACTGCAGTTGCTATTGAAACCACAGAAATTCCTTGTTCATGATTTTCAAGCAACCGTGAGAAGACTAGCAGCTCCTTGCTAAAACCCTTGAATTAGAGGCTGTCAGTGATGGCTCCTGTAGCAGACAGAATATTCTTCCACACTGACTTTACCACCTCTCCAAGAGCTGTAGCATTACCTCTGTCCAGCAATAGCTTCCAAGCACCACGAGTGTATCCAAGTGATCAGCAACATGACCATATCTTAAATACACTAAATTACTCAGGGCTGCCTTTTTCAGCTGAAAGGGAAACCTTTGTCCTTTCCCTCAGGCTAGCAGTTCACCATGTGCAATATTCTTCATTAACCTTCAGGTGCATGCACTATGGGGAGAAATGCTGAAACAAAAGTTGCTGTTCAGTTGTGTGCAGTCGTTATGCCACATCAGGTCCCTCATGGCCCCACAGAAGGTCAAACTGGCTGAAAGAGCTGAGAACTGGGAGGCTGAAGCACCTGGATTCTTTGCTGTTGATCTTGTGATGAGAGACTCTGTCCCAGAGCCATGACTTGCATGACCTTTGCCATGGTTTCTGCCATCATAATTCTGTATCCAAGATATTTGAATAAAACAGGCCTGCTTGTAACTGACTCATCAAGAGATGTGGCTGTTCCACCACCAGCTCTGTGGATCCTGTGGCTGAGCTGATGCATTCTTATCACATTGATGATGTCCATGTTCAGAGGAAACATGGAAAAATCCCACAGTTCAAGTGATATGTTAAGACCAGAGGAAAAGAACATCTTTCCTGACACTTGCAGAATTTAAATATTAAGGTCCTTGAAAAAAAAGGAGGAAATTCCTTAATGTTTACATGTGAATACAAGGACTGAATTGTGACAGCAAAGAAGGAATTTGGGTGGGATTTTTGGTATGAATAACAGCAGCCCATGTTGAAAAAGAAGGGAATTGTTTCACATAAGTTAGGAAACAATTGTTTTCTCTTTCCTCAGCCTGAACAGTATGTTACCTGTACTCACTTTCCCATGGTGTGTATTGTCTTGCAGAGAAATTACTCAGCCTGTGCAGAATTAAAAAACTTTAAAATAAGTTATGGAATCTCTGTGTTCTCATAGCTCAGCCATCTATCTCTACACTTGCCTTCAGGCTACTCCTATCCCACCACCAAAGTCAGACCAATCCTCTTTTCCACTGGACAGTGATTTTTGGCTGGTATTTGTTGATATCCAACTACTCCCATTTCAGTTCGGCCATAGCTGAAAGGCAGCCCTTAGTTCTCCTTATCGTCTGTCTCTTATTGTCCTTAAGTTGTTCCATTTCCACAGCTGTTGAAAATCATCAGTTAGAAATTTGCCTGATTCAAAATCTGTTCATTTCAGAAAGCCTAAATTTAAGCCAGAATCATTAATGGAGTTTCAGAGCAGATGCACCTTCCCACCAACATCGTCATAAATCAAAACAAGAACATGATCCAGGCACATTTGAACTTCAGAGATTTTGAAACCTAGAGGAAGATTAGCCCAGATTTTAAGATTACACTTTCCTCTTCATACAAATATAGGCATGTGCAGACGTAAAACATGGAGGAATTTCAGGAGAACTAGAGAATCAACAGCCATCTTGTCTTTCTAAATGTATTGAAGATATTCCATTTGGTTTATGCAGTGCCTTGTAAAGTGATAGCAAACTGAAAAAACACTGTTAACTCTTTCTCTTCTATCACCATTTTGACATGAATAGCTTGAAATGAATCCTCACTATACCATCTGGAGAGGTGAGGCCACCAACATTATGACATTATATTCATGATTCCACTCTTTCTGAGTGACTCGTGATCAATAAAACTGGCTTGTCCCTGGTAACCTTTCAGTTAAAGCTCCTGGATGGTCTGATTTGCAGATGTCTGACGGTCATGATCAGGGCCATTCAGTCTTTCTCATTTCTTCTCTTGTCTTGAAGTGACATTGATGCTTGTCCTAAAGTAAGGAGCTGCAGTGTTCTTGCTTTTATCCTCCCAGGCCCAATGTCTGATAATATATCAAGCTCACTGTTGATTTGCTAATCAGAAGAGAAATATGCTGAAGGTGGTGTCTCTTTAGAGAAATATTTCCCTCACATTCTTTGGAAATGTTCTTTTGATTAACATGTTCCCTTCCTTCACTTTCACTGTTTATAGAACAGACAAACAAACTAAGAATTGGTATTTTAACCCTGTGATTAAGCAATGATCAGTAGATGTCTTAATTAAGCTACACTTTTGCAGCAGGTTTCAAGGATGAAAGCATTGCATCCCAATTGGCAAACTGCATTCCTTTTCTCTTGTGAGGTTACACAAAAAAACCCACAGTAAAAAAAAACCACATTAAAAAACCCCACAAAACTTCTGACAATACCCTCCCCCACATAAAAAAAAAAAAAAGAAAAAAAAAGAGAAAGAAATAACAGACAAGACTGAAAAAAATAAAACTGTGGCAAAGAGAAGTCTTCAAAATGTTAACAACTCCTTGCAAATTACATTACAATGTTGGTAGTTAATTTTTCAAGTGCTACTGAAGTACAGAGGAGAAGTTCCACATTTTAGTGTGGCTTATCTCTTGATAGCTCAGATCTGTGCAGGCTCTTACACAGCATTTTCACATCCTGCAAAGCAACAAATGTATAACCCAGAATTAGAACAAGGTGAAGAAATAGCCTAGCTCTTAAAAAACAAAAGCCAAAAATGTCATAATAGTATGTCACCTTCAACAATCAGAAAAATGTAGAATATAAGCCACAATATTACATAGATAACGGAAGTTATTGTTCTGGAGGAATGCAACCAGCATTTCTGGTAACAATTCCCAAATGCTTTAACTGCTGAAGAATGTGCATAGCCAAATGGAAGCTATTTGCAGTTGATGTGTTCTACATTAGCACTGAGCATGGTAAATTACAGTGGAGTTCCTTGTCTGTATCGCAGAGCATGTACACCAGATGACACACATAGATCAAGGCTAACACCTAATGAGAAGCATCAGTGTAAAACAAGAAAAGAAAAAAAAGGAAACAAACTTCTATTTCATTGGAAGCAGAACAAAAACAAGTCATATTTTGGCTCACAATCTTTGCCAGTGTCTTTATATATTAGGTTGAAAATAACTGCTGAACAAATAATTAATGAAATGTCCCAGATGCCTTCTGCTATTTCCACTGACTCTACTTTTCAGGTAGAGTAGTCATTTTTAATCTCTGCATATTCTATCTCAGCTACTTTGATTTTCCAGCCATAATGAGAAGGAAAATAGATATTTCACAGGCAGTTTTTCTGAATATTTTAATCTTATTTTTGCTTATTCACTGTTTCTCTCAGAGTGAAAGTGGTTGCCCTTTTGTCACACCAGTATGCAAATCGTGAACCGTTGGAATATGGTTATTTCAGTTTTGGTCTGAACTGGTTTTGTTCTATGGTTTTTTTTTTTTTAAATGCTTTTATTTTAAAAATATTTTGTAAATTTTCAATTTAGAAAGAGGGAGGCCTAGTCCTAGTATTTCAGTTATTTGTTACTTGATGCATTTGGTTAAATAAAGACCCTAAAAAGAGTGACCCAAGAAAAGATTTAATTTTCTCATAACAGTCCTAAACCAAATTTCTCTTCCTGACTTATTCACTGGTAGGTACCAGTGGTTCCTTTCATGGTTTCTAAGTAATTGTATCCTGATCTGAGAATACTCAACGTTTCAGTCTAAATTGTCAATTGCAAAGCTGCTTTATAATGTTCTCTGCTCAGCCACAGGCATGCAAAAGAGCAGGTCAACAATCCATGGAGAAAAGAAGCTCTTTACATTCAAACAGTTTACTACCTCATGTATTCATCAAGCTTGATATAACCAAATGGAAAACATTTTCATATTGTTCAATATTAGTGCCTAGTAATATTGGAAAATAATATTGGAACTCATTTTAAAAATATTTCTTGCAATATTTTTTTATAGAATCTGCTCTCTTTTTTTTTTTTCTTCTTCATAGGGTCTTTGGGAACAAAATTTCTTTATTTTAGATTTAATAATCATCAGTATTCATATCAGATAATTTCCTTTTAAAAAGCAGCCTTTTTACGCAGTACTTTTTAAGGGAGGAAACTGAATCAATAGCATTATGCATTTTCTAGAATAAAGCAAAAGTCATTAAAGGAAAATATTTGAAATTCAGTGGTAAAATATCTGGCTTGGAGCACACACATCTAACAGCTATCATCATATCATTGCATTTTTGGGTAAGACTTATCAAGTTCAAACTATTTGTTTGAATATACAAAACAAGGCCAAAGTAGACATGTGGGAAATGAAAAAAACTTTTAACTGAAAATTGGTTTTAGAAAATGAGGAGTTTTAATCTATTGGGAAGATTGTTACTCAGATTGAGTATTTGGTCTTTGAACTTGCGCTTCTCTTTACATTCATTACATTAATTGCAATAATTAATTATATTAATTTTTTACCACAGTGTTTCAAGTCACACACATACACACACAGAGGCAAATTCAATATTTGCAGCCTGTTAGAAGGCTGTGAAAATGCAGGGAATAGATGCTCATTGCTCAGTGTGACAATGTACTTGGTGATTCATGGACCTCCAAGTTCCTAGGGATAAATGAATTCTAGAATGAAATCCAGGATTATAATAGATTACTTGGTGAATTAAATGGAGATCTGTTAACTCATCTTTTATGCAGAATTATTATCAGTTTGAAGAAATTATCACCATTCCCTCAATCACAACAGCTGAGGGTATGGAGGCCTCTTCCAGGTTGCCTGGACATCTGAAGACAGATCTGTTCCTGAGGGAACCACTTGTTGTAACTGACCCACAGTTTGTGTTTAGTGAAAAGGGCAGACCTAGTTCTATTTCTTGCCTTCAACAACTGCCACAGGACATTACTAAGGAATAGGGGAACTATGTGTGATGTGTTTAGCCCTATTATCTTTCTAAGTGATTTCCAGGACCAAGAAAAACTTTTTTCTGTTTAACACTACCAGGTAGATTTCTAGTCTATGGACTTGTCAAACCTCTCTCGTAATCCAAGGAAAACTGTAGCACCTGCAACATCCTGTTTCAACATCTTCAGCAGATTGATCTTCACTTGTGGAAAAAACTTTTTCTTTATGCTTGTTATGAAACTTTCTCATGTTGTTTTAATTTTATGCCTGCTAGTTCTTGAATTGGATCCCAACCACTGTGTGACACTGCTGGTTTTGTTGACATCTATCATATTTGTCTTCAGTTACCTCCTTTCCAAATTGATCAGCTCTACTTTGTTGACCGGCTCTTCATTCTGTATCTGTGTAATTTATTGTCCTTCTCTGAACTTTTTAAATGTCCTTATGGAGATGAAAGAATCAGAATATCACATTTTTCAAGCTGTTGGTAAACTACGTGACCTGTAGGCACTATTCAAAAATGTTTGGGAAGGAATACAGAAAAGACCACAGTGTGATTTAATAAACATTTCAATTGCAGGATTCTTGTTGTCTTGACTGATAACAGTAATTAAAATCTTATCATAATTTTTTACATGGGATTACACTTATTTCTGTGTATCATTTCAAGTTTATCTACAGTGAAATTAAACTACAATTTATTATCATGTCATGTATTCTCTGAAGGTGTCTTTAAAATTGGCTCTCTTTTTTGCTGCTTCAAGTAATTTAGTATTAATAATGTATTTAGCAACTTCTTTTCTTGTATCCTTTTTCAGGTTGTTTATAAATAGGAGGAACAGCACAGATCCCAAAATTGTCATTCTTCCCTTCCTTGCAAGAGCTGTCTGGTTCTTTACTTTGCGTATTTCCTGATCTGTGCACAAGTAAGGGCCTTACCTCCTGGCTTACACAGCATTGTACTACTTACTTTACTTTAAACCAATTGGCTTTTATCCATTTGCCTTTAATCCCTTCAGAGAACCCTAATGGGCTTAAGAAGGTGGACTTTGCTTTACAGATATCCTGTTGACTCTTTTCCATTGGGAAGAGATCATATCCATTCATGCGTCTGTTATGTTAATTCTGCTCTTTGTTAATTTGTGCTTCCTCTATTCTCACCAGAAACTTCTTTGTTTCAAAAGCCAACCACATTTTTTTTCTGTGCTACAATCCCTGTGATTCTTATGGGGAGGTTTGTGGAAGAAGGAAGTTACTTGGAAGCAGGAGGAAAGAAAAGAATCTGTGCAGTTGATGATTTAAACTGATGATTTAAACCTATTTGGGAAAACTTATTCAACATCTAGCATTTGAGGCTCAATCGAGTAGTGAAGATGGCTAAATAGGATGAAAGTTCTTTTTGAGAGACACTGCGTTTTTTTCCACAATACTACTTATTACTACTCATTACAATCAGCAACAATTCTGGCACCACCAAATGATGAAAAATATGATTGAAAATGAAAACAAGATCAGAAAGTTTCAATTCTTTCTGCATTGCAAATTTGTCAGATGTTATTTTGTTTATTTAAATGCCAATCTCACAACTGCAGAATGGCCTCCTAAGCCTGAATAAACAATTAATGAGCCAAGCCTTATGATCTAAAATTCTTTGTGAGAGATTTCATGTTTTGATACAGGTTTGTATTGGACTCTGTGCTTTGCTGTGTTATGACAGTTCATGTTTTCTTGCTGCATGGGGTCAGTCCTTCTAAAATAGAGAGGATACTATTCATTTACTGGAACTAAATGGAAGACAGCAAAAGATGCTCCCAGAAGAATGAAGGTCAGGATAAAATGACCAGAATATCATTTACATGTGTGGTTAGGTGTAATTCAAATAAATAAAGCCTCTGCACTGAAGGGCAAGAGAAAAAAACAACGAAAAAAAATCTAAGTTTTTCTCTCTTGAGACCTTTTACTTCTCTCTCCAAGGTAAGACAGAGTTTTTATTACATTTTCACAGTGATTTATTTTGCAACACTAAACTAAAATTTGCAGAATGTTTGAATGCAGTTTTTAATTTCATTGCCTCTAGGGGCCTTCTGGAAATGACCTCTTCTTAACTTGACAAGTGTAATTAATGTTAGATTTATTAACGGTATAATGAGACAGGACCTGAGCTGTTTATTTTTGTCCATATAATGATAATGTTGGTAATGTGTTGAGAGCGACTCACAGCACTTGTCCCAAATGTTTCTTCTCTGTAAATCTACTGTTACTGACTGTGGTGCTGCAGCAAGAGTTCTTGGGCAGTGTCTGGGAGGACATCCATCAGTAGCATCTATTAGAAATCTAATGCACAGTAGCAGCTGGTGTAGCCTGGGAGTCCTATTGTAGTGGTAAACCAGTCCCCCAGTTAGACACTTGAGAATCAAATGTGCCCCAAACCTGGAGCAACCCAACCCCATCTGAGAGCCAGATCTGCAGCCCTCCAACGAAGTATTAATAGTGGAGTGCCCTAGAAGAAACAGTACAAGGTGGGAAACATGGATGCTCAGATGTGTTTTATGCTCAGTGACACAATAGCAAGTGTTCTGTGTGCCTCTGGGGGATGCCTGACAGACTCACTGATGGTGAACAGGGGAGAATATTTATGCATTAGTGTTGGTTACACTAGACGTGTTGCATCTATGCCTGTTAATGTCAGTGGGGTTATTTTTTCTGCCTCAAGAAATTAATCTCAGACTGTATGTTTGTTTAGTGGGCATGCAGACTGGGGCTTAGATACTTAGTAAGTGCTTGAACGTGACATAATCTACAATTCAAAGTGAGGAAGAGGTTCATTGTGTGACTGCCTATAATCTGTTTGTTCTGCAAATTCATGTGGTCTCTTCCTCATAAATAAGGCTGCAGTTCTGTAATCTTGCAAAATGGATATTTTAATACTCCTTTTCAGCATCACTGCAATGATGAGCCTGATTTTTATCAGTAATGCAATGCACAGCTACTGATATCTTTTAATTAGTTCCAAGATACTTCAGTGACATTTTTCTTTAACACATTAGTATTTGATGAAGAAAAAAAGCAATTAATAAAAAGTGACTTAACAGCTTAATGGAGATAACAGCCTTCTGTTTAGTTGCGTTTTATGTACCTAGAGAGGTGATTTGTTCTCAATACATATTGTCTACTTGCTTCTTTGTTTAATCACCTTGCTGATAACTTTATATTATCCTCTTTGACATGTCTAAGACTGAGGAAGTATGAAAGGGTCTAGCACCCTTGCAATAACTTGGACTAATGGATCTCTATAATTTTAAGAGTGAATTTAGAAACTAAGTAAGCAATAATTTCCAAGTGAAACCTAAAGCCTGTTCCCTGTTCTGTCTCTCTACTAATTCCTCAAAATCATTGAGGTAAAACATAAGCTGTAGAATCTACATTAGCGGTAAAATTCCATCCATGCAGTTTAATAAATTGCTAATGAGACTACAAGAATGTATAGAGATAAATTTACCATGGCTTGTAGAAAAATTATTTATTTAACTTTCTTCTTTTAATAAACTGAGTGATCTGTCTGGAAAATGGCCTTTTCACTTAATAATCTAATGCTACCACTTGGTCATCAGGTTTCTTTTTTTATTTAGGGTGTGTGTTAACAGAAAATTTAGGCTATAACATTAAGTTTCCTGTTTTAAGTTGACCGATTTATTTCTTTTTTTCAAGTGATAAAGGACCTTTGGAAATTCTATTTGATGTTCAGATTTTGATTACTCAGGTAGGTTTACTAATTTAAATAACCATGTGAGAAATATTTGAGGACCACTACAAGAAAAACAAGGAGAGGTTTAAAGTCCTAAATAAAAATTTCAGTCCTGAACTTTGTCAGGAAACTTGGGAAAAGAAAACTTCATCCATTTTCTGGGTTAAAATTAATAATGGCCATTTATCTATTTGTTTGCTTCCAGTATTGTCATTTGATTTAAATCTGGTTTTCTTAGTCTGGAAAATCAGTTATAGCAACATAAGATGGTATTATGTTATCTGGTATAATGTAGCTTTGGCAAAAAGTCTTTTGTATTATTTCCATTTTTGCTTTACCTTCATGGCTTTATTTCTTTTTCTTTCTTCAAAATTTGCTTTTTAATCATGTTAAGATTATAATATTTATCTTGTAGTTAATAATTTTTTTCTTGGCTTCTTCCATATAAATCCTGCATTTTTCATTTTGTTGTGCTACTATAGCAACCCCAATTTTATTACAAATCTTCATTGTAAGACCACAGCACTGTGTGTTGATCAGAGAATTCTAGGATGATGGCAATTGGCTCCTCAAATAAATCACAAAGAGTCTTTCCTTCTATGCCCATGGTGTCAGACCTTCTTAACTATATCCCAGCTTTGACCCACCAGCTGACACAAGGGACAGTGTCTCCTAGGGAAGCTTCCTCTTGGGCTCTGAGTCGTGTTACTTTAAGGAGTCTGACTAGGTGAGAGAGGGGGTAGTAGGGGGAGAAAGTTATTTCCCAAGGCATGAAAATGCATTTTGAGGGGACAGAAGCTTACAGATGGAAATAGTGAGTAAGAAGCCGGAAGTCTGCAGTTCAAGGATGTGGAAGATCTTCAAAGGGATGATCAAAACTCAGAAGAACTATCTAGAGGCCAGAAAGGACTGTGAATTTTAATTTCTTAGATTTTAAACCCTGAAACATAATTATTTTGTGTTTGGCTTATCAGAATGCCAGTTTCATTTAGAAAGTCTTCAGGAGTTCCCTGCAAACTCCCTGGAACTGGAAGACTTAAAAGTCTGGGCTTTTTATGGCAGCAAGAGATCAGCCAGACAGTACTTTCCTTGCTCTTATAGACAAGGACTCCTGGATCTCTGAGACTCCAAGGTCTTGCTGAGAGTGAACCTTTTCTGACTTGCTGTTGGAGAGGTCTCACAGGAGAGCCAGTAGAAAGGCAAACTTGTCTGTGGTTATTGCACCCAATTTTTATCTTTCAGAGCTGGGAGATACTGTAAATCAGCTGAATAGCAGTATCTTGCTTCTGTGGCAGGCTGGGACTTATCCAAGGATGCTTTCCACGTAACCCTGTTTGCACTGCTGGATTTGAGGGAGACTCTGATTGGCCTAGTGGTACTAAGATCACAGGTCCACATCCAGACTGGGATTCAGATGCCTAAGATGACATTCTAATGACAGTTTAAATGCTCAGGTTGCAAGTCTTCAGAGCCTATTGTGGCCACACTCATCTAGCTCTTCAGGCATCTAGATTTCTTGGGCATCTCAGCTTTTGGCATCAACAGCCATGTTTCTTGTCTGAGAAAATGAGCCCTCAGCTTTATCAGCTGTACTCAGAGTAGCCACCATAGCAAAAATATGGACCAATGTGTTCACAATTCTCACCATGGGGTTGGGATTTTACCATCACTGGTAGGAATAACCTCAGGCAAATTATGTTCTAGTTCAATCATTTGTCTGCTGACTTTCATGCTGCTTTTGACTCCTGAAATCTGTACTGACTCACCTTAACCAAACAGAAAGGAATTTAATTCTAGCTTTGTCCAAACCTTTGGATTTGGATTTGTTCTCAAAAGAGTCTGCGATTCAGCCTTAGGTCACTGCCTAGCAAAAAAAGATGGAAAGTATTTTACTCTCTCCTGCTCCACTGAATGGCTGCATTAGAGGGCACTTCCCCATGACAAGCTTACATTTTACAGACAAGATAGGGAGACTTCCTCCTTAGAGTGGAAGAGACCTAAGACCCTACAATTTGCAATATCCATTGACTACTCTAGTTTTTATCTGGGCACACTGCTTGTGTTGGTGCACTCACCAGGATGCAGACAGAAAAATATTAGACCTAAATTCTACCCATTTCACAATGCCCATGCTCTCTTGAACTTTTTTTCTTGGGGGTTCTTTTTGGTTAATTTTTATTTTGAGGGGGAATTTCATTGTTGTTTGCTTTTTTCTTCCCTGAGAAGCTGAGCCACTTGCAGATTAGAAATATGGAGCAAAAATCCACCAGAAAACTTTCTCCCATTCATGGGAGCTACACACAGAAAACTGGACCATGTAGTTAAAAAAGATTCATGGCAGCATGATAATACTTGCACAAAATTAGTATTTAAACCTTCTTGCCAGCTTTGTCTTTCTAAATAGTGCACATTTTAAAGTATTGTAAGGAGACTTTTGAAATCACAATCATCAAAGAGGGGAAATTAAATACTGATTAAATTTTGTTGGTTTATATTATGGAAACTTGTTATTTAAACCATTTTTTTCCTGGGAATCTCATTTGCCTTCAGATATTTGTATTAAGCTGACTCAGGATTCTAAAGGAGTTAGTCCAACCTATACTGATTGTTCTATTGGGCACTGATTTAAGAGTCCAAGGGGCTTTCCCAAGCAGCGTTTAGCCAAACCTTGAATCCCAAATATCAAAATTATCCTCTGGCCGTGGTACTTTTTTTTTTAGGCCCACTCAAGACAGTATCCTGGACTATTCTTCTGGCTTGACAGAAATGTCTACAGTATGCTTTCAAACCAGTGTTCTAAAAGACTTTCTTTTCATTGCATTACCCGTATTTTGATTGTTTTAACAGGAAACAAAGAACTTTGTGGGAAGGAAGGCTAAGTGATCATCTCAGAGACTTTGAATGTGCTAAGAATGAATGGTGAAACATGCTTTCTCTCAAGATTTGTTTCATATTTTAGTCTCTTCAACTCCTCATGTGTTTGATTTTTTTTTAATAGCAGTGTGTCTTCTAGCTTATAAGGAATTTTAAAAACATTTTAACCATAAATTATGGTTTCTACACACTAATCCTTCTATCAAACATATTCTATCCCGTAAGTTTTTATGTCATGTTCATCTCATTAAAGCACTTCTTAAATAAAGTCTGAAAGAATGTACTCTACATGTGCCACATGTTTGTTTATTTCATCTCTCTCCCATAGGGAAGAATGAGCGCAGTGAAATATTTTTCCTCTCATGTTATTTATTAGACACATACAAACTATTCTGAACTTCTAAAGCAGAAAGAACAATTAAAAAAATATTTTTCCCTGCTATCAGTTTGTAAAGTCTGTAAAAGTCTGTTTTACATTATTTATTTCCCAGTGTGTCCCTGTGTGAAGTCTGTTTCCTGCATGGGTGAGATGTGTTGTTCTTGTCAGTGATAAAGCTGGTGACCACAGCTTGCTTCAGAATTATGGGAACACTTTTTCCTGTTTATAATATTTTGATATATAAGTAAATAAAATTTTGTATTTCTTTACAATAGATGGAATCACCTGCAAAGTTCCAAATGTTGTGTCTTTCAGAACATAACCACCAAGAACTGCGAGAGTTTGAACTATTTCTGCAGTATTCAGTCTACACTTATATCTTAAAAAAAGGTACAGAATAATCCTTAGTTCTTTTATGATCCAAGTACTATACTATTGAAAAATATTCCCAAATTCAAAAAGAAAATCTAAACAAGATGGCATGTGGTGCTTTGGTTACCTGCTTCTGTTTAGAAGGTGAATGTTGTATTTTTTGTAATGCAAAGTTTGAGACTCTCTACAGGTATTTTATTGAACCAATTGGACAAACCCACCTTTTTGTTTACACAACATTAAAGTGAACAGGAAAGCTGAAATGTATTACACCTTGACTCTAAATGCAACAGTATCAGGGAGAAATTCAAACTAGATCTTGTTTAGAGATTATTACAGGGGTATTAACAAGGGTTAAAGTCAATCATTTCTTTCCCCAAGTAACCCAACACCAGATACTTAAGTTTAATTTTATGAGGTGGTAAATATCACCCATCCAAGTAATATTTTCTCAGTGTTTTTATATTGCCATTCTATTTTCTCTTCATCAGTTTCAGGGACTTATCCTTAAGCTAAATATTAAAAAGAAAACCTTAAGTATTTTATGAAAGGTTGTGACACAGGAAGTGTAATGAAGAAAATACAGAAACTTAAATGAGAGTTTGAGAATCCACCAGCTAGAATTACCCATTTCTCCAAAAAGCTTTGTTTTTCTCTATCCTTATACTTAGACCCAGCCCACAGCGGAAATCAAGGAATTCTCGAAGTGGACAGATTTGTTTCCACTATTGCCTGTGGACAGAAAATGGGTTGGAATTAGACACATCACTGAAATAGGCTAACATCATTCCATGGCTCATGTGTAAATGGGTTATTTGAAAAAAGGCAGAGAATTGTAAAAACTGTTTCTATGAGAATAGGTTTTATGACAATAGGCTTAGTTTGATCTCCATCTTCCTTTGCGTTTTTGTCTCTCTTGTTTTAATTTATTGCACATTTATTTCTTCAGCACCAGAAACTGCTTTTTCTTTTTTATGTCAGCACTGTTGTGACTGTAATGGGTATTCTCAAGCATTGCACATAGTTTCATTTACAACTAAAACTAAGGATCTTAGAACTGTCATTTCTGTTTTCAAGTCCTTCCTCAGAAAAGTAATGTCCAACCTAATCTGTAGATCTAAAGTCCTACAGCAAGTTAATATTAAATATGTATAGATTGAAATTTATTGTAGATCAACATCTCCAATATGTTGTCTAGAAGAATGCTAGGCAGTGCCTAGAAGAATGCTAGGCAGTGCAGAAAAATTATTTCTAAAACCACAGCTTTGATTACTTTCGATCCACATTTATTCACATAATTACCTTATTCACCCTGTTTACTGAACTTGCATGGTCACCTCTCTCTCTGCTATGCCACTGTACCTGATCAAGTTTACTATAACCAGGATTTATCAGCTTACCATTACTACTCTCATTTTCCATCTTCTTTGCTTTGTTACCAAAAACCATCTCTTTATATCATTGCAATTAGTGACTGCTATTTAATTTGAAATACTTTTCTTTGTTTAAGCAACTGATTGACAATATTAGATATCAGCTATTGACTCCTACTTTGTTTTTAATAATTATTCTCTGTACCTGCCATTTTCTGATTGTAATCTGACTGCTGCTAATTCTTTACCATGAAGTGCTGATAATTACCATTCTTTCCAAATATCTATAATTTGCCCCCAACTTTCTACATTTTGGTTTTGTATTTGCATTGAACTTTTTACAGTACCTACTCCAAATCTTTTGCTTCTGTATTTTTCATGGATCCTTACCTGAAAATCCTTTTCTCTATCATGTTAAATGACTGTATAGAGGAGGTTACTTTCTTTGTTATTTGCTGTATAGGAAAATAGGATGAGTGATACAGTGAGTTTTATCTGACATCAAAGGTGGGTTCTTACAAATGTATATAAATACATGAAGGAGAAAGAGAAGAAGAAGAAGAGGAAGAAGAAGAAGAGGAAGGGGAAGGGGAAGGAAGAAGAAGAAGAAGAAGAAGAAGAAGAAGAAGAAGAAGAAGGAGAAGGAGAAGGAGAAGCAGCAGCAGCAGCCAGGCTCTTTTCAGCAGTGCCCAGTGATAGGACCAGAGGAAATGGAGCACATAATACCTCCCTCTTTGGACATACTCAAAAGCCATCTGATTAACATGATCTTGGGCAACCAGCTCTGGGTAGTCCTGCTTGGCTAGGGGTTGGACCAGCTGACCTCCAGATGTCCTTTCCAACATCAATGCTTTTGTGGTTGTGTGATCAGCAGATATTAATTAATCCTCTAGACCCCCTCAAAAACAGGACTTCCATTAGCAAACTTTCTCCCTTCACTAAAGCTCATCATTCTTCCCTGTGAAAAATAATGCTCTCTAATTACATCACATTTCCAGTATCTTTTTCACCTTATGTTTCATTTTCTGTCTGATTCATTTGAAATAATTCAGAAATATTCATCATCTGAAAATATTGGTTTTCTCCCTTTTTTTTTTTAATAGCATAAAACTCAGGCAGCTGGAAGTCAAGCGGAACACACTGAATATGACAAGAGTTATCCACCTTTTTATGCACAGTCAGTATTTCAGATATCAAATTATGTTCCCTTTCTACTTAATTCTCTTTCCCCTTTGGCCCATTGGACTTCATTGTTTGAAGGTCTGTGCTTTAAATGCCTTCTTTCCTGACAATGATATAATACAGATTATATTGGGTAGTATAAAATGTGATACCTGGCAAATTGCATTTTAATAGTTTGAAGGAAAGTAATGTAATTTCTCAGCATTCCTAGACTGTCAAGACAAAAGGAGGGATGAGTGAAATTTAACTACAGCAATGGTTGGGTTAGAAAGCCACCTTTGATTTAAATATGCTTTCAGAAGTTTTCTTTTTTGATGCCAAACTCCACAGTGCATATGGAATATAAATGAAGTCAGGAACTTTTTCCTCTGTCTGATGGACAAGAATAGTCTTGATAAATTCCAAAGAAGAGTCATATAGAAAGTGGTGATAGTATATTTTTTTTCATACTTAACAATGCTGCATTTTGTTTAACACTTTCTGATTGAGCTTTGTCTGCAATTAATTATCAGTGGCAGGAAACCTAAGTCAAAAGATTTTGTTAAGACAGAAACAAAGAGAGGCACTATTGGCAAAACCTGACAAAACAGGACAGAATTACTAATTGTCAGACGATTGTAACTTAAAATGAAGAAAATGATATTTCATTGTATTAATGTAACATTCAAACAGTGAAATTCTGCTCATTGTTTTTGCTTGCACACAGTGTGCTCCAAAACAACACTGAGAGATATAACAAAATTAAATTATGAAAGCATATCAATGTTTCTCCATACTCTTACTATTGACTGTTTGAAATTGATTTCCCTCAGGTTGGATACACATATACAAACTTTAGTCCCTGTCTGTGATTAATTTCAAATGCTTTCTTTAATTGACAAAATACAGTGCCATTAAATAAAATCTTGTGCTGTATGGTAATGACAAAATATTATGCCATGAATCATTTAATACAATTGTCATATTTTCATTCAAACTTAGGAAAAATAATGCCATGCACCAAATGAAGGATACTTTATCACCAAAAGTTAATATGCTGACAGTATTTTAAGTAATGAAGAGGCTCTCTGACCTAGAAAGGGCCAGATAATCTTAGCTGCAGGTGATATGGGAAGCTACAGTAAAGTTACATGCTTTCTGTGTTGCACATTGGCAGAATTTTAGAATGAATTTAACTGTTGGCCAGCTTTCTGCACACTAAGTCACTTCTAGCAGGATTGTTTTGAAGACTTAAAACCTCTGAGCAGCTTTAAAAAGGTTTTTTATCTTGTATTAGTCCTTGCTGTCATTCTTTTTCTCCTATCTGACTCCTTCAATAAAAAAATGGTCTGATGGTTAAGCACAGAAGTGTTCAATCTTCAGCTACTGACATCCTTGGTATTTGCCAATCCAGCCTGGTTGGAAATGGGTGATTTTCAACAAATGGAGAGTGACACTTTCTCTCCACTTGTTCTTTGCTATAGCATGAAGCTCTTGTTTTCATTCCTAGTTTTATCCTTTAGACATCAGAATTGTCAGTTCAACATTATCAGTTAATGGAAAAACAATTTTCTGCAATTTATCTCTGAATGGTGTTTTCTTGTTCCTCTAAAGATTGTACAGACAGCATTTGGGCACAAAGATAGCCTGGAAGAATAACAGTTAGGGGTAAATGATTGAAAACCTTTCTTGAAAATTTGTAGTATGAAAATCTTTCTTTCAAGAAATGACTGGGAACAAAAGTATCTACGGATTTTGCTATGTGTTCCTCTCAAAATAAATTAGTTGAAGCTCTTCCTGGAATCTCTCTCAAAACATCTCTGAAAATTACTAACTCCCTTACTTGACATTATTATGACTTCTACTCTAATGGTCTTAATATGTACCTTTTCCCATTCTTTCCTTCACTAAACCTCCCTTTCCCTCTTCTGGCAGAAACAAAAACCTTTTTGGCCCATGAAATTCTGCTCAAAAACCCTGAATATACTCCCAAGAATTCTTTTCAACAACTGACACCCAACTCTTAGGAACTTTTAGTACAACCTGTTTCTGTTCAATGCAAAAAATAGCATTGCCTGTCCTAAAGGATGAAAAGCTAAAAGCTTCATTTTGGACAACATTTGGAGAAAGACTCCTGCATCAGCACTAGTACTCAAAGACAAATAGTCAGAATCATAATATTCAGTCTCTCTTTTGACAGATATATTTTTCATGGCTTAGCTCTGTATTTAGGTGTGCATTTGACTGATTGACATTAGCTGTTTGCAGAAGCAGGAAGGAAAAGAATGAACCCTTGTGAAATGAGATTTGTAAAGGCCAAGCTCCTTCTGATCTCAAAACTATTAAACATGTGCCAAGACCTGACTTACCTAGTTCTCCTTGACTTTCATGTCAAATCTGGTTTCAAAAGGTTTGTGAAAATGGCTACTTTTGCCAATGTGAGGTAGGAATCTTTGAAAGCATAAAACAGATGAAAGATATTGATGTCACAGCACATACAAGACTTTCAAGATATTGGAATGCTTTTAGGCCTAAATTCCTATGAATAAAAGGACATTGTCCACAGAATCAGATCTTACCTGTCCCCAAGAGTCACTGGTTTCTGCCCAAGTGAAGTATTTTTAAGGAAATTTTCTACTGGTAGTGAAGGTTTCCGGATCAGAATATGAGTTTATGCAGCTCATGAATGTGTAGCATATGTTTGACTTATGGCCAATAAAAGCTTCTTTATAAATGAAGAAACATCATTTGTAGGGTGTTCTACCTGCCTGCTGGGCTGCAGAGCACAGACACACGGAAATGTGGATTTCAGGGTAAAGAGAAAGAGCAACTGTAGAATCAAATCCATTACTCAAAATGTGGAATTAAAGCTAAAAAAATACTACTAAGGAAGAAGCATATGCAAGCTCCCTTTTATTTTAATATGGTCTCTCTTGGTATGAACTGCAAGCCCCCATGCTGTGTCGTGATTCTGCTGCCCCCCTCAGTAGGTCTTCTTCTCCAAGAATTTTCCCATAAAAATTTCATCTCTATTCCAGAGAGGTTGACCTAACACAGTCTGTATCTTCTTAATGAGACACAGTGTTGTGGCTAACCAAAAAAAAAAAAAATTTAAAAAAAAAATAGTGCAGTCCCAAATTCTAATATGAGCAGATTTCACTAACAACCTTAGTCAAAAGACAATCCATATCAGCTGATGGAAGAGTCCTTTACTATGGGCATGAAAAGTAAATCTGCCTTCCTTTGGATGACTGTACACTGAAGTATTGCATTCCTACTGGTAAGCAAAAGCTTCAAAACAATCAGTGAAGACTAATCAAGTTAGAGAAGACCTACAGTCCTGCACACTGAAGTCACTAGAAATTTGTATATCACATGCAGAAAAAAAAGCTTTGCTTTTAACAGAATTTTTTTTGCAGAGGGGAGATGAGAAGATGAGAAGAGTCTAATAGGTATATGACATGAGGTTAAAAGACACATAAGAATGTGGAATGTGTCTTTTGAGACGCTGTTATGCGATCACTAAAAATCTCTCAGAAAACTAAGGAAGGAGGGAGAGGCAGAAAATTAGCAATTAATTTTTGTTATCCAACTCCATAAAGACTTAGTTTATCATGTGGTTTGGCCACAGATTTTACGACAGTTAAAGTTTTCTTTTAAACATACTTGTTTTCCATGGAGATTAATTTTGATAAAGATTATATGACATACCAAAGTGGGGAAAGGCCAAGAAAAGAAAAGAAAAGAGGAAAGGAGATAACTTTTTAGGCGGAATACAGATCTGTGTCCAAACCAGAAGGAGAGCTTAATGAAAAGCAGAGATAATGAAATACTGAGGGTAATAAACTAAGAACTCTGAGAATAGCTAGTTGATGTTAGAAAGTTAATAGGATGATATTGTTTGCCTCTGTAAGAAGGCAGAATACAGGGCTATAGTGAAGAAACCTTGTATGTTTCCAGTGCACTGGGGAAAATGGGCCACAGTTAATCTGCTGTGTACACACAAGTTTGTAAAGGCGAAACTCAGCTGGGAAACATTGAATGAAGGCTTTCTGCAGAGGCAGAAGAGTGGAGGTAGTGGAAAAGTCCCTAAGTCAAACAAACTGCAGAAAAAGGCTTGAAAAGGTTCACAGGGACCATAGATCCACATGGAAAATTTTGATAGAAGTAGAAGAGAGGAAAAGACACATAATTTGTATGAGACCTTATTCCATTGTAATTGCAAAATTAACAAGCTCAAAATGGACAGGTCACAGGTCTCTGTGATTCTGCAGAAGTTGGGGCTCTGTGTCCTTGCAGAACACTCAACCTGAAGGAATATTTCAGAGTGGTGCAGAAAGAGAAACAGCAAAAGAAGCTATAGCTGGAGGCTCTAGTATAAGATGCCCTCCCCTTCTGTTTTTAAGTAAAGAAGGTGTTCAGAGAAATTCTGCAAAACCTAGCTTTCTGAAAGTGCTGTTCTCCATCTTTAATTCAATCCAGAGGTACCCCATGAATGTTCAGAAGGTGGGAAAGTTCTGGGAAACAAGTTTATTTTGGCCTTTATAGTTTCTTATTTAAAAAAAGCAATATTTTTTATTGATTGCATTTGGTATGAAATAAGATAGAAAATGGAAACACTGTAAAAAACATATAGAGAATGCTTTCCTACCTTCCAGTTGTTGTATTTATAACAAATCATTTCATATTAAAGCTGAGATCCAGGTAAATTTATGTCAAGCCCAGAGTGATGTTCCAAGGGTGTTAAGTGAACACAGCAGAAAAGACTCTCAGCTGTGACCACTAAAGCTTCACTTACAGAAGATGGTCAGTGACAAATTTATAAGGTGTCCAGCAGGTAGGAATTTCTTCAGCTTTTCCCTTCCCATCCAACATTTTTACAGAAAACATATTGCTAATTTTTAGTTGGAAAAGAGAAAAGAATAAAACAAACCCTGCTATTACTTTTTTTTCTTCACAAAGAACAATCAGAGTCGACTGCAAGAATAAAAAAGTATAAATCTCTTTTTTATTTTTGTATGAGACATCATTTTGCGGCAAATGAGACTCCCATTGGCCGCAAAAATGACAGCACTGTGGGCCAAATGGACTCCAACACAATATTGATTAGGACTACTATAGCCCATCAAGGAATAAATGGGACAGCAATTTCAAAAATGCTCATGTAGTTTATGTGATAGAGAAAGACAAATTATTTGACACAGAAACAGCCAAAGCAACTGGCATTGCAGATGAAAACTACAGACATTAATATGGATATGATATAGCCAAGGAAACTATGAAAAAGATACTTACAAATAATTTCATTTAGTTAATTTATTCTTTTATAAGTATTTGTGTGAGAATTAATTCATTCAAAAGCACTGTTAGAGAAATTTGAATGTTCAAAACCAAATGTGTTTAGAGATTTTGTTCAAACAACTGGAATATTCCCAGCTCCTCCAGAGCTGCATGAAGACTTACATATTTTCTCTTCATGAGCACTTCATCCTACAGAGAACGTAAAAATCATCAGAATTGCCTTGGCTTCCTGAATTGCCTTGGCTTGTCCTCTTCTAACAAATTTTGTGATTGTTGAGCAGTCAGCTGGGGCTTACATAGTGCTGCTCCTCTGCTCCATCCTCAGGGGTGTCCTTCCCAGGTTGGTTGGGGCATCAGCCTTGACTCTAGCCTGGGCAAAAGGGACAGCTGGGCTCAGGCATGAGGTGACAGCAGGTTGGAAGCACCCAACGTTTTGTGCCAGGAGCCCAGAGCTGTCAGTGCTCAGCTGCACAAGCACTGGCTGAGCTCTTATTCCAGCACTACGTTTGAACTTTCTGCTCAGAAATTGATGCTGCCCGTAAGGTGGTTTCCATTAAACCCACGGGCAAAAACCAGCCCTGTTTATAATGTGAGGCAGGATATTTCTTGCAAAACAGGCACCAATAATGTGGTCTGGACTGTTCCTTCAAACTCTTACCTTATTGCACCAGCACTTTGAAAACTGTTGTCTGTTACAGGCTTTTTCATTTCTACATAGTACATCTGTAGTCTGAGTGACTTTTCTGTACTTTCTGGTGGTTCTGTACTACTCTGCTTTGGATATTGATGCAAACTACGGCTGTGTCACTCATCCACACTTCCCTACTAGAAGGCAGCATTGCCACTATGAAGTGCTTTTCACCATCTGAGATCAGCAGCCTATACATATTTTTTCATTTGTGTTACAGTGTGATAAGGCTTGAGCAAAATACGTAAATAGCTACTTTAACAAAAGTCTCAGTATCTTTTTTTTTTCTCTCTAATTATACTTTTATCCATTTTCATCACACTACTAATTCTCTGAAGTAGCAAGGATGTTTGCATGTAACAAAATATTGTATTCATTAGGAGCATAGAAGGCTTTGTTCATCAAGAGTGTACTCCCTCTGCGTAACCATCAGCCTTTGTCCTGTTCCGTAAGTGTAGTCTAAAGGGTAAATTATTGTAGATGATTGGAGCATGGACTATTGTTTTTCATCATCTCACAGAACACAGTTTGAGTCTCTGTTTTCACTAAGACTGCTATGGAAAATAAATAAATTATTTTTCAGATCACATATTTTCTTTCCATGAAAGGGAGTAGAATTTCAAGATACATGCTACTCTTGATCTAAAAAAAAGTGCTGCTGTTATTTTCTTTTCCTTCAAATCAATATGACTCATACAATATAACCAGCTAAGAGCTGAAGATACAATCTAAGAGGTGCTGGGGTTTGTGTCCTCTTAGATACCAGATAAAAATCAATAGCGTTTGGAATTACAAACACAAGCAATACTTGGAAAAGGACAGTCAGTAAAGAGCAAACCAGGGGTTTGTCTCACAGCTATAGCAAAAATTTGCTGGAATCTCGTTCGATTAGCTGAGACAACACTGCTGCTAAACTCCAGTTTTATGAATACCCTGTGAGAGCAGACAGATTATTTGGATTGCAGTTCATGGACATATTTGCACACAGGTTTTTGAACCCTTTTAAAGACAACAACCTTCCTATAATGTTACTTGAAAATTATAAAGGAAGCTAAATATTGGCCCATTAATTTTAGGTAAGAGGAGTAATTACTATTAATAAGGAGGTAGAAGCCATTCAAACAGGGAATAAATACTGCAGAAGGATAAATAAAAACACAGGGAATAAATACTGCAGAAGGATTTTATAATAATGCAATTAGATATATCTATAGAGAGTTAAAAATTGACATTGTGTCTGAGACACAAAATCTACTCCATGGATAGGCACAGAAGATCAAGGTGGTAGTCAATGACCTTTGCCTAAATTAAATTTCTGATAAATGCTATAGAAGAAGCTATTTCTAGACTAAAGACTGGCCATCCCACTCCAGAAAGCCATGTCAGCATCTGTGGAATGCTAGGAGCACGGCAATCGCGTCTCTCTGCATGGTCTGGAGCATGCTGAAAGGTGACTGCAACTGGGCTGCACGAGATGACAAGGGGTTCATCTAGTTTAGGTTTGGCACTAATAAAGAGAAGTTTAGAGGAGAGCGTGGGGATATTCAGGTCACAGTTCCCCCTCAGAGCAGCTAGGCTGCATGGTATTGCTCTGATGTGTCCTCCACCAGGATGGACACAAATCCCACTTAAATCCTGCACGATTATGAATTACCTACCCCAAGCAGACTTTTGGTGGTTATTTCAGGATCAGATTTGTGCCCTTGTGGTCTTCCATAATTTCATTGTATCTGAAGGACAGAGGTAGAAGTAACACTTAAGAGACTTTGAATCTGTATTAACACATCTTCAGGGCATTAATGATAGGTGTTCTGCTTTTTGGAATGAGTAACCCAGAGTTGGAATCAACAGCATTAAAGCCAAGGTTCCAAGCAACTTAATCTGAATTTAAATTTGGACTAACTTTCAAAGCTAGTCCTGCTCTGAGTGTGGTTTGGATCAGATGGCCTCTAGAGGACCCTTCCAAAGTAAACTATTAATTATTTTAAATGCAATTTCTGGGTGGTAAAAAGATTATATTATTTTACTATACACTTTATATATCTTTAGTGTCAAGTTTAGTAATTTCTGGCTCAGTTAGAAAAGTTTCTGTGGTTAACTAAGAACTGGCTGGGGAGCAATCTCAGGCTTTTCCTACACAGATCACAGTTCGAGTCTCTAACAGAGACTTTGTTTTCCCCCTCACAGCTGCCATTCCAGGTATTTGAATTAGTTGTAACTCATAAAAGAGTTAAAAAATAGAAAACAAGGTTTTAAATTGTTATTTTTTCTAGTCCCCAGTATATTAAAAACCAGGTGCTAGTTTAGTAATTGTTTCTCCCTCAAGGAAACAGCTGGAATTTCAGCTGATGTCATAAATTTACCAGTTTTCCAGTTGCTCATGATGAATTCAGAGGGAATAGGAGGGGGAAAAATAAAAATATTCTGAAGAACATACTTATAAAATGTATTAAATAATTATTATAATTTCACCATATAAAATAAAAAGATAGAGCTTTTCCTTTTTTCCTCTTTTCCAGCATCTGATTGTCTCCAAGAAGCAATTCATTTACCAATTCTCCCCTTCAACCTCAGCATAAAGATGCCTTTCCTCTAATTCTGAACTTTTTAGAAAAAGTGTGGACTTTGCTCTTTTTCTCAGATGTAGACTGACAACCTTTTGGTTTTGTGAATTTAATCAAAGCCCCACTGAATTTCTTCTTGCTCTCATTGCTTCCTTACTAAATTGAATGGCTCTGTCTGGGTGTGAGACTTATCTGCTCCCCTCCTTTCTCATGCCTAATCAATCACTGCCTGGGTGTAAATGCTGAAATGGCACATGTATCCATCATTCTGCTGCTGCTTAACTATGTGAGCTCTGAACTGCTGGAGGAAGAAAACAAGTGACATCCAAGTAATAAATATTTTATAGTCTTTGCCTTTGACAAATATTAATTACCTGTACAAGAGTTTGCTCTCTAGTTTATGGTATCTCCAGCCTGGGGTCAGATCTTTTTTTTTTTTTTAGAGTGACATAGGATGAAATTCCACTCAACTCTCAACAAGATTGAATGAATGCTTGGGGGACAGGTGGGATGTAAGAAATTATTACAAATTGCAATATTTTACCAATCAAATCAAAATCATTAACAGTTCTCTAAACTTTACATACTTCTGTTCTGCCCTTGCAAACCCCACAAATAAAATGATTCACCTCATGAAAAGCCATGAAAAAATTCCTATTCTTCCCATCATCTACTCTTCCTTGGCCTGCCACATTCCACTCACTAGAGTGCATGTATATTGGATTTTACTAGAAGTTTTCCGGACTGTTACAATTTTAGCTCCTTTTCTATCACCTGGTAACAAAAAGAACATTCATAATCTGGACTGCAGAGTCAGTTCTTTCACAAACCTAATTTGCCTGATTAAATTAGCATGTGAATTTTGCCTGGAATAAGCTTGCAAGCACTAGGTCATCATATGTTATACATTTGCAATCACAACTCTTTGCTCAAAGAAATTGTTATGTTTGTAAGCAATTCTAGCCAGTGGTGCAACAGGAAGTATCTGATTGATGATATAACTGCATTTGTAATTGCCATGTATCCTGTTTGGAGAACTAATGTTTATTTTTGTTGAGTATCATCCTAATTATTTGATTTATTTCTATCTTTCCAAGCATTAGTAATCTTTTCAACTTTGGAAAGTCTCCTCATAATTATCCCCTGAGCTCAATTTAGATTGCAACATGGAAAAGTCTGAATAATTCTGGACCTAGAATGGCATTTAAGGAACCTCCTGATATATGACTTTTGGTCTTTGAGTCATTAAGGTTTTTTTCCAATCAATTTCATATTCTTCTGACCTGCAAACTTCCAATTTTCATGTTTTACTCTGTGAAACAGCAAAAAATAATCCATAGTTGTATTGTTATTATAACATAAATTATAATTATGAAGTTTTATGCCATACTTCCTTTTTATAACTCACTAAGGATATTATTATTTTTATCAAAGAAAGTATCTAAGAGTCCTCATAAGCTTTTTACCCTGAAGACTAGAAATTTGCTTAAACAATCACTTATTCTGGCAAAGACCCTCTCCATTTATGGAACCTCCTCATGCACTACAGATTTCCCACTTTAAAGAATTAATTTAGAGTGAATCAATCTGTTATTTTTTTTCAGACACTGACTGTAAAACTTAGCTGTTTCTTGAATGTGATTTGTGAAATACATCAGACTATTTCATCAGAGCTGCCTCACTGGACAAGCCTTCAGCTTTTTCTGGCATTCATACCTGAAAAAATATTTGTTTTATCAGTGACTAAAATGCAAAGCTCCTTTTCCTCCTGTGGTCATATATTCAGCTTTTCTTTTTCCTCATTGCACTCAAGCAGCAAGCAGATACTATTTCTCCATCCACATTATGCTTGGGTAGAAGTTTTCCCATCAGCCTTCCTAACAGATGGTTGTTCCTCTGCAGCATTTCCTTATGATTTCTTTGGACATCAAAGTTTGCTAAATCTCTTGGCAACCTCCCTTTGACTGGACTATAGCAAATATTACTGGTGGTCATATTCCTCCCTACCCTTCCCCCTTCACTTTCTTTTTTTTAAATGAAAACAGTATCTGGTCTAAATCTTGTAGCTGCAGACAGAATATGTGTTGTCTAGCAGAACTGGAAGAAATGCTGGCCCTCTCTCATAAGCAAATAGTACCTCATTTTCAGTTTTGCTCCATACTGGAGGAAAAAATCAACAAACAGGACATTCCCATAAAATGTAGGAAAGCGTTTGTGTTTTTACTGCTCTAAAGTCTCTCTATACCTATTTGTTCCATCAACATGACATCAGTTTTTGTTCATGTATTTCTTTTCTCATATCCTTGCTTTTATCTTTGCCAACATGGAACGTTTATTAGTTAGACTAAAAATAACAAATGCAAGCTTTTAGCTCAGCATGAAATGTTTTCCTCTCCCTTGAGAAAGAGCACTGCTCTCTCAGTCTTTTCCCACCAAATGAATTCCCTTCTGGGACTTCATTCTGGCCGGTGATGTGTAGATTTACGACATATCATATATGAAGCTATCATCAGCCTGCATTTGGAAGAAAAGAGGTTATCTTTGGAAGAAGGAAGCTTGGTCCTGTTTCTGTTCCAGTGATGCTGGGAGAGCCAGGGTCATGGCAACTCTCGTAGCTCTGGGAAGGGATGTGCCTATGCTGTGGATCACAGTCTCACAGGACAGCTCCTCAACAACAGGATGAAGACAAATGCCCCCCTTTTAGCTCTCTCTCATTTCATGGTGAATGCATGCACAGTGGCACCAAAGTCTGGAAATGAGATGGAAAGCAGAACACATAAGAGCCAGACTTACAGAAAAGCTCCGTGTTGTTAAATGTGGGAGGCTCAAAGATTAAATTAAGTTTATGTGCTACTTACTATGAAGTGAAAGAAATTAATTGAGCAGAAATGATTGCTCCTCTGACACTTTTGTGAGGCTTAGATTCTTGGAAAACACATTAAGTGTTGCTGTTTGGTAATGCCGCACTTTCCTCGCTTCACAAGTGAGGACACAGGGTCCTGTCAGCCTGTGTTATTCTGAGGGCTTCTTCCTGTGTAAATGACAGCAGGGCAGGGGAAGCGAGGATGAAAAAAGTACACACCTAAATCTCACTCTGTCATCAAATCAGGATGCAGGTAGATCAGAAAAAAGGGTAAGGGAGCTGGGAAGACTTTGTATTTCCTGCAGTTTAGGTATAGCCTGCGAGTAAAATCTGTACCTTCAAAAACCCTCTGCTTTATGCATTTTGTCCAGAGATTCTTCCCAACCTCAACAATCCTGTAATTCTGTGAAGGTGTATTACACAGCCAGCTGGAAAGCACACAGAATAAAATGAGACTTTTGTTTCAATTCTCTTGTCTGCCAATTGGCTTAGAGAGCCAGCTTCTTGATTTCTTTCTTCATTCTTAGACATAATGAATGTTTTAAATATTTAGAAAAGAATATGAACAAACAGAATATCTTCAAAAATGGACTGTGAGCAACACACTGTAACACATTCAAGAGCCTGGTGTTTGTCTCTTAATATATGGGAGATATAGGTCAACTTTTTTATTTTTAATAAGGCACAGTGATTATCTAAGCCCAGAATGATACTGTAAACATTGTTTTATTACATTAAAAAAAACCACATAGCCATCCCAGAAAATTTTGTTCTGCAGCTGCTCTTTTGCATGTTATGTATCCTTTCAACATGCCAGTCACTGCTTGAGAATATCACTTATGCACAGGCAAAAGTTACCAGTGCTTAAAACTCTGCAGGGACTTTATGAATATTAGTGATGCATCAGTGTTGCATTTTGACATTAGTTTCAAATTTGGTCTGGATGCTGTATGTAAACTCCTGCAATAAATCTGCAGCGGAGTAAGGAACATGTCCCAGATGTGTCAGATCCCAAGTGAACACCCTTCATTCTGAGTCATCCTTCCCACTTAGAAAGAGCAGAGTTTGTCCTTCACAAACCTTGAAAAGGAAAGAAGGGCAAAAATGCACCACTCACAAGTAAGTATTACAGCTTTCTTAGTTTTCCTTTGAAACACTTAACTCTGAACAAAGTCATATTGTTCTGAGAAGCAATGGTTTATATTAAAGACCATTTTCTTCCACACTTCACAATCATGTCTTTTTTCCCACTGTGAATATAAACCAAATTTTCCTGCTTGTCTCATGAGATCTTTGGATGATGACAACAGACTGCTTTGTAAACAGCTGTTCCAGTGCCTGGTGAATTGAAAGAATTTGGAGGTACTTCAGTGGCAATATCTGCATTCAGAAAAAGAAAGTTGCATCCATATTCTCTTAGGTAAAATTGAGACGGAAAAAGAAGCCCAGCTCATAGAACAGAAGTAAATTATTTTCTGTGGTAACCACTCTACAGCTGTTGCAGATGCAGCACAATTAAAGTCTGAGTTGGAATTTTCCATAATTTTACTTTGTTTTCATTAAGATTTATGTTTTCTCTGCTGAGTTTAAGTAGATTCACACGTATGGAATGAAAATATTTTGTTCAGCTGGTTTTCCTAAGATATTTATCTAGTCTACTGAAGGTTCTCCAGCAGCCTTTCTGAAGTTAAAAGAAGGAAAGTAATTATTAACAAAGGACCTTACCCCAACTTTTTCTTTTTGTCTTTCTAAAACAACTTGAATAATCATCATCTACTTTACTTTGTCACCTACATCATTGTTTTGTTTCCCTGACTGTTTTCATGTCCTGAGCCTCTGGCCTTTTTGAGTTCTTCTGAGTAGTAGTGGCAGCCTGATTTTGCTTACACAATCTTCTAATTAAATAGAACGATGAAGAAACTCTTTCTGGGTTCCTCACACTGCTATTGCTTCATTATCTACAGAGATTGGGGGAAACAAGTGCTCTCCATCATTTACAACATGGAGAACTTCAGTTTCTTCAGCCCCCTTACTGAGTATACCTACATCTGCAGCTGCGTTTCCCTGAAGAAAACTGCAAATAGCATCTAAAATGAAGAAAACTGACTTGTTTCTTGTTTGTATTCCCACAGCATATGCTTCATGCTATACATATGATGGAAATAGGTGATCAGGCAGCAAAAGAGCTAATTCCTAAGAGATTTGTACCATTACATCACTGAAAGTCTGGACAGTCAGCAGGACAAAGCTGAAATTTCTGGCCTCCATTCTTGGCTACCCTATAAACACTCTGTTTCTTCCCCAGTACAAAGCAGTCCAAGCTGGCTTAGTTACAAGTGGAACATTTTGCATGCAAAGATTTTCCTCCTGTCTGTGCCCCAATTTGTGCTTGAGCCAAATACGTGGTGCACATCTGACCCACACCACCTTGAGCAACCACCATTGGCCTGACCCAAGGCTCAGCTTTATTTTTCAGTAAGCAGCCTGGTGGCATGAGAACATAAACCCCCTCATCTACTCTGAGCTTTACTTCCTACTTCTGCTATCTGCCTTGATATGACACATCAGCCAGAAGGCACAGACTTAATCCCAGAGCTCTTACCCTCTTCCTGTTCTCTGTATAATGTCTCATCTCCAGGAGCTGCAAAGTCAGGGTTTTTGACTGTTCATTACTTTGAATTAGCAGTCTCTTTGGCCTGGCATGGACACAGGGTGCAAAGAGCTGAGAAATCAGTCTTTACTCTGGCTCATATAGGACACCTTCAGAGACTAGTCTTCCCAGGATGCCTGCCCACAGCATGCAATATGACAGGCTAAAAGGCAGATGGGTGGAAGAACCTCTTGTAGGTGTCCTGAACAGCCCCCTGGGGTACCTGTAAGCTCTTTACAGCTCTGGACCTAGGCAGATGGATCTCAAAATTAGTACTCCTATATTGATAATTTAAATACTAAATGCCTCTTGCGTTCATCATGTGTAGCAACTCTCACTTGTACATTGCCACACCATTGTCTTATCCTTTAACTGGCATGGTCAGTCTCTTTCTGTGGCATTGAGTAAAGACTTAGAACATTATTCACCTGGCAGGTTTAGGTGATCTGAGCTCAAACTGAAAAGTCCTGCCTTTAAAGCACCAAGGAGATTTTAGCTAGACTTTTCCTTAACAAATAAACAGAGCTTCCTTTTTTTTTTTTTTTTTAAATGTATTCATTAGTAGAAGTCCAGCTGTGAAGCAAAAGTAAGTTCTGAGGTACTTTCTGTATTGAGAAAAAGTGCTTTAAATCAGCCTGAAGCTTCCTGCTTACACAGACAACATCATGCTCTGCTGGTACCTGTGGGAAAGTACCTCCAGAGAGGCTAATTAGGGGGCTATCTGTGTGTGGACTGTGTTGCACTCCAGAGTACTCTCCCAGAAAAATCTACAGAGTGGATGGTTGAATTCAAATGTCCCCCAAAGTGCCAAAAACCAATTAGTGCTGGATGTCAGCACAAACAACTATGAAACACTTGTCAGAGTGCAATGGGATTTTTCCCACAGAACCTAGCAGCACTAAATCTGCTTATAATGTTAATCATATAAAGCAAGAAGTAAGCCAGGCTTCTCTGAGTTCTGCTGTTAGCCCCTCTGTAAGTTACAAATGGACAACATCCAGTTAAACCAGCCTTGGCAGAGCACAAAGGGTAATTTTAACCTAGTGCCATACCAAGAAGTTGCCTAACCATTTCGAGAAACAGAAAGTGTCAGACAGAATCTTAAACCTTACATTTCTCAAAAGCCACTCAGAAGTGTGACTCACTACTTTAGTGAATTAACTTCTTTCCCATGTTTGGAGGGATATTGTAAGTGAAAAGCACCAAAGTAGTAAGGTGTACCAACTACAGTCCTTTCATCACTAGAAAAGAGACAAAGCATTTGCTACTGCCTTCCCTGATATAACAAAAGACACAATTTGGGGACTGATTTGACCTCTGATCAGGGAAGTTTTCTCCATCTACGTTAATGAAGCACATTTCACTCAAATTATGACCTGGCTTCTGTTTTGTGGTGTAGCAGCATGGTTTGCAGTCAGCCAAGAGAAACCCATTTAATGTCAGTCAGTCCCTCTTAGACATTATGTATAAAATGCAAATAAAAGGATCATAAATAAGACAGGTAAAGTCAACAGGAATATTTACATTTAGTTCATCAGTTGTCTGAGTAACTGCCTTAAGTCAGAAAATCTTACATGAAGAAAATGAATCTCCTGTGACATCTACTAAAGGTTACAGTCTGAGTTGTTTTGCTGTTCTGCAGGAAATTCTGCTGGTGTTTTAAACAAAATGGTATTCTGTTATTTCTTGGATCATTAGAAGAAAGAGATAAATATAATCACATTTTCATAATTTTTCTCTGGCTCTGTTTACTTTGGTCATGGTATTAGCTGATACTTTTATATTGCAGAAGCTACAGTGAAACAGCAGGTAACATTTCATGATGCTGTCAGTCAGTTCCTTTCTTGGTCTTCTTGATTATTTACTTGAAAGAGGCAGTGTAGTGTTCTAAGACAGGAAAAGGACTGAAGGTGAAACATGAGAAATGTGCTTTGCTGTGCTTGCTTCAGTTGAAGATAATTTACCTTCCTCCTTCCACAGTTTCCCAAAAGACAGAACACCTGTCCAAGATTCCCCCAAAGTTACATGTGAGCTGCTGCTGTCCTTTGTTGGTGCAGTGCTGGCAGCTTCTTCAGTCCATGTGCATGCAGGATGATAAGTGTGCTCCACATCAGGATACTTCCAGTTTCAGGTCTTTCCTTCATTCACTGCTTTTTGCCAGACATTTATTTAGTTCAATTAGCTTTTGACAGAAGTTCAGATCCTGTTTCAGGTCAGTCCAACATGCATGTTTTTGTAAATAAGTCATTCCAAATTAACTGCTTGATTTTTTTACAGTTCTTAAAGCAATTCTTTAACATAAACAGCCCCCACAGACATACTTGCAATTCTTAAAAATTCAGAAGAGAATAGTATTGTCTATCCTATTTTTGAAGGTCTGCTGCATAAATAATGCATTATAGCCAGCTAATCCTCAAGTGAATAGAAATAGTCTTTATTCAAGCAGGATTTCATTTAACAAATTTGAGAATGTTAATACTGTACTAATAATACTATTAACAACAACAAAAATTATATTAATAGCATTTTGTTAGATCTATCCTATTGACAACAACAAAAATTTTATTAATAATAACATTTTCATAGTTGCAACATTTGTTTTGGAAGATGGATATAGTTTCTTCTAAAAGCTTCCTTAAATCTTCACTGTGTTTGTAAAAATAATCATTTTCTTTTGAGAGTATTCTTAACTCCTAGGTAAGGCTCAAACTGCATTTCCCTGTTGTTTCAGGAAAAGAAATGGGAGTGGAAAAAAGACCTTTCTCTCTTATTTTTGGATGCCATTGAAAATCTGAGTGCTGGCCCCTTTGAAATTCCCTGAAAGTTACTCCTTTTTATTAATTTAGAAGGTAGAGAGGCTTTTCAGAAGAGTATCTTTCATTTAATTTAACAGATTTTGCCTGTTCTCAACAGTTCTTCAGCAGTTACACTCAATTTACAACTTAAAAGCCTGAAAAAAACCTTCATTTTTAGGACTTGTTGCAGATAGAATTCAGGCTTTCTTATGATAAAAACAAGCCTGAATTTCATATGATGAAATTTTTTTTTACTATGTAGCATATCCCAAATTGCGTTCCATAGCATGCAGCTGGACCTAGAATTAATAAATAAGGATATTCAGACAGGAAAGACTTCTCCTGAAATCTGCTGGCAGTGGAAACATTAGGAGAGTACATGTTTTTTACAGGTTTCATTAATTAGCCTGAAAAATTTGGTTCAAAAAGCAAGCATGGTACAAATAAATATAGACTGTTTTCTCTCAGTGTAGTTTATACATATCTATTCCCTCAAATTTACTAAAATTATAGGAGAGTCTGTGGCAACCTGAACTTAATTGAAATAATTTTTGTAATTATTGGTCAGGCAGCAATATTAAGCTTTATAATTTGCAACCTTTCCTAATTTGTGAACAGAGCAGAGACCAGAATTTGGTTCCCTGTAAAATCTCAGCTCAGTTCTTTGTGGTTAATGTTTATGATATTGCTTTAGTGCATGGTCATATACTGCTTTGTTTGTGCCATTTCAGATGCATTAGGGCACAAATAGCTGATACACAATTACTGAAGAGCTAGTTTTCATTTTACCGAGTATGGTTCCAGGTCTTATTTACAGCACAACATCCAAATCCTGCTAAAAGTTAGAAATATTGACTTCTTTAGCTCTTTCATTATATTTTTTACTGGTATCTCTGAATATTGTCAGAAAAATCCTCAGAGTTTATTATCCTCATTTTTTGGCTGGAGAGCCTAGCACAGATCCATTAAGGTAAAAAAATCTCATTGATTTAAAGTAGCCAGTTTGAGACTTCAGGGCCCTAAATTTTCAGAACATCAACCCTATAAAGCAATCTGTTTTTGAGACCCCACACCCCTGGCTTATCATTGTGAAGAGTACCAGTGTTGGAAACAAATGAAATCCTGTCTTCTAGAATGGATGCTTATCTTGAAAGCAGGGTTTTTGAGAACATGGTTGTATTTCAGTGCACACTGACATTTTGTCTTGAGAGGAGAATTGAATTTTGAGAATATCAAATGCCTAAATTGAGGTTTGATTTTTTTTAATGGTACTTCAAGTGTTTAGAAAGCTGATAGAGTTCTTGTATGATAGTACAACCTCAAAATTAACTACTCTGTTTAAAGAGTGTGAAATCACTTGTTCAATAAAAATTGACCAACCAGAAATTACCTAATCTAAGGAATATACACTGATTTGGAACAAATCTGTCTTTCATAATCTTCAAATCCTTTAAATAGTAAAACTTCCTGCAGTCTGACTTGTCACTACTTGGCACTTGTGCAACAAAACAGCATGAGTCCAGCCATACTGATACCTAAGAGTGGGTAAAAAACACAACCACAGAACACCTGTGAGAAGTTTGGGTGAATGACCTGCCCAGGATCACACTGAGAAATTTTTGGCAGATATACATTTATAACCCAGTCTCTTGGATTTCAACATCCTCATCCAGGAGACCATTATTCATTCTTTTCTCCCAATTTCTTTTCCATTCTCTATACAGCTTGCAGCTTTTGCTACAACTGAAGCAAGGATCCTTTAAAAAATAGCCCTGTTTCATCACACATTCCTAATTCATCCCAAAAGCAGGATTTGGGGTGCAAAGAGAGACTGGAATCCATGCAGAAAGTGAAAATGTAATCACAGAATATAGATTCCTTGCATGTTGTTCATGTACAGGGATGATATTCTCAATGAGCCAAGGAAACATGGTTTGGAGAAAGCTGCTGGAAAGCAGATGGAAAACTCATTAGAAAACTTTGTCTTTAAGACCCATAGTTTGAGTCTTTAAAGCAAGATACTTTTTGGTGTGGATGAGTGCCAACTGAAACAGGCTCAGCCAGCTATAAAAATATAAAATGAGGAATGCTCCAGACTCAAGTCCATGGGATCTCATTCCAGTTCAGTGCCAGCCTGCACTCCTCACACTTCTCGTCCTGACTCTGTTTTGACAGCCTAGCCATTCCCATTTCACCAGTCTCTCTGTCACAGGCTTTTTGTCTTTTCCACAACACTGGCTCAGTATTTTGTCCTTCTCTGAGTGCTCACAGTTCCCTCCATATTGTCAGATTTGGTGGGCAAAAACACCAGTATATCCCTCATTAAAAGCTGTTGCACTTTCAAACAATCTTTCTAGACCTTACTCCACAAATTAAAGTTACTGCAATATTACAAGTAAACCCACACTGATTATTCATTACTCACTGATTTTTTTTCTCTGGCCTCAGTTCCAAATTTCCCAAGGTTGTCTTCTCTGAAGCAGATCCTGTGAACATTTCAGCTTATATATAAAAATATGTATGAACAACTACATTGGAAGGTAATTTCAGAGCTATCCAGTGCTTCTAGCAAAATCTACACCACCTTTTTATCACGCTCTCTGTTCCCACTTCTCACAGCTTCCTAAAGACATATTTCTACCTTGATATATAATAAGTAATTTAACTGCAGTGGGAGAGTTGTTTTCATAAGCCATTAGCAAACGTGTGGTGCAAACAGTGTGAAGCTGACAGACACACTGGAGACAGAATCTGGAAATTCAAGAATTAAGTTATTTAACCATTACTTCTCTTATCTGACAATATTCCTCATGGTAAAAAGAAAATTGTCATTTCCTACCCCCCCTCTTGCCTCTTCATTCCTGTAAACCTTTCCTGAGCTGATATCCCTCTATATGTATGCAGCAGAAACGAGAAGAGGTAATATTCACATCAGACAGAATCAGCAGGACCCAAGAGAGCACTGCAGCCCCTTTAATTGACTTACACTGTAAGATGACTAATTCTTGGTCTTAATGTCTTGTTGAATACACAAGCCTGTTTAGTGGATTCCTTTTCTTTAATGTAACTACTGTGTCACATAGAATGTGCTTCAATTTAAACTTAATTTACAGACTGGACACCAAGTGAATGTTAATATATTGCTGCAGTTCCCCACCCATAGTTCAGTTGCTTCAAAGGCAGGCCTTTCCAAAAATAAGTGTAGCTTCTCATATATCTTGTTTACAGTTTTATGGTTTATCCCAAGGCTTTCTGAAATAAGGGTGGTATGTTATACTTCAGCCATCTTCTTATCCTTGATGGTTTCCCATGAATTGAATAAATGTTTGCATAAGCAATAAATTTGCTTATTTTTCCTATGCACTTCTGAGTACTTCTTGCTGCTCCATATACTTTCTGGATAAAGTGGCCCATCAATTTAAATGGTTTCTAATCTCTATCATTCACTCATTTTATAGTTAACTTATGATCATGTTCCTCATACACTGTCCTTGGAAGTCTAGTCACTGATTTATGAAACTTTTGCCTTCATCTTTTTCTGCAAAAAAAAAATTAAATAGATGTTTACTATTTCTAAATCCTTGGAAACATCATAACAGGGATAAAATCAGTGGTTTTACTAACCTTTGTCTCCCATACACACACACCAGAATAATGGGTGCTTTCCAGTCCCTTAATACAATGGCAATTTGGTTTTGCGAAAGTATCATTGGTTTTCTTTGTGCAGGTTCTATTCCATCCTCTGGTTAATCTATTACAGATTATCCTGTACTCTCTGTCTCTGGTTAGACTCATACAAAGGTGTATGTCTGGATAGCATAATTAATGCATATAGCAATAAAAATTTGGTGTTGTTATGCAAGCAAAAGAACCTGGTGTAGGATTTGATTCTTATGCTGTGCAGTGATTTAAAGAGCATGTAAAGGATTTATGTTACTAACTCTGTGGCATCGTTCATTACCAGAAAAAGTTTTGCACTCAGAAAAAAAGGAAACTTATTCTATCTTTCAGAAAATGTGCATGCTCAGGTGGATAATAAAAGCTGGAAAAGGTGCAACATTGGAAGTTTGCTTTATAGCTAATCTGATCGGACCCACGTACACTTAATATTTGAAAGGATGGTTCTATAGTGTCTCTTTCATCACTTTCAAATTACCCCAAGGCTGCTGTAATCTTTTTCTAAAAGGCAGAAAATGGAGTACATCAAAATCCCTGTAACCAGTGAAACTAGAAATTACAGCAAGACATGTTTTTAGAAGAAACTCAAATATTATGGACAAAATTTCATTTGTTTTTATTTCCTAAGTTACTAAAATACATTTTATACTACTCATATAATTCCTCCCTTCTTTATGCCACCCACCCAGGATTGGCAATGGAAAAATATTTCATAATTTACATGAATACAGAGCAAAGATTTCCCTCTTCAAACAGGCATTGTTTCCTGTGAACTGATTAATCATTCTTTGCAGACAAGTTAAAACTCAATATATGAACAGGTCCTAGCTAATGTTATACGAGGAGAGACTGTTCAGTGCTCTGAGGTTTGAACTTTAATGGGAGTATTGACTGTGATGCCAAAAGCTGGTGGAAAGAGTAGTAACTCAAGCACACAGGGATTAGGCAGCAAAAAAGGAGAACTCCTATATGAGTTGGCCAGACTTCAAGTTTGATCACGACATGCATGTGGACCAGAACAAGTGGGAATTGAGGAAGCAGCAGCTGGTGTCATGACTTATTTTGATTCACTGGGAAAGGTAACAATATATTTTTAATTTTCTAGCTAGCCACTGCTTCCACCAAACCCAGGAGGAGATGGGAGGTAGCTCTGTGGCTGGCAGGCTGTCTCCAAACCTGGCCCAGTGTGGTGTGCCTCCTGAAATGGGTAATTTACAACTTGCCACTGGTTGAGTGCTGTGTCCATTAACCATCCATTTAGGAGAAGTAAATCAAATATATTCTAGTGAAAACTAATGTAAATATTTCATTGCAGCTTAATCATATTTCATATCTTAATCTGTTCTTCTATAGTATGTTTGTCTGACTACATTAGAGAGCAAAAGTATAGATTCTCTTGGGGTAATTGTCTAGGTTATGTTTTTTTAAAGTCTCAAATTCATAAACTGACTAAATTGCTTTCCTTCACTGGATTCTCCTCAGGGCTGTTACCTCCTTGAAGTAGTTATAAGAAAAGTTATTTTAAGGGGGAAAAGGCCAAGAAACAGAGAAAACAGACAAGAAATTATAGGAATTTTTCGGTTTACTTTGAGTACCTGGGTATACTTCTATCCAACATAATTGGGCTAAAATGTCAGTCAAGTAATATATATCTAATGTTTTCAAACTTCTTGCTACAGGATTTTGTGAATGCATGAGTTGAAGAAGCAATTGGACAAAGCTCAGAGAGAAGAGTTCTACTGAGACATTTCAACTCAAAGGCATTTCTGCCCCAGGAAGTCCATGAGAAGTAGCTTGCTGGAGGCTGAGGAGGTGTGATGGGAAAGTAACATTACATGTTGACCTTGCCCTTGTATTCTAACCAAGGAATCTGCTATTGGCCATCATCATCTGCAGGAGCACCAGGGCAGAGTTAGTACAGGAGGTAACATGGATACAGGCAAACCAAAATTCATATACACCAAGAGAGAGAATACTTGTTTAATTAAAAATGAAATTAGGAATTAAAAAACCATACCGTACAGTTAAACTTGATTTTTTAAAAAGAATTTCTAGCAATGATGGAAGGCTATGTGAAAACCCTTTGGGTTTGTTATAATTTAAAACATGTCTCAAAATTAATTCATATCTAGTCTTCGTAAGATCAGCAGCATATAACTGAAAACTTACGCAAAATACTTGTCAGGCAGGAAAGTAATGCAGAGCAAAATATGCAATGTGAATATGGCAAGTTAGCCTTAGCAAATTAGGGAATAGAACAAATAAAAATCTTAATGAAATTCACTAAAAACAAATGGACAGAAACTGCAAATACCTCTGAGAGCAGAGGAATAGTACACTGGGAACTAGAGATATCCAAAATGTGTGAAGATACAAAAAAATGGAAAACCTGTGAGGTAATACAAAGAGAAATTAGCTGAAACTCATCTATTCAGATGAGAAGAAGAGAGAAAGAAGAGAGAAATCTGAAGACAAGTGTATCATACTGCAGAGGAAAATACAGGTGCTGAACTGAACTCCCACAAACTAAAAAATCTGTTATTTTTTCTCAGTCTGACCCTAGATTTTCATTTTGAAGTTCGGTTGCATGCTTTCTCGAACTGAAACTCAACTAAAATAAATATTTCTTCCCACCAATCAAGATGTTTCAACTGAAAACTGACAAGGAAGAGTGAAGAGTTTAACCTTTGAAACAGGTTTACAGTCAGTGGAACATGAGTTATTTCCCTCAAGTACCATATTTCTTTTCCACAGTAGTGTCAAGTTCAGTTTGTGGAACTGTATCCATTTAGATGGGAAGACTTTGGCTTTAAGTAATCAACCTGGATGCTTTTTTGTTTACTGCAGAACCAGCACAACTAGCAGGAGCTAGTTGAACATACAAATTAAAATTTTCTCTGCACTTGAGAAATGGGGAGGTCAGCATCTGTTTTCCATATTTCTTGTGCCATGCCCCTCTCTCACCTCAGCAGATCCTCTGACATGAGTTCAGGATGAGTTCATGGATCAGAGGAGGGGAGTGAGGGAAGGCTTTGTTGCCTGTTGGCAAGAGGGCTGTATCACACAGGACACACTGTTGTGGTGCAAGTCCCCACTCAGTCTCCTTTCAAGATATCCTGCTTTATGAAATGATGGTCCTTGAGGCTGGATTCCAAATCCCAGAAAGATCAGAGTAGCAGAAGACAAGCATCACCACCTCCAGCCCTCCAGAACTGCTGCATCCAAAGGTTGTTCAGCATTTGGATGATCCATGACTGCTGTTAATTTATTTGAGGCCATGCTCAAAGCAACAGAGCTGAGAACTGAAACAGAAATTTGCATTTTTTAATCTCCTCCCCTGCACTTCCATGGTTCCACAGGATTTCCATAATCTAGAAAGCTCTAAACAAATAATTTATTTCATAATTCAAAGCAAAATGAGTGAAATACTTCCACTCATTATTTTCCCCAAATACTCAGGAGAAAAAGTAAAGAAAGCTACACTTTTCACAAATGTCAATTACAGCATTTTCCTTTGAACACACTTGCAAATCTTTTCATTTTCATTTTCCTATAAAGTAAAAGTACCTTTGGGAATTCGGGTAACTGATTTCCAGTGTGATTTATTTCAAATTCAGTGGAAAGTATTGGGTCAATTATCAGCCTATAATGAGCTTTTATGAGAAAAAAATGAATGACAGTTCAATTCAAACTGCTTCTACACCAAAAAGTTCATCATTTCAGTTCCATGATTTAGGAATCAAATTCATCAAAGGAATGGGTGTGCAGTTGACAGATAATTCAGTAAAGACCTAGAAAATAGTGAACGCTTCCATTCTAAACTAAAATACCTTTCAGAGTCTTTCCCAGACCAGAAGGTGCCCTGTCATGACTGAGATGCATATGAAGGTAGTGAGACAATAAAAAGATGGCTGCACACTTAGCTTCTAGCAGTTGAGAACATTACTGACTTCAAGGACTCTGCTCTTCATCCCACAAACACCCTCTCACTATTTCCTCTTTGAGTGCTGTACCTCATCTCCAGCACCCTCTCTCTTATGAGGAAGCACCTGAAATGTGTCTTCTCTGTGCTGCTCTGAGCAGAGGCTGCAGCCTCTCCTCTTCCCACCTCTCACTCTCTCCCTGTTCAGGTGTTCCTCTGTTTTTGCAGCTTGTATCACACGACTGCTTTTTCATTTTCACTTTCCTAACTGTGATGTAAACTGCCCATCTTTTCTGTCTTGTCCCATTTTATCCCTTTCAAGAATTTTTATTGTTTACGCCCCATTCTCACTCCTCCCTCTCCCACCAAAGATGCTGTATCTCTCCTGCTAAATAGAGATGGGGCTGAGGCCACCAATTGCTCCATCTACATTGTGGTCATATACATTTCCCTGCTACATTCACCGCTGCCTGCAAGACAGCTCTTCTCAGGACAGCATATCCATCATTTTGGAGAGATGAGCAGAACTGAAAGCTGAACACATTCCTTGCAAAAAATATCAGCTGCTGCCAGCAAACAGTTCTGTGTCTCGTTGACAGTCAGAGAGGGGACTAAAGCTGTGGCTCTACTAAATACTTGCAGAGGCACACCTCCTTCCTCCTTTTTTGCTGTCTTCAGCCCTGCAATTGGCAACACATGCTGCAGGCTTCCTCTGAAAATGCAATATTGTCTGAAGTGTGGAAATCAATATAATAAAGTTCTAAAAAGATGCATTATTGTCTTTGTAAGTGGTTGTATTATTATACATAATTGTCACACATATTATAACAAAGGAATGCCACCCAGGTTATCGTGATGCCTCACAAAATCTGCCAAATATGTGCAGGCTGGTTTGAGCTTGTCTAAGTAGAGTTGCAGAGCTGAGACCTGACGTGATCCTGCACTGGGGTGATGTGCACAGCTCAGTGTATTGTTTCTAGGAATGTACTCTCAGTGTTAGGAGCATGGAAAGCAATAATGAAAGGAATTAGCAAGCTTTGAGGGGCTGATTTATGAAAAAACTAAGGGAAGGACAGTCTGCACAGCAATTAGCAAGACAATGTCTAATGGTCTAAGAATAACAACATAAAGCACATTCAGAATAAATGCTGACAAGAAAAGTGAATGCTAAATAAAGTAGCTCTTTAGGCTGCCTGTGCAAGACCTACTTACATGCAGAAAATACTGGGGTTCATGTCACTATCTATCAGGTCTAAATTTAAAGTAATCTGTGGATGTCAAAGTGAAGGCTTTTTGACAGATAAGATAGAATAAAATATTGATATTTCCACCATATAAATAATTTTACAAGGCCACATAGATGGAAAAATTATCCTAGCAGGTACTCTAAGACCCCTATAGCCACATGAACTAAATGTTGGAAAATTATTCAGAGATTTATGAGACTAGCATATGATGATTCTGGTTCTTTGAAAGTTACATTTCTATTAGAAATATTTAGGTAAAAAAAACCCCAAACCCTTGAATCACTGATTTCTTTGATTTTATACAGGTTATATTACTTAAATTGATGAGGATGCATTCTTTTATTCAAACATGAAGCATAGGACATTACAAGATGTCATTTTCGTGCTGTGCTAAAATAGTTATTCCCAGGGGATTTACTAAGGTCATTTTGAAATTATATCATAATTTGCAGGAACCACTTAAATGAAAATCAGGCAGAACAAAACACCTAGGCGTACATTATTCTGGGACAATGTGCAAGAGAAATAATGAACGTAGTGTTTGCCTCTTCTGTTACAGAGACGTGATCACTTCACTCTTCATTCATTGTAATAAAAAGGTCCCCTAATGCCCACTGCTGATGATTCTATTTTATTTAATTGCTTTGTTTTATCAGCTATGGAAAAATATATATTCTGCATTACTAGTCCCATTGGTGCTTTCAGAGGAAATGTCAGAATAATTAAATTCCTCAATGATCAGTATTTTGTCTTTTTTTGTCAGGTCCTTCCTGTACTTACACTGTCATGCACTGCCATGCTGGTTTTCAAATTTACAGCAAGGTCAAGCACTAAGATGAAATTTTGCTTAGTATGAAGCTTTGCTTAGCAGGGATATTTAAGCCCCTAGAAATACATGCATTTAGTAAAACTACTAATACAATGTTTCTAAAGGCAAACAGAATGTGCTTCAGTGAAAAGCTCTCATAGTGATAAAATCATCCAGAGAACCAAAATATCACCAGGTCCCAGATTTATCACAGCAGTCTAGCTGCTGGGATATGGGATGTGTATGCTGGGACACTTCCCTGGGAGCTCTGCACAGCCAGTGAAAGCTGCAGACCTCAAGTGGGCTGAGCCACACTCTAAAGAGTCCTGTGTCTAGAAAAACAGCTGACATTAGATGGGATGAATTCATGTGAAGGTGCTCAGTCACAAATTACATGTAACAAACTCCAAAATTTAAAAAAGACCTACACAAAACTTTCTCTGATGGAAAGTATGCAAACATAGCTCAAATACACATGTGAAACCTGCCTAACAAATAATTTGAGAAGATGAATACAAAAATAAAACAAACTGCTGTAGTGTGCTTATGCTGTTCTAGAGACTTCTCCCTAGCAGAAACCTGTACCATCACATGCTGTAAGCTTATTGGTTTACCCCTTTCTCCTCCCTGGCTCCTCCTCTCTGGCTTTCCCTAGTTGGTTCTTCTGAGTAACCACGCCTCAGTTCCCTCTCCTGATAACCTGCTGAGAAGGTGGAACTCGGGGTTCACCATCTTGGCTTTCCAGCACCCCGAATCCTCCCCCACCTCTCCGTCCCTCTCCACCCTCCTCTGACCCTCGATTGTGGACCTTAATAAATCCCTGGAAACTTCAGATGGTGATCCTGCATTTCTTCCATCGCCACACCTTCACGGAGTCTCGCGTCCCCTGCAGCTCCACTGCCTGCTACAGCCACGTGTCTGCCTAGCGTGTTCTGGCCACGGGCGGCGCCCTCCACATTGCGGCGTGGGGTGGCTGTTTGGGAATCCTGATACAGCGCTGCCGCAACAAACTATTTAGGAAAAATCACAAAGTATGGTAAAATGCTTGTCATCTTAATAGACTATGGATAATAAACATTGTTGTTCTCTTAGGTCAAGTTTGATATTCTTCAGGTTTCCAGTAGCTCCTGTATCTTCATACATGAAGTCCTGACTGTGAAATTGTGCCTGTACAAAACTCTGCTCTTCAGTGATATTATGAGTGTATAGCTCTTGTTGAGATTTGTGAGATTATTTCAACCAATTTGATATTGCATCTATCACACAAAGAAACTTCATTTTCTGTTTTGGAAGAGCTTGATCCTACAATGCCAGCAGTATCTAAGCCCAGAATAAGAAACTAATAGATTTTTTATTGTTGTCTCCAGCCAAGTTTCTGAATATATTTGCAAGTGCTTTTAAAGAGTTCAGTTTTTCTGAAGATTAATTCTATGTTCCCAGTCCTATCAGAGTTGGAAAATGTGGAGTAAAAGACAAAAAAGCCTTGGGACACTTAGCATGGTGGCTTTCTGTCAGGAACATGAAATTCAGTATTGCAGGAAAGGGAAACCTAAAGTACTTCTGGCTCTTGCTTTTGCTTTAATTTCAGTAGTTCTTTATGTTTGTTTTTCTGTAGTAGCTTCCAACACAAATTTTCATGCTGCAAAGTAGCCTACTGAAACTGTATCAAAACAGAGATGTATTGATATCACTATTTAATCCAGCCAAATTGTTTTGATTGACTGCAAAGTACAGATGTGAGAATGAAGACACTATATATCCACCAGTCTGCCTACTCCCTTTGATTAATAGTCTTGCACTTTTTGCTGCTTCTTGAGACTCTTTATGTACAATTCCTGATGGGAGGCTGGTAGAAGTTTGATCTGGGACTCCCATCAGACTGTATGAACTCGGGGACCTGCTCCTATGATATTAATAAAAAGTTAAAATATGTGCATGCATCTATCTGGACAGCTCAGTAGAACCATATTACTTGGCTAGAAAGCAACAAGTGTGATAATGATAAAAAAAAGACTAACATGTTGGCATCAATTTTCAGCAAGAAAGACAAAATTATCTCTTTGCATCTACTAGTTTTTTGTGACTAGGGACTGAAGAGTAGCACCAAAACAGTAGTTAATTAGCATTACCACAAAGGAGCACAAAGTAGAATGTGCTAACTGCACTTTTTCTCTTAAAGGTTTCAAAGAAACAGATCCTACGGATTCAACAGTGAAAAAAAGTTCTCCAAATCCTACAAGACTTCATTGGAGACAGGAGTGAGGGGAAAGGAAGAGAAGGAGGAAGCCCTTCCGCCTCAATCAATGATGTTGCTTTTACCAATGAAGGAGGATAACAACATCACCTACAACAAAAAAGGAGGGTGAGGAGTCCATGCCTTGCCACTGATTGAACAGCAGTACTAAAGAATTTAACAATGAGGTCACTGTACCAGGAATATCAGTACAGAATCAGGTATCCTTTTAAAATGTATATGTTTGCTCTGCTCAGATCTGAATATTTATGTGGATAGATTTTGTTTCAAAAGGCCAGTCTGGCTCACTGCACTCCTTCAGAACATGGATTGAAAGAGAACTAACACCACCACCTTCAAAGCAATCTGATAAATAGGGCACTCATTTCCAAAGTAGGATGGACTAGGACTTTAACTGGAGACCAGGACAAATACTGCTGTTCTGAGCACTTTTGCACAGAGTAAGCTGAGTGCCTGCACTGTGCATTGAGTGGCCTGGTGGCTCCCAAGGACAGTGTCACAGGTCATAACTCCTCTGTGGTCTAGGCCACTAGAGTGCTGCAGCTCATGCTTTTGCTTACCTTATGACCTTCCCACCATGTGCCATCTAGTGCATCAGCCTCATTTGCTGATGAGTGATTACATACTTCTGTGCAAAGAATGGTGCTATTTTATTTTAAATTGCCACTACTTAATGCTTACAATACATATGAATGCAAAATTGCATCGTGCTCAAACCAGTGAGAAGTTAAATGCACTATTTTGATTTACTGACATTTCGAGTCCTTATACCTGGAATATGCAGCTTATCAACTGCCTTAGAGGTTTCTTTTTGACAACAAGAGTCTGAGGACTATGTCTGTTGCTTAAGTATCACTAAAGTCTTAATTTACTTATAAATTAGATAACCTAGAGAAGAGATTCAAGTATGTTGCCAAATATTTCTACTGATAGGAAAGGACTGTTGTGAGTCAGCACACACTCAATGAAACTGCCCCAAACAACCCCAGAAAACTAAAATGACATGAGGAACAGGTGCATACACACATATCCCTCAGCTAATTAAAAAAATAAAAAAAAACTGCCATGGTTTGTTTTTGGCTTGTGTTAAGAGAAGAAGCTGGTTTGGAGAAGTCCATAGCTTGCCTCCAGTGCAAGCTGCAGCATACTGTTGTGGCTGTGATAGATGAAGTTTGGGGTGAGCCTGGTTCATTTATTCTCTAAATTATTGAGCATACGTTGAGACACTGTGCAGATAAAAAGTGATAAGTCATGCTGGATATCCTAGATTATGCACAGAACTTCACAGTAGTCATTAGTCCTAATTTGTTTTGCACATTCAAATGTAAGCTTCAAAATTCAGATTGTCCTGCACCCTGAATTCTCTGTATTATTGATCACTATAATTGTGCAGTTATTTAGAATTGAAGATTTGGACTCTTCATTCATTGATTCCTTAAGAGCTTTTGGCAATTTTTCATTTTGCTAGTTTTTGATCATCCAGGTATGTCCTTGAAATGACATCATGGCAGAGCTGAAGATGCAATTAAATTTCAGTCTTTTTCTGATAGCTTCAGGCTACTATCTTGGGTTGCTTTCTAGTACAGGATATTTTAATTTGAAACTAAAAATACACTCTGAAATGCCTTTTCAATGTAAAGAGAGAAAAACTACTTCTTTATACTAGCCTTTTCTCTACTTCAGGCCACTATAAATTTCTTTTCTCCATTCTGAGGTGATACTATATGAATTCCCAAACAATGGTTCAAAAGCAGATGAGAACCATTATCAACTGGACCATATCTCCAGAACTCATCTGATGAACTGGCAGAAATCCCTGTACTTTTAAAAACTGAAGAAAACTCCATTAATAGGCTAGCTTAGAGATGTAATTTAAAGCTCTTTGAAATCACTGGACAAACCTCCCACTAATTTCAAAGCCTGGTAGAGTAGACATCAAAAGTCTTTATGCCACTCCTGAACACTTTCCAAAACAGTCCCTGCACATTTGCTCATGAGTAAAGAACATCAAAACAGAAACCTTTGCGAAGAGAAACCTGCTGCTCATCCTGTGTTTCCTCCCTCTATCGGGTTTTCATGGCCAAATTTTTGTACAGGGGAGGATTCTGTGAGAAGCTGCTGGAAGCTTTGTCAGTGTCTGACAGAGCCAATGTCAGGTGGGTCCAAGGTGAATGCTCCAAGCCCTGCAGAGATGGTGGTAACACCTCTGTGATAACGTATTTAAGAAGGAAAAAATTATTGCCCAGACGTAATTATGGCCAGAGAAGATTGGAGTCAGAACGTAAGAAGAACAACTCTGCTGACACCAAGATCAGTGCAGAAGCAGGGGAAGGAGCTGTTCCAGGCACTGGTGATGAGGTTCCCTTGCAGTCCCTGGTGCAGACCATGGTGAAGCAGCTGTACCCCTCCAGCCATGGGGGACCATGGGAAAGAAGAGATTCACCTGCAGTCTGTGGAGGAGCCCCATGCCAGAGCTGAAGAGGAGGTTATGTCCCCATGGGAGGCCTGTGCTGGAGCAGAGTCCTGGCAGGGCCCTGCAGACCCATGGAGGGAGGAGCCCACACTGGAGCAGATTTCCTGGTAGGACTTGTGACCCCATGCAGGACCCACGCTGCAGCAGTTTGTCCTTGAAGTACTGACCCCATGGAAGAGTGACCCACATTGCAGCAGTTCATGAAGAACTGTTTTCCATGGGTTAGACTCACGTTGGAGAAGTTTGTGGGGGACTATCTCCCATGGGAGGGATCCCACGCTGGAGCAGGGAAAGGACTCTTCTCTCTGAACAGTGGCAGGAACATCATTTGATAAACTGATGATAACCCACTTTCCACCACATTCCTCCCTGCTCCTCTCTATGGGAAAAGGTAGTGCCCAGGAAGGTGGGAGGAGTGGGAGAAGAAAATTTATTTTGCTTCTCATTATCAGGCTCTGATTTTGTCAGTAATGAATTAGAATAATATCCTCCATTTGAGTCTGTTTTGCCTGTGATGGTATTTGGTGAGTGACCTCTCCCAGTCCTTATCTCAGCTCAGGAACCGCCATACTTTCTCTCTCCTGTCCAGCTGTGGAGGTGAATGATAGAGAGGCTTTGGTGGGTGTCTGGTATCAGCCCAGTGTCATCCCACTACTCTCCCTTCTTGTTCCTCCTGTCATCAGGAGCAAGTACCACAGTGCTCCCCAAGAGGCACAAGCACACTTGCATGAAGCTCTGGAGAGGCAGACTGTGAGGTTCTGAAACAGATTTCTAACAGGTTACAGGCAAGGGTCCTGGGATTTTTAGCAGACCAGTTTGTAAAATACAATTTCAAGTTTATTGTCCTCTCAAAAATGGTCAGTGGTAAAATGTATATTGCTATGGAGTACAACAGCAATACTGATTTATTAATAACTAATCTTTTTCTTTCCTTTGTAAGATTTGGAACCCAAGAGGTCATTTCAGATCCATTCCAAATCCCACTATTTCAATTGTAATTGCAAAAAGCGCAGGAGTAATGCACTTGCTTTGCTTGGACCATCTGGCAGATTTCTGAGCTTTGCAGTTTGTTGATCTTCAGAGTAACTCAGCAAATTATACAAAATAATATTTCTGACCTCTGCAACAGTTATATGATTAGTTAACATGTTAAAAAATAGAACAATAGAAATGCAGAAGTTCTACTAATAGAGACTGACGCTTCACTTCAACAAAAAATAATTAGGAAATCTAGAGAATGGAAGGATCTATTTAATATAAATAAACATTCTTTTTTCTACAGTGTTTGACAGGAATTTTCATGTTCTGATGTTTTTCTGAGGTGCACCTCTGTAAAACAGTCAATTGTAATTGGTCAGCTACCCTTTGATGTCTGACAGAGGCATTATAAAGCAACAAATAATGCTCTTACAATGCCCTGCAAACAAGAAAATGGTCACTGCTAGTGAAATTGTATAAGACTTGCTTCTTGAAAGTAAGACAAGCTGTACTGAAACTTCATTGTGGTGGGATTTCCGCCAACCTAATAGCTAATTAGCCAGAATGGCTGTGCCTTGGACATGACACCATTAGATGGTCCCCCTGACAACTGAGACTAAGGACACAAACAGCTGCGATTATGGTCCTGAAATCCCCAGGGGCTTTGAGTCAATGCTCATTGAAGCAAGCACTCCTTGGCTTTATGTGGAAAGACACACACAGCTAAATAGGGCACACTCCAGTCACTAATGCACTTACCTCTGGAATGCCAAAAGTGTGATATGTTTTTATGTACATAAGGTTTTTAATTACTTTCAAGATTAAACTGCTGCTGAATAGTTTATTTGCATACAAGAAACCAGGAGACCAACATGTTAATAAAATCTGGTCCCCTAGCATTACTACCAATATGCTGCCCTTCATAGACTTCTGGAGTCATTTATGTAAGACCCTGTGTGGTGGGTACCTCTTTAAGTAAAAGTTTGAAATTTTCATGAACAAGGATACAGAGCATGCTGGATGAGAACTAAGCACCCAGCCTACAAAACCCTTGGCTAGCAAGCCCAAAAGACCTCAGCCTGCATCTTTGAGCTAAGCTGAGAGCAGCTGATGACTACACACCTAGGATAGAGGCTAACACCTGATACCTACAAGTTCTTAAATCTTATGTTTTTCTAACTTCCAGTCCCTAAATTCAGGAGAGTCTATTAACTAAATATGTAATGCTTTTTAATTAAATGAAATTTATATGTGTTTACATTTCCATTTTCCAAAACTTCTCCCTACTCTGAGTTTGAGTCCCTACTCATACACACACTATAACAATGCACAGCCTAATAAGGTAAAAACTCATCAAAAATATTTCCATACAAAACAAATCAATATGCAAATAACATGTCCCACTCCATCCATTTAGCTAATACCCTGAGTAATATAAACAGCAGGACTGCAGGCCCTTTGAATACAAATGGAAGAAAACAGCTGGTGATACACACATGCACATGGGCAAACTTTTTCCATAATGGATTTTTTCATCATCAAATTTCTCAGAAAGTACTTTTTGATTATGTTATGCTTAAGTCATTCAAACTTTTGAGAGGAGCAAGATATTACCTGTAGCATTGATTACCACAGACATGAACCACCAGTGGCTTGTGATCAGCTGCATTGATACTGATCTCTGAAAGGAAAATGTTGGTTTTGATATTTTACACGCAAACATTTAGTGCATAGTCTCCTTAAAATTGGTTGGGCCACACAGCTGTGTGGAATGGTATTTAGGAGTAATCAGCCCACTAATCACAAGAAAGCTTGTATCCATGTGCAAACACAAAATTCCCCAAAGATCACATTCTTTGAATACAAATCTCTGCCTAAGCATTCCTACAGGTGAATGCTAGGACACATTAGGGAAAGAAGCTGGGACCTGCACTTGCCCTTTCATTTGGCCAGGTGGTTCCTGCCTCCATACATCTCCTCTATCACAACTTCAGATACACTGTCAAGAAGAAAAATTAATTTCTGGGCCATATCCTCACATACCAAGAAGAAACACTTATAGGAACCAGAAAGAGAGTTAGCCTACCAACAATTTAATGGAATGGTATTCAAGCTAAAAATGTGGAATAGATATGCCGAATCTGTGGTTCCTCCAAGGTACACTCAGGCTTGAGAGTGCAAGAGACCTTTGGGTTAACATTTTTATGGATCCATTAGGGGGGAAAGATCTGCACGGGACACCCCAGGAACTCTGGGATATCAAGATATCATCCAGATCATTCTTCTGCTCTGAGACTGGTTCAAGGACATTTTGCAAGTCCTTCCTATATATCTCCAGTATCCTTTTATGCCCCCTCAAACACAGATCTCTTGATGTTTCTTGCTAACCACTGAGACAGCCTAAAATCTTTTTCTGCTAGCCTGTCTTCAGCTTTTACAGTTTTGGTTAAGCCCTACTAAATCTTGTTTTACTTTGTATGGACATAAAGTACAGTTGAGCCTAATTTCTTCTACCTTTACATACTAAAATATTGTAAAATATGCTCCCAATCACATTTTTTTTCCTTTTTTAAAAATCTTAACAAAACTGTTTCCTTCAAGTTTCCATATAGGTCATGCTTTGTTCTTGATGCTTTAAAACAGATAAAAATCAGATAATTTATCAACTTTCTGTTTTAAAAGTTTTTGTTCTTTGTCTTTTTTTAGACACATTACTGTTTGTGAGTTTGTCTAGCTTCTTTCTGAGCAGTGGATGTCAGTAACCCATCTGAGAAATCACTAATGCTGAGAATATATAATGAGTTTCCAATTTCTGCATATGCGTTGTGTTATTCAATTTGTATTTAGATTCTAGTCCACAATAAACAGTCATCCCTTCCACACTGCCTGCAACCAAACCAGTTTTTCCTCTATTTTTTATTTCTGTCATTCTTTTAAAATACAGCACTTTGTACTCAGCTTTATGGAATATCACCTCAGTGGTTTGGGGCTATTTCTCCAAGTTATCAAGATCACTTTGAATTGGACACTTTTTAAAAAGTATTTGCAGTTTCTTTCCCCTTTGGTGTCATCTGTAGATTTTGGAAGAAGATTATTGTCCATCATCCTACCTGTTAATGCTGATATTGCCTATTACTGAGTCAAGAAGGGAGACTCATGGGCCCCTCCTTGATATGCCCTCTAGTTTGACAGAGTCCTGTAATCACTTTTCGACAGCAGTTTGGAGCAGCGAGGCACTCACCCCATAATAATTTTATAGATTATGATCCATGTGTAACTGTGATTAAAGCATTGCTCACGGTATTAAATTGGACTTTTAAAGTCTCGAGATTGGCATTTGCATTCTTCCTCCCCCAGCACTCCCCACTCATGATGGCAGCATAAGCCAGAAGAGAGGTTGTGCATATGCTGTTCATCTTAACATAAGAAGATTTGCTTTCAGTAAAACCCAAATTCAGATTTTCCTGGATTTAAAGTGCTCATTTTAAGAAATTTCTAACACCTAGATATGTTTGCATGCCCATGCAAATACTTGTTTCATTTCATCTGCCTGCTTTTTCATAGTACTTCATCATCAGGGGAAAAAAATTAACATATGTTATTCCTTAATACTAAAAAAGAAATCCAAGCACTACTGAAGTGTATTTCTGAATCTGACGATAACAGAATGATGATAAGGCTACTACATGTAGCATAAATTATGTTGGTGGTTCAAACACCCAAGAATGGATTTTCCACAGCAGCAGTGCACTGCAAAGCCTGCAAGAATGTGATGACTTTGGCAGAACTGGGAGGGAGCAGATAACTGAGCCTTGGAAGGGGCTTAGCCAAGCCCTGCACTTTGGTTTAAGTTCTTGGCTTGGATTGCTGTGGAAGGAGTGGCAAGTATTCAAACACAGTCTTTAAATATTTGAGATTGCTGGAGGAAGAACTTCTGGTGCATGTGGCCAACCCTCATCATCTGACTGGGGTATTGCTGCTGAGAGAGCTTCATTGCAAATTAGAAGCAACCGAATGTCTTAATGATGATGGCACAAAAACCTTATTTAAAACACTCCTGAGTTTTGCCCTGGCCCAGTCTATAACCAAGTGTCTGTGGTTCTCAAATTTGTCATCTCTGGACCACTGGAGTTTGTGGCCTTTAGTAGAAGTATTCTGCAAATGATAACTAAACATCCTCCTCAGCACAAGCCACACCAATCTGTTGCTAGTAGCCTAAAATATGTCACGTCACAAATAAACCTAAATGCTTCACCAAGATGCAGTGAAATTTTTTTAAGGAGCTCACACATGAGAAAAGTTGATCACCTATTGCCTGTTTACCATTGTAGCACCTAGGTATCCCTACACATATTTATCTTAGTTTCAAACTTGTAGCACTTATTAATGATAGTGGTTATTTTAAATGTCTTTGCTATTCCATCCTATTGATTCAGGGCAAAAACAATACTGACAGAGACAATAAATTTTAAAGGTGTTTTAGGTTATTTGCAATTAAACAATGAGCTTATTTGCATTTTCTGCAAAAATTCCTTATATATTTTAAATAAATGTTGTTTTGAAAAGGGGTAGAATATAATATTTCCATTTAAAAAAAAATTAAGGCATAAAATTTTCCAGGACCTTTTATTCTAAGCAATCTCTTGCTACTTATAAGTTTCCCTGGATTGTTTCACCTCAATTTCTTCTTTTTACATCTTAAAAATTCTATGCTTAAAATTTTCTATGAAGGAAAAAAAACAGCAAAGGGCTTTAAACTAAAGGAAGCCATACAAAGTAAACCAAAATTTTTTCTTCACTGTGAAGTCACTACACAGCTGTGCACACAAAATACAAAAGGAAAGCCACAATGAAGTACATGGTGTTATATAAAATATAAGCAGAGCCTTGCAACATGGACATCCAGTCAAGCAAATGAGGGTGAAATATGACCAGTCTATCAAGACAACAGACTGGTCTTGAAAAAAGAAAGAGAAGAGTAAAATATTGCAGATAAGTTTGGGAACATATTCTGCCACACTTAATGAGAGGTTGCAGGATGTTAGTCAGAGAGGGCATTGCCTTGTGAGTAATCTCTTCCAATTCAGTTTATTCCTTACATACTGGTGATGGAATTTGTTAACAAACTGCTGGACATCAGAAAACTTGTAAGCATTGATGCTATTTGTCCAGGTTGTCTGAAATCACAGAAGAATTCTCTTTACTCTGTTGCAAATAAATATACATGGTTGCTCAGTGATATTAGCTCCTGTACCAGAAAAATGAAGCACTGTGCATTTTTCCAGCATCTGTAATTGCTTGGCCCTGAACATCAAATTAGCTAAATTAATTTAAAACGTAAGTAGAAAACTTTAAAGTGAGCCAGATATACAGCTAGAATCATCAGTATTTCTTTAAAGAAAAGCATTCACTCACAAGTTGAATTAAATTCTTCAAATGCATCTTCTAAATGCGAATTTCCAAGGGAATACAATTTTAAAAATTTTATTTTTATATTTATATGTATATGTATATGTATATGTGCATGGTTTTCTCTGAAAACAAGGTAATTGTTCTACTAACAACTGTGTCACACTAAATATCTAATCAGGAGCAAAAAGCCTCATTACCCCTAAAGCAATTCCTAAAATAACACTTGGGTAGTTTTCCTGGAAATACAGATGTCATGAACATAGCACACATTGATGCAATTTCAATTGCATATATCTTAAACTCAGAAGGATCCAAAGAAGTTTGTAAAAAGCCATCATCTTCTCTCACCACATGCATGGTTTTCTCATGTAAGTCTCTCTGTGTTTGCTATAGCTCCCTACATTGGTCAGAAATCTGATGAGAAAATGAAACTATAATCTGATTATGCCATCTCTCACTGGTACATGCCCATGTGTTTCATCCCCCTAGTACTGCCCACTCATGCCTCCTGGCATCAGCTTAAAGGAGAAAATCTTATGATAGCCCAGTTAATTAAAAGCATTCCAAAGGAAGAAAATGGTGTGTAATAACATGCAAAAGGCACTGAAAGGTTTTGAGGGGGAGAAAAAATAACATGGATTAAAGTGACAAGGCTAGAGATCATCCTGAGCAGCTAATCTGGTTCAAAGGTGTATGGTACATGAGCAACTGCAACCAAACTCTTTCAAACATAGCTTTAGTAGCTTACAGAATCTCTTAGGGTACAGTGCTTTTTTTTTTTTTTTCTCATGTTCGGCTTTTGTTTGAGTTGTAATCAAGCCTGAAGAGGAGGAAATTGGTTGAAAAGAATCGACATAATCTCAGTAAGTGGGAGGAGAATTTATGGAACGAGAAAAAAAGCCAAATATACAAGCAGGGAATTTGGGATAAGATCCAGACAGCAAAAAAGTAGATAACTGAAGATGGGAAAAATCAGAGGGACAAAGAAAGAGAGGAGAGAGAGAGAGAGAAAAGAAAAAGGAGCAGGTTCATTATTATCTTCCTAAACCCCATTTACATCATGGAAGTGTGTCAACCTTAAACCTCCATTAGCTTATTATTGCTTTTATACTCTCTAACTTTATCAAGATAAGCCTGAAAAATTTAAAAGAAATGTGTACAGCTCAGTTTTAAAATTTTCTTTGCACACTATTGGATGTATAACATCTCACCCTGATTGATTCAAGAAAACTGTGTTAGCATGAATAAAATAGATGTTACCTGCACTTCTTTTGTCTTAGACTATGTTTGTCTTTCCAGAAATACAAGGATTCGCTTGATTTAAACTGTTACTTCTTTTTTTCTCAAAGCTTTTTATAGAGCAGGCTGATTCTTGTTTTAGCTATTTTATCCAATATTTTTATGATGTTATTGTAGCAAAATGATTTTATTCCTTGTGTGGGTGTGGAAAGGTCAGATGTAGAAATGAATAAAACAGATTTGTTTTTATTCAGATTGAAATACTGAGAAATAAGGAGAATGTAATTTCCAGACCAATCACTACCACCTGCCTACAAATTTGTCTGTTAACGAGAAACTTCCTAAAATTGCTCAGCTGCAGTTCTTCATGCACAAAGGCACATTCAGCAAGTGAAGTCTCAGACAGTTGAAATATTAAAGTGGTTATATGGAGACACAGTGCCTAAATTTGACAAATAAAAAGAGAACACATTTCTATTTTATTAAGGTACACTGTCAATGTCATGCTGGTCAAAGCTGCTTCACTCGCTGTACTGTTCATTGATTTCTTCATCATTTATCCTCTCAGAGAAGTTGAAAACTGTTTAAATTAGGTTAAACTCCCCTTTAGACCTCCTTCAGTCTTAAAGTAGGTTGCTGTTTTCCTATACAGAATCTTCATAACTTCCAGTAGGTTACTCAGTCAAAAAGACTGGATGTATTTCTTAATTAAAGCCTTTGCACTCAGTCTTTGCCTGTCCTTTCCTCTACTCCAATTTCTGCTTCCATATCCCGCCCCTCAGTAGCTGTCAACAATTTCTTTTCATCCAGGGAAGTAGAAAAAGGAATAAATTTTCACAGTCAGACCCAATGTCATGTCCAGCTGCCTTCAAAAGGCAGAAATTTACAGGATACCTTCTGCCACATTGCTTTATAAGTGTTGCGCTTTATCAAGAGCAATCTATCGACAGGTTCCCATCAGGTGTGCTAGGGTTCACAGAAGCTGTAGAAATGCTTCATGATGCTTGGAGAAAGATGAAACTTTTTTGACTGCAAGAGAGATCAAAAGCCAATGCTTCCCTTTTGTTCTCAGTTTATTTCCTACCATAACCAAATCGATTTTGTTGTCCAGTGCATGAGGAGTAATCTCAGATAGTTGTAAACTTCTAGAAAAAAGCCCTAAAACAATAAGTGGGAAAAATTAATGTGGCCTTCAAGTATTTCCTATGTGAAAACATTTTCCCTTTGAGAAACACTTTTCTTCATTATCTGCATTTCCCCTCAGAGGAGACTTGCCCTGCCCTCATTATGCTCAGGATCAAAGCCTAGTCATTCCCCATTTGTGTCTTTGCCCAGTATTAAGCATGTGATTGAAAATAAAAAGTGCTGTGTCTTTTGACTCCTGTAATGGATGGTGGAATTGATCTATTATTTAAGCATAAGACATTAATTGTAAACAGGGTAATGGAGACCTGAAAGACCTTTTCCTTCCATCTACCCAAAGATTTCTCATAAGAGGAAACAAAAAAGAGGAAGTGAATTGCTTTTATGACATGCGACAGAAAACAGAAACGAGGAACAGAGAGGGAATAATGACTGGGCCTGAGTATTACATAGTTTTGTTACGTTTGAGAAACATTTCTTTCAAAACAGGAGGCCTGTCCTGAGGAGGGAGCTGCTTGTGATTAGCAGCAGCACACCAGGGCCTGGCCCTGCCCAGTGTGCACTTGTGGCAGGAAGAGCAGTCACACTGATGTCTGGCAGCAGCTTCCCACAGGGGTTCTTGTATGAAAAAGGAGTGAGGAAAGGAGAATTCGTCTGGGACTATGCTGAAAGGTGTGAAGCAAGGGGATCTGCTTACACATCTTCTGCACATGAGAGAGTGATGTCAGCCTTTAACATCACCTCTGTGCTTGTTGCAGAGCTGCAGCAATGGAACCACCTGATGGTGGCCAAAACAGCCAAAAAGCCAGGACAGCAACGCGATGCACTTGCTGGCAGCCGGTGGGAAGGAATGCAGAGCATTTGGCTGTGTCTATGACCAGCTCCCACAACACTGGCAGCTGACATTTCAGCCCAACTTGCTCCCCTGCAGCTCCAGAATCCACATGGAGATCCAAGTGATGTTATTCTCCTCCCAGTGGGGCAGGAAAGCAAAAAGCTGCTCTGTGAGGTGCTACACCAAGGAAAACACCTTTCTGAAAGTAGATGCTGAGCATCCATCTACCTTGTTTTCTTCCTTTCTCCCTTTAATAACACATAATCCATTAAGTGTGAAAGATTACTGGTTGCAACAGAAGAGATATAGCCTCACATCACATCAAAATGTGAAATTTAAATTTTATGGGTGGGACATGATCTGGCTTTTATTAGCAGCATTTCTGAATCTTGTAAAAGCTATTATGGCTCTCAACACACTCCTAGAAAAATTGCCACAGACGTTCAGAAAAGGCAAGGCAGGGGAATATGTAATTATTTTTTGAAAGGGAAATCAAGAAGCTAATATTTTCATAGTCTTTTGTATTTTAATTCAATGTAAAATTATTATTCTAAACATTTTCTTGCAGTCCTCCTATTTTTATAGACAGCATCAAAACTAAGTAAAAACAATGTAAACTCTGATCGTGCCAGGAGAGAAATGAACCTGGTCTAGTCAAGCTCACGTCCTGCTCTGAGACAGCCCACTGTGCAATTCAATTTTTAAAATTTACTAACATTTATAATTAACTAAAACCATAACTAATACATAATCTTTTAATCCATAGATTTAGTTGGGCATCTGCAGGGAAATCTGACCAATTGTATCTGATTAACAGGTAAAATTCCAGGCACAAGAGGGTTTTGTTGCTGCTGATGTTGCCATTGTTATTTAGCCTGTATTAGTTGCAAATGTTTTTCAAAACAGTGTTTGCATCAATAAAATTATTTTGGAGAAGCCAAGAAAGTGTAAAGATTTGGATGAATCATTATAGAGAAAGAACTAGCCAAGTACAAAACTCTCTTTTGTGAACTAGACATCAAGTTTTAAAAAATGGGAACTTTATAATAGGCAGCTTAATCCATTTCAAAATTTCTAAATAAAAGTTGTTTTCAAAAGTACAGAGCATGCCACACATCCCGTTAATTTCCCTAAGCACTGCTACAGTAAGAATTCTGCTTCAAATAGATACAGGGTTTGGGACTTTATCTGTTGACACGGGAACTGTCTTTGGAGCTTAAAATTAAATATTGCTCATCTTCAACAACAGAGAGCACAGAAATAAATGCCAGTATTTCTAGGTACAGATACACTTAAAATTAGACCAAAACACAAACAACTATAACATAGCATTTGGCAAAAACAACTGTTGTTTACGCTAGCAGCGTACAGTGAGTGGATTTCAGCCTGTAACAAAGATACCTAAATCCTGAATGGATTTAAATGACAAACTTTATACTATTATACTCTATGACATGCTGTGTATCAGATTACAGTTCTTAACACTCTTTTTTCCTCCTGCTTCGTGTAGTTCTGGGTGGCAGCACATTTGAAATTTTCCTCCAGAACTGCTTTTAGCAGCAAGTTGGGGTTTGCTGTCATAGCAGCCCACTTTTCAGCAAGAGATTAAATATTTCTTTTGTCAGAGGATGTGAATACCTGAATACTAAAAAAAAAAAAAAAAAAAAAAAAAAAAAAAAGTCTTCTCAGAACTGTCAGAACTGCTGTGAAGCATTTCTTGGGAATTAAACTGCCTCAGGTCTCCATCAGCAGTAGCACCATAATGCCTTGGGAGGGCTATGCTATATTCCTGGACACATGGTATAATGATGTACCACTACATCAACAGAGGAGAATGTGGACACAAAGCATTAGATGCAAAATTTCAACAAAGATGTAGCCAACTTTGTTAGACAAAATTTTCCAGTATAAATATTTCTTTTGTTGACATATTAGGGTCTTGGTGTGTTTGGTTTTTGGGGGTTTTTTTTGGTTTATTTTCTTTTGGTTTTTTGTTTGTTTTTGTTTTTTGGGGTTTTTTGTTGTTGGTTTGGGGTTTTGGGGTTTTTTTTGGTTTTCTGTTGTTTTTTGAGATGGTTTTATTTTTGGGGTTTTTCATTTGTTTTTGTTTGGGGTGAGGAGGTATCACAGAGAGCAAAGTGCTGACAAAGAAATAGCTTAAATTTCACTGAAAAGTCCTTTTAATTTTTTTCCAAATTAAAACCACTTCCACCTTTTCAGAAGCCATATTAACTATTCTCTCATGTCTATATTGACTAAGCCCTAAAATTAATCTGAATTCAAGCTGTTAAGTTTTGTCTGACTCCAATTTATCCCTAGTTGGCTGTATCTTTCTAGGGAGGGTTGTTGTCATTGCATAATCTTTGCTTAAACATGACCCAGGTTTCATGTTTTCTCCTAAGGAGTCCCAACAAGCCCTACTCAATAGGTCATTGATTTATGGAGCAAGCCTGGGCAGACACTGAGATTTGAAACTTGTTTGAAATTCTGCTTCAACTCATATCCAAATCATGTCACATTTTATGAGAGGCAAATATATAGACTCAGTTTGTTTTGGCAAGTATCTTATATTTTCTGCACTCAACATTCTAGAAAAAAGAATTAAAAACTGGATGGAGACTTACATAAGACCTTTTTTGGGGGGAAGACAGTTACATCTGAAGCTATTTTTACACTGCTTTGGGAATTCTAGGCACATTGATTGTGCAGTGGATGCTGACATCAGCCTCAGAACCTCACTTCTGCACCACTGAACAAGTGCTGGTTCTTAGCACAAGTTCCCTATAGCCATGGTCCAAAACACAGTGCAGTCTTTTGTCTCTTTATGTCTACAGCAAACAGTAACCTGGAGCATCACACCAGGGAAGGGCTAGGCAAAGTAGTTCAAACCACATTCCATGAAAAATGTTGTTGGAGGATTTTTCCATCTTCCATGCTCAAATATGGATAGTGAGCAGAACTAAATGCACAGGGATTGCAATAAAAGAGAGCATGTAGTCCTGGTGAGCTAAAAGAAGTAGGTACCAAATGAAACTATCATTAAAAAGGAAAAAGCAGCATGCAGTAGTGTGAGCTTTAATTGATTTTTATTTGTTTTTATGACAAGGATGTGATCAAATGGGCAGTGATCAATGGGCAGTGATCAAGTGGGCACCAGAACAACATCAGCTGGTGCTCCTGACTGGCTGAAGCTTGGTACCTGAGACAGCATGGTGGGGGTGGACAGGTGCCAAATGTGTTGGACAAGGGCATGCTGATGTGGGAACATTAAAAAAACAATGATGATTTAGAAAATAAATTATTATTTTTAATGTAATTTTATATTCATATATTAGAAAATTGTAATATATCACAGATAAATACAAACTGTGTAATTTTATATGAGACAATATAAAATGTTACGTGCAATATGGTATTTTAAAATAAAGTATATAACTTACCGTGTTAGAAAATTACATTATCACAGAATTGTTAGGGTTGGAAGGGACCTCTGGAGCTCATCTAGTCCAACTCCCCTGCCAAAGCAAGGTCACCTAGATCAGATCACCTAGGAACAGGTCCAGATGGGTTTTGAATGCTTCCAGAGAGGGAGTTTCCATTATGCCCTTGAGCAGCCTTTTCCAGTGCTCTGCCACCCTCAGTGTAAGGAAGTTGTTCCTCATATTGAGGTGGAGCTTCTTGTGTTTTACTTTATGTCCATTGCTCCTTGCCCTGTCTCTGGGCACCACTGAAGAGTTTGACACCATCCTCTTGACACCTTTCTTTGAGATATTTCATGTATTGAAGAGATCCCCTCCCAGTCTTCTCCAGACTAAACTCAGCTCCCTCAGTCTCTTTTCCTTAGACAGATGCTCCAGACCCCCCAAATCATCTTTTTGGCCTCTGCTGGACCCTCTCCAGTAGCCCCTTGTCTTTCTTGTACTGAAGAGCCCAGAACCAGACACAATATTCCAGATGTGGACTCACCAGGGCTGAGGAACAGGATCATCTCCCTTGACCTGCTGGCAGCATTCTTCCTGATTCATCTCAGAATACCAATGGCCACAAAGCCATTGCCAGCACACAGTCAGCTTGTGATCCACCAAGATTCTCAGGTCCTTCTCCATAGAGCTGCTCTCCAGTAGGTCACACTCAGCCTGTGCTGATACTTGGGGTTATTCCTCCCCAGGTGTAGGACCCTGCAGTTGCCCTTGCTGAACCTCAGTAAGTTTCTCTCTGTCCAACTCCCCAGCCTATCAAGGTCCTGATCAATGGCAGCTCAGCATTCAGGTGTGTCAGCCACTCCCCTTAGTTTTTTGTCATCAGTAAACTGGTATGTGTATGCATAATGAATGTAGAGATAAATTAAATTAAAGTAATTCATTTAAGTAGCACTGTTCAGTGTTCCTGAAAGGAATGATTTTGACCAAGAGTGGGAGATCTGAAAGCAGCCACCAGTGCTTGGCTGCTTGGCAGAGTTTAGGATGCAAGCATATACAGCAGAGAACTACAGCTGTATTACTGAATCCCTGCACCACTCCCTCTGAGAATCCAGTCTATGCATTTAGTTCAACTATTGCACCTTCTCCCCTGAAACCTTTCCCACACTAAATGGGGGTGGGAACAGAAAGCACTTGTTATCTTAAACTTTATTAGTCATCTGTGTGCTACTTTTTGTATATCTTTCATTTTTCTCTCTATTTTTTTCCTTTCTTTTTTAAGATAAACAGATGTCAGAGTGAAGGAAAGGACATGCATTTCATTCATTAACACCTCTCAGAAACATAAAGTGGCTTTTCTTTTTAACTTTGCATTATGACAAATACCAGCAGCTTTCACTGAGTTATATCCTAAACAGAAGTAGAGAAATATTTTAGATGTATCTGTGACAGCCTTAGGGCCAGTCTGTAACACTTACTAGAAATGTGTTACTGTTTACTCATTTTTCCGATCAACCATTGACTGTGACACAGAGAATTATTCCACGAAGGCTGACTGTAAATCCTGCCATGATTCCCCTCCACTCCTTCAATGCTGAGTCTCCAGTTGCTCCTCCACAGTGGCAACATGTTAGGACTGAGATAGTCATCTGCACAGTTCAGAGAATATTACTTACCTGCAGAGTAAGGGCTGTGACACCTCATCTCACCTGTGTATTGCCACAATGCTGGTTTGTAACTCGCACTCAGCAACAAACACATAACAAGATAGCTCAAGACCCTCCAGCTGTATTTTTTTCTTCCTATTTTCTGAAACATTTACATGGGAGAATGTTGGTTTTGAGCACGGTTTTGATCTTCCCAATTAATACAGCACTTCAGCAGCACTCATTGTAAGGTGAGATAAAGGCTGTATTAAGTTTTTGCCTAGGAAATCAGATAACTCCTAATACTTAAATTTCATTCTACATCCCTTCAGGAAAGAAGGATAGAGTCTATATTATGAAATAAATTAGTATTCACAGTTTCACATCCACATCTTTGAGTCAGCCACAGAAACTGGCAACCCCAGCTCCTATTGCAACACATTCAGTTCCAGATTGATGCCTGTTACTGATTTCAAAGACTGAGTCCAGTCTAAGTGACAGCTGTGAGCCAACCACAGTGGCCTCTTGTAAAATGTGTAAATCTGAAAACTGCATGCCTTTGGAATGGAAACACAGGGCAAACCCCCAAAAGATTGACCAGTCATGCTGAAACAAAACTATTTCTATGCACGCTTAAACGCTGCTGTCTAGTTGAAGAGCAATTACACGAGGAAAGAATGCAGAAATTAAATCAGAGCTGAAATAGTTTGAGAAAACAGAAACGGAAATAAAATCAGCCTAAGACAACACAGAATTGTTGCTCTACTTCAAAATTTCCATGTCAAATTGTTTCTTAAAATTGACATTTTCCTACAGAAGACTTTAACTTTTTCTGTTCCTTCAGAAATGTGCAACTGCTTTGCTTCCACCCTTCTGCAACAGCTCCCAGGGAAAACATATTGCAGTGCCACTGCTCTGGGACCTGCAGTGCACTGCTCCATTGCTTCCTTTATTGATACATGTCTGGAACAAGCTTCCACGGGGGCCTGCTTGGAGACATGTTCCTTTGGCTTCTCACCTGTGAGGCTACAGCTCATCTGTGCCCAGAAATCCCTGCTGTGGTTTTGGCTGACACTGCTGTACTGGGAACACTGGGCTTCCTCCTAAATGCCCCATATTACTTCACTTCTCTTTTCAGTCTACCCTCAAAGTGTGGGTAGCTGGGTGCCACCCTGTCCCCCTTCCCTGCTTCTTTGTGTGCAAGGAAGCATGTCCTCTCCCATCTCCAGCATGACCATGGGGGACTTCCTTGGATTTCTGTGTATCTGAGGCTGATGATCCTATCCCTTGCTGTCCTGGGTCTTGTTTCTTTCAGCTGTGACCCAGCACTGATGGACTTCTAATCTCATCAGGACAGCGATATTCTCTTGCCACTCCACCACCTCCCTTACAACCCCCTTGGTCCACACAGATGTTTGCAAGTGGAGGGGTTTGTCCTGGCTGCATACATGGTGCTGTCTCGTTCTGGTAGCATTTCTGGGAATAAGAAGATTCCATCAGATAGACTGGAATGGGGAAGAAATATTTTTTATCTTTCACACTCATATACATAGGATAGTTATTCCAGGGGGTCTCTGTGTTTGGGGTGGACCAGGAGGGATATTTCAAAGGTCAGTTATTCAACATTTGCCCAGATGAAAGTGCATCGAATTTTGCAAAACAACAGCAGCAGATTCTATTAAGTTTATTTTAATTTTGAGGTTTTGTAATTAGCTGCTTTCCAGAATAAAGCAAGAATGATAGAGACCAAAGGTGTGCAGAAACAATCCTTTCTGCAAATAAGACTTTATCCTACTGCTGCAGGCTGAGAAAAAAATATTCTTTTCTGAAAAATGTGCCACCCCATTATTCACCATACTCCATTATTCAGCAGTCCAGGCATTGCTGAGAAGCCTTACAGCTTTTATCTCAGAACTGCTTCCATACTTTAGTTTAGTAAAAATTAATTATCATGTTAACCTGACACATGTATGTCCATCTAAATATTAATATGGGAGCTGCTGGAAACAGGATACACAATTAGTCCAATTCTTTCCATCACAAGCTGTCACATACAAAATCAGCAGGTACAACATCATTGTAGTATACTTAATCAGTCTTTTACCTTTTACAAACAACCTCTTGAGAGAAAGGGTGAAGAAGAAAGCCAGCCCATACTGTCTTCACCCTTGTCTAGTTTTAAGTGGAAAGTGATTTCTTTCTGAGTTGCTGACAGCTGACAGTCAACATAACTTCTGCAGGCTGAGGCTTGGTAATCTTTGCCATCAGATGCTCTCAGAGCAGAACCTGCACATGCTGTCACAACTCTGACTTGGAGCTTTAGTCTTTAAAACGTGGCTGCTCCTTGCAGTGCTTTCTTGCTTTTGTCAGAGGGTCTGAGCCCAACACACCGAGCCCGTTCCAGCTGAGAACAGACAAACTCCTTGGCCAAACCAGGCACATCCAAAGTACAGATTAGTCCCAATGAGGCCTTGGTGTTGGAGGTGCCTTTCTTTCACCAGCCTCAAGAACTATGATTAGACACCTCACAGTCCAGGGGCTGCAATTTGTCATCACTCCCTATGCATCAACCCTGAGAGCATTGACTGCTCCTGCACTCCTCTCCTCCCTCCTGTGTTTGATCCCTTCTCTCTCATCATCTTCTGACAGTTCTCATCTTTCTCTCTCAGGACTGCTGTTATTTATGCTGTACTGGAGCTACGAGAGGGGGCTGAAGGGGCAAGGAGGGAGGGAGCTCTCAGGCTGTGAGCTGTTGTTGGCAGAGCCAACAATACAGGGGTCCTTGGCAGCTGACTGAACTAAATACAGCTCAGTGGTACTGTACAGCCAGAGGAACAGGGGGTCAGGCTGGGCTATAGGGAGGTGGAAGGAAGCTGTCACATTCTCTGCATGACATTTGGCAGCTCTGCAAACCAGAGTACATGAAACAGGCTGGTAAACTATTTCCCCACCCCCAAGCAACAGCCCCCCATTAGGAGCTACCTCACAAGACCTCCACCAGCTTTGCATTGCAGCCAGTCTTACCCTGTGTCTGAAAACCCCACCTGCTTGTCAGAATAAGAGCCACTTCCTCAGTATGGGGAGCCAGGACAGGGCAGCTGAGGGCAAAGCCTTCGTTCTCTTGTGTTCTCAGTATCAGGCTGCCTCCGATGGCTGGGCTTGAAATCTTCAGTCTACCCAGGTGTTGCCAGTCTGTTCCTGCCTGTAGAAAATAGTGCTGCCGTAACTTCTGCCCTTCATTGCCATTGGCAGCTGCATGGAGTGACTGCAGTCTGCCACATTGGATTTTACAGCAGCAGTTTACACCCATCTTTGGAAAATCCACCCACCAACATCTTTCAGGGGTTTAAGCAGGTCTGTTGGATGGCTCCTGGCTGAGAAAAGAAAATCAAGGACACCAAAATACTATGTCCATGCCCGTGCTTTACATTTACAGGTGTATGGGCACCTGAGGCTTTCACAGAAGCAGTCAAATGGCTTGCTCCAAAGGGCTGCACACCTCAGGAGGACTCCCTTTTGGACTCCTTTTTGGGAACACTATTGATTGGCTCTTCCTCTTTCCAGCCTTTTCAGAGACCACTGTTCCACTGGTTCTGCCATGAACTGCATTTGTGATCCTTTGTTCCTGTTTACACTAAAAGCATGTTTATTTCCCATTTTTCTGTATAGTTTACAAGTCTCAATTCATAGCTTTAGCTGTCCTTTGCCCTGTCTCCAACATTGTTATTAATGTTTGTGTGTAGATCTTCTTCACAGGTCATTCACTAGAGAGCACCTGCATTCCAAAATGACATCTTGCTGCTACAGATATCCAAAAAAAAAGGTATATTTTACAGTCTTGCTTTTAATGCTGATTGCCTCCACAATAAAGAATGCTACTGGGAAAAAAAATTGAAGTTCTTACCTCTGAATTCCTTATTCAAGGATCTCACATTACAGAGAGGCAAATTAATGACACACTCTACACCATTAGAAAACATTCATTAAATAAAACTAAAACTGAAGCTAAAATTACATTCTTTTAGTGATTGCATTTCATGTGGCAGCACCACCCCTTGGTGAGCTCTCAGAATGGGTTGCCCACTGGAAATCTGAATGATGCCTCAGCTTAATCTTTAAATATTCAATGTTATCTGCCTAACAAACCAAATTAATCTCTGTGAGTTATGTAATTGCTATTACAAAGAAAAAAAAAAAAAAGAAAAAGAAAGAAGACTCAATAGGAACATAAGCAGAGTTTATAAAGAGCTCCAAGGTTACAATACTCCTTATGGAATAAATGATCCATCCATTCAGCTTGGAACAGCTTGGGTAATTGCAAGGGACAGCACAGATAAAACATCAGGAAAACATGTCTATCTATTTTTAGATGTTTCTGCTCTATCAAAGCCATGAATAACCCTATGACAAAGAATATTAATTTCATCCTTTTGCCCCATTCTCTTATTTGATCCTCATTATCCCCTTCTGTGGGACACACAGCCACTCCACTGACAACAGGTGGTCACTGGATGTGAGAAAGGGAATGGCAACTTGTCTTAGCTTTCCAAGGACATCTGGCTTCACAGCTAGGTACAATCAGCTGCAGTCATCAAGCTCTACTGTCAGGGACGAAAGCATGGGTCCAAGAAATGTTACACAAGACTCTACAAGCAGTTTGCATGGTCTGTTTGTTTGCACAATGTGCTGGTTTTGTAGCTTTTCCTTGCCTTTAGTTATTAATTCTGTATTTTGTGTCCACAACCTCAATAATGCTTTTTTTTTTTTTCCATCCTGACTAACACAAAAAGCACAAAACAGCATCAGGGTGAAAATAGGTTTCTGTGGAAGCCTATTAAAAACACTCTCTCCATCCAGAGGAGAATTCTTTTCTAGTGATCTACCAATTAGCCAGTGCTAATGTGTTTCATTCCAGTGGTATTGTTTTATCTTTGCAGTGAAATTGCTAAGCGATAGCACATGGAATGTGAGAGGGGAATGACAGCACACTAAAGAGCCCATCCAAGTTCCTACAGACTAATGGTTATTCCTTTCTCAAGGATCACAGCATAGTTCAGCTTACATTAGAATTTTCCTAATTATGTGCAGATTTATAGCATCCCAGCTCCACAGGTAAATTTATAAAAGCTTGAGGGAGATGATGAGCTGTTCATATTTGTTCAAGTATTCTCACATTTCCTACTGCTGGGATGGATATTGCCAATGCATATTTCTGCTCTACATTATGGAAAAAAGGCTTGAAAAATCTGTGGGTTTTGCCAAAACTGTTGATGAGCTACAGCAAGGCAAAAAATGAGCGAACACTTTAAAATGTGACACATGCTTTGATCCAGATTTCAGAGTTTGCTTGGAACCGTGTCAGATCTTCCTCTGACAACAGACCATGAAGGCAAACATGAGACCCCCACCCTGTTCTAGGGATTTTACAGGTGAGATGTGGAGCCTTGTGACTTTTTTAACTCAAAACTCTCTCTGTGAGATATAGGATTATCTTCTCTGAATAAATCTCTATGTCAGAGGCTATGGTTTCATGCCTGCCTTTACTCCAATACAAGTTTTGCATCTCAGAGAATTCATCTGGCGCTAGATCTACAAAAAATTCAAAGTTCATGGTCCCATGAGTGAGAACCATTCAGCCCTGTGCCTTGAAAAAACCACTCCTTAATCTCGCCAGGCAAGTATCCCCCCACCAATAAAAAGGGATTGTAACGCCTCTTCTTGTTCATCCTGGCTACTGATGCTCAGACAAAAACCTCAAACCTCAAACGGGTAGGTGAGATGTTATGAGGTTCCCGGGTCCTGCACAGTGCTCCATGCCATCTGATCTGTCAGACTTCGTTCAGCAGCCCCCAGCAGCTGGAAGCCTTGGTTAACCAGTCAGAACAGGTGGGCTTCTGGCTGCCTAACAGAGTTGAAGTGCCGTGAGGGCATCCCCAGTACATGGATAAATATTATCCACAAATTACTGCGGTGTTTGTTGTAAAACTAAGGCGCCCCCTTTAACCTATTCTTGTGAAGTAAGAGTTTCTTGTTTTGCCAGCTGCCTAGGGCTTCTCTGGAACAAAGATTATCCCTCACAACAATTTTTGGACTAGGTTTACGATCTGGATGGGATTCAGACATAAATAACTCCAACCCATCCAACTGTGAAAAAGCAAGAGGTCACTGACCCATCTCACCTACTGGCGCTGGTAAGAAAGAGCCCCAAGTATTCCTGCCTATTGCACAGCATGTTTCCTTTTGATGTTATGTAGACATTCTCCATTTTTTCATTTGTTTGTTTTTAATTCTCACCCTAGGACTTCTAATCATATTTGCCACCAAGATTTTAAACTCTGCTTCAGTCTTCTTGGACTGAAATTATTTTGCAACTGCATTTATTGTCTTTAAACGGGCTTTCAAAACGGAACACTTGCTTTGATTTAGGTAAACTAAATGCTATTTCACATGTTTTCACAAAGATAAAAATTCTTGGCAATAATCTCTTTATTTGTTGATTTGGCTGAAGCAGATAGCATAACAAAAATACTGGACAAGAACATCTTAAATTTAATACTTGTAGTGGAAAGAAACCAAACTGTGAATTAATATATATTTTTATTTTTTAGTAATCTTAGTTTTGGTGAGGAAAAGTTCACAATAGGTTGGTTATAGAGCTATTGCTGAAGCTAATTTAAATTACTAACTGGTTAAAGTGGCTAATGTTTTTGTAGAAATTTTATTTGTTGCAGAGAAGAAAGCAGGAGTTTATTATCATATGGACAATGCAGGCTGAAGCCTACCATCTGGACACAGAGCTCTAATAAACAGCACCTCCAGGTGCAGTTGCCATTTCTGATACACATTTCTGAATCTGCTATTAGAGGCAACCTGTGATGCCTCACTGCTGGCAATTGCCCACTTTTTAAGGATAGCTCTGAGGTCACTACATTGGGCCCATCTCATTAGACATAAACTTGTAAGACTCCTGGCCTAGAGGTGCCTTGTTACTGCTGGATTTTTTACCATGGATTTTTTACCTCATGAAACTCTAGTTCAACTACTATTCCATGCCAAACAGAGACTTGTAGTTCTTAGGGAAAGAACCCACCTAGGAGTGGGCATACTTCATTCACAGAGGGCAAAGCTGTGTGCATGATGCTTTAGCTTTTATTAGCATCCCTTTTGCAACTTCATAGAACACCATTTTTGAGCAGGAATGGAAGGCCATCCTGCTAGCAGTGCAGTGGTACCCCTGCTAATGACCCCTATTTGGGCCCTGCAACCCTGGCATTGTTTTCTTTAATGAGGAAATCTAGAGGATATTAAACTCAATTTGTATAGACTGTCTGAGTAACCCTCTAGACACTTTTCTTCAGAGATAGCACACATTATTTAAGCTAAAGACTGTCAGCAACTACTGCTCAAATATTGAGGCAACTCACATTAAGAACTCCCACACAGAAACCTGATTTGATGTTTTGTGTTTATGTTCCAGGTCTCAGCTGGTGTGTGAGCTCTCAGCATCAGTAAGAAACATGATCACAGGGAACAGGAAGAATAAAATATAATTACACACACAAAAAGCTAAAACTGTGATCTGACAGCGACTTCAGCAATCCTTGTCCCAGTCTCCTTTTGCCATGCTGGAAACCTATGTGCTTGTGTGCACATGTGAATAGGAGAGAGAGAGCATGAGAGCCCAGAAACACAAGAATGTTCATGTTTTTTCAAAACCAGGCTACAAATAGCAGGTAAAAAGCCATGAGGCAGTTGTACAGTAGTTTGTCTTTTGAGCAGTGACTTTTCATCCAGACACACACATTATGTAAAAAAACAACAGCCTTGAATCCCACTTGTTTTTGGTGTTACAAAATGTGCAAATGAAACAAATCAAATCCTGACCTGCTCAGAAGCACAAGTCTTTCTGCTTTTCCAGGAAATCTTTGAGGAAGGCTCCTGGTGTTGGCTAAAACAGCCACCTAATGTTTAAATGTTATTATCTGTAAATTTTCCAGGTTGATAACTGGCTGATGTCATCACACAGTTCGCGTAGCATGACAGGAGTACAGCTCCTGTGAATATTAGGACACTTTTTGATTGCTCCCTTATTTATTTTGGGTTTGTGAGAATTTAAAAATGGACTGCAAATTTTTAATAGATATTGAACTCTAGATTAAGTGCATGTGCTGAAGGGTTATGGTGGATGAATTTTCCTTTCCTGAATAGATACTCCCATTTACTCCCAGGAAAGAGTAAATGGGAACTTGAAGACACTTCTGGGGTTACCCAGCATGACAGCTCTCATTATGGTACATGAATTGCTGTAATCTATGTGAGGAATTCATATTCCAAAACTGCTCACATCAAACCAAGCTGATAACTTTCCTTTATTTTCACTTATTTATTTAAATGCCAATGATGGGAAGAGAAGAATTCTGTCTTCAGCCTGTGCCTTTCTGCAGCACAGTGTTCATCAACAGCAACATTTTTACTACAAGAAAGTATCTCCTACTCTAATCTGTACCATAGGAGAAATCTTAACTGAGGTTTCGTGGGAAATCATAGGCTAAGGTGAGCTTATTATGGCCATGGATAAGTAAGTGACAAGGATTCGAAAAAACCACCCATACAAGGGATGCTCTTGAGAAGTTATGAATAGGAAATCCATATCTGTGGCCAAACCATGAGATTTGAAAACATTTTCACCATCTCTGTGGTATGGGTTGATGGCAAGTTTTATATCTGGTTTAGTACCACACACATTTAACATTTCATGGGATCAAGAAATCCCATAAACATGACATTTACTCTAAGCAGACTTGAAGAGCACTCGGAGAGAAATATACACTGTGGCACCTCAGTAATATCAGCAAGGAAGTTTCAAAGGGAACATAAAAGGTAAAGAGGTTGATTTTTCTTTTCTTCTGAACAGCCTCTAAACTTATCACTGCAGAACTTGGTGTTCCCTACCAGGTTGGTACTGCTACCACTAGTGCAAAAACCAGGCAAACAAAAAGCATGGCATAGAAGATCAGAGATGTGTGACTGAGATTTGAGTATGCATGTTAAGTGTACTGATTTGGAGAAAAGTGTTAGATGAGCACAAAAAAAAGAAGTTCAGGTCATGCTGACATTAAATACCTAAATGGGGCAGAAAAATCCTTATTACCAAAGTTTTTAAAAAGGCACTAGATAAACAAAATTTTAAAAAGGCAGTTAAATAATGCCAATCTGAGTAACGAAGACCGGAAAAGTGATATGCTCCCCACCCTCCCCAGCCTAGACTCCAATCTGATAAAAGATAATTCATCAAATGAAATGATTAAAAAGATCCAAAAACATCACTGGAGAGGATAATGTGTGATGGGACGTATGATGGAAAAAGAGTCACCACCCATCATTTGAGATTCTTCTTTGTGTCCCAGATGATCAGTAAAGCATTATGTTAAATTACCTGTGGAGCACTAAATAAGTCAACAGACAGGCTGATAAATTTGACAAGCTGGGACAAATTTGATAAGCTGTCTGAACAGGTGTAAATCCAAAGCAAGCTCAGCACCAGTGGAATGAGACTGCAGTTTTAACTGGCTTAGATCCCTGCACTTGTGTTTCTATGCTCGAGCCACCACTATGTTTCTTATTAAATGTGAGTATCCTTAGCAGCTCTCATGAAAAGTTTTGCTAACAAAGCTGTTTTTGAAGGAGTTAATAGCAAGGAAAAATGGTTTCCTATAAAGATTTGTATAGGGATCATTTACTCCCATTATTGCAATAAACAATGGCATTGTCCTGATACCAAACCAAAATGTTTACTATTGCTAAAAATCTCCAAGTTCTATATCAATTATTTTATCTCAGATGCATCACTATTACAAACAATTTTTCCATTGTACAGGATATTTCATTGGGCCATGACAAAAGAAAGGACTTTTCAGCACAAGGATATAAAAGCAATTTCTTCTGCAGCTTTCCCATCATCAAATAAAGCTTTATTTAAAAATTGGGACTCTATATGTCCAACCTATTTGAAATTTTATATTTCTTTCACTTTCAGTCAATGTCTACTGCTGTAGATAACAAAAATAAGAATTCATTCAAAACAATGGGTTTAGCAGATTAAGAAATATGGAATATTAGAAAATTTATCACAGAATCACACAGAAACACAGAATAAGCTGAGTTGGAAGGGATTCACAAGGATAATCGAAGTCCAACTCCTGGCCCAGCACAGGACACCCTAAAAGTCACATCATGTGCCTGAGAGCATTGTCCAAATGCTTCTTGAACTCTGTCAGGCTGGGGCTGTGACCACTTCCTTGGGGAGCTGTTCCAGCACCCAACCACCCTCTGGGTGAAGAACCTTTTTCTGATATTTAACCTAAACCTCCCCTGACACAACTTCAGGCCATTCCCTGGGGTCCTGTCACTGCTCACCAGAGAAGAAATCAGTGCCTGTCCCTCCTATTCCTCTCATGAGGAAGTTGTAACTGCAATGAGATCTTCCCTCAGTCACCTCCAGGCTGAACAGATCAAGTGACCTCAGCAGCTCCTCATTCAGCTTCCCCTCAAGGTCCTTCACCATCTTTGCTGCCCTCCTTTGGACACTCTCTAATAGTTTGTTGTCTTTCTTATATTGCAGTGACCAAAACTACTTTGTTATTGTTAACTACCTTCCATAGTATTCTGAAATCCAAAGCTACTGTTGGATGAGATTTGTGGGTGAATCCTTTGGAGAAAAAAATAACAAAAACCAAGTGCAAATAGCACCTTCCTTCTGCATTCTCATCCTCTAGGATTGGTTTATGAGAATGTTGAAAGTTGAAATTGAATCTTTTTTTGAAAATTATCATCTCTGCTCAGACAATCATTTCAGTGGAGGAATTGCTATAGTACCCTCAGTTTAAGACCAATTTCAGTAAGACAGACTTGGTATCACTGTAGCAGTTTTCACACAACCCTTGATGTCAGTTTCACAGTAAAAATTTTTAGCAGACCTCACTACTGGCATAAAATCTCTGCTTCAAATTGATAAATACTCAGCAACGTAGAAGCTATGATCAATTTCCCTCAATCAGAGAAGGCAAGGGGAGAAGTATGTGAGAAATGTCCAACCTGGATGCAAAAAGCCAATAGGAAACAAAAGGTTTATCAGTTCCCAGTACACCTCTCAGTGTGCTTTAACTTGCACCATGAAGCAGTCTCAGACTATGCCATCTGTATTGTGCTTTTTTCCCTTTACTAAATGAGGGAAACTAAAGGGGTACACACTCTACCTGGTTGTGGGTGTTCAGCCTGTGGGACTAGCCTGGAGCTAGTCCAGAATGCAAGAGTTCTACATGCACCAGCTCTACAGGCATGGTCCTCTTCCCTTATCCTTCCTGCCAACACAGGTATTGCCAAAATGCAACCTGGACAGTGGCGCTCACCACTTGTGAGCGCATTTCCACCCCTTCTGCTTTACCTGATACTGACAGTGTCACCAGTTAATTTCTCACCCAATTCTGAGTAACAATCTCAATTTTGCACAAATACCTGTTGCAATCAGACTGCTGTTTCTTGAACTACTTAGTTGGCTTGATTACCCAGGAGCTTACAGTCCAGATAGCCTCACCCTTGGCAGCTCCCAAAAAGCCTCTGTATTCCTGTGAGTTTATTGACAAGTTTGCCAAGCCTTCAGTCACATTCTTCTATGTTTTTGTTTTCACTTCTGTCTACCCTTGCTTCTGCTGGGGCTGAAATTGCTGCCAAACCTCCCAGGTTTGCATATTTCCCTCTTTGTACCATCCCAGTTAGAGAATGTCGTCGCATGGCAACACAATGCAAAGCATTCATTTAGTGACACAGAAGAGTTTAGCTAAAGGCTATTTCAGCCACACACGGGTTCATTTTTGTGGAGAAGAGTAGACAGAAAAAAGGGAAAATGTCCACAGATCCCACAATCCTTCTTTATTTGGAAGAATGGCTTTTAAATGAAGTCAAGCAGTATCTTGTTTTATCATTCATTTATTTAGCAAAGAAAGGAATGAATTCAAATACCCCACACAATGAACACATATTATTCCCTGATATCAAGATGCAGATTTGCTTGTGAACAATTTAAAATGAATCTATTTTCTTACTATTGAAATCATCTTGTACTGTGCATGGATTTGTGCAGAAGCAATACATTTTGGGCTCAATTCTGTAAACACATTAAAATAAGTAACTGGTTACACCTATACCATTGATGTTGGTGTGGTTACTTTTCTCATGAGCAAAATGATATTCAAGAGCCTAGCTTTTGCCAACCTAAATTTAGGCATGGGAATGACACTGAAAATTAGATGTATATCTCTAGGCTCACTGCAGTGTTGGTGGAGAGACACAAGCCCTCATCAGGATGTTACTCTGCCCATCTAAACACGTTTTCCTAGAGGAGACAGAGAAGATGCTGGTGGCAGCTACAATCAAAATTGGCCAGACGCCTCAAGCAGAGCAAGATAAGCTTGGACCAAACTGTTTACAGAATTGATCTCATACAGCAAAGCCATTATGCATACAATTAACATTAGGAATGTGCTCATATTGCGCCGATTTTATTAAAACTGGTCCCACATTTAAAGAAGTGAATATATTCATTCTATAATTATGAGGAAAAAAATATTGAAGTATTTAATCCTATTAACATTTTACTTGCATCTGGGACCTCTTACTTTCTTGTCTGGTTTGAGCAGCCATATGGTCTGATGCTCTGAGAACTTTCTTCACTAACATAAGTGCTTCAGTAGCTCTTGATTTGCACGCTGGCATGGTATTTTCCCAGAGGTTGCTGTGGAGCTCTGGTAGAGCTGACTAAATGCACAGTATCCTACACCCATGTGAGACTTTAATCAGTACTGCTTAATAGCCTGGAAATCAAAGCCATTTAAGCCCCATTCTTTCTTCCACTCTCTTACGAAATTCTTAATCCTAGTCAAAAATCTCTTGATTAGTTTTAGCCAAACCACACGGCTTCAACATCAGGTGACTGCAAACAGCTGGAGAAGCTTCTACTTAGAGAAACTTAAAAAGGCCATAAAGATCATCAGACCCAAATCAAAGTCCAAGATACATCTGCAAGCACAGGAGTCCATTTTCTAAGCAATTGAGAAACATATGCTATGTATCAGACATAAAAAATAAGAACAAAATGTGTACTAAAGCATAGTTGCAGTTTAAGTTAGCTAATGAGAGTATGTATCCTGTGCAGAATGTGACTGGAAATCTTGCGTCCTCCTCCCTCCATGTAGCATGGCCACAAGGAAACAGCTTTACTTTGAGAACTTTCATTTATCTGCTAAACTGTTTGCACTCAACATAGAGAAGCATTTTTAAATTTATGCAATCAGTGTAAACATGGTTAGTAATATTAACTAATGGCATTAGAGGTAATACAATTATTTATCCAGAATAGATCACTTTATCCAAACAAAAGGATGAAGGGTATTTAAGTATGACATTTGATGAGTAAGGGACTTGATTTTCTCTTTCAAAGAACAGAACAATGCTTTCAGAAATGAATTTTATCCTTGAGAAAATTTGAGCGCTATATTGGCTTAAACAAGGACTGCAGGAAATACCCACTTGTTACATTTTGAAGGAAAGAAAAATAAGAGCTTTGATGGCAAAGTGGGCATCTTTTAATAGGGGACTTGGCAGTGCTATGTTAATGGTTGGACTCAATCTTAGACGCCTTCCAACCTAAACAATTCTATGAAATCTGCTTTCCACCAAAATGTGTGTAGCCTGTTTTAGAAAAAATGCTAAATAAAGTAAGGTGAAAATTAATAGAGACTGCACTTTGCTTTGCTCAATGAACTAGGAAAAGCTGTACTAAACTACCTGGGCAGCTACACAGAACTCAGAAGGTGAAAATACTGATACAGGCAGTGCATCTGGGGTCCTCTAAAATTACCTAAGACACAAATATCTAAAGGCTTTAAAACCTGTAGTCTCACAATCTAGATTGACAAGGAAATCTTGCCATCAAGTTTTTCTCATTTGAGTGCTGTGAAATTTCTGTATTTACCCTGCTGCTTCAGATAGAGTTTTGAATATATTTCTGTCTGTGATATAGAACAATTAAATTTAGGAAGCTAAATGACAAAGACAAATATTTAACAGAAATACTTTCCTGACATGTTGGCATGGGAGTTGCTCAAAGATCTGGAACACCTGAAATATTCCTTTGGGAGAGGGAAGTGTGAGCAGATTGAGCATCTGCTAAATGCACTTCTACCTAGGATCATGCAGACTTAACCTAGGGTATTATTACCACATATATAACATATATCTAACATATGTATTTATCCATGAAAAAAAAGGAAAATAAATCACTATAAAGATAGGTGTGCCTCAAACTACTGAAGAGTTAGGAAAAAAGAAAGATAATTTCAGTAATTTTAATTAAAAAAGGTTAAAATAAAAAATACATAGTTCAAATGTTTTAAAGGTATTGGTCTAAAACCAATAGTCTAAATATAAAATCCATAAGCTGGACTAATGTGCTCTTAGTACAGGGGCAGAAAGGAACAATGTTGCTCATATGTGTGTATGTACATGTGCTGCTTTTTCTTGGCAGTAGCAGCAATATAGGTTTTATTTTATCTTATTTAAATATAAAATTTATCTTTTGGCATGAACACAGTAATTCAACTACCATACTGGTTATGATTTGGAGAGCTTTTCTCCCCTCTATCTCTCGCAAAGAAAATTTTCTCTTACCCAGGGCAATCAGCTAATTTATTCCTGGAAAAGCAAATCTAATGTACAGTAAAAAATTACAAATTATAGAGATCCAGCATTATTATACTTTCTGGAGATGAGCTGGTGCGAAGGTGAGGTGCTTTTATTTGACTGAGTTAGTAACAGGGGGAACTACTCAGCTGGAAAAAATAGGCTGCTGATCTTAATTACTTTCATATATGGTAAATGTGTGTTCATTTTACTGCATGGCATTTTAAAGACCACTTTGAATTTTTTTCATTTTTCTGTGGAACAGATTGGAAGCATAGCGCTACATTCAGATCTATCCCCATTCAAAAACGTAGCTCACTGCCATCAGTAGATACAGTGTTTACCCCTGCTATCTAAGTGTTTCTTGGTACTTTTTGATTTTTTTCCTACGCAGTTGTGAATCACTACAATCTGACATGTCTTTCTCTATTTGCTTATCATAATGTAACCTAATTATCAGGGGTTGTAAACAGAATGGAAACATTTCCACTCTGCTTCTCCTTGCATACCTCCCTAGTATTCTAGTGTGATGGTCTTTGTTTCTAGCACGAAAATGAAAGCCCAATTCTTTAATCCTTAATATTCACTTTTAATTTCTTCTCACAAGCTGCTTGTCACAATTCTTTGCTATTTGAGAATAGTAAATGCTTCCTTGCTACGATATATGCTGAAAAATCTGACTCAAATCCCTGCAATTTTCTTTTTAGTTATACATCTGGAATTTCAAATACAAAAATAACAATATCATGAATGTGGGTGAAGACAGACAGAACAAAGAAAAATGGTATAAAACTTTGTGTTTCCTCATCTACCACTAAAAACTGAGTTAAAACTGATAACTTAAAACTCAAATAGTATTTTAAATATTTACATCAATGAAGTCCAACAAGATAATCACTTAAAACACCTTAAGAATGTTACTTTAGGGGCTGACTGATGCAGGTCAGACATGGCAGCAAGATGAGACAGCCCTTCGCAAATATATCAATATTCTCCGAGCCAGCTTTGTTTGTCGGACACGTGCATATAAAGTAAAAGCTGGAAAGAAAAAAGCAGACCTATGATTATGCCTACATGCCCCCAAGAGCCAGAGGTGGCACCCAAAACCGGTGCAGTTGTATTGTTCCATGGCCAGCCTGGTGGCAAGTGCCACAGCCATCAGAGACAAGCGTGTTCCACGCACACACACCAGGGAGAGGAAGCCTGGGGGATGCCACAGCAAACCCTCATGCTGCAGCAAGGCTGCTTTACTAAGGACACACATAAAAACCGCCCAGTGTGCCTCTCCCACCTGCCCTCCTCCCTTGGCTTCCCTGTGGGACATGCCCTTCCACATCCTCTCAAAAATTAAACTGCGCAATGTGAAGGCTTTATGTGACTGGGCTCAGCTCGAGACTGGAAACCACTGACCCTGGAGGTGTCCGGGTTAATTACAGGATTGTATCTCTTGGTACAGCCTTAGTACTGCTCTGCACTCTGAGCAGCTGAACTGCAGCCAGAGTGATTTACAGCCCAGGAAAATCAGCCTACAGAGCCCAGAGCTGCTGCAGAGGATCACTAAACCACCACATTTCTTGTCATCCCCAACACCTTGTGAGCTCTTTTTGGCAGTGTGAGCTTCAGGAGACTGCACAGAGGGCTAACAGCAAAGCTCCCTTTTTAAACCCCAAGGAGATAAAAGACAATGCCTAAAAAGAAAATTAGATTTGTACTCCTGCCACAGGTTTAAGGGGTAACATTATTATTTCTTTTTAAAACTCAGGAAATACTTAGTCACTTGTTAGAGAAATTGGAGTGGAAATTTATAAAACTCAGCGAAGCAATGCAATCCTCAGGAGTGGTCCAGCAACACTGAGGGGCTACAGCTGCCCCTGACACTGAAGGCCAACCTTGCATTCTGCAAAGAAAACACCATGTCACAAACAGGCGGCTTGGGCTTTTGGCAGCAATGGGACATTGATGGCTTGGATCGTGCTTGAAATGTCTCTGAACTTCATCTCTGAAGCCTCAATCACATGAGCAGTCAAGTAGCACAGGCCTTGGGGACTGGGGAGTTACAGGAGGCCAGAAAATACACAAGCCCATTAGTATTCATCATAATTATTGAAATCTGTAAAATAGGTATTAGAATAAGTCTTTGCAGTAAGATGTGGATTGAAGTACTTGTTTCTCTCCTCTAGAATCAGGTTGTTCTTGTTAAATGCCTGGGAAGAAAAAAAAATAAAGGAAATAAGAAAATGGGAAAGGTAACCACTAAGTGGTCTTTCACCAAGGTAGCCTTTGTTGCAAATATCTGTGTATAGTAAGCCAGTCAAAAATGCATTGAGAAATACCTGTACATTTACAGAAACTTGCATTTGGAAAAGAATTCTACTTAATAAAGCCAGGCATCCCCCCCAGTATTACAAAACTAATTTTATGATTCTATGAATATTTTTTAATCATACATATGCAATTCTTCTATTAGAATGAGTCACTTATTATCTTTTTACTGAACAAGAATTAGTTTCTCTTTACTGCATTAATTCCCTGATTTTCAAGTGGCAGAAATGTCTGAAGGCCTTAAGAGCATAAATCCTGTTTTTCAAAAAAGTAATATGGGTATTTAGAATACGAAATTTCAAAGGATTGGGTTTTTTGTTTTGTTTCTGTAGCCATCTAGAGAGATGATCAGTGGAATTTGAAAAGCTTTAAATTAGGTTCATATTCCACTGCTGACAAGAAGATCCAGACTTTTCTTGCTGTTTTTAATGAATTTCATTAAAATGTCTTTAATTAGAAAGAAAAATGCAGAAATTAAGAACTGGATTATCCAGGTAGGATTTAAGAAAAATCCTCATTTTCAAAAAAGCTTTGCAGCTGCATGAATAAACTGTGTAATCTGAAGATACTGAACTAAGTATTTTCAGAATGCCCATCCTTCCTTAATTCAGTGGATCTGAAAAGCAGAGTTATTTTAAAAGGTCACAAAAAGAAAACAGCAATTTGGGAATAATGATGAAATAGTATGGATATCATTATAGACTCAGTAAATCTGTACTGCTCTTTCCCAGAATAGTTTGGGTATAAACACCAGCCGAGAGTCTGACCCAGAATATATTCACCGAACACGTCTCCTGTGTAGAGACTCAGTGTAGGAAGATGAGCAGAGCCCATGACACTGGATCATCAGAGCCAAAGGATTTTCCTCAGTAGGTGCCATGGTGATTGTTAATGGCCCTACTTCTTGAACAAGCCACTAGGGAACACAATTAGGAAAAAAAATCCCACAAAACAACTTGAGTGATCTGCTTTTTTCCAGGAAAGGCTGCTGTATAAATTATATGCACATGCAAAGTCCAACTTCCTGCCTAACAGGGATTGACAGCTGAAAGGATCTGCAATTACAATATCTCAAGTGAAATCTACTTTTGTCATTAAAAATCAGCGTAAGTTGAGCTCAAATGCCACTGCAGAAAAGTAGCAAGGAGCATTCATTTGATACAGCAGAAATGTTGCCTAGGTGTGTAGAGCAGCTCCCAGCCCTGTGCTCACCTTGATGGCTTCTACAGAATCATATTTGTCCAGTTTGTTGATGTGGTTGGTGATGCTGGTGTTGAGCGGAGCAGGTGACACCGGGTGGATGACAGTGGCGTCGTGGGACTGCTGCTGGTATCGCTGGCAGTAAGTGTAAACAAGCAGGGTGAGAAGGCAACCAAGGATTGAGCTACTTAATCCCACTGCAATCATGTGGAACATGTTGAACTCTGCAGAGCGAAGAAAACCATCTTAATTTTAAGGCAGTAGAAATAAAAGCTTCAGCTTGGGGAAATATGTAGACAAGTGTTTGATTCAAATAAGGATAAGGGCACTTTCATGTGTTTCCCTGAAACATCTCAATTGCAATGGTTTATCCCTACAGTAGTAAATTCATTTTACTTCCCTGAAGGGACAGACCATTATAAGAATCTTAGATACCCATACATCTCTGTAAGTATTAGGATCTTTGAAAGATGCTTAAACAAGTTCAGAACACAAATTAAAGAAAAATTAATTGCATTCCATATGTTTGAATAGTTCATAATTTGTTTTTCTTCAGACTGTTTAACAAAGCCTTGTTATATATAAATTATGGACATGATGTACACACATAGCTTTTTTTTTTTCAGTGAACAATACAATATCACCTCCTCTGCTGCTCTTACAGCTCTTCCTCTTACACATAAGTACTTGTGGCAGAACTAACAAAATCCTGATATCTTTGAAGCACCTTCCTGCTTTCCCTAAAGTGTTTTCCATATCCCTTTTGTTGGATGGATGTCCCAGAAGCAGCAGCATACATTTTTCCATCCCTGCTCTGATTTTTGGTGGTTACCATTCTTTTCTTATCTTGGCCAGTTTGCTCCCTTCTCAAGCTCTTAGCATTTTTACTTTATATAAGGGGGAGTGAGGAAGAAATGGTAGCATTTTAGGGGAAAACAGGAAGTGACGGACTCCTTGAATCTCAATATATTTTTAAGCACGGCAGCCAGAGAGTGCAAAGTCAACAACTCAAAGCCCAGAACTCTCCTATCTGCTCTGGTCTTCAAAAGTACAATGGGATCATACCATGGGAAACCATCTCCACCTAGGATGGAGAGGATTAAAACTGAGAGGCAGTCCATTGCTGCATGAAACTGTAGAAGAGAATCTAAAGCACTATCAATCCCTGATGCTACTAACAGAGATACCAGAGATGGCACCACTAGGATTAGCTCAAAATAAACAAATTACACTGCTTTCCATTGTTATCTTGAACTGGAGCTGTGCTTTTTGATTAGGAAGGAAGTATCACTGAGAAGCACATGGTGGAAATTTCATCTTAACATGGCTGCAAATTTGTTTGTTGTTGCCTAAATGTACAAATGAATAAACTGATATACTGGTGCTAGGCTTAAAAACTTCTGTTAGATGTTTTTCACTGTAATACAGAAAAATGGGCCAGCACATGGGTCTCATTTTTTGTAAATCCTAAGGTAGGACCTTTACATGCCTACTGGGTACTTAGAAACACGAACTAATATTTAGGTGACTCAGTTGACTACTTCAATGTATCAATCTATCACTGAAATATCCTTCTACACCTTTATGAGAGTTTCCCAGTGTTGTAGAACTTGGCAAAATGAGTGCCACTGCTAATTAGTAAAAAAATCAAATAAGATTATCCTGGCTCCCATAACAAGTTACCATATGCACAAATACCCTTGCATAACCTCTGTGTTTTCATTGTCCTCTATTAGGTTAAAAAAGCAGCTTATCTGTGCATGGAGGAATACTGGAACTGACCAGAGATATTACCATGACGACACAGACTAAGCGTGATAGCTCAGCACAGAAAAAAACCAGTTCATTTTTCTTCTTCTCCTTCTTGTTTGGTGGTTTTAAAAGATTTTCCTTTCAAGATTTGTTTTGCTAGCATCACAGCTCTTCAGAATGGAACCTTTTGTTTACTTTTTAGTTTTGTCTCTGGCAATGAAGCTGAAAATGAGTCCCAGATAGAGTCTGAGCTATTAAGTAGGTTAGCAGGCTCATTTTCTGTTGTTTATTTGGAGTCCGAAAGAGGTTTGTAGACTTATTATCCTGAAAAAGGTGGAGTAACGTTACAAATTTTGACCTTCTGATAACTAAATTATTATAGATATTTCTTTTTGAGTACAAGGGTGACTGCCACACTAACAAAAGAAGAAAATACAAACAACCAATAATGCATGTTCTAGTCTCAAAGGTCACCAGTGACAGGTGGATATTTAATGAGAAATCTTGTAGTAACTACATTTTTCTGTACAGGAACTACTTTTTTCTGTACAAGTATAAATAATGAGAATGCAGCATTTAGATGGTAGAATAATACTAAGGGAGTGCAAAAGGTGAAACAAATATACGTCTCGAGCTGAAAAGCTTACCGCCACATCTTTTCTCTTCTATGCTGCTGGATCGTGCCACAGATATTTCTAGAAAAATAAATAAACCACTTAGGGCAAGGAGAAAAAATATTACAGAGAACTTCTATTTAGAATAACACAGTAAGGATTTAAAAATTCATTCTATTACATTCAATTCAAATTAAAAGTAAAAACTATTTTGATATGTGGTATAATTATTAGAAAGGTCCCACGACACCTTCAGGTTCCTTGGATTTCCAAGTAAATGCAGAAACTTATTTTTAATTCTTGTGTCAAAACACCTCTGGAATTAAAAGGATGAAATGCACATAAAAAAATTCTTTGTGGAGAAAGAGTTGATTTAAAATTAACTACAGTTTAATTACCTTGTGTTCAAATGGGCTCATTACTTCTAGAAGTCATGTCTAGCACTAATGTGGAAAGTGGGAATTTATATGTCTCCAAAAAAGACGACTGCCAATTTCATAGGTCTCAGTTGTAAACTAATAAAATGTAATTACAGCCTGTATCCTTATCTTTTTGACTTTGAAAAAATTCTGAAAAAATACTGAAAAAAATCTGAAAAAAAAATCCATTGGCAATGAAGTTTTTCCACTCCTTCTTTCTGGACCATGGCTTCTGCAAACGGAAGTTCTGACTTACAAATCAGTCCCTTGAACCTCTCTGAAAGGGTGAAGGATCATGTTTATACAAGTGGGGTAACTGACACAGTATACTTGGATTTCAAAAAAGCAGAATTTTAAGTTCTTTGATAACAGCTTTCCAAGCAACAAATGAAGTGAGGAAAAAGATACAAGAATGCTAAGGTTAGTACTGTGTGACCTGTTCTTACAACAGAGGAATGTTGCCACTTCTGCAGGGACTAGGCTTTTCAGGAAAGAGCTAGGGAGGAAACCCTTCAGTTAGAGGACCTGGATGAGTGGAAGAGAGCTGAGTGAACTGAAGAAAGCAACCTAGATTCCCTAAGGTGAGAATAATGGGCACGACCTTATCTGCTGTGTTACTGGTAATGTGAGGAGGAACAGCAAACAAACCAGAAGGGCAGGAGAAGAGGTGGCTTGTTTCAGATTCTGAAAATGCCTACTTTCCAAAACAAGATGTAGAATTTGTATTGGATTAAGCTGAGGATTCACAAAATGTGAATATTAATAGAGCTTCAAAAGCCTTAGAAAAGGGGAAAAATACAATGTGGGAGTTTTTGCTTTCATACTGACATTTTTCAAACTGGTTTTAAAGGAAAATACTATTTGTGAGTTAAAGCATTATGCACCATCCACAAAAACAGTGTTTAACTTTGTTGGTTTCTTTCCTGCATTGTTCCACAGTTTACTGCATAGTCACAGAAAGAAAAGGTTGCTGCACTGGGTAAACACAGCTACATTTCAAATGATACATTAAAATGTAAATTTTTCTGCCTGTGAAAAGACCCCTAGCTTTTTTAACATACATAGGGAGAAAGCCAACTGTTAAAAGCAGTGCATGGTGACCACCCATACTGTTGTGAGGATTTAAATGACTGCTGTGATTTAAATACAAAAGCACAGTCATGAGTTTCAGTAAATCCTATAGAATAATACATAACGTGACTATCCATCAGGTACTTAGCAGTCTTTGGGGACATAAGGACTGAAGGCAAAGTTAAAAGTATTTACCTTTCTGAGCAGTTATTAATGTAAGGGACGCTCTGAAATTATTTCCAGATTAACTACTACAGCCCCCATTTTGCACATGCAAACCACAAAACCTAGAGCAATGTTTCTCTAATAACTCTAGTCTCAAAAATACTTCCCATAAAAAGCAAACTTTCAACTTCTCTCTGTACTCATCCCTGCTACCAAGTAGAATGGGAGGGACCTGCAGAATGCTGTGACAGTGACTAAACAAAGTCTCAGGCAGTGACAGTAGGGACAACACACAGCATTGGGTGACATGGGACAGATCTTTATGTAGACACCAGATCTAACAACATCATCTCTACACAGTAGACAAACATCCTTGTGCTGGCTAAAGGCAAGTTCTGCTCCAGCTCATGGATCTGCACAGTCTGGAACAGTGCTATGCCTCACTCCTGAAACCTGGAGAGATTTCACTAATCCTTCAAGGAGGTGGCTGATCTCACCTGGTATGAAGTTGGAGTCCAGAGCACAGGCTCTGCTCTCGGTGGTGTTGCCTGTGCACTGGCTGCCCACAGGAAACAGAATGATGCACTGGCGAGTGCGGATCTGGAAGCCAGATGAGTCGCAGTCAGACCACTTGGACCACTCGGACCAGCTGTCTGCAACAGGCAGAGAGGGACACACATGCAGACACTGTGATTAAGGGTTTCAAGAACACTGAGGGAGAGAGAAATAGCTTGTATTTCTGGGTTAGGTCAGAAGGTCTCCTCCGCAGCTACCACCATCTAGCAGAGGGCAGCTCCTTCATTCTGATAAAACCAAGGCAGTTCAGCTTTGGCAAAGTCTCTGAAATGTGGAGTATGATGGTGCATTTGCTGCAGACATGTCATGGTTTTGGCTTCTGCCATGGTCTTTGTCTGTGGAAGTGAGAAGCTAGACGATTCTGTGGTGGTGACTGAAAGAGTGATTGCTGTGGAATTAATTCCAGTCTAGGTCATTAGGGTAGACGAGGGCACTGCATTTTTTTATGTACCTAACAAGCAGCACTGAGAACTGTAAGAGTATATACTCCAGTCTGAAACAGGATGTGTATTTATCCACAAAAATAGTAGTATCTTGAAGACCTTTTTTTAAGTTTTCTTTTTCAGCTTTTGTTATTTCAGGTCTATTTCTTGGCTGTAGATTCTCAACTTCTCCATTCAGTTTGTCACCTTCTATTTCTTTTCTATATTTCTTCCTCTCCTTATGTAGCTTTGATTAAGATATTTTTATTTCATGCCTGTGTGATCTCAGATACTTTCCTTAAATGAAGTGAACTGATCTCATTCCCATGAGGTGCTGTGAGTTTACTGCACTCAGCATCCCTTGCCTTCAGAGGAGTCTTCTGACTTGGGCAAATATAGTAAAGACAGAGCTCAGGCAAACTTCCTTTCTTCTGTCAGTTTTCCCACAGAGACAGGTTTTATGGTTTTGATATGGACTAAATAGTCCTACTATCCCAAAACAAACTTGTTTCTACTTCAAAATTTTAAGTGATTTTGTGCCAATATGAAGCAAATTTACAAATTTCATTTTGCTTCAGATGAAAAACTATGTATTTTCTAATTTTGATTCAAGTTAGACTGAAGAACATTTGTGAATTAGTGAAGCTTTTCTCCACTGTCAATCAGGTGGAAAGGCAAGAAAGTTTCACTCTCTTTGGAGCCCCTTCCAGTATATTGTATAATTCCAGGTTCATATTTACTCATTACTTTCCCCTTGTTCACACAGAAAAGAAGTTAAAGCTCTCAGTTATCTAAAATTTAACAGACTACAGTAGGAATATTTGAGACTGCAGTCTTGATAAATGCCAACAAATAGACGTTTTTTATTAGGGGGATTTACTTAGCAGCTCAGGTAGGAACCAAGACATTGATATTTATGAACAATTAGCAACTATCTGGATGAGGCCTCCTTTGAACAACAGCGCAAATACCTTGATACAATCAGCTCGTAGGATCTTGTTATTGTGAGTAGCAGAATTACCCAGCTCTGTCCTTTGACTTTCCTGTTTGCTAGGAGAGGTCCTGGGAGGTCCTCATTTGCAGAGTGGGTACTAGGAGCACAGAGGCAGATGCCAAAATGTAGTTCAGTCCTAATTCAGGGGGTAGGAGAGCTGAGGTGGAAGTCAAGCAAATGGACAGGCTTCTTTGTGCTTACTCAGGAACATCCAGGAGCTGCTGTTATCACCTCCAGTGTCAGCTGCTGGCTCAAAGTAAAATAAGTACATGGATCTTTACCCTAAGCATTTAATCATAATAAAGCCCTGCTCATTCAAGTTTAAAGGAATGTTGATCATTACAAATCTTGGCCCAGTTCTCTCTGGTGGCAGACAGCATGCTTAAGCCAGAGCCAAGACTCTTGTCCAGTCCTGGTATAATTGGGATATACACAGTAGGTGCCAAAAAACCCGTGGGCATCCTAAATGCATCTTGTTGGCTTGTGCACTCTGCAGCTCCACCTTGTCCAATGTGCTTTCGACCTGCCAGATTTTTGTTTAAGAAGCAACACCCCATAACAAAAAAGGAACTTCAGAGTACACAATGGATTATGCTAAGTCACTTATGGGTGACTGGGCAAGGTTACTGTTTCATCCTGCCCCTTAGGGTACCCATAAAGACATTCTGTGAGTCCCATGGTGAACCCAGACCCTAGTAGTCCATGGGTCTGGTGCCGAGCTGATCATCTTCCTCTGGTACACAGCGGGGACATCAAGCATGAAACAGATGTTCTCCCTGCAGTGGTGACTCCTCATACCAAACCTGTGGTTTGAGGAGGTTGTTGGGAGCTCAGAGAGCTGCAGAGAAGTAAGGCACCCAAGATAACAGATGTATGATTTCAAATTGTAGACATGCCATTTGTGGAGCCACTATCTCTGCCATCGCTGGGAAACTGAACCCATAGCTTTTGCATGCTCTTCTACTGACTTGGCTATCTTGCCTCATTCCTTTGATTTCTATATCTTCAAAGTATCTGAGGCTCTCTTGCACCTCAGGAAGGCTCCTCTCAACTTGTTCCTCAGTTCTGTGCAAAAGAGAGGGTGGAATGGAGAGGTGTTTAATCTGGAACTGCTTTTCACCTCTAACATGGCAAGGCTTACTCATTCCATGTCATGCCTTCTTCCTACAGCCTTGGCGGGCCTTTGAAGCCACGTTAAGATAAAGCAGCTCCTAAGAGATCCCTTGGTGAAGGTGGCACCTCAGAAAGATCAGATTAATCAGTGCAACATTATAAATTTCTTTCATACAGAATTACACAACCATTTCTTAATGCTCAGCTGTTTTGTCCATTTTTGTATGCATGAATTACCAATCCAAGGGAAGAACACATTTTTACCTCTTACAGAAGTAGTAAATACTTTAGGTAAAAAATACTGTTTTATGCAACATATTACAGACATCACTGCAACTGGTTACACTTACTGATAATCAGTCACTACTGATCAATACTGCAGCGCTTCCTTTCATATTGCTGTGATGGCATTTGGATAAATTTAAAGAAAAACTTAAAACTCAACGACAGAGCTTTTAAAATGAAAGATGAGAAAAACTGATGTGTTTTGCAGACACAAGCCTGTCACTTTCTTTTAAGTGCACACTTGAATACTTTCAGTTGGATTTGTCATTAAATCTCTATATCCTCAACAAATCCTTAGTATCAGGATTCCAGAAAGTTTAGTTTTCTGCAAGGTTTGTTTCGGGGAGAAAAAAAAAAAAAGTAGCATTTCAAATGCCAAAAATTCTTTGCACTTTTCACAACTTAAGAAAAGTTATAAATCATTTCCATTTTTGCATATGCATTTCTGTGTTGGTTGGTTGTTCTTAGATTCCAAGTGTCATTACTATTCCCTTCTTATACTTAACATGTCACTCAAGCAGTGAATGTCAGCAGTGGTACTTTCAGATCTGCACAAGGAAGAACCACTCTTGACATGGTCCTCACCACAAGAAAATGACTCTGCAGGCATTCAGGCGTCTGTCCAAACTTGATCTATATAGCACTGTGGTTATTTTTGACCCATACCAATGTGAAATAAGAGCACTAAAAAGCAGTTTTGAAACCTATATTGTAAACATGAGGCAAGGGCCATTCTCACAGCTAAGCGAAAGATGTGCTGCTTCAAAAACCTATTGTAAATGTTCAGTGAGATTGAAATATTAATAAAATATTACAGAATGTGAGAAATACATTTTAAGCCACTGAAATGTTATTGTTTTATAAGGGTTTCCACTTTCTTGGACCAAGATGAATGAAACCAACTTCCTCCTCCACCCTGCGTCTGCCGCAAAATTTGGGTCATGGGCAGGTCAAAATAAGATGAAGACATTATTTATGAATGTTTGCAAACTGTCATTTATAGGAAAATGGTGGTAGAAAATAAGTGCACAACAAGAGAAATAGCTAAAATACTAGCACAATGAACACTCCAGCTATGACCTTTTGAAAATGCCTTAAGGATTTCAAGGCAGCTATGCAACTTCTACACAGAAATATACACTATTTGTCTCAAAAAATCAAATCAGCAACCGATTTCTATGCTTGGCTTTTTTTTTTTTTAACCCAATATAGAGTGTTGCATCTACTTTAATTTTGACAAAGTAGGTACTTTAATTCTGCTGGAAGACATGTAGTGCCTAGAAAAGGAAATAATCATAACAAGTAATATGATCCATTCAAACTTGTGGGGCTTTTGCCCTCATCATATGAGCAAAAAACTTTTGCTATGAATCTAGGAGCTCTAAGGGAAGTAAGTAATACAGCGTGGTATCAGAGCTTCTTCTTTCCTTTTGCTGCTGCCTATAATCCACTAATCATCAATAAATGAAGGTTTATGTGGTTTTAATCTCAATTTCTCACCCAAATTTAATTTTAAAAGAATTAGTTTCCTTTAACGTAAATCAAAAGGCAGAGTCAAAGTCACAGAAAAAGGCATGATCCATAATATCATACAATTAGCTGGAGTGCTGAGCTATTTCATGTACTCCACACTCATTCAAAAAGATCAAGTCTTTGTTCCTTAACATCCAAAGTTGAAGGAAGAATTTTACAAAGGCCATTAAAGTTTGCTTTGTGTTTTATAGGTAAAGAGGGCAAATACTATCTACTTGAAGGACCTAGTAATAACACATTGAATATCAACCTCAGCAATTTGCTTGCTGTGAATGTTTGGTGTTGTACCAAAAGCACTTCTTTGTGATATTGGTATTAAAACTCTCATAAACTGTTTGCATAATCCACTTCAAATATTACACAATTTTACTTAATCTGGATCCAGACATGGTAACTTAAATTTTAATTTTTAAAGAGGGAGGAAGTGTCCTGTAGGACATACTCTGCTAGTACTTGATTTACTGTAGCATTGCAGCATGTAAGAGCTGATTGTGCACTTAATAAGGGAGAGAAACTATTTGCTTCTAAATAATAGATCAAGGACATTATGTTGCCTAACTGGGAATGCCTTATTCAGTGGCACATAAAGAACAAAGATGGATTGGCTGTACCTGGGCAGGGCTGTGTGTTGCAGAGTGCCTCCTCAGTGTGCAGGCCAAGGCAGATATCTCCTCCGTACGCTGGCGCTGGGTTCGTGCAGGAGCGCGTCCTCATGTAATGCCCACCGCCACACGTGGCTGAGCACTTTGACCAAGATGACCAACAAGACCAGCCTCCATCCACTGAAAAGACAAAGAACACTGTATTTTTCCAAGCTGATGTGAGACATGACATAATCCAGATCATCTTTCCCGTATTCCATGGATCTAATTCATGGCCTACTGAAATTGGACATTTTTAGCTGTCATTGAACATAGTTCCCACAAATTTAATCTTATCACAATGCAATTTAATTTTAAAAGCCCCTGGTATGCTGGAAAGCCTAACAAAATTACTCATTCATATAAGACATTTTCAGTGGGTATCGTAATATCTTTAAGGACACAAATCTTTTCTTTGTCTTTTTCTTTTTCTTTTCCTTTTCTCAGTTTTGAGGAAACAAAATACCAAAGCTTGTTTAGCAGAAGTATTGTAAGCTCAGAGTATTTTTTTTTTTATTGACATAAATAAAACTTAGCCCAATAATAGCAACAGAAGGATGGAGGAATCCAGAATTTGTTTCACAACCCAGGTGGATTGCCTTAACCCTACAACCCATTTCAAATGATCTAACACAGTTGTAGGGTTTGATGGGCCAATATAATGTTACAATCTTAACATGGTTCTACAATAGATGTCAGCAGCAGAAGAATGGCAGAAGTTTAAAAAAGCAACACACATTGACAAAAAGGAGTTGCCACTTTAAGTTTCAAAAACAAGTTTTTGAAGAATAAATAGTATTATTTACTTTCACCCCTAAACATTACTAGTTACTCTCCCCTCCCTGCCTCCTTTTGTATTTACTAATTCAAGTACGTCAAACTATTCTCCAGTCAGAGTTTTCATGACGTTCTTCTGAAATGTAGGCTGGATTTCAAGGGAGACCCATTTGTCAGATGGTTTATGACACATGGCCACTAGACAAGATTTAAATGGAAGTTCACCTCATTGCCTGCACCAGTCTGGCTCCTTTGAGCCTCTGCTCTTAAAGCTACTGCTCCAGGATGTATTTCTTGTATTTATAGCCACATTGCAGCCCATCTGCCAAAGGCTTCGTATCTTTAGCCACATGACAAAGTCAGATGCACTACTCCCAGGGAAGTATTCCCTCTCCAACGAATCTCAGTATTTTCTTCATTAATATTTCTTTGTTGTTTTTTGTTGTTGTTGTTTTTTTAAAGAGGAAAAAACCTAAACTTTCAAAATTTTCGTATCTGACAAAAAACCAAATTCCTTTTCAAACATCTATTTAAAGTGTTATCACTTGAATTCTTAAGGAAGTGAATTATTTACCATGCCTTTTTGATCTTTTCTGTTCAATTAATGAAACAGCCTTTCAAGGAATAGTTTCTACTGGTTTACTGAAATGCTACTCCATCATTACCTCTTACCATAAAAAAAAAAAGGTTACAAATCTTAAAAAAAATTAGCTTACAATGAAAATATCTATGTGGTATTTGTATTTAGCTTCTCTCTTAGATGGAGATGTAGAACATTTTAAAAAACTCAATTTGGCTTTGCAGGATTGCAGATCACAAATGCACTTGGTGAGCTGAGTAGAATGATTTCTATGCAAAGACTTCAACCGTGACAAAATGAGCTAGGGGAATTTTGATATTAAAACCTACAGATGCAGTTTTTAGTGTAATTTCAGATACAGTGTATCCTGCAGGTTCTCAACTGCTAATCAAAGAGGTGATTCACTATTGCATACCTAAGACTATTTACTAATCCTGTAACTGAAGTCGTTGAATATACAACATTTTATTCCCTGTTCTTGTTTATTGGCAACACCATCCTAAACATCAAGAAAGCATGGACTTGGTATTTCCTTACAAAAGATGTACATACAAAAGAACTGTATTTGTGAAAACTTTTGCAAGTAATTTATATGGACTCTGAAGCCTGATTTGACAGACAGGATTTCTGTAATCTGGCACAATATTCTAAGTATTCAATTTAAATAAATTATTTCCTGTATTAAGGAATTCAATGATTGCTACATCATACACCAAATCATCTAGCTATACACATGTATGTGAGAGTTTTATACCACCTATCATAAATAAATACTACATCTCAGTAGAGTATCTGACTTGTTCTCTTACTCATATTTTTCTTATTCATATTTTCACTGGAAAACAAATATGTCTTTTTGCCTGAGATAACTCCAGTAATGCAGTATTATGCAAACTCATATCTAAGAAAGCCATAGGTTATTTGTCTTCAGTGCAGGTGAAATATACTGTGCAATTTTATAGCAATTTCAAGACATGGTATCTTTTAATAAGAACTTGCCTTTTTTCTTCCTTCTTTTTAAATTATGTCAAATAAAAGCAGAAGCTGTTACCCAAACTATTAATTTTATGCTATATTAAGGCTTTACCTTTCTAGATACTCCCTTTTGTTTTCTGTTATTTTTTCTTTTATATGATCATTGACTAGCTCAAATGAATAATCAGAGGCATGTCTGCTGCATCATAAAGACCTCCACGAAACAGAATTGATTCTGCCTGAGATTGACTACACAGAACATAAATTGTCTGCACACATTACCAGTGCATTGTTCACTGTAATGGAGACAGTGACCCAAAACACTTTGCTGCTTATTTTTCAATGGACCAGAGTGAGAATTACAAATGCCCATGCATTTGAAACTGCCATCAATCTACAGGTGGCCAAGAACATAGAGACTGATGTGACACCCAGGAATGTCACCAGGCTCCACAAATGCATTGATCATGGCTGTACTATGTGACTTCAGATGGAAAAGGAGATGTGGGTCTGGGGAAGGTGGGGAAGGACAAATAGACAATGTTAGATTTGATCTTAGTTGAGCTGGACAGTGCAATTAAAACTGGGTTTTTTGGCAACTCTTTACTGACAGGCTGCCTTCTTAAATCTCTAACCTTTCAAGGACTATTGTAACTACCTCTTTTATTTGTCCCCAGAACTTTTTCTTTTCAGCAACAGAGGATAATAAGGCATCATCATGGTTAAATAAGATCAAAGGAGTGGGTATTTACTGCTTGAGTTTTTACAAGACCTAAATAGAGCTCTGTGGTTTCTTTCATCTTTCTTTAAGTTGCTTAGCAACACAGTACCATCTGGGGTTTTTTTCTTTTTTCCTTTTGTCATGGAGTCCTTAATGTTATTTCTGCCTCTTATAGGAGGAAAAATACACAGCAGCAAGGAAAGTTCCAGTCACTACAGTTTCTTTACATAACAATTTTGTAGAGCTGTTAGACAAAAGAAAGTCGTTAAAGTAGTTCCACAATGGAAGATTTAAAGACTCTTTGCATTTTCTGACAATTGCTGAGGTTGGTCCCTTTAGGAAGAAGGCTCTCTTCAGCTAGCAGGGTGCTATCAAACAATGCTCTTTCCTTTAAAGTAAAGCAAACAACTTTTTGCCTACTGACCATTGTTGAGGTTAATAAATATTTCTTCACTGAAATGAAAAAACCACACACCGTAGGGAAGAGGATGTACCAGGAAGAAACAGCATAGAGAAATGGGATCTCCTGAGGACATGACAAAACATCCACACTACTGGAAAATTTCCAAGAGACAATTAAGTAAACTGGATACCCTGCTATGCACTTCAGGTTTTACAAGGAAGTGTGGGCAGACACACTGACCTCAGCTGCTTTCATGAGAATAGATGAGATAGAATTGCAGGCTACTTTATAAACTGTCTGCATGTTGGGCAGTCTACTGCTTGCTCCCTTCCAGACACATGGGGACCATCCCATTCCACTTAGTCTACTGCTTTTTCCTAGTCCTGGGGGATATTGCTGCATGTTTCAGTGTGGGGAAAGAGCAATTTTTACATCATAGCTTACAAAAGCAAAGTCTTGTCTCTATGATAGCTTTTATTCATAAAAGCAATGCTGGATGAAACAAACAGTCAACACAGTGCAATGCAGAAACACAAGGCAAACAAATGGTTCTAAGAAAAGAGCAATAACAAAATCTAAGGATCCACTCAGGTTTAAGTCTAAAACTGGGATATATAAATTAGAAAAGCTACACTTTCTTCAAAGAGCAGTTCACCCCTCTTCTTGCTGTCTATAGAAGCAGCCTACAGAGATCAGTGCATGAGATGGGCTTCAGCCTCCAATTACTGGAGTAATTTTTTTTCCTTCTGATTTACAAAGCTACTGCAGGACAAAATTTATTCTTTTGAATACATTCCTGTATTCTTGTGGCCAAGTACAACTTCAAAGAAAAAATAATGGGAGGAAAGAAAAACAATAATGAAGGAAAAAGAATAAAAAATAAAACCAATAAACAGCAAGTGGCTTTAGGGGATGCATAAATAACTTAAATAGTCTTTCAGGGATTTTTTATATCTGAAACTCATTATTGTTATTAGCATGTTTAGTGATATATGAATTTATTCAGTTCTTCTCAGCTAAAATGTTACAACTAAACTAAATTAGAACTACTATAATAAAAATCTGAAATTGGTAAAATCCCAAAATATTGCCATGAAGTATCAGAATTTCAAATCTAAGATATGGCAAGTGTCTTCACCCTTTGATCCTCTACTATGCTGTGAGGGGAAGAGGGAACAGGAACTCCTGTAGCTTATGCTACTCAGTGGTGCTCCCACAGCTCTGCTTTAAATGTCTAATTAAGGAACATTGGCCAAGTGTCCCTATGTCCCCATGCAAAGGAATATAAGAGAAGGCAACAAGAAAAAAAACAAAACACAAATGAAGAAAAGTTGTCTTTTTCTACAGAAATAACTGAAGAGATGTGTAATACCATGAACTAGGACAGATCTCTTTAAGTTTGGTTGTTATTATTGTCAGGCAAACAGATCTTTTAGTTAGTAAATTCCTGTAATTTTTGGAGATTTGCAGAATTTACCATTCAAAGAAAACTTCATCATCTATTTCTCTTCATAATGTAAATATCTTGCAACCCCCGAAGGATAACAAAATCCTAATATGACTGATTTTAGATTCTTTTACTATTGACTGCATTTTAGTACCTCAAAGAAAACAGAAATGTCAGTGAGCATTCACAGATCCTTTCCATAGTTATTGAGGCTGTTCTGTTAATTTCTTGCCAGCTCAATGCTATTCACATCTCTGAGACATAAAAAAAGAGCTGAGGCACAGGTTCAAAGCATAACTTGCTAGTTCAAGACAATAGTTCAAATTCTCCTGCCCCTCAAAGTAGCTTAGTCAGATGGAAACTGAGTACTGAGAACACTTACCCTACACTGACTCACAAACTATTTCTGCAGATTACTGGGGAGAGTGATAGTTCATTGAAGGCAAAATTGTATGAGGGATCATTCCAAAACTTGAAGAATACAGACAAATAATCTTCCAGGACTGGGATAGAATTTCTAGCAATTTTCTGACACTGTTCAATTTACTATTTATATATTCAGCCTTCAAATACTATGAACAAAAAGCCCAGTACCAATCTGCACATCAGTGGCCTGTTTACTACTGCAGAAAAAAAATTCAGTTTCTCTCTCCACTGAAGGCTTAAAAAAAGGTTTAACAGAACTTGCTGAAGGCAGGTTCTAGATTACTTCAGTAATTTTTTTAAGTTCTGGGATCCTGCATTTAACCATCAATTTCTGTCTATTAATATATTAATAAGTATATTTAAGATGCTTTTGCAAGACACTTAACCAGGCGAGAAAGCCTGGTGCACTTTGATTGCTCCATGAGCTTTTTCATTGTGTTAGTCCTTCAGAGCACTTAGTATCTTCCCAGCTGACACTGAGACCAGATTAATTCACTGAGAAGCATAAAGCCCTTCTGACTTTCACCATTACTTCAACACTGCTCAGTATGGATCTCCATCTCTCCTCTTTCTCAGCAGTTTACAGCATGAGGGGTTGATCCTGTTTGCAATAAGCAGAAGAGGAAGTAAAGCCAAATCTGAGCTTGCAGTAGCAGGAAGGGTTCATTATGGCTGCCATTGCACGTCTTCTAGTTAATCAGAATATTTCTGTAAGTGTAATGACTGGGCTGGACTGTAACTGAAGGGTTCTGTGCCAGAAGGGAGCAGGTGAAGCTGTCCTTACCCTGGGGGAGCTTAGGAAAATCTTAGAGAGCATCAAATTTTTCTTTGTTACAATTTTAATTCTAATACTATGGAAAATACTTTCAGGTCAAGGTTAGAACAAAATCTCTTAATATGCCTTAGCCTTTCTGTCTCTTTCATTAAAAAATAAGGGAATTCAAATTTATTGGTGTGGTTTTCCAATAAGAATTTATTTCCTTGCTACAAGTTTATAATCAGGTCTAATTTATGGATGAGCTTTATTCTGCAATAATATTTTACTCTCCCATGTCTCAAAAAAAGAAAAAATCAATTTCATCTAGTGCTTGCAAAGTTTTCCCTTCAGATTTATCTGAGATTTGATTTAGTCTACTACTTTTTTTCTTAATTAGTGGCAAACAGTAGTTCTGTAGCTGAGAAACTGTGGTTCCTTGCTGCAGGCTATAATACATCTAAATACTTCATTTATGCTCTATATCTTTATTCAAATTTGCTTTGCACTAAAAAGAAAAATGCAACCTGCCTCTAAACAAAAATTATTAGATAGATTAGGGCACTGCTTCTTGCTTCAGAAAGGCCCACCACACTGTATATCAACTGATGTTTTGAAATATTTTCAAATTCAAAGCACAGTTTCAACTTCTGCCTTAAAACTTCATGTCTTTTAGTCTGGGCTACTGTCTATCTCATAAAAAGCTAGGGCCTCTACAATAAACTTATTAGCATGTTTTACTGGTTAAAACAATTTCTTTCAAAAAATGTAACAGTAGATAGCTGCTGAACTTATTAAAAATGCCACTTCTGAAAACTTTTGACTTATTTTAACTTTTAAAAAGTCCAGCAAAATTCAAGACAGCATTTAATTTGAAAAATCAACAGCAAGGGCTGAACAACAAATCTAGCCCTGTTTTATAGACAATTGGGTCGCATTTATTGAATGTACCCTGGCTACTCCTGTATGGTGATACAATCATATATCTCAGCTTGTGAGCAGAGCTGGTACCTTATACCACACCCTTCACATGCTTCGAAGGAAGCTGAAGGCAGCACCCTATAGAGACATTCCCTTTGGAAGGGAAGAAGGAGCCAATGAGGCGTTGCTACATCCTAGCTTGCTTTGCCTACTGCATACATCCTTGGGGAGGCTTGATACAATTGGTCAGTGGTCTTCTAAATCTTTGATTTAATGACTTACTGCCAAACTAGTTGAACGGGGCAGTTACATGAAACAGAATTATTTATAATTTTATTATCCTGGGAAAAGCAAGGTGTTATGATTGCAGTCTGGGAACTAATTAATCAATCAGGCACTAGTGCTGTGCAAATATGGAGAAGATTTGGACCACAATTTTATAATTCTCTGACAAATGCTGGTTCTCTGCTGGTTCCCTTCAACCTCTCTCCAATAATGCTTAGTGTAGAAAACATGGGCATCCTTCACTGGTCATGCCTCTGCACTCAGAAAGAAGCACTGTCTCTTCCCTTGATCTCCTCAGATGTTCACACTCCCAGACAGAGAAGCTACACAATGAACAACTGAAGCTACCTTCCTCCTTGCATACAGCAAGAAAATTTGACCAGAAAGCACTGGCTTGTTGTGCCCAAGTGCCTCTTTCAGAACTTCAGGGACTCAATGGGCATTTCCTCAGATCAAAACAGGGATCCTCAGCAGAAATTCCCCATGGATCTGCCCCACCAAAAGGAGAACTGGCGGCTTGAGTGCCTCAGGGCATTCAAGTTGTCAAACAATCCTACTGCTCCTGTTAGCAATAAAACTGCAGAAAGATTTGCTTTCAGTGAACAGCCAGAAGGTTCAGAGAGCTGCTAGGCTTGTAGGCTGTGTGCCAAAACATATTGTGCTAAAACATAATGTGCCAAAACATATTCAAGATGGAAACATGCTTTTCAAGAAACTCCTCCTGAGAGGGAAGTGGTGTCTTCTGCACAGATCTTCTGCGTAGATTCTGAGGCAATGAATGAACAATGACTGTTAGAGGGCTTAAAAAGCTTAGGGAAAGCACTGCAATAAGATTGGATGAAATACTCTTAAAACACCGCAATGTATCCATGATTTAGGGAATACAGTTTTTATATGTTAATACACACACATGTTTTATGATGGTGATACACACACATAATACGTATATTGCCATAGTAATTCTTCAGTCTCACTCTTGAATAAATGACAAAGACTTCAAGTCTTCAACAAGAAAATATGCAGCACTGCTATACATAATTACTACAATTAAAGATGTATGAAAGATTATTTCTAAATTTACTTGTTGCTATCAGTCTTCCTTCCTTCTTCCTCTCTATTGTTTCTTACCCTGAATTCTTTCCTCCTAAACCAATAGCACCTTCTTTTCTTCATGTGTTCTCCTATATCCTTCCCCTTTCTATTCCCAAAAAGCCTCTTCAAAGCTCAAAACCCTTTAGTTTGAATGTTTAGTTTATGAAGGGTGAGATGTGACTGGAACCAAGATATTCTTTTCCTCTATGTCTGAGATACAACAATGACTTTTAATCCAAAGTAGTTTCCTGTAAACATATATTCTACTTGTAATCCCTGTCATAGAATGATAAAACAACTTTAAATTAAGGAGAAACTAAAGATTCCAAGAACAATCTTTATGCACTACTTGAATTACCATTCAATTTGATGATCAGTCGTGAACCTTATTTGCTGGTGGATCTACACAGAAATGCTAGCACAGATTTAATGCCAGCAACCACTGTGATGAAAATGATATTTTTTAGTTTAAATAAAGACTAGGCCAGATTTCTCATGTCTTGCCAGAATTCTTATGTCTTTTTTTTTCCTGTAAGTTTACATACTAAAATTATATTTTTACAATGTCTCACAAGTGAAGAAAGACATAGCTATTAATACTGCTGATGATAAATTTATTGACATCACATGGGAACATTACCCAAATCCACTTACATTATAAAGGTAAATATGAGCTGTAATCGATTTAAGAACCAAAACAAACCCAAAACTCACCAACTGAAATAGGAAAAGAAAAAGGGAAAAAAAAACCAACAAAGGAAATATTGCAAGATATAACCTTGAGGATGGGCTATTTTATTTTCACTTCTTTCATTTCATTTGAAACTTACCTGGGCAAGGCAAAATGTTGCATTCCTGGTACTCTAGAGATGGGCCAAGGCAAGGAAGTCCCCCATACTTGGGCTCAGGATTGCTGCAGACACGTTTGCGATTCCGGATACCTCTACTGCAGTCACGACTGCACTGAGACCATGGAGACCAGGGTGACCAGGCACCATTGATGGTGTGAGCAGAGTATCGTCCAGAACGCAAGAAATCCCCTGACAATCCTAATAAAATAAGGATCAAAAAAGTAATATTGAATGAAAACAGTATCTCACCCCAAACCAACATTTTCCTCTTTAAATTTACTCCTAGGCTTCTAATAGTAAGTAATATGAGCAGGAGGGTCTTGTCCTTTGGCCTCACAATCCAAACCCGAGTTACACCTCAAAAATTTCTTCCACAATAAAAATTTCATAATCACTTGCACAGAACTACAATGAAGAATTGGATCCAACATTTCAGTTAAAACTTTATGGCCGCATTGACTGAACTAGACAATTTACTCCCCCTCAGAATGATAAAAATTATCTCTCTCTTGCACAGGAATTATCATCAGAGACTCTCCAAATGTATGAAATAAATATTATTGCCTCTGTTTTACAGGAAGAAGGTGACAAAGGATTGAGCTTCCTGTGACCACTCATCAGGGCAGCTCCCCTGGTCCTACTGCAGGGATCTGTTCCCTTGATCTACCCAGCCTGCCTCCACTGCTGGCTGTGCAGAGGCTCATGGGTATCCAGAGCACTGTTCTTATCCTAGCCATATTCAGACTTTAGATAGTGTCCAATAATAATTCCGCAAAGTCTAGCAAAACTGCCCTTCTGTGAAGTGTGATGTTTTGCCATTTTAAAAACCAGTTTATTTTTCCACTGAGTTGAAGTGTTCTAAGCCACATACAAGCTATGGAAATCTCCTTTTGGAGATACACACTCACAAACTATGGAATATTCCTTGTTAAAATAACCACCTGGCAAGTGGAAAATATATTTTCTAAGTAAGTTTAGTAAAGAGAAAAGGCATTAGATGAAACAGCAATAGATGAAGTCTGCTATTTATTGGTGAAAGGGAACACACAGACCTTGTTCACAGCATACAACCAATACACCTAGATAAATGGGTGAAGTTCTAATAATCTGAAGTTCATTTGGGTATCTTTATCACCTTTGGGCTTGGTCCTGCATGGGAAAAGACTCCCTCAACTGTACTAAGTACAACACTGAAATCACTTGAGCTGAAGTCCTATAGAAGCATCACTACTAAGTGTCTCCACCACCACTACTGGGATTTCCTACTGTGGCCAAAGCAGTTCACCTTTCCCAGTGCTAGCATCACTGGAAGCTCTGTGGCTGATGGATCAATAAATGCTGCATTTATTACAAGTACTTATTCAAATAGCTGTGATAAGAGAAGGTCCTGTGAATGGTACATGAGCCAGCAGAGGATGTGAGTGACTCTCTGTGCTAGAGCTGCAGTATTGCCAACATTAGTACAGATAAACTGTATCATCAACAGTGGAGAAATGCAGGGGATTGCTTGCAGCTCTAATTGCACAAATACAAGCTCTAATAGCACAAATGTCTATTCTTCAGAAATTGCTTTGTGCCCTACCCACAGGCATAGGCACTGTGAGAGTATGAAATGGAGACAAAGAAACAGAAGATGTACTGAATGATGCCACAATAACAGAAACAATACCGTGGAGAGTGTGCCCAACACTAGTCCTGGGCTGAACAGGACCAGCATTCTGCATAACCATGATGGAGGAGTCTGTCATTTGCAGTGTCCACCCTATTTCTACCCATGGTTATGGTATTAGTAACACTGCTTAAGCTCTTCCCCAAAAAATATATTCACAACCATCCCAAAGTAAATGAGGGTTTGCATATTGTTATTCAACACTTGATAACTTGCAATATTGGAATGATGATGCATTGACATAGAAATACTTGTAATAAGAAACTGTTAAAATTAATAAGAAAATAGCAGAACTGCAATATAAAAATGACTAAAAATGAATAAACCCTTTCAGGAATTATAGAGGGTAACCATTTCTCTCCTGCTGAGCCAGATTCTATTACGCAGATATTAAAAGCAGCATTTCAAAAAAACATGACATACATTCAAATGCAAAAAAGGGAGCAAGTACAGAGAAACACAATGTGAATTATGAATACAGGTCCACTTTCCTGCTCTGTAAGACATTTTTTGCAATTTTGTATCACTCTGGCCATGGAAATACTCAGCTTATGTACCCAGAACAAAATAATAGTATTTTTTATAACAGAATTCTAAATCAAGGGGGATTTTAATTTACTAAATTAAGAGCAATGCAAACAATGAAAAAGTATTAATTGGACCAGACTGGCACTTATTCCATTCATAAATCACTGCAGGGTGTATAGCTTCATAACAATACTAGGATATTTTGAAGACATTTTTGCAGGATACATGTTGCTTTTTAAGTCCTAAGGAAAATGTGTGACCTTATCTGACATTGTGGTATTAGATTTCTTGTGATTTAAATTGGGGACTGGTGACTGGAATCTTCTAAGAGAAAGCTCCAAGGTAGTTTAATTCTGAAACAGAAAAATATTCCAAAGAATCTTTTCAGTGTGGAGTTTGGTCTGCAGCAAGTGTTCCCCTGAGTTTTCTTCTTTCCAAAGCATTAAAAAATTTACTATAAGGAACAGTCTTTTCACAGTTTTACAGTAATTAATACAGTCTTCATAAAGGGGCTTTTAGAATGTTCTCCTCAGACAGAAACTACACAGTAAAAAATTAACATTATGCCATTAACAGCATGAAAAAGAGAAGATCACCTTGCATTCTGGAACTACTGTACTGTGTATTCCTTGAACAACACAGTTCAAGGAATGTACAATGAGGGGATGAGGTGCATGGATGAGGGGAGAACAGTGGATATTACTTATCTCAACTTTAGTATGGGTTTTAATACCGACTCCCATAACTTCCTGCCAGACAAGTCAACAAAGTATGAGCAGTGGACAGTGCAATGTGCTGGAAACTGGCTGAGCAACGAGGCCCAGAGGACAGTGATCAGCCACTATGAGGAGAGCTGCAGAAAAGTCATGAATGATGTATGCTGGGAGTCAATACTGGGTTCAATCCTGCTTAACAACATCATTAATGACCTGGACAAGTTTGCCGATGATATAGAACTGGGAAGAGTGGCTGATAAACCAAAGGGTCAAACCACACTTTGACAAGGCAGAGAGAAACCTTATGGCGTTCAAGTGGGGAAAATACAAAGTCTTGAATCTGGACAGGAACAACCCTGTGGAACCACACTTGAAGGCTAACCACCTAGAAAGCAGCTCTGCAAAGAAGCATCTTGGGATTCTGGAGGACAGAAAGCTGAATATGAGCCAGCAGTGTGCCCTTGTGGAAAAGAAGGCACTCGGGTTAAATTGGGAAGAGTTTTTGCAGTAGATCAAGGAAGGATCCTTCCCCTCCACTCAGCACCAGTAGAGAGCACATCTGGAGTGCTGGGACCAGCTATGAGTCCTTCAGCTGAAAAGTCCTGTTTATTAACTGAGGTGGTAGAGCGGATGGGGGGCAATGCAAAATTACATTGTAGAATTTGTTCATGCAAAACTTCTTCAGAAAGTAGTTTCTTTCGGAAAGTAGATGTAGAACAAAGTCCTAGCCATTATCACAGTTTACATCAAATTTGACAGGAGAAGGCATAAATAGAAAAGTATTGTAATCTTTCAGAGCAAGTGACACAAAACTGAAAACTCCAACTTTTCTCATTAAACTGTGGTTTTCTTGCTTGCCACTTCTGTTTGCAGTTTGGGCCACTTTCAGACTGCTCTACATCTACATCCAGGGACAGAAACCAGATTGTACCACCCAACAAAACTCAACATTAAGCCGTTTTTCTCAGCTTACTGCCCCCAAGACAAAAATACAGAGCCAAACCAGGATGCAAGGGCCAGTGCCCTCGGCACGGTAGCAGCAAAAGTCTAGCTGCCAAAACAAAACCTTAGTCCCGCTTATTTAAAGCCCATCTACAGAAATAGTTGTAAAATCTACAAAGAGAATGATCAGTCACAGCATCATCAGTAAATTAATGGTTTTCCCAAGACAGACAGAACATGTGTAAATCAAATTCCCATCCGACCTTTATGACAGGTTCATCGTCCAAATGTTTTAAACTAAATTGTTCTCAGAAAGCCTATGACTGACTTAGAGCCCTGTGAACAACTAGAAGCATGAATTTTGCTTGCCAAGAGGCTCATTTTCAGTTTTTCGAAAGTCGTACTCAGGTAATAAACTGCTGCACACTGAGGCTAGAAAAGAGGATTTAACTACTTGATCCCAGTACAATTTTAAAAAGACAGCTGTGTTTCTCTAAGGTGAAATGTTGTAACAGCAAGTACTGTGAAAACTTCAGTAAAAGCGACCACAGTGATTTTGTGGACAAAATAACCATCAGCTTCTAAGATCAGGGAAGACAGAAGATATGCGCTGTCACCTAAACACAAGATTTTCTCTCATTTTAAGGACTTCTGCTTTGCTCAATATCAGTAAAATTACAGAGAAACTAGTATTGCTCTACTGATGATTTACTTATTCCACAATGCACATATAACTGGAAAGAACTGCCCAATTAATTTACATAATTCTGATCTAAAGCAAGATGATGTGATGATTTCGAAGTCAAATTTTTAAACTTTTTGGTTGAAGTGAAATAGCTTCATAAATCCACAAGAAATTAATTCTTTCTGGAGACATGTTAACGTGAAAGTCACCTGCCCTGACTAGCACAGGAGAATAATATCGGCCTTTGCAAAAGCCTGTAATGAGACTTTGGTTGGCCTAAATCTGCTTGAAAACTGCAACACTCTCAGCCAAGTTCAATTAATTTGCCTTAAAAGTCAGGCTCTAATAAAGCACATAGTTTAATAATAATTCCCTAGTCTAGCCTGTAGCTAAGTAATACAGCTCTAAATAAGAGAGAAGTAGCTGTGACACCTGATAAATTATATTACTTGACTGATTTATGACTTCTGTCCTCCAGTTCCAACCTAACAAAGAAAATTCAATTATCCAAGCAGTCTAGGTTCATGACTTTAGGAAAAGATGATCTGAAGCCAAAATTCAAGTATCCTGAATCATTTCTAAATGACAGCATGAAACACTGCTAAAGTGCAGCAAGCAACAAGGATAAGCAAAGATTGTTTCAGTGCTGTCACTTTCTGAAGACAGTCTGCAAGTTATTTCACAATATTATTGAAGCATAAAACTTATATAACTTCAGGCCTAAATACCTATAACTTATAAAAACTTTATAAACCTTTAAAACAGTAAAACTGACATGGTAACATGTAATGGCAAACACTAATGCAATGTAAAGACAGCATATTTTAAAAACCCAAACTGTATGCAGATGGTGGATGTCATGTTAGCATGATAACTTTATTTCTCGTACCTGGCTTCTGTATCTTTAAGTATTTAACCCCAAAGTTCCACTGAGTTGTACTTTGTCCATCAAACTTGAAGTTGTCATCAAATTCAGTTCTAACTTCTAGAATGCATTTTGTTCTTACTCAGAATACCACAGTTTAGCTTCACTACAACAGGATAAGAGATATCATCTCCACACGTACTCCTCCTGACTACAGGACATTCCTGATTATCAGCACATGTTCTATTCTGTAATAAATTCTGAATGCACTATAGATTTCCTGTGAGTAACACAAGGAAAGATTTAATCAAAATTTTCACAAGAGATCATAGCCACTAAAAGAGTAATTCAGACAAAATCACATCCTGCTATCAAAAATAACTATTGTTTTAAAGTTTGAGATAGAGGAAGTAGCGACAATAAGGAAGCTAGATGCAGGTTTCCAGGTGCCTGGGGAAAAAAAAAAAGGCAAACAGAAGACTCTTTAAGGCTGAAATTAGAGTATTGCCTTTGTTTACTTGCCTTCAGATGGTATTTTGGAAGCTAACCTGGCCTAACTCTGGCCAAGTGTCTTGTCTAAGCCCACCATTGCTGTTTGTGCTGTACACCATGAAAAGAAGGCAGTATTTTGAGAGGATGAATTTCACCCATTATATCAGATGCTTGTCTTCAAACCCTCATTCCTCAGGGTCCTAAAGCCCTCTTTTGCAGACTACAATGGAGTCTAGACTTTGTTAAGATAAATTCAACCTGGAAAATCAAGGCAAGCTCATACCTTGTGAAATATTATCCTTGGATTAAAAAATTATGTTTTCAATGAAAATATTACAGTTTATATAACTGATAATCTTACAGAGATCCAGCATGTTTAATGTAGATATTTAATATTAAGCACACATTAAAGCCTAGGCTAATGTAATTTCTGTACTCTGAATGCTGGACTGTACAGACAGTGCATTAAGACGTGCAACAATGTACACAATCTCTTTCAGTTTATTTGAAATAGCTGTCTCTTTCCTATCTGAGTATTTTATGAAACCCAGAGGCAGGGAACAAGATTTATTTTTCTTTCCTCTTAATCAAACTTCAAATCAGAAAAGCATGAATGCAGTCTGCAAATGCTACTGCTTACTTGATTGAGATAGAAATCTTACCACACTCAGGAGGAGTCTAGTGGGTTTCTGGCAAGAAGTTCTATCTCTTAACTCAGACTGCAAAGAAAGTTTGCTTTGCTAGCATCTGACAGTGAAACATGATTCTGTTTAACACAGCGTGACTATAGTTGCACAGTGGGAGATTATAGGCAATGAGAAAATTTCTAACAAATAGCTCCTATCTGCAAGGAACAGAGAACTGATCTCTGCAGAACACATCTTTGGTAATGAGGTATGCCAAGCATTTTGTACCAGAATTAATCTTTCTGTAAAAGCCAGAAAATTGCTACAATTCAACATGGAGATCATGAAAATAATGTTTCAAATTATCCAGGCTCTGGTCAGGTCGAAGTAAGTTATGATGTTTTCTTGCTATCTAGCCAGAAATGGTGAAGGTGTCTGCCACAATTCACAGTTTCCCATTCCCATGACTTCCCTCTGTTCCAAAAGCTACAGCTACTCTACATGACTCTTATTCATGTATTTTCTTACGATGAAATCAAGGAGCAATAGAGTGGTGGTGTGTTGGCCCACATCTAAACCTGGGAGCAGGGAAATGCTCCTGAATGCTCAGTTCAGAGGCAGTCAGCAAGTTTCATTTCATCAGCAAATCAAAATTGTGCCCCACCTCACCCCTCCCTCAGCAAATGTTCCACTCCATACTGTTCTGACATCCATAACCAGAAAATTACTCAAAATGAAATGTGCTATTTTCACCAGAAGGGTATTGGTTAATGCAGCCACTTAGAACACCTATCGAGTTTCATCTTTCATTACAGAATAATTAAAGACTCACTGGCCAATAAGAATCAAAGAATGAGCACAAATTAATGACAAAGTTATAAGGGCACTCACTAGGAAGAACAGACAGATGTATAATGGTTTCTGCCCCGTCAAGTACTCAGTAAAAAGTACTTAAATATTCAGTAGCTTTGGGATTAGTCAGCAAAAATCCTTTGCCCAGGTGAGCATTTCTATTACCATGCAATAGGGTTGGGGTCATGCACATACACTGCTTCAATGATGAATTATTTCCAAATGAATCAAAGCAGCAGCTTCAGCAAGATGCAACAAAAAAAGTACAATGCCAGGAAATTCAGGAGTATTATGTTCAGAAGCAAAAAAAAAAAAAATCTTCAAACTAATCTGGCAAAATTGCACCTGAACCATCATCTGCATCCCTGTCACTTGCACACTGAAAAATGCTTTTTTTAACAAAGTCTAGGGTCTGTAACTTCTGCCTATATTCTGTAGGAGTCAGCTTATGCATCCAGCTCCAGGAGAGGTCTTATGATCTTATGAGAGAAGCCTCTCTTCAGGGCTGAGAGAGATGTCTCCAAGCCAAGTTTAATCTTCTTGCAGCAATGTGATCTAGAACAAACTGGCTCTCCTCTGGTTTGCCCTACTGACCTCCTCTCTTATGTCATGCGTTGGCTTTCGCGTACTCCTTTCTTACATGCTGCCCTCTCAGCTGTCAGACCAGATTACACTGAGATTCTCCTGTAGCTCTACTTCCACTTGTGATAACTTTCCAAAATCTGCACTCCCTGGTGGGAAAAATATTCTCTTTCTCATTTAATCTCATGAAATTTTAAAAACATGTCATCCAAGTCAAAGTGCTGGAAGACAGCAAAAAGCAGCAGCACCACCTGAAAGTCCCATGAGGGAAAAGAGAGACAGGTCATACACCAATCCTAGCAGAGCAAAATCTTTGCTAAATACTAGTTTGAAATTTAGTATGGATGAAAACAGAATAGAAGAAACACTTGTGTCTCCATGACAAAATCTACATTGCTATCCAGACCTTAAAAAGTCCCCAGTATTTGACATTGCAGATTATTTGAAATGGGAATGACACAGGGCACAAAACTAAGTCTTATCTGGAGTACTACAAGTTTTGTATTATTATTTCACACAGTTCTCTACTATATATTTCTTCAGAAAATTACTGACATCCTGCCCCCTCCAAAGAGGCACAGATGCCAAGTGAAACAATAAAGGTTTTGTACAGGATGGAGGGCAGGGGAGCAGGATGGAAGTTTCCAGCATCTTATCACAGAAGCCAACTCTGCAGCCTCCCCCACTACCAAAACCTTGACATGTAAACCTAGTACAGGCAGGAGCTTAGCACTGACTTTCACAATAGGTGGTCTGTCTGAAAAATATTAAGAATTAGAAAGTCCAAGGACTCAGAAACTGTTCTCTCTTTGTGGTCTTAGATAAGCCAAATGCCTTCAGTTATACATTTTTTTTTCCAACTAACCTGGGTCTTGTGAAGACACAAAAGACTACATAAGTGCAAACTAGGCATATAAATATTAAAATATAATAATAAAAATTCAGTATTTTTTAGATTATATGACTAAAATATAATACTTTAAAAGATACACTGACATAAAATTAAAACTGGATAATTAATGAAATGCATTAATAAAATTAGTGTGACTGTCAGAATTTCTCCTAGTTTTAATTTTTTTATAAATATAGAAAACTATGTATTAGTGATGGGAAAAGAAGAAAATTCTGAAAAAAAATTACTATTTAAAGTCGTTGGTGATTGAAAAGATTTTGAAGGAGTTTGGTTTTCGAACTAAGAAATAAACAGAACTTTAAATTACCGGCAAAAGCACAACATAAAATTTTATCATAGAAATTATCCAGTTCATAAACTCCTTATTTATTTAAACACCTGTATGAATCTTACAATTGTTACTTTCAAATTACTGAGAAAAAGTTCTTCCTAGCATTATTATTCCATATTCTAGCAAAATATTCCAGAAATATGTTAATGTTGCATAAATTCAACCCTAGTAAAAGCTCAAGGGAGTATAAGGAGGTAACAGAATCTTCCAAGAACAGGATTATTGAAAAGAGAATCAAAATAACCTGGCAAATCTCCAAAATGCTGATGAAAGACACTTGCTTAGTCTGAATGATGACACTACATCCAGAGGAAATCCAGGCTAGTTTCCCTACTGGGATCACTGTGCCCTCCTTTTCATTATCAGCTCTGTTACACAAAACACCAGCAAGCAGCAACTTCCCCCTGTGCTGAAAATGGAGCAGCAGACATGTCACTGGCAGGGGGCACGGTGAGCCCCTGTGGCTTTGCTCACCATCTGTGGAGCAGCCGCTGGTGCCGTCGCTGGAGCAGTAGCGCATCTCGATGCGCTGCCTTCCCACCTCCAGCAGGTTTGGGTCGGGCAGGCGCGCCTTGCAGGTGTATCGGAAACGCTGCTCGTAGTGACCGCCGTTGTCCGAGATGTTCACCGGGGTCCAAGGGGTCCAAGGAGTTGTCTTTTTCAACTCTGGGCAGGCGTTGGTGTTACAAGGCTGATATTCCTGAAAGTTAGAGGTCACGATAAACATCACCATCAAATATGACAGTGAAAACATCCCAGAAACACTCAAAACAGACAAAAAGAGAATCATTGTAAAAAATGTCATCCGATATTTCTTCAGAATTTCCAATAGCATTGATCATCAACGAACTTTTAATACCAGTCTCAAGCTGAAAGTGCTTTTTCAGCTTCTATGCAAGCACAGTACCATGCTGCTAAAAGCAATAATATACCAGTACAAATTAGATCTATCACATCCATAAAAACAGTAAATCAAACACTCTAAGTACCATAATAAAGCATATGCTTTGTAAATTAATAGCCCCAAGTAAGGTGAAGCTAAATATGCTAACGCTTTCAATTAAGAAGAATTCTGATAAACTGCAAGTACATGACACAAACCAGCAAATAATTCCTGGTAATATCTAGTGGCATACGAATAAGCAAACTACTGTCCATTTTGTATATTGCTTATGTGCTACAAAAGGGATGACAAAATATATTTTCTATTACAGATTCTGGCTCCCTGAGGTGCATGTTACTCATAGCTCCAGCATTGCTAAACCTGTCTTCAGAAGCAAATACCCTGTGGAGTGATATACACTAAAAGGAACAGATCATATCTAAGAAACCAATGCAGAATTGCCAGTATTCTCACAAATGCAGACTTGCCAGTATTCTCAAGCCCCCAATATATGTCTTCTGATGAGTATCATCAAGATCTGTAGGTCCTGCCTATTCATTTTCCAGAGGAAAATACACTTCATCTGATGCAACGTTTTGTAAAATATATGGATGAAATTAAGCAACCATTTATTATCAGAATAAATTCACACTGACAAACTATTAAAGATGAAATGGGATTCAGTGGGAAAATTTTAAAATTTTCTCTCTACCTCTTGCCTGTTAGAGAAACTCAGCAGAAAGTACCTTCTGAAAATGAGCTTACTGTAGGTTGTAATTCTACTAAATACTAAAAATATAAGGAAACAATAGAAATAATGGTTTTATTACATAGCACAACCTCCTTTTTCCATAACCGCTACCCCAGCTGATACCACCATGTTTCAACAAGCAACAGATTACCTGCTCCTCTCTTTCCCATGGTGATTAATAGCCTTTTTATCTCATACTTTCCTCAGTCCACTATATCTTCTGATAGATAGTCAAATTTATTAACATACCCAATTAGGTTTATTGCAATTAGTGGAAAAGCACTTTCAACCCATATTTTAGTTTAAAGGCTGTGTTGCTATTTCACATCTAAAATAAGCTTATTGTCCAAAAGGCTCTCTAATTTTTCCATATTTTAGAGTTGGAAAAAAACATCCCCCAGAAATCCCTGCCCCACTAACACAGCGATGCACCAGAGAACCCACCATTATGTTCAGGATTCTCAAGTTCTCAGGCCACTGGGGCTTGCGACAATCTTGTGTTTTCACAGTTCTGCGGCATTTCAGAAATAGAGTTCTTAGTCCAAAGCCTTCAACTGGGCTACTCTTTTTCACTGCTCAAGGCTGTACAAAATCTCTTCCCACCTTCAAACCTGTTGGTCACTGCTATGGTGACTACAAGTTCTACTCAAGCACCATTTAGGAAAGAAGATAAACCTTTATGGGATCCAAGTTTCAGCCTTGTCTGGCTTTTGGCTCAGAAGACAACAAGGCGAACTATCTGTTCCTGGATACTGCAGGGATAGTAATTTCTCCACGACTCCTCCAGGAGTCAACTGTTTAAAGCAGGTATGTTTTAGAATTAGGACAGAACATGTATGGCTGTTCTCCTTGCAGCACATGAACTGTAAAAAAAGAAATCATAAAATTAACAGATCTCAGCCACAGCCAGAACTATCCTGCTTGCTATCTGATCTGGCTATTCATCTTCAAAGCGCAGTACCTCCAATGGTTTGATTACAGGGCATCCTTTAGAAAGAGCATTATTCCTTTCCCTTTCCTTTTTTTCTTTTTAAGACATCTAGCACTGATGAGTCTATCACCTCCCTGGATTGGCTGTTCCGCTATTTAGTAATCCGCAAAGGTAACAAATTGCAAGTTAATACGAGGCTGCATTTCCCCCTTAATTTAATTTTCCAGTCACTGAATTTTGTTGTGCCTTTATTAATGATGCTGAAAGTGTTTCTTGTCCCATACCTACAAAAACACTTTCATGACCAAGTACCCATACATAATGATAAACTAAGCTGAACTTTTTAAACCTACACAGGACTTAAAACCTGATCTCCAGGTCCTGTGCACCCCAGTGTCTTCCCTTTGTCCTATTTCATTATTTCCCCTAAGATTGGACACCAAAAATTGACTTGGCATTGTAGATGCAGTCTTATCAACACAGCATGCAAAGGCAATCATCACCCCATTTTCCTGACAGTCTGACTTCAATATGCACATTATTGCATTAGTGTTCTTTCCTTCCACAACGTTGTACAGAGTCTAAAGAGACCCAATTATCTTTGATAACCTGTCCTTCTCTAAATCATAGCTTAACAACTAGCTATAGTTTCCTATACCACACAAGAGACTGGTATTTGGCAATATTAAAATATGTTTTATTAGCTTCTGCAATTATTGAACATATTATTTACTACCTCAACAATCTCTGTCATGCTCAAGCTTTACTGAAAATGTCTTATATCACTGTCTAGACTGTTGATAAAAATGTTAAGTGCTATTGACCCAAGAACTGATTCCAGGCAGACTCTACTAGACACATCCCAGTAATTTATATCTGCCCACTGACACCACATTTTTCAATTTGTCAATGAACCAGCTTTTAATCCATTTAGCATTTGTCATATATTTCAGTTTCCTGAATCAAATTATTTTCTGTTGCAAAGGTAAATGTCTTGGAAGAGGAGATGTGCTGTATTACTTTCAAACATCTTGAAACCTAAACTCTTATCTATTAGTACATAAGCAGGAAAAAATCAACCAATATAGTAGCTACTACAATGTTTATTTCAGTATAGTTACAACGGTCTAAAAGCTCCAGTTTTTAATTTGCTATTGATTTTTGTACTGCTATTTTTCAGTCAAAACCAAAAGCTGCTAGAAATGTGAGGGCTTTCTTTATTAGACATGACATAAACAGGCGAGGGTCATGTAAAGCAGAATACATGAGGTATGTAATGAACCCTTTGTCAAATAAATATAGGCAGTAGAGGAAGAAGTTAATTTAGTGGCAATGTATTGGATGTTGCTTTTCTAGCTCACTTCTGAGATGAACACATCAGCTCCCTCGCTTCTAGAAGACAGACTACCAGTATTCAGTGTGCTTCAGGATGCGTAGTCCTTTCCTACACCCTGACAGAGGGCATCCTCCTGTGCTATTACATGAGCCAGAAAGAAAGATGGTCCTGAAGAGTGTCTGTGGAGACCATTTGTTAGTTTTTCCTTTCTTCTTGCTCGCTGCATAGTTTATATGAAAGTTTGACTGCTGTCATGCTTGTCTAATCAACCACTGGATAATAACCATGGAGGGCTCAGAATGTTGGGGGAAACAAAAGTACATGTAGTTTAACCGGAGAATATTTACAGTAGTAAATAATCTCTCCGTGAGAAAATTCAGAGGGCTATCACCAGAATGGATGACTCCTTGGAGGTCTGGCTCTAGTAATGACCTGGCAGAGCCTGCTGGCTGCTCCCAGAAACAGTGAGTGCTGCACTGCTCTACCAACTACCATGTCTGCCACGGAGAAATCAAAAACTGCACGGTGCTTGTTGACAGCATTGATGTGATCTGATGGATCTGATGCTGCAAACCCCAGTGTAGGCAGAGCAATGACCTTGCTCTGAATTGGTCTCAGATTTGGGAGTAAGGAAAGGGGGAGAGAAAAGGCAAAGTCAGATTACACACAGATAGATTAAATGCTGCTAGCATGAAGACAGTCCAACTGGAAAGATTCAACACAGACCGGGAATATGGAAACTTATACCTCTGCTTGGATTATCCTCCTCTTATCACCTTGTCAAGTGCTTGAACAATTTACCCAAGAGTGATTTCAGGAATATGGCCCTTCACAAAGCAATTCTACCAGCTAGAATCATGGGCACATTAATCAAGTAACCACATATAACTCCCAGGTGAATAAAAGTGTCAGCTGAAACACTGAGGTCTCATCTCAGTGGTGAGACAGAGCTAGAAAAGCAGTGAAGTATTCTGCTTCGATAGTGCTGTTGAGAGGAACTGAGACAGCAGCAGCTAAATTCTCTCCCATGTTCCACATGAACTGAATGGAGAGATGGGGTCAAGCTCTCCTGGGACATTCTCTAGATACTCAGAGAAATACTTCAGAGCCTCAAGTGATGGGTTGTGCATATTAGTCCTTAGGGTATGCTTGTGGATTCAGAGCAATCATTACTTGAGGCCATTTACAGACTCCAAAAATATTGCAATAGTTCAAGCTTAACCACATTCTCAAAGTTCTCTTTGCAAGTTGTTCTAAAACTTGTGGTCTAATTCACCATATTGTAGCTTTTAGTTTAGAGTGGATTTAGCCAGTTGAGACAGTTAAATTTAGGCCTGGCTATACCTGGTAAAGAGGCAGTAAGACTTGCACAGACTAAATTTTAGGGGACAACTTAACAGACCATTGGGAATTTTAAATAAAATACACAAATAAATACAAACTTCACAAAAGACATGTCAATGAAAACGATAAATATAAATTAAAAAATATCATGAAGCATGCTGGTGGTAATAGGCACCATAAATTAAAACTATAATTTTGAATCATAGAACATAAATAATGATTATGCTATTAAGCAGCTACCTTGCTTCTGTCCTTAAATAATATTTCCTAATATTTTTTATAATGGAAGAAGAATATTAACATCATGTTTCTACAAGGATTTATTTAGAATTATTTGATTTTATTATTTTAGAAAAGGACAACTAAAACGTAATTGCAAACTGGAGGAGACTACTGCTAAATAACACAGAAAAAAACTCACTGTTTTCTCATGGAGGACATGGAATAGACTGACTTTTTTTTTTTTGCCTTTGCATAGCTACTTTAGTCAAATTCCTGAAAATTATGAGAATCTCTGAGACTTTTACTCCTGGTTTAAGTTTGATTTTAATTAACCAGACAGCATGATATTCTGACCTTAAAAAACTTACCTCTTTAGAAAACTAGACCAAAATATTATCTGCATTTGAAGGACAATTTTTGTCATTAAAACCAGAATTCAGATAGAGAGTTCTGTTCCTGTTTATATGTTTATATTATGGAGGTATTTCTCCTAACAAACTCTTATTTCTTTGATGCATACAGTATGCCTGTGTGGAATGCATTTCTTTAGCTCTTATCTGTGTTTTTCCTTCTCACCTGTTAGTGTGACAGACAAAGCAGCTAAATCAACATTGACAATGTATTTAAATACCTTCAGTCCAAGAGTTATCTTCTATGATGTGCTTTTAATATATTGTATTAGTTCTCAAATATTTTTGAGTCACCAAACAGTCCATGGATTAAAAAAATACTTACACATTTTTGTTTTTTGTTCCATCATGCTAAATTTAAATTTGACTAGCACAAAATAATTCTTATTAAGAATTGGTATTAAGACATGAGTAGAAAAGAATGTCGCCAATTCATAAATTGAATGATGTAGTGTGTCTGTTACCTGAGACAAGACAGGGCTGTGAGATATGAGAACCTCAGTCTCTCAGCCATCTCTCAGACTCTGAGTTTGTCACAGCAATATGTAGTCAAATGAAAGGATAGCACTCACATGCAAGCAAAATAAAGGCCAAACCAAATGTAACACTGTTATGAAACTCCAGAGAAAAACACCTCTCACGTACAGAGAGCCTTGTTTACACATCAAAACTTAAGTTTCCTGAAGGACTAATACACCCTCTCTCTCTCCAAGAACCAGAAGTTAGATAAAATTTATCTTGCAGTGGTTGAAAAACACACCAAAAAATCACTAATGGAACTTTAAAAAAATTAATGGTTCATTTATTTTTATTACAGAAGTGTAAAGTCTTGTCTATTTAAAGAAGCATTCTCAAACTAAAACATACGAAAGATGAGTCCTTGATCATATTTCTATTTATTCCATAGTTAAAAAGCCAGGTTCTTCAACCAAATACTATTAGATATGCCTTAGTTTTAGGGTAATTTTGCTGCTACAATACCATTTCAAAAGCATCACATGAAAGACCACCCAAACCCCATTAATTTCAATCAATTAAACAAAACATCTTCTACCCTGTAAATTTCACAGCTATACTTAAAAAAAAACCCAAAGAAAACCCCAAAGAATTTTTGAGATCACCATTGTATTTCAACCACACTGAGACATCCTAGGTTGCAGGTAGTTTTGGCTTCAGTTGGCATCCATAGGAGCAGTTATATTGATTCCAGTGGAACCAGGACTCCAGAGGCTATTGCTCAGTGCAGATGTAATCCTGCAGTGATGTAAAGTAAGGATGGGAGGTTGTGTCCAGAACGAGTTTTTAAAAATATTTTGATGGATAGAGGGAGGAAAATAATTTAACCCGTGCAAAAAAGTAGGTTTCTTTTGAACCAAACAGATGTGGGTTTTGGCTGCAAATACTGACTGTGCACAACTTTTTGTTTCAATCTTGCGTATTTTAAAGAAAAGAACTGGAAAAATCTCCATTGGTGTAAAGGGAAATTGTAAAGGAATTAAGGGCTGGATTTGGATCTCTTTTTCCTGGAGGAGTACAAGGCCTCCTGGGCAGGTCAGTGGATTAGGACAGTTCAGGACTCAAATCCTTCCTACATTCCATATCACTAATTTTACTTCGATAAGGAAGTTTCCTACTTTCATCACCTCTTCATAAACCCACCAGTTTTTGAAGTGAACAAAGCCACCATTTTCCTCTCACTTTTTTTCTACAAGCTATTTGTGAAACTCCTTGCTTGAAAACTACATTTTATGTCAAACTCATCAAATTTTTCTGAAGGAAATTGCTACTATTGAAAATTACTGTTTTGCAGGTAAGTTGCTGCTTAGGAGATTGGTGTCCAGGGGTCATTTTCTCAAGTTCATAATCAGGCATCTGATCCAAATTCCCACCTTGTCTGTGGTTTTGTATGCAGTGTTACAATCTGTCACATAATAAACCTGCCTCTTGTTCCACCAGCTCCACTGTGAGGAGGGAACCTCCAGATGTTGTGGATGAGAAGCTGAGGGTGTCACCACTCAAACCCAGTAAAATTTGAGAAGACCAATAGGGCCTGTCAAAGGGTTAAGGATTAATTTATTTTTGCCCTCAGTGTTGTCATTTAGACTGCTGCAAAGCCTGCAGAAAGGAAGTGTAAGATATTATTGACCTGATGAAAACAGAACACACATTACCATAAACAATCAAGGCCATAAGGCTGAAGGGATTGTCCACCTGTGAATGACTGCATGGATTTACAAAAACTGACTCAAAAGTGATTTCTGTATTGGCACATGTTGAGGGCCTCAACTGCAGGAGGAAAGCCAGGACTAAAATCTGAGCAACACCATGACAAGTATATGGTGAAATATAAATATCATTAAAGGTAAATGATGTGTTACTTGTAAATGAATCAAAAATGATTTTTCCTGGATTTAAAATCAGCATGTAAATAGCAGCCTTGAAATACATATTTATAAATTTAATTATAAAGAGAGGGAATTCAATTTTGCCTTTAAAATTAGGAATTCCCCATATGCCATTTGAAAAGACTAGGAAAAGAGAGGTAGCTTCCCTGATCACTCAGTACTCCAGAAGTGGGGAAAAGGAGGTTGTTCAAAATTCCATTGTGGGAGGTATGATCAACCACTGGGAAAAAAGTGAGTTCCTGCAGCTTAAGGAGTTACCACTCTGTGCATGTGGCTTTATTCATTACAAATGCAAATGCAAAAGAAGGAGGATTAAGTTAGATGGAAAGCAGATGATTTATCTTGCTGTAATAACTCAATTGTTTGCAATTAGTTTCAAATACTCTTACTGAGTTTAATAATTTTTTTATTTGGGCCCTATAATTCCTGGCACAAATCTTCTAAATTGCTGAAACATTTATTATTAATTTAAAATATATTTTTTAAACTGCTGGAAATCATGTTTATCCAAGTATTTATTAAGTGACAGTAAGAGTATTAGGAGATAATCCAATAGTCAAAAAGGCATAAAATGGCTATCAACTCTTCAGTTTTAGAGACTGCTGCTTCATAATCACTACAAATCTGTTATCACTCATAAATGACCTTAATCTCATGTTTTCCTTCATGTAGATTTCTAGAAAGACAAAGAGAGCTATGTTCTTATTGGAGATCCCTGACAACAAATTTTTAAACAACAAAAGTGGAGGCAAATCTGGAATTTCTGTTTTCACAGGCAACACTAGAGTTACTTGGCTACTTTGTGATGCAGAAACAGTTTGTTTCTTAAATACCTGATGCTTAGATTCACCCATTCCTAGCTATAATATTTATCAATGTGGAAAAATGGCTCCTTTCTTTAACACAGCAGTTTCAAATTAAGCACAGCAGTAAAGTAGTTCTTGAAATGTCCATACTGAGGACACATTTACATCCATAATATTTAAGCCTGGAAGATCAACTGTGTGAAAACCCTGCTACCAAGTATTGCAGAAAAAATAAAACAGTCATCACTATTTTATATCCATCCATAGATCACACTTTCAGATTCTTATTAATTTACCCACAGTAATTTCTTATATAATCAGTGCAGCCTTATATTACAAGTAATGCTTTTATCAGCCTACAGTTCACCATTGATCTTATTTTCTACAATGAGACAATCTTTTAAGTTCAGCCGAACTATCACATTTTAGGATCAAAATTTGAGAAAAAAAATGCAGCTACTAATCAAAACTGACCTGAGAGTGTGAAAGTATTAGCTGCTTACACACTCATTTAGACAACAAGCACTCAATTGCAGCTCATTTGGTTGTTTTTTCTGGGGGGTTTCCCACATTAATTTTAAAGATTGATAAATTGTGCTTTATAAAAAAATGGAAGCAAAATTTGACAAAACTAATGTTGGGAAGAGCTGAAGCCTGGTTTTGCTCCAAAAAGCTTACTATCCTAATATTCTTATTGTATTTTTCCTTTAAAGGATGACTTAAATGATAGACCAATCACTGGGGGGGAAAATCCAGTAATGTCACTGCTCCTGAGATAACACTTTGTATGTTAGAGCAGTTACTAAATGACAAATGTGTAAGCAATGGAAATGGTTGAAACTGAAGAGATGAGGAGCCATGAACTTTAATTCAGAGTTGCCAGCCCAAACCCAGGAGCTGAAGTAAAAAGCAGAACTGCCTGCTGAAATGTGTTAAACTGTAGAAATATTTGAACCCATTGGAAATTGGTTTAGTCACACAAACAAGATAGGTTCAGAGATTTTGATCACTGCACTTTCTGATGAGGTAGCAGAAAGGCTATGCTCTGCACTTCTGAAAACGAAGCCAATTAGTAAGGGGTCTGAGTATGGATTTGGAAGCCCAGTGAAGATGGTAAAATACGGTTGCCAGATCCATCCAGCACCACATGTTTTTTATGTCATCCTCAAAAATGCCAGATACTAGAAAGTTCCAATTATCTACTCAGAGGTAATTCATGGATGGAAAGGTAATGTGCATACGAAAATCAGTATCTTTGTAACTCAAAGGCCACTATTCTGTCTATGAGTAAAAGTAGAAAAACAAACACAACTCCCATTCCCCAAATTCCTTTAAAGCAAACTTATTTATTTATTTATTTTTAGCCATTGAGAGACTATCCATTTACCTATGGCAAATAGATATAGAAGGTAGGTTAAAAAAAATACATTGTGCTATAAACCTCTTTTTCATGCCTTGACAAAGGCCTTTGGAAGGAAACTGAACCAAAAATGCACTTAAGCACCATTTAATACATTATCACATCACAAACATCTGCCTTTCCCCAGGGCAGAAGTTGCAGCTGAGCTGACAGATGTGACTGTGTGCCCACACCTCAATCACTGCTGCTACAGCCAAGTAGATAAAGACAAAATCATCTTCAGTTATAGCTTATAATCACTTGGACAAGGAAGCACTGCAACCAAAAACCCAATATATTTGCTTCTGCCAGCTCTGCTACGGGAAAACATGACCTTTAGCAAAGGGGAACACCTAAGCTGGTTAAATTGCTGTAGCAAGCATCAGTTAAACTCATGCATTAGAGCCCCTGGCTATGTGGCAAAAAAAAAAAACCACAAAAAGTAAAACAACAATCAAAATAATAACATAAAATTTTGCAAGTTACTGATCGAAACAGAGAAACAGGTATTTGAAAACTATGCCTCTAGTTGTGATAATAAATGTAAATTCAGATTACCTACAAATTTTCACAGGTTTGTGCTTTACATGCTCAGTAAGTGAAACTGCACAATTATAAATATACAATTGAATGTCATATTCTCATGAGTGGTTACTAATTTCTCAAAGCTTTTACCTTTAACACAGGATTCAATTTCCCAAATGTAGGTCTCTGTTGCCATTTTAAATGCTGTGGATTATCTCACCTAATTTCCAAACTGTTCTAAAAGCATGTGGGTCTCTCACACGGCCTCTGACATATCTTCACTGTAACTTTCACCCAGAAGTTCACATCCCCTATCGGTTCCCAAAAGCCACATGTCTCTAGGCAAATCTGCATCCTGCACCCACCAAGAGTGCCTGTCACTTTTCAGCATCACATCAGAACTGAACCTCCTGTTTCACATTTTCTATTCAATTTGTGTCAATCTAAAAAACTCCCTATAAATCAACGTCTCTCATACAACACCTTATTTTTAGACATTTTAATGCTCTTGGTTTTATATAAAGTTTATTTACAAAGCATTTAATTTGTCTACATTTTATTTTTGAAACTCTGTGTTTGCAAAGAAAACACTTTTTGATCTCCAGCCAATTCCTGGTAAGACAGATGTTTCAGGGGAAAAAAAAAAAAAAGCACTACTCATATGCTGACTTCATATTATGCTCTGTTTCCAGCCTGAGGAAGATACAGCAAAAATAACTATGTGCTTCCTTTGCACCTCCTCAAACATGAGCTGTTCTGTAGGTGGCATGACCTTGCGTAAAACAGATCAGGTTTTAATTGACAATAGCCTGTGTGTTTCAGCTCAGGATTCCTGAACATTATGCTCTGCTGCTCTGGGGAAATTCCTTAGGATTAAAGCCCTTTCATTTTACACCTTGTTTGACGTCTCAGCAGAAAGGCTAAGTGGTGTATAGGGGCAAGGTGGCACTGCTAAAGACGTTGAAGCCAGAAGGTTAATAAAGAAAACAAAAGGAGAAGGAGATTATGCACTTTTAAAAAAAATCATAGGAAAGAAAATACTGTGGTAATGAAAATAAACTGACCAGGAACAGAGTATGGTTTCCTGATAAAATTGAATCAAAGCACGGTTCAAATGGACCATTTTATGAGTTTCAACAAGTTGAAAGTATAACAATATATTTTCTTAACACAATACTCATGAGAGCTCTTAAAGAAGGACTTTACTACTTAATGTACACACAGGATCCTTAGCTTCTCTTTATACACAGCTATGCTCATCTCAGACTTGTTGCAAATCAAATATCTGCATGCCAGCTTTGCCCCATTTCTTGACATAACATTCACATAAACTCATTTACGAGAGGAGGAAAAAAAGGAGATGAGCAAGGATTGATTCACACTACAGTGATCAAATTGAGCAGAAAAAAACCAGTTCGTCAGTGAATATGACAGCTACTAAAATTTTTCTCTTCAACACACCAGAAAAGGGACATAAATAGCTACAAGCTACAAGAGTTACAAGCCAGAGATCAGAAAATTTAACTGTGGCACATGCCTCCAGGGTGCTGAGGCTGCAGACTGCCACTGGGTAGTTAAGAATGTTGTGCTTATTTATCAAAGCAATATATAAACCCATGTTAACTTATTGGAAAAGAGGAACGGGTAAATGCATGATGTCATATTTCTGATATTCCTAGCAATGTGGAGAGGACTTACTGCCTGTAACTGCACAACCATGGCTGGAATACCCAAGTCAAACTCATGTGACAAAATTTTAGTTCAAGGTCAGGATGGCTGCCCTGAACTTACACTGTAGGCTTTATAACACAGACCTCATGTTGACACCTCAGAAAGCATACCATCAACTCTTTGGCATTTTCAGGACAATGACATTTACAGCTGGAAAATAAAAGTGTTAGTGATATTATTTTTCTAAAAAAAGCAATTTGCTCTCTGTAAGTATTTTGTGTTCACATTGTGATTTTAAATTTGAAATGTCTGACCACTGATAAAGAATTCTGGCCTATCCTATAAAACTTTGAAGGTAAGTTTGATGAGAACTACACTGCTGGAGCAGTCTATCCCTGAAGGACAACACTCAGTGGAAAGGACCCATGCTGGAGTAGTTTGTGAAGAACTGCAGCTTGTGGGGAGGACCTAGGTCGGAGAACTTAATGAAGAACATGTGGAAGGGACCCCATGCAGGAGCAGGAAGACTCTGAGGTGTTCTACCCCTGAGGAGGAAGGAGCAGCAAAGATGATGTGTGATGAACTGACCTCAGCCCCCATTCTCATGAAGTTTAGCCTGGAAAGAAGGGAGGAGTGAGGGTAGGGTTTTTTTAAGATTTGGTTTTAAATCTCATTACCCTACTCTGATTTGACTGGTAATAAAATAAACTAATTTCTCTAGTCAAGTCTGTTTTGCCCATGATGGTACCTGGTGAGAGATCTCTCCCCATCCTTAACTAAACTCAAGAACCTCTTATTATATTTTCTCTTGCCTGCCAGGATGAGGAGAGGAGCAACAGAGCAGCTTTGGCATCCAGAAGGGCTCAGTGCATGACATGGTAGGGGTGCAAAGGTAGCCTGAAGTTGTACATATGGAAAGGGAAAATTATAGCAAAAGATTATTTTGTGGGTTTGTTTGGTTTTTTTCCCCATTGGGCAAGCTGGTAAGGCATCCTTCTGTCAGACAGCTTTCTCTGAAACTCAGAGGAATACAGAATACAGAAGTACTTGGGAAAATACCAAAATACAGAAGTACTTGGGAAAAGAAGTCTTTCTTCTAGATGCTCAAAGACAAGGCAACACCAGTAAGAGCAGTAAAGGTAGAAAATGGGCCAGAATAGGTTAGGACAAGCAGTCTTCTCTGTTTTTTATGTTACCTTAAGAAGCCTAAGAAGAGATCCTTAATGGGAAAAAAAAAGAAAAAAAGCAAGAAAGATAATAAATAAAAGATAATGACATTGAGCTGTTTGCATACCCACGGGCAGTTGTAAATGTGACTACATGAAATAAAAGCAGTTATAGCTAAAGAAATTCCATTGATAAGAAAATGCAGGTGTTTGGTAGGAATTTGGGGATGAAAGTGTAAGTAAGCAGTCCATGGGGTCCTAAAAGAGAGGGAAGAAAGAGGAAGACAGAATGTAATTTTTCATAGCCTTCATGCAGATAAAATTTTCACAAATCCTTAAAAAGATGGCTTGAATGTGGCTTCACCTACTTTATGTGGGACTTATGTTTTGGTCACAGCTTGTAGTACATTTTAAGACAATGGCTTCTCATCAAGGCATAGATGTTTTAGTAAATATTTTAGTATCAGTGATGAGGTACACAACATGCCATACAGTTAATGCTTGGTTTATAAAAGCAATCACTCTGCAGACACTGAATGATATATGACCTCTCTGTCTTAATGGATCCTAATACTATCTGAAACCTAAGCTACTCAACCCAGGTGGTTTTGTACCAGAGAGAGGCTTAAGAGAGATAACTTAAAGGATTTCAGGAAGGAGGGACAGTACATGTAAGTTTACTAAAGATTTGTTTAAGGTGTACAAAATCATGCATCATTACGCAGCTTTCTTACTCTTAAGATCAAGTACTGCTTAGACAAATTGTTTCAACAGATGCTATTTTGGAACAGAGCTTTTTTACTTTGCCTTTATTTTTCTTTTACATTTCATCCACGCAAAAGAATATTTCTGTAGCTGTTTTGCCACCCAAGATCACATCTCTGTCTCTCCGTGTTTAGACAAGTCTGTGAGAAGTCACAACTTTGAAGGTGTTTGTTCCTTGAACTGTAGCTGATATAGCCAAACCATTTCTTAAAACATGGAAGTGGTCTTTAAAATCCATGAAGAAAAAAAGTTAATGTGATCATTCTGCAGGATGACAAAGAAAGTATCTGATTTAATGGAAAGTTCACTATCTGTTTCCTTTAAAAGAATGTGTGGTGGATGAAACAAGGCAATTTTTTGGTTTTTTAACAAGGACTCTGGAAAGAATCAGTCCAATGTGTCAGGGTTTTATCCCGCTCAGAGGCAAAAGACATTTCATTTTGTATGTGTGAATGCTCCAAAGAGCATTTAGCTAAAACTTGAATACAGGATCTGTAATCATATGGCTGCTCACGTGTCTCAAAGACACGAAACATTACAGAAAATGCAAATTACTTTTTATAGGATTCAGTGACAATAACCTCAAGAAAATTTAAATCATTCAGTATTTCAAGTCAAATGAGAAAAACATTCTCAAACACTTTATATGCCCATCAATCCTTCCATCAATTTAGCCTCAGAGAACAATTCTTAGTACAGGAGGAAACTGAGTGAGATACAGGAACCCCATCTCCTGCTAGAACAGTACTAAATGTCATTATTACTCACACCCTAAAGTTGTGTTTTATCTGAAAAGGAGAGATCCTTTCTTCTAGCAGGAGAATAGCAGCAAGGACAAATGGGTGCACAGATTGCCTGCATTTCTAACAAACAAAGCAATTCCTTGCTAGAGGGCACATGGATTTACATTATGCCAAATTCAGATTTCCTTGAGACTCTTTTAACGAGGTCCCATGTGCCTCTTTCATACACTGAAGATTATTAATTTTAAAAAAAAAATATCATTTTAGGCACAGGCGCTTAAGAAAAGTGATGAGAAGGAGAGCTGTGTGTTTTACATCTACTTGAATTGAGTAATAAACAGAAGGATCTGGCTCAAAGGAGCTTTTGATCAGAACAGCAACATGTAATGCTGAGATTGTGTAGTTTCAGTACAGTGTAACATCGTTTTGGCAAAGTGAAAGCAAACATGGGCCTGCCTGGCATCACAGCTAGTGAGATATGAGTTTCCTAGTACTCAGTAGTTAAATGAGAATGTCCAGTGCTCCCTAGCCGGGAGCTGTATCTTTATTTGCCCACAGGATAAGGCTACTGGCTAGCATTAAGAATCATAAGTTCATGATGTGATTTATTCCAGTGGATGTGAACTCTACTGCATAAATTCCAGAAAGAGAAAGCAGTCACAATCCTTAGCTGAAATGGGATTTCTGAAATGTTGATGTGAATATTAAGAGATTCTGGTATTGAAAATCCAACGTGTTTTGTTTTCTTTTCATGGGTATGGAAAGTACCAATAAACCACCTGAGGAGTCACTCTCGCATTCCAGCATGAATGGTCCACCTGAAATCGAATCATAACTAAACCACTCACATGCTCCCTGCCTTTGTAGCTCAGGAAACAGGGAGTAAGCACTGGGTTTTGCATTAAGCTAACAAGAAAGGCTACAGGACCTGCTGGGCTTTGCCTGTCCTTGTATTGGTTTGCCTGAAGATTTGTTTTTGCAAGCAATAGCAATTATCTAATTACCAGATCTCCATTACCTACTTTGTTTTAACTTTTCATCCAATCTGGTATAATTGTGTGATGTAATGTCTACACCAATATACATTTTGTAACTAATGGACATTTGTAACATGTAGTTACTGAGGGTAGAATGACCTATTACACCTCCTTAATACAACACAGCACAGACAAAGCTTTGAAAGAGCTGGCAGAGAGCAATAGCTGAAGCCCAAGGGCTATAAACATCTCTGATGGCCAATTACTGGTCATCAAATGAATGCAACCTCAGGAGCAAGGTTAAGTCAAGTCATTCTTGTCAAGCCTTAGGGCTAGCAGAGAGAACAAAGAACAAGCACCCAACATATGTAAAACACACGCTACACAGTAAATTCAGCTGCAATATGGACTTGCAGATCAACAAATAATAAGCAAGCTGTAAAGCCTCTTAACAAACATAAAAAAGGTCACAACCATGTCCTAAATTGAGAAGAAAGAGATCAACATTTATGTCACACTTCTGGCCAAGGGCTTAGGAAGTTGACCAGGTGCTGTAAAGCCACCCCCAGACTGACACCATCAACCCCCACATCGAGGGGCAGTGGGAGGGCAAGCCTGACACCAGAGAAAGGGGGAGACTAAAAAGTTTGTGTGGTTATGCTACCAGCATGTAATTTACACTATTTTATAATGCTATTATAAACTTTAGAAACAGTAAAACTATAATCAGAGTAAGATTAAATTCTTGATTTGTCATAAATGGTGTATTCTTTTTTGCCTGTAACAGGATTACAGGTGTTGGGAAATAGGTGGGAGTCTAAGCAACTTGTTCTCTAACTTGACTGCACGAATTTCTCATAAAATACTGCACTGTTAAGAATATTTTCAAATTTTCATGGGCAACTTTAATTCTGTTGCTGTTATCAGATCCAGCATTGGAATGCTTAATTTTGCAAGTTCACCACCTCTTTAAGTCTATACAAAAAAACAAATCATATTTCTTAGATGTAATTGTGATGAAGACTTTACCAATATCAACAAAGGTATATTAAACTTATTTACCACCTGAATTCCAAACTATGAGATGAAATGAGAAAACATGAAACAAAAATCCAGATTATCTACATCTAAGCTGCCTTTGTTATTATGTGAACACAGAAGAGACCCATGAATGTCCTGGCCTGATCGTGATTATGCAGTAATTGTACTCATCTGATACAGAAGCTGCAAATAGGAGTGTAAAATGGAAATCTCTTTAGAATGGAGAACTAGGAAATTAGTAAGAACTACTGATAAGGTTTAAAATTTGTTTTTGAGTAAGTGGATACTTTCATAACAGTCTAGGAATTGTTGTTAAGCAGAGAATGACATTCAAATTTTTTGCTTTATTTGTTGCTTTTATTTTTTCCCACAAAGCCTTGTACTTCCATTTTCATACCCATTTCAGGAAAAGAATCAAACCCAGATTTCTCATTCATCGCATGCTATTTCAATGTTGGAGTGGAAAAAAGTGACAGAAAGGAATCCTGATCAGCATCAAGTCATGGAGAATACTGTAAATCATAAATTAAGTTTTGAGCATGAGGCATCCATCAGGTACAGCTACTCTCTCATCTGCAGGCAGCCAGTCATTACATTAGCCCTTAGATTAGCAGTGGTGGGAGGGGAAATTATTCTCCAACATTTCAAATTCCATCAAAGACTTAGGCAGTGGTGAGTGAAAAATGGTTTTCCTTTTTTTGTGGTGTTTTCTTTTGTGGGTGTTTTTTTTTGTTTGTTTGTTCTTTGTTTGTTTGCTTTTCTTTCTGAAAAGAGTGAGATTATTTACTCCATTTGCTACATTATGAAGATCTAGCATGTAATAATTTTTGCCAACCAAAAAAATTGCCCAAGAATTTAGAAATTTTATGTAGTGGGAAGAGGAGAACAATAATAGTCCTGGCAGAATTCAGCTCTGGTTTTCTTAGTTCAGGACTTTACTGTGACTAAAGCAAGTGGTGAACTGTGAATCTGTAAGATGTGTTAATATAGGTAAAACTGCATTCATCATACACTGTCATCTGTTTCATTTGTTTCTCCCTCACCACTACATATTTTCAAGATTTCTTTGTAATTTTGAAGCCATTTAAAACATGAGCTGAATTTTAAAAAAATGTCTTGAGAATTCTTTACTCAAAAATTGCAATACTTTTGCATTAATTACAGTACTTTAAATTCTTAAAATGGGCATTATCTGTTCTAGACAGGTGTAAGCATAAGAAAATGGAGACATCATAATTCGGAAAGTCAGGAAGATGTTCTTCCATGCAACAGGCTTTACAGTTATTGCTCCTTGGTTCCTGATCTGAAAATAACAGCATTTTTATTAAACAAGACATTTAAGATAAACCTTTATGGTTTTTAATTCTGTCTTTTGTCTAATCTGTGTGTGTAACCTGGAATATTGCCCATATGATTCACAAGTCCTGCTCTGCAATGTTTTCAATTATTGTTGGGGCTGTGCAGGACTCATGGTGACTGAGATACAAATTTTATGGGTGGTAATTCAGAGAAGCCTTTCATGCTTTGCTGCTTCTGATGAACAAAACAAAGCCAAGCTCATGCGATGATTGACATTATGCAAAGTATGAGTAATGAGAACACTTCAAAATAAACCACTGACTGAATGAAACAAGTGAAGTCATTCTTCACTTAAATGACCATTCCACAACAAAATGGTTTTCAGGAAACCTAGATGAGCATGAGTTCTCCAAAGAAGAGCTTGATCCCAGCATGAATGATAGTGATCCAGTCAAGTCAGACCTCAGAAATCCTTTTAAACATTTTCAAATAGGTGTCCTTTACCTTCAGTGTCATTTACCTCAGGCAGTCACTCAGACAAACCTGATTAAGTTGCTCCCCAAAGCACAGGTGTCTGTTTTACACTCCCAATATGGCTGTGCTGTTGATTCTTACTAAAACCTTATAATATGCTCAACTACCATGTATGTCAGAGCCTACACACCTTTAAAACTACCTATTTACAGCAAAAAAATACGTCACAGATACACCTATGCATTTGGATATATACCTTCTGTAACTTCAACACTGACTGAAAGTTAGATTCCAATGTCACATATTAATTGCAAAGAGTTAGAAGTGGATTTTAATGCTTATCTACTTTTTTGAAGTTAAAATAAAGTTATTCTGAAATGGTAGAAACTCTCTGGAGTTAAACCTTCAAGTTTTCTATCACAGAATAACTGTATCACTTCCTCACCATTAAGAACTCATATCTAGAAAAGCACTCACACAGAAAACTGCACTGTGTTTGTACTGCAGAATTAAAAATATACGGACATATGGTTTGTTAATGTTAATTAATGGAATTGAACAAGCACGCATCCATTTATGAAAACCCCATTCATTATGAACTTGTATAATCCCTTCACCACTTAAGAACACCAACAAACAAACCACAGAGCACTTAATGTTTTTCCAAGGAAAATGCAGGGAAGGAATCAATTGGAACAGCTTTGTGTTCAAAATCATCTGTGAAGCATCAAAGTTATGTTTGTTGGCATCTGTGCTCCAGCTGCAGGGTTTAGAGCTTTTTGCTTCCTTAATCACGTTCCTTATTCCAATGAGCAAGTACTTGGTTCTGTGCATTTACAGAGTGGGAAAGTTAATTCATCAGGGACTGCTCATACTCCCACAGCCTTTAACGTAGTTTCCCCAAGAGAACATGTCAAATTTGAAGCTTCAAAGGACTTGTTTTTCTACTGTATTTGATAAGTGATGATTTTAAAGTAATAAGCTAGATTCAAAAAAAAAAAATTAAAATATACTCATTGAACTGCGTACAGAAAAACAAGCCTAAAATTACAACTAACCTGCCAACAAACCAAACCCCCTTGCATCCAATGCATAATAAATCGCCCTGATGGCAATGTTAAACAATTCTTTAACTGTTGGGAATCCGCTTATGAGCAAGTCCTTATCTGTTTTAAAAAGCAGTCAGAATGACAAAAAATCTCAGGCTGACTCAGTTGAGCTGTCCCAGAAATCAGAGGAAGACTAAATTGATTTCAATGCCTTTTGGGTAAGGCCTTATTTTAGCAGTGAACACTTTGCGTGTCAGTTTGTGACTTCATACAAAGTATAACATGATTTTGAAGAGCTACAGAAAACAAGTGCTGGTTTTTTTTCTATAATTTTCAAGAACCATGGATTCTGAGTCCTCTTTTTTGACCAGCCTTAGGGTGGAACTGTGGGGCTATCAGGGTGCAAGTGTGGGGGAAAGGGTATTTGGGGAGTTTTAAATGTAATATAACTCTTCAGCAGTTGTGAAAAGTCCTCTGCAGGAGCTCAGCTTTTATCCTGGAGAAAGCAAACTAGGTTACCGGTTTATCTACCCAAGGTTAAGAAATATGAATAAAATGGCATAGACACCGTATATTGGGCAGCTGCTTTTTTTTTTTTTTTTTCTTTTTTTTTCCCCAGAAATAATTTTCTTTGCTGAATTCTGCTCCCTTGAGAGATGACTCTGCTCAAGAGAAAAGTATTAGGGGGCTAATCTCTGACTCCTCCTCTACAGTACAAATGAGCAAAGAAGAAAGCTGGATTCAGTACAACCACAGATGAGGGACCTGCAGAGGGACATGACCCAGCAGAGCACTACAGGAGGGAAGCTCACCAGGGGCAGTGCAGTAGAGGCAGAGAGCAAATACTTGCTGCCAATCAAGAAATCTGAGCAAGGGCAAAAAGAAATCATCAGAACTAAACAGCAGGGAGATGACAACTCTGCAAAAAGCTAAAAAGTGGGGCACAAACAAAAAATTAACAGAAATTATAATGAATCAAGCATATTAAATGTAAAAACACAGTAAGAGAGGCCAGAAAAGAACTCAAGAAGGTACTCTGTAAGGTCTAAAGGCTAAGATGCAGTCCTGCTTCAAGGACATTAGGGACAGAAAGATTGCTACAGAGTCTATAGGCCCAATGTATTGTGAAGGCATACAAAGGGTATTTAGAAACAGCAAAGCCACAGCAGGCTGTGTTAGTTGAAGACATGATGGCACAAATAGATAAAATGAGCAAAAAATGTCACCAAAGAATGTAACTACAGAAGCAAAAATAAGAAAACATATTAGTGACACACAGTTTCTTCCTTAAATTTACCTTCCTATCCAAGGCCTGGAAGATGGTAAATGTGACATCATTTCTAAAAAATACTTCAGGAAGTTCAGGGGAACTAAGAAAAATGAGCATGGTATCTGATTTGGGCAAATAGGGGAAATCATAATAAAGCATGGCATTAGTGGAACATGAACAAATATGATCTAGAATAAAGCTAATAACCTATCAGAATCTCTGAACAACCATGGATACAAGTGGTAAGCTGATGCAGTTTACTCTGAATTCAAAAAGACATTTCACAATGTATCTCAAAGGAATTAATCCCTCTTAGGAGACTTGCAGCCACAAGCTAAACGGAAATCTATTACACTTTCACAGATAATTAACCACTTAAAAGATGGTAAATGGAAGAGAGAAATAAATGGTCAGGTTTTCACAATGAATGGCGTTCAGCATGGTCTGTGCTGCAAAGCTATGTGGTTAAACTGATTCAACAGCATGGAAAGTACTGTACCTAAAATGGCACCTGCTTTCAAGAAAACACTGTGGAGGGCGTGCTACAGAGGGAAAAAAGGAAAGGGTAAGCATAAAGTTAAAAAGCACACACTTTTTATCAGGATGGTACTGCAGGCAGAATGCAGTTCTAAGAATTAAACTCATCAATAAATTTCCCCCAAATAATCAAAGGTAACTATCTCACAAAAGGCAAAAGATTAATAGTTAATTTTCATATCTGTTTGTCTGACTGTATTAGGCAAAGCCCTTCTGTGGCTTTAGCAAGGACAAATACTTTTGCAAAATCTTGCTCTCTTGTTATTTTGTTTTTCCTTTCTTCTTCATATTTCACCCTACCTGCCTCTCACTACACAGGAAATTCTGAAATTCTGTTCATATATATTATTCTTCCTCTGAAGTTTAAGGCACCATTAGTTAGTTTCCTTGGGACTATAATGGAAAGCCAGATTTAACTTTAAAGGTAGGGCAACCCATATTATTATAATTCTTCAGTTTTACTTAGAAAATTAACCAGCAAATAAAACACCAGGCATTCTGAAAACAAAGGAAAGAAGTGAAAACATTTCACTAGCTAGAGATAACAACATTGCATTTTTTTAACTTTTTTTTTTTTTTCCAAAATTACATTCATATGACTCTCAGCAAGATTTTTGATGGATTAAGTCCTATAATCCACCGGCTGCTTTTTTTCTTGCATTCTGTGCAATGGATCATTTTTATACTTCATACCAAATTGTGGATGATAGATTTCATTATATGTCTAATATTCCTTTTAGCCCTACATTTCAGAAGAAAATAATATGCACTATTACTTCTTTTTCTAAGTACTTCTAAACTCTTTAACAAATATTCAATGTGCCAAGTTATCTCACACAAATGCTTCAATATGTGCATTGGGATTCTGGATCAACTCTTCAATATGGGACAGGATACAGAAATTAACTATTTTTAATAGGGAGCTTGGTGCATTTGCAAAGAGGTTTATGTGCTCCTACGTGAAAGCATACAGTATACTTCTAGTTTTGTGAACAACTGCTTGAAAATTTCAGAAACTTCTGAATGAACCTCTTCTTATGCTTTAAATATAGCGAGCATATTTCATCTCAACTTAAAGCAGAATTATAGGTCCTCTAGATAGAGTAACAGCCTCTCTGGCAGATATACTCTCTGGACTTCTGTTGGCTGATGTCATCCAAGGCTGTGAAAAGACTTAGCTAAGTCACGCAATGTTAAGAAATGTGGGTCTGCTGACTAACTCTCACATTTTTTATAGAGTTTAGGCTGACTGGGATGGGGACAGAATAAACTCAGGAGTGAAATATAAAAGTTTTGCTAATTAGTGGTATACTCACAGTAGTATGACATTACCAGAACAGTACATTGACAAAGCCACATACAATGTCCTCACACCAACAAGCAAATGGTGTTTTATACAGAATCCTGGAATCTGCCACTACCTTCATAAATAATCTCCAGGTATAAAGATGGGGCTGCTTTTGAGCAGTAGTGCAATATCACAGAAGAGTCTCTTGCTGAGCACAGACTGGCTCACTGTTGGCTGAGTAAGAGTCTCAAATCTGAGCTGGCACCTGGCAAACCAGCCTGTGCAGTTGGCAAAGGATCTCTAGTACCACAGGTCAACTCTACTATTGTGGGTGGGTTTTTTTCCACTGTTCTTTCTGGACACTGATTTTAAGAACAAAGAGATCAAAGTGAATCTGTCCTTCCCTTGAATCAGATAGCTGAAAAAAAATACAGGTATAGTCTACAGCTGCTGTTCTTCATCTAGAGCCTCTCTGACAAGGCAAAGCAAGAACTGACCTATTTCTGGACCACTCCCAGTCTGCATAAGGGCATCGTGAATTTCAAATGAAAGACAAATGAACACCTGCATCTTTACAAGGTAGTAATTTAATTTCAATGATCTCTCATGCTAGAAATTGTTGTAAGCAACAAAGTTGAAGATTTTCACAATGTAAACTGAAAGGTCTGTTTTTATGACTTCAGCTTTTTGATGTTTCAGATGATATAGCAACTATTGTTGAATTAGAAAAACTCTGTTCTGGAAAGTGCAGGATTAATACTTTTATGTTGGGCTGCTTTTCTCTAACAGAAAGAAATATGCAGCATGATGCTGCTTTCAAGTAACATAAGGGGTCTTGATAGGGTGACTGTGACACTTCATCCTCCCCTTCAAGCTGCAAGGACAAATCACAGTGTATGCTGGTAAATGAGTTCAGTGTTTGCATGAGTTTATATTCTCAGACATGAAGAATACAATCCCATCTACTGGAGTATTCAGATCTAAATATTATTATTTCAGAACGCTGCAACAGGCTGAGTCACATTATCCTGAAGACACAAAATAACTTATAAATAAACACAGTGAAAATGTATGTTTACCTTTTCTAAGGCTTGTAAACAGATTTGTTCAAGATGAATGTCAGAAGCTTTGAATAACTTAATGTCTTTTATTTGGTGGCTGTAGTATTAATGCAGAAGTATTCTAAGCCAACAACTTAATGTGAAAGGGAGAAAGGAGTGAACAAAGGAGGGGAAAATAAGGAAGTTTTGATAACTCCATCAATAAATATTCAGAAGTTTTTTTTTAATTATTTCCCAACCTCATATAAATTGTGTAAGAACAGGGCTGCCTGACACTATTTTCAATGAAAAACAAAATCCTACCACAGCCTAATAAATTACAAATTACTATGATGCCCAACACTAAATAAAAATAAAAGCTGGCACATAAATATAATTAATTTGGATGGAGTTCCATTTAATTGCACTCAGATGGCTAAGGACAGCTGTCAGTCAGCTCAGCTAACAAATCAGTCTCACACTCCTCAACAGTTGCTGCATTAGTGAAGCTATAAATGGCAACAGTGCATATTACTTACTCAGGCTTCATTCGTCCCTCAATTTACTGAGGTCAAATTGAAGAATACTGAAACAAAACTCCACTTTGTATTAAGGTCTAGATGTGAGCAGACTTTTCAGTATAAAATGTGTAAACACAATTACTGCGTTTGCGCCATACCTCTTTAAGAACAGGTGACTAAACCTAAAAGGAACAAAATAAGTCAGAGGGACAACTTGTTGCAAACTCATTCGACACTCAGTTACAAAGAAGAACATTGGAAATGCCATTCTAGATCAGATGTGCCTTCCCTGGTTATTGTCAAATAGCAGCACAGAAATAAGCAGAATACCAAAAGCACAGCTGTATTGTTAATATTCAGGAAAAATACCTAAAAGTTTAAAATTTTATTTACTATGTTAAAAAAAAAAATCTTTTTTTTTTTTGTCTATTATAATTCTACTTCATCCTGATATTCTGCACAATTTTAGTTGTGTGGAGTTTTATTGGTTCTTAAGATTTAAGCCTCAACAATTTCTTGTAAAAGTTACATCATTTAACAATGCCCTGGATAGAAATTAATTCCCTTCACTAGCTTCATATTTCCTTAAAACTCAGTATATTACAGTACAGAGTACACAGAAATCCCAGTGTTCCCTCTCTAAACCTGTCATTAATTTATATATTAGTCCTTCATACACTAGAACCCTGCATATTCTGACCTATGAGAATCCCAATCTTTTGCCTTTTTTTGGAACACTTTCCCAAGCTCAGCTCACTTCCACTATGTGCCACATCCTTTCTGAACCGTAAGCATTGCTACAGAGCAATTTTATGTAACAGCTCTATCAGGTTTCTGAGGTAATTTTCAATGTTATGCTTCATGCACCCTTTTTTCCCCATTTTGATTGCAACTACTCAATGAAGTTTGCTACTGAACTGGCTACAGTAAAACTGAGGTTTCTGCATACTCAGCAAAGACATATCCTTGGAATGGAAGAGACTCTGAAAATCAGAGATCAGGTGTAGCAGTCCGTCACTACCTGTATCAATTTTTCCCTTTCCTTAAATTTGGATTAGAGGTTTACTATACTTAAAAAAAAAAAAGAAAAAAAAAAAAGAAAAAAAAGGAAAAAGTACTCTGCATTTGATACAGTTGTTCCAACAGCTCTCAGCTCTCCCTTTTTCTTTTTTTTAAACAGCTCTCCCTGTTTATGTCAGTTCTGATTTCAGGTAAATACTACATGTGTATCAAATAAAGCTACACAACCCATACATAAAAAACTAGATCCACAAGCACTGGAACTGATGAAGGCTGATTTCCTGTAAGTTTATATTTCAAGTCTTTTAAGTTCTCCCTTCTCATTCCCCCTTCCCATATCTCCTGCCCATAGGATTTAGCAGTCTTACTGCTTAAAATTATGATGATGAAGTGTCCAGTCACAAACAACACGTGTGCTGGTATGTACACTCATTGACCAGCACCTGACAACAAACAATGGGCTCAGCTGCAATTCTGTCTCTCAGTGTAGAAACTAATTTAGGGTTTTTTCCTCTATTAGGCCACTGTTTTTAATGCAATTTGCTGCAATTCCATGTTGTCATCTAAGACCACCCTCCAGTCAAACACAGTTGTAATGGAGGAGTTGGTACTGTATGAGCAGAAGAGTAAGTACACCTGACAGACCACAACATGATCCTGTAAGCCCTATTGCTTGATGAAACTAAGCTAAAACAATATCATCTACTTTTTTGTTCTGGTTTTTAGTCTTCAATGACAATTATTAATTACTTTCCAGAGATAACAGAATGCTCTAGGTCCACAGCAATGAAAAAAACTCAGGCTTGATGAAGCACAAGTCCTCAGGAAATATCCTCCAGTTTCAGTTTCACTCATTAATTCAGTTTAAAATTAGTGTAGCACAAAACCTCAGAATCCACACTATTTCTTCCTATCTTGCTCCTTTTTCATTCATATGCAAAACTTATTGAGTTAAAGGAAAGTAGAAGTTCCCATTTCTTAATGCTGAGTCCTTGAGCCCAGTGCTGTCCCTGCTGGGCACAGAATGAAGGAAATTTCAGACACTTCAGCTTTCTGCGGTTATTGGAGACAGAAATGACCACAACTCAAACACACAGCCTCACAGAGCTGGGGGTGCAGTATAACATCTGAGTATCAATAATGAACATCTACCGGACAGGAACAGCTGAAAACTGCAACAAATAGAAGTACCTGAGACAGGACACACTCCAGTGGGCTTGGTGTTTTAGGAAACAGTGGGGCAAATCCTGGCTGGAGCAAATCAGGTCTCCAATCTCTGATCAATACAGCTCCCTAATGAGATGAAGGCACTTGGCTGTCACTTGACCTTGAGGAACACACTGGCTGTTGCCTTCACCCAAAGCCCAGAGAAAGCTTCTGCACAGTTACACTAAAAGTTGTTCCCCATGTTTTTTTAAATACGATTTGAATTTTTCAATCAAAGATTCATAATCTACATGACAGATACACGTATGTCCAATACAAAGTTGTGGAATGTGAGAATTCTCACTTTGGCAAACCCTTTTAATTAGATTTGAAATAGAAAATCAGATGGCATTGGTCCATGAAATAAGTTATTTTACATAAACTGGAAGGTCTTGAAAGAGCTTTCTACAGGAATCTCAGAAGAGGACTGCAGTCAGTGTCAATTGTCACAGGTTGAACTGAATAGTTGGAAGTAGAGACAGTCCCAGCAGCTAAAAATGTATTTCACAGCTTTAAATTACTTTTAAAATTATATTTCTCAAAAAAGAGATGCTTCACACTATTCTAAGCAAGAAAGCAAACACCATACAGTTTAGCTTCTTTTTCAAAATTAAATAAATGAAACAGCAAAATGATTGCTGAATGTGTGCCCAAATACCACCTTAAACAGCTCATATTTGGATATATATGCACATTAGTTCAATCCGTTCATATTTCACATTTACCTTGACAATAAATGCCAAGCTTGCAAGTCACTTTACTGACGAAGTTAAGCAGACATGATCACTATGTTTTGGCATTTTCTTAAACTATTTCTTAGGATTTTGATTCTTCTTTGGTTTTATCCTCTTGTTATTGCTTACAATTGCAATAGCATGACCAGCATCAAAAGAAGAGAGGATCTACTTTGTTAAACTTCTAAAACATGAAAAACCAGGTAATACCCAATGGAGTTTGAATTACAGAAAAAGGGATTGAAAAAGGAAATTAGGATAAAGTAGGCAAACATCATATAAATAGTAGAATTTCCTATATATCACGCTTGTGAGATTGTTTTCTGGTTTTGCAATAGATTATGTTTCTTAAGTCAAATGGAAACTTAAAAAAGAATTATAAAAAAGTGTAATAACAATGCTTTTTCTAGTCACTTTTTGAACTAGACATTTCAAATTTATTTTGTGAGATGGCAAGTAAAAAAAGGCAGACTGCTCTTTCTGATGGACAGAGTAGTTCTGAAAGCTTTCCATCTTCAAATTCCCTTTTAAAAACTGATGAAAGAAAATCATTGTGACATTAGCTTTTTCTTTTTTCATCCTGTGTCATTACAAAAACTCTAGAATACAGACAGATTTTCTTTAGAAGTTTTATATTCAGAACAATTCCAGAACGTTGAAATGATAATATTAACAATTATAAAAAGATTAATACAAAACTAGCTACTATTTTCTAAGAAACAAAATAAATTCCTCCTTTTCTTTTTTTATTCCACAGCAATACAATACAGAAGATGCTTTGTTCTGGTGTGTGGAAAGTATATACCCTTTACCAGTCTCCCAGTACAAAACCTAAAATTAATACATATGTTAGCATGACTGAAATGAGAACACAGACAAATATACACATAAAGCATGTCACCTGACTTGAGCCTCAAACTAAATTCCTCATTTTAGTAATAATTCTTTAAAAAAGTTATTCTTTTATTACTGGCCTGAGGCAAATTCAAGTGAGATTATGCTTCTCAGGGGAAAAGAAGCATTTTCTGAAGGAAACATACAGCTTATCTGAGTATGCTGTAAAATCTGAAGATGTTTGTCCTCTGAGTCACATTAGCACAGTCCAGAGAATTCCACAGTTCCTTCTCTAGTGCCTCTATCACCTGCAACATGAGATTAATACTTGTTTCGTGATCTGCTTAAGCTTTCTAGTACTAGATTTTAGCTGCTCTTAAATTTGCTTGTGACAGTTCTATCTCTTATTAGACAATCTTAAGCACTGTTTATTAACGTTGATTAACTTAAAGACTTCAACAGGTCCTTATGACTCCAGGTTTTGATTTCGAACTTCATCTTTTTGACCTTTATGAATCTCTGTGGTCTAATTCTCCTGTATCATATTGATTTATGGTTTTCTATATTCAGTGAAAATGCCTTCAGTCCTAAGTCTCTGGCCATCCATTTTCATGTATTGAGTGCACTTGAACAAGAGACGCATCTTTAAGATATCATCACGGTTTTCTCTCTGTGGAATATTTATATGCATTAAAAGATTTATCATTATTATTTTCTAAAATAAGCTGGAAATAATGGTAGGGAACTCTATTGAGTCCTGATAAAAAAATATTCAAGTGTCTTGGCTGATACCTGCTATAAGATAGATAAAGTCAAGGAACCAACTGATGAGAAACATGCAAAAAGCCGAACACAGGCAGTAGCTGCCTGCTGTGATATTGCAGCCTAGGAGCAATACAATCAAACTAAAAGGGAGAAAACCTGTTCATTAAAAATTATGTGGTATAAATGACTAGGTGGAAACAGACAATAGCTATTAATGTGGTAAAAGCTGCAAAATAAGGACAGCTAAATAGATTAGGATTGGCTATACTGCAGTCTCACAGCCAGGTTGCAGATTGGAAAACAGAAGAGGCAGGTTCTCGTAGGAAATTAAATCTGGTCCCCTGATACTGCTGGCAAGCACACTGTAAGACTTCCTTTCTTAAGTCTTATAAAAACAGTTGCTTTTGTTTTTTTCCTACAGCTCTCTATTGAAAAACATCTCTGGATACAAAGAATAGGCATGGTTGAAAGGGGTCTCAAAACAGCATTTAGTCCATCCTACACCTCTGATGCATCAAAAATTTCTTTTAATTTCAAGATTAAATTAAGCCTAACATAGTTACTATCTTCTTAAATAATATGTTCTCCAGTCCTCTACACATTTTTCCTCTCCTCTTCACAGGCCACAGACACTGAACTATCCAGCTGCAACTCATGCTGTTCAAATGTTGTGAAAGTTTCAGAGTTTATCCTCACTGATGAAGGTAAACAAGAAACCTGGAGAGCCTCTTTATAGTTTAAAGCTATCATCTAATGGTTGAGAGAACCTCGCATTTTAAGTCCCTGAGTCTACTCCCAGCTGTGTCTTTAATTCACTTGGTAAATGTTTGCCTCGTAACATCTTTTACTCTAGGTTAGATTACTACCACTTTCACTGCAACCGTTCCCAAGGTTATTAAGCTCCTCAAGTACTCAGAGATAGTCAGAGAAATTATTTATTTTGTTTATATATTTATTTTGTTTATATTTTGTTTATACATATGTTTATGTTTATATTTATTTTATTTATTTTGAAATAAATTAAATTCACTGAGTATCTTGCACAATGTAAACTGAGTGTCACTATACCAGTAAAGAATGGAAGATAGTAGTAAAAAGACACGTTAACTTCTCCTTTATTCACTACACTAAAAATTTTAACTGTTTGGAAAGATACATACCTACTACAACAAAACCAAAAATTTGGTTGAAGCAGAAGAACATCCAATGAATAAACAAGTTTCATATTTGGGCTCCTCATTCATAAGATTTCATTAATATAAATACTTAATCAATTCAACAATTACAAGAAGGCATAAAAATATTTGATTGCAATTTCTTACATTAATGAAAGAAACTGAGACGAAATAAAGTGCTTTTTTTCTCCAGCTACACTTAATGACAAGGCCCTGCTATGGCTGCAAAACCTCTGAGGCAAGAGCAATAACTCAAAGGTTCAAATTCAGAGAAACTTAAACAGAACACAAACTTCATACCACAGTCCTTTGTCTTGCAAGAACGCCAGGGTTTATAGAGAAAATCTACACTGGATGGTTTTCCTTTGGTGCCTAAGTTTTAGCAAGACAACTACATCCTCCAAAGCTTGAAATGATCAATGCAATAATTTTCTAATTAATAAAAACCCCCGAAACATTTGCATAGCTGAACTGGTAACTATTCTGTGATGCAGCAGAGAATGTGTTAAGACTGTTAATAAATTACAGACCCCAATAACATTCATCTCAAATCAGTTATAATAAGAAAATTTTACACTAAAGGTTTTCCTACTTTCCTCATGGAGATTTCCAAGAAAATTAGAGCCACGTATTTTTGATTTAAGACCATGGGAAGATTCTCTGCAAAATAAAATACTGCTATATTTCACAAATATTATTATGGGATAAATAGGAACAAATGAGACAGAAAACCTTCATATTGTGCTCTTTTTAGTGCTAGTCAGGAAGGTTTAACAATAGATCTAGTCCATATGTCTGCTTTTTTTGTGTACCATCAGAGAGCGACAAATATTTTGGAAAATTTGATACAATTCTAAGTTATTAGGTTAATTCTTAAAGTTCAACTGAAATAAAAGAACAAGTCTGCTTGATGTTTTTAATCTACTAGAAATGAAATTCTATCACCAGAATAAATTTTAAAAAGAGAACAAATCCTGGGGAAATGCACAAAATCTTGTGCACAAAATGCACAAATTAGAAACAGGTAATAAATTATCCTTTCTTTAGTATTGAATTACTGCCAATCTAACAAATAGACCAGAGATTATGAGAAACCTCAAAATTAAGGCTCTCTGAAATTAGGGCATGTAAAATTGGTTTACTTGTGCAAAGAAAAATCAATTTTTTCTACCTCTTTACCTACCACCTTTATTTGCTCAGATATAAAAAAAGTCCCCTACATGTTTTCCCATATGCTTCTCTTAAAAAATGGGTGTCCATGAAGCACTTCTATTCATTCAAATCATCCCACTGTAGCTTCAAAGCCTGACAGCTGTTAGGCTGCTGCTGTGCTAAGATCACAATTCTATTCAATCTTACCATAGCACTTTCCTGGTGCCTCCATGCATTTACTGAATGGCTCCTTATGTATTTAGATGTGAAGCTTAGCTTTTTCTCTGCTGTACAGAACCTGATACACTGGAGTGCTGTGTGCATGGCTAGGGTTCCTATGTACTCTGGTGATAAAAATAAAAACCACCACAAACCTGCAAGGACACATCTACATCTGCATCAGGAAGCTTATATTATAGAAGATAATTTGAAAAAGCTGAATTATATATATTTCTGATTGATAAACTGTGTGGATTCCAGCACACACAAGCAACACAGACAAAAACAGTTTGTGACCACTCATGTTAGGGGTAGAGGCCACAGACATACACAGATGCTTTATGGGCATAGAGCATCAGTCACTGGACAGGTGGAAATGGCTTCAAGTTTTGTCAGAGGAGGATTAGATTGGATATTAGGAAAAAATTCTTCACTGAAAGGGTTGTCAAGCACTGGAATAGACTGCCCAGAGATGTGGTAGAGTCACCATGCCTGGAGGTATTTAAAACACATGTACACATGGCACCTGGGGATTTGGTTCAATAGAGGACCTGGCAGAGCTGCATTAATGTTTGGACTTGATAAACTTAGAGGTCTTTTCAAACTTAAATGATTTTACAATTCTGTAACACAGAGACATCCATGGTACATGGCCATAAATATCTGCTGAAGAGCAAGCTGACAATTACTTACCACGCTGCAGCCAGGACAGTCAGGACCATTTTCACATGTCCTGCGCCGCGCCTGGATCCCTCCTCCACACTGAGCAGTGCAGCGCTCCCACGGCCCCCAGCCCGTCCAAAACACATGAGGGGGGCACAACAAATGCTCATTGCAGTACCTGGGAGAAGAGAAACAAGGAGGCAAAGAATCTATTTATTATCAAGACAAGACCAAACCCAAACCTCCCCCTAGCCCTCCCTCATCTGCACAATCCAGAAAGGGAAATATTTTATACAGAGGACCTCTCCCTACTCATTAAGCACTGAATTAGCTGTCACACTGCACAGAGTGCCTAAACATTTGAGTGGAGGTTTTTTTAGGTTGCAATTGTGTGGGTGCAGCATTTGTTCGCTTTATTTAGTGACTTTATACAATGTGTGCAATGCAACCATGTGATTGTACTGCGATCACGTAAGCAAGATTGAAATGGACTTTACTAAAACCAGTTGTGGCTATCCCTCTTGGGCAGTCAACCAAACAGAAGGCAAGCATTCATGCAGGCAGTCTTTTATCAGTCTCCAGCTAAGAATTGATTAGGATCCATCTCTCTCGTCTTCTGACAGCTACACTTGCTTTTTGCTTTTCACAGCATTTCTTCTTCTAAGGGCAAAATAAAAGCTAAAACATTGACTCTAGGTGTACAGAACTGTAAGTCTTTATAATGTTATTACTTTGTCTTTTAAAGGGTGTTTTTAGCTATCATAATCTTCAAAGGTTTTCCCAGCAGGCTGCAAACTGATTCAGAGCCCTAGTAGGTTCTTGAGGGAAGCACTATTGAGCTGTTGTTATTGTAACAAGACATTCAGACTTGTGGGAGGTCCCAACTTCAGCTGACCTTTTTCAATTTTTGAAGAAACCTAAGATTCCTGATTTTTTGATTGTGTCATACAGTAATGCAGCCATAGCATATGCTGTTTTTAAGGAACCTCTACACAGGTCTAAAGGATTTGGGGCACAGGAAAGTGTGACTAGGGCTTTCTAAGAGACCAAGCAGTTAGTTTGAGCAAAGACACAGCACAATCAGAAAACTGACTTGTTCCAATACTGACTGTCCTGAAAGAGCAAATCAATCTGCTACGGTATTTCCTCAATTTTTTACACCATTTATCCAAAATCCAATGTCTTCTTGCCCTTCTAACAAGTTTCCATCTCTTTGCACTCTTCTACAGTGAAAACTGACTCTAATACTCCAGTTATTCATTTTCCACAAAAAAAGAAATGACAGTATGAACAGTTGTCATTTTCAACAAGAATAACCACAAAATATTTTGTTTGTCTGTTTTCAGAAAGCCCCAATATCTGCAAACTCTAATTCTTCATTATCAAGGAATTTGAAAATGTGGAACTCTGTGGAGGGCAAAAAAAAAATGGTGGTGGTGTAAGTAATATACAAAAGTAGACTTATAGCATATGCTGGAGCCTAAAATTCAAACTTTGTCCTTAGGTCTGGGCAACTCCATCAAAATTTAAAGATTCAAAGTGGAGTTAATAGGGGAGTGACATTTAGTTTTCTGCTTCTGTATAGTTAAGAAAATTATTCATGCCTTGTTATTGACCTTTCCTCATGAAATTGAGGAAAAAAATGCCCAAACCCTCAATATTTATGAATCTGGTGTCTCAGAATTCTTCAGCATGTGATTTTGGTACACACATTACAGTTCACATTATGCCATCATTAAAGATGATTAGGAAGATTAAAGATACATAGGAATGTATGTGTTACATTCATTAAATGTATGTAATGTAATACATACATATTAAAGATGTACGTATTAAATATTGATTTAATAATTATATTAAAGATACATAGGAATGTTCTGTGCCTGGATATTCTTCCCCTAAAACTCCAACTGCATACATTCTCTGTCACATGCAGTCATCTATGTGAATGTGTGTGATAGTTTCTGTGATCATTTGTTGAGAATGTGTCTTCAGTAAAACATAGATGTAACAACAGCATTTATTCAGTCAAATTAGTACCAACTTTGCATAGTTTCAGTTCTTAATGGAGATGTGGAAATTTAGGACACACACAGAGGCTAAAGCAAGTCTGCCATGAAGTTGTGAATTACTGATATTCAGCCATGCAAAAGACAAAATTAAGGAACTCATCTTGCTTTAAAATAAAGGTATATACAGTGAAGCTGTCTAAAAATGAAGTAGTCATCTAAATTTGAGCAACAGCTCATGGAAAGAAACAGCCCTGTTCAAAATATGATTTATGTCACCCTAAAGCAAAGGTCATATAAATACACCCCTCAATGTACAGATTGATTTTCATTGACTATAAATGCTATATGGGAGACAGACATCTAAGCAGCCATTACAGCCGATGGAAATTTTGTCAGTACAAACTAGGGAGACTAGAATTATTTATTTGAAGAAATTAAGGAATATACAGCAGAAGGAAACAAATTACTGTTCTCCACAGCCTGTATTGACTAAATTTCTACAGAACACAGTGGAAATTCAGACATCTGACTCACACATAAACACTCATACTTCACGTGGACACCTGAAGTTAGGTATGAATGTCTCACATCAAGGACAGTCATGCCACCATGCAGTGGCTCTTTTACTGTCTATGTGCCCAACCTCCCACCCTCTCACTTAAGCAGAAGAAAGAAAAGAAACCTAATAATTGACACAGTAAGCACTTCAAAGGGCTGGCAATTCTGTTATCCCACACTAATTAAAGATGCAGCTAAAAAAAAGCCCCAAAATCTCTATGCAAACTACTTCAATTTAGGAAACAGGATTTTTTTTAAAGAGTCAACACCAGAATCATCAATTTTTCCTTTCTTTTTCAGGAAAACAAAACAAAAGAGAAAACAAACAAAAAACCAATGCAGCATACAAGTAGAATCTTATTTTCATCTCACCCAGCAGCGTCTGAAAACATCAGGTATGTTTTCACAGCTAGAGACATCCCTGCAATTGATGTCTGAGAGCTGTGCTACAGCATGGGGCTTTGAGCCAAGTTTCATTATATCTGTTCTTGGCTGCATTTCAAGTCACTCAGCAACCCTTTTTCCCTTTTGCTCTTTCTTCCCCTCTTAATTTTGTTCTCAGGACCCACAGGGCTAACGTTTTACAGTAATTCAACAAAACATGCAATGCAAGAAACTTGAATCTGTGAAACCACTGCCCTCTCCCCTAACCTAACTGCAATGAGGTCAGAATGGAGAACAGCCTAGAGAAATGTGGGTTTTGTACAGTGACCCTTCGCATTTCCCTTGAAGTGAACCCAAGTTCAAATGCCCTAATAAAGGAATTGTCATACTGGAGGAAGGGTGAACATCCTCTGTCCAATTGTGTCCACAGCTATTAGTGCCGACAGCAAATTTTACACCTAAAATTTCAATACAACTGGCATTACTATTCTTGTTTCTATAAAGATCTCAACCTTTAGTAAGACATCAATTTCTTCAATTTATTTCAGTGTTGCTATCTAGCACTGAGTACTACAAGCTAACTGCATGACAGTTACAAATATGCCCTTTTTATTCCACAGAGAGATGTTATTTAAACAAATACTTCCTAATTTTGAACTGTATTATACTACCATGTGTTCAAGAAAAATGAACTAACCTTCATCCCTGTTTGCCCATTCCTATGCAATATACTGTTCTGAGGTGGGTAGTCATGATTACCAGCTGGTCACTTCCTGGGATGCCCAGACTACACCGAGCCTGATGGGAATGCCAGATTCCTTTACTGAAGGCAGATGCATGACACGCACATGCCCTACTGGATTGAGAGTGTTAGATTGACAGAAATACCCATCCAAGAGACTGTGGAAGGTGGCAGGGGCTGAGGCATGTTGTCCCAGGGACTTCTGTGGAAGAGGGGGGAGCAAAGAAAGCAAAGAGGATGGGAACAGACACTTCCCAGCAGACAAGACATCCATGGGAGTGCAAGCAAGCCTAAAGCCTTGTGGTGTTTAGTCTGCTCTGCTGAAGTGGACTGGGCTTGTTCACACTGCTCAGAATCAAGCAGCGCTACTCAGAGCAGGCACTTGACTCTCAGCAGTTCCTCTTTCTCATGGAAACAAGCCCAAAAGCTGAATGTTTGCTAAGAACAGTGTACAAAATAATGTGACAATGTGTACTGCTTCTAATCATTTTATATACCCCAAAATATCCAGGGCTTTCAAACATTTACTCCTTGTCTGCAGCCAATTTACTTTTCTAATTGACATGTTTTTTTTTCTTTCTAGTCTTTCCTGTGTAATAAAAGATAAGTGCATCCACTGAAGGCAAGGAATTCTCATGTTAATGTCCCTCATTTCTGCACAGATAGGAGGGGGACTAGTGGGCTTAATGAGGCCATAGCTGCAGCACCTTCCACAGACAGGACAAACATTCTCACTCTGTGATAATGTCAAGACAGGATACTACAGACTCTATAAACTATGATCTAGAGAATTTCCAGCAGCTTCAGTGAGTATTTCTTATACAGGAAAAATCAGAAATATTAAGCCCCTAGGAATTCATCAGGATTTCTTCCATCTGGAATTTTAATGACAAAATTATCATCTGATTAGCAAACTTTTTTACAATGTTATTTTTACTCCCTCTCCGTATTCTGTCTAAACGTACATCAGCTGCACTTTTGACCTACTTCTACAAAGGGAATTTGCTTTGTAAGACGAGTATTTGTTGCTATCTCTCAACTGCTTTCCCCCTACACACACCCCCTTTATCAGCAGAGCATGAAACAGTTTAACATATCTTCAACACTTTAAATTGACAAATATTGCCGTTGATTTCAAGGGAATGGCCAGCAAGCACAGAGCTGCCCGATACATTAGCCATGATAGGACTGTGGCTTTCATGAGGTAAAACAAATATAGCCTAGACAAACATTTAGCTCTTAACACATGAACAAATACTCTCATGCTGAATATGCATTCACATCTGCAGGTAAATTTACCTGAGATATATGCTGGCTTTTCTGTGTTTGCTTTCTATGGAGTTATGTACTGGATTTCTACTGAAATCACTGTTTGTTGAAAAGCTGTTTCAAAGTTTGGCACGTAGTTGGCTGTGGAAACTGAATCCTATATTTATACCCCTGAACATGTGAAGATGATTAGACTACGCACGTTTACAAAGACAAATGCACACAATGTGTATACCAACTAATTCAAATTGTTACAAATACTAAACATGTATTAATTTTACATATGAACCGGGTCATTCAAAAAGTAAACTGTTAGACTATTTATAAACATCAGTTGACTTAAATGAGAAAATTTGAGAAGTTGCTTATTGGCACTTTGGAAACAAAACCAGTAAATGTTTCTCAGGAGTTATGAGAACTCCTGAGAGTTCTCATATGTAATATTTGTTCAGCCTGTCTAAATGTACTGGGCTCAAAGGAACTGTTTCCATTTGGTGCAGATGTAACTCCAATGAGAGGGAAACAGTGAAGCAATACTACTGTAAATGCTAAAACTCCATTGCCCTCACAGCTCAAAACTCTCTATACACTGACATCCAGGAGGACACTCATAAAACTGATAGCCCCAACCAGCTTCACCAGGGACCTCCATCCACACCCATGGGCCAAGGAGCTCTATTTAACCTGATCCTAACCCTGGCCTGTGGTTTAGCTTCCTACCTGGACTTCACACCTGTCTGATTACCATGATATCAGCTAAGAACTAGACTCATGGTTGTTTCTGGTCACAATCTCCAAGCTTGCCTTGCTCCCCTGCTGTGGGTGATGGGATAGGCCCTGCCTGGCAAATGTCCCAGTACTCTCTGCTTTTTACAGCTCTGAAAAGATTTATCCAAGTACTTGGCTTAACACTGACAAAAATCCTGGCAAATAACTGATGCCTCATTCCTCTAACTGCTTTACAAACTATTTGACAAAATTTCCTAGCTTACCACACCCTCCAGAAAAAAAAGATTAAAAATACTTTAAAAAATAATTAGAAGTATCAGGACATAACATGGATAACAAACAAAACCAGGGTAGAGGCAGGAAGGTCAGCTGTGAGCAAGCAGTGAGTGAGAGGAAGGTGCAGGGCCATTGGGAGTGAAGGGTGGTTCAAGGAGACAGGAAACAGTGATAGAAGAGCTCTGAGAGAAAAAGGCATCCTGCAGTAAACTCACAGGCACATTCCTCCCAGATTGCTGCTGAACTGGATGAAGAAATAAAGGAAAAATTACCTGCAGGCTACAAAAGCAAAGCAACATAAGCTTATTGTTCCTTCAGAACTGTTACATATTAAAATTCAATCCTTCTGGGCTGCTATTATTTCAACTTATCATAAGTCACTTTCCAGTTTGTAACTGCTTTTACAGTGCACCCATTGTCTTAATGCTCCTATAATTAAGAAAATATTTCTCACCATTTTATTTCTGTGAGACTTCTTATCCGACTTTTGTTCCATGTTAAACTAAAATGAACAATGACTATTACCATCCATAGTCCATCACCAAAAAGTCTCTCTAAACGAAATTGGTTTTTTTCCTATATTTAGTGTCCTACCCTGGACTGACCTCTCAGGAAAATCAATAACTGTTATTCATGCTGGGACAGAGTTAAGTAACATCAGATACGATCTATGTTTGGTGGTGATGGCTTTTTGGTTGGGCAACCTATTTTCAGAAAGCAATTTACAAAATAACAAAATCCTCTCCTCTGCAATGAAATGGTAAATATTCATGGCCCTGAAAGAGCAAGAAATGCTCACATGTTCTGTGATACTGATCCTTTACATTTAAGAGTTGGAAAGACCAGGTCCCTGGTGATCCATTAATACAGAAATGTGTGATGCAACCTTGCTTCAATGCATCTCTTAATCTGAAGAAATGCCAGAGTTGGTGTTTAATTAAATGCCTCACTGAAACTCTTCATAAAGGTTACTGAATTTAGTTTACATCCAACAGCAATATAGGATACTACATCATCCATACAGAAACACTGAGGTAAGCTGTGAGTGCATATTGGGAGGAAATGTATCTGCATACATCTCTTGGAATTGATGGCTACAGAACTCCAAATTCTCACACCAATGCTAGTCTTCTGCTATCTAGCTTTCTGGTATGCCTCTGGAAACAACATAATGCATACAAGAGTTGCACCTTATTTGAATATATTCTAGCTTGATTTAAAGAAATATTTAATTCCTGTTAAAACTGCAAACACCAATTAAAAAATTAGAGATGCATGTAAGGTCCATGTAAATTTGAGATGCAATTAGGGTGCCTGTAAAATAGAATGAAAGGCCTGAATTTGACATTCTGAGCTAGTGACAAAATACTTAGTCTCGTGCCAAAGCAGTACATGGTGAAATCAAAACCTGAGCTAACTTGATCTGCTCAGGAGTTAAAAAATGTATACAAAAAATTAAAAAAAACCCACCAAGCTTGAAACCTTACTAAAGATATTTGAGTTCAAGGTGTATTATGTTTACCGAATAGAAAACAAAGCCCTTGAAACTTCCTTTCATGTTATAGAAATGCCTAATTCATTTATGACAGAAAAAATGAACTCACAGCATCAGTAACATAGTGCTGTGACCTTATTACATTTTGCTCTGAATTCCAGGTCTTGAGGCTGGGCGAGTTACAATTCAAACACAGTGCAATCAATTTTCAAGGAGAATCAATTTTCAGGGTCTCAAGGGACAGCAGCACGTTGCTTCAGCACAATTCTCTGGCACTACCAGGAGCTCTCAGGTGGCTCGGGAGGGATGAAGCTAAGCAAAACATGAAAGATCTGCTGCAGACCCACAGCCTTTTAAATGGGAATATTGTGCTGTACAGCAGTGAAGTTAGAGTGAAAGGAAAGAGAAAAACAAGGCAAATAAAGGAGAAAATGTCCTGTGGAATACAACTGCGCAGAAGAAATGAAAACAGACAACAGGAAAAAGATAACTCACCTCTCCTCACGATTCTGACCCACACAGACACGTCCTCCATGCCGAGGGGTTGGATTGCTGCAGGAACGCTGACGAACTTGAAAGCCTATTCCACAAGTGGTACTACAAGGTGACCAAGAAGTCCATGGTGTCCAGCCTCCATTTCTGGTAGAATAAAAAGCTCAGGCTCTGTCATCTGTTATACATAGCGAATGGCTGATTAGGTGTGACTGACAGCGGAATCTGACCTATTCATATTTCTGTAGAAGTCATTAATACTGCATTGTGTTCCATTTCTTCAAGAACACTGAACCAAAACAATGGTGCTCTCATATTCCATATTCCACGCTTTGTAATCAGCAACAGCTAAAACTACCTCATTACAGAAGAATTACAAAGCTATGAAGTTATTTAGTTGCTTTTGGTCACTTTGTTCTGGGTAAACTACATATGAAAACTCCTGCATCAATGTTCTGAAACTAACTTTTAATTACATATCATTTTCAGGGAGATTAAAATGTCAAATTTTGTTACCTCATCTGAAAGGAAAGTGATTAAAGCCTAGAGGAAAAGGAGGCTCAGAGGACACCATATTGCTCTCTACAACTACCTGATAGGAGATTGTAATGAGGTGGGGGCTGGTTTCTTCTCCCAGGGGTTGATCTCTTGGTTTTAACAAGTGACAGAATGAGAGGAAATGGACCCATGCTGTGTCAGGGGAGATTTAGATTGGATATTAGGAGAAATTCCTTCACCAAAAGGGTTGTCAAGCACTGGAGAAAGCTGTCCAGGGTAGTGGTGGAGTCACCACCCCTGGAGGAATTAAAAGACTTGCAAATGTAGTGCTAGGGGACATGGTTTAGTGGTGGACTAGGCAGTGCTTATTAATGGCTGGAATTGACCTTAAGGGTCTTTTCCAGCCTAAATAACTCTATGACACTAAAGCAAGCATCAAAATGCATTAGTTCTCAATTTCAACAGGGTATTCTGATAAGATGTCAATACCTTGTTTGTAATGTAACAAAAAAGCTACCAGAGTTCACACACTGTACATTGCATTGGTAAACTTTTAGAATGGACTCCTGTCGTCCTCTATATACCCTAGAAAAAATATTATAGACCAAACATCTGAAAAGGAATTTCATAACATGTCCTAGGCAAAGAAAAATGATGCACTTCAGCTGCAATCAAAACATTTAAATGGCTAGCTTGCTTTTGTACTGGTAGAAACAGAAATAAAGAAAATAAAACTAAACTATAATGAGCTTTTGATGTTTCATTATGAAAGCAAAAGTTAAAATAGTGCCTTACTAATACAGCAGTGTTAACAGAAGTAAGATGTTAAAACAGTAGTGTAATAATGCCAAAGGTAGAATGTGAATCCAGTCTCAAATCACATTCCAAATTCCTTTTTAAACCTGACACCTGTTTGATTGTTCAGTATCACACAGCATGCTTCTCTTTTCTATCATTCTCCTGACATGATGCTATATAATATATTGTTATATTTTTAATAACTTTTCTAAAATTGACTATTTTCACTTACAGAACTTGCAGTTACCTTGTGCAGAAATATATTCGTTTTTATTCACGATCATGATGTGATTCTGATGTTAAAAAAAAGACAAAATGCAGAAGGAATCACTGAAAATAAGCCGAATGCACCAGTGTATGTTTCATCTTGAAATTAAGGTATGTATAATGTATATGTGTATGTATAATGTGTATAATGTTTTAAGCATGAACTTCTGATGCAGTTCCAAATACGTAGTGTTCTGAGGCTCTTTGAAATGACCTGCTCTCACTGGTTTTTGCTGGGAGTGGTTGAGCACCTGAAGGAGACAAAAGAGTGGCTAAAGAGCCATATACAGGCTAGTAATAGAACTTGCTATTGTGATACAACTGAAAGTTACAAAGAATTTTTCCAGGGCAGAATGGGGGACTACAATGGCAATATGAGACCTCCAAAACAGTAAGCCATTCTGACTTCCAGAAAAAAAAGTTGTATGATTTACAGAACTGAGAAAAAGTGTCATGCTTTGGATATTATCTAACACTGATGGTTCTCTTCTTTCAGTACTTTGGTTAAAATTAGCTGAGGACAACTTTATTTGGTACACAGCATTTCAAATTACTATTTGCTCTCTGACTCATTCTCTCTCCTCTTAAGTCCGAGAGAAACTTTCTAATGTTTCATTTGCCCTTTCATATGCAGAACAGGGTCAGTAGAATTCAGGTGAGATATCAAAGGGTAGGTTTTATTCTGATTAAGTTAAAAACTTTAAAACCACAAATGGTAGAACCTGAAGTTGTCCTGAATACCTGGAACAGTTGGCAATCTCCATGGTTGGCCCTTCACACAGCCATCCTCCACACTGGGGAGCAGGACTGTCACACACTCGTGTCCTGCAGAGGCAGGAGCCAACACTGGCACCGTCAGTGTGGGTGCAAGGTTTCCACTGCGACCATGTTCCGAAATGTCCATCCACGGTCAGATTCCTCATCTAGAAACAAACATGACAGAAAAGCTTACCTGAGGCTTGACAGTTCCTTCACACAACCTCTTTATTCTGCAGTGCATGAAGACATAGTCTTCAGCCAGCAGCAATAAAAGCCTCCACTGGAGAGATACATCTTCCAGACAAAAATCTCCCCTTGTAATTCCTGTAGCTGCACAATTTCCACAATTTACAACCAAACTGAGCCACTGAATGCCACCACCATAGCAACAACAGTAATCACAGCTAACTGTTGCATTTTACAACCATGCTTGCCTACTTCTCAATTGTCTTCTGATGGCTGTGATCCCTAAAATTTTCCCCTGAAAATGGAACCTTGATACTGACTGTAAAACCCAAGATCAAAAGGAAGAGCCAGTAAAGGATGAGAAAGACATTAAAAAGAAATTCTCTGTGAGGATAGTGAGACACTGGAAGAGGTTTCTCATGAGAAACTGTGGATGCCCCATCTGTGGAAGTGTTCAAGGCCAGGTTGGACTGGGCTTTGAGCAACATGGTCTAGTGTACTTGCCCTTGGCAGGGGGGTTAGAATGAGATGATCTTTCAGTTTCCTTCCAATGAAACCACTTTATGATTCTATGATGCTGTAACAGTCCAGCGTAACAAAACTGGATTGATCAAATCTCCATGATATGTGTCTTTTTTTTAAAAAACAATTTTTGAAGCATAAATTATATAGTAACATTTCATAAGAATGAAATGTGGTTTTAAATATGACAGTCTCCAAACATCAGATGCAATCATATGTGTAAATCATATAAACATGTCCAAAAAGCAGCACCTAACCCTACATAATGAGACAGTTTGCTCTTGCAGAATTCAATTCCCAACACCTTTGCCTGGAAGGGTCAGACCACTCTCATCTAGACTGGAATGTTTCCATCAAGCAGCTGTAACACATTTAATAAGAAATCTTCGCTGTCCAGCTGAAGAAGTATGATCTAATGGAAACTGCAGAGGCCTCCATGACTAATGAAATTTCTAAAGAAAATGGGGCAGGACATGGGGAATTCAGCTCCCTACAAAGACAGACTTTCATATTATTTTTTTAGCAAGGTGTTAATCATGACACATCTGTGATCCTAAATGGAAACGATGGCCACTTTTTCACTTAAATGCTAAGGGATTTGTCTTTTGTTTCCCACATTTGAACTTTCAGTCAAGATAATAGTACCAACAAGTGCAGGGTAAGTAGCATTTAAATTCACTCTTAGCAAGATTAAATATGTTCAGATCAGTTGTAGTCATCCATTTTTCAACAAATATGTAAGAACATGAAACTTTAATATTTGCTTATATATTGAAAAAAGAATTACAGTTGTAGATTGTCATACCTGATCTAAAATGATATCTCCCTTTACTATTTTTAGTATTTTAACAGTGGTAAGAGAAGTGTACATTTCACAAAGACTTCGAAGATACAAGAGATTCAATTACAACATAAGCCATGTTTCCACTGACACTAGATGTTGGCTGATTCTTTCCACTATGGCAAAGATACCATAATTTCCCTACTAATTGGAATTTTCACAATTTATTTTTCACAGATATTCCTTGTCCAAGAACATCTATGTGTGTATTATGTCAGCTACAACTGGCATAATCATAATTAATCATTTCAGAATCTGCTCACAGCTGTTTATTGAAAATAATTCACCAACCTTCACTCGTGTAGTTTACATTGTTGGGTTTCATAAGACAACAAGAAATACTTCTTTTTAAGTGACAAGTAAACCCATTCTCTCTTACACTGCTGGTCTAACAAATATTCATAGTCCATAAACTAACAATTCTATGTTCCCAATCTAATTAATGTCAGAGTTTTCTATAGTTGCCATAATATATATTGTGGCAAAAAAAGTATACATAAAACACATTGATGACATACTCTCTTTCTTCATTTTTTTTCCTTGGTCCTGCAAAGATTATCCCATTGCGGTCTCTGCTGTTCCATGATTCGCCTGCTCTTTTTGTGAATATCTCCCTTTCAGAAGTGATATCAAACCATTTTATCATGCGACTGCAGGAAAGCAAAATGTACCAATGAGAGGCCTTTGTAGCCCTAAGCAGAATCCATGCCCACCAATCTTTCACAGTCTGAAATCTCAAGGGCAAAATCACAGTCAATCAGACCATATGGCTGTACTATTCTGGCATGGCTACACTCTGCTTTCCCTCTCTACCACACTGGTTTGGTCACCCTTTCCCTTCTGCAGATAGCTTTAGACCTTTCTTCCCTCCTAATGTTTTCCAAATATCCATATTTGTCTCAAGTCTCTCTGCAGCCACCTCATCTTCCTGCTTTGTGTCTCTGCCCTCTGAGTAAAAGTCTCATCTTCAGTGACTCAGTTTTTAACTCTGTCATGAGATATTTGGTTTGAGATTACTTTTAGTAGAATTTAGTGAGTCTGTAGTATTTCCTGAAGCTGCTAATGAATTCAAATCCCATACTAAACTTCCTCAGAGAACAACTGTAAAAATGAAGCCATTCCATGTTGCACACTTCTATTAAAAAAAAGAACCAAAAAACCACCAAAACTCATAAAACACCCAAAAAACACAACCAAAACTAAAATCCTGGAAAACATTTTTTAGAATTATTTTTACTTTCCTTGTAGAAGCCCCTAAATAATGTCAGCATATATATAGGTTTTGGATTGCAAGAGGTCCCACTAGAAAATATTTTAAAAAAATGATGAACCTTCATTACCATAAAAAATATTGGTTGAATAATAGGGATATATGACCAGCTGGAAGAAGATCAAAGTAGTACATGTGTCATAGCATTAAATATTGTCTGTATTTATGTACTATTGCTCTACTCATGCCAACTGAAGTAATAACCTAAAAATCAAACTGAAAATTAAATCAAAGCCAGATAACCAAAATAACCACATCTTTCAAAACTGATCTTCAGAGATGGTAACACAAATGCTCATATATCTCTCCTATTCACCTCCCTCTTCTACCATGATGCCTACAAATGTTCAGCCATAAGAATGATTCTGTAGGAAATAATTTCTCGAAGCAAACTGGTCACACTTTTTATTCTGGACTAAAGTATTGTATAAACAGACATCTCTCCTATAAAATGTTGGAAGAAACTGGTCATTCATTAGTCTAAAAAAAAATTCTACAATGTTAAAAAGATCAGAGTAATTTTACTAGCAATTAAGATACTGGAAGCAATTGGGACCAAAAGAGGGAGAATAGGTTTTGAATATTCTGTTATGTCCCGCCTGCAACAGTGTCTTGAATGTGTCTTGCAGATGTTAAGGATGCACATAGCTCAGTTGCCTACAAAATTAATTAATTACATCTTGGCTTATATATCCTGTGAGCACAGCACATAAAAATGCTATAAAAACAAATATTTGAAAGCCTCGCTAAGCAAAATTGCAATTGATTGCAATTTGCAGAATACAGCGTTACTTTAAAGGAAAGTTTCTATTAAGTTTTCCAATCTGTTCAATAATGTGTTACTTGGTGAATAAGGCTTTAAAACAGTAAAGGGGTAAACAAACGCTTTACAATTTAGATAGATAATTCTAAAATCTTCCTTATATTATGCAATCTCAATCTGCTCAAGGACAAAATTTTTTTGGAGGTTCACTAAGTATTTGAATCTCAGATCAGCAGCATAAGTCTCACAGCTACGGATGAATTTCTAAGCAAGTCTTAGGTGCTCCCCTACTTTGACTAGACTGCTGTATCCTGTGCACATGTCATGTAATTGACTAAATAATAGTTTTATCAGTTGAATGGAACAGAATGGAATTATTATTATTATTATTATTATTCCTTCCCCCACCCCATCTTGGCCTCGTGTTCTATATCTACAAAAGAAAATAAGGGTTAGTGCTGCAATTCAAAGACTGAGCACAGCAGACTGACTGCCCATGCAAATATCAACTAAGGCATTTCAGTAATCACAGTATTTTCCCCAAAGCTGCTCCTAATTTCAGCACAAATGCTAATGCAGATGAATCCAACACAAGCCTATTTTTTAGTCCTCTATGTGAGAAGATGGATGCAAAGGACAGGACAAGACATAAACATCTTTTAAAAGTTTGAAAATTTTGAAAAAAATGTTTAAAAATTGCTACTTAATGTCAAACACAGTCAGAACACAGGAACACGTTCTCAAGGAACTCAGAATCAGTGCAGCGTTTCTATGAGGCTGCGGCAACACATGCAGAGAGCACAAGTGAAAGCTGGAAGATACTGATTTTGCACATCTCTAGTTCACTAAACAAAGGCCAGCTTAAGAGAGAGAAGTGTCATCAAGATGTTAAAGGGAGCTTGTTAAACACATGGAGATTAGAACATGAATGTCTCAGGAGCATAAATTCGTGGATGCACGTGACCCACTGGTGACTGGGGACAAGTTCAATAAGTCCTTACTAGGAATGAAAGCAGAATTGAGTTGGAAAGGCTCCCTCTTCATGGGCAGAAGGAGACAAAGCAGCAAGAATCTCAAAATAACCCCAAAACTCATTAGCACAAGAAAGATGCTTCTTAACTTTCTTTTTGCATGCTTTGGAGAGTGAGGGAAAAGAATGACAATCAAAACAACACGAGAATCACATTAAAAATGAGAGATACAAGGCAATTTTGTTGTTGCTTTTTTATACTATATTAAATTTATGCAAAATAATTTTTAAGAGAAGTGTTATGCCACTGTAAATATTAACCTGAAGTTTATTGTAATTATCACCTCTGTCATTTATGTAGATGAGACTTATCTCATAGAATTCACCCTTCTAATTCATGGACTTTTAAAAATGTCTTTTGGCTTTTTATATTTGCAAAAATGATCCTAAAAGATAATACCACTATTGATTAAACTTTTTCAAAGCACATAATGGAGAAAAAAATTGCAAAGAAAAACATTTGAGCATCTCTAATATTTGAAAACATTTGTTTGCAAGGTGGGAACACAGACACTACAGGTAAAAACCAACAACCCTTTGAAATTACATAATTTTCTCACATAGGTAGTTGGACAAGAAATAGAAAAGAAACTAGGTATTCTGCTAAAATCTGATGGGAAAACCTAAGGAAAATGGCATTCAATACAGTTTTCTGAGTTTGAAAAATCTGTAATTTTCATGGAATTCATATGGAATCAAAGGCTTTAAGAGTTGAATGCATTTGGACTTACTGGACACACGGTAATGCTTTGCTCCCATTGACTCATGCTCAGACTTTCTTCCAGTGTTGTGCACTTCTTCATCACCATGTCCCAGCCACAGTAAGGGTCTTGGGATCCAATGCATGCACTGTGGATGAAAACCAATCAGATAATCTAGACATTCATCTTCATTTGTACTGACCAAAGATCTCTAAAAACTAGATAGCATCTCTTCATATTTCATAGGCAGATAGTGAAATTGATCCATGTTGTGGTATGACACAGACAAAATGACCAAATAGAAGAAAAATCAATTTGAATGCCTACACAAAGCTAGGATTTCTTTTAAACGCATAGCTGAATTTCTGTCTACATGCATGCTGTGTTATCAAGGCTGATTATTATATTTAATTACTACAGAATTACAGCAATTCATTAAAGTGTATATTGTCTGCTCCAAGCAAAGATTTCAGGATTTACAGTTCTGAGTCTTTTCTATCAGTTTTGGAATTCTAAATATCATCTTTGTCAGAAATCAGATGACAATGTCTGCTCTTTGAAAATTACTTGGAAAACCTTCTGATTTATTTTCTGCAGTGGTATAAATCTTTGGAAGTTCAAAGGGGCACTGGTGGCAGCCATCACACCTCTTACATATCACATGCTGCCCTCAACACACTCTCTTAGTGGCACATGAGGAGTGAAAGAAAAGGATTTGAGAAGGATGGTAGTCCAGTTTCATACAGATCTGAAAGATCCACTGTACAAAGCCAGAAGGTAATTTCTCTACTAAATAGCAGTTTTCTCTTGCTAAGGTCAAGCATTAACAGTCCAGGCAATATGTCTGCAGCTTCATAGCTAAAGATCCATAAGAAAGGACGTGGAACTCCCGTTATAGTGAAGCCCAATATAATTGGTTTAACACTTGTAAAAATGCCTATAAATTACACATAAAAATAATACATTCAAATATTTTGTCTAGATTCTAAAAAAATGTTAGACTGGTTATTTTTGTTCAACTCAAATCCATGGACATTATTATTCTCTCTTTAATTATCTGTTCCTATCACATCTGTTGACAGAAGGGCCACAAAGATGATTAAGTAACTGAAGCATCTCTCAAATGAAGAGAAGCTGAGACAGCTGGGACTGTTTAACCTGGTGAAGACATGGCTCAGAGAGGATCTCATCAATATGTACAAAACCCTGAAGGGTACATGTAAAAAAGGGGATCCAGGATCTTTTTGAATGTCACCCAGTGACAGGACCAGAGACAATGGGCACAAACTGAAACACAGAAGGTTTCAATTTCAGGACACACTGTTACAGTAAGGGGACTGAGCACTGGCACAGATAGCCCAGAGAGCTTTTGGACTCTCCTTCCTTGGAGATACTCAAAAACCACACAGACGTGGCCCTAGACAACTGGTTCTGGGAGGCCCAGCAAGAATTGGACCAGATGACCATTAGAGACCCCTGCCAACCTCAAATATTCTGTGATTCTGTCCTCACTAATATATGTGTTTCTCTGATATTTCTATTTATCTCTGGCATTCCTCATATTCTTCCATGTTAACACCTGACCAGCAGACTTACTAATTCCATAATGTAATTCCTTAATACCATCACAGAGGATTCTTAGTGCTTATAAATTTCAAAGAATTCACTTCCACATTACACGTGGCAACGTAGATTGCCAGTACTATGTGGGAGCACAGTTCTCATCTGCAAAATTGGCACAATGTAAGAGGCATAATAGTCAAAACTTCATGGTTATCCCTAATTAGGCTTCCAGTTTAAAGATAAAGCTTCTGCTTCACGGAATTCACTGTTCAGAAGAGAGTTCCTCCTGATGGCTCTTGCAGCTGTGAGCACTTAGCACTTTTGTAACTCAGGCTACACATGTTTCCATCTAATTATCTAGAAAGTCAGAAAGAGCATTAATGGAAATTATGGAAAGTTTTAAATGTCTTGATCTTCCAGTGTTTGCAAGACATGATGTCCAGTGTTCTCCTTCAGAATATCTCTGATAAAGCATGTGTTTTATGAAAAAGGAATACAAAAACAAATTAAAGGCTGACCTAACGCACAACTGTCAGTGTTAGCAGTGTTAACATTGAAATGAGAACTTGTGCCTCAAAGCAGAAGTCCTCACTTTTCTAACTTCAAAGTGTTCATACTTTTCAATGTGGTTATTATGGTCTAGAAGCTTATTATTAAAAACAAAAATATTTTTAAGTCAGTGTCCTTTCACTTAGAACCACACTCCCTCTTTTGTGGGAGTAAGCTGATCCTTCTCCCACTCTGCTCTTAGACCCCATTTCCTCTTTTGCTTTCATTTTCACTTTACCTTCCATTCAGACCAATCAAAATGGCTTGCACTTTTCATTACAAGTTACTCAAAAGTTTTAAGGTGCTAGAAACATATTTTGACTGTCCTTACAATTTTCTGGTATCAGAACAGATCCTAGTTTCATGGAAGAAAAAAAAAGTTCTTGTACTGCTAGGAAACCATCAAACAAAGAATGTTTGATCACTCTGTGAACACTGAACATGGTCATTTCAGCAGCTGAGCAGGTTTGGAGTGCTGTACAGCAAGGTAAAATGAGGTGAATCTTTTCAGAATTGAGTTAAGAAGATCCACTGAGCCTACGAAAACTATGATTTTAAGAAGTTAATAACTCAGCTAACTTCATGCAGATGATAAGAGGATAAATTCCTCCCAAATAAAAGGCATTCACAATCTTCAGTAATTTTTTTTTCTTTACACTACAGTACAGAAATTAATTCTCTAAGCATATGAACTATTCCAAACAAAGCAACAAGAAATTTTGTCAGAGAAATATTCCTCACATGAAAAACTCTAGTTTTGCTGTTTTGTTTTTTTTTACTAACATGCTAATAATTCATTGTTCCAGTCATTACTAGACCTAAGTTTCATATTGTAAAAATTTTAATTTTTTTAAATCTTATATTCAGACAGAAAAAAAGTACTACAAAACTGTAGTTAAGTATCATCAAGCTCTTTCAGTTCAACATGTCAGACATATTCATGAAATGGAGCAGGACCTGGCTTAATGAGCTTCTCACATCTCAGAAGGTTTTCTTATTTATTTCTTTTAGATCACCAACATGTCTAAAAAGTGGACACGGTTTCTTTAAAATTAAAAGAAGGGAGGTAATATGAGGGTAAGTTTTTGTTCCTTACTGCTTAGTTATGTCACCTTTTAAAACCATTTTCTTTCCTTTGAGGGATGATTTAATGCGTGAGTAACAGCAGCTAATTATTTTTCTCTACTATGCCTAGATAAAACAAACAAAGAAACAGATAACAAAATGAGCTAACAGATAAAAAGTTAGATAAATGAAGCTTGTAAGTATGAAAATATCAGAACTTCTATTTGAAATGAGAAATTTAAAGAGACTATCCTTAACTCATAATTATGCGTCCTTAGGAAAATTTTATACTGTTTATCTTTTTTAATCAATCTCTCCCAAGAGACAGCAGTAAGAGGAACAGCTTCAATGTAAAAAATAACAAAAAAACCCCTATACCACATGGCTGTCAAATTTATGTCCATTTCATGCAAGTAAGGAAAGTCAAAAATCAGATACTACTATGCATCTTTATCTCTTTTTCCTCCCAAATCTCTATTAAAGAGAATCTCCAAATCTAAATTAAAGCCATTTAGACGCTGCTGCTTAAAAATTAGATAAATTTTGAAAATAGGTATTAGGTCCTTCATTTGACAGGGCCCTTTTAGACTGTCACACTGCAAGTAGCAGAGCTGGATAATATATTTTGTCATCTTGTCTCTAGAAGTATACCTTACATCTCAATTTCAGCAGAGAAAGAATGCTTTGTCTGCTAATCCCAGTAGGCACCAGCCCACATCTCTAACACTTCACATGATTTGTCCCAGCACTGCTAAACTGTCAATTTTGAACAGGAAAGAAATTCAGGAATAAAATTAAACTGGTTCATTCTAAGACTCTTGATGCCACTAACCCTATCGAGTCAGCACTCTGCAAAACATTTAAGAGCTTTCGGCTTCTCCTGATGGATTCTAATTTTGCTCTATGTTGTCACATCACATTTTTTACCACACATAAATGATAGGTAGCAGAGTGTGTCTCCTGCAAGGCATTCATTTGGTTCAGTGTGCCTACTGACAGTGGGGCAGCACTTCAGCAATGTTTTGCTGAAGGGTTTTGACTGATTACTAACAGAACCATAAGTCACCTCACTCTAAAGCCTGTCAGTAAAAGCAAATAATTTCTTCAGCTATTTTATAATTATCATCAAGTAGGCCAGCAAAACTGTTCTACTTCAGTAATATTTGAAGTGATTTATTGAGTCAGAAAATGAGGCAGAATTGAATAAAATTCAGAGCAAAATATATTAAAAATCCCATACAGTTTTAGAGTAAAAAAAATTTATATGTGTTCCAAAGAACAACAAAAAAGACCCTTAAGTTTAAAAGCTACATCATAATACCATTGATTTCAAAGAGATTTTTAAATTCCCTTAGAGGGGGAAAATATATCCCCATATGAATATACATTACAAGGGCTAATCAGGTATCCTCTTGAGCTGTAAAATTTTATTCATACAATATACAAATGCAAGAGGTGGATCTTCTAAGACTGCTCAAGAAACATTTTTCTGTCTTTACGTATACACAGCATTTAGAAGAACAGAGTCTCCTGACCCTTTCAATCATTTCTACTGAAATATCCATGCCTACAAAGTCCCAATTACTGTCAGATGTGATCTGACACTTTGTATACCAGGAACTGAAGAAGGGTCACAATCTTATTTTGCAGAAGACAGATTCATCACTGCAAATTTGAACAGAAAACTGAAGATATAAGCCTGTCTTGTGTTCCAAATGCACAGTTCTATCTATTTCTGAATGAATACATGAATCTGATACTAGACCTCTGTACAAAGGTACTTCTCAGTGTTTTCATTACTACTGGTTTTGTAGCTGTATACATATGTACGTGTGTGCAATGCAGAACAGGGATCTAAAGATACAGATGAATGATGCAGAAAAACATAAATGGTAGGGACACAACCTATATAGCCCTAGGAGTGCAAACTAAGATGCATGTCAAATATTCAGAATCCTTTGCCTCTACTGGTAAGAAAAATCAAATCCTTAATCATCTCAGACAATCTGAGTGGATTACTGTTGATCCATCTTGAATTTCTGTCACAAAATCAAAATATATTTAGGTACAATTCAATCTTGCAACATCACTGAGAATACCAGCCTTAAACCCACATGCCCCTTCCATCACATCCAGAATCAGAAATTTATGTATAAAAGTTGATTATAACACACTATTTACTGAATGTTGGTGATTCCAAGTAACTCTATTCCAAGTAACAATGTGGATCAAATGTGAAAGACAACTTTCAGAGCATGCAGTCCATCCTCTTGACATGTTCCCTTCAGATATTTATACAGATTGATAAATCCCCTCTCAGTGTTCTCCTCTCAATGCTGAACAGGTCCAGCTCCTTCAGTCTCACGTCCAGAGAGGCTCCAGTCCCTGCTCATCTTTGTTACCCTCCCATGGACCTGCTCCAGGAGGTTCATGTCTCTCTTGTACTGAGAAGTCCAGAACTGCACAAAGCACTCCAGATGTGGCCTCCCCAGAGTAGAGGGGAAGGGTCACCTCCCTTGACCTGCTGGCAGTGCTCTTCCTAAAGCACCCCAGGATTCAATTGGCCATCTTGGCCCCCAGAGCACACAGCTGGCTCATGGATCACTTGTCCACTGGAATCCCCAGGTCCTCCACAGAGCTGCACTCCAGTAGATCAGTCTGTGCTGGTGCTTGGGGTTATTCCTCCCCAGATGCAGGACCCTGCACTTGCCTTTGTTGAATTTCAGGAGGTTCCTCTCCACCCATCTCTCCACCCTGCTGAGGTCCCTCTGAAGGGCTGCACAGCCCTCTGGGGTATTGGCCACTCCTTGCAGCTCTGTGTCATCAGGGAACTTGCTGAGGAGACATCTGCCCCTTCAGCCAAGTAATTGCTGAACAGGTTAAACAATACTGGGTGCAGTATTGTCCCTTAGGTGACACCTCTAGTGACAAGCCTCCAACTAGACTGTGACACTGATCACAACCCCCCGAGAGCTGGCATTCAGCCATTTCCCAATCCCCCTCACTGTCCACTCATCCAACCCCCACTTCTTGAACTTGCCTGTAAGCACCTACAGTTACTAGGAGTAAACACACTGGACTTAGAATTCCTGAATCTTCTGATATTTTTTAAAGCAACGAAATTAATTACAACATGATATATGAATACCACATGCCTATTTTAAATTTTTCATTCTTAGGTCACTTTTTTGTTCAAAATAATATCCTACTAATAAAATCTGAGTTGCAAATATGTAGTTGGGTCGATCTGGTTTTTGCAAACTAAAAGAATAAGACATTTTTATTTCCTTCCTATGTCTACTTCAAGAATTAAATTGGGAACAGGCTGGAAAATTCTCGTTTGACAAAAATATCTGCTTATAATACAATACAATACATACATAGATCCATAGATCACATTTTGAAGAGTTGTCACTAAATATTTCAGGGGCAGCAAAATGTAAATGAACAGTTTGTCTCTGATGCATTCTGTGTGACAGTTAGACAGACACTTCCTGCAAAAGCTTTTATCTTCACAGAGGCAGAAAGGGTCAAGCTCAGTGCCATAGAGCTTGAATCGGGTCCCTCTGCAGTACAGGACTAATACTCTACTTCTGAGTGTGAAAAACTTACAACTGTGCTTATTTCATAGTTCTGCTGACTTTAATATTGTTCTCATAAGTTGACACCAACTGAAGATGATTTTTCAGTGTATCTAATACCCAAAAAAAGAATTGACATTTTTAATATCTGCTTATAATCTAGTCTTGCAGACAGGAGTATGGTTTATCCCTGTCTCGGAAATTTATGAGAACTCTGATTCTGGAATATTACTCTGGAATCACTAATTCAGATCAGTCCTCATGCGTTTCTGACATTATAATGCAGCAGCAGATTTCTCATATTTAAACTGGAAGAAAGCCTGCATATTTTGAAATCAGGAAATCCACCTGAATATCCAAAAATAACTACTTTAGAATGATTCTTTCCAAACAGCAGTTTCAATTCCATTTGTTGGCAAGCTCTTCTGGACACATGAGCACCTAGTAATGGTTTAGACCACATATTTGTTATTAACTTGTATAGCATCAGTATACAGGAATAATTATTTTACTATTTAATTTTATAGAGTGTATATTATCAGGAAAACAGATTCCTATTGAGTGTGAGAGTACTTCTGAGTTTGCAAAACCTACAGCTAGGGCAAAATAAAGGAATACAAAAGTGGTTGAAATACTTAATCCAGGAATCTTGCTGGAGTTCTAGGAATGAAATAAAGTATATAATTTTCCTCTGTTAGTTAATTCAGTACCCTTTTTAGCACTGTGCTGCTACAGTTCTTTTTTGTGTGTGCACAGATTGCTTAACTCATGGCTCACAAAGACACCAAAATAAGAATAAAGAAGTTAAAAGAGCAAAAAAGTCAGTTACAGTAGAAAAGTTATGATAACATTACTTAGCAAGAGAACCTTGTGACCCAGTAGTATCTTAGGCATATATTGTAAAAAATAATGCTCAAAAATTTCCTAAAGTTGGGGTATTGTTTTTATGTCAGAGAAGTGACTATTTGTACAGCTTTTAGCAGATGGCAGTATTTATTTACTTAGACATAACGTCATAGTAAGATTAGTTTTCAAGCCTTTCAAGTGTGTGAAACCTACCTTCCATCAGAAATACCAATCCTTGACCCTTGCTTGGTAAGATTTTAAAGAACATTGAGCTGATACAACCTTTCATTGTCCTTTCAGAACTAATGCACTGAAAACTCCAGTACAAAGTTGCTGCCAATGAATGAAAGATGATCACTTCTTTGTTTTGAGGGACAGAGTCTCTACCCCTGTACTACAGATCTTATTCCTTATTACAGCTGCATAGAGCCTTCAAAGTAAACGGCAGACACTGAAATTTTAGAGAGTTTAATAGTTATCTTCTCATGATAATTATTCTGTTTATCTCACATTACAGTTAATTAGCAGATATATAAAAGTCAGCTGTGCTTCATGCTTGGCCTACTCAACTCTGAAGAAGTACAAAGAGATGGAGAATTCACAGAGAAAATAGCTCCAGTGAATAATGTTCAGGACTTCTGTAAAAGTTTGATAAACATGTGTGAATTGCAATACCCAGGTGATAATAACTGGGTCAAACCTTAAGTATTTTCCCAAAGGAGAACTGAACTTAGGTAACTGCTCTGCTGCTTTCTGCTACTTGAAATTGACAGGTTTTTTTTGAGAACTGATTCTCCAAAGTACTGACATGTCCCTAATTACTTTTCCCTGACTCCTGAAGCCAGCACGATTATGACACGATGTTCAAAACTAACAGACTTTGGCAGAAGTCTGTGTGAGATGGCCTCCACCAGCCCATGGAAACTGGCAATCCAAAGAACCAGCATGGGCAACTCATGAACGATGGAAACATCATGGCATAATGGAAAGTGCTGAGCAACCCAAACTATGGGTGTGACAACAGGTTTTGCCTGTGGCAAGGTCTGCTGTCACAGTAATAAAGTGCAGCCAAGTCCACCTAGAACACCAAAAAAACAAAAAACAAAACAAAACAAAAAACCCCCCCAAAAAAGAAAACAAAAACAAAACAAAAAACCAAAAAAAAAATTAACCCCCCAAATGTAGTTTCAAGGGCTTTCAAGGGCCTTTGTTAACAGTGTTTATGGGAGTAGAGTCACAAGCAGAGCTACTGAAGCACAGGGAATGTCTGTCAGAGGCAGCAGTAAGTCACAGGGTTACTCCACCTCTCAAAAATACTGGAGGAACAGACTTATGACATGCAGAGCATATTAGAGTGATAATTAGGAAGACCTAATAAACTACAAATAAAAGCACTAACCTTGTGCTTTGGGGCTACTGTGGGAAGACGAAACAAGGAATAATGAAAAAAAATAGACAATCTCAAGAAAATTATCTTGACGTTGAGATATTAGTTCATGAAAGAGTCTGCTCAACAGAGGGACTGAAGTGGTATTGTCTGAAAACTCAGCAATAAACCTAAACAAAGAGATCAGATAAGATTAGGCACTGAGCACTGTGCCACTTATACAAACAGACAGAGCAGGTGAACTAGCACGTCTTCAGCCTTTTGGCTTTTTTAAGGCTGTTATTCATATACAAGCATGTCCTATTCCTCAATAATTATGTGAAGTAGATACTGAAGAGTACACATCCTTGATCCGGGGAAGATAACCCTAGTTATCACTGATGGAATTTCAGAATATAGCTTTGGCACAGTTATGCATCCCTAGGTATGATAAATGTGAATAAATAAAATTAAAATAATCCAGAAAAAAACCCACACAATGCTCCAAGGCACTGCCTTAGGTAAGGTTTATCCATTACTCTGTTTGTCCATTGCTATAGTATACAAGTAATATTTAGCAACATACTAGAAGAACATGAGTATTAAAGCACCCAGCAACACAGTGAACAAGTTTAAGATGTTTCAATGCCTGGAGAAATCTATAGTCCCAAGTAATGTATTCATACTCTTTCCACGTGCAAAAAAAAAAAATCCAGTACAAGCCAGGAAAAAAAACTAGTCAAACCAAAAGTAAATTGTAGGTGAGAGAAAGATTGCATCTGCATTCTCCAAATAATCTAGGTCCCTAATGATAGATGACAAGGAGATTCCTTTCTTTGTCTGGATCACACCTGTAAATCCTCTCATTTTTCACAAAACAGAGCTAGAATTGCTGGTGAACTCTTTAACCAAGAAGAAAGCAAGGATGGCGAGTCTTTTGGTGCAATGAATATTTAATTACTACAAGAGAAGTCATTCAACTACAAAAGATATGATTGAAAAACCCCATAAGGAATCATTTTATCTCCTTTTAAATAAGTCATTCTACTGGAAGATGAGACTTCATATACCTCTGGGCAGAGGAATAAATTTTTGTTTGAGTAGGACTTGAGGCATTTAACTACTGTGCCACTCAGTAAGATGGGAATGGTACCACTTCGTTTCATCTTGTTCTTTTTCGTTCTAAAATAAATTCTTCAAATTAGACAATTAGAGCCCACTGCTCAAACAGGGAGAGGAAAGAATAGCCTGCAGCCATGCATGTGGTCTGGGACTTGAAGCAGTCCTACCCTGCAGGGGCAGAAGCATATTTGACCCCTGCAGCTGGAATAACACTGCCATGCCTTGGGAATTGTCCTGATAAAAGCAGAGGTACCAGAGACCTTGTGCATTCACACCTCACTAAAATCATAACAAGGTTCCAGCCTTGAAATGTCCAAAGTGGACTGCAGGCTTGGTGTAAATACTCACCACCACACATCCTTTTTCAACTCACTGAACCAAGGAAAGCTGAAACTTCCAAGGAAACTGAAACTTGGTCCGATGTAGGCTACTAAACTAACAAAAAACATGAAGCAGAGACTTGCCCATAAATAACTTTCCCCTAAAATAAGCTTTGCAGGACTTCCAGTGGGGCTTCAAGCGTTCTTCTGTTTCAAAAGAAAATGTCAAAATATGCTACATGAGATAGCATAAACAAAAAAAGGGCTGGTAAAAAACTGCAAGAAATAGAATTCTTCCCTTCCCTGGCCCACGTGTTTTCTAGGGCCCAGTTTTTCCTTCAGTCCTATTCTCAACCCAGCAGCCTTTCACTGGCTTCCTGCATGGTACAAATCCCCATGGTGAGCCAGGTCCCTTGGAAATCTCCTTCCATTGCCACCGAGCCACAGCTCTACTGCATCTGTGTCCCATGGTCACTTCGTTGCTGTGACCAACGGCGTGGCCCTCTGACAGCCAGAAATGTTTGTACCTCCAAATGGTCATATTACCTTTTAAGAGATGTAACATCTCTTCTGCATAAATAATGTCTCTGTGAGCCTGAGTGTAGCAGCCAAGAAAGGCAACTGGCAGCCTTTCTCCCTCCTTTGACAGCCCAGTCTTTCAAAGGAATGTATGTTAAACAAGGTGAAGCTAAAACAAGCTAAAAAACAAACGACATGCCTCTGTCACAGCTCTCACAACCTCACAACACTGGTTCAGTGTCTACCTGACGAAACACAAAACAATTGTACTGAATTACCAGGACCACGCATATCAAAGCGAAGATACAACTAACTAAATGAAATTAACAATCTCTAATAGCATGTTTTGCAACGCAGATGTATTTTCAGATAGCCTAATGAAAAGGTTGTGTGCTGAACTTTAAATTCCTTAACTATCATAGTATAGTCTACAACCAAGTGATAATTTGTAAGTTATCCTCTTTCTTTGATTTAACAACTCTCAGCTGTATAGCCCTTTTACCTAGTAGCACATTGACATTTATTACAGTTTGCTGATCCAACACTACCTTGAAATAGCCACTTTTCCAAGTACTCTTAATTCTCGGCTCAGCTGAACCAATTTTCTGTCTGAATCCAGAGATATATTGTTTATTCAGTTATAATACAGCTTTAAAAAAACAAACAAAAAAACCCCCCCATTTAATTTGTCCAAGTCTAAAGCTTTAAATATATTAAACCAGAAGCTATATTGCACTTCACCAGATAAGTGTTTGTTATATAAAACATTTCTTACTGTTTCACTTCAGAATTCAGAACTTGCATAATGAGACTTCGATATGAATATAATTCCTCAAGAGCCTCATCTAGTCCTAACGAGTTAGTACAAGTAGTCAGAGACACTTCTGATAAACAATGTACACAGGAAATCATTGCTGAGAGAGACAATTAATTTTAATTCCTACTTGCAGCCATTTATCCTTCCCATTTTTCTGCAACCCCCTGCATGTATTTTTTTGCAATCAAATAAAGCTAGCTGCTTCTTCATACCTGTATGTTTTGTAAAAGAGACATCTCTTCAGGGGCACCTTAATCACATGTTCCTGAAGGCCCACAAAAAGGACACTCTGGCTGTGCAAGATCTGAAGGCTCCTGATGGGCTCTCGCTGACTTTTCGGCAGGAGTTCAATTTCCTCAAGCAGGCAGCTGCTTGAAGTCTGGTTCATTGGGGCAAGTACTTTCTTAATAGTGCCATAGTCTGAAAAGGCAAGAGGAAAATGAGTTACTAAAAATCACATTAGCAATTCTACCTACTTGGTGTCATTCAGTGGAAAAATCTTTGTCCTGTGCTGGATGTTTTCAATGAAGCCTCAGAATGTGGGATTATTTTGACTGAAGTTTCATAAATTGATTATACTACAGTGAAAAGAACTTAGAAAATTTTAAAGTCTGTTTTCATGCGATACAATCTTTAAAAAAAAAAAAAAGAAAAAAGTTATTGGTGCAGAATGGCCTTCATTGCAGTAGTCACTAGAAAACAAGGTTTTAAAGTCTGGCTTAATAAATGCATATTAATGTCAAGGGTTACTGACTTCAGTCTACTGGATTCTACTACACTTTACTATATTTAAAGCAGTTTAAAAAGCAATGAAGTCCGTAATTTCCGCAGTATGTTTCAATATTCTTTGTGTTAAAAATGATGGGGGTTAGATATGTGTCACATTCATTTAATAAAGCACATATGTATGAATATATGCAGGTCTTAATAGAGTCTAGGTGAACATAGCAATGAATGAGGCTGCATCCCTTCTTCTTACTTATCCCAATTCTGACCTCTAGAAAATCATAGCTTTTAGCATTCGCTCTTCACTTCCATTCCTAATGTGATTTCCAAGGGAAGACAGTCATGCATTGAAAACCAGTGTCAGAATATATGATAAGATTTATGACTCACTCCTGCAAAGTCTTTAAATAATTTAAAAATATCAAAGTACATTTGTTCTGAACACAAAGGATCACATTCTCATGCTGATAAATATTTTAGGTAGCTGCAGCATTATGCAATCTTCCATGTCTCAGCAATAGCAAGTATTAAAGATCCAACACTGCGAACACACACAGAGATAAGCCCTAACTCATGAAGTCTTGAAAGAGTTCTCTTTTGAGGTGGTAATAATTGCAAGAGGAACGTTTGGGAAGGCCTGTTCTGCAGCCCAGAGGGGAGGGCATACACCAAATAACAAGTGAAGTTAATAGGAAGTTTATGGGTAAGATATAATATTCCATAATATTATATATTTTTTTAAACAGAGAAAACTAGATAGATAAACCATAAACGCTTAGCTCAGTGTATAACAAGATTTTGATCATATCAAATCATGTGTGCATGTTAAAATCTTCCAACTAGCCACTCAGGTTTTAATATCATCACTTCATAGACCTGTTTACATTTTTCTCCCTTCTTGATATATACATCCTTGAACATTTTTTAGAAAAAAGCTTTCATTAAATTACAGTTTTATTAAAATTTTTGATATTAAAATATCTAATTTGATGATTTTTTTTCCAAACAACTTAGACTTATATTCAAAAACTAATTAAATTGTTGCCAACAATCAGTTTTGCCCCACAATTAAGCAATAACCAGCTTAGGTGGAAACATAACAAGCAGTGTTTCCACTGATGACTACTGGATGCAAAATCCTGACTATAATTACAGTAGGTTTCAAGGTCAATATATGGTCTGAGACATGTTCCAAAATTTCAGTGCCTGTGTGTGCTTGTTTTGGCTGAGGTAGAAATAATTGTCTTCCCAGTGGCTGTCATGGGGCTGTGTTTTGGGTTTGTGCTGAGCACAGGATTGATAATATAGAGATGTTCTTGTTATTGCTGAGCAGGGCTGTCGTACTGCCACACTGGAGAGGGAATTGGGAGTGCATGGGAGGCTGGAAGAAGACACAGCCAGGACAGGTGACCCAAGCTGACCAAAGGGATATTCCAGACCATGTGACATCATGCACAGATATAAAGTGGGGGAAGAAGGAAGAAGGGGAGAACATTTGGAGTGATGCCATTTGTCTTCCCGACTAACCATTACGTGTGATGGAGTCCTGGTCTCCTGCAGATAGCTGAATGATGTAACTGACTGTGGGATGACAGCAGGACCCAGCAGCCCCCCAAAACGAGGTCCCTGGGGTGCATATCTCCTCCAAGTTTGGGGCGGGCGGACCCTGGGGAGCGCTCAGCGTGGCGTGAGTCTCTGGCCACATAAATTTGGCAGGAAATGAAGTAAGACAAAAGAACAAACTGGACCCATCTCCATTCTGCCAGGGAAGTTTATTTGGGGTCCTTAGGTGAGGGTTGCAGGGGAGGAAAGAGGGAGAGGAAAGCGGGGGTAGGTCAGAGGGGCTGGCAGCTCGAAGATGGGACCCCGAACTGACACAGACATCGGCTTATTAGGGAAAGGAAGGGGGCAGGACTAGCTCTCCCGGAGCCAGTCCCGGGAGGTCTGAAGGCAAGACGGGCAAGGGGAACACACCAATAGATTCCAGGTACAGCAGGATGCATATTTCAAAAACAGCCAATAGCATACAGGGCAGGGGAACAAAGGGAAGCCACATGGAATCCTAAAAAACCACATTGCTACAGCTGAACACCCCCCTGCCCATGGGAAGCAGTGAATTAATTCCTTGTTTTGTTTTGCTTGTGTGTGTGGCTATTGCTTTTCCTATTAAACCTTGTCTCAACCCACGAGTTTTCTTCTGATGCTCTCCCCAGTCCCACTGATGGTGGAGTGAGTGAGGAGCTGTGTGGAACCTGGAGGCTGGCTGAGGTTAAACCATGACACTGTGTTAGTTACTGAGTGAGAGATGAATGATTTCTTTTGAGCACTGAAGTCGGAAAAATGTACTAAGAAGAAGAAGCGATGAGATCATTTTTACAGATTTAAATGAATAGGCATTGCGTTATAGATCAGTCAGTACAACTCTATATCACTTGTTCAACTGGCAGATAACAGATCCAGTATGATTCATAATACATTGTATTTGGCTTGTCATCGTTTTCCTGCATGAGACAAAAATCAGGTACACATTCAGCATGTGCTTTTTCTACAGACTAATATTTCTTCCTACCACTGTGCTGGGTCTGGTATATACAGACTGAATCACTTGCTGTCACCTTCCCCAAGAGAAGAAAAAAAACATGACTGCAGGCCTCCATCCCCTATGCCTACATACACATTCAATGTAGAAATACAGCTTTGAACAGGAGATGATCAAACACAAATATTTTGTTTCTTGTGACTCCTTTATTACAGAGGGAAAACTTACATTTTTTATATTCAATTCTGTGACCTGGAGATTATGGTTACAGCAGCACTGTACCCCAGAAAAAAATAAAATATTCTTACTTTGAGAACTGCTGCACTAATGCCTTCCCCAAGACAGCTGTCATTGCTCTTATTCTTACTTCTTATCTTGACATGCATTCTCTATTCCTCACATTTCCTTTTGCTCTCTTTCAGCATCTCCCAAAACATTCCTTTTTCATTTGTTGTCCAAGAGGATCAGCACTCAGAAATGCTGAAAGTCATAACTGACTGAGCTTCAAGTGAAGAAACGGTGTCTGAGATCCTACAGATTATCTGGAAGAAACACTGCTCTTCTCAGAAGCAATGTGGGTCACATGCAAAATCAACAAAAAGGAATAGAATGTTATCTGATATCTACTTCTGCCTCAATAAACTCCTCTACTTCTGACTTCTATAATCTATCTTCTCTACTTTAAATTCCTACTGTCTATGAATGATTTTGCAAGGATCACTGGGGAAGTCAGTCTAGGGTGAGGATCTGGTTTTACTCTACAGTTTTGAGGCAGGCACAGATTGACTTGGTGGTTATGTTCACCAGTGTATGGTATGTGGGAAAGGTATGTGGATATCAATGTCCTCAAACTACACTAGCATGCAACCTGGCTTTGTCAAGTTTTCTTACAGTGGAAAATCATAGCCAGTGATTCCAGTGCTTTCAAAAAAGTGCCTTCCAAAGCCAGGTGTTTTGCTCTGGTATTTCCAGTTCTACTACGATGTGTGCAACATTATCCACAGCCTCCAGCATAGACTGTAGATTTCCTCAAGAACTTGTAAACATCACATCCTCAAGTGTTGTCTGTTTGGCCATTTTCACACAACACTTGCAAAGCAAAATAGAGAGGAAAGTAGGGAAAGAAATAAGTCTGGAACATGGCTCTAGGGCATGGAGGTTTTCAGACCTGTTATAATCTTTCCAGTGAATATTTAATTTATAATCAAACTAACTGTCCACTTCTGCCAATAAATATCTAAGAAGGAAAGTGAGCACTGAGCATCTAAATGGATGTAACTTAATTGCCATGGTCACAGGGAAAGTTTCAGTTTCATCAAAAATGTCAAGTCTGAGCCTAACAGCCATTTAAGAATTCAAATGAAAGGCATCTTTGCATCCTGACCATAAGCAAGACGTACTGGGATAGATCCAGACACCTGACAGCCGTTATTTAAGGATGGCCAACTATATACAGGAGTAGTAAAAGATAATGACACCAGCCAGAATGAGTAAATAATGTGCTTTGCTAGCTTGTACTGCAATACTTCTAAAGAGACTTGCAAAACCAGCAACTGGACATTAGAAATAAAATCACTGTGAATTAAGAGAAAAAATCTTGTTGAAATATTGCTATGTAACGTGTAGGAGACTATGAAGACCTGCATGGAGAACCTGAGATGGTGTTTTAGAGAACATGCTTGGAGGCAAGAAAGTCTGTAATGAACCAAATTATAATGGGACAAAATGAAACGATGATTTCAAAAAGTGAAGAATAAAGTTTAAGGTGTAAATGGTATAAATCATAGACAGCAATGGAAAACACTGCAAGAGTGTGGTTGAAATCATTATAACATCTTTGGTAACACCTGCAAAGCAAAACAGAAAATGAACATACAAAAGAAACAGCAGATGCAACAAACTAATAAACCTGTAATTTCCTGAGCTTCCTAACAGAAATAAAACCACTCAAGGAAGCTTTAGTAAATTCTTGCTATCAAGAAGAATAAAGATTTATATGAGCTGTTATATTTACAAAATATTGCTGCTTTCTTCAAGTAAACACATCTTTAACAAATCAGCATGAGGCAGCATAGAAATAAATTCATTTCACTTCTTTGAAAGAAGGGAAAAAATCTCTACTCACTCCTTTTCAAGAAGGAACACTTTCATTCTTAACTCTTGCCATAGTACCTTGGAGAGTGGGTTGGTCTCCAGAAAGCAACTGAACCAGCACCAGAAGTCAAAATCCAAACCAATGGTTTTCAGAATAGAAGTCTACAGTATCATCTTTCCTTAATGTTGGCAAAAAAAATCAATGCTGTCTTCTAAACTATATGAGTTGCAAGCAAAAGAAACTCACAATAATCTCAAATATCTCCTCAGGCCAGCTGTATGCCTGTATTTAAGACTTTACAAACATTCCTGCACTTTCTGAGCTCAACAAGTTGGCTTTACAGATCTGAAAATCTCCTCAAATATACCAAGAAAAACCTCAAGAAACAGCAAAATCTACTTTTAATTATAAATTAAATTAAATAGATTGAAATATGGGCCTGTTTTTCAAAATTCCCACAAAACATTCTTCAGAATTAAGATGCCTTAGGCAGATGGAAGGGTATGGTCAGTGCAGAGGAAAGGGGCAGTCAACACAACACAGAGACGCTAAAGCAACATTCGGAACTTCAGGAGATGCTTGTAACTGAACTTGAATAAGATACCACCTATGCAAGAAATACACCACCCTGGATATTGTAATATGTGAAAACAGACTCCGATAAATTTAACAATCTGGCAGCATAATAATCAGGTGGTTTAATAGATGGAAACTCGGTTTTAAAGTGTAGCTGAAACAAATATAAATTTTGTATATTTTCAAGGGGTCTAATTTGAAATAGACTTTGGAAAATTATATTTAGTAACTACTTTAATTTTATCCATTATAGACTGGTTTTGCATATATTTGTTTTATACAAATTATTTTTCCCAATGGAAAATAAAAGCATTCAGACAGGATTAAGATGGCTGAAATTAAAGGAAAAAAATCTGTTAATGTTAAATATCTTGTAAACAATATCCATATGTGCATATAAACAATATTTATATTAATCATATAAAATTTGTATTAAACACCATAGAAACAAAAAATAGGGCATTAGGGTCATCTTCAAGGCAGAGGTCTTTCAGAATAATAAACTGAAATACAAAATATAGAATTAATTTACAGAATGTGTGATAGTAAAAAATAAAAAAACATGCAAGGTGATTGATAAAGATTCAGCCACTGTGAAAGAATGTATCATCAATATTTGCTTTCCTCCACCACAGGAACTGGAAAAAGCTGTACCACAAAGCAGAATGTGCATTTGGCTAACAGCAGAAAATTATTCCAATGAACAGAAAGTATTAGGTTGCATAAGGGCTTAAGCGTGCTCAACACAGGAAAAAAAACCGCAGGAACAGCTAATGCAGCAGCTGGTTCAGCCTACAAAGGGAAAGCCCAGGACTTACGATTTAGCAATCTGTGTAACATCAAAAAAGATACATATGGCACACAGAATGTGATGGGATTTAAATCCTACTCTTCTCTGCCCTTTCTAAAAATAACTTTAAAATTAGTTAAATCATCACAGAATGTGGATACTTAAAGCTTTGGCTATTATCTGTTTTCCCACGTGGGGGTGGGGTACAATTTGGTTTAAAGCAAGGGTATATTTAGAAGGCAAGATAATATAACCATTCTCTGTAACTTATCTTTTACCTTCAGGTTTCTGAGATATGTACTTATACTTGAAGTACAAGAACACGTTTTTAATCATGCTCCAGTCTAAAGGACAAGTGAAAGATTGAGCTTCAACCCTTTTTTAAAAACAAAAAATATATTATGGGCAAGCATAGTACTCCTACAATGATCCAGAAAATGAAAATAGACTTTTTACTTTCAAAGCTGTTTTACATATTTGTCTCTCCATTTGAAACTAAACACTATTTGAACAACGTGGTCAGTATGATAGTTAATTTGTTCTTTTTATCTACTTTTAATATATTTTCATGGTGTAATAAAATATATAGATGTGATTTTTCTAGACATATCAGAGAAAAATGGAGGTTAAAAATCTGAAAGTTCTCTTTTGTGGGCGTAACAGAGAATGAAATGTGATAAGCTTATGAAGGATTTAAACAATAAACCATTGTGGTTGCCTTACTATTACAGGTCATTATCACGTGACAGTAACAAGGCCAGGGTGGATAGTAAGAGAAATAGTGATATAAAGCACATTTATTAGATCAAAGGCAATTATCTAACTGTACAACAAAACCTTCTATGAAACACTGTAGCTAGAAATAGAAAAAATAATTTTGTAGCATTTCCCTGAGAAATGTTGCAAATTGTTCTGCCCTGTTGATATGGAGATTTATTTTTAAACACCAAAAAGACTAAAATAAATGTTGGTTACCCTCTGTGCCATCACTTGCAGAAAACAGAAAAGCTAAATCGTTCCCTTATTCAGGTATCTTAGTTTTCCTTACTCCATTGTATGATACTTGGAGGAAAAAAAAGTATGCGAGTGACCTGGAAAACTCATAAATCATTGCTCATTGACATCTAACTAAATTTCAGTAAATTAAATTAGCTGAAGCAACCATAACCCATGTGACAAACTTGGTACTATAAAAAACAGTATCACTGGAAAGCTGGAACAAAAATAAATACTAATTGTATTCTGCCACCTACAGAAAATATACACAAACCACCAAGAAGTGAACCTGTCCTAACGGGAGCTCTTAAACTACCTAGTTGTTTTTTATAGTTGCAAGACTGAAAACCTGAAATATTTTAAATTATATACAAGCAGTTATACCACACAGTGCTTAGTGTATTAAAGTTTTCAAACACAGAATAGTTGCTAAACTTAGGAAACAGGAAGGGTTTGACTCTCAGAAGAGAACTTTGGAAGCAATAGAAGAAAAATGAAAAAAAAATCCTATATTAAATTATATTTATCTGGGTAAGACCCCGAGTATTTCTGCAATCTGGTGTGGTTTTGTTTTTCAATTCTTGGATGCAACGACAGCAGTTTTGAAAGGTAGTCAATAAAAAGCAAGCACACATAATATTTTAGATTTATGTTCTTTATCTTTGGCTCTGACTCCTTCTTATTCCCTCTTTCCTATTCTATTTCAAGTAAATATTGATGTTCTTCCTTATAGTATTGGAAATTATTTTAAATCAACACTGAAATGAGAGACATTTTTGAGAAAGCTTGTCAACAAAGGAGGTCTGATGGTCTATTACACATCCCCAGACTTTCATTCAGGGAGGATAATTTAACTCATTTATCTACTATTAAGAATCTGAAATGAGCAATTTTTACCACAATCTATTTGCATACCTTCTAAATTTATTAGCGAGCTTCTAAATGCCCTGGTAGTTATTCCAAGAGAAATACACTTGTACCTCTTCAACTAGAGAACTTTCTCATGGTTGCATGTCAAAATTTATTATATATTTATTTTATGAAGGGAATATTTATGGGCTGTACTTTCCACAAAGAAATTGGAACTATTGACTTAAAGAACCTTTTGAATAAAAAAAGCGTTGGTCTAGATATTAGTTAATAAAAAGTAAAGACCTTTCTTCAAAGCCATGTGTCTGGGAGGACAAAAAAAATGTATGAATTAATAACCTGTGCAGCCCAATAATGACTGCAGAACCAATTCCCTCTCTAAAAGAGAATAAAATAAATTGTTGAAAAAAATAGTTTCCATTTTCAAATAGAACAATTTTGGGCTGTATCTGTCAATGGAAATCAGGAGAATCACCATCTCAATCCTCTCTACCATTTTCCAAAAGAAAACTTTGTAAACATACAACATTCTTTAGAACACTCCTGTCCCCATGTGTTATAGAGTCTCAAAAGTATCAAGGATAAAGGATATAGTCAGTTTGCAACAGAATAAGCAAAACTTTGTTCCAGTAGCTATCATGCAAAGAGTTAAATACCTGTCTTTAGTACAGAAAATATCCATTGCTCCATAAAGTACAACAAATTATAAATTGCTACAAATAACATTTCCACTAGTAGGATTTCCTATGAATCAAAAAGATATTTTAGTTTAGGAAATAGGGCAATTTGTGTACCATCCCTCAGCAGCCTTTTCACGCCTCAAATTGGAATTTAAATCCAGCTCCAGTCAGACTCATTTAAAAATCTTTCAAATAGAGAATACAAGCTCTAAAGAGAAATTCAGATCTACTTGAGACTAAGATGCAAAGTGAATAGCAGCTAAACCAAAGCAGCACACCTTTGTTTGAAAGACTATTTCTATAGAGTTGAAGCTGCTAACTCCTCAAACGGAAATTTCTTTTCTCTCTTTTTGGCCTTTTCCAGAATGTCGAGCAAACACCTACATCAAAAACAAGTACAAGTTGAATTACATGTTTCAGCCACCACATCAATTATGTCTGTTTCTTTCACAAAGAAAATGAAACTCTCTCAGTTTATTAGACTGATGCTCATATACTCTAGTGGCAAATTTTTACCCTTCCTAGATCTAAACCAGATGTTTTTTCCTGCCTGACAAAAAAACCCCAAAGATTATTTCAACAATCTCAAAATGTATGTATTTTTAATCAATCATGCTCACCCACCCACCTTTATCTACTACTTCTACTTCCAATCTTAAAGGAGATTTTTCAGCTTGCCAAAGATGTGACTTAGAGATAAGACAGAAATTCGTAACATTTTGTTGGAGTTGAAGATTACTCTATCCTCAACAGTTCATGGACTCCACTTAGAAGTAACATGAGTCTTTAGAATACCTATAAGCAAATGCTATAGCAGCTACAGTTACTTAACAGAACACAGTTGATAAGAAAACATTTATTAACATTTCATTCCATGATACATTCCTTTTACTTGTTGAGATAAAGCATTATTTAGTTTAGGATATAAAAATCTATTTTTATATAAAAATCTTCTATCTATCTATCTATTTCTCTTTTATTTGCAATTGCATATAATTGCTTTTCAATGACAAAAGTTTTAATAAAGAATAGTAATTAATAAAGAAACTTGCATTATGAAACAAGTTGAACACTTGTGAAATCTGGATTCAACTGACAACTTTTTTTCTCTAGATTTCATTTGTGAAACTGGTATTCAGAAGAGTAATACCATCTAAAGTGAATAAAATTAAAATTTGAAAATTCACTTTTTGTAAAACTGTTTCATCTAACTATAACAATATCTAATCATAAGAGTACTTTAACAGGTATATTTCCCTACTGAAGATTTAAAACTTCTTTTGTTATGCTGTTTGCTTGCACACTGAGTTGATTCCCTGACAAATTCAAAACCAGTGACAGGCAGTTACTTTATTCTCCTTCAGTATATAGGAGACAGTTGGACCAAAAAGAGAAAAGCCTCAGCAGCCAAGAAAAAACATAAATGTTTTGGGGTTTTTTTACGCCCACTAAGAGATAGGTGTCTTCCATGTCCTTAGGGAATTTTCGGGAACTTACTGCTTAATTAAAAAGTCATTGGAAAAGTATCTTAATAGTCCTTGGAGCAGGGAGCAACCTCTGTAGCTGAATTCTCTAACTTCTTAGTTTGAGAGCTTTTGTCTGCAGGCCACATGAACTGTGTGCTCTGCATGCACATTAAAACAGTGCCAGCAAATGGATTTGGGAGGGCTTCTCCCCATCCACAGCAGCCCCTTGTCTCCTGGATCAACCATTCAACAAGGAGGTGCAAGAAGTGGCTTTGAGCTCTGGACATTATGAGGAATTAAACATCAGCTCTACATAACCCCGCAAATGTTGCTGCCATCCAGATGAGGTCATCAACAGACTGACCCTTCTGTCTTATGTTGCTCTGTTTATTGCAGAATGATCCCTGAGAAATGCATCAGATTTTCTCAGTGTATAGCTACTAGATCATGTCCCTGTACAAACTATCACCATTTCTAACCCCTTCAGGAAGTTATATGAAAATGCAAATAACAACACTTTAGTTACCACCATTGGTTTAAGAAATGCTATTTAAGCAGAGAGGATATGGTTAATACAACAGCATAAAATCTTTAGAGGAGGCATTAATGAGTTGGGGAAAGAAAGCTGTTTCTCAGGACTTGGCAAAGAGATGATGGACAAGAATTCAAGTTTGGCTCTAGTACTTCACACTCTTTCTCTTTTTCTTCCTTGGGGAGGTGTCAGGAAATGTCAAGTAGGCCATGTAGATCAAGGCACGATTTGTAACAACATTGAGCAAACATTTCTTGATTTTACCAAACAATAACCTCATTTTGAATTCTTATTTAAATTACCCAAGTTCTGTCTACAAACTTAGTAATAAAAATAAACACAAGGATCATGAAAAATTATGTCAGCATCCTCAAAGAAGGCCAGTAAAACTTCTTTTTTGTCCTGCATCACACTTAAATAACTTGGCATATAAAAGGACACATTCTTCCAGCTTAGAAAAGCAATGCACTTCAACAATGTCAGATTCAACATTACATAGAACACCAAGACTATTTTGGGGCACCAAACCTACAGACAAAACAAAGTGTACATATTTATCAGTGTGGATCATAGTTACTACATTTGAATCAAATGGATGCTGCCAATATCCACATTGACCTGTGAGCATGTGCTATGAGCATGTATGCATGTGCTATTGGTACCAAGATTCCCATCAGATGTCTTCAGAAGCCTGAAATATTTTTGGTCTACTGGATATGAATCTTCCTTTTAAATCAACACATCATCATAAGAGACAATTATGAAAGGTCTGCTTAGGGCTGTACTTAAGGATGTACTCACTAGATAGTGAGTTACCTGGTTTGTACTTCCAGACATAAACTAGGACAAGTAAGGCAGCAGTTCAGATACAGCTAGCTGAGAAGACTGTGACCAACAACACACTTTTATTCTCAAAATTTACTCCCTAAGTACTGTTGGGTGATAACTAAACCGATCCAATATCAAGACCTCCATGTGAATAACACCTATTCAAGAGAATGCCCATTTGGCAATATATTGAAATTACAGCCCCTTTTTTTGGCAAAATTCAGCTTTTTCTGTACTAAAAATGACACATACACACAAAAAACCTGAAGCTCTGAGGCAAAGAAGACACAAGAATTCTTATGGTTCTAAATGTGAAACATTACAATTGTTAAGAGACACAAAATTTCACTATTCTGGATTCTGAAAAGAGAAAGAAACAAAACTATAAGGTTGTTACTGGGGACTGGTTGCTACACTTGACCATGAAACAAACAAAGAAGTCCATATTAATTTCCCATAAACTTCTCAAGAAGAGAAAACATTTTGATTTTGAAGAGATCTAAAATGTTTAATCAATGTCTAGGACTGGACTTCTCAGATAGGGGAGATGAGCGCCTCTGAAGAGTTGTGTAACCTCTAACTAAAGTAGCAGAGTAGGTAATAAACATAGATATTAATCGCAAGATGAAGTGGTTTATGTGATTTAAGGCTTGCTATCTGGCACAGAGCAGCAGTGAAGAATGCCACACTGTGTATGAAGGAAAAAATTACTATCAAATACAGGCCCTGGATCCCTGCCAGTCTTCCAAAGTTGAGATATGCTAACCCTGATTGGATCTGACTGGACAGGGAGTGATAACTGCTCCTATTATTTTATACTGCCTTCCTTCGTATCACCAAAACAATAAATACCTTGTATGACCCTACACATGCTATGAATATGGTAGTGCTTTCCCACTGAATAAACTTTTCAGTGCCCAGATCAAAGAAGCCTTTAGATGCACAAGTGGAGAAGACTATTTCTCAAGATAATAACCCACAGCAAACCTTGCCTGATTTCTTCACTGAATCATATGTGGTTATTTTCAACAGAAGTGTCAGAAAGATAGCTGACTACTCTACAGATCCAGAACATCACAAACTTGACTGAAGAGAAAGTTTCAGGAACTATACTCAAACTGATTTGCAGTTTGCATAGTACATGCCTCAGTCCCTAGATGAGTCAAATATATCCAAATATATCCAGTACAATTCCATTGTGATTGGCATGGAACCTCAGAAGCAATTTCAGCGCAAAACCCAGCCTTTGCTCAGAAATTAAGAAGGAAAGAAAGTTGCATACCTTTTTCTTATCAAACTAAATAAGAAAGTAAATGGACAAGAAACAGAGGCAAAGTTGGGATTAGAGAAATGAATCGCATTTCTCTAATCCAACTTCTCACCAGAAGTTGTTCATCTCATAACTCTCACTAACTACTATGTTACAGTAGCCATAGCCATTGTATATAGGCTTAGTGTGCAATACATACAGTCATATTACACTATATTCTTTATATAATGGTCTAGGAGCCAGGATATCTGGCAATAACCAAAAAATATCAGAGTTTCTTAGTTAAAAAGCTTTGTGTATTTCCCAGGCAAGTGATCTAACTGCTATTCTGCTTGCAGCCATGGCTATTCCTCCTAAAGGTGTGTAGTTATAGAGCCAAATTTACAAGATTCATGGGATAAGGAAAAAATAAAAATACCTAAAAATTAGAAGAATGAATCTCCAGATAAGTGACTATTTGCTTCAAATCTTATAACTTTTACCCAGTGACTTGATTAAAGTAAAATGCGTGGAACCTAACACATCTTTTTGTGATTCTGCCTGCAGGTTATAGGACTCTTCCCACAAAGACCACAGTATCTGGAATAAAGCATCTTCACATTTTCATGACTTACAAGATGCAGAACAAAGTAAATAAGGTATATTTTTATTGAGACATTCTTTAGCTTGTTAGGATTTGCCATGTCAGATGACCAGAGCTAGGTAAGCACAATGATTACTAGTGACACTGCTTCTGTATGCTTAGTTATAAACATCTGGATTTACTGAGATTTACCAGGAAAAACAAGCAGAACAAAGCTTGTAAACATTAACAAAACCAGGACTTCAGTAGAATATCCCATTTAGTGACTGCTTTTCTGACTGCTCTCACTAAATATTGTACATATCATAGAATCATACTTGTGATCCAACTTTGGCTTTTTTAGGGTCAAAGCTGAGTTTCATGTAAGGTTCAAACTTTTATTTCTCCCTTCTATATCTCTCTTCTATATTTTAAAAATTTATTTATTTTTAACTGTTCCAATTTCTTCTTGTGGTGGCATGGGTTTATTGAGTCACTTTCATGCACATCCACCTTAAAAGAAAAATTTTTTTAAAGGTAAAGAATATTCTAAAGAAGTTCACAATGCTCAGCAACATGTGACAAAGTCAAGTCCCTTCAAAGGGAAGGCTTCTTCCCCATATCTCTCAGGAGGAGTTCTGAATACTAACTGTGTACTCACACAAGGGCTCCACAGTTGATACAAAGATCAAAATTTCATGCCAAAATAAGGCTAATGCCAACACTGTTTCCAAAATCAAGACAAGCCTGTTAACTGGTACTGCACGGTATTGGGACAATATGAGAGTTTTGAAGGTAGGCATAGATCCTACCAGATCTCAGCTTTGAAGACTGAGCACCATGTAAGATGCCTCTTTTGCTCACAGCTTCACAATTTGAGCACTTTGCAATAATAAATGAACATAGGGGTTGTCAAGTCTAGTTTCTCTTCCAGGAAGAAGAGGTGATAGTTCCAACAAAAAAATCAGAAAATAAGAAGGAAAGGCTACTTGGCTATTCTAAGTTTATAAAGTAGTCAAATGGGGTTTGAAAGCTGAGCGTCACTATGATAAAGAGGACATGGTCTTTTTTTAATGGAAGGTTGAGACTTTGTCTCCAGCTCTTTACAATCTGTTTTCCTCCCTGGCCCTCGCATTAATCTCACTCCCATGCAAGCAGAGCCAGCTGTTCTTCAGCCAGTAGCTTCTTCTTGCAGCAATTCTGATTTCCAGGGGCAGCACAGAAGTGCACACACCGTATGTTTCTTGGACATTTATTTATAGTCTTTATCTGACAGAGCTGGGCAATTATAAAGACATCATGATAATCTGTGAACAGAAAAAAAGGGCTTCTCCGACTTAAATTTGTCCCTTGAGAAATCAGAATACCATCTACTTGCAGCAAGCAATTCATGAACATGATAAGTAAAATATGAACAAACTCTATGAGCAAATAGCAGCAACAAACTAATCAAAATCATGACCTATTTATGGGTTGATTATAATAACAACAAATGACTACAAATAAGTGCTGGATAATTTGTGAAACAAATAAAGGGCTACAATTCTCACATATAAATTGCTGTCAATGAATAATTTAACCAGCTCTAGTTAGAGCCATCTATTTATTAAGAAAGCTCACCAACTGGATCTGGCAGAATGATTTATCTCTATACACAGTGATAAAAACAAGGGAAATAAGTACTGCTGGACTTTTTAAATGCTGGGTTTGATCCTCTGGAGCCCCATAGTATAATTTATAACTCTGTAACCTGGACTTTAGATGTAATCACTCTCATCTAGTAACATTTTAAAATCACTTTGCCCAGTGCAGATGACACAATACACAAGGCAGCAAAAAGATCAGCATTTCTTTGTTTAAATCAGATAGAAAAACAACAAAGTTTTGCATTATTCTTCTTTGTCTTTAGAGGTATTCTACATGGAAAATACCATAAATATGCTAGCAGAAATATATAGCAATACTTCTTAGAAAAGCTAGCATAAATCCCAGAGTGAACATTAGACTCTTCAAAACAAAACTCTGCAATATTCTACATTTTTTTTAACTTTGCAGCAAAATGTTTCCTGAGAAGATTGATAATATAAACAAAGTATTTATTCAGCTAGTGTTTTCCTTTATCAGAGGTAGGTGTCACTGCAAAAGCAGAAGACAGTAAGGTTATTAATTTCATGGTTTACTCTTTGATTCTTTGAAACAAATGTTCAAGATCATCATGTTGCTTTTAGGACTGGTGTCTTCCAACATGCACCAGTTTTCCACATCAAAGTAACTCATGAGTATCCTTGCTTCAAGCTTCTTAAAATGACATTGCATAAGGCCAGAAGGGTAACAAGTTTCAGGGACATAGTTTTAAAACCACTGCAAGAGTGCTTTACAACTCTGTGAAAGCATACTATACCTTTGTCAAGCAAAGACATAAGACACAAAACAACTGTGTTTTCTGTAACAACAAAGAGAAATGGTTTTAAGAAGCGACAACTGTGTGCCACAGTGTATATGCCCCATTATCCATCTGTACTCTGATTCCCATTTCTGGTTTTGAGCTAGAAAGAATTAATACATACAAATAGACTACCTATTACTTTCACACTTAACTTCTGACTCGAATTACAACTACTTTGGTCATTATTATTGCATTTATATTGTAACTTCTAGACTAAGACAGTGGTTCTTAACTGAGATGAAAAGTCTGTATCTGCTTTTTACAGAACTTATCTACAGATTACTTCCAAGAACCTCAATGCACTTAAGATAATGCAGTCAGAAATAGGACCAAATTGGAAAAAATGGAGCCAATTTAAGCTTTGTTGCTCTCTTCACTATGTATGAAACATATATAAGCTTCTATGTTTGCTTATAGCTTTCAGGCTGGCAATTGCTCAGATACTACATATATTCTACCATGCATATTAAACTGTGAAAGCTGCACAGTTTGATCAGAAGCTACAGTCTGTGAGGAAAATGATAATATTTCATCAGAGATTTTTAAGTAAAAACACACAGAGAACTTTTTTTTCTTGCTAAGACCTTGGGTTGTTTCCTAGCAAAAAGTGTGGCATACTGATTACAAAAACAAATGTAAAAGATTGAACTGTAACAAAAATAACAGAGGAATCAAATCAGGAAGTACTTTGCATCAGTTTACTCCCATCAAGCAAGACAAACAGAAGAAATACAAAATGTAATGATGGCATTCCCTAACTGAGTTTCATGCAAACTTCCAAATATCTTCACTAGGTTGGGACTAAGTTTCTGTACAATCTACTGTTTCAGGGCTTCATGAGTAAAAATGTTACATTTGGGAGATTTACTACCTGTTTTAACCCTTCTAAAGGCCAATGTATGAAAATTCCATCTGCATTTTTCAAAAACGTCTTTTGAAATTTCTTCATGAAATCTCTCTTTTTGTTCATTATAATTGCTCTATGTGTTTCATCAGAATTATTTTTATCATTCTCTGCATTGCTACCTGAAATTTTTAGAACTTCTTGGAAATCTGTTGTAACATCCTCCAGTGACCTTTAAGCCTCAGATAAAACCTGGATTTATGGCATAAAAATTGAGGTTCACTTCAGTGAACAATTCACCCTTTAGTGACATGCAATGTAGCCAACAATAAATCTTTCTTCAGGTTTCATACTTTCTTTCTAGGTCAGCCATATCCCAATTTCATCAATGCTGTACTATAAATCCCAATAACTAAGATCTACCACTGGGCAAATACTATTTCTACTCAGGACGCAGAGGGGACATACTCTGTCCAGTGGGATTGAAGAACAGAAAAAATACAGAAGTTTTTTCACCAAGTATTCTTTAAGGATGGCCTTGAAATTTTTTCATCAGACAGTGCAAGTACTACCTTTTCTGAACTCCCAAGTTCATTATGTCTTCATAATGCCCTCAAACTAGATACTATATCTAATTTTTTTTTATTTCTTGCAGTAAATTAATACATTTTTCAACAGTCCTCTAAATAAGGGCTACTCACTCTTGTTGCAGCATCCTATTTTAAAAAAACATATCAGCAAAATTTTTAACCATGGGATAACTAGGCACAAAGTGAAAGAAATAAAATGGCAGGAAAACAATATGAGGAGAGGGGAGAAGGGACAAAAGGGAGGGAAACATGACATATTCATAGGATTTCTTTTTAACAAAGAAAGAGGCCTTCCAAACTTAAAAAGTTTTCAGAATATTTTGTGTTTCTCTAGCGTGCTCTACTTTTCATGTATTGTTATAGATGATTTTTAGTTCACAAGACATCTGTGCATGCATGCTTTCCTTGACTTTCCTTTCTAAATCACTGAAAATTGTTGTGGAGATTTCTTCTTGCCTAAGGCCAGCAGCACAAAATGTGCAGGAATTCATATATCACTTCATTCTGTGTTAGAAGTCAGTACAGTGAAAGATTAAGATGTTTCTCCAAAGTACCAAAGTATATGTTTGATATAAGCAGTAGCTGTTAAATCCTAGCACACCAGAATCTCCTAGCAGAATGATGACTTGGGAGAGGTGTAGGAAATGAAGGCTGTTGACACAGCAGATTAATGCATTTGTTTGCTTATTCCCAGTCTCTCCTGAAGTAATACTATATCTATTTAAGGTTTAATGAAATTAGATTATACTTTTATACTCCCAGGGTTATTCTCCCCTGTAATATTTCTATTCTAACGAGTGGATAGTTGAGAGGGTGAAGAGAGAACTTGCTCTTAACTATTGGCCATCTGTTTCAAAAAATGAGATTTTTGCTTTGAGTAGAAAAGATAGCAAAACATTCATTTGCATTAAATCCAATGTGTGTGCCTACTTTTCCACTGAAGCTTTGTGCATTTTAAAAGACAATTTTTGCAGAATGTTGGAATGAATTACAAATACAAAATTTATGTGGTGTACATCTCTCACAGCATGGATTGGGTCTGTCCTGCTTTACAGTACTAAGTGCAAATTGCTTACTGACAGAATTTACATCAGAGTTGAATGCACTTTCCTTTAGGCAGCAGAAAATGCAATGGCATCTATTACCACAGTGTTGTATAAAAATGTAATTTAGCCCGACAAATTTGAAATTATACTTGCATAAACACAGGATAATTTAGGCTGGAATGGAGATCAGAAGGTCTCAAGTCCAGCCTTCTGCTCAAAAGACAGCTAGTTATAACAGACTGTGTTGCTATCTGGTCTTGAAAACCTCCAAGGATGGAGACTGCACAACCTGTTGCTTGACTGTCCTAGAGGTGAGGAAGCATTTCTTTATATCCAGTCTGAAATTCTCTGCCTGTTGTCTCTTGTCTTCCCACCATGCGCCAGTGTGAAAAGGATGTCACCGTTCTCCATGTAAACTCCCTGTAGCTATTAGCAGGATGCTACCAGCATCCTGCTCCCCACAAAGCTTTTTCTCCTCAAGGATAAACAAGGCCAGCTCCTTCAGCTTCCCCTGCTAGGGAATGGTGCTCCAGCCTCCAACAGAGGGTGGCCCTCCAATGAATTTGCTCCATGTTATCCATGTCCTTCTTGTAGTGGGGGAGGCCAAAACTGGGGAACAAGCTCCTCCCTTGATCGTACTCTGCTTATCTGAGCAGCCTGTTCCAATACCTGAACACTGTTTCAGTGAAGAATTTTTTTCGTAGTATCCAATCCAAATCTCCTCTGGCAAAACTCAGGACCATTTCCTCTTGTCCTACCACCTGTGACTTAGGAGAAGAGACTGATCCCTACCTGTCTACAACCTCTTTTCAGGCAGTTGTAAAGACCAATAAGGTTCCCCCTGAGCCTCCTTTTCTCCAGGTTTAACAGCCCCAGGTCCCTAAGCTGTTCCTCATAGGACTTGTACTCCAGACCCTTCATCAGCCTCATTGTCCTTCTCTGGATAAACTCCAGCACCTCCTTGTCCTCATTGTAGTGAAGGGCCTGAAACTGAGCACAGGTTTCAAGGTACAGACACACCAGTGCCGAGTACAGGGGAAAGATCAAACCTCGGTCCTGCTGGCCACACTATTGCTGATCCAGGCCAGGATGCCATTGGCCTTCTTGGCCACCTGGGCACACACTGGCACATGTTCAGCTGCTATTGACCAGCACCCCCAGGGCCTTTTCAGCTTGGCAGCTTTTATTCCTTTGTCTTTTTTTCAAAGACAGAGCATCATGGTAAAAATTTAATTCTAAATTTAATTTACTACCACTTTTAATAACGCAAATAAATTAAATCACGAAAGATACAGTGATAACATTTCTCAGACTGGTAGTAAATGTCACCCCAGTTTTTCATCTGTCCCAAACACACCCATGCTTTATGGTGTTAGGAGCTTGGGGTAGGTGACATTGCACGTGGGAGTAAAGGTGAACACAGGGGAAATTAAAAGTTTTAAACTTTGTTTGTTTCCAAAATTATTGTTAATTTTCAAGGTTAAGGCTGCTGCCTTTTAGTTTCTGTTGTTTACAAAAGTAGGGATATTTTTAACAGTAAAATTTCACCATATTCAGTTTCACATGAAAACTCAATACTAACCACTCCACAGCTTCCACATAAGCAAAGGCAGGGCTCAGGAGAACTCAGATGCTGCACAATTAACAATGTAATGAAATTTAAATTATGATCTGCACCCCAGAGAAGGCAAAGTACCACCTTTCTCCTAAAATCTGAATATATAAATAAATTACACTGTGTAATTTGGTATATCTTGGGATTTTTAAACTGCACTTATGTACTGTACCAGTGGTATTTGTCTATAAACATGTGTGGTAATTTCAAATTCTACCAAAAGTGAGTATTAATATTTCTTGGAAAATACAGGTTAGTACTTACACTCAATTGGGGTAGAAGGAATGTTAACAAAATTCAGTGTGATTCAATGAAATACATGTGAAATAGAATCGACTATGTAAAAAAAAACTTCAAGAATTGAATGGGGTTTTTATCATATGCTTTCTCACACTTATAAAACATATGCTGTCCAGTTACAGGAAAGCACATGCTGAAGTCAGACAAAAGATCCAGCTAAGGTAAGTGTCCTGCTTCCATAAATGAGCAAAACCAGAATTAGAGAAGAGAGAAGAATGGAAGACAAACATCATAAGTAGATAGGAACAATATCTTTTCTTAGCAGCACAAAAAACCCACATAATCACTCCTGAACACAATTTATTAATGAACCATGAAGTGTAACATTTTAGATCCTCACTTACTGACTCAAATGTAAAAGGTCACACAAGAAGGGAAACTGAAACCTGAAGACAAGCAGAAGCAGAATTATGACAAAACTCATTATTCTTGGTGCTTCCAAGAATGTAAATAACATAAATACACTACAATGCAGTGACAGTCACTTCATACAAAGTCAATTCAGTGCATGTTTCTGTAATTCAGGTTTGGTCAGGAGGCCTCTACAATACAAACACCACTTAGTACTGGCCTGTTTTCACTTAAAATGCTCTGATGTACCAACCAGCAGGCTGTTTTGACTAGAACTGGTCAAATCCAAGCACAGTTTCAATCTGTCAAAGCTTTTCTATTACTGCCTAAGTTTCAAGGAGCACAATGAAACAATCGGAATGTTAAAAAACATTGCTTTGATGAGCTATTTCCTACTAATGAGCATAGGCCCAAGTATTTAAGAACTATTCTAAGTTTTATACCATGAGGCTTTAAACATGTTAGTCCAGACTAGTATTTCAGCCTCAGCTGAGGACATCCTTGTTCTGCAAACACAAAAACCCTCTCTATTTTTAAGAAGACTGAAATTTTGAAAAGAAGGCAATAGCTCTAATCAAAGCAATAAGAGGTGGAGAGCTGTTTTTCTTTCACTGCTAAGCTTACATATAAATGGCCAAATAATAAGGCAAGGTAAAAAACTGCATAATGAATGTCTTAAAAATGAGATGAAAAAGAAAGTTAATAAAATACATTTAAGCAGAAAATTCAGAAGTAGAAATAGCAGTAGCTGTATTTGCTATTTATGAAGTTACTTCTTTATCAGAGGGTCCTAAAGCATCTTATCTGGGGCCCTTAACTTTGTACCCTTAACTAAGTAAAAAAGAACAAAAGACAGTGAAACTTGGGAAATCCCTTTTGTAGAATTTCCAATGTTTGATTCCCTCAAGAGCACACAAGCTTCCCAACTTCAAAGTGGAACAGGAAACAGACACCAAAATTGACATTAACAAAATAACACAGAAGACATTGTAATGCCTAAATTAATCTATTCTGAAAATGTAGAAGATAGACCTGTGATTGTGTCAAAGAGGAAAAGCTGATGTTCAAGGTGTTGTACACATATTTCATAAGTAATTAACAGACCATTACTACCCAAAGACCTCATAAACTTTTGCAGTTATCACAGCAATGAAGAGCTCCTACCTGTGGCAAGATAGATGATATGGAAGAGCATGTCCTTTCCCTGCACAACATCCACAACCACATGGGAAAATCTACTGTTGTCTTCCATGAAGTAAGGAATTGGAATAACTGGTTGAACAACCTCATGCATTAAGAAGAACTTTTGTGCATCTTGAAGATTCCTCTCAGTCAGATTTACATACAAACCCTGGTCCATGGTGCCACACTGCAAACACAGAAAAGTAACATGACTATATGTGCCAACAATAACTACAGATTCACTCTCTGGTTTACAGCAGAAGAAAATAAAAGCAAGAGGATATCTTATAATGGCAATGTGGCATTCAACTTTCAGGTCCCATTTTGGTGCTAACCAAACTGTCCAAGGATTGAGGAGGCTCAGTTTTCTTGAGGCAGTACTATGGAGGCTCCTTAATTCTAAACAATATGAAAGTGCACCAGACTGACCAGCACAAGTGGATTACAGAAATATTTTGCTATATCCTATGTTTTGCTATATCCAGGGATGGAAGGAGAAAAACTAGCATCCAAAAAATCAAATGATTTTCTGACTAATTTTCATTATAATTTTCACAGCCTTCAGTGCTAAAGACACATATCCCACCACAAACAGGGGCTGACAAGAATCACAGGTGAAAGCACCACATGCAGTTCCAGAAGCTTCTTAGGACTCTGTCTAGAAGTAGCAAAAATGGACAGTGCAGAGTTCTATCAAACATCATCCACAGCAAAGACTTTTTTTGCTTTGAAACTGACCTTATTTTAAAGCTGAAAACTATGCCCTTTCCATACAGGAAAACATCCACTAGCTGCATGGACAAGTGTCAAACACAAATAAACAAAGCAAAATAAGTGGGAGTTAAATTTAACATATTTGTGTTCAACTGAGGACACAAAAGAGAAAGCTTCTTAATGCATGTGAATATATAAACATTCACATGTTTACTCAGGCATAATTGCATCAGAGAAGGAAAGGAATACTTCACAACATTTATCAAATATTTGGGTGACGTGAAAAGCATACCTAACTCATAATTTTCATTCTGTTTTACTATGTCATAAATTATGCTATGAATTACAGTATGAGCAAAATAGTAGTGTGCAAAACCCCACCAGTTATTTTTCCATTATTGCCGTATTTCCAATCCAAAATTGAGTGATCGTTCAAAATCCACAAATGTTAAAAAAGTAAAATTATTTCATAATGGAAGATCAAAGGATGAGAGAAGACAAATTAGCAACTGGCAGCAAACAGTCACTTGCTCTGTATGTCAGACCAGTGGAAAAAATCATGCCAAAGAAGAATTTCTCTAGATGTATTAAGCAGGAAAAATTCCAGCTGAACACTCATAGTACATTGAAATGCAAATGGTCCTTGGTCTTGTGATAGACATTGCACTGCCTAAAGAGAAGAGCAATGATCTCTGAAGGAAACAATGTTCCTCAAAACTTGGACTCCCATACTATTCTAATATGGAAAATCTTTCATTAATATAACCCAGCCTTGGAAATACAATGTCTGATGTAACTATATCTACACAGCAGTAGTCTTCCTTCAGATCACATACTTTTGAGTAAGTGAATACTCAGAGGATAAATCTACTTCTGGGACTACACAAAAAGTACTTCTGATACTTTATCATAAGGACCTTAAAAAAGAAAAGTCATTTCTGGGAAGGAAACCAGTGACTCAGTCATTGAATATATCTCATCTATGTGAATTGTGTACTCCAAAGCACCATCAAGTCAAAAAGAATGGTTGCATCCAGCTCTAAGGATTAGACTAGCTTCTAGTATGCATCACTGCTGCAGTTATGGAGCCAGAAATCGAACAGAAAGTTATTCAAGGGAATAAAAAGCAGCATCGGCAAAAGAACAGAAGTTGGACATCCCTAGCGATACCTTGAGATCAGTTAACATCAATTGACTTCCATTTTGCATTTTAAAAGGGCACGTTACAGCTTTTAACAGTAGCTTTGACCTTCAAAGCTGTTTGCAGCTCAGTAAGATATGATACAACTGTTGTCACTGTTCTTGTAAATTTGTTTGGAATAACAGCTGTATTAAAATCAGCCAGACCATCCAAGAAATAAATTTCTTCAACACTGCAGTCTTGACTGGGACTTGGAGATGTGCACTAACAGTACAGTAGAGACTTAAACTGGTTTTACACAGCCATCAGGCTGTCATCTTTCTTCGTAAGTACCATTCAGTATGGGCTGCTCTCACAATAATTAACACCATGTTAATGCAGGGTTTGTAGGGAGAGTTTATTAAGTTTTATTGGATGTGCTTACCTAGGCAGAAAGGTGATAAGATTTTTACATACAAGCATTTTTCAGGCTTTTTCCTTCAAAAATTTAGCCTTTCTTAGACCCTCTTCCTATCACTACTTTGACAATACAAATATTTCTACAACAAGTAAAAATTTGTATGCAAATATAGCCTGCTTCGGCAACACGGCTTACTTAAACAGAGCCTTGTCACTTGGCTAATGACAAATATACTACTTAGGAAAGGTTATTTGGTTCTAGCCTGTAACCTATGCCTTATTTTCCTTTATTTGCATAGATTAGGAAGTAATTAAAACTACCTACAATCCCCTATGGGTGATTCCTTCTCATGCTAGCAAAGATCTTATGACTCTTACAAGGTAGCTAAGGCTGTTCCAGGAGCAGAAGTGAACTTTTGAAATTGCATTGAGATTAAGGGAGGGTGAAAGGTGGATAAAGGTGAATACACTTAAGTACCTTGGTGAAAAGCTATTGTTAATCACTAAATTAATGCTGCTTTTCCTTCCATCTCCCTGGCAAGAAGCAGAATCATTAAAATTGTCCTAGTAGGAGTGGTGACTATGCAGAAGAAAATAATGCACATGTGCTTAGTGAAATACCCCTTTCCTTTTGTAGAGCTCCTCTGAATGACCCACTTTGAATTAACTGCTTTTACACCATCAGCCAACTGCAGATTAGTGCACCCTCTGAGGCCAACAAGTTCAAATGAGGGGCACAACACATAGCACATTCTTCTAATCTGACTCTTCAAGGAGAGTGGAGCATCTTGCACATGAAGATATATAAAATTCTGACCACTCCTTATTTACCATCTGTCGCTGTTGAGCCGCTAGCTGAGAAAAGACCCAGGTTCTCAGACAAGGAAAGAGAAAAGGTGTCTTTATTATTTTGATTTCCATATATATAGAGTTTCCAGAGGTCACCCAGATTGGTCAGTCAGAAACCTCCCCCTAGGCCCAATTGGCCAAGCCCGAACTGACCTAATCTGGAGAGGCTGTTTGCAAAACATCCAAACTTTATCTTTGTTTATGAAATGTAGCAAAATGTTCTCACGAGAAAGACCTGTGCTAGCCACAGCCATCTACCTCCAACCTTCTTTTTTCTGTCAGACACTGTTCAATTTTTTAGGTTCTAATAGTACAAATTCAATGTAAAAGAGAATAGCAGCTCAATCATACTTCAGCCAGGAGTTAATGTCACCTTGACAAATAACTATAGTGTTTTATTTAGACAGAAAATTGAAGTTAAGACTTTTTTCTCCTACCCTTGAAAGTACATCTGCTTTTCAACCCAAATTATTTTGTGGAAAGATCAAATTAAGTATGTTGAAATAAGGGGTTCTCCTAAGCACTTTTCATAATTTAGTTTTTTTAACGTCTTAGGCTACAGTATTGTGCAAAACTGGATTTATAAATCATGAACCATACAGTACTTTGAGGAAACCTCACATAAAATATTGTCCTTCTCCCACACATCCATACCTGAAAATTAGGGTTAGGATTGGGATAGGGAAGCCAAGCAGAGCGAGAGTTCTCCTGGTATTTGAAGGGTCCATTAAAGGCCTGAGTTATGGCACTCAAATTGAAAACACAAACTGCTGAGGCTGCTATGCTGTTCCTGCAAAAGAAATAAAAATATTAAACTAAGTAATAACATTAAGAAGTCTTGCTGAAAACACTAAGAACTTGCTGAAAACTAAATAAAAAAGGCAATAATTCTTCAATCCTTCAAGTAATTAATGAAGCAGATACGATCAGACGGGAAATGGTATCTCAAGATAATGATATATGTTGAGCTGATTTAGCATAGTCACTGCATTTAAAATCTTCGTCGGCCTTACCAAGAAGCTGGTGTGGGGAAAAACCTCAGAACTTCCTACTTTCTGCTGCTGCACTAATACCATCAGGCTATACTTCCACACACAGCCACATGCACTAGGGACACCTCTCTTCTATTTAAAAAGTTCAGGATGATTTAATTATCAGGGTTCAATAACGTTTCTTCCATACAACAAATGACTGCATGGCATAAGTTAGGATTTTCAATGCATGGTATGTCTCTAGACCCTATGGAATCCCTGGACAAGACACATCCACAAAAATCTTGTCTTCCAAGAGATGTTGTGCAGCACTAAGAATGTAAGCAATAAGTAATGTAAGCAATAAGTTCCAGAAACCCATCAAGAGAAAACAACTTGGACTGCATACAAGATACGTTAAAAAAATAAGCATCAATAAATGGCAGCTGGACAAAATGTATGATTTCCTGGGTTTTTTCTTGAAAATGTGACATACACAGTAATAAAGTAATTCTGCACAGTGTAGAAAATATAATCTAATAACTATGAAAGCTCATAATATGGAAAGCTCCATTGTTCTTTTCCTCATTTTGAGATAATGGAATAGATAATAAAGGTGTCAATTGCACAGATTTCCTGTTGCAGCTAAAATTGCTGGCAATTGATCCACACAGCATGCTCCTCTCCTTTTTTTTTTCTTCTTTTTTTCCTTTTTTTTTTTTTTGTTTTTCAGCTTAGCCTGTAGTTTTGCACAAGGCTTAAGAAAACATACTATAGAAACTCCATAATGATGGGGGGAAAAACGAACAGCTGAAAAAGAGTTAGGATACATGGATTAAATACCAGGACAAAGAGCAATTTGCTTTCTTATGCTTGTCACTTTTATTTCCAAGGAAGCCCAAAACTTGAAGTTACATGCTTACAGCTTCTGCAGAATCAGTCATCATTGAAGCTGATAAATCCTTGCTTGTATCACTAAATGCAGCTCACTAACATTATTAACTGTACCAATGTTTTCTTGAATTTCATGAAGTACTTAGAGGACATTAGACTCACGTTTATGGATTTTTGGGATAGACTGAAAGAAACAAAATCAGATTTATCACGAAGCAGTGGCTGTAGTGGACTAAATAGTCAACCACATGTAAAAGGAGCAGGTTTGGCTGTTAGAGAAATATTTCATTTTTTTCCTTCCACACGTATATTGAAGTATATTAAAAATAGCATTAAGGTCTGATAAAGTCATTATAACTGTGAAGATATTGAGATTGAAGAATTATGAATACCATTAAGTTATATCTGATCCTGTTGCATTAACAAAAAGGAAATTGTTGTTCCTTGTCATAGGAAACCCTTGTGTTTCTCCACCACCAGTTTCAGGGCTGAGAGGTGGATCTTACGAGTTCCACAAACTATCTGTGAGCAGGTAGTCAGCATGGGAAAGTAATCCTAACCCTAAAAACATTTCCAAAATGGCAAAAAAATTTAGTTACAACATTTGATGGCAGGAATTTAAACAGAGCAATCAAAAAGCCCTACCCTCAAACAGTTACAATTAATGCCTCTTTGAACAGTCCATCTCTGTTGGACAATCAGAACGTTGGGCCACAGGGGAAGAAGAAAGTAGCAGCAAGGTTTAAAATTCTGCTTACTTTCATGCGGCAAAGGTACTCTTAACAATAGTAAGTCCATTTTCATAAGAGCCAGGAAGCATCAGGAACATCATTCCCCTTCCATGGGCAAAGCCCTGTGGATTTGCTAAAGAATTCCTCTGCTCAGGGTTTTCACGGCAGCAACATGTCCAGGCTATTACAATTTCTCATACTGAACAGTGCATGTGGATGCCACCTGACAAATACACATCTTTTGGCATATGAACTAGCTAGTAAAACAGAACAAAATTAAAATTACTGATCAAAACAACAGCAAATTTTCTTCTCCCCAGTAATCTCAAAGTCTCTACTATTCTCTTTAAAAAACCAGTGTTTATATTCACTACATTACTCCTTTGCAGAAACAGGCTGAGCTCATTATCCAATGTCATGAGCTAGGAACTGCCAGAGCTTGGTGAAAGCATCCCCTCGCTAGTCTTGTTCACAGCCCAAGCTGCCAGCCCAGGGGTGATCCTGAGCCTGGAAGATGCCTAAATGAGCTCAAATCCATGCTCACTGTCTAGAATGCATAAGGATTGTAGTTTGTTGGCATTAACTTGGGAACATTTCCACCTGGTTAATGGATATGTATAAAATGTAAGTATCCCAGTGTTCAAGGGTCCCTTACCTACGTTTTAGGTGCCCAAGGACCTTTTAAAATTCTAGACAAAACTGACTTAAAAAACAAGACACCACAAGAAGGTAAGAGAATCAGAATTCAAAATCTGAAATTGTTCCAGTGGTCTGAACATTGGGCTGCACAGCCGTATCACAGAGGCTGCTCTCACTGAGCTGAATTTGAACACCAGTCATCACATTTAAGGTAACAAAGGACATGCCTGAGAAAAAATGTCTCTTTTTTCCCATGTCCATCCAAATTTTTTAATATTTAAAAAATTAGAATTTTAAAGACCAAATTGTACTTTTTCTTTTTTATTTAAATTTTACCTTATTGATGTAACAGGTTCACTCAAAATTAGGTTAAATTATTGGTTTGACCCACAAACTCACATAAGGATATGCTAGAACTAATTTAAAATACATAAGACCACCTCTTGTGCTCTTTTGGAGAAGATGAGTTCTTTATGACACGGTCAAATTCCATCATGTCAAATTCATTATCGTGTCACATTACAATTATAAAATATTTATATCATAAATACATAATGCATATATGTATTACAATAGTAAAAATAAAAATTAATTACTTTCCAACTATAAATGAAGAATATGACAAAATAGTCTTAAACAGAACTGGCTCCCTGTGTAAGGAAAAATTAAGAATTTGTCTGTCTGTCATGTTTTCAACAATTCATGTGGGAAACATTTGGAAATTATGCTTGTTCACAGAGAACAGTGGATTGGGCAAAACAGTAGTTTGAATTTATGATTTTTACTAAGCATATGCAGAAGAGAATAGCTCAGAAGTTTTAGATTTTGCTGGCACAAAGAGAAAGAAAATAAAATATATCATCCAATTTACTTACACATTAGTGGTAAAAATCCCGTAGATCAAGTCCAGTTCTGGCAGGAAGAAAGTACTCTGAAGTTCATTATAGTAAAATGGAATTTCTCCAGGGCGAGAGCAGTTCAGACGAGCTTTCATGAAGGTAGTCCAGGTATCCTCCAACACGAACTTGCCTCCAATATCATTTTTGCACACCCGAGCAGCACGAGAGAAAACTGTTTTCCCACAGTCATGTTCCACTGCATTTTCCCGGAAGAAGAAGTAGGTAAAGTTCCCAATGTCATATGATGACACAAAATTTGGTTCTGAAAAGAGCATAAGGAAAGATCATTTATTGCCTTTGCGTGATATATGCACTCATATTAATGTGGAAGTTGGATTTATCTTTGAGAATTGTATTTAGATAAATACACTTTTTATAATTCTTTAGGGAACTGGCACCATGACATCTGAAGAGGCCAACTCATGTCCAGCTGGAATTATAAGATACATCATCACAATGTGCTGGGTTTGGCTGGGTAGAGATAATTTTTTTTCATAGTAGCTATCATGGCACTGTGTTTTGGATTTGGAAACTGCTGGTAATTCAGGGATGTTTTCGTTAATGTTGAGCAGCATTTACACAAAGCCAAGGCCTTTTCTGTTTCTCACACCAGCACAAAAAGCTAGCTGAGTTGCCAGCTGGGTTAAACCACGACACATGGCCTGACAGGTTCTGCTCTAGGTGTTTATAGAACATGACTGTGCTGGGCAACCTTGGCCCAGCTCACTGTATGCCACCATCAAAAGTGTCTCTGAGTTTTCATTATTCACATAAGGGCACCGTGAATTCTTATAATGGAATTGCTGTATCTTTTAACTCTGTTTCTGCTTTGCCACCATGCCATTACTCCAGATTAGCAGGACAATGGGTGATAATTAATGGTAAGTAAAAAAGTGCTCAGAGACTGTCATGAAAAGATAAGAAAACTACACAAGAATATTTGATGGAAAGATAATTGCATTTCAACCCTATCTCACTTAATGCTTTTGAGAGCAATACAGTTATTTTTTTTCTTTTTTAAAAAAAATGATTGAAAACTGATCAAAAAACCTGATGTTGATGAAGGAGAAATTAGAGAACATGCAAAAAAATAATCCAGAAAGCAACAGATGGCAATATTTCTTGAAAGAAAAAAAAAAAAGAACAGTGGATACAAAGACAATAAACATGTGTTCCATTTCCTCTAAGGATTACCAGAACTGAGGAAAGCCCATGACCTTAAAAGAGATTGACAACCTGATGCCTTCTTAAAGGAAAGACAAATTTGATACACATATTTACGAAGAAGAGCCCCACTTGCACAAGGAAACGTTATAGAAGACTGCTACTCCTGAGAAACAAGAAAACTTTTGTTTCTCATTCCCAAATTATATTCTAAAGTGGAAAAACAAATAAACAAAACTGTTTTAAAAACATCTATTGTGAGGAAACACTCCAAATAAAATTAATAGGTGATTATGTTTTGACAGCATTATCACATAGAAAAAGGCTGCTGTAATTCGATCTAAGCATTTTACAGAAGGATCTGAAACCTATCAAAACGTCTGAGGGGCACTAAAAAGGCAAGCAAGCTGGCATTGCTTCACAGCAGTCCAACCTCTGTCAGAAAACTCTTTTTCCAAAGACAGACCAGATCCCAGCTGATGTATCCTCTGTGTCCATCTCTATCTGCTGTGCTGAGTCCCCAGGACAGGTTTTTGGCAGCAATGATTACGAGCTGCCTCGGGTGTATGAAGCTGAGCAGATCCAATAGAGCTCTCACTCCTCCCTATAACTTTCACTCTCTATTTTATTAAGTGCTTCCTTGGGAGCAGTCTGGAATACTCCTCATTTTCCCCACATTTGGAGCTGCACAGGTATTTTGCTGGCAGACAGCAACCAAACAATTTTGAGAAGCTGTTGGTGCCTTGAACTTTCATAAGTTACAGAGTATTAATGCACTTTTTTCTTTTAAAAAGGGGAAAAAAGGGGAAAAAAGGCAAAATAGCTTCACAGAATTTATGATATCATTAGAAATAAAATTGCACTGACAATATACAAAGAACTAAACTATTAGTAAGGTTAACCCTACTAGAACTTTAAATCTTCCTTCCACATCTGTGTAAAACTTCTATTACAGTAGGGATTTTGCTTCAAAGGCTTCAAAAACCTACTGTGCAAATACTCAAAATAAATTTGATCCACCCACAAAAAATGTTCTGTACAAACATTAAACAAGGAGGCCTTGCAATTAGACCTGAAGATATTTCTCACTGGAGGCCCATTGATATAAAAAGGCTCCTCCATTGGCACCAGAGGCACCAGAGGATCTCACTGCACAGTTTAAAAAACCACTGTTGGAAGCACTCACTGTAAGGAATGAGGAATTACAAAAATAAAAGAAACTTCACAAACTATAGGAGTAAAAATAATATGGAATGCATTCAGAATGTATTCAGGGTTCTTGAAAATCCATGTCAGCCTTTCAAAAGATGGTATTTTAAAGTTGCACTGATAATCATAATACATGTACAATATCTGGTACTCATATTTCATGGATTTAAAAGAAACAATACATACATCTGCAAGCACCTATATTCATACTTTACTGATTATGAACTGATGAAAATGTGACCTACTGTTGAAACTTGTGAAAACTGCTTTCATTTGCACTAAATATAGTAATCTCAGAGTTACCTTGGGGAATTCAGTGGATATGGAAGGATTATCATGTCAGACATTATTTATTTCATTCTCACTCTGGGAAAAATGAACAGGGTCACTTCAAAACTTCAAAGGAAAAAGGAGTTTCCCAGCTAGGAAAAATCAGTTCTTATGTGTCCAAATATTGTGCTGTGAACTGCTATTTGTTGACAGGGAGGCCTTACCATGAAAGTTTTTAATGCAGCAAATGAAGTGAATCTCTCGTTTCGTGCTGACTTTGCAAATAGTTCTGGAAGGGCAAACACATCTCATTTCTGATTTATCAGATCACCACAACAAGTGCAAGTATTCTGGTATGTGACAGGATACACTTAGTATGAGAATGTCAACCTGTAATAATGTCAGGAGTATTGTATACGACCTTTATAGGGTTTTTTATATACTCAATTTATGGATGTGTCAGGCATACTAGACTTTCCCAAATTAAATGGAACCAGTGGAATCAGGAAAGCAAGAAAATGACTTTGTTGATGTGACCCAAGAAATATATGCATTGTACAGCACAATGCAACACTTGACAGAAGCACAAGACCACGTGCTGAAAGCACTGGGTGGCTAGTTAGCCCTGCCCCTGGGCAAACACATTACTCTGCTATTTCTGAAGTTTGCTTCCTCAGCATAAACCCTGGGAATCTCCTTCAAAAAGCAGTGTGACTGCCCAACAAGGATGTTTCCCCTCAGACTCTTCTAAGTTATTGAAAAGAAGACAACTCAACCATACGAAGCCAAGGTAGTGCTTCAATTGGAAATAATATGATTGTTTTTCTGAAGGCTGGAGACAAACCTACTTTTTCAGGGGAGCACAGTCTCTGTTCTTAATATGAAAGCATTTCCTAGGAAGACAAAATGGTTCCCTTTAGATTATTCTCCTTTTCCACCTGCCAAAGGTGTCATGCATAAGCTTATTTCCTGGGCCTTTTTTGTTTAGTGGTGCAGATGCAATCTGAGTGGGTAAAAGGATGAGAGGAATTGTACAGGAATCTGTGAGAGCATCTGAGGTAGTCCTGCCCTCTTCTCGCTGTCTGAGCTTAGGAGCAAGAAAGTTTGTTCGTGCTCTTTAATCCATATAACTTCACATCTTCTGAGGCACAAAAACATGGCTTAATTTACATAGTTAGTGGGTGCTGCTGTTTCCAGAGTGAACCAAATGACAGGAAATTATATAACTTTCTTGAAGGAAGTAACAGCAATTAACCTTAAGGATTAAAAGGTCCAATGCATACTCTAAGCAAGTAAGAGCTGTGATTTCAACTGACAGATCCTGTGAGATGTGATCACTCACATCTGAAGTGCAAGGCATTCAAAGACCCAGTCAAAAGTGAAATTAACCCCAGAAATGTCAGAAGAAAGCTAAACTATTAAGCTTTTCTCTGTATAGATCAGAAATATTTTATTTGTTTTCATTTGTATACATGCGCACAAAATAAGACATACACACAAAGATATTTGAATGCACAATATATTCAAAATCTTAGGAGCCTAAATACTGCTGTAATGTTGAATGATACCTATCTGGAACTTGTTCACTGACCTCACTAGATCAATGAATCACACCATACTCTTGACCTCCAAACACCCATTTCTTCCAAATATTCATATTCAGCCTAATGCTTAATACCATTAAATTCTAAACATATGCATTTGAGCTTTTTTGAATAAACTTCATATTTCACCTAGAAATGCTCTCCAAAAGGGACATTTAAAGTAATGGGAAGAATTTAGGCTTCAGATGTGCCAGTCTATATTATTTTCTTTCATCTTATTGACATAATCTACAAAGTCCAGTTGCAATTCCATTTTGCCATCTCTGTATATTAAACGACTATGTTCATTTAGTTGTAGCCCTTTGCAGCTGTTGGAAAAAAAGTACAGACCTTGCATTAGGCTGATCAAGGCATCACTGCTCATGAAGGTTTAGGACAAATTTTAATCACAGAGTAAAATTTTCCTACAGCATTACATATATCAAAAGTAATATATAACTTGTGGTCATCACAGCTATATCCATCCTCAGGAGCTGAGCTGTAAAATGTTAAGTACTGCATGAAACTGGCGGAAATGGTTTATTAACAGATATTTTTCCTGTGTGTTTCACAATTACCTAGGATGCATGCTAAAAATGCTAACCTGTCATAGAGTAGCAGGCTACCAATCTATTTTGACTGTTTCCTTTGCAATGCCTTAGCTCTCCATAACTTCTTTTACATTCTTTTCCTTTTGCTGAATTGAAAATTTTATAGGTATGGAAGAGCAAGGACAGCAAAATACACTAAAACTGTGTCTCCCAGACATTTTTTTTCCAATCTTCTCTTATATTGCTGATAGATTTTACAATACAATTCAGTATAATCATAAAAGTGGATGCACTCATTACTTTTTTACTGATGTACTCTAATAAATTCTGAAATGCAATTATTTCTTTTCTGAAAAATTGTTTTCAAATATGGTATTACGAAATTCCTTGTTTTATTTCCTGTTGTTTATTTCAAATAAATCTCCTTCATTTTCAAGGTAAAGTGTTCTTACATAGCATAATAGTTTGCAATTTATTACATCATTTTGCTGATGCAAATTTGCCAGGGACAAACTTAGTCACAGAAGCCATTCTCTACTCTGACCTAATACTTATTCAAGCCCTTGAAGCTTGCACCTGGAGTTCAGTGGATTTTGTGTCACCTATATTCACTGGATAGACACCTTGCAAAGCTGTATATGCAGGGGCAGGGGCGCAAGGGTGAAAAATACATAGGGATTACATTAATTCACTCAAAACCTCTAGAAATTCGGACTATGGGGATCAATCAAAAGATCCAGAAGTTTGGATGGTTACTTAAAATTGAATCCAGAATTCCACATACACAGGAATCTAGTGTTCTTTAAGGAGATTTTGCCAACCAGCAGTTATGAATTACAATGGCTTACCCATTTCTCTCCAAACATTTGCACTGCCATTTTATTTTTTTCCTCTGTTCTTGTTTTGCAGGGAGGGACACAATCAAATGACTTTCCCTGCAGACCCGTGCATTTGGTTTGCACGGCCGAGCTTTGGCAACAGGTGGCTACAGGGGTGGCTTCTGTGAGAAGCTGCCAGAAGCTTCCCCCATGTCTGGCAGAGCCAATCCATGGCAGCTCCAAAAGATGGACATGCTGCTGGTCAAGGCTGGGCCAATTAAAAATGATGGCAATGCCTCTGTGATAGCAGATTTAAGAAGGAAGAAAAGTTATTGTGCAGATGCAATTGTGGCCACAGAAGAGAGGAGTGAAAGAATATGAGAGAACCTGCCCTGCACACACCAAGGTCGGTGGAGAAGGAGGGGGAGGAGGTGCTCCAGGTGCTGGAGCTGAGATTCCTCTGCAGCCCATGGTGCAGACCATGGGGAAGCAGCTGTGCCCCTGCAGCCATGGAGATCCACAGGGATGTAGGGATCCACCCGCAGCCCATGGAGGAGACCCATGCCAGAGCAAGTGGATACCTGAGAGGAGTCTGTCACCCCACAGAAGTCCCGTGGAAAGAGGAGCCCATACTGGAGCAGCCTGTCCTTGAAGGACTGCACCCTGTGGAAGAGTGACTCTTGCTGCAGCAGTTTTGGAAGGACTGCTGCATGTGCAGTGAACTCACGCTGGAGAAGTTCATGGAGAACTGTTTCCATGGGAGGGACTCCATGGTGCGGCAGGGGAGCTACTCTCCCTGAGCAGCAGGAGAAGCCATGGGTGATGACCTGACCATACCCCCCTTCCCTGTCTCCCTGCACTGCTGGGGTAGAAGGTAGAGCTGGGAAGGAGGGAGGTGTGGGGAGAAGGTAGAGGGTTTTAAGGTTTTATTTTACTTCTCATTATCCTGCTCTGATTTTGTTAGCAATAAATTCCATTCATATCTCTAATTTGAGCCTGTTTACCCATGATGACATTTGGTGAGTGATCTTTCCCAGTCCTTATCTCAACTCATGAACCCTTTGTTATATTTTCTCTCCCCCATTTGTCTGTGGAAGGGAGTGATAGAGAGGCCTTGTTGGTGAGTGCCTGAAACGTGTCCAGCATCAACCCACTACAACCTGCTCCTCTTTTCCTTTTTCTATTTTTTTCCTTTTTTTTTTAATAACAAAAAGGAAACCAATGTCATAATCATCCTCTTCCCCTTTCACCCTTAAAGACTTGGTCTGTCTGCTGTTGAAATTCCATCTCTGCCTCCAATATTTCTGTCACAAGATCACACAGAATCACAGAATGAGTCAGGTTAGAAGGGACCAAAGTGGGTCATTTGGTCCAACCTCCCTGTCCAAGTGGGGTCATCCTAGAGCACATTGGACAAGATTATGCCCAGGCTGTTCTTTGTATATCTATCGTGAATGAAACTCCACAACCTCTCTGGGTAGTCTGTTCCAGCGCAGTTACTCGCACAGCAAAGACATTATTCTTCATATTCAGGTAACCTTTCATTCTCCTCCTTTTTTTGATAAATGCTGGTTTTCATGTGTTCATGTTTCCTGAAACTTGACATTTTCCACCTTCCCCTGGCTTTGATGCATTTCAGTCCTGAATTCTCTCATTCTCTCTGGGTCACTGCATATCATAGTTTTGTGCATTAATGAGGCTTCCGCTCCTGTTGTGCCTCTCTGCAGTTGGTAAGAGATGATCTGCTTGCAGAAATGTCCTCCTTCCTCATTCAGTCTCTCTGATTGGCACCTGACACAAGCAGGCTAGACGAGACATAAAAGAAGAGTCTCTGTCCTCAATAGCATCCTAGAGTTTTTAATAAATGGAAGTTGGACCTTGTTGGTTTACCTAGGGTAGATAAGAAGTAAAAACATCCCAACTTCATGGGTAGTGCTTCTTGTCTGTACCATTTCAAGCAGGTAAGGAAATGCTATGAGGGTGTTTCGTAATAACTTATTCTGGCACTGGAAAAAGGAAGTCAGAGGAGGCACCTCCATCTCACACCAACTTACTGCTCTCCTACTCTGTCACTACCATTGGGGAGAAGATGTACAAATTTGAAAGGAAAAACATAGTTTAACTCCTCAAATTTTTCTTCTGGTAGCTTCTCCAATGAAGAAGCCTAAGGACAGGTTTCAAAACCAGCAGGTATTTTCTCTCCTATTTTAGGACACTGGCAAAAATGATGATACACACATAAGAAAAGAACCAACACCATGGGTGGCACAACCAAAGAAAAGTAATTATTTATCTTGGAAAATAAGCAACAACTGATAGAATATGCTTTGCACATTTTCAGTCAGGTCTCTTATCTGAAAGACTACATTGCACATTCAAGCACACACTGGTTTTGAGATACATGAAATATTACATAATAAAGAAAAGCTTGCACTAGGTAATTACAAGGGTTTTCATTAAAACCCAGAAAAACGAAAGGATAACACTGAATTATTATAGTCATTTCCATTAATCCTTAAAAGCAAAATTGAAAGAATTAATTTTTATTCTTAGATCATAAATTCTCTCTATACATCCTACTAGCAGCAAAAGTTATAATAAAAATCTGCTAACAAACAACAACAGGAATTGATTCAGAGCTGTATTAAACCCCACTAACAAAACCATCTTTGTAAGAATTTTACTATTACTTGTGAAGATTAAAAGTATCTCCTCTGGATTAATAAACTTTTCATTAAGCAAAATGTTTTTTAAGAAAGTGATCTCAGAAGAACTACATTAGCAAGAATATCTAATAACGAAATGCTTAGGACAGCAAGAGGAAAAATGGTAATATTATGTTTACTAGCAAAGCAGAGCAATCCAAACACTCCTCTCTTCAGACAGAAAGGCTTCTAATTTGCAAGAAATTTCATTTTATATAATTTGATTTAATTTTATTTTATTCTGCTTTGGGGCTACATCTGATATAGGATTACGTTTCAATCATCTATGGTCTACCAACTGATGAAATGTCATGACATTTAGAACACAGGTTTTTTTTATTTAATGAGTTCCAATAGCATCTATCATTGCATGTCTAGGGTAAAGAATACAGCTGCAAGCATTTCAAGATAGATGGAGACCCATGCAATTGTAAGCAAAGGCATTTGGCAAATGATGAAACCTAATGTTTCTCCATGTGTAGAGTTGCTCCATGTGATGAAACAGAAATGGATTTCCTTTTCTTTTTTTAAATCTCCTTTGCCCTTTTATTGGCTGAGGGAAGCAAACAGACTTTATAGACTAAGGCAAACTTTCAGACTGAACCATCATATCAAACATTTAGTGATTTAAAGAAGTGTACTGAAAGGAGAAATACCTTTACTATCTGTAAATGTTGGAATACAGAAAAGGATTCTAAGTCTAAACAGTGAAGCCTTTCCTTGCCAATCTGGACACGCTGCACCTGGGGACTACAAATATAATTATTACATTTACTTCTCTTTGCTTGCTCTCTAGAGCAAATTGTGATAAATTCTGCCCCTGCTGCACTTTGCAGATCAACTCTACAGCAAAGTCTAATTAGAAACATACTGTAACTATATCAACTACAGATATTATTTAAACACTGTTACACTGAGAGCTTAAAGACACTGAAACAGATAGCATGCCAGCTCAATGAAAGATCAATTTATTTGTTATCACCTAATAATGTCCATAACAGACTGCTAAGGCAGACTATTTTTTTTATTAAATACTGCAAGGGAAATTTAAAACATTCCAGCAACATTCTGCCCTTTACTGACCTGAGCAGTTGGCTGAAGCTCAAGGTCTTGCTCATTGCTTTGGTCAGGAGAAGAAATCAGTGGAAGAGATGTCTGCTTTAGACACAATCCTCACTGTGTGCTCTATCACCTCAAATTGTTTCCCTTAAGCACAGAAGCACTTGGAAATGGATTTGGAGAGAAAAAGAAAGGAGAGCATGTACACGTTGGAGTAAGGAAGGAAAGGAGAGAACAGGACACCTTGCACAGTAAATTACTGGTGATCATATTCAGGGATATTCAAGAGCTGAATAGATTGCTACTGTAAATGTTAAAAAGGGACTAAGTTCAGAAAGTACCACCAGATGCTTCTTTCCTCCACCAATGAAGAAGACGTGTTGTGGATACTTTAAAATTTTCCAAAATAGGGAAAACTTTAGGAAAGTGTGCAGATATCTGTAACTGGTAAACTGTCCTTTCTGCCAGTAAAAACATTTAAACCAGACAAAATTCAGGGGAGACAAATCCTGAAGCAGGTTGTCTAGTAGGTGAGCAAACAGCATATACAGAGACCCTCGAAGTTGGCTCCACAAAAACTAGCTCCAGTCAAAAATAGGATTTCTTCGTTGGCAGTGTTGCTGTGTGTCCATCTACTTTTTCGGACCTGTGTTTGTTCAAAATCCTTGTGCTTCACATTAATTTTCCTTTTCCTCTTGAGTTATATTCTCTCAGAATATTCCTCTATCTTACTGTTACACATCTGCTGAATAATTAATACTTTTAACCGAGCTATCCAACTCTTCATCTCACCCCCCAAGTAACTGAGTGTTGAGTGCATCAAGAAAATGATAATGCAGAAATCACAGTTCACTGATTTCTCCATAATGTGCTAATGGTAAGCAACTGATCAGAATGATGCTCAATAAATAGCTGCTAACTAATCTCCTCAGCTGATGTGGATTACTTCCAGGCCTCTCAAGCCCCTAGTAGGACCCAATAATAAATACATGACTCTTGCTGAGCCAGAACAATTGGGGAAGTCAGGTCAACAACATAAATGTATTTTCTTTGTGAAATCTGTGATTCCAGAAGCTGAAATACGATAATATGGGATCTCACCCTAGCCACCTGACACAGCAGCTCCATACTCCCCTCCCACACAGTATATCAATGTTCCTTCAGGATTACAGACCTTCTGACAAGTAAGATTAGTAACAAGTTTTCTTCTGTGATGAAGATTCAGAGTTTTTCAAGTCAAGATCCTGCACCAAAAGGTACAGTGAACACCAAGAGAAGATTACCTAGGCATATAGGCATGTCCTATTTGCCTGAGTGATGGGATTGAAGATCTCTGAATTTGCCGTGCTAGCCATTAAAATCAACAATTGCATTGCAATAAAGCATAGAGCAAGATAATCGGCTGTGTTTTAAGAGTACTGCCATCACCCCCAGAGATTATTTGAATTGGTACACAAGATTTGCAGAGCAGAAAATCTAAATGCAAAAAAACATGGTGCTTGTGAGGAAAACTTTGAATTGGAAACATTGACAGACACATGTTCATGAACAGAAACACCTCAAATGAGGCTGAATTACAGTAACAGTGAGCTACTGCTGCAGAACAGATATTGACTAGGGAGCTTCCATTCCAGTTGATGCCTTACTTTTCTTGCAGGATTATTGATCTGTGTTACTTTCTCAGTGAAAGCAGCAAAACCTTCACTTCAGTCCAAGCACTGAGAAACTAATGTCTTTCTTGGTACTGAGTCATATAAGCAAGCAAACCGACACAAAAGCAGATGAATTCCCAAGTCAAGTGGGTAAATGCCCCACTCCTAGCTACCCCAGAAAATATTCCCCCTTCCTTTAAATAGTTACCTGGGCTGCTTTCAGTCTTTTATTGGACTTACTTAAACGGGCTCCAATTACAAAATTCATCTTGTTCTTCCTCCCCAAAGATAAAAGCTACAGTTTCCTGGTAACTGAATTATAAACAGTTTTGAGGTAGAAGAATGAGCTCTAACAGAGAATGTATAAGTACATCTGAAGCTTTTAATAGACAAAATGTGAATACAGCAAATATGATTAATTAGAGAAGTCTAGAGGGAATTTTAGTGTGCCTTTGGCAGAAAAATACCCAGTTAAGCTGCAAATTCTGTGTGAAGACTTTTTCCCCTTTGACAAAAGCACACAGGTGTGGCACAGCAATTAGTTCCAATATCAAGCTGTGTGGACAAAGGGTGCCTGAACAGGAATATATATACAATGAGTTCATTTTCCCCCTCACTTCTTTTGCACTGCTATAATTCTGTTATGTTCCATACAATTTAGGATTTTGTTGTTGTTGTTAATTAACATTCTAAAATCATCTGACCTTTGGAGAAGGTCACAAATTTCTGCAAGCTACCTCTGATGGGTATTTGAACCTTATTGTTCAAGTAAAATATACCAATCATATAAGCACAATTCAGCATTCACATTATATGAGAACTGAAATATTCAAAATAAAGTCTGTTACTTTCAGCTAACCAAATGTTCTGAAGCTAGAAGGATTTCTATTTGTATTTAATTTCAAATATGAGAATAATCCCATCATAACATAAAATGTGCTGTAGGAATAGACTGTTGTGTCACGTAGCATGCATTATGGTTTTTTTTTTCTTCTTCTGGAACAGGCATGGACAAATTATAATATACTTAATTTCACACTTCATGCGTAATAATAATTTTCATTTTAGAAGAATATGATTTTTTTTTTTAATAAACAAAATGGCAACTCCATCTGTCATATCTCAGGAATACCTACCTGTTTACAGCTTCTCCCAGCTGGAAATCCTCATCAGGTAATCAACATCCATGACAAAAAATTGACTGCTAAACACAATTTTATTTTATGTTTCATAGACTATTCCCTAGCCTTTGGCTACACTAAGTGTCAAAAATATCAGTCTGCCACCTAAGCAGCTTGAAAGCTGAACTTTTTCTGCTTGTCAAGGCTGGGAGCTGCAGGGAAAGCCAGGAGAATTCAGTCCATTCTAAACTGTTTATTTTCTGCCTCAAGTTTTTGAGGGACTCAGAAAATAATGCTCAGTGCAAGCTACTGCTCAAAGCTGACTCAGCTTTGCAATGTAAGAGCCCCATAAGTGCAGCTCATCCTTCTGCCTGCAAACATGACATATATTTAAGGGCACATCTCCAAACTTCAGCTGTATTAAATTCTAGAATACTTACACTAGTAAATTAATAAATAAAAAAGCAAAATAATTTAAAATTTAAATAAACAATACTCAAAACCCATTCAAACTCTCACAATGGAATTTCAATACCATGAATATTGTGAACATGAGTTAAAAAAAGGTGAGTCTCACAGTCCATCAGCACTCACCATTCAGCCACTTGGAGTTGTACTGGGCAGTTCGGAGAGGAGGAAGGGCCCCCAGACTTCGATATATAGCAGGATCCCTTCCTGGAAAATCCATGGCTGTGGCAGCATATAATTCTCCACTGGAAGTGAGAAGAGCAGTGGAGTTGTGCTGGGGACTGTAGGGACAACGAGCCATGCCACTGATTTGGTCATGTATCTCAGTCAAGTTGCTTAACTGTAAAAGAATTAGAAAAAGGGATTAAAATGACCTGAAAATTATCATTTCAGCCAAACTGCATCAGTCTGAGCAAAATCCCATGATAACCACCAGTTACCACATTTGGTATTGTACAATAGTGATGAGCTGACCTTAACATCAATCTGAAATTGTCTCATGTAGAAAATCTTATTGTAATGTTTTCAGATCTCACTTCTGCCACTGTGATATGTAGAACCTGCATGGCACTCATTATCCACCATACCTAAATGTTTTCTATTGGAAGGGGCTCAAAAATTAGTTGTCTCTGCAAAGATCGTTATTATGAAAAATAAAACCAAACCTGATTGCCAGAATTAACTAAGGCATTCACCATATCAAACAACTAGACAACAACAACAAAAAAATCTATTATTTGTTTTGTTGATGTATTTTAGAAAAGAATCCCACATGAAAAATAAGATTAACAGAAGGAGCTTTCCAACTCAGCAGAACAATCTCTGATTTAGTAGCCCAAATACTTTCAGCCATAAACCAAAGCATGATGTTAATATGCTATTTAAAAATAAAGGTACAATGGGTTTAAATATAATAAGTCTGTCAAGGAGATTTTTAGTAATACAGCTATTCTTCGTAATAAAGTGTTTCTCCCCTCTGAAACAAATAGGCAGCCTAGTCCAAACAGTCACATTTTGATTTTTATTATGACTATTACTGATGCTACAATTAGGTTTTTTTTGAGAACAGAACAACAGATCTTCTCAATCAAGAGTTCTCATTCTCACCAGTCAGAAATCACTAATACAGGTACTCTCATTTCTCCAGAGCTACACATACACAGCATGCAGCTACACAGCCACATTTTATAACTAAACCAATTGATGCTAATCAAATCTGAGAGTGGAAGAAGTCTTATAAAGGCCCAAGGTTCATAAAAATTGGCATGTAGGAGGAACTGATCTGCTCATAGCTGTGCGTTTCCCACAGCTGAGGAAAAGGCTGCAAAAAGAGATTGGTTGGCTCTCCTGTTTGGCCTGCCACCAGCTAAATCAGCCTTTTACACATCAGCTCCCCCATCAATACACAGATAGCCAGTTCTCAGCCACAGCATGCTCTGCCTTTTAATCTGGTGGCTCAGAACAGGACTTCAGCTTGTGGGGCACAACACCCAACTCGTACCGTGCGATTGGTGCAGATTGGAGTGAACGCGTTGGTTCCGCAGGTGAAGAGATGGTTGCCTCCAACGAGAAGCACTCGAATGTAGTTCTGGCATTCCTCCTGCCATGCAGAAAAGAAAGAATATATTCAGTGATACTGAAAAGTACTGAGAAGACCAATAACACTTTGCTTCCCATGGCTAATTATCCACACGGAAAAATTTTAGGTGAACAAGGCTAAAGCATACCTGAGTTAGCAATCCCAATATGCACAGATTTCTTATTCACACACATGCATCCATCAACCTTTCTGTAAAGTTCTGAATAGAATAACAAAAAACCTCTCTAGTACTGAAGATTTCCTATCAGGATATATTTCAAAGACTTAGCTAAATTCTGAGCTGATAGTTCAAATAGATGATCTGATAGATGCTGTCTTAAATAATACACTACTGCCTCAAGACATCAGATGTTGATTTCAAAGACAGATTAGAACAGGTTGTCAGTACCAAGAATATACTGAAACTGGTAAAAATAAAATTCTTGAGATGTTCAGATGCAAATTTGTTACCATTGATTTCATAATTTACCCTATTTGTTTTGTTAGAAGCATCTACTTTCCTGTTAATTCAAAGTTTCCCAAAAAAATTCATTACCACAATACAAAGATGCTCACCCTGAGGAGTAATTTAACACATCTTTTACGCTCTTAGGATGGGTGAAGGCTTTATGACGTTCCTATCTCTCATTTCAACAGCTAGAAATCAATAAAAATTTCTACTGTTTATTCAGACAGAAAGCTTTCTCTGGCAATATTAAAAATCTCCCAGAACTGTATGAGGAAAAATTCAAACACTTTTGTTGAAAAAATCAATGTCCATATCCAATAAAATGATCAACCATATGTTTGGATAAAATAAAGTTTCCTGGAAACTTTTGAATGCTCTCTAGCATTCACCACAAGATAGTCTCATAAAAAGCCTAAGAAAAACCTTGCAAAAATATAGCTATGCAATTCTAGCAGATATTAAGTGAAATCATGTAAGTAAATCCATACAATAGTAATAGCACAGAAGTCCCATTATCTGGCCTACAGTTATATTAAATGGATTGCTTGTTTATCTTGAAAATAGACTCTCATCCTGGAAGACAACAAATATAATCCTGAATAAATTGAACAGGAACAAAATAGACTGCAAAAGAAGATGGGGAAAATACTTTACCAGTCTCTGAGAAAACTCTCAGTATTTATCTTCTATACCTTTCCTCATAAAAGTAAAGTTAAAAATAAAAAAAGTCCTGTAAAATCTCAGGGAAAAAAACCTACTTCTTTGAAAAAATACATCTCAAACCCACATTTGCCTTAGTTTTTCTCATGAAAATCTAGCTTTTAAATGTTTCTCTTTGAGCCTTTAAGGGTAAGGGATAAACATCTCAGAAGTAAGACCTGATTCCTAATGGGTAAAAAATACAAGTTTTTATATTGAACTTTATTAAATTGTCATCTTAATATCCTTTAAACCAAAAAGAAGCTAATACACAACCATAAACAGAGCTGGGCAGTGCAACAAGCCATTTTAAAATAATTATTTCACATCTTGGTAGTTTTGGCAGTTACCTTGTTCAGGCTGCTTTAACACCATCACCAAAAAAACCCTCAAAACTAGAAGGCAAGTCTTTTAGGTTTTGGTTTTTGTTTTTATTGTGGAAAGGGTGCTCAAGGAGGTTCACAGAACGTAAGAGAGTAATTTATTCTTTGGTCTGTCTCCATTCTGCCCTTTGTAGCAAGGCATGGAATGTAAGTGTAGGAAAAATAAGTGGGTTCTGACATTACAACCCATCCAACCTCTCCTCTTCATATGCCAGAGCTCCCTGAAATAGTGTCATTTTCAAATTACTCGCACGCTGATCACCCACTCATTTTGTTCAGAAATAATGCTATTTTCTTAAACTCTGACATTCTTGGGAATCACAAGATTTTTTCTTTAATGTTCCCAAGTCTGGTGCCAACTTGACAGCAATCCATAGTGCAACAGGGCAAATAAGATATCTCATATCAAATTTTTGTTGGGCACACAGTGCAAAAAAAATGAAAACTGAATGAATGACTTTTTTTATTTGGCTGTTTTCTTAATTTGAAAAAATACCCACATTAATACAATAGAAAATTTTTTAAAAAATTAGTCATTAATAAAACTATCACCACCCAAAAACATACTGAAAAAGGACTTTGCTACTTAGTCACTTGAATTGTTCAGAGATACTTTTCTATCTCTAAAGTCAAGCTTGGCTGTACTGATTCACTTCTGGCACACAAAAATGAAATGTGTGTTTTAGAAGTGGCAAAGGACTTCGAAACCAAAGGGTTTTTTAGGTCAGGGGGTTGTGTTAAATTTGGTAGCCATCTTTTATGTAGTCTTATTCCCCAGTTCATCTTGACTTCTATGTCATATCTTTTCCTATTTGCTTATAAAAATATATCTGAAATAAAGAAATACATTTAGGAAGTACTTTCTACTTCTGTATCAGCATATCTGAAACAAAATATGACTATTAGAGACAATTCAGCAGCCAAGCAGACTAGGTTGTTACTTAAGTTTAAGACCACCTTGACAGTTCAAGGTCAATCTGGCCGCAGTATAGTTATACTCTTGCAGCAATATTTCCTGTATAGGTTAACATTTTAAATACACTTGCATTTAATTTTTAAATACTTTTATTGAAGGTTTGGATACTAACACACCCAGCCATTAGAAACTTAAATAAGCAAGGGATGTGACTTAATTTCAATTAGCATAATTATTTTTAACCTCCCTTTGGTTTATTGTACTCTTACCAAGTGCATTTAAATTTTTGCTTTCTAACATTCCCGACCACAAGTGTCAGCATGAATGGAAAAATTTATTCTCTTAATCATGTGCGGTGTTTTAGACTTCTAAATGCTAATGCATGCTGGCCACAAGGACATAATTTTGTGTGGCTCACTCCTGGAGCCACTAGCTATTTTAGGCAACATCTAAATTGGTGGATAAATGTCTGAAGTCTGAGCAACAAACACTGGCCTTCAAAAGTCAAGTGCGCATTACACTGTCAAATGTGACAGATGTCCCTATATATTTTCCCCTTCAGCTCTTTTCCCTCATTGGCTTCTAAAGCATAAACCTCAGAACAACTGATAACAGCTACAGGCAAAAATTCCGTGCAGCTTCTTTCTCAAGAACAAAAAAAGAATTGTGTTTCACTGACCATTATCTCAAAACTACTCAAGTTGCTTCAGGGTTCAAAGACACCTTCTGGCTTCAGGACATTCAGTCCATCAGTAAAGTGGCTTTCAGTTTTGCCACCTGAACTCATTGCCCTCATGCTGCTCTGTGGTCAGCAGAGCTTCACGAGAAACCACGATCTGAATGAATAACCTACCCACAGCCATCCCTGCAATCCTCATCTCTCCTTTGCCAGGGCTGGCCTTACACATTTTGTCTCCAGTCTTTCCTATCTCTTCCTACAGTTAATGTGCCTTCCCATGGAATCTGAATTCACCTGAGAAATGTTACAGAAATGCAACCCCCAGCAACTCTGCAATTTGGGCTGGATCTATTTATACAACAGCCAAACAAGGAGTTTTTCCGATAACATTAACCAGAACTGTGTTTGCCAGGAGTTTTCCTATGAAGAGGGACCATTCTCTGTAGCACTGGAGTGGATTCATCCTGGCTTGATAATTCCCAGTTTTCCCAAGGGAAGACTTTTGTGGTTTGACTAGGAAGAGAACCATGCTGCAAATGAGCTCCTTTCCTCATCTGCATGCATCTCCTTCTACAGAGAGTATAGTGACCTTGCTTTAGTCTTGGAAATAAGGTAATAAAAGACAAACATTGTTTGGCTAGCCTTTCTCTGGTAATAAATTTACCCTTTGATTTTAACTTTGACCACATCAGTGAAAACAAAAGAGGCATGAAAAGTTCAAAAAGACAGTTGTTGTTCCAGCTGGGTAGGTTTCCTCAGTCAGTATCTCTGCATTCTCCAGCAACTCCCACATGAAGCTTTCAGGCCACAAAGTCTGCACACCAAAAAAACCCCAAGCGATAACAAGAAGAAGTATTTACTCCCAGGATTACTTTTGAATGTAATGAAGCATCAGGATTATACTCTTCTAGACTGTGAATGAGGAACATGGGTATGGCTACAAATGCGATCTTTAGCCAAATAATACTAAGAAACAGTCCTAGAGGTCATTATTTGAATAGCATATATACTATTTTACAGTGACAGCCTAACTTCCAATCACTATCTTGTTCAAGAGGGTGTGATGAGCGTAAATGAAACTCTGCATGAATAAAAAACTACACCAAGGTCCATTCTTAAATGTGTATCACCAGTGTTGAGTACTTGTCCCAGCAAAATTATTTAACAGCAACAGATGCTTTACATTGTTGAATCAAATGTGTGGTAACAGTGTTGTCAACACAACATTCAAAAGTGCACTACTATAGCCTCGAATTTACAATTACTTTCATCCATCATGTTAGATCACAGTCACTGCACTATGACTTTCAGACAAGTTGAATGTTATTCTCACAGCTTTAAACTTGGAAAATCACTATAAAACAAAGTTATATATGTTTAGTTATACATTGCATTCCTACCGGAATAGTTTCTACTGCATGTGCCCCTTGATCAATGAAGTCTGTCATATTCTATTGACCCCTGAGCATATTCCCTTACTTCCAGGTATTGTCGTCTGAAAACTGAGGATAAAGGCTTGAGGGATATATTACATGTTGAAGTATAAATTTTCTAGGGAGAAATAACAACTTAGAAACTTAAACATTTGCTTAAAATATGAGGTTCCAAAAGCTCTTTCTTTTCTATACCTTATGGTATAACATGGCTCTGCTGAATGAAGTGAGGCCATTCTTCCTCTTTAATCTCAAATGTACAAACATATACTGCAATTTTATTTTCCAGCACTTAGTAAAAAAGGAGATGGAAATAAACTGTTTAATGGGAGAAGTTAAAAAATCAGTGATTAGATACCTATGCAGAAGAGATTCCTCCTCTACTAGATGTCAGAGCTTTCAGAATATGGTTTTGAAGCTTGGAGTTCTTTGAGTTTTGCACAACAATAATGTATGCAACATGTTCTGTTGAAAAAAGTCAAGTGTGATCTTTTGCACTTACACTCTTGGTTAGTTTTCCCTTTATGTTTTAACTGAATTAACTTTAATCATTAAACAGTATAGTAATTAAAAATATAGACTGCATGCAATTCTAACTGCTTTTAAATTAATTAGATAACTAGCTTCAGGTTGGGACAGCCTCAGGTTCCATTTTAGCATTACATTTACCTGTATTGAATAAAAGAAATTGCAGTTGACCAGATAAAGAACTGGTTTTAAATACAAAAAATGTATCACTTTCAATGTCTAAGAAGTTAGTAAATTTAATATTATTTTCTTCATAGCACCAGTAGATAGGAAATAAGAAAGTTAATAAAATTGCATCTTAAGCATGGGGATATAAATTGCAAATTTTACAAAGTAATTACACACTTATTCAGGATTTACAGCACAGAAAATGAAGTGAGAGTACAATTCACTACATATGACATGCCATGTTTAACCTGTGGAGTCAAAACAGTAAACTGTTGGAAGCTAAAGCTCATGGTCATTTCAGACAACAATCACGACTGTATCTCTCATCCCGTGCTCCCTATATTCTTCTTTATTTCTTTGCTTACATGTCAGTGTCAGACTCCTTTCCTACATCTCTGTTCAGAAAGGGAGACAGTAAAAATGCACAAGGTAGAGATTTATATACTGAATTACATCTGCTATTACATAAAATTTTTATTAAAGCAGAACAGCTGTCTCTTGCTTACCTTTGATTTGCCTTTACTGTAACAGGCTCTTTTAGTAGCTTCATCACATTGCCACTCCACTGCCTGCAACCAAAAGGATCTTGTTAGAGATGGAGGGAACACAGAAATATAAGACTTGGAACTATCTAAGCCCATGTTTGTGTTGTGTGTTTTAGACACAGTGATGATTAACTGTGGATGACCCTATCCATAAATGCCTCTTAAGAGTTTTCTCCTTAGAAACGTAGCTTTGCTGTTGAAAGTTTTTAATTATTTTAATCCAAAAGGAGGCTGGCCAACATCATGATCCACAGTACCGATCATCAAAGCAGAAATAACCAGTTACATTTGATACCATTTAGCCACTTTTTTTTTTGGTGAGTTTTACTAAGGCAAGAAGATAGAGGAACACACAGAAAGGCTGAACCTCTTTCTCCAGCAGAGTTGAGCTTCATCACCACAGTGGCTGATGTCAGCTCTGCTGAAAAACCTTGCGCTGTGGGAAAGTGTGCCTTGTTGCACTTTTTGAAGTATTTATTTCAAGCATCAAATGGAGATTTTAGTCTCTAAAGGTGTGACTGCAGCACTAATCAGAAGCACTAAAACATCCATTCAGAGAAAGAAGCAATGGGCAGAGACATAAAAGACAACAGTGAAACAGTGCACTGCAAAGCAGATGCAATTTATCCTCATTTTTTGAGCTGTCTCACTGCTTCAACAGATTTATGCCCCGACTGTAATGCCCAGTCTGCATTACCACCGTTTCACTGCATGAGTTAATTCCAGTTATTTCCATATTTAACATTCAGCAGCTATGAGTTACAAACTTTACTGTTCAGTGGAGCAGGTTGTGTGTTTGGTGTTAATGTGCCAATGCATGTACATATTTGAATGCCTGTATATGCTGTGTAGTCAAAGTGCATTTTAAATCAGCCTGCATTCTTTCACCTCAGCAGTGCACAACCCTATGTTCTTCAGATAAAAATGCCACAAAGCACCTCACATTTTATCAAGAAGAATTGAGATTTCTGAAGTAACCACTGCTGCCTAATTATTGAAACCACAGCCTTTTCATTTTTATTTACAAGGAAATAATGAAAGACCATTTATCCAGATTTAATATAGGAAATTTTTTGTACCTGTATTTAATGGAGACTACAATAATAGCAAGCAGACTCTCTAATTAATAATAGGGTGAAAGCCTGTTTAAATTAAGGGGGGAAATGCCTTCAGAGTATTTGTGTTTCAACAAGCCCAAGAATGAGCATTTTTCATTTGAAGAAGAAAAGATGACTCATGAAAACTAATGCTATTACTTCTCTTCTTCCATCCTAAACATTCCTGTTTACAGCATTTGCTTTTGCAATGCTAAATGACTACGGCATATTGTGGAATATATTGAAAACTTCTGGAAGAATCCACTTGTGAATGACCCTAGCATTTATAATAAATTGTGTCTAGCAGCATGAAAGAAATCTCATACTGAGTTAGACAAAAAAGCAGCAATGACTTAACTCTTTTGGCTCTGTAATGCAAAAAGCAATTCACGTCCATAACAGAGGTAGTGTGGCACCAATTAAATTCCTAATCAATCCATTAGGACACACTGAATCTCTGTGTTACATGGCACTAGATACAAGTACTGAACCTCTTATCTCTGAAAAAACCAAAAAATTTCAAATGCCTGGAGAAACGCAAGACTTAGTTACCAGGAGGAGATCCAAGTAGAAAGAGAGTGAAACATAGGTGCTTAAAAGGAAGGTTTGAAGGAAAGATCTTGTGAAAACTGAACTGAGAAAAATATGTCAAGCATGAACAGCAGAAAAACGATTGCATTAAATACATATTTATCAATGAATCAGTTTGCAGTGACAAAATACTCAGCTTTCAATTGGCTCTAAGTCCACAGTAAAAGTAATTTGAAGGAGAAGGATGTGAAATATTAAAACATTATGTAACATTTCTGAACATCATAGTTAACAGCACACACAAGAACCCAAATAGAAGAAACTGCTACAACTAAATATAAATATATATGCTTGCAAACTAACCAAATAGCAAACTCTCTGGGAAAACTCTATTCATGACAACATCTACTAAAAAGGAGTAGTATTGTATGGATAAGAAATAAGGGCAGACACATTAGTGACAAAGCTGAGTCCCATCTTTGAAATCAAGTGTACTTATAGTCCTATAGCCCCTTGGTGCCACTGCTAGAGGAGATAATAGAGGAAGCTGCAAATGAAATAAAGTACAAAGGCATCTGAAGAGAGCTGAGTAGTTCAATCTGTTGTACTTTGGTCCCTAAGGCTCCTACATAGTTCAGTAATGCAGACAAACATTTCTATACAGAGCTTGATTTCTTTCTGCCTTCTAATCTTCAGGAAATTCAGGGGAGCTTCCCAAAAAATGGATATTCAGGTATTCAACACAATCTACTGCTTATACACAGGAGGAAGACAGGTAGAAAACTCCTCAAGTTAAACATCATTTCAGTGTGGGTAAAAAAAAAAGAGAAAAATGTGTCCTGAAACTTCAGCACATAAAGACAAAACAAAGTGTCCCAACAGAATAATAACAATGTGGGTTTTGCCAGTAGAAGATTAAGACTTGGAAATTTTCGTTCTGAAAGACCAGATGGACATATATGGATTGCATTATTCCATAAAGCAAGTGCAAAACCATGTTTAAAGATGTTACTGTTATCCACTGCTTCTCTTAAACTGACATATTCTCCTGCTTAATACTGATTGATGACACCTCCATGAAGTTCAGAGGAAGAGTGAAGATATGACATGCATACTGTGTTGGATGTTTGATTCACTATGAAGGTCTATACAGCTAAGGTTTATCCTGTTAGGATATTTTCTTTTCTACTTTTCTTAACAAAAACCTTCCTTTTTTACATGCAAAATACAACCTGCAGCATTCTGTGTACAGGTTTTAATTAATATTATAATCCTACTTAAGCTTGCAACAAAGTTCATTGAACCAAATTACAGACACTCAAGTTTGTTTGCTCCTGGGAAAGAGCAAACAGGGATTTGAAAGTCAGTGTCAGAGAAAATAAGGATAGGTCATACACAGCTGCTGCTACAAAGCTCTACAAAGGACACAGCTGCATAGGTTAAGGAGCAGGGTTTAAGGTGGCACATCAGTCTGTTTCTGAGAGCAAGCTGACAATATTTACAATGACATGGCTTTTATAAATCCTGTGATCGATATGGTCTTTCAAGCACCTCTAAATTTAATGCCTTGACTTAGTGTGCTCCTGATTTCCAAATCTTCTCCATAAATACATTCCTTTATATGTAAATAAACTATAATTATGTAATGTAGTGAGATTTTTAGCAGTGTGAGAGTCAATGTGAGCAATTCTAAAGAGTGCACTTGATAGATAACAACTTGAACTTCACCCTGTGCACTCCAATGAGGATGTCACAGTTCACTTTTCTTTGGTTAAAAAAATGCATGAACCTCAAAGCTCCATACAGAGTTGACATAAAATCAGACTGAACAAATCCAAGGCTTTGCTGCACACTTAACTCTAAGCTTGAAATCAAGTTTCAAACTAATGGCAGGCAGCTTTTTGTAACATTTAAATTGTAAATAAGTGTATCAGTGTTTTAAACATTGATGTTTTTAAAGAACTTCAAAACTTCAGATGAAATCTCTCCTGGCATTTTCAAGGGGTAGTAGGAGGAGAGAAATTCCAGCCAGTGAAGAAAAAAATTCCAACTAAAGATAATGAAACTATTATCTTCAAAATGAATAAAAGTGTATATCCAACACCCAAACATATGAAGTTAAAAATTACATTATTGAAATTAATAATATTCTTTGGAACAACTAATATATTTTAGTAACTTCTCTGGATGAACAATAAGAGTCTCACTTAGAAGTTAAGCTGTTGTATCTTCAGCAAGTTAAACTAAATAACTGCAAAGAAATTAACTCCAATGAAAACTGAAAGACAATCTCTAATTTAAACTGGTTTATCCAAATACCTTTGAAGAACACTAAAAGAGAAATATGGAAAGTGCAGAAACAGTAAATAACGTTCACAGAAGTAACTGTCAAGGGATTGTCTTACATGCCCAACATGCAGCAACAAAGGAAGTCCCCAGGCAAGACATCTGGAGGTCCCTTCCGACCTAAATTGTTGTATAATTTTCCAGAAAAATTACAAAATACAACTGGGGAAAAAAATCAGAGCCTTAAGTACTTAACTTTAATATGGCCACTTTCTCTAATTCTAACTTTAATTAGTAAAACTAGACAGGAAATTTGAAATTTGAACACAGTCAAGAAAGAACTGGTCAATTAGAATGATTTAAGTGAGAGATGTATTAGTTTTATTGACAGGTCAACAAAAAAAAGTTTGGTTTTCACCTGCAGTTGAAGCTGCACACATAAGTGAGTACAATCACACCTCCTGGGAAAACTATGCTCCCACAGCCACACAGATACTCAAAACATATACAGGTAGACAGGTATGCATTCACATATGTATTTATATATGAACTTTGAAATGTAGAAACAGAATGTACTATTACATTTCATAGAGAAAGAAGTTAATTAGTCAAGAACCAAGAAATGAACAGAACAGTACTCCAGACAGATGGTCCAGCACTTCTTAGGCAGATGGCTTTGCTAATTAGATACTGGCAAAAATAACATTAAAGAAGATGGTTTAATCACACAATGCCAAAAACTAACAATTACATGATATTTTCTTTTTTTTCTTTTTTCACTATCTGCTTGTTTTCATCTCTTGTATCATGTATTTAAACAGTACTCTGGGGAGTTGGGGTATAATGGCAATAACCATAATAATATATGTCAACAAACGTGAGTAATATTGCCTTACTGTTCACATCAAGTCCAGCAATGGAATGGCTTCAAAATGTTTTGACTTGTTTGGCGAGGGTGTCTTGCAGCCTGCCTAATTAGCTCTGTATGTTGGATTCCAAAAGCTGAATTTAAAGAGGCCATAAAGAAAGTGTCAGGATCGTAAACCCAAAGAAAGAATGTAGCCACGGAGCAGAACACCAGCAAGACATTAGCAGCAAATTAGCAGCCGCAGAGTTAGTGGTGGTTTTGATGGTTACCAGAAATTTTAAGGCATGCTTTGGTATAATGACATCCTTGCTTCCAGCAAGTATGCAAAGCCACTTAAGGAAGATTTATACCTCTCTCTACTTCACAGGAACCATTCTCCTTGTTTTCCACAGAGTCATGACCCCTCATCCTTGCAGCCATTATTGCTGGAGCTGCCCATCTTGCCATTAGGCTCTTGACAAACCACTTTGGAGACTATCATTCTCCAAGTGAAAAACTAAAGTAAAATATTAAAAAGGGGCTTCCTTTTAGTATAGCTTTCCCTTCTGGCTCACCAAAAAAAAAAAAAAAAAAAAAAGGAAAAAAAGGAAAAAAAGGAAATCTGCTTTTTGAGGATTTAAGGCATTCTGGTTAGGCTTCCACATGAAGTGATAGGCCAGCAGCTCATACAAGAAGTCCAGCACCATATGGACAACTTTACTAATTGGCTACAGTTACTGCACTATTTTGCCTCCAAGTTTTTTTGCCACATGTAACAGCCAATTTTCCTGGGAATAACATCATGTGTGTTTTCATTCGTTCAGAATCAGCTTTTACTGTTCATCCACAGTTAAAAGATTACAGTTTCTTATAAAATAAGCACTGCAAAATATATGGAAATAAACATAAAATCATGCTTGAGTTTTTCAGGCTTTGGAATTCAGTTAGAACTGATATCCCCTGGTAGATATATAATTCTGTACTTAAACCAAGTAATATCTGAAGCTTTATATGGTTTCAAGGAGCTGATGTCAACTTAATTTTATTCCAAATGTACTAGCCTGAAGTATATAAATAAGTGAGAAGTACATACCCTGCCAATTCATGAAGCAGTCAAAGTTTTAATTATCTGATTTTATTGACTATTCAAATAAACAGTTGTTGAAAATTGTCAGAGCTAATATGATAAAAGAAAAAAATAACCATATTAGAGAATAATTCAGAGTTACCAAGACTGTCACAATTCCTCAGCATTGGATCACTCCACTGACTTGAATGACACAGGACTCTGCCCAAGACTGAACTTTCACCAGTGCCAGCTACCCATCCACCTGTGCATTCCTCTCTTTGTCTTCTGCAAAGATTTCTAAATGTCTCAAAATTTTAATATGTTTGGAACTAGGATTTTCAATCCTGCTCCCAGAGAGTTATGAAAAGACCCAAAACTGTTGCACAGTGACTTTCAAAGTTTTTATTGTTCCAATCTGGCATTTTGAGGCTTTTACAGCTTTTATGGACATTTAAAAATTGAATGCAGGATTGTGCTGAAGGGGTAAAACAACAAAATGTTCTTGCACTACCAAACTTGGCAGCCATTCAGCAGGTAGGAATGAGATTTCACAACACATCTTTAGTGCACATTCTGAAATTATACTACATATAGTAAATTTAATGTTTTGAATAAATTACATATGAATCTTTTAAGATTTAACATCTGTGTTGCCACCTTGAGTTTTGAAGTGTTTCCTGGTGTTTTTGCAAATAGGATTGATTTTAGTAGGCTCCAAGACCTTTTGAAAGCAACATTTTGCTTTATGTTATTTTTTTACAATTGGAGTTTTGAACTTTTAGGTGCTAATATGTCATGATTCTCTCCATTCCAATGAAGTGAAAGGAATTTCAATATAATTTCATACTTCTCAAGCTGCTAGGGTAAACAAAAAGAAGTGGTGAAAAGAGTTCTCTGGTACTGCAGTGCCACAAAATGTTGGTTTGGACATTGAGCACAGGCAAACAGAAGTGACTTTTTTTCCCTGTACACCTGCTGCTTGTTAATAAGTTTCATGCACATTGAAAGGAAGAGATGGCATTGGAATGTGGGCAATCCTGCCCAATGCCAACTGGCTGATCAAGACAGCCACACTGATGTGGGGTGCCCAGCAATCATCCCTCCTCAACCTCCAGCCACAGCCAGCCAAGGAAGCCGTGGCACTTCAGAAGACTTTGTGCAAATAAAAATCCTTCCTGAAATAATTTCTGAGAGACACAGCCAATATACTGTATCTTTCCCCTGGGATGTCAAACACAGCTGCATTAAAGCTTCCAGGTATGAGCTAAAAAATCCTCAGATGAACCTAAAAGATACACTGGAGGATGAAATTTATAACACCTTCTAAGTCCCACTGAATAACTGACACTAGAAAAAAAAGTATTTCTGTTTTTTTGCACATAATTTTGTATAATGTTGCATAAGGAAGAGAAGAACAACTTTATCACAATTTTCATTTGTCTTTTTTACTTGTTTATTCGAATAGTTTTGTCATTAGGCTTTAGGGATGGCAGGCTTGCTTCTGTTAATAGTAATATCCATCTACAGGTCTAGAGAAAATAGTATGCTTTACAATAGTTGTTATTTACAACAATAATTAAAATATTTTTTAAAGTTAACCTAAGAATGGTATCTCACAAGACAGCAATGAGGCAACAACTGTTGAATTAACTTTAAAATATGGGGGGTTTATATTAAACATGCAAACAAATCAAGGTAAGAATGTTTTAGATAGATGAAAGCACAGAGGAAGTAGAATGCTAATGACAGACAAAATGTAAGAACCACCAATTCATGCAACTTGTCCAGGAAAAAGCTAGTGAAAAATTACATTTCAACAGCAAGGAGATGCATATTCTTCTAGTTAAATTAATTGCCCCGGAAGGCGATTGTGAAAAACAAGATTGAGTTTTTCTCTTTCCATTCTAGGATAACACATAAATATGTAAGACATCTAGAAAGTGGATGGGGCAAAACCAAACACAGTAAGAAAAAAAAAATCAACAAAAATTTCCAAAGAGTTGGCAACACAGTTGATGACAGCACAACTGACAGTTCACAAACAGAAAGATGGAATAAGGAAATTTCAATTTTGGTTATGTTTACTTTCAAATAATTGGGTTTAATTTGACAAATGCTAAAATAACATGAGAAAAAAAAATAGAAGAATATGGAGAAGAATTATAAGTAGAGAGACACATGAGTGTCATCAACATATAGATAATATCAAGAGCTGTGGAGTCAGACAAAAAACCCCCAGTAGCCTGAGAAAAACTCTCATTAGAGAAAAAGTCCAAAAGATGCTTATTAAAATCAGAAATCTCGAACTTATAGCTAATAGGAAAATCACTGGAGTGTAGCTGCACAGCTAAATTATACAGAAATCAAGGGTGAGAAAGACAAACAGGAGCCTCAGGACTAAGGAGAGTATCTGCTCAGAATACGAAAATGTCTTTAAGGGAACGTCATACTCCAACTGCAATGGAAGGAGCAGAAGGAACCAGGGGCCCCAACGCTAAATCACAACTTCTTCATGAAGAGGTGAGATAACAGTGAGGCTATGAAGAAGCCTGAATGTATGTTCCCTTCTCTTGTTTTGACACAAGTGAATGGTCTGGAGACATGTCAGTGACACGTGGAACTTTGCACCTCTAGGTTATATGTTGAACATCACTCAAGTTATTAATTAGTGGAGTTCAGTGACATCTAGCAACCTTGCAGTAGAAACCGTGGGTGATTTCTATCCAGTTTCTAAAAGGCAAACATACAGATCCAAATTGGCCACTTTTGCAAAGACAATGGAATAGTTGCTTAAAGGGGAAACATACCCATGTTACATATAAAGGTGTTTACCTCATTCCACATTGACAAGTAATCTTAGGAAAGCCGTCACTGAAAAAATCATAATGTCTTAATAATTCTTCTGCAACTTTCCCCCTCCTATTTCCTTCCCTGTTCACCTCATAGACTTGTAGGAAACTCTACTCAACCTTTAGATTCACACCCTTTCAAGCACTGAGAAAAGGGTCTCCTACATTTCAGTGACACAGAAATTTTATTATCTCACACAGGGAGGCCAACTGAAAAATTTATTTCTGAAACAGCTGTATAATGTTCTTCTACTCCTGTAGTCTCTTTTCCATATTTCTTGATTTAGAAACTCTTTGATTGCTACATTGGAAGAACAATATTGTACTTTAGTATTTTTCTTCCAATGTCGCTGAAAGCTCAGAGGAAGTAACTATAAAAACATGATAAATAAAACTCATTCAACAGAATGCCCAGTGCAACTGGTAATAAGGCACTTCTGTGCAGCCTTGGGGCTCTCATTTCCTTTTGCAGATATCATCAGCTTTCCCCTTTCAAATTACACCTTATTAACAATTTGTCCCCTGATGGGTATGTTGTAGCTCTTAGCTCTTTAGCAGTGGTTTATATTGGAAGCTAGTTTATAATTATAAACAGAAAGTTAGAAAACCTATTACTAGGAATTATTTCTTTAAAATTCTCCTGTGCTTTTTCTGCTGAAAGTCTTTTGAAGTCAGTGTTTCAAATCCCAGAGCTTTTACTAGAGCAAAGCACTCCAAAATCAAAGCGAGTTTTGTCTAAGAAGGACAGAAGAAAGGCGAGAAATTGTAAACATTCTCAACATCCACTACAGAAAAGGGGCAGCTTCTACACAGTACTTAATAATAGGAAACTCCTTGAGCATACGTCCAAAACACTGAAGAACTTGAGGATTAGACCAAAGTCCACTCATTCTAGCTTTCACTGTGAAGAGTGAAATGGGTTTGAAACTCAGATGAGGCTGTCTGAGAGCACCTCTACAAAACTGCAAAATCAAAAAGTTCCAAATAATCAAAATTAATTTTCTATTTTAATTGCCAGGCATATAAAAATGAAGATATCACAATATACTTGAGAGAAAAAATAAAGAACAATCTTTATTTCTGCTAAAAAAAACTCAAGCAAAAGAAACCAACCAACCAACTAAAAAAAAAAAACCAAAATAAAAATGAAAATAAAAATAATTAAAATAATTAAAAACCAACCAAACAAACCCCCACCAAAAAGAAACCCAAAACCAAACCAAACCAAAACAAAAAAATACCAGCCCAAAAACAAAACAACAAAAACCTTGCTTGCCCCGTATGGCAAAGGAAAGCCTGACTAGAGACATCCTTTTGGCCTGGATGTTAACTGTGACCGAGAACCTACATAACCTTTTCCTAAAGTGCAACAGAAATTTCACATCAGCAACATAAGACTAAGATTAAGACTGGATAAAAACAATACATTCTTTCCTAACCAAGTTCCTAGAAATAGGACAATTTTCAGCTACATTCATGCAGAATATCAGTATTCTGTGTTAAATGTGGTGCTTTGAATTTGGATATTTTCAATATTAATTTTAATCTGTCAGTTTCTGGACAAAGCTGAGGGAAGGCAGGACAGAAACTGGAATGTGTGTACATTTCAAAACCATGCTAGACTGTAGGCAGCTTGGCTGGCTACCAGCTGCCCGCCCAGCTTCTTTCTCATGAATTCCTTTTATTGACAATTAAGAATAGAGTCTGATGGTCAGAAACACACATATCTAAAACACTTTCCCACCATAACCATGACCAGCTTTTCACAGGAACAAATTTATTCCTTCACTCTGGACTCTACGTCCTCCTCTACCAGCAGCACAGGGCTATAGGGAATGGGGAATAACCCAGAACCTGTCACTCTGTCCTCCTCACACTTTTCCCTACTCCATACAGTATTCATAGCTAGAGACTCTTTTTCTTTGAAGCCAAAATTATTCCAAAAGTTGCAGTTCTGTTAGAAACCAGCTACCATTAATTTCACAAAATCTATACTATAGAGAGATGTGGCAAATAAATTTCAATGTGAGTTGCATGCAAGGACCAGCTACTCCGCTGAGAAACAGAAGAAACAAAATACCCTAAAAATTTGAATGTCATATCATTCCATATTGAAATTATTACATGGCTGTATATATTACAGAAATACATTATATACATTTATCCATAAAAATTATATAATTTTAAATCAAATTATTACATGTATGTTTGCCCATTTTTGCTTCAATTCTGCACTTTTTTGGTAATCGTTTGCATGCTGCTGTCTTTGAATCACCTAAAATCCAATATGAGTCTTCATTCATGATGCTCTCCATTTGTCAGAAATCAGTTTGAGGGGAGGGGAAATGTTCTTACAGACACTTTAGCTCTTAAAAGTATTGATTCTGATGCATACTTTGTACCTTCTTTCGGGTTTAATCACTCCTCCAAAAATATATGCCTATTCCTATTCTTACAAAACAGATTGAATTAGAGTGCAAATGAAGAATATCCATTAACACACATCGTATTTTTATGACTAATCAATACATCTTTAGTAAAATTATCTGCTTCTTACATTTCTTGGTATTTCTCAACTCACTGAAACCTCCACCATTTAGACTGAAATTTTCCTCTGCTAGAGAGGGAAATATGAACAAAGTAAGTTTTTTTTGTAGAAATGAAAGTACAGAAAAATAAAATTTTTCATTTTTTTTATTTGCAACATTTTTCTGTCCCTTTATTCCACACACACACACTCACAAAGTGATTAGGGTGAAAAGAAGATAACATAGTAGGCATCTTTTTCAGAAGTTGCACCCTGTGAATGACTGAAGAATCTTCTGATCTTACCAAGTTATTAGGGTAGCACAACAGAATTAAAATTTTGAATGTATGTGAGCTGGATCTTGTATTATTTTTCTCATTTTTCTGGGACAATTAAAGGACATCTCAATAACTTTGTAGTGATGGCTGATGTCCTCAGGCAAGAAAACTCAATTGTTCAAAATAAATTCTTTACACACTAAAAAAAATAATGCCCTTGGCAAGAACATCATGCATTCCCTAAAAGATAAACTGCTAGAACTAGAAACAACCATAACAGTAAAACCTGTAATAGCAACATTGAAGCACATGAGTAAACAATACAAGAAAAAAGGTGTACCACAAAATGAGATGGGTTTATGCCTCATTTTAGAGCACCAACTGCCCCCTTACAGTTGGAACTAAGCACAGCTGTATTAGCAGAATATGAAAGCACCCTAAGTGAAAGTACTGCAAAATGAAAGGTACCAGTAAGGAAAAATAGGAAGAGAGAGAGGAAGACATAAGGCTTTCTGTGGCTAGCACAGGTCTTTCCCATGAGAATTTTCTCCTGTGTTTTATAAACAAAGATAAAGTTTGGATGTTATTAAAAACAGTGTCTCAAGATTTGGACAGTTCAGGCCTGGCCAATCAGGCCTAGGGGAAGGTTTCTGACTGACCAATCTGGGTGACCTCTGAAAAGTCTATATAAGTTGGAATCAAAATAATAAAGCTCTTTTTCTACGCCACTCTGAGAATCCGGGTCTTTTTCTCTGCTAGCGGCTCAACAGCGACAGCTTTCTATTGCTAGTTTTCATCTTCTCTTACTCCACTGTTCCAAATTCACTGGCAACAAAGTGCTGCACTAGATTAATCAAAGTTAGAAATTAATCTTTTACTCATCAACTGAATTCCTTCTTTCTACACATAGCCATTAACTCCTCTATAGTGGAACTAACTCACTAAATTCGCTAACTAAATTAGCACATTTTAACTAGCCAGTCCATAACCCCACAAAGGCCTCCTAATGTTCACAGAAGCAACTTCTACTATACAGCAATCATAGCATCAAAACCCACAAACTTGTCTCAATAAATGGAACAATGCATCTGCAATGAATGTTTTTATTCTGAATCTAAATTAAATACAAAATCATGTTTGATGTTGTGCTAGCTGAAAGCTATTTTCTAATACACATTATTTTTCTAGTATAGATGTAGCTTGTCATGTCTTACTGTCAAAAGAATGCTAATTTTCCAAATGTGATAAGCCAAGCAGGAATCTCAATCATTTGGTTCTTTTTCTTGTTTTAATGAAGAGAGATTGGTATCTTAACAATCCTGTGGGGTTAATGCAGATGTGATGCAAGGCAGAGAACAGATAACAATTCTGACTTGGAAACAGCCTGAACATACTTGAAATGCATGCTTGCAAATCCCTCCCACTGTTGCCACCACAATAACATCTTTTATCAAAGTTTTGTCTATTTTAGGAGGTCGGTTCTCCACAAATGATCATCTGTTCTGATTCAATTCCAAACTGCAACATGCACTTGTATAAACCAAAGCAACTCAGAACAAATCAAAAATGTTAACAGCTTGGCTACTTTCTGCACACAGGAGGCAAATGTATTTTGCTGCACAGGGACTACAGAGGGAATTTTTTTCATATCTTAGCAAAAGAAGTCAACACAATTTTTATTTTGTCTTCTCCTTTGCAGATTTCATGCATGGTCCTCAACCTAAACACCACAAGTCGAAGACGACTGGATGAAGAGAGGGCACTAGCTAATATAAGCAGCAGTCACACAGAGTAAATATGTTATATTTGGGCAGATTATCTTTACCGCACATAGGTATGTGCCCTAGTGAGCAGACAGAACAAGCATCCTTTGGTCTTTTCTGAGAAAATTACGTGCTGAAGTTGGGCTCACTCTAAACACCCACAAGAGGACAGGGAAAGCACTGAACTGTTGCAGAATTAGATAAAGATATATAGGAATCTGTTGAGGTGACCTCCAGGAACATTCCAGAACAGTACTAAGCCCAAGAAAGATCATCCAGCAATAGTGTAGCAGGTGAGTGAGCAGAAGGAGAGGAAAATGATCCAATGCTGGGTTCTCTCTACCTAAGCTAATGCATGGGGGCAAATAAGCCAACAAAATGAAGTTAGGTACAGTAGAGAGTTGATCATCCTGTGTTTCACAAAAGAGGATTAGAGGGATCCATAGCCTGTGCTATACATCATCTTCAAAGTTAACCATGGAAAGAAAATAAGGATAGAAACCGAAAGATAAAATGGAAAACCTGTCCCCAGTGGCCTGCGAGGAAGAAAGTGGGGTATGTAGATAAGTGCATTCTCCAGAGCAAAAGGTAGTTTGCTCGAACACATATTGTAAGGAGGGCTATGAGGTCAGGAGAACAATAGGAATGGCAGACTTCAGCCACCCTCGTGAAGTCTGTATAGGCATTAAACTGTAGCTTAGCAGCAAGTGTAAATTTTTAGACACAAATCCAGGTTTTTATGAAGCAAATTAAAACAAGGCTGAAGAGTGAAGAATCAGCTCTTAACTTTGTTCTGAGTGCCATGCAGGAACAGCACTGTAGCAGCAACCAAAATGTACTTGGATACTACAGCATGTTCTGCTTCATGAAAGGGAACCTCAGGATGAAGCAGCATGGTAAGAAGGAGCTGCGTCAGGCAGCTCAGAGTTAAAACTTGGAGGCAGCATTTGAGGATACCTAGCTGGAGACACAGCACAAATGAACTCTGCCTTGCAAAAAGGGAAAAAAAAAACAAACCTGAGGCAAAGGGCAACTTGGAGCAGATTAACAACAACACAGAAGTAGTTAACAAAAGGAAGTAAGCATTTTTCAAAAAACTAAAGCAGTGTCAGAATGAAGAAAACAAACTTGAAGCATAATTTATAAAAGTCATAAATATTACGAATAAATCCTTCTTCAAACACATTAAAAGCAAGAATCTTGACAGTTCAAAGAAGCAATAAAAGATCAAAGAAATGATTAAGATAAAGCCACACCAAAAAAAAATGTATTCCTCCCCCTGCCCAATTTCATCATGGCAGACCTCAAGGAAGTTCTCATCCCAGAATGGGCAGGACTACTCATGGAAAATTCTCATCTCAAACCATAGTGTTGTCACAAGAGGTTATAGAATACAGACAAAATAAAAAGCAACACTTTTTCAGCATGGTTATTTATTCAAGAATAATAAAAGTAATTTAGAGAGAAAAGTGTTGTACTATTAAACAGTGTCTGACCTGCTTACAAGTACTTTGGTACCTGAGGTCTGGAAAACAGCAAATTTACCAAATATTTCTAAAATGGGCTCCAGGAAGATCCAAGAAACCATCAGCATTGATGTCTGTATCAAGAAAATTATCAAAAACTCTATAGTAAGTAATAAAGAGAGTGAACAAAGATGCAAGTCCTGGTGTGTGAATTCACTGACTGCTGGGTGTAAACTATTCAGAACAACATCTCTGAGCTTACTGGCAAAGCCTGTGGAAGCAAAGCATTCCTAAATGCAGGGGAAAATCAGAGTTACGAGGCATCTAAACTGAATATAACTGAACTTACTATAAAAGTCCATAGGACCAGATTAGCATCTCAGTGTACTAAGGAGTGCACTGAAGACACTGCAAAGCCATTCTCTATCAGATTTGCAAGGAAAAATCACCCCTTACCAACCTGATTGCCTTCCTTGATGAGAACAGTGCCCACCATTTTACCTCACCTTTAGCAATATCTTTGTCACTGTGTCCTGTAGTATCCTCAGAGCCCAACTACTGAGATACCAACTGGATTAACAGATGATAAGAAAACTGAAAAACTGTCTGAATCACGAGGCTTGAAGGGCTGCATTCAGTAGCACAGAATCCAACAAAACACCAGTTATCAGCCAATTGAAGGCTGATATTTGGGGCAATACCACTTAATGCCTTTATCAATAACCCAGACAACGGGACACAGTGCACTCTCAGTAGCTTTGTAAATTACAGAAAAATCAGAGAACATGGGACATTAAAATGCTGGAGAGCTCAGAATGCTCTGTTTTTTCAGAGGCACCTCAACAGACCAGGAAAATGGGCTGAGAAGAGCCACATTAAGCATAATAAAGGCCAAGTCCTGCATCTGGAATGGAATAAAATCCTAAAAAATCACTGGTTAGAAAAATAGATATGGGTATGGACATATTATGATTAAAGCATATCCAGAAGATACATTCTGTTTGGATTTGCAATATGTATTGGACAAGTTCTCTTACCAAAGATCATTTCAGAACCTCTTCAAGAAAATCAGGGCACAAGGGAAGGTTCTTCAATGGATAAAGAGGTTAAAAAGCAGGTGGGTAGGTATATGCCCAGGCTGATTTTCAGAGGGGAAGAGGTGAGTAGTTGAGATCCACAGCAATCTACAGCAGAACTCATAAATGCTGAACATATCCTTAGGTGATGTAGGAAAGAGAATGAACAGTGATGTGACAATACTTGCTAAAGACACCAAGTTATTGAGATTAGCAAAGAACTGACTGCATAGAGTTCTAGGAAACCCTTATAAATCTGAATGGCTGGTTGAATTTAATTTGCAGTTTTAATAGATGAAGTCTTGCATACCAGGAATATATACCTTAAATAGAGAAATTATTGTCATGTATGTATAAATGAGCTCTGAACTGAAAATTAGTATTCAAAAATAAGATCTTGAGTTACAATAATAATAAAGAAATAATTAAGAACAAATTATAAAAAGTACAAAACACTAGAGAACATCCTTGTACCATGGAAGAAATCCATTTACCCCCTTGTTTTGAATAGTTCGTGTGTTTCAGTCCCAACCCACAATTTCAAATTTGAAATTAAAACTAGGAAAGATGCATAGAAAAGGGACAAAAGACCTCCAGCTTTTTGTGTTTCCTTTACTGAGTAGAATTAAATAGACTGATTCCTTAGCCTAGGAAAAAAGGCATCTGAGGAGAGAGATAATAGACAGTTATACAATCATGACAAAGGTGCACAGAGAATATTGTTCATTGATTTTAAACAGTGAATTAAAAATTTATTCACTGTTCTTTGAATTGTAAAGAATATTTAAGGATATAAACCCCAGAAGTTCTTCATTCCCATGATGAGCTACAGAACTCTCTTCCATAAGACAACAAAGATACAAAAAGTGAGTTAAATATCACAGGGTGAAATTGATATGAAAATATCCCTCAGGGAAGTGAGGCCTTGATTAAATCTGCTCTGCTGGCAGTTCATTATTCTATTTTGTGCTACAAAGACTAATCAAACAGAGAAAATTGCTTAATTATTATTAAAATTTCTGCCACTGAATGTTGTGATTTTGTTCCTGTGGTCACCCTACTTTGCAAATCCCCTGTGACAGCTTAAGAGTTGACTGGATAAAAACCCAGCCAAGACCCTACCTTCACCTCAGGAAACTCCTGAGTTCTAATAGCTGAGAAAATTTTGGAAGGAACTATCATTACAAGTTAGGCTTTTCACAGGCACCTGCTGCAGGCTGAAGACAAGATAGTACAGCAGGTATGCTCTGAACCAGTATTGTAATAGATACAACCTTCTAATTATAACTCCAAAGAGAGAGAAATCACCCACTATTTATCTTAATTTATTACAAATTAGCAATAAACTGTGGCTAGCACAGGTTCTTCCCGTGGGAACATTTTGCTATGTTTCATAAACAAGATAAAGTTTGGATGTTTTGCAAACAACTTCTCCGGATTGGGTCAGTTCGGGCTTGGCCAATTGTGCCTAGGGGAGGTCTCGGGCTGACCAATCTGGGGCACCTCTGTAAACTCTATATATATGGAATTCAAAACAATAAAGTTCCTCTTCTCCTCTCTTTCCTTGTCTGAGAACTTGGGTCAGTCCTCAGCTAGCCTCAACACACATCAAACTTTCATCAAAATTAGATATTTTGATGCTTAAAAAAAAAAAACAGCAAAAATGGAAGAAAATCAAGCATCACTTATACCTAATATCATAAAGTTATTCTTCATAGCAAGGGAAATTATATGAAATACAAAAAAGGACTAAGCTTGGGGTTTTTTTTCAAATTAAAACAATAAAATCAAGAATCAGAATCCTGTCTTAAGCCTAAACTACACCCAAAATGCATTTTGTTTTTATTATAACATCCAGGTTCAAGCAGCACACACTGCCTTTTCTTCCCTCATTTGCTATTTATTTTACAGTGAAAGCATTTTTCCAGTGACTTACAATCTGTTCTGTTCTAGGCAGGTTGCAAGTCAGCACTCATAATCATGTCACCTGAATCTGAGAATGTGTTTCTACCTATACCACCCCCCTCTCTGAATATTTCTTGCTACAGAAATTTCCCTTGTGCAAAATTTTGCATGTTCTGCACATATCCTTTTGCAAATTGCTTTCCCTGATTCAAAGCAGAGGGAAGAACATCTAGAGATTGTTCTGTGTCCTGTCTGATAAATGAAAGCCCTGTTTTCCTGTTGCCTGGCTACGCTCTGTGTCCATGATGGTGCCAGTGCAACAAACACATTCTTGCTATCAACACTGGCCTTTTTTAGTTTGCCACTCCTGCTAGGAGAAGTCAGGGAAATGTAATACACATCCACTGCTGACATTTAGATCTGGTTGGAGTAGTCTGTTTGCAACCCAGGGAGGAGAAAAGGCTGAGGGTGAGATATGCTGGATGCTGTCCCACAGGACAATAAGAAAAGATAGGAGGGAAAGAAGAGATTATGCTTTCCCATGGGTCTAGGGGGCCAGAGATTCCCAAAGTCTGGTTTTACTAGCAGAATCTGAGGTAAAGGCAGCACTGAATACCTTGGCCTTTTCCATGTCATTTTTCACCAGTTTCCCATGGCCATTCAGCAGTGGGACCACATTTGCCCCAGTCTCCGTTTTGCTGCTGAGGTGCTTGTAGAATCCTTTGTTGTTCTTAACATCCCTTCCAAGATTTAACTCAAGGTCAGCCTTGGCTCTCCTAAGCCTTTCCTTGTAAGATCAGACAACTACTCTACAATTCTCCTGGGTCACCTGCCCCATCTTTCATCTTTTGCAGAACTCATTTTTATGTCTTCTGAGCCCAGTTAGGAGCAGCTTGCCCCTTGCATGCTCTTCCATGCACATCCATTTCTACCTGCCATTTTCAGTTCATTCCTAGTAAAAATCCAGGTTTGCTACTTTCAGGGATTAACCCAGGACAAGGTTAATTTTTTGCAGTAGCTGAGCATGACTAGGACATGGAGGTTTTTCTGTATCACATCAGTCATTGCCAGGAGCAGGGACAGGGACTCCCTTTCAGGGAGAAGGGAATCCTCATGGTCAAGAAAACATGGTAGAGGGAGCCATCTGGCACTGTCTATTTTTGGGGACTTTATTTCTGTGAATCAGTTCTTTTCTTATACCCTCAGTCATTACTATTGCTGCTGTTTGGTTTCTTATTTCATTGCTGTTTCTAGTAAAATGTTATTTCAAGCCATGATCTCTGCCTTTTGTACCTCTAGTTCTCAACTTCATCCTGCCAAAGTGGGATGGGGGAGGAGAAAACTGGGAAGCAAGAGCAGCACATGGTTTGGGGAGTCTCAGTGAGGGCATTGACTTGGGAAGTACCATTCCTAAACCATGACATCGGTGGGGAAGAAAAAAATAAAGCTATTTCAAACAAGTACTGAAGGCTTTGGGTTTCAGTACTCACTTTCTGGTGCTCAAGTACCTTGGCACTGCATTGACTGCAGTGAAGTGAGAGCCCCCTGCCTCCACTTCCACAGCACCAGTCCAGCAATCACAGCACTCTGTAGTTTCTATTTAAGCCTTTGCTGTGCCTTGTCCTCATCCCCGATAACAAACAGGTTCACTGCCTCAAGGAACTAGCTATGGACCTGCCAAGCAGAAGCATAATTCTGCCTAGAGCAGGGACTTTATTTGTGTGAAATTGATGCCAAAGTCAGAGCTTTTAATTCCTCACAAGGAATAATGAAAGTAACATCCCACATTTCAAAGCGCCCTCCAAATAACAAAGGAAAGGATTTGCTTCTGAGGTACATTTTGAAAACCAAAACATAATTTATGCTAGAAGGAAAACTTAAAATGCTTCATTCAAAAAATTTTAAAATATGCTGAGATTTTATGAAATAATTCCAGATTCCCTTACCTTGATTACTATAGCTCATCCAGATACAGAATTCACAGTTTTTTTCATCACCACTGTTCTCATCTACGCTAAAAAATTATCAGTCTGTAGTCTTCAGCTAGTTCTGAACCTTCCTATAATTGTTTTTTAACAATTTCTCACAAGCTTCCAATGGTCTCCTTCCTACCCTGAAAGTTCAGTGATCATCATGTTTAAGATGAACTCCACAATTTTCAGAAAGCTTCTTTTTATCAATACAGCATGTATGCCCAAATGTTTGCCCATGCCAAAAGAAGTGAGAAACCAGAGAATGAGCATGAAACAAAAGCCATAGATTGATTCCAGATTAAAAATAAAGGTGATGATACTGGAAAAATATCCCTTATCAATCTCCAGTAACGCAGGGAATGATTTATCCTTTTCATGGGTAAGCCACGGATCGGAAACACTTCTGCAAATATTGAAGATCTACTAGTCTAAAACCAGACAGACAATTGGGAAACTACAGACTGCTGCAAGTCAACAAGTATTATCAGGCAAGAAAGGAGACATAGAATAAGAGATCCTATAGGAATACAGATAATCCACAAGTGGGAGTTAGATGGAGAAAAAGAAACAAACGAATAATTACAGAGAAACACTGAGATTACAATTAGAGTCAATTAATGACTAAATTCCTTTTTAGTGTTTTAAGCCTTTACTCTGCCTTGTATGTTTAGCAATAGGGTTAAACAAGCATTTCACCTTGGAGGTGCTGCTTCAGAATAGATTCAGCCATCTTGTTAGTCTTTCATTCACAATAAAGATTACACAACATCAAACAGAGGTAGGATTTCTCATTGGTCCAAACACCAGTGATTGATCACTGGGATTCCAGTAAGAAATGCTCCAACATATCCTCTACAGGCTGGGAAGTCAAGGGAGAGAGACTCTGAAGGAGACGGAAAGAGACATAAATCACAACTTTGTCCCGTGATTATCAGACTGGGTGGAACAAGCTTACTGGTTTTATAACATAGGCACGTTTCTCACATTTTCTTCCTTTAAAAACATTACCCCAAATAACATTAGATGGCATTGTTAATAACACCAGTGTAAAATAAGACAACAAAAATCACATAAAATTGGACAAATGACTACTAGCTGAAATAAGTACCAAAAAACCCCACTACATGGCTAAGTATCTCAGCTGGAAAAACTATACTTGATGAGTTTTTCCCACATGAATACACATATATGTAAATAAAAAATCCTATCTTTCTTATTCTGTTCATCAGTAGCTCTGCACATCTGATACAGTGATGCATTATTGAAATGCTCTGTCTCACATGAGTGCCGTTTTATACTGCAATAGTTTCAGGCTTCCAGCTGAGATGCTCAAGAAACAGTGGCAATTCTGAAATCTAGCTAAGTCATTAAAATTTAGTCACAAACTATGTAACATGACATTTCAATTTTGAATATTTTACTTATTTCTTTTAAAATTTTTTTTATGCTGGCTTTTGGCAACAGCCAGGTTACAATTTGCTTTCCATTTGAGATCTTGTAACACTGAAAGCCAGGATACAGATTCAAAGAGAGAAACATGGTGTTATGATCAAGCCAGTGTTTCTCACAAGATCATACTAGATTGAATTGATTATCGGACAGAAGTCTACCAGGTAGATCCTTGAAATACAAGTAGTAGGGCTTAAATGAGGTTAGTGGCAGCCAGAGCTCCACTCAAACTTCCAGGCAGAGGACAAAGACACACATAGCTTCAAGTTCTGCCAGTAAAAATGACAGAGAAGCTTGCCAAGAGCCAGCTGCAGTGGTTTTTTTAAAGCATAAAACAATTTTCTCAGGTGTCTATCCAGCCTCTGTGCTGGGTGTTCAACACAACATATTGAGGCATGGTGTAACTTCAGATATAAAACAGCACCTTATAGTTAATGTATGAAAATACATTTTGAACAGCCTGAAAGACACTGCTTAAACATTGCAGCACCAGGAGCAGATGGGAATCAATCCAAACCATGCAGAAGATGGGGTGGAAATTACATGTGTGATACCATGTAAAATAAATGCAAATAAGTGTAAATGAAGTGACTTTCCTCATCCATTTTTCTTTAGAACATTCAAAACCATGTTTTGATCTTTCCACAGTTGTGTATTTTATAAAACCCTTCACTATCAATATATTGTTCATTAGCATAGTAAGTGCATGGTATTTTGAGAATCTCCAAGTTCATGCAACTCCATAGAACACAACTCACATGATGAAAAGTGGCATCCATAAAACATTTCTTAATTTAACAATGAGATTTGGGACAGTTGCATAACAGCCTTGTGTCAGTATCAACACTTCACTACAAAGCTACCCAGCACTATCAACTTATTAAGAGAATCTTTTCTTCTATTGTACCCAGAAGCTTTATTTGGAGTTGGGTTTACTTTCTCATTTTTTATTTCCTTATTCCTCTTCTACATTCTTGAGAGAGCAAGATACCTCAAAATTTAAATGCTAAAACTTCCAAGGGTAGTTTACCAACTTCAGTCTGAACAAAGACATGGAGACAGCAGATTTATAAACTGGCAGAATGGATTTTCAATTGACGTAACTCTGTTTGAAAAGAAACTAGCTATTTTAATACCATTTTTCACTCCAGCTGCATTTGGTGACATGGATTATACAAAATGGCAGAGGCAAAAATGCATTCAAGGAGATAAGATTTAAGAAGAAAAGTGACGGTATGGGTTTGGAATCTTATAAGTAAAGAAAAAGACAATGCTATTTATTCTCCCCCAAGCTCTAAACTGTCATAGCATTTGGCCTTTCAGACTGTGCTGTGATCTTTAGCAACAGCACTGGAAAAGAGCAGCTGAAAATCACGGGAGCTCTGCCATACTACTACTTTCCAAGAAGATGCCCTCATCCTCACTAGGAGCTCTGAAATTCAGATTCTCTTCTTAAATTTAATATTAAAACAGTAAGTGTTCTTAAGAGGTTTTAGATTCTTCTGAGGTTTTTGTTTGATTGGTTTTCTCTATCAGCATGTGCATTTTACCTACTACATGTAAATAAATCACAGCTCTTTCCCCTTTCTCTTTTCAATAAATAGAAAAAAACAGACTTTTCCTATCTTTTTTACCATTCATTTTTTCACCTTTTAGGACGATTAGTCAAACACAGGTGGTTTTATTTATCCTGGTTTAAGAGGATGAGTTCATGCCTAGTAATAAGATGTAGGTTGAAAGGTGGGTTCCCCTCACTATTCCCAGTTCTGCCCTTCAGTGTTCCCCTTAAGCCCAAAATGTTACTACTTTTGACCACAAATTCCTGGCTCCTCCTCTGTGCCCTCATATTTGTATCGTATTTAGGTTTTATTTCCTAATTTTTTTGAAAATATTTGGTGATCTTTTAAAGAAAGTTCCTAGACCTGAGGAAAATATGAGGCTCAGCCACCCAAAATTAGGAAAATCATCTTTGGATGGATGCAGCCTTAACAAAATAGAGAAGAACTAAGAAGTCAGCATTTGGAGCGCTACTTGTTCACTATCTAACAACAGATTTAGGATTCTACAAATCCGAAAATGCCAAATGATAAGTCAAAGGAATCCAACATAAGGCTGTTCTTTATATGCCCCTCTGGCAGCAGAATATCCAGACTGCTTGATCCTGCAGTTATAAAGCCTCTTTTGACACAAATGTGAGTTTTTCCCAAGTCAGGATTACATGCTCAAACCTTCAGTCTATCATGAAAGACTGAAGTTTGTGAAAAAAGATCAATACACTTTTTTATCCTCAAGTTAACCTTTCATATGTTGCAAGTTATTTTAGTGAACAGTGGAAAGGAGAGAAGGCAGTGGCATGTGGAAGCTCCTGAAAGGCTATCCAGCTGTTGAATAAAATGTTTAACATTTGAGCACTATCATCACCATTCCTCTAATCTTTACCATCCACACTGTCAGGGTATTATAGTTTTCAAACAGGAGAAAAGAGAAATTGTCTCTGGAGTTAAATATCTAGGGAGCCATAAATTCCCCATTTATTGATGTCAAAAAGGTATATGGGACATCATATCTTGTGATTCAAACCTTCAGAATTTAAACTTGAAACCAAGCTGTCTGAACATTGTATCATAAAGACCTTGTTATAAGAGGTGAAGCTGATAATTCAGCTTGATGTACCTGTATGCCATCATTCCATTAAATAAATGGTCTAGAACCTGTGCAGAAGATTTCATAAGCAACCTTGAAACAATAATGGGTGCCCCTCTACAGCCTTCTTGCACACCAGGGAAGTTGTGCAAGTGACAAGGACAGAGACCTATAGCAAACACAGTAACAAATAAATCTACAAACTTCTGTGGAAAGTTTGCCCCTATTAGCATACACTGTATGACACTCACACTAATTTTACAATTCTTGTTAAGGTTGGGACTTACTGCTCTGTGAAATCTTCTTACTAATGGTTTCTACTTTTCTACTTTCAAACACTGGAAAGATCATACTGCAATATAAGAGGAGAAACATTCAGCCCAGGTATAGGTAGACACTGCATATCATTAAATCAATTAAAGAGGATTTCTCTACTGAAACTTTCTTTAACATTAGAAATGTTGAATATTTGAACAGAAATAATAAGCCTTGAACCATGCAAAGAGGAATGCTACAAATAGATAAATATTGCCTAACTATGTTGATTCGTTATTAAGTTTACATGTAAATCTGTGTGTAGAAACCCTACAAGATTACTTTCATCATCTGATGTTGCTTTAAAAAAAAAACAAACAAAAAACCCCCAGGTTTTAAATGTCAAGTTTGTGTTTTAAATTAATAAATTTGAATCTAAATCAAGGCATACGTGTTGTAAAGAAGTTTTTTATTTTTCCACTCCAATTCTCTGTTTCCCCTACAAGCAAAAAGTAGGCAAAAGGTCACAGATTTAATGCAGTTTCTGGTATGTGCTGCATGGACTTCTGACATTATCACCTCGTTGGTACAATCATTACTCTAATTAACTCTCCTCTCCTTACTTATCATGCTTGCACTTCCTTCCACACAAACACAAACACTAAGGACACTACATGGTTTCTCATTAATTAATGCCAAGAAGGGTTTTTAAATGTGTATGTTGAAAAGCTCTGTACACAAAGCAGCATCTTATTTTCACAACTTGTTTTTAACACAACTAATTTGGTAAAAAACTACAATCCAGCGCACATTTGACACAGTATTTTCATAGTAGTTTCTGGCCACCTACTTTTAGTGCAAACTGTTTGCTCTCCTCTTCCTCAACGTTTTCAAAAGCTTTTCTCTTTTGTGTTTAAAATACGCTTGCTGCTCTGGTCTGCTGCATATTATGACATCTGTTCACAACAATATGGCTCTCAGTTTGTCAAAAAATAAATCTTATGACATAGTCTCATCTAGAGCCAGTACAGTGAGTAATATTATCATCTTCTCAGTATTACATTTTCCCTCCTCTGTTTAAGAGTTAAGCTTCTGAGACCTCTCTTTGTTTCCAAAGTCCAGAAAAAATGTCCTCTGTGCTTCACCGAAGTCCTGTCTATGGTCTCAGAATTTAAAATGGCAAAACTAGACCTAGATTAATAGTTCAGTCTTATAACACAGGAACACATGGAAGTCAAGAATTAAGAAGAGAGACTGTTGTATATTTTTAGGGGTTTTTTTAACTAATAGTAATCATTATCATTGTCATCACCATAATCTTTATCATTATTAAGTTTGTGAAGTCAAGAAAGCAATATTGCTAGAATTCCTTGTATAAGACTACACTAAAGTTGACCATGATACCAAAAGGCCTGTACAAGCAAGAGTGATAAGGATTCCAGAAATGGCATTAGAGGATTCATACTTTGCACCTGGAAAAAGTAATGACTTACAATAGACAAAATTTGTAGAGACAGTAAACATTTAGGCTTGCCACTGAGTTATATGAGGAGGATGCATCCATATGAACAATGTTATATGACTTCTTTTCTAAAAGGTAATCACTATCCATGGGAACAGCTGAAAAGTTTCTGGAGTATTGATCCTCAGGTCCTGCAAAATAATGCTAAGAGCCTCTTGAAAGAAGAAAGTGCTGGAAACATTTCTTGTCATTTCTTGTCATTATCAGGTAGATACTAAAGCACATCAAGACATAAGTAGCTATGCTTTTAAAAGCAGACACCTACTCCCAGCATTAATCAGTTTATAAAGAATATATCCTAGATAGTCTGTAAGGGTGGCATTTTTGTTTTCTTTTCTTTACAAGAGTTTTTCAGAGAGGTTGCACTGCACAATGCATACTCAGGTGACAAAAGGGACACATTGCCACTTTCCTGGTCATTTCTCCAAGAAGCAGCTTACTTTTTCAGTCCAACTGTCCTAGCCTTCATGACAGTAACTGCAGCAGAACTTACATGAGAAACCAAACATTCTCCCTGTGAGGACCTTGCTTTCCACTGTCCAGAAGAATTAATCACTCTTCATGGTCTCAAGCATGTTACAGACATCTCTACTGATCAAGCAGGTGACAAATACAAAAGAAGTTGTTCCACTCCTCTAAAAATTGTTGTAGGTACTTGCTACAGTCTATTTACTTTCAAGACAAGAAAACCTAGATTTAGATAACCCTTTTTTAATGTGACTTATACCAAATATGGCCTGACTGCTCTGAAGACTGCTGCAGAATTTGCTTTTATGATCCTCTTCTGAAAACAAAACAGGAGGGAAAACAAATTCCAGTAAGAAAGGGGGCTCAACCAATATTCTCATGGCTATTATAATAGTACATAAATATCAGAATCAGTAACATCAGTATTTATAAACTTCTACACAGCAATTACACTGTCTGTTCAACAGGCATTTTAAAGCAATGTCTAAACCACAGACATGTAAAGGATGTCTCAACACACCTCAATTAACATAAACATCTGCTGCTCCAGTCCCATGATATTAGGAAGTCTGGTGCACAGCCTGCCTACAAGTCCATGCTCCTACAGCTAATGCTGCCATCAATCCATGTGCTAGCCAGATTAATGTACCCCCAGTACACTACACACACGCACAGCCACTGCAGCACCACCAGCAAGGTCTGCACTGTGCTGTAAGGGTAGCAGAGCAGCACTGTCCAAATCCACCCACTCATTCATCTATCCATGATTCAAAATGAGAGACCTGAAGAGTTTCAAAAATTCAGCTACACCACATGAATGTCAGCAAAACCAGCACTAGCCAGCTCTAACAGCACATCTCCCCATGGCCCCAGAAGCACGTCACAGACACATTTGAGAAATCCTATGGGCTTCCTCTCTCTCAAAGCCATAAGCCTGTAATACACAGATACATTAAAGCTGGCCAGGATTTTTCCAACAATAGTAAGAATGATGCCTATGGAAAGGTTTGAACCATTCCCAAAAACTTTTTCAAGTTTCATTACAAATTTACTAAGAAAAGCTTCTCAGAGCTTAAATTAAATAGCTGCAAAATGAGAAAAAAACAAAGCGTCTTCTGAGTCCTACTGTTTAGGAAACTCAAGCTGCAGAAGAGAGAGATCCAAATCCATGCTGTGAATTGGATGACAAATAAAGACAGGAGTCAATCTCTTACACTCAAAAGCAGTATGCTAGTTGTTTGACTATTAATTCTATTTCATTTTCCAGCTCTCACTTGCCTCTTTGTGATTTTCTACTTCACACAAAAAATCCAAAATGTTTATTAGTAATATGAAAAGCTTTCTCTGAATGAGAGATAAATGGAGTCAATCTCTTCTGTTATTCCAATTCATTATATGTTTTCCATGGCCATCTCTTAAGATTGGGTGATTGGAAGGGTTGAAAGGAACTCTGGCGATGATCTAGTCCACCTCCCCTGCTAAAGCAACTTCACCTAGTGTGCAGGATTGTGTCCAAGCAAGTTTTTATTATCTCCCTAAAAGATCTCCATCCTTTTTTATCTCATAATCAAGGGAATTTTTGAGAATGAGATTGACTGATAAGTACAGTCTTCCAATTAAATGATCCTAATTTTATTCCAGTTATATTTTGGGTTGGGGCTGTGGTGGCCCAAAACTAGGTTTCAATTCAGATAGATTTAACACTTCTAAAAATGGAGTTTGGTATTTGTGTTCTTCACCCTGCCCTTCATAAGAAGACTACATAGGCTTATCAGCTGTACTAAGTCCATTATGCATAAGAAAATTAACAATTGTTTTCCTGCAGAAGGAGCCATTTAGGAATCACTTGATTTAGGTGTTCTTTGTTGCAGTTTTCCCTTTCCTACATTTGGCACTAAATTCTTGCATCATTTAAGAGGCCAGATACAGGCAGCAGAGGGGCTGTGTTGGGCTGTGAGATCCCAGATGCACAGTACCAACATGCTGCCCTGACTGCAGATTTAGGAGTTTGAATAACTTCAGAGAGTCCCTGGGCCTTGTTCAAGTCTTAGTAGACCTGAACCAGACTTTCAGCCAAGAAACTTGAATGACTACACCCAGGATCCACAAAGCCATTTGCAGATCTTCACAGAGATGTGCATCTGGAGAGTCTCAATCACCTGATTTGTGAAAATGCTGGCTGAAAATCGTTCATTTTCAGTCTGGTAAACAGCATTGGCCTTCCTCCTTTAATCTGCTCATCATACATTTGCACTGCCTCCAAATTGCTCCAGAACTCTATGAGTCTTCTCTGGCATGGTGATCAGGTAGGCTTTTTTTTCTCTTAAGTTTTTTCTTGTTGGCTGCCTTCCAGAGATACTCTAGATTTGTGACCATTTTGTGGTCATTTTAAAAAGGGCTGCTTTTCATGCAGTGTATTCAGCCAGACCAGATGTTCTTCTTGAAGAAATTACTGGTTTTAATCCTCTTTTCTCCTCAGATTTTATCTTCCAGGACTCCATTTTCTGGGCTACACTGACTAAAGCTCTTTCATCTATTTGGCTCTGATTTGCAACACAAACCAGATTCAATCTGTGTATTTTTTTAGAGGCTACCTCCAGTTTCCTGACACTTTTTCTTCAACTGGCTGCTTAGAATCAGCAGGGAGTTCATGCATGGCTGGTTCTCCCAGCAAGGACTCCCCGATCCTTTCTGTTATGTTCTGCATTGCCCATATACCTGCTGTTCTGAAAAAAATCCGGCAAATACTACTTATTCTTCACAAATACAAACAAATAATACATTTTACTTACTTTATTCCCTTATTTTAAAGTCATCTACATTAAAGTGCAATTGTGCAATGAATAACTTCTTACCTTTTATATGTAATTTTATAGAAATAAGAATGACTTACTTGACTTTTTTCCTCCTCTCAATTGAAGATGAAAGCAATTCTCCCTTTTGTGTGTCATAGCTGGGCATGTAGCAGAAAAATCAATGAGGTTTATGCAACAAGCCTGCTTTTGTAGATTATTTGGACATGATTTTCCATGCACCAGTTCCCAAGTTTCAAATTTACCTCTCAGCCTCCTTTATGGGATAGCTAGAGTATAATTAGCTGAATACAACTTGAAGAGAAACACAACAGCAGCTGATTCTTATTTGTTTCTTTTAAAATAAAGTTCTTGTTGTTCTTCCTGTCCCTCATGGGATTCAACTGCATGTGAGTTGGATTTCCTCCTACCACCCCAGCCTGCTTGGACAGAGGTTTCTATATTCCTCCCTGACCACTTGTCCCTGCTTCCACCACTAGTATCTTTGGGTTTTTTTGCTTGCACTTAGTTGGAAACTCATTGTGTATCCATGCCGGTCTCCTGATGCCCTTGCTGTTTTCAGTATGGACCATTTTATGTCCAAAAAAAAAAAAAAAAAAAAAGTCAGTTTATGAAGGATTTTGTCTACTTATACATTAGCATGTGAAATTCTCCACTCAGATTTAATTTGTCAATGCATATGCAGAGTTTTGTCAAGTACAACTCATTCAGCTTTGTTTTCTCATGCTGAATAGCACAGTATTCTATAAGTAACACCACTGAGAGATGTGTGAGAAGAGACTGTGGAACCATGCCTAGAGCAGTCTTCATAAATATACGATGGCGTATTTTTGATCTTCTATGAACATAAAGAATTATTGTTTCTTCAGACCTGTCCTGACATATTACAAAAGCTTCATTAATAAATCTTAGCCTAATTAAAGTAAGAAAAGGGCCACTGCAAATGGTTTTGACAGTATAAAACCATTCAGATATTTTTACTGTCCAGGTATTCAGAAAAAACCAGTATGCATAATTCTAATGAGTAACAAAAATAACCATGCACCTAGAAGTCAGAAAGAGCTTCACTGAGAAAGGTTTCATCTCATCAATGGAAAGTAAAATACGTGCAAAAGTCTGAACATTCATGCAGATGAGCTTCCACAGTTCTGCTTCCCCCAAAGTCTCTCCTCTTGCTAGATATCATATTTATCTCGCAAATATGTGGGGGAAAGGTGGGGGAAAACGTTAGGGACAGTTTGACCTTTCACCATTTCAGGTCCCTGAGATGAGTTGGAGGAGGCACAGAATCACTCCCAGAATTGCCAAAATATCTAGGCAAAGACACGGAGCCTATGAGAGATTACCCTTAAAAGCAGAATTCCCACAGCTACCCTAAAAACAAGGGTATATAAAAATACTGGGCAGCTACTACATTTTCCACTCAGTGTGGCTTCAGAATGAATTCATTCTGTTATTCATATTTAAATGCAATTAACAGAACACAATGTCACGTACACATACCAGGCACTGTATGTAATTTAAAATGCTCAGTTTAAAGGCTCAGAAAGTCATAAAAATATAACAGCATAAATCTGTATTTTTTTTCCAAAATAATGGAAAAGATTCAACTTCATAGCCATCCCACCTCCAGAGATATTTACAAATTAACCAAATTACCTCCAAGGTGATTTCAAAATTCTGAAAACTCACGCTAACCTTAGTTTTCATTTAGAAACTAAAGTATTAAGAAACTAAAGTATTAAGAAATTGAATCACATAGCACTTAAACATGGCCAATGCCACAATGAAGTTATTATTTAACTAATAATTAACAGAAATTTGTTTTGCTTCTGACCCAGTAACTGGTTTCTCCTAGAACTGATTTCCACAAGGTTGCTTTCTCCTGGGTACACACATAAATATGAAATTCTGAGATTTTCTCATGACTTTCATTTGATTTTTAATAAACCTAACCAAATCAGACAGTTTAAAACCTAAACCAAAACATAAACAGTTTTGTGGCTGACTATTTCTGATTACTACAACGGTAGCTATACCCTGGGAAAAAGACCTGTAGGTTTTCATCAAGGAGGTAATTTTCAAAATTGAATATAAACATAACTGTAGGTATAAATATTAACCTCTAGTAAAACTCCTTTTTTATTAATTTGTTTTCTTTGAACTATACAGTTGTATACTTACAGCTATCTAAATAACTATAAATATCTCAATATATATGAACAGGCCCAAATACAGACCCTGTAATTTCTCATTTTCCGTTACTTTGCAAGGATCTGTTCTTTTCTTTTGGTATTTTGATAATTTGTTTGTAAAATCAGTATACCAACCAACATCACATCACTGATTTGGAGAGGCAAATAAATAGTTTTCCCAGGCACTAGAGCAAACATGTAAAATTCAGAAGTACTGACTGAAGAAGATAGTATTAAAATCAGAGGAAAAAATAAAAAAGGAAAAAAAGCAAACATACAGCAAATAAACCTATAACTAGTTTAATTCTATAACGCACCAGCCCATATTCAATTCAGCCTTGCTTAAGAATGCACAATAGTGGTTCCACAGTCTTCAAGTTCATACTGGTGGTGAGTTTAGAAACCATTATAGAAAGAGCTTAACACACACTTTACATACAATTGACTCACAACAGAAGCCTGCTGCATATAGAAATGTAGAAAAAAAATCTTATTGTCAAATTCAATAGAGATGATTAAAAAAAAAAAAGAGATGGCATTTATTAATCTTCCCTGGGAAGATTATTAGTCTTCCCTGGGAACTCAGCATTTTTCCTCAGGGGGATTAGAAAGTTCAGAACTCACACATCAGTGGATCCTGTGCTTGGGTGCAGAGCCATCTCCATCCACCAGACAGAGAGCCTAAACACCTAAGGTCATACTCCAGGTTCCATTTTTAGGACAAACACATAAAAATACTGTGATTTGAAGGCAGGAAAACTGAAAACATTTATTTAAGTAAAATACTGACATCATAAACTGCAAAGTTATTTCTTTTATTTTCCTTACAGGTAAGATTTTGTCCTTTAGGGGGCAATTTGTTCTAGTGAGAATTCGGGAATTGCTTGTGGTCTGTGGGGGTCTAGATTTGCCTGCCTTCAAATAAATCCATCATAAGAGCTAAACCAAAAATTTAATACAAAAATCTCATATATATGTCTAAACCCAGACATTTCAAAGGACATTTAGCTTTCATTTTTAATAAATTAATTGATTTCCATAGTTTGACATGATTTATCACTCCCAGACTTGACAGTAGAAGCATCATATTGAGGTACCATCTGGGATGGGTAAAACAATGCATGCCAAAACAGAAGAGATCTGAAAACAGGGGCAAGAAAAGGCACCAGAAAAGTGACAGATGAAATGAAGGTAAAAGGTATCACAAACTGTTGGATAAGCCTATCAGAGTAAAACAACTTTAGTCCTCTATTCTCAATCCAAAGAGGACTAGCTTCCCATGCTATGACTAAGCAGTGTCTCTCTCAAAGATTTAGGAGCAAAAATCCACCCCATAAACTGGCCTGAGTAGTGTTGACCAGGCAAGGAACATACTGGAAGCAACCCTCTGTGCCCTGAGCCATTTAGGAGGGTAGGACCCTCCCTCTTCACATTCCTGCATGAAGTCCTCACCAACTAATGTTCTTGTTGCAAGTTCCTCAAATCTTTCCCTCTACTTAGGTTTTAGCAACACGTGTCCCATACGTCTCAGCCTCAGCATGGCTGCTTTGTTTCCTTAAAAGTTTAAAAATCTGGAGTTTTCCTTAATTGCAGTAGCAAAAAGTAGTCTCCTAACCTTGACAATTTTTACACCTCTTCCTTAGGAATGAAGGGAACAGAACTTTTGCCTAGTGTTTTTCCCATAGCTCAGCAGTTGGGTGCATCCTTTAAATCACTGTGTCAAGGGCTCCTTAGAGCTCTGGGTGTATCTTAAATTTTTCTACCATGCGGTGAGGGAACATGAGGCTACTCCACCATGGTTGAGGCTACTCAAGGTTTAAATATTGGTCTTCTTAAATTGATAGTTTTTTTGTTTTTTGGTTTTTTTTAAATTTCAACAACCAGTTGCAGGGGACACTACAGACCAAACAATGTCCTTATGCCAAGTACTGATGACCACTAACATACAGGGGTAAGATGAACTCATCTCCTCTATGCATCATTACCCAAAAGCATCTATGCCCTATCCCACCTAACCGTGCAGAACTGTTGAACAGGTCTCTGCAGTACTGGAAAACACAATTCCCCCCGTGGCTGAGAAAATGTGTCTTTAAGCTAGGTCTTTGAATATGCATGGTATACAAAGCATGGTTGGAACTCTAATTAGTTGTTACATGCCAGAGCACACAATGAAATTCTATAGCAGGGTCTGTAAGCAAAAATTGATAAACATGTTTGCAGACACTGTATTGCAGATGTAAAATCTCCCAGAGCATACTGCATATTCCATTTATTTTCTAAATTGCTCAGCACCACACCATCCAGTTGCCAAAGAGCTGAAACTCTCCATCAGCAACTGCTTCTGCCAAACTCTCCATCTGGGCAAGACAATATAAGAATTAAGACAACCTGCTTTCAGCCTCTATATTAGTTATTTTGCTCTCATTTTCTATGGTTTCCCAACATTTCTGAACTTTCTCAGTATAGAGGCTATACTGAAAGAGGCTGATTGTCCAAGAGAGCCTGTGTCCCTCCATAGGTATCACCCTGCTGTCAGAGGATGCTGCTTGAGTCCAGAATTAGCTGAGGTACACCAGGGTCCTATGCAGTCCAGAGATTTGGAAAGCAGCAGCCTGATCTATTTTCAAGCAGATTCTACTTGGTGATTACTCTTGTGCAACTGTAACGATTTATCATTTTAGTGAAAACATGAGTGTCACCTTCTTAGGAAAAGACATTTCCACAATTACCTTTTGTGCATGGCAGTGTGGCTGACTAGCATTACATAATACCAGGAAAAAATATCAGAAAGGGTGAAATTATACCACTCTAAAATCCAAATCAGCTCTTTCAGGAGCATCTGCTGTAAAATGTACATGCGCGCTTTTTGATATCACCTCTATTTGTCATGAGAACAAATGCACTCATATATTCACGTGATGAAGGCTTCCTGTTTATCTTAAAAAAAAAACCCCAAACCCAAAACCCACAAATGTTTGATATCTAAAGAAAACAGGAGCTTTATTCCAGTGAAAGGGAAAAAGTTTTAGTACCTATTTCACTTCTTTACTGGGAAAACAGAACAGAAGATTACAGAAAACATACAAGAAATGCAGCCTAACAAGCAGAGGTAAGAAAAAAAAAACAACAAACAGATAATTTAAAAAGCTAAGCTTCTTGGATAAATGGACTCATTTGTCTAGAAATACACTTGCACATGTATTTTAGTTCTGGCACAAAATAATGGCAAATACAGCAAATAAATGAAAAATTACATCTCTGCCTGGGTTTCTTTTTCTACTCTTTTCCTCCATCTCTGAAAATACAAACACATACAGATAAGCCAAAGCAGCAGCAAAGCTCTGCCAATTTGCCAGTATTCTTTTTCTTCAGTGAGCCTCTTTCTAAATTTACATAACAAATTTCAACCATACTGAAGGAAATTACAAATTCTGGAGACTAACACCTTCCAATTTTGTAGAAGCCAAGTGTAAATGCATAACAAGCAGAAATGAGCAGAAGAGGAGTCACACATCCAATTGGCTGCCTCACATACCCTCTACATAGTTTTTTAGCAGGGGTCCTCTTATGAACCTAGAACATCACACAGAGGAAAAAACCCTCAAACAATTAGATGATAGATGTAACTACACCTCTGAAGAGGAAAAGTCCCACACATTGAAAGAAAATTCAGAATGCAGAGTGAATCAGTACTTGGCCAAACATGATCTAAATGGTTTTCAAATAGAATCCATACTCTCATTAATACATAGGTGCATCTATGAGCACCGGCTGTTTCAATAACAAAATTTTTTCGGCAGAAATGAAGCACTGTCTGCTGGTAACTGATTTCTGCACAAATATTTTATAAAGGGAATATCAGGATTTGTGTGATCTAACATGTTTTATCTAGCTTTAGGATCTAACATGCTTTATCTACCTTTCAGCTGCGTGTGAAAGAGGTCATTTGGGTAAAGACTAGATACGTGAAATTATGCACTGCTAGCTGAATTCATCCTTTTCTGGCTTCAATAAAGTTGTAAGTTTAGTCAGAAACTACCATCAGGCAAGCAGAAAACATAATTGGAAATAACAAATATAGTCATGGGAACACAGAAAAAGAACCAGAATACACTAGCCACCAAGTCCATCTCCACCTGCCACAAAGGACTAGCTCTGGCTTCAGAAATACTTTTAACTGCACTCCAAAGTAGCTTCTTTTCCAGAAAATTCATACTTCTAATCTTGCCTTTAATTCCCCGAATGCCTTGTTAACACATGTGCACACATAAACACAAACACATCAATAAACCAAAATCCTCAAGATTCCAGAATTTAAAGTTGAGTAACACATAAAAATAAAACTATGATCTTCTTAGCCTGCATAAAGAATTTAATTTTAATTTTGCAGTAAACTATGGGCTAAAATTGCCTTGAGAAATGGACTTTAAGGTATGTGTTGTTCTAACTGAAAGATGTGCAGGTTCTGGATGAGAATAAAACCTGTGGAGAACTATGTAAATACAGAAGCAGGTGAAATAGGTTCATATTCAACATTCTGGGCATCTCAAACTGCGAATAGACTTCATAGAAGAACATTTAGAAGAGAAAGGCAAACTGAAGCATGTGCCCTGTAAATGCCTTGACAACCTGAGTTTATAAAGAAGTTTACCTTATGGAAGAAGAAAAGATGCATACATTCTATGATGATTGTGAAAAGATTATGCAGGCTGGCATATTGTTTATGGCAACAGCAGCATAAAGACTTTTATAAATCAGCATGTATTAGCTGTTCTTTCTTTACAGACACATCAGCAAACTTGTCATGTAGGTAGACACAAATACATGCCTGAATTTAGAATCTCTCTTTTCAAAAAATTTAGAAAAAAGAGAAGGTGAGAACAGACACTTGTGGCAGCCATCCACCATATAATGTGAAAGCCCCACTATTAATGCTGACCTTTGCTCAATATCATGGTTTTTTAAGTACATTTTTGAAAATAAATTTATTTTAAAACTACTATTTAGATTGCTGCTTTTATATTTTAAGAAATACAACAGAGTTTTCAGGAAATCCTTCTTTCATCTTGGCCAATGCTTTTATGGGTCATTCTACTGTAACTTGAGGTGAGCAATAACAAAGCAAAGCTCACAAAACAAATCCATGCAGAGTCAGGCCTTCTCATTCTGTCAGCCTACTACTGCTGTAGAGAGAGTGATAAAACATTTGCCCTTCTACAACCACAGCCCAATGAGTGCTTCTTCCCTAATCCATAATCATTATGCATGCATTGTTCCAACAGTCAGCTTTGAACAATTTGACTCTCAGGCTTCTCCATCAAGAGCTTAAAAGGCTTTCACTTGCTGTATTATTCTTTATTCCTCTACACAAACAAAATTGCTGAGACACATCAAATAGTGGTTTGCTAAAGATATTATCATATGAAACTTGCTTATTCAAACAACATGCTCTTCCTATAAAGTACAGAGCACAGAACCATGACATGTGGGATGACAACTTTGATGTACCCACAATGGGTGATGATGCCTCAGTGCTCAGCCCCAGTTCATGTTTAAACGCACATCCTGTCTGATGCACTCTGGAAGCACTCTAACCCCACTTTTACAAGGGATTAACTTCCCCTAAACTGGAGGAAACAGTACCCTTTTAATACATGTTCTGCATTTCTTTTGTGATAGCTTGCATTTCAAATGAATGTCTGGTTTTAGTTGGGGATTTTTTTCCTTTTTTTTTTTTTAAAGGAAGATTATCTAGTGTTTCCAAGCTACTTTTCAGGCATACATTTATAAAATATAGGACATACACGTTTGCAAATAAGGAGTCATTATTTTAATTTATTCTTTTTTAGAAAGTTTTCCTATTACAAAACAATGTCTGGTAATCTTGTAATGTCTGACAACACTCCAAAAGAGCACTTTATTTATAAAATGTCTATATTTCCAAAAATACATAGAAATTTGTAAACAAAGTATTTTCAAATATGCTTTTGCTATAAATATGAGATTATTACCGTTGCAGTTTGTCACATGTAACATGAAGCCTATTGTCTTCCCAGTGGCAGTGTGTGCACAAACTAACAGAGTCCACCAGACACTTAGACATGAAAGATGAGGAAACAAGCTTAGACAAAATAATTGAAGTGTGTCAATAGTCAAAAATTAGTTTAAGGCATTCCCTTCATTTTCCAGAGAGAAAAGTACAATATGAGAGATTCAACTGATGAATCACTTATTTTTAAAAAAAAAAAATCAAAGTGTCAATGCAAAAGAAACAAACAGTTATAAAAGTCTAATTGAAAACTTAGAAAAGGAGGATGCAAATTGCTCCAATTTGCTTCCATGCTGGAAGTATTTACTGTGAAGGGGAAAAAGTCAGTAATTTTTCTCCTGCTTCCCACACACAATAGCAAAACAAGAGCTTGAGTTATTTTCGAAGATAATTAAACAACAGGTATATAGATTGTCTTGTTTCTAGCCTTTTTGTCTTGTTATTGAGCTACGCTGAAATCTTCTCATAGCTAGCAAATCACTGTGTGCCTTTTCTTCCAGATCTGAAAACATTATTTATTAGCTTGTGAAACATCTGCGTGTTTTTACAAAAGGTGGTTCATTAAAAAAAAAAATCAAAGCAAGCAACATAAGTAGAAGAATTAAACTAGATTTTTTTACATTATTACTATGACAAAAACTGTGTGAAGAAAAAGAAATGCTAAAAGAAAATTTCTTCTGTCCATACATGTAAACTCAAAGTGCTCAGTCCCTTGGCAACCAAATACTAACCAACACAAATAGTATCAATGAGGCAAACCACAGCATGCTTTATTTCTCCCCTGAAATTCCATCATTCTGCTTTGCAAGGATTTCATACAGCTTTTGCTTTGCTTCCCACTTTTGTTCCTGTCTCTTTCAACCATAATACCAGATTACAAGAGAAGATCTGAATGTGTTGTTTAGCTAGTTTGGGAATCCTAAACAATTCACCTTACAAAATAAAACAAAGGCTTCAGCCACCTCACAGCTAATTTGAAGATGCCAAAACTGGCACATCCAAGGAAACAAATCTTTTGGATAATGGCTGTCCTAGGACACTCTAACAGAACTGTAAGGAAAGTAGAAGGAAAGATGAGGAAGAAAAGATCTGTGTAGAGCAAATATGACAGAGCCATAATGGTAGGCTTGAAAATAAGGGAGAAAAATTGAATACTGGGTGTTGTAGGGATAGTAAATATATGCTGGTGAAAGAAGAATGAAAAGAACACTTTTTATTTATAAATACAAATTCTCCAAATGTGGGAGAATGTTAGAAGATAAAGAGGCAAACCAGTGGTGCTAAAACACAGAAGATGGAATAAGAAACTTTGCCAAAAACTTACTTGAGAAGACGTTTAAAAGGCTTCTTAACATGCGTAAGACTGAAACTCAGTAAGCTACTATAACATCAACAGCAGGATTTCTGTGCTCATTTTGTATTTTTTTGCTCATTGGTGTGAGAGGGTGTCTGGTTGAATCAGTCAGCACAATTACAAACCTCTGTACTCTACACATTTCTCCCTCATTAGTGAATTCAGCCTACTGATACGTGTCCTACCAGAGGAAAGTCAGGAACTTCAATCTATGAATTAGCAGAATAAACTACACCAGCATCATCAGAGACCTCTGAGCACAGCCTCTCAACAAGAATCTTTAGGACTTGAATTATTTGCCAGGATATTGAATATGGCAGAGAAGATGAAAGCAGACAGCCCAAATTCTGTATATTAAAAGTTATTGGTGTGGCTCAGCCTTATACACCAGCAATAAAATTGAATATTTACTAATATTGCAATTTTGATTAAATATAAGCTAACATCATATCTTGTTTCTAGTAGTGCAGGAAGGCAAATAAAGTCTGCAAACCTGATTAAAGCATACACAAGTTTTTTCACAAATCACAAGGACAGTCTTATCTGAATGCATTTTACTTTTCTGTATTCAACTGTTTAGTGTTACTTCATGAATTAACAGGAACAACACAGAATCTAAAGGTAGTGAATTTTAAATTGCAGTAATGAAGACTATGAAAATGCACTCTAACAACATCACAGCAGAGTAAGGCAACACCAGATCTGTATGGCCTGGGACAAAGGCTAATCTGGAATTAAAAGGGATAATATGACTTGTATAATAAGGGGCCAGAAAAAGGACAAAAACAGATGCATATTTATGTATAGCTATGAAGCTTATGAATATCTTTATTATCTGCTCTAAACATCTGGTTTCCTACATCATACAGAGGAACTAAGGAAACAGAAATAAAACATACCTGTATTAGAGAGAGATCCTCAAGCTTCAATCTGAAGAGGTAGTTTCTGGGGTAAAAAAAATAGTAGATAAAAATGAATTGTTATTAATGTTTCAGTAAAAACCCCAAATGTTACCACTGTTTAAATAAAAACATAATTAATGACAGCAAAGGCAGAAAAAAAATTTAAAAGTGACAGGTACTCAGGACTTCAAATTCATTCAGAGGCTGTCAACATAGAACCCTTTGGGCTAAGGACTAAGCTAATTTCTAAAACAGATTTTGAATTTGAAGGATTGGTTGAACATGAATAAAGTAGATATTTATACTTCATGCATGTACATCTGATTCATTGCTCCAGTCTTCCTTCAGAATCAATGGGAAGAAACACTCAGTGCTTTGGCAGATCCATGTCACCAGTGTTAGATGCTCACATCAGAATAAGCAGACAGGAAGATTAAAGCTCTCCATTTCTCCCCACAAAGATGAGAGCCTTATGCAATTAGATCAGCCACATATACGTAAAGTTTGAAGCAAAGGATCCCAGTATGATGGCCAAGCTATATAAGCCACAGATGTTTCACAATGTTGGGCAAAGTCTTGCTATACATGGTGTAATTTCTTTGAAACCTGAGAATTTTTTCCCACAGACAGCAGGAGCTACACACAAACCAACCATGCACAGTTTTCAAAAGCCTGTTTCAAAAGCATTTATTGCAAAGGTATTTCTCACGCCACATTTTCTCTACAGCAGCTTCACTGCACCTACAAAACCTGGGAGGAATTCAGGCAAACCACAAGCAAGACACGTTCCTCCTGCACCATTGTTTTCTTTCTTTCTTAGTTCTTATCACACCTCTTTTTCTTCTTTTCATTATTCTTTTTTTTTACTGCATCTTCACAGAAATAATACTCTTCAGTCCTCTTCTAATTTTTAGCTTCTTTCATGCAATTCTGATTTTCCAATGCCACTACAGAGTGATTATGCTTTAGCGATTAAAATAGAAAGTGTTTTTAAAATAATAAAATACATTACTTCAAACAATTTATTCATAATAAATCTTTAATATCAATTGATAAGATTTTTAAAAATTCACTTAAAGTAATAAAATAATCCCCAATGACAGAGAGATGAGTAAATTAAAACTTTAAATATTTGCAATGTTCATTAATTATCTGCAATATTACATCCACATAACTGATAGAAGTGTAATCAAAACCAAAATCAGGCCACAGTTTTGAGATAATGATTCTAATTTTTCCCAAAGAGGTATGAGATATTGTTAATGGGCAGAGATGGTCAGGACCTGCAGTTTACATCTCAATTAATTTTTTTAAATGAGACAGCAGGGAAGGGGAAAAGAACAAAACCAAATTGTGTCTAACTCAGAAACACAACCACTATCATGGGTATCATTATTTATGGACTCTGGGAAACAGCTATGTGTATTTATTTATTTATTGACTCTGGTACATATATGGTCTACTTAAATTGCAGCTATACAGGAATCATGTCACTAGTCTTTCCTAGGAATATTACCAAAGGGAGTTACTCAAAATGCAGGAGGTGGGTTATTAAAGGCAAGAATTCATGTTAAAGTAAAATAAAGACAAAATATTTATTATTAGACAGATAAATCACTACAAAGAAATAACTAAAATACTTGGGTTTGAGTAATGAAGAGACCTGGAGCAGGTAAACAGAGAAAACAGTACTTTGCAGAACAATGTGTACACAAAGCTTCACCAACAAATTACATACAAGTGGACTTGAAAGACTTTCAGGACGGACAGGAGGCAATGCATTATAGTCTTTCTAACACTTCTACACTCTCTCTGCAAGGACAAAAATACCTTAACTTCTGCAAAATGTCTTGCCCAGAATCATTCAGCAGGGAGCATAAATACTTGGTCTGCTCCTTATCTTGGTGCATTTAAACTTCCATCACCCATCACTGTCCTCCTTTCACTCCTATATCAGAGAAACCTACTTGCAAACTAACCTTTTTTCCTTCCAGAGAAACTGAACTGCATCCTCAGCAGGTATAAACTGCTTCCTTAACTCAGTGGTATCAGACTCACAGGAATGGCATATAAATGCCCCATCTCACTCTACAAATAAGTGCAGTCTCTGTTGCAGAATATGTGAGCAGACAGTCTGGTCTCACACTTTTAGTTTTCAGGTCAGTACTTATTACAGTGTCATTTCAGTCGTTATGTGCACTTCATCTTCAGATATCTGCTGAAAATTTACGCCTGATGAAGCCGTTTTAGGACAGATTATCAAGTCATTAATGTCTTTTTATCATCTTCCATTCTGACATCATTACAGCCAATTAAAAAGTAAGCTATTGTCCCAAACTGTAAAGATTCTAAACTAATAAATGCACAAACACAGTATCAGGCTAAAGAAAACCAGACACTCAACATTTTTCTTGTCGTTTTCTTCCTAGAAAATGAGATCTTTATCCTATTCAGTAGAGCACAACATTTCTATGCATTAATATATTCAGCGTGAAATTAGAAAAATTGACCCTGTAAGTGTTAGGGAGTCTAAAATGTCTACATTCATGTGAATGATCAAGAGACAAAGCTAATTTGTGTACATTTTTCAATTTCCTGTGGCTGCCAATAACCAATTAAAATATTTTCAGCTTTATAAAGCCAGCAGAAAGAAAACTGAATAAGAAAAGCAGTGTGCAAAAGACAGTAAAAACACCTAAACACCTTAAAAACATAAACTGGGCAAATGGACAGCACAGATTGACGGTAACTACATAAATAATTCTGGGCTAAGTGGAAAACTAGCACTCAGAGAGCAATCAGAGCTATTCCTACCCAGATGTGCTCACTTCAGTAAAACTTGCTGGACTACATTTAGCTTTACAAATTCAGCTGTTTAACATTCTAAGGCATGTTTTGCTATCATGTGAGAACTTGTTCAGAAAGCACATATATGAGGAAAAAAATTAAAGAAAATTAAAGAAATAAGCATGACAGTAAAAAAAATACCACATAGGAAATGTAGTATTAATAAATCTGCAAGTCCAAAGAAAAAGTCAATGCCAATTTTCAAGGTATGTGCAGAGCCATTATGTTCCTCACAAGATAGGTGACAACAGTTTTTCAATGTGTTATTGAGATTCTGCCCTGGACTGCCATTTTTCAACCTCTGTTCAGCTTTATTCCAGTTCATTTATGCCTTGAAGGCAACAACGGATGTGAAATAAAAATGAAATTACATTTCTGAAGCACAGATATGACCTCTTAGCACACAGCCCTGCCTCTTTTCCAAATGTGGTGGCAAAAAGCAAGAGAAGCACAACTTTGCACGCTGGAATTAAACTGATGTGACACTGGCGGTAATTGGCAAATTTGTTTCCATTTGGTGCTTAATGAATGAGGAAAGCAAATATGTTACATAAATCTGCAAACAGAAGGACACTCAATGAGAAGAAAACACAACTAACACTGAGATAAAGCAGCATCCTTTACTCCTTCAGAGACCCAGCAGGCAACAAGCATTTTGCTTTACACTCACAGCACTGAACAACTTTTCTAGCTCAACTATGATAATTAAAACCCGTTAGTCAGAAGCCTGCTCAAACCCAAGGGCAAAGATTTCCACTGGTATCAGTGGGAACTGAATGAAAGCACACAAAAAGCATGCTCCAGTCACCTCCTTCACAACACTATATTTCAATCTATTGCAGTGAATACATTCAGTATGGCTACAGCTAAAAGTATGAAACTAATCTTCTATATGTTCCTGAACAGTCCAAGTCAAAAAACAATTGAAAATCCATAGAGATTCAAAAGTATATCATGTTAGTAATGGTTGTAAAATCCAGCACTCTTTTCTTTGTAAAACTGCAAGCTATAAAAGCTGAATGGAACAACAATAAATACTGCTGCATTAGACAGAGACATGAGTTAGAAGAACAATAAGATGGCACATACAGCTCAGGAAAGCATGGATTCAGGATTAAGCTTTTTTAAGAAAGATGGCAAAATATATATCATAAAGTAGCAAAAAAATCTCCACAAGCCATCCTAAACCCCCACATGCATCTGCAATTGGAAGCCTGAATCACTAAACAGGGGTTGCAGCAAACTCAGACACTCAAGGTATGCTGCCAAGTCTCCTGGAAATAAACTACCAAAATATTCCTTCCTGTTCACTTCTTTCAAGCAACTAATTTACATGCAAGAAGAAAATTTTATTCAATTCACTGGGGGAAAAAAATAGTGAGACTGAAAACGAAAAGCATAAACCCTGCAAGAGTCAAATATTAAGCAAAATTTCACAATTCCACAATTAAGATGGTAAAGTCCTGGGTGAAAGCCAATTCTAGCTTTGCAGTATAATAAAGTCAGCAAGTGGAAAGAAAATTTAAAAAAAAAAAAAGTTAAGAATGGGACAAAATGAGATAATCAATATAAATAAAAATATTATGTAGAAAATTTATTTGAATAAAACAATAATCTATAGGAAAAATATCTCAAAAAGTCAAGGATGATACATTGGAAATAGAAGAAACCTAATCCAAGTTTAGTTGAACCATTTACGAAAATGGTCAAATTACAATAACAAAAAGCAGAATGGCCAAAAGCAATATATTATCTTCATCATGTGTGAAATGGAAGCCTTAACAACGGAGAATAATGAAATGAGAGGCTTACTGATAAATGCTAAAGATGTGGAAACAGCATATGCACAGAAATAAATACTTTCAGACTAGTAGGTTATGTTGATCCATCCTAAAAATTATGAAGAACTGATTTTTGCTGTTTCTGTTGCTCTTTTTTAAAAAATTCTAAACTTACAAGTTTTAATTGAAGGAATGAAGACTAAACAAGTTTTATTAACATTCAAAATGGCAAAGGCAAGACTCATGTAATCATAAGCTGACCAGTAAGATAATGAGCATGTCAAACAGAATAAGAAAAACACTATGGGAGTCAATTAGGAAAGAATCCCATTATAAATTAAATTAATCCACTCAAGGGTCCTGAAATATCTGATTTCCTTCTCTGATCCTTTCTCCTCTGGATTAGTAAATCTTTAAATCTTACTTAGTTTTCCTGTGGCTCGTACAGCCTCAGCAATGCTGGGGATCCTAGAGCACAGCACGCCTGCATAGGTGTTCATCAACTCCCAGGCATCACTTCTACATATTTCTTGCCATGGGCTTCTCCAGAAGAAGCAGAAAGGTGCCGCTGCAGCTCTGGAGGTCACTCTCCTCCTGAAGTCATGCCATGGCATCTCAAACTTCCATTAACATCTTCCCCTGTTGGTCCTGGCTTCTCACACGCAGCTGGCAATGCCCTTGCAATATTTGACACCTGTCTGCCTCTGACGCATGCAGGTCAAGGATTTTTCTAAATATTATGCTTTAGTCCAGATGGGTTTGTGAGGTTATTCAGCTATTTATTTAGTAAGCTGTTGCTGGATACAACTTTATACTGAAATATCAGCTCAACTAAAATGTTAGTCCTGTATTTCAGAACTGCAGCTAACCAAGTCTTTAATACTTCTTTTATTGCTATAACACATATGTCAAAGTACAAGCCCCCAACTTTTATATTTTGGCAGTCATTGCATATATTGTACAGTATTCACTCACATTAAGAACCATGCAAATTCTATGTGATCTTGTTACCATTTAATTGTTCAATATATTAATCTTCTGTTTCTTTTCAAGATTAATTTGAAATTAAATTTAAATGTGCCTGTTACATCTCCTTCAAAAAAAAAAAAAAAAACCATAATGGAAATGGGTTTAAAATCAGAAATCTTAGACAGTTAAAACCTTTTGTGGTCTCTTACTACAGTAATCAACTCTGGCATGTAAAGTCGGCTTAAGTTGTTGGAGGCAGGATGGAAAAGAGGTCAGGGGAGAAGGTAAAGAGTCTAAGTATCCAAAGTATTTGGGTATTTCCTTTTTTAATTTATTTTTTTTATTAAGAAAATAAACTGCAGTGACATAAGAATCAGAAATAGTGTACGTGATCACATTAATGTCAAAGGTACTAAAAGGAAGGAAAATCCAAGATCAATGGCCCAAATTTTCAAGGCTAGCCTTGAATTTCGCTCCTGTGATCATGCTCTGGTAGTGCTCTGGTAAAGCAGTTTGTTTCCTAGAGAGCTCTTTCCCTCAGTGAAAGCTCACTGTTCATACAAAATTCAGAAGCAGGATTCCTACCAATGCAACATGAAGTTCACAATTCTCTACATAAAACACAATCTTGCTCCCATCAAAGAGGTGACAGTCAGGTCACCAGGATGCATCCCTGCCCTGTTAAATTTTCTGGCTGTACACTTGGAATGAGGACTGAGACCTACACCCTGACTTAGCACCCCAGCAGCCTCTCCAGTTAACGCACAAGGGTGCTGTAACTAACTCATGCAAGGCACCAAAGCTCCAGAGGCAGTGGGCATACATTAAGTCATTACTTCAATTAAATACGGATACCTTCGGAACACCACTCCTCTGATATAATTTCTAAAGATGGTTTATACTGAAATAGCAACATTCTCTGCCAAAGAAGTTCCATTTATCCCTATCATTTCTTTGTTGTTCTTACCCCGAGTCACCTCCAGGGCTCCTGGATGTGCCATATTAGCTACGCTAATTAAAATGTCAAGACATTAAATCAGTACAAGAAAATGAGTGACTTTTGTGGAGCTAGTGAACTGGGCAGTGTCACTCTGCAACCAGACTATTTCCAGAGTTGGTGCAAAGAAGGAGAAAACTGCAGAGTGGAACCAGGCATGAGCAGGAGAGGTGCGAAGCTTTTAAAAATATTCAGGAACCTGTTAGCAAGGTAGGAAAGAGAAGCAGTAGGGAGAAAAAGCCCTATCTCTTCCTGCAGCAGTAAGATGATAATTTCTCATAGATTTAGTATTAAACCATAGATTAGATTAGATTAGCCCAGTTCAATCAGTGGAAGGACAGGAATTGATTACCCTGAGCTGAGTGTTAAATGAGCAGTGAAACCCAGATGGATGTTCAAAGAATTCAGCACCAATTCCCTGTGCCTGTATATTCTCTCTGTATATGCAGCCCTCAGAGCATCTCATTAACAAGAAGCTCTCAGATTCTCCTGCTGGGAGCAGACAACACCAAGAAGCAAACCTGTATAGTTATTTATTCCTTTTATTAGAGATTCTTAAGCCACTGCTAATGAATCCTTTAATTTGCCTTTCTGTTATTATGGCATGTACTGGTAATGGTTCAAATTAACGTTCCCAAACACACATCTAATTAAGTGAGAAGGCATAGTGTTAGAGTCCTTCATCAGTGAGATAAGGAGTAACTGAGGCAATAAGCCACCTCAAAGCAAGTTATAATCCTAAAAAGCAAGTTTAATTAACTTGCAGGAGAACATAAGGAGAAAGCCACCACTATTAGGATACTCTATGAAAGAAAAAAAAGTAAGATATGTCTAAATGTATATTAGCCAATTAAAAAGAAAGTTGAATAGCTTTGAGACCTATTTCTGATAGTAACTATATCATTTAAAAGTATAGCTGAGCTAGTCTGACTTGAATTAAAAAAAAAATAATAATTCTACATTTTAGGAATGAATTCAATCCAGGCTGCTACCTATTCAAAATTTAAAGCACAGGAAGCTTTGGAAAAGAGGATAACTTCATTTTCCCTTTAAAAATAGACACAAGTCTTCTTTCACGGTTTGACTAAAACCACTAAGAAAAAAAATATCAATAGTCACAAAAAAAGGAAAAAAAAATTGCCCTAGGCTACTGGGTTTGGGACATGCTTCTAGTCAACTCCTGTTTTGCCAAAATGGCTGGAACACTTTTAGCAATTTTTGATTTATAAAAACTAGAGCAGCTACACATTAACCACATTGTCTGGAAATGAGGAGGAAAAAAAAGGCAATGCACAGTTTGCCTGGGCAATTCACAGACTGTTGTATCCTTCCCCTAATCTGGTCTTTTCCCCCTTAGACTGACCTTTCCAAAGAAACATATGGCAAAGCACTTTCACACAGAAAAAGAAGGCAAGGTTGATCTTGGAGAAATCCATGAATCTTTATGCTTACTGGTATTTCAAAATAGAGAAATCACTATAATATTTTATTACATGCTAAATCAGTCCACCAAGAAACACACAGAGAAATATTTTGTCTGAATATTTTATTAGAATTTATCAGAATAAGACAAACAGGAAGTCTCTCATTTCCTTGAGCTTACTGAGGAGCTAATGCCCTGAGAGTAATCCTTCACTGATGCCACTTAATTATAAAAGTAAATTCTGCCCTGCCATATGGGTTGGCTTTTTTCTAAGAAAACAAATGAATTCCCAAGAAGGTTTCAGATTGCAATAGAACTCATTTATTTTTATCTGCCAGGTCACATACAATATTAAGAACAATGCCTGGGGCAAATTTTAAAGATACAGTTTCATGGGAGCATGGATTGCATGATTAATGTGAAGGTACATATGAGTTTTGGAGTGGTACCACTCACAGATTGCTGCTGCTGGTGTAAGGAAGCTGAAACAAGGCTACAAGACTCCAGCTAAATCAACTCTATCCTATAGGAGAACTGGATGTTTTGTAGAACAACAAAAAAAAAATTATCAACCAGTGATAACCTTCTCACAAGGAGTGGAGGACAACCTGATGAAGCTGGGGTTGGGGATGGGGAGACACATGCAATTGTAAACAATCTAATCTTGCACAGCAACAACAGAATGCCCACAGACATCAGAAGACCTTTATTTCCCAAACTGGACAGGAAAGACTAACCTCAGCAATATAGGACAAGTAATTACCTTCCCAGTTATTGCCTGCTATGGCAAATACTGTGGAATAAAATCCCTTGCATATTTTTAGAGATCTCTATATCAAAATTATTTCTGTTCTTATTTTGTTTGCCTCAGCAAAATGTGACAAAACTTATTGTTTCTTGACTAAATGACCCATGGCCAACTTTAAACTATTTGGTTTTCTGTCAACATGACTGTGCCATTTATACTGCTACGTCCTTCCCTAGATGTACCGGCAGATGGATTTCTGGGCAGGCACTGCGCACACGCTCAGGCTTTGTTATCCTGCATTACAATTCCAACACCCTTCTCATCTGCCTTTTAGCAGTCCTTCTTTACATTTCTAACTAATTTCAGTTAACCTTGCTTAAACATACATAAACACAAATGCACACTACTACACTTTAAAGTCTCCCAAGAGTCTTGTGCAAAGAAATCAAAATTTCTCTATCACTCTGGGAAACACCTTCTGGGGCATCATAGGATCATATCTGTCTTTCCATGTAGCTGCATGACATTGGCAACTCCCAACAGGAATGAAGTCTGGATCCCAGCTGGGATCTTTGCTACCATTCTCAGTAAGATAAATCATAAATACCTTCAGAGGCTATAGAACTTAAAAAATGAAAAAGAGTCACCTGCAGCAAATATCAGTAATGGAAAAGGGATTTTAAAATTTCCTATAGTGTCAAACTTTCACAACACTATTTTGTTTGCTTTCTAAGACAGAAAAATTTGGGAAGATTTCACTAAACTCCATCAAGGTGGAAAAAATCAATTATGAACTTAAGCTGAGCAAGAACACAGCTCCTGGCTGTGAAAATCATTCCTCTGGTTTAGAACACCACCAACTTACTAAAGCAGAATCCTGGAGGTGCAAAGATGGGGTGGGCTGACCCTGGCTGAAGACCAGCCGTAGGTCTTGCCAGGAGCTTGCTCCAGGGTGAGCTTCCCACAGGGTCACAGCCTCCTTTGGGCATCCCCCTGCTCCGGTGTGGTTTTCCTCCAGGGGCTGCACACCCACGGATCTCCACGGGCTGCAGGGGCACAGCTGCCTCACTATGGTCTGCCCCATGGGCTGAAGGGGAATTTCATCTCTGGCATCTGGAGCATCTCCTCCCCTTCCTTCTCCACTGACCTTGGTATCTGCAAGATGCTTCTCTATATTTTTTCACTCCTCTCTTCTACGGACATAATTATTTATGCTCAATATTTTTTCTTCTCTTTTAAATATGTTATCACAGAGGCATCACCATCACTGCTGGGCTCAGTCTTGACCAGCAACACATCTGTCTCAGAGCTGCCTGGCATTGGCTCTGCTGGACATGCGGGAAGTTCCCAGCAACTTCTCACAGAAGCCACACCTGTAGCTCCCTTCCATACCAGAGGCTTGCCATGCAAACTCAATGTTCTTGTGTGGATGATGGACAAGTAAATCATCATGGCAGTACTTCTCTTGAGAGAGTATAGAGTAATATAAGTTTATTTGTACCTTTGTCACATGCCCCATTGCCCATTTTCTGTCTCTACCAGTGACTGGGTAGCAAAGAGAAATCCAAGCTAGAAGGCCACAAATTATCATTTTCCCAACTGAACAGGAACTTTTCACTGTTCAGATCTTACTGAAACCACATTACACATGTGTGTATGTATATTAGTTTTCAGTACTGAAGTGTTAGTACAGGAAGACAATAATAAAAAAAATTGAAATATTCTAAGAGAAATAGCTATATATCAAAAGATACTTCATCAGGAAGAATGAATTAACAGTGCATTCTCTTCACTGTCTTTACTAGAACAAAACTGCTGCTTAGGACAGAATATGAATTCTTTGAATGGCTCTTTGAATATGTGAATCCAGCAAAGCAGTTTTCAAAAACTTGTACTAAAATTTTGGCCATGGGCCATAACACAAGTATGGTAATATTAATGTTCTGTTTAGGTGGTCCTGGGTGAAAGGTAACTAAAAACAGTACATTAAGAAAATTAAAAAAAATCACCATGGCCAGTTAAGGCTATGAAAGTCCTTTTTCCTGCAAATAAGGAGAAAACTCAACATGATATTCACAGTGAATGGATTCGTTCCACATGCAGCCAGGACTACACACAGAAGGTGCACAATCAGTAGGATTATCAGTAAGATCAACACTTGCAGTTTTGGGACTACAGCACCCTGAGAACTGGTTGCTAGTCTCTGAATCTAGGGCCCCATGACATACAATGACTCGTGTGGCACAAAGCTTAAAGAACAGAAAGGTGTGTTGTGAAAAAGACATACTGATATCAATAATATATGCAATTAGAGAAACCTGCTGGCAAGTTTAGTTTTTCTAAAATAAGATCTCCATGGCCAAACATAACAACACTAGAAAGGCTAAAATTTAGAATAGAAATGGAGAATAAGGAAAGGGAAAATCTAATAACTTCTATGAACAAATAACAGTCAACTATACTGAACTGTGTAACACAAAATTTCTATTGTAATTTTAATAACACTGAATATTTTTAATTTTTCAATTTTATTCAGAACAAGAGATAAAAAGCTCTGAAATAGCATTAACTTAAAGGAAAAATAAATATTTTGATCAATGGGATCTTTCGCAAAAAGCAGGATTGACAGCTGACATGTTTTTGTAGTCACTAATTCTACAAAATCATCCAAATCTTATCCCACAGTGATTCAAAAGGCTTCATCAAAAGCACCAGTTTAAATGAACTTATTTTTTGCTCAGATTTGGACCCCAAATTAACAGTATGGAAAACAAAAAATGAGAGGAGGGAATTTTTTTTAAAACAGCTACTGGGATATCTGTACAGAGTGCACTGATCCAATACACATCTCCATGGGTCTGGGGAGAGGCTCAGACAGCTTATGGTGATGGTCCTTAGAGAGTAGCACCAGTTGATAACCTCACACCTCATTTCATTTGGAACCTTAGAGAATTGAAAAATCAACATGAGTGCACAGAATATCCCACTTCATGTGAGCCAAAGACATATATACACACACATACCTATTCCCACAGTCAGAAAGTTTTTCCCTGTACATAAGCAACTTCCACTGGCCCAAGGAAAAAAGATTTCCTGCAGTGCATTTTATGACTCTGCATTTTGAATCTAATTTTCAGCTAAGAAGCAAACTGGGAAACGGAAATGTATTCCAATGCTAAACCTAACAGATAAGTGAAGTGACCAGAGCTTTGCTAATTCAAAAGTGAAATATATTCAGAAGGTAGGTGCGAATAATAAGTTTAGATGGGTAAAATTTTTTTGGCCAACCAAGAAGTTTTACTAAACCTCACATGCTAAGAGAAAAAAAAATAGTGCTCAAAGACTGTCACTGCTTCAATGTTGACATCTAAGGCAGTGTCACTGTTGATCACAGCTTGCAGAGTACTCTCCTACTGTGCAAACAGGATGACTGTCACCAACTTTACCACTAATTCTGCAGCCTTTAACAGATCGCTCCTGGTGTTGTAGTGAATAATTATTAGAAACATCCCAACACAAAAAGCCATATTGTGTAGCCAAATTTGGGATCATCCTAAGTTTCATGCAATGGCAACTTTTGTCACATTGTCATACAGCACCTGCTGGTTCTACCATATGCACCCAAAGATTGTGTACTCCAGGAGAGTCCTCTTAAAAATTAGAATAGTGTAAGCTATTATAAACCTTGATACCAGGCAGGCAGTCCATTGCTTAACTCTGAGCAGGAATAACAGAAATAAACATTCATAACATTCAGTTTAGTGGGTCTAGAAAGCAGGGGAATCACATAAGAGCATACTGATATTGGAATTTGGCTAAATATTGCTTATCAACAAAGAACAAAATCCAGTCTTGTCCAACACAAAAAAGAAAATAGATTTCTCACCTTGCTCCAGCAATAAGCTCTTTTTGTCCTGGGTCAAATGTTAACTGTGAGAAGTCCACAGCATCTTCTGCTTTGAACACATGTAGCCAAGGGGCAATTTCTAAAAACAATCAAGAAATACAACTTTTACTATAAACATTATAGGGGTAGTACACCAGGTAGCCACCATTAAATTTGCAGATACTTCATGTGGGTCTGCAAGCTTTCTCCTTATGGTTCTCTAAGGAAACATAGGAGACTTTCACCACCATGTCATTTAATTTATAGGACAGGCCTGTAAAATATATAGGGCAGCCACCTGATACACACTCGAATCAGGTACCCCTATTTTGTTCTGGATTGTTTTACCTCCTTGGGTAAAGCAGAAAACACCACAATACAACTGCAATTCACTAGCACATACTCAAGCAAAGTCAGATTAATTTTCCTTGCATCAAAGGTAGCAGAGGACTAGAGGGGTTTTTTTTTTGTTAGATATTTATTTAGTTAGTTATTTTCTCTACAAAAGGATCTGATTAAGTGAAAAGTAATGAGAAAAACAAGCAAATTTGACTTTTCATCATTTTCAAAATAAAAAGGTTGAGAAACGAGGGATAAAAAAGGAAAAATGCTTGACATTCCTTGAACTTCTTTCTTTTCACCTTCCTTTCTCAGACCAATTTAGTGCTACATTAAGCAGGGCAGACAAGCATGTGAGTTGCTGAAAATCAGCAAGGGGCATTACTTGTATCCAGAATATAAACTTGTTCCTTCTTTCAAACTTAAACAAAAATAAATAGCTGTAAATCAAACCCTTAAATATTTTCATTACTGGTAGTTCTTTTTTCCATTCATATGACTAACTGCACACACAACAGGTTGGCTAAATAAACACAGTGTTGTGGGAACAGAGTATGATTTGTTTTTATTTTACTTTTTTAAAATGCACACATAGAATATATTAAACAGACACACAATACAAAAGGTTGCTGAAACAATAGAAATGTCTCTCCAAAAAAAAGTCCAGTTGTACAAATCCTCCAGACATTCATGATTCTCAGGACACTGACTAAAACTTTTTTTTTTTTTTTCAATGCGGTCACAAAGCAGTGATCTGGAACTTATGTGAAAGGTGAAGAGGGGTATGTATGTACAGCACAAGAGGCTGTTGGACTGTCTGTTTGGCATCTACAGATGTAAAACAGTCAATTGAAAGACCAAAGGTGAGACATGGTCATGACCATTTAGAACACAGAGTCAAAACCAATCCCCCTCAGGGTGATTCAGCCGTGCAATTTTTGATATTATTATCATCAGCTGCAGCTCAGGTTAACAACATCCATTCTAAGCTCTCTTCTTCGCTCGTGAGCATACTTTTGCTTTTGCAAATGTCTCAGTTGAAATAACCCATGTCTGGTGCCTGTTTCAGGATGATTTGTTCCTAATTTAAATATTAAAGTTTTAGCACAAGTGGGCTATCCATTCCTAAGGAATGGGCCCAGGAGAAAAATGTTATTCTGTGTCAAAACGTGTTCAGCCATTGCAGACAACCATTAAATGCACTGTGCAGAAGCTGTATCATCATATACTTTGGAAAAACAGATGGAACTGTGAAGTAGAATCACTTGGGTGTCAGAAAACTAACTTCAGCATTTTTAATGTCAGCCTGTATGCATCTGGGCAATTTCAGGCTGGCACTGCCAGTTTGTACATGTTCTGCAGTACTTGTAGCTAAATTCACTGTTGATTTCCATCTGTGTTGGATAGGTGCTCAAACCACGATTTGAGCACTGCAGGGGGGAAGGGATTGTGGCCACATATTAGATAACTGTGATTACAGCTGCCATCAGCTATTACTGCAGATGCTGTGCATAGAAGCCAGCAGGATTCTGAAGTAGCACAAACAATATACCCATACACATTACAGGCCTGTGTAGACTTATACATACGTACTTATCTATTTTTATTTAAATATATATATAAGGCTACATAGGCAAGCATAAAGGAGGTGTTTCCTAAATTTTTTGTACTTGATTTTGAAACCTTAACTTTTCAATCATGCAGTTCATATGAAACAATCAATTGCAAAGTTCTAAAATGTTAAGGAATTAGGTAGGACATGAAGATGAAGAAATCCAGAGGTAAGTCATGAAGAGTCTAACTTACTGGAGAAAGGGGGGAAAAAGAGAGAGCGAAAACAAAATGAAAATAAAGCTAAATACAATTATGTTTATCAGTTTAACAGCCTATATTTCTAAAATCCTGAAAACTCCATTAATTCACTCAGACATTTTCCAAATGGACACATCCACACAGTCTTCACAAAAAACCAAAATATATACACATACATAGTGCCAATCAGAAACAGCTCTCTGTTCTGAGAGATGCAGAGAGGCTTCTTTCCTTGTACTAAGCACTGTGACTAGGGCAGAAATAGGTGCAAAGCCATTTTATAAAGTAGCAGAAATTCAGACAATATCATAATGCTAATGAATGATTGCTTAAAAAAATTTTAAAAAATATGGAAATACCCTATGGAAAAAAATAGTGTTTTAAAAAAAGAATAGACTACCCATCCTGGGAATCCAAACAAGGCAGCGGGCAGAGGTCACAAAAGGGGCTGGAAGGACAACCCAGGATATAGGTTCAGTCCCTTAGCTACTACATTTCCCTTCCAAATGGTTGCACAAGCCGTGGGAAGTGCTGTTGTCCACACACAAGGAATTTGCACTCTATGAGAGGCAGCTACAGTTCGCTGGGCTCTCTCTGCCTGTGCCTGCACCCAGAGTTTACTGCCTGTGAGAAGCAATCTTAAATGATCATACACAAGCCTACTGAGCTGGCAAAGAACAGCTCAGGTTATCAGTGTATCAACACTCAAATTTGTATTGCATTGCGCAAATAAGCAAAGCTGAGAATGCCACTGGCTCAGATCTGCACACAGGTAAAGGCAGACCCTCTGTGGAAACATCAGGCTCTGAAAGAGAGACAAGGCAAGCAGCTGAGAATGGAATTACCTCAGCTCCATATTGGTGGGACAAATGAGACCCTTGATCTTCTGAAAGGAGAGGAGGAGCTCCCTACAGCATGGCAGGCCAGGGACACTCAGTGCACAGAAGTACTGCAGGGCCAGAAGACTACAGGGAAGACTGAGATTCAAAGACTCAATTCTCATCCATTTGTCCTGCTGTCTCAGCATGACACAATAAAGTTCAAGGTACAGCAAGCAGGTGATTGAGACCATTTCCAGGTTTGGAGCAAGGGAGCAGGGGCCAGGCAGGGCAAGGCAAGCCCAGGCTGGAGAACAAGAATGAGGACTTGCTAAGAAGCCTCTCTGAAATCTGATTCCCCTCTAAAATATAAATTATTTTATCCTGTCTTTGTTGCATTCAGCAGTGTTCTTGCTTGAGGGAGTAAGGTCAGGAAGAGCAACTGGCTGCTAGAGCTCTTCTTTTTTTTTTTCAGAAAACACTCTGAAACTGTATCTCTTGTGTGTCACAGTGGCATCATGTGTCACACAGAAATAAGCATTTATGAGATATAGCTACAATTTTGTGACACTTTCATAAGGGAAAATGAACCAAAAAACAGTGCCTACAAAAAAAAAAAAAAGACAATCAAACCCCATGTATACTGCAAAAGCAAAAGCTTACGTAGCTAATTAGCAGAATAATTAAATTTCTTTTCACCAAAACATCAAAATCTAGCTGAAAACCCATAGGTGTAACAAGACGTTTTAGTTTTTCTATGACTTATCTCCTTAGAGTCCAAAATTCATAATTAGCTATTAAAGGCCTATAAATATTATTTTTTCCAATTAATACTGTAACGGTAAAGTAGGAAGAAGTAATAATTTGAATTTTTTAATGATTTTCATGCAGACGCAACATGAGGATGTTTACATGTTGTAAAGCTGTACATACTGTACAAGCTGTACATAGCTGTACATCTTGTATACTACAACAGCCCCATAAATAAATGTGTAAGGCCATTAAGCTGCCCTGCCAACACATTTCTCGCTGATCACAGGTGACAAACAGCAACATCCCTACCCTTTCCAGTCCTAACCCTCCCCTTCCCAGCATTCCCCTCCCTTTCCTCTGCCCTTAGTTCATTACACTGAATTACAGTAAAACACCAAGCCCTTTGTTGACTTCTCTCTTCTTACTCCTGATACTGAAAACACTCCTTGAAACACACCTTCAGCCTGGATTTATTTTTTATTTAAAATTAAGTAGGCATGTTTGCCAGTCTGCAGACACTGATCTAGGACTTAAAGCTGTCCAGGGAAAACTACCATGGTATACATACAGTCATGACAACATCTGATCACTGACACACACTAGGTCCTTTTGGTACATTCAAGACATACTTACCCTTAGCAAAAACAAACCAAAAAAAATTGCTATTATAGGATTGAAATCTGCAGGCCTTATAACTCAAAAAACGTTCCCAAAAGAAACACTTTCCCATGGAACTAAAAGATGGATGTTGAAAAAAACCTTTCTGAGAAAGTTACAGCTCTTCTTCACATGCTGGGAATCACATACTATGGGTTTTCCTGGGGAGTTCAGGTTTTGGAGGGGAAGGAAGAGGGGAGGTTTTAACAGCTTAGATTTAATATAAAACAAAGTTTGTCATGGTTCATGAATCTACAGCAAAGCAAACACATCAAATTCCATTCAGCCCCTAGGAAAGGTCAAGGAAGTCTCCTTAAGAGGTTTAAAGACAAAGGAGGTTAACAATCAAAGCTGGGCAGGAAGACATTAGATACTCATATAAAAAGAAATAAAAGACCAGAAATCTGTCTCTGTTTTACTTTAAATTTAGTATCTGCCCAACGGGCCATAGCTTGTTTGGTTTACATTGTCCAAGGACTTGCCAAGGGTTGTGCTCTACAATTCTTTGCAAATGAAATCGTAAAGTTCCCTCTAACCTAGGTTTCATTATTCAGCACTTCAAAGTAAAGCTACAGTAAACAGCAAAATAAATCGTGAAATTACTTACAAGGAATAGAATGGTATGTTTAGAACCAAATTCAGAAGTGATCTTTAATAATAACAATACAACTTGGCAAATAGTAAAGTCAAGAGACAATAAAGACCTCCTGATTTCATTAAAAATTAGCATAGATATTAAAAATTTCAGCAGTGTTTACAGTGCATGCATGACACCTCATGCCATGGTGTTGATTTTGAAAATAGTGAGCACAAAGTTAAATATATGCACAGGAGCACCTTCTTGAAGAAACTCTGTTAGCAAAATTACAACAGCAATAACAATAATATTAATAATACCACAACAATAGTATGACCACAACAACAGCAACAACAACAACAACAATAACACCATAGTTGAAAACTAGCAGATTTGCAATATTAACAGAACTCTCTGGGTGGCATCAGTACGACAAATTCACTAATCTTATCAGAAGAAAATTAAAATATATTTCTGCATGCTAAAGTTATTTTATAATTAAATGTAACTAATCTAAGGATGATACAATAATCCCATCCTCCTGAAGCTGTATAATAATTTTAGCCTAACTTAGATCCCTTCCTGTGGTGCTCAAGTTACATTACTACCCTCTTCAAAGGCATTGAGACATGTCAGAAGTCTGCACAGGGATGTGCCACGGTGACTCTGTCACATCACCCCTTGTGCCCTGGTGACAGTCCCATTAACCTCAGGGGAATCTATTAAGCAAGGTGTCAGGGCTGGCAAGAGGAGACCCACCTGTTCACTCATTCAGCAAGTCCTGTCTGGGGATTTATTTGCAACATTTGTGCTTGAAGGACACAGCTAGGAGCACTTGTAAATGCCCTGCTGTGACACTTCAGGACTCCACAGTCTCTAACTATCTTAAAACTAGAACTGAGAAAAACAAGATTTTCTTCAGCAATTTCTGCGCATCATTGGTATCACTTCAGTGTCTGTTAAGTTCTCATTTTAAAATTCCATTCTATTATAAATATATCAGTGAATAATAAACTCTCTCAAAACAACTTCAGGATAACAAGCCTGGCTCCATGTTGGGAAAATAGGTAAGAAAAACGGCATGACAGAGCCTGTTGCAAAATCCTCTATGATTCACTTTTGTCTATACCTTTTTCTTACACTTCCAGTGACCTGCCTTTCCTACCTCTTTACTGTATTCTCTCCTCACAGAAATGTATTAAACACACCCTTGCTGGTAAGTCATTGACTCACTGCAGATGAAAGGAAAAAAGGCGCCACAGCTCGAGTGAAGAAAGGAAATACATGCAAACATTATTCCACAAGTTCCAACAAAAAAGAGGACTCCATCAAGAAAGTTCAGCAAAAGAACAGCTGTATTACTTCTGAAATCAATCACAATTCACACCCCTGTTTATCAGAAAGGGGCTGAGGTCTAGTTTGTCAAAAATATAACTTATTTTTCTAGAATTTATTCAAGGAATGTATTGCTCAGTATTTGCATGCAATGACTCCATGTTTTAAATAGTATTGATCAGTAAGTTTAAAAAAAATAAGTAAATTCTGGGTAGAAAGCAGCTATAGTTACAAACGTAATTGGTAATATAAGATATCATGTTGAGGTAGTTTTTTCCTCAGGTGATCTTCTGAAAACACAGCTGCAAACAAACCTCTAGATTAGGCATCAGGGCTTGTCTGGTTGTCATTGGAATGGAAAGAAACCGATGCACCTGAACTACTTTGTGCACTCCTCAGGCTTCAGTACCATGAAGCTCCACCACAACTGTGCTGGTTCTATTTCTGATACAAAGTGTTTAAACACATACAAATGCAAGTTATTCTTTATATACTTGTAAAGTCTTTACATACTTGTAAAGTCATGCCTTATTTTTACTTACTTTGAACCAAATTCCTACTTAACTCTAGCTTAGCTCTGTTGCAGAACAGGCCAGAGCAGACTTTTCCCAGTGGGTTTATTCCTGTTGGATGCATTAACCATTAAATCATTAAAAGTGCCATTTCTTTTAAGAAAGACAAAATATGACAAAAAAAAAATCATAAACCAAAAAAACATCATCTAACAAATATGATCAATACAGCAAGTATTTTTCAATTTCTCTTACAGAAAAGATTCGTTCTAGGGGTTACAATACTCTAGGAAAAAGCAATAGGCTAACTACACTCCTTTCAAAATCTAAGCACAAACATTTGCCCTGCTCTTCTTCCATAAGGCCCATGGTAGAAGCTGGAAGACAGCAGCTCACTGCAGAGCAGAGAAGGCTGCCCATTACAGGCTGCTTTTCCAAAACTTTTAAATCCAGACATATGCTTTCTATACACAATGATATGTTGGTAGATCTGCTTCCAGGACCATATACCTCCTTAGCTTTATGGCCCCGACTAATGCAGTCTGCTTATGCTTATTGCAGAACTGTATCCCCAAGGTATCTGCAGGATGCAGCCTTGTCCATATTGTGGAGTTTTATTCCACAGGAGGTCTGGAGAAAAGCCCACAGGGAGACTCTGTAGAGTGCCCCTTGCCTACGTCGTACATCCAGAGGTGCTGTGGGATGCAAAGCCAGACACACCCAGTACAGTTACAGCCTCGAAACAATACTCTGGGTATTCACTAACCCTTCCTACATGGCTCCGAAGGCTGTCCCCTTTTAGCATGCATCGCAGGGTCAGACAAAATAATTACTAATGCATCCTAAAATAGTAGAGCTTAAAGGTAGGACCAGCACTTCATTTTGGTTCCAGAGCTGAAGTTATGTAAAAGGAACAAGAAAATACCCAACACGACATTAAGTACTAGGCACTTATAGACACCACCAGGATGAATTAGAAGGCACCAGGATGGTGGTTTTTCTGTAATTTTCCATACACAAGAAGGACAAGCTACTGTATTAAAAGCCTTAGTCAAATAAACAAGGAAAACACAAGTCTCTACCATTTAAACCTCACAGAAAGACACAAATCTTTTCCAGAAGACAAAACAAAAACTGAAAAGTCAAGACAATCCTAGCTCAATGCTCCAGTAAAATTCCTGGTCCACCTGTTACTGAGATTAGAATGTAGTTGGCATATCCAGTTTTTCATAGATAAGGTACAAGCATCCATCTGTCAAGGCTAAGGAGGGCCATGGATGTAAATAGATTTAATGGTCTCTGCCACCAGAAGTCTCTAACAATCTGAATGGAGTACACCAGAAGTAGGCTGATCACAACATATGAGGAGAAGAGCACTAGTTCAACAACAAAAAGACAGAATCAGCTGACACCCTTTTATGCTTTTCTGTAAAATGAAAGGATTAGGACAGATGGATCTGTTACAACACTCAGTATTGCACTTAAATGAAAGACACTGCATTTACAACACGGAGCTCATTTATGCCAGGGCTGTGTGCAGAATTAAGAGTATGTGGACATCACAACTGGGAAATGAAAGAATATATGTTTATATTAGTCAATCCCTTCTTTTTAATAAACTGAAAATTAGAAATATTTTATAGAAATTATTAATATATTTTAATTTGAATAATACATTTAAAATATATAGACCTTCGGGTAATTAGTGATTACACAGTAGGAACTCTACAGTTTCCAAAATAGGTATCCAGGAACATATAAGAAAACAAAACATTGCTTCTTCCCGCCAAGGAAAAAAATAAAAATTTTGTTAAGGCAGGGTTATTTAATGCAATCCAATCCCCTATAAAGGAAAAGATGAAGTTACAAAGTTGCCCAGAATGATTAACTCAGCAACCACAAACTAAAAGATTCCTCTTTTAAGTCTTACCACACTACATTTGTTTCTCCTTTGGAAACATGAAAACATGTCAGATCTCCATCTGCAGTTCGGAGCTCATCTTTGCTTATAGGGAGGGTAGAAGAAAAAACCAAAGGAAAAAGAGCCAACAAAAAGACAAAGCAACCTCAAAACTACAGATCCCTTTCAAGATGCAGTATTCTGGAGGTCCCTAGATCACATAAACAAGCCAGCTGCCTTCCTTCTAACTAACCAATAAAACTTAATACAGTCCTGAAGCTTGTTTTTTCATACAAAGAGAACTGCAGAAGCCAAGAAATAAATATCTATATCTATATCTAGTCTTATCTAGAAGCTCTGCTAGCTTCTCGTGCTCCCCTCCACTTTAAATCATTTCTAATAAAACAAATCCCAAGACCATAAACCTCTTGATATTTTTCCAGAAAGTTCACCACCTGTTTACTGCGCATTTATTTTATGAACAGCTATTACAGCTTCAGAACAATTTTGGAGGTAATGAGGCAGGGCTGTAAGTAATTACTATTAACGGAGAAAAGAGAAAATCAAGCAAACTTCCTACAGTATATGTTTCTTGACTTGAAACGCATGAAAACTTGAACTTCTTTCTTAAGCCTATGGTAAACTTAGTTCCTTCGACCCAGCTACTCTCATCTTTCATTAATTCTCTCAGCAGGCACAAAGGGGCTGCCCTGGCCACTTGTCTACTGCTCTCGAGGCAGGGCAGATGCAGTCACAGCAGCTACCCTGCCCTGGTTCCCTCATCTGCTTTTACAATCCGCTCTAACCTCCAAGGTCTAAAATCCAGCCAGTATTCCTGTTTTCTTCACCCTGCCAGACCTCCTCCAGCAAGATGCACATATTGCTGCATTCTTATGTGTGTGCATATGTCTATTACTGGGATAATTAAAGGGAATTTGGGTTCTGACTGTCTGTGCCCTCAGGGAAGAGACAGGAACATCTGCTGCAATGCCTACTTATTTCTTATTTTTCTGAACAAGGGTTTGTAATTGTTTATGCTTCATCATTCAAATACACATATTGCATACAAATGTAAGAAAGTCTACGGGAAAAAAGACTGAACCCCCACCTAGATGAAAGTGGTTTCAGTGCTACCAGCACAGTCAAAAACCACTAACTTCACACCTCATCCAGCACAGAGCCCTAATGCTCTTCCCAGGGAGAGCAGCTACAACTAATAGTTACCAGCTCTGGTCCCTGTGCTGCTGCTGCCAATCTTCCTGAGTGTGACAGAGGGACAGACTGACCATGACAAACATTTGACATCCTTAGTCATGCACTCTCTTCAGAGGGAGTTTAATCTTTTGCATTTCAACATTCACATGCTGGCTTTGGCAGCTACCCAAAAAATTCATTTTGAAGGAAATCATGTTGCATAGATATGGGAAATCAGTATTTGGTCTCAAGACAGAGTTTTGTAAAGAAATCTGCTCAATTTTTAATACATGTATTGTAGGGAGCAGAAACATAAAACCAACTGCCCACAGACAGTTATGCCCTGTTATTTTTGCTGGAAATATTGATGCAAATTGATGAAATATTAGCAAAACCTTTTTCCCTAGAACTGACCATCCTGCAGTGATGCATTCTTACTTATGTTGGCATATGAACATACTAAACTTTTAATTTAGATTGTTTCAGCAAAATAAAATTTCTTGATCCTATCAATTCTGCCCAAGACTGCAGCTCATAAAATATTTTCAGGTCTGACAATATTTCATTAAAAAATACAAAACCCAATGAAGTAAGACATAATGTAACACAAACGGTATAGAGAGCAAAGCCTGAAACTTATCTTTGTAAGTGTTTGGAGCCAGGACATCAAAGAGGAATATATTCCCCACACCCTCCACTCCCCCACCACAAAAATAAAATTATGCCCCAAAGCCAAAAATAAAAGAAGGCAACTAGCAAGAAAAAGAAAAGGAAAAAAGGAAGAACCACGACACTACAATCAACACTTCTCTTTGTAGAATTTACTTTGGTTCTAAAAGGCACCGTTAAACTCCAGGGTTTTTTCACTATTAACAACTACTTTAGTCGATTTACTGTAGGGCTAGTTGTAAAATGGTCATCTCCTAATTCTCAGAAATGGTAGAAAAGAGCCATAAATCCATCAAAACAAAATCTGAAGTGAACACTGGAAATGGAAAAACAGGCTTATGACAAGTCAAACTTTGGTCCAACCTGAATAAGACAAATTGTCATGTAACATGTGAGTATCTACCATGTTCAGCCACACAAAATCAGCTGCTACCCAGTGTCCTACAGTCATGTCAACAGCAGACAAGCACTGCCACAGAAGGAAGACAGGGAAGAAAGTATGTGAAAAAAAAAAGCACTTTCAAGAAGCACTAACTGTGGTTCTCTATTTCCACACAATCTATCTAATAAACACAAAGTATCTTGGTAAAGTAATTTAAGAAATTAGGAAGAAAAACAGAAAATTAAGTAATGTTTTCCCACCCCACCTCTTAAGATTCCTGGAAATTTTAGAACTCCAAGCTCCTGGCCAAGGGATGGGCCAGGGTCTCCCCAATCTCTCAGCCAAAGTGATAGGCAGAAGAAGGTGACATTCAGTGACAGGCAGTAAGGGCAGCAGGTGCCACTGAGTGACTGCAATACAGGCTCCATAAACACTGCACAGGATTTGGAAGGGAAGACTGCTGGAATGAGTCTTCCCTAGTAACTGTGTCACTACCAAGTATGAAAACAAAGTTCCCCAGGATCAGATGGCCAGTAACTGCAATCATTGACATCTTTTTGAACCAGCAGTCTAAGTTACTTAGAATTGCAGAATGGTTTGGGCTGGAAAAGATCACTAAGATTACCGAGTCCTACTGTTATCCCAGCACTGTCATGTTCACCACTAAACCAAGTCCCCAGGCACCACATCTCCATGTGTCTCAAATACATCCTGGCATGGTGACTCCACCACTTTCCTGGGCAGCCTGGCTCAACGCTCAACATGCTTTCAATGAAGAAGTTTTTCCTAATATCCAATATAAGCTTTCCCTGGCACAACAGCAGGCTGTTTTCTCTTGTCCCACCACTTTTTACTTAGAGAAGAGACCAACCCATGCCTGGCTACAGCCTCTCTTCTGGCAGTTGTAGACTGTGATGAGGTCACACCTGAGCCTCCTTTTCTCCAGTCTTTTCTTATGAAAAAAAAATTAAAATTCCATCTGGTGGAAAAACAAATAAAATAGAAAAAAATCAGAGCAATATTGTGCTCTCTCTTGCTTAAAGCACACACATTAAAAAAAAATTGACAGAACTTTATCTGCTTATGAGTTCTATTTCTTGATTGCTGATCTGTTTCTTTAATATATCCCAGTTTGGATGGTTTACAACCTTTTAGCAAAAACAGAGCTCTTTTGAAGAAGAAAAAAAGAAAAATAACAAAACCCCAGATTTTAATTCCATCTGCCCACTTTGTACAGCTAGTAGATTGCAGCAGGAGCCTCTCACTCATTTTGCTGCTTTATTAACAACCAGAGAACTGCACATGCTCTGACCAGCCACATTAGGGCAATAAGGAACAAATCAGTCATGGAAAGGCTCATAGGACATGTTTGCACAGCTCACCAGGCATTGCAGGCACTGCTATTTTTATATTATCAAAATGTATGAAGATTATTAGCATTCTATGAAGGTCCAGCACTTGGTTGGGATGCCAAAATAATTCTAAATTGATGCTTGCTTTAAAACATGAACACTTTCAGGGGGAAAGAAAAAAAAATTTGCTGGTTTGCAAGTCCTTTGCTTAGAGAATTCAGCTCCTGCCATTTCCTTGTTTTTATGGGAATGGGCATCAATAATGCTGTGTGATTCAGGGAAATATAGGGGGATAGTAACCTTCAATCTCCAAGAACTTTTTTTTTAATTAACAATGAACAGTTCAAGGTTGCTGTTCCCCAGCAGGAGCCTAATCTCCTATACCAAGGTAAAGGCAAACTTGACTCAATTAAAAAAAAAATTAAACTGTTAAAGGAATTATTTTTCTCCTTAAGAGGGGCTGCTTCTTGGCAAGGTAGTGCAAACAATCTCATATTCCTATCATCTAGACAAACCAAAGTTGCAATATCTAGCAATCAACATTTCTTCACTGATGAATCATCTTTATTTAAGGAAAAAACCAAAATAAGATAGGGAATGGAAAGCAATACACCTTAATCCCACTGCCAAGAGGTCTTTGAAATGTGTTTATGAAAAACAGGAAAGAGAAGGAAAAGGCAGTGAAAACTAAACAGCTTAGTAGAATACTATTAGTTTAAAAGAAAACTTGCAACAAGATTAGGGGAGAGAGAAGAGAGTACAAACAAAAACAAGTTCATACACTATTTATCCTTCTTCATTCAGCCCACATGTTATTTCCTCTTGGCACATGTTGAGTGCATGCACTCTGTACACAAACCACAGGATAAAATGAGCAGAGCGATGTACTGAGTCTATATTACTTAGACAAACATCAAGTAAGGGAATTCTGTGGTGGTCAGAAAATAAGGTTAAGATAATATATTTCTTAGGATACTCTAACCAAGGAATCAAAAATAACTATGCTATTTTTCTTTTCTGGTTAACCTCAAGTTGAAATGAAGGGTTTAAGTTCATTTCTTCTATGGATTGAGACATGCTATTTTTGAACATGTTTATTCAACAGATAACTTTGTTGCAGCGCAGTATATATTTAAATTATCACTAAATATAGCTTCTAAAATTATGTAAACTGATGTTTTTTTGTTGAGACAGCACAACTTTAAATTACAATTATTTTATGGGAGCTTAGAAGAATAAGACTTGCCCCAGAGCAAATGATCTCCACTGTGCTTTCAGTATCAATTAAGTTCACAACTGCTTTTTATTTCTGACAGAAAATCCTAAGAAAATCACCTTTATGCAGGTAAACTGCAGGAGAGTCAGTTAAAATTTCACACCTGAAACTGGATTTGTGTCAATTTTTTTCCAGCTGACTCGCACACTGCTAAGCAGTTGTAATGTCCCCTTCAGTTCTACCTCATGGATGGGGTCTGTCTACAGAATGAGTCTTCAGAGTTTTGACAGGTCTGGTGTTTCAAAGCTCAGTAAATGTGTGTGTCTGGGGAAACAAGCTGCCACTGTAACTGCTTTTATCCTTTTTGCTGATCGTTTTCATTTTCGGGTTTGGGTTTTTAAATTTTATAAAAGGTCAGGTCCACAGAGAGCTACCACGAAGGTTCTGTACAGCAGGTGCAGTATGAAGTGCTGGATATATATATACACAGACAAACGTTACACCACTCAACTGTTTTGCTTTGGGTTTTTTTGCCTAAGAATAGTTCAACCTTTATAAAGTGTCATTGTTTCTCATAGAGCAAATTTGGTTTTTACAGCCTTTTATAACTGTTCAGGTTAAACGCTATACTATAATTCCTTTACCATAATGAGGGAATGTTTTTTTCCAAGAAGCAGACCATCAGTAAACCCTAATACACTTACAGAGCTAACATTTCATATCTACATGCAAATGAAAGTATACCCAAATAAAATAAAATTTAATAGAAATAAAATTTGTGAGACTATAATGAGCACCTTATTTAAGCCCTTTTTCTCTCTTAAGTCTTAAGATATTTCAAGCATAATTTCCTTCTTTTCACATTGTAAACATAAGGAAAGGTGTGTAAAGATCAAGGATCTCACACCATGAGTCTCTGTGTATCCATTCTCTAACCTGCACCTTCTTTCCTTTCACCCAGTTCTAAATTACACTTGCTTTATAACGCCTTGACTCCAACTACTGGAATTAGTAAAGCTGATGAAGTCTTAGTACATGCATATGACATATGAAGACACGTTTTATTTTTTTAACTTTTTTATTAATCCTGAATTTCAACAGATTAGCCCCTTTTTGCACATCTAGAGGCAGACTCTTCCTTAGAGAGAGAGAACTTAAAAGAGGGACCATACACCATCAGTTAGTTTCACCACATAAAACCCTGAACTGCACACTACTGAGCTGATCCTGTCAATCCATCCAATACCGAGGTCTACAAATCTGTTTTCTGTGATAGTTCCTAACAACTTCAAATAACAAGAAAAAGAAATCTGCAGCTTCCAAGGATGACAGAAAGTGACTTATTCTAGTTTAAAGATACTGTATGACATGAAATTTTAGAGCTGCTACATTTTCTGATCTATAGCAGACTTTCTTATTTTTAGATTCTGGGAGAGCAAAAAGGTGCATTATGCAGTCCTAATATTAATTAGGCAGAGAAACAAGTTACAATATGGCTGTTAACACTGTGTATGAGAGACATAACATTGAAGCTTTCAGATCATGTCAAAAATCCTTTCCAAGTGTGTGCATCTACTGCTACTGCATCTTCTTTTTCCTCTTCCATCAGCAAACAAAGTACTTGAGTAGAAGTTCCCAGCTGGAGGGTGAAATTCTTGCCATTTGCTATCAGCAGATATATCACAGTCTTCAACTAAAACTATTTAGCTGGAAAAATCAGTGCTAGAAATAGTATATGCATCTTTACACAAGGTAGCTTGACAGAATCATCACCTAAGTGAGAAATTTTTGATGGGCAGTGGGAAAGAAAGCTCTTTGAGGAGATATACTCCTTCTCCATATTTCACTGTGACAACTCCTGGGGACTACTTGGTCTTTTTATTAGTTTTTTTGCAGCTGTTCATCCATACGCTACACCAGACTCTCACTCCATTAGTTTTATTTAATAGCTTATACTCCATCTACCATACCTCTCAAAGGAAGACAAATCAAATAAGTACATTGCTACTTTGGCATACCAGAAACTACTGAAAAAAAAAAAAAAAAAGGCTTTGATCAGTTATAAATAAAACAAAAGTGTTGATATCTCTTTAAAGTTAGTACTCAGTTTACAAGCTTTAAAGTACCTACCACTCAATAGCACTCAGCCTTGGTTGATGTTCAGCATCCCACACAGTATTTAGCTCTGGTGGATCTAATGCTATTACAAGATGACTTTACAGAGTGGGGCATTAATGCAGCACTCAAAGGGATTTTAGCTGTTACAAATTGATTTCTCAACCCGATGCTGGTCTAGTAGCACTAGTAACATCAATAGATACAGAGAGCTTTTTCCTATAGGCATTCATGAAGTCAGGAAATGTCACAGGAAGAGTATGGATATCAGTAAGGTGGCTGGTTGAAACCTGCCAACCTCTATTGCAGGATTCGTTCTGAGACTGGCTTCTCACACCCTTCTCTCTTTTTATATTCTGATACCCCAAGGAATCAATTCCTAACACACAGATTCAAAGACAAACCTCTCAGGCACTTTTTCCTTGGGTCTCAAAACTTCTGTTTCCCACTAACTAGCACTACTGCAAGTACAAGTCAAATGCTGCATGCCCACACCAACCAGGTTACCCAGCTATCACATGCTGTATACTGCATTGCAAATATGTTTCTACACGTCCTTTCTAAGAGTTACTAAGGACTCCCAACAGATTATTGTGTGAAGTATGAACTACAGATTGTCGGAATATTTTTCAAGAGGTTTCAGTTCATAAAAGCTAAGGTATGCCATGGATATGCACTAATTAATCATATTTTTACCACAGAGGTCAAGAGGGAGTCCCGCATTCAAAATCTTACTAGAGCTTGTATTAAAAATCTGACCATAAATGTTTCTGCATAATTCTATTTCCCACATATATTTACAGCAAAAAGAAATTGGTTTTGGTCAGTAAACTCTGTGACACTATCTCTGGCTATATCAAATATCAAAAGATGCAACTGGAGCAAGAGGACAGACAAGGCCTCTGTCCCCAAAAAGCCTTACCATAGTGACTTAGAACTGGAAGGACATCACTAAAAATTAAATATGGGAGAGAAAAAGAGATGTCTAGAAGGCAGGATCAGTCTAAATTTAAGAAACCCTCCTAAATATTGGCTGAATTAGATTCATAAAATGACACATTTTTAATCAATTCCTAGAACCTAGCACTGGTAATGAGTCTCAATTATTTTCTTTTACAGTTGCATATACAAAACCAAAAAGTGCATGCAGCAATCTCTTAGTTTGTGAAATTAAGAAGCTAAGTACCAGAATTTTAACTGTGCTACTTTAAATACTTTAATTTACAATATTGTGTATGCATGTCCTGATAAAAATAGCATTTTAAACTAAATTATACACACAATATGAATGCTAAGGAGAACAGATATTTCGTCAGAATAACTCATACTGTTTAGCCCACCGATGAATGAGTGATAAAGGTCCCTCCTTCCCAATACACTGATGGTTTGCTGTTCTAAGGTACAGAGCTCATTCTCCAGTGTATTGAAGAACAGGACAGCTGGTACCATGACTATTATTATACCATTAAAATGCCAGAACAAAATACTTTCTGCAAAGAACACAACATTATTTTCTCTAAGGTTATGAAGAGGATGGAAACAAATCTTTTTTCAATTAAAATTCAATAAATTCTAATTCATTGGAACAAAAAACTTACAAATGTGCTTTCTTAGAAAAACAGGAGGAATGCAGTGTGTAATATAATACATCTTAATCCCTACATCCTCATAACTACAAACTATTTGGAACTCATTCTAAGTTATGACACTAAGGGAAAAATCTCAATTCAAATAAACAAAAAAAAGTCAGATATGTTATAACTGCCTCAGGTTTTTACAGAAAACATCCTCCAAGTATTCTTTGCTTTATGCCAACTGTTCCTCAGTGCTCCACCCCAATACTCAAGATGACAACCACATGTATGGAGAGACTGTCTTGATGAAGCAAAGAACTTGTGGTGCAGCTCCAATTATAAAAAGGCTGTGTGTATCAGGCATAAGCAGGGACAAGGAGGAATTCTGAAAAATTCCACGTGGGCATGCAGGGATTACATCAGGTACAGCGGAAGTTGCAACTTGCACAGAATGTCAAGGGCAACAGGGGCAGCTTCTCCTGCTCCAGTAGTAATGGAAGGTTGACCAGGGATGAAAGGTTGAACAGGGAAAACATCAGCCTGCTGCTAACTTCGTGACCTTGTGCCAGCAGACGTGGATGATGCTGAGAGACTCAATACTATCACTAAGGTTTCAGAGGCATCTGCTGTTTAGCAGAAGGGGTTTAAGAACCACCAGCCAGAGAGGAAAGGTTTAACACCCCTTTCTCCACCTGAGCCAGTAGCAAGTGGAATATCACATGGGTGGATCCTGGGACCTGTTCTGTTTAACACCTTAATCAAGAAGGGGAGGCAATAGAATGCAGTCTGTAAAGTTTGCAGGTTACACCAAATCCAGAGAAGTAGTTGAGAAGCTTGAGGGTGGGAGTGTCACCAGAGAGGCCTGGACAGGGTGAAGGAAGGGGACAAGAGCAACTTCATGAAATTAAGCATACACATGTAGAATTGTGCATTTGGAAAGGAGTATCTCCATACAACAGTACAGTCTGGTTTCAATCACAAAAGAAAATGAGTCACCCACCTTTAAGTGATACATTCAGCTTCAAATTCTGAACAAAATTCAAAAACCTAGTTGTATTTAATTTGCATAGAACACAGCCCAGATTTTTATATAACAGCACTGAATGCACCTTTTTTTCCCATGCCGTTCTACATTAGATGCAGTGGTTTCCATGAAGTGATTACACAATACTTAGACTACTTCTGAAAAAGATTTTTGGAAATTACATCTTACCTTTGTATGCAATAATTGGGTGCTCAGCTCTGTGGCAGTGGGTATCTTCTGTTGTTGTTGACTCCAGTGTTCCTAACACCCCAAGTCCTGCCAAGAGCAGTGTGAGGAGGCAGCTTCCTTTCATGGTGGTCACGCTGTCCTCCACAGCAGTCACTTCTTTTAACTGTCTACTCTTCTTGCACTCATGTGGGAAAAGCACCTGGAAAATTAAAAGAAATTTACTCAAGAATAAGACCAAACCACAGAAAAAATGAGACAATTCTTGAAGTCTAAAACGAAACAATAATGCTTTCTTTCTGTGTGGCATTTGACTACTCAAAGTACACTGTGACCTGCTCCTCTTATTACTTCACAAACCTATCATCAGTTACCCAATTTAGAAAAATTGATCTATCACCCAGCAGGATTAAAAAACTGATATTCATTACCCCCTCTTTTTTATTTTGTAACCTCTGTGGAAATGAATATTCTCCAACATTTTTTATTTTATCCTCTTAGAACAAATGTATTTAAACCTATCTTCCCTGTTCACTTGGATCCACTGCTGCTTGCCCTGCTTTCCTCAGAGACGAAAGAGTGCTTTGACTTCTTGCAAATACAAGGTAGAAAAGGAATTGCTCCCTCATGTGACTGACTGCTATGAGAGAACAACAGCCTTACAGCAGGTATTTTTTTGCCTATCTGTAGAGTTTGTATGGAAGAGCACAGAAAGGGGTAGGACAAGATTCACCTCAGTGCTCTGACAGATACTTTTGCTTTACAGCAGTGAGGGTCACTGGTTCTGACACTGGTTTAGTCCCCATCCATTTGCCAAGACTGATGAAAAGCCTGTGAATTGCAGACTCAAATTTTGAAGACCCCTTAATGGTAAAATTTAGATACCAATCAACCATGCAATGGTTTTCATTCAGAATCAAAATGAAGTTCAACTCCCTGCTGTTTTGAAACATCCAATAACCAGACACTTATATAAGTAATAGAATATGTACAGTGTCAATGTAATTTTAGATCCAACCCAGTTCCTTTAGTTTTATCACTAAAAACATTCCAAGCAGTAACAACCTAATCATACAACTTGAAAGAAACTCTCAGCACTAGCAGCTTTACTGAGTCACACAGGCTTGCGTGCTGATAACACACAGATATGAGACATCACTGCCTTTCACGGGGGAAGACCAGAGATTTGAAATAGCTCCATAAAGGCAGAAATGTCACTCTGCTAATTAATGAAGCAATTCAGGAAAAAAAGAATCAGCAATTTTGCCTTCTAATACGTTTGATCTCACTGAATTTTAGTGTTCTGTTTAATAAGGTGGAAACTTTCTATTTGTGTAAAATAACCATCCTAAACACATTTTAAAAAGGGCTGTTAATGAAAAGATACTCCACAATAACAGCAGTGTGTTTTAAAAGCTACACTCAGAAGGCAGAATGGATAGTAAACATTGGTCCCTAACATTACAAAGCACCAGTCTTCATAAGACAAACTGCTCTCTCTTATTTTGCTACCTTTAGTTGCCTTCCAGCTTAGACCTGGACACTTCTAATCCTCATTAATTTAAACTAAAATAAGTAGATCGAAGACATAACACATCTGAGCAGTACATTTAATAGTCAATTCTCTGCTAAATTTTCTTAAGTTACTGAATAAAAAGAAGGGGAAGCTGCTAGGCAGGTAAATTCATATTGTAAGGACTAAGAGGTAAATGTTAACAGGTCTAACATCATGTACCCTGCAGGTATCAAGAGGATTTCTCCCACCTGTTGCCAGTGAACAGAACTCAGCAGCAAAAACAAAGATTCCTTCCTGTCACCACCTTTCCTCAGCCTCTAAATCCAAACAGCATCCTCTTTCAGGACAGACTACTTACATGCCCTAGGTGGTCTCTGACACAGTTGTTTACATGTTATAGTCATGCTGTGGAACGATTTTGGGGCCAAGGACTTTTTTCCTTACTAGCTGAACACTTCCTCTCACTGCATGCATCTCACATTGCAAAACTGAGGCAGGAAACACTCCTTTCTCTCAATCAGAATACCCAGAGACAAGGAGAAATAAAAAAGGGTGTGAATGCACTTCTGACAATATATCTCAGAGATAAACAGTAACAGTCTAAATTTCTCTCTACATCAACTTCTAGATGTTTAAATGTATTGAACTATTTTATTAATTTAAGTCCATTAGTGATTTTAGATGTATTAATTTAAATATATTATTGTAGGGAACTGCGAGGAGAAGCTTACTTGTAACAACTCAGAGAAGAGTCCTCAGAGACCCTAACTGGCAAGAGAACAGTAAATCAAGGCAGCAGATAGAAACCTCATCACAAGTTCTTTAAGTCACTATCCACATCACTACACTATTCTATGTATGGAAGGAGAAAGGAGTCTGGAGACTGCACCTTATGCACTGCTAGAGTAAAAAATAAAATATGTATTTTTTAAAGATCCCCAAACAAAACAAGCATAACCAACCAAACAAAACTCCTCCCCCAAGAACCAAAAAAACCCACACAACCCCAACCCCCGCAAAAAATACAACTAAACCCCCTCCAAAGAAACTCACACCTTCAACATATACCCACAGCATGAAGCGATGAACAGGCACCTTAGAAAAGACTTCAAAACCAAATGTTTTTCCCCAGAACTTGTAAGAGCTAAATTGCTCCCCTCTGTGCACCCCTGAGCAAGGACTGCTGCACAAGTTCCATTGCTGCCGAGGTAACAGCTGTGAGAGTGAGCCTGTGGAAGCATGCTACCCAGATCTGAAACAGCAACAAGGCAGAAGTCTTGAAGCAGACAAAGCAATCTTTCCTGAAATCAGCCCTGCTCCTTACTGAAAGTGCAGCTTTTGTGCCAAGAAGTGATAGCTAGCCTGAAGCAGTAAGACAAGACAAGACAAAGCCAAGAGAAACCTAAACATTAAAAGATCAGGCTGATTCCTTCATTTCTGTATAATTTCCATATGCAAACCTCTCTCAACAATGACAATAATGGTCAGGTCAAAACTCTTCAAAACATATCCAAATAGTGACACTGATCAACTTTTTAACTATTGCCAAATATTTGGGAAGGCTGCACATTGACCTGGTATTTGCATAACTTTTCTAGAAGAGACTTTTATTCAGACTTTCAACAAATTACATTTTACAAGTCTGTAAAACAACCTGAGGATGCAAAATAAAAAAGAAAGAATAAGCAGTGCTATAAGATGTAATTTATTTCAATATATTATTTTATTCCTGTATGTAAGGAGTCTTGTGCGCTTATTCTATCCCTCATTCCCTTTGTTTTGATCCAGTTTGCCTAGAAGAAATATAAAGATAAATGAGGCAAATTAGGCAAAGGTATTATATTTTACAAATGTAGCATTTGCTTTCTCCAACAAGAGTATTTGGGGAAGAGAAAAAAAAAAAAAAAACCAGAAATTCAAGATTTACTGTTTTAGCTGAGCCAAAAAAAGACACCTATTGCTAAAGAGAAAAAGTGTGCACAGCTAAGCATGCAAGGCAGGTAACTTCCACTGCTAGGTCCAAGCAGATTCATTTAGAGACTATTCCTTCCAGGTATTGAAGTCCTATACTTGAAGTAAAATAATCAGGATGTCAATATTTCCAGATCAGTTAAAGATCACCGTGTTGGAAGTACAACTTACCTCTGAATTATAAACTACATTTTCCTTTTTTTAATCAAAATAAGTTGCTGTATAAAAAAGAAAGCTGCCTCAGCTGTTCCAAAGCAAAGATGCTTTCAAATAATTATCATTGCTGATTGTGTGTCAGTTTAAAACTACACTTTTAGTGAAAGATGAAGTGAGGTAATGTCAGTATAAGTATACAAACAGCAGGATCTGGCACATTTAAAAGATGCCAATTTCAGGACTGGTTCTTTGTACACACATTCACAAGCAGGTCTGGAGTTTCTTTACATGCACACCAGTGTTTACTCTTGCTGCTCATGTAATTTGATGCAGGAGACTCATTCCACTTTCCCTTGGCACTTTGCTCCACATCCTCGTTTGCAAGAGAGTAAAGATTTGGAAAAAAATTGCTCATGTGAAGTAACTATTCCAGATAATCTTTTTGCACTAGTACAAACATGGAAAAAAAGTATTTACCTAATGAAACAAACGATACATTATATGGGTTCATTAGAGCAGAACTATGAGTGCAAAGAAAGATGCTGTCCCATATTGCTACTGCACACACTTTAAAATAGTAATTATTATTTCATCTTTGATCATGAAAATTTTATTAAAAATACCTAGTTTGTCCTAGTTTTAAGAAAAATACCTAGTTTTGTAAAAAGCTATCAATACAGAAAAAAACCTTTTTTTACAATTTGTTAAATGAAGAGAACACTTGCTGGCTGCTGCAAGTGACAAGGAGATAGGGAGAACTGTTGTTTACCAAAAAAAGGCACACTTTTGTGTATCACTAGTAAGTACACAGACAGATCAGGAAAGAGGGTATCAGCACTCATATGGTCATAAAACTGGAGAACATAAATGCCCCTACAATGTAGCTCAGTGCCTACTTCTGTAATTTTTCTTGACTTGTTAAAGCCAAACTCCTCAAATTCATAGAAAACATTTGAGAAGACTGTTAGAGAAAGGAATATATAAAAAATACATCTGTAATCACACCTACCAAAAAATATAGCTAAATTCTAAGGCAATGAGTATGCTCTCAATTCACCAATAGCGACAAGCCCTGGAGCCCAGAAGGAAAAAGGGATGGAGGCCAGAAGCAAGCATCAAGAAGGCTGTTTCAAAAAAAAAAAAAAAAAAAAAAAAAGATTTTTCTATAGTGAATCCTGTTTCCTGTCAAATGCACAAAACCCCAAACCTATACCTCTTTATAGCATAATTACTTTGAAATACATTCCTTACTCAGTATAGCTTTATCAAAACAATTTGCATATCAGTCAGATACACAATTAGATTAGAGCAATAGCTCAAAGATCACCTCATTAGACATCAAGATGAGACTGGAGGCTATAGATCTTCTTCAGTGAAATAATCCAGTCGTACACTATCACGTCTCATCACTGGACCCAGCAATGAAGACTGTTTACTATGTGGCAGAGTAGCATATTCTGATTTGTATTTGCATAAAGTGAGAGTCAGCTTCAATTAAAAAAGTGATTACTGAGTTCCTTCAACTTTTTTTTAATACTGTCATTTATTTCTGCAGTGGCATGAATTTTAAGTTCTGAAAGAGGCAGACAGCCATCAGCTGTCATTGACTAAAAATCAAAAATCAATCCTTGAATTCATAGAGACATTCTGCCAAAAGACTGCTAATATCTGTAGCTCAGGGTGACAACTCATAAAACAAGAATCTGTCATTAAAGCTAGTTCTCCAGTGCTTCTCATAGAGCTGATACTTGTGATCTGTGCAAAGGAAGCACTGCTTCAAGAACAGTGGCCTGATTGAAGCCAGGACTTTGGAATAACTCCTCAGAAGTCAATTATCACACTGTGGGCTTCTCTGCCTCTTCGGTGGGGCAGGAGCCACACAGCTCCCTGAGGAAGCACAGGCCAACCCAGCAGGCTCACACAGAAGAGACCCACAGGCAATTTAGGGGTAGGAATAAAGTCAAATCAGCACAGACTAGGCACAAGTTCCAGCAAAATCTCAGCACTTTTTTCATATCCCATTTTTTTCTTACCTATCCATTAGCTCCTCAGCATTTTTGATATCCTCCCAAGACACAGATTCTTACTTAGTTTCCTTCCACTCATATCTAGTCTCTTGTTCCAGTCATTGAGAGCACCTTTCCCCACACACTGTTTGGGACACACACTGAACTGTGATCCTGTAAAGTTTTTCTTTCACAAAAGAACTTTAATGGAAAAATGAAATCATAACGATTGTTTGTAAATCAAGGTCTGAAAAGTGGAATTATAAACAGGGGAAGTTTAAGAGACAAAGGAAAGGCATGAACTGAAAGAAAATGAGACAGGAAAGGACAGAAGTGTCAGCTGGGGCAGGAGAAGGACATGGAGAAGGAAGAACTGTAGCAATTATGGGATCGACACACACCCCCCCCCCCCCCCGCATTTCATTTTCCTTCTCTCTACACAACACTTGCCTGCTCCTTTTCCAGTTGGTACTATTACTGGCAAACCAAACACATTTTCTTAGGGCCCAACAGACTGTCAACACCATCAGTGACATAGAACACAAGCTGTTCTGTAGTAGAAATATGGTTTCAGGCGCTGCGAGCAATAGCAGTTCAGAACAGGGCTCTGTTCACTATAAAAAATTACTGAGTTTCAAAACGGCGTCAGGAAGACCTTCAGAAAAAGGATCCATTGATAGCTATGAAATAACTAGAAACTCCCATTTTGCAGAGTGAAATTCAGGAACTTCCTGAGCCTGAAACTGCAACAATATTCTGGAAAAATCCCACTAGCTGCTTGCTGTAGTTTTACCCTGAGCCATGTGCTGTCTGCTCCCGACAAAGACAAGATGCTGGGCTGGATGCCCCTCTGACCAAGCACAGCCATGTTCTCATTTTCTGCTAAAGCCTGAGTCTTGTACTGCAAGCTTTTCATTCACAGAAAAAGTGAATTTTGAAATTTCACCAATGAGAATTAGGAATCGATGCAGAACAAGAGTCACAACTATAGGTAAAGCTGTGTGTGACTTTATTTGCACTAACAATGTGCTGAAACTTCATTACATATAAAAGAAAAAGTACTCTTGAATTACAAAAATTCACGTTTTTAAAGCTGTCCAAAAAAAGAAAACAAAACTAAAAAAAAAGCCCAAAAGACATTTAGAAACATGGCTTGATTGAACTAAAAGTGTAAGTTCAGGACTGGGAGGACATCCATGCAAGACAGCAGCAGATGAGAATATACTGAGAAAACCATAGGAAAATATTAGCTGGGAAGAGAGAAGTTGCTTAATTTGAGCAGAGGATGAAGAAGATTAATGTTAGAGTTGAATGAAAAATTTTTGTCAAATCTTGAAGATGTACAAAAGTAGTTTCAAGCAAAGGCAAGGTTAATAGAAGCAGGTAAAAAAGAGGCAATATGAGAGTAATGCAAGCTTAGCTGTTGCATTCTAAATAAATTGGGAAGAGGCAACACAGAGATTTGAGTCATATGTGTTGAATAATTAAAAAAGAAGATCATCACATCACAGATTATTGCTGTAGCCATCTGGACATACTTTTTTGTATTTGTAAACTGTACTCAAATATGTGCCAAAATTTGTACATAGATGTAAAGAGAAACCAGAAGGAGGACAGTGATACAGCAATTTCAAATAGCTGGGTTTAAAAAATATATATATATATATGTTCAAATTAAAACTCTTCTCTCTCATTTTGTGTATCACTGTACAAAAGCACTTGATAGTACCTGGTATTTAGCTTTCATAGAAACTTCATATAATACATTTTAAATGTGAATCACCAATCCAGAAGACAAAATTTTACTGCTAAAACAAAACTATTAGTGGGTATCCTGCAGATTAATACTAGGCAAACTTCCAAAATAAAGATTATATTAAAGTAGTTACTACTTTAAAGATGCTGGGTGAGCTCCAAAGTATCATGAAATTACTACTGTAACAGCCTACTTCAGCTAGATAATAAAGGCAACTTCATCCTTCTTGCACTGAGTTCAGTCCTGCAGTTCTTTGGTACAGTTTTAAAGGGCAGTGGGTATTAAATAAACACTTCTCAGCAAATCCATGGTGGTCATGGCTAAGACCACCAAAATATAGTGGAGGAGAATACACCTTTTATGGCAAATCCACTCAGCCCCATGCAAATGCATTTCAGACTCCCAGCTCCTCTCACCTCCCATCTAATATCCAGCTTTTGATTTGCTTCTTTCAATGAATAATCAGTATATTCTGTCTTCAGAGCAACAAGTTAAGTGACAGTAAGGTTTAGCAGACTGACATGAAGGACATGGAGAGGTGAGGCAGCCCAGAGCTCCCATCCCATATCACTGCTACAGAACACCTCTGTTCCCCACCTATTCATTTATATGTGGCTTTGCTATCAAGGTGAGTATTCAAAACACCCACTCCTCTCACCAAGCTTCTGGATTCTTTCATCAGTTCTTGGATAAGCAATGGATTATCCAACAGGATAGGTGGCCTGAACCATCCAATGGTTCAGTCTGCACTGATTATACAAAATGCCTAGAGTATCAGAGAACAACAGAATGGTTTGGGTTGAAAGGGTCCTTGAAGGTCATCTAGGTCCAACCCTGGTCATGGTGTCACCAGGCAGACACCTCCCACCAGAGCAGATTGCATAAGGGGAAAGTAAGCTACTACTTCATTTTGTTGCTCTTTAACGCTATCACTGCAAAGATGATGAATTAGATATTTTATACATTAACAAAATTCTCCCCACACACTTAGAAAGATTTAACACACAAATGAAAGCACTGTTTAATGTCTCCTTAATTCCATTATTAACCATGATTGACTATAGGCAAAGGGAGCCCCACCATTCCAGATGACAGCCTTCCATATCAGATCTTGCATATAGATCTCTGATTCAATTAGAACTACAACAGAAAAATCAGACAACTCCCCTCTGCAGCAGTTCTGTCTTCTCAAGATGTTCATCAGAAACACAGACAACCCTGACAAAGCTATCAGAATCCTGGAATAAGAAGCCAGAAGGAAAACATTTTATTTTTGTTAGATCCTTCTGAAAGTTCATCTACATTTTTAGCTATTCACTACATCCTCAAGTAAAACAGATATTTTAAAATTTCTGTGGAATATCAAGTTAATAAATCCTTTCCTAAAATAAACCAGGTAAAATTAAAAACAAGGGAAGGGACAAAGGTTTTCAAAGGCCATTCCACATCTAAAATATCCAATCAGAGTTCGCAAAACAAAAGGCCAAATTCATTATTACTACTATGCTTATATTCAAGACCCCATGGATTCACATACAGAGGATTTACACATATGAGTTACACCCCTGCACACGCCTGAAACTTGTCACTACAAACTTGCTTATTTTTTGCTAGATCATAGACTATAGCATGACCAAAAAAGAAAAAAAAAAAAAAAAAAAAAAAAGAAAAGAAAAGAAAAAGAAAAGAAAAAGAAAAAAGTCCTTCTAAAGAGAATAAATCATAATTTTATTTCCTTCCTCCAACATGACGGTTAAAAATTTAAGTTCTATTTTTAAGTCTGTTTAAAAGTAGTAAAGCTTGACACAACAGAAATCATATACTATCTGGTGTAATGCACTCAATGAAGCTGTCAAACAACAAATAAGGAGATGTCAAATAACCTGAAGTTAAATGAGGAATGAATGGCTCTTGACATATTTGTTTCAATAAAGGGAAGCCTCCTGTGGGCTTTCTTAGGAGCATACACTGTGCTGCTCTGTGTATTTATGTCTTAAAAATAATAAAATAGTTTATTTTTTCCAAGTCTGAAATATCTTCTTATTTTATTTAGATTACTTAGATTACTTAGATTTCCATGTTTTATCTAATTCTTAATGATGATGCTCTTTTTAATGATTTCCATTTACAAGCTTTCAGGAAAAAAATCTATTCCAGAAAGTTATTTCACGAACTAACAATGTTGTGAAAATCCAATTTGTTTAGTGACATCTTTCGCAATGGTTTCTCAGGGGCTGACAGCTTTCATCAGTCAAAGACTAAATTACATGAAGTGTCACTGATGTCTCCATCATACCCAAAATCACTTCAGTAGCTTTACAGCCATCATTTTTCATTTATCACTTTGGAATCTTATAAGCATACAGTATGTACACACAAAGTATATACGTTGAAACATATCTCTGACTGCTCCTTTTGAGGAATCTGCACTTCAGAGTACCAAATGTGTCAAGGTCACCTTGAGCTCATAAATAGAAACACATAGGACGATTACATCTTCCCTTCCATTTTTTCTAACAATAAAGGCACAGATTCAGCTTTCTTGGGCTGTTTAGTTTGTATCCAAATTTTCTAGAACCCCCCACAGCTGCTTAAAGGGGAACTTCCTGACCATCCCTTCGTTTAATGCCACACAATACACTCATTGGTGTCATAGCAGTAGCCTATGGAAAGCCTCCCCCCATCCCACTGCACCAGCTCTCCAGCACACCATTAGGCAAGGCTGGATGACGTGGATGAATCCTTAGCTAGTGCTGCCTGAGACCACCAAAAATTTCCAGGAACCATACAGGATGGCCTGCACTCCTTTTTGTGCTCCTCTATGTCCATCTACCCTCAGCCTTCCAGTCTCTGCAGATCTCAGTTCACCTCCTTTTTGAGGTAACCAAAACATTCTGTCATCAGCAGAAGAGGGTATTCATTTAAACACAAAGAAAATGCTAATGCACTACCTTTCCTTTCCTGTATTTGCTTGTATTTCTTTTCTTCACCTGACAGTGGTACTAAAAATGATCTGAAAATATTAAAATCACACAGTCTCCATCTCTTCTCCTCTGTAATCCTTTCACAGTTATTTTCTTTCTCATTTATTTACTAAGTCTCTGCTTTGATGTCATTTGCTTACTGATACAAAAAGACATGTTGTTAAATCTACTTCCAGAACAACAGTCCAAAATCAAAGCTCTAGAAGAAATACCAAGGAAAACAGCCATTAAACGAAAAACTAAACAAGCTAACAAAAAAAAGAACCCTTGGAAGTTGTATCTCTTAATGACACAAGGTAAAACACAAGTACAATAAAATATTTTACAAATAAAACCTTCCCTTTGGCCATGGGTGTGGTGTTGAAAAGTCAGAGCAAAAGCGTCACTTTATACAGCAGTGGTACAACTAAAAACAAATATCGTGGGTATGAGAAGGGTCTATGGAATCTATTGTTGGAATTAAAAATAAAAAGCCCAAAAGGAAAATGCTGAGGATGCAATGCCTTTCCACTGGATACTCTGTGTAATAATAAAATGCAGAATTTGATCTACAGAGGGGCAAAAGAAAAGAGACTGGACACACAAAAAACCCACACCAAAAACACACCAGACAAAGAAACTTGTTTATATTGTATGCATCTGGCCAAGTAGAAAATTGGCAAATTATGGCAGTGTTACCAAATGTATAACTTGAGAAGACAGATATATAAAATGACACTCAAATTATCAAAGAATAATAACAAACTTCCTAGCATGATGTGGTTGCTATGCTCTACCTCACCATGCTTCATCCCCAAGAGACAGAGTGGGACTCTAGGGTGCACACTTTGGGTACAGGAACAAATTCCCCCCATCCTCTCATACATGGCCATCTCTTTCTTCTGTTACAGACCACTTTCACCATGATGCTGATGGGACAGTTGCAGAGTGATCTAGCAGAAATCCTATATTACTACTGTCACCATGATGCATTCTGTTTCTTTTACTACAGCCCTACCAATTCCCACAACTAATAATATAACCGTACACAAACACGTCTCTTTTACAGAAGAAATTCAGTGCAGAGTTCATAGCTCTGCTTTTTTAAAAGACACAGCCTGTACTTATACTGTAATAAACACATCATATAGAAAGATGTTGAAAACAGAAATTGAAACATGTTGCTCTCACTGTGCAAATCTTTGCAAACCTTCAGCGCTCTGTAAACAATAAATAACTGAAGCAGAGGTCATCTCATCAGGTTAACCATGAGTCGTGCTGCCAAGATAGAGAGTCGGCTTCAGCTAGGCTGTGCTAGCTAGTAGCTGGATTAACAGGGATTTCAATTTCCAGGGCTGTCAATCTTGCATGTTTTCCAGCACTGGATTCCACCATATTTTATAAAGATGCAATCTGAAGCTGAGTGAAAAATAATTCAGACTGCTTCAGTGGTGTTGGCAAAAGGACTTCCAGAGCAAACAGATTATACATATTTTAAAGCACACACTGCAAGTATAAAAATCTGTGTAGTGAAAAAAAAATACATATAAATGCACCAAACTTGGATCAGCAGCATCAGATCAAAAGGTCTCAAAGCAATGCCCTTTTCTACAAATTCTTTCGACATTTTCAATCATCATGACAAAAGAAAACTACCCATAAGACTTTAGAAAAATGAGAGATATCTGGAATAATTAAAGGCAGCATCTCTATTGCAAGCAGTGTGACCTGAAGGAGGGCAGCAGTGTCAGTAGGGGGGAAGCTGAACCTTACCCCTAACTAGAATTTTAAGCATAAGAAAAAAACCAGAGATAATAAAATTATAAATCAAAGACCATTTAGTTTCATACCAGGTGTTAAAACCCTGCTTCTAGATGCCATTAATCTCAGAGATTTAACTGGCTTTAATGGGAAGAGTCTCATTCTCTGTAGCAGGAAACAAAGAGTCTTCCATTAGGCACAGTGACCTCATCCATCCCTCTCTGATCCTTCTTCACCTCATATGCAGATTCAAGCACAGCACAATCCATCACTTCAGTGCAAAGCTGTTTGCAGCTCAGTGATCTGCAGTTACGTTACTCACCAGCCACAAAGTTTCCGAAAGAGAATGAAGCACCTTTGACTCTGAAATTGCAATTGCTGCTTTGAAACAATGCAGGTTCCTTTCAACAAAGAACAACTATTGCTAACGAGCTTTTCATTGTTATGATTCATTTGTTAAAATTCCACAGATCCTGCACAAAAGGAAACCTCCCATCACTACACACACAGTACCACAAAGAAAACACCAGAAGAAGTAGAAGTTCAGGAAAAAGAACTTTGCTTCACAAATGGATGAACTCAAAGCATTAGGTGGTTAGGGAAATAGCTGACCTAAGCAATACTTTAAACTGGTAATAACTTATGCTACTTACCTCTTCCTCTTTCCCTTTTAACTGCTCTTATTCTGAAATTCCCACCCATTTAACTAAAACCATACCCTTGTATCCCCTCTTCCTGAAAGAAAAATACTCCTTCCTCAGGACTGTACATCACTGTTTGAAATTTTCATATCATTTTTGTCTTAGCAAGTTTTGGCTATCTTACTTAGCAATTCTTTAAGTCTCCATTTCAGCTTTTTTAGACTCCTCTTTGCTGCTGTTATAACAGATTTTGTTTTTGCCAAGAGCAACTAACATCTCTGACCTAAAGAAAAAAACAGTTTTCTTCTCCTATGTTGTTTGACTTTAAGCCCCCTTGGAAAACTTCCTTGAGGAAATACAGATAATGGTGCAGGAAGTTGGAATACTCTTTAACACTTTCATGGATCCATCCATCTCAGGTCCACAAACCACTGACAGAAAACCAAATACACTGTTTCTTTCATTCCCAGTATCTTCTCCTCTCTAAGCTCCTAAAATTCTGTTAATTCTCCCAAACTTTATTCAGTAGTTTCTCAACCTTTCTTACAAGTTTTCATTAGATTCCTTCAGAACAATTTACCTATTTGCCTCTAACTTTCTCCCATGACCATCTTTCTTCCAGTAACCTTTTCTGTTCCAGCCATTTCAACTGCAGTCATTATGAAATGCTGTCACTTTTAGCGTTTCCCCTTGGATCACGATAATATAACTCTAACATGGTGCTTCTCAGGCTAATTCACAAACACAAAAGTATCTCCAAATTTATCAGTGTTTTCTCATTCTCTTTGTACTTCCTTTTGGCTTTGCCATTTCATCTTGATTATCTCTTCCCTCAAAGTCTACTGTCTCTACACCAAAAAGGGTGTCACTAGAATTTACAGATTGAGAAAATGCGTTCTGGTAATTCCTCGCTCCCTGACAGGCACTACAGACTGTACAGGGAACACAGTAAACAGAGAACTGAGGGGTTTGGACTAAGAACTGAACTCTCAAAGAAACAGCTTGAACATACTAAAACAAATTTAATTGTAATTTATCAAGTGCCAAAACAAGATTAAAAGCATTTATCTTACAATGAGGAAAAAGTCTCCAAGCTCAGTGGGAGACCTCAAATTACATAACAGCTTAGCATTTTTAAAAACAGTGTTAGCAACAGAGCTCTCCCTGGGACTGCACCCTGAAACCTTCCTGTTTATAAAATAGCATGTAAGAACCACCACAGTGGGTCAGGCTGGCTGTTTAGCCCAACTGAAATGACAAAACCAACTCAGGTAAAACATCCAGCCTGATCTACTACTCTCTCCAGGAGCAGCTAAGTGCAGATGTTTAGAGCAGTCATATACAAAAATTCTTTTCCACTCTCCCCAAAACACTGCATACTTTCCACAATTTGCAGCTCAGTAACTTTCTTACCCAGGGGTAATACCTTTGTTTTTCACCTCTTTTTTTTTTGTCTCCTCTTTTTCCCCACCTCTTTTCCCGACTTTGTCCATAAGCTCTTTATACCCATGCAGCCCACACGGCACACTGTGGCAAGGAATTTCAGAACTGAATTACACACTAGCAAAAAAAACAAGCCAAAACAAAACACTTCTTTTCTTAGCTTTAAAACTGTTCCCTGCCTGTTTCACCTCGTCTCTCTTGCAACACAAAATTAGGTGGCACTGAGTAGTCATTTCCCATCCCCACACATGACAGCTCCTATAATTTTATAGACATCTAGTATTAGCATCTGGCTACTATCTCTTTTCCAGTCTGGAATCTCTCATCTAGTTAGTTGCTCTTGTTTGGATGCTGCTTCATGGATATCTTCTGCATCCTGCTGCTCTTCTTCATTCTTGTTGCACTTCTCTGAAACTCTTCCTGTTCTACTCCACTTGTTCTGATATAAGGAGACCAGGACAGCACACCATATTTGAGTTGCAAAGACATCACAGATTTAGAAAGTGGTCTAATATTTTAGACCTAATCTAATCTCCTTTCACAGCAATTCCTGATATAAATTTCCTTCTTTATTGACACTAAAGTATACAGCTGTTTTTTTCAACAAATTGCTGCTTTTAATCCCAAGACCTCAAGCAAACTCAAAATATTTTAATATTACTGATCCTGAATTTCTTCCATCATTTTAACAGCCACTTGGTTTTATACAGTTCTTTTGCATTTTTTCAGTCTGCCCCCTTTTTTCTTACCCTCTTTTCTCCTGAATAACTTATTTTCAGAAGCAAACCTCATCACCACACTTTTGGCCCAAGTCACTTATGAATATGAAAATACCCCTGGGCACTCACAGAGATATTTATAGAAATCCACTGGTGATTTCCAGCACACTTTTCTCCTGAAGTTTTTTTTCCTCATCATTTAATCAATTATTTACACAGTTGGCAGCCCTCCTCCTTAACCTGTGCCTGTTTAGTTCCTTTAAAATATTTTCAAGAGAATTTTGAATACCAAATGCCTTTTCAAAATTTAAGTAGAACAATACATCCAATGATGTCTTTCATCTGCATGCCAGTTGTCTCCTGGCAAAGACCACAACCTTCTAGCAAGACTTGACTTCAAATCAGAAAAATGCTGGCTAGATAGGATCTCTGGGAGTCATCCAGTCTGACCAACCACTAAAAGCCACAGTAGATCAGGTCAGCCATAGCACTGTCCAACTAAGACTTGAAAGCTCCCCCACAGGGAGAGGTGCCACCCCCACCACATCCCCAGGTAATTTTATTCAGTGCTGCACTACATACCTACACAAAAAGTTTTTCCTACTGTGCCAAATCATAACATTTCCATTTGCAATCTGTGTACATTAACCTCCTGCTCTATGGTTTGCCACAACTAGGAACACTGGCTCCATCACCTTTTGTAGGCATCCTTCAAGTAGTTGAAGGCTAATATTAACCAGTTCACCAGCTCTTAAACATCCTCTTAATCAGGGTTTTATTCACAGGAATCAATTCCTTCTCAGCATCTCCACTGTAATACTCAATGTCCTTTCTAAAACAGAGATAATAATCTAATTTTTTAATTAAGTCACTCAGTTTAAACAAGAGGCCTATAGGATTTTACACTCCCTGAGTCCACATGAGTGCTTTCTGAGATATGGAATCAAATTAGACATCTTCAAGTACTGAACTGCTAAGACACTTAAAAGCAAGCAGCTGCATGCCACAGCCTGTAGCTGGTCTGTTTCACTCCACCATTCCTAAAAAGCCTGGGTAAACTATATCTAGACCTATTAAACTGAGAACATGCAATTTGCTCCACCATTTCGCCTACAAATGCTTCCAGCTGAGAAAGGCAATCTCCTAAGTCTCCCATAAGAAGGGTTCCAAAAACAGGAACCACCCCACACTTTTCAGTGGTGAGCACACACACACAAGAATTACTCAGTTTTCTGCCACTGCTTTATCTCAGATCACTCATTTCACAGTGTCATCATACACAGGCCACACAGACCCTCCAGCTGATTTCCTGCTCTTGGTGTGGCTGAAAAATGCATTTACTAACTTTCTGTTTAGCCTGACAGGAGAATGTTTTGGTCTCATATCCTTCTTTGAACATAGATGCAGTTTTTTTAGGATGTCCTCTTGCTTTTAATAGTCTCCTCTAGCTTGTTATTTAGCTGTACCGACTTCCTTTTCCTAAAACGTTTTTAGACTGAGGGTAAGCATTTGTGTGGAGCTTCCAAAACAGCATCCTGAAATAGTCACCAACAAACATGCTACTCTTACAGTTACTCTTCCAGTGTCACTTAAAAAAACATCCCATTTTTACCTAGTTTCCCTTTTTGAAGTTGAGCATGAATTAAGAGAGGTAAGAAAAGAAAATTGCAGGTTCTTTCTCTTTCATTCCTCCCATTTCCATTTGTTGAATTTCCTTAGCTTAGGGAAAAGAGAAAGGCAGAACAGCTGTAATGATCTACAAAGTCACATCACAAGTCTTTTTTCCAGACATCATCTTACAATCTCTCCATGACATCATCATCAACCGACTGAACAAAATACAGAGTCTTACCCACCTTTTAGTCACCATCCCTCTGTAATCATGTACTGCCTCTGTTCAGCGTTTGTGCAGAGCCAAAGCAGGGTCCTGGGTCTACTCTGGAGGCTCCTAGGAGTTAAGGAAACACAGAAGAGAGATAATAGGTATTGAGGAGACAGCTCAGCAGCAATTCTGAGACATTTATTGCAGACATAAAACACATCTCTCAAGTCAATAAATTAGAAATGTAAGACACTTTAACTACACAGTGTGAACAAGAACCAAAGGGAAAGACATAGAGAAAAAAAAATCATTCTTTAAAATGCCTGGAAGCTTGGGATGAGAATCAGAAGAGGAATACCTCCTGCAGAATTACCAAAATCCATGAGATATGAATTTGAGAAAAATCCTTACTATAAAATTTTGCCTTGGTGCTTTAACACCACTAAAATTAAACATGCCTAACACATGGACTTAAATTTGTCCCTGAGTGAAATACATTATAAAATTCAGATGGGTGAAATTTAAGTATTCTTCCATCTTCCCATAAAACAAAGTTCAAGAGAAAAATGCAATTACTATCTAATATCTCAAAAATAATACAAAAGGCATTTTCAATAGAGATGCATCATTAAGCACATTTCAAGACATTAACCCACCTTTCAGGGATGACAAATACAATATAAATATTCAAAAAATATTCAAAAAAATTATCTTGCTTTTTTTTATTGAAACAAAGACGGTATTGCTAATAAATCAAGTGCTATCTCCACTTGAAACAGCAAGACAGGAATCCCAGCAGTTTCCTGCTCTCAACACCTCAAGAAAAAGGCACTTCACAAGAAAAAAACAGTAGTACTCTGCCCAATTTAAGCATTCATTTCCTAGATTGAGAACATCTATGGAACAGAACAAATACACTAGCAATCAACAGCTCACCCTTGAACCTAAACAGAGACATGAGGCAAAAAAAGGAGTCATTGTTCCACTCTGTTTACTTACTTATATGAAATGACTGTACTAGCTGACTGGAAGTGTTTGTGATTTTTTTTCCAGTGCTTTCCTGACCTATGAAAGTCTCAGGAAATCTGCCAAATGCATAAGTATGAAAACCTTTGGAAACATCATATAAACAAGAAGAACTCTCCAGATTAGACAACAAAGATTCAGATTTATGTTCACCACATCAAAATTTCTCAAGGATCCCTTTCTCCCTATCATCAGGTACTTCATATTATAATTTACATGTTTTCTCCTAAATTAAGAATTTATATCATATATGCACATATACACACCCCTCCGTGAAATTTAGTGACGTTAAATTCTGCTGTAGCTGTTGCCAAAAGTAGACTTAGGTGCTGTTCTCCATGGTATAGGGATTAATCAAAGCTAAAGGATAGAAAGTCACTTTCAATTTCATAGTCCAAGGTGGAAGGAGAAGCTTATATTTTCAAGAAGACATTGCATCACCTTTTCTTTGCCTCCCACTTTTCAGAAAGGCAAGGACAAATTTAAAACTTGGAAGAGGACCAAATTCTGCTTTTTATACTACTATTTACTGGAGAATACCTGAACACCTTAGCACTCAAACTACCCATCACCAGTGCATGTTGATGACAAACTACTCTGAGACATTCAGTCTGTCAAGTAATTAATTATAACTGTTACCATGCAGTAACTTCTGCAGACAACTACAAGCAACCCATCTCCAAGATGCAATGAGCCAGTGATTTATGTATGCACTCACTACACCAGAATGAGCAACTGAATTATTAGACTTTGAAACATTACAAAGAAGGCTGTATACCTCAATTTTCCTAAACAAGCCTAACAGTACTATGTTATACATACAGTGCTTTCTATAAGCACTTCAACCTCCCCATTGTTGCTCCACCACTCACTTCACAATTCTTATTTCTACATAAACATATCAGATTTTATTTGATCAAAATAAAATTTAACACTTTTACTTTTATTCTAATCTTAATAATTACCTAAAAAGACCTGTAGTTGGAGTATGAGTCCATCTTATTGATTCAGGGAAAACATGCAAGCACACACAAAAACTAATACAAAAAGGTTAGATTGCTACAGATTCACGTCTTGCTTCCCTTACACTTCTTCATATGGCTATCCTGCTGCTCCTGTGACTGTGGCGGCACTCTCACCAAACACAATACCATGCATGGTGCGGTTAGAACTACACCAGAAACTAGTCTGAGTTTGCACAATTTCAAGCTAAAATTAGGCTAACTCAGTCTACACATCCCACACCAAACCAGTCTTACAGAAACTGTATTTAAAGCCACCAGAATTAGAAGTCTAACTGCAAAAAAACACATAATTTATTTTACTAGGAGGCTTGCAACCATGTTTTAGTTTACTTTTGCTTTGGTTTAGTATCAGTTGCTAAAGTGAAAAGACTGGAATGGCTTTGCTTCATGCCTCTGTCTCCCACTCTTTCACAATGACTCCTGGAGCTGATGATCAGTTTCAGTGTAACACAGAAACTTCCATGAAAATGGACAGGAAAAACAACAGACAAACTCACTTTCCAAATGGCTGTTTGCCCCTGCTCTCAATGACAAACACAGGTACACAAGAGGGGAGTTCAGCCATGGTACACTGCATTTTCCAGAAGCCCACTAATTTAAAAGAATGGGCAGCAGGGCAGAGGAGCAGCCTTCTGCAAATGGATAAAAACATACATAGGTTTATCCTAGTGGAAGGTTTCAAGAAATCTTCACAAGATTTAGAGCTGAACACATGGGAATGCTGATTCCTGCTGCTGACAGGATATGGTGGTAAAGTCACTGGTATGACACCAGTGTGATCAAATCTAGCAGGGGCACTGAGGAGACCACACATGCAGCTGCCACTCTTCACTGCTATATGGGTGCAGGCACTGTGCTCACATCTGTCTACTGTAATTGATATTTGGCTACACACTGAACTGAGCAAAGAAATGACCACAGCATGTCTAGACACCATGGCTCGTCTGCACGCCGAGGCTCCCCACGTCTGCTGTGGCTGCACAGCACTGCTCAGGCAAGGTGCCACAGCAGAGCCTCACCTCACCCAGACAGCTGGGAGCTCCCAGGCACTCAGGATGTTCCCACAGCACCTGAGGACAACCCCTGAGCACCTCACAAGAAAAAAAGGACACTAGTGGGATACTAGTGATATAGGAACATGCCAGCTCCACACCATTTCACCAGCCAGCCTTGGCTTTTGCTCCACAAAGTTGACAAGCTGCGTTAAGGAAGCTGCACCAAGTGATTTTGGCTGATGCTGGTGGAGCTGAAGTAGAAGTGTCAGGAACACCAGATAGAGGGGGCTTTTCCCCACTTCAGTGTTCACACCATCTATGCACAGGAGAACTGAACAAATATAAGTAAACTTTATATGCTCCTTAAAATACTATTGAACACATTCTTTGCTTTTGTTGATATCTGGCAAGAAAGTAAACTGAAAGTGTAGCAAAACTGAGAAGAACAGAGGAAAACAAGAGTAGGAATAAAAAGATAAAAATACTCTGCTTCCTCTACCCCTCCTCCAAAACATGCCTGCATTATGCAAATACACCCTACTTTCAGGGATCAATCAAGGATGAATGGTTACAACTGCAATCCATAAATTTGTGCTCCTTCTACAAATACTAACATTTCTCCTTACGATATATGCTAGCCTAACATTACTACTTATCTCTCTCTTCATCCTGAAGAGGGAAAAAGATCTCATTAAATCCAGCTTATTTGCCTGACTTAAAAACGCCCATGGAAAGATGGCAATTATTAAGCAGAATCTAGGCATAAGGAACATGAAAGAAATTGGAACAGTCTTCTTATAAATCTGCATTTTGTTTATATGCTTTCCAAATCACAATATCAGAGTAAAACTAAAATAAAACAAATGTAAGAATTTTAGGGGGGAAAAAAGCAGAACAAATGAAAAACCAGTAACATCCTTGAACATGTCCCAGCCACCATTGCTTGAGGCCACAGAACCAGCCCACACAAATGCATCCCAAACAGACAGACACCTGCAGATACTGCAGAGCAGAAGCTCAATGTACAGAGTGCTACACCCGCTCCTGCTTCACGTGCAGGGCTGCCAAACTTCCAGGTCTTGACACATGAGTCTTCTGGTTCAACTCAGAAATTACATCAGGTCAAAACAGGAGCAGTCTCAGGACTCTCTTCAGTTCCAGCACTGCCCTTGCCTTGCTGAGGCTCCTAGCCATGAACAGTTGTGGACGTACTCACATGGCTGCGGGCAAATCATGCAAGCAATAGATCTGACTCATCCCAAGTTTGTCAGGCTGACCTCATAGGCATGGTAAACTCAACATAATCAGAACAGTCTCCATTAGGCCAAAATAAGAAGAATGTAGGGACTGAAGTGCCAGGACAGGAAATGTATTGCTAACAGGAAAGCATAGACCAGAATATGTGAAGTCACCAATCAGTCAGAGCTCTCTGGCAGAAAATTATAAAACAGAATGACATAACATTTTTTTGGTTTTGCAGGGATTTGACTAATAATAACTCATTTAAAGCCACTGAACTTGCCCTGCTACTTGCTTTAACTCCATCTAGGTCAAAGTGACAGGACATGTTAATGTACATTTAGCCTTTTAACTAACCACCACAGATTCATAGTCCAAGAACAGCACTTAGTTCTTCCAAAAACCCCACCATGATCCCAAAATGGTCATTTTTAAAGTATAATACATTATTAAGACTGCTGACAGAACAAACAGCATTACCTTGTTTAAAATGTTAGAGACAGAGAAAAACAGTAATAAAAGAAAAGTTATTGTGGTCTTGCTCCCACTGAAGTCATGTTTTTCATGAAGACTTCAAAGAGCAGGGAAAACATGGCCTTCATCCAACTTTCTGCAAATTACACAACTGAGTAATTTTATTTAAAATAAATCAGTTCTGATACAACTCTGATCTCCTTGAGTTTGACAGCAAAACTCCTGAAAATATTCTTGAGTGTGACACCACTTATCCTTGTGCTTTTCTGGTCTTTGAATGAAGTCTATAGGACATTTCAAGTGCTCTGTTGCCACTGGCATTTGCTAACTGCATGTCTCCAAACTTTTACGTGGCTTTCTGAACCTGAATTTCACTGGTTTGATGACCCAGGTAGACTTTTCCAGTCCCAGGATATTGACAAGAATAACACCTTTCATCACCTTCCAGCCAAATGGTGTTAGTACTGATGACACAAAAGCACAAGACTGTCATGACCAGAGAAATCAACTTCACAATGCAAGTCAAAGAAAAGAATTATTGAACATTGTAGCATACTGTACACAAGTTTTGTTTCTGTGTGTATCTCTGCAAGACTTAGATAAAAATAAATGTTTCTAGCATTTTTGTGTCCTTAAGATGAAACTCAATCCATGTGTTCAGTTTGGGGATTTTTTGTTCATTTTGTTTTGGTTTGGTGAGTGTGTTTGTGTGCATGTGCATGTTAATATTGCAGGATACCATGCAATGGCCTTCTTGAGAAATCTCCTTTTTTCCCCAAAATGCAACACTGTACTGCTTCTACCTCTTCTACCATTATCACCTGTAAGAAAAATAGTCTCAACATCAGTCCACTCCCACCAATAAGAGCACAACTGTTCTTGAATTAAATGTTATTCCTTTTCTGGAATTCTTCCAAATAATTTCATGTCTTATCTGATTTTCTGATTTAAGTGACATGCTGGTAACTGATGTTAGCATGTAAATCTTAAACTTCAATAATCACCATGTTTTTAAATATCTATTAAAATTTAGGAAAAACAAGCAAAACTTAATACCCTGTAATTCATACATTTTGTCTGCATGAAACAGTTGCTTCCTTTCTTTTATAAACCAGTACGTGGCTCCTTCATTTTCCAAAGGCGGCAAGTGAAGAAAAGTAAAACCAAACTTACAGGTATCACAGAAGATCAGCCCTTAGCAAATGCATCTTGAAATAGGTAACCATAAAAATATTGTTTTCTCTAGCCTTTTGCAAAAGCCAGTGAACCTTTTCATTTCAGTTTAAAAAAAATTCAAATGAAGCTTAGATGACAGACACCTCCTAGAAAAAAAAAGCCCACAAGCCACAGGAAAGTCCTAGATTTTACTTACTATTCTGAATACATTTTCTGTATTGCAGGATACCAGCTGATATATCTTCTGTAGCGTAATTAACTCAGAAACATCTGCTTGCTAGTGGACCAAGGATGAAGCTTGGGGTTATGAGATGTGGATTATAGTTCTCACTCAGGAACTGATTTGATGTGTAGCTTTCAGAATCTTGATCTGTCCCCATTTAATAATTAAAAAATGTGAAGACATTTTTTAATATAATCCCTGTTCTTTAAATGAAATGCAAGTTTTTATATATCTCAGTGAACTGCACTGGAAAAACTGGAGTTCCAATTAAGATTGAACTCCTGAGGATAGTGACAATTACAGGAAACCTTTATGGTTGTGTTCTCTCAGTCAGAGAGCCCAGCTGCCTTCTGGAGTAACAGGACTGAACAGATTCATGTACGTACTGCAGCTGCCAAATAATAACAAAAAGGCTAATCCTAAATATTGCAGCTGCTGATAATGTTCGCTGCCTAACAATGCAGAAAGTATTACACTCATGATTGCCTACAGCATGCACTGCTACAGAGAAAGAAAAAAAAAAACAGTGATAGTAAAAAAGTAGTCTGGGAGAATCCAGGATGATAGTCTGAAGAGGAAAATCCAAGTCAGTGCATCTAGCCTGAGGTTATTGGAAAAGTGTCTGCTAATATGCAGCAGGCTCCCATAATTGTGCAGCTGAAGTAATAATACCCCAACAAAATGCAATTACAATGTACAGTATTTAAAAACTCTGCCAATTTTTACACGTTGGTTTATTCCAAAAGCTGGCTTACCCACTTTGTTAGTCTAAGTGTTGCAAAATGATTTAAAGAAATCATATCCACTCCATTTTAAACAGAGGAGATCATATCAAATCCTAGCTAAGTCTATTATTTTTATTTGTTACACATCAGGAAAAAAAACTGACTTGTAAGCTGATTTTCCAAATGGGGGGAGAGTTCTTAAACTATAATGGGGGGAAGTAGGAGTGCATTGGTTGGTACAATACATCCACAAGTTTTATACAGTTTAGTTTCCCAGCCCAAATGCATTGAAATAATTTATAAGAGAGAGAAGTAACAACAGTATCTTAGTCTACAGCGCTTTCAGATTCTGTGTCATTTTTTTTTTCTGGCTTTGATTGTTCTCTTTTAGTGATGGATGCTTTCACTTCTTCCATCTCAGCATGTATGAGAGAAAGACAAAACTTAACATATCCATCACTGGAGCCAGAACACAGCACAGTCCATCTGGTACCATAAATTGCAAACTGATAGATGCTCCCTGCTTCCCCCAGCAAGATCCTTAGCTCTTCTACTTTCTCTTCAGCATGAAGTTGAATGCTGTGGAGTTTAGGGTTCATTTTTTCAGGTGACTAGAGAATATAGCAAGAATATGGTTGTTGTGATATGGACATATTCCAAGCCTTGTCTGAAATATTCTTACCTAGGGCCAAATGTTTTCCCCATCAGCAATGAAAGCATGCAATGCTTTGGCACACCTCTAGCAGCCTATCCCTCCCTTTGCCACCCAACATGCATCTCCCATCTCCCTGGCTGCTCACCGTGCTGAAGCAATCAGAAATGCCTCAGGCTAAGCAAATAGACAGAGGTAAACACTTCAGTCCTGGGCACCATCCCAGGGAGGACTCACACAATAATTTCCAAGCTCCTCAACAGGTTTGTTTTTTTTTTTCCTCGTGTTCAGTACTAACAAGATTAAGGAAGAAGAGTTTTAATATACAAGTAGAATCCCTGTCAAGACTTTTATTACAATGCCTAGTTCATCATAAGTTATTGCTCAAAGCAAATGTCTTCTGTGCTCTGCTGTGCACTAGGCTTAAAAAAAGTAGGCAACAAATCTCAGAACTGCCCTGCATTGTGCCCACATTGAACCTCCTTTCACAGCTCTTCCTCCTCCAGTATCTCCAATCCACAGAATCTACACTTATTTTCAATTAACATATAACATTCACACTAAGTAGAGCATGAAGTACAGGATTCTGCATTCACCTCAGGCAGCTGAGAAAAAATACCTGGATCTAATTTTGGTCCTGTATTTCAAGTCTGTTTGCAATTTTATTTTCATACAAAAAAATAGCAAAAAGTAGATTTTGGTAGCTGGTGCTGGGGTTGATCTGGAGTCTTGGAACTCAAGCTCTGGGAGAACCTGTGCAGAAAAGTATGCAGAGGCACAAGCACATTGTCCTGAGGAGTGTTTATTAAAATGCAATGTTAACTTCAATATCAGGTATTGGCTCTCATTGCCTTTAACAATTCACCAAGCAACACTTGCAATTTAGATGTTAATTCACAACTTAACAGTATGAATCAGTAATACATACAGAACCAACTGCAGTAAACTCACTAATTAACAGGAAACTCCTATTAGAAACTATGTTAGGAACAGCCAAAAATTTGAATTGTGAAAAAGAAGATTTTGCTTACTAGGACAGGATAGTAGGATGCAAGTCCTGTTTAATTTTGTCTGTAAGAGTTTGTATGATTACATTGTTTCTGATGTCTCGTAATTATCTAAGACGAAAAAGGTATTTCACTTAGAACATCTGCATCAGAGCAAGCCACTAAAATTTTCCTAGAACAACTACAGGAAATAAATAGTACAAACAAGAAGAAGAAACATCAAAGACACGCCTAAACTTCATATGGAAATTCTGATTTTAAGACTGCTGCTCCCTTCAGAAATACAAACAATACTGCTGGAAAAGATGCCATATTCCAAAGTTCTCATCATCTTTCAAAGGTATTCTCTCAAATGCAGCAAAGCAAAGAGAAACTGCACCACAGATAACAGTGAGATAATCACTCTTTGTCTAAGATAAGCTTCCAACTCTACCACAGACTAAATACATATACCTGGTGCCCATACTGCAATTGTCAGTGCTTTTGCCCACCACACAACCTATTCTCTCACTTTCTACCCCAAGGTCTGAATTTTTTCAAAACAAATTAATTTGGCTCTCATATTTCTTTGTGCTGGAGGCACAGAGATCACAAATGAAAACTAGACCACACAGAAGGGTATACAAAATTTTCCCATATTAAAAAAAACAGTTAAAATGTGATTTAAACGGTACAACCTTAAATTAATAGGATTAAAAAAATCTGTAACATTTGGAAAAAACAAAAATGTAAGTCTTGGGAGACATTCTACCATCATGATATGACACAGTCAGTGCTGCCCTACAAGTGCACATCACTGCACATCCAGGAGGCTCCTCTGGTTCTCTCCCTCAGAAACTCTGAGCAATAGTGAAGGGGCCAGTTAAACAGAATTTTAACTTAAACTTCTTCTTCCTTTTAGCCACAGGAGAAGGACTTAATGCAAAGGGAACATTTACATTCAAATGTGAAACCTTGACTTACTGAAAATGTTAGCATCCTAACAGAGCAGATACTCTGGTAGAATCTTCTTTGCTCTGCTCTGCCATAACCAATTTAAAATTACGCAACTGTTTAAACTAGTCTCAGGACTACACTATGCTGTTAATAGAAGAGTCTTTTCTTCACCAAAATCAATCTATTAAAAAAAAAAAAATCCCGCAATATTTGTGCTGGCTTTTCTTCTTCCCCCTCCATTTCTTTTAATTTCTTATACCCCCTCTCCTTTCTTGGTGGTGGAAAAGAAACTGAAACCAGTTTGTCGTCACCCTCCACTGCCAGTCAAAATAAAGCCAAAAGATTTGATTTTGTTTGTGTCCACACATTCCTATGCAAAGAGTTATCTTCAGATACTTCCTCTAGTAACATAACAAAGATTTGAGTCAGAGTCTTAACTGTGTTGTATCTGCAGAGCTTGGCCTTTGAGAGATCAATTATACCTCCCCAGTTACCCAAATTTAGGCTCCAAACTCATAAAAACATTCTTCTTTATACAATTTTAACCTATGTTACAGTCTCTTCTCATTCCCTGAAAAATCCTCTTAAGGTCACAGTTCAGATGCAGCATTTGAAGAAAATTTTCTCTACCTAGAAATAGATCTTTTGCACTGCTTTGTGTGCTACTACTGGGAAAAAATGGGAAAGGTTTTTCTATTTCCTTGTTGGAACATGCTGTTCCCCAGAACACCTATGGGCTTTGTGCTTCATGGCTAAAGTCTCAACGTTTGTAAAGCAAATAGACAACCAGAGAGTCAAAGTGGTTTGGGATACAGCACAGGGCAGTTCTCGAGGCACAGACCAAATAGCAGGGAAAAGAAAAATGATGAGCACTCTGTTTTCACTTTACTATGCACTTCTTGTTAGGGCAGGCTGGTGATATATCTCAGAGCTCCTAGAATGGAGCTTATAGGCACAAAACACAAAGCAGAACCTACCCTCCTGTGACTCAGTAATTTTTTGTCCTCCTATCCACTGAAGGGCAGCTCAGAAAAATACTAACAATGAAAGACTACAATAAGCACCTCTTGATACACCGGTTTCAGGTATACAGGCTGCCTTCCATTTTTACAAAGCATAAGGATCATCTACTTTTCTACTGGGTAGTCAAGAAAACACCTCATTTTCATATAGAGCATTAGTGGGGAAGTGCTGCATAGTCTGTAAATACAAAAGCAGAGCCCACTTTAGAGGCAGGAATTACAGCAGAGAAGAGGAGAAAATCCTGATTCAGTAACTGAAGGAAATCAAAACGAATACTGAAATGGAAAGGATAAGGCAAGTTTTAAGTGGGAGGTTAATGAACTCAGCACTTAGAATCTTGTTTAGACACTCTTACAAGCTTAAAACTGCAACAAGAGGCAATCCTATTTGCTGTTTCCTGACAATGTCCCAATGCATGCCCCATTTCTGTATGTCTTGAAACATCTGTAAATCAGAAGAGTCACTACAGGCAATGGTAATGGATGGGTAGGCTATGTGCAGTATGGTTTTCTTTTTCTTTTTCTTTTTTTTTTTTTTTTAGATACTGTAGAATTCACTACAATTTGTAAACAGAGGATATACTACCAGGATTTAAGACATGTTTAAAAACAACATTTATTGTTTTTTTCACGTTCAGAGCTTTGCTTGCTGTTTGCAAATTAAAAACAGTTTTCTCAATAAAAGCTAATATTAATAAGGAGAAGCTAAAGAAGAAAGTTACAGCTATCACAGTTACCACAATATTTTCTCTATATCCTATTCAGTAACACCTTTAGAAATGTTAAAGTCTTTTGGCAGCAGTATGGCAAAATTAACAAGATCATTTTCAAGGAATCTTATCAGTACAATGAGATGCAAAGTCAATAAAAGCTGCTCAAGAGCACCTCAGTTCTGACACTCCAAAGTGCATAGTGGAAACCTTGTGGGTAAACCTGTATAAACCACTGAGTTAGTTGCCACGTACTGCACAGAAACACAGTTTATTTCTTCAGGCATCTCTCCCAATTCTGCATTAGTCTGTTTTCCATCAAACAGATTATGCCAGAGCTTTTTCAATGCTCTTTTACTTGCCTCTGTGTATCAAATATTCAAAGAAAGAAAAATATGGAAAAAGTCAGAACAATAAGATAACTTTACCACCCCTTTTTTAGGATGCACTCTAAAACAATTGCCTCAGAAGAATCACCTTCATTTGCAACAGCATAACGAAGGGCAGTAGCTTTTCTTTCGATTTGTTTTTACAGTCATACCACTTCTGATGTATGATCCACCTCCTCAGGGAAAACAGATTGGTTAATGGAGCCAGAGATGTCCACTTGATGGCAAAGGAACAGGGAAAGCTGGAGAGCAGCAACTGTGGTAAAAATTTCATTCATGTCACTGTAAGCATTCCCACTGGTCTCCACAAAACACCAAACAAACAGGACTGGAAGTCATTCAACTCCAGTTTCAGCCTTTGAATACCTATAATTATTCCCAAAGGACTAATGAGGAAGACAGTAGTCCATCTCATAAGAAATACTGACAGACAATCAGAAAGCAAGACACTTGGTACTGTGCAGGATGAAGCTCACCCTTAAAATACTGGCAGAGCTAGTGAGAGAACTACATTTTTGATAGATCCAAGATTTCCAAAAAATTCATCCTACAGCAGTAGAGCATTCATCTGCTCTGCCTTTCTTCCCAGACAGTCCTATTTTTAAATCAACTGTATCATAAAATGGTTCTATTTATATATTACAAAATGCAATAAGGTCCTCTGAAACCAGTTAGACATGAGACAATGAACAAGGGAGAACTATCTGTCATGTAAGAACACCTCTGGATAGATTTTGACAACTTGGCTCAGCACAGACAACTTACATAATTTCAATTCCTTCTCTACTCCTCAAAACAGGTTCCAGACTTGCATGACGATATGGGTAAACTCTTGTTTGCAAGGCAAGAGTTACAACTGATCCCTGAGAAAACTGACCAAGACGCAAAATTCTTTATATTTACCGAATGCTGGATGTCCTTCCCCTTCCACAGAAGAGCTAATACTTCTGCTCAAAGACACACTGCAGCATTGATTCTGATTTCAAATTAATTGTAGGTATTGGACTACTTGAACTTCAGATGTACAGTGGAAGCAGCAAATGGCCCACCCTTCAAGGATTTTCAGAGTTTCATTGCACTCTTTTAATTGCATTATTTTACAATGTAATTCTTCATTACTTATCTTGGACCATCCCGTTAGATTCTCATTTCAAAGAGCAACAAAAACAAAGTTAAATTGTCTCTTGGAGTTCTCAAATACTTTTTTGAATATCAAGGTCAGTCAAATTGGACTTCAAATAGCATGGCAACTCTTCTGAAATTTGTTTTAAATATATCATCTGCCACATTTTGAAAGAGTTTTCTCCAGCAGACACTCAAATCAAATACTAATTTAAAATGCTAGTACCTCATCCTGCAAATGACAAGCTTTGAGTTCCCTCATGGTTTTTCATTAAAAGAAACCCCATAAGTTAGACCTGCAAAACAGATCTAAGAACCACTTCTACATAAGTCATGGGCTATTGAACTGAACCCAAAGGAGACATATGTTTAAAATACAACAGAAATCTGAAACTCGATGAAAATTATGCCCATGAGCCCGTCCAGCATTTATTTAAACTAAACCACTTACTTTTATTAAACTCTCACTAAAGTCCTAAGAAAACTTGGTCACTTCCAGCTACAAAATGAGACAATATTTGCAATTATTTCTATGGATGCCAGCCTCACTTTTTGTTGCACTGTTTTTCCCTTTCTTGGAACATCAATTGTAGACTAGGGAGTAGGTAAGCAAAAGAAAGCACAAGTAAAACCATCACCACCAATCCTAAACACAAGAGACAGCCATTTAATTCTACTTTATGTTGTGTATTTGAATAGGTAATTAACACCTAAACAGAGCAAGAAATATGTAGGTACTCTTTCCAACTTCATCTCCCATCACTCTTAAAATTCAAGTATTCTAACCCATGTACACACGTGTATGTACATAAAATACAGAACGATAATAGAATCACTTATCATAATCATCCAAACCATTACAAGTCTTTAAATATTTTATCATAAAACAGTGGGAAAAAATCAGCTGCTAGAAAATTGCCTTAACTCTTTCATCCCTAGTCATGAGCATCACATATAATTTAGTTGAGAACCTACACCAAGAAACATTTTTCACTTAAAAATAAAAAGCTGCAGTATACATTTAAATAAAAAGCAACAGCAGAAGTCCCCAAGACAATATTTTAATTTTAACAAATTTCCTTATATACAGGCATGCCCACACTGCACTGTCCTTTCAGCTTCTAACACAGGTGTTATTTCCAGAGACATCTATTCATCCTTGTCTAGGATGCTATCAGGATAATGAAGTTCAGAATCTGAGATGCATTTAGAGTCAAGGAAAAAGTCACCCCACAGGACAATTACTTTCTGTTCCTGTATTGGGCAAATTAAAGTCCTTTCCTTGTGAAGAATTGAATACTACAGATTCTGTAATTAACACTGTCATCAATAAAGAGCATATCTTCAGGGAAAAGTGGAAAAATATGGAAGTCACAGCCATTACTCAAAACAATCTGTAAACCAAAGATAAGAATGGACAGACAACAGAAACAACAACCAACAAAATGGAACAGTGTTCAAGGTGTTAACCAGAACAGAGAACAGTTTCTTTTAATTGCAAGAAGCAAATACTGCGAAGAAGCACAGAAATGGCCACAATCTCTGTGCCAAGCATTAAAAAAAAATACCCTCCTCCAAAAAACCCCAAAATTAGGTGTGTAGGAATGATAATGTAATAATAATCATCTCATGGGATTAACCACATCATCATGATGTACCATCACGATGTTTGAAGTACTTCATTTGCAGAGTACCAGCCAAAAATCACAACTGACTAAGATCTGATTATAAAATCACCTGTGCCACCAAACCCATGGAAAAACAATGGCCTAATGACAAGGACCACTGTGTGCAGTGTGTTTGATCTATGTTATTTCCCCAGCTAGTAGTCCTCAGATTCTAAATCCAGTGCACAAATGTTGTCCTAAACACAAGGAAAAACAGCAGCAATGACTCCTTTGCACTCTCTCTTACAGAAGGTCTGATCACTACTTGCAACTCCCTCAGCTTTTACATTCATGATGATGGCACAGAATCTTCACCTCTGAGGTGCCTGAAATGCTTCACTTACGCTCAGAGCCTACTTAGAATAGACCTTGTTGGACTTCATGAACCTTTGTTTTACATCAGTTGCAGCTCTTGGCATATTATTCAGAAGGTGTGAAAGAAGCTGCTCTTTTTCTGATACGAACACAAGCTTTTTAAGATGGATTTTGAAAAAGTTAAACTCTCCAGCAAAATGGCTGGAAATAGTAACTGCTTAACAGTTTAGAACTTTTTCAAAGTGCTGGTCACAGTCATCAATAGTCCAGCACTTCACCAGATGAAGGAGGACCAGCAGAAGGGTACTTGAAGCAAAACACAATTTCACAACTCTCCTCCTCTTAAAAAGCAAAACTGAAAAAAGGGGGAAAAAATGAAAACATTTAGCAAAAAGCACTGGAGCTTGTCTCCTCCTAACTATACAAAGAACAATTTGTGACAGTTGGATATCTAGAAATACTCAGAATGCTTGTCCAAACACTGCCAGTGTCCTCCTCCTCTGTGCCAGACTTCCCATGAACTGAGTGAGCTCTGAGGCACAAAATGGTTAGAGGGAAGAAGGGAACCTGAGGTCAGAAACAAGCTTAAACTGACCCAGCTGTAATAACAAAAGCACACGAGCTTATAACTCAGTAATTCTTTACTTGAAAAAAAACACTGGTTTAAAAAGCTTTGTCATTTTCTTCATGCAGATTATATAAACAGAATTTCTTGTTTGCGCAATTTTTTTTTGTTTTATGCATACAGCAGTAGAAAAGGTTTTTAAAGGCAAAGTGAAAAGGTGCATAAATGTGAATGCTCCTAAATCACAAAAACCTATAGTTGAATCCACACTGAAAACACTGAAAAGTTTACCTAAATGTGCTTTGTAAAACAATTACCATATTACCTCATGGGGAAATTCCCTAAGAAATAAAACAATTTCCCAGAGGACTGTAATTGCTAAAAGCATAATTGTCTAAAAGCACTAGAATTCATTATACTTTAAAAATGTTCCGTAAATTTTGAGGGTTTTTGAATGGGTAAGAATGTTCCTCTTTCCAAATGCAGTTGTGAGTAGCTTCTTACCTCAGCAGCCACTTTTCTAAAGCACCCTTTCCCCTGTCATCTCCACTACTTTTACACAACAGGTGAGAAAAAAGTGCAGTATGTGCTTTTCCCAAATAGGGCAGTTGCCAAAGTCACTTGATATTTTAATGTGCTGGAGGCTTTTGCAGATTAAGGCCATGATAGACATCAGGGTCAGCAACATTGCATGCAAGCAATTCTCATGCTGAGATACTCAAAGCAGCTGAAGCCCTTTTATGTAATGTACACGCATTTTCTAAAGCCTGTTCCTTCATTTCCATGCCAAATATGCTTGAGAGGTGAAATGCAAAGTGCAATTATTGCAATATCTTTCACTAACTGTGAAATGCAGCTGTGGCCTGTTCTTACACATTCGGGTACATGACTGTAAACAATCATTTCCCTAGCACATCTTTTTCCCAAACCTACTGCCAGTTTTACCTCCAACCTGCCTTTTCAAACAGCCACTGCTGCTAATTTATCACCAGGCCTTCCTCCCACTCCATCTCTCTTCAGAAAAGCTGCACATCAGCATCTGCAAATCCCTTCCCTGTTCTCCTATCCCTGCCTACTCTAATTTGCTGATGCCTTAAAAAAAACTTGCAAGAACACAGTTATTTACAACACAAGACAGGCTTGTTTCACTGTTCCTGAGTACTCCCTTCAATTCATCATCCATTGTTTTGTTTTAAGGTGGAAACATTTTGCCTTGTTCCAGGCTTCCTCAGTGGTCAACAGAACAGTTCTCATTACACCTCTTCATTATTAAACATCTCCCTTTTGTTCCTCTACTTGAGGGCACAAGCATCAGAGACCAACTCTTACAATAATTACCTTTTCAAAATAAAATATTAAATAATAAAATATCCTTCATAAAAATCTGCACAATATTTATAGTGAGCATACCCATGCAGAAAATAAATCGTTTCCATGGATATATTTCAAAGCAATTAAGTGCAAGGTGAGAAATCCAGTAAGTGTAAGTGACCCAACATAAGCAATATATGTCAGAAGGGAAATCACAGGAAAACAGCAGACTGACTTCAGTTACCATTGTAAGTGTGAAACCCAGGAAATACTGGATAAGAAATGCAATCTATTCCATTTGTTTATGTTAAAAGATATGATCTTTAAAGAGAAATAGTCATATAAGATTAAAAGGTTCACTTTTCATAAAAGCAGAACACCATAAATACATTGTTGGATTGTAGATGAAAAGCTGTATCATCTAAATAAAACTGAAGTTGCACATGGCAAGAAAACACAACAATAAAATTATCAGAATAAAGAGAAGCATCATGGCTTTACACACTTGCCAGACCCTACCTTCCTACATTAAAATTCTTAGTAAATTAGTCCAAATCCTTAAAAAAGAAAACAACAACAAGTGATAGGTTCTTCATATAAAGAATGTAATTCCTTTTTCAATTTAAGTCCAAAATCCCTTTAAGCAAGAAATGAGACTTACTATTTCCTATTTATGCTACTTTTATACCACAACGATTAAATAAAGTCTGAACAACAATGAAGATGAAGTGGTTTAATATTAATTAAGTACTCATTAGAGAGAGACAACTTCACTTCTATCTCAATGAAAAGCATTCTGAAACATCACAAGAACATCAAAAAGAAAAGCAACTCTCTATTCAGCGCTAAGCATTTCAGTCATTTTACTGATTTCAATAAGCTCAGTAACGTATTCTATTTAATGTAGCTGATTTACATTAGGAAAAGAGCTGGTCATCCTGTGGAACTGGAGTCACAGTGATCAGCACAACAGGCCTGTATAATTAGAAATGAGCAGTTGTACTTTGGAAATAAGCAATACTTCAAAGAGGATGACCTCCTATAAACCACAGACATTTAGGTTTTACAGTTCAGTAAACTAATAAACTATGAGTCTGTGTGGGTCACAGAGGATCACCCTTAAGAGAAGATAAAAAGAGGAGGACAGAGAGGCAGAGACCTGGCTGCTGTGGAAGGAAAGGCACCAGGTGAGATTGGCCAGATGGCAGCTGCTCTGCAAACTCAGGTCCCCAGTTTTAACAACGGAGCAAGGCCAGGCACATCCAAAATGTGCAGGAAAGCCACACAACACAACTTCTCTGTGTACCTTAGAGCAAAGAAACAAAACAATACTACAAGGCTTTGAGATTCATAAGACTCTCTCCAGGAAATAATTTTTTACAAAAAAATATGATCTGATATCTCTGTACAACACTATTTTTTTTTTTTTAGCTAAAGCAGAAACAAAGGATTTGCATATTTCCTTCCTCTTCATCTTTCTCCTCAAGAACCAATTAAGCAACATAAAAGTCTTCCCAGCTCACCACTTATCTTCACTAGTATTTCTCTTATAACTGTTTCTATAGTGGTTTTTTCCTACATAAAACAATGTCTACTCACTTACTGTATGTGTTACATACTAAAAACATGTATATACAAAACCTAACATTAAAAGCTACACAAAAAAAACCAAACCAAAAGCATTAAAATAAAGTAAGCCTTTTTAACTTATTTTTTAAAAAATGTTCTTCTCTGCCATTACGCAACTCAAAAAATTATAAATGTTACATATTATTAGAAGACCATGTAGGAGAATACAGCTCACGATATTTCCAGTTTTGATGTAATTTTTCTTTTTAAAAAGACAGCAACTTCATGATTTACCATGTTTGCACTTTTAAGCTAAGAAAGAGCTGCACAAATTCCCTCTGTTTCTTCTAAGACAGTGTAACCGTCTACCGTGAAAAGTCACAGATGGTTTGCTACTCTAAGTGTACAGCAGGTGAAAACAAATGCCACATCAGGACTGTTTCTCTGTGCAGTAACAAAGTTTTCAGTGCAATCGCAGCTTTAAAGAATATGAAGAAGGTATTACTCAGTTATCTCTAACTTGCATTTTCTATGCATTGAACTTACACAGCTTCAATAAAAAAAGTGTTCTGCTCATCACTTACGCATCTGAAGTGTTTTTCTCTATAAAGCTGGCATTCTGTCAGCTTAGAGATTGCCTGCTAAACTGCCCATCTTGGCTTGCATTATGAAAAACAGGAACAGGCATGCTTTTATTAGGCACACAGCCAAAAATGAGTAATACCTAACAATTTATATAATTACAGAAAACACAAACTTGCTGAGATGCATATAATATGAAAACTAAATTTATTTCTATTTCCATTTTTAAAAATCTGTCTCACCAGAAGCAACTAGCTACCTACAGTATTTGATTCCATGAAACTAGATCAGCATCTAATAATTTCTAATACAAAGAGCATTCCATAGCTAACTCAGGGAAAGTACAATGTATTCTTAATTACCTACATACAGGTTGGGGTTTTTTTTAAAGATGCATAAAGAAACTGGGGGTAAAAAGAAGTAAATATTGTTTAGTATCTATTATCATCATGCCATCAAAAGAGTACCCACAGAAATTTTCTCTCCATTGAGAAGTTATTTTAAAACACAATGTTTCACTATTTTTCCCTTAACATTCAGCACTAAACACTAAATATTTACTTAATGCTTATAAAATGCATAGCATTAACTGTAGTGTTATCACCCATTAATAAATTCCTCATTAAATATCCATAATGGTATCAGCCTGTTAATACTACTACTTGCCAGTCAAAACAAACAGCAATTCCAGTTCTTCTACCAGTAATAGGAGACTTGAGAAAGGCAAAGAGCTGTGAAATAATACAAGCATCTTCAGAACACACATTTAAGTCTGCAATACCACACCACATTGACATAACACCAGCTTCTAGAAACTTGTGCCCCTGTGGTGTGAGTAGTACAGGGGGAAGAACTAGCCCTGCAAAAAGGCAACTTCCAAAGCCTACATACAGGTTGTGGGAAAGACAAGATCAGCTCCTCATATGGTAAATCACACCCTATCACTTGCATTTCTAACAATATGGATACAGCAGTTCACTGACTCACTTATGTCTTAACTTCCCAAATAATAATAACCAAAATACATTATCTTCTTTAGGGGTTAATGTGTGTGTGTGTGTGTGTGTGTGTGTGTGATGGGGTGGCAGGGGGGTTCTGATTCTTTAACAAAACAAGAAGAACTTGGAATGTGACAACAGAAATTTCATCTTGGACATCCAAAATTTAACTTCAGACTAAATCTTCTCAAAAGTGCCTTGGAAACTAACATTTATTTATAAATGAAATTGATCTGTGATACATGTGCAATGACCTGGGTTTTGCATCAATATTAACTAGACTTATTCTTCTAGACTAACACACAAATTATTCCAACTTGACTATCTTGGTTACTTCACAGTATCTGCTTTTCCCCAGCATCCTGTTTCCCTTCCTTTTTTTTTTAATTTTCCTTTTTTTAAAATTATTTTTATTGAGACTAAATCTTGTTAAACCATTCCTTGTTTAATTTTTATCCAGCTTCATATAATGAACAGATCAAAAATGCTTTAGGAATCTAAGAGACTTCATTATTTTGTGTAAATTCTAATTCTTCAGTCATAAGATTTCAATCATCTTGCATGCCCTGCTCCTCCAACATCTTGAACTTCTGAAACATCCCAGCAGACCCTAGACAAAGGTGGCTCCCCCTCTGTTCACACCTTCTGACATCACTGCAGTACAACCACCACACATACCATGCCTGCACACACATGCACTCAATGGACAGGTTGATACCCTTCTGAGCACACATACAGCACTTTCTGCCTAGTCTAGAAGGGAGCAAGCTCTTACATATAGGGAAATAAAATCCAGTCAGTTCAAGCTGTTCAAAAAACTCACTGTAACGTATCATTTACCATTTCCGACTTTGCATTGAAAATCAAGGATAAAAATCAAAGGACGAGAGATTACACTGGTTCCATTGTTTCTTATCTTCCAAAATTCTTTATTAACCTCCATGTTTTTATGATGATCAGCTTTACAGCATTATTTCTCTTGAGTCAACTGGTTTACTGCCATGAAACCACTGCATAATTAGCCGAAAATGTGCAAGCCACAAGTCCCTATAATTGGACTCTGCTATCTTATCCCCTCTTTATCAGTGCAAAACATCTCTCTTTCAAACAGCCATTTCTGTAAAATATAGAGGTAAGTAGGATACACATTGCATGTGGTTGAAGAAGAAGCAAGTACAACCCCAAAGACACATGTACAGACCATCAACCACGTTCTTTTGAAGCTGGAAATCAAGAAGGAGGGATGGAAGAAGCAATTATCACAGAGTAGTAATAAACCATTTTCATTTGTCTCATGATTTCCAGCTGATAAATTTGGGAAAGTGCCAAAGCATTCAGGATGTACTAACAACACCCTGTATTTGGCCTAAATACATTCAGCTGCATATTCGCTCCTGACTGAAGCTGGTGTCAGAGTATCCAAAATAAGGCTCTAACAATGGAACAGGTTGCTTGTTTGTAAAATAATAAGGTTAAAAATCACCATTTCCATGCTCTTTTTTGTAGTTTAAAAAAAAAATGTAATAGTCACTATGTGTCAATAAAAAAAAACATTATGAGAATTAGAAAAAAAGGTTAATCAGCCGTTTATTGAATATAGACATTCATATTTTCATTTTTTGCACTATAGGAAGTAGTTATCAAAAAAAGTATGCAAACATATCATTACGGGGGAAGAAGAGAAAAAAATATCACTAAATGGGTTTACTCAAAACAGCTTTCACCTACCTAAAATGAATTAGGGAAGTTGCAAATACAGGTTTCAATTTTATATTTAGAATAGCCAGACCAGCAACTCACAGGAAGGCACAAAGTTTGACGCAGTCCATGCTGAGATGCAATTCCTGGTAGGGTCACAGTTCAGGCAGGGACAGAAAAGCAAATGCCAACACCTGAACTACTGCCAGTACTGAAATAGCATTTCTGACTAAATACCTCATCCAGTTTTTACCAGAGTAGAACTTAGCAACTATACCGGTTTCAGAAGCCTAAGAAAAAATCATCACTTGTTTTGAAAAAAAAAAAAGTAGTATTTTAAAACCACTCAATCCAAGTTAGTATTTGAAGTTTCAAATCAGATTCTAGCTCTTAATGGGCAGGTATCCCTAATCTCCTAGCTCTCCTTTCACATTTCAATTCTTAAACACAAAAGTTTTTAGAGGTCTTGGTAGTTCCAGCAAAGATTCAAACATTCTCAAAAACAACCAACCTATGCTGGCTTGGCATCAGAGCCAATCCAATCAAATTCTCCAAAAGCCCAGAGCACTAGAAAATACACTCCAAATGGTTATACTTACAGATAGCTTGTGTCCAGCAGAATAACAGCAAAAGCATTTGCACATCACTGAACTAAGTTAATACATTTGTTTTGCATTCAGTGCACCCAGCTTGCAACTTAGCTAGTCAGCAGTACCCTAATCAGAAGGGGGCACATACAAGCACAGAAAAAACAAAGTCCAAAACTAACAAGGAGAAATCAGAGGGAAAGATTAAAAGTGAGATATGGCTTGCTTTTGTTAAAATGCAAGAGAAAAACACAGGTTCATTTAACTGGCGCTGTTATATCTGTATATACCAGATCCAGTCTCTCTTGTGGGGTCCTCAGCAGCACAAGCTGCAAGGACACCTGCGGAGAAAAGGAAATTTTCCAGGTAAGCCGAGAGACTCTTAACTTAGACAGCAACTACAGCTTGGCACAAATTTCCTTCATTATTTCCTACTAAATGAGAATGAAATATTGAAAGCTTTCTGTGGCATATCCTTTGATACAGTCGGTAACACAGTGAGTGGAGAAGTCCCTACCCTCACATAAACTCATTCAAACGAGGCACATGAAGCACATTTTTGCATTACTGCCATTTCACACGGGTGAAAACAATCAGCTTCCAAGGACTGAAGAATTGCTCTTTAAAAGGTAGGTCAATAGCATAAATGTGATTTGTCAGATATTGAGAGGGAGGTGAGCAAGGGATAGAAAAGCCTTGTTCCCATTTTACCAGGGGGGAAAAAAAAAAGTCACATAACGAAACATAGACTAAGCTGTCCTACCTGGACTGTCTCACAGTAGCAGCTAGGAGGGCATGGCCACGTGTCAGCTGATCAAGTACAGCTGAAAATCAACTGTGTGATGGACCCAGTGGTTCTGTGACAAGTCACTGGTCATAGAAAGGAAATCCCGACTTGACTTGTCTGACTCTGACTTGTCAAAGGGCTACGCAGAAATAGGTGAAGTGACCAGAACAGATATTACTGGAATTTTGATAAATGTATTAAAAACTCATTTTAAAGTACTGAATAAAATTCAGTGCAGAATAACTTTTTGGCTTTATGAACTTCTCTTCCTGAACAAACATATATGGCTAATAATATTAGAACCTTCTGGTTTATTATTATATGGGCGGGGGGGGGGGGGGGGATTATCCTATTTGTTCAATGGTGGGCAAATAAACACCACGAAGTAAAAATATAAATAATAAAATAAACTGCCAAATTTTTGTCTGATAATAAATATGTTTCTTAGGATTATTCCCCAAAATGTAAGGCCAAATATTAGACAAATTGGAGATTTAAATCCTAATATGGCTGCAGAGCCATATACAAACATGACAGATCACAATGTTTACAGGGCAAATATGGATAGGCAGCATGCCATTTTCCATTGTTTGAGTTCAAGGCTTTTGGATTCATAAGTCTCAGTGCTATTGCTGCTATGACTAATCCATCATGTCAATTAGTTCATTCTTGTTATTTGTTTCAAGGAGGTTCCCACTATCTTCTTTAAAAGCAGCAAGTTGCAACAAACTTTGGGTTTGTTGTTTTGTTGGGGGTTTTTTTGTTTGTTTTATTGGGTTGGGCTTTTTTTTCTGTTCTAGGTGCCAGCTGGCCAGAACTTAGCACAGATGCTGAATATTTTGTTGCTCTTCAGGAGAGTTATGTCCCTTCAGACAATAACCTTGATATACAAGCTCTGCAATGTAAATATTGGTATACACTCCCCTCTCTCTACAAGCTTGATCCACAATCCAACTCCTCATGATGATAAAGGATGTTCGGGGGGGGGGGGGGGTTCAGAAGAATTTCTAGACATGGACCACCAGGATATGACTTTTTAAAAAAAAACATTCACAATTGTGACCATATCCCCGTATTTCTGTTTGAAGATTTCTTCTTACCTTTAATGTCAGGATGAGAACATCTTTGAGCAGAACTGTGGAAAACTCAAATTCCTGATTATAAAGACCTAGAAATTACTTTTGCAAGTAGACGTAGTCTTGTAATAGCCAAAATCCTAAAATTAAAACTATTGCAAGAATTTAAAACACTTGTAGAATGCTGCATTCTAAGTGGCTCCATTCCAAAACCATGTGAAGATCATCCAGCAAATCAACTGCTATGACAACAGTGGTTTTCCGATTCAAAATCCAACCCCTTTATTTTAAAGAAATATTAGTTTCATTCACTACGTTTCTTTTATAAGATGAAAAGGCTTTAGACCCCATAATACAAGAAACTCAATATGCAAAAAACACAGACTTACCTTTGCACCATTGGAAAAAATAACCAAAACACAGGTAGCAACCAAAAGATTACATTAAGCAAAGAACTACTAGCATTTAAAAAAAAATACAGCATGTTCTACCTTTGTTTCTTTCTCTGTACACACACATTTCTCTTTCTTTGACCTTTCTTCCAGTGACAAAACTACATCACACAACCATAAACATTAAACTGAAAATGCAAAAGACGTATCAAGTCATCTAACCTCACCTCTAATTCTCTGAGAGCCACTGCAATATTTTTCTAATGTGGAACATTTCTGATTAGATGGGCTTATGCATGAGAACTTCATAAAAGTCTGTGCAAAAGATAACTATCCTCATAAAAGCCAAGAAAACAACTCCCTGTGTTGCACTGAATAAAATACTGTTTATTTTATAATCTGACTAGATCTCTGTGACAAATCCAGACCTGATTCTTAATGTAAACAATGTACTTCTTATAACAGCTAATTACTGCAACAGAGTTTAAAATGGTAAGTAATTTAAAGTATTCATTTCTAAAAATACTACTTAGTTATCATTATAAATAAACTTATGCCATTGGTATAAAAAGATGTATTAGAGAACAGTCCCAGTTCTCCCTCCACACACCAAACACTACTGTGTCTTGAGTATAATAAATGGAGAGGGCAGGCACCATCTTGTTTTGTTTTCCTTGGGTCTTTCACCTAGCAACAAGAAATATAAAAAAATGTAATAGTTTATAGGGACTGCGTGAAAATTGCAAATGCACAAGAAGTGCCATAGGAACTCTAATCTAATTCACTGCTATTATTTTAATCTCAAAATATTTATTCAGCCTCCTATACCCTCTCGTGGCAACAGTATTATGACATACAAGAGTGGTAAAGGACAAAGGCGACAAAGTGACTTTCCCCCTCCCATCCTTCAAGTATTTTCTGACTCCACATCCTCAAAGCTTGTCTATGGCAAATCCCCTTTTTCAATCACCCCAAGAAGCTGCATTGGAAGCAACAGACTACCAAAATGCCACAGCACTGTTACATCCTTTCCTCTCAAAGATCCTCCCAAATTCAGGTTAGAAGCTACAGTGGCATACAAAATTTGAACGGCCAGCAGCTGAGGGAACTTCAAATTCTCTTTGCACAAATGGGTTCCATGCATCAATACTAGTTGGCAAATGCACCACAGGGTCAGGCCAAAGGTGTGTCTGGTCCAGTGCTGCATCTCCAAGAGTAGTAAGAGATGAATCTCAGGAATACCTCAGGCTTGCCAGTTTCTGTAGCCTATTCCTCCAGCCTCCAAACCTCTTGAATTAGAGATGCTGGAAGGCAATATTTCTACTACCTACTTACAGAGCTGTTGCCTGTGAATTAGAGAGACTTCCTTTTTGATCTCATCTGTCACCAATAGCCTCCATTACCTCAGCAGGAGCAAGTGCCAGGAGCTCACTGCTGTCTGGATATCACTGACTTCCAAGTTGCTCTCTGTTCTTGTATCAGTTAACAAATGACAGTTCCCCGATTTCCATCCTGTGACTTCCTAAAATTCGATCAGCTGTGTTCCCCACACACAGTCTGTTCCTCTCCATCATGAAGACTCCATGGCCTTATTCCTTCCTCTTAATGTAGTTATCCATCTCCTAGTGACTACTCATACATTCTTGCTCTCAAATAAAGGTCTGAGAAAAGGGAAGAGGTTCAGTTATTCGCTGCAGTGTAGCCCACTTGGAAAAGTCGCAAAAGGGAAAAAAAAATTTGAATATATGGTAAGGAAAAAAGTGCATGTCTCAGCCACCTTATACCTGAAGTGCTGGACAAAAGCTAACATTTGAAACAAAACGGTTTAAACAAGACTAGCTTGGATACAGACATGCTAACATCACCCACTAACACTCAGTAACATAAAATGTGTTTCTGTTTTTAAAAGAATTTTTATTTAAGTACTTTTCAGAAATACACCCATGTTTTCATACAGGTTTATAATGGCTATCTGATACAGTTAACTGGATGATTACCTAGCTTATTCCTGTATGTAATAGTAGTTGGTGACGGTTTTCTGTCTTTCCCAGAACTAAAGAGATAAAAAGAAACAGGATTCAAACTCAAGACTTTTAGTGCCTTGTATAGGTCAGAAACTATTTCATCTTTTTTTTCTGGGCACTTGCTCAGAACCATTCCAAACTACACTGCAGCACTTTTTTGTGCACACCTCCATTCATATATGGGAATATTACTTGCCCCAACAAAATCATATAATGCTCAAATTCCTCCTCCTTTCTCACAGCAAAGGTGCTAAATAAATGCATTATGCTTCTCTGGTTTTGAATCCCACTTATGACAAATAGTTCTCAAAAAATATTTCCTCTTTTTTGTTTCCCCTATCCAAAAACATTCTTCATAACCAATTTTATGAACAGAATTATGTATTTCCTCAGGCACAAAAAAAACCCAACAAGGTGAAATTTGCATGCTATTTTTCAGTGCTTTCTTACCATCAACACCATTTTACCAAGTGAACAAATACAGTGAGCTACAAGTCAGCAAAAGAAGTCATCACAGCAATTTACCACTGATTACAAAAATATTAATAGCCTCAGGCAAATCACTCATTAACTCTTACTGATTTGGAGGGTGATATAGCATTAATAATTCAATAAAAAACACATTGAGTAATAAAAGCTTAGGGTTATTTATTTAACCAATTAGATCATTTTTGGCAGCATCCCTGCTTTTGAATAAACCATGCATGTTCTTCAATTAATCATGAGAATTGAAAACTACAAATCTGCAGTCTCTATCTTCCAGTCGAGGAGATACATTGCTTAAGAAGCCCAAAAGATTGAGGGAGAAAATAAGAATAATTTACATTCTCTGTGGACAAAGAGAGTTGGCACTAGAAGATGTGCTAATTAGCAAAGCTTGGCTACTGATGCTTAACGATCTGTTCCTCATGCACCACTTTCCCAATCCACTGAGAGACAGGTACAAATTGCACCTTTAAGAAGTTATAATCCATTAGCATGCATATGAGGTGCATCTTGTTACCACTAATGCTCAACAGTCCCCTCTAATCTATGAGAGTGGCAGAAAGATGCAAATGCTTAACTAGAACACTATACTGAATTACCATGCATGTCATTTATTAATAGCTTTATTTTATTCAGAAACCTCACTGTGACAAACCATTACCACCCTGGCAGTCTAAAGTCAAGGCAAGAGGGGAGGTTTCATTGTTTTGAATGTTTCAGTTTTGGTCTTTCTGCAGGGAATCAGTACATGTCTCGCAGTTCATATGAACGCTTAATTCTCTACTATAAATTCAAAATTCCTCACAATACTGTCCTAATGAAAATCCCTGTTTTGAGTCTCTTTTTCAGCAAGTCAAACAAGCAAAACTCTCTGGAGTGCAGCCTCAACTGGAGTTACAAGCTGAATGCGCAATTTTCTTTTATATCTTCTAGATATAATACCAGATATATCTTGATATTCAGACTGGCTCTGCTTATTCAGACATAAAACCAAAATTAGCCATTACAAATCTAACAATCTGCTTCTGTCTGATAACTGAAGTGGCCTTAGCAAATGGATAAAAGAGAAATATAAAAGACAGCCATCACTTCCACAACTCATAATGAAGTTGTGTTCTTATAATTAAGTCTTTCGACATTTTAAAACTCAGAATGTGATATTTATTTACTTTTAATATTAGTCATCCTAGAAGTAACGCTTCACATTTTAAAAAACAATCTTCATAATGATTATTTTCAAAATAAGATTTCACGTTCATCAAACAGACTAATATGTGTAAAACTTGCTTTTGAGAGAAATCATTGAATGCTAAAGCAATGTAGATCCCACATATATACCTGAAAAGATGAGAGTAATCTAAAAGGAAAAAAAAGAAACCCCACAACAAAAACCACCAAAGGCATCTACATTCTTTCCCCCCAGTCTTTTTCACAGTAAACTAAAAATTCCACCACAAAACTATTTCATTTTATTTTATTCCAGTAAGATTCCTAATTCTGGTTCAGGAAATGAAGCGTTAAGTTCATTTTTAACTGTCAATACCTCATTTCTCTGCAGCATTTTGGGGCCTTAGCAGCTTTAGGGGCAGATTTTTTTTTCTTTTTCAGTAAACATTAAATGTTTTAATACTGTCACCTTCTAAATCAGCATTTGCAAGACGGTATGCTTATGTCATATCCATATCTAATCACCTATCCACACATCTCAGTTTTCTGAAGGTAAACATCTGTGCAACTAGCACTAACAAGGGACTTTTGATCTCTGCAACTAAAAACACCCAAACTTCTAGGCATTTACTTCTACATGCACAGGAAAGCAGCTTTAGTGAAAGGAATGCTTCCCCAAATTAATGAACAACTAATTTTTTTAAAACTAAATTCCTATTTAAAATTAATCTGCTTGTTTCATTAAGTATTCAATCAGCCCTCAGTTAAAATTTCGGTATTACTTCAGACAACTAACAGTTGCGAACTTTGATTGTTTGTTGGATTTGTTTGTTTGTTTGTTTTTTAATTAATTCCCTGTGCAAGAAGAGGCAGGAAACACTTTAAAATCTCAAATGTATAAAAGGAGGACTTGGTACCTTATGAAACTGCATAGTAATTCCCAGCATCTCAGAACAAGAGACCCATACATATTCCACACCCAAATTTCTCTTCTCTAATAAGGATTTCAGAACATACAGGGAGTGAGTGTGAGTTCTGAGCAAGGAGTATGAAAACAATGAACAGATTCGTATCAGTAAACCCACAGCAGGAGCACAACATACCTGCACTTCCACAACCCTGACACATCAGCAGAGGCCTGAAATGTACAAACATTTAACAAGTCACAGCAATACCACAACAGAAGACAGTAACTTTGAACTAAGAAAAAAACAAAATACACAAAAAAAAAAAAAAAAAAAAAAAAAAAAGAAAAAGAAGACCATGGTGTCAATGTATATGCATAGTCTTTCAAGTCAGCAAAACACACAGGTGTTTTAGGGGATACCTCTGGCTTTTTAAACTGTTCTCTTCAACTCTCATGATGAAGACAATGTGGTGCTAATTCCAGAACTGATCTTCAGCATCTGTTCTGCCAAACGATGATGATTCATTCTGTCCTGTTTCTCAGTGATGCCCCAACTAGGTGTGCACACCTCTTGTGAATAAATAATTTTCAAGACACCCATATGTCAACCAGCAATTTCCCCCTTTCCACTTCCAAAATACTCACCTCCCTTCCCATTCTTATTTTTTTTCCCAGTTTTTCCTCATCACCCAATACCTCCTATTCTGCAGGGATCCTATTACATGTCATAAGCATCTGCAGTGGAACAGACATACAGGGATTTCTTCCTTCTCTCCTTTAGTCATTAATAGAAGGGAAATAGTGAAATATATAATTATTACTTGAAACATATAATTATTACTTGTAATAGCACTGATTAATCTGGATTTGACTTGGAGATGTTCCTTTTTCTTATTATCAGACAAAAATTATTACTTCAAGTGAGCAGTATCCGTCCATGCAGGAAACAATCCTTGAACAAAATTAGTTTTAGCTGAAGAAACATGGCAGCTTGCACCGAAGAATTCTAACAGAATTGGCCCATGAAGTCACTGGTGTGACAGCAAAGAGTTTTAACAACTACTTTATCAAAACAAAGACAAATACTTAAGTGGAAAATAAAGGTGGGTGGAAAACAAAAAAAAAAAACAACCAAAAAACACACCTATCTCAAGAAAAGCAGGAGCAAAAAAAGTGAAGCAGCCCAAAACCAGAAGCAGCCAGGTGCTCAGGGAGCTACTTTCTTTCAAGATGGAAGATGGTGAAACACCAGAAGTGGAATAGAAACCTAGAAAGGACACAAATGGGAATAAACCAAGATCATTCAAATGTGCATCTGTATAACATTTAAAGAAAAAATGCTTTCCTCGCCTTAGAGAAAAGAAGGCAGGAAACTCTTCAGTATGGAGTAGATTTTGCAGATATTTTGTATAAAACCTTGCAGTAATAACACAGCTTTATCTATTAGATGCAGTTCTGAATATGAAGATTTCCTTCAGATTTCTACAACAATTGCATACTGTAAAGCCTCACAACAGGAATTCTGCCTGCAGATTTGCTGTAACAAGTTTTTGCAGCTCTGAGCCAAACTCTTCTCAGCACTACAGCACTTGCACTGTATCTACAGTGTGTCCTGCCTTGCACTCATCATTTAGCATTCCATATGGTCCCAATACCTTTCATCTTGGAAGGAACCTTGGGATGACCTAGTTCAATGTTCTGCTCAAAGCAGGGACAATAGTGAATTTAGACCAGACTGCTCAGGGCTTCACCCAGCATGGTCTCAACAATCCCCAAGTGTGGAAAGCTCACAATGTCTCTGGGCAACCAGTTCCAGGGCTTAACTATCTTTATAGTGATTATATTTTTCCCCTCACTTGGAACTGGTGTCGCTGTTGAGCCGCTAGCCGAGGAATGACCCAGGTTCTCAGACAAGGAAAGAGAGGAGAAGAGAGCTTTATTGTTTTGATTTCCATATATATAGAGTTTACAGAGGTGCCCCAGATTGGTCAGCCCGAGACCTCCCCCTAGGCCCAATTGGCCAAGCCCGAACTGACCCAATCCGGAGAAGTTGTTTGCAAAACATCCAAACTTTATCTTTGTTTATGAAATATAGCAAAATGTTCCCACGGGAAGGACCTGTGCTAGCCACAGCCTGGAAGCTTCATGCTTCAGGTTAGGACTTAGCTCTCATTTTTTAACCCATATATCTGCTATTAGGCCTTCTCACACCACCTCTTCTGCAGTCTGAACAAGCACAACTGTCCCAGCCTCCTCCCTCCCTTCCATGCTCCAGTCCTCTGACTTTCTTACTGGCTGTCCATGGATTCACTCAAGCTTATTAGCATTCTTGTACTCGGAGAGCCAAAACCTGACACAGGATTCCACATATGGTCTAATAAGTGTCAAATAATTGGGAATAATCCCTTCACCTGCTGGCTCTACTCCCATTGATGTAGCCCAGAACACTGTTAGCCTTCAGCGCTGTCAGGGCAGACAGCTGGTTGTGCTCAGACTTCTGTCAAGCCATCCCCTGATCAATTAACTCGAACAGAAGTCATCTTAGTTGCATTATGATTTTTATCCTCACAATGATACTGACCTACATATTCATCCAGACATGCCCAGATGCAAAACTGATACCCTGAGCTACAACAATAAACTTTTTAATGAAATCTATTTCCCTTATGAAAAAAAAAAATGCTAGCTAAGAAAACAAGACACATTTAGTTTAGAAAGAGCAATTTGAATACAAAAGCGAAACAAAACACAAAGGTATAGTAAAACAAATAAATCAAAAATTTCCCCCAGACCACCGGCCCCCCTGAAACTGATTTTGCCAGTTTTCCACTGGCTTTTTTTGGAAAAAAGGAAAATTTCTTTTCCCCCCCTTTTTTTTTTTTTTTGGGGGGTTCTCTTAAAATTTTTTTTATATATTTTTTAATATTTGAGAATTTTTTTTTTTTTTTCATTGGGGGGGGGGGGGAAAAAAAATTTTCCCCGGGGGGTTTTTTTTTTTAAAGAATGTCAAAACATGGGGACATCTGAACAAGTCATTAAAAATTTAACAAACATGCAAACGTATTCTGAAGACTAATAGATAAAAAAAATGTGATGGACTAAACTGTATTGCTTTCAGAACACTGAAGTAATTTCTTACATCAATTAATCCAATGTATTTAAATAATCAGCTTAAATCAATACATATAATATTTTTTCTTCATTTTAGAATCCTGCAGTTCACTGGAATATAACAAGCATTAATTAATCACATAAACAGAACAAAAATTACCCATAAGAATGCTGGAATAATTCACTGTGCTTACAATTTGAGTTATAACATTTTTGATAGGAAGTGCATTAGATTCTAGTCTCAAGGCTAAATATTTAAACTTGCAAAGTTTGAATTTCATACCCCTGAAAAATTAACCTGACAAACATAGATGGCTTTCACAGTAAATTTTCACACTGACCAATAAACTTCAAACAAATCACAATCTTGGTCTCAGAAGTGTTGACATGAAAAAAACCATCAGACTGCAAATGCTGTTTTTTAAAAAGCAAATACTATTTTTCTGTTATTTTTCTTAAACTAGAGTCTAACCATTTAAACATACAGCATTCTTTGAGTACATTAAAACCAAATCATTTTCAGAGGTCTGTATTGCCAGAACTACTACTCCACAATTTCAACATTTGTATATCATTTTATATGAAGTAAGAATAGTAATTCTTACACCAGGCAATTTCTATGTCCCTGACACCATGACCCAGTGAGGAAAGATAAAAACAACCGGGCCACTGGGGAAAAGAAAGAAAAGCATTAACACTGCAGCTTTGTGCTCTCCTTCCAAAACTGAGCCCACTCCAAAGCATATTTCAGCTGAGCTTCTGTTCATGTTACTGGCAATCTGGATGAATGGATGTAGAAAGGAGAAAAGCATCTGTATGGGTGCTGAGAATATTTCACACTGCAGCCATGAGGAAATATTTGCATGTCCCTTTTATCAAAGTGCAATGAGAACTTTGTATTCAGTTCTAAAATAATTACGTGCTCATAACAGAGTAACACATCACAGTGACAACTGGGATGCGCTTTCAGGACAAACACATGCCAGCGAAAGATTGTATCTACGCAAGCACACAGCCTGATAGTGAAAAAGCATTCTTTGAAGTCCTAACCCAGCATTATCTCTGCAAGAAAAACAAGATCATCCCTTTTAACTGCATTTGTGAAGTCTTCTGTCTTCCAGAAGGTGTACTTAGAAATTCAAAAATAAGAATTTAGTGGGGAAACATTCTACTATTGCATGCAGTGCCTTAAGGAGCTGCTCAGCACCACCATGCAAGATAAACACTGTACAAAAATCTAGCAAAACAGGCAGAACAAGACTCAAAACGTATCCACTTAGATCCGTGAGATGTAAAATGTTCTAACCAGAAAAAGGACACCTTGCAGGCAGAAATGGAGGGACCAGTGCCTTTGGGAGGCCAGCAAATTTCTGCCCTGGGCAAGGCTTGCTGAAGGAGGCCTTGAAACTGGCAGGAATCCTCTGATCCTGAGCTACCACTGGCCAGGGCTAGGCAAGGGCAAGGCAAGCACCATCACTGACAAAGCCATGACATCAGGGAGACCAGGGACTAAGCTGAAAACTAGTCCATTTCTGCTCCTCTTCTTCCCTGTTTCTACAGATAACAAAAAAGCCACTAGGGACAACATCTATCAGCATTTATGCAGACCACTGCTGCTTGGCGAGTTCAGCCTGAGAAGATACAGCTCACGGGCACAACTGCTCCTCCCTCCCTCCCTGCTGTTTTTCCACCTGCAGGGTGCTCCACAAGTTGTCTTTACAGCAGCGTGAAGTGACCTACAACAGCACAGCAACCACCTCAGCCAGGGCAAGACAAGCCTGGTGCCCCACGGCTGGGAGCTGAAGGCACTGGATGACACAGACAGAGCCCTCCCCTGTCAGTGGGAGCACCTGTGCATCCTGACCCGTGCCTGCGCCTGGGTGAAGGTGTCAAGATGCAGCAGCATGGGCTGAAGGGGCAGCCTCTGTGTGGAGCATCTGTCTGGAGCTCCCAGAACTGACTGAGCCCCAGCGGCTCCAGCGCAGGGCAGGCTGAGCCCCTCAGCCCCGGGGAAAGCCTGGCGAAGGGAGGGCAAAACGCTGCCCGGCAGCCGCGGCTGAGCCAGGGGAACCGTGCGGGAAACAGCCCTGCGAGCCTGAGGGGAGAGCGGAGCAGGGACGGAGAGACCCCAGGAGCAGCCGGATGGGCATCTGCCAGCCAGTCATGGTCAACACCATGTGCAGTCATCATCACACATCCATGGTAAACACCCCTAGACCAGCTGAAAGCAATGCTGGAAACACTACACCACACTCAAATGTTGCTGTTCACCCTTGTGTGTCATCATCCACAGATATTCAAAGGCAGACACACAGGTGCAGCATCGAATTATCAAACAGGAATATAATTTCGGGTTTCCCTGCTGATTTAAGCCCTCAGAGTTTTGGCAAATTGTGTGGCAAATAGGGGTGGCTTTTAAAGGGTATATCCAAATTTTACACATTTAAAGAAAAATTAAAATTCCTTTTTCATTTCAGAAATAGCATGGCTATAAAAGTACAAAAATTAGTCAGAAACTCAAGGTCACATTTAGCATGTGCAACTATATCAAACTCATTAGATCTCAAGCAAATAAGCCTTCTGTTTGTAGCCCATCCTCCATATTTTCCAAAGCACCTCTTATTGAAAAGTATATTGTTGGTTTGTGGGGTTTTTTTAAATAACAACCATATTTTTTCCTTCTTACCCTCCCTATTTCCTTTTAAGAGCTCAAACCCGACCACTACCAAAATCCATCATCCAGTATCATAAATGCCATTAATTGCAAATGAAGTAAGGCTTTAATTTCAAGAGAAGATTACTCTCGTCTGTATTACAGGCACTTGAGCCTTCCAAAAAATCAGCTAGCCTAAAGGATTCCCAGCCACACTTGTAAGCAACTCCTTCAAGGCTCCTAGAATCCTTCTCAAGTCACCCAGTATGATAGTACTTGGCTGCCAAAATATTTTGGGAATTGTTGACATGCTGTTGGATCTCTTCAAAGCAGGAACATTTGTTGCCCAGTGCAAGGAGGAAGGAGACTGGAAATGCTGAGACCCACCAAACACATCTGACACAAGAGGGTAAGCAAAATTTATCCCACCAGAAAGAACACTTGAGTTTAGTCCTATGTGTATCCCAGGCCAGGCATTTCCACTACCTTTTAAACTAATTTGACTTTTACTGGCCTGAACCCTCCACATCTGAGCAAAGAATAATTTATCCTTTCCATTACTAAGTATTTCCATCAGTAAAAGAGACTTCGTGGAGAAATGTATTGAGTAACTGCCAATGTACTTTGAAAAATGTTGCACTATCATTTACAAACACAACCGTCTCAGAAAATAACTCCATCATCTGCAAGCAGTGGGTATTGGCTGAGTCATATCAGAATTATAACATTAGCAATCAGTAGATATTTATTAACTTAAAATGTACAATTGATAAGATTTCTAAGGCATTAATTTTTATTTAATATATTGTTTTCCTTTATGGTATTTTACATTGGGAAAAAAAAATATATTTTATTGCATACTACTTAAAAGTTTATTAAAAACCTGTCAGCACTTGAGTTAAAGTTACTAATTAGAAATTTTTCAACCATTTCTTTAAAGTCCATTGGAATAATGCTAACAGTTAAGTACTTTAAAAAAGAAGATGTCTATAAAGCTCCTATGTTACTAAGATTTTATTAAAATTTAATCTGTGAGGAAGCTGAGAAGGGTAGAAAAACAAGTTCATCTTGCTACAGAGAAAACTGATTCCCTTCACCCTACCTTCCTCCCAAGCTTAGGTCCAAATGGCCGTATTCAGATTTAAATTTGAGTAAAATAGAAGAGTTCACCCCAACCATACAATTATAAGAATATTCACACTACATCTAAATGTTCTTACGTGGATTCATAGGAAAAAATATACAAATTAGTTTTGTATCAGCTTCAGTATTTTTGAATACTAAAAAGGGTTCCACTACTAAAAAAGATGCAGTAGCGGAATGGGAATGCAGTCATTAAACACATTAAACATTTATTTCCTTTACATTTGGAATCTTTTTCCTGAATGCTTTTTGAGACAACTGTATAGAAACAAAAAAACATTAACTTATCAAGACACACAGTGACTTTATAAAAATTATGTTCCTACTATTCTCTAAGTCATTATTTCTCATTAATTTTTATTTTGTGTCATTGGTAATTTTAAGTACTAAGAAAACGATTCAAATGCAACCAGGTCTTTCATCATGGACCACATATTAGCCACTCTAGTCTGCTTTAACAGAGTTTTTACAGAGAAACCAAGTAGGATTTCCTCTAAGAGAAATACTGACTTTTGAACATACTATTCTACTCTTCCTCCAAATTTTACAAACAGTAAAAAAGCCTTGCAATTATACTATGCAAACTTAGAGCTTCACTGATAAAAACCTCCATGTTTCAAGATCCTTTAGAAGCAACAGTCTTCTCTATGTAGGAATGCAAAATTATAGGTACATAAATGCCTTTTGAGAATAATTTCCCTCTTATGCAGTATTTTCCCCCAGAAATCTCAGGCATCACAGCAAGTCACACAGAAGTCACTGCTCAGCAATCACTGACTGAAAGTACAGAGTTTTGAAACCTAAGCACAGAAATGTTTTTCCCCCCACAAATCTACACCACTCTGTTTTGCACCTCAAACTTCCTTTGATCTTGCAAAAGGTTTTTTCTAATATTTCACAGATAAAAAGGTTAGTATCAATACTCCTACAAAACACAACCGAAAAGCCTATAATCTGCATTTTATAGACAACCTCTTTAGAGATTTTGTCTAATCCCCATTATCACCATCTCTCAGTCTTTAACAGAGAAAGTCTGGATTTTGATTCCATACTTCCTTGGAGCAATATGAGTTGACAATGTTAAACTTTATACAGTAAAAATTCTAAGAACATAGGAGTATATTCTTTAAGGAATATACCTGCTTTGTCTTCCAATTGAAAATATCAATAGACAAAATACACTTTATTCCAGGAAAGCTGGTAGCACAATTCAGTAGACATGATAAATGACGACTGCATTTGTTACACCAGCTTAATGTCTTTTGTTGCAGAACAGTGTCATGTTTCATTACAAGAATTATAAATTTCAGGTCAGTTTAGCTGTTCAAGGTTATGCATTTGTGACAGTCGTCTAGTTGTGTTTTACTAGAAATCACAAGTTCAATATTGCATCTAAAGGTTCAAAAATATTGTTAGTGTATGCTAACTTTAGTTTTAAAGTAAAAAAAAACTAAATCAGAACTTCTGAAACAGTTATTTTCTAGAAAATGTTCATACCAGCAACAGCTGGGCTGAAAATTAAGTGCAATTTTTAAAAAAATGTATTTCTATTGCTGTTAGTCATATTTAGGATAAATAAGTCCCTGCATTTCAAGCTATGAAGTTACAATGCCTGCAGTGCAGCTGTCTGCACAGGATCCCTCACTGGCTCAGGCCAGGCATTCTGGCACTGGAGTATTAATATTCAGTTTGGCAAACTAGCATAAGCAGAGACTGTCAAATAGGATAAGTGAGAGGTTGGGGATATAAGGGATATAGAAGATGGCATCTATTTTTAAGAGATGGTTAGTTTAATTATCTATGAAGTTATTGATCCTGAGTTAGGAAGCAGCTGAGCAAGTGCTTTAAAGAATGCTGTAAGCAGCCAGCTTGTGATTAAAAGAACACTCATGCCCTTAAAAGAAACTGGAAAGCAAAAAATACTTTGGCAGTTGAGAAGTGCACATTAAGTAGAATAGAAACAGAAACTCAAAATATTCATGCCTGTGTGTGCCGAGTCTACAGCAGATTTTTTTTCAAACAGGAAATTCCACATGACTACAAATAAAAAAAAATCAGAAATATTTTCCTAGTTTTCTCACTAAATTTCCTCGAAATGAGTAATGTTGCAAGATGTTCTATTTTGTACCAATAAGTATCGGGCAAACTACAAGTTCCTGGTCAAATGATTTTCCCATGAACCACAGAGTGGGCACACAGGAATTCTGTGCACCAGGAAGATAATAAATGTTTATGTTCTGTGAAACAGAATACTAGTTTAGACCCCAAAATATCATCAGCTAGGAATCCAAATGTTTTACCTCATTCTATAAGAGAATCTCCTTATTTTTATTTTTTAAAGATGAACTCCTTTAAGCAGTGACTCAGTTCTTCTAATCACATTTGTACATTCAACACCTATGACTTCAGGTATAGTAAAGTTACTCCAAGCTCCTGCCAACATCACTTTTTCAGTCTCTTGATGTGACCATACACAATTAACAAGCAGTAAAGAAATCACTTCAGTTTGAATTATAAACCAAATGGTGCTATTCCTCACTCCCTAAATACCCATAAACTGAGCTGTGACTCAAAATTCACAATGCAATTCTAAGACATAGAGTAAACATAGTTCCTTATCTGCAACATTCTATGGCCAAAGTCTCACTAATATAGCAAAAAGACTGCCACTTATCCTCTTCAAACAAAGGGCAGGGCTTGTTTACACAAGGAAATGCCCACACAGTTCTGTGGCTATGGTTATTGTGGAACTCCTAATAAATAGATCAGAAAAAAATGGTTCTTTCTCCTCTTCTCATTTGCTGCTGCAAACCATTTGCCAGTGGAAATCCTTGGTCAACTTGGTTAAGGCAGCATTTCACCAAATTTTCTTTTCAGAGTTTATCTGTGCTGCAGACATACCAATTTAGTTTTATGTTGGTTGGCATGGGTATCAATAGCAGGATAGGCATGAAACTGATCATGTCCCCAACAAATCTAAATCAAGGGGTGAAGCTCAAGCCACCAATGTTTCCAACCCATCAATCCCTGAAAGAGATACAGGAAAACTAGCCTGGGAATATGTGTGTGCATGTCAGTCATACTTCCCCAATCCAGCATGGTCCTACCCGCAACTTGGTACCTAGATAAATCATATTTGGCAACTCAGCATGACCCACTCCTAATTATTACTTAAACTGTTACTGAGGACCATCTTTACAACTATTTTCATTTTATTAATGTGTGCTTAAATACTAGTGTTCGAATATTATGATTAGTGGATTCTTTCCAACTCAGAATATTCTGTGATTCTATAAAAATTAAACAGATTAGGCAGAATAATTTATTATATAAAGGAACGACACCACGGGTTCTGCGACAGTAGTAACACAACCAAAGCCAAATTCGAATACTTGGCTCCTCTATGAACATTTATCTTAATTATTTTTCATTTTGGAAGACCTGTGTTTGTATTCCTTCGTGCACAAACCTTCAAGACATACTTTGAAAGCACAGGCAGACTTTTAAGTTAATGATTAATAGTGAATACTAAATATGCATGCAGAAGCAAACTCCAAGCCTTTATACTAGGAGAGTCATTTTGGTTATTTCCAAATTACTGATCCTCTCCTGTTTCACTAAAAAGCTTCATGAAAGTCTTGCTCCCAACCTTTTCTGCTTTTTTAGCCCTATAAATTCAGGAAGAACATACAAGTTACTACTTTGAATGTAAAACTACATAATTCTCACTTGGGGGTATTTTGCACATTTGGAGGATTAAAATACCTTCTCTATGAAGTACAAAAAGTTATAAACCTTCATAGTCTTTCTGGTTCAAATGCATCTGCTAGATATGCCAGATCCAGCACGTTAATCAGCCATTATCCAATCAAGTATTTATTCATTCATTGCATCAACAAAATTTTACCTCAACACACTATTGAATGGTCACATTCATATTCCCAAGCCCTACTAAGCCCCCTATTATAGATAGTTTCTTCCTTGAAGGCCACAAAATTAGATTACTTTTGTGCTAAATGGCAATTTTTGACACACGGTGTTACAAAGGAGTCAATGAAAATTACTTCAATGTAAAAGATTTGGGGGGTTGAAAACTTTTCTTTTACCCTCTTTTCCCTCAAAAATCACTTTACTCATTTCAACATGCTTTTGTTTCAGTGTCAAGGACTAGAAAATTTATATTTGAAAACATCTACATAAAGTCCTATTTTGACTATCCAGTTGCAGAAAGAGTACTTAAAATTTTTTCCTCTGTATGATGAAAACAAATATAAATACTTAAGCAAGTACAAAGCTGACTTGTTTTAACCCTGGCCAAACAAACAGCCGTCCATAAAACAGCACACATGAATGTTCCATGCAGCACAAAACAGAGACTGATTTTAAAAACAAAGTGATAGGCATCGCAATCAAGGAAAAACAGCCTAGGAAGTGCCAGCACTCAGGTCCCTTCCTTGAAGCTCTTTGCCTTCTACCCTGGAGTTGTTTACCAGAATACAACTTGCAGATGTGGTGAGTCCCCCCGCTGGCAGGCTAAAGAGGGGTCAGGATCTGGGCAGGAGAACTGTAGCCCCTCTCATTACTCTTCCAGACAACATTACACCCAGCCAGGCGTCAAGGCCACAAACATCAAAGATTCACAACTTGTTCACTGCCCACACCCAGAGAAGTCTGCAGAAGGTTTTATGAGAAAAGCAGCTGGACTGTCAAGGACAGTGTGCTCCTACAATAAACTCTGTTTTTAAGTCTCATCTAACTACTACCTATACATCTTTATTTTCATTGTTCATTTCCAAAAAAAGCTGGTCAATTTAGGAACAACATTACTTAGGACCTTAAGAACAGTAGAAAAGGCAAGAAGGAGCAACAGTTCATCTTGGCAAAGCTCAAATATTGAAGTTTATCGTATGCAGGAGGGTAGGGCTGAGAAGCACTTCAATTAAATGAGGTCACACTTGTCAGTTTGTCAAAATGTAAAGTGGTAAACAGATATTTCTGTTGTTTTATTTTGTCAGAAGCTACCAATCTTGGTTTTGTAACACTATTATCAGCTATATACAAATGCTACTGGTTTTCACATTAATGGATTACACTTGCCACACACCTGCCAAAAAAAAGTCCAGAAATATTATTTTCACCACCAAAACTACAACACAAAATAAAAATTCCTTAGTATTTTTCACCTATAGGCACTTTCATATTTTTCAGCTTTTAAGCTCTCCTGGATGTCACAAAAATTCCAGATGTCAAAACAAGAAGGACTGTTAAATCTCAGACCAGTGAATGCAGATAACCAAAATGCAGCTTATTACACACTACCCTTGTTCTGTGCCTAAAATCTTGCTGGAACAAAGCAGTTACTGCAATGCCATACAGACCAAAAAGGCACAGTATAATAAATCATGCACAAAATGATTACAGTTCAGGTCTAGATTAGGAGTACTTTACCAGCATAGCACTTTACTCCTTTCATTTAAGAGGCAGCTACACTGACAAAGATATCCCAGAATTACAGAAAGGCTGAGGTTAGCAGGGACCTCTGGAGGTCATCTGGTCCAACCTCCTGCGCAAGCTGGGCCACCTAGAGCAGGCTGCCCACTACAGTGTCCAGGCAGCTTTTGAGTGTCTCCAAGGGTGGAGACTCCACAGCCTCATCTGGGATGTTATACTCTCTGTTACACTCTGTACCAAAACAGCAAAGCTGTAATGCAAACCACAGAAGACCAGAGTTTAGGCTCCATTTTAGTGCTCTCAGGGCTTTTCCAAGCAAAAATCTGTGGGTAACACAGGGCACCTTTCCACTGTTCTGCACAACTGCATCACTCCCAGGCAACACTGAGGTCATGCAGGTAGATAAAGGTGATACTAAACATCAATCTGTCCTATCGTTTGTGATGATTCCCACCAAACAATGACTATTTTGAGACAGCATATTAGTCTCAGCACAGAGTGTTTCTATCCTGCTCATGTAGGATTATGTGGATGATCACTGCAATTGAAAAGCAGCACCTTGTTACTTTTCATTTGCAGGGGTAGCAACTATTTTTAGTGAAAGTTTCCCCAACATCTATTGCCTAAAGCCATTTTTCTAATACCCTTATTTCATGCAATATGTATTGTGTGGAGTCATAAGAGAGCATTAAGGGATGGTAAAGAAATTGGTTGTGTTATGATAATTTGAATGGAACAACTTAGAAGGAAATAAATCAGAAAACTAATATGATGTCTTAGAAATTAATAGGAGTTAATCAAGTTATTAACAAAAGAGAGCACAAAACTTTGCAGCATTTCTTCATCAAAAAGACTACTTCAAAAGTTCCATTTTGTCTCCATGGAAACACACAGGAATAGCTAACTGAAACTATTAAAAATATTTTAAATATGTGTTCTTAGCAAGATGTTACATGGACCATGGAGCTGATCTGCAACCGACTGAGATTACTGTTCACAAAATAAGAACACCTGGTTCTCACCAACTGAAGACACTGGGCTATAGCTCTAAGTATCAGCAGAAGTAGTAAAGACAAATGCCATATTAGAAGATGAAAAAGACTTTAAAGGATATTATTTCATCACAACAAGACTAGCTCTGTGGCTTAAGAGGACATTTTACTTCTCAATAGACATACAGAGAAAACTAACAGGAAAGCGAAACCAAAATGGCTTAAAGTTCCTATGCTTTCAGCCAAGTCATTTTCTCTCATATCTCACATTAAACAGTTGTCTTTCAGGCTTTCTGACAGGTGAGCAAAGAAGAAAATGCAGAGACAACAGTTACTGGCAATAACCAATAATTTCTAATGTTGGGTTGGGCTTTTTTTTATCCTTTTACTTAAATAAGGAGTGTCACTGTTGAGCTGCTAGCAGAGAAAAGGACCTGGGTTCTCAGTGTGGCAAGAAAAGAGAGCTTTATTATTTTGATTCCAACTTATATAGACTTTTCAGAGGTCACCCAGATTGGTCAGCCAGAAACCTCCCCCTAGGCCTGATTGGCCAAGCCTGAACTGTCCAAATCTCGAGACACTGTTTTCATAACATACAAACTTTATCTTTGTTTATAAAACACAGAGGAAAGTTCTCATGGGAAAGACCTGTGCTAGCCACAAAGGACGGGAAAAAAAACCTTCAAAAATCTCAAGTTTTTCATACTTCTAGGCAAAGACATGAAATTTATCTTAGAAGAAATCTAATCCAAGTTGAAGTAACAATGAGTTAAAGTAACAATTTCTTTCAAGTCTTTAACCAAGACACTGCTCTTCTCAAGAGAATGGGTAAGAGGCTGCAAGAGAAGTGGCTGGGAAACATGGTTAGCATCTTCCCATCACCAGATCTCCAAAACTGTATCTGCTTTTAAGGAAACCCCAAGCACTCTGGCTTCCTTCAGGTGCTGCATCATCCCATGACACAAAAGAGAGACAGTGTCTGCACTGAGAAGGAAGAGCAGGAGTGTCAGCAGCAACATAAGAACTCAGGACACAGAACATATCTGCACATATCATAGCTGGTAAATGTAAGAGCAAGTTTACCTGGAACAGAACACACCTGGCAGAATATACCTATAAAAGATTTCTTAGAAAGTTCACAGGCATGAATGCAAAAGTTTTCGTTATCTCCAGGCATCTTTAGCTCAGATCCCAAACAGTGGTGCACATCTAAAATTCTGAAGGCCAAATTGAGACTTAATAACCCTACAGTAATAATAATGTTATGGTACATAACCACTACACTTGGCTGTTCTCCACTTACTGATTTATGAGAAAAGATGACTATTTCAGCCCTCTGGAAAAAAAACCAAAAAAAACAGATATTTCATAGGAAGAAGTGGATTTTCTCTTTCTAAAATATAAATAAATAACAGGATGAGGAAAATACACAGGATGTGATGCTCCATTAGCAAACATCACATCTGTTACTCATATTTTAATATCTTCCCTGCCACCCTGAAGCATACCATGTGCAATTAAGAGGAAATTGCAATGCAATTTTTTTAATAAATTATTGTCAACAGTCATGCAGTACTAAGCCAAACACAAATCACTAAATCAATTCAGCACCAGTTTAAGAAGTTTCGATTAATCCTCAATTCACTGCTATGTTATTATAACATCTTATTAAATGCACCCACCACTTTAGGACTCCCTCATTTCATTTGTGATTACAGTAAATATTGATTGCAATGGTGGCCTGGAAACAGCTCCAAAATGTGCAACTGTGGTCCCTGAAGGCAGAGCTTAGCGACAATATTCTGTTCCCATGTCTGCCCTTCAGACAGACTCAGCACAGACATAAAAATTTAATATAATAATTTACTGGTTCAAATGCATACCTGCTTGGATTTTATTCAGTTAAGCAGAGAAATTTGCTACACTTTTTTAATAGAAACCTTAATCAATTTTATCTTTAAATACTGTTGTGGAAACTGTTTCAAAGCAGCTCTGAAAACAGTCTGAAAAGTGAATCACAGTCTCAGAGTAAACCTAAGAGCATTGTAATTTCTTCTGCCTGGTTCTCAGTAAAAACAACCCATAAAGTGGGACACAGCCTGGTTCCATTTAAAGACGCCACACACGTTTGACAGAGAATTCAGTCACACCTTGAACCCATTTACATTAGAAGATTTTGGAGTGCACAAATGCCACACATGCACACACCAAACCAATCTATGAAAAAATGGACCTAAAATCAGCTATAGGTTGGCATGAGTCTCAAATTAATCAATACAGAAGTAGCACCTTATTATATGAAAGCACCATCAGTACCACTTCCAATTTTATTGCCATCGGAACATAACTATAATTTGTTCCAACATTTTTACCTAGTTGTGTGTGCTCTCATAGAAGCCACCAACACTGTATCTCCACAAGCTGATTAAATAGTACCAACGAATATTCCCAGGCACTAGAATCAAATTAATTTTTTTGCAATTCATCCATTTACACACCAGGGACAAAATTTCTTCTGTTTTCACATGTTAATGAAATTAAGGCCAGATCCTGTGCGAGTGTGTGTTCACTCAGAATAGCCGACATGAGTTCCCATAATGCATTTACACATCAGGCTTAGCTGTACTGCAAGTTCAGATGACATAGTACATGCAGATTAAAAAAATCTGATTAGATTTTTTGAAACTTTATTCTTATCCAAGTACCTCAATAAAGCAGTCAAACCTCCAGAAGTGCTCAGTAGTAAGTGGATTACATTTTTTTGCAGACACAGTTGGATGCTGAGAACTCTTAAACAAGGCAAAGCAAAGTCATAGCACGGTCACTTTTGCCATCTGGTGCAACAGCTATTGGCCTAAGAGTGAGTAATAATTTTAGCAATTCAGTCAAATTTTAAATAACAAAGTCAAAAGTATAATGCTGGTACAAACACACACTAACATGGCGACACTCTTGCTGTCTGGCACAGGTAGCATGTAGCACCCAGCTCAGGCTGTGGAAACCTGCCAGTCCCTGTGGAATCAGCACTTCACACAGAAATGGACCTCCTCTACCACCAGCCATTCTTCCACAGGCTGCTCCCCAGGCTAAGTTTCACCATCTGTAACTACAGCCACATACCCTTGAAATGAGAGGGACATCAAGCCAGTGAAAATTGGTGAATAAGAAATATATAAAATATTATTTTCCTGTATAATTTTTTTTCCTACAATAAAAACACAACGTCCATAATTTCACTCTATTTCTAGTCTGGTCTCATGGTGTGAACATCCATTAGTAGATAGAGAGCAACTTTTTGTTTTGTTTTATTGGCGAGAAATTCAGTGTCTGTGATTCAAGGTCTGTGATTAAAAACTTAAGTTAAAACCGTAGTAAGAGGTTTGCTTCAGCTAAGCAGCCAGGGACTAGAACAGTAATGTAGATGCAAACCCTCTCAGAAGACTTCCATGAAAATGGTTCTGCCCAAAGTAAACTGCTGGACCTTAAATCTTTGTTCAGGTCAGACTGGTACATAACAAATCCTCTCACCTCACATCCTACTCTACCATGTTTAAAAACATGCACCTTCTCCTTGCTCCCTGCTGCAGTCAGTGGATGAACAAACCAACCCCAGAAGGAGAAAGAAGAGAGATCCCAAATGCCCAGATCCCATGGTGGCCCACAGAACAAGCAAGCAACAAGGTCAGGCAAAGTCTTATATTGTATCCTACCTAAGGCAGGGCTGGAGGAGCAACAGTATGGGGTGCTCCTGCCAGCTGTCCCACAGATAGTGTGACCCTCCCTACCACCAAAAGCCAAATCTACACACTAAAGCCAAATCTACAGTTGACCCTCCAACGCATTTTCAGTGAAATATGAAGGAGAATCCTTCAGGCACTGCAGTCCAGGGCAAACAGAAGAGAGCTTTGGGAATCAGAGCAATTAACTCTTCTTATAATTTTTTTACCACATTGTCATTGTAAAATCTTACTGCAACACAAAACACAAGGGTTCTTGCAAATGGGTTCTTGTAGTCCATTTCTCTTTTTCACCATTTGTTTTTACTTCTTCCCCTGCTATGTTTCTCTCTATTCTTTCCTCCCCTTACTTCCCCCTCCCTTCCCCTAATGCCCAACTCTTTCCTGTCTGAGCTGTGCACAGCAGAGCTGCTGGAGCTGGTGGGATGGCCCTGCCCACTATCAGGGCTTCTGACACCTCACGCCATCAGGTTCTGTTTTCACCCACTTGAACTGCAGCCTCTTGTGGGAAGCACAGACTGAACAGTTCAAGGAACTTGCAGCTGAACAGTTCAATCACTGCCTGGACCAAGGTCATGGCAAATACAGGGTCTTGCTCACACTGTACTGTTGTGAAGACTATTCACACTATTTTCTGAAACACTCCTTGCCTCTGGCAAAAGGGGAAGGATGGGGCACCAAGCATCTTCCTATTGCTGCTCTGAATTCCACCTGAATTTGCTATGCCAACCAAGTGGCATTTGCTGGGTCAACCAAGGAGACTAAGATAAACGAAGAGCATACTGCTCACAGAGCAGATGGATCCACTCCACCTTCACCCTTCTTTGTCCACTCCTCAGAGTTCACTGTGATGCTATGCAAGCCAGTTCACTCCTCTGAGCAACAGAAATGTGTTCTCATTTTGGGGTGAATCAGTTCACCTTCAATAGAGGAAGACCCAGCACACAACCAGAACCAGGATTGCCCTTCTAGTGGCAGCAAGTATACAGATAATATTGTTAGGCAGCATCTTGAGTCAAGCTGGAGAAGGAAAAGCAAACTGTACTGCCACATAATTACTAGACACCTCCTAGAGCTGAACACCTACAACACTTTCCAACCTCAGTATGTTTGTGTAAGGACAAATATTGACTGACACAATATTTTTACAAGTCTGCCATTTCAATTTCCCTCTGTTCTGGAGCACAGGCCAGAGATCATAATCTTCCACATTAGTCAAAGAGTTCTAGGGTTAAAATTCAGCACTTCTGATTGAAGGTGACAGAAAGTTAACAAACAGATATTATCCTGCAGTTCTCTAGTAAAAGCACAGAAAGCTTATTGCCATGTACAGAGCTTTCTGTTTGGAGTATTAGAAATAACTTTTAAGCAGAAATGAGAACACAGAAAACCTACTGACATCCTTCACAGAAATTCTGCACCATTTATTAGTCACATATTTTGGCATTTTGTATTGAATATGTGTGTTAAGGGCTGGGAGCACAAATGTGATTTACCTCCTTTACATACTGCTGTTACAGTGCTCTGTTAATAAGAAGCAAGTCAGTTCCACTCTGTAGAGGTTACAGAGAGAAAAAAACAAAAAGCAACATCAGGCTCAGGCCAAGCATCTCAGGCACATAAGTAACTTGTCTAGCCATCTCCATGGTCCTGGCCACATTCCAGTTCTTGCTCTATGAGCTGATCCCTCATCATATGCTGGTGAAAACAAAAATGTCCAGAGTGATCTTGAGTGGTATCTATCATGCTGATTTTTTTCCCCCTGTCAGTACAACACTATTACTCCAAAGTGTGGAACGAAGTGTTTTCCAGCCATACTCTGGCTCCTTTGGAAAAGTTGTCATCCACCAGGTGTATGGCCCAGCTCTTGGAACAAATATAGCCTCTCCAAATTAACTGAGACCTTTTGTTCTTACAAACCAGCCCTTCCAAGACTCTGAGGTCCAGCTGGTTCACCTATCAAAAAGTGAAAGAGTGCAAGCTTACTACCGCTTCAGAAAATAAGAAGTATAACCATTAAATGACACAGTTTATCTCTGAAGGTTTCCAGATCGTTTTAGCTGAATTATCCTGGATCATAAACACAGTATATTTGGAGAACAGCTGCACACTGTATTTCAGCTAAGGTCTATGCTTTCTCCACTTAGCTCTCTCTTTAGGCTGAAGTCAAATGCTATTAGACAAATATATCTATTATAAATCACATCTTTCAACAGCAACAGTTGGCCAGCTCGCTGACATGTGGACGTTGCAGAGCACACTCCCTCAGGCCATAACTGCTGAAGTCAGCCTGTAGATCCAGCTGCACTGAGGATGAAAACACAAAAGGACTGAGAATGGGAGGCAGAGGCTCTCCTGCATTAGCAGTGACTCTCTCCTGAGACACCTGAAGAGAGAAAGAAGGTGCTTGGGGAAAAAGCAAGAAAAGAAGAGGGATGGGAAGCTATGTAAAGGGAATGAAATCTATTGAAAAAAATAATGGCATGAGCAGAGAACTACCTATCCCCACAAGATGAGTTCATTTGACCTGAAAATCAGATTATATTGGCTGGTTAAAGAGACCATTGCAGCCCCGCAAGGTTCCGGAAGGAAAGTGCAAGAGAGGGAGGGAACAATAATAATCAGGATCTGCTAGTCCATTAGACCTGAGATAAAAGGAAGGGAAAGAGGAGGGAAAAAAACTTTGACAAGAAAGCAGAAGTTAAAACAGAAAAGAAATGCAAAGGTTGGCCTGTGAAAAAACAACTTAAGGACACTGCATTACTGAAGGAAAAAAAAAGAATAAGAGATTATCAAGGGTAATGAATTTAGGAATAGCTGGAACAGAAGGGAAGGAAGGACTGTGAGGAGACAGGACAGCAAGGCTTCAAGAGGCCAGGTCAGGACTGAACAGCAGAGAGCAGACACGCACAGGAAGCCTCCAGAGGCAAGACAGGATGGTTAGGGGAGCAGAAACAATACGAAAGTAGGGACAAGTAGAGATAAAATATACTTACAGGGCTGTGTTGACAATAAACAAAACAATAATCAGTAACCCAAACAGCAAAAACCATACAGAAGCTGCACTGGAAACCAACATTTTTGCCTTTCAATATATAAAGAGGGATATAATACAGACAGAGAGACTTCTTACCAAGATCTGCAGTAACAGGGCAGAAAGCAGTGGTTTTAAATTGAAATATTTAGACTGGACATAAGGAACAAATTTGTTGTTATGAGTGCAGTGAAACACTAGAACAGGTTGCCCAGAGAAGCTCTGGTTGCTCCATCACTGGAAGTTATCGAGGTCAAGCAAGATGGGTTTGAACAACCTGGTCTATTGGAATATGTTTCTGTCTACAGCACTGGGATTGGACTAGATGAACTTTAAAGGTTCCTTTTCACTCTACCATTTATGACTCTATAATGATTTCCAACCTCCACGCCTGCTTAACCAACAGTCCTGATAGTCAACGGCCATGTTCTGGTCTGTCCCAAAGCTGATTCGCAGAAAAGTAAATTATTTCCTTATAATATCCTCCAATAACTCATGTAAGGGTGGCCTGAACAAAAGATTTCATCACTGATAATGATCCATATCACACACTTTTCACACAAACCCACATGATGTCTTTCTCCTGATGCACACAGCAGACGTGCTGAATTAAAAAAAAAAGAAAAGGAAGATGTAATAAAGGTGGGATTTACACACTTTATTGCAGAGGGAAGAGATGCAGAGAAGTGAGGAAAAATAACAGTTTCACAAGTATAAGAGTCACCTGTAACATTGGAAAACTGACCTCCTGTTTACTTCTTTGACCCTAAGACTTGCAGTGAGCCTAAATATATTAGTTAGTTCAATGACATGACTAGAAAACATCAGTTTCAAAACCAACATATGACAGGGATGTCAATAGACAGAGTTAGAAAAAAACATATTGAAAACAATGTAGTCAGGAGGGTTTTGTGGCTTTTTTTAATCTCATCTAGATTAGAAGTATTAAAAAAAAAAAAAATCGGTCAGGACAACAAAAAAATTACCTGGCACTGGGAAAACATTCCTCTGGCACAGATTACATATTTATGTTCATTCTGCAGATACTCCAAAAACCTCCTTGAAACATTCTCTAAAGCTATGTTTGATTTTCCATCCTGATAAGTTAGGTTCCTGCCAGTGCTTTATAAAATGATCCTTATTTACTTACTCTTTCTTTTCACATTTTCCTTTGTTTACATTTTAGCAGTCACATAATCATCAGCTGCATATATTTTGTCTGATTATATCCCATGCATTTTCTGTAACACCTGTATTGTCCTTTACTCTTTGCAGTGCTTAAAATTTTGTACAACATACCACCAATGAATAATAATAATAATAATAATAATAATAATATCATCATCAGAAATTTCTACATTTTCAAACTTCTTGTAAAGTTTAGAGAGGAAACTAGAGGCCGCATAAACATTATCTACATGTCCTGAACAGGAATTCAGATTGATTTTTGATCAGAATCTGACAGTGACTGGGTACTTTGGAAAGCAAATACAAATTTGAAAAGTCATAGACAGACAGAGCAAATCCAGGCTGCAGTAGCAAGGCCCTTTCCAATCCAGCATCAAACCTGGCAAACGTACATGTGAGGACAAGCCCTCGGCAGACAGACAGGAAGGAGCATCCCTCCTGTAACTGCCAACTTCTGGTGAAGTCTTCCAAATCAAACTGAGGTGGTAGCCGTGCAGTTATTAAAAACGGTAGATGAAGAATCGTAACAGAGCCCTGTGTCTGGACAATGAGGTCCTCTTAATATGTGGCAGAAAAGAATGCACTTCCCTGTGGCTTCCTCTTCTCCACCCATAAAATGCATTCCATAATCCATAATTCCATAATAAAAGAGACACACTAAATTCTGCAAGAGATGGCAACACTCATTACAGTCAATCGACAAAACCAAATAATATCAAATTCTGAACTATATGATTAATAACTCCTTCACTCACAAGAACTTTTAAAGAAGTTTGAATCAAAAAATTTTAAACTTCAGTCATAAAACAGCAGTAAAGATCACTGAAAATTTGATCTTGAGACTGCTACACACATAGGTTTGAAACAAGTAATCACAAAGACGAATAAGAGAAAAACAGTAGTGAAGAACAAGATAATCTTTGATTTCCTTGTCCTCTAATCCAGCCCCAAATGAAACCAAAGGACCAAAATCCATAGCTTATCTTCTTCCTTAATGTGAAGAGCAGACAGAAGTTTTACATATATATATATAAAAATAACTCTCCTGGTTAACATCAGATCTTCCAACTAAGCAAACTGCTAAATCTGCAAGACCCCTGAGTTCTTACGCACACAGTGAGGAACCAAAGACAAGCAAGACGCAGATCCTGCAAACGCATGAGCTCAGTTTCTCCAACCACAACAACAAAAGAGAAACTAAAAATAGGCAACCAATTAAAAGAATGACTACATGGCAACCTCTCAAGTGAAGATTTCTTTAAAATAAGTAACAACAACACACCTTTCAGAATCCAAAGTTAAAAGTGTTAAAATTGTAGCAATACACACACACAAGAAAACCTTTTTAGATAATGAAACTCATGGTCAACACCATCTTTGGTAGACAAGAAACTGTTGTGGAATCAAAAGACTCAGTGCAGGCATTGCTTTCACACCTGCCAAGCCACCCACGTGCTGAAGTCTTGACAGAGCCACCCAGAGCTGGAGAGCAGGGGCTATAAATCACAGCCTTGCACATTTAAAAAAAAGAAACTGTTTTCAGGTTTTGGAGCAAGTGTTAAAAAAATGCATTTTAATGGGTGTCCAGGCCAAGCCCTTCAAACAAATTTCTACAAATACTGAAATATAGGTCTGGTGCTAAAAAGGAGCAGGTCACACTTTGTTCTTACAACTGGGATCGTATCTCCTTGCTATGGAGAACACTGCCAATTAATGAATTATTTTCAGCCCCAGCTAACAGATGTGTAGAAATTACCAGAGCTATGTAGACAAACCTTGAGAAAAGAGTGATTTCTCTCTTCTATAGTTGTAAAAGCATAGCTAGCTTTGCTAAGAGACAAAGCAGTGGCCAAGGTTTCCGATTATCCAGGGAACACAAACCTGCTTGACAGCAAGCAGATCTGATTAATGTCTGCACCCTCATAACTTCATCATACCTTCTTTCAAAAGGATCAGCCTCCAGTTTCTGACAGAGATCACTTCCAAGCTTCTGGAAGTAGCATAAAATTAGTGTTGCTGATAAAAATGAATTCTGTTTGTATTCTCAAGAATATCATTACTCCCTCAGGGACTGCTAATAAAAAAAGTAAACAAAATGTTACTTTGGCTTCATTTGCTATTTCAGTTGTAGGGTCAAAGGAATTAGGTGGCCTGCCACCAACTCAGTTCCTGCAACTAGTGGTCCTTTCTAATAAATACAGAAAGAGTACAGCCAATCCACAGACCCAAAATTTTTATGTAGAGCAGAAAATCATGTTTGAACAATGGCCCTTGCAGAGCCCAAGCTAACCACAGGTACTTCAAATTCCTGCTTCCACTCCTTGTTTCTCAGCCACCACTGGTCTGCCACTTGGTTGCATTATGTGCACAGGCTCATCAACCAGTCCTGGAAGCTGCTTAAGTTTCACTCTCCAGATGGTGGTTGCTGCTCCGTCCTTTTCCAATATCTCTCATGTCCAGTCCTGTACTCGTATTACACACTTCTTTATGGCTGGAGAGCCTGGCGGAGGGAGAGGCCATCTACAGGTAGGTTCTCACTCAAGTAACACTGAGGGCTAGAGAGAGCAATGGAATTGAGGCTTCCAGCCAAAGGCTGGGGGCAGAACTACCCCTTCACTCCTCTATGACTAACAAGTCACATACATAACTTCCCACAGGCACCTCCCTTGTTTTCTGGGCGCCTAGCTTGCAAAGGGAATGTGAATTAAACTGTCACGACACAGATATAAAATCTCGGGGTTAGATTTTCCAATTTTAAAGTTGGCTACAAATTTTCTATATTGCAAAATTTTTACTTGGGTCTTCTTCCATGCCCCATTTTTTAAATGCTGCAGTAACAGAGCAGCTGTATACAAAAAAGCCAAAACCATTAATTGTTGTTAAAAGTTCCAAATGGAAAATGGGTTTGGGCATATAGGTAGTGCAGAAAAAGTGAAGAGCCTTGAAGTTTTTAAGAAGAATCTCTATTCATTGCTTGCCAAAGAAAAAAAAAGGCATATGTGATAAAGAGTACAGTTATGTCATCTAGTGCAGAAAAGGTCATACCTCATGAGCTCCAAGCTGCCCAACAAACCCAGGGGAAAAAATAAGACCTGTAGACACAGCAGAATTGTGTTAAGTCTGACACTGCATTGAACTGAAAAGTTGCAGTCCCTTCAGAGGGGAGCTGGCTCACTGCCAGCCAGCTGGAACCACAAACAGAACAAGCTTCCTTCTGCCTTCAAGTGTTGTGTGGGCACATTCAGAACGTGGTAACGGAAGGGATGACAGGACACCAAGGAAGAAGTAGCACCTCTGTGCTTCTGATCACACAAAGCTGTTTTGTTTTCTTTTCTTTTCTTAATACCAGGATGCATTCAATGCAGCCGAGTCAAACGACCTGGAAACAGTAGGTAAGGAGTGCCCTTAACTAGCCATCATCTCAATGTTATAGGACTGGGAATGAGGAAGTCAGATACCTTCCTGCAGCCTCATCTTTCTCTAATTTTTCTCACCAGCTCAGATTAATTTGCAAGAGGGATGGAATTACACTAATAGAATTATCTCCAACTGACTTTATAGTCAAGTCAGAGCAGAACAGAGATGATGGCAAATCCCTCTCTGTATTCAGTATCACTTCTTCCTTGGTCAGAGGAAGCCACTGGTGGATAATTCATGAGAAATCCTCCTGTTCAAAGAGCCAAATATCCTCTCCCTCAGGTAGATCCACCAAACAAAGAACTCTGATTACAAAACACACCAATTCATCCAGAAGTTACTTGCATAGGGATTACCATGAATGAACCCACAGCAACTGTTCAAGGAACAGTAACTCCCAGGAAGACAGTGAAAGAGGCACTGCAAATGTTTTCTCCATTTGAACAAATTGCAATACCTCAGTTAAGTTGTATTGTATTTAAATAATAAATAAATCAACACACACAGCATGGTGGGGTTTAAAATATTCGAAGCTTAATCTACATAATATCAAAACAACCTGAAACATATTTCATGGCTCAAGGACTCAGTAATTTAGAGGTAAGCAACAGAGTTCCAGATTTCAGAACTAACAGCATGGAACAAAAGATCAATGCCAACTAGTAAAGAAATTATTAACATATGTGGTACAGCTTTAGCAGTGTAGTGCTAATTGCTAAAATTACAGTATTATAATAAAGAACACAGATGGTATTTAATATAAAAATAAATAAATAGGAGCATCATAGATGGCTTGTTGCAAAAAAAAAAAAAGGCACCTAGATTAGTTTATAATTTTTTAGCAACAAATTATATTCTGCACTTTGCAAACAAAGAACTTATATTCAAAATGTAACTTAATAAGTAGACAAAACAATACCAGGACTACATTTGTTAAAAAACAGCCTTCATCTCACAGATTTCACAGGTCTGTTCCTGGAAGCTGGGGAATATTTCCATACATGCTAAAAGAGATGACAGCCAAGGCTTGAAGCTAAGCAATACTCTTTTTCTGGCCCACTCAGAAACAAAGAACAGCACCCTTCAAAGCTTTTGGGGAGAAGAAAAAAAAAAAATAAAAAAAAAGCTTCTCTCCGTATCTTTGCTTCTATACAGCTAAACATAAAGAGCAGGCAATAACCCATTGGCCAAGGCAGAAAACAGATTTTCAACTCACTGCTTTCTCTATTTTCATCCTAAAGTCTTGAAGCTAAGAAATAATTATGGCATATTCTTAGGAAAAAAACTTTTTAAAATGCCTGACCATGTTGTTTTTATTCTGGAAGCCTATCTTCCACAATCCAAAGTATCCCAAGGCTGAAAATCTGTTTTCTATAAGCATACTAGTCAAGCTGTAAATATGCTTGCAAGCATAAAAAAGGTCAGTTTTTTAATTTCTACCTTAAGATATGAGAACGCAATTAGCTTTGATGCTAGTTTCTTCTACTCACTTATTTTACCAGTCTCATTCGCAGCTTCTAATGCAAACCAGATGATAACAGCCCAATTCTGAATAGCACAAAATAGCTAGGTGTGTCATTTCCACCACCTGCTCTTTAGCAAAGTAAAAAATATTAATCTGTTTTTACATTTTTACACCACAGTTGATCGTGTTCAAAAAGTGCTTAAAGTGCTGCCAGAAAGAAATTTCTGTGTCAGGAAACTCACCCTGACATCTCCATGCATAAGCCCAAGAGGCAGGACTCAAGCTCCCACTGGAAAAAGGCTCTTGGCTCTTTTGCTACACAACCCATGGTGTCTGCAATGCTGTGCTGAGCTGATCTGAACAACACTTTGCATCACAAGTGCAGATCAGTCTGCATCAGTTGGACTTGATGATGCTTGGGGTCACTTCCAACTCAGGATATTCTACGATTCTATGATTACTGAATAGTTTCGAGTCAAAACTTGTGTCAGTAAGTGTGGAGTGAACACTGGAGAAAACCCTAGTGCTGTATTATATTAATACACATAGGAATGTTCTACTCTTTTTTTATGTGGCATAGATTCCCAACTAATTGACCCACAGCAAAATAAGTCTGCCCAATTTATTTATTATCACATTGTTGTTTTGATTAGAAGTTACTCTGTTTCCTTTAGTAGACAAAAAGATCAACTTTTATATATAAAGTTAATCATGTTACCTTTTTCTGACATATGAACTCAGACCATCCAAAACTCCTTTCATAATTCCTTAATTTATTGATGAAACATACACTTTACTTTTAGTGCTGAGTATTAAATACTGATATTTGCACTTAAAATTCACATCTGAGGATGAAAAGTATAAAATAGTCAGTAGTGACTTAGGAACATATACACTCATCAGTGTATATTGTAAATATCTTACACAGTTGATCTTATTTTATTAAAAGGCAACTCTTACAAACTCATTATTCTTAAAAAGCACTAAATAGTACCTTACTCCTCAATCAGACTTTCACAAGTACTGTTTCCAGAAAAAAATGTTTCTTCCATGCATTTGCTTTACCAGAAGCTGACTCGTGTATCAACATGAACCAACTGTTTAAAAAATATCACTGTAGTGTGGAATTCAGCAGAGATACATAAAACCTGTTGAAGTCCACACACTTCCATTTCCACAGTGCAAGATTGCAAACAGCTTTTGCTGCCACACATAAGCCAGACAACAAGCAAAGATAAAGGGCTCAGAACACTATAAGCATGTGGACACAAAATACAAAACCTCCGTGTATATGTAGTTCAGATTGCTTAGTAATTAGTTAAGGTACGAGTCTGGGAATTTTCTTTTTTAAATACCCAGGCTTGGTTTTGCTCACACATACTACTTTTCCCCATGCTCTTACAGAGTTCAGTTTTCAGCTAGAAAATTCTCTTCAAAAACAGGAGAATAAAATTTTGTTATTAACGCTTGATGTCAACAAAGGCAGATGCAGAAGAAACTTAGGCAAGAGCACAACATACGAGTGTACTTTTTGATTTCCAACTTAGAAGAATGAGGAAAAAAACCCAAATTAACTTTGCTGCAAGCATGAGGGAAGGTGGGACTATCATTCAGAAGAGAAAGCAGGTATAAACCAAGTTTCAGTCACTAATAATAGAAAAAAAAAAGGATAAATGAAACTGTGAATCTTAGGGACAAATTCACAACAAACCATTTGCAGCTGAATAATCCAACACTACCTATAAGTACTAGGGGCGATGGGAGGGGAGAAAAGAAATCACACAGAACAAATAAGATTTCTTTATTTCCTTTATTTTATAAAGGAAAAGCATTCTAACACCTAAATATGATTTATGTGCTGTCCTCATGGTGTTCTACTGGATGCTCATGCTAAAGACAGACTTAATCTACAGCCACATTCCTTTAATAGCAACTGTAGTTTATGTTCCAGGACAAGTGCCAGTAGCTAATGATCCTCCTGTTATCGATTCTGCCTTGATGGGATGAAAACTCATTTTCCTGGTCTTGACACACAAAGCCCCTCTCTTGCATATTACAAATATATGCATATAAAATAATTTGGGTAGTGGAAAGCATAACAAGATCAGGGCCATCAGTATGGCCAGACATGAGGCCAGACAAAATCCACTTTTGGCAAAAACATTTTGCGAGCAATCCTTGCCACTTCACTACTACTGTAGCTGCTTAAATTCCTCTGGCTACAGAAATTCTGCAGGGAAGGATTTGTACATGGGACAGTTCTGTCTTACTGTGGATTAGCTTTTAATAATCAAGTAATTACCTGAATCTAAAGAAAAGAAAACAGGTAGTGAAACACATGTACAGATTAAACATGAGTTCAGTGGGCAAAAAAAATTGCACAACCATGATTCCTCTGCCAGCCATGCTTTTTTCCACCAATTTCTTACCAACAATACGAATTATTGGTTCAGATGACATGCCAAAATAAATTCAGGAAGTTCAAAACTCATATATTCTGCTCAGAACTGGACATCACCCCCTGGGTGCTCAGTCTGAGACACCAGTGATGAGTACATTTAAACCACAGGTCACAGAAGTTAAAACAGATTGAAGCTCACAGGAAAAAAAACCTGATAGTAAGAATTTTCAGGGACACAAGACCTGTTAGGTGGCAACTTAAAGGGTGCCTCATGTAAGTAACTGGACAAGTTATTTGAGACAGCATGAAAAAGATGCCTCCCCACTTGATAGTAAAGTGCGAACTCTGAATCCATCTAACGTTTCGCATTCCCAAAGGAATGCTGGAATAGGCAGAGATGCCCTTCTAAAATCATAGTTTTGTCAAAGAGATACTTAACAGAAACTTCAGGTGTCCTATTCTCCCACTATACATCAACCTTTTGTTACCACATATTCTGGAGTAACAGATACTAACCTAGGAGTCCCATCCGTGTTAGGGAACACACACAATTCATCTCACTTTCCTCTTCATTATTAATTGTTAGACTTCTAACTCAAGGCTATCTTTATCTTACCCCAGTACCAATCTGATTAATGGATGAAAACCTTTCACCTCTCAATTACACAGTACATTTTCACTGCTTCATGAAACTGATTAATCCTGTCATATCCTCACCCACAGATAACTTAAAACGCGTACTCAGTAGAGAACCAATTATTTTTAACCGATAAAGGAGGCATTCTTCCTTCTTCTTTCCTTTGGATCATCCTTTTTTCCCCCTTTTTTTCTACCCATCAAGTCCTCTTAGCTGACATCCTTTCACTGCAAGAACAGTAAAAAGTGAACTGTGAAACAGCACCATCAATCTCATGCTTTTAAGATGCTAGCCTTGGATTAATACTCTACAGGACATGTAGAACAAGTACTAGAATCCTCAAGAGTAAAAAGTTTCCAGAGTTGGGATACTCTGTAAAATGTGCTAGAAGAGGCTAAATGAAAACAAATATGGTTTGAACATGGGTGGTTGACTGGAGGATCTGTTCCAGTCCCAAGAAACCTTCACTCTGTGAATCTGTGCTGGTGACAACAGCTATACAGCACCCACCTGGGACAGGCGTGGTTCAGGAACCACAGTGACTCTGCAGAGAGGAAACACAGTCAATGCCCAGCACTCTTTCCCTGAGTAATTAAATGCTTGTCTAAAAGACCACTTTAGAAGTAGTAGACTGCCTGGAGAAACGATTTTTATTCTCTGTTCTGTTAAGCTGGTTTCCCAAAGAGTTCGAATAAGTAATGCACACACTTCAGTGTCCAGGGGTAAGTGGCTACATTTACTTTAAACACAGTTAAAAGAAAACATCCATGAGTTTACTAGGCAAGCAGAATACGTTTTCTTTCACTACTGGATATCCAATGTCAGAAAGGTCCTACGGAGTAAAAGCAACAGAAACAAAACCAAAAAAATCATCTAATGCCATCAAGAGCATAAAGATCTCAAGATAAACTCAGATGATATTACAACATACAAGAGTTAAAGCATAAACATTTTCCGTTAGCCCTTTTTTCCAAGAGACTACTTGTGCAAAAACAAGTTCTCCTCTTTTTTTCCCTTTTCTTTTTTTCTTTGTAAAATGTCTCTGTTTGGGGAAGTGGAAACTTTCAAGTGCACAGATGTTTGTGATTGCACACTAGCAGCCTGCTGGGAACCATTAATGGTGTAGAGAGTAAAGTTATTCAATCATCTGTAAGTCACTTTTGAAAAGTGCTGCCTTCAGTCAAGGGGGTGATTAATGGCGTCCAGCAATGACACAGATTACCCCCTGCCCATGAAAGCTCTTTGATTTTAATGCAGTTAAGCTACTGAAGTAAACAAACCAATTTGGGTGTTCAATGAGCTCTTTGTCTCATTTAAAATTATTTGACTAGACTAGTGGTAAAAGAATATTGCATATGTCCCCAAATTCAATTTGGCATTCTGTAATCATAGCAGCAATTACATTTGCAAAAAAAAAAAAAGTTTAGAAATTAACCATGGCAGAAAATGGTCAACCTTTCATTAGGGACTTTCATTAGGCATTTTTGTGTGTAACAAAATTAATATTTTCTAATCACCATGGTACAGCAAGCAAGCTTCTGTATGTTTCAAAGAGGTCAACAGCAACTGCAGTCACCAGGCAAAAGTTTCAGCAAGTAGGGGCAAATTTTGCTGTTCAAAAGCAGACATCCCTCTACTCCTCCCAAGTAGGCTTCCTGCAAATTGCAGGTCCTTCATCCCTCAAGAACACCTGCTGCAGTTTGCTGTCTGTCTGCACTTGGCACTTCATGTCAGGGCAAGTTTTCTTTCCCTCCCTTGTACAACCAAAATGATGACTACGAATGCAGCAAGGCGAATTACTAAGGCTGAGGTATTTTGTTACTTTATCTAAATGTCAGGTGCCCCATAATGATTGGAATTATACAATACCTGTGAGTGTATGGCTACCTTTGTGCTCCATGCACATTCAGAGACAGAGACAGCTCCCTCAGAAATCCCAGAGAGAACCCAGGGATTTCTGTACCTGAAAAAACACTTTGGAAAAGCTGAGGGCAAACCTCTGCCTGAGGACTACTGGAGGGAGTACCTACTGGGGGCATGAACTGATGATCACTTGAATTCTTTTTAAAGTGATGTCACAAGACAGTGCCTCAGAGCTATTTACGGCACGAACACCACCAGCTCTCTGTGAAGTCCCACACTGGTCCTGGCCCCCGACAGGCAGGAAGCCAAGTGCAGCAGTGGCTGTGAGACCACAGCATAGCCCCAGGGGCCATTTACAGCATGTCTCAAGCACCTTCCCCATGTACCCCATAGCCTTAACACTTCTACTGCTGAACAGAAGTGTTACTTTCTCTACTCCATTATTCACAGAGCAGCAACATTTTAAAATTAGAAGACCTCATCTAAAATGGAGTTGACAGCATTGCCATCCTTGGTTTTAGAAAATGTCACCAGACACATATTTAACAATGCATCAAAGATTGCTTTCAAACCTTCAAACAGTTATCAGAGTCTCATTTTTCATCACATTCCTCCCAACAAATTGATACCAGCCTTCCGCATCTTAGGTCTGAGAACAACATATCCGTTTCCCACACATCCTGATCAGCCTCTTCACTCTGAACTCACTCCAAACCCATCTCCTAACACCCTGCTACTTCCTGACCACTCCTCTCAACCTTTCTTTTATCCTTCTCACACAATTTTTAGCATCTAATCTACACACAACCACAGCATGGCAACCTGATAGAAATTTGGTGAAACCTGCTTAAATTCAACAAAACACAAGAGATGGCAGGGAGAATTATTTTCCTTTGGCAATATGACACAATGAGCAATCAAAAGGTATAATAATACAGACAGATTCCAGATCAACACAAATAATACAGTTCACATACATAGATCTGAGGAGCATTTTAAGCTCCCAGTGTCTCGTGGTACAGTACTTCTAAGTAGAAGATGTTACAGTCTGAGAAATTCAAGGAGGAGGGACAATCTATGAAACAAAAAGCACACAAAGGTGACAAAAAGAAACAAAGCTTAGCAAACAGGGGTAGTATTTTATTTTCTTTAGCAACACCTAACTTCAAGGGGGGAAGGGATGGGAAAAAGAAGGTTCCAGCCACGCCATCCTCAGAACAGATACAATCCATATCAAGAAGGCCAAAGGCTTTCTCCAACTTATATTATTATACACCATTAGAAAGCAGATTTTTGTCACCAGTCCCAGTTTTTACATGTACTCCAAAACATGAGAGAACTTATCATGTGCAGACCTTCAAAGTCAATATTTAACAACTGTAACCATCCAAGTTCCTTTTTACCTTATTTCTCATATTGTAATATATCAATTTACTATCTCTTTTGTTATATTTAATATGCAAAGAAACTTGCAAGGTTCTAGTTAAAAATAATCACACATTTCCAGCAAGATGTATCTGTGTGTAGCTTTGGTTCAAAATACAAAGTGAAATGTAAGAGAATTATGTTGACTTGCTAACGTATTACAAAAAGTGTTTACATTTTTACAGTATGCTTCCTTTTTAGCTTTTAAGCTTTGTGTCCTACTTTCTGGTCTATTAAAAGATTTCTTTGCTTTTTAATTTAAATTATCTTCTCTTTACTCTTTCTTCATTTCTTAGTTGACAGGATACTATTACTCCTCATGGAGAATGCTCTTCAATAAATAAAGACTACTTTAAGCTGGATTTAATTATTCTTGCTCACATCCTTACCCTGAAGCAGTTGCAATGCTATCTATCCTACCCTTTCAAAGGAGTTTCATACACAAATCAAATTTAAAGAATCAAAACCAGAGCATTAATTGTTACTATAAAACTGAACTGAGCTATGCAAGGAAGCTACAGATACTGAAATCTAAAAATCTGAAGTCAGTGTTAATGGATTTCTGTGTCACTTCCACTTCAACTGTCTTATTTGACCTCAGCAAAACATCTCTTAGTTTAATGCAAAGGACAAAGCCAAAAAGGCACACAGGGTTTTTTTTGTTGAGATTTCTTTGTTAAAGCTGTTCTTACCACAGCAGATGCAGCTTCTTATAGTTTCATCTTGAATGAGGTTTTCTCAGATAAAAATCTTCTCCAGTCTGTAACCTGTCCAGAAAAGTTGAGAAATTTCATTGTTTTCAATTATGTTTTGTAGAAAGTGGACAAGGGTGATCTGACAGCATCAAGATAACGAAAGAGTGCTTAGAAGTCAATAAATGTTGTTAATGATTTCTATGTCTGATAGCTAAAATTGCAATTTTAGCTTCCTAACAGAGTAAGAAGACTTCAAAGAATTCAGTAAGGCATCAGATAAAGAAAGAAAGCACCCGACTGCTCAGTCAATAACCACTCTGAAATTATAAAAGCAGAAAGACATGCCATTATCTGAAGACAGTCCAGGTGTTAATCATACAAGGAAATAGCTTAAAGCATAACTTGCTCTTCTCTCCCTCATCCATTTTCTTTTTTAAATAAAAGCTTGTTTTTCTCTCAGCAGTGTTTACATATAGCAAAGGCAGTGAGTTCTTACATCTCACATTTCAAATGTCATTCAAGCTGTTTGTCAATCTGTCCTAAAATTATATTATCTGTCCGCATCATAAAGAACTAGTCACATTTTCTACTTCTCATGTAAGTCTCCAGTTGTCACCTAAACAAGAGGGAGAATTTTTCTCCCCACATCTAAAGCAACTTTGTCTAAAATTAGTGTAAAAACTAACAACAATACGGAAATAATTTATTTCTGTGAAGCTTAAATCCTTTTTATAAAAAGAGATGAACCATCTAAGCCACAGATGTGGTTGTTCAGAGAGATGAATAGAGAATGCTTTGCGTGCACAGGATGCATTTACTGAGAAGCACAGAAGCTTAGTGGGAAGTAGAGTCCAGGAACAAGCTCTGCCTTCAATTTTCTTTTCACTAGCACCCATTTAGGCCAGCACAACCACTGTAGTTGAAATAAGCACTAAAAACTGTCATTTTCAAGGAAAGAGTAGAAGGTGTTGTTGCTTTGTTTTTTCTTCTTCATTCCTTGCTTTTTTTTTTTTTTTTTTTGAAATCTTCGAAATCTTAGAACATAATCTGAATTTTTTAAAAAGAAAGACTGGAGAAACCAAAACACTTCTGAATTCTTGTATCTTAAATGTGGTTTCAACTGTTTATGCTGCTGTCCAGGTTAACATTAGAGCACCATGGGACTTTTTTCTTTATCAGAATATTAGTAGCTCCTTAGTGCTCAATTTTTTAAAATTATTTTTAAATAAGTTCACTGAACTTGATATAATTGACCTATTTATCCATATAGAAACCTTTCACTGAAGCAGTCTGAGCTCCTTTACAAAAGATTTTGCAAGCAGCATGTACAAATTAATTTCTCCCGTAGACAGGAGAAAGGCATTATAGGCCTGTATTTTTTTTTTTAAATCTGCTATTTGTATGCTTTCATAATAGGTCTCATGCTAAGAAAATAACTACAACTTCATTAGACCTCATGACATAGCATTCAGCTTTCCCAAAATTCATCCTGTGCTGTACACTTTCTTAGAAGGTTCTTTTTGGTGTTTGCATTTACACACATCATTTTCACTCAGAAAGTAAACCAGATCTGCAGAACTCATTTCTGCTTCAAGCTAATGCACTAAGTTTCATCGTGACTTCTGCCTTTGTAACATCAGTCACTTTCATGGCTGCAACATTTGCTCCTCCAAGATGCAAATATACCAAGGTCCTTGTGGCACCACATCACACCACACCACACCACACCACACCACACCACACCACACCACACCACAGGCCCATTAATGCCAGGTTTATTTCAGTGGGCAAAAGCTTACTTTTCTTCCTGAAACTTTTTTTTATTATTATTTTACTTATTGTTCCCACAACAGCAAAGACTTAGAATTAAAAAAGCAAACTTGCTTAGGCCACTGGGTTTAAGGTTTATTGAGCTCTTCCATTTCCATAAAGACATGATGAATTTGCAATCATTTAAGATTCCCTTTATCAAGCATTTTATATGTGGGGGATTTTTCCCCCTCAGCTTTCAAAGTACAAGTACTGCTTGATCTCATCACTGTTTTGAAGCCAGCCACTAATCTACTATGACAAATAAACAGAACAAGCCTCTGCCATCTTTGGAGAAATTACACTCCTGTCTTACCCACTGTACCTGTTGTGTCCCCATCTGTACACATATCCCAGCATTACCCAAACTCTTACAAGTGAACGTAACGAAAATATCACACATGTAAATTAAGCATGAAGAATTTCTATCACTCAAGAAGCTGTTGGAATACTCACAACTATTCAATATGACAAGGAATTGCTGTAAAAAAACCCTGTGACCAAAGCAATAAAGATCTGCAGATGAATTCTGAAAACACAGCGCAGCAGTCTCTCACCTTAGTTAGAGTTTAAAAGTCAGAAGACTATTTATAACCCCCAAAATATTAAATAATACACTCTGAATTAAAAAATTATGGTCATATATAGTTAAAGTATAAAAAAATAAAGGAAATATTCTTTCTCCTAGGTGTTTGTCCTCTAGGAGAATATTTACATACACACATAGTTCTGTCATCTCTCCCCCACAACCTGCCCACACACACAAAGACATCTATAGAAAGAGTGAAAAACATATGCTCTTGTTACCACTATCTGAAAACAAACACAATAACTAACACCTGTACTCCGTAAATATGTCATTAAAAAATCCTGTCTTATTTCTACAGGTCATTCCAGTGGGTTTTAAAGAAACCTGCTGCCAGTCATTAAAAAGCCTATGTCCCACTACTGTTCAAGGAACAGAGAGAAGAGAGTAGAATAATGGAAAGAAAAAGTCAGTACAGACTCTCCCCATATGACACTCATCAGAACCTACTGTAATTTGCATAAATATTCAAGTAATTAATCAAACCATAATACCCAAGCTCTGTTTCTCCTCAAGCTTTACATTCCCCTAATTCAGGAATAGAACTTTTCTTCAAGCTTTTTTGGCCAAACTCTACAGGAATGCTACAAGCAAAACAGGATAATGTGAAATAAATAACACTCAAACCTGCCAACTGGCTGCATGTTTATATACATAATCAGAAAGAAGTCAGGATCTACTAACACTCCCAGCTGAAGTCAGCTGGAATTGTGCCACCGACTTCCATTCAAGCAGAACCATGTTAAACATCTCTGGCTAAGGCTTTGTTTTAATTCCTATGAAAAACGTTTCACATTTTGATGCCATATAAAGAACAACAGTAATAGCAGTCAGTTAGCCTTGCATAAAACCATAAAACGTTTAAAGTAAGTATGTTAAGGACTGCTTCAATAACAGAGGGTGCTGAATACAATTTAGTGCTTGTGACCACCTGCAGTACTATATCCAGGATGCAATGCTAATTTTAGATTTCTGGATGAACACCCACTGTAGGATATGCTTTTTTACTAAGTTCTGACATGTCTGTCCAATGGCACATCTCCATTTCTGAAGTGGTATTGAAAGACTATTAAAGCTTCCAGTTACCACTTGGCTCAAAACCCCTCCCCTGGAGCCTCTCATCAAAACACAATAATATTTTTTATATTTATTGTTGCTATTTTCATTTCAGTGTTCAGAAAAAAACATACAGAAATAGCCTTCACCTTCTAGGCAGACTCTCCCAGGTGTCTATGCTATACGGACTATGCTTGTCTCTGTCTTATTGAGTATCAAAGGAGAATTAAAAATGTAACAAAAACCTCATGCTGATACATGTATTACTGTATTTCACTTAATAACATGGATTTTGGGGGCCACCATTCATCAAGTTTCAGTTTAGACGTGTAAGCCACCAAGAACAATCTAGATTTACATATGAATTTTTACTACAGAGCTGGTCTCTATTTTCCCAGGGAGGTATTTTTAACCAGGGCACAGGGTCAACAAGTTTGGAATGAGGTTCAGCAGTTTAAGATTTCTACCTTTCCACTCACATGTGTTTCTTCCCTTTCCTGCCATTTTTCAACAGACAGACTGAGACTGTTCTGAGAGGCATCTTCCATTATGACAGATTTAATACATTTTTAATATTAGAGAGTTAAATATGAGCACAGTATTTGGCATGCATCCTGAAGCAAACCATGTCTTCTGCCACTCTCCAGTGAGGACAGTAGTTAGGGAATGCAGTAGTTAGGGAGAAATGTCAGTCAGAAACAGTTACATGAAGCATAAAACCCCCTGAGAATGAAAAAGTCTTTATTTATTAAATTAAAAGCAAATTCTTCATTCTAATACTTCTGATCTGTTTTTGTGGATTTTCTCAGGTATGCTTAATTAAACCCACTCATCAACACCAACTTTGTTCAAAAGAGCAATTACTGAATATGGCACAGAAGCAGCTTAGCCCTGGAGGAGTCTCTGACATTTGTTCATAGTGAAGACTGTTCATTAATTGCTCCCCTCATTCTAAGCCTCTTAATGATATTTTTGACACAATACTACAAGTCATTGTGACTTATTTCTCAAGCTAGCGACATCTGCACTATGTTAAGTTAATAAAACTACCTTTGAAAGGTTTTCAAGAAGATATTTCAAGACACAGGAGAAAAGGTCTGGATGTGCTGACAGTGGAATAAAGAAGCTGTATAGAATTTTTTACTATTATCTTGGAGTACACTTTGTATTACAGATAACTTAAGCAAGTATTTTGTGTTCCACATTCACCATAATAAATGGAACTCAGGTGGAAGTCCACTGTGCTATTCCAACCTATTTCAGCTGTGTTCCCACACCAAACTAAACTGTAATATTCATAGGTCTTCTGATGATCATAAGTTCCCAGACAAATGAAAATATTAGTTTTTTGATTGCTTTGGTAAAAAACTTTTTTTTTTTTTATTTTTCAAGAAATAGAAGGTGGAGAGTAAAGAGTCTGGCTCTAGATTATGAAGTAACCACACTAAACCAAAGATCTCTGTCCAAGATATAATACAAGATTATAATTTAACACCGAGTACTTGCTTTAATTGATGGGATGGCTTTGTTGATCTCTTCCTGAAATCAGGAAGCACTTTTTAAGTTTGAAAAATTAACTTGTTTATTTCCATGACACATCCATAGTATCATATCATCCATACCAGACTTCTACTGCAAAGGAGATAATAATTCACAAAAGAAACCCAAAACAAAATAAAAACAAGTTACATGGAAAGTTTGTACCTGAAGAACAGCTGAAAGCTCTGCAGATCCACAGACCTCCAGCATGCAAACGAGAACAGTGTCCACCCTCAGAGCTGGTGACATTACTTCAATTAGCCTGACCCAGTTTTCCAACTTGGAATTCAATTTCTGTAGTTCCTATTATATAGCAAGTCCTCCTGCCTGCCAATTATTTACATTAACACAGCCATCAAGTTTCACGCAGTTATGTGTGTCAGAAACTCTGTGTTAAGCATTCATTAGCTAATTGTACACCTCTAAGTACTTAAGAAAAGCAATGCAGCAGCAGTGGATATGGTTAGCTGGAACCTTGGGCTTTGATCTCATCCAAAAGGAGTCTGATGCTGTAGCAGACAGGATGAGACTAAGAGGGCAACACTGTGCCCCCCAGAGGGGTGCCGGGTGTGTAATGCTGGAGAAAAGGAAGAAAGGCTTTCACAGTTTTGCAATTGCCCATTTACTAGCTCCTGTCACTTTGTTCTCCTACAGCACACAGGCTCTGGTTTCCTCTGAAGCTTTCTATTCTCACTGATCCAAAACATCCTATCCCACTTATTCCTACCAGCTGTTTCTCCCCTCTTGCCCACCACCTACATCATTATCTCTGCTCCTTGAATGATGCATCAAAAAAAAAAAAAAAAGGAAAAAAATTCACCCACCTATATAACAGCAGCTGCCCTTCTCTGTCCTGAGCTTCAGGACACAAAGCAACAGCAAAAAAACTGACAGCTCTATGAGTGCCAGCAGCTTCCTGCCAGCCCAAGCCCCCCGCCTGCTCAGAGCTCAGTGACAGCAATACACTCAGCCTGGGCTACAGGAATGCAGGAAAGGTGACCTGCATGTCTTAGATGTGACAGCAGTAACAGGACATTTGGCACACCGCCTGACGGCAACCTTCGGCTTGCTCACAGACAATTTCACCTGCTGGGACACCATCTTAGCTGACTCACTGCAGAGCAAAAGCAGAAAAGAGTAATTCCATCTAGTTACAAAATTCACAGCTGGTTCTTACCGTGGATGGATTAGGCAGAGAGGGATCAGCTAACTACACCAGCACTGCTAGAGAATCCTTTGCTCATTAATACATTTACACACATTTAACCCAGAAGCAGAATGCAGGAGTACTCCTGCCTGCCTAACACCTTAGGCATTGTCTTGCACTGGACAGATTTAGCAGAACTGAGCCAAATTACAACAGTAAAGCAAGGAGCAGTCTTATTTGGCTTTGCCTTAAAATGTACACACAGCAAAATGGAACTCAATGGAGCACAGGAATTATTTTATTAGCATTGCTAATCTAAAACATAGATAACAAACCATGTAGAGCTTTTATTTCCATTTTTTAAAAAAGGAAGCAATACTAAATGTCAACCCTCAATATTCCACCCCTCTTCATTAACATCAAGCAACCTAGCATTTAATTAAGAGCCCTACAAAAGCAACATATTACTGCACATTATCTGAAATAACATATTAGGACCTATTGAAGCCACTTTCAGAACTACAGCTGCAGTTTGAGGCAGCAGAACCTGAAGAATTTAAAAATTAAAACATGACTGCATTTAAATCTCACAGAATACATGGACTTTATCTCAACCAGTAGTAAGACTGCATGGCAAGCTATACCATCAAATCAGAGCCAAACTATAGAGAAACATTTGCACTTACAAAGTGTTCATTAGCTTTCAGAAAAGTATATTAGAACCTCAAGTGTCTGTGTACATTACTGTAGTTCAATTAGTCTGTCCATGTTTCTGGTTCATCTAAATTACCATAACTTCTTAATTTACAAAAATTATTCTGATTCAATTGTATTTTCTGAATCCAGTCAAATCACTTAATCACATCTGACTTTGAAAGACCCCACTAATAATGAAAAGTTTATTCAAATTACATTTCTTTTACTCGCTTCTTTTCACTCTCCAGCAAAGGTTGCTGCATTTATCCCTGCAGTCCAGCTTGCCAGAATAAATCTAACAAGTTTATGAATTTTAGATATTACCCATAATCAATATTTGATACCAATATTTCTTTGTTCTTCAAAGAGATGAGCTCTTCAGAGGTCAGAACTATCCACTATCAGAACAGTGTGCTGATCTCTCTTTTAATTCACTTTGTCTTCGAAATGCTGTTGTGCACTAACCACTGGACTGAAGCTGGTAAGCTCTTCCCAGCAGAAAGGCCTCTCCATCCTTCCACTGCTACTCGATGGGATACCACAGCAGCATTTGGACAAAATAAACAAATAGATTATTATCTATTATCTAGCCAGTGCCACTGCTTGACAAACTGGAACAGACTGTAAAAATGTGTGTGAATGCATGCATGTGTGTAGAGAGGGGGAAAAAGAAAGCCTACCCCCAAGCAAGCACCCCTACATATCTATGTAAGAATTATTAGGTAAGGTTAAGTTTGACCATGTGTAAAACCAGGAAGTATTTATAAATGCTGCTTGCAAAAAGTTCTGTAAGAAATTAGAAGTGTCACAGATATTATTAATAATATGAAACTTATAAATTATAGATAAGTTCTACTGTCAGGAGGGAGCATTACTATGAACCAGTTATCTAGCCAGAATAATTCTGGTCACTGAGCCCTACTGAACAATTCCTACACAGAAATTATTGCTCAAATGAGTTCTGTCTATCACAGTCTTCATTTAATTCATACACATTTGTCACACATTACTAAAGGATCTATCAATACTCTAGTTTTACTATACAGATGTATATACTTTGATGTATCACAGTCCAGGAGGGCTGCACAGGCTGGCTCCCCCCGGTCCGGGGGTCCCTGGTCCATGTAACTCCACCGGATCTGGGGCGGGCGGCCCCCAAGGTTCTGTGGCATGGCGTGAGTCTCCAAACCACGTCAATTCAAGCAGGAAATTAAGTAAGGCGAAGGAAAGAACTGGACTCCATCTCTGTTCTGCTAGGGAGGTTTATTTGGGGTATCGGGAAAAGGGGTGCAGGGAAGGGGAAGGGAGACAGGGCAGGGAGCAGATGCTAGCAGCTCAGAGATGGAAGACCTCAAGCTGATCCAGGCTCTGCCTTTTAAAGGGAAGGAGAGGGGGCAGGGGCTGGCTCTCTCTGAGCCAGTCCTAGGAGGACGAAGGGAAGACTGGCAGGAGGATTACACACCAATAGGTTTTGAGGTACAGCAGAGCATATTTTAAAATGAACCCATGGTACACCAAGCGAGGAAACAGAGCACATGGAATCCTAAAACCCCACATTGCTACAATACTTTATTTACCTTTGATGGTTCAGAACCTTGAGCAAACCAAACGTGTCGCCTGCAGGTTACAGAGAGCTGCCAGCCAACAGAAATGACAGAGGAAGGCAATTAGCTTGTGTCTCCAGCCTACTTTATGCCACACTGCATAAGACATCAGAATCATTAAGTCATGGAATAATTAGAGTTGGAAAGGATCTTAAAGATCATAGAATCATTAAGGTTGGAAAAGACCTCCAAGATCATCAAGTCAAACCTTTGACCGAACACAATCTTTTCTACTAAACCACGGCACTACATGCCACATCCAGTTGTATCTTGAACACTTCCAAAAACTGTGACACCACCACTTCCCTGGACAGCCCATTCCAATGCTTGACCACTCTTTCAGTGAAGAAATTCTTCCTGATGTCTGACCTGAACCTCCTCTGGCACATCCTGAGGCCATTTCCTCTTGTCCTGTTGCTAGTTTCCTGGGACAAAAGCCCAACATCCACCTTGCTACAACCTCCTTTCAGGTGAACCATCTAGTTCCAAGCCCCCTGCATGGAAGAGAACCTTCCACTAGACCAGGTTACTCAGAGCCCCATCCAGACTGGTCTTGAACACCTCCAGGGTGTGGGAGTTCACAACCTTTCTGGCCAATCTGTTCCGGTGCCTCACCACCCTCATCCACAGTAGAGAATTTTTTCATAATATCTGATCTAAACCTGCCCTCCTTTAGCTTAAGGCCATTACCCCTTGTCCTGTCACTACATGCCCTTCTGAAGAGTCCCTCTCCAGCTTTCTTGTAGGCCCCCTCTAGGTACTGTGAGGTGCCACAAGGTCTCCCCAGAGCCTTCTCTTCTCCAGGCTGAATAGCTCCAACTCTCTCAGTCAGTCCTCACAGGAGAGGTGCTCCAGCTCTGCTCTCCTCTGGACTCATTCCAATAGGTCTGGAAACGTTAGAAACTTGGCAAGAGTAAGCAGTAAATCTTTCAGGAGTTACTGAAGTAGAACGTTAAGTAAGGAAGGTTTCAACGAAACATAGTTCAGAGTTGATATTTAAACACAAGAGACTACAGAATCTTTTCTATAGGACTGCAAGTATGAAAAGATGACTGCCAGCAATATGAGAAGAATCTTAACATTTCAATGATTCTGCATGTTTACTTGCACCCTTCACTTCCCATGCTGAGCCACAATGGAATGCACTGGGAGTGATCATACCAGACAAAAACGATTCCATCCATAGATGCTGTGGGGTGAGGATGCTCTATTTCCATTCATTTTTGAATAACTAAGTAAACCCACAGAAAAAATGGATGGTGGAAAATTGATGCAACAGCTTTCTCTGTCGATGAGTTCCTGGGACCAAGGTGTAAGTGTTGTCCAGAAAAATTGGATTTGTTACCTAGTGTGCAACAAGCCAATAATTACACACTTGAGAGAGATATTGATTATTTATTTCAGAGTTGCACAAGCCTGGGTGCTCAGTGATACTACACAAATCAAGCATGCCAACTACCAAAACTTTTTACTATTCATACATTTTAGCAAACAAAGGAATTCGTCCTCTGGCTACAAGTTAAATAGTTCTCTTCTTAATTAGTATTCTATCTTCTACTGGTAAATGATTCTTTCCCTTCCCATCCTTTTTAGTCCCATGCTCAGTATTTCTCTTCTTTTGAGTGCCTGGGTTTCTTGGATCGGTGGTCTGTGAGATGGTGGTAGCAATCTGCCCCTGCCAAAATTACCTTTTAACCAGATGGAGCAAATTTCAGCACAGTTGCTTGAGTTGGCTTTGTTAGTTTCTTCACTGTCTTGGGAGATCTGCCACATGTCTTTGTAGCCCTTAAATTCTGCATTCTCTGTATTCACTATCAGTACTGGACATCCTTGTTCCCAAGCTTTGATAACCTCCCCCTAGGCCTGAGATCACTGAAGCATGTCAAGACCCAAACCTTAACAAGGCAATTCTAACAACAAGTAATTTGTTCTTCTAACACCTGGACACCTCTTAGAGCTTGCTTGTTAGCTGTGATGTTTCGTGAGTTAAATCTACCTTCTTGTTGATTGGGCTTAAAAGTATCCAAAGATGAAACATCAAGGAACATTCTTTCTTAATTTTACATATTCCACATTTTGCAACATAGAGACTACAGTTACAAGCCCGAATGCTGTGTAACTGGTAAATCTTGGGAACTACTGTTGCACAAAGAAGCTAAATGAAACATTTCAGAAGAAAATACTAATAGTTCATGTACCAGTTGCCCCTGCTAAAGCTGAAGAGATTATCTTCTGCTCATCGCTTTCTCCCTAGTCAGCTGCCTGCAAAAAAGCAATTTCAAACCCTTTTCAAAATACGAAGTCTTGTTAACTCCAATCCTTACAACTCAGTCACAAAAGTAAGGCTCGCCCCCGCCCCTGAGCACTCGAGCTCTCACCACCCTAATGTCTGTAAGACAAGTAATACAATTATGGAAGTAAACCCAGATGTTATTATGAAGCCAAACATTGTGATTTTTTCTTATCTTACTATTTTGGCATGAAATGTGGCATTTGAAGTACCTAAAAGACATGAATGATATTCAGGAACAGACACAGTTTTTTCTGAGATTGATCATTCTAGTTATCAACTATCTAGAGATATTAATACAAACACAGAAACAATATTTATCAAACAAAGATTGATTTGTGGAAAATAACTTTTTATGTAGAAGCAAGGACATTCAACACACACAAAATTTCTTACAAGGCTTAGAAAATTTTAGCCACGAAATAAGCAAGAAGGTACTCAAACATCATAAAGCAGCACTTCCCGCAATGCAGAAAGGGGCAAGGGAAAGCTAGCACCTGGCTTGGCAAGAAGCAAACCAAATCTGCTAGATTCTCAGGTTTTATCTGTAATAGGGTTCTCTAGACTTGATCTATGGCTACAGATAACTCTTTGAAGGAGTCAGTGTGTGCACAGAGCCTGGTGTCAACTGCTCCACTTATTTCAAATGACATTTTCAAAATTTTCAGTGTTGGCATTGTTAGAAATTTGGAGCTTATAAAAAAGGTCAAAGTTGGTGAGAGTAGCAGGAAAAAAACCAAACCCTCTGTTTAAATTATTTTTAAGGGAAATGCTAAATTCCAAAAATAAACAAATACATGCAATTAAAAATCAGGTCTGGTTTATACAGAAATCACAGTAAATCTGAAAGGTAAGTTAAGCACATGAATTGTTCCTCGTAAACAAATGGAGCTCCCTATATTTCCAGTTAAACAATTCTTATATTTCCTCTCATTAAAATATTAGTGATACGCCTCCGCAACAAACTAGTTCTTTTTTTAGCCTTCTGGTAAAAAGAAACAATTACAGCAGCTCCACAAGTGAAGCTGAAGGACAAGCTTTGTCAACAGCCATCCTATAAAAAGACTAATGTGTCCTTTTCCCAAGAGGCAGAGAGCCATTGCCAGCAATGAGTTCATAGGGGTACTCTAAGAAAAATAACATGTTTGCTCTAGTTATTTTAAGAGCATTTTATGATCATGGGTTTGAGAGAAAAATATAAAGACTCAAGTCAAATATCAGAATTAAGTGTTTACATCTAGTTAGAGATTATTTTTCTTCAAAATTCGATACCGATCTCACTGGCCTTCAGATTAAATAAATTTGCAAAACAATCTCCCCTGACATTTATAGATAAGTGAGCAAAAATGGAATTTTCTAATCAAAGCTACTTGCACACTTGCTTAAGGAAAGAATGCTGAAGGAAAAAATCAAGTTCCTCCACCCAGAACATTAATTTAATTTAAAACAACAGAGAGCAATAGCAAAAAGATAATAGCAAAAGAAAAGCAAAAAAAAATAGCAAAAAGGCAATTCAGCTCTAGAGCCCGGATCTCTCTTTCTGCTGTTGTTGATAGTTACACATTTTTTTTGTAACCAGCCATTAAAGGATGATGCCCAGGCTTCACTGGTTTGCCTTCTATAGCAAAGATTTGACTAATGCTTAGGTAAAGAGTCTGACACTATGCACTTAGGAAAGCAACAGAAGATAAACTGGAAAATCTAGCAACTTTCTTGGACAATTCAAGAAAGTCTGCTAACTCTGACCAGGATTTACAACAGAATTACATCAGTTAGACAAATCTCCAGAGCCCAGAGTAGTAGCATTTTAGGACTTCTACCCATCTGCATCAAGAGAAACTTCTCTTCCCACAAACACCAACTTCACCCCTTGCATGTCTCTAGAACTTCACGCATGAACTCATGCTCCTGGCACAGAAATGTGGAAGGGTTTTGTGGCTTCATACTCTCAATTCCAACAGCACACATCCATTATCATTTTTCAATAGAGTAATGTCTGGCAGACAAGCTCTGGAAGACTGAACTTTGGTATTTAACAGGTTATTACCCTGAATTTCCCCACTTCTGACACACTCAAGGGCAATGCAATGAGGCATTGCCTCTCAGGTACCTCACTCCTCAGGAGACGAGTTTAGACTGCTGGTGAAGACAGGCATACAGCTGTGCCTCAGTCCATTTGCAGCCTCCACAACAAGAGAGCCTGCTGCCTGTTATAAAGCTGACACAACAAAAAGCTGTCTGGATACACTCCACCGAGACAAAATCCTACAAAATTCAGTGTTATTTGAGGAACCAATCAGAATTTTATTCTGCACACACAATCCTCCTGTCCCCTCCTTCCTCACACCTGCAGATACACTGAGAGCCTGCAGGGCCTTGCTGGGATCAGTGGCCATGGGTACTTTGAAGGCAAAGTGTTAAAACTATCAGTTCCCTAATACTGTTTACACTGTGGTGCCACATGGACAGCTACACTGGCACAACTAAAAGGACCCAGCAGGCAACTGACTGACATAGTCCCAGAATTTCCAAGGAGGACAACTACAACAGCACTCTCTGACAGCACAGCATCCTCCATCTATATCTGCCTGCATTCAGGAAACACAGCACACCATGGCGTTCAGGTCAGAAAGAGACCTGAAATGTTAACAGAGGACAGGAATTAAGGGGGGTTTCTGGTTTGTTGATTGGTTAGTTGAGTTTTTTCGAAGTACTCTACCAAGTGAGAGGCAAGACATGGATTTACAGTGTCGGAAATGAGTGCAACAGTCAACAACTGTACCATCACCTTTAGCAACTTCAGCATCAGAGCTACTAATGAGGATCACAGGAGTCGTCAGGCTCTTGACCTACCCCAGGCTGATATGCCTTGAAGACCACTATCAGAAAACTCCCATCTTTTGACTAGGCTAGGAGTCCTGTTTTGCAGCATTGGGTAATATAACATCAGACACTAATAGCAATTTTGTGCATATACTGTCCCCTAGACATTCCAATATCATTGCTTAGGTTTAAAAAGCGGCAAGGAAAATTATGCTCAAGCACTGAAGCATGAGAAGTAGCCAAAATTTGGAATACACACACATTGTTTATAAAACAAAAGCTAAGAAAACAACCTTATAGCCCTACTGCAAGTTCAAAATAAGAAAGGAAACAAGACATAAAAGAAGATGCCACCAACAAGTGAACTTATATTAAGTAACGTAACAGGCAAATGACTGTGTATAATCTCTTTTCACAGTCTTCATCTTTGACTACGACTTAGTAAAAAAACCTTAAAACTTCACGAGACTTTGAGAGACACAAAGCAATACACATGACTTCTCCTCCCATAACTCATAAAGCCAGGAGTTTTTCTTCAAGTACTCAGTGATTTCACTGTCAGACAAGGTCAACAGAAAGAGTTTCATCCATTGCATTTTCTCCCATAACAAGGTCATTTCAGCCATGCTCCCACGGTGCCTTTCATAACTAGCAGAGTTTGCCAATGCAAATGTTAGTGGGTTTCCAGTGAAAGCAGGTCACTGAAATGACACAGATTGTGAAAAAACATGCATGGACAGTGAAAGGAAAAGGCAACAGAAACTTCTGAGGTAACTTTATGCTGAATAAAACACAGTGAAGAACAACTGCCTAATAACTTTTAAAACTACACACAAATACTCATTCACATGCCTTTATCTGTAGAGCTCACCAGTAATAGAAATAACTGATTCAGCAATAAGATTACTGTGGGTCAGAAAAGCAGGGTCAAAATTGTTTTAATATTCTCTCCCTAGCTGCAGAGGCCTTGTAGTTAACTTTGTATTTAGCATTCCTGATTCCCAGTTAAGCCTAAGTCTAACCAGAAAGCACATTTCAATAGCATTCTTGGTTTCCAGCTAGACTAGCAATTCAGGGGACAACAGCACCAAAGAAGGAGCTCAATTCTGAAATTTGGAGCGATGTGGGGAAAAGAAGTGGGAAAATCTCATAATTCACTGTAAGCCCATTTCTTCAGCCCACCCAATTCATATTACAAACCAATCCTGTAGCCATCACATGTTCCCTAATTCATTCACCACATGTATTTAGTAATGCCTAAGAATGTATCCCAGTATTACAGGAAAGGAGGAGAGTAACAGCCTGCATTTCAGCATTTTCAAAGTTATAATTTCTCTGAAGTTTTTCCTAAACGAAACAAATACTGCTAAATGGATGCACGTTGCTATTCATCTAGCAAGGGATTAAAAAAATCAGAATATTATATGCCAAGGATTCAGGGCTGCTCAATCAACGTCCCCTAAACGAAACTAATCTCCATTACTGAGGTTGGTAACCATGAAAACATTGACCAGTTCTGTGAAAAATTAGGATCCAACAATTCTAAGTATACTGGAGTTCAGGGATATATCCTGATTTTTAAAAAGAATGAAAGAGGAATGAAAAGCTATATTATCTTGCTATCATGCAAGTAATTTCATAACACAGATAAGCTAACTGGAGATAAGTCTGGAAATGATAGTGCAGCTGACATGCCACATGGCATTTAAACTTTCTGAACAAATCATTCAAACTGTTTGCAAAGAAAAGATAATATTTGAAAAGATAAGTTTCAACAGTTGAGTTAAACTCATGAATTTCACTGCAAAGGCCTCAGGGCAGACTATGAAACAACCCCAGTTTTCTGCTACTGTCAATGAGAAACATCAGCTCTTTTGTGAAGTTGCCTGACTTTCTAATATATACTGGGACACAAGGAAATTTCTTCCAAAATCAATCTCCTCAAATGGAAATTAATTTTATAAATATATTTATATATGGAGATAAAGAGTTGATACTACACAGCAGACAACTTGATTGCATCAAAGTACCCAAGGAAAAACACAAATTTGAGAATAGATGCATGAACAAATCCACTAAATCACAAAAGATTTGCATGCTTCATACTTTGGAATAGACATTCTAGCAAAAAATCAAGGGGACACTAATTAGACTGCAGTTTAAGGATCATTAACTTCGTTTACCTTTGCTACCTTCCTGACAAATGTTAAGCAAATGTGCTATAGTTACATGCAAACTGGCACATTTCTTAAATAAATCACAGTATACATTTACAAAGAAAACAAAAATAAAAGCCACAACTTTTTTTTAAAAAACAATTTGCCGTTTTAGCAACAATTGATTTACCAGCAAGCCGTACCTGAAGTGGCCAGCTCGGGCTGTGGCGTTCCCCAGGTGTCTGTAGGAACTGCAGATAGCAGAGTGCCACCTGCCTTTCACGAGTCACAGCTGCAATGCTGCAGCCTGGAAATTAAATCCAGCCTACCGCCAATAGTTGGCAAGCGTACCTCGAAAGGGTCAGTTTGAAAAATGTTTATAGTGTTTGACAAAAACAAAGCAAAATAACAAAACTAAAAACCCCAACAACTCGTTCTGTTGAATCAGCTACAGCTTTGCAAAACACATTAGGAGAAAATGAACATATACGCTGTAACTTAACCCTGTTTCCAAATAGGAATGTACACACATGCCAAAGAGGATAAAAGGATGATAATAAAGACAAACAGGCTGATTAACAATAATTTGAAGAACTCTGCATTGACAAGAATGCCCATTAAACATTTCCATAAAATGATGTTACCCAAAAGGAGAAGCTCCTCAGTGCTGCTTCCTATAATTACGGCAATAGCAATAGCAATTCATCTCAGGAGCCATAGTAACTTCAGAACATACATTTGCAAACATCAGGAGCATATCAAAATTTTATAAACCAGATGTTAAATCTAACGCTAAATCATACTTCACTGCTATTCAGAAGTCCATCATCACAACATATTAACCAATTACTAGATACTGCTTTGCATGAAGTAGCACAGTATCAGATTTCACACACCCTCCTCCCCACTATCAACAGATAGCACTGGTAGTACACACCTACTACCAACTGATAGTAGTATCAGCTACACACTTACGTGTCCTACGGCACAGAAATCAGACCCAGCCAACACTGCTGATAAAGCTGTTGCAGACCAGAGGGCAGAAACGGGTCTCTCTGCTCCTGCTCACACCAGGAGCTCAGCTGCTCCCTTGGCTGAATTCCTGCACGCAACCTCTAACACAAAAGCCAAAATTTGCAGGAGACTTATTTCTGCAAACTATTTCTGCAGTTCACAGATTGTAGTGTATAGTTACTCCCTGAAAAGTAATGAACTTCATTCACTGAAAATCCTGTATTTGTGCAAGACTATATCAACAGAAGTCAGAATCCACGTGGTTTCCCTAAGTACCTGGGGGAAAAGAAAGCGAAAAACAAACGACCACACAACTCTTTCTTCTGAAAACAGCAGCAATACACAGTTACCACCCTCTGCATCTCTGCCCTACAGGAAATGAGTACAACAAACCTGCTACAACCATGTTTATGGATCATTACAAAGTGCACAGGCACTCCTACTACCTGTAAGTATTTTATGAAAACAGCACTAGTTAAAGATTAAAAGAAATGAGACACTTCAGATATTAATGCCTTCAGCTTTGTCAACCAACACAAATCTGTTACAACATCCCAAGGAATAAGCAGTGCAACTCAGAAGCAAGTGTTTACACTACTTAGTTCAAAACAACCTCTTGAACGGAGAAGTAAACTGCCACACTCCAGGGCAAAACCTTAGCTCTCAGCAGGACTCCTCACAGCTGTTCTGCATTAAAATGAGAAAATGAGATGAATTCATTAGTAACCATAATAAAGTTATATTATCAGTACCTGATGGAGAGGAAAGTGGGAACGCAGCACAAAATCCGGAAATCTACCAAAATCTTTCACTAGACTAAGCAAAGTAACCAAGGCCATACCTCAACCTTTCAAGGCAGCAATACACTTTTGATTGAGTATGTGTCATATATATGACATCACCAAGTCAAACAATTTTTAATAAGTCAAACTTTACTAAACTGAATCAGCTTTATATAACAGCCAGGAGATGCTCAAACTGCTAGAAGTAAGATTTGAGTGCAATTTCCAGTATGAAAAAAAAATCCATTTTACAGCACTCTAGCTGGACTAGCATCACATCAGCCTTTTAACACAAGATTCAAAGCAAGAGTGGTTAGTCAGCTTTCAGAAAATATGAACTTCAGATGCACTACCTTAGGGCTGCTGGAACATGCTATCGCTACAACTTTAACAACACGTTTTAGTTTTAGGATGTTTTCCTTAGCTGTAATCTCGCAAATTCTAACCATCTTCCCAAGCCTGCGTGTGCCTGCATGCACAGACCTCTCCTGCCAATAGTCCGCTCTGCTGAAGGAACAGATGCACTGACAGCTCACCCCACTCCGGCTGCACCCCAGGAATAATCCCAGGCAGATTATCGCTGTGTCAATCTACAGTGCACACTCAGCATCTGGAATGATACAACAAACCCTACTAGTTGTCACTTATCTGGTAAGCAATCCTCACAGAATGATAAATTTATACAACTGACCGAGATGTTTCCATCTGCATCATTGCGGAATGGTAAACTCAAACTCCCCAATTCAGAAAGTGCCGAAATACAGTCACGCCACAGACCGAAGACAATCCAGTTAAATAACAGCGAGAATAAAAGTACATCGTGGTTTCAAATCGTACTACGCGAACATCCCACTGAAAAAACACGTTTCTCAGACAACTGCCGGTGCCTTTCACGCCACCTCTGCTCTCACTAGATGAGGCTGAGCAAACTTCACTTGCTGAAGTGTGACAAAACCCCTCCGAAACGTTTCGGAGCCAGTGGCTGCCTCTCCGCAGCCCGGACTCAGCCACAGCAACGCACCTCACTCTCCTGGCCGAGAACACGCTCCCGCGGGCGCGACCCCGAGGGCAAGAGCGGCGCGGGGGTCCCACTGCGCCGAGCGCCCGCTGTCCGGGTTCCAGCCCCGCTGGAGGTGCGCCTGCCTGCCCGTCTGTTTCTTCTGGCTCCGAGCAAACAGCAGTGTCTTCGGGGAGAACGGCCGCCCGTTCTGAAAGGCTCGGTGCACTTTCGGGGGTGGGGCCGGGCAATGCCCGAGACAGGCTCCGAGTGCCGGCAGCGCTCCCCGGCACCGATCCCCGGCGCTCCGCCTCGCTGCCGGCTCCCCCTGCCGGCACCTTCGCCGCGCCGCCCGGACCCCAGCCCGCCCGGCCTCCGAGCCCCCGGCGGACCCAGGGGCGCAGCGCCGCGGAGCCCAGCGAGGCGGCCCCGCTCACGGACAGGGCTGCCGGCAACGCGCACTGCCCGCGGCGCTCCGAAAGCGCCGCCGCCCGCAGCCCGAGCCCGGCGAGGAGGGGAGAGAAGAGGAGAGGGGCTGGCAGGGGTTACCTGGAGGAGCCGTGGGCTGCTCGCCACGGGCTGGCGGGCGGGCGGGGGGCTCCGCGCCGCGCTGCTGCCCGCTCCCCACCTCACGCCGCCATGGCCGCAGTCCCGCCGAGCCGCCCGCGCTCCGCTCGCTCGCACCAAGTTTGCGGCGCGGCAGCTGCGCGCCTCGCCCGGCGGCCGGACCCAGCGCCCCGCCGCGGGGGCGGAGCAGCCACTGCCGCCCGGCCCCGGGGGGGGCGGTGCGGTGCGGTGCGGTGCGGTGCGGTGCGCCGCTCGCCTCGTCCCGCTGCCGGTGCTGCCCCGGGCTGGGGCGATCTAGCATTACTCCCTGCCCTGCCCCGCGCTCCCCCCTCCGGGCCAGCGGAGAAGTTGCAACTGGTTGAGATATTTGTCCTTGGGGTTTGGGTTTGTTTTTATTTTTATTTCCTTTTATTCCTTAATCACCGCAGCTCAAAAAAACCGTGACCTGAGGCTGCTCCTTTTACCATCACATCTGAGCAGGGGCGCCCCAGCGCCGGTACAACTAAGCACAACAAATCCTAGCGAGCTGCAGCAAGCGACAGCAGGAGGGAGGGGAGGCGGTGGGCATCGGGCACGGTGCCGGGTCCCCAGGGGCTCCCGGCCGCTGCCCGGGGCTGCGCGGGGCTCCGGGGCAGCGGGAATATCCCAAAACCGGGGAGCAGCACATAGAGGAGGAGAAGGAGAGCCGGGCGCCAGCGGCTGCCCCGGGACGGAAGGCGCACGGGAGCGCGCAAACTGCGCGCCCGCAGTCCTCACACGCCATGCCGCAGCCGGCCAGCCAGCCCCCCGTGTCCCGGCTCCGTGCCCCGCGGTCCGGCGCGGAACCGCGTAGGCAACAGGAGCCCCGCACCAGCCGCCTCGGCCCCGCTGCGCGGGGAAGCGCGGTGCTGACATTTCTGCCGCCACGTAAGAGCCTCCGGCGAGTCCCTCTCCGCCCCCTCCAGTCCCCTCCCACCCCCCATGGCACGATCGACGTGTCAGCCCCAAAAGTTCATTTCCAGGCCCTGGGAGAGTCCCCTATAAAGGTCCCGGGACGTGCGTGGGACAGTGAAACGTGGCAGTGCGGGGCTGCAGCCGGGGCGCGCAGGCATCTCCCCAGGTACGTGCGTTTGTATTTTCGCGCTCACCGGGATTGCGGCGCGTGTCTTTGTGTTTTGTCAGCTCACCTGTGTTCACCAAGGAGGTTATTTTTGTTCACGTCTGCATTGTAATTAATTCCATCACAGTTGTTTTTTCTTTTATGACAGCATTTGCGCATTTCTCCTACAAACTGCAGCAGAAACTGACATTTGTTGTTCGCAGCAAGACCTCCATTTAGAAGACTAAAAGTAGTAGGACTTTATTAAAACAAACAAAACCATGGAATTGATCCATGCTAGAGTAATCCTATAAAAATTAGCTAATTAAAACAACTAGCATCAAAACTTATCAGCAAGCCAAATGTTGCAAATCCAAATTGCCTTAAACTTCGAGCTCAAGGGAGAATTTCATTTTGGCTGGGATATAAAAGAAACTTGTTCAAGTAGAAACATTAACAAAAGTTTGAAATTATCATTAAAAATTAAGTCCTGGAATCTGCAACATTCTTTCTGATTACTTGTTGGTATTAAAGAAAACAATCCAAATACTAAAAGCCAAACTTTTTTTTTCATTAAAGCCATGTAACCCTGACAGTCAAGGATGTTTCCTTATTTATAACAATAGAGTTTGATAAGCCACTACTATAATTATCGTAATGCCTGGGGTCACTTTCTCATGTAATTTCCTTCTGATCCAGAAAATACTTGTGCAGAAAATATAAGAATTCATTTTACGACTAAAAGTTGTCGTCAAAGTAAGCACAGATATAAGATGATTCACATATCTACTCTGTTAACTTCTTCGGTGTGTTATTAAGACATATCTCTTCCCATCAACAAGTCCCACACTTTTTATGTATCTCCACCTAGTACAATACATTTAGACTTTCTTTTTAAAGAGGAGATATATTTGTTTTACCAACTGCTGTGTAAAAAAAAAAAAAAACCAAACCCTACTTTATCTGTGAAAAGTAAGCACTGTGTGTCCAAAACCAACTCCAGGGGGGAAAAAAAAAAAAAAACAAAAAAAAAGCCACTATCAAAATTCTAGCCCCTGGAATGATGTGCATTTTAGCTTCTAAAAATTCCTCTGCAGTTTGGCTATGAAACAATAAGCATACAAGTAAAAAATAAACGAAACCCCAAAACTCACCACATTTATATCTTTGTATCATACTGTAATTAATGACATACATTACAGTCTAAGAAAAATTCCACAGGAATCATATTGACTCCATATCACCCCCAGAGGTTTTGAGTCGCGTGCTTTATAGCTCAGTACTAGTTTCATGGAAGAACAGTAATGATGTCAATGCTTAATTTTACTTAATTTTATTTTAAAAGCTCAAGGGCAAAGATGTCTGAAACTGTCTGTGATATTAACTATGTTTGAAATAAAGGTACAAAATGTAACATTTTTAATGTTACGTGTAACTCTGTGCTAAATTGTAGAGGTAAACCAGGTAAATTGAGTGAGCCCAGCAATTTTAGGTGATGCAATCCCCAGATGTACCCTTGCAAGTAGGCACTGAGGGCTTTTTGTTTCTTTACAAGTTGCACAGTGGTGTCTCAATCCTAGGCTAAGCCTCAGTGTGTGACTATATCCAAAATAAATAAGGATATTCTAACATAATCCAGGAATATTATGCAAAGGGCAAGGGAGAAAGCAGGAGGAAGTTCTGCTATCTGATTTAAGGAGGGGGGAAAAAAATGCTCAGAAGACCAAGTCCATCCCATCCAGCTTTTCTTCTGGTATGGAGCTTGTCCTCTGTCGCTGTTGAGCGGCTAGCTGAGGAATGACCCAAGTTCTCAGACAAGGAAAGAGAGGAGAAGAGAGCTTTATTGTTTTGAATTCCATATATATAGAGTTTATAGAGGTGCCCCAGATTGGTCAGCTCGAGACCTCCCCCTAGGCACAATTGGCCAAGCCCGAACTGACCCAATCCGGAGAAGTTGTTTGCAAAACATCCAAACTTTATCTTGTTTATGAAATATAGCAAAATGTTCCCACGGGAAGGACCTGTGCTAGCCACAGCCCTCCTCTTCTACCCTGTATTTCCCTGACATTATATTTTTCACTGTTAGTAATTTTTGATCTCTCCTTTCAACAAAATAGAGCCCAGCATATTAAGGGATGACAGCATGTGGAAGCAGTAGAGGTACTGCAGTTGGAAGAGGAAAGGCTGCACAGCACCTTCAGGCTTTTGGCCAGTTTGGTGGGAAGCCAGATTTCAGCTCATTCCTGTGGTGGCAGGATATAAGGAGTGTTAAAAAGCAGGGAAGGGGGTGGATTTCCATCTGTTTAGGTGGGAAAGTCACAGTGTAAGGGATGGCCTGTCTTCACATTACCCATCAAAAGCATCTTGGATAGTAAGCATCTCTTTCATCGTTTAGAAAAACAAAGTCAGATACAGTAAATTGAAATTTTAAGTTGGGTTAAAATGAAAAATAGAAAAAAAATAGAAAATGAAGAAGGTGTTAGCTTCAGTAAAACTGAACCTTGAGTTACGATTCTATCATAGGGAAAGGACTTTGCTTGCTTCACAATCACAGAGTTCAAAGTCTTTATTACCACTGCATGTTGCTTTTTCCAGACCATTGAAAACATTAGTCATTTTTGTTTAACTCATGAGAAACAGGCAGAGGAAAGCTTTGAAGTCTCAGTTAATTGCTTACTTTTGTTTTTTTAACCACATCATTCATTACTTAGGAGAAGCCCTACTGGTCACCAGAGCCTTTCCAGAGCAGAGCAGGCAGGAGAATGGTGCATGCAAACAAGCTCCCTTTCCTGAACCAGTGCTGAAGAATGGAGAGTTTGTGCAGTTTGGTGTCTTGAATTCACCTAACTTACATAACATTTTGAAATACCTAATCATTAGGTCTACATTACTGTTTCCTCCTTCTTTCCCACTGAGATTCAGGAAAGTATTTTCCCTGCTGCATTTGAGTTGAGCAAGCCCTCAACATTCCTACCTGCGTTGAGCAACATCATCTTCCAACTGATCATCATGATCATCTTCCATTGATCATCATGAGTCTGCCATATTTAAATACCAGGGACTTGTGAGGTTGCTATATGTTGAAATAGGAATGATATCTTCATCCCGGGAAAGCAGAGGACCCAGAGGATTTAAGTTTGCCACTCTCATCCTCAGATGGGTCTGGTAGGGAAGTATCCTGTTCAAAAGCAGGCCAGGAAAGGCTGTAGCTGTGTATGCCCAGCAGCAGACACAGGACAAGGTCAGACTGAACATAATTTTAATTGTCTTAACAAAAGACACCATTGCAATACTTTATTTAAATCAGAGGGAAATAAATGTCAATACTTACAAACTTTGCTGTTTGCTATTAAATTCCTGTCTCGTGTTATGTGCTGTATTTAAAGGTTAAACTGACTGGCCTTCATAATATTTATGAATCAGGAAAAGCTAGGTGAGAGTCTAAAACTTGGCTTTTGAGAACTAAGAACATCACAGTTCCTCTGATGAGTTTCTATTTACCATTTGGGATGAAAAGAAAATAAAGTAATGTTTCTCATGACATTTCTATTACTTATCTTTATAAACAAAATTGTTTATTTTTATGAATGCATAAGATATTTTCAACACAACTATATAATATAAATAAATGTGCACTTACATTTATAAGTCTGTGAGCTGATTTTTAGTAATTGCTCCTTTCTTTCCATTAAAGTCTCTGACAGATAAGGCAGTCAAAGAAGTTATTATATGAGTTCTAAATAAGGTTCATCTAACTTCAAGTTTCTAAAAGTAGTTAGATATTTGGTGAAAATGATGAATTCTTGGGTACTGATTCATGTGATCTGAAAATGCCATCCATTTCCTGATTCACCTTCATATCTCCTCCAGGAAAAAAAAAGAATATTTTACAATGAATACCATCAGTCAAACAATTTTTATGTGTGTGTTTTTCTGTCTTTCAGCCAATTCCCTGAACTGATACTTTCAAAATGAAGAGGAAGATAGGCGTGAGAATGAAGAATGCCTTGGAGAAATCCAGTCATAAAGTTTGAACAGTACAAATAATAGGAAATATTAATAACTCTGGTCTCTTACATAGGTCGGAATTTAGACTGAAATGATGTATTTTTACAAACCTAAGACATAAGGACTCTTAAATTTCAATCAAGATTCACAGATTTTTCAATTGATGCATAATAGAATATTTGCTTTTTCCCCTCTACTTTGGATGGTAATATATTCTGCTGCCTTACAACTTTCTTATATAGACTAATTTAATTTTTCATTTTTTTTTATATTAGCCCCAAGATGCCTTTTCAGACTAAGCCAGGGTATATATTAGCAATCTGTTAGTTGCTCATCTCTGTCTGCTTGTCCCTAATCATTAATATTAAATTCCTGTGTTGCTACATCACCCAGCAGTATAAATGGAATTTGGATGGAGAGCACATATAGCATATCTATATGACTTTATCACTGCCAAGAGGTCTAAAACACAGGATATAGAGCTCATCTAGACTCCAGTTTTGGGTTGTCCTTTTGGGGGATATGTGGGTAGAGAAGATACTTGGCATAACTTCCATTTTTATAGAATTAGACCATCACAATTTCTAAAAGGAATTTTAACCAGCTTTGAAGTTCTCATAACTTGGACAGCACTTCTGTGGCATTGATCTAGCACTAGAAACCCTTAAACAAGCTTACCAAGTGATGGTGGAGTTGTCCGTGCACAAGAATGTAATAGTAAATTCTCAAAGTAGGCCAACATCTTTTAAAAGAAGTGACTATTTAAACAACTTTTAAAAAGTGATTTATCTAAATTAATGCAAACCCCTGTATGAATCTTCTCCTTTTGTTTTGAGCATATCTTAAATCTACTAAAATGCACATAAGTTAAATAGAAATTAACAAAAATAAGACTAATGATAATGGGTTTTCCCTTAAAGAATTTGACTGTCTTTAATGAGACTTCATTTATCCCTTTAGTTAGGCATAGACAGCATATTTATGTGACCAAGATCTCCCTTGCTCTCTGCCTTTTCACTCTCTAAGACTGACAGTGAACACAATAAGGTAGATGTACTTGTCAAGAGGGTTTTTGTAGGAAGGGAGTCAGCAGCTTAACAAGATGTATGACATATTGTAAGCTTTTTTCCATTTTTCCAGCCATGCGCTTCCTTTAAGATCATTTGATAGCAGCGATAAGAGTTACAAGTCCAGTTCAAGTGATATTTTCCTCAGTTGCTCCTACACTATATTCAGTTGCCTGTTAGGAAAGAACTAGATGGTGTTGCTTAAAGCCAGTCTTCGTAATCTGGAATTGTCAAAAAGCAAAATGCTTAACAGCTTGATAGTGGCTATAGAAGCAGTAGTAGGCAAAGACAAAAGAGAAAGAAATTAAAACTAGTGAGTGTTTGAGAAATAAAAACAAGTAACCAGCACACACACACGCATTCTGCAAACCCTACTGAATTTAGTTACTTTGATGATATTACTTAGACACTAAAGCATCCTTCTCACAGTCTGCTCTTCTGTTTTGTTGTTGGTTTAACTCAAGTCAGACTAGAGCAATGAGAGTATAAAGAGGGACCTATGTCTTTCTCAACTTGAAAGGAAGCCCAGCCCACAGTTCTGTAAAGTTTTTGTGCAATTTGGTTTTCACTTGTGAATTTAGCAAGTGTCACTTTTTTAATGTGTTTCAAAAGTTGACTATATGCAGTACCAAAAATCTGTCAAAAATCTGTGTTGAGCTGAACTCTCTGCTGTCAAACTTTCAGCCTTCATTCAGTGCTCTGTACCAAAGTGATCCCCAAACCAAAGAGATCCCATCATTTCCCAAACAGGGGTCACACTGGAGGAGTCTGTTCCTGCAGGACTGCATGGCATGCAAGGGACTCACACTAGAGCAGTTAGTGAAGAACTGCAGCCTGTGAGAAGGACTCATGTTTGGGAAGTTCATGGAAGACTCTCTCCCCACTCTGAAGCAGGAGAAGGACTCCTCTCCCTGAGGAGCAAGTGGTAGGAGGAACAACATGTCATGAACTGTCTGTCACTTGCTTTCACCATCTTCCTGTGCCACTGGGGCTGAGGTGTAATACTGGGAATAAAGTTAAGCCCAGGAAGGAGGGAGTGGTGGGTGAAAGGTGTCTTTAGGGTTTATTTTACTTCTCATTACCCTACTCTTATTTTATTTTGTAATAAGTAATAAGTAATAAATAATAAGTTCAGTTAATTTCCCAAAGTTGTGTCTCCTGTGTTTCACGTGTGACAGTAATGAGGAGTGATCTCTCCCATGACACTTTCATTATATTTTTTCTCCCCTGCCCACCTGAGGAGGGGAGTGACAGAGTGGCTTTGGTGGGTACCCAGTGTCTAGCCAGGGTTAAATCACCCACTATTGCTACCTGTCATGTGAGTGCTTGACTTATTGCCCTTAGCAATAATTAGAATTCTGTATAGTATAAGTTCAGTTATTAAATTTGTAGCTCTCTTATTCTTTTGCATAGCCTGAAAACATTGTAGTTATTGAAATTATTTAAATCAGAAATACGATGTTCAAAATATTTTTTTTTCTTTATATTTTGCATAATAAAAACTGCTTTATTAAAAATATTGCACAATAATTGGTTGGACACACTAAAAACTTGTAAGAGATTTTGTTTCAGAAGGGAACACCTAGCCTGAGTAGTTCTAGGAAGCCAGAATTTGATTTTTGAAACCTGAAGTTTCATAAATAAGCCTCATTGCAGAGCACTCAAGCAGGAAGAGGGATGTGCAGACATGCTATTGAAGAGAAAAAGCCACTTTTTCTTTTGCAGTTAGGCCCAGCTCCAATTCAATTACCATGAGGTTTTACTACTTATTCAGACTTGGGGGTTCATTAAAAACACCATTATTTTTATATGTATATATATATATATACACACTGAAAGGAGACCAAGGCCTAATGTCCACCTTGAAGTGCCTCTTGTCTCTCGTGGACATTCTCAATTCAGAGCAGAAGCTGAGGGCTTGGGGGGGTTGGTGTGTGCACTGATGCTGCTATGTAAACAAAATAAGGCTGCTCACTGTTTGTCCTTCCGTCTGCCATATGCTTACAAAGAATTTAAAAGCTAAAACTTTAAAAATAGTAGCAGCATGACAAAATTGTTACTGAAATAATTTGCATAAAAATATCTATTTTCAATTGGGTTTATCAGCCAGGGATAGAGATTCTCATTAAAAAGACAAGAGTGAGTAAAGGAGCAAATACAGAGGAGCTACATGGGCAATGCTGTCTTTTTTATTGTAATACACACTTCCTTGTACTATCAAAATTAAGGCAATGGTAATAGGACTCAGTCAAAAAATGGAAGAAAATACTTGAATTATCTCAGGGAAAAATAATGGGGGAAAAATAACATTCATCCAACTGCAGCCCAATGCCTCCATGCCTGCCAACAGCCTTGATTTTTCACAAAAATAGGCTATGTATTATGTCCCAAAGGCACAGCAAGTTCAACCAGAAGATAAAGACTTTTGAGTAAGTTAAGGACTTTTCTGAGGGGAAGTCTCCCCAAAGTTCATTTTGAGTAAAAGTGGATAACTCACACAAAGGAAGAGACACGCTCGTTCCAAAGTGTGCATGCATGGGAGAATAGCAAGCAGTCACTCAACATTGTAGACAATTGACAGTTTCTGCTTATAGCATGATAAATCACGTAGCAAAAAAATAAAAAAAAGGTCTGACACATATTCATTAGCATCAGGAGGTTCTAGGAGAGTTTTACCCAGTAATTTATCCATGAGTCAGAAGCAAATGCAATGTCACAGCAGCTGCACGTGGAAGCAAGAAGCTGTGTGAAAAGTTTAGTGAAGACTGTTTTCCCTAGGCTGTCTCCTGTGTCTGAGTGGTGACACCCTCAGGTCCTCCTGCTTTCTATACTCTAGAAAAGGTGTGAACTATGTTCCTCCATCCCTCATGATCTTGCTGCTTTCCCCATACCCTTTGGCCTCTTTGGAGGAAATCAGCCCAGACCAGCTCCAATAAACATATGAGACGATTGATTTCATTTCACTCTTAGTTGTTCAGGTTGTTCAGTAAAGGAACTCAGGTTTTGTCTAAAGTTTACTAAACTATTCACATTGTTACCTCTATTGTTTTAGAGAGGGAACTGGAGAGATGTTCTGTTATTTGAGAGAAAAATTGTATGAACTGGAAAAATTCTTTATAGTCATAATTGCTTTCATTCTGCTGCTGTGATCAAAAGCAATGTGAGTGGATAGAACACTGCTGTTTTATAATTTTATTTCACAATATTTGAGGGAAGGAATTTCCAAACACTCCTAGTCAACAGTTAATGGTTGAAATTTCCAGGGTCACCAGACATGGAGCTGCCATCAGGAATGCCCTAGACAATTCTTTACAGCAGATTATCAGGCAGAGCCTCCTACTTGGCTGATTCAACAGGATTGTTCTTCCTCACTAGATGCAGTAAGGACAGCTGTAAGCATTTTGTAGTTTTGGTCAACAGGAAATCCTTGGCAAAGATTTTTTTTTTTTCTGACTTTAGCAGGAGCAAGAATGGGTTATATAATTTCTGGGTTGATGCAACCAAGAGCCTTTTAAGGAAATGAAGTGCTTACAATTTTCTTGCACACCAGTGGGATTTGCAATTAGAGAAAAATTAGTAGATTGTATAAAAAAATAAAGCTCAAAGTTCCTGTTGTATTTAGTGGCATCTTGGAGTACACTGCAAGTTTTAAAAGTGACACAGCATGAGAAAGTTTCCTTTAAGGCTGAATCAATTACATTCTGCTTGGAACTCCCTGTGAAGAAATGCACAAAACAAAATTCAAATGCATATTCTGTATAGCAAATACAACTGAAAAATCAGCAGGAAAGAACTTAGAGTGCACCAAAATACTCTTTGGATCTGTTACTGAGATCATGAAAGAAAACCAAAATTGAGTATTTTCATTTTAAATGACAGCTTTCCTTTCAGTTCTCAAAATCAGATCACTCATCCAAAAATACAGATAACCACCTTGTATCCTATGTTGCCCAACTGCAACAACAAGAGTACTGCAGGTTTTTATCTGTATAAGAGCACAACAATACTGGTTACTGCTGATACTGTTTTGTTATCTACAAATACCATACCTAAGGAAACCACAGAAGAGTTTATAACTCTGTGAATTTATTCAGTGGTTAGCACAACAGCATTCTGGTTTCATTTGTATCTACCAATAGCATTAATGTTATATTAAAAAAAAAAAAAACAATGACAGTCCTTCTGTTTGATAGAAAGTTACACACTGTGATTTTTCTGTGGAAGCTGTTACAGATAAACTCTACAAATCTGATGGGGAAAAAAGTCATATTTGTTCAGATATTATAATTAGATACAGAAATGTGAGAATCCCTTACCACTGCCAGGACCTAGGAATGGAGTGTCTAACTATATCTGATTAAACAATCCTTAAGGGTACATTTGGTTTCTCAGAAATTAATTACCTAACAAACATACATATTTTCTTGGTATTTATTTTCTTCCTTTTTTTACAACTCCCTTCCTTGGAACTGAAATTGCTCAAGAACAAGAACAAGTCTTACTGATTTTTTGAGGTTTTTTTTTTTTTTCTGGTGACATTATAAATGAAAATGCATTTGACTAAAGCCTGTGGAAAATGTAATTTATTATGTCACAGCAATCACTCAGCATGTGTACAGCTAGGTTTGATGATATCAGACTCTCTTATAAAACCAGTAGCAATGGCCTCAAGGAAGGAAGAGTAAATGAAGAAAGACTGATGGCTTGGGGGCTCAAACTAGTTTGGGTCATCAGGAACTAAAAGGGAATGTTTTAACTTGCCAATGAATTGCTATTCCAATGCCAAGGCAGAGGAGTAGAGGCCAAATTAACATCTCATGTCTCATTTCAAACACATTCCCTGTCTTTTACTGAAGTCCTTTTGATTATTTTAAAATAGAGAAGGGGGGAAACGTTGTGCTAAAAATATATCACTTAAAGCACTTTCTAAACAGATTAGTAAGAGCGTAACAAGAAATACTGGATTTTGAATCAAGCTTGTCATGGGACAACTTCAATTCCACCCACTTAAAAGAAAGCAGTACAGCACTTCTGAAAAATGCCCCACTTGTTTCTGTTAGTTCAATTCAAGGTGACCTGATTAGAAAAGCTTCATCTTGGAAAAAGTCAAGAGCCTTGCACCAAGATCCTTGTCTGGATCAAAACAGCAAAAGTTTATCCCTCCAAATGTTTGTAATTGCTGTCTTAATGCTGAAAACACAATGAAAGCACAACAGATCCAGCAGAAACAAGGCTGACTCCACCAGCATCCCACTGGCATGTCAACGACCAGTGCTGGACCAGGAGCTCAGACAATGCAGTTGTTCTGGAACCACTTTTTGACCTGATCTTTAAACAACTCATGAAAAAGTGTACAACAAACTGCAAGTTCTTCTTTAGACAGTAATAACAGAGAACAACATCACACAAGAATCATAACTCCCTACAAATCTCACCTTATGGCATCTCCTGATCTTGTCTGATAGCTGGGAGAACACAGATTGAGCTAAGCTCAGCTTCACAGTAGAGAGCCAACAATAAAGAAAGAAAGCTGGAAATGCTTCACAGATTATATTCACCAGTGTGGGTGCTTACTGTTTTTAGCCCTATTTTTCTTTAGGGCTGGAGGATTGTTTGGTACAAAGGAAAAATGGTTTAAAGAGAAGCGGAAATTAAAAGCAAGCAGATGAGGAAAACCAGAAAGATAAAAAAATGTGACGGGTAAGGAAAAAGGAAAAGGCAAAATTATGTTGCCCTTCATAATATCAGCCAAATAATGTTTCCTCAGTACTATGCCTAAAATCCACCCACCCTTTGCCAAACAATACTCAGGTGGTCTCTCCACCCAGAGAACTCAAATTCCTTAGGGTAACAGATGGAACAGGGCAATGGTCCATCTGGCCTGATTAACCTGTCTCTGATGGTCACCCACATGAGATTCTTAAGAAAGAGCTAACCTAGGCAAATGTACAGCTGCCCATCAGCAATTCATGACTTACAGCCATCCAGTAATGAAAGATCTCAGTACATTTATACAGTCCTTCATACACCTAGGTTTCCAAAATTTCTTCCATCACTGAAGAATCTACATCATCTTAGGCCTAGGAATGCCGCAGCTGAGGTGTGCTTTGAAAGGGTGCACTTCCTTTTGTTTTGAACAGCTTCCCACCAAGTTTCCCTCATCGTTGTATCAGAAAGCAAAGTGATTAGTCATTACCTGTTTGCCTTCTCCAGACTACATACACTTCTCTGAATCTCAGTTTTCTGTCTGTCCTGAAATAGCCAGAATCAGAACTGCAAAGAGCCTTTTAGGCTTATGCATGCTATGGATTTGCATAGTATTAAACCTCAGATAGAAGCAATAGGAGGTTATCTTGGTTATTCTCTATCCTTTTCTACTAATTCCTAACATTCAGTACTAATTTTAACCACCACTGTAAGCTGAGCTGATGTTTTCACAAAAATAGCTATTGCAATTCCAGTACCTTGGTCCTGAATGACAACAGCAAGTTCAGAATCCATCATTGCTCTTGTGAAATTAGGGTGGCTTCCTTCTCTGTGTGTCCCATTACAGTTGTATACATGGAATTTCACCTCCTCTCTTATCATCCATTCACTCCACATTCTGAGGTCTTTCTACAGATTTTGCAGTTGCTCTTCATCTTTGCTACCTAAAATAACTCCGTATCATCTGCATGTGCTTAAGTACCTCTTGCAGTACATGAAGAATAACAGATGAATTTTCATCAGATTGTATTAAACAGAAAAGCTAAAATTAGTATTACGAGCACTTGAGCAAAATGCAACAAAATGCTATGCCTACAAATGAAAACAGCATTCCACTGATCTTGGTGGAGTTGTAAAAACCTACAGAACTTGTGATTACCACCTTTACGCGGAGAGTTTTGTTTTCCAAATAATTTTCTACAGCTTGGATTATGTCTTTGATCCACAGCATGGGAATGTAAGACACTATTGCCAATTCAGTTTGAACTGATCATTTTGAGCCATAAGTTTATGATCTGATGGTGAATACTGACAAGAACTTTTTGAGTCTGATGTTGTGACAAAATATACGAGCCAGAAGTACAACTGGCATTCAAGTGTTTTCAACAATGGTCAGCCAGTGAATCTGGTTACTTCCAGAGTTCTGCTGAGGCTACTGAGGAACTGTGAGTAGTACAATGACAGAACTGTACCAGTGAAAACAATTAAGTGTGAATGCACAGTGCCAAACCAGCTCACAACTTGCAGTTCATTTCAGCTTCTGGTGACAGCCATAACTGGCCACCATTTAAAACAAATAAGGAACACATAATATAATGCGTTTGGTCAATGTCTGCTAAATATTAAGATTTCAGACACCCGTACCTCATAGATACTAGGTTGGCCCTTCCACATTTTTTTCTTCATTTTAACTAAGCAAATAATAGGAGTAAGGTAATCTACATAAAGATACAATTTCCAAAGTCCCCTCGGTACAATCTGAGATAAATGAGGAAAGAAAATGGAAAGGTCATGGTGAAAAAAATGGTGGATTAATAAAGAAGCATTTTTGTGGAAAAGCTTCATTAAATTCTTCTTGCAATAAGCCTCTCTGGCTTTTGAGCACATTGAAAAAAATTGGCATAAAGCTTTACAAACAAAAGAAGAGACATAAAAAGTTGAAAACATGAGAAGAAAACAGAATGTTGATGAAAACAAACAGAAAAACAGGATTAATATCCTTTCAAGGCACCTGATTATCTTCTGAAAATTCCTGTTTTCAGTGATTCAATTTATGAATATGGCAGTGTGTGTGGGTCATTGTTTCCAGTAGACACAGTGGGTTCATAGCTGTCTGCGTTTTCTTCCCCACTATTCAGAGATTTAAGAAAAAATCTGTACATGAGTTACTGGGGAGTCAAACAATATGTTTAACAAGTAGCCAGAGGACAAGGCTGGATTTTTAAGAGAAGTTATTTCCTTATATCAGTTTAATTCAGTGTGGCCTTTGGGGAAGAGTTGTGGTTTTCCACACTGTAAAGGCTCCAATTTATACATCAATCATATTTTAAAAGGCCTCTAACACCACTCTTTTAGGCTACAAAGTTTTGTCTTAATAAATAGGAGTGCCACAGAAAATGCCCACCCATGTCCAGGTCCCAGTTCTTCAATGTTCAAAGAATTTTTATTCTATCTTTGAAATACAGTACTAGAACTATCTTATACATCAAGTATCCTATCAAACTTTAAACAATAATTTAATGAATAAGTTGAGCAATTCTGAATCAGAGGAAGGCATCAGACTCATGTGAAAAGATTATGCTTACAGGCAAGAGGCAATATACCACATACATGCAATTAACCATTTATGATAAGCCTAATTGGTATTTAAATCACCTAGTAAAAATATAATAAAATAAATCACCTAGTAAAAATATAATAAAATTTATAATAGTAATTATGATGATAATGGTAATGATAATAATAATAATACAACACAAAATATACAGAAAAATCTAATAGTGGGACTCATAAAGCATTGCTATTCAAGAAAATCTTAGTCCCAAGCCCCCACATTGTCAGGTGCCCAGCAAGTCTGTGACCTTCTGCTAGTGATGGCCAAAATCATATTTACTGGTCTACAGGTTAATGACTACCAAAGTTCAAAAATAAGGCCTAGCCTTTCAAATCATATTAGATGTGGAAATCAAAAAACTATCAGTGAAACCCACACAAGTAATACTGGATGCATATGTACATTTTAAAGGGTGAAGAACACATGATAGGTCTCCCATTTTTAGACTTTTCATGGACCTTCAATTTTGTCAAACTTGGAAGAGACAGCAAGAAACTATTAAAACCACCTTACCTTGGTAAATTCAGCTGTAGCTAGCTTTGGTACCTGCTTTCATTGGCAGATATCTCTGTTCCTAAAAAAATCCAGCTGAGGAGACATCACAGTCTTCATGAATTTCTACTCATATTATTGCAAAGGGTTTTTTTCCCCTTTACCATAAAATGACATTCTTTTCCCAATTGTCATGGAGAGCAGTTTAATTTCTCTCTTCTCCAGTTACATTTAATGTTTATGTAGGCAGTAACCAAACTTTCTTTTTTTCTTTTTAAGAAAAAAAAATATTCTCATTCCTTCATCATTTCTTCATAGGTCACATTTTCTACACTTCCAATAGTTCTTGTCCCTCTCTCCCTGATTCCTTCCTAGTTTTACCCCACCGACAAACTCCATTATCATCTTTACCTGAAGATCTCAGATACTGCTTCATTCCAGACCTCTCTTCCCCAAAAATTACCTTAACAGGGTAGGATCAAGGTATGCCTTGCTGATATGCCCTTGGCAGTCATCTCAATTTCAGTACAGCTAAAACAGAGTGCTCTCTCTTGCTCTCTCTCTCCTTCTAGCTCTCTCTTCCCTGCCTCTTCTCCAGATTTTGAAAGAACTCTTCCTGTCCTGCTAGTTTCAAATACCCAAAACCTGGATGTCAGGTTTAATTTAGGCTCTTTGCTATGCCTGCAGAACCATCTCTAAAACTTGGCCTTTTTCGTCCACTCATGCTGTTAAAGTTCTCATTAAGGTCACTATTACTTTACAGCTCACTTACTATAACATCTTGGCCCCAGAAAAGGCATTTTTGTCCTGGGCATCTATTTATACACTGCTGCCAAGACTTTCTTCAAAACCCACCAGTTTGATTTGCTTGTGCAGCTCTTTGCAAGGTTGACAGTCACCCTCACAACAAACAAACGAACAAAAAATTAAAGAAATTGACATCTATTCTCATTCTATGAATAATTTTTCATTTATTTTATCCAGGAATGAGGTTCATGCTTTAATTAGTCCACATATTGCCCCATCTGCTTATTTCTTCAAAAAGCCTATATGGAGCTCCCAATAAACATACATAATTTTAGGCTTTTGGTTTCCCTGGGCCCTTCATGCTCACATCTTTGCTGTAGTCCCTAATAATGCTCCCAAAAAAACAACTGATAATTATTAATCTGCTATTGTGTGGAAGACCAGACATTTAATTGTCATTGTCCCCTAATCTCCTGGAACATTGGTTTGTCTTCAGTTTTTTACCCTTTATTATGGATGGACAATCTGCTCTGTTATGTAGCGAGTGCCTGATATGAGCTTGGGTGTCCTAAAAACAATAATGATAACAAAATTAGTACTTATATTGTATCATACAGAAATTGAACTGATGCAACCCAGCAAATAAATTCCTAAGCTAGGATCTTACACAAGCATTGTAGTTCAGAAAGTTTAGAAAAGCACAAACGTCTGCCAACATTACAACATATTTGTTCTCATTAGAGTTGCAGAGGCAGTAGTCCTGCTAAAACTAGTATAATTGTGGATAAATGATGTTGGCAGACTTCACAAAATGTGTCAGAAGGACAGAACCAGATGTTTCCTGGACTGCTTATCCTCAGTAGGTTTTACACCATCAACTTGCAAATAAAAGTGAAGGCCTTTTCAGTGAAGTCAATTTCTCTCTCTTTCCTGAAAAGACCATCTTCTAATGTTGAACAGAGATAGTACATAAGTTACCAATTAAGTTTCCAATCACTCAGGCCTTCTAGGCAATTCAGCTGATCTGCCTTTTGTACCAGATTCTACATTGTTTCCTTAATCCTTGAATTTAATAATATTTTAACTCATTTGTAATTTCATTCCGGTTTCCAAAACTTAAGAGTCTAAGACTACTTCCACAACTTTCGTGCCAACTTTTACCTGTGAATATGATGTGTCTCATACAAGAAGTGATTAAAGAAGTCTGTGCTACTGAATAGAAGCCTACTTCTACTTGCACAGGTTTTAATCTCGACACTCTCAGCTATCCATGCTCTCCATAAGCACTCTTGGAGGAACTGCAGTAGCCTGGATCTAGTGGGCATGTATAGCAGGTTCAGACTTTTGCATCATTTCTCTTTATCTTACTCATTATCTCTGCATTGAAATCCAGCTTTTCTGTTCAGAGTCTCATATAACTTCCATTACCTATGCTTTTTTATTATTCCTTAGACTGTAATACTTCTACACACATATGGGTCCTTTTACCTATGGTGACATAACTTCATACAGTGATGTAATCCTGAAACCTATTTCTCTAAGATTAGTATTTCTTAGATGCAAACATATCCTTTAGCAATAAAAGTAAATGCATATTCTGCATCTCAAAGAGGAAAACTAGTAATTAAGGAAAAAAGACAGTAAAAATAAGCTGGAGTCAGGAAGCGTGGGTTTTCCAACAAGTGTCATAACTTAAATACATACACATCCCCAGAAAATGTACTGTTAGAGCATTCAGAAAGAATCAGGTCATAAGGAGGGAGGTACAAGCCTCTCTTACTGTACACCTTGGGACGGTTTCTTCTGATAGGTAATTCCTGAGTAAATGGTCAGTGCCATGGCCTGATTCACACTGCACTGATTAGGCTTTCTCAGGCAATGAAGGCTCAGGGTTATGCCTCTTTCATTTCAAGCTACGTAGAAAATATTCCTCTCTTTTGTTTACAGAGGCTGGAATGAATTGCAACAGATCCAGTAGGTACAACTGTACCAGGCATGTAGAAGCTATTAGCATAAACATAGTCAAATTCCTGCTCCTCATTCTTATATTCTGGGTAGGGGATCAGAAGAAACTCATGCATAATGCCTTATTCCTTAATTTTGCAAGTGTTCTGGGATCAGTCTTTCTGCAGAAACAAAATGAAACAAAACAAAACACTTGAGGTGTTTTTGGTAGTGAGTAGGTCTTTAACTGGACTCACTCAGTGTTGAGACATTGATCCAAGGACAAACCGTGAAAGAGAGCATAAACTGACAAGAGACTGTTTCCTGGAAGGAAAAAAAATATAAATTGTTGCCAACCATTGCTTGGGAAAAAAACCCTAATGGGCTCTTTTATATTTTTGCACGCAATGACTTGGTGATGTATTTTCTGGGAACATCTGGCCTATGGAAATCTTTAAAAGAAGAGGGAATGTCTTCCACTGATTTCCTTGCCTTTAATGTTCATGTATTGTCTCCATCTGGGTTCATACAGCAGGGATCATGCACCAGGGATCAACCAATGGTCCCAGTGAGCAGCCCTTTATGTGAGCCAGCAACAGAGGTTTTGTGAGAAAGATGCATCTTTAGGAGCATTGTAAGTTTAAGCCGAGATAGGAGACATACATAGCTGTTTGATATTCCACAGCTTGATATACCAACCTTTGCCAGCTCTGCAAAGCAGAAAGGGTGAGGTCTGGCTTCAGGCATTGCATGAGTGCAAGCTGACATGTGGTGTAACAGCCTGAAACAGTCTGAAAACTGTCTCTGACAGATTTATCTTGAGGTTACAGATGACCGTCCAGATGGACTGGAAATCTCTCCTCTGGAAGGTAAGCAATTGCTATTTGTGGTCCATCTGAATTCCAGCAAGTGACAATTTGCTTCAGTTTCTCATCCCATTCAGCTGTCTGTAACAAAACTGAAGTTCAAGGATTGTAGTGTTGCCCAAAAATCTATGGCTTTGAGTAAGTTATTGAACAGACATAACTGTATTGACTCCACATGCACAAGCAGTTGATTAACACTTTCTGTAAAGATTCTTAGCACTGGGGAGAGTCTGAATATTCCTTTGCCATGAATCACAGATACTTTACACAAAAGAGTGAGCTCACAGCATGGAAGCATGCACCTTGAAGGACACTAAAAAGTGTCCTTAGCGTTATAAAAGAGAAAGAGAAAGAATGAAACTGTCTTGAGACTGATGCAGTCCAGTTTTCTCAAGCCAAAACCAGAAAAACATTTGTACTTCTATTTTGGAGAAATTAATTGTCACAGGTAGACTTTTCCCCTTGATTTACAAAACATATTACCCATTAATCAGATATCCAATAAAGAAAGGTTACATTTTTTTCATGTGCTGTTCAAGAAAGGCATCCATGAAAAGGATGAGAACACCACAAAAAGAATCTGTAATTGATAAGGATACTCAAAAGAAATGGCTTCTAGAACCTGGATAAAAATTATTCTGTCTCAAACCTAAAACAAAGGTACAGATTAAATTTGAAGACACGGTTTAGAAAGAGCTGTCACTGTTCCTCAGCATATCACCTTGAACTTTCTTGGTTATCTCACAAATTCATTGCATTCGTAAATTATGGCAGCTTTTTAAAAGGAAGACTGTTTTCTTAAAGCATAACTGGTTGGTTTTCTCTGCAAGCATGTAGGTACTCTGTAACTCTCTGGCTCTGATATTTAAAGGGCTTCTGCCAAAAACCAAAATATATTTGAGCAGATATTTTTTCTTAGGACTTTGCATTCTATATGTGAAATTGCTCAAAAGATTTCTGCCTTCAAAGGAGAAGAACCTGCACTGAGTTCTCCTTTTCAGAATTTTTGAAGAACCCTTTATCATTACAATCATTATAGCTAATTGTATGGAAAAATAAGTAATTAAAAGAACTAAACTTCCAGTGTTACTCATGGAAATGTAAATATCCTTTAGAAAATGAAGCCTTTTATTATTTGGCTTGAGACTGAAATCTATTCACAAAGGCAGATGCTTTGTTCTGTCAGTAAGCAGTATTTACATAATGTTAGTTTGCTAGGCACAGTTGGACTGAAATAGAGGAGTACTTTACTTATTTTAGTCTGGCCTCTGGAGTTATTTATCCCTGGGAACAGTTGTCACTAGAGAAAGTTTTTTAGTTTTCTTAGCATCTGGAATGATAGTAGCTGCTGTCATTTTAAAATTACTTCAAGATGTCTTCTCTGAAAAACATCACTAACTTGTCTCCAGGACCTAAATAGGTTGGTAATTGAAGGCCCTTTTTCTCTGATCATTGATTTTTCAGTCTTCAGGGTAGTACCAACTATGGATGGCACCTCTTGCAAAACTCTGAGATCAACTGGGAGCAATGTAAGAGCAGAACGGTGTGTACTCATGTCATGATGATAAAGATGAAGGGTTCTTGGGAGAAGCTGAAGGGTATGTCCTCATGATTCAAGATCTGTGTCTTCCTTGCTTATTGGGTGTTCATCATTTCTGTCTCTAAAAACTTACCTGAGTGTACTTGAAACGTGACACCACAGGATTATTAGGCCATTTTAATTAGTAGTACTCTGCAGATAAATGGGAAGAAAATTTGGTTCTACACTTCGATAAACTCAGTGGTATATTTACTATGGATAGTACTGAGAGGAAAGAATTTGCACCAGCAATAAATTACTACAGCCATTTTTAGAATGATGATTTAAGTTTAAAATGATGATGTAGAGCCTGTTTCAGTGTTGCAATTGTTATATTTGGGGATAAAGATGTTGCATTAAATGTAGGGACTAGAGTACCTTTAGAAACTGAGCTGGGGAGTAAGCCTCAGTGGTGTTCCTACTAAAGCGGTACTTTAAGCTCTGTTCTCAATCAGGAATATAGGCATATATGATGGTTTTTTTATTTTCTTTTTAAAATTTTTTTAATGCCTCTATTCCTTCTCTACATAAGTATTGGAAGTTTAGCACAAAAAACCAATCATCTCGTCCAATTCCCTGCTTTTAGAACTATATCCTTACTGACAGCAAGAGACAGATCATAGAAGATCATAGGAAGAGATAGTAGGGCTTCATGTCCTTACTTTTTGCTTTCAGAGAGCAATCTCGTTTTGTTGGGAGTGCCTGTATTTTCTTCCCCTGGAAGAGAATGACTGACAGATGAAGCAGCTGAGCATTTTTTCTTAAACCAATGTAGACAGAAGCTTTGCCTCCCTGGGAGAGGCGTGAGCCTCTCATGTTTTGAATCCAACTTTTGAAATAATTGTGATGCCAAATGTACTGGGAAATATTTTTTTAAAATTCTTTTTAAAAAATTAGAATTAAAATTGTCAGATTTTGCAAGGAATTAATTCCTGTTGGCTTGAAAAGGACAGGTTGCAGAATGAACAACAGATGAGCAGACATTCAGGGGCACTCTGAGGGAGTTCTGGAACTGCTGTCATTCTTTCTTTTATGACCTCACTGGAAGAAGGGCCAAAAGAATTTACATTACTGATCATATGTTTGGGCCAAACAACAGTACCGTTTGAAGACTTCAGTGTGGTATACACTGAAGCATAGCCAGAGTGGCTTCCATACAGATGAGCACTTATAGAAGAACCAGAGAGTATGACACTTAAAAACAGAGGTTCAAAAAGGTCCTTCTGCAAAGTTAATAACATCTGTTCAGAGAGCAGGAGGTTTAAACCTTTGATACTCATTCTCTATCACTGAGCTCAGCACTGACAGCTCAGCCCCTTGAGCCAATTTTTCTTCTGATATTGGCATTGAACAGATTGCTGGGCTTTGGTTTGGGTTGGTTTTTGTTTGGGTTGGTTTTTGTTTTTGCTTTGCTGTTTTTTTCTAATATTACAAAAACTGGTTCCAAATGAAAAATATGAAGTGCCTTCACTAAATAGATCTAAGAGATTTGCTTGTAATTTTTTTCAGGATTATACAGAAAGTTTGTAAAGAGTCTGATTTCTGGCATGTATGTCCTACAAGGCATTTCATAGATAAGACAAAGGAGAGTTGAATTATATATCTGATGAGCTCAGATTTCACTACTGTCCCAGATTCAGCCAGGACAGGGTTAGTTTTTTACAGTAGCTAGGAGGGGAACATGGCCAGACTCCAATGGTATTCAGTACCTTCTCAGGTCACTTGCCAGAGGCAGGAGTATGGGATTTTCTCTCTTGTTGGGGGAAAAAGTGTGGTGGGCAATATGGTCCCATACTGTTTTACTTTCTGCGTAAATGGCTTTTTTGTCTTAAACCTTTCGCCATTAATATTGTCTCTGCTACTGTTCATTTTCTTATCTCATTGCTGTTTCCAGTAAATTGTTCTTATTCCAGCCCATGATTTTCATCTTTTGTGCCTCCAACTCTCAACTCCATCCCTAGAGACGGAAGGGAAGAGGAAGGGGCAGGGAGTGAGGGAGCAGCATCTGGTTTGGGAGAGTCTCGGTGAGGGCACTGAACTGGGGGGTACTATTCCTAAACCATGACAACTAGTAATTTTGGGAGGTAAGCATAACACACAGATGAACTTGTGCAGCATAGCAGCACAGCGAATGCACTTTTTAATGATTATGCATACCCCTACTTACAAAATTTATATTGCAAAATACATAGAAACAATGATTAAACACCATCATAAGCTACATGGTAGAAGAATAAGGGTCTAAGAAAGGAATAATGTATAGGAAAAGATTACACAAGTCCATACCCAATCGTGGTGAATACTCATCCTCTTCCAAGTAATGGTGGTTGTAGAAGAGGTTCTTCTCTCTCAGCCTCTTACCACCATCACCTACAAAAGTTATGGCCACTTCTCTGTTGGTCATGTAGGTTGCACACATCATGTAAAACTGGACAGGTTACCTGAGCCAATTTTAATTATTTACATCAGAATTGCAGAATTGCGTTAGGAAAAGGAAGGTGGTGTCCTTATCACAAAAACTGTGATATACCTCAAAAATAGTTTCAACTTCCGAATGCCTAGTCCTCCAGCTAAAAACTGATGCATAAGCTCCACATTCTTTGTCCGACTCCACCATTTCCATTTGCCTGTGGATGAGGACTGAGTGTCAGATGCTCTTGTGCTACCCTATTTTGTGTCCAAGACCATTATCTCCACACATTTGAGTGGAGGAAGTTGTTCCCAGAGGAGCAACATTTCTTATTTTTCTGAAAGTAAGGAAGTACACTATTTAGTTATGGCCAAACTTCTCTGAAATGTAGTCAATGATCCAGAACATATAACCCAGGACTTGGACCACCTCCATCTCTCTTGCCAAAACAAACAATAGCAACTATCTACACAACCAACAGAGGAATTTCAAACCTCAATTCATACTCTATGATTGCCTTATATCAAAAATGGGATTTTTCATAAGTTTGCAAAATTAGCAAGGTTCATGTGTTATTGATGTAAATATCTCGACATCAACTCACATTAAGCTATTGAGTTATGCTTCTTTATGAATCTTTATGAATCAAGATCATAGGACTGGTTTATTTTGCTGTAAATTTATTTCATATTTTATTCCTACCCAACAGTGGAACAAGTTGCATGCCTTTCCTTTACCAAGGGAAAATGCATTTATTCCTTCATGTAAATATTTTTGTCTTTTCACCTATCCATGCACAATGGAATCAGGCCTGATAAATTAAATTAAATTTTTTTCTTCCTTCTTAACAAAGCTTACACGAATGTAACACATGACTAGCAACTCACTCCAACAACAATGTGTACTAGATGGAGACTGAAATGGCCAAATCATGGCCAGCATCTGGTTGTCACCTTTTAGTAACGAGTCTCAGGTGTCTATTCTGATATAGGACGGATGGGAGTTTGCCTGTGCCTGCAGATGCAGCCAAACAGCATCCAGCATGGCTTGCCAGCATGTTGCTTACCCTCCATCAGCTACAGATTCTGTCTGTTGTGTAAATGAAACCTTACACAAAAAGAATTTTCCAAAGAGCTTCAGTGTATTTCATCATCATCTCACTCCTGGGGAGCAAGTTCCTTTGAGGCAAGTTCTTCTCTTTATAGGAGCTCATATAATCCAGATACGTGTTATTAGCCAAATTCCAGAGGGATCATCACTTCCCCTTCCCTTTCTGCCTCAGTAAGGTTGGAGATGGGATTTTTTGCTGTGCTGGGATAGCGAGCTGTCTATCTGTCTCTGTCCTGTTGTGACTCTTGCCTGATGCTGATCTTGCACAGTTGCTGTACAACTCCCACACTTTTTAGCGGGACAGACTGCATATTAATCTGGAGCTCAAACACAAGGGCCTCTTCCAAACCAGTGTTCAAAAGAAGTGTTTCATCTCCTTTCACTACAAAGTACGATACCATGATCCAAGTGGGAAAAGGTGGCATGAGAAGATGCTTGATGTATTGCACTTACTTCAAATGCAAATCTAATGTGTTTTTATAAAGGCCAAATCCCACTTTATGCACACACTATTGATTAAGAACTAGCTGACAGAGATCTTTAACAGAGGTTTTGGTGCAGAATTGTCCTTCACAGAGGGGATTTTCTATAAAGATTCTTAACTGCATTCAAATCTATTCAGTTTCTCCTGACTTGAAAAATAGACAAAAAGTAAGCCATGTACTCATTCAGCTTTTCATGCACTATCCGATGGTGGCCTAGATCAGATCATAAAAAACGTGTGTCATAGGAACTACAGAGGATCTTACTGAAGTAAAGATCACCATGTGCCCTTTTGTCATTTGAACATTCCACTGCTGGTACTCTCAACAGCTGCAGATTGTGAAGCTCTTTCCTGACAGCCTTTCTGTGAGAACAAGCTACTTGTCCGCTTCAAGGAGGGCACCTTTTGCTCTGATTAGATACTTATCTGCATATGGAAATGGCCACTTACCTGTAATGTAACATATGTCTCAGAGACAGCAGAGCAAAATATGTTATGAAGCCAATAATTGTTATGGGAATGCTCAATGGCAAGCTACATTGATTTTACATCATAACATTTCACAGCAGGATGAGACAAACACTGCCCTCTCATGCACCTGAAAATAGTTTCTGCACTGATTCTCCTGAAAGCTGCCCGTTGCACATCAAACAGCAGAAATGAGCACAGGATATTTCTGAAACATTACAACACTTGCTACACTGCTCAACACAGTAATCAGCTGCAATAATTCCTGAGTAACATGTACAAAAGGACTTCAAGATTCCTGGCAGGAGGTTACATTCCTTATCCCATCTCCTATGCCTTTGTCACTTTTATTAATTTTCCAACAAAATATATTGTCAGAAAATATTAATACAAAAGGACAAATCCACCATTCCAAATATATGGAGGAAAAACAAATTTGCCCTTTGCATAGTTAAAGTCAAAAAAACCCAGAATGAGCTATGCTTCAATGGGCCATAGAATATGACATTGATGCCAGAGCAAGTAAGGAGAGGATACTGTTGAGTCTTGAAGAATAAGAGTTAGGGTTTTTTAAATGGAGTATAGTCCTTCCCAGATCTCAGTTTGTACTTTTAGGAGATGACAATTTGGGGAGTGGAGAGCTCATAAACACAGAACTCTGCAAGGCATTTTATTTAGTGTCCTGTGATATGTTAATCAAATGACCATTGCTACACAGTATAATTTTATGCATGCTTTATCAGGAAAAAAAAAAAGAAAGTGCTAACTGAGAAACACCTAACAAGAGACAGAGATTTATAGAAATCTCATAGCATAGTAGGGAGCTTTCTTTCCTTAAGAGAATTGACAGAAAAAGACTGCAAAGTGACCTTGCTTCACATTATTAAGTTTTTACAGAGGATATGGACTGCTGTAATAAACTAAGGAGAAACAAAAATCAGCAAAAGGACAAATGGCAACAGATAAGTTTGCATGGTACAAGAGAGCAGGTAGGTGTGTGCCTGCTCTGCCATGGTTGCTAGCACAGGGGAGGTCCGTTTGCCCATCCTTCACTCAATCAGATCCATCCGGTGTAGGGAGTGTTGACTGGATGACAGCTGGCTTGGAGTGCTGGCTGGGAAAGCTGCTGATTTCATGTAAGGGAACAAAAAATGGAGTCTATCACACAGACCCAACAGTCCCACATTCACGGGCCAATCAAACAAGATGTGTTTTCACACTGTCATCTGGCTAACAAGCAACATCAGACAAGCCTTGTGGGAGAGCACAAAAGGCCCAGCAGTAATTCCCAGTGTCATGCTATACCAAAAGGAAGATGGAGGAGAAAGCTGTGATCAGTAGCTGCAAGCTGAAATTACATCTGCCTGTGACTTTAGTGAAGCTAGTATTCAGATTACACAACCGTTGTCAGTATTTGTGTTTTCAAAAGAGCTTTGAGAATTGAAGATGATCTAGAGCCACAAAATCAGTCTGTAGTTTGGAAAAAAAGGGTTTTAAATAATTCAAACTGTCACTTCATCACAGGTGAGAAATGAAAGGCAACTTGCATACAGTACAACTGTCTTTATTGTGGAAAAATTAGTGAATACTAGCAAAGCTCTAAAACTAAAAGACAAGTGTACTAGTGTTCAGATCGGATATCAGAGAAGTTAAAAATAGAGATTAGACACACCTTTTGCCAAATGCATCCTTTTTGGAAAACTATATAATAGTTAAGTGTAAATTTCCTTAGCCATGGATTATGCAGATCAAGAGACAGTAGGTAAAAAAACAGAATGAGGTGCACCATGGGGTCATTTTACAGCATGGGCTCATCAGGGTGTGGGGCTCCACCACTTGACTGCAGTGAGTCTGACAAAATGGGTGCACAAGAGATACCCCTGATTCTCATGCAGGTGAGACCAATGGAGTGGATTTATTGTGCATGCAAAAGCATCTGTATCATATGGAACACAGACTCACAGATCTGGGCCTTCTGACTTAACTAGACAGATGTAATAGGGTAATAGGGTATACAGGACATCAGCCAGTGTGATCCAGTGCTTCCTTCTGTCATTAAACTCTATGGATCTATGATAAATATAGCCTAAACAATGGCAAATTGTTTACTGCCACAGTTGAGATCTATGAACCTATTTAGGATAAGGTAATCAGAACTCAAATATTTGAAATGTTCCTCAAGTTTACCTCCTTAATCGAACCTTGTAAGTCAAAACATAATTTACTTGGTGCTACCACTGATTAGTTGAGTCAGTTTTGTCAGCATGCAGCACTCCAGGGCCTTAGCCCACAAAATTTACTCAGTTGCTAGTTTATGCTGCTTGTTCCTGTAGTATATTTTCTTTGTTCCAGTATTTTTGGACATGCTAGGTTGAGCTGTTAATTTTTATAATCTAGGTTTCTTGATTTGGGCAAGTAATTGTTCACTTATATTTTCTCCTATGCAGAAATATGATTGCCTGAGAGAGAATGAAAGGATGTTAATAATGTTTCCTGCTCCAGGTAAGCAATGCAAGCCTTGATACTGGTGTTTTATTCTTCTTCCTGCCTTTTGGTGTCTCATGAAAAAGATTTTCACTGTATATGGAATACAAAATGCATCACTTTCCCGTAGCACTTTATGGAAAATTATATTCGTCTTGAATACTATGATCAATGTCACTTAGACTTCTACCCAAATTCTTGCACAGAAAAATAATCTCTGCCTGTTTTTAAGAACAATTCACATTAAATCCATGCAGAGTCATTTATCCATCAGCCACTGAATATTATGTTTTGATTTTTATGGTGTTCTAGGACAGAAACATAATCTTGGTTTCCAAATGCACAAAGCTTTGAGCCTTTGATCCCACAATCCAATCATTCATGCAGTTCTACTGAAAGTGGTAATATAACTTAGAACTGTAGCTTAATTTAATGGATGTGCTTCCACACTAGGAAACCTTGCTGCTTTTCTATCCTCACCATCTGAGTGAAACCAGAGACTTGGAAGAAACTGAGAAATTACGTTATTTCCTTTTCTGCTGAATTAGAAAGGCACCTGAATAACTTGAAGGCAATTGAAATTACTTAAAGACTCTACATATGAACTACAGTAAGAGAATTATCAACCAACACACTAGAGGTATTAATTTTAAGAAAGAAAATGTAAAAAAAGGGCATGTTAAAGAAGTGGAAAATGTGACTTAAGGTCAAAATGAACTTTCTTCAAAGAGCAATTAAAACCTGTACCTGAATTACCCATCAGGAAGAAATTTATCAGAATTCACGTTTACAGTACCTCAAATATTCATTTCAGAGTCCATTTCAAATTGATTCAAGAGATCAGAAGTGGTAAGTATTTTCAAAAAAGAAGAACCTCCATGGGTGTCCCTTTTAAAAAGCGAAGAATTGTCATGAGCAGTAGCTGCTCAATGATGAAGACGAAAATTTAGACAGAAAATTGAGTTTATACTGAACATTATGCTATCTGGAACCCCGGTACCTTCTGTCTGGTGGAAGCAGCAGCCTTTCTGCAAAAAGGGGGCTGAACAGAAAAAGGTCCATGGAAAGCAGCGTGTGCAGAGACAGTGAAATTAGCAAACATGAAGCTTATGACTTAGCATGCCCTCTTTCAGAGTCTTTTGTATCTAATTCCTTAAAATAAGAACTCACCTGCTTTTACTGAAGAGTCTATTTTTTCAAGATCTAAGCGCCTAACCATTTCCTATAAAGCACAGGAGGAGGAAACAGTGTCTGAAGGAACCAGGGCTCCTTGCACAGCCCACTTAGGACAACTGCAATCACTAGAACTCAGAAACTGGAGCCTTGTGGCAGATGTGGCTTTAAACCTCTACAGAGGATGAAGAGGTAAAGGAACCAGAGTTTCCAACACAGCACATGATCCATCCAAATACTGTCTTATTACTTAAAATAGAGGGTACTTTCTCCATTTTCTCTTTCCTTAGCAGCATTTTACACAATGATCCAAGTGTGTTTTCTAATGATCTACTGGATTGGGCTCTCTGGACACTCAGCATAACAACATCTCCCCACAGACTCTATTAGGTCTTAGAAATCTGTTTAGCACTGTTAACACACATATGTGTGGGTATTCGAATATAATTAAGAGCAGGTATATAACCACTTGTGATAATTAATGTAGTGAGGCATAAATGCAAAGGCTTTTTTATGGATCTGCATTCTCTCAGTCACAAAAATTCGAGACACATTCAAAGTATGTCTTTTTTACATTTTCACATTCTGCAGGTTGTTTCAAATTCTCTAGGTTGTTGAGGTGTGAGGTTTTTTGTGGTTTTGTTTTATTTTATTTTTATTTTTATTTGGTTGCAGTCATTGCAAGTGGGTTTTTTTCCCATAAAAGCAAGGAAATAGGATGAGAAAGAGACTCTCTGCATCGAAATAATTCATAATTATCTTTGTCATTTTTACCTTCTTTGGGTTTCTAATTTCCTACATCAAACTAAATCATGATGTGTTTCATTACCAGCAGCACATAATTAGAACAGGTTGACATTTGTGAGTCCATTTCACTGCTGTTCACAGACGTGAATGACCAATTGTCTGAAGAGCCATTTTTCTCACATAAGTATTAAATAGATAATTATATTTCTCTGGAGATAACAGTGAAAGGTGCAATATATCTTCCTGGAGAGGAAAAAGATCTTCCAACCAAAGCTTTCAAGACAATATCCTGAGCAACATCAAACTGAATTTAATAAATTAATTATTTCATTTAGGATTCAATTTTGCTCTCACTGGGAGCTTTGTTAGTATGCTTAATGGAGAAGTAACAACAGGTTAGAGAGAAAATACTCAATAGAAATCAATACTGAAACAGATGCTCAGAGCAACACACAGAGCTCCCCGAAGAGTGGCCACAGATCAGAAGACCCAACCATTTCCTCCCAGCAATAGCTCCTTGCTGCTCTTCAGATTCTCTCTCTCCATTCTCATTTCCTTCGCTGCCAAAAAGGTTGCTACAAATCTTCTTTAAATATAGGTTTAACTTGACTTTTAAAATCCAACTTGCTAGAGCAGGATGTCAAAATTAATGACTAAAAACATTGAACCAAGTCTTTTTAAGGATGCTTTTTTTAAGGATGATTCACTAGGGTTTAAAAATCAAACCACATGTGATGAAGGCATGCATGTACTGTGACTCTGCGCCACTGTTTACAAACAATTCCATTTGTTCATTGCGATGAAATCACTTATAGAAATGTTTCTAGAAGAACAGCCAGAATCAAATTAGAAATATTCATTTTCAAGTGCATTCTCATTTTCAAGTTCAGAGACTTGGAAAGCCTTCTGTCAGTTTGAAGGAAGCGAATAGGAAGGACATAATTATTGTGATGGAGAAAATAATCCAGGCTGGTGGCAGTGCGCTGGTGGAGTTGAATTATGTGGAGGACCAAAAAGTCTTTAAAAGAACGACCCCCATATTCTGAATGGTCTTTCCATCTGAACTTTGTAAAAAAATAAAAGTGTCAATAAATTGCACGAGGAGGGGCTTGATTCTGAATAATTATTGTGTGAAAAAGAAAGGATCTTTGGGGACCCCAGAGGTCACTGAGGACTTGTGATGAGCCACCATTTTATTTTTTTTTTAAGAGGATGGGCCAAAGTCTACCGAAAGAAAATGTTGCTGTAACAAGACAGTGACTCCATATCTTAGCAGATGCATTCATGACAGCATCAGTGCCATTTTTCAACACAGGCAGGGAAGGCATCAGTGTAGAAAGAAAAAAGGAGATAACTAAAGGCCAGCCAGATGGGAAGTAAAAGTGCAGGTGTCAAATGGAAACCTGAAGAACAGAGGGCAAACAGCATTGACTGATGGCTAGTAGAGTGATCACAAAAGACAAAAGCCAGGAAGATGTCATCTGCCATCTCATTCACCTTGTCCTGGATGAATAAGAAGAATCAAAGAGCTCCAGAGACACCCTGAGGAACTCCACTGGTCTGAAGATAAAAAATATCTCCTCCTCCAAATGAGTGGCAAACAATCCTGGCTGTAATACTCCCCGGACATAACAAAGGTTGCTCTGGAGCAGCAGGTGTCCCTCTCATGTCATTATCCTGGTGTGCATCAATATTAATTCAACATAATTTAGACAATTAGACTGGGTAGGCTTGTTAAAAAGAGCTCCATTGTCATGCCAGGGAAATCTCTTTGACAGAATTCCACCCACTTGAATTATGAGACTTCAATAGCTAATTTCATGTCATTTCTATTTGTATTTGTATAGGGCTCCTCACTTCTTGCTATTAAGCAGCTTCATTAAGGCTGTTTTCAAAACCAGGTCCTGGCACGGAAAAAGTCTTAATTATTTCCGTAAACCTGTAGCAGGAAGGATATACTGCTTTTTCAACATCACCTTTGTCACCTCCCTTCCCTTTCTTTCCCTGGATTGAGACTATTGTCTCCTCACTCTCCAGTGGGCTTGCTAATACCTCATCTTCAGCTGTTGGCTTCAGGAGTATCCAGGTGGACATCACTGGCCTTGGTCTGTATTCTGCTCCTTGTTCATCCTTTCTGCTGGCACCAGCCCCTGGTGTGCTCCCCAATTTCTAAACCAGGAATTTAGATCTTAAATTTGCCCAGACTGATGAGCACAGAGGAACACACCAAGAAAAGCAGAATAAATGGTTGGCATAGGGAGCAGCTTTGTATGGAATCACCCGTTACTGTCATGCCCAGATACCTGCAGAGCCTGGTATGTGTGAGGTACTGCTTCTCTGCTTTTTTTGTCGCTTTCCTCTGCTGCCAGAATAAGGTTGTGCAAGGAGGAATCCATGAGTACATTTATTTATCCAAATGATGATGGCAGCCATTAATATTATTTTGATTTTTTCTTCCTACTGAGATTTTCATAAGGTCAGTTTTTAGGGGCAATGCAGTCTCTGTTTTAAGTGTGAAGAAAAGTAGACACACAGACAGTGCTGATAAATATCTTCTGACCCGATATAAACAGTTTGTTCAGAAATGAGGTTTGTAATTCATGGGTGAAGACACTATCTCAAATTTAGAATTAGAAAATGGGCAGCTGGAGTCTTTTCACTGCAGAAGATTTTTCATAGTAACAGTTTCCAGTTAGTCAAGAGAAAGGTCTATGCTGGATCATAACAAAAGATATTCTGTTATCAACAATTATGTAATCAATGACTGTTTTACTGAAAACTGAAATAGTGGAGGACACAAAGAAAGTTCACAGAAAGGCATTATGAAAAGTTAGGGAGCAAGAGCTGAAATAACTGTAATGAAAAAACTGTGTAAAACCAAAAGTAGACTGTATTAGGGAGCTGTTAGTAACACAGCATCTATAAGAACTAAATTTCAATAAGCCATTACAGAAGACACCAGAGAGCACCAAGGGAGACAGAAAAAACAACTTAAAGAGCATAAGAGCATGAGAACTCATTAACATAACCCACCTCACACACATTGCATTTTATTATTTTTGTGCTGCTACAGAAATATTAGGTAACTTTAGTACATCTAGAGCATTTATTTTTTACAAGATCCCACTAAATCCCCATACAAAGTTTACAGAATTTAGCTATCAATATCTGCACGGAGCTAGAAAATGAACATGAAAGATGGCATAGGAAGGAACATCACAGAAAAGTTGTGCACTGAGGACTTGTGAAATGGGGAGAAAAACTGCCATCAGGACATTAAAAATCTTACCAAAAAAGAGTGTTTGATAACACAGCATCTGCAGTGCTATTTTAAGATGATCTGGTGAATAACATATTTTCAAAATGTAATGAACCTTCCAGATCTAAATTGCAATTGTTAGGTAAATGTTAACTGAAATACTTTCTTTTGTATCTCACAGCCAGACAAAGGGATCAATCAAGAAAAGTTGTTTATTTTGAAGAGCATGAATAAGCACAGCCTACTTACTGGATTTTATCAGAGGTAACAAAAACAAAAGCAAAACAATTGAGATGGACCTGTTTTCCTTCCTTAAAGAAAGATGTGGGATGGATAGTGACAGAAGGGGTCTTTCCTTTTACTCTGCATTCCCAGCAATCTCTATACCCAAGGCCAAAGAGAACAAAAACCCAAATCACTAATAAGCAGGTTAAAAGACAGCAAAGGTTTTGGCAGAACAGAAATAAGTCGTTTTGTCAGTGCCATTTGAAAATCAGTGGTTCACAAAACCTGGTAAAAAACAGTCATCTCCACCAAGTAACGCTTAGCAGGAAAGCACTGTGACTCATTCATCTCAATCTTGCCTAGACTTTTGTTTTAATAACAGGTACTGAGAAAGAACTAAGTGATCAAAGTAGAAAAAAGTATGTTACAGAAACAGTACATCCTTTCCTACAGTGATGATCTGATCCTTCACCACTGGTGGGAGAGAAGAGTAGGATAGTGGACAAGGCACCACAGTTTCAGAGAAATAAGTGGATCTTAATAAAAACTATTTTTTTCCTTTTTTCATGTTCGAAGGGTTTAATTTCAGTTATCTCATTATGATTATTTTTAAATTTAACCTTGTAAAACAGAGACAACCTGCCACAGCATCTTATTTTATATGGAATTAGATGTCTAAAACACAAGTAAAAGCAAACCCAAGCCAACAGATCTAATGAACAATAATTTATGTTCTCTGTTTTAGCTTGTACTGACTACATGTAGGGTTCAAAGCCTTACAGTGATACGTCTACTCAGTAATAAAAAGCATGACTACAACTATTGCAAAAACTGGAAAATCAGCTCTGTACTGTCTGCATTGAGTGGTAGCCCTTCAGACACAGAACCAAGGCATGGTGCAGCTTAGAGTTAAGTATTTACACAGATTTGGAGAGCTTGCAGTGTGGACTGAAATTCATGCTACAGCAGCAGCAGCACAGCTGGAAGCACCTGTGCCAGCAAGCTCACAGCTGGGACATTTTTACACGAATTGCCAACAGACTTCTGGCATTCTGCAGCATTGACATTCACATACAGCTTCAGGATTTGTATGCATTTTGCATAGTTTTGCTTGAATGTGAAAAATAAGAGATCTTATGGCCCATCTCAAGGCAAGATAACTACAACATTTAAAACTCAAACATATTTTCAGAAGAAATATTACATAAAGCAGTTAAATAGTGGTTTTGTTAGAATGGAAAAATAAATAATCAAAAAACCCCTAAGCAAGAAAAAACTTGAAATAACTTTTCTCTAGGTGTTCCTGTTCTGTCTTCCTTATGTGTTTACCTTCCCAAAGTACCATACCCCAAACATCAATCACATAACACAGGAATCTGGAATTGTGTGCACAGGTAAACCAAGGACCTGGCACAAGACTGTCAAATGAATATTTAAAAGGTGTGATAGTAGCTGTTGCTGTTATTTGATTAAACAAAATGCACATTTATAGGCATCTGCAATGAGTATTAACAGGGGGAAGAAAAGTAAAATAGGCATTATTTGAAGGACAACTGCTAGGCAAAAGCGAGTAACATTGGTATTCAGTTCATTTTGCAGTTCTAGTGGAAATACAAATTTATCGAAAAATATTTCCATAGCAATTGTTTGATAGATATTATACCTTATTTTCACTAGGCAGAAAGACAAAGTGATTACCTTTTGTGTTGTCTACCAAAGAAAACAAAAAAATTGCTGGACAGGAATCAAACTGAAAATGAAAATTTGATGTTTTTAACTCCATAAACTACTTCATATTTGATTGCCATATTTATTTTTAAGTATCTGCCCCTATATTTTTGTTAAAATTCTAAGGAGTTTCAAGTGAAAGAAACCTTAGATTAAAAAGCCCAAAGTTTCCACATACACAGGCAAAATTAATAACCTCTAGGAGGAATGACTGCCTAATTCTTTCACAATACAGTCCTGGTTCTCAGCCAACCAGGGCCATTTTTTGCCAGTTTTTCCTGAGACACTACCTTCACAAAAATAGGATATTACTAAGTGGATGGCACATTTTATATCATGTGTCACAAACAAATATATCCTATCAGTGTAAAACACCTCTTTAAACACTCCCTTTCCATAGATGATTGGGAAGGAAAGTGAACGCTTTAAAGACAAAAGAATTAAAGTATTCTGGAGGGAACAGGAGGTGAAGACAAGCAGGGAGTAAGTCAAAGTTAAAATATGTAAAAGTACCAATTTAAACTGATTACAGTCTCAAAGTCCTAACCTGCTTCCTTAGTAGCTGCATGAGACTTGTTAGCTATTTTTAATCCACTTCCTAAGGTGAGAAATTAAATAGGGATATTCAATAGTTCAAGCTTATTTTATGTATGAGCAAAAGTAAGTTGAAACTGGATGATAGCTTAGGAACTGGCATTGAGAACTGAGTTTTTGGCAGCAACAAGAGAAAAATATGAATCACAGAACATAAAAGAAAAAGAAGAGCAAAGGTCACAAATACAACGGTGACATGAAATTTCAAATGATTGAGAAAATATTTCATCTGTTTGTCAGTATTCTTCTATGTCATTTTATTTCACACTGGGAAGATTATTTGCATGGCCTTTCACTCAAAACTTTTTAGAGGAAGAAGATTGTCTAACAGACGTGTACAAATAATTAATCCATTCACCAACAGTTACAAGACAGCCCAGGATATACATTATTCTGTTAAAAAAAACCCCCTTCATACAGCTAAAAATACTGTGCTAACCAAGTAATGGCTCTAAAGTCAGTGCTGTGCATAAGGACATGGCTTATTCTTGCCCATCATGGAACACAAGAAGGGCTGGGGGCTGCAACAGTCTGCCAGGGTGAGTTGGAATAAAACCATATCATGTATTAAAGGTAATGGACTAAAAAGATATCAGTACCTCCGAGTTTCACCTGCACTGTTCAGCTGAGTCCAAGCAAGAAACAACATGGCTTAGCTTTACAGAGAGTTCCAATCAACCCTACCAGTGTAGGAAGAGTATTTACAGGCTTCCATGGGGAACAGAACTGCAAAGCAACAACAGAGAAGACCATGTTTCCATGCTGGGTTTTACAGAGCATGAAAACACCTAAGAATCCTCTGCTAATTTGTGATATATCAAATCTATTTAACAGAACTCAAGCTTTTTTATTTGATTTTGGTTTCAGAGGGTTTTTAAGATTTGTGAAAGACTGCTCATGCAGAAGCCAAGAGGTTCTTATGGGATAGATATGTTAACACTTGTTAACACTCAACCTAGCACTCCTAGTTAGTATTTCAGTAAGACCAGGGAGCTCTCTGTAAACTTCCATTTCTCCCTTTAGATCTACTGGCTTGGCTAGCAGTTTGGTTTTTCAGTGCAACATGTTGCAGTAATCATACTTGGCAATCACAAATGTGGATTAGCATAGCCAAGTGTAGGAAGACAGGGTGCAGCTTCCTGTCCAGCCTCAGGCAGAAGGGACATTTTGCACAGCTGGCATTGTGTGTGTTTGCAAAAGCAACATAAACATACAAAAGGCCCCTCAGGCTTTACATTTTGACACATCCCAAAGTTCAGTCTAGTTGAAGTGCTACCTTTTGCCAAATGAAACTGTACCTTATTGTGAAAAGATAAACACCCCCACATATTAAGAAACCCACAACATTCAGTATAGCAGCAAACTAGAAGTTGTGTCAAAAGCTAGATCAATATCTGTTGCTACAACTGTACTTCCTAGAAGAGTGAAAAAAGGCATGATGAGAAACGCTGAACTGCCTGCAGATTTTCTTTTTGATAATCATTCTCTCTACTCTCTCATCTCTAAGTAATTTCAAACTTATCAAGTCAGAAAGCACCACTGGTAAAGGATCTTCTATAGAGTGGATGTAGTTTTTCACAGCCAGTAGAGTGATCCTGGATTTTCTAGCAATATTTTACTGAGGGAAGGAGAAATAGCTGTAGTTCTGGTAAGACTGAGGGCGACATGCCCTCTTGCTTGGTAAGACATCTGCTCTTTGAGCCTGCTATTTTTGCTTTCTGCCTCTGACCCATAATCAAACTCTTATTTTCAAAAAGAAATTTTAAAATTTTCATCAGAAATTTGACTGGTATTTAGGCAACCTTTCCATTATGTAGAAACATGGGTTTTATCTATAGTTATTTCTCTACAGAGCCAAGCATGATGGAGGCACGAGTAGCCAGTCAATACTGGATGCTTTAAAGAAAGACATAAAACTAAAGCTGATCAATGATTTTTCATCAAAACATATTCTAGGAGACAAATTGGATTTTTGGTAAGATATCTTCTAGGTGACAACTGAAAAACACAGCAATGCTTTCACTAACAACAGTAGATACAAAGTGGTAGCTTTATTCAGGGTGGTAAAGGTGAGGCAAAGGTAATTAGACAAAAGAGTAACTACAAACTGTGGAGATACCTTTTCAGAAAACTGATGAAAAAGGGGATGAAAATGTTTTGAAACTGTCCCAGGACAAATATGGGGGTATGTCTGGACCAGTCCTTGACAAGACCCATCATGCAATTAAGCAGGATTCCTGGTGCAAAGTGTTTGTCAGTAATAGGGCCTAAGTGCTCTATTTATAATAAAATTTACGAAAACCTACACTTAACTTTCTTTCTCAGCCCTGTTGTTCATTTATGTTAACATGCCATAAAGAACAGAACCTTTTTATGCACTGGGAACTAATGCCAAAGAGTGTGTGATTTCACTAACCCACATTCTGAAATGGAAAGCACTTAGTGAATTACTCAGTTCTTTGGAAAGATCAGCTATGGGTTTTTACCAGCTGAGACATTTCACATGTGACAGTGTCTGAATCCTTATCCAGTCTAAATCTTCATAAATTACACAGCAAGGAATATATACATTATTTTCTATCAATCTCTTTTCTAAGGGTTTTGGGTTTTTTCAGGAAATTTTAATATTGTCTTCTGCTTGTTACTCCATACACATGGCAGCAGGCACTGCTTATCAAGGACATGCACTACCAAAGTATCCTCTTAAATCAGTGTCACTATATCTGTAATGTTCTACATTATCAGATAGCTATGAAAAGATAATCTACCCAATTATAACCCTTTAACATCTTCTCAATTGCATTTTTCCTACCAGGTTCTGTACTACAGCATATCATTGTTGATATCTCATGCAAGAAGAGTAAGTGGAGAAATGGGACAAAGCTCACCAGCAACGGCATTGTCAGATGTGTAACAAACACTGCCCCAAATATGCTATTAAAGTTTTCAATATTCTGTATCCTTTGATTTTGCTAGGCTGCTGTAACAGGCCTTTACAGAGAAGTTCTCCAAAGAAAAATTTTTGAGGACTGCAGTGGGTTTAGGATCAGGCTAAATCAACCCCAAGCAATAAATACTCTCTAATTCTGCATTTGTTTCACCTATGGGAACCAAGGATAATCATAAATTATGGGAAAAGGGATGCCACTTTTTTTTCTTAGATTTTTTGTTTGTTTTTGAAAGCATGTAAAGTTCTATATACAAGATTCAGTGTGGACATAACCACGTGATCCAAACTCCTACTTTGTTCCTGAGTGATAAACAAAACAGAGAAGATGTAATAAACAGACTCACAGAATAACTGAGCTTGGAAGAAACTTCAGAAGGTCCATCTTCCTCTACAAATCAAGGCTAACACCGAATTCACATCCGGTATCTCAGGGTTTTGGAAACCTCCAAGGTCACAGACTCCACAGCCCCTCTGCACAATCTGTTCCAGTATCTGACAATCCCTACAAAAGAAAGCAAAATACAAACAAACCTTATATCCTGTCAGATAGTCCCATTTCATTTATTAGGAACTGTCTTCCATTCTCACAGCATGGACCTCAGTTAAAAAAAAACACAAAAAAAGATTTTTCAAAGAAATGAGGAGTCATTTTTAACGGAAGGAAAAGTCAAGGAATAAAGTCTTGTCATCTTCTTGTGTGTTTCCAGGAATACATATTTAAGGCTACGCTATATTTTGCACTTATTCTTCAATTCCAACAACTCCCTAAAGTGACATGTGACAGCTTCCTTCTCCTTGCTCTCCTGTGATCTGTCTGCTTTCCCAGTAATCACTTGCTCTGTTCTTTAAATTTTCTACCCTATATCTAAGTTCTAAGCATACTTCCAACTGAGCATTCATTCAAGGACATACCGACAGGAAGCCTTTAAATAGTGAATAGTGCCAGTTCAGCTTTTCACCATTTCTATCTTCATGTAAATCTTCTGAAAAGCAGAGTCCTCCTGAAAATCAAACTCCCTATGCTCCAACTTTCCGCAACAAGGCAACGCAACATGGAGAGAACCCATGAAACCACTGCTGTATCAGGTACAGCTCATATGTACAGTCTCCCTGTTTCTCTTCAATGACATAACCTGAACTATGAACCATCCTTTTTTCATCCCCATTCAATGAACAAGCAGTCTTCTATAGGCCTTGTATGTATTTCTGTATAGAGATTTATAATATATTGGAGTAGTGAGTCAGTAGGGAACTGGATTGCTTCTAATGTCCTTTCAAAACCAGAAAATGGAGAAGCTCAATTACTGAGGCTCACTACTGCTCTCACTGCTAGTTATATGGACTATTTAGAAATTCTAAATACTCTTCTCAAATATCAAGGAAAGAAAACCCCAACCCTTTTATTATTATTCCATTTCATGTATGCTCTCTTCTGTGTTAGCCTCTCTTAATGCCCTGATTTTCTTTGGTCTTCAAACTCATCTTCACTCCCATCTCCTTTTTCAAAAAGGATAGCGTGAAACCTATCTCAGCTTTGGTGTCTGAACTCCTTTTATTTGCCTAAATAGTGTTAAAGGGAAAAAAAGTAAAAGATGTTCAATAAGTATTTTCTTTGCTGCCTTTAGTACACCTTTCCCTTTAATTTTCTTCTAATATTTTTAGTTCATTGTCTTCTATAGTATTCACTTTTTCTTTCTCTCAAAGGTGCCTGATCTTTCTGAATGTAATATCATTTTCCCTTTTGCAGTATCCTCTATTGCTTACAAGGATGTCTTTTGATGTCTCAGACCTTTTCTCTATAAGTTCACATTTCATTCTGCTTTTTAGAACAATTCAGCCAACAGAAGTCCAAGCCCCTGTTATTACAAGCAAAAAACTTCTAAAGTTTCATTTTCTGTGCTTGAATTATACTCTCATTTTCTCTTGAAAATAGAAATAAATATTCCAGATAACAAGTCTTAGACTAGACTACATCTAACACATCTTTACATATGCATAACATACATAAATATGTTCTTACACAAATATGTAAGTATATGCAATATCAGACACAGTCACGTGGTTTCACATCCAGGTGGCCAAAAACTGAACAAGCTGAGGCCAGAATGAAGATAAACTCCTGTTTTCCTGAAATCATAAGCAAAGGCATGAACTTATCTTGATTTCATGGGGCCCTGGCACTATTTTCTTGCCCTAGAATTTGCTAGAAATATATACATGAAGAGAGCAGACTTTCCATGTGTTTCTGCCATCACTCTAACTAGCATGGTTTCTGTATCCTTTCCAGAACAAGGATACACACAGCAAACTGAGGACTGTGGATTTTATATCAAAAGAAATATGGCTCCACTGCTCATTGTAAGTGCCACACGCTACAGCTTAACAGCCAGTTAAGGATTAATAAAAAAGAAAATCAACTACAAACATATTTCTTTGCAGTAAAATTTGGTTTTGACAGTGAGACTATGTACTTCATATAGTTATTAGGTACTGGACATTTCAGCAAATAACCCTAATTATTTTTATATATATTTACAAATTTCTCTTTCATGCTTGCATAGAAGGCAAATGTTTAAAGAACTTTGAAAGGATTTTATCCAATGACTATTTTAAAGCAAAACACATAAGGAGTCCAGAAACACAGAACTGAAAGGATCTTGTGCACAGTGGTTGGAGTCCAAAGATCCACATTGTCCTGTCAACCACCTGAAACACTGCACTATGTCCCCCCATGCCTTCTGGTGTGGTTAGAGGGATTTTTTAATTCCTTCCTTCTCCAGTGGCCCAGCTTGGCAGGAGAAGTGGAAAATGCTTGCATTCAGTGTGGGTGGCAGCCTAGCATCCAGGAAAAAGCTGGAGGAAAGGGGAGTACCCTCAAGGTAAAGAGAACAGCAGAGCCCTTGCCCCCTCTTTCCTGGTTTAGTGCTGTAAGCAGTAACTCACTAGCAGCCTCCTGCTCCCAGTGAGGAAGGGGGAAGCACTGTCACATCCATGGATAGAGCCTGGCTGTGCATTCGGCAAGCTCAGGAGTCACACCAGCATAGACATTGCTCTGTTCAGTGTTCCAGTGCAACCAAGGCAGGGAGGCAGGGGCAGAGAGGCAGCTCTGGCTGTGGGACCAGTACTGACTGCTCCCATCAGCAGAATGTGTCACTGCTTCAGAGACACTTACCTGAGAGAGTTCTCTCATTACTCTACCGAAGCAGAGGTTTTTAGATCACAGTGATGAAGTTCAGCATTCCTGGCTCACCTAGATTCTCTTTTTAAGTATTTCCTATTAACACAGAAATAACCTCACAGAGTTTATATTTTGTTTCATAATGTGCACAGCATAATTCTAGACATGTTGAAAATTATAAAAAAATAATGCACAGTAAAGAAAATAAACTCCCATGAAGAAACCTTCATTTTAATTGTGTCATGACCTCATTTTTCCTAATGAACATGCTACTGAAATTTCAAGAGAAACTTAGCATGCTATGAAATCAAGGTGAGTCATATTTTGAATATACTAATTTAGAATATATATACCTTGAATATAGAAATGATAACTGTTAGTGGTAACTCATTCAGTATTACCAATTTTTAACCCTTCTAGTGTAATTTGGGAGAGATGAGACAAAGCTGGTGGCAAGTAATGGCTTTTTCTTGATTATGTTAATGTATGAGAGCCAATGTATAATGAGCCAATCAGAGTTTGCTCTGAGCTTTCCTCCCCAGAAGCCTTAAAGCACACCATTCTGAGTCCATGTGTCTCCCAGTACACCCATATGCTTTGTTATGATTGTTTACATTTTATTTCTCCAAGTTTTATTCCACAAGCATCAATACTGTACATTTAGAAGGATAAAGGCAGCTGGGGTAGACATTATACACAGTGAATTTATTTATCCAGCCATGCACTGGTCATAGCCATGGCTAGCAGGTGTGAAGCCATGAAGCAGCTACATTGTTTTGTTCAGTTCCGTTTACATAAGAAAGTGCATCGTGATTTCCCAGTCTAGCATAGGACAGCAACATGCCAGGTCACAAATATATAAATAAAACCACCAGCATCTGAGGGTCAAATCAAGTGCCATCTTCCACATCACCCATCTCACTTAACAACCCATCAAGACCACTCTCTGATGGTTCATCTTAAAAGTCTGAAAAGCTGGATGATCACCCAGGCTGTTTTTATTGCACCTCTTAAAACATGACAGGCAGGTCTAGCCCTACATCACACTCTCTGCTGTGGGGTGTCCATCTGGGACCCTTCAGCAGCATGCAGAGACACACACACACACATTCACACACACTCTGCTCTGCCGAGCCTGGATCCTCTCCTCTCAAACTGGCCAGCTGAACATGTCTGGAGATTGCCCTAAAAAAAAGGTGTTTATATCTTTTTAGCCAGACGTGTGCCTTCTGAGTCTGCATCCAGACCAGATTTTCTCCTAGTCACCAATTGAGTTATTCTTTATGCATTCGCAGAATTGCCTTAGAAACCCATTTATGCTTTTAGCACTCTCCAGATTGTACTGGGAATGAATTCGCACCATAGTGGTACATTGTGTGAAAAAGTACTTAATTTATTTTTAAATCAAATTGTTCCATTGACTGACTTGAGTCCCTGTATTTTGAGAAACAGTGATTAAATTATTTCACACTCCCATTTTTCATGCCAGTCCTGATTTTATGGCTCTCTGTAATACTCTGGCCTTTTCCAAGCAGGAAGGTGTGAAGTTTTACCTTGTTCAGAACATATTCCCTGCTGCTGACTGACCTCATTGCAATTAATCTAGATGAGTTATGAAAAGAGCAGTGTAAATGTGATTAAAACTAAACATGAATAATGTTCACACCCCGAATATTGAATTCTCTTCCCCCCCAACAGAGCCTTGAATAGCTAAAGTCAACACTCAGGCCTTGCACACTAACAAACAGCTGGTCTGTCTGCAAGACTTTCAGGCAATCTTGCCAAGGTTGGACAGAAGCAACTCCAGTTCAAAAAGTGCTGATTATATTCACCCCAGCACAGCTCTTTCAGACCAGAGCTGCCTTTAGCCAAAGCAGAATGCAGATTGCCAAAAATCTGGGTAGGCAGGTTGCACTGTGCACAAAGGAGATTCTGGCAGAAAGGCAGAAGCATCCCTGATGTGAAGAGGGAAACAGTGCATGTGGGAAAGCTCATGCCTGTGGATACACAGCCAGACTGCTCCTTTGGAGACACAGAGAGCAGAACTGCATGCAGCCTTCAAGATCTGACTTCAAGGACTCAGCTCTAGAAATAGGACCCACAGAAAAAAAAAACCTGCCAGATGTTTTAATAAGAGCAGTATTTTTTTTCCTAAACTAAACTTCTGGAAAAATATCTTGGTTTTATTTGGCATTTCATTTTTTTCTGTAGTTTTTCCCAAGGAATAACAATAGTTCACTGTTTTCTGTGAGGACACAATTAATTATGTAAATCCAAATAAAATAATGTTAACATTTGTCAAAAGTTTTAAATTCTTTAATAGAAAACAATAAAATTTTATCATTATAAGTTGTGACTAATGATATCTGTATTTTAATGAAGATTTATTTCAAAATACATTTTCCATAAAAATTAGGGGGCAAAGGCACTTATATCTGAAAGTCCAAACCAGTGGTCCTTATTTAACATGGTGTAATGATGATTGATTTCAACTCTTCCTTTTACAACTTTTACAAAGAAAACCTGACAAATAAACAAAAACCTACAGAGGCCTCAGCAAATATCTAGTTTTGACTAAATAAATAAGTACATTGAAGCTAAGGGAATCACCTGCATGCAAGATTTAGCTACTTATGGAAGTGATGCCAAAGCTGATTTGTCAATACTTGGAAGAAGGAGAGAACGTGAGCAACAAGACTACAGACCAGACATTCACTGGGGAAATACACAGGTGAAATATTGTTTTAAGGGAAAAAAAATTGGAGCATCTTTTCCACCACCAAAAAGAAAAAAAGTATTGTTATAGAAGTAATGAGAAAGCACCAGGATTTCCTGACTATGAGAAAGTGGGATCATTCAACTGATGCTCAGAGAATGCCTTGGAACTTCACAGTTTGGTGTCATTAATCACTCCCAAAGCAACAGGACACAAAACATGTAATGATCTTCCAGTAATTAATATGGTGACAAGGGATATAATCACTGAAATATTTAAGTTGACCCAGAAAAATACTTGCTTGCAGTTTAAAATTGAGTATTTCAATATATTGTAGCTGTTTAATATTAACTCTCAAGTCTGGAAAATATTGGCTTCTCTTCAAATTTCATTAAAAATGTCAACATTTGACAGTGCTGTCTTTTCATGGAAACAACCACAGAAATCAAGCAAACATCAGATGGTGATTTAGCATCCTACACACTTGCAATTGGAATGGGTTTTTTGTCATTATTTTGGGGTTTTTTAAGGGTTAGACTTAGCCATTCTGCAACTGGAGGCCAAATTCTCACCCTTGATTCAGCAGCTTACTTGAATACCCAGCCCACACTAATACTAAATTCTCCAAATTGTCAATATATGAGTCAATAGAGTTCCAGGCAGAAATCTTGTTTCTGAAGAAATTTTCATAGAATTTTTGGTTTAAGTGTCTCTTCCAACACCAAGCCCTTTCCCAAGGAGGAAATGTACTAAAGACTAGTGAGACAGTTTATTCCTCACTGCATTCTGTGAAGGTGGGCCTTGATCTTCATCAGGCCAGCAATCGGTAGGACTTCACGGCATGCAAAATTTTGCACTCATATTTTCAGTTTATTGGTGTGCATTCATAGCATAAATAGTTGGGTAGTATCTGTACCTGGCCCATGACACAAATAGAAGTTGTTTTACACTTGTCATATAGATTTGAGAGCAACAATTCCTGTCATATTTCAAATTGTCAGGCATAACTATCTAAACTCAGACAGCTAGGAAGTAAAGGTGGTATTCATTGGCTTTTAAAAAAGAAAGGAATTACAATATATAGTAAAAAACCCATACACAAACCAAACAACAAAATGTAATAAAAACACAAGAACCAACTATCTACACAAGTGAAATAACACTCTTTCTGCAGATGTGTTGTCTAATGCCAGGATCTATGAGAAAATCCCAAGGGCCACATAGAGATGGAAAGGCAGAAACATCAGAATTGCATCAGCCTATCATAAAGCAAAATCACTCCCAGTGCAGATTGTCTTGTGACCCAGAACCTTCTCCCTCTGTTATCTGCCCTGGTACTGCCCGTGTGGTTGTCAATTCTCGTGTGAAAAAAAGTCAAGTTATAAACTTCTTAAGTCTGATGTCACACTAAAGCCACTTTTCTGATAACAGGAGAAGGTTGCTCTAAACTCTTCTGTCCAGGGGTGAATAAAGACCAACTTCATGGCACTGCTGAGTCAGATTATTACACCTGTCATAGAGCATCGCACGTGGCTTGAAGACTTCCAGGGACTACAAGCTTCCTTCTCTTCCCAGGTTCCATTTTTTCTGAAATCACATCCTATCTTGCTTTGTAGAAAATGGGGAGAGAAAATGGATGAGCTGGAATGGCCTGCCACAGTATCAGAAGCTTTGCCTTCATGTTGGCATGTTCAGTCTGAAGGAGTCTGGTCCCTTTTCTTACTGCCAGCAGAAAGCCTGAGAGCATTTCTCCCAAGGAGCAGGAATTTGAGAATACATTTATCTCCCCTTCAAGCTGAATGACACACAATGAACCCCAAAATAATACAGCTATAAAGTTTTGGCAAGGAAGCAGTTCCTCAAAAGTATAAAAGTCAAAGCAAAATATCAAAGAAGAAGGGAGATGACTCACAGAAGGTATAAGACAGGACTTGTAACTTGGTACAGTGTCTTTGATGCGATGGCACAGAAGAGATTATACAGGATGCAGCATTTTTCAGTCATGGTTTGAAGAACCTGACCCATAAGCACTTTGAGGTAAAGTTAAATTTCCTTTTCCTAGTGATTGGGCTATGAATATCTCTAAGGCTTTGGACCTGGACCCATTTTAGAATAAAGTCTTCATCCAGGCATCAATTCAGAGGTTGGTGATAGATGGCTCCTCTGCAGAGACAGCTCAGCTGTTAAGCATGATGTTCCACCTAGACAGTGGGTATATCATCCAGTTTTGAAAACTTCCTTCTCTCTGCTTAAGTTTTCCTTCTACTCCTCAAACAGGCTGAGTATTTGAGAAATAAAGAAGCATTATGTTGGGAAAGATCTGTGAGATAAGATCTCACAAGGAGTATAGGCAAATTTATGTGTTTTGTCATTACTTTAAGGTGTTTTATATACTGTACAGACCTGATGCTTATTTTTGAGCTCAGTCTACAGGTGAAGACTGAAGTAAAATATTCTTTGACTTATCAAATGAAAATTTTCTTTCAAAAATAGCCTTAATATAAAATAACCTTATTAAATTATTTAACAAATAGAATTACTAATAATGTTTTTCACAGAATATATGCAGAGAAGTCATTAGCTGGTAAGAGGGATCAAAAGCTATCAATTTTTCTAAAATTTATTTATATTTCTTTCTAACCCATTTCATAATTCTTCATGGTAGCAATTTCTAAATTCCATTTAAAGAATTCAAGTATCAAGAAACTATCAAGAACAAAATGTATTGTATCTTCTTCTGTATCTACATCTACCATTTTGCAGTATGCGGGTTAATTTGTAACTGGAGAAGAAGTTTTTAATTATCCTTAATAATATAACTTGTCTTTACTTTAATTGGCTTAAGTTTGCTTTTTTGCATCTCGTGGGAAAATCCACACTATAACATCCCTACTTTCACAGTGAATTAAATTCTTTTATATGTCATATCTCTTTTGTGTCTCATTCATTTGCTCCCACCTCTAATTTCTATAATTTTCTTAATTCTAAAAACATTGATGTAGAAGGTCTTCCACTTTGTGGCATAGGCCATTTCTATAGGCATTTTTTAATGTTTGATAAGTTAATGAATCATTTGCAAGAATACTTTGGGGAAAAAAAATTGCTTCAACAAGCACATCAGATGGTCTTGAAACAGAAATTTATATGATTCTATTACAATTTTTTCCCTTATATTTTGTTGTTAAATTGTAGAAACAAGTTATTGTACATAATGCTCCCTCCATGTGCAATGAAAGGAGAACATACACATTAACTTCATTGCTGATATGAAGTTATGATGGTTGCCACTCTTACTTCAGAATGGCTCCCTACTTCAGCAGTGTTTCTACTAATAAGTTACTGGCAGAAATACAGACACTTGTCAGAACTTCCTGAGACAGTGGTAAAACCATTTATCTTCTACTATCTCAGTGCTGAGCAGCTTCAGACTTAAAAGGCACAAGGACAGAACAGCTGAACATCCTAGAACTATACTTTCAGAGATATTTATCAACAAGAGTAAATGAAGACACTGGGGTAACTGTTGTCATTCTTTACTTTTAATACCAGTCTTTAACTTATCATACATTGAACAAACAAGTTTGGAATGATAGGCTCGAATTTTAACTTTGTGACTGATTTGCTGGAAACTCAAATCTATCTACTCCAGCTTTCTTTTCTGTAGAATCTATCTGGAAGTACATGCCTCATTCTCAGGGCTCCCAGGGTGGGGGAAGAAGATCTCATTTGAAACTTAACTTTCAACAAGCTGCAAACCATTTACTAAAATTCTCCATTTTCTTGAAGGAAGTCTCCTCTATAAAATGCAATCTAATACTGTGTTATGCAGGAGATCTGCATAAACACTCGGACAAGGAGTAAACTTAAATGGAGCCCAGTTACCTAACCTACAACCAGTTTCTGTCACAGAGCATAGTAACAGTTTTCTTTTTGTAATTCCTTCTTTCCCCACTCTTTGCAAGCTAAGTTATTTCTAGGATTTGGAGCAGATAGAACCCAGGTTCTTTTTGTTACTTAATTTTATAGAAACCATTAGGCAATTTTTGCAGCGGCTGAATAACGCAAGCAAACAAACAAAGGATGGTTTTGTGACAGCCTTTGTGTTTGCAAAATATACTCTGTCACAGCTGAAGTTGCTGAAGAGAGACTGTTAAGGTAACTTCAGTCCTAATATCTTTTTCTAGCAATATCTTTTTTGTATGTTAACAAAAGTGTATTCCATGCACTGATGGAACACACTGCATCCAATAAACTGCAACATAGATTTCCTTTTGTGTCTGGTTTAGTTAAAAAGTTTAGAAACAAAGCCTTCTGACCAGCTACTGAAATGTAATAATCAAAGCTATAACCTGTCTAAAATTTGGAAAAATTTAAAAAAACAAAATAAACAAAACAAAACAAAGAAAACCCCCAAAACCCCAAACACACAACAAATCACAAAACCAAGAAACATACCAACTCTGCCATTTGAAATCTTATATGTGGCAGTGTCTGACCAGAAATCAAGTGAAGCCATCATAAATGGGTTTTTTTCCCCACTGCTCTGAACAAGAAGACATTGAAATCTTCAAAGCTGTTTTTTATGAACTTACACAAAGATGGAAATAAATCTGAAGGGAATCTTTTGTTACAACTGTTGAAGAAAAATGTGGTATGATGCTCCGAGGAGAACAGTCACTATGAAAATTCAGAAGAATTACATATTAATTTCCAGTGAGTGAATGGATTTCCAACCAGTTCCTGCCCAGAATAAGGGGATTGTTTTCCTTCTTCATATTAAAGAAGAAAAACTGCTCACTGGAGCTGAAGATCTGGGGCATGCACAGGAGGAAAATTACCCAAGTAAAATGTTATAATATGTCTTTTGAGGAAAATTATCACAGTAACTGAATCTCATAATTTTTACCGAATATATGCTACTTATAAATATATATTAAATATCCACTTTAATACACAAATGTTTCCCTGCATTAAATATTTTCCCTGAATTGTGTTTCTATTACTGTAGAGTCATCATCAAGCTCTTTTTCTGTGTAAGTATTCTGTGCAACTGATTAGGCTATAACCATTCAGACTCCATAGTCATTCACAATGCCACAAAGGAATCATTGTTTCAGAAAGGAGAGAAGCAAAAGTTACACAGACTCTCCAGGAGACTCTCTGGTCTGGCAGCTGGAACTAAGCAGGAGATCAGAGGAAACCTAAAATTGCCCAAGACACCTAAGTCTAGGCACATGATAGGATCCCCTGACAGCAGACACTGGAAAAGAATTACATGCACAGTCATCAAGAGCCATGATAAAATACAGGATGATCTTGAAAGCATCTCTTACTCCTATTCCCTAAAATGTGACACTAGTCTAGTCAATAATATAGTCAATGTACAGCCTTAGTAAAGAGAGCTTGCGAGACATGGCACTTGTTTGGATTATCTGATCATCAGTCCCCCCAAAGCTGTGATGGGCACATCACCCTTCAGCTTACTGAAATGTACTTCATGCACCATTTTTTGCCTTCTCCCTAGCTATCATGATGCACTTCACCTTCAATTTCAGTGCCTGACTGAAATCAGCTCCATTATTAAGGCAGGTGGGAGCCAGTGAGGTGCACAGCCCTGACTACAGCAATTTGCACATTGATCTAATACTTCCCAAAGCTCCTCAGAGGCTGCAAAATATCCTGCCTCCTGGCCAAAACATAAACTATGTTTGACAAAGTTTCTCCCATCATATCCTCAAGCCTCTCTGTGATGGACAGAGAAGTTAAAAAAACCCCTGTATTTACAGTAGAACTGAATAAAAATTAGTGCCTTTTGAAGCTGCAGGGGAAGCTAGAGAACTCTGCCCACATCCAGAAAAATTCCATGGGAAACTTGACATGAAAGAACACACGTTATTGTATTATAATCCTTGTATTTAAGCAAGCAGATAGTTTACTTGCACCTAATATGCTCTGAACAATCACATGTTTGCCATCTGTTGCAGAAGGATCTTGGGATGATGAGCAATTGGGCAACAGAACAGCAGACGAAATTCAGTGTCAATAAATATATATAATGAGCAAGCCTGGCTGCATGCACAGTAACAAATGAGCTTGCTACTCTCAAGGAGGAGGCCTTATATTCCCTGTAGATAACTCCGTGGAAACAAATGGCAAAATGCTCACTGGTGACCAAAAAGACAACAGAACATTAGAAAATAAGTAGAGCACAAAACACAGACCCTTATGCCATAGTATATATGAGTAATATGCTCAAATCCAGAATTATCTGCTCCTCTGCATTAAATAAATGGATGACTACTAGAACAAGAAAAAAAAAAGAGAATTATAACACCTCTGTGAAAAAAACCCAAAGGAACACAATTAGAAGCTGCAAAGAGGAAAAGGAACGATAAAGGGGGTACAACAGAAATCTGTAAAATGAAGAATAGCATGCAGTGCATGAATAGGGAGTAGCTATTCACTGATGGTAATTGAAGTGCTGATGAAAAACATCAGTCATTGGGCTCAAACCAAATATGCCTCAGTATTCTTGTAACAGAACACAATCAAACAGTCTGGTTACATTAGGATTTTCTAGAATATTAAAACTTATTTCAAAAAACAAGGATTAGGCAAACCAATGGAAGAAAATTGCATCTTGAACAGTGAAACACAAAGAGATACAAACACTGGCTCAGGGAATCCTTACAGCAGTTTGATGGAAACTGTACAGTGGATTTATTGTGAAGGAGTAGTCAAATATACTGCAAACAACTTATCTTTGTAAATTTGCAGGACTCCAACAGGATTATATCTAGAAACACATGATACTCTGGATTTGAAATCAAAGTGCACAACTGGTCTTATAAGTAAATCACATTACTTTTTCCCCACTACTTGAATAAACAGCAGGGGATTTGAAAAACCTCATCAGGACAATTCCCACAGAGTGAAGGTGAGATAATCTGAAGGGGAATCAGGCACAGGTTCTGGGGTATGATAAAACCCTTTCACTTTATACTTCATATTAATTTTGCATGGGACACTGTTTCAGTAAAAGTTAATTCATAGCCCAGTAGCCAGAGCATTATTTTGAAAATCAAGAAAACTTCATTCTCCCCTTTTTAACTCTGCTGCTGATTTACTGCAAAATTCCCTCATATGCTTTGTGCTTTAATTATCTCACCTACAAAACAGAGAAAATATTTTACAAAGAACAGACCCTTTTGAGGTCATTGAGATGTATGAATTAAATACTTATTTACTGATCATCAGCCTATAAAGTGAACCTGACAGAACAGCCCTATTTTGAGACAATGATGGACTAATTTGAGTAACCTGGCAGAAGTTAAAAGAGAACTATTAGAGCAGCTCTAAAAGGTGTCTTTTACTGAAGTCTCTCTGCATTTTTCTGATGACCCTCTTTGCAAGTCTTCTAGAAGATTATCCTCTGAGTTTTTAATGAAGTTTAGCTCAATACATATGTTCTCTTTTTTTCCTGAAAACTCTAAAGATGATAGAGGAAGGAGACTGGTCTCTGTTGACAGACTGTTTATATTTGCATCTCATTTCCATCAGATGTCTTATAACCCATGTTTTCTTAGGATTGCAACTTGCTTGAAGTACTTTTCCAGTGTTAGATACTTTAATGCTACATAAACAATGTCTTGTATATTCAAGTAAGGCTTTAAAAATATGTGCTAAGATTTAATTTTCTATTAATAATAGGTCATTGTCCCTAACCAAGCAACTAGCCAATTCAAGGACAATTTTATTACCTACTAAATGCAATATTTTAGATATATTTGTATGCAACAATGTACTTTCGATAGGTTTTTTTTCCTAGTTAAAAAAAAATAATCTGCATTTGTGTCAACCAAGATCTTATTAACACCTGATAGTTCTAATTGTGGTTGAATAATGTGACACTACTGGTGGAGAGCAGGGTGGCTTCCTGATACTAGATTGACATTTGTGCTGGTTTTAGCTGGAAAAAAAGCTACATTTCTTCATAACAGCTACTATGGGCCTATATTTTGGATTTGTGCTTAAACAGGTCTGATAACTCAGGGACATTTTAATTATTGCTGAGCAGTTTTTACACAGAGCCGAGGTTTTTCTGCTCCTTGCCCCACCCCACCAGCAAGGAGGCTGGGACTGCACAAGGAGTTGAGAGAGGACACAGCCAGGACAGCTGACCCCAACTGACCAAAGGGACATTCCAAGCCATGGGGCATCTTGTTCAGCATATAAACCTGGATGAAGAAGAAGGTAAATGGAGGGATAATATTTGTCTTCCCAAGTCACTGTTACAAGTGATGGAGCCCTGCTTTCCTGGGAAATGTTGAATGCCCGCCTGCCCATTGGAAGAGCTGAATGAGTTACTTGTTTTGCTTTGCTTACATACTCTACCTGTTAAACCGTCTTTACCTCAACCCATGAGTTTTCACACTTTTACCCTTTCCACTCTCTCCCTCATCCTTCCGGGAGTGGAGTGGGGAGAGTCAATGAGCAGCTGTGTGGGGTTAAGTTTTTGTCTGTGGTTAAATCCCAAAATCTTTACACCAAGTCCCTCTAGATTTTCCATATACATAAATCAGAGATTTAATACTGCATTTATATACTCCTGTATAGTATGATTTAGTTTTCAAAGAGATAACTCATTCTTTTCCCTGTGCTCTAACAAACAGAACCAGCTAGGTCATGCAATCTAACTTTGTTGGGACTTGTTGTGGGCTGTTTTCAGTTGAGAATATTTGATTCTGAAACAAGTATTTACCCACAGGTCCCATGTGATGTGTTTTCTTTTAACCTGCAGGACACGGGGAGAATCATGTTACAATGAAACAAACGTTACAAAACCCAGTCAGATTATAGTCACTTATCACCTGGAGGCTCATTGCTCAAATATTTACAAAAATATAAAATCAGGAAGATACATATATTCTGAAAAAATGCAGTCTGCCTAGGATCGTTTTATGTATCCTTAGATATGAGGATAGAACAAAATATGTCAAAGTCCTGATATACACACCTATCAAGACGACTACTTTTAGATACAGAAATACACCAGTATGAAGCAGTCAACTTGCCATAGTTCAAATATGATTAAAACAAATGTGTTTATATTTCTTCAGATGTCTCACATTCCATTTGTCTCACAAGTAGAAAATATAAACTGTTAATATTCTATGTCAGGACAATAACTATGTGGTAGAAAATTTATATTTATATTTATATGGTAGAGAATGTGGCATGCTTTCACTGACAAATGAAAATACACAGAGTCAATTTGAACAGTAAATTCAAATGAATGACAGATCTTAGCAACTGTATACGTGGAATAAACACTCCAGATTGCCCTCAAAATGAAACAAATTTACCTTACAAGGAATGATAGGTTGGAGGCCAAAGACCAAATTAAAGTTTTGCTGTGGTTGTTTTTTTATGAGGTGCTCTGGTAAGAGCTCAGCTCCACATGACAAGGACTCATTTGAAACTGTAAGTGATGTAATGAAGAGCACTAAGGAGGAGGAAAAAGTAAATGGAAGGGAGCTAATTCTAAAGCAAAATAACTACCATTATCCCCTGATATCCATACTGTCTGTGCAGAGGCTCAGTTGCCTGAATCTAAGCTAGACCTTCAAATCAAAATTTATTTACGTTCAAGATTTCATTTATATTGAAAATGCAGCAGTAGTTTTAAGAAAAATATTAGTTGCTATATCCACTTCAGTTTTCAGTGTGGAGCTTTTTAAAATAGTGCTGAAAACACACAGTGCTGCACGTCAGCATGGTATGACTTTATTAAGAGAACTCGAAGATAAAAACAATGAAAGGCCAACACTGAATTTCTAATCTGTTTCTCCAGTTTTTGCTAGGTTATAAACAGATGCATCAGTACACACATCCTCTCCCAGGTCAAATGACAAGAAGCAAAAACACATTTCAAGAAAGAGATTATGAAGATCTAAAGCAAACTTAAGAGTTCTGCTTATAGATTCTTAACTTTAATTTTTATTTTTGTGGCCCTTCATTGAAACTTTTTTTCTTTTTAAACAACAGCTGGCCACAGTTATTTCTTATTTTCACTCCAAGAAATTTTAAGCAATTTACATATAATTTTCAACCATACTCACTAAATGTTTTTGAGGATGATCTTTTAGAACTCATCTTGACCAACCTTCATATTATTCTAAAAGCATAACTTAATTGTTAACTAGAAAAATTAATTAATCATAGATCTTAACCATATTTTTATAGAATAATTTTTTTAGGGTTCTTAATATCATGTGCTTTGTCTCTCCTAGTAGTCCTAGTGATTATTGTTTGCATTGTAGATATTGTTACAATAATGGGGGAGGAAGAAATTATGGAGTTATGGTTATTATCTTCCCAAGTCTCCTTTATGCATGATGGAACCCTTTATACCTGAGGATGGCTGAACACTTGTCTGACCATGGGAAGCACTGAATTGATTCCTTGTTTTGCTTTGCTTGTATGTGTAGTTTTTGCTTTACCTGTCAAACTGTCTTCATCTCAACTCACAAATTTTCCACCTTTTACCTTTCCAATTCTGTGCCAAATCCTACAGCTGGGGAGTGAGAAAGCTGCTGCATGGGGCTTGAATGTTAGCTGGGGTTAAACCAGGGCAAAGAGAGACAAAAAAATATTAACAAAAAGCTAGAGGCAAATGTACAATAGCCATAAACAAAAGGACAAGACTTTCATAGAAAGGCTGGTCAATTTTCATGACAGACTTTGGTTTCAGTGAAAAAGTGACTTTCTCTGTCACCAAAATCACTAGATTTTCATGAGCTCAGTAGCTCTGTCAAAAAACATATGGATTTCAGTGCAATAAGGAACCATATGCACCTAGAAAATATAAAAATTTCTATCAGAATGAAAGCTGTCTGGAAGTTTGGGGATAAAATGTTTTGCTTTGAAGTCATTATGAAAGGAACCAAAGCAAACTTTCATTTCTAATTGCTAGGGTCTGCCAGTGCAACTTTGAACACAAACACAAGTGCTTAAATTGTTTTTTTTAAATCTTAGCTCACCTAAGTCTAGTGTAGAGCATTTATCAGAGATGAAAAAATATTACAGTAATTTATTTCTGTGTCAGTCAAAACAAGAAAACCTGAATCCTATTGACACTATGTTTTAGTATGTTGGATCTGTACCTTTAGTAGAATAAACCTAAGGAATTTACAACAGCAGACTGTATTAGAGTGATCTCAAATTCTAATAATTTTACTGTGCTGGACTTTATTTGTTTAATTTTTGCTCTCAGACTGTGTACATATTAAGTTAAAAACAAATGGCTGGTCTCAGGGCAGCCCACCAGAAAAGAGGAGGAAGGAGTGCATTTTTGAAGAAACAATGGACTCTATTCAGGGACAGTGGTCTCCAAGCTCCAGGGGAGAGCTTGTAGGAAGGAAAAAGTGGCTACAGTGTTACAGTAATTGGGATCTGTAAAAGAAGGGCTGTGAAGCATCAGACATCTTGAATATAGAAAAAAAAAATTTAAATCTTTTGAAACACTACAGACACTCCAGAACATATGCTGCAATCTACACTGCCACCAAACTCACAGAAGCAAAGCCTGAAAGCAAGGATTCATCTGCACAGCAAGCACGGGGAGAATTATTTACAAATCCTATTTATTTCTAATCTATTCTACATCTTCACATTTTCCCACTCTATTTAAAGGTTCTTCCTAAGCAATAGTCTAAAAAAAAGTCAGCTCTTTTGGGTTTAAAAGCCATTTTGTTCATTGTCTTTAGGGAGTCAGTTAATAAGTTAATAATCTATGATAGATGGACTTCAAAGCCATGGCCAAATCAGTACACTGCACTTAAAAAGTAATGTTTTCTGAAATATGACTGTAATTGTACTGGACTTAGATTGTCTCTAAAAATAGAACTCAAGTTACAAAGGTTGTGGATTTTTTCTGATTCTAAAGATCTAGACCATATAATTTCTAGTATATTTTCAAATAATTCTTGGTTGAAACTGGCTGTTAAATTGTTTATGAATCACATGCACTCTGTGACATTTACAAATTGGCTCCATACAGCAGCACTGTTCTCCATGAAGCTATGCCCATAAAATAGTCAATCCTCAAATCAGGCAAAGTTTTAATTCAAATAAAACACCACCAAGTAGGACTGAATATACAAGGGAATTTTTTTTTTTTTTGAGACACAGAAAGGTGGTAGGTTTTAAGGTATATTATGTGAAGAAAAAGACCTTAAAGTGGGGGTTTTTTCCAGTTAATTATGTATTTGGAAAATTAGCAATGATTAAAATACCACTGTCTGCAATAAAAATAAATATCAGGATTAAGACCATAGGTTTTGAAATAGACACAGTAGAGAGAATCTGCCTACTGTGATCATCAGGAATCGCCAAACACAACTCACCTGAACAGAGAGGACTAGATTTGGAGTTAAGACTGCTTTCAAATGTGAGAAATCATGGTTTTAGCTTCCAAAAAGAAAGAAAAAGAAAAAGAAAAAGAAAAAGAAAAAGAAAAGAAAAAGAAAAAGAAAAAAGGTCGAGCAAGGTAACAGAATCTCAGGTCAATTACCAAAAGGGCTTTGCTCAGACAAGGTAACTGTTGGACAGCTGTACCTTGCTAAGTGATGCCACATCTGTATTATTGGGACAGGATGCAGCCATCTGTTGAACTTCTTGACTCAGGCATTACTCTGTCTGCTAGGTGGGGGTGCAACGGATATATTTTAGGTGCATAGTTTCTGAACTGACCCTAGCCTGTAGAAATGAAACTGTGTGATACCACATAGGCATCATTGGTTCCAATGAGTCAAGTCAACACAAACAGAAGCCTAAATGAGAAAGCAGAGTTAAGACATGGTGTGGCACACTGTTGGCTATGCAGTTAGGATGTTTAATAACACCCCTCATCAGCTCATGTGCTTTAGGACAGTTCAGTCCTTTCTCATCTGTGCACCACCTTGGTTTGGGAAAAACACTCACAATTGAATCTCGCCAGCACCCAGGTTAATACAAATCGGATTTGTTGATGCAGGATTACTGGAGTACAAATGCTTCAGCAAGAGCTTTCTCCTCATGCCTGCTGATTCCTCCTGTGCAACAGCTGAACGATGGTCCATACAACACAAATCTCCAGCAGCCCCATCAGGGGAAGTTGCTGTATGGTTCAAAAGGGACAGTGAGAAGGCTGGTTGAGAAGTTACCTCATCCTATCAAGTTGGGAGAAAGTTAACATCTACAAATCAGGTGGTTTAGGGCTTAATTCAGAAGGTGCATGCACTACCTGGAAGGAGCACCTATACTGCAGAGAAAACCAACAGTGCAGCTCATGTTGCCACATCTGACTTAATTTCACTGGTTCACATACTAACAGCTTCAGCAGGAGAGGCATACTTACCACTGGTGTAAAGACTGCAGCAACTGCAGATGGACCCAAAAGAGAAGTGAGCACTTGCAGGTGGCTGGACAGCAGAGACCCATTTTTGCTATGACATAAAGGTTTCTGTGAGCCACACCATGTCACTGCCAGCAGTGAGGTGCCTGAGGGCATCCTCTAACTAGCTGCAGGCAGTCAGGAATATTAGTATGGGCAGTTTGAACAAGAGGTGGGAGATAATCTGGTTTAGTTTGCTTGAAGCAAAGGGTTGTCAGAAAAGGGAAGGAAAATAAAAATCTTACATTTACATACAAACAAATGACTCTGTTCCTTCTCTCTTAAACAAAATGAAGAAACTGGCAGAGGCCAGCAGAGTCACTGAGTCCCACTGCCTAAGGGCAGGATGTTTAATAAGCCCACCAAAGCAAACATGATACTTGAATTAGAAAGCGTGAAAGTAGCACTTTGTATTTATTGAGAGGTCACTAAAAAAAATAAAAAGAAAACCCAAATCCAAAGAAACATATCTCACATGATTTATTTCAAGTGATGGTTCACATGCACAAACTTCATGTGGCAGGTAGGGCTCAGTGTACCATCATCCTGTTTCCCCATTCTGAAACCAGAGCTGAGATGCCATTGAAAAGTATATAGTGAATCCCAGAATGAAAAGTTTCAGATTTTTTTTTCCTCTTTTAAGTTCAGAATCCTGCACAACTTTATCATGCTTGCCTTGCCATCACTTAAAAACCAGTCCAGTTACCTAAATAAAAACTACCATTTCTCCTAAGCCTAGCACCTCTGCTGTGATGGGCAGGAAAAGAGACACCAAAAGAAAGTCACCATAGATTTTTATGGAGGAAGTTTGATGAAGAACATTAACAACAAAGTGGTGGGGGCTTGTGGTTTGGGTTTGTTTTTTTTTTTAAGTTCACAACACAGACTAAAAGAAAGACATTTTTAATACACAGGTCTACGACTAAGACAGGAGAAATAACTGAGCTCCCAAATTCTCATTTTTTCTTTTGCTTCTTACATGAAGTATCAAAATACCTCCTTATATGAGCAAAGTTCTTTGCACCCTGGCATGCCAACTAGCAGCACAGCACATCTCTGACATCTAAGGAACCATTAGCATCTAGCCAGCTCAATAGATACTGGGTAACTTAAGAGCAAAGACTGAACTGTAAAGGTGACTTAGCTTGTTAGAAACTGTTCTTCTATAGCTTAGAAGCTATTTTAAGAAGGACAGGCAATTGTTTCTTATTTAAGTAACTTTATTGATGACTGTGAGTTTTACAGTTGATGCAGAGTGTTCCCCTTGCTAGCTGAGAAAATTATTCTTCAACAAGCTCAAAGTGGGATTTCTGTTTCAAAAATTCATTTGTCTTTCATCATTATTTACTGTGCATCTTTTAACATGGAAAAAGATATTTAATTAGCCTAGCACACAATCAGTACATATATTCCCACATACAACAGTATCTGTAATGTCACCGTAGAGGAAGTTGAAGGATATTCTGTATTACAAACTACTCTCTGTTATATCACTACTTTCATCTGCCCAGGACAAATGCTTCTTTTTCTATTAGTAACTTTATGTTTTTAGAGTTTCTTCTCATTTCCTTTGGATTCTTCTCTTTATTATGCATTTCAAGTTCCTCTCTGCTACTATTTAAATCAATATATTGAGATCAGGATTTATTTCCTGCAAAATTATGAAGAGAATTAGATATGAGAAAAAATATAGGACAGGCAGTTCCAATTGCTAGAACAGTTGTATTTTCTGTAATATATTTTAGGTGGTTTTTTATTTCTACTTCATTCAGTAATTTAAGAACTGAAATACAAATCTCATGGAAGTTAGGAACACATTAGGTGGTCAGAGAAAAACTGAAATATGCAGTGCAACCAATAGACAGGAGAGCAATTAAGACAACATCAAAAGCAGTGCTCCTGGACTCAGACTTGTACCTAAAACTATGCATTGCATAATGTTTGCTGATTTTTTTTCTATTATGCACTGTCTATATAGTACAATTCACACAAATCATTACAATACACATAAGTTTCATAAGGACATGAGGTACATACAGCAAAATGTTTCAGGGTTATTCAAGTAGTTTTAGCTAAACTAAATCTCTTCCAGCCCAGCAAACCAGTTCAACTGACAATTACAAATTAATTTATTTATATCATGTTTCTCGGGTCACCAGAGAAATTGACACTAATCACCAACTTGCTGCTCCAGCTATTTCACTAACAATAGTCGTAAGCTGGCATTACTTTTAACAGAATAAAATCCTGATGTAAACAAACTGTCCATCAATATTTAATTAAAATATAATGAGGAACAGGAAATGCAGTGCTGGGTACTGTTTAAGGTTGCATGGCACCATTTAAATGTTAGATTGTGTGTCACATCTCCTATTGACAAGGAAGTGTACATGACAGCTGAGAACAGTTACTGAGGTGACACCATGCATTTTAATATTCATTCCTCACTTTGTTCATGTTGAGGAGAGAATCATTTTACACTTTGCATTCCTGCACATCAAAACAAGGATCTCACCAAAAGCCTGAAGTCTGTGAAAATCTTTCCTTTAATGTCCATGGGTTTTTAATCATGTTATGTACTATTGCTCCAAAATGGAGATTTTTTTTCATATTTCTTCCCAAATCACATATACTTTTTGTGTATTTTGCAAGCAAATTACTTGTTTGTTGGTTTCTCTTAAAAAACCACACAAAAAATTTGGCAAGAAAGTGGAGAAAACAGAGTTCAAGCCCTCTGGTTTTAATTCATACAGCTGCTTAATGTCAAAAAGCCACTATAATCAATGTCATCATACAGAAATGAAATTACTAGATTTTATATATTACTTGGGTCAGTTATTTAATAGAAGTTTTAATGGCGAAATTCACAGATTTGGGACCAAAATTCATCACAGAGCAAGAGTGTACCTATTTTCATATCTTGCAGGCTTTATACCTCTAAACTAAGATATCTGTGGCATTACCAATTTTCTCAGGGTTCCTTTCACTCACACCCAAACAGAAGAGTCACAAGTGTAAGGTAGGGCTTTGTTTACATTCTTTCCGTAATACCGTAAGAAAACATGAACTTGCTACCAAAACATGAAGCAATTATAATATTATATTGTTCTAAATAGTCATCAGAGATAAGTGCACTGATAAAATAGATTATAAATTAAAAACAAAAAAAAGTGACCAGAACTAAGAAGTCCTTTGTTAATAAATCGTTTCAAATATTACCTAGCTTAGAACCTAGAGCTATATAACAATGCAAACCCTTTTTTTTACAGGAAAACAAAGACTTCAAGTCACTCCTGCATTACAACAATTCACCTCAAAAGTGAGTCTGGTCACATTCAAGTTAACCCTGCATGAGCCAGCTCGGTTCCAGGCGGTATGGGAAAACTGACTACAAGTCAAGGGCAGAGAGCTGGATGTCAGTCTTGGCAGCACAGGGCTACAAGGGGTGACTCATCAGCGAGCACCAGGAGCAGCTTGGAGCCAGAGACACAATTCACCTGTGAGATTCTGGGATTGAACTGATGCAATGGGTGCGTCAACATGCACTGGCCTGCACAGAAGTTACACACACCTCAGGTCAGCTCGATTCAAACTGTAAATCTAAATTCTTTCCTTGACAAATCCTGACAATAATAACAAGGAGCAGTTTCATTTCACCCAGAGCAATCTGTAAATGAAATCAGGCTCAGCTTTAAGGGCACTAGAGTCACTAGGTTGGTGCCACTGTCTCTGACCAGAAGACTCCAAATGAGGAATGGGACGGCTGGTTCCTAATCTCCACTAAGCACAGATTGCAGGGTGCCTTCCTGTACCTTATAACCTGTACCTTGGGCTCCATAGTTCTGCTGAGCTCCAAAATATACTCCTGGCTCTTCAACAGATGCACTTAAAGCACTGATTTTAGCTTATTTAACCAAGGGAAATTGCTGAAACCACCAACTGCTGCACTCTAATGTAACTGCAGATCACCTCAGGCAGTCTTTCCATACCCCAGGTGATTGAGCTAATCACTGAGTAAAAGGAGGATAGAGGACTACACTCCTTCCTTTCAGGTTTTGTTATCTGGAAGGCTCCCAGGCTTTCCATTTAAATTATTTTTTAATTCAGATAGAACTTGAAATAGTTCTGGTTGAACAAAACTGTATTTCTAGAAAATAATTATTACTATAAATAAAAATACTGTTTCAGAGACACATCAAATACCCTGCTGCTGGCTTAGAGAATTCAGACAGCAAGAATGTAAAAGCAGTAATTTCATCAGAGCATGATTTCTTCTTGGTGGGGGTCAGCTGAGCCCAGACATCTTAACTAAAAGATTTCTTCCTAAGCTTAGTATGAAAGTGCTATCTGTTTTTTCTCAAACAAAGAAGTGCTGAAAATCTACCAGTAAAGTAACTTTTAGAAATACAAATTATGAACTCCTATAAAACTTATGGAGGGTCTTAAGAAATTTTATCCAACCCCACAAGCTCGTTTCTTCTGAGAGACTATTTAGGTATGCTTCTGAGTCCCTAGGCTTACCAAATACCATTTCAAAAGCAGTGAGGATTAGTGCAAGACATCTCCTTCCTTTACAGAGGGCATTTTTTACCTATTTTTATTGCCACTTACAGAAAGCCAATACAACATGTCACAGCACTACACTGACAAGAGATCCATAATACTTCTTCCAGCTTTATGTGCTTCATTAATCAGCCCCTAAAACAGGATCCATTGACTGCATCTCATAGTTAGATAAATGTACTACCTATTTTATATGCAACTCTAGAAATATGCGATCATCTTTCCTGAATTTTATCTCTTAGCTTTCATTTTGGTCATGTCTACTGTCAGTACTCCTCCCTTCCTGAAGCTCCATTTTCAACACAGTGAGTGGCTTGCTTGCTGCTGGGCATTCAATTCACAGCATCTTGAAAATTGTCCTGTTGGCTGGCAAAGACTGGAGAAAGAGGAGGTGAAGTAACACATACTGCAGTTCCCAATGTGGGGACACAGTCCTGTTCCTAACACTTTCCCTGACGGCTGCAGCTGAACAGTGATGGCAGCAGAATTTGTGTAAGTCTTTCCTTCCCCCATCACATGACAGTGAAGTGAATGGGGAAGCACCTGCAGCACACTGGATCAGGGTTATTGCTTGCCTGTTCTGTGCATTTTCTATTTGGTTTTTCTCCTCAGTGGTTTCTTCCACAGAAAGATACATACACCTCGTGGCCTTCTTTCTGTATTTTATGTTCCATGCTCTCTGCAAATATTAAGACTAAAATATATGCTGATTATACTTTGAAACTTAAAGTTCAAGCCCCAAAAGAATAACATAAGTAAAAAGCATTTCAACAGCCAGTATTAACCTGGACATATACATCATGTTTCACTTTCCCATCCTTTTCTGTTTCTTCTCCTTTCCTCCAATCCTGAACTGCTTAGTATGAGCAAAGAGAATTCAGATATGATTTCTCTCAAACCTCCAATGCACTTGACATTTTTCAAACTTTTAGAGCCTGAATAACAGCTATGATTTCATCATTTTTAAGGTTCTACCTTTGAATTTCACACAAAAGTGGAAGCAAAAATAATGATTTTTTCAGATACATCTTTGATAAATACCACCAGTACATTCATGCTACATGAGACACAATGATAGATATTGTCCTTATCAGCTGCTTAAAGACTCACATGGAAATATGTTCTGACAACAGTCCTGTTTCACTTGCCTGCCTAAAACCCATCGTTGGTCTTTGGAACAAAAACCTGATTTGTATGCATTTTCATGTACATAAAACCTTTGCCTCACTACAATGCCAAGATACATGAGTAAGTGAACACACACACGCACATCAGATGTGCCAGAGTTCTGCAAAATGCAGAACCATACTACACAAAACATCAGGACTCAGGCTGGCTTCACGGCCTTAAAAGTTGATGGCAGAAAAATTGATAATTTGGATAAAATTCGGTGGTAGCTGTAAAACCAATCCAAACAAAAAATGATAAAATTTTTCATGAGTGCTCTACAGCATGCATAAAGCAAATGCAATGTCTGAGCAAAGCAATGCTATGACTGACATTCAGCAGAAAATTTATCATGAAGAGGGATGATTTTAAAACTTTATCTTTCCAGTTTATACTTTATATAAAGCCAACTGAATTCAATAGGATTCAGGAGCCTGTAGGTTATATGGGATTTGGATTACAACTTTAGTTCTTCTGTATGCCTGGATGCACTGATTCACAGAGAAATTTATTCTGTCTGTGAAATGAGTAGAGAAATAAATAATTTTGCCTTTTTACTTGATCTGTACAAGTAAATAAATAAATCAGCTGGTTTACATAACATGTAAAACCACCCCATGTCATAATTTCTTTTCTATCTGTGATAAAAACATTTCTCACCTAGAGATACTATGCCCCCATGGAAAAGAACAGTCATACTTAGCATGCCTGAAATTTCCCTTTTGACAGGAACATGGGAACATATAGAGACAGAGGACTATTTTCTGTAACAGAAACATATATGGCAGCTTGCAGTCCTTCAAAGCATGAAGGATAAATCTGATCAGGTATTTTAAGGCTTCTAAGAGTGAAGAGAGAAGGCAGTGAACAGCAATCAAAGGAAAAACACAAAAAGCACTTTTACTTCCTGACAGATAGTGTCTTGCTTTTTCTGACGCTTGCCCTACAGTAATGGTGCAGTAAATACAAACTAAATACTTACTAAAAATACCAGGGATAGGAAAAGAAATTGTTAACGCTATAGGAACTTTCAATTAGAAGCTTTACTTACTGAACAAGGCTTCATCAATTAAAACACTGCTAATTTTCATCCATCTCATATCTTCAATCTGCTTTTTAGCATCAAGCTACAAAATTGTTCTTGTCTTCTCACGCTCACTGTTACTGTCTCATCCTCTACCAATTCTTTTTCCTTACTCAGTTTGGGAGTATGCTCTACTGTTCCTAATTTAGCCCCTATGAACCCTATCTCTGTCCATCTGTCTGTGTCTCTACTTCCTTTCACCATTAGGCAGAGCTTTTATACTTTCAAAATTTGTTTCTCTGCTTCTTATTAGTTATCAGCTGAGCAATCTAAAATGTAGTATAGTCAAGCCACTCAACCAAAATTGTTTTTAATATTTTTAAGCCTCCTTATCTCTGTTCACTCCTCATCATTTTACATCTACTTGTGGTTACTGACTTTATGTATTTTCCTTCTATTATCCATAAACTGCTAGAGCAATGGCCCAGCATGACTCTTCATTTACTTTGCCGCCTGCCATTTCTGTGGTTGCATTCCCTGCTCCCCACTCATCACATCCTAAGGGACCCAAACTAAAGTTCTGCTTTCTGCCTGCCAGCAGTAGTTTCAGTGACACAACTAACTCCAGAAAAAGTTACCTACTGGCAGAGAATGTTCCTTTCCCTGCTGCAATCCTTCCTCATCCAGCCCTATCCTCTGCTCCATGTAGCAGAGCTTGCCAGCATGACAAAAGCAGAGCACATTCATGAATAACCCACCAAGGGGAGGAAACCCTTGGGACCTGGTGTCCCATAGAGCACTATTCCCAGGCCCTCACAAGACAGCACAGTAGTCCCATATAACCATCCTGGAGCACACACTTCTCATTGAAATCACACCTCCTGCTGTGCTTGGCCACACACATTGCTCTACCTGCAACAGCAGAGGGACAGAGGGACAACCCTTGTACTAATCACACAAGGACTTCCAGTACAGAAGACTTATTCTCACTGATGACATAAACGTTGGGAGAAAAAGAAGTTTGGCCTTGACAGTAAATATGTTTCTCTTAATAGAAACAATATGGTATTTAATGAATCCTTTTGTCCTGACTTGCTGCCCTGGGGAGGCAACTCAACTCAACTTATCAACACTACTGGCAAACCAGCCCAGGAACAGCCTGTCCAGCCTCTGCCACCACACTAATCATCTTTGCACACTTTGGACCAGATCTACAGGCTATATCTGATGTAAAGCACCTGGATTTAAGGAAAATCATGAAGGCAATAGGCATGCCAGGATCCAGTATAACCCTGGTATGTCAAGGAAAGCAAGGAACTTGCTGCTCATTGCAGAGTTTCAGGCTGGTCTAGCATTAGGAACTACTGCTTGGCACTGTTCCCTCTATAGCTGAAGTCCTTTCAGAGTTCAGTCCTCAGCCCTCTTTGCCCTCCGCCTGTTAGTGCTCAAAGTTTTGTCCTACTTTGTTGTATGCCACCTCAGAGACAAGGTTAACCACTTTGTTCTTCATGATACCACTAGATTGCAGGTGGAAATGTTTAAAATTTCACTAGATTTCACTGGAAATGTTTAAGAATTTCTTGTCATAATTAAACTATTTGTCTCCCCTTCCCCCCTCCCCATTATTTTCTGAAGTATCCTTTATAGAGGTTTTTCTTTTATTTCCATGTCTCAGTCTCTCTCTTTCTTCTTTAGTATTCTTTATTTTACTTCTTCCAGGAGATACATACATTAAAAAAAAAAAGAAAATTGAGCAATAACCATATGCTTCCTTTCTGATCTGAATCCTTATTTACCTTAGCAACATCCCATTATAATGAATGACTCATAGCATTAAAAACCAGTCAGTATAAAACCAGCTTAGTTTGACCCTAAAATGGACTGATAGATACTGAAGAACAGTTGGAGGACTAACATTTGCAGAGAGAGCAGCTGTTTGTGAAAAAACATGTTTCTCCAAGACTTAATTTACTCCATATAAAGTTTCACTGATTAGGACAAAAAATGCTCAACGCATGTAAAGTACCTGGTTATGTAAGAAGGCAAAGGACTTTATTGTGCCCAAAGAACTTTCAAAGTATTAACCAATAAATACTTACAGGCTTGTACCCACTGAAGTTTCCAAAGTATTTTAGTCCTTCATGTTATTTTAAATGCAGCTTACTGTGGCCATTGAAGAAGATGAAAAACTCACTTTGATAAAAAAACCATAAAATAATTAGCATGATGCAAGGCAGTCAAAGCAACACCTTGTAAAGTACAACATACACAAAGAAGGTTTTTTCTGTTGTTATTCTTGCTGTTTTTGAGAAAATAGAACCACCTTGAGAAACTTAATGTAAGAACACAGATTATTTTTTTTTAATTTACTATTTTATTTCAGCACTTGGTTTAGAAATTAATTCTTATGGTGTTGCTACTTCTTGTAATACCACTTAGAAACTACTTCAGTGATTGCTTCAGAAATAGTTGCCACCCCCAGACACTCGGGCATTTTTACTTTGAGGATAGAGCATTATGATCACACACACAAAATTCATTGTGCTAGTTTTGCTTACCAGCATATGAATACAATGATCTCCTCTCTCTCAAATCAGTCACTTTATTCTACATACATCATCTTTCATCTAAACAATCTTATAGCACAGTGATGAAACAGAGGGTGTTTACTTGTCAAAGAAGAAAATCTAGTTAACAGCATATGTTTAAGCAATTTCAAAGGTTTTACTGTAAAAGAAAATTCTCCCCAACATTTCTCTTCTGCACTTAGTTCCATCATTAACCACAGATCAAGATGCAGCTGTGAAAAGTATGAAGAAGCAGGCTGAGAAAAATCTTTATTCTATTCTTCAAGCAATAATCCTAACACAGTTTAAATCATTGGCTCTTGGCTTTATGATCATGCCAGACTGACATTTAGGGTCAACAGATTATGGCCTTTGACACAGACCAGATAAAACTAGGGAATTTAACTACTGTTTCACACAGCATCACTTACAATCTACAGTCTAGTTTTTTGCCTTACACATGAGCTCAGGACACTACAAGAACCTAAGGAATATCCCAACAGTTCAGAACAGTTCATCAAGCCCAGTGTTGCCTCTGCAACAGAGCAGTAAGAGATACTCTTTCTACAATCCGTTCCCTCCTCCAGCCTCCAGATTTCATGAATTAGAAATGATGGACAGTGCTAACCTCCCCTGCGCTCTTACTATCCATCCATGGAGCTGCCGCTCATAAATTCACACAACTTTCTTGACCCTGCTGATACTATCCATCTCCACTGTTTCCTGCACCAGTAAACGCCAAAAGTTTGAAACCTTCAGTGCAAAATACTTTCTTTTGAGTGCTTGAAATTTATCTACTGCTATTTTTGTCTACTGTCCTTCAATTCTTGCAACTTGGAATTGATGAACAACAGTTACAATAACCCTTATGTGTTGCTTTTGTGACAGTGTAATGTTTAGTGACCGCACACCTCAACCTTTGCTTCACACTGAAGAAACCTGGATCTTTGTAAGAGTGTCTTCAGTCTGTTTCATCCACTTTATCATTTTAGTTGCCTTTCCCTCTGCTTCTTATGCAGTGGTACTTTATCCTCCTTCAGGTCAGGAGGACAAAACTGCACACAATCCTCAAGATGCGAGTGCATGAAGATCTTACACAACAGCAAAATAATGCAGTCCATTTTATCTTAAAATCCTTCTTGATGATGGCCAAGATTTTTATGTTTTTAAAAACTTCTTCTATGGCCTCTGCTTCAAAATGGGCAAATGGATTTCAGAGAACTGTAAAGGCAGTTATGACAACTCCAAGTGCTCCTTCCTGAGCTACAACTACCAGTTATGAGTACATTAAATATTGTGTTCAGAGTGTCCCAGCCTCATCAGTAAAGCTTTAGTAATAAGCCCCTGACTTTCCAAATGTGCTCTGTCAATGAAATCTTGGGCTGTCAAGAGTTAAAGCACACTTGTTTATTTGAGCTAAGCTTGTATTTACAAACAGCCTCATACTCCAGCCCTCTGGTTCCCACCGTCAAGGCAATCTGTCTGCAGGAAACCTCTCTCACCTCTTTCTAACCTGGCTTCCTGAAGAAGCAAATCTCATTCAACTCCACTAAGACTGCACGTGAGAATTTGCCATTCCATTCCCCAGTTATCTTTGAACCTACTAGCCAATTTCAAACACATTAAACAGGAGGATAAAAATCTCCAAGGCCATTATATCCTTAAGTGGCATGGTACTAGAAAACTGGAAAGAAAAAGAGGCCTCTACTGAAGGACAAGCTATAACATGCCATGGTCTTTAGCAAAAAATCTGCACAGAAAGAGATTTTCAGGACCTCAGTCGCACAAGTTTCATTTGGTGTTTGTACTCCAGTAGACATCAGAAGATGTAATCATAAGATACAAATCCTTCAGAGACCAATCTTCATTAATACTAACACTCACAGAAGTACATATCAATTCACCTCGGGTAATGACTCCCAGGAAGCCACTTAAATTGCTTCATGGCAGGAGAGAAGCCTGGACCAGATGCAGCCTCAGCTGGAGTTGACAACAGCCCCTCTGCTCTCATTTGAAGATGCTCTTGGATAAATTTTTCTACTTAGGGACTAGTGCCCCCCAGACCAGTGCAGCAGAAGCAAACAAAGAAAAGCATAAGATAACAACTTCTATTTACTTCACCACAACCCATGCTTGTCAAACACAATTGCAATAATTTGCAAAACAGATGTGGGCAGCCACCTCTGCAAGACAGGATTAGAAGTAGAAAGAGGAGGATTATCCTCTGTTTTCCACTGAGCAGGCTTCCATTGGGAACTTTGTCAGCAAATTGGTTAGAGCTGGAAAATTTGGCAGCAAATTGGTCAGAGCTCATCTTCAGTAACAGCAAAACCCTGCCAATATCTGAGGCAGCAGCCTTCAGCCCATGGTGAGCGATTTGGCTGTGCTGGAAGACCTCCAGGAAATGCAGCATCCTCCCTTTCCTGCTCTGCTCCAATCTCAGCAGGGATCGAATGTCCAGGTGTTAGAAAGATGAACTACTTGTCAGTAGAATTGCCTTGCTAAGGTTTAGGGCCTGACATGATTCAATGATCTCAGACTGAGGGGGAGGTTGACAAAGCTTGGGGAGAGAAGGATGTCCAACTGATAGTGGACACAGAGAATGCAGAATTTACAGGCCATAAGGTCATTTGGCAGAACTCCCAAGACAAGGAAGAAACTAACAAAACCAACTCAGCAACTGTGCTGAAAGCAGCTCTGTCTGGGTAAAAGGTGGTTCTGGCAGGGGCAGATTGCAACCACCAACCCACAGAGCACTGACCCAAGAAACCCTGTGACTCAAAGGAAAACAAGCACTGAGCATGCAGATTAACTAGCATAAGAAGCAACGTAATCATTTAGCCAACAGAAGATAGAATACTAAATAAAAAGAGAATTATCTTCAGAGCTAAAGTCAAATACAGCTCTAAAAAGAAGCCTATTCATACTCACATTTTGATAGGCTAAGACAAAATGAACAATATATGTCATAATTTTTCCTTGAGAAGAACACTTCTTTGCTATTTGTTGCAAGTATAAAGGGTTTGCTTGGTTTGGTTTTCCAGGGTTTTTTGTGGTTGGGGTTTTTTTGTTTGTTTTTACTTTTTTTGGTTGCTGTTGATATATTTGTTTTCTTTTTGCTTTCCCCCCTCTGTCTGATCAAAACAGATTGTTTCTAAACACCTGATACACCATAAAGTACACAAACCTTCTAGAGTCTTGACCAAAATCAGATATTTCTGTCCGTGAAGGAAGTAATTTTCCTGTACAGCTACTATCAAAACATTCAGTTGGCTTAGACTTACATTTTCAAATTCTTATTACACCCTTGGTAATTTCAATAAGGCTATTAAATTAGATCTTCACATATGTAGGCACCAGCCTTGTGTAAGAAGAGGTGACCGGCACCAAAAGATGCAATGCAAGTGAGAAAACAGAGAAGTTTCAAACTGTAACAGCTTTCCTCTTCTTTTTGGCAAACCGATAACTGGGATAATCTGTGTTAGTGACACTATATTGACACAGCACCAACATGATCTGATATTTCAAGTTAAATTATAAACAGGCATTTAACTTCTGCCTTTAGGAAAATGAACTAGAACACCATAGAATCCATAATTATGATTTTCATTACTACATAAATCCCTGATGGAGAACAGCATGAACCTTAAATGCATGTGTGTCCTATGACAAGGGAGTTGTGGTACATAACAAGTTTACATTTTATTATCCAGATCTGCATTACTCCCTTAGCAAGGATCTTTTACATTCAAAAATGCAGAAAAAGAAGGAACTGCTATTATGGCTTCAGCAATAGCTGTGAAGAACACACAGTCTGTCCCAAACAAGGGATAGTGAAGGCTGGCTACACAATTGGTTATTTTTAAAATAGACAATTTTAATGGAACAGTTCAGACAGCTGTCACAAAAAAAAATACAAACAAACAAAAAACCCCAAAAACCCCAACAACAACAAAAATGAAACCAACAACACAAAAGCCCCCCACCAAAATACAAACTCCCCCCCCCAAAAAAAACCCTACACAATTAGCAGTGCAACAGTATTCCATTGTGGTGGCAATGGTCTAAGTAGCAGCAGGAGTGGGAAGAGAATGGGGCCTGGAAAGTGAAAGGCTAAAGATTAAATTAGATTTACACAACAGCAGCCTAAATTGTCTCAGGGTGTCATTCACTTGTAGACAGCCTGAAAAAGCAGAGGCAAAAAAGATAAATATGGCTCCTGTCAGCTTTAATGGCCTGTTAACAATATGGGGTTTGTGAATTTGGCCTCTTTATTGCTGATGATTTTAGCAGTAGCATTCTACCAGTGAGCTCACTATACACTCCAAAGTTAACTCCCACTAACACTTCTCTGGGAGGAAAGATTCAACAGAAACACAAATAGTTGCCAATGTCTTCAGCTACCCTTCACATAATATTTTTTTATGGTGCAGTGAAAAATTTCAATACACTGTGGAATCACACTGAAAAATGAAACTGAATTCCCCAGCAGATATGCTGATTACGTTTCTGCTTAAGACTATAACATGAACACAGAAAGCTGCTGTAAAAATGTCTCAGAGTTGAAGAGCCCAAGGATATTTGCTCTACAGCACACATGGGGCCCTCAGCAGAGAGGAATTAACCAAAGCTGAGAATAATGCTGTGACCTGCACAGTTGGTAAACCCCTAATCATAAAGGATGCACAGCAAGACATTGTGAATCAATGAGGCAGCACAGGAAAACATTTGCTGTTGGATTTTATAGATGCACTTTGTCTCTTTTTCCCTAAAACAACAAGACAATTACTCTGCACCCAGAATTTAAAATTAGACTTTATCAGGAACAATATTTTACTAGTAATTAGTGCTAGTGGAAATCTGTGACTTTTTTACTTCTGTTCAGAACATCTTTCTTGCTAATAGCCTCCAGACTTTTACATCCTTTACATTTTCAAATTGCTAATATTTTGTTAGGGGAACCAGGCTAAAGTGTATCTTTACTGATAGAAATTGCACAAATTTAAAGTCCTAAAAATGCAGTCCTTACTCATACTGTTGAATGTTCATTAAAAGCAACAACTTGATTAAAATTTATCATGATCCTTGGATGAATTTACCAAACACAGGAGAGCAGCTCAGGGACACAGAGGATATGTTCCACAGTAAAGAGATTACAAAAATCTCTTATTATAGTTAGGAATAACCCTGGTGCTGAAAAAATTTTCCCTGCAGTCATGTCAACTTAATTCTGCCTTGGAAGCACCTGAGGATGAGAAATACACAAGGAATAACATAGGCAGGGTATTGCAGGCTCCTGACTCCATACTGCACTTGCTACAGCCTTACACGGGGTATAATAATGGAATGTAAGCTATTTTGAAGTAAAAACCATAAAAATTGGAGGAAGCCAGAAAATCTGGTCTTCTTTTCCTGATACCTGCCAAGATCCCACATCTGGATCTCAGCTCAAAAGGTTGCTATCCTGTGAGCTTACTCCAGAACTGTAAGTTAAGATGAATCCAAACCATGGATCTAAACAGAGATAAATATCTTTGCTCTCAAATGGTAAACTGAAAATAGAATAGTGCTTCTCTGCTTTGACCAAGTTAAAAAGCAATATAAATGTAAGATTTTTCTTATTTTGTTTTAGTCAAGATTCTCATGGGAAAGAAAGTGAAATAGCTTTTCTAATGCTTGTGATTTTGGTGTGTTTTTATATCATTTTTCAAAGCTCTCTGCATTTCAGCCCAATCTACCTTTATTTTCCCATTTCCTAAAAGTTCATCGGAAACTGGCTTTATTCTGTTACAGAACATCTCTTTGAAAAGAGATAGGCTGCAAGGGACAAATCGAGGAAGAAAAAAAAGCAAAAAGTTTTTGCAGAAAGAAAAAAAGACAACACGGACAACCTGATGAGGACACATCTATGAGATCATGAAGAGATACCTTTTAGTCTGGTTAAATAAAACAGCGTTACAGTAAGTTACAACAAGTTTAAGAGCAACATCTGCATCAGAGTTAAAAAAAGGAGCATGATTGGTCAAGATTCCCCAGCCACAGCAGACAGAAAAGAATTTAAACTTTTACATTCATTACATGCTCTTACTGCTTTTGTGAAATTCTAGGACATTCTTTAAAAAAAAATGTAGGCTTTTGACAAGTACGCCTCAAGCAGTATCTTTCCCCTGATGGCCTCTGTGGCAGTAGTTCTTAGTCTTGAGGCTTGATTTTAAGTTTTAATAAGACTAATCAAAGGGGCCTTTATCAATTTCTAGTTTAAATGAAGGTCATCTAAAAAAACAAATCTTTTTTGATAAGAAAAGCTGATCAATGCTGACTCTTAGTATTCTCATGCACGGCAACACTAGTTGAATTTACTATTCTGCCTTAGTTCATGAAGTCAGAAGTACTTTGTCTCCCCTGGTTATATGGATTATAATGAGTACACTTAGCTCATAACTGTTGTTTAAAATGCTCACTGCATACCTATTTACTTATGGCTGCACATTGGTTGCACTCACAGCAACACAACTTGCAAAATATTTGTGTTAGAAGCACAGTCAAGATCTATAATTTGCATATGCACTTTCCTGCAGTGCCTTGAGAAACACATAACCTTCACCCAACTACCTTCCTTTTACACAAGAGTGTTTTGTTTCAGCTGCCAAAGTGTATCTTTTTGTTTGCCGCCCTGACATCCAAGCTGACTAATGAATGCCTTCATTCCAGTAACAAACACACAACAAGCTCTCCTTAATCTGCAAGACTGCCACAAACATATGTAAATCTTTCCTTACTGAATCCTAATTTGTACTTTTCAATTTCATTAGGACTTACATGCCATGACATAAAATTGCACCTCCCCAAAAGAATACTTGCTTTCTAATTCTGCAGATAAATGAACTAACCACAAGGCCAAACTGATGGAGTCAAACGGAAAAAAACAAAACAAAAGAGAAACATCAAAACCCAAAACCACAACAAAATGTCCCAAAAGAAAACCACCACACATAAACAACTGCATGCATACATACATACATACTTATTTTCCATCCATTTCCAGTCTAAACTAACGAAGCAACTATTTCCTCAAAGGCTGACAAAAGCACAATAGCTTTACTCTCTCAGAACAAAGCAGCTGAGAAGGAGAGTGTCTTTCAAATCCTGCTGGATTTTGATGCACAGCTCATGGAGCTAGAACAGGACCATGCAGGAAGGGACTCTGTAAGGCACTTGTTCAAAACAATTCTGCATTTCTCAATATGAGGCAGGATATAAAGTTTTTTGGGGGGAGCTAAATATTTTCATGCTTTTCCACCAAGCTTACCAGCAAGTAAAAAGAAAACAAAATAAAAAAACCAATTAAAAAAAAAAGGAGATTAGAGGTATCCATATCCAACTAAAAGTTACAGGCTTATCTTTGTCTATAAAGAACACTGAGAGAATGAGGGGAATTGTTTTTTTAGTTTTATGAAGTAAAGTTAATGCAGTATCTTATCAACATAAACAGTCCGGGGTGTTTCTGGAAAAGTTGTACAGCAGTACTGGTATGTTTCTAATAATGTACTTTCAGTTTTACTAACTGGTCAAATTACATTAAAGTACAACACAGACGGGCAGTATTATTTCAAGTCTATCTAAACACAGCTGTAAAGACTTTTTTTCCAGCCAAGGTACTTTGATATCTACAATAAATTCATTCATGCAGACCTTTTTGGTGTATCATGCAATAAAGAATGGTTTCCAGTCTTTTTAACCCATGACACCTGTGTTTCAAACCATACACGCCATCTTATGAATTAATCACTATTCATTCAAAATTCCAGTTATGGTTCCTAACTTTAAGAAATGGGAAACTCAGTCTAGAAATTTTGGGTTTAGCTTTTGTTGGCAGAAGTTTCTGAAGAAAAATAGAACTACTTTGCAAGATTACGAGATTTAGTCATTTTTATCCATTTCCTGGAGCCTATTTGTCTCACTGTGAGGAGAATTAGACCATTTTAAATATTAGATTCATAGGCACAAGTGAGAAAGAAAATAATGGCATTTGATTTACGAAACAGGAGGAACAGACATCTTTGTCATTGCAAGGGAGTATTGCTGAAAATGAGTAAGTCAATGTAATATCTCTCTATGGAGAGAATACAAAAGTGATCTCTGGAAAATATTAGTTAGATGTGGTTAAAGTGAGTCTCCAGGAATAGGCTGGTCATTTTGTTCAGTTCATATCTTGAAATAAACTGCAAAGCATTTTACTGCTCTAAATGCTTTCAGAAACTAACAGAATCACCAACATGCCAAAAGAACTGTTTGAAACATGACTTACATTTTGTTCGTCCTGTCTTTCCTTTACACCTTCTTTCCCTGCCTCTTGCACAGATTCCCACTCAGCTGATCATCCATTTTCCCATGGATTTTCTCCTGGCAGCATTTGGCAGCTCCAGTGTGACTGTTTCAGCAGAACATGGAAGCAAAAGGCTGCTCAGGCTCCACTGGGGCCAGAGGGAGAGAGTGGGGCATCTACTGTGCTACCATGGACACCCATGGATGCTTTTTCAGTTCCACCTAGGATTTTTGACTTACATTTCTCAGGAAAGGTCCAAGATGCTGCTTAGTGCTAAATGGCCAGGGAGAGGCCTACTCTTAGACAAATATAAAACAAGTTGCTCCAGCTGAACCCAGGCTGAGGGTGATAGTAAATTCTGGCCACCAACATAGCACACTTCAAATTTCTCTCTCTCCCCCTCTCCAATGCAGGGCTGCAAATACAAGTTTCTTGATGCACTCTTTCTAGAGATACAGTAGTTAGGGGGTTTATGGTTTTGCTGTGCTATAAGAAAAGCCATCTGGGAACCATCTAATTTTTCTGACTACACTTCTCAGTAGATGTGAAAAGAAGCTTCTGGATAAAGTCTTGTGAGATATGAAAGACATGTAGCTGGGCTACACCTGTGCAAGTGGTAAGGTTTGGGGTAGATCAGGAACATCAAAAGGCATCTGGAAAACAATTCTTATAAAACAGAAATGAAAATTGCATATGGTGTTAATTCTTACAAGCTGACAGTTGAAGGAGAAAACCTGTTCATAAGGCCCAAAGATAAACATGCATGCAAATAACCAGAATGTATAAATGAAATGGAAAAACTGATTATATGAGTGACATTGACTCTTCAAACCATCCTCAGGAGCATTTTCAGGTCATCAGGTCTAACCATAGAATCATAGAATCAAAAAATGGCCTGGGTTGGAAGGGACCATAAAGATCACCTAGTTTCAAATCCCTGCCATGGGCAGGGACACCCTGCACTGCCAGGTTTCTCAAAGCCCCATCCAACCTGACCTTGAACACTTTCAGGGATGGGACAGCCACAGTTTCTCTGGGAAACTTGTGCCAGTATCTCACCACTCTCACAGTAAAGAATTTCTTCCTAATATCTAATCTAATTTAGGTTGAAGCCATTCCCACTTGTTCTGTCACTACATACCCTTGTAAAATGTCCATCTTCAGCTTTCTTGTAGGCCCCATTTAGGTACTGGAAGGTGCTATAAGGTGCTATACCCTGGAATTTTCTCTTCTCCAGTCTACGTTCTGTTTTTTCCTGATGTTGTTTCATACAAATATGTAATGTCAATCAATTTTAAATTAATTAATTGAACAGACACATGGAGAGGGGTGGGTGATACTCCATTGGGATTTTGTTTGTTGATGGGTTTTTTGTTGTTGGGAGGTGGGGTTTAAAAATAGATTGGTTTAGACTCATGAATTGGGGTTCTGACAGATGAAGTTTGACAAATCTAGCAGTTTTAATCTATCACTATTCCTAACTTCCCATGCCATTCTTCTGTAGAGGTTAGCACACCAAAACAGACAGAAATGCATGACTCAATTATTCCAGTTCACAGTGCAGAATATCAGCTTAAAGCACTAATGAAGGTGTGGTTTGTGCAAAGACATCAGACCATGAACTGAACCTAAAAATGCTGTGCACGCACATTTCACCTAGTCTGAAGAGGTGATGGCAAGTTTTGGGATGGTAAACTAGGTGCAGCAGCATCTTTATACCCTCAGCAAAGGAGAGCAGGGCTCCCCAGCCAGATGGGCACACTTGTGAGATGAACTGGCTAAATGTACATTGTCCAGTTTCTAAATTACCATATCTTCTCTTCATCCCTTTATTTCAGCTGGCTCACTGGACTAGTTTGTACCTTTTGCAAAAGGCTAAGCACAAATCAGCTCTCCCAAGGCTCTCAGGGGCAGATATGATACTATTTTAAAATAGTATACATAAATTAGTCATTGTAAGTAGTTCAGAATTATATTTTTCTGAGAAGAAAACCAGAAAAAGACTTATTGCCTAAATTTTTAATATCCTGTTTCCTACTGTCACATTTAGAGCCTCTTCCATTTTACATAATTTCTAAGTGCATATTATGACTGAAGGAAGAATATTTCAAGTTTAATGTAACCTTTTCTAACTAATTTCTCCCCAATTTCTTATAAGTGTCCCCAGAAAAACTGTGAAGAAAATCAGTAGTTAACAGAGATTAGTTCTGCTTGCTTTCAAATTCAGTTGCTAAATAGAGAATTCTGGTTTTAAAAAAATCTGAGAGGAAATTTAGAAAATAAATTTGTTTGATTTGTATTTTTTCATATCTACATTTACACGTGGAATTATGTTTAAAAACAGAGATACTGAAATGTGTTAACTTTATCAGAAATCAAAACTTATTTTCACCTGAAAATATACAATGAGCTAAAAAATAAATTAGCTGGAAAATTCAAATCAAGATGTAAAAGGTGTTAGCAAGCTCCATGGCGGTTCATTCTTCCTCAATATAACTTGTCTCATGTAGATAAGAAGTGGTTTTAACCAATTTTCTGTAAGAGGTAGAAAAGTAAATTTAAAACCCCACGTGACTAGGATTTATTTACTGTGTTCAAACACTCATTATCATTCTGCTGTCAGCCCTGCTCACTCCTAGCTAATCTCCTTAGTTTTTATTAATTCCTCTGTGATGGTGAATTGTTAAAACCTATAAGTGATATCCTAAATGACTGTTACTAATACATTCTATGAAATAACAGTTCACCTGTAACACATAAAATCTTATAGTTAATAATGTTAACAGCACACAAAATCACTGATAAAATATACTATATAGGTTTATATGTGCTACATAGAATTCATTGAATTTACCGGTCAAAACTAGATACAAATTTTTGCTCATTCTCACAAGAAAAGTATGAAATATGAAAAATATGAAAACTACAGCTTTGAGAAGGTAAACTACTCTGCATTGACACAGATATAAAGAAAAGTGAAAAAAGTAGTGATTAAATGGCTAGACCACGTGTGGCTAGCACAGGTCCTTCCCGTGGGAACATTTTGCTATATTTCATAAACAAGATAAAGTTTGGATGTTTTGCAAACAACTTCTCCGGATTGGGTCAGTTCGGGCTTGGCCAATTGGGCCTAGGGGGGAGGTCTCGGGCTGACCAATCTGGGGCACCTCTATAAACTCTATATATATGGAATTCAAAACAATAAAGCTCTCTTCTCCTCTCTTTCCTTGTCTGAGAACTTGGGTCATTCCTCAGCTAGCTGCTCAACAGCGACAACCACGCATTTGAAATAAAATAGATTTTGTGTTGGGAATCAAAGTAGAATTCAACATGCCTTGTAATTCCTTTCTTTCTCTGTACTTCTCAGGGCATGAACACTCAGTTAGAAAAGGCGGTATTAGAAGGGGTGGAATCTTTAGAGCTGGTTTAGTTGTACCAGTATCTCTCAGCTGCAGAGTATCTTTCCAGTCATACCCTCTTTGTTTCCCTTTTCCCTTCTTTTGCACACACACTTTTGTACCCAGTGCTACTGAAATCTTAAAGGTCTGCATCTGCTCCCACATCAAAACCCGTTGGTCATTAAATTATAGCTTTAAACAAAAACACAAGAAGACACTAAAAAGGCGGGGGGGGGGGGGGGATGATAACTGGAAAGATCCATATTTTCCCCTGCATTCCTGTCTCTAACATCACCAGAAAAGAATAGCTTCCCTGAAGTGTATTTTAAAAGTCTGAAAAGGAACAACAGTGAAGTTCAAGGAGACATCTGGAAAAAAGTCAAATAACAACCACAAAGAGGAGTAAAACATGTTGTCCCATGCACTGAACAAAAGCACAGCTACTACTTAAGACAAAGTTACAAAAAATCAGGTACTTGTGGAGGGAAGAAACTGGTTTTGCACCCAGCTTACTCACTCGGATCAAAGACTCCTCCTGTTTCCAGCTCAGAGCTTTCCTCAGCCCTTCCTTGAAAGTCTGCTAGCATACACAGACCAATAGACACCTTCATATTTTTCAAGAAGTTGGTTTCCAGATCTAATTAACCTAGCTCAGTCTGTGATGTCCTTGTGTGCCCCATTCCCTTCCTTCCCAGTCTTCTTCAATTAAGGTTATGAATTTTAGGGAAGCACATGGGTGCAGGTGATGGACTGTTTCCCACAGCTCCCAATTCTGTCCATCCTGTCATTTTTCATCTGTAAGTCTGATCAAAAGCATACTTCTCCTACAAGAGAAGCACACCAGAAGAAAGGGAATGCACAGATATTGCACAGAGGAGCACCCAGCAAGAAAGATCTTCCATCTCTCAGGTGATGCATGCTTTGCTTTTGCACTCTAATCTTCTACATATCTGTCCCCTTTCCACAGCTGTCCTCTACTCACCCTTTGGGTTAATGGTTTAGCACCTCATTTTCACTGACCCCCTCATTATTCATTGCTCATAGAAGTTTTAATCTGTAGGTATTGTTCAGACTAGCTTTATTTTTCTCTTCCAGGATTTCACTATTTGTGTATGTGTCATCTAATGCAAGGGTTGCAGTGGTAATTGCTACCCTTCTGTGGAAATGCTCAGTAATCACTGTGTAAACCTTGCATAACATCCAGAAAGCAGCTTAGAGTTGGCTCCAAGCAGCCTCAATTTACATAACCAAGCATATTTTTGTAAAGCTAAACTAAGTGTGTTTATCGGAGAAGTCAAAACTACCATGGCTTCAGCCTCTTTTCCACAAAAAGTTTGTCTGTAGAAGGGAGCTGGAATTTACTACCAGGCTGTCAGCTACTGTCAAGCAGAAGCTCTACTGCCCAGAGAACATGAAATAATCCCATTCCCAAACAAACCTAAAATCAGCCTTGGGCAAGATGCTGTCCACGTTGCATAACCAGTTATATTCCCTAGGAAAAAAGAAAATAAAATATACAAACAAAACCCAAACCCAACACAACAAGAAAACCAGAAGAAAAAATATCAATTATTTCCCCTAGGGTGAGACTTGGGTCTTGTGCCCATCTATCATCTCAGCAGGTGTTTAGGTGATTACAGCTATAATACACAGCAAAAATGAGACCAAACAGCAAGGCGGAAAAAAATTGCTGATAGCATACAATTGTAAATTATTCAATTCAATTAATCACTCAAAAATTGTGATGATCCAAGTCATCTGAACAGAGCAAGCAGTATTAAGGATCAAATTCTGCATCACAATTAGACAGTACTTCATCATGCTAAATATATCCACAGGAACAATTTACAAAGAGGATTTAATCAATAGTTGACAATAATAATGCCCACCAGACTGAATAATATGAATAGCAGTATATGCAAACACACCTTTGGTTTTTTTGGAAAAATAAACCTCTGAAAAAAAATAGTAAGAAAATTAGAGTAAATTAGCTACAGTTCCCTACAGGCAAAAAAAAAAAAAAAAAAAAAAATTATAAGAGTTTTATAAGAGCAGCACAAAAGTGGAGCCCTAATTAAAAGCTTCAAAAGCAAATATAGCAAATACTATTAGCCAAATAATAAAAATATATAAATACATAAATAAGAAATAAGTAGAGAATATTAAGTGTGACAGCATCACCGAGAAGGTAAAAGCCCATGAAGGGCAATAGTGAAAACAAGAGAATTAGAAGAAAAAGTGTGCTCTATGAAATTGAGATGAAAGAAGACAATTTAAAGACCACTTGTTTCACTATTGTCTTAACACAGACTGAAGAAATACTTTCTTAAATGACTGTATAACATAACTTTAAAAAAACTATAAAGCTATTCAAAATGGGAAAAAAATGAAGAACACATTTCAGAAAGGTGTTACTGAAATGTTTTATAGCAAAACTATTTACTGCAAATTCTTATTTCTGGAGTTAAATTTTGAAAAATGCAGTTACATAAAATGTGACTAAAGCAAAACTAAAAGCAACTAGACTCCAGACTTGTGCCTTGTCTGTTTTCTGCTCAGTTGACACCTAATTTCAGAGGCATCTAAACACTATGTGCACTTCAGTCTCTGATCTCAAATCCAGGAAGAGTAACTACATGTCCAGAAGTGTCTCAGGTGTGTACAGCAGCCTTTCCCGTACCAGCTTCCTTGTTGGTACATCATTCATGCCACAGCTTGAATGAGACTCAGAAACTGAGACTTCTACACTACTCCAGTTTGCTGAAGCAATAGCGTGATTACCATCTCTGAGTATGCTAGAGCAACCACAACTCTGGGAATGCAGCTGTAGCTCTCTGCCTGGCTTGAGGATTTTTATATGGAATTTTGTGTTAAGCAGGCCTCAGAGAAAATAAAGAAGCAAGGACAGAAAGATCATACATTCCCAGCTGAAATCCAGGCATGGAATTCATCTCCTAATGCAGGTGTCTGGGTTTCCTCTGTATGCAAGAAGGGGCTAAGCAGCACAGCTAGAGGGTTCCAGACAGTATCTCACTTATCCCACAGCAGATGTGTTGGTCAAATGAATCAGTGCTGACTAGCTGACTCCGTCACTGACTGTGGCAGGGTTTCAACACCAGGCTAAAATTAGCACCCACTTGCTGGCACCTGAAGTCCTACTGTAGATAATTTGCCCCTTGATTCCTTCACTCACATCCAGAAAAAGACATCTTCCTTGTTGTATGCTGGTTGAGATGCAACTGGAGGGAAGAAGTTACTTATCCAAGACTTGTGTGTCAACAAGTGCACATCAATATAAGACAAGAAATAAAGTTATGATGCCTTTCAACTGAGAAATGCAGCAGCACCAAAAGTTTTCCCCATCCTGAAAAAGTGTCCCCACTTTTTTTTTTAAAAAAAAAAAAAAAAAAAGTCAGTTGTTTAAGTAATTTCAGGAATGAAGCCAAAACTGAGATCCTCAGCAACCTGTTCTTGAATTCGTTGACAGAACAGTTGAGAAGGTCACTGTACTTGTCCAATATGAAGAGCTCCAGAGGCTACATGGTTAAAAGTGGCATCTGTACTTGAATCAGCTTTCACTTCGATCTGCAAAATGAAATCCTGAGGCATGCCCAAATTTGGTTCTGAAGGAAGGTTAACCAAGAGTACAGAGAGTAGCACTGAGGAAAAACAGTTCTGGGAGTAGCTGTTTCACAGACTTCTACATAATCTTCCCACAAAAAAGCATAAAGTGGTTCCATGGTTAATTCTAAGGTAAGGAAGATTACAACACATATGTTTAGTTGATCCCCTGTCTGTACAGGACCCTCATAGTTCAAACAGAGAGAAACCCTGACTTTTTGGAGGAGCTGTACAAGTTATTTTGAATGAAGATGATAGAGCTGAGAAATAGACAAGGCTTTTATCTATTTATCTCTTTTTATGTCTTTATATAGTACATTTTATACCAATATATTTTTTTCTGTATAAAATAAAGGCAGCTCTTCTGTCCTGGTTAGATAACTTTCAATAACACAAGCTTCTAGAAGTTCCAGAATGTGCCAGTCATGTAGCTATGAGTCCGTTCATAGCAGCAACATTTGCTGGATGCTTTACAGGAGAAATGTATTGTCTAGGTGGAATAAAACTGGAAAAGTAACCCAGAGTGGTAGACATGAATGATCTGTCATCAACCAGCTGTAGAAAGAGGTTTCAGTAAAGGTGAGGGGAGAAAATTGCTTGAAGGATAAGAAGCCAGAGAGTGCACTGGAACCACAAGCTGGTATTTAAAAACTGCTGACTGAGAAGACAATGCCTTATAGAAAGAATTGCCAGACCATTAGCAAAAGTCCACAGCCTTTCACAGAAGTTTGACAAGATGCCGGGAGGAAAGGAAACAGACAAGAACTGACACAGAATTTATGGTTTAAGGCTGCAATTAAGAGATACCAAGGAATAGTCTATCAGGCGAGCTGGCAAGAGGGCATGATACCCACCTAGTGAGCTTCAGCACACTCCAATACCAGCATGAGATAATTTAGTCCACAAATAGGTGCCATGTGTGGAGATTCCCAGAACCTTTACCAGTGCCTGTTAACATGGACAAAGGTAAAAGCACACTCTACCAGGCAATCAGCATTCTACAGAAAGTGGCAGCCCCATGCAGAATCTCCATGGCACAGAATGGCAACCTGTTTTGCAACTCAGACATGAGGTTCCTGTTCCACCCTTTGCTATTAATGGACAAAAACATCAACCTTCTTACAGACAACATTGTTACCTTTCCAGCTGTATGAATGGTCCTTAATAAACCCTAGTGAAAGAGAAAAATAGCACAGACAGCAAATGAAAAGACAGAAGGCTTTTTTGGCCTTTCTCAACCCAACCTTGATGGTAGGTAGAAATGCAATGATCCATATCTTCAAACCAGAATATTTCAAATTTAAAAAAAAAAAAACCTCTCTCTTTATCCTGCTGTTACATAGGAGACAACATGTATACAACATTTGCTGCGCAAAAAAGGAGGGTGATTTGAGGCAGGGGCTACCAAAACTAAAAGGGATGTCATTAAGGGCAATCATTGAAACAGAAGAATAGAGTGTACTGTTTAGTGTGACAAATCAGATTCCACTCCTGTCACCTATAAACATAGTTTTTCATACTTTCTAGTACATGTTTTTTAGCGATTTCTCCCATTCCATATGCAGAACATTAATGTACATACAGTAAGTTACTTCCTCCTCATTGCAGGTGATCAGGCTCTGTCTTGGACTAGAGGTAGCAAATTACTTCAGCACTAGGAGAGAAAAACATACAGAAAGAAGAGTCCTACAGGACAAATAAGGAGTTATTTGCTAGAATACAAACAAACATGCAAAAACCTACCAACAGTCAGCAGTAGTCATAGAATGCACTACCTTACATTTTTAAAATCAGTTAATGGACTGCAATCCTGAAACACAGACTAAATAAAGAACATTATTAAAATATAACAGAAGTTTTTATGTAATGTTATTCCTTTGTAGTATGCACTTATTATCTAAGAACATGTCACACTACACAGTTTTGCACAAGCATGTGATGAAGAATCCTCCCCCACACACATTTACTGGGGTAAGATGAACTTGTGGAGGAATGTTAACTTTGATTTTCATAGGAATAAAAATCACAGTCTAAATCTATCTTTTCCAAGTATTAACAAACTTTATCACTGCACAGAACTGCAGTATAAAAAATGATGAACCAGTATCTTTTTAATTTGAAACACTTCATTGTGAACCATAATTACTGATCAGCTTTATGAACAATGCAATGTCCCATTCAATGGCCCTCACAGACTCAGCTGGATAATAGACGTTTCATATTTTCAAGTTGGGCTAAAATGAATGCAGAATTTCTCATGACAAGACAATAGAAGCTGATCCTAGCTTACAGTCTTAAGCTATTAACTTCTTGGAAATCCCAAGGAAGCCTGCCTAGGACATCAAAATAGCTTGCAAAGCACTACCATGTGCTCCCAAAGTTAATAAATTCAAGTTTGGCCACTTATTTTCAAATCCTGTATGGTACTAGAATGAGCCTACTTTTCCTCATTTAGGCACATGTCCTTTTAGAAAGTTCAAAGAAACACAGACACCAATTGGTGAAATGAATCCATAAATAAATAAAGACATGAATTGTAAAGGTTTTTAATTTTTAAAGATTGAAAGACATTTAACAAATGCTCTTGTAAATTAATTAGTATCTTAAAAATAAAGATATTCGCATCTGATCACATAATAAAAGTTCAACCCTCTTTGTTTGCTGTGTTTAAAGCCAGCTGTATCTGAGCAAACTTAATGGCTGGACAGCTTTATCCATACTATGCAATTTCTAAAGTAAACAGTTTTATTTCATGCCAGGAATGACCACATTAAGAACAGAAGTCACTAAGGTTTATGGATAAAATCAACCATGAGTGAAAAGATGTAAAGACAACTATCTTTCTGCTTTGCAGCTTAACCTTTAAATCAAATGTCCCACCACTGAGAAAAAAACAGACCACTTTTGGGAAAGAAGAAATTACCTTCATATATATAATTATATTATTGAGCTGAGCAAAGATGCCTGCATCAAAGTGAAAAATGGGGGTCTGTGGTGTAAATCAACAATTTCCAGCAATTACAGAGTTGCGGGTTCCACATCCAGCATCCAATGGTGTCAGCAGCCAAGTGACTCCCTTGCTAGAGCTCCGGGAAGACAGCCTTAGATACAGTTGCACAAATACACTCCCTAGAAAGTTGCTCTAAATGGCGGTACAGGACAACAGACTCCTGGAGCATGGGGCCACCGAGCAGCTCCATGCAGAGGGTGGCTCAGTCTCGGGCCATCACTAAGGGCCCCGAAGCAATTTCTGCTGAGCTGCTGATATCCATGGGGTTGGGCATTAGGAAGGCAGAAAAGGTTGGCTGCAGGCAACTGAAAAATCCCCATGATCTCTCCCAAACTGAGCTGAAGAAGCAGGGATTAGTTTGGGTGCAGAGGGTTATTAAAGAGGGCTGACAGGATGCAAGCTGCCCCTGTCCTCTTGCCACAGCTCCCTGCAGGATCTGGAGATCCCACAGGAGTGGTGGGAGGGCTGTGCAGCTGGTCCAGGAGGGACAACCAGGCAGGAGCCAAGAGCTGTACAGCACAGACAAGCTGTCCCTCACTGGGGCACATATCCACAGCAGAGCAAGGTGGGTGAGAACAGCATGATTCACCAGCAGTCAATGGACAAGGGCAAGGCAGCAGCTCAGGTCTGGTGTCAAGCTGGGAAATCCAAGTGACAAATTAGGAACAGCAGAAGGCAGAATTCTACACAGACACACGCAACACAGCTCAGGCACGGAACAGTGGTCAGACCATGAAGGGCCATCAGTGCCCTCAGGGCTCTGACACACCCCGGGTGTACAGGGAGGCAGACAAATGTAAACTGAAACTCTCCACAGTCCACACAGCAATAGTGTTTCTGGGCTATGGATCAGTCGGGTTTTTTGTTTGGCTGTAAGACAGTGGCCACATCACTTAGAGATACTCTCGCCTCAGCTTTTAAACTCTTCCAGGTTATAGATTCTTCTGTTTAGCTTCTTGAACAGCTACTGTTCCACCAGTGCACACGGCACAGATATACAATCTGGACTGAGCTCTCGGAGAATTGAGAAAAAACAACGAATCTGAGTTGGTTCTCAAAGTGAACATACCAGTTTTCTTCAGAGACATGCTCAGACGAGCTATATAGTGCTAAGGTAGTCTCTTAATTGATATACATGCTTTTGCTATGGAAAAATGCACAGTGTATTTACAGGAAAAAAATAAATACAAAGTAACATTACAAAGTAGCATTACCATGACAGCCCTTGATCAAAAATAAATGAAAAATAAATAAATAAATTACATTTTTTTGCAAAACAGCCACTCTGCACATTGAAAAGTTTTCAAAAGGGTTGGCATGTCCTGCCACCATTAAGCCACTGAAAAATAACCATTAAAAAAATTCAGGAGTCCTAGTTTTATTTACATGACAGAGTTTACAGATGACTTGCACCAAATAAATACTTCTATTCACTGTTCCCTCTGTCCTTCTTCCCTCTGACCCAGAAAGTTATAAAGATATGAACGCCTGTTCAAAGGCAGAATGAACCTCTGTGGTTTCTGAACACTCAAGCAGTAAATAATCACATCATAATTAAGAGCACAGGATGGTGAGCAATTGTTATGATAATGGTGGATACCTCTAAAATAAGTGAAATTTGTACTGTAAGAACATGTTTTAAGCTGATACATGTTTACTCAGCCAATTTTTCTACTGCACCCAAACTTTTATGTGTGCCCCATCAAAACTCCACTTAAATATTTTAAATATGCATTAAGATAATATCTAAATATTATGAATCCTAATGCTCTCATCCACCCAAATATTCACCTTTTTCCAAAAGAGGTTTAATATAAAAAAATTAATTCTGTGATACTTAATATGATTGACAGCTAATTATGAGAGAAATTCAGTTGAATTTCTAAACCATTAAAGACTGTGAAAAGTATTTCTAGAGATGAGGAGGAGTCATACAAAATAATACAAAAATAGTTGTCATTTCCTGACAATGCAGTGTTTTACAAGAGAGACAGGGCTCCCATATGCCAGTTTTTTCCTTCTTTGTTTTAATCTTCCTTATTGAATTCTGCTGTTTGAAACACACAAAAGCATACCAGATTTTTAAATGCTAATTGAAGATGCATTGGGCTAGTTCCTACCTCAACAATGTAAGTCACTAAAAGCAGAGAAGATATTTCAGAATGAATCCCAAATCATTCAGGGTTGATCAAACTTGATTAATGTAATAACCTGAAGTTTAAGGAAGTAAATGCAGGCATGTTGAGCCACAGTTCCCTGCTGAACCTGAAATTAAGATACCGAATTCCAAGGCAAAGGTGGAATGGGAAATACTGTTACCATGTTTTCAGGGGAGCAGCATGCTCTACTGGCCAGGTCAGTATAGCAAAGCCACAGCCCTGACTGCTCTTTTCCTTTTGTCCTAACTATTGGAAAGGCTGTAATTAAGTCTAAGCTCTGAAAAAGTGGAACAAAGTAAAAGTTCCCTGCATACTCCTTTCCCTGTGGGTATCCACAAGGAAGAGCTCTGTTTCAGTCTCACATACCATGATAAAAATATGGTTTAAAAAAAAAAAAGTATTTTTTTCTCTACTGCCTTGTCAACACAAATGTGGTAGAACTAGGGAGTTGGTTTGCCCAAGATAAAAATTGGTGCAGATAACATGCAGATTTTCATCAAAATGCTGGAAAATATAATTTTATTATAATAGCCTATAGCACAAGGAAGGCTGAAAGGGGACTAATGTGACCTTTCCATTCTCTCCTGCTCAGGAAACCTGAAAAGGAGGTCTCATGTCATAGGTTTGTGAGAACCAAAGCAAACCTGTCAAGGTCAAAGCTATAAACATTTTACAAGTCTCTGCACTTTTCTTGTGAACTTTGCCTCTCCTGTCCTTTCTCAGATCTCATCTCAATGCCAATGTAGCTTCAGACTACCTGTTCTAGAATATATGGGGCACCCCAGAAGAAGTCTCAATATTAGGTAACCTGACATTGCCTTCAGCAGACAAAGGAGTGTCAGACAAGAGGCAGATGGACACAACTGGCTGATTTTTGCACAGCATTGCCTGAAGAATACAAAGCAGCAAATACAACCTAAACCTCTCAGTTTGTATTCACAGTCTCTACAGCCTGATTTTTCAGAAAAAATAGATTAGCTTTCATAGAACAGAAAAAAGACTTCAGTAAATAGTCCATTCCTCTGTCATTACAAGAAAAAAAAAAAACCCAAACAAAAAAAACCCCCAAAAAAACCAGAACAAAAAAAAAAAAAAAACCAAAAAACCAGAACAAAAAAACCCTCAAGCAACCAAAAACTCCAAAACAAGCCAACAAAAAAACCAGATAATTTGACCAGCCTGTTTTTAAAGATACATAGTGAGAGGTAGCTCCAGAGCCCCACTAGACAATCTTTTCTGTGTCTTCAGTGTCCTTATCATTAAGGAAAAATTACAAACATCTAATCTGAATTTTCCTTACGGAAACTTAGTCCAATTGGTATCTTTCCAAGACACAGTAAACAGTTTATTCTCGTCTTCATTATTAATAACAGAAAAAAGAGTTATGAGTTCATTAGTCAAGACAGGAAACTACTGACATATGGTACCAGAAGGGAGAAATTTTCAGTAAAACAAAGAAAAAAAGATATTAACCATGATAATCGCCCAATTTAAGAAGAGGCTGTACCAATAGAATAGGAGTTCAGCATAAAAGAGAAGAAATAGCTCAGCTAAATTAAATATTCTCTGGCTGTTTGGTTTGGACAAATTTAATGTAAAAATACTTAACAATCTGGCTGAAGTATAACAATTAAATTAAATTAATAACATAAGTTAAATTAATAACAATCTGTGGAAGCTCATGGAAAAACAAAATATCTAGGAAGAAAACCTGTAGCACATATTTTTTTAAAGGGTGGAAGGAAAAATTTGGGGAACTTTTGATTAAGATAAATGCCTAGAGAAGTGTTAGAATAAAAAATATCATGAGTGCAAAGATAGCACAAAAATAAATCATAGCCAAGACAGATTCCTTCTATGAATAAGTCATATGAAATCAAAGTAATGTGCATCTTTAGCAGAATTTTATGCCCTGCGAATGGTGGAAAGGCAATAGAATTTATAAATTATAAAGATTTTGGCATGATCTCATGTTGAATTTTCACTGGGATGTCAGGCAACCAAGATCAAAAGCTGCAAAAGGTGTGAAACTGATGGTCACACTACTGCTACATAGTTAACAAGGCTCCACATTAGTCTGCTCAGTATTGTTGAAGATTTTAATTAATCATCTAAATAATGAAAGAGAAAGCCTATTGTTACTAAATTCAAAGATGTCAGCAAACTGGGTTGTAGGAATGAATGGACTCAGAAGGAACTTAAGATATGGCTATTCAGCAGTGATTAATATCCAGTGGTACAGTGCAATTCCTGGGATGGCAAACCTCAGTGTAAGCATCCTAACTATGCCAGTCTTAGAAGTATTCAGACTGTTGCAAGACCGTTAAGTGGAAACTGAAATATTAAAAGTCATGTTAGTTTCTGTTTTATATAAACTACAGTGGAAGGAGGAAAGTACTACAATGCAAAAACACACAAGATTTCTGTTGTGTTTCAGGCCATTTCCAAAGTTACTGTGTAAAGCTCTCATGCTCTGATGTAATAGAGTCAGATCTCTATTACACAGGGATCTAATCAACAACAATGAGGATAAAACAGAAACACAAGGTCACAGCAAGCACTTAGAAGTGGATTTAAGTCAGGCTTAAGGATACAACTCATTCTCATTCACCTTTAGAAGTCTACCGAACACAAACCTACATGTGAGATAGCTGCCTAGAGCATCTTTATGGCCAATAATGCATGTCAAAGTAGAGTTTATCTTCTCCTAGGATGCACACCTGACCATGAGTCATATCTACTGCTGGACTCTTCTCTGCATGAATCACAGGGGAGACTGCACAGCTAGCTCTACCCAGGCATGTGAAGTTAAAAAAGTATTGTCTTGTCCTCAGTATTTAGGCAGCTCTGAATCATCACTGTTGTTAGGAGAGAGAGTGGTGACACAGTTATGGGTTGGGTTTTTTTTAGATCTAGGTTACTGCAAAACAAATGAAGACCTCAAGTTGCCACTTTCAGTCTAGATTTCTGTTGCCAGTTAGGCAGAGGCTGTGCAAGAAGCATCACGAATTTAACCTTACAGACCACACTAACAACAGCACAGTGTGTTATATGACAGCAAGTAGAATACAGTAGAGCGGCCCTTGAAATATCCAGGGGTGGGTTTCTGAGAATGAGAAAATGAGGCTGTGCAATACTGGGACCATAGCTCCAGCTCTGACTACTGTATATTTCTTCTCTGGTGGTAGAGGTTTTGACCTTCATGGGAGACTTTACTTTTAGACTTCTCTTTGATTTAATTTTCTCCCTCATTTTTCTAACAACATATGCTATTTATGAGCATTTCAACCTTAGATTTACTTTTTTCCTTACAGTGGCCCATTCTTCTCAGACGCATGAATTTCCAAAAATCAGATAAACCCTCAATATCAGTGCTTTCTGCACTTAGGGAAAGAAAAATCTAGTCATGTCACCAAATGCTGCTAATGTGCTATGTCAGCAGAATACATGAAGAGACACGTGATTTTGAGTGCCTGGAGAAAACAGTCCCAAAGGACAAATAACTGGTTTCTTCCCCTCTTTTCTGAAGATAAATAGAGACACATGATTACAATTTATGATCCCTGGAAAGCATAGGTACTGGGCTGCTAATTTCCCTAGGCATTATCACTCATGCCCTTGGCATAGTGGCAGAAATAAAGAGCTCTGCTGTGGGTTAAACATTTGGGGTTTAGTGCCATGCTGCTAATACTGTACAAAAAACCCTGAAGCACAACATACACCCACATGAGGAATTGGTTTATTTTTAAATTATCACCAATTTTGTGTTGCTTTATTGCCTTAGAGTAATTATCACATCTAGTTTTAAAAGACTCCACTAGAGGAACTTGAAATAATCCTGAAATTGCTCGACAAACAAAATTCAGTCTTCCCAAAGAATGCCTAAGAAAGACTCCAAGATTCCCAGGAAAATGAAGGTCACATAACAGTTCTCCAGATACTAATCAGACAGAGGAGAGAAGAGAAAGTTTGCCTATGTATTCAGTCAAAAAACTGTTTACCATCAATTGTTCCTTTCTTCAAAGCACAAAATGGAAATTGAAAAATAGGTTTCTGTACCTAATATCTAAGAGAATATGTTATTCCATACTTGCCCAATTCTTTTTCATTTAGCATTCCATACCTGTTGTAATACAAAATATCCACCTGAAGTAACTAGACCTTCTGACATCTACTATGGAGGTTATTGTTTTCCTAAGGTGCTCTGCTTTAAGACTGAGTAGGTAAAACAAAAGTAGAAGAAAATAAATGCAAGTAAATGTTGGAAGGATTATACTCTACCAGCACCACCTAATCAACATATACACTTTCAATTATAATGATATAGCATTAATTTGGATCCACCTTTGCACATACCCATGCATAAAAAAAATTCTCTTTTCACTACATCTCAGAGTTAGCAGAACTCAATTCAAGTAACTAAACCTACCCATAAAGTTATCCATAATGGTAATAAACCGTTAGTGATTTAGAAATAGGATAAAGTAATATTACTTGCCTCCGAAGCTCAGATCCCTTCAGCATCCCTCCCAATTTTCACATTCAGTAATTTCCTTCATCATGAAATAAAGAACTTTGAAAATAGTGGAAGGGAGAAAATCATAGGCATTTTCACACAGAGATTCCATCTATGATGCTGTTCCAATCTCCCTTTTTAATATAGACATTGGTACCCCCACAGTTAAGTCACTTCATGGTGGGAAGGGGAGAGAAGCATTCTTCCATCACTTTAAAGGTCCAGATAGAACTTTAAAAGCTATTTTACTTCACGGAATTCCTGAACTGCTGAACATTTTCTACTTTCCTCACTGCTGAGTTAGACCATATAATACAAAGTAAATATGAATTAATTAAGTCTTCGGTAAAAGTGCCAAAGGGCATTTTTTTAGAAAGATAAACAAGTTCAACAATAAGTAGACGCTAAAACTTAAGTGCAATCGCAGCTTCAATATTCCTGGCAGATATCCAACCTCAAATATGTTTAAATCTTAAATACTTTGACGCTTTTGAGAAAGTATTTCAGCCTTGCTCTTCAAAACAAAGTGAGGGTAGCTCATTAGTTTATTTAAACCTCAAGCACCTGTTATATTAGGTACTGGAATAATAAACTTCATCTAGATATATGGCAGGAATACAGATCTGGATGCAGCCACAGCTCTGGATAGTTCATCTTAAACATGATAATGTCTCAGAGCCAGGTTCAATAGCCTGGCTCAAGAACTGGACTCTGATTAGATTATGGTTGAGCTTTAATCCAATGCATGCAAGAAGGAGCCTTTGACTCAGTAGTTAAAATTAAGTAGAATCTGTATTCCTAATTCATTGTTCACCTTCATCTTCCATGGAAAAATAAATAAAAAACAAAACCAAACAAATAGACAAAAAAAGGTCCTCTTATATTCTTTAAGGAAAAAAAGAAACCAAAACTGTAGGAAACAAACAAACAAAAAAATATATTATTAGGGTAAAACTGACAAAATAAAGTTTGAATCTTCTATGATTTAAGTTGTAGAATTACTAACAAATGCGTATGATACAGTGACTGCAGTTGTTCTGGCCAGTTAAGACATGCAAATCTCTTCCAGCAGCAGCTGAACACATTCTGTGAAGAACTCAGTTTCAGGAGCATTTCTCTGAATACATTTTGCAGAGGAAAGAGAAAGTAGAAATTTCCAGACACTGCCAACAATATTACTGACATTTCCTCTCTTTCCTTTAAGCTTTCGCTGCCTTGGGTTTTTAGTTTCACATCTCTTACTGGTGATGCTTTGACACACTGCTGGTGAAATAATTCAAACCTAAGCTTGAAGAAAACTTAAAGCCTATTTCAGGAGTACATGAATAAATTTGCTGATTAAAGAAAGATAAATTTTATCATTTCCTTCATTATTATGGATTTCTGCAACAACAAAAGAAAAGAAAGAAGCAATCAGGGACTGATTTTAAAATACAGCACCCTCTGACACATGACTAAGCACCTCTTTTCTGCTGCTCAGATCTCGGGTACAGGAAGGAACTCATGGAAAATTTCCCTGTGATCTTTCAAGCTCGTTGTTGCCAGCAGTACTTTTTCCTGCTCTAATCAAAACTTATCGTTAAATTATCGTCCTGGTTCTGGCCAGGACGTGGCTAATTTTTGCAATAGGTAGGAGGGGGCATGGCCATGATCTTGAGGTTATTTTATACTACATCGTGTCATTGCCGAGGGTGTGGGGAAGAGAGTCTCTTCTGGGGACAAGGGGTTCCTTCTGGTCAAATAAGCATGTTGGACGGAGAAGTGGGGTAAATTCAATCCTGAACGTTTTGAATGTGAGTCACTCACCTCTCCCTTGTACACTTTTGTTATTAATATTGTTGCTGTTACTCTTTGTTTTCTTATCTCATTGCTGTTTCCAGTAAATTGCTCTTATCTCAGCCCATGATCCTTGCCTTTTGTGCCTCCAATTCTACTTTCCATCCCACCACAGGGGGGAGAGGGGGAATTGAGTGAGTGTTGTTTGGAGTCTTAGTAGGAGCACTAAATTGGGGAATGCCATTCCTAAACCACAGCAATTAGTCACATAAGCAATGCAATTAACCTGACCTATGTGAAGTGACATCAGTTTCAAGACAGAGCCTGCCTGCCCTGCAAGTGTCTTGGGGCAGAATGCCTGTGTTGCAAAGGGTTGATGTTCCCTCTTCCCTCCTGATAGACAGCATGGTGAGAAACACAGTCAAGCTCTGGGAGGTGAAATGAGTCATACAGTGCCTGCTGCTATCTGCCTTTGTTACAGTGAGATAAAGGTCAGCAATATTAAGGTTTAACTTACACCATAAACAGGCTCAAACACATTCTGTTTGTCACCCATTTGTTTTTTTCTTTTCTTGGTTATAATATCATCCTTCTTGTTAGAACAGAAATTCTTACGTCAGTCCTGATTTGAAAACAAACAAGAAACCAACTTCCAGAAAAGTCGGGAAGAATGAAAAATGTCACAGATAATTTTTTAATGTCATCTTACCTCAAAGTTGGCCTTGGATCTCAGGAAAATAGTAGGGTAAAAAAAGCAAACCCAGCAGAAAATACTGTCAAAAACCAGTTGATCATCAAATATATTGAACTATTATTTAAGTGAAATGCTAATCTTTTCAAAGCTTTTTCATACTTTTATATGACTTATTTATCGTTAATAATGTCAGTACACCCCACCTCCACAAAGGTGACCAATGAAATGGCATGTAACGTACATCTGTGTACAGTTTGCATCTTAAGTGAGAAAATTACTCACGTCTACGTCAGAAAACTGAATGAAGGGTCTTCCTCTGGGCATGATCAGCAATGTCCTCATTGATGGGCAAGGTGCTCCAGGTCACTAATAAATGCTATACCTGTCTGCGTGGGCATTTGCTTGTACAAGATAAGTCTGAGACACCTTCTTCAGTACTCTAGAAACCCTCAGAAAATAAATCTTGAAACGTGTGTTGTTCATCCAGCTAAAGAATATAAACTAGCAATTCCTGTGCATACTTGGAGAGAAATCCAAAGGTCAAGGAACTTGACTAGAGTCTTGAGGGCAGGACCAGGATAGAGTGTCTGCATAAAGGTGACAGCAGTACTGCAACTAATATTATGTAGGATGTGTGAATTTCCCATTTTCAATGTAGGATTTCTGCTTCAAACAAGACCTTAAATGAAAATATTTAAAAAAAAAAAAAAAAAAAAAAAAAAGAGTAGAAAAAGGCAGAGTAATTCATCTTGATAGTGAAACTTCAGTATGGTCTAGAGCTGGGTAAAGGCCGAAACCACTTTTCAGCAAACAGCATCACACCAGTCACAGGCAGTGATGTGAATATTGCAAAGGAGAATCTATATCAAATGGCTGGGGGCAAAGTGTGAAATAGAACAGGAGAACCAGCTACTCAGATGGAGAACCAGCTGCTCAGACTGGAGCAGAGGTGTGTTTTCCCTGATGGTCTGAGATACCATGCTGTGGAGCAAGACAATGTCACCTCAGCAAGGACCAGTGAAAGAGAGGACAGGAGTGGGTTCAGTCAGTGCTGGTGGAACAGCGCTGGTCAGACTCACTCTTGGCAGCACCAGACACACAGAGAGGAATGGGATTTTCTCCAGGTGTGGTAATCCTTGCCTCAGCCAGGCAGCCTGAAGCCACAGAAGGAGAGGCAGCACAAGTCAGACTCCCAATCTTAGAGTCTCCTGTAGATCCCAGAGAGGCTGAAAGATGCAGGGGGTCATGTGGTGGTTTTGATTGGCCCAAAACATCAGCAAAGTATCTTTAACATCTAAAAGAAAGTTAAACCCCTCAGAAACTGTTGTGGTAGGCCTGAGGAAGTGTCTGAGGGGTGGAGAGTGGAACAAGATGGCTCCTGTGTGTCCTGAGTAAAAGTTCTGGAAGTTTTTCCATCAAGTCCAGCAGAGCCAATCTCTGATAGCTCTGAAAGTGATGGACGTGCTGCCGGCCAAGTGTAGGCCAATTAGAGGTGCTGGTTACACCTCTGTGAAAACATATTTAAGAAAAAATCAAAACAAGATAGGCATGCACTTCTTTGTAGTTAGAGGAGGACGAGGTGGAGGTAAAAATATGTGAAGGGAGAACAGCATGGAGACACCAAGGTCAGTGAAGAAGGTGGGGGAGGAGGTGTTCCAGGTGCTGGAGCTGAAAACCCTCTGCTAGCCACAGTGAAGGCCATGGGGGGCAGGAGGTCCCCCTGCAGCCCATGGAGTCCACAAGGATGCAGAAATTCACCCATAGCCCATGCCAGAAGAGCAGGTGGATGCCTGGAAAATGCTGTGAACCAGTGGGAGTCTCATCTAAGAGTTAAGACTGCAAAGGCCTTGCAAAGGAGAGAAAGGCCTCCTTGCTCCTGGGATGGAAGTAGCCTGGCCTCGGCTCAGGAGAGTCTGCACAGCACCCTATGGACAAAAAGACTCATGTTGCAGCAGGATTCGGGTGGGATGTTGCTCGTGAGATTGGACCCAGGCCAAAGAAGTTCCCTGATAGACTGTCTCTCGTGGGAGGGACCCCGTGGCTAAGTAGAGAACCCCTCTCCCTGATGGACTGACCAGAGAACAAACCCCTCGCCCTGCCCCCTGTCTGTGTTGCTGGTTTGGAAAGAGGGAAGGGGGGTGAGCGGAGAGACTGCTGCTTAAGAGAGAGGGGGTGAGTGCAAGAAAACTGTCTGGAGAGAGAGAGAGAGAGAGAGATAAGTAGAGATAAAGAGTATTTGTAGTAGAAGAATTGTGGTGATGAATAGATTTATAGACTTGCTCTATGGACTAAAAAATACCCCACACCCTGCCTCCCTACTGGAACTGTTGGGTGGAAAGAGGGAGGAGGGGGTGAGTAGAAAATGCTGTCTTAAGAGGGAGGGGGTGAATGAACAAAATAGTGTATGAAAAGCTTATTTTTACCTCTGATTTATCCTCCAACTCTGTTAGTAATTAAATCACTTTGCAATTTTAAGTTTGGAGTCTGTCTGCCCTTTTCTTCCGAGCATCCTGCCATCAGTGTCCTATCTCACTTAACTCATGAGATTGGTGTGTGTTTTTTACAGTTTTTTTCTTTCCCCTCTCCTGCATGTCTGCAGCAGGAGAGAGCAGAAGTTCCTGGCATTTAGTCAGGGTCAAACCCTGACAGGTCACCATACAGTTTTAGAAGTCTATCTTTACTGACACTAAACTACTTAATAAATATGTTTTAATCACCTTGATCCTAGAATTGGGACCCTAGACATGAAATGCAGATGCAGCAAGTGGGACAGGACTCTTTGCTGGCTGCCTAAATTTATACCCCTGTTCTTACTGTTTACAATCTTCAGGACTGACACCATCTGCAAGGAGGCCAAATATTTTTGACATTGATACAACATTGTTTGGGTGATACATAAGAGTTCTCACACCTGCAATTTACCTTCTGTCTCCAGGACCTATTCAGCTTTTCATTAGAATCACACATGCTATGTTCACTAAGTTCAGAAATTCCATACTCCACATTTTTTTCTAAATTACTTCCCCACTGCCCACCTCCCTGCTTGCTTTGGTCAGTTTGGGAAGTACATGGAATCACATCCACTAAATGAAGAATGCTGTCAGAGTATAATGTTCTAGCTGAAAACCCAAGCTAAAAGTCCTCCAGCTTTCTGTTCCTCCTCAGTAGCCTACAAATACTTTCTTATTATCTTCCAGCTTGACAAATTGGGGGAGGTTAAAATCAGTGAAGATCCCAGCCACACATAAAATTACAATGGTGTTTAGATCATTCTGTGAAGCCAAATCAGAGCACAGCATGGATTCTCATTTAGTTTCCAAGTAGCATGTGTTCACAGAAACGCATACAGGTTTGAGTTATCTAGTCCAAACAAAAACTTGCTCAAAGCAGGTCTCATTAGATGAGGTTGCTCAGGCTGTGACCCATCAGGCCCTGAAAACAGTGGAGATCCTACAGTCTTACAGGAAACCTGTTCCTGTATGTAATCACACTCATGGTAAAAAACTGTACCTAAGTAGAGTTTCCCAGTTTTCAACTTTTGTCTTTTGCATATCATCCCACCATGGCACACCACTAAGATGACTCGGGCTCCATCTGCTCTGTATTTTCCAATTAGTCAGTTGAAGGAACAGTAAGATCTCTCCAAACCTTCCTCTACATAGTCATCTCCTGATATTACATATGCTCCACTTCCCTGGCAATCTTGCTGGCTCTTCACTGGGCTCATTCCCATATGACAATCCCTTATGTTGGGAAACCAAAAACTTGACACCATACTCCAGATACAGTCTCACGAGTGTCACAGAGGTGAAAGATCACTTCCCTGGAACTGCTGTATATATTGATGATGATACAACCCAGGTTGGTCTTTGGTGCTTTAACTGATTTGCCTTTTTTTTTTTTTTTACTCAGCTTCATTTCTATTCTAAATAGATTTCAATTCTATTTCTAAACCTTTGGTTCACTGGAACTTAAAATGAGACATTCAAAACTAAAATAGGACCCTGCACAGGGTTTGTCAGTGTTTTAAATACAACCAGGAGGAGCTGGTTCAATTTCTGCACGCACTTACACCTGAGTCTTTGTTCATGACCGAGAGTTGTGCTAATTTTACCAGCATGATTCTACCTCTTACTCTTTGGACACAAATCAGCTTAAGAGCATTTCAGCAATTAAAATGAAGATATTTTCAAACCACTGCCAGTATAATGACTCTATAAGTACCTTAGGGCAAATGAGAGTTAAGTTCCAATAGCTGCCAAGTAGAAATTATGTTGACAACAATAAATGCATTCCATGCTGGTAGTAACCCCCCACCACCCTGGACCCATACAATAAACCCTGTCATGAAAGTGCTAAGACTTTTCAAACTAGAGATACTTTTCAAATTAATAAGGCATTGCCAGACCATGGCTTAAGTAATTACTTACTTTTTCACAGAAAAAGGCATTGTACTGATTTATTTCTTTAAGAATAGTAGGCATGAAGAGCTCTCAAATAGAAGGAAATTATGGGGTTTTTTCTGAAACCACTTTAGTAAAAACAAAGGCATTAAAATTTTATACTGAACAGTCTAAAATACTGAAGTATTAATTCAGGGTAATAACTCCTATAAGCATTACTGAATTATGCATTTTAAATTACAATTTTCAAAAAATAGCAGTGGGTATATTACAAAACTGAAAATAAATTTCACAAAACCTATTCTAAGTATTTTCTATGCAATGATTTGTGTGAATTATTTAACATTTTCATTAACATTGTCTGGAAATGTATGATTTTATCTGACTCATATCTTGAGGTCCTTGAAATGGTAAAGGACCTAGTTCTGCAAGTCTTCCTGCATAGGCACGCCACTAAATGCACACATACACATTTCTAGAATTCAGAATATTCAGTACTGAAACTACAAACTAGTGCTGAATTTTAACACCATTTGAATTGCATTATATTTACATTGTTCCCTTCCAAGCACCATAGGTTTATTCTTCCATACCACATTGAAGAAAAACACAAACTCATAAACTTTTGCCCAGTTTTCATGCTTTCTCAGAAGCATATAAAATTTAGGCTTGGAAAGGGAGACAGTTCTATCAAAGGAAGGTCTTACTTTAAAAATTCAAGTATATCTTGTGCCCAGTTAAGCAACAGAAAAGAATAGTCTTAGTGCAGCATCTGTTTTGAAAGAGATATAGCAGACCAAATAATTAAATCAAAAGTATTCAAGCACCAATTAACATTTGACTTGAACTTCAAGTAAAGATTTAAACTATATCTTATGTTATCAGGACCATCCAGACCATATCTAATGCATGAGAGAGACACAGACAGATGATAACAGCTATTGAAAATTAAAGCTGTTTAATTGTTTGCATCAAGCAGAAAGCCATTGATGGGTAAAATTTCCACAGGAATTTTCAACCTAGATATGCAGAGGGGACCTCGGCGCCTCAGTGAGTGATACTAGATGCTGAAAATATCTTAGGTCCTTTTTTACTGGTGAACTTTGCTGACATCTAAACCTCTACACACATGCCTCTATCAGTTAAAATCCAGGTGAGTTAGCAGCCAGTAATGAGTGCTGCTGATTATTCTCACAAATGGCTTCAGTTTGCTTCTCTTTAAAACCCATCCACTGAGTGTGGAAATAAACAAAACTCAGGTTTTCCTGTCCCAGTCAATCTACCCATAAACCCAGTACATCCATTTCTCTTTTTCCAACATTAAACTTGCCAATTGCTTCCCTTCTCCCTTCAGAACTGAATTGAGCCTAGTTAACACGTGAATAAACCCCAAATTCGAGATGTTATTTCATTAGCTTAAGATATGCATAACATTTTTTTCACAGGGCTATGAAAAATTTCCAACTGCCAAAAACCAGCTAAAATGAGGAGGAATATGAAATGTGCAACTTTGCTACATTTTGGCAGACATAAACAGTGCGAAGCATTTTGTATGGATTTCCCAAAGGATATATCAAGAGCCATCTTCAGCATGTTGAAGATTATAAGTAAGGCTTAATTTGGGGTATTAATAGCTATCCTGACAATTTAATCTCTGCAAATGTTATTACTATTACAGGAAAAAAGATCTCTATATGCATTTTGCTGGGGCATTAGCCTAGAGCTTCACATGGTGAGAGGTGTTTCTTGCTTAGAATTTAAATTCATTTGCACAGTATGTATTCTGGAAAAAAAAAGAAAGGAGAAGAAAAAAGGGAGTACATTGTTCTCCAGCCTTCTTTTATGAAATAAAAAAACTACAGATTTTTTCAAGATTTGCCTTTACTTTTGCACTCATATGTTACAGGTACCTGCAATTATGTGGAGTCACATTCAGTATTAACACTTAAATATTTAACTTCATTACATGCCAATCTACACAGGATGTCTAGATGAGGAATCTTGTACTCACGCTATGTCATTATACAAAATATCACCTGAAATAATTTTGTTCACAAAGCTGTAGCTGTAGGAATGGAGAATATGGATATTTCTAAATGAAACTCCATGTCAATATCATTCGTTAGTGATTGCCTATTACATGATTTCATATCTTATGGCAGTCCAGGTAAAAGTCATAATCTCAAGACACAAATGCTTGATTTTACAAGCATATGGGATTAGATCCTTACAGATCCTTAGAAAAGCATGTGAAACCACAATATATAATTACACATTTTCCATAGAACATACGTGTGACCCACTAGTACTACAAAGGAAACAAATGAAATTAAGTGCAAAGGACCTACGAGCAAAACCTTCAAAGATGTTACAAAGCATCCACTCAGTGAATTAATACAGGCTTATACCACAAAAAACCCTCACATCCCATTTGGTAAGAAGCTCACACTCACCAAAATCAGGTGCACTAACATTTTTCGTTGGCATAACATGGAGAAAAAAAATCAAAATTCATACTGAAGCTTTTTAAATTATTAGATCAATAAAACTAATGTCTATCATCACTTTCAAGGTTGATTATTGCAAGGAAAACAATCCTTTAATATTTATATGTAAACATGTTTTTAAAATAATGCCTAAATAAGAGAAATTATGTCACTATTCTCACAAGGTAATTCTACCCAAAAACTCGAGCTAAAATATTAATAGAATCATGTCATTTACATTTTATACTCAAAAGGCACAACAACATTTATACTTAGCTAGAAGTCACTAAAAGTGCAATCATTCCACGACTTAGCACTACGAGACTTGTTCAGCTAGCAGAACAGAATGGCAGCAGGAATAGTGTTACCACCTGAAATACAACAGGAAGCTGGGCTGAGAGAAACAGTCAATGTAAACATATGTCTCAGCTATTATTCACTCATGTATAATTCCAACAATACACTATTTTCTGTGCAAGACATTTTAGAATAAGTACAAAACTAATTTTCTCTCTAATAATGTGGAGTGCAGGCAGATCCACAAATCTGTTTTTGTTCAAATTTATGCAAATTTGCCTTTTGTAACATCACAGAAAGCCAGAAAATTATGGAGAAAGGAAGAAAGATAACTGATGCCAACCATGCAACATACAACAGAGCAAATGGAAGAAATTTATTTTGTCTAACTGCAGGATGGCAGCATTGTGATTGACACCATTTAGTTGGTTGCTTAGCACTCAGGTCAGCAGACTGAAATTGCAGTGAGAAGACAAGACTAGGCACTCTATCATATGACAGTGCTTCTATTTCTGTTGCATTTCTTCATCAGAAAGGAGATATAACTTCAGGGTTAGACTTTTCTATAGGCATTTCAGTATGAATAAATTTTTATCTTTGAGTCAAATCATCAAGACCTTCTAATTGTTTCCATGGTTCTGGAAAAACCAAAGCTTCTAAAGTTTTGCAGGTTATTCCTTGAAATATAAGAATGGGACCAACAGGTTTAGAGGTTTTTTGTTGTTTTGGTTTTCCTTTCTTAATGGTTGACAAAACCACAAAGACACAAGAGACTAAATCAGTGGTAGGCAGTAACACATTTTCAGTAGAGAATTTGAATTGAGGGAACTAGAATCCAGGTTAATTCAAGGCAAGAAAAGACCACTTGACAATGTATCAGCTGCAAAGAGTCAGATGTCACAAAAAGCCAAAATTTTTGCCATAAATGAAGCTCCAAGACAGATCCTGAGAAGGGACTATGCCAGAAATAGAAACAATAATAGAAGAAAACATTTGAGATAAAGATCATCTTTAAACAGACAAAAAAGCCCCAAGTCAGAGATGATGGAAGAAGAAATTGGTTTGAGGCTTAGATGCTTAAGGTAGATGCTAACCATTTCCAAGACAAAAGCAATGTTCTTCCTACCAAGCACAAGTAACAGGAAAGAGAAGCTGTTTTCTTTCTTAGTGGGACAGAACATGCTGCAAAAATACATTCTGAACCCCAAGAACAGGAATGGTTGTTAGCAGAACTTTCAGTAGCTACAAAGGAGGTCTAAAATGTCTTCATTGCTCTCTGCATCTTGGGCTCATCATGAATTCCACCCCAAGCTCAGACAGAAGACCATAGAAAGGAGACATTAAAAAGGCAGTATCTTTGGCACAGTCACAGCCCACTGGCAGATGCAATTCACTGTCATGGTCCCAGTCTGGTGCTGTTGTCACGCAAAAGGTTCTTCTGGAAGCTTCTGTTTGTTGTGTTTTGCAGACTTCTCTGAAGTCAGTCTTGGCTAGGAGATATGTCTTTCTGAAACACATGGTGAAGTCACACTCCTTAAAGGGCATTGGGTCAGCTGAGGAGATGGGCATAAAGGCAAGGACTATCTGCTTCAGACTTTTTTTTTTTAAAATATATTTTCATGCAAATATCCCTAAAGCAAAAGTGAATGTTGTCTGTAACAACAGCAAACAGAGGGTAGACAAAGATAAGTGACCCCTTTGGGGTTATGTGTATAAAACGAGTTCCATCACAAAGCAAGACCACTGTTTCAAGCTCAGTTGGACTTTCAGGAAAATAGCACTTCCTTCAAATTCTCTCTCAAGTTACAGTCTCAAAAAGCTCTAGGTTAGCTACACTTACCCCATCAGTGCTGTCTTAAGATGGCTCTTGACAGCAACCAATCTATGGTAGGTTAAAATCAGACAAGCCTATACCTGCCAAACTTTCTTAAAGCACGAAAGGTTCATATTAAAATCAGTGTTTCTATTCAAATCTTTATTTTCTGTCATCATTTCCTGGTTTTGGGGGACCTGTTACAGCTCCTGAGGAAACTGAATGAGCAGTAAGATCCTCTCTGACAGCTTCCCAAGGACACATTTTCCCCACACACTCTTAGTTCAAAACATACCAAGGGTTTCATCCATCTCTGACTCAAGTGGACTCAAAGGTCACCATAAAGATTTAATTCAAAATGAATCCTTGTCCCAGCTTTAATTTTGTAGTCCAGTCAATAGTGGAAAAACTAAGGTAAAGCTGCAATACAATAAAACAGTCCTAACTCTATCACAAATTATAGTCACTAGACATTTTTCTCAATGTCTGTATGTAGTCATAAAAAATTTAAGACATTTTGATGTTGCATGACACTGATTAGGAACTAAAAAACATATTATAGAGCCCTGTAAACCAGAGATCTTTGCAAATTATAGAAAAGCAAGACTTGCATTCATTTAAACTTTATAATGCACTTTTATGAGGTACTAATCATATTATTTACTAACCTTGAAACAACTTTGATTTTTTCAGCCTTTCTTTCAAACTTTTTTTTAACTTTCCAGTCACTATGATTTTCTAAATCATTGTGCCTCATCAGACCTATGCCTTTTCTGGGGCTATTGAAGAAACAGAGAGAGCCCCCAGATGTCTGGGCATCCTGGGACAGAGTACTAGTGGAGAAATGCCCAGCCTGGAAAGGAGGACATGTACTTCTCTCACTCTTTCAAAAATACAGAAGAACCCCATGAGAAAAAAGATGTAATATGTGTCCCATCAGAAAGCATCAGTGGCCCATGTCTGCCTTCTCCCCACTCCTGCAATGCAGATGAATGCATTTAAGCAGAGACAAAATTGCAAAACATCTCTCCTGAGCACCATCCAGAAGCTGTAGCCCTAGGATTTTTCCCAGCCCTGTCAAGGTATACACATATTATGTTGTTCAAATTCCTTGATGCAGTCCATATTTGATAAAATAAGTTACTTAAGAATTAGAATTCCTCAAAGCATTTTCACATGCATGTTGCATTTCTGTCCAAACTGCAGTTACTAGGATGTGACCTCCATCTTTCTTCCAGTGGCTGCCCACAACCATGTCCACACAAATGGTACTTTAAAAGAACTCCAGGCTCAGATATCAGGATCATCGATGTCCTTCATTTAGACAGTACTGAGGGATCACCCTACCAAGTCATGTTCACAGTGAAAATCTCTGCAGAAATGCAAAACTTAAAAGACTGGGATTCAGCTTCAGAGCTGCACTGAGTAAATACTGTGATAGAAAACATTTTTCAGTGAGATTCCAGAGAGCTTGAGCTCTAATGAAGTGTTTTGTCAAGGTGCAAATGCTTTGGCTATGTGAAAATGGATTTTCCTCTGGATCTGTGGCTATTAATACAAACAGAACTTACCAAGCCTGGGAGTGATCACTGTAAACACAGTAAGGAAGAGCTCTCTTAAAACCAAAGTTATAAGGTGTGACTTCACTCTTAGAGGAACTAAATTTAGCCATGAAAATTGGCTTTTAGGTGGCAGCAGGCAAAGGAGAAGGAAGGACACAGGCTTGGTGTCAGAAATACTTCTGAGATGTATTCTTGACACCACCTGATCCAAGGATCTAAAAATCGAACCATTTCTTCTTCGTATTTGTCAGAGAGGGTCCTTCTTCTATTTGTCTCAGGTTACTCATTTCAAATTCCCATTTTGCCAAAGGATGTTCTCCTGCACCTGAAGAAAAGCAGGAATCCTGTACCAGTTTCTTAGCACTGAATATAACAGCATTGTCACCATAAAACATGAAAACCTCAGAAGCAGATCCAAAACGTTCTACAGGGTCTGAAATTGCATATTCATATTGGGTTTTCATACCCCTCAGAACCAGTGTCATCTTTCTAGCTGCTGAAATAGCTGACAAAAACAGAAGGCCTGTGGGGGTCTGGCACATCAAATCAGGACTGTGGGAGATGCTGAAAAGGGTACTGATGCTTACTGATGCTGGCTTGAGCTATTCAAAAATCTGGAGTGCATCATTGTGAGAACTGTTGTGTTTGATAGAAATGATGTCTGCCTGAAGAATGAGTGGTTCTTAGCCAAATTCAGCAAAGAATCTGAAGGCACACTAACCCTGAGACATCATATAAATACACTCTGTCTTGAAACACAGTGGGGACAGAGCAGTGACTAAAGTATAAACCACCATGTAGAGTTAGTTTAAGGAAATTTAAATGTTCAAAAATATGTGGATGTGGCTCTTGGGGATAAGGTGAAGTGTTGAACATGACAGAGCTGGGTAAACCATTGGACTCAATGAATTTAGAGGCCTTTTCCAACCCCAGCAGTTCTATGACTCCATGATTTCATTATCTCCACTGAGACAGACGTACAGAGCTGCAATACAAATCAATTAAAGTTGTAGTTCAAAGTCAAAACTGGAGCCACACTAACACTCAGAGGCAGAATAGTGTTTTCTGTTATTTAAGTTGACCACACAGAATGCTGTACAGTTGGAAAGAGATACTTCCTATGCTCTGCAAAGCAACGTTTCCTGCATTCTTCTCACAATAAAAGATTACCAACAAACAATATATAGAAGATCATCTAATGCAGTACAAGAACCCAGGAAGACAGTTTTCTTCTTTCTGGCTTCATTTAACACAGTCTAGCATACCTTGTAATAATATTTTCCACCTAGATCTGATGTTCTCTAAGGAGAAGACAACGAAAGCCCATTACAATCCCCAGCATACTTTGCTGTATTACATCAAGGATTAGACCACTTTACAAATGCTTACTTAGCTAATATATTAAAATCTGTCAATACCAGTTGAACCTCAAGATTAACTTTCTACCATGGGAGGAATAATATTTGCATGAGGCTTACACTTCATTTTAGTTGTCATGGGCATTCTGTGGGAGTTGTGAAGTACTTGTCCTGTCACATGAAGGTATTAAAAAAATGAAACGCTGGGAAATGACCCACAGATTTAGCTCTCATCTGCCTGCAGTGATGATGACAGTCTGCAGTGTTGAGAATTTACAGATTTTAAAAAAGTATTTTCTCTCAAAACAGTGGTATTGCTAAAAACAAATTTCACCTAAGTGCATGTAGAGAGGAAGATAGTGTTGCTTTAGGTTTTAGCAATGGCAGAGCTATAAAATAAGTTATATCTGTATGCACTACAGAATGAAAATAACTCACTAACAATCCCCTTCACAATGATAACCAACCACCAAAATGTCAAACAAAAGGCTGGAAACCATTATTGAGTCAGATGCTTGTCAGTCTTCTGAAAAATGTGTCAGCTATGGGCATTTTAGTCAGCAATTTCAGTATCAACCAAATGGCCTTTTGTACACTGAACATGAAGACAGCCTTCAATTGGCACAGAAAATAACAAATCCCAGGCTTTTGAACCTTTAATTCTCACTCTTTTTTGGACGTGTTGGAAGAGATAAATGGGAGCTTTACTGATCTCCTTGCTCACATCGATCCAGAATACAATTTTATTCAGAAATTTTATAAATTGGATGCCTCATTTAAAAATCTGGAATCAAATGTTACCTTCCAATGTAGGTCATCAGCACAATTCTCAGAACAACTTCAAGACAGCAGGCTGTATGCACAGCATAACAATGTTCACAAATAACTACCCAATGGCAAAAACATGCACAATTTATCAAAACTCAGTTTAAGGGGTCAGTTGGAAATGTTCAAACCCAGAGTGCTCTGGATCTGGGTGCTTCATAAATGCACTCCTTTGGGCAAGGCATACATATCAGCTGTATTTCTGTGGGTAAAACTCTGTCAATCACAGTCTGCTTAAAAAAACAAAACAAAAACCCAACCAACCAAACAAAAACCCACACAAGTCACCTTTTCTTCCCAAAGAACCACAAGGGACAGAATCAGAGGAGGGACAAATTCAAACCAAATGAATAGTTTGTTTATCAGCACTAACTGCCAATTTATTGAAATTATGCCAAGTTTTCTCCAAATTCACATTGCAGTTCTGATGAAAATCTGGATGCACAGAATTCAGTCAAGTAAAAGATGCCATAAATCTTATTTTCTAAAGTAAATTTTTGCACTTTTGAGAATCCTGATTCCTGACATTCATGTACCCAGAGAACAAATGAGGTGGAGGAAAATGTACCATTTCAGATTTGTATGCCATTATGATTATTGTGGAGAAGTATCCTTCTGTTGACAGGCCAGCTGGCTACTGTTTCATTACTCAACACCTAAACTACTACTTCATATGATCAGTATTTTAAAGGGAGAACAAATAAATCCCTTGGGAGAGCTAGCATGATGCTGGCAGCTCTTAGCAAGACTTACTGAAAAACAAAAGCTTAAAAAAAAAAAAAAAAAAAAATCTGGGCTCACAGAGATGACATATTGCTCAGGTTTATTTCCAGATGGCCCTGAAAGGATCAACTTGCAAGCCCAAAAGAGACTTGGTTCAGGAACTCCTGCTGTCACTACTGTCAGTCAGTGCCCTTGTGACAAATTGTTTTCAGAGTTTGATAGAGACTACTATTTCTTACATGGCAGAGAGGAACTCGGTATTACATTATCTTTTCCCTGAATGTCTTAGAAATACTGAACGTACATTTAAGACGATTGAGAAAAGAAAGAACTTAGGAATTTTTAAAAGTATATATCTGCTAAAAAAAGGAGAAAAAAATGTAGTTACTCTAAAAGCTGCCTATTGACAAATTTGAGTCCTGTAATTCAATTTGTTCTCGTAACACAACATACTAGAGTAGTCGTATTAAATCCATAACCTAACTGCACCTTTTTTTTTTTTGTTACAGAATTTGGTGTCTCTAATTGCTTTCCTTGTTTTATAAAATAAATTTTGCAGCTTACACACAGTAAACTGATAGCTGCTATAAAATTCCAGCAGGGCAGAAACACATTGATTTGCTTTCAGGACACTGAAGCTGAGACAGGAATGCATAGATGTCTGCTGTAAGTTTTGCTATCAAAATTACTTTCCTTCAGAATGTTCACCTATTATAAGTAGAACGAATAGCATATAAATAGCTATTCAATGCTATTGTGAAAGATTTAAAAATAAAGTTGCTTTCCTCTTAATACAGATGAAAAATTCAAGAAATAAGGAGCAAAACCCATATTAAGACATAAAAGGCCTTAAACACCCACAACAAACTGTCCTGAAAAATAAAAATAGTATTTCAAATTACTCTTGTATCCCTTTTCCCCTTCACAACATCAGCCTTTTCAGAAAGGAAGCTTTTTACACACCAAAGCTAAGCCAATGATAAATTTGTAAGTAACAGAAGACTCCCAAGATTAAGAAGTCCCAACTACAGCTTAGAATTATCGTTCTTTAAATATTATGAAAGAGGCAAGCTGAACATCAGAGAAAAAATAAAAAAAACTGTGAGAGGAGGAGAGAATTTATTCACGCTGCTCATCAATGTACAAACACAAATTGATGAAAGCAGTTTTCTGATAGCCATGCATTTCAATGCATGGCTCTAAACAGCTTTACTCTTATAGTTACTTACGAACTTCATCAGAGCCTGACTTCAAATGTCATGTTAAATGCTGTATTTCAAATGCAAAACCAGTAAACAGTGGCCCAATAAAGATGCTGATTTATATGAACTCATCACAGCCATGATTACTTCCAAAAAAAAAATCTACCAATTCAGATGCTTCAGGAATAATTTAACTTGGAGGATAAATGAGCTAAAAAGCCCATTTAAAAAAAAAACCAAAAAAACAACTACCTGATGATTGGATTTTTCAGCTACCTCTTTTGAAAGGAGACTCTGGGAGTGGCCTCAAAAGAAACACTGAGTCAAAATAATCAGAGACCCTGGAAGAAGAATGGAGAAAAGTTCTGAGAATGAAGAGGCAATATGACATTTTTTGACCAAGCAGACATCACAGGAAACGCATTAATCAACACAGGAAAAATGGGGAAGAGATGAAAGAATGAGAGTCCATTGCAGGTCTGGAAATACCATTCTAATCCTGGGAAGTGACACCTGGTTTACAGACAGCACTGACAAATATACTCCTTACATAAAGTCATCTGCGTGTTTCAGTCTATGAGTAAGTAAATATGAAATACCTGAGCTGACCTTTTTTTCTGCACTGCAACCTGTCACATCTGTCACTCAAATGTGAGCATAATGTAGATGGTACATTTGAATTATTTCTTTGAATTGTTTACTGGTTATCATTTTCATTTGGATGACTATGATGCTGGTGACACTTCATGTATTTCAATGATTCTTTCTCCAAACCTAGGAGTTTGATCACAATTTTTACTCTTTGTGTTGCAAAACAACAAAAGGTAGAAACACTATCCACGCCTGTTCTGCAGAGACACGCCATGGAATGTCACACTGTGGTTTGTGCCATAAGTCAGCAGGTGGGAATTTACTGTTTTGAAAAAGTTATCCATATACCCACATCATCTAGAGCTGTTACCTGACCTTTTTTTGCCTTTTTCTTTCAAAGCAGCAAGGAAGTCCTAGAACATGTCTGAACTGCTGCAAGACTTAACATCCAGCCAGTGAATGGAATAAAATATACACACAAAACATCCTTCTTTTCCCTTCATGCATCTTCAGTTTCTCTGACACACGCTTACAGCAGGATATAGAACATGCTCTTCACATTAACACATTCAGAAGTGCTCCCAAGAACAAATGGTGTTATCACAGATGTGCAATGTATCATCTGACAGGTTACTGCAGAATGACCTGTTTTGTGATGAAGAATTAGGTGATATGACCCATTCATCTGGAAGTTTTCGGTACAGTTCCTGTTTGTAGTTTCTTTTAGATATCATTTTGATGACTTCAACCTGGGAAAAGGCTAATACAGAGAAACTACCCAAGATTTTTCAAGAAATGGTGAATAGAAGTTTGAAGAAAATAAATCACTTTAACAGGTGGAAAGCTTCAAGAAGTGATTTGACATTTTAAGAAAAGATAGCATCAAACCAAGAAAAGACCTTTCATGTCGCCCTGCACAATCTCACTCTTACAACAAGAAGTACAAAGCCCAGAGGTGGTTTGTGTAACACAGCTGAAGCAGACATGCCGAGGAATGGGGTGTGCTGGAGGTTCAGAAATCAGCAGTGATCATACTGATCTGAAATGCAATGGTTTTGCACTCCCTAGTGCCAACCTTAAACAGCCCCTGCTGCACCAATCTGATATTACCATCAATTATTTAATGGTTGTTCTTCACCTATTAGTAATAATTAATCATAACATGACCAATGACAGACATGACAGAAATGGAACAAAATGAAACCTTTGTCTCAGACGGTGAAGGCCTTATGGTGGGAAATAAACAAAAGTCAGAAAACACAGTGAAATAGATTGTGATCTCTGAAGTCAAACAGCAACAGCAGTCCCAAAATTTTAGATTTCTATGCCATCAAAGCAAATAAAGGTATTTCTGAGGGAGTCTTATGGTTTTGCTAAGGTGTGCCTGAGAATATGAAGAGCAATTTCCAGACTATGTCATATATTGCAGTTGAAAGGAGGAACTCATCGTATCTTGTGCACTTACATACTTTATTCAGGAATTTTCCTAATAAACTGTAAACTTCAATCAGGGATTTGACTGAAATTTCTGTAGATAGAGGGAGTCTTCAAAGCCACTATACAATACTGTGAGACAGATAATCAAATCAGATTATGATTATGTACTGTTTATTCTGCAGTCTAAACACCACACCATTTCTTTAAAGAGGCCAAAATGATGAGCTGTAAAATGTGAAAATTGGATTAAACACCAAAAATAGTTTTCAAGAACACAAATCAGGGTTTAAAAACTAACTAAAATAGAGGAGATGGAGATGTGAAAATCTGTCCTGATTAAATACTATCTTTAACATGCATTTAGACAGAAATGTCTTTTGGTTAGGCAGGAAAATGCTATTTTAATATAGGCTGCCAAGATGCCTCCTCCATTTGTCCTTCATGAAAAGACTAGCCCTTACCTTCTCATTTGGATTTCTCTCCTATTATTTGGACACTACTCCTTAAAACTAGGCTGCTTTTCTTAATCGTTAAGTAGGTCAGGGATTTTCTGTCAATATTCTGATAAGGAGTTCACTTGGACCAGTCATGCACACATATTTATCCTTAGATCGCAACAAGCACTGGTTTCTGATGAGCAGAAGTGGACTTGCAGAATGAAGATCTCAGGAACCAGAGGATCTATTGATTTTTTTGCCCACCTAATTTAAAAGAGGGCATGTAAAAAAACAAAGAAAGATTTGGTCTTCTTGATGTCCTACTTTCAGAGATGAAATGAAGAAAGGTCATGTGCACATGTTAGAAAATATGTGCTTTTTTGACAAATATGATATCAATAATGTCAAAATTGATGACTGTTCCTGTTTAAAGGACTTTCTGGAGGGCATGAGAACATTCACTGCAATTAAATTAAATGGATGAGAAACCCATGTATTTACAGAGGCTTTTGTAACACACAGAACAAGTAATAAACAAGTTGCAATAAAACCAAAATATCATACTTATTTCTATTATGAAAAAATAACAGTAAACTCAAAAAACCCTTCCAGACCCTTAGAAAACTAATAGAAGGAATTGGAAGGAGAGGATCATCTTTCCTCTTTTAAGTTTTAATTAATGTGCTTTTCATAAGACAAAGGAAGAAGCTATGTTCCTTATCATGTTGAAGAATATTCTTCTAAAAATAGACACATCTTGTTCCCTAAAAACTTGCAGCCAAACTAAGGAGCAGCATAGAACCAACCTGATACAATTTGAAGACTGAATGGACATATACATATCTGTGTATGCAAAAATCCCCAGAGTGAAATTCAGAGACAGGGGCTGAACACCCAAGTCAATGCTATGAGGAAATACATGCTTCTACTCTGAACTCATATCTCAAAAATTTTATCCTGGATGTACTCTTTAAAAATAGAGGAGGCGGGGGAAGTCAAAAAAGCAGATAAGAGCTTGCACAGCAAGGATAATTTTTTTTTTCTAAATCACATTTAGAGCACCTATATCTAAGTGGATCTCTATCTACTTTGCCCTTCTCAAAGGTGACTTGTGGATTGCATATGTAGAGAGAGAGATGAGCATGGAATCTGTCCCACAGGTATTCCCAGGAAAAAGGTCTTCAGCAATGCTTACAATAGATACATTCCCAGTGTGGACATACTTATAAAGAAAAATGAAATTTTGCATTCTCTCCAGAATTGGGAAGGAGAAAACAATATGATCACTTTTTTTTAAACTAAATAGAGACGTCCTGAAAAAAAAAGAATGATCAGACAAAGGACTAAATTGTGTGTGTTCATTTATATGTACACGTATGTATATATGTGTGTATGTGCATGCATGTTCACTTTTCCTGTTATGCTAGGGCAAATTAAATGCAGCAAAGGTAATTTCAGTTTTAACATTACCCAGAATAAATTGTTCTCTGTGTCCATGGCAGACAGTAAAATAAGTAACCAAAGCAAGGAAGAGTCAGGCGGGTATTAGAAAAACAATAACAATATTCAGGCAGCAAAATCTGCTCTAGAATCATTAGATGTGGAGACAACCAAGAACAGATCAGGCAATCATCTGTTAGCTTAAAACGTACAACTGAAATCCACCTAGAGAGGAAAAAAAAAAATCTGTTATGGAAGGAAGGTGAATTATTTGGCCTCCCGAGATGTCTTCTAGCCCTATCTTTTTATTGATGATGAAGGAAACACAAGTCTGAAGGGGAGCCTTGCCACAAGAAATATTTGGAACACTGTTTCTGTGACTGATTCCTAGCTCAGTAAGGTATGTTTTCTTGCAGTGGTAGACTTCAGAGGTGAGGTTCTGTGAATGAAAAATGTTGGTTTAGCTAACCTGGAAACCTCTTCTTGTGACTATTTGTCACACATACACAGAACTTGCAGTAGGAATTTGCAGTAGTCATGTGATAAGATAACCTTAAATAATTAGTGTGTCCACTAACAGTGACCAAGCCTTCTTATGCCTGCTTGGAATCTTGGCATAGCACATAACGTAAGTCCCTAACTCTCCACAACTCAAGTAGTTAAAAATCCAAAATCAAATCCATTGGCTAAGCCACAGAATCCTCTCTAATGCCACCATACATGATTTACCAAGTAAGTGTCCATTCTCATAAACAAAGTGTCTGCATTTTGAAATGTACCCCAGGGAAAATCTCCTGGATGATGTAAGCATTAACAAATCTAGTCCAGTCACATTTATTGTAATCTTTTTTTCAGCCCCACTATGGCAAATTTACTTGCCCCTGAAATCACCATTTGGTTTTTGCATACATTGTAAGTGCCTTCAACTAGGCACAAAGGATAATGTATTCTGAGTTTGCTAGTATTTTTAAAAAGCAATGTTGATTTCATTAATGTTTTAGAGCAAAAAGAAGTGCAATTCATTTTTGCAGAAATATATTCCTTTTATTAGCTGGAAATTTGATTGCCCTAAACACACTTCATCCAAAATTATTGTCTTTTCAATTGAAGCTTGTCAGAGATCAAGAGATATTTAGGGATAATTTCCAATATTTACTCAAAGAATGACACAATTATTTTACAAAATGTTTCTGCTTTAGCTGGAAGGAGAGAGTCTAAAGAAGATTCTGTCACTTTTCTCTGTGCTACTCTGTGCATTGATGAGGAAGTTTAGCTGAACTCCGGGCCTAGGACACCTCTTCCCTCTGGAACAAAATTACATGCCTAACTCAGGGCCATGAAAATGAGAGCAGTGTCTAACCTGTTTGAGCTTTCCCCTGCATAGATAAGGGATTGATGATGCTGATTAACATAGGGTGTGTTTAGACCTACATTTTATAATGAGTCTGATTAGAAAACAACTCACTTTTTTTCCACTGGACAAGCAATATACAAAATTTTACCGGGGGAATTCATTGAAGAATCTGTTCTACCCCTCTCTGATTTTTCTTCGTTTTTCATATGTCATATCTTGATTGTAAAAATCTTTTCTGAATCCCATTTGTCTTCTGATATCAGTGGCTATCCATTTTTCCAAAGCTGATTTGTTTTGAAAACCTAACTCCAAATTCCTTTCCTTCTGTTGTATTTGTGGGAACTAGTAAACCTAGTTGTCAATGGTCATTTAAGTTTACTGCTTTTCCAGCTAATCTAGGAAAATGGGAAGTAGATTTCCTTATGTCCGATATAGCTTGGGTTTTGTATGGGGAGAGATTTCAAGCTCTTAATGTTTTTAGATTTTTTTTTAAATTAAAATATTTAGAAGTAAAATGAAGGAAAGGTATGAATAAACAATGAATCAACAACATTTTGAAGGTTTTTCTCTTGCCTCTATTCTTATGCACAGAAAAAGAAAGCTTTAAATTAATTCAACTCCTTGCCTCCATGTTGTATCCAAGGTAAGCATAAATATCTGTAAGTACTACCACGCCCAGCTCAAGTCCATTTTATGGTTTTACCCAGTCACAACTTGTACTTTATAATGAAATGCAGTACAACATTAATGATACATGTTCAAATAGGACTTAGAGAAGTGGTAAGCAAAATTGGCTGTGACCTGCTGCAGAGTTAGAACAATATCTGATTAATTGCTTATTAAAACTGTTCATGTTGGTTATGCATAAACAACCAGGATTTGCATACACATTCATTCTTCAGGTTCAGTTTAAGCCCAACAATGACACTTATTGGAATACACAAAAACATAAAAACTATATAAGATTAGACAGCAAATAGGATAAGTAGGGTACACTTCATGATTCACTTACTGATAAAACAATCAAATATGAACAAAAAACCTGTCATAGAGTATTTGCAACTTACTAATTTAGACAAAAGTTTTATTGGCCATTGCTCCAGCAGTAGAAGCCATCCCTAATTACTAATGCCTAAAACATACTGAGAAAATTAAATTAGCTTAATAACGAGAATTTCCCTAGCAACTTTACATTTTTTTATCCAAAAAGTAAAAAAAAAGTGTGAATAACACTTAAAAAAGTGAGACAGTAGATTAGCACTTGATCTGCAAAAGCAAAATAACTAGAGAAATGAGGGGAAAAGTAGGTAAAAAAAAATAAAAATCATGAAGCAGCTCAAACTTAACATAAAAATGTGAAGTTAGTTTACCTAATAAAGACCACATGATACAACATTTTTATATAGGTTTGGAGCTTTTTACTTGTTTAAATACTAACAAAGTAGAATAATGCAACTTTCATAGCAATCATCAACACCTTCTTCATTTGATAGGAAAGAATATAAATAATGTAGGAACAAACCATTGAACATTTTTAGTTCCAAACATTAGTATGTCTTATAGGCAGTCAAAATATGAAAGGCAGTTACATGAGCACTTATCATTTAAACTGTGTTAGGCATTGTAATTTTTATATTCTAGACCCATATAATTAGGTAACGAGTTGCAAAATATAAACCCATGCCCTGTGGCAGTGTGATTAGGATTAAGTGCATAAACACACAAAACTAGTTTAAGTGTTAATTATTTCTAATTACAAAACATTTAATGCATTTCTGTTTTTAAATAAAAGGCTTATAAAAACCGTGTCATTTTCTTATTATATCAATATTCTATAAACTCTTCTTAATGTTTATGTATAAAAAAATGTTTTGCCCATTTTTCTTGTTAATATCTTTTTACATAAAGAGTCCTAGTGCACCTAAAAATACCATTCAGGAGAAAAATGTAAGATTATAAACGAGGCACCATGCCCTACTACTCAGGCACTACCATCACATATTTTCACATAGAAATATTCGTAGTAGTATTCACTTAGAATATTAGTAACACTTTGCAAATCACAGCTTGCAACAACTGTCAGCAATCGGCAGGCACGGTAAAAAAAAAAAAAAAATATTCAACACGAATTTACGAACTGACAGCTATCAGAGCAGCAGACGTGCAGTTCCAAATCTCTGATTTCCTTCAGCTATATTTTGAGGGGAGAAGATTGTTGAGAATGAAGCAACATGAAAAGCTTCTAACTCTCTCCAACACTAAGCAGACAATCCGGTTCCTTTTGAATACTCTGCAGCACAGTACATCCAAAATCAGTCAAAGCTGGAGTAAAGCTATCATCTATTATGCCAGTGTCTCTGTTTGGGCATGCCAGAACAGTGACACTCTGAAATTCTCTTGCACGTGAAAACCACCATCTACACAAACTGCCTCTGTGCGCATGAAAGAGCACCTGTACCATTTTCTGCTAGTTTGTCCCTCAATATGCCTTAACATCAATGAGTAAATAGAAAATCCAGCAATGTGTTAGAAGAATTTGGAGTTGATGAAAACATAAGTTTCAATGCTCTATAAGAGCCTCCAGAACCATTATCTTTTATAATAATTTGCAATCTCCAACACCTTAACATTCACTGAGAGTTTTTTATTTATTTATTTTTCCCACAATAATCATAAAATTAATGAGTGTTGTATTGCCTCATACTAGTAAAATGAAAACTTTATTGCCTTTCCTGTGTTTTAATGTCTAAGCTTGGCACGGCAGGATTTAGGAGTGGTGGAGTCATTCCTGATCATAACCACATTCAATTCACAAGCAATTTCCATTCCTCTTCCTGTTTTGCCCACTTCAGCTCAGTAGCATGGCAAGTTTTACTGATGAGTAAAGCTTCCTTATGAAAATAAAACCTTGCAGTTCGCTATATCTAAGGGCTGTGAAAGTCTTCTACTGGCCAAATTTATCCTTCTCTACATTTTAGGACAGTTTGGAACAGAGTATCATCGCGAAACACTTCTTAAATAGATGTGGCTGAAACACAAAAAGTTTCAAAATTCATTTACATGTACTAAACTGGTGCATGCCTGCAAACAGCATTTGACAGGCTTGGCAGAGCTGATTAAACTTTGCCTGTGCAATGGCTCTTCCCAGTCTCTCTCAGTTTCTGTTATCCTCGGTGAGTGATGCCAGGCTGTTGTAAAAAGTCAAAGGGCTACAAAGATGGCATACAAAATATCTCAAAGCAAGCAACTTACTTGCTTTTAAACTAGGCTGTGCTATTTTGCTGAAAGACAAAGCCCTTACAATCCAACCTTTTTCCCCTTGCATGAGAAATAGACATTACAGTTTTTACCTTTACTGTGTCAGACACAGAAGCTACAGACATTACAGCTCCATTAATTCCTTATTTAGGTTTCATTGACAGGCTCAAGAAGATCCAAAAAAAGAAGAATTGTTTTATGTAGAAAGAGATTCAATTGCCAGCATCTTCTGGTTTGGATTTTCATTACAGTGAAGCACACAGCTCCTGCATCTTCTCTGAGACCATGATTTGGATAAACAGCAGTTTCAGTGATTATTCAGTCAAATGAAAAGGCTACTCATGGCTTCTTAGGATAAAGCAAAGGGCAGAGAGCACCTAGCCTCTCTATTTTTTTGCACATATGTAGAATGGACACACTCCTGATTCCAGAACATCCATTTAACAATCTAAATTAATATACATAAGTAACACATTTCAGTGATACAATCATTCCAACCTTACTGGGGGGAAAAATAATTTTTAAAAAAGGGAGATTATGCATCAGACAGCAGATAAAATATGCATCTAAACGAGGCTAGGGCATACCAGTGGAAGAGGCTAGCACAGTCTGTTTTCAGCTACTGCATTACACAGGCCATAGGGTCTGGCTCTGACATATTATGTCTATTGGAACAGTAAGCCTCAACTAAAAGACTTTATATGTACTTTGACACAGGAGATGAAGAGTGGTGGGGAGAAAAAAATGAATTTAAAATATTGTGAAGTAAAAGGAAAAAGGGGTTTGCCAAATGACCAAGGGAGCAGAAGGTAAAACAGGCAAAAGGAGAGAAGGTTATACATTAGGAAAAGTGTAAGTGGATGAGGAAGGAGCATCAATCAAAACAAAACACTGAGCACCCATAAAAGATAGCATTTAGTCCTTGATACATTTAGCCCCTATTGCAAGAACATCTCCAACATGTTGAAGGAGTTCTCAGAACTCTCAGGAGCTCAAGAACCTCATGCTGTATGTTGGGTACTTCATGGTGAGCTGGCATATTTGTTGATAGACCATTTGGGCTGTTCCAAAGGACCTCCAGGGTCTGAGGAGTTATTCTGGATTAATTTCCTCTGAAACATATTTAGTTCATGTGCACCATGATCACCCTGAAAACTAAGATCACCGTAAACGGAGACAGGAGGGTTACTTCAGAAATTTATTTTACTGCTTGACAACTGACTGCTAATGTACACACAGCCTCAGAGAGCAAGGTTAATGTTCATCTATTGTCTGCTTAAAATGCTGACACCTTAACAGAGGAAACCAAATGTAAATGTTCAGAGGAGCACATCTTGATGCACTCCCTCAACAATTAACCTCAATTTGATAATTGAATGGCAATAAGTTTCTTAATTGTAAAAGAAAGTGCTACAGTCTTCGAACCATGGCTGGATCTCTCTTCTTACATTAGTTAAGTGGAGTCAACCACAAGAACCCTAAAGCATGTGAATATAAGTACTATCTCAGGAAACATTTGAAGCCTATTTGGAAGGTGTAAATTACTTCAGTAGTGAGGCTGAAAATCACTCAAGAATACTAAATTAAAAACTCTGCGCTCACTGAACTGAAATCATGCTATTGTTAAGGCAGAACAATAAATGTAAGTTGGATGTTGGCACCAAGACACTCAAAATTTTAATCTGAAAAATCCTTGAATGCAAATACGATAAATGCAGGAAATTCTTCTTTCAAGGGAAGAGTTTAAGGCTGTATGAGAAAGTATAGGCACTGGTTCATTTTCCAACAATTTCCAAATGTGAATATCTTGTCCTCAAAATATCCTCAGATACTTGCAAAGTCCAAACCAGTAAATTTGAATTGCAAAACTTAAACGTGGTCATAGCCAGGGCCCGGACAGAAGGTCTGGCAGAAATTCTATGCTCCTGACCTATTTCAGAACATCAGTTTGCCAGTCTAATCAATTTGTTTACCTGGCTTCAAAGCACCAGTGAAAGGAATTAGATAAAATCATATAAAGAACTATTACACTTCAGTTTTTGTACTGTGTTTGCAAGAAAATTATGAAGATTCATAGTCAAGGTATTGTGTTAGAGAGACAATTACAGTGAACTCTCAAGATCTCACACAGCAATAAACAATACACCTAAATGAGGAAATCCTGGAGGTAGTGATACTATCATAGCAACTGTCTGCCAGAAAAACTGACCCATCTTTTGCAGCACCAGCTGCCCAGAACTGAAGATACACCAGGCATATGTCTCCCATGCTCCTGAAGAGTCAGAGACCTGCAAAGATGGATAAATACAGTAGCATTTCTCACAACAGCCTAAATGCTGTTAAACATTTCCTCTGCATAGAGCACAAATAGCTGAATAAAATACAAACCATTTTAATTTTGACTCCAGCCAACGAGCTTTAGAGCACATACTGTGCACAAACTACAATTCCTAATGCTTTACAGCTGGCAGTGAAATGATCATTTGCAGTAGCCACAATTACAGGACTACTCATTCATTAGCCAGAGTCATTGTCAGACAGTTAGGAGGAAGCCCTTCTTTTAGCAGAAGCAGCAGGGATTTAAAAGTCTGGAGAGCTGACAGCCCTCCTGTTTCCATAGGTTGTTCAGGAGCTCCACAAAATTTGGAGGTCATGAGCCAAAAAACAAGCCTCTGAGGAAGTCACCTGGAGATCCTCCAATTTATTTCCTTTCCCAGAGAAACACTCCTGCATGCAGAATTCCCATGGAGCTGTGTCTTGCTCCTAAGCCACCACATCACTCTCCTGGAGGTGAATTGAGGACAACAAAGATATAAGGCAAAACAAACCAACCTGTCTCTCTGGAGATGGTTTAATTATTTGTTTCCTTGGAAGGCAAAACATGAGTTTTAAAACCTCATTAGACAGAGGAAGACTTGAGTCTGAGCTTTTTATGCTCTGGAACAGAGATTCACAGTCTTGATTAGAATAATGTTACTGTTATCACTTCCCATTCCCAGTAGTGCAAATCAGTTCCTGATTTTTTTCCTGAAACCTCTGCGCAAAGCCAACTACCAAATGTATGTATGCAACATTCACTTTCACATATGACATTGACATATGCAACAGATAAAAAGCACATTAAAACTGCTTCTATAAAAACTGATTTCCCTTCCCAGCATAACACAAAAACCACCTTTTTTTCTTCAGTTACTGTCAGTTTCTTTCACTTTGTTGAACTGTACCACATGTGGAAAGATAAATTATGTATTGATTTCTTTCCTCTGTTTAATAGCCTCATGAACAAAGAGGCAGTGGTGTTGAAAATGGTGCTTCTGGGAGAGAAGGGACATCACCCACAGAGCATTTTGAATCATGGCTCTCTTTTGGGTGTTTTTTCTTGAAGTTAACAGACTTATCACCAGACAAGCACACTTCCAGAAAGTGCTTTCTGCTGATTGCTCCTCAAATTGGAGCAGAGGAGAGCCCTATGCATCTATCAGTACAGTTCTTCTGACAACAGTACAGCACAACTAATGGTCCTTTTCTGCCTCTGTCCCGCTCCCTTTGCTCCTTCATATATTTTATGGCAGCACACCATTCTCAGTGTTGTTTCTTTGTGGCTACTCCCAAACCTGGTATCTTTTATGTGCCTATAAAAACAAGTCTCCTAGTAGAACTGCCCCAAGAAATGCATCACTGGCAATTTCAGCCTAAGGTGAGCAATCACTTCACCATAATTCACTGAGCCACACACAATTATAACTACAACAGGTCACTTCTTTATTGAACACTACAAATCCTTCAGTTATTAATTGCAGTTTTCAGCATGCGGCAGTCAAACATTTCACTTCTCTCTTCTTCAAGCAGAGTTCATGATGGTGAGTTAATTTAGTGAAGTTAACTAACAGCATGATGACAGTCCCCTCAAGGTATTTTGTTATCTCTTATTTGAAGTCCCCAGTCAGAACAGAGATCAACAATGCTGGAGGGTGTGTGAAAAAACACAAATTGTTTATTAAGACATGCTGCCACAAAAGAGATGCCACAGAGTTTTAGGCTCTGCTTCAAAAACATACTAACAATGTCAATCATCATTTGGTTCATGAACTAAATAATAACACCTATTCCAGCAGGAGCACTCCATTTCTTATCAACATTTAAACACTAAAAATTTCTGTCTTGTGGAAAAACAAAAAACTCCAAATATTTCACAAGCACTATTTCAACTATCTGGATTTCTGATCAGAGACTAGCAGCAAGACAAAGACCTTGATAGAAAGAATAACAGAATTTTGCTAAAACCAATATAAATAATCAGTTTATGAGAAAACAGCACAGTACATCAGAATCTGATCTCACTGAAAACATTCTACATATCATGCTTGAACATCTTTTTAAGAAAATGTGTGGCTACATAAAAGAAAGAATTCCTGTCTAAACCAAAAGTCTTCCCATCCACATATAAAAATTAACCAGCACCCCCTCCAAAAATAAAAAAAACTTTCCTAGAGGCAGAAGCAAAATTAGGTGACCTCAATGGGTTTTTCCATCTCTATTTAGGATCTGAGGTTTGGGGGGTTTTATGTGTTGATTGTCTAAATTTTTTCAAATATTTTGTATGGGAAAATTCCACTAAAAGTCACATAAGAAAAATCCACAGCCAGATTCAGAGTTCTAGCTGAGAAGGACAAGCATTCTCATTTTGCTCAGTATTGCATTTTTCATAGGAGATATGCGCATTCTTTACACTCTCTGGAGAACAACATCTCTCATTCCTCCAGAAGAACCCTAAGCAATGGGCTTAGCCTTCACACTCACCATATGTGATGGCTATTTAAGGGGTCAGCAAAAAAGTGACCTCCAGCAGCACCCAGGGTACTGCATTGCTGCTATAATGCATTGCTGCTGAAATGCAGAGAGCATTACACCCAGAATGTCCTAGCCCCAGAGCCATGGATACCAATCTAACTGGTCAGAGGGCCAGACTGACACTCTGTGTTTCAGACATCTTTTAATATCCCTATCTGCAGGCTACTGGCCTCTCCTTGACCTCCCTTTTCTGGCATGCAGTACTGTATTACCCTTGCTTTTATTACAAGTTAACAAAATAAACAGTCTGTTTAAGGTTGCAAAAAATCCTTTCAATCATCAAAGCATTTTCTTGATTTCTCATTCAGCTTTTATTTATTTATTCATATGCTTGTTTTTTCATTTCATTTCACTGCACTGGGTCCTAAACTCTGCTTCAGCACCTGACTTGGGCAAAATATTGACACACACAATTTTACCTACAGCCTTCTAGGAAAAAGATTGCAGTCCATTTCTCACAGCTGAGCTCTTCAAATTCAGTCCTCTCTTACAAGAAACTTGTTTATAATTTGTGGGAGGTTATGCAACAGGCACTGGTGGACTTTGAACACATAAAACATTTTGCCTGTACTAAAAAAAAAAATAATAGGATGATTGTGTCCTGAGTTAAACTAGAGCAGAGCGAGCTATCATTATGCATAAAACAACTTCAATACAAGGCCAGATATTTTATCTTTGTAAGACAAAGGCTATTAGTAGTAAAGAAATAGTTAATGTGCAAAGTCAAGACATAACATGGAAGAAAATGGCATGTCCTGTGGTGTTTTTGTGCAGAACAAAAGAGCAAACACAGCTTCCCTTCAGCTCCTGCTCCAAAACTGGCTTCTGTGCTCAATATCCACCAATGGTCACTGGCTTTCAATGGAAGGTGAAGTAACTAGCCTATGTCTTCAAATTTAAAAGTTTAAGACATCTAATTTCTATGCAGTCATGAGCTGTTCCCTTCCTCCTGCTTTAATTGTGTGGATTTTTTTCAAAATGAGATTGTAGACACATGTGGCGCATGTTCTCGTCCTTGTGGAAGAAAGCTGACTTTAAGGTCACATAGGCATATTAGGATCCTCCCCCTGAGGAGAGGATGTCTGTAACAGGAGAGGATTCTCTGTTACAGAAAGCAAAGATGAACCAGAGCCCTCAAATGCTGTTTTTGCTCTAAACTCTGAATCTATGGTAACCCCTGGGAAAAGATCTGTGGTGTCCATCTGACTGTTTGAAAATTCAAGAGTCGCTCTTCTAATCTGTCATTTTCTACCCTATGTGTCCACTCACCCTGCACATTTCTAAGGGTCTAAATTGCTGTGACAATGCTCCAAGTACTGTGCTGGTTTCATTTAATCAATACCATGCATATAAAAGTATTGAGGTACTGAACTCTTTATTTTAACAGTCATCAACATGACAGTTGATACCTGTGTCACGATGGGTTTTTCTTCTATTTGTGCAAAAAAGGGCAAGGCTGCTTTATAAGTACATCAGAAATAGAGAAACACATAGGCTAAAAAATCCCTGAACTGTGAGATTTAGCTATCAAAACAAAAACAACCCAGCAAAGTATTTGTGTAGACTTAGTATAACAGTAAAGATAAACACTTAAATATGCAGAGGTCAAGATAATATAAGGTTATTGTTCCCACAGAAATATTTATTTTACCACACTGAACACACTTTACAAATAATTGTATGCATGTATTACTGTAGCAACAACGTTACATAAATCACTCAGCATAGCCAAGCAATTACTACTGTGGGAACCTTTATATTTTTCTTATTTACCTGACTTTTTGTATCTATATGGTTGAATTGGTGCATTAAAAGAATTTAAATTTTCTCTGCTTTATGGTACAGTTTTACAATATACTGTAGCTTACTCCAATACATTCTTCTATTGACACCACCAAATATGGAGCATTTGGGATATTTTTACCAGAGAAGATACAGAGATTTCACAAGTTCTCAGGAGCAGGTGACTTGAAACTGAGAGTCAATTATCAATGAAAATTTGCAGCATTTCTGTCAAAATTTATAGAAACAGTTTCAGAAACTCTTCTAAAGTTTTTTAAAAGTTCAGAATGTGTGTTTCAAATTACAGCAATAAAAGGAGCTGAAAGCTCAAAGTTTGCACATATAAGGAATTCAGATTTCCATTTAATCAAGAGTCAGACACTTCAACGTAAAGAGGATGCAAAATGCTACTAGTTCAGGTGAATTAAGAATCTTTCATGGAAGAATTACTATCCATAATTTGCATCCCAAAAGCCCAGATTCAAGCATTTACAAAAAGTTCTGAAAAACAACAGAACCATCATCAAACCAAATACCAGCCCAGTTACGTATCTTCAAAACTGAAATCATATTAATGAGATGTTCCTGAAAACATCCCTAAAAGCACAAATTTGTAAAATGTTCATCCTCTTAAAAAAAGGGGGGGAAAAAAGAATTGTCGTCTGTGAAAGTCCAGTAAATATGTCCATAATACTTACAAATATCCATCCTCATAGATGAGGTTGTCCTGCTTATAGTTCTTCAAGGCTGGTGCCATGGATGGCTTCTAACTTTTTAAGCAGCTACTCAATGTTTTGCTGAGAAGCAAAGACCAAACCTTCAGTGAACTAAGGTAACTTAGATACCTTCACAGCTGATGTAAGCTGACCCATTTTACTTCTCTCCACAACACCTGTTTGTTGTCTCAGCTGCTGATGCAGTAGCTCATAGCCACAATAAAAACTGATGAAATCAAGCTCAGGAGAATGCAAGAGCACATTTTCCCCCTTGACACCACCTTTGGCTTTCTGGAGGCATCTGAAAGATGGGCAGGTCTATCTCCCCCACTTCAGAAACACAATAGCAATATATTCTGACCTACAAATGCAAAATGGAATTCTGATTTTACTACATATTCCACATACCAAAAGTGCGACTGTGCCCCAGTCTGTTGGTGACCTCTCCATACCAGCGGCCACTTTTGTTTCTGTAGTTTGTGAGCCACAAAATCATCTAGAAAGTGAAATATCTGAAAGTCACCTGCTTGCAGAGAGCTCTAAAGGGATGTCTAGCAGTGCCAATACTAATCCTGCTTTAGCATATGGATCTTTCTAATTCTGAACTCTAAAAACACAGTCATGGAAGTAAACCATGTATCCCTAAATAAAGGAAATACAAGAGAGTCAGAACTATGCATGAATCAAATGCAGGACAAATTACACTGAAATTAATATTTTAATGAAAACAATGGTATTTTACTTTCTTCCAAAGCTCAGGTTTTACTCTTCCCTGATAAATCCTGCTCATCTGCAACTATTCCTCTATTTCACTTGCCAAGGACCTTTGAATTAAGGAAATACTAAACAAGCATCTTTCCAGAACTAGACTGCATTACTTCTGTTTGGCAGAGAGATTTCTTCATCAAGAGTCTAGCATTGAAAGATATTTTTCTGTGTTTTTAAGGCCTAAAAATCTATAGTTGGCCCAACCTATGATGATTGTACAGGAATTTTGATACACATCTATTTAACAGCATGTCTGGATTAGTGAAATCAGTCAATGAAGAAGGGAACACTAATATTTACATGTCTTTTTTCAGAAGTTCTAAAACATAAACTCAATAAAAATACCATTTCTCAATGGTTTTCTGCAAAATAAAATATACATGTTATCAAAAAATAGCTGTTTCAATTTAAATCACTAATGATTATGGATCAGACCAAGAATACCTTCATTAAATCCATCTGCACATACTGTTTGACTCGAAACTTTAATAAGGTGTGCTTGGTCTGGTTAGGATGGAGTTAATTTTCTTCATAGCAGCCTGTATTGTGATGTGTTTTGAATTTGTGAATTTGTGATTAAAAGCTAAAACAGTGTTGATAACACAGCAGTGTTTTGGCTGTCACTGAGTACTGCTTGTACAGCATTGAGGGGTTTTTTGTAAGGTTTTTTAAATTACCTTCTTCTCACTCTGCTCCCACAAACAAGTAGGCTGAGGGTGTGAAGGAAATTGGGAGTGAGAACAGACACGACAGGTGACCCAAACTTACCTGAGGGATACTTCAAACCATGTAACCATGTGCTCAACAGTAAAAGCTCAGCAAAAGGAGGAGCAAGGGAGAATCTTTGGGGCTACAGAATTTATCTTCCTTGGGAATTGTTACACATAATGTAGCCTTGCTTTCTGGGAAGTGACTAAACATCTGCCTGTTGATGAGAAGTAATGAGCGAACACCTTATTTTGGTTTGCTTTTGCTTGCAGCTTTGTCTCACCTATTAAATTGTCTATCTTGAGTTATCTCACTTTTGTCACACTGATTCTCTTCCCCCCTTTCCAGCTGAGCTTAATGAGCGAGTGACTGGTGGAGGCTTAACCTCCAGACTGGGTAAACCTACCACATGAGAGAGAATAAACCAAATAAATGGACTTCATTTTATGTCAAGGTAGACATATTTTAGATTGGAAATGTTGTCTAGATCAAGTTATCTGAGAGTGGAAAATAGCAGAGAGCCTGTCCAGCCAAGTAGGAAGAAAAAACAGATTCTCTCAGTGCCATTCATCAAATTCATCAAGTCTGATAAAAGCTTAAGAAGAAAATATCTGCTCCCAGGCAGTCCTAATCATTAAGAAAATTAATTAATAACAAGCAGAAAACTAAAATTAAGTGTAGTGCATGGTGGAAACATTCAGAAAAAGGCTTCCCTGAACATTAACATACTGGTAAGGAAGAGGACAAAAGTCAGAGGAAACAGTGTAAGAACAACATATAAACAGTTCTGTATTAAAATCTCTCCTCTTTATGGTAGGCAGAAACCTTTTTTTAGGAAAAAGCAATGGCCACAGCTGGAGGGCCTTAGGGAGAAAACTTTGTTCCATGAGCATCTAATTGATTAATGCACTAAACACCCACAGTATATTTATTACTTCTGCTGCCAAAGTTTTGCTCTCTGTTGAAAGACCCTTAACACCCTGGTGCCAGCAGAAATCAGACTGGCACCTCAGAAACTATTTACTCACAGTTTACTTTTATTTTAAAAAAAACCCAAAACAAATAAAACAACAAATCCTGAGCACTCAACAACTTGTATTTGCACACAGTCTGAGGTCCTTATGCATAGCAGATGCATGTGCATTGTATGTTCAGAAATATCTTTATTCAGATCTAAGCTCCAAAATGGATAGTTCAGTGAGAGCACAGATCCCACCTCACAGTACTTTGCAGAGAGAAGTATTTAAAATAACTTCTGCCCCAATAATGAGGAAGTTACCAGGCTTCTGAACTTCATAATTTCAATATCTAAATCTATAAGGGGTGGGGAAGGAGCCCAGAAGGCGTGTCAAGCTCAAGGAAAGAGGAAGAAGGAAGAGTCTCCAAAAATGTTGCGTTGTTTGCTAAGACTAACAAATCATAACAAATAAAAATGGAAAGAGCACTGGAGATATTTTTGCAATCCTCATATTGAAGTCTGGCTCTGATCCACTGAACAGCATACAGCGAATAAAGATATTACAAATGTGCATAATTTTGAGTGTTTAGTGAAAAATTAGTGTTGGCTCCCTAGAAGCTGCCCACTTCAGTGTCATTCTCCATGAGTCGTGCTACATCTCACTGTTCTGAAACAAACAAATGAAGACATGCTCCTGGGTGTTCTGCAGCTTCTCCACTAATTAATTCAGATCTTTCTTCACTTGCATTTGAAAGAAAATATGAAGGTAAAAGTAGGGTTTGGGGATTTTTTTCTCTATAGCTTGTCTCATTATGCAGCTGAGTGTGATTTAGCCCATGCATGTACAGTCAGCAAGCAGAACAGAACTGCTGAGCACCCACAAATACTGGTGAAATCAATAGGAACTGCAGGGACATTGTGACTTTGAGACACAGTTCATCCTCCTTCAGAAGCCTACTCATAGGCAAAAGGGCTTATTGAGAAACTGTGTAAAAAGATTTCCGTACTGGTGCGTCTTTCCTGTTTTATTTCCAGAGGGCAGAATCAGGCACATTGTACCAGACAGGACAATTCCCAGGGCAGGGCAAGAAGGAAAGAAGAAAACCTGTGTCTCAAGATGAGTAGAGTTCAGAAGAATCATTAGCCCATTTACACACACAGTTGGCAGAGTTATTCTACAAGCAACACATCGCTTAACACTGCAAATTAACAGGCCCAGCAGAGGTTCCCAATGAAAAAAAAATCTTTCTGTTATCTAGCTTGGATGAGGATGAAGTGTTTGGCATTCAAGGGCAGTGCAGCGGAGATATCCTACACGGCTTGTCCTTATTCCATCTCCTGTTAAGTGCTGCCATCAGAAGGGCATGAGAGATGCATGGCAGTCACAGCACAGGGGTCACAAGCACTTTCAAAGCCGAAAAGGCCAGGCTGTGCAGCACATCTGCCTTCATCATTACTGCCAGAGGTTGAGATGTCACTGTATTATTGAGATGAGTAATAAAAAGGCAATATGATAGCTGACCTGTTTAAGGAAAGGTCCTTGCTTACAGTACAAGGACTGTAGTTAATGCTGCAAAACATGTGACACCATCAAAGAAAGTGCAGGAGTCAAGAGGGAGGTCTAAGATCTGAAGGCATTACATGCTTCTTTTCAACAAGTTCTCCTGGGTTTGCATTCCATCCCTTTCCCAGCACAAGGCTAAACTGAGAAGCAGGAACACAAAATGCAATAGATCCCCTATAGGACACAAACAGCTACTATATGGCTCAGATGATAGACAGTATCTGTTAAACAAAACTGAAAGGTATTTCCAGCAGTGTCCTCAAAATGCTCAATTGAGCCAAAGGATGCAGAACCTGGTAATAAGCTTTTTCAGAAAAGTTGGAATCCATTGCTTTTAGAGGAAAATTGGAGTGGATCCCCAAAAGAAAGGCAACTTGTGGCCAGGAGCAGCAAAATAGAGTGGCTGCCCCTGGTCTGTGTGTGCCCATCCCACCACCCCAGCCACAAGCAGGGCAGCTACAGGGTATCAGAGACTCCCAGTCCTGGGCATTGGACACCTCCCTGAGGATGGGACAACGATGAGCTGGGATGTGGGCCCAGCTTGGTGGGGCCCATCACTGGGCACAGCACGGCAGAGCTGTAGTGAGCTGGAGACCAGATTCTGCTGTGGCATTGTTGAGGCAGGGCTAGGCAGGGGCAGTCAAGGCTGCTGGCACCCCTAGGGCCACTACAACTTGCACAACACCATCAGCAAGAAGTGCAAACAAGGAGTGCATTTCAGTGTTTGGTTTAAATTTTCCAAGTTTCACAGCTACCTAATAAAATTTTACTTGTTACTTGTAAACCCTGTAACATCTCGTTACAGGTCCTCACATTTATTTGTTTTTCTAGTATAAGTGCATTGATTTACAGTGGCTTCAGCAAAAGGCAAGGTCTCATTGGAGACTAGAAGTAGAAAAATAGCTGTAAGGCTGAACAAGGAATATGTGGGCTGCTCAGCAAGACAGGCGATTTAGCAACAGCAGGCACAAAATAACACCAATGTATTTAAAGTCATTTGTCTCAGTCTTCACTAAGGTCTATCATACCTCTGTGATTAGTGAAAGAGGTCATGGAGATCTACCAGCAGTCCATTAGGACTCAGGGATTAATTGAGAGAATTCAACCCACACAAACTCATGGAATCCAACAGGCTGTTTCCTTGCAAGGCTGCTCTCTATTATCTTTGAAAGCTCACAGAGATCAAGTGGTCCCGCATGACTGGAGGAGGGCAAATGTTGTATCAATCTTCAGAAAAAGTCAAAAGGTAAACCCAGGGAACTTGAAGTCTCACTTTAATCTCTGGGAAAAAAATCACAAATCAAGTCTTTTTCCAGAGTGTTTCTGGGCGCATGAAGTAAATAAGGTGACTGGGCACAGTCAGCAGAGACAAACTAAGTGTAGATGACCATCTACTTAGCACAGATTGCCACCTAGGACAAAATTAATAGATTTGTGGATGAAGGAAGATCAGTGGATGTCATTTACCTTCATCTTTAGAGGTATGCTTGACTCTCACAATATTCTTGTATGCAATTTATGATGTTATGATCTGTATTAGGCAATTAGATATGAGAAAACCTGCTTGAATGATCAGTCTCAGAGGAGAGTAGATAGCCCATCCTACTGTGTCTGGAGGCTGGCAACAAGTGGAGCACCACAGATGCCTACCCTGGGACCTGTCCTTTCTAATATATTTATCAATGACTTGGAGGTAAGTGGTTGCACACACTTTCATCGAGTGTGCACATGCATCAAATTAGGAGAAACAGCTGATATGCTCAAGGGCAGGACTTTGTTCAAAGGGACCTAGACAGACTAGAGGAGTGGGCCAACAGGAACTGTATTGATTTCAAAAACGAAAATTTCAAAGTCCTGCACCTGGCAAGAAATAAGCCTTTGCACCAAGGCAGGCAAAGGAGTGATAGGCTGGAAAACAGCTGTACCAAAAAGGACTTGAGCAGACAGCCAGCATCACAATTTTCCCCCCTCTCAATACAGACCTTGATGAACTGGAGCAAGTTCAGCAGAGTTCAGTGGAGAGCTACTAAGACAGTCAGGGGTCTGGAGAATTCACCCTATTATTAGAAACTGAGCTAATATGGCTTGTTCAGCCTGGAGACAAGGCTTCAGAGGAATCTAGCTGCAGCCTTCTGCTCACCTTAATATAGGCATAGGAGAAAGTAAAAAAGCAATTAATTAAACAATATGGAGGCAGGAGTTAGGAGTTTCACTACAGGTATTTGGGAAGGAGAATTTTAAATATATTATAGAATAAAATTATAAGTTGCTATATATTGAGACAGTATATTTCTCCCTCAAAAAGAGTTACACTTTCTCACCTGGAGTGCCAAATGATTTACTTGGCAACTGATTAACTTTTAATTTCATGATCTCTAGCCAGTATTTCCTCTAAAATAGAGAAAGTTATCATTGTTCTTATTAAAGATCTGGAGATTTACTCTTTTGCTTTCATAACTCAAGGACTATAATTAAAACTGAGATGTCAATGAATTCTTCTGTATCTACCATGTAGTATAATGTTTCCTAAGTGAATTATAAATACAGACTTTATATTACTCCTAGGACTCTCTTCAAAGGTAGCTACGTTTCCTAAGGTGTCACTTTATTCCTGGAAAAATCTTACCTTAGCCAAACAAAGACTAATCTCTATCATATAGGCAGTTATCTTTCTTTCTCATTAAAATAGAAGTTATCTGTACCAATAAAGCAGGTTATCCCTGCTTCTCTCTTCTGAACATGAAATACCTTTGCTGCTGCTGCCAGTAGAACATTGCAGTCATGTGCCTTTGTCTTAAAGAGATGATATATTTTTTCCCACTAACTCATATTAAGATAAAAGGGCATTGATTTTCAAGAATGTGAAAGACAGAAAGTTAATCAGGAATACCCAGCAGAGATTTACCAAGTGCAAATCATCCTTGACCAACCCGATTGCCTTCTATGATTAAATGATGAGCTGTATGGACCAGAGGAGAGCAGTTCATAAGATACACTTTGGCTTTCATAAGGCTTTTGACACAATCTCCCACAACACTGATTCAGCAGCTGAGAAACTATGGGCTGACTGATATGTTGAAAATTTCCTGGACAGTGGGCTCACAGTAATCAATGGCTCAAAGTCCAGCTGGCAGTCAATAATACAAAGTGAATCAGGGAGTTTGTTCCCAGTCTGGCATTGTTCCTCATCTTCATCAGCAACCTGGGTCATAAGGAAGAATGCACTTACTAAAACATGTGAGGACAGGACCAAATGGAGGGAAAGTTGATACACTAAGTGGTAAAGTTTAATTCATAGCAGTCTTAAGAAACCTGTGAACTAGACCAACATGAATTTCCCAAAGCTTAATAAGCAGAACTGCAAAGCTCTGCATCTGGGGAAGAATAACCTCATGCACAGGCACAGCTGGAAAGTGGCTGCCCGACCCACAGCCCAGCTGAAAGTACCAGGGACCATGGTGGGTGCCAATGGGAATATGAGCCATGGCGCAGTCTCCCTGTGGAGCTGGAAAGCCAATACTGGGCCACCTTGAGCAAGGTGCAGCCAGCAGGTCCAGGGAGCCCCTGCAATGAAGAGACTGTGTCTGGAAAGCTGTGCTCAGTTTGGGGCTCTGCCATTCATGAAGGATGCAGAGAAGCTGACTAAGGGCCATAAGGATGGTTATCACTTGCTCATCACTTGGCCCCCTAGAAGAGATTGAGAGAGCTGGTCTTGTTAAGTGTGGCAAAGAGGGAGATCTAACAACAGCCTACAGCTTGAGAGGTAGCTCCAGGGACCACAGAGACAGCCTCTCATCAGATATGGCTAATGGCAAAACAAGGGCCAACAAGGAGTGGGTGCATTTAGGAAGACTGAAGTACATTAAGAAAAATCTCTTCACCGGAAAGATAGCTGAGCGCTGTAATATATTATTCACATAGGTGGAATCTCCAGCCTCAGAGGTTTTCAAGATTGTCAGACAAAACTAAAGCTGACTTGATCTAGACTCACTAACAATCCAGCTTCAAGCAGAGGGATGGACTTTATGGCCTCCAGGGGCCACTTCCAAACAAAATTTTAGTGATTTTGTGAAAATTTGTGAAATAAATCACACTGACGAGTGCAAATTGCTTTTTAAAGTAATGTTTAGAAGGGTTATGGAATATGCCCTTTGTTCACGGAGTTTCTTGAAAAAATGTAACCAATTACAGTAAGGACTAATCCGAAATGGTAAGATGTCCCTTCACGTTGCCTACAATGGTAGTTGTTTAGGACAATTCTTCACATATTCAGGAGCAGCAAGCATTTACCAAGTTACAAATCAACACTGAAAGGCAGTTTTCCATAAGCAGAATGGGGCCTAGACTTTAATCAGAAATCAGCTTGAAATGCCATTCTCCTTGAATAATGTATTAGACATTTTTCTGCTTTTACAGTCACAGCACCTTCAACACAAGAGTGCCAAAAGTGTCTAATATTTGTTCAGAGAAAAGAATCATGAACATTATTCCGTCAAATTTTTGGCAGCTCTCCCATGCAATTTTGTTACCTTCTTAAACTGAGGCTGAAAAGAGTCTGCCACAAGAAAACAAACAAACAAACAAGCAACAAACCAAACAAAAAACCCAAAAACAACACATACCAAAAAAAGAGAAAAAAAAAGCAAAACACCACAAACTGCAAATCAAAACAGTTCATTTAAATCTATAGGAAAGTAACAAGGTGCTGAATTTTGCTCATGACTTTCAATAAAAATATAACACAGCATTGCATTGCACCTGCCAAGTAGTAAACACATATCATTGTATTCGGTTTCTTCTTCCTGACTATGAAGGGAACTCCTAGACACAATGCCTGTCCTGGCAAACTCTCAGCTAAAAACCTTCCTCCTACCATGCATATTATTTAATATTTGCATATGCCAGTATTATGCCAAATGCATAAATGGTTTTTCCTACTATTGGTCAGTGTTTTCAAATAACAAAAAATTATAAATTTGTATGTAAAAGGCATTAATTTGTGGGATCCACCTTATCGCTTTCATTTTAATCATTGCACTAAAATAAAGCCACTCATCTTTAACAAAGCTAATGAGCTACTTAGTACTGCTGCTGCAGCCATTCAGCTGTGCTGAGTTCAGTGGTATGTAAAGCAACATACTGCAAGAAAACAGTAATAAAAAAGCCCATTTGTAGTGGAATCATAAAATGGCTTAGAGAAAAATCCTGGGAACTCATAGAGAAAACTCAGAACTCGTAAAAAGGTATTGAATTAGCTGCATGTGCTTATATCAATAAATTAAAGGTAAGACAAAGGCTCAAATACCAGACTACACTCATCCATAACATTCAATTGCTAACATGTATACTCCATCAACAGTTGGCAATTAATATTCTCCCAGACAGTGGGAGATTAAGTACAGTCTGCAGGATGAGAGAGGTCACTGACAGTGTGTTGTGAATGCATAAATGCACTGTGGTCCATTTTATTTTCTACCATGGGCACAACCCTCGAGTCTTCAAGAAAGCTGTTCAGAACAAGAATCAGCATTACACTTTCCTGTGCCCCAGAATCAGAATGGATTTCAAAACCACAGATTGTGTCAGGTAGCACCAATGCAACTAGTTTGTCCTTACTCCAGAATTATTTCTCCAGTGCTCTTTATTCTTCAGTGTACATTCATTATGACACTATACTGCTCCATCAAGGAGCAGTGAGTACATCTGGCATTCCCTACTGTAACCGCAGCTCACAAAAACATTCTTGATAAGTCAAAAATGCAGAGCCTGGATGCTGTACTGCTGACACTGCAGCTACAGCAAGAACGAGCCAGCCTCAGTGGGTAGAGTTTTCAACCAGTTTCCATTGTGGCTTTCCTGCTGCAGCAGCAATGTTGACAGTACCTGAGCTAAGCAGCTTCGAGATGACTCAACTCGTTCACCCCAGTTGCAGCTGCTATAACACAGGCATACCACCAAGTCCAGCTTTCAAAAGCCAGGGATCTTCGAAGGTTTCTCTCAGCTGCTGGCCAGCCCTGGAGTCCAGGCTGCTTGGAGCACACAGGACACACAGAGAACAGCTCACAACTGCCCTCGTGAAACAGAAGTTGGGATGACGTGAAGCCCCCACAGCATTGACAGAGATCCTCAGTGGCACCTCCTCAGACCCAAACTGTACCCAAACACTGAGCACGCCCAGGGGGTTAGCCCCACAAGTGAACAGGCAGGTGCAACATTCTCCCCTCTACCCCACCAAAAGGACTTTTTCCAGTGATGTTGGGCAGAGGGGAACTAGTTTTAACCATGTGGATATGCAATCATTACAACTTCAGCAGGAAAATCATTGCACGTCATCCCAAAGCAGAACATCCAGAACAACATGGTGTCCCTTAAAAAGAGTGCAGTACCCCTACCTAAAATCAATATGCCTGAGGAGGTTTGAGAAGAAATAAAGGAAAATTGTTTCCATGAGACTGCTATGAACAATCCACTTCCTGATAATATTTCTATAATCATAACAGGAAAGGACTTCATGCTGTATAATCCCACTAAACTAGTGAAATGCAGTCAGCAGTACACAACTCGGTTTAACTGCCTCAAAAAAAAAAAAATCCAACCCTGTTAAGCGTTTTAACTTCTGGTTTTTAACACTCTGAAGAGCTTTCAGGGTGATGCCTTCAATAAGTCATCTCCTGAAGTTCTGATAATAAAATTTTTATTACTTTCCTGTAAGTAGATTAAAACAAGTTATGCCTCTGAGTTAGGAACAACACCAAAAGTGCTTGATTTTTTTCATTTTCCTTCTAATAAAATTAAAGAGCAGCTATTCTATGCAAAAATGGGAAAAAAATGCAAGACACCCCAAACTGCAGTTGGCATAACAGAGGTTACTCAAGCATTTTGCTCATAATACTAAGAAAAAGAAAAAAAGAAAAGCTGCAATTCACTCAGTGGAGATTGGTACTCCCTTCATAAAAAGAAAGCCCTGTTATTTAAGGTGACATGAAACTATTTTGTTAAGTCTTAAAGAGCTGCCTTACTGAAACATTACTTTCTCAAATGGATCAAACTAATGTGACTTAAAATAAGTGGGAGGAATGGTTTAATTAGCATTATTGAACATATTCTGCACCAGACTAGATTTTCTTCTCAGCATCAGGCAGAACTCATTAAAAAAGAGAACTCAACCTTTTGCTCATAATTACCTTTGGTAGCCCAGCACTTGAGACAATTTTCTAATTGCAGAAGAGGAACTACACAAAGCTACCATTCAAATGCAGATATTAATTTAGTTTTATTTTCTGCTCAGCCTTCCAAAACTAATTATTTAACACTGAGGTCAGGAAATTGAAGAGTGAGCCTCAAGAGGGATGGGGAAGAAGGTCTCTTAAAAAAATTGCATTTGAACCTTGAGGGGGAAGGACAAGTCTAAAAAACAACTTGCAAGTTTGCATAAGAAAAACATGTCCCCCAAACAAGCCCTGTAAGGGGCATGCAGTTCAGCATTGTTTTTGTCTTCACACAGCTGTCTTATGAGATTGGAGAGTTACATAGCAACCATCATTCACTTCTAAAAATAAAAGTACAGTTAGGATAAAAGTAAAGTTTTATATAAGGAAAAAATAGAGATTTGACACAGAGTGACAGATTTTGAGCTGACCATAACCACCTAGAAAATACAACTCAGATTTGCTCTGTGGGAGCCAATAGAAGCCATGAAAGCAATCACTGTGATCACCTCTGATGAAGAGAACAACATACACAGAGAGAAGCATAAAAAGAGGGTTTCCTGCTCTGCATTTATTACCCAAAAGGCACACTCCGACCTCACAGTATACATACTGCAATGTGCACACAAGAAACTGTACAGAGCCAAAGTTTTAAATTAAATCTTAATATAGACTTTGTGATTGTGAGGAAAATACTTCCACCAAACATCATTCATCATCAACTAAATGGCCAGGACAAAGTTCATATATCAATGTTCCTGCTGGGTACCCATAATGTGGATGGTACCTAGAGGAAAGGACAGTAGGCTTACTAAAGTAACCATGTCAACCAAATATTCCCTATTGCACAAAGAAATGCTTACATCAAGTTTAAGACTTGTTTTGACTGCGCTTATAGCACAGCCAAAGATCAAACCAAGGAGTGTTAATAGGACAGAAAGGAGTTTGGCAGCACTTCTGAGAGAATCCTCAGCATCTTCCAAGATACATCTCTAAGTCTGCAGGTTTTCTGAGAGTAATATCCATGTTGTCTTGCATACAGGAATGCTTTCCTGTAGTTAATCTAGCAGGTCTCTGTTCTGCTGTCATTCCACTGTGTAGATCTTAATAAACCCCACTTACTTTTAATACAGTTGCATCATAGATGGGAAGCTGCTATTAAGAAAAATTATAAACACTTTCTAAAAGGCCACTTTCCCTCTGCTAAATTATTTTTGATAGCATCTTGTCTTACAAATTTATTGACAATAAATTCTTGTTCCACTGCATAACTTTTAGAATTGTTTTCTTGATAGTAGAAAGAAACAAGTTAATACATAACCTTGCTCGTTAGCAGGTGCAGCAGAATCCTGCAAACAGTAACAAGGAGTACAAAGACTGATGGGAGAGTCAGCACTGTGGCTGGATGATTCCACTGGAAATCCTCAGATATGGTCTCATCAGAGCCCTGCACAGGACTCCTGTTGCTCCACAAAGCACTGCCAAAAAGCCACACAAATTGTATCTTGCACCTTAACTGCCACAAATCAGCACAAGACAACAGTAATGTCTAAAAATATACTACTTAAATTTTCTGTATGCCTTCGACAATCAAAATCTTTTTCATTTCACCTCATTAATTCTAGTTTTTCTTTACCATATCTTTCATACAACCCCCCATCAATCCATTCATAAAATAAAAATAATTACACTGTCCCATGACAAAAACGTGGTAAAAACAACTACTAGACAAGAAATCTATAGCTTGAAAGTATTTTCATTTAGTTTAGCCTATCCTTCCTTTAGTTGCATCCCTCACTGGGCTGAAAGAGATCCTTGTTTAGACCAACATGACCAACATCAGAAGAAGACTTCTTTCTCCTCAGAAAGAGACTTGGAATTGGTTAAGCCAGGCCTAAGCTTTTGATATTCTTCTCAAAGAAGAGACTGATTTAAGAATTCACAGCACAGAAAAATACAAGACTAGATTGTACTACTGAGGAGAATATGATTTCTTCTTAAATAAAATATGGAGAAAACGCAGTTTAAGGGAACTCTAACCGTATAAAAAAGGTAATGTGTTATGACAAAAGTACAGGAATTGTATTTAGCAAAATGCACTTTTAATAGCTGCAATTAAATTATTAAAAAGTATCTTAAGGTGACATTTGAATATAAATGGAAAGTAAGAAGATTAAAATCTAAATCACAAAAATTACTCTTTTTTATGGTGTTTCACCAGAATTACATCTAGGAAAATAGTGAATTACATAATATAAGCATAATTCAAGTGAAGATTTTCTCTACAAATGTAACCACAAAAGAACCTTATGGTAGACACTAAATAATTTTCTCTATTTTAAATACAAGTTTATCTGTAGCACCCAAGTGATTAAAATTAAAATTATTCAGAATTGTTAAAGGAAGACATCTAAGCAGGATTAATATAAGGCACACATTTATATTTAATACAAGGCACACAGAAGTCAAAATCCATCATCAATGAGTTAGGTCAATGTTGTGCTTAAAAGCAGCATACACATAAGAAATATTCCCTATGAACATAAATGTTTTTATGTGGGTATCACTGTTAGGGGAAAAATATAGGGGTTTTCTGTAAATGTGTCTCTCCTTTGCCCCTACAAATGAGTAAAGACACAAAGAAAAACATGTTTGGAAAAAAACCCCCAGCTGCACATAAAAATAATTATGATATGAATCTTCTCCCATGTAAAGACCCAAAGGATTTCTTAGCTCTGAGAAAGTTCAGAAAAAATCCTTCAGTCTATTAACCTCTTGCAGAGTAAAGAACACTAAATGCCTGAGAAGCAATCAACACAATTTATTTGGGCAGCACTTTCTGCAGTCCTAAAGAACATTTCTACTCAATACACAGAAGTATTAATGTTAAATAATGGAATCTCTAAACCTTGTTATTCCTCCTTTTATTTCATTATTTTTTAAATAATTTCATTTCTCCCTGTAGTTTTCCCCCCACTAGAGCATTTGTAGAGGGCATTTGTTCCTTTCATGGGCATTGTAAACTATGGATGACAAACTTTTCTGAGGGTTTTGAACCCTGACTTTAACTCATCAGTTCTGACTAAACCTCAATCTGAATTCTTCTCCAAGGACTCTTCACTGTGCTCTCTCTGGTCACAGAAGGCTGTGTTGGTTTTATTTAGCCCAGAACATCAGCAAGGTATCTTTAGCATCTAAGAGAAATTTAAACCCTTCAAAAGCTGTTGTTGTAGGCCTGAAGAAGTGGCAGAAGGGTTGGGAGAAAACGCATCCCTGTGTTCATGCGTAGGTTTTGCTTAGTCCAGTTTTTGCTAGTGGGTGGAGGGGGCACAAAAATAGCTCCTGTGTGTCCCATGTGAAGGTTCTGGAAGTTTTTCACCAACTCCAGCAGAGCCAATCTCTGATGGCTCTGAAAGTGATGGACGTGCTGCTGGCCAAGTTTGGGCCAACTGGAGGTGCTGGTTACACCTCTGTGAAAACATATTTAAGAAGAAATCAAAACAAAGTAGTCACACATTTCCTTTTAGCTAGAGGAGGAGGAGGTGGAGGTGAAAATATGTGAAGGGAGAACAGCATGGAGACGCCAAGGTCAGTGAAGAAGGTGGGGAGGAGGTGCTCCAGGCACCGGAGCTGAAAACCCTCTGCTAGCTATGGTGAAGGCCATGGGGGAGCAGGAGGTTCCCCTGCAGCCCATAGAGTCCACAAGGATGCAGAAATCTACCCATAGCCCATGCCAGAGGAGCAGGTGGAAGCCTGGAAGAATGCTATGATCCAGTGGGAGTCTCATCAAAAGAGTTAAAACTGCAAAGGCCTTCCAAAGGAGAGAAAGGCCTTGCTCCTGGGATGGAAGCAGCCTGGCCTCGGCTCAGGAGAGTCTGCACAGAACCTTATGGACAAAAGAACTCATGTTGCAGCAGAATTTGGGTGGGATGTTGCTCGTGAGATTGGACCCAGGCCAAAGAAGTTCCCAGAGGACTGTCTGTCATGGGAGAGACCCCGTGGCTAAGCAGAGAACCCCTCTCCCTGATAGACTGACCAAAGAACACCCCTCACCCTGCGCCCTGTCTGTGTTGCTGGTTTGGAAAGAGGGAAGAGGGGTGAGCAGAGAAACAGTGTCTCAAGAGGGAGGGGGATGAGTGAAGGAACGGTGTCTGAAGAGCTTATTTTTACTTCTCATTTATCCTCTGACTCTTAGGTTAATAAATTACTTTGCAACTTTAAGTTTTCAGTCTGTTTGTCCCTTTCTCAGTGCATCCTCCCACATTTTCTTATCTCAACTCATGAGTCCAGTGTGTGTGTGTGTGTGTGTGTTAGTTTTTTCCTCTTTTCTGCACAGCTGCAGCAGGAGAGAGAGCAGAGAGAGCAGATGTCGGTGCCTTGCATTTGGCAAGGGTCAAACCACAACACAGGCCTTAGAAGAACCTCCAGTTCCCTGTCTTCAATAAATGTTGAAGAAAAAGAAATTGTTACTTGCCAGCTATGTGGGGTCCCAAGACTGCTCAGCTCTTTATGCTTTTTGCCTGTGCTCCAGATAAGAGCACAGGACAGGGGAGGAAGGAAGACAGATGAGTTCAGCATGCCTCAGTTGCACACTTCCTTTGATGCTTCTGCCTCCAAAAGTTAGCAAGCAAGGCAGCAGAAGGCACTTTAATAAAAAAAAAATTTAAACTAGACTGGACCCAAGAACTGAGAGACAAACTGAAGGTCTTAGCTCTGATTAGCATCCCATACACTTTGAAAAATTCAAACCACTGACAAGCTACCCACCTCAACCAGATATTCAGGAAGCAAGTGTCAAATTTAGGTCTACTCATGAGAAGCAAGCAGGCTCATGGCAGGACACAAAAACGTAGCCAGAAGCAATACTTCATGAAGCACTTTCCACACAGATCTGCTTTCATCCACAGAGCAGTGCTGTTCAGTGGACCCACTGCCTCTGGCAGAAAAGGATGATAAAAAAATAGCATAACGTTCAAGAAAACAGCAGGGAAAAACCCCAAACCACTTAACTGAGCAAAACTAAGATACCTGGAGAGAAATGCTGTAGAAGCAGTGCCCTGAAAATTGGTTAAGACAATTTCTTCCACTGTGTGTTGAACGACAGTTGTCTGCCATCTTCAACAAGGTGCATAGTATAGCTGCTGCAGATACCACTTTTCAACAGCAAGGTATGACTAAGCCAGTTGTGGCATTAAAAAAAAAAGGTAAGGGGGAAGGAGGGTGGAGTTCCATCATATCAAATCTGTCCCATTGATTTTGTGAAGACAGCATGTACATTAAATTTCCATATGGCACCTAAAATTTGGGGAAGGAATAACTGAGGAAAGAGAAATTTTAAAAGGACAAAGAACAAAAGAGTTAAATTTTTGTACAAAAACTGAGCTTGCTAATGCCTGTGTAGAAAAAAAAAGTCTTTTGTCAATGATAGCAACAATGCAGTCCAATAAATCAATGAAAAGGGCAACTGGTGGAGAGTTTACAGAATTTAAAATAAAAAGAAAACCCACATGGGGAATTACTCAACTTTCCTTGCAAAATGTTCACCATTTAATACCATGTTATGTACAAAATATGCCATTAAAACTTTTCTAAACTATCTTTGATTCAATATTTGTATCATGTAGCTCTGCATTTGTGTATATCTTTATGAACTTTATTTTGGAATTTCTGAGATACTAGTTTCTAGTGTTTTAATTAAACTTCAGTTAAGTAACCGAACTAATCTCACTTTTCTAAAACACAGTGCACATCTATATGCTGTATACATCATTCCTTTCAGTTAGTCAATCAGAACATTGGGCTTCTGAAATGTGAAGTAAACATACATTTGAGATAAAAGTAGAATTGCTAGATTTACATTTTAGTCACAATGCTGCACCTCTGTACTGTGATCTTTTGCTAAAATATACTATTATTCTGCCCATTTTCAACAGTATGTGCTTCATTTCACTTTTAAATTTACTGGTGTTTACTTTTGTAATTCAGAAATAAAGCATATAGAATTGCACAGGAGCACTCTGAATAAATTCAAGATAATTTCTTGGTAGAAACACAAAGAGAAATACAATTGTTGGCTTCTAAGGATGGTAAGCACCTCCTTATTTTTGGTGGGCTGACCTTGACTGGATGATGGTTACTCACCAAAAGCTGCTCTGTCATTCGTCTCCTCAGCTGGGGATGGGAGAGAAAATATAACAAAAGGCTTGTAGGTTGAGATAAAGGCAGGGAGAGATCATGCACCAGATACAGCCACACACAAACCAGATTCAACTTGGGAAAACTGATTTAATTTATAGCTGATCAAATCAGAGTAGGATAATATGAATAAACCCCAAATCTTAAAAACACCTTTCTACCACCCACTCCTCCCTTCTTCCCACTCTCAATGGCACTGACTGCAGTGTGTTAAGTTAGGATGGAATTCTTAATCAGTTGTTATAAAAATTAGTTCTCAGCAACATTCTCAGTAAAGTATGACATTCTTTCCCCACCCCCAAAACACAACTGCTTCTGATGCTCAAGTGATCTTGGTGTTCAGGGTGCTCTGTCGTTGCACTCCTTTAGATTTAATCACTGTATGCACATACACTAATTGTTCTGAGACTAAAAGCCCTGCAGCTAAATGCTGAACCATTCCAATACTCCTTGATAAATGAAAGACAGACACACTACAACAGATGTATTACATTTGAGTGGCCAGTAAAATTCATTCCTTTGCTGAAACCACAATCAGAAAGATCGCATTTTCTATGAGAATGGCCCCTGTGCCATTATACAAGTAGTATAAGTACTTCTGGAAAATAAGAGTTTTTCAGGAAGGAATGAAACCACAATATATTAATGAGAAGAGTGAAAATAGCAAAAGGATTTCACATTGTGCTGTGAACATTGTAATCTTAATCTTTAATCTGTCCTGCTAACAGACAAGTGTGCAAATGGGGGACAGATGGATGAGTGTTCAGCTTTGATTAAAAAAACCACTCAGGACAAACTGAACTTTAAAACAGTTCGTGAAACAGCATGAATTTTAAAAATAGATATATGACTATTTAAGACACAAAATTCAATTTATCATGCTACCTGAAGAATCAACAGTGTAGCAGCTGTTGCACAGTAGTTATTTCAAAAAGCTGTAAATTAAAACGGCAAGAAAAAATCTCTGCCACAAATATAGAAGACTTGCAAGGAGCTATTTCAAGTAGAACAAAAAAAATTACATTTTGTTAACAGGAAAGAGATCTCATATAACAGTTACTGAAAATTAAAACAAACTGTGGCCAAGGGTGTTTAATTCATCTATTAAAATATACAAAATGGATTAATAACTATTCTATTTAGCTTTTGAAACTGCAATTTTAATATTACTATGATCTCTTTCATAACCAAAAGGAATGCAAACTTAATAGTGCTCCTCTGATCAAGTTATGTTCAATTACACATGCATGATAGACCCATTCATAGTTAACACACAAGAATGGAATAAATTTTGTCTAAATTACAAATTGAAAGCTACTGTTTCTGCATGTTATGGATCTTCATTTTAAAATAGCCCTCTTGATACTAAAAGTGAGAAGAGTAGCCAGCTAAACAAGAGCAGATAAAAGAAATTTAGGAAGGAAATAAAGAAGGCAGGAGAAAGGTAGAAGGAGGCAATCTATTAAAATACTACACTAAATCAGTATGCAAGTAATTTTCCCTGTGGGAAGATCCAAGAAAGAACAACTGGGACTGGAATTAAAAGTAATTATGTAGTGCTCTGTGATAAATCTTCTATTAGCTTTGTAAGCTTTAGAGCAACATTAAGGGCTGCAGAATAGTGGAAAGGTAAGAATCCTCTAACCCAAAAACAAAACCGAAAGATCTTACAGAGGAAAGTGCTGGTGAAAATATAATTGCAAAAGGTGGCAGATTTCTACACTTTCAGCAACACTCTTTTGCTGAAATAAGTTCTTGTCATACATTTGAATTTTACACAGAAACAAAGAAATTTTCACTGTGGCACGATGAAAAGCTCTGGTGTTTCCAACAAGAGAGCTCAAGAAATTTATGGAGTTCCTGCATATGAGGAACACCTAGACTCGCAGAGAAAATTGACACCAATATTTCAGTTGCTTTTAATTATTTATTAATGAACAGAAAAAATAATAATTAAAAAAAACCCAGGCCATTTATAACTATCAGTTTTATATGAGTACATACTTGCTTACCCTCTTGCACAAGAATCTCCTTGTACAAAAAAGCAAATAAACAGAGCCTGGAAATGGATGAAGGATCACGCCTTTCCACACCTTATGAGAGGGCAGCCCTCAGGAGTGGGACAGGTGGCAGCTCAGCAGAAGCAGCTGGTCCAGGACAGGTAGGCAAGCCAGGCTGACATCCTGCAGAGGACACTTCAGAGCAGACCTGTGGCAGACTCTTCTGCAGCCACCCCAGATATTCAGGTTGCCAGGTGCTGCTTCCCTCAGACATCCAGAGCAGGAATCTAGTCTTGTTGGTCTCTTTTCTCAAAGAGATCTGGGATGAAGACTCCAAGCAGCAGTACTAAGGTGCTGTTTGAGGCTATTCCCTGAGAATAAGGTCTAGCAGGAAGGCTTCTGGCAGCACCTCTGCTGCATACCCTTGTAGAAGGGCACATCAGGCATTGTAAACCCTTGTTCCAAACCTGATGCCTGGGCAGCTGAAAAATTCTTGGTTGCATCAGGATTGACAGCAATTAAGTCCAATGAATCTGGTGTAAAAGGTGTAAAACAAAACACTGCAATCAGACACGTTCTTTCATTTTTCCTCCTAGGATAGCTGGGAATCTCAGCTGACTGGAGCTGCCCACAGAGCGTCCCACATGAGCCACTTTAAACAGATGGGCTATTCTGGTTATTGTTACTTCATATAGATAATAAAGGTCCCAGGGAGGTCAAGATTATGCTCTCAAAGACTTGGTAAAGGAGAGTTCAGGTATTATTTTAAAGGTTATTCACATGGTGGTGGTACATGTTGTATTAAGTACATCGAAAATGCAGAATGAAAGAGAGTTGGTTTTTTCCAGACAGATATATTGCAAACTCAAAGCATACCATGGCACTCATATAGAGTTGGCTGACAGGATATTTTCCCTAATGTGCACTTCAATAAATTTACGTACACATCAGAAAAGACTGACAGTGTTTTCTTTAGAGGAACACTTTAGTAAACTGCACTTAAACAGAAACACAATATACCAATTACTGAGGAAATTCTTGCTGAATTGTTTTAGCATTCATTTCGAAAAGCCTGGCAATAAGAAGAAATAATGAACTCATACCAATTTCTAACATTTGAATTACACTGCAGAATTTCTTGGGTATCAGAGCATTGCTGTATAACTGCATAAAGTCAGACACTGCAAAGCCAGCGACTACAACACACTATTCTCTTTGCATCACCTCATTTATTGCATTTCAGTGTTGAAATTCAAACAAATGGGAACGCTAATCCATGAGGTGGCAATGCTAATCTATCTCTTCATCTGAGTTTTGAACAGTGTGTACATCTTTAATGATTGCAGGCTCTCAACTTTACTGTTACTCAGAAAGCATGTGTGAGACTGTACATTAATTGTGATCTGGAACTGTCCCTGTACACCAAATAAGTGTCTGTTTTATAATTCACTCTGAATTAACTAACAGAGAAAGTAAAGTGTATTATGCAGCAAAATCTCTAATTTTTTAGAAGTTTACACTCATTTACTAGCATTATGTCAAATTGATAATTAAGCCTGGAATAACAGTGCAGCATTACTGGGCTGCCAGCCCAAGTACTGTTCAGTAGATAGGCAACTAATCTTCTGTATGTGGTTCCCAACTGTGCTCCATCAGGCAGAACTCTGGAATAAAACTCAGGACACCTGGGTTCACCTCCTGACCTCTGGCAGTGCACTTCATCTTAACATAGAAAAAACCTAAAAATTATCTACTTTTGAGAGATAAGATTAGAAGAAGACAGGCTAAACAGCAAGTAGGCTGCAACACTTTATTTGCTGAAACACTCCTTTTCACCTCAATATAAAATATTTCCAAACTTCAGACTATTTCCATGCTGCATTTCTTCAATTCCATGCTTCAATTCTTACACCTTCTGCTCTTCCCACTCTTGCATTCAGCTCTAAAGAGGTATCATCCAATTTTTCTGCAACTCTCCCTCCTTCCAGAGGAAGCCTGACTTCTTCCATATACAAGATGTAAAGATTTGTCTCCTGGGAGTCACCTACTGCAGTAGGCTTCTGTCTGTAGGATAACTACACCCTTGGTTACAGGACTTAGGAATGTTTGCACCAAATGAGTCCCAGGACCGCAGGAGACAGAGGGATGGTCGTATGGCTAAGGCAGTTCAGTGCCTTCCTCAAAGACCTGACTGATTTGGTCTTTACCTCCTCAGTCCTGGAGCTCTCAATCTGCAGCAAACTGAACTTCTTACAGCTGATCACTGAACATTCTGTGCATCCATTTGCTGAGATCCAGATTTACAGAAATGCTGATCATGTAAAAAGGTACATCCAAAAACACTAGGAAGTACATTTTCATAAGAAAAAAAATTAAATAATTAAAAATACTCTGGGCATTTAAAAGAACATGCAGAATTAGAAAATGTGACAATTTTAGGTTTAAATCTCTTTTTACCTTGCTTCATGCTCTACAAAATGATGACAGATTATTTCCTTTCTCAGCATATTCTTTTCACTACATCTCTATGATACTCATGAAACTCATTCTACAGTAGGAAACCTAGTTTTAGCAATTGTCTCTTCAGGAGAATATTTAAATTATTCATTACATAAAGCACCAGATGAGGTATAGAGGGTTTGCTACATATATTAAATATATATTTTATTATTATTATTATTATTATTGCCATTCAAATGTAACTATCAGTGCAGAAAATGCACTTCTGTTTGTGGAACATTTTAATATTTGTACTTCAACATTATCCTAATGCTGAACTGATTTTCATTTTTATATTTCCTAGTTTTTTAGTATTTACACTGCCCCTCTACTGTCCTAGAGCTCAGCAAGCTTTATATCACAGGAAAAAAGGATATCAAAGGGTGTAGAAATGAGAAATAATTTTTTTAATATTAGAAACTATTGAGTTCAGTTTTAAGTTCAGCTTGAGCTTCCACAGTAACTCACATTTTATGTGTTCCTACTCATCCCATCTCAATTAAAACTTGTACATTTGCCAATAAAGATTTCGATATCAACAGTTCATATATCACATTTGATTGAATTATCATTTCTAAATCATATGCCCATTCCAGCTACTAAGCACACAGCAGTGTTGGAAGGACTGATTAAAGACCATAGTTTCTGTTGCCAGTGACAACTATGATAAAAGCACTTAAAAGAAGAATTGGATCTAGTGCCATGAAAATAATGTGCTGACATATAGAAAAGTCTTTAAATCTCAAGATGAAAGTATTTCCCAACATGACAGATGCACTTGCTCTGATGAAAATGAAATGATTAAAATGAAAGCCTGGCTTGCTAAACACAAGTCCTGTGAGTTAAGAAAAGAAAACCAGCAATGTACCCGTTTAAAATTAAAAATGTTAAATATTATAGTAGCCAAGTACTAAAAAGAATATTCTATTTGTTTATAGTCTTCTAAAGAAATGTTGTCTTCATGTTCAGAACTGGCACAAAAAGTAATTACAGAAACCCATGGCAGGGAGCAAGGAATTAATATGCAAAGGGAAAAAAAAAACATGTGCTGCAGGGATAAGCATTCCTGTGATTATACTGATAAAGTAGTCCAAACCTGCTTGCTCGCTTGCTTCAGAAAACTCAGTGCTCAGCTGTGAACTACTCTTCCTTCTTGCTTGCAAAATTAAAATGTTTGAAATCTAGCTCTTTTTTTTTTTTTTTAAGTTGGTCATGCCTTAAGCAGCTGCACAGCACATCTTAAACATATTAACCTTTCATCTACTTCGGCAAAAGCTCAAACCGTAATGACTGAACACTTAAGCAAAGAGGAGAAATCAAAGAATTACATCTGACTCTCTAAGAAATTTTCCAAGACAAAATGAAGTCCTACACTGTTAGGAGCATTCTGCAACCTGTTCAGGGAAAATTCTCAAGGTATTTGTAAATGAATGTCCTGAATGAACAATACCTTATTTTGTTTTTCTTTCTTTCACTGGAGAGGAATCTGGAGGGAGTAAAATACATTCACCCAAGAAAGTGCACATCTCAGGCATATTTTTATTATTCAAATAGACACTTTCTGACCTACACCCTTAGTCTCCAATACTTAGCAAAGTTGCTCATGGCCTCACTAAAGTTTCTGCCTGCATAAGTAAGCGTGTGGAAACAGCACACTAGGAAAGTTATGTGTCAATAATAGCTATGGAAGATAGCTGAAAACCATCCAGTTAAAAATTCCTGACTTTAAATGAAGCGCATGGTGTCTTGGTAATCAGGTCACAATAACAGACTATTTAAAGAAAGGTGTGCCCATATGCAAGTTTTTCTGTGTGGTTGGCTGGCTGTCTTGCCTTTTCCCACAACAACAAAAAAACCCCTATCTTAGATCCCACAATTGGTTAAGAAAATGCGTATTTAAATAGTTGCTCTTTGTTACTGTCTATGTTAATGTATGGACAAAAATATGGTTCTGACTGAGGAACAAACTCAGAAAAGCAAGTGCTCATTTATCAAGTTTTTGGGATTTATTTCTGGTGAGAGGATTTATTGTTTGTCAAATAACATATGGCAGAGTTAGATTATTTAGTCATTGGTCCAAATATGCTTTTCTAACATTGCTCTTTTTTCATCTGCCAATAAGGCATTAGTTATCCACCTCCATGCTCAGGATTTAAAACTATGTTTACTTTACTGGTGAAAGTTTTTGGCATAACATCAGTGTGAAAGTACTCAAACATTTATATGCTGAAGTCCTGAAGGCAAATACAGACTATGACTTATGCTGTGGATGCAATCACCATGTCCTTAATTCCATGTCAAGCTGAAACCCAAGTACAATTATCTGGCCCTTCTTTCCTTTCCCCTCCAAATTATAAATGAAGAAAACCAAGTACCTGGATCCAAAGAAGTTGGAAAGTGAGAGCAGCACCCCAAAACCCCACTGCTTTTCAGTCCAGACAGACAATGTTTAATAATCTATTTAGACAAGTAACTGAGCTATTTGAGCAATGTGGGAAAATAATCTCTTGGCAAGGATGAACTGCATCTACAGCCAGTAGACTTTGCTAGCAAAGTCAGTATAGATTAGATCTACATATCTCTTTCTTTACTAGTCCTCTCTTTATTATGCAGTCTCCATCCAGCAGATTCTTATACTTTATTCAGATGTGAAATCACCTCTTCAAAGTTAGACTGAGCAGCCTGATAGAAAAGATGCATGCTCAGCTTGGATCTCCTTTTTGCAAAGGAAGTGTCTGGGACTACCTGCAGCCTCAGAGGAGTTTGGTCAGCTTTTAAAAATTTAATGCAAAACCAGAAGAGAGGAAGGAGGAGGGAAAATGCTTTTTTTCCCATGTGGTTTGACTAATACATCTCAACCCAAACTTCCATCTTGGCAACAATTCACAAATTAACCAAACTTTAGCATATTTGATCAAAGCAGAAATTGGGAATCATAGGAAAAGATAAATAGCAGTTAGAAATTGTAACTGGAACTTGGACCCCAAGAGAAACTGAGATGTCCAAAGAAAATTCCTACAGAGTGAATTGTTCCTTCCCTAAATATCCAATTCAGCAAGCAAATAAAAATGTGACATAACACTTTAAATCTTTTCCCTGTGAGAAGTTTCTTTGAGCTTTGATGTTGGCTTTGGAGAGAAAGAGGTTTTTCCTATCTCATTTTCCTTCTTCAGATTATATGAGATTTGTCTGTTTCCCGGTCAACAAAAGGATCTTTCTTGTAACATGAAACCCACCGGTAGCATGCAACAAGCAAATGAATCACATTCATATGAGTGTGGTTCGATTCAGGCTTTTGAACTCAGATAATAAGACCTTAATCCTAAAGCAACAAAAACCCAAGGGTTTTACTATTTGGGGAGTGGAGGTTTCAGCCGAGGATCAGTGAATCAATGCCATTTCCAGGTTCTCTGCAGAAAAATGAATCATCAGCTCTTTAAGTCAGTCAAGTCTTTAAAAGACCATATGGGACCTCCTAGAATAGAAAACAAACAAACAAAAAAAAAAAACCCAAAAAAACCCCAACAAACCAAACAACAAAAACAACAAAAAACCACACAAAAAAACCCAAACAAACAAACAAACAAAATCCAAACAAAAAAACCCCGCCCCTCTTGTTAATTCTAGAAGTTCATGAACTACAGATAGATGAACAAATCCCTTGTAACTTATTCACTGGTAACAGTGTATCTGGATATTTAAAAACATGGAATAGGTGCATTTATATAAATAATACTCTAAATTATTTTTATTATTATATCCTACATATTTTGAAGAAATTCATTTCATCAAAGTAAATCTGATGTTTTGTCCTGGAGAATTAATGCTCCAGGAAAGGTCAAAATGTGCTGTTGTCTTAAAATAAAGTTAAATACATTTTCCCAAGTCTTCAAGGAAAAATATATGTATCATTAAATATATGTTTATTGTTCTGTTTAAAAAATAAATAAAACTCAAATTGATTTGACATGTTATCCAAATAAAAGATTAGACTTTTGCAAACAGGCAAAAAATGAGATTTCCCACAATATGAGTGTGTAAAATTTCAAAATAGCTTTCCTCATTACTATCATTTGCATTTTAGCATTTTCCAAATATCTTTCCTTGGATCTCTATGTTTTTACTGATAAATGTGGATATGGAAATGCATGGGTAATGACATAACAACAAGAAGAGCATCAGTAGAAGTCAGACACATAATAGGACTTGGATCTCAGTGCCTTAGATGTCTAGCTCCTGCTGGAAACAATGTCAGGCATGGAAATTTAAGAACATGTGACAGGGTTCTTAATATAGAACCTAGACCAAAATAAGCCATATATAATATCATAGCTTTTTAAAATACCTGATTAAATGAATATTCTTAGTCAACTTCAACACAGAAAGACAAAGAATTAAACTTTACCTTATGTAAATTTTCTACTCATATCTCAAGAGAAAGAATTAATTATGCATTTGAAAAATACTTTCATATAGAACTGCTGCCTTTTACTTACACGAAAGGAAAAGGGGAAATTTTGAAAGAAAAAGGAATGAAGGAAATTTTTAGTGCATCTCCCTTTATACAAGTAACCAATGATCAAGCACAAATAAACTGCTTGGCTCCAGCATGTCCAACCCTACCATTACAGTGTAGTGGGGGACTGGAGAAATCATTCCTATTCCCTGCCCACAAACCATGTGCTAAGTCCTGTTTAGCTTTCTCAGGGACCCACAGACTTTGTTTTACAGTGCACAGACTCGGGAAAATTGGTCATATCTGCCTTCATGCACAGGTTAGTATTCCACCTTCAGCATGGAATTGTATTTATCTCCCCATAGCTGGAAGATAAGGTTAATGTTGCAATAAAACATATCCACATGCAAGTTGGGTTTTTTGTTTGTTTGTTTTTCTCTACTAGAAAAAAAATTGAAGCAGTTCATTAAGTAAAATTAGGGGGGTTTACATACACCTTGGTCTTCCCTTTCTACCACATTCTCCACTTTTCTTATCAGCATGTTAATAAGTGCCCTGGATTGTTCATCAGAGTCATGGTCTCTCCAGATAGCTCAGGAGAAGCTTCACATAACTCAAAAGCAAAGGAAGCATTTTACTGAATAAACAATGTCCAAGAGCTCCACTTTACGGGAAATATTGGGCCATGTAAAGGTTCACGTCTAACATCATCAGGTTTTCTGTTCCCTTAATTCATAAGTACATCTTCCTAATATTTATATTCAAGACAATAATTAGAGTGGAATAATATTTCAGCCATGAGAATATTTATCTGTGCATCAGATTTTTTTAAAATTCAACACAGTTGAGTAGTGATCAACAATAATAATGTATATTATACATGTATAATGTATATGAAGGTATGCAACAGCTTTCTGAAAGTAAATCAGCAGACATATAGACTCACCCTCAATGACAATCAGTAGCAGTCTGGCCATGTGTTTGCTATAAGTGGCACTCTAAAGGATGCTGAGCTTAATGGTTGCACACAAAACCTTGCAAATGTAGCACAGAACATTTAAAGCAAAATGATAACTACTTCAGCTTGAAAAGATATTGGGGAGTGAGGGCAATGCAAGGTTTACATACCCATGATCTGCTCAGCACAGAATTTAATGTTAACTTTGTATTCCACTGCTAATTTTACAGCACCAGCAGTGCTATTCAGTGCTGTTAAATTTATGGCTGATAATTCAGCACAAACAACTAACACATCCATTTGTTATGTTAGCCAATAGAAGAACAGGCAAGTGGGTGCACTTAAAACTTTACAGAATAGGAAACTGAGTTCAGAGTACCCTGATGTCATAAAACACCTTTATGTTCTTTTCCAAGAGAAAAGGAAAAGTATGTCAAGAGCCTTAACTGACCTTGTGAATGCAAGATCCCATACTGGGAATTAAGAAGCCTAAATTTTTCTCCCCCACACTTACTAAAATGTAATTCTGGGCTTTAAACACAAATATCCACGACAAGTTGAAAGCTGAACTTTTTAGACAAATAGGCAAAAAGCCCATAATACAAAGCTATATAAATGCCACTAATATTGGTTCTAGTTGCATTGCTTATGTTTAACGATTAACTTAAGGTTTGAATTGTAATTTAGCTTTAATTGACACAAGCTTTAGACTGGAAAAATACTACTGAAATAAAGAAGGTTGGGGTTTGTTTTTTGTGGTTTTTTAGTTGTTTTTTTAAAATAAAGCTTTGCTTATGTTGTCGTATTTATTGCAGAAAGCACTTTACCCATTTCAGGGCTGTTGGTGAATTTCAATGGCTGGGACAACAGAGGTTTCTAAGGAATTTAAGGTGAAATAGTCTAAGTTATCATCCCATGCATCACACTTTTCCTCACAGGGACGTTATCAAAAGTTCAGTATTTGCCCATGGGGTTTAACTGTGATTTGGAAAATGTTCATGGGATTTTTTAGAAATTACATTTTCTTCAGTCTTCACCACTTTCAGACTCTCTTATACAACAACTTTATTTTTATGAAGTTAACTACAGTTGTGAACTACAAGCCAATCAATTCTACTACTACTACAAGCTAAATTAATCAGCAAATGCCAGAAAGCTCACTCATCACAGCTACTGGCTTATATTCTGATACCTGCATGATAGTTTGATATTTATTCTTCTGATCCATCAGCTGGCACAACATGCTGCACAGCACAAAGGCTACATTCTGCATCTGGACTGTTGTGGCAAACATAATTAAGTATATGTCTTGTTTGGCTTGACCCTCAACACACTAAATTCAATCTAATATAGAGACATACAACAGAAAGATGGTTCAAAGAAGCATCTTATTGGAGCAGGCAGAGCAATTATTCAGCACACAATCAGCTGGATAAATTTATATGACCTATCAGAGCTGTCCCTTCAGAAATGGAAGAATTATGGGAAATCTGGAAGGTAGCATAATGTTCGTATCATTTTTTTTTTTTTTAGTGCAAAAATATTCTGGGTTTCTATGCATTAATGTAATTGGAAATCTATGCAGGCTTCCTTTCTTTTATGCCAAAAATATATTATTTCATAAGAGTGATTAGCCATTACCAAAAGACATTGTTTTCATAAAATACAATGTGATGATACAATGACCCAATCTTCCTGTGCTCAAATCATAAACCTTTTAATCTTTCTAAACAATTTCTTTTTTTAATTCCCTGAGCATAAAAAATTGAGATATGTCTTCTCTACCTCTTCCCATAAATCCATATTCATGCAACTATTTAGAGAAAAGAAAGATGAACCAATTTGGGGGAAATTTTAAAAGAAACATGACACTAGTCTAAAGCTACATGAGATGAATCTCAGAGCAAACACAACCTTTTGTGGAATTTAGACATTTCTCAGTTATAAAAGATATTCTCTTCACCTAACATTATCACCAATACCAGCAATGCTAACACGTTATGCTCCTCAGAAATCAGTTTGTGGTGCAAGACAATGGCAATTATTGATTTGGCTTGCAATTGTGGGTGTTACAAATATGATTTTTGAAATGCAGAGAAACTTAGGAGACAAATTTCCACCAGTGTCATAATTTTCCTTGACACAAACAACGATGATGAAAATTTGAGCTCTACAAACACCTGATGGAAGCATTTAATGGTTTCCACAGACACATAGTAGGTGTAAGAGAAAGCAGAAGACTGGAAAGTACTCAAGAAAGATTTTTAGATAAAAATGTAAATGTTTTAGAGAAACCAAGGCATCTTGGAAGACCAAGCTTCAGAATCTAAGCAAAGAACACAGAAACAAGTTGGAACAGAAATATTCTATAAAAAGCCAGGAGTAAAAAGGGTTGTAAGAAAGGCAAAGTGCAAAGAGACAAGTCGCTTTGCTTTCCAGTTGAATGCTGGTTGCAAGCAAAATAAGAACAGGGGAAACAAGGAAGCTAAATCAGGAAAATGAGTTTGCTTTACAACTATAAATTTATGCATTCTCACCAGCTCAGGAATACAGAGGTTTCTGCAATCTCATTCCTGTCCCACAAACAGTGATCAGAAAAATCCCGCAAGGAAGCTGTGGGCTGGGCTGCAGCTGCTCTCAACATTGAGCAGCAAGGCAAATTAAGCCTCAGGCAATAGCACTGCACTGACAGAAAACTAAATGGAAAGTGTTGTACTAATTACCATGAAATAGATATGCTATGGGAGTCAATGATGCCAGCAAGATCCTGTCATTCTCCAGTCCTAAGCAGTGAACTGTGGTTCAAAGAACTGAGTGTATCTGCTCTGTCTCATGCTAACCACCACTAGTAAATCTTCCTGCAGACCTTTAAAAAGAAAACTCAGTTAGAACATTCTAGGTTTAAAAGGAAAATCTCATTTAACATTTCAACAGCACAACTTTCAGCTGCCAAGAATTTTGAGAACCTTTCCCACCCCATGGCAATCTTCAGAAAAAAAACAATAGCTGAGCTGGGCTAAAGCTCCTGCTAAAATCGGAACCATTTCTCATAATAGAACACTACACACAATGGAGTAATGTAATGACAAATACATATATATATATATATATGTATATATATAAATGCATTAGGCAATCTTTGCTGTTGGCTCACTCAAATTCATTGCTGGACATAGCACACAGTCTTACCAGTGACTTCAAGACCTGGCAAATGGCCACTGCCCTCGAACTCTGCCTGGCCTGGTTGTAGCTGTTCCATTGTCTCAAGATGCACAGCAATACCACAAGACACTTGGTCACTGACTAGAGGACCTAGAGGCTCCTTAATAAAAGGCAAACCCAATTAAGGAGGAAAAGCAACTGTCCTGGTTCCAACAAAACAGTGAAGAAACATGTAAGACTAGGAGGGCAGAAACTTTGTAGTTAAATTCCTATTATCTGGAATTTAATAAAACATCAGTGAAATAGTGTTAGAAAATCCATCTTAAGAAAAAAAAAATCAAAGTAATTGAACAAAAACTGTACATGCATGAACAACATAAAGATGTCTATCATTAAATTTTGCTGGTAACAGATCAGAATTCATCTTCTGTACATTTAAGGAAATAATCTTATATTGACACAATGGGTTTTGCTTTCCCAAATGACTTTTTTTCACAAGACCATTCAGTTCTACACCCAAACCAAGTGTGCCAAAGCTTTCCTGTTTTCAAATCTGTGTGTCACAGGCCTCATGCTCCCCACATACTTCATGGTAACTCAGCAGTATTAAAGAGTGGGCAGCAGAAACTTCAGAGCAGATTTTTAAATGACCAAAGCAAGAGGCTTCCACAGAAGAGACTGACAGAACCCACACCAAAACCAATGGTTGAGAGAGAAATACCTGTAATTCACGTTGGATATGCTCTATCCAGACTTTTTACAGCAGTCAGAAGGTACCATGGAGGGTTTAACAGCTACTGTAACATCTTGTTTGATGCTTATGGCTCCTGAAGAGGATGCTTAACCTTCAATAAGCCTTGTGCTCTCCACTGTTTTCTGCAAGTACCATTAGAGTTCACAAAGTCCAAAGAACTGCCAACTGTCCTGACAGAGGTCCAAGTAAAAAAAATTCATGAGTGCATAAGAAAAACATTGGACTTCTATAGAACTATTTCAAAGTTTTTAAAAAATGAAAGACAAAAACATATGCAAGTAGTTAAGTATTTGCTGTTCTGCTTTTTGCAGTTATTTGCCCACAGCTGAAATTTCAGCCTTTACAAAATAATCAGCTTAAGAACTTCAGTATAATTTTATCCATACTTACATAATGAATTCAAGACACATGAATAGTAATTATATTTTTTTAATTAATAACTAATTACTCTCTTTTCAGACTACAAATTGCCAGACATAGCACTATCTCAGTAATGATCTGAAAACTTTTAATGGTTTATTTGAAGTGCTTTCACCTGTCTGTAGTAACATAATCTTCTATCTTCAACTTTTGAAATAAACTAAACTAATGAAATAAAATAAACACAAACTCAATATTCATACACATTATTGGCAGTTTACTGAGTTCAGATGATGATCTCTATTCCCTTTGCCAATAACCTCACAGAGTTATCTCTTTATTTACTTATATGAATTTTTCCACTCAAAGACAAAATATGCTTCAAATGTTCTGACCATTGCATGAAAGTATAGAACATTTACACAGAGACAGCTGTCTTCTGACATCCATTTTGCTAAAAACAGATGACATCTCTCACTGGATAAGCTCATATCCCCAAAATACTACTAAAAACTTTAATTTCTGGTTATAACAAAGATTATCCTCAAGTGTACTAAGAAAACAACAGCTGCTGTTATAAAACTTCCATTATTTAGAAGATATTGTGATAAGCTTCCATCATTCAAGGGAAAAAGCCTTAAAGTTCTTCTTTTTCTCCTTATAACAATGTCATCCTTATTTTTTTATGGTTATTGTACATTCACTTTTTTTAGAACTGAACACACTTTTTGAAAAAGTACAGAAAGTACCTTGACAAAAATTTAAAGACATCTCATGTGGAAGCTGATATTTAAACATCACCTTTTTTTAAGTTGCATCCATTGATTTTTCTGCAGAAAGAAAACAACTACTCTCTCCAATTGTTGTACTTACAGGAAAACTTTATATTAGGCAGCAAAATCACCTTGCTGAAATTGCTCTTCAGAAAAAACAATCCTTTCTTTCCCTGTACCAGCATCACAACAGAGACTTTTCTTATGTATCAGATTTGAATGTAGTAAATTGTTTGATGTCAATGTGGTTTCACAGTTTCATGGAAAATAAACTACTAAAAATGCAACTGAGCAGGCAATGGTTGAAATCAACTTTTTGCAAGTATATGTATACATAACCTCAGATCATTTCTGTTACGGCAAAAGTCTCCTCAACATTTCATTTTGGAAAAAGCTATTTACCAGAAGACTAAAACATGAGGTGATAGACTTCATGAATACTTCTATTTTAGAACTACATTCACACTTACTGACTTTCCATTTGAAGAAAAACAACCCAAAAAGTGTAACTGCTTGAAAACCTTGCAACTACAAACTTTTATCAATAATTACAGGAAAAAGGTGACTCTGTAAACAAATCCTCATTGCTTTTTCATGATGTGCAAATGCTCAACAAGAAAGCCTTTGTCAGGATGAGTGAATTAAGTGCAGATAGTTATGTTACAAATGGATTTATATAGGAACACTTCTTAAGAAAAAAGCAAGTACTATGGCACAGAGGAACTGAGCAGCAAGATTTATTTTCAAATTACAATCTTCTTGGTATTATTCCAGTTTTGTTTTCTTATCATTTAGATTGATGCGACTAGCACACTTACTGCACTCTGAAATCCTGTTTGCTTCACAGAGTCACTTCATTGCTACAATAACTGCAATTTGAAATCTTAAAATATTTCTCATTCTTTCAATTTTTACCTCAAACTCTCTTCTCTTTAGCATCAGGGTTTATTAATTTTCAAATAACATCCACCTTCATGAAACAACATCATGGTTTTAAGTGTCACTCAATCACAGATTTTGCATTCAATTTGTGGAAAGGAATTGATGACTGACTGTTGAAAGTTTTAAAGTGAATTACATGAAATATGAAATACCTCATTCACCTCCTTGGTATGAATGTAAGATGCAAACTTGTGTAAATAACAAACAGGCACCCTAGTTCCATCCACTCATCAAGCATACTCAAATAAAATTTGTCACTCTCTTGCCTTAAAAAGTATAATTAGATACTTGATAATATCGCAAACAATTTTGAAGATTAACTAACAAAGACTTTTCAATTAATTACCACAAATTACAATGTTTTCAGCTGTAATACTTTAGTAGTTAAAGTTTTGTCAGATTTTAGTCTTTGTCATCCCAAAGCACATTAAAAAAATAAAGTATTTCAAATGGGAAAGAAAAAATTCCACATATTTAAAATATAGTGGACTAAAATAAGTATATGAACATGATATTGCAAGTTTTCAGTGTGCTACAACAGAATGCATTACGGAGTTATGCACTGCAAGAGACTATAAAATAAAACACATCATAAAGGACTGCATATTAAGAAGCTTTTAATAACGTTCCATATTTAAGTCTTTATAGCAATTATTTTACACATACCATAAGATCAGGAGATTGAGATAACTTTTCCAGTTTAAGCATACCACATAATTGGTAGTCAGAGCTGTATGGATTTAGGGCATGATCCAAAGTGACACTTCACTGGACAGCAACACATTTATCTATCTCGTTTTTCACTTAAATACAAAAAAACCATACTTACTATGACAGAAAACAAAGCCTTAGTGTTGCCTGAAGTGTTTACAGGCAGAAAATGAATAGGTTTGGTTAGAGCATGGTACCAATAATGGTTGTGGGTTTGAGCCTTGTATGGACCATTCAGATGGGAGCTGAACTTGATAATCCTTGTGGGTCCCTTCCAACTCTGGATATTCTGTGATTCTGTGAATCTCCTCAGACAGCCTGAACAAGCAGCTTGTGCAGCTCTGTAAATAGCCTCAGGAAGAGGTTTTTCCTCATCACCAACACCAACATTAAAACCTGGGGGCTGGATGAGGCAAGGAGAACCATGCCCAATGTTGGCAGGGCCATTTTCCTGCATTCCTTACCCACCATGTGAGTGAAGTTTTGAGGAATGAGTGCAGTGCAGGTAGCTCTGCATTCTGGGTTCCTCCTCAGATTAAACTATTTGAAGGATCTGGATGTCTGAGATCTGCTGAGAGAAAGCTGGGGTCAAGCTGACAAGGAAACCTAGCGTGACTGTGAGTGTGGACTGTGTAGCTGAGAAGAGGCCTCAGTCCCAGTCAGATGGTGTGAGAGTTATTGACAGCATGACTCCTGCATGATCAGACAGGGAAGTTTCCTTAATGTGATGGAGGACAGCGAGCAGACAGCAGTTCCTCAGCTGGGAAATGCTGGAGCAAATCCTCTCTAGGATGGAGAAGTTTCCATATCCCTTCTATACCACAATAATGCACAGACAGCCCAGAGTTGCTGAAAATACGGGGAACACAGGGGACTTGAGGGGTGAGGGAAATTTTCTCCTCTGGTGGCAGAGAAATTGCTTCATCGTTGGTTAGGATCTTTCTGCCAAAGCTGTCCTTCAGTACCGGTTACTGAGATGTGGGATTCCCTGTTTGTTACAGTTTCATTGAATCCTGACAGAGTAATTTGAGGACTTCACTACAGCTCAGTAGGATTGAGCATAGCTGCATGTGATCATGTAAATCCCTAGGCACAGAAGTTGTCTGTAACCTTGGTATTGAGATCAGCTTCAATTTCAATAGGCCAAAGGACAAGGAACTGTTCAATCAGCTAAAAGCCAGCAAATATGAAAGAGTAGTAGGTCCAGACCAATGACACTTCAGAGGGATTTATCCCTAGGAAAGGCTAATTAATACCTTGACTCTCTCCACCTAGATTTATTTCAGGAGATAGAAAGCTAATTCTACTTAGTAAGTCACAAGAACACTGCCAACTATAAGTGTCTTGCCAATAGCAAGAAAAAGGCTCTGAACACAGTGTGACATTGCTAGCCAATTCTGCAGCATGCACTTAAGAGAAGGATGAGCCTTCTCATCATGTCTTGTAGTATTTGTAACCACATCTCATGTTGAGATTTGGCCTGCTGACACACACACAGTTTGTTTCAGAAAATACCAGGAGGCAGCAATTAAAAGAACTTGATCCTTCCATAAGAGGCAGATGCCCATGTGAAAACTCCTTTGTGAGCAAATGGATTCTCCTCAATTGTTGGATATGTCCTGAATTGAGGCTTTCAGCTGCTCTAGCATTCTTTTTTAATACAAACTGTAGAACTTTTTTTTTCAAATAGTTTTTATCAGCATAATCAATTACTATTAAAGAAATCTTCAGAAAAGACACTCCCTAATGCATATAGATATAATAGATTGTGTAACAAATCTGTAATAAGGAAAAGAACTTAAATAAAGAGATAGAGAAGAAATGTGTATCACTTTTCAATAAACATTTTGAAAGCAGCCACCATGGAAGCTTCTTGCTCTTCAGGGAAGATTTAACGTTTCTCAGTTCAGCTGGCCTTTTGCATTGGCCATTCCATTCTTGGCCCTGGCTCGAAAAGTGTATTGATTTTTACTCAATTTTAGGGCTCTTGCTGTACCAATGTGGCATGACAGAAGTACAGTCTGAACACTTGAATGTTACAATGGCTGGATAACACTACCTAATTGCCAGTAAATACTGCTCTCCCCAGCACCTTTACCTATTCCATGTAATTCTTGTGATATTAATTACATTTACTAACATATTGAACAAAAGTAGTATTCTGCATAAGGTGATGCAGATGAAAGTCTCGGGGCTAGGGAAGAGTTGTCACTAATCTTTCAATTAAGGGGGAAAAAACCCCAACCAAATAATTCCTGTTACTGTGTAGAAAACAAACAGTCTTAAGCAGCCTTTTCTGTATATCCATTCTGAATTGCATTTTTATTTGGCAAGACTGATCTGATTTTGTGATTTAGTGGTCAGATGCAGAAACCAGCAATGCCGTTCACTGCATTGTTTCTGCACTAACAGACTTTGACTATGTTCACTTAATTAATAAATAAAGCATTTGATTGCCATAGTGGAGGCAGTGTATTTTTCATGCATTGCTCACTATGCATGTTCCTGCATACGGTAAAGAATGTATTTTCCCTTGAGTTTGTTCATATTTAGAAATTGTGTCAAACTGTTGTCTCTTATTTTAGAAAAATTCTAGCAAGATTCCATGCATGATTTCAGAAGCTTTTTTTTTCCAAGTGCTGGTTTTGAGCTGGTTAAGATGATCACTTCTGAACCAGAAGATCAAGATAATAACTGTACTATAAAATTATGCTTATGTCAGGTAAAAATGGGTTTGGGATTGTCACGACTGAAAGTTACAGCAGCAAGAGCTGTCGATGAGTCACACCAACAGAAAACCTTTTCATTCTATTTTACATGACATTTTGACAAAGGATAAAGTTATTAAAGCCTAAGAAAAATAGGTCTCTCAGATCATCTCATTTGTACCCATGAACAAACATAGAAATAAAAATGAGTGGTAACATGTAGGCATACTAACACAGGCCATGACAGACCTAATGACTTCATATAAATCAAGTTTCATTTGTGTATAGTAAAGTGTCCTCAGGGAATTAAGATACAGCTCATGCACAAAGGTTAAAAAAAAAAAAAAGTCGAGTAAACCAGTAAGACACAAAAGTCACAACACCTATGCTGGATTGGAGATCATTTATGTTTAATGCTTTCATTAACAACAGATTTAAGTTTGGAACTTTTCTGTCACAAAATATTGAAATCATCAAAACAGAGATCAACTCTCACAAAAAACCAGACCAGGATGCAGTACAAAATACAAAGTTATACAGTTCAAGAGAAATAATGAGTTTAGCTATGAAGTAGTGTGTCCAAACAATCACAGAAGGATCCAAATACAGTTAATGCAGTAACTATGAGACATCAAATCTAGAAAGAACTAATAAAAAGGTAAGAACAAAGAAACAAAACCACAATCACGAATCTGACAGACACAACTACCATAGGTGCTATGTCTTATAGCTGTAAGCAGTAAGATAGCACAGTGAGCATATTCCCTTTCCATCTCCAGCTCCATCAGTTGTGAAAGCGTACAGGTACTGCCACCCTCAGGAGCAGCAATTAAAAAATACATTCTTCCAGCTGCAGACACAGGCATGCAGTTGCAGGCTTCATTTCAATCACAGCATTGCCACCAATTACTTTTGTGGTCCTGAACAAATTACCTCTTTGCTACAATTTTTGCAGCTGTAAAGGGTGAAGATAATACAAGCCAATCCTAAAAAAGTGTTTCTAGATTTATTATTCTGTAGCAGTTTAAAAATTAATACTGCTGCATAAGCATTGCATTTTACTTCAAGGCTGAATGCAAATAACTAACATTCCAACTGCTATCTTCTAGATCTACTTTTATTTCTTTTTAATACACGCAAACAAATTCCCTAAAGTTAATAGGCTCAACACATATTTACCAAGGGAAACCTAGAAACTTCCTTCCCCGACCTAAAAATATCCATTCAGTAGCATTTAGCTTAGTCTATTCCCAGAGTATTAACAGCAGAAGATTATTCATATATTTTCATTGAATCATTACATGATGATATTTTCACTGACACATAGAAAGAATTATACTATTGTAAGGACCAAAACTTGGTCTTCAACATTCCTGAAAAAGCAAATAGATAGTCCTGCTACCTCAATCCTCCATATGAGACCCAGTATCAATCCCCTTGGAATAATCTTAAGCCATAGGTAATTATATGCAGTCTTGGTGGAAAATCAAGATGTGCCTAATTGTGGTTCTGACAAATAGTATCCACATCAGCAGCAGGAGAAGAGAAAGCCTTCCCATCTTGCTTGGTACAGGATCTTTGTGCTGCTGAGAGACTTTCCAAAGAGGAAAGGAAGCTCCTCTGTTCAAGAGCCTTGCTCTTAAGTCTGTGCTGGTGAGGAAGGATTCCAAGGTCTTTCCTTCCAGTGAAGTGAAGTTTATGAATAGACTATACCAAAACCAAACAGCAGTGTAAAATTAAAGAACAACATTCTACTACTATTAGTCAGAGAAAAAAGTGGAGTGAATTTATTCTTTGCTTAGCAGAGTCCCTAAACTGGGGAAGAGAGAAAATACAGCAGTGCTAAAGCAGTCTTTATAAAACCCTGTGAAGAACATTGATGCTGTGTTCCATCGTGCTAAGACAGCCAGCTTCAGAAGTCTTCAGCACCCTCAGCCTGCTCGTTTCAGTGTCTTCAAAGACTTTGAGGATTTCTTAGGCAGACCGTAGACTGAGAAAACGGAAGGTAAAACTGAGCCCACTTCCACCAAAACATAAACTGAGTAGGTCTCAGTAGGCCCACGGCCTAGACAAAGCTGGAGAATGCTGCTGTCATTTCCACCAGCAGCTGAACAGTGAATAAATACATCCTGATGGATGGGGTTGGGGTGGAGGGATGTTTATTTGGGGGGGTGGGGGAGAGGGGGGAAGTGGGATGGGCTGTAGTGCTCAGGGAGGACCTAACAACAATAAATGCAAAACAAAGTTCAATACTTTTATTTTATTATCTGCTGCGGAGTTTCAGTTCCAGTATCCTGGGTTCAGCACTGCTTGGAGCATTCCAACGAGAAAGCAGCAGCATTCACAACACTGGAACTTACAAGTTCAGACAGTGAATTACCTGCATATCCAACACCAGGAGGAAACACTATCCCACCACAGCAGTAAAGGTGCTCAAGAACAATAAAACATTTCCTCTGTTCCTGTGTATTTTGCACAGAAATGGAAATAGACTTGTATTGCCAACATAGATTCTTCAGGCATACAACAGAATAGAAAGATGAATGATAAGCAACATCTAGTTTTGTGCCTGTGGAAATGAAAATTTTACCAGTCAGACTAAAGCAACACTAGAAAAAGGATCACTATTGATCACATATCCTGAAAGGGATCAAAGACATGCTTCAACATCTAATTTGTCCTTACATATGCAAGGGTCACCCAAGTGAAAAAATGTCCTCACTCCAACCATCTGATGTTCACAATCTCCCAAAGTATAGACAAGCATGAGGAAAACAGCTATCGACAAAACTTCATGACAGATCCGGCATCCAGGTTTCCTGTGCACGGAAAGTGCTTAGACTACTTAATTTTCCTGCAGCAGACAAATAACCCTGAGAAGAGTGTTATTTGATCAGTGTTCTTATTAGAATAAGCAAACAACCTAATTCAGAGTGTATTTCCAGAAGACTCACAAGAAGCAGCAACTTTTTCTAAGTAACTTAAACCATTTGTTGAGTCATTCTGGATCTGACCTATGTTATATTTAATGCCCTCTGGTAAATAACAGCCACCTGAAGCTAACAATTTTTTTCATATCAGAAGCTGTTTCCTAATATTTAATTTCTAAGGGTGATAAAGATGGTTTCCATTTTAATTCTCCAAAGTTGTCACTCTAAAGGGCTGTTCTTTTTGTGGTTTTTTTTCATTTGTGGGGTGAAGGAAAGGGTAAAAAATATTATCTGAATTATTTATCTATTTATTTATGGAATAAAAACTTCAAGATGCTCACTAGTTGTATAAGCTCAGCCAATAATACTCACCTACCAACATACTCTCTCAAAACAAAAAATGTACTTAACAATTTAGATGAAATCAGAAGGCAGCCTCTGAAGACAGCATTAAAAAAATAATTTCTCTTAAAGAACCACACACAGTGCTGTTTTGCTACTAGTCTTTCATTTCCTGACTTTGCTTGACACATCAGACTGCCCACTGAAATTAAAAGTACCTCAATGGCATAAGACTCTGCCATCACTGTCTCTAAGTAACATTGGTGTTTTCCCGTGATGACCACTACCTTTCCCATTCCTGCCCAAACTCTTTTCAGAGTTGCTTCAATGTGAGACCTGTGCTTGCAAATAAACTTAATTGGTATTGATCCCACCCACAAAGCTTATTTACGTATTGATATAAAGGTATTCAGAGTATAAGTATGGTTTCTGTGTAGTGAACAGAAGGAAGCAGCAATAAAATATACATGAACACAGATGATGAGGGTTCCTGTTCACCATTTAGAGAATTGCATATTTGGACATATAAATTACTTTGATTTGTGTACACTCCGAAAAACTTGAAAAAAAAATAGGAAAGAAAGAAAAATAAGTATACTTTCAAAAAGAGCTACACAGTCTTCAGGGGAAATAAAAAAAATTAAAAAAATAAAAAACTTAAAAAAAAAAAAAAAAAAAAGCATCAACCTTAGGGGCTAGAGGGACAGAGAAGGCTCAGATTTTGCCTCTATCACTCACCACTCATTTTTGTCTCACAGAGCTTGCACTGTTCCTCCTTGTAGTAACTCCTTTTGTGTCTGCTCTTCACACTTCCATTTTCAATCAAAAAATCAAGAATCAAGAGAGCACATGCAAGAGAGACACACATTTCTGGCTCTCTGAACCAAAGCTTTGGCATGGACAGCTGCAGGCATTACAGGATTAAGGAGTTTCACAGGCTCTATTGGCTTTTTAGACAGGCTTCATGGGCAGTTCATCAGGTGTTTTGAAGATGTAATTTTAATGTTTAAGCAGATTCTTAAAAAGAAAAAAAACACAATTAGATCCTTATAGCAGATCTATCATAGATTACCTGAAAAGCCAGAATTATTAGAATGCAATGGGAATGTGCAAAACCGTGAGAGTGCTCTCACATAGCAGAATAGGAAGTTATTGGAAGAGACAGAGAAGCCTGTACAGCTTTGTGAGCTTTGAACCACTTCAGAGGTTCAAAGCTCAACAATCAGGCAAGCAACAACAGAAAGAAGAAAAAAAAATGTTCTTCACTTTGATAAGCTCATTTTCATTTAGCTAATATCTTATGTAAATCCATATTTTTAGTTCAGGCATTCTCAGATGATCATTTCAGACACATTAAAATTTTCCAATGGAAGGACACAACCACAGGTAGCAAATATAAAGCTACTGATAGTAGATCTACTTTTTAAATTACTTTTTGTGGATTCTTCAGAAGGTAGCCACAAACCTCAGGTTGAAAGCCAGTAATTTACTGCTTCTGACCTTGCAAAGACCTCTTTATGCCACAAGTTTTACATGGTCTTCAAAAACCTCCTTTACTTTTAAAAACCACAACATACACAGTAAGCTGAAAAATATCCCTGTGCATTTACTGGTAAGCAGATTTCACATAATTTTACTAATGCCAGCAGTTCACAGGAGTATATCACAGTGGTTGTTCCAGGTCTACACACCAAGTTGCAGAAAAAACCCACCCATCTGACATTTCAACCAAAGCCTCAAATACCAACATTATACTAAGAAAAAGAAATCAGCAAAAATCCCACCTGAACAAATAACCCAAATCCAAAAAACTACTGAAGGGATAAAAGGCCTGCATTCATTTGCCATGTGATGAAATATAATAAAAATGTCAAATTAGGTACTTTAAACTACTAAATAGCCAGGATTGTTGTAGACCAAGGCTATTTTTCGGTCTAAATACCATTGGTGTGGATGTGTTTTTCTTTCATATAGTGGAAACAAAAGTCATGCTATGTCAGCATACAGACTGCTAAATAAATCAAGGTTAGTTAAACATATGTTAAAACGTTAGAGAGAAAAAGAGCATTCCTTAACATATTTAGCCTTCCTGCAAAGTGGCTGGGGAAAAAAAAAGGGGAAACTGATTTATCGGAAAAAAAATGTAAAGTAAATTTGGAGACTGATTAATTTATAAAGTCAGTCAAATTGTAAAGACAATATGAAAAATCAAAGCAAACTCAAGAGGGAGAATTCAGAAAAAGAATGGGGAAAAAATGGTAGTTATCCACATATAAGTCTCCCTCTGTAAAACATACAAGGATGAAAAGAAGTATTATCATGCAAATAAAAAAGATGAATATTTTCAGTAATCTCATTCAAGGGTGATTTTTAAGTTAAACATAGATGCCACACTGTCATGTCAAGAATTCAACAAATCTTCTAGAAGAAACATATATTATTTCTGAAAAGCAAGTCAAGGCTACATTTTAAAACTACAGAACTCAATCTTGACAAATGTAAAAGAAAAATAATTCGCTCTCAGCAGAATTTACTGGCATTAAATCTGGTGTTAGGCTGCCTTCTTCAACCATAGAATCATTGAACATCCCAAACTGGAAGAAACCCACAAGGATCATTGAAGTCCAACCCCTGGTCCTGCACAGGACAATCCAAAATTCAACTACGAATTTGAAAGACTCATGTCCTTTTTTGAATAAATGCTTCAGTATTTGCAAACTACGGAAAAGGAAACTATAGAAGCATGAGGCAATCTATCAGTAATTAGTGTTCATCCATGGGCAATAGTATCAGGCATGAACCCATTTCCAAGAGAGTGCTCATCACAGCACATTTGTGACATGGATTCCCCTATGCAGTGAGAACACACAGAGGATGCACATCTGTCCAACTGCTTTTGAAACAGATCAAACTGCCATACTTGGGCTGTAAGATCCTCTTTCTCCTTTCCTCCATTAGCTCCAAATATAAATGATAACCAAAATGCTGCCTTTGTTTACTTCTCCTACAGATATTTTAAATGGTATTGCAGTGGTCAAACTTTTTGAAGAACACACACATGAGAAAAGCAAAGCTCTAGTCAATGTGAAGTTATGCAGAATTCAGGAGATCTCTGCTGCCCTCTGAGCTGTCCTTCACAAAAGGTGAAAGACTTCCCCAAAGCTTGGACTTTGGAACTCTTTTTCCACAGACCATATTCACTGAACTGGTTTGTGTGGTGCTTAATTTGAAACTGGATTCTGTACCTTCTTACCTGGCTACAATTCGTGAATCAGAAGTAAACAGCAGCTCAGAGGCAGAGGATTAACTTCCTTGGAGCAGCACTAGATTAAATAGCACCATATAACCAGACCAGAGGATAAGACAAAAACTTCAATATGCCCACTAATACAGAAATGCCTAAAACCCACAAAGTATGTGTACATTTCCCAAACAAATCTGGACAAGTTTGGTTGACATTGCTGTGTGGCTGTAGTGACCGTGCAGTTTACCGAGCAAGCTGCCTATCACATGGCTGTCTTGCTGCCATACCTGCCTCCTTCTCTCTACAAAGACAAACTCTGCAAAATGGAAATGGAAAGCTACAAAATTAGAATTGCAGCACTAAGATGCTGCATTGGCATAATTCATATTGCATCACAAAACCTGTACAGATATAATGTGTCTCAACACAAAAAAAGCGGAGGAAAAGAACAAAAAAACATTTTTAAGTCTGACCCTGAACTTTACAATTTACAAACAAATAAAATTCTACAGCATTTCAGGTAAGCATTGATCATTCAGTAATATAACACCTTTTTTGCTAAAATCTGGCAGGGCAAGGAAAGAATAACACAAGTAACTCCCAAAAGGCATGTGATTCTACTAGAAAACACAAACAATGATAAACTATTGGCTCTTTTGTGTATCTGAATTACTTTGGTATTGAACAGCATGTGTAGCTTAAATATTTCCTCCTTTTGGCTTCAGACGTACACTGTAATTTAATTAAGGTAATTCTCTTTCTTGGTTTTCAGAAGAAGCAAGTTTTTATTCTGAAGTATCATATCAACAAAATCATAATACATTACCTTAGCAATTGGAAGTGTAGCAACATAATAATCCACACAGTGATAACTGAAGTCACAGTTAAATATTTAATCTTGAAAACTATCAAATGAACATAGCAAGTGATAGAAAAGGACAATATGTCAAGAAAATGATTTCTTAGTCCTCCTGTGTAAATTAGAACACTTTGCTTTCCGTTTCATACTTTAGCCACAGAAACAGGAAATACAGCACATCTCCTTAAGTCATAAGGGATCCCAATCCATCAGACCACTGCCTAATTCAGTGGAGGCCCCCAAAAGTAAATAGGCAGAGCAAGAAACAGCCCTCTGTTTTTCTTTAAAACATTCATAGATCCCTCCTTGCCTTGAGGACAGCTCTTAGTACTCCTAAAGCCCAGACCATCACATCATTAATTCTATTATGTTCTCTTCAACAAGTGTTTCTGGAGCAATAGGTGCTAACTAGGAAGTGCACATCCCAAAACCCTTACCACAGGCAAAAATAAGAAATTCAGTTTTACCTTTTAACAGGCAAAGGTTAATACAATAGAAAAATATATAGTCAAACACAGGAGAAACGTAAATAACTTCTTCATTCCCTACAAACTAAATTTAGTGAAAGTAGGCTGTAGAAATTTGGATCAAAGCACTACACTGCAGATGAGTCACACACAATCCAATGGATCAAAATCTTTTGTCTCCTCTTTTCCTTTATGATCATTCACGGAAAAACTTTGCTTAATTATCTAATTTCCCCTTCGTTAGTCTCTTTTCATTAGAAATAATTTCAGATTTGCTTTGTCTGAGGTTCCAGTTTTATGGCCTGGGGATATTAAATTCAGGCATTTTAGATAAGCCACTCTATCCCTGTCCTGTCACTGTGTAATTATCATAACACTTAAATCATTATAGAAAGAATTTAGTGTAGTTTTACAAATGCTTTGTGCATTCTTGCAGTGAAAGGCCATAAGACTGCTTACCAGACACTGGTGTGCTTCAGTACAAGCAGTGTCCACGTTCACAGTTATGCCTTGCCATGCAAGGGTGAAATCACCTCTCCTTTGCACACTCCAGACATATTTGCCCCTTTTTTCTCCTGATTTGTATATATTTTCAGGACAAAACCATGCTCCATTTAAAATGAGCAGTGTAGATTTATATTTTAACTTCTCCTTCCTGTGCCCTCACATAAATCAATTAAAAAAAAAAAAAGCCTGGGTACAGGCATCATCATAGACTACACATCCCAAATAACACCCAACTTCTCTTCAAATCAGATTCTATAGACCACCCAAACTTGCTTTCCCAACACCTGATAAAATGTCAGACTTTGCATTTACCTGAAATTGTAGGGTCACAGCACTTCTCTTGGACTGAGCTAATAGTCTGAGTTGTGGTAATGACTGCCTTGAAGGCAGGTGATAATTGCCCAGCTGGTTTCAGCTTCATTCTGTGGGTAACATATATGCAAAGATCTGACAAACTCCCCTAATTACTGCTTAACAAACAGGCTGTACAATAACTTGGGACAGGGGAGCCTGACTATGAACTTTGACTAATTGATAATGGGTGAAAACTGTAAAACTTTACCTGGGAACCAGAAAAAGAACAAGCAGACCATTATACAACAGAAAGGTGTTGTCACCATGGCAGGAAAGGAAAACATCAATGCAATCATAGTACCCCACTGCAAACCGCTGTCAGCAAAAGGACAGGGAGAACTGGTTTCACTTACAAGGAAAAGCCACACAGCAACACCATGAGTTTCTGAGATGTCATCAGATGGTATGGAAAAATAGAAGGGAAAACAAGTCTGATTGAAAACCTTTCTTCTCATCTCACTATAAATTATAGGAAGTTTAATCAGAATTAGCCAAGCTAGACAGAAAAACTAGCTCTGGAATCAGACACAGCCTTCAAGTATTCAAGTAAGCAACTCTCATCCATAGCGTTATCCAAAGTTTGAGCCCACAGATACGGTGACACTTCAAGTCACTGACAAGTGACTTTTGAAACCCTTCCAAAATCAGAAAGGTTAGGAAAAATCATGGTCATCTGCAACAGCTTATACCAATAAGAGTTCAGTAAGAGTAGTTTTTTGTTCAGGTAACAAGTTGTCCTGGTTGCAGGGAGGGGTCAGAGCTCAGTGCCACGGCTGTAGCCAGATTGGTATTCCATGCCTCCCAAACCCTCGGTGAACACTTCTTTTGTCGGTCAAGCACCATCTCTTTTTGTATCCTTTTGCTGTTAATATTGCTGTTGACTCTGCATGTCTTATTCTTGCTTTGTGCTTTCGGTAAATTGTCACCTCAACCTATAATTTCTGCTTTTGCCCCTCCCTTACTGAAAGAGGTGAAGAAGGGAAGTGGCTCACTTGGGAGTTTATTTTCCAGCTGACGTTAAAACAGCACCCAAGTTAAATAAAAATACATTAAGATAATCAGAGGCTGCACTTGCATTAATGAAAAAACAACTTGTATTTGCCTCTTTTGTCATACTTAACTTTTAAAAGTACACATTCAAGGCTGCAGTGTGAAACATCAGGCTGCAATGTGAAACATCATCATACTCCATCTGGATCAGTTTTGTGCACGCAGTTTTATGCTACTTGGCATACATAATTCAGACATTTGGGAAACACAGCCCATTTAAGGAGCCACTTGCACACCACTTCCAACACCAGTAACAAATGCCCTGCAGGGTCAAAAAGAATGCAATATATAAGTTCACCAATTTCAGCATTTTAACTTATACATATCTTCCCCTTAACTGTAGGGAATGGTGTTCTAAACCATTTTCCGTATCAAAATTTTCCACTTCTGTAAAAGCTTTTTCATAATTTTGACTAACTACATGTCCTGGTTTCAGCTGGGAGTTAATTTTCTTCCTAGTAGCTGGTAGAGTGGTGTGTTTTTTATTTAGAATTAGACTAATGCTGATAACACACTGATGTTTTAGTTGATGCTGAGCCAAGGACTTTTCAGTTTCTCATGCTCTGCCAACAAGGATGTGCAAAAAGCCAGGATGAAACACGGCCAGGACAGCTGACCCAAACTGGCCAAAGGGACATTCTTTCTAAACCATGAAACACCGTGCCCAGTATATAAACTGGGGAGAGCTGCCAAGGCGGGATCAATTGCTGCTCTGGGATGGGATGGGCATCCATCAGTGAGTGGTGAGCAAGGGTATTGTCCATCGCTCATCTTTATTGGGTTTTACTCCTCTCTTTTTTTCCTGTCATTATTATTATTATTATTAAATTTGTTTCAGTTATTAAACTATTCGTATCTCAATCCATGATCATGGGTACGACCTTTTTTCCAAGTTTCCTCCCCATCCTACTGGGAGAGTGTGGGGGCTGGGGTACGTGAACATCAGTGTGGTACTTCACTGACAGATGGGGTTAAACCAGGACACTGTATTAAGCCATTCAACTACACTTTTCAGTAACCTTTGTGTGCTTTCACAAAACCACTGCACTTCAGTTCCTTTAGTGAATATATATCTTCATAGGCACAGCTCTATCCGCGTTAATTATATCTTCAACAGGTCCAGTCAAAACTAAAAATTTCAGTAAAAAACCAAATTAGATGCTTAGGATTCTGTCTCTGGTGTGGTTTCCAAGCTTTTTGTTTCACATGCTCTAGAATGTTTCAAATCATAGGCCCACACAGTGTCTATTCCCTCTCCAGTAGTATGATCTGGAATCCAGCAAGGGAAAGGAAAGCGGCAGGCAATAATTCTGGCATTACATTCAAGTTCTTCTTCCAGCTTCTTCTCCAACTGTGGCATCTGTTGAGTTACAAGAAAAATGTCTCAGAAGTAGTAAAAAATCAGAAGCATTCTCTTTAAAATCTAATCCAAGTGTTTAAGAGAAATCCACGATTTGAGTAATGTTTTTTGAAAAATCTTAGGGAAGTATTCATTATATATATATTTTGGCTTTGATGCCTTGACAAAGAATATCTAAAACCTGAAAATGGTTATTGTGCCCTAATTGGTGAGATCAAGGAAATCATAACTCTAAGTTGTAAAAATCAAATCAAAACTCATAAATTATCCCTTAAAAAAAAATTTAAAAATTGAAAAAAACCAACAAAACAACCTAAAACCAAACAAAAACAAAAAGAAAAAAACAAAAACAAAAAAAAACCCCAAACTGAAAAGACCTTCCATGTTCCAATTCACAATTCTCTTCATCCCACAGAGAAGGGATTCTTCTCTGTGAAGAATGAAAGTTCAGCCCCCTGAATTTATGCTATGTATGACACCCCAAGCTTCATGAGCTATTGGGTGACACTCAGAGGTCACCACCACTCAAAATTTACAGTCTAACTCTAAGGCAGACCCTGAGACACTCAAAACATCACACAGACAACAACCCAGGGCAAACATTCTGCTGTCACTCTGTGGTAAAATACTGTTATGTTAAATAATGTTGAAATTGAGCTTAGTCGAATCCACACTCCATTAATATGTGCATGTGAATCCCTTCAGTAGAATTCCATGAAACAGAATGTTGAATCATAGAATGGTCTGGATTGTAAGAGACCTTTAAAGGTAATCTAATTCAACACCCCTGCCATGGGCTGGGATATCTTCAACTAGGTCAGTTTTCTCAGAGCCCCATCCAGTCCCCATCTACTGCTTCTCTGGGCAAACCTGTTCCAGCGTTCCACCATTCTATTCACATAGTTTTCTTATTTACATCTAATATGAACCTGCCCTCTTCTAGTTTAAAACTATTACCCCTTGCCCTGTCCCTACAGGCCCTACTAAAAAAGTCTGTCCCCATCTTGTTTACAAGCCCTGTTTAAGTACTAAAATGCCACAATTAAGGTCAGAGTCAAGTCTTCTCCAGCCTGAATAACCCAAATTCTCTCAGTCTGTCTTCACAGGAAAGGAGCTCCTCTGAACCCACTCCAACAGATCCACAGCTTTCTTGTGCTGGGGCTCAGAGCTGGATGCAGCATTCCAGGTGGGGTCTCACCAGAGCAGAGCAGAGCAGAGCAGAGGTGCAGAATCCCCTCCCTGGCCCTGCTGCCCACATTGCTTTGGATGCAGCCCAGGACACATTTGGCTCTCTGGGCTGGGAGTGCACATGGCTGGGTCATGTCCAGCCTCTCATCCATCAGCACCCCCAAGTCCTTCTCAGCAGGGCTGCTCTGGATCTGTTCATCCCCAGCCTGGGTTGGTACCAGGGGCTGCCCAGACCCAGGTGCAGCACCTTGCACTTGGTCTTGTTGAACCTCATGAGATTCCCATGCACCCACTTCTTGTCCAGGTCCCTCTGGATGGCATCCTGTCCTTCAGCCACGGCAACTGCACCACTCAGCTTGGTGTCATCTGCAAATTTTTCTGAGAGTGCACTCAATCCCACTGTTTATGTCCTCGATGAAGATATTAAACAGGACTGCTCCTAATACAGAGCCCTGAAGGACACCAATTGTAAATGATCTCCACCTGAACATTGAGACATTGACCATTACCCAGTGAATGCAGCCATCCAGACAATCCCTTATCCACTGAACAGTCTACCCACCAAATCCATCTCTACTCAATTTAGAGAGCAGGATGCTGGCAGGAGCCATGTCACATACCACTATGCAACTCTCCTTGGTTGAAGACCTACAGTCCAGCTTTCCTCCATTCACAAAAACTGAGACACTGTGAAAGTCAGTGGAAATATCACAACTTTTCTAGAGCAGAGCAACGCCCTGACCAGTCAGATGTTCTTTTTCTAAGAAGTGCTTTGCAAATTCTGCCATGGATTAAATGAGAAATAAATTAACACATGTAGACTTCAAAGAAATTTCTTTCCCATCCCAAACAGTGATTATGTTCTAGGAAAAAAAAAAAAAGAAACCTAACAGATTACAGATTTAACCCCTTTTGTCCTCTGGAAAAGTTTGATGGTATGCTTAAGCAGATCAGCAGTACACATCCATTTGGAGTTCCTTTTATTCTCACATATTGTATCTATCTGAATGAGTAATTTTACCAGCAAACTCTACAGGCAACTTCTATTACACGTTAAACACTATTTATTTTGATATCATCATATAACATTTAGATATTAAAAAAAAATTTAAAGGGCAGTAATTATTTACAAATTTCACTGAATTTAAGCCACAAAGACACAAAATACATAAAATTTCACAAAGAAGAAATTAGAAACAAAACCCAAAAGAACATTATTAGAAAACAAGACTGACTGAAGAGAGTATTTCCAAACATTGAAAAGAGCTTTCACTATCACACACATGCAGGGTATGCCTTTGAAGTAATATCCTATTATAGCAACATTTAAGCTAACAACGGAATATTTTAGGAAAATTATAGTCATAGATCTAATATATCAAAGAGTTACCTCCAAATATTTTTAAGGCTCTGGTTTCATCCATACTGCAAATGCTTTTAAACATTTTTGCTGCCACACCTTAAACAAACTAGAAAAATAAGCCCACTTTGTTATCTAAAACTGAGTTGAAGCACCAGAAGAATTTTTAATTTGTTCCAGAAATTATAAATATAGACATGACTAATCTTTTAGGGGTAATTATGAAAATTAGTGACACTGCATGTCCGTATTAGCTCACATTAGAAAACATCATTAATAGTTCAACCAAGTTCAGCCGAAAAGAATAACATCCTTGAACCAGTCAAACTAGTTTTTAAGCCAAATACATCAGTTACATTAGGTGCTACAATCATACTGTATTTCATGTGAAGCCAGGATTTGGGGGTGTCAACACAGATACATAGTATAGTAAACCTTTTGTACAGTATATAATCAGTTAAAATACACAGGAGCTGCAAACATGAACACCTGGCAAGAATTCTATCATCCCACCTGGAACAAGTAAGTCTTTCTGCAACGACTCAGAAACAAACACACTTTCCCCCTAGATCCTTGCAAGAATAAGAGAGGTCTTAGTCTTCCCTGAGGATCTATACATTCAGGTTTTTAAAGCTAATTTTGGATATGAAATAAAAGCATTGCGTGACAGCATCAAATCAGAGCAGCATTATTAAAAAAACTAAAGAGATCTATTGTTCCTCAGTAAAAAAAGAAGAAATGCATTAAGGTTTCTAGAAAATTAATTTAGTCATTCAGGAGGCTGAGCACTAACAACTTCCGAAGTAAATTTAAAGGGGATCATAAGCAAACAAATGCTCAGGAAACACAAAGGTTCGTGTGTTTGCATCTGTTGCATTTACGACAGTACTTCTGCTGAAAGAATTTAACCCAGTTTTTACTGGATCTATACAAGTTATCCCGAGCCCTATAGCTACTCTTTCTATCACAGCTGTTACTAACGTATCCCACTTTATTACACTTAGAAGTTAATTCGGTATTTCTGCTGGGTTTACTCACATTTTCTCAGGGCATTTGTTTATTCCTAGTTTACTGAGACATCTTTCCTCACCAGTGCTTTTCCCCTCGGTGCAACAGCCCAATTCCTGCCGGCAAATCCAAACGTTTACAGTGCCCCCTGCCGGAACTCAGGCAAGGGAGCACCTAACACCCAGAGCTGGCAGCATGAGGTCCTCACTACTGTCCCACCCATATCCACTTCACTTTCCAACACGGCTTACAACTGGAATCTGAAGTAGAGATTTACTTCCAGTGCCGTTGAAAAAAAAACAAACAAGGAAACAAAAAAAATCACAGAATAGGAAGGTTTATTATGATTCCCCTTAACTGCTGCAGAAATGTTTTCACCCTATGCTGCATGGTATGGCACCATATAAAGCTCTTCACTCATTTCATCTCGCATCTGCCTTAGAAAAGGAACAAGCAATACAGAAGCAAAGACTGACAGAAGTGGGTTTGTTCAGCCTGGAAAAGAAAAGGCTTCAGGGTGACCTAGCTGCAGCCTTCCAGTACCTGAAGAGAGCCTACAAGATGGAGAGGGACTTTTTACAAGCACATGTAGTGACAGGACAAGGGGGAAGGGCTTCAAACTGAAAGACAGTAGATTGAGACTGGATATTAGGAAGAAATTCTTCACTGTGAGGGTGGTGAGGCACTGGAACAGGTTGCCCAGAGAAGTTGTGGATGCCCCAGCCCTACAATTGCTCAAACCAGGTTGGATGGACCTCTAAGCAACCTGGTCTAGTCAAGTGTCCTTGCTCATGGCAGGGGAGTTGGAACTAGAGAAGGCTGCATGGAGACCTCATAGCAACCTTTCAGTATGTGATGGGGGCCTACAGGGAAGCTGGAGAGTGACTCTTTGTCAGGAACAGTAGTGACAGGACAAGGCGTACAAAGGATACAAATTGAAAGGGGAAATTTAGGTTAGACATTAAGAAGAAAGTCTTTACTCTGAGGGTCGTGAGACACTGGAATAGGCTGCCCAGGGATGTTCTAGATGCCCCAACCCTGGCAGTGTTCAAAGCCAGGCTGGATGAGGCTTTGAGCAACCTGGTCTAATGGGAGGTATCTCATGCACTGGGGGATTGGGATTTAATGATGTTTAAGGTCCCTTCAAACCCCTTAATATTCTAGGATTCTATGATTATTACTGACTACCTTTGACCATCTGCAGGTTGATTCATTTTGCAGGTGAATGTATTAATACTGAATCCCTTGGTATTAAAAACATTAAACATTATAATAAATAAATTACAATAACATGATAAAAACAAAAAATAAATAGTAAACTTACCATTTGAGGTACCCCAAAAACAACAACATTTGTATAATGGGAAAAAGAAACCTAAAATAAAATTTGAGAATAAATCTTATTGAAAACAGCATTTATAGTTGGAGAAATTTTCACTATTCTTTCCTCCTAATCCCTCTAGCTGCACTTCTTTCAACAGGGATTTAGACCAAAAATATGTAAGGAGATCCCTTACCAACTTTTCATCACAAAAATTTCCACATAAAGAAAACTTTATATTGCTTAACAGCAGAAAGCTTTTACTGTCTGGCCAAAAATATGGCACCAATTCTAGTAGCACAGAAAGCATTTATTTAGAAAATACATTATTTTACTAATAATTAAGGGGTTATTTTCACAACTCTTGTATACGATAAAATCATGTATGCTTTAAGTTTGTCCCTTCTTTTGTTAACTGTTAGCTAGCTATAAAAACTTTCCAGGCATTCTAATGACTGGGTTCTTCCAGTCAGTGCCATGAAGTTCTCCTGTGCTCCTCTCTGAACACAAAAACCCCCACACCCACAAAAAAAGCCCCCACATAATTGATCAGGCCCAGGCCTGCTCAAGCAGCCTCGACTGATAAAGGAAGCACTTCAACAAAGCACAAAAGCAGCTGAACAGCATACTGAGCCCACAGAAACCAGACTCCTAGCACGAGTACTTTGCTCAAATCCCAATATAGCAACTTGTGGTCAGTCAGAATTTCAGCTCTTTCAAGAAAGTATTTCCAAACCAATAAAATCTCTCAGTCATCACAGATTCATTCTTACATAATTCACTACCTACCTTCCATAAGTCTGAAATATAAAATTTGGTGTTCTGATGTACTCCATCTCTCCAGGCACGATATCTGGAGTACCAGACTAGCCAGGGATTTAATTCATAACCGACAGCTTGGAATCCCTTTTTTGCAGCTGCTATCACCTACAAGGAAGAAAATAAATCTTCACTTAGAAACATAAAAGTCTATTCACCAAAACAGGAGCACACAGTTATATTTAAAATATAAATCAAAGGAAAGCACTTTTCTAAGTCACCCAGGTTTTAATGCCCAACAGATTAGTTGTACAGTGAACAAAAACTCAAAACTACATTTTACTATTATGACCAGTCCAACTGAAATATAGTCAGGCAAACAAAATGAAAACAAACATCCATTGCGCAAAGCTGTGAGCTCGCAGTACATCTATGACTTACATAAAAGTTTAACTTAACACATTCATGACACTGTCTTGGAATTAAAGAGTACAAAAATTGACCACGGGGAGACCAGTGAAACACACAAGAAAAATGCTCAAAATTAGACCACTTATTTGAAAAGTAGTGAGGGGTAGGCATTTGAGCAGCCCCTGAATCAGAGCCAACAGAAAGAGTCTGAAAGTAATCTGTTGATCTACATTTTAAAAAAATCCAGAAATGCACCAATTTCTAGAATAAAGGTTAAGACATAATTTTAAAAGTTATTGCCAACTTCTAATCAGCAAATCACCTGACGAACTATCAATTACAGAACAAGCAAGGTGAAATCAGGAAGAAGTACACACTTCTTACCAGAATTTCTCAAACAGCATTACCTGGACAGTGTATTTCACCCTGTTACAATAATTTGTCTTCAATCACACACAGAGCATTTGCAAATTCACTAAAAGAATCTGGCATTTTTACCACACTTGGAAATGTGGTAAATATCTTCATATTTATCCAGTGATTACACCTGAATAAGTGCTAAATATTTAAAAGTGTCTGAACAGACTTTTTTCAGGACAGATGCATTAAGGAAGCACCAAGCATTCAATTTTAGTTACCTGGCTTTCCAAATAGTCTTCAGACTCCATTTAGGCACCTATATAATCAGAATTAAGTATGCAGTACCTTTTCAAATTAGATACCTCTGATTAGAGTCAGCAGCAGAATGATGAACAGAGAGAGCATCAGAAACTGCACTTACCTCGTGCCTATGTTTTTTGTCTTTTTCCTACCCAGGCACAATTCAAGCAACTCTCAGAGATTTGGATTTCCAAATCATCTTTTTTTTTGTGTGTGTGGACAAATGGTTGACTTATTCCCATAAAACATGGACAAAGGTAGCATTCAAGAACCTGCTTCTTTCCATTAAAAAACACTTAGTGCACCACCCTGTTGGTAAATCTGACTAGAAGCAGATGGCTATGAAAAGGCACACAAATAAACAAAAAAGAAAAAAAAAGCTCACCCCATTCTCCCCATATTTCACAAACTGGGGCTCAAACAATATCCTGGAAACACAACATCACTTTGTCTTTCATGATTCTCACGATTTCCCTTAATGTTTATTCTACTTTCATCACATGGATTTGGATGTGGGGAAGCCAGCACTCCACAAAGGTGTGAAGACTACAGTTCTAACCATACTAAGATTTTTCTTTTTGTAATCCATTGCTCATTCTCTTTTGCACTTCTATCACCTTTATACATTAAGCATTGAGCAGTGCTCTTTAACCTCACAGCCTCACTTGCTACAGCTACACAACTTTGTGGAATCACAACTCTTTGTCAATCACAGCATCAAGACTTTGATCACATCTTTTCAAGTGAATTCACTGCAATTCCCTCCAGTCACCACGATGACATTTTATACACTACCTGGGTCAAGCTGCAAGTAAGGCTGGAGCAAAAACTATTTATTACTCATTAAAACTGAATATAAACCTCCCTCAGCTTTGATCCTTTTCATAAAACTCAGACCAAACCAATGGATGCCAAAGATAAGACATTCGTTAAGTGTGAAAAAATGCAGCACCAGCACTCTGGCACTTTTTTAAGAGGTGATCTAAAAGGAAGGCAACATCCATAACTTACAATGCGGCCATCCCCGCTACCAATGTCAACTAGGGAGCCGCTTCTGTTTTCCAACATTTTCAGCACATTCTGGATCTGAGCTGCAGTCGCAGGAACGAAGGGCAGGCACACCTTCCTCAGGGCCGGGGTCACGAAGGGGGCGGCCACAGCATAGAGAGCCACCAAGGTCCCTCCCACGCCGGCCGTGACCAGCAGTCCCCAGCGGCTCCTCCGAGAGCTGCCCTCGCCCTCCTGCTGCGGGATCTCATTCGCCACCGCCTGGGACATCGCGCCTGGGGATGGACAGACAAAGCGTTCAGACAAATCACTATATTGGGGCAGAGACAGGACGTAATAAAGGAGGAAAAACCCCTTATACCCCTTCAGCCGATTCCCAGATCCCAGGGAAATGCTACAGCTGCTGAAAAGCTGGGGCACGACGGGGCAGGAAAGCGGTCTCCACTCAAACCCGTGTCCCTGCACACCCGGGCGGGCAGCAGCGCCCCGGCACAGCTCAAGGGCGGCGCAGGCAGGAACCTCCCCGGCACGGACCCCGGGAGCCCCGGCTGGGGACACGGCCAGGAGTCATTGCTCTGCCTTTGCGGAGGAGCTTCTCCCTGGGACACGGCGACGTCATCCACCACACACCCATACTCGCCGGACAGCAGCCCAATGCTATGCCCGGCCTGCAACACTTATAGAGAAGGACAGTACCACTTCACTATGAAGGGGCGGGGGACCGAAACCTTTCTGAAGGCGCTCCGGAGACAAGCGCCGCGCACACTTTTTCCGCCGTGGGTCTGTCTGCACTCCTGCGCCCTCACGGCACCCGGCGCAGCCAGCTGCCGCCACGCTCGGCGCCCGTATTCCGCCCCTTCAGCACATCCTCCTTCCTTCCCTCCCCGCCCCGCCCCGCCCCGCCCCGTGAGGCGGGGGATGCTGCCGCGAGCGCCGCGCTGCTCCCGCGGGCAGCGCCGGACGCTTCCAGAAGGCTGCGCTGGGGGCGCCACACAGCTCCCGCCCGCCAAATCAGTCGCGGCGATGTCGGCTGCGCAGGCGCGGGGCGGTGCGCGGCGGCGCGGCGGGCGCGGCAGCTTCCGGGTGGTGCGCGCTAGCGGCGGCGGTCGGAGCGGCAGTCGCAGCCATGTCGGCCATGGGGACTCTGGCGTTCGATGAGTATGGGCGGCCCTTCCTCATCCTCAAGGACCAGGAGCGCAAGACGCGCCTCATGGGGCTGGAGGCGCTCAAGGTGAGCGAGCGGAGCGGCCGCCGGGGCCGCCCGCGGGCCTGCGCTGTGTGGGGGCGGGGCCGCGCCGCGCCATGCTGTGCTGTGCCATGCTGCCGCGGGGGGCGGGAGGATGGAGCCCCGGGGGCCAGGCGCTGCCGCGCTCGTCGCCAGCCCCGCCCGAGGCGCAGGGCGGACAGAGCCTGCTCTAGGCCCGTAAGCGTGGCAGAGATGGAGGAAAGGAGAAGGCATCGTCCCCGGGGCTGGGAATCTGCGGCGCGGCGTCCGTGGGGTGTCCGTGCCGCGGGTCCGCCCCGGAGCTGCGGGGCTTTGGGGCCTTCACCCCCGGGGGTGCAGCCCGTGCTCAGCTCCCCGCTGCCCCCTCCCCCCCAAGCTCGGCCGCCGAAGGAAGGCCCTGGGTGAGTGCGGGCGATACAAATCCCGACGGAAGAGTGGGCCAGGTTGCCTGGGGAAGCTGTGGATGCCCCATCCCTGTCAGTGCTCAAGGGAAGGTTGAAGAGGGCACTGAGCAGCCTAGGCTAGGGAAAGGTGTCCTTGCCCCTCGCAGGGGTTGGGAGCTGGATGATCTGCAAAGTCCCTTCCAACCCAAACCATTCTGTGATTATTTTGTGATGGGTAAAATTGCACTGCCTTCTCCTTTTAGCATTGCCTCTTTCTGTTGCTCCCCTGCTTTGAGCGGTAGGGCTGTCATTTGGCTGCTCTGCTTCTGCATGCTTTATTACAGCCAGCACAAGTAATACAAAAAAAGGCATAGAAAATGTTTCTGTCGTAAAACTAATACACACATACCCATTCTTTTTCAGTCATAGATAGTTGTTGTCAATTGAATTACACCATTTGCGCTACTTGTGCTGTTTTTCTTAGCTTAATATTGTGATTTTAGAATGCATGTTAATAATTATAACCGAATTTAACTTCTTTCTTTATCCTTCTTTGTTTCACAGTCTCACATAATGGCAGCAAAAGCTGTAGCAAGTACTCTGAGAACATCCCTGGGGCCCAATGGTAATAATGAAAAACTTTTACTGGTTATCTTCTAGGAATTTTTGGGAGGGATTTTCTGAATTTTCCTTCATCCTTTGAGCATATGTTTTTTAGGCTTGGATAAAATGATGGTGGACAAGGATGGCGAGGTGACTGTGACAAATGATGGTGCTACCATCCTGAATATGATGGATGTGGATCACCAAATAGCCAAACTTATGGTGGAGCTGGCTAAATCTCAAGATGATGAGATTGGAGATGGAACTACTGGAGTCGTTGGTAAGAAAGTATTTTAAATTTAACTGTGCTTTTCCAAGATAAAAATCAGCTGCTTTAGCTATTTTAAAAAACTTCGTGAGAAGTAACAGTAACTTTTCTGTAGCACTTCTTCAGAGTATTTATTGTTGCAGTATTCCTGTCAGTTCTTGTATTAGAAATCTTTCAATAAGAAAGAAGCTTTTGGGTTCTTTTTAAACATAGTTACATTTTATAGTTACATCCCTATACTTTCAAAGTCTTTCTGCATAATTTTCTTCTGTAATCTATTTGTCCTGCCTTGGTGCCTGTGTTTCATTTTGGTCTTGACATAATGTGGTTTTCTTTCTAAGCATAGCAACTAGGGGGCTTTTTTAGGGTTATTTTGTTATTTAGGAAGTGTTGAACTCTTAAAATATTGCAGAAGAAATCAGAAAGTGTGCTTTTTAATCTGTTGATAATGTATTCAAAATTATGCTCCAATGAAGAGTAAAACTTTAACTTTTTTTTTTTATAGTTCTGGCTGGAGCATTATTGGAGCAGGCTGAGCAGTTACTAGACCGAGGCATTCACCCCATCAGAATAGCAGATGGTTATGAGCAGGCAGCCCGCATTGCTATTGAGCATCTAGACAAAATTAGTGACAGCTTCCCAGTTGATCCACAGAACATTGAGCCTCTGATCCAGACAGCAAAGACAACTCTGGGCTCTAAAGTGTAAGTCACAAAAACTGAATATGTAATAATCCATTGAAAACCGTTTGAGTGGAAAGGAGAAATCCTGGTGTTTGGGTGGGTTATTAAATTGTTTGTGTTATTGGAGTGCTGCTGAAGGCTCTTCTGTGTTTTGTTTTGACTAATTTCTCAGTAAACTCATGTCTTGGGATAAGAAATTGTGAATCCTTTGTCTCCAAAGGGTCAATTCCATGAAGTTAAACAGCTGCAGCATCAATTTCATTCTAACCTGTTAGTTCCAGGGTTTTGTATCATAGCAGGTTCCAAGAGTGATGTGAATCTGTTAAAAACAATTGCATGTCATGTTTTGTTGGGGTTTTTCCTGCTAAAAAATTTCAGCTTAGGATGATTCTATAAGTTCATTCTCCTTTATGTGTGTAGTTCATAATGAATTCAGACATTGGAAGGGCTTCCTTTACAGACCTGCCTTAAGAGTGGTTTCTGTTTCTTGAATGTTCTTTAGTAGTTAGTTTTCCTGACTTTGTGCAAACCTCTGTTGAGACTACGTTCACAAAGGCTCCTCACACCAACCGGGTTGTGTGTTCTGTTTTCTGCCACAGCCAGCACCTTTTATTTCTGTGAACAAACAAGCAGGACTCACTCTTTTAATGCAGTGTGCAAAAGTTGACATTATAGTGATGCTTCTTGCTGTTGGAGATTGATAGATAGAATCACCTTTTTTTTCCAAATTGTGGAAATAGAGCACAACTTGATTGTACTTTTTTCAAACCTAGAGTGAACCGCTGTCACAGGCAAATGGCAGAGATTGCCGTGAATGCTGTACTGACAGTAGCAGACATGGAACGTAAAGATGTTGATTTTGAGCTGATCAAAGTGCAAGGCAAAGTGGGTGGTAGACTGGAAGATACACAGTTGGTTAAAGGAGTGATTGTGGATAAAGATTTCAGTCATCCACAGATGCCAAAAGTAAGTGATACCCTTGTGTGTGTTTCTCGTGTCTAATGACTTAAATAAGAATTTCTAGCCTACCTCAAATGTCGCCCTAGTATTTATTAAGTATTTGCACAGTCTTGTGGTTTGCCTTGGCTTTTCACCCATATATCAAGAGAGGAAGGGGCAGCAAGCATGAAATTTTTCATATTAGAAGAGATCAAGTTAGAATTTGCAACAATATTGAGAAATTGTGGTGGAAGGGAGGAATTGCTGTACTACTAAGTGAGGAGAGGTGCAGGGTTCTACGTTACATAGAAATAATTATTCCTGGTGTGTGATATACTTAATATTCTTAGTGCAATGCAGTGTCTAGATTCTTAACCTTTATGAATTGCCATGTTGTCCTTTTTGGAGCAGCCCAGAAGCTGTCCTTGTTTTATGTTTGGTGTAGGTGAGGTCTCCAAGTCTTTGGGCAGTGTACTTCAAGAAAACATACTGTTCTAAAATATTTTTCTAGCAGGTGACACTGTTTATCCTGTAAAAAGGAAGACTAGTGGAAAATATCAGTCATGTAGTAGTTGAAAGGTTGTTACAAAGATGAGTAGTAGTCTCAGTCCTCACAGTAGGTAGGGGTGGTTTCACTGAATTTTTTTTTAAGCATTAAATTGTAAAAAGGCATCACTGGTAAAGATTGTTAAGGGCTTCAACAGTGTCTTGGAGCTATGGAATTTGTTCTAAGTGATTTACAGAGACTCTTGACAGAATTATTCAGCTATAGTTAGTTCAGTTTAGAATAAGTCAAATGATCACATTTCCTCCTATGCCTGTGGTTACAAAGATACGTCTGTATGTTTTGCGAATACAAGAAAGAGATGTTAATGAGGTAAAAAATCTTTTTTTTTCTTTTTTTTTCTTTTTTTTTTTATGTAATTGCCCAGGAGCTAAAAGATGCTAAAATTGCAATCCTTACTTGTCCGTTTGAACCACCTAAGCCTAAAACCAAACATAAGCTTGATGTCACATCTGTGGATGATTACAAGGCACTGCAGAAGTACGAAAAAGAGAAGTTTGAAGAGATGGTGAAGCAGGTAGCCTTTAAGATTATTCCTGTTTTCTTTGTCTTTCATAGCCTTTTTAAAGCAGCACAGTGCATTGATTTATTCCTGTAAATGGGCTGCTAATCCTGGTAGGAAGCAACATACAAGCAGTTGTAATGCTGTGAATCAAAGTTAATTTTATGTGAGAAAGAGATACCAGCCTGGTTTAAAATATATTTTGATCTCTGTGTATGCCAGAGGTTCCTCTTGAGAATTGTCTTTTGAGAAAATTGGGAGAGTTAAAACCATGAAGAGTGTTTTCCTTCCTTCATTAGTTCTGATCAGAAGGTGGATGATTTGTGTTGCTTTCAGATAAAAGACACTGGTGCAAACCTTGCCATTTGCCAATGGGGTTTTGATGATGAGGCAAATCACTTGCTGCTCCAGAACGAGCTGCCTGCTGTTCGTTGGGTTGGTGGACCTGAAATAGAAGTAAGTAAAACTGAGCTTTGTACCAGTTAAAACATTTGTGAAGGAATAGGCTGTACCAGCTAAAAGTTCAGGCTTTCTGTGTAAAACTGCATAATTGTGTATATGGGTGGGTATCAGAGAAAAATCATTGAGGATTTGTGAGAAGAACCTACCATGAAGGGAATTATGGTTTATAATTGGAGCATATGTAGATTACTTAATAAAAGTTTTAGGTGTATAGGAATGTTTCTGCTTTAGTCCTGCTGTGTGCAGAAACAAAACATTGGCTAAAGTATTTTGAAGTGATGAGAAGATAACCTGTTGGAGTAGGCATTTGACAGATTCTTTTCCACTAGTTCTATGTTACAAAAAACACGGTGGAAAAATCGTGTTCAAATACCTTGTTTCACTTCAGTTAATCGCCATTGCGACGGGAGGGCGCATTGTGCCTCGCTTCTGTGAGCTCACAGCAGAGAAACTGGGCTTTGCCGGTGTCGTCCGAGAGATCTCCTTTGGCACAACCAAGGACAGAATGCTTCTCATTGAACAGTGTCAGAACTCCAGAGCTGTGACCATTTTCATTAGAGGAGGAAATAAAATGGTGAGATGGTTGGTTTGGTACCTAGTTGCAGAATGTATAGTTTCTTTGTAAAACATATTAATATACTCTTCTTGATTTTTGTCTAGATTTTCCTTGCAGTGTAGACAAATAGGGGTAAGAGTTGTAGGCAGTCATGACTGTGTGTCAGAAGTAACTTGTTAGAGTTACATTCTATGTTTTTCAATGCAAATTTCTGCTTTCTCTCTGTTAGACCATGTAGTTCATAAATACAGAAATAATTTTATCTGGGGATGGTCTTTTTTTTTTTTTCCTCATGAGAGGGTCATTTTTATGAGTAAAGTCATATTAGCATCTTTGAAAGATTTGAAAGATTAGTTGTATCACATCTGATTTAGTCCAGTTAAAAAAAAAAAACTAGAATTAAACCCCTTAACTACTGCAGACTCTATATTCCCGCCCAATATATCCCCCGCTCCCCCACAATGAGACCACTTTAAATGCCTATGTACTTATGTTAGGGTTTGGTTGCACTATTAGTGTTAAATTATATTTGCTATAGGTCAACTCCTACTTTAAATTAAAAACCTTAGGAAAAAAAGAGCATACCCTAGTCTGAAAATCTCTTTTTAAGAAAGCAGAAATACCACTTTAAAGGTTAGCATTTCTGTTAAATCTTCTACATCTGTTGAAGCCGGGAGTTGACAGAAACTGCAGTCTAAAAATAATGTTGGCATTTAAAGTTCAGTGTTTTGTGTCTTGTAAATATGCAAGATTGAAAACCTTATCATGTAAGTTTTTGTTATTTCAAATTATAGATTTAACAAATAATAGTATATTTTTGTGAATATTTTTATTGCTTCTTTGCCACTGGATGTCTAACATTCTCTATTTTAAAATAGTATACCATAGCAGTAGTAGAGCTGCATTAGGGCCATGAAAAGATTTTACAGTTTATTTGCAGTTTCCATGTCTGTATTAGGAACTACTTCACAGCCTTCAGATGTGTGTATTGTAAAACAAATGGCTATTCTATAATTCCAGATTATTGAAGAAGCAAAGCGCTCTCTTCATGATGCCTTGTGTGTAATCCGGAATCTCGTTCGTGACAATCGTATTGTGTATGGTGGTGGCGCAGCTGAAATATCTTGTGCCTTGGCAGTCAGTGAGGCAGCAGATAAGGTAAGAAAGGAACAGTTAAAACTTCCTGTAATGTATGAAGGATTTAAACCTGCCCTAAGAGATTCCAGAAGAACTTCAAAGATCTTTCAGCAGGTTCCGTAACATGTGCTTTCTGACCTTCCCTGATAACCAGCATTAAAAGTTTTCCTTCCCTTCCCTGTAAAAAGTAATTACCAGTGGTTTTTTTCCTTTTATGCTAGGAGCAGTTTTTTTTTTTTTTTTAATTTTCAAGTAGTTATCATCCAGAGGTATTTTCTTAGCTATTACATTCCAAATAAAATCTGCATAATGTGTCTAATATATTTTATATCTAGTATGAAAATCTGCTTTTACTAACATTGGAGCTTAATAGCTTATGAATTTAAATGTCTTTTCCTCTAGTGCCCATCTTTGGAACAGTATGCTGTGAGAGCTTTTGCAGATGCCCTGGAGGTAATTCCCATGGCCCTCTCAGAGAACAGTGGTATGAATCCAATACAGACGATGACCGAAGTGCGGGCAAGGCAAGTGAAAGAAAATAATCCTGCCCTGGGCATTGACTGCTTGCAGAAGGGAACAAACGGTAAGAACTGCAACATGGGGAAGGAGGAGCATAAAAGCTTTTCTTTCTCAAAAGCTCAGAACTCTCACTATGTTCTTTTTAAACCTGTGCACCACTTGAGTTGTTCAAACTCTTATGTGTTGACATAATAAATGGGAATGTGGGTGGAGAATACATGTATGCCTGCCAGGAAGAAAATGTATAATAGTCTGAAAACCTTTATTTGGTGGCAAGATTAGTTGAAGATGTTGACTGATACTGTAGTACAGGAAAAAAAGCTGCTCTTACAATGAGACGAGCAGCTCATTTAAATACTGCAGTTTTAGTGATCCAGGTTACACTGCAGTCCTAAAAACAGCTGTTTTGAGAAACAGCTTGTGAAGAAGTAAACAAAAGGCTGAAAGTATTTTTAGACAATGTTGTTCACGCCAATATGGCTGTATATATAAATCTGGAGCAAACATAAAGACCAAGAAGCCAGTGTATAAAACCTTATTTTCATCTAGATGTATGCTTTTCACCTTCTTAGTTTGTTGGGTTTTTTCAGAAAATAATGTGGTAAACTGTAATTTGTAAATTCATAACCCTTCTTTGATTAGGTGTTCCTGTTTGATGGCATTTGAACTTTCGCTTCTTTAGTGTTTGTTCAGCCCTTAGGGTGCTTTTAATATATATGTATGGAAATTTTGCTTTTCACCATTCTGCATTACTCTTTGAAAAGCACAGCCTAGTTGAGAAAAGAGTTGTATATTAGTGTCCTAGGATCTTTGGTAAGAACCCATATGTAAAACTCCTGTTTGTAGAAATTGTTTGTAAACCACAGTAGCCAAGAGAAGGAATTTCAAAACATTCTTTCAAATTACATGGAAATTACTATTACTAATTACTAACACTTACAGGTTAAGTATTATATCTAGATTTGAGAAGGATGTCTAATTTTTCTCCTCCCTTTTGGCAGATATGAAGCAGCAGCATGTTATAGAAACCTTGATTGGCAAGAAACAGCAAATTTCTCTGGCGACTCAGGTTGTTAGAATGATCCTGAAGATTGATGATATCCGTAGGCCTGGAGAATCTGAAGAGTGAAGGTTGAAAAGCAGGAAACATTAAGGGGCCACAGCAGTAGCGAAGACGGTAGTATTCTGATGCTTCATCTTCAGCTATTTATTCTGGACACTTTTTGTTTCACATACTGTAATGGCTAGTTGTTGGAAATAAAACAATTTAGCACTGGTGATTTCAAGACTTGTTTCAGAAGTATTGTTGCATCTTTTCTTAGACAGGTGTGAATATTTATAAAAAACACTTCGTGAATGTATAGGAAAAAGCATAAATAATGCAGCAATAAAATTTAATGGGTCCTTTTCCATCGTTCCTTATGGGGGAAGCCCACAGATTATCATTTTAAGAGGTCTGTCACTCTTCAGTGAAGCAAGCAGAAATTATTTTTATTCATTAACTAAATTTAATTAATTAAATATTAACTAATTATTTTAGCCTCTGGTAATTCTCATAAGTTAAATATATTAAGTATGAAGTTTTAATCTGAAGATTTAAAGGAGCTGTATTTCATGCTTCTAGTTGCTTCCATTTCTTCTCTTTGTTCATGCCCTAATCTTGATTTGAGGGCTAAGGAGGCTTTTTATTCAGGGGTACACACATTCAGCCAAGTAAGGGTTTTTCCAAAAACTTTGTCTACAATACCACAGTTGAGTGCAGCTACTTAAAAGGTCCCCAGTATGATCTTAGAATGGTAGAGTAAAATTGGTTAGTAAGGTACCTTTCCTATGACCCTATCATCAAGAAAAATGTGGTGGACCAGAACTAACGTACAATTTCTTTGAAAGATTTCACAAGTGAGGGAAGTGTTACAAATACCAACTCAGCATTACTTGAGTTACATAGGGCAGAGGGAGCTCTTTGCTGGCCACTGTTTGCTTGCAGGTCATGTTCTGATTGGTTTTTGCTGTGACTATACCTCACTTGAGTCAAACAAAACCCTTCAGTGAGTGTTGATAGAAGAAGAAGGTAGAAACAAGTTCACTGATTACAGGACTTACAGGACTAGTTATATTTGTAGAACTGAGAACAAATTGTGCACAGCTTTATTGTCACTGATAGAAAATGTGTAGTGGGTATTTCATCATTACTCTTTTCCCAAATTTGCTTCATTTACATGCAGTTCAGTGGACAGCAGTTAATCAGTTTTACTGCTGCTGAACTGGCATTCTGATTCTGTTCAGGGTTTTAAGTGTGACTCTAAAAACCCAAAAATACCTGGGCTCTCAGAGCCATCTCTTTGTTCACTAACACAAAAGGAAAACAGGTGTAGCTAGAACATAAAAGGGAGTACTGTAGTTGTACTAATGTACCCCTTTCATCTCATAGTGAAGTTGGGCATGTGATAGAAAAGAAGCGAGAAAACAGTTATTCCCATTTTACTGGTTTTTCCTTATACCTCTCCCCTGATGTGGTTTAACTCCATTTGCCATCTAAGCCCCATGTAGTTACAGGTTCTGACTGTAAACTGCTGCTTCATTCAGAATCCCCTAGGAACACAGGATTAATTACTTGAAAATTGAAATTATGGCTTTACAGATCTGATTTACAGAAGTAAACATTTTGTGCTCTGTATATAAATATTTGTTAATGTTCAACTAGATCTTAAAATGGGAAGTCTGAAGCTTGGTAATGGATCTTTGATAAAATTGTAAGAAATGGAAGGGGTTAATTTTTCAGGGGCTTGTATTTCTGTTCTTCATCATAACAAAGGTATAGCATTAGCAGTGTCACTCATTGCTGCATAGAGGCAATTGGAGGACAAATAGCTTTCATCACAGCATGCAACATGCAACTGGAAGTATTACGCCAAATCAATGAAACAACTGCAGCTCAAGCTCGTGCACTTTCAGAGCAGGAATAATTAAATTTGTGCTTTGACAGAACAGTGGGAATACTTGTATCAGGAGTTTGTGTGCTGGTCTGGCTCTGGTCAAACAAAACAGGAAACATCTCAGTAACAACAACATTGGGGCACACAAACACTGGTGTTCAAGTTAACCATGGTGCATTTGTAACCGGTGGGAAATAAAAGCCTGGCCTGGTGGTGTGTTTGGAAATGGGGGAAACAGGCCCCACAATTCACGCACTCCTCCATGCCTCCTGGGAGAATGCAGGGTTCACCACAGGAGGGCAACATCCACCCATCACTGCTGTGCAGACTGCGTCCGGGTATTTTAAAAGTGAACTGAGGCACCTGGCAGGTCTTTCCCATCATCACTGACATGGCACATGGATGTCATCAGCAAGACATGAATCTTTACAACTTCCCCTCAAAGCCTCAGTTGAGCTAATTTCATAACTAGTTCCATGTGCCCTCTTGCATCCAAGTTTTCACATCTTCCTTGGACCCTTGCCCTGGCCATACCTCTCTGTCCTACTTCTAGTTTCTCTGTTACCAGCTGGCTTTTCCTAGCCTCGTCTGTTGGTCTCTCCTGCTGCATTCCCTGGCCTGGGCTCTTTTCCTCCTCTGATTTCTCACATCTCCATGCTGACACACTTGTCTTTGCAGGGGCACAAGTCAAGGCTGCCAGGAAACCCCTCTTGTTCCCTCTGTGTCACACTTGGACCACAGCTGCTGTGGGAGGCCGTGCATCCCAGGCTTTTGACTTCAGGTGCACCACAGTCTGGATTTTTTCCAGCAATAGGGTTAAGCAGAGCTGTAAAGCAACTTACTTGTTTCTCTACAGACACTTTTTAATACAAATGCATTCTTTGTTTAGGAAAAAACTTGATAATTTCTGCATATTCCATGAGGAAAGATGCCTTTTTAATATGCACGGTTGTCTCCCAATGACCCAATCAAACAAGTTTACAGATAGGGTCGTAAGTGGAGCAAGTCAAGCAGGTCTTGCTAATGCACAGGTCTGTTAGTACTTTCTCTAAGGTCAAGACAATTGGATATTAGGATACCTAGGCCAACCTAATCTGAGTGGCTCCAGAACCTGACTGGGTTCTATGTCTTTATGCTAAATCTGCACAGAAAAGAGGGCACTTGTGGTAGCTGCTGTTCTCTGTGTCAGGCTGGCAGGACTGTCCCTTGCAGTGTTAAATACTGCTGTTACATCAGCCATGGGGATGGTTATTACACCCTCTGGACTCTTATCATGATCTGAGGAGCAACGATTCAATTGTGAAGTTTGGGTCTGGGAGACTAGCCTTGTTTGTCCTCCCTGCACAGAAGTACCGCTCCATTTCACATCTTGGAGGGTTTCCCAGGAACTCTCTGCCAGAGAACATTTCTCACCATGTTAAAGAGCTAATTAAGTGGACTGACAGTGTTTGCTTTACAAGCAACTCATCTCTGTGATACAAGAGAGATACTTTCCTAAACTCAAATGACTATGGATTAAAGTCATTCTCCGTAAGACATGGATTCTGTGATACCTGCCTGGTGTACATGCACTAGGATCCATGTTCCTTGTGAGATTTCTCCCCGGGCTATTTGGGACCAGTAGTTGTGTGGTGAGGCTCCTGGCTCCCACAGCTCAACAGCAGCAGCAGCTGCACAGGCACTGAGAGAAACAGGTCTCTGCCAGCTCTCTGGTGCCTGAGTGCTCATGGAACATGGAAAGTGCTGGGGGTGTGAAAGCTGGGGAGAAGCTCTGCCACTTCTGCTCCAGAGCTGCATTTAAGCTCAGCCTATGCCCTTGCTCCTTGCCTGAGCTACGTCTCAGCTATGCCTTGCTGATACTGATGCTGGTTTGGCTTTCCAGCTTCTCCTTAGTCTTGTCAAGTTGGACTTTTGTGGTGATCTTGACTTTTCACTGACTCTGGGCACTGTGGCTGAACCTGCTCTGCTTTTTTTTTTTATTTGGGTACACTGAGCCAAGGACCTCTGGAAGAGAACAGTGGCCAGAAGTTGTCTGGAAAGAGAATTTCAGAAGGCCATTGAAGGAGTCCTTACTCTTTGGCATGGGCAGCTCTCCTGCAGTGTACAAGCAAGAAGGTCTGTTCAAGTAAAAGTAGAGTGAGCAAAGGAAAGATGGGGAATCCCAAGGAAATCAGCACAATCTGATAACTTGATTAAGGGAATGGTGGGCACTTGTAACTTTAGTCAGGATGTAAAGAAATATAAAATATTAGAATTAGGAAAATAGATGTCATTATGAGTAATGCTGTCATGGGCTGCTAAAGACACCAGCACTGAGGAATGGGGTACTAGCAGAAGCTCTCTCTCCCTCTCAGAAAAGTCAAGCAGCTGAGTAACATAGGGTTTTAAATATTCTGTGTGTATTCTAACTCTTTTTCCGTTTGAAGTAGAGCCCATAATGGGAGACAATGTTTTATTACAAGAAAATACAATGATTCTTTCAGTGTCATCTTCAAAGTATTCCAATGCAGTGGCTAAAGAGGGAGCAGCAATGAGGAGCTTCCTCCTCTGCACGAACCAGTTGTGCTGTCAAGGACAATATATTCCCTTCCGTGGACTACAACATGTAGTTTCACTCTCACATCCATGGGGGAGGGAAAAAATCTATCAAGGACCACTTCAAAGTCTCCACCCATCTGCAGCCTCCTCCTAAGTCAAAATCTGCTGAAAGCTGAGAATTTGTCTTTGAAGAATTGTGACTATATGCTTCCCCTGTTTTTATAATTTTTTTTTTAAGAGACAGGATATTGGATTAGGTTAAACCCTTAGTCTAATGTGGAAGTATCACTATGTTGAGACAAGCTCTTCAAACTTTGTGCTATAGATAAAACTAGCTGATGTAAAGAGCAAGGAGTAACTGGCTAACACTGGTAAACTGGCAGATTGTTTCTGATTCTCACAAGGCAATTGTCAACATTATGTAGCTGTCAAAGACCTTTAAAGAGGCCTTTAGATGTCCCTCTTTCCCTGGAACACCATCCAAAGTTACAGGAAGAGTACATTCTTCCCATAGCCTAATTTCTGTGAGAAAACAAATAATTTTTTTTATCTTTGGGGCAATCTTGTACAAGTTCAATAACAAAAAATGCTTTAACTCATTAAAACTTATAGAGATGCCACTGAAGCAGCATTACTTTCCCTCTTTAAATATTTTGATTAGTTGGATATTAAATGAATAGTCTTGAAAATATTTCCTTGAATTCACATTTAATTTGAAAATATTTGGTTTTAAAGGAAAAATAAATATAAGTCAAATATTTAAAAATCTGTTTTGAATTTAAATATTTTGTGATTTCTGATGCACTATGGTGCCTTTTTATACCATGTGAAGAAAATCATCTGTTTCTCTAAAACTTGTAAGTAACCAAGCTGATTCCTAAAAAATGTCATTTATTTTTTCACTCCAGATCATGAGGGAGTGGTTTCCCTGCTGGCACATACAGAGCTCATGTACACAGGGCACTATCTAGTGTCACCTCAGCTGCTCTGATCTCAGGGCATCAGGGTCTCACACTGTCTCAGTTTCAAGATTTGATTTATGTGCCTTATGGCACCTAGTTCTCAGAGTATCATAAAAAAACTGCCCAACATTAAAATCGCTGAGTTCCCACTCTCTAAACTGAACTGTCTCGTGGTGAAATTCTCTACCAGCTGCTCGTACTCATCACTCACTGGCTGTTCTCATCACCCAGCTCACAAGTGAGAAGCCCTCTGCAATCTCCTGTCCATTTCCCCACGTGTGCACCACTGACTCCCCAGCTGCCTGCTGCCAGGTGTACCTAAACCTACTGGCAGGAGCTGATGGTCCCCACACTCAGCTGGGTTTTCCAATGAAAATAACACTTCTCCAAGAACCCTTGAGCCATGATGTGCTTTCCTCCAGTGGTCATGGATTCTCCCTGCTCTCTTCTGCTCTTTGAATTTGAGTCTTGCTCTGAGCTAACGTTAGCTGGTTTCTTTTTTCCACATCCAGCTACTGTGCTGGCTGGCATTTTGCAAGTGCCTTGACTAGACAGTTAGATATGAGGTCTGCTCATTAACGCGTCTGTTGTAACTGGAAGAAGGCCAAAGGCTGGGAAAGGCAAGTTTCCAGCACTGCCTTTGATTTAAGGGCAGCACTTATAGTTCAGGTTAAGTGAGTGCAAGTGCTAGTGGCTGGGAGTGAGCACAGAGGGACAGAAGGTGATGTATGGCGAGCAGTGGGGAAGAAGCAGTGACTGAAATGACTGAAAATTAGGAAACATCCTTAGCTGAGTAACTTTGGCACAAGTTTGCAATAGTACATCCTCTTAATACTTGCTATGCTGCCTTGCTTTTCAGCTACATTGACTCACTCCTAAGCAAAGCTGCTGCTACAAATCCCATGGAAGCTCCATTTCTGATTCCACAGTATCTGGGTCAAGCTCTTTGTCTTGCTATTACTTGCAGGGATCATGTGAGTGCGCAGGAGATGGACAGATCAGCACAGCCTTGCCTTCTCTTCCTTGACAAAGAAAGTTGGCAGCAATTTCTTCTCTTTTGCTAATATAGAAAGTATGTGATCTCCAGCTCCTGATTGTTTCAGAAGAACAGAGAACAGAAGATGTAGCTTTTTCAAAACTGAGCAGTGAATATTAATGCTTTTGAGTAGAAGTGCAGAAGCTAACAGGGACAACCAAGTTCAGTGGCTGTCGCAGTGATTTCATTCCTTGGCTGAAACTAAGTATGGGAGAAGATGAAACTCAGTTCTGAACGGAGCACTTTAGAGCTGCTGAAAAACAGGTCATGTTACTAAGTCCCAGGCAAATCTGGATTCCTGAGGCAGGAGTTATAGTGGGTATGGGCGTTTGAATCTTTGGCACACTCCCAGCACTGGAAGCTTCAGCTACTGCAATGCAGCAGTGTGAGCATCCAAGGGACTGAGATGTGGCCGTGAGAATCCCTGTAGTGAAGCAGTCCCTTTAAGGTAATGCAAAAAGCAGACCATACCTTGCTCCAAGAAATTACTCTGCAGATAAGGCAGAATGGGGGCAGAACCACACACCACCAGTCGTTAGTGTGGGAGTATAATCCTTACTTCCAGCCCTGAGCTGTAGTCTCTGCATCATGTCATTGAAGGAAGGTGGGCCAGATCCCATGAGGGTTTAAGTAGTGCCACAGATGAGCTAGCAGAGATCTTGTGGACCACACAGTGAGGTTAAATCAGTGGATCTGGTGTCTTGATTGTCCACATCAGAGACCTGGTCCTGTTGGCTTCTGCTCTGTGGGCCAGAGTTTCTGTGGAAGTCAGGGCCTGAGTGATCAGCAAAGTGCACACCCAGGCTGTGCTCCATCATGGAGGAGGGATAGAGAAAGGATGTGCAGGAAATCATTGACACATACCCCAGTTTACATGCTACCCCAGTTTACCAGCCCCTAATCTAATGCTGAATTTATCTAGTTCAATTTACTCACCTACAGAAATGTACATTTATCCTCTCTGCATTCTAACATAGTTAAATCTCAGGGCAAACCTGTAGGCCTGAAAAAGTGAGAAGATTTGAGAAGGCTATAAAGCCCCTTTTCAGCAACTATTCTCAGCTATTCCCTAATCACTAGCCTAGTGACAACACTATGAGGAAAGAAAATGCCAGGGGAGTGAAGGCAATCCAATAAATTCTTCATCTCTGAGGCTGTGTAAACATGTATTGGCTGATTTTCTGTTCTTAAACGCGTCTTTTCAGCCCCATGATACAGGCAAGAAATTATCTGCTCTAGTAACTACCCAGACATGACTGGTGTGCTGGTGCTTGCCTGACAAGCTATACATAAGGGTGAGATTTACTCCTTTAATCTAAACTTTATGTGTTTACATAAGCTCTTCCCTTGTCTGCAGCCTGCCAGGTAGTAGCCCTTGGCTCCAAATTGCAAAAACATTACCTGTCACTGAAACAGTGACCAGATTGACTTCTGAAGTAAATACATGTTCAAATCACAAACACAATGAAGCTGAGGCTAATGAGGGAGATTTGCAAAGCAATAGCTTTGTGAACAGCATGGAAATTTCTTCCAGGATATCATGAGACCCCAGAATAAAGGGAAGAGCTGGAAAAAAGAGCTGAACACTATCCAACCTAAAGTAAGCCAGACTTGCAAATGCTCTGGTTTTGCTCTTGGTAAGGGAAGATTTCTCTCCTCTAGCAAAGAGTTTCTAATTTCTCTTTCTTTTTTTTACCATCATGTAATTCGGATTACCTATGGCAAAATAACAGTTTCTCCATGCCATTCTTCTCAAACCTGAAGAAGAAGCTGAAAGTTTAGAAGCAGGGATGTGAAATCCAGCCTAATCCAACCTGAGCATTGGTCCTGGCCTGCTACTCTCCCCTGCATAATTCTAACATGTGCATGATAGCCAGCCATCCTGCCTCTGCTAGCAAGCTGAAAACAGTCCCATGAGCCACTAAAGAGCAACAACCAAATGTGCATCAGAGCTTGGCAAAATGAGTAGCCGTGCCAAAAACTGGAAACACAGGAAACAGGACCTGGGTCCCCACAGGTATTATTGCCCTGCTTTCCCTAACATGGGGTAAGAAGGGAATGAGTGGAAAGGACAATGAGCAGTCAGGGTCAGGACCTTCAACTCTTTGCCTAGCTCTGGGAGAACAGTGATACATCTAATGCTTAAGGGGACCTGAAGCCAGGATTACTGAAGTATTGTTTCCAGTCTGCTAGGTGACCCACATTGCAGCTCAAGGCTTTGCTTTGTGTCCAAACTTCTTATCAGTGAGGTTTCCACTCATTGAACCAAACTGCTTTGTGGTGGTGGGTGTCAAGCTATCCTCTCGAGGTGCCCCCATTCCTTTCACCAGTGCCACTTGGCAGCCCCCACACACCACATGCCATAAACTCATTTCTCTCCTGTCACAGAAAAAAAGGAAAGGACAGGGGCATCCTGTTACAGCCAGGTCTCTGCCAGCCCTATCCAATTCCTGACATGCCCTTGTGTAGCCAGGAACCAGTGGGAGGGTGGCAGGCTGCTCAGGGGCAGGGCAGAATCACTGCCTATCATGCCTCCCACTTCATCCCCAGATTTCCATTGTGGAGCAGTAGGGAAGAGACCAATCAGTTCAGCAGTTCCTGGGGCAGCCCAGCAACAGTAAACTCAAACAGAGATTGACAATGGATACCTTCAAAGACATGCAGAGAATCACCAGGAGGTTCAGCTTCCCTCTGCACTCACCTCCTCCGGTGCTGGGAATAGAAGCCAAGCAGCCTGCCTGCTGAAGTCCCCTCCTACCTCACTACCAGCAGTATCCAAACAGCAGCTGCTCTTTGTGCGAGTGTTCTCTTATGTTTCCAGCTGAGGGATAAACAGTCCTGTTGGGATAAAGGCACTGCAGCCTTCTCTGAAGTACTGTGAGCACTATGGTTGTGAGAGGGGGAACTTGAGGACACAAGCTCATGCTACCTCTTGCTACAGTCCCCAGCTCAGTGGTTCAAGGAGGCGAACTGATCCCAATGAGTGGCACCTTTCCCAGATGGGTGAGAGGAGCCACTGAGTTGTACACAGAGTGCCCTGTGCTGCTTCTTGAGAACATAAAGTCTTCCAGGGTTAGGTATCAAGGGATATTTCTTTTGTACCAGGATGACCCCAGCAAGGTGAAAATGTGTGTGGGCAAGTGATACAGAAACAGAGCTGAAGGAGTGAGAAAGACAGAGTACAAAGCAAGAAAAGGTAACTAAATAAACTGTATCACTGAAGGAAAATCCCTGGAAGTTCCTCAGAGCTGAAGGAGGAAGAGTCCCTGGTAACTTCCTTTCTTCTATGTATGGGATGTTAGTCCATAGCAGCATGAGCACGGTAATCTTACCAAACCTCCTATCCATGGAGCAGCTCTCACCATCCACCTGGGATAATCTGTACCTTTGAGCATAGCACAGCTATTCCTGTCATGGCTTCATGACACATGTATGGCTGTATGAAACAATGCTGAGTCCTGGACTGGGACAGATTTGTCTGTCTGTAGTTCTATCCTTCACATAAATCTGGTGTATTGTGAAATTCACTTAATCTGTATTGTCCAGTTCAAAGGCATGGAGGTTTACCATTTGCTCATCTTGCTCACTTCCAAGGGTTTGGACAGGTAAACAAATCCACACTTCATAAAATTGACCTGTAGTCAACAAAGGGCTTATCATATGATAATACAAACAATTAAATGTGTTTTGGTTCCTTCCAAGAGGGCTGAGCAGCCAGAAGTTGTTCAGCAGCTGCAGAGAGGAGTGCAGGGTAAAGCAGAGAGAAGCTCGGCTGAAGGAATTGTCAGGAGTTACAACCATCCAGGATGCCCCTGGGGAAGACTATTATGAGTTAGCTCTGCATTTGGCAACCTCTGTGAGATTTAGTGTCCTGAAGAGGAAGATAAAATATTATTTCAAGGCAAATGTCAGCTGCAACAACTGTTAATGACAGAACAAGGTGATGTGAAAGCTGCCACTTTTTCCCCACCTGAATTTGGAAAGAGCAGATTCAGCATACGTCAGCCAACATCCGGACATTTTTGTCCTTGCTCTATTTCCATATCCCACTGCACCAGTGGAAGGGAAGATAAACAGCTGAACCAGGCACTGGGCAGCACTGAGGACAAGGACAGAGGACAATTCAAGCCACAGTTTGAAGATATCTGTACAACCTCTAATCATGGTAACATGACTGCTTTGCTTGAAGCCAGCTCTGTATAACTAGAAGTCAGACACACACTTTAATAAAACACTGTTTTACCACTTAAGAAAAATTTTCTCCTAAGCACCTCAACTTAAATAAATGTGTCCAGTCATGCATTATTTTTCTGCTATGCCCTAAGAAATATGTCAGCAAAGTTCAGGTGGAAGCTGCCTGCTGAGTTAGCACACAGAAGGTGGCTACCAGGGAAGCCAGAGTCTTGTGTGAGTCTACCCTGAGACACATGTGCCAGCCAGAGCCACGAGTCCTTGGTGGGGGGCAGCTTGTAAACAGCAAAGAGGGTTACAAGTGCAATTAGTCAGTGTGACAACTGTGACCGCCTTCTGTCACCACCCCAGGCCAGGCCAAATCCCCTTTCCTCCCTCTCTTGCACAAAGCTGAGCCAAGGCACAGGGCTTATAAACATGCCCAGCTGCCTGTCAGCCCAGGAAAAAAAAAACAAATGCACCACAGCAACAGGCAGACCTGTATATGGGCAAGCCCAGATTATTGGCTGGTGTGCCTGGCTGTCAGACTTTGGTGCATCCTAAGTAGGGAAGTCTAGGATAGTGGCTGATACTGGCTATTAGGGGATTTAGAAGTGGTCACTTCTTGTGGTCAGCAGCAACACAACACAGCACAGAACAAGGGGAACTAAAATTACTGTATGGGTAGCAAGGTACTGTGCAGCCCAAACTATGGGATGTAAAAATCACTGAGACAGTTCCTCTGATCTTGCTGTGTAAAGCATTTCTCTCTGGTTTGGTCATCTCCACCCAGGGATACAGGATAGAGGTTAAAAAAGGCTAGAAGGTGAAACTCTATGTCATGGACCAGGTATCTGGTGATCCAGTCCCTTTCCATCCTGCAACTCTTTGGCATGACAGTGGTACTTTATGACTTCTCAGCTACAGGCAGCTCTAGAAGACATCAGCTGGGTTGTAATTGTCACCAACAGGCCCCTAAATGAGTAACAATGAAAGGTAACAAATTCCACCATTTTTATTCCCCAACTTCTTTCTCTTTCCATCCCTGTGCTCAGAAGGAGAGTTGCTCATAACAGGGCCATGTTTTATGGTTTTTGTCAAAGCTCTGGCCTGATTTGTCTTGGAAATGAAAGTCAAAACTTGAGAACAAGTAGTGTGGGAAGAGTCAGGCTCAGGCACCATGCAGTCCTGCATCTGTCCTATCATATTCCCTGGCCTGAGATGCTTTCCCCCACTCATTTTTGGTAACTGGTGCTCAGTCCTCTTGCAGTCTCAAGACCTGACATTTGTGTGCAGAGTGGGAAGGGTCACACAGGGTGGTCACCATGTGGTCTTGTTCAGGGAATGCTGGGGAATGCCACCTTTCCGAAGAAACTTCAGTCACAGTAATGATACTTAAGGGGGATTAAGTGGGAAGGGATGGAAGTAACATAGTGTTGGAGTTGACAAGGCAGAAGGAAAGTTATATGCAAGCATCTAGAAATTACTCCAGAAGCCTAACTGCTAAATTCCTGAAGGCTGAGCCTCTCCCCTGCCTTTAGTCACTGCTCCAGCATCCAATAGGGTGATTTTCATTATTCTTCTTAAAGAAACAGGAGATAACATTACCTCCACTATGCAATCTGGCCCTACCCTGTCTTTTATGTCCTGAGTCCAGCCAATATCACAACACAATCTCTATGCTAGGGACACTACTGACCTGTGGCTAGCAAAAATAATTTGCCTACAGGCGCTCTTTAACATTCAGTATTTTAATTCTGAGATTATTCATCTGGGGCACTGTTAAACCATTATCACGACTTGGGTCATCACTTTTAAATCTACCTGAATTTTCACATCTCTGTGTAGCAAACAGCTTTCACTTTTGCTTCTTCCTAACAACACTTCCTAAATCGGAGAAGAGTTGCAATCGAGGTATTTGTTCAGTTAACAGATCCAGGCTCAACCCATCACCCATCCCCCTGCAATACTGAAATGCTGGCCCATACCTTCCCTACAACCTGCAGTCTCTGAACCGTGCTATATTCCCCCGACTGCTGCTGAGTGTAACTATTGAGGAGCTGTGTGGACTGTACAGTGCAGAAGTGGAAGCAGAATCCACAGTGAGGTGCACAAGAGGATCCAGAAATACAGACCATATGTCCCACCAAAAGCCATAGAATCCATGCTCCCAGCCTGTCCATGCAGTGTGTTGCAGCAATCAGGGCACCTGGGCCTGGATTCACACTTCTTGGACCTGCAGCCAGAATTCACATAGTGTAGTGAGCTCAGTAATTACCCAATTTATCTCTTCATTCCATCCCAGAGAGGAGTGAAGTGCCACATTTTTCCCTCCCCTTCAGGGCCACCTGATGCCCCTTTGGGGATGACACCAGATCCAGCCCATCCCTACATGAGCTGAAATGTTGCCCTTTAGGGTGCTGGGCACCTGGCCAGCCCTCCTGAAGCCAGAAGCTGCGCGTGCAAAGTGCCAGCGTGTTTGCACACAGTTCTGTTCCATTGAGCCTCTCCCAACAGCTGCTCCGGGGGTGATGGGGGCAACCAGATCCTTTTCCAGATCCCCTGGGGATAGTCTTTGCCAGATCTGTTTATTCATTGATTTAAGAAATCCAGCTGCAGTTATGATCAAGCCACTGAGAAAAGGAGCCCAGGCTGGGAACTCAGCTCAGGGTAGGGCTTTTTACCACTGTGCTCAAATCTGAACTTGCTTCATTGCTTCCCTGTCCCCACCACCATCACATGCATGATGCAGTCACTGTACTGATTTCATCACTTTGCTATGCATCACACAACTTTCTGGCAGCAGAAACCTCTTTTACCAAAATCTCAAGGCTCTGTGACAAAGGAGACAGAGAAACAACCCTGGTCATTGCCACTTCTCACTGCCATTAGCCTCTGTCACATCACCTTTATCAGACAGCACTGAATCCCTGATCCTCATTGACATAATTGGCTCCTGCAAAAAAACAGCCTGGGTCCTGATGGCATTGGGCAGCTTGATCTGTTTCCCCAAAGATGTCAGTGTTCCATCAGTTCAGGCTTACTTTAATTTGGAATAAACCCTAAAATCTTGCCAAGCCATTCTTGTCAAGCCAGTTTTGCATGTGGTGCCAAGCTCTGCTGAGACCATGCTGAGCAATTCCAAAGGAGAGATATTTGGGAGCCCTAAACATCCTTAGCTACAACACAGAGTGTCTTCAAAATGAAAAATGTGGAATCACAGCATGGTTGATACCACACACGATGTTTGACGATTACCTACACCAATCTCCTCAAAAAAGAGACAGCTAGAGAAAGCTCACCAGAGCCTTGTCCAATCATCTTTTGAATGTCTCCAAAGACATAGACACACAACCAATGTTACGAAGTTTGGCCACCACCACCATAAAGCCATTTTTCTTATGTTTAAATACCTCTCCTTTCCCAATCTGTACTTGTGCCTGAAGGTATAAAGAAGTGTAAGATCCACCCTGACTCTTCTCCTCTCCAGGCTGAATATTTCTCATTCTCTCAGGATCTGTTCATATGATGGTTTCTTTCAGTAGGTAAGAGCCTCACTACTAGAGTAGTTTGGTTCAACCTCTCATGGTTGCTCTTGGATTGCTCTCAAATTAAAACAGGTCATTAGTAGGTGGTATTTTCTTCTCAATATTCCATACCATAATCAAATCACCATCCAGTCTTCCTATATTAGATACTTTAGCTTGTTACTTTCTTTAAGGCTTTCTTAACAGCCTTAAACCACAGTCCCACTATGGTTCTTGTCTGAGCTGTCTCCCGTTTTCCAGCTTAACTGCAAATGTGACACCACACCCAGGATCTCCCCAAGAGATATCAAATACTGATCACTCACTCCTACTTCCTACACACATATTTAGGCCAGCAAGAATCTTCTTAGCTGCCTTTCCTGAAGAATTGACCATCCCTACTGCCTACCCCTCTTCAGCTGTTAAGGAGCCCATTTGCCTTTTTTGACAGGACAACACAGTAAGAACTCATGTAATCTTGTGTATCCTCTGTGATGTGGCAAATTTTAGGGGCCCTTGTATAAGGATGGCTTTTATTCCTATGTGCTCCTATCTGATTATTACTCCCGCCTGTAAGAAAATGTATTTTGTTTGAATGTAGACAATTTATCGAGTTATCCAGACCTCTGAGTGGCCTGTTCCTCTTGCTACCACCCTATTCATGTTTGTGTCATTTGTAGGGTTTTATCTGCAGTGGCTTTGCAATTCCCTTAAAATCATGGCTGGAAATGTTAACCAGTTTTCATTTAACAACTGACCCCTGGAGAAACCAGACAAAATAACCAAAGAGCATTCCAAGCAGAAAATTCTTCTGTCCATTGAAAGTTCTCAATCCATATAATCTATATTCTATGGACTTTGCATAGTTTATCTTCTGAATCAATACAAATACCATAATTCTCTTTTTATCAATAGGTCATTCCTTACAAAAACTCTGTACCATAATACTATCAATTTACTTTATCAAACACAATTTTATTATAAAATTGAACATCTCATTCCAAAAAGCCACACTGCTGTTCTGTAGTTCTCTATTAGCAAACATCTGTAAAAAATTTTCCATTATTTTCCACTGGACAGCTGCCAGCTACCTGGCCTTTAGATCCATTGTTCTTAAGGCTTCTCCACTTTAAATACAGGGAACTGTGTTGGCACTTTAATATTCCTCTGCTATTCCAACAGTAATCAAAGAGTAATTAGAGCCAAATCTCTGCAGGCCAGAAGTGAGCAGCATTTATGATTTTTGGAACTGAAAAATTGTAAGAGAAGCAAGCAGAAAAAAAACTGCAAGCAGAAAAAAAACTGTATCTTGGACAGCATGAGCATGATACTGGTTGGTAAGGTAGGTTATGGACTTGGAAGGAAGACACAAGGCATAAGTGACATAGAGAGCAGGAACAGGACAAAATAGTAGTAAGGAGGTGATGTTACAGAGAGAGGAGTGAGCAAAAAGTGTACCAGGTGATGGGCAGTAAAAAGGGAATGTTAGTAGGGAAGTTAAGTAATGCTAAAATGACAGTGGGTGAGAAGAAGCTGGAAAAAAAGAGTTAGAGGTTGGGGAAGCATAGAAGAAAGAGGGTGTGCAGAAAAGGGTCTGAGATGAAAAAAAAACTGAGATGCTAGAAGTGTAGTGCTGGGACACTGCATTTTTAGAAGTTATGAAGACCCTGAGAGTGGAAATCAAGCTGGGAATGTCTCCAGCAAAAGGACCAGGTTAAATTCTGGAAGGGATTATTACCAACAGCATAATCCTGGGGATTGGGAAGAGGCAGGAAAGTAAGAAGGGCTACTAATTGCTAATTCTCTCTTTGCTACCCCTTTTCAGGATTAAAACCTGCACCTAGGAGGATATTAGGGCATTAGGAGAGGTGTGCGTGTAGGGAAGGGTTAAAGAAGTGATAAGAAAGTGAAGAAGCAAGGTCTTCTAGAGGAGTATCCAGGCCTCTAAAAGAGCATGAAGAATATTGTTTTAGTACCCAAAAGCAGTACAAGGGAAGAGATGTGCTGGGGCTGGGGTGAGATAACCTCAACACCATAACCATTTCCCAGACACATGCTGGGGGCTCCCCAGCACCTCCACCCCACCAGCCTGAAGTGACCTTCCAAGTGTCCTGGTGCAGACCCAGGCAGCATTCAGAGATGGCCCCAGCCTTGGACAGCTTGTCCTGAGATGGCTGCAAGCTCTGTCCCGCTCCCTGCTCTCTGACAGCAAGGAGGTCCCAATAGGCATTTATTATAAGGGAAAAAGAGCCACATACAGAAACACAGAAGTATATATTTTGCTCTATTTTGAGACAAGGCAGATGCTGCAGTCTAGCAAACTCCCTGGAGTTCCTGTGGCCAGGAAACAAGTGGGTGCTTCACACAGGACAGTTATCTCCAAGAGAAAGGAGATGTTTTAAATACCTAAGGAAATACAAGGAGGTGGCACTGGGCAATACCAAGTCATGGGCTGAGAATCATCAGCTGAGGAAGGAGATTGACTCTGTGGTAGCAGGGACAGTGCTGCAGAGAAGTTGCTCTCTGGGCCACCATGGCCTCTCACACCCAGGCCACCACGGTGCCCAAAACCCTGAAGTCCCTTGCACGCTGAGATGCTCCTTCCCTCCTGCTGTGAGGAGCAGGCTCTAGGACTTCACAGCAGCCTCTTCACTGCGCCAAGGACAGTCGACATAGCGCAGCACGCCGCTGACAGGGCCGCGCTTGGCAGGATCCAGAGCCAGCAGGCTCCGCAGCATCCCGGCAGCCTCGGCTGTCAGGCGCTTCCAGTGCCGGGGCACGTCCTTCTCCAGGCCTGTCTCCTGCCACTGCATGAAGTCCTCAAAGAAAGGGTCGTCTGGCAGGCTCTGCTCCCAGGGGAAGTAGCCAGTCAGCAGGCAGAAGAGCAGCACCCCGAAGGCCCAGGCGTCCATGCTGGCATCAATGGGCACCCCCTGGGCATCAGCAGTGTTGCTCAGCTCAGGGGCAGTGTAGGGGATTACCCCAGCCACCAGCTTGAGCTTGGTGCCCTTGGGCCGCGTGAGGCCGAAGTCAGTGAGCTTGACAAGCCGGCAGTCAGGATCGAAGAGCAGCACGTTCTCAGGCTTGATGTCACGGTACACCAGGCCCCGGCTGTGGATGAACTCCAGCGCGCTCACCAGCTGCTTGGCACACTGCTTTGCGGCCGGCTCAGGGATCCCATCCTGCACGGAGAGAGACACAGGCATGATGGCACACACCAGGCACCTCGGCAGCCCTGCCAGCTGGCCTCTCACCAAGATGCTCTGCACCAGGGAAAGACCTTTGCATTTCTCACCTTGCGAGCCTGAGGCTGCTTCAGTGCTGCAGACCCCAGGTGGGCCTGCAGCCCATTGCCTTTATCTCCCTCCCTCTGACCCAGCCAATCTTCAAAGGGGACAAACACTCAGCCCCAGTCCCCATGGCCTTGTAGCAACACTTACACGGGGTTTGATGATAGAGATGAGGTCTTTGTGCAGCGCTGGTTCATAAAGGAAACCATAATACTGGCTGGACTCAATGGCAATTCCAAACATGCCAATGATGGCAGGGTGGGTGGCGAGGGACAGTGCTACACAATACTCATACAGGAAGGTCTGCAGCTTGGTACTTGCTTTGGGTAGCAGCTTGAGAGCCATAGGAGTCCCTGGGAATGGGAAGAGTGGGTTAGACTCCTCTGAACATCACTCACACCAAGGCAGGACAGAGCAACCACAGATCTGGGCAGTCACAGCCACAGGGAGGTCTCTAGTCCAAAGTTTTTGTGGGTATACCCTGTGGACACCAAGTCTGGGAACAGGAACTGCCACTGGTGTGAGTTTTGAGCCAGTCAGTGCATGCACAAGAGCCCTGAGTGGAGTAGGGACATTCAGGATACATGGGCCCATCAGTCTGAGCCAGGACTGCTGGGAAGGAGCAGTGTCAGGGCACTCATATGGCCAGCCCAGGGCCTTCATGCACACCCTCTGTCCATGGGCCTTAGAGCACCACTTCAGCTCAGGCTTGGGGCTCCCTGACTGAGCCCTGTGGTAGGACTGCTGGTTTCTATCTATATCACATCCATGCTGCTGCCTATCTGTGAACTCTATTGATCCTGACTTGTGGATTAACTCCCTGCCGTATCACTATAACCTTGCTGGATGTTCTGGGCTGCCCCCAGCATCACCTGCTCCCTGGCTGGATGTAATGGGATGGCTCCTGCTGGAAAGTCTCTGTCCTGATGGCCTCCCTGGGGATCCCCCAAACATGGTGCCTGGTCCCGAGATGAGTGAAGAGGAGACAAGGCACAGTAGTTCACAGAGCACAGTCAGTTCCTTACCTCTCTGCCTGTGGGTCACCAGCATCACATGGCCATACTTGCCCCTGCCCAGCTCCCGAATAACCTCATAGTGCTCAGCCACCTCAGCGCGCACCAGGCTCTGAGCAGTGATCTCCAGGAGCTCCTCTAGCTTGGTTGGTGCTGCTCTCTCTGCTGCTGCTGCTGCTGCTGTCACAGCTGAGCTCTGGGCCATTGCTGAGAGCTACAGAAACACCACAGCCAGAGTCAGGAACATCACAGCATGCACAGAGAAAGCCAGATCAGACATGCGGCAAAACCATGGCATGGCAGGGTATTTTTCTGCCACTTGGAGACTGAGCACTCTTGCAGTGGTGCTAGAGTTGAACTTGCACTTTTATACAGCACATCTGTGGGCAAAGCCCCTCATCACAGTAAAGGTCTCTGTATTGAAGGGAACCACCTTCTGCCCTCTAATCCTTTGACTAATGTTAGGCAACAGGCAAAACATCAGCAAAGTCCCAGATTTTCAAGTGTCACCCAACTCAGCTCACCTCTACTGCTCAGTGAAGAAAGTCCTTGAGTTATCAGCCGAGACAGACCTGTCCCTTAAGCAGAGGCACAGCTAGCATGTGGCAAAAAAGGCAGAGTGCCCTGAGGAAGCTGAAGGGAGCTCAGGACCTCACATGCCTGATGACATTTCTGACCGAAAGTCACTCATCTGTGCAGCCAAGAAACTTATACAGGAACTAAGCTAGGACATCAATAGCATTTTGAGCTATAGACAGCTGCTTCAGACCCATTCCAGAGAAGTGCTTTTTCAGCTCCCCCAGCCAGCTACAAGGCAGCATTTTAAGGCCTCTGTGGCAGCACTCTCTCCCTGTCTACCTCCTTGTGCTCTGAACAACGCACCTTCTTTCGGCCTAGGAGTCCCTCCTGGCTTTGGAGCAAGGTCACAGTACCAGTCACAGGATGGTCAAGGCCAGAAAGTACTTCTGGAGACCACTTACTGCAATCTCTGGCTCAGAGAAGGGTTAACTAGAGCAGGTTGTCCTGTGCCCACCCCAATTTTAAATATCTACAGGGACAGAGACCACAACTACTGTGGGTAACCTGTTCCAGTGATCACCTTTGTGGTGAAGTAAAAAATATTTTACTTATGCTTAAACAGAAGTTCTCTTTCAGGCCCACTGCCTCTTGTTCTGTCACTCAGTATCATTTGATACTGTGATCCACCTGGCTGTGTGTTTTTGCAGATATTCATCTGCATCAATCAGATGATCCCCTCAAGCCTTCTCTTCTCGAGGCTGATCAAGTCCCAGCTCTGTTAGCTCTGTTAGCCTCTCCTCCTATGAGAGACACTCCAATATGTGAACTATCTTCACAGACTGGATTTGTTCCAGTATGTCCACATCTCTCTTCTGCAAAGGAAGCCCACTGATGCTAAATCCAGACATTCTTCATAATAAAGAAATTTAGAAAAGTAGTTATCTAAACCTAGGAAAGCTACAAAAAGGCTGGATTTGTAATGAAGCCTGGGACTATTTGCAGGAAAGTTCCCCTTCTCTTCCCTCTCTTCTAGACTGCATTGCTAAATCTTACCCAATTCAGAAGTGCCAAGTAATTGGCTCTACTTTTCTGCAAAGGCTTTGGCTCGGTGTAAGAGCCAACAGCAGTCAAAATCAGTACAGTCAGTAGGGAGTACAACAATGAACAAGTGCTTGCATGGAAGGGGATAAATGGAAGGCTGGGGAGAAGTCGCAGGGAAAAAGGGTCTGGAAAGTATTTTAGAGATTTTGCTTTGATGTCCTTCTGTTTGTTGCCCAGCCAACAGGACTTGTGAAATTCCAGACAGCAAGGGCATCTCAGAACCCGCAAATGGACCCACCAGGCCAACAGAATTTCCAAACTGGTGCTTCCACATTTAAGTGCTATAGAGAGAAAAGTTTAGGCAAAATACAGAGAAAAAACCTAAAATTTAATAGACCTGAGAAAGGTATAGACCTCCCTTTGATATTAGAAAAGCTAAAGCCACATCAAATAGGGAGTGGAACAACAGGAGAAATGCCTGCTTGTCATTTGAAGAACACATTATATCAATACTTGTGATAAAAAATCAAAATATCTCTTCTGTAAGAGAGTGTTTCTCCTATATCAAATTCTTGGTCACTTACAAGTTCTTGTCAGAAAATTGTTCACAATCTTCTTAGACAAGTGAAATTCTCACTCCTGAGTTAGATAAAATTTCTTCCCTTGTATGCTGGCCACTTGTTACTGCTTATTTAGCCCAAAAGTTACAATCTTCTTGCTGCATCAACTTTAAGTACTATTCAATAGTTACATGCTTTTCAAATATCTATTAATTAATATGTTTTTATTTCCAATGAATTATTTATAACATGATTTATCCATTTTATATGATTCATTACTTCTTTCCTATTCACTATGTGAAAACTTGTTTTTGTGAATGGGAGGATGTGCTTTTCTCTATGTTCTTGGTTCCCACTTCACTTTAGGGAGTCAAAACATTTCAGTCCATAAGCTTTTGCAATAGAAAAACCCAAAACAACCCAAATCCCAAAAGCTCTTGTATCTTTCCACTCCACACTTCAAGTCAACTGCAACATAGATGGAATGGATCCGTACTTCCATTCATGGCCCCACTGGCATGGGAGGGCAAATGGTCCAGGTTCAGCTTAGAGCACTAAAGTGAATGAGCCAGCTTGGAGGAACAGATCATCCGGAGGATATGGGTAGAGTTTCTTGACAGCCTGTGGGTCTGATCAGGGCTCCGTATGAAGGAAGCCCCAGCTGCAGTCACTCCAGAACAGTTTGCATACTTTGGCCCTTGCTACTCTTGAAGTCATTAATTACAAGACAAAGTCCACACTTGAGAAAATAGTCTACATTGTCAGGTCTTTCTTTGAGATGCCACTGTGATTAGCTAGGTAGGTAAGTGAGGATCAAATTTGGGTCACTGCTGAGTAAAGTGTGCCTGGGTGCTCTGCACCTACTTCTGATACCTTCTAAAGTGTCATTTTCCCTTTGCAGATTGACAAGCACTGAGGAGCAGGTCACCAGGGCCTTGGCCAGGATGCATTCACTATTTGGCTGTGCTGTACTGAAAGCAGCAGGCAAAGTCCTATTCAAAACTGTTCTTTCCTCCACTATCCTTTCTGTGCTTCACCACTGCTAGACATCTTGTTTCCAGGCTGCTGACTGTGAGAACCCTTAATTCCTCAAAGAACGTCTAATTACAGCAGCAAAAAGCTCACATCCTTTACGTCATCACAAGATGTTTCTGAACAACCTCAGAAACTGAGGAGGATCTAGCCTATGGAGATACAATGTCTTAGTCCAGGTAATGTTATTCTGGGTCTTCAACCAAAATATATTTAGTACAAAAAAGCATTTCATACATGTCAAAAGCCAAAGCCAGTGTGATCTCTGTATAACAGAGACAGTGCTTTGATGACACAATCACTGAAGTGTTTAGGTTGGAAGGGACCTATTGAGATCATCTAATCTAATTGCCCTGCTCAAGCAGAAGCGATTGAAGCAGATTATCTAGGAAGGTGTTCAGCCAGGACTTCAATATCTCCACAGATGGAGACTCCCATCACTGATCACTGCTTGGGAGAGTCTGGCTCCCTTTGCTTCATTCCCTCTCATCAGATATTTATATACACCAATAAGATCCCCTCTGAGCCTTCTCTTTTTCAAGATGAAGTTTCAGCTGTTTCAGCCTCTTCTCATATCAAAGATACTCTATTAAAAATGGCCTTCAGCCTATGGTGTGTGGGCTCCATTTCCCTGTCTGACCTTCTACAGAGCCTTAACACAAACCAAATAACAAATAGCATCTGGGGCATCTCTTACAAAAAGTCGTTCAGGCTTGATCCAAAGACAGTTGGTCAATTATAAATGCCAATGTGAACATTCTTGTTACACATTTATATGATGCCCTAATAGGAATTTACCAAACCTGCTGCTGAAGTTTCTCAGATAGAGAAAAGAGGTTTTTAATACCTGTTAAATTTCTTGAGACTCTCGCAGTGTTTATATGCACTGTAACATATTTTCAATTAATTACATTGAGTAAAACTATCAGACTGAAGTTCAGGCTATGCATTTAACCGATGCTTTTCTTAGGCTTCACAAAACATATGTCACACTGTGTGTCTGTAGTGCCAGCATTAGTTAGTTGAAAAACAGATGTGATGCTTCCAGAAGATGTGGGCACACTTTGAATTGAGAATAAGTATCTCTATGCTCTCTGATCAAGACACCTCTCAGTCTACTTATTGGTTCAATGCCTTCAAATAACCTTCTGTCTAATTGTCAAACTAAGCTCTCAGATTGTCCAACCCAATCATCCAGCTCTCAGATCTGTTTCATGGCTCTTTTTTAAAGCCTTATCATTTTTCTTTCCCCATACCCCATGTTAAAATCCTGACTGTCTTGGAGGCAATGCCTCCTGTCACACATTCAGCTAGAATTACCCCCTGCCTCATGCTGTGGCCCCAAGATCTCTTTTTGCAGGAATGACAAACAGGCTGCACTACCTTATATATCCATTATGAGTCCAGAGTTTTTCCAAATTATTTCCAAATTACTGGGGAGTGTTGGGGAAAAAAATCCACTTCCTCTTCATGTCCCCAAGGCTGCCTGCCTTGCTTCTACCTGAATATTTTTGCACCACCTTTAGTACAGCACATTTTGCTCAAATGGATTTAGCGTACCAAGTAATTCAGATCACTTCACTCAGTTGTTATCAAACTCCTGCTTAGGGGCTGCATAAGGACCCCACCTGCAGGCACTTCCAACCAACCTCTGAATTGTTGGTTTGAAGCAGTTCTCATCCTGGTATTGGTTCATAAAGCACCTGCCAGAAATGTCCCATCCACTGGTAATTTCCTGAAAGTTATCTGTACATATTCATCCTGGCATTGGTCTAAATCAATAAGCCACATATTTTTAATTAATTTTTAAAAGCTCAGAATATAGTGGAAAATATTGTATTTTATTCTTGTTCTCACCCTATACAATTGATTTTTTTAAAATCCTGACTCTGTTATAATACTTTTACCTTTGTCAGTGACCTAGAAGAAAACACTGAAATCATCCAGAAAATATTTGCAAATGGCACAGAAAGGGTTTGGGTAGATGATCTACTGCTTCATAAAACTAGTGCATGCACACACACACACACACACACACACACACATACAAAAGCATTTCAAATGACCAAAGAAGTCAGGATTTTAGTCTGATATTAGATGCGTGACAGGAAAAGAAAAGAAGTCATATTAATCAGACACATCTAGGTTCTTCATGCCGTTTAACGGGCACTATTATGATAATAATGGGCACCAGAAATGTAAATCTGGTATAGCCTCACTTCCTTTGCAGGCCATAAGACATTGGATGACACAGAATTGCAGTAGAAATTATCTACAGTGATATAGATACACATCTTAATGATACAGGTACAAGTCTAAGAGCATAACAGTACTAGGGTTACTGATGTTGCAGATTCCACTTTTGCATTCACTCTCCTGAAGACAATGCCTGAAAAGAATCAGATGCAGGAAACGTCAGTAGTGAGAGGCAAACTAGCATTATCCAGATGCTAAATTAAGAAAGTAAGCTTCACTGTAAACAAAAAAAAATAGAGGCAGCTGTTCAGCTTTACGTAGGCTAAGATGATTGTAACAAAAGAAGAGATCTGTTCTGAGGCGATGTGCCTCTTACAGTGAACTCCAGTTTCTGCAGAGGTTCCTACATACAGATGCCATGAGACAATCTGAAATTTAATCTCTGAAAATCAGCTGAGTTAGGGAAGCTGTATTTCTGAAGAGCTGGCCACCTGTTAACAGCTTCTGCACTACAATTGAGAATATCACACGCCAGTGGAATTTGTATTTTAACAATAAATGCATTTTCTCCATTTGCTCTGCTTTGTATTCTTTTTTATCTACCTTTTTATGATGTTTCTTGAAATGTTAAATATATATTGATGTGAAGAAATCCTGGGTAAATTTCCTGAATTCTTCCAGATGCCAGTTGATACATCAACACAACCAGCTACTGGATGATTTCTACCTTTTTAATGATACCGGTGAGCCCACAGTTCAACAAGCTAACAGTGCTCTCCCCAGTTTGATGGAAAAAGGACCAGAGAAAGTCATGACAACAGCGCTGAAAATCACAGGGAAAACTTCCAGGGGAGCTGTCTTTATATCTTACCAAACAGATAGTGAAGAACTTACTCTATCATCTGTTTAAACCTTTCTGTGTACAAACATTTTAAAAAGGGCTCTCCCAATCAGGTAAAAGCATTATTATAAAACCAGGAGATGAAGTTGAAGTGAGGCCATTTTAGACCTCCGTTGTGGTGCAGATTTTGCGAAGAAGGATATTTGCCCCTAAAAATCTCATCAAACAGTGTGGAAGAATATCCTTCCATTTCCATAAATTTTGTCTCAAGAATGGAACTTTTTTTTCCCCCTAAAAGGTCCACTCTGGTGTAAACCATGTTTAATACGGCAAGGGATAAGAACAGATTATCGCAATGTTTGCTTCTGGCCTTAGTGCTAGTAGATTTATGAGCTTCTTTCTAAAACTGGTCAGCAGGCTAGTGCTTAACCTCGCTGCAGAGAACGGCAGGACTGTCCCGGCAGCAGAACTGCGTATTGCTTTTCTGGGGCAGAGACAGCCAGCAGCCTCCCCGGAGAGCCCCGTAAGGCTCTCCCCACCAAGCAGCACCCCTCAGCCTCCGCACAGCAGCCTCCCCGGCCGAAACCGGCAGCAATCTCACTGCCACCAAGCCCCATCACACCTTTCTCCCAGCCAGCCCGCCAGTACCGCAGCACCAGCCCATCGGACACAAGTGGACACAAAGCAACCTTCCAGGGCAAAGCCACCAAGGAGCTCTCCATCAACCCGCCGTGGGAAATGGGTGCATTCCGCACTGTGCAGGCACGCTACGCTCAAGTCTCCAAAACCAGTTTGAGAGGGGTGGGTGCCCTTTTATATGCCTGTCCAGCCTCTCTCATCGTGCCACCGCTGTAACTTCCCTTCCCGCTCTCCTTTGCCGCCTGCACTAAGCCTCTCACCTTGTCCAGTAGCGCAGCACAGGCAGCCAGCCGCGCCTGCCTCGCTCCCCTCGCCGCAGCCGCCGGGCTCAGGCTGCGCCAGCAGGCGGAGGGGCTGCCAGGCGCTACGGGGCTAAGCGTGACGCTCCGCCCCGTCCCCATGGCTCTGGGCCTGGGGGCACACTGCCTGCCGCTGAAGGTGACCTCCGGGAGGGAGGAAAAGAGGGGGAAAGGGGGAGGAAAGGACTAGCCATCTACCCTCTTAATGGAGGGGGATGTGTTTCAGGAGTCGGGGTGGGATTGTTTCTGCTCTAGCCAGAGCGTTGTAAACCCCCAGGGACCCATTGGCAGACCCACCTTGTTCAGCACTTTGCTCCAGCTTGTGCTCTACTTACAGCTGAGGGAGCAAAGCAGCTCCCTGGGCTGGAACATGGTCCTTGCTCTGGGGCTGTGCCAAGGAAGAGTCCTTTCCTGATGGCAGGGATCAGAACGACCGTGGGCTGCCAGTGCTTGTCCTTGGCTACCAAAGGTGCCTGTGTCAGTGAGCATCAGGGACCAGGCACAAACCATGGCTGGGTCAAGGACCTCTCTTGGGATCCAGTGGGTCAGGGTCCTCACACAGAGCAGTATTACAGAGCATTATGGTGAAGCTGGAATTATTAATGATAACTACAATGACTTGCAAGCATGTCACGTATTCTCAGTACCTGCCCCCAGAGTATATGCCTGTGCCAAGGTCCTCCTTCTTCCACTTGAGCATGGAGATGAAAGCAGCTCCTGGGTACATGGACACCATGCAGGTCCCAGATCTTGGTCCTTAAACACTGCTTTTTTTTCTCTCAAGGCCGTGGATCAGTTTGTGGATCTGAAGCAGTGGTGCATGCAGCTGTGACATGGGTGTGTCACAGCACTGGCCTGCCTGTTCCTTAGAGCCACAGCCATGCTGGGCATCTCTAGTGGTGAGCCTCGGCACTCCCTGGGGGCACAGAACTGTGAGGAAGGCTGAGCGAGATGGCAGATAGTCTAAGAGAAGAGAGAAGAGCAGCTCCTATAAACAGAAATACTCTGTGTCTCCAGCGCAGGACTGAACCTTCTCACCTGATCTCAGAAGGGAGAATGATTATGCCAAGGGCTTGTGACTCAATGCTCTGCCCCACATAGGGGCAACAAGGTGAGATGCACTGGACTCAGTGCCAGCACAGACCTGTGAAGAGCCAGTCTGCTGCCACTCAGAGACGATGCAAATTAGAGGGCAAGAGGAGTAGCATAGTCAGGCTCCCAGCTGTCCCTGTGCTTCTGGATAAGAGGTGGGGAGAGAGATTGTTTTGCTCATGGCCTAAAGGTCTTGAGCCCTTCCAGCCTGCACCTTCACACCCATTCTGGAAGGTGTGATTGGGAACAGCCTTCAGTGTGCAAAGTCCCTACAGGCAGGAACATTGCAGCTAGGGGTGATGTGAGTGTACAGAAGAAACCTATCCAATATCCAAGAACACAGCACTGGTATGAATCGTATAGTGTAACCACTGCTCTCCAGGAACAGGGACCCAGTATAATCTAGTCTTCAGTGGAAAGTGTGAGACTGTTGCCTCTACTTGAGAGACAAGTCAGAACTGAAAAATGTCCCTGGGGACATGCTACAATTTACATTTACTATGCAATGCTGGGAAAGGAGCCCAGGTTGCCTGACTCCCCCTGTCCCTCTCTCCTTCTCTCCAATCACTATCTTAAACATGCTTCCAGATCTAGGAACAGAATACAGTAGTCTTTCTGATTTTCCAGTTAATTTTTTGAGAGACAGAATCCCTTTGTTATCCATTCCTATTGAGATGGGCACCTGCTGAGGGGCTTGGTTTAGAGAAGAGACCTCTTCCACAGCCTTACCTGGAGTACTCTGACAAGTAGCAATTTCACTGAGGGCTTGACCCTGATCTGCCATTCATCTGACACTACATCTGCAAGGCTTGTCCTGCATTCCTCATTAACAGGGAATATGTCACGTACTGTGGATCACATGTGTGTTTGAGAATCCCTGACCTCCATTCCCTGAGCACTGGGCACAGGGCAGCTGTTGGAAGCCCTAGAGCTGCTGCACCACTAATGAAGTCCACACTGGTGCATTTCAGGACCTCCGTAATTTAACACCTACACCTCTCTCACCCATGCTGCACATGCTTTGCCCAGCTGGCAACCAAGATATTGGTCAAAGTCAACACTGACAATATGGACATGTGATGTAACCAAAACTGCCTTAGTGTCTTGGAAAGTTTGGTCCCAGGCTGTGGAGGAGACAGAGCTGGGAAGGAGAGAGGGGTGTGGATGTCGCTGTTGAGCCGCTAGCTGAGAGAAAAACCCAGGTTCTCAGACAAGAAAAAAGTGTGTTTATTATTTTGATTTCCATATATATAGACTTTTCAGAGGTCACCCAGATTGGTCAGCCAGAAACCTCCCCCTAGGCCTAATTGGCCAGGTCTGAACTGCCCTAATCTCGAGACGCTGTTTGTAAAACATCCAAACTTTATCTTTGTTTATGAAACGTAGCAAAATGTTCTCACGAGAAAGACCTGTGCTAGCCACATGTGGAGAGGGTGTTTTTTAAGGTCTTATTTTACTTCTCATGATCCTGCTCTGATTTGTTAACAATAAATTCAATTACTGTCTCTAATTCCAACCTGTTTTGCCCATGACAGTATTGATGTGTGATCTCTCCCAGTCCTTATCTCAACCCATGAACCCTTCATTATATTTTTTCTCCCCTGTCCAGTGCTCCACTGTCCAGTGCTCCCCTGTCCAGTGCTGGAGGGGGAGTGATAGTGGGTATCTTGACATCCAGCCAGGGTCAACCCACTACAGTAACCCACACAAGCATTGGGGATGGCCTGTGATAAGTAACAAATACTGTGTGAAAATGCATCCCTTTCCTCCTCTGAATTATGTTTGGTTTAGCATGATGAATATCTTGTCTCTTGCATGTCTGGCTCAGTATAGACAGTGCAGAGAAAAATAATAGAACATGAACATTTCCAAGTGCCAGAAATGGCAGCCAGTGTCACAAAGTCATAGCAGTGACAACTGCATGAGGAACAGCTGGACTAAAGTAGTGACAGTAAAGGGACATAGTCAAGAAGGGCTCTCCTTTTCATCCTTCTTTCTCTTCCCTTATCGCTTATCTTCTGCAGACACACAGCAGGCTGTTTCACTCACATCACAAAAGCAGCAGTTCAAGTGCAGCTGTACACACCTCTAAAGGATCAAGTTTGATCTTCTAATAGTGAGTGCTCTACAGTCAGATGATGCCAGATGTATGGTTGTGAAGGAATGCTGCCCCTTCAAAGAGAAATCCACCATACTCCAGCAAGTACCTTAAGAACCACAGAAAGAACTAGCTGTTCCAACACACTTTCAGCAGGACACTTAGTTTCTCAAGTGTTGGCTTTAGTGTGAACTCTTTGTCACAGTATCCCTGGCTAACGACTCTGATGATTTTCACAGGAGTTGAGTGAGGAAGTCTCTATTCCTTTTTCAGAGTTACCCAGCCCCACATGGCTCTTTAGTTCCTGTTCTGTACTATCAGAGGCACCAACAATATCTACGAGGATGGAAGATTTGATGCCATTTGACTCCAAAAGAGCACTCTGGAGGTATGGAGGCTTATCAGCTGGGGATCTGTGAGAGAAAGTTGCTGAAGTATGAACATCAAGCTCCTTTACTAGGGCCTAAAATGGCATTGCTCTTTTAATAGTGTAGTCTATGGCAATGTTCAGTTTGTCTCTACATTTTCAAACTGACCATAAGCATTTACACAGAACATCTCTGATAGCAGCTTTTCAGAGCAGTCGTGATCCCTTCATTTCCAGCACTAAATTTTGCTCAGCCTTTTTCAGGTCCAGTTTTGTCCTTGACACTGGGGTGGCAATCACTCTTTGACTTTCCCTGTTGCCATTCTGCTTCTTCTGTTAATAATTGTGTGAGCTGCCAACACTTTCCTCCCCCTAGCCTCAGCAGGGGAGGGTACTGCCAATCTGCAGGGTACTACAAGGTGTGGGCTGCCTCCCAGGAGAGCTGGGGCCCTGAGCTCTCCTTGGCACAGGCAGGGTGCTCGGAGGAGTCCACCAGCTGCACAGACCATTTGTGCTCTGAGGTCATTCAGTGCTACCCCATCACTGAGGAATCTGCTGGCCGCCTTCCTGACAGTGCCGTACAATGTCCCACCTCACTTTCCAGCTAACACAACAGTCATACTGAGCCCAGGCCCTGCTCCCCAGAAGTGCTTCCCAGCTATATTCCCCATCTTTGTCAAAATCCTCACACATGAAACCTCTGGTCTCCCACTCACCACCTGGGTATTTGCTTCAAAGCATTCTGCTCAGTCCCACTTCAACCTACTCCCTTCATGTTGCTGTTGGGTGCATTGAGGGCAGAATGATTGCAAGAGGCAGTGATAATCCAGTGGAATCCACGAGCTCTGATCCCAGTGCCTCAGAGCAATGCTGTGGCAGTGCCCTTCCAGCCCACCACAGGGGCCCACAATAGCTGTATTTTTAAACTTTCCATCTCTCCCAGCCTGTCCTCCAAGGCTTAAAACAATATAAAATGTCCATTAACCATGGTGTACATCAGCACTCTCCCTGAAACTTAATGACTTGTTTGTTACTACAGGTACATATAGGGACTGTTCAGGAAGCAACTCAGCTTGCAACTCCCACCCTAGCCTGGTAAGATGGTGCCATTGCAGGAGGCTGAGTTGGTTGGGGCTCCAGATGACTTGGAGACAGATATTGGGAAGGGAAGAGTTGTGGTGATGTCTTGCAGTAAAAAAAGGCTGAACTTGCAGAAAAAAGTGGGACTTCAGTGGTGGGGCAGGGATAAAATATTTTACTGAGAAAGCTTTTTTCTGTCAGGGCAGAGAGGTGGGCCAGCTGCATCAGGGATCCAGGAGATAAAGGAGAAAAGGATGGCAGGACAAGTCTTGTCCCATAGTTTCCCACAAGGTGGTAGAGCAGACAGGTCCAGGGATGGACTTCAGTTCACTGAGAGTCCAGATTATCAGGTGAGCTTGTGGTGGCAAAGCAGATCCAAGGCCCAGCCGAGAAGTTGGTTTGCTGGCCAGGGTCAGTCCTGGCAGTGGCAGTCAGTGCCAGTCACAGTCCAGTTATTACCAGGCAGGTGTGAGGTCAAGCCAGGAAGTCTGTCCAAGTGCCAGGGGTCAGACAAACAATGTCTATGGCCATTGGGAAATGGAGACAGACCACAGTACAGCTCAAGCAGGGACTAAAAACCCAGGGCTGAGGTGAAATGGGGTTCCTGGTCCCATGGTCAAATGTTGCAGATGGAGACTCAGGAGAGGCTGGTCAGGGCCATCAAAAGTTACCAGTACCCTTGGAGCAAGGCCAAATGATGGTTCCTGCCTACCTCTCAATTCTTCAGCAGTCCATCAGTGCTCAGGCACAGAGACACTAGTGACAGACAACTTACACAACTTGGCCAGCAGTTTGCAGTTTCATATTTGAATTCCCTCAGGACTTTCAGGCAGATGTCATGCAGTCCAAGTGACTTATTAACATTCAAAGTATCTGTCTGGTCTTACTTCCAACTAAGTTGTTTTCTCTGACCAATCTGCTACAAATACAGCATCAGGAGTGAAATTGTCCTCACCAAACATTGCTCTCCACTGCTGGAAGGTAGAAGAAGCAAATGTATCACCATCTGTATGTACCTATATGTCTGACTTTCAGACAGACATAAAAGAAACCTCTAAAGATTCCTTAACTCCCTGGGATAAACATTTAAAGTCTGACATCCTGGCAAATTCACATTTTGAGCTTAATACTGCTTTGTCACTTTCCCAGGAGCATGGCTGCTGGCATGTGTCTTGCTACTGGGGGGAAGAGGTAAGAAATCAAGACTGGTCTGGAAAAATGTAACTAGAAACTGAACCCAAATGACACTAGGGGGTGATATTAAACTGAGGAAATGTGCATTAATTGTACAGATTCCTTTAGCCACTTTGCAATTCAGTTCAATAGAAGTGATCTGTTACATTCAGGACCTTCAAGACTTCATATTTCTGAACCAAGGACCTTCCAGAGTCTGAGCTGCAGCTTTCCTTGCCACTGTGTCCAGTGATCAATCTCTGGTATGAGATGACACTAAGTGAATACCTAGGTACAGGGATGGCTGAGGACCTGGGATAAAGAACAGCAGTCAGACATACAGATATACAGGCAGAATCAAAAGAGGCAGAAAAATCTCCTCGACCTGGATAGACACACATGGCAGGAGTTGGGATTTCAAGTCCAACATCCCTGCAACCATAAATCTCCACAGAAACAAGGAGGCAGGACAGCTGTGGCTGACTTGAAGGGGACCATGGCATCTGCTAGCTTGGGCTTACCTTCTTACTATCCTGCCCTGTGGGACCTGTAGGATCAGTCAACTGCTGTGGGCTCTAGAGGTTTTCAGTTTGCACAGCCCATCCAGGGAACTGCCTTCTGGGGGATGATTTGTGGGCATGACACAAGCTAGGTTGCCCAGCTGTGCTTCATTCCTAGGGGAGCTCAGATACTTCTGAAGTCTTCTAAAGAGATCTCATCAGCCTTGGTAATCACATGGAAACAGGCTTCTCTCAAGGGAGGCTGAGAGCCCTCCATCCTCAGAGATCTGGAGAGAGCCACTGGTGTGGAGACGTTAGCAGGGATTGTTCCAGACATGAAAGGAGCTCCACCCCAAAAAAGGGCTTTTGACCATGAGTATTATCTTGTCCATCAATCCATAGTAACTCCACTAACTACAACACGATTGCTTCAACTTGCAGCACATTTTGGCTAAAACTGTATTTATATTCCTAACGAGATAAGTTTAGGAAAAAAAAAAAAATTACATGCAGTATGAAGAGAAGCTGGACCTAGAATAACAAAATTTTTAAAAAGTAACAAACAAAAATCCCCAACCCATAAAAACAAAATAAAAAAAACCCAACCAACCAACCAAAAAATTCCCACAACTAATGCAAAATAGTAAGACCTGGAATCCCCTGTTAATTTCCTAAAGGATCTTACTTCCTGGACTATTCTAAAGACATTTTTTCAAAATTGGAGGGGGGAAGATGGTGGAGCAGAGAGAACAGGCAGTGTCCTCAGACTTTCTAAAACCACTGATGTCAGTAATTCCTGAAGGAACCCAGAGCACCTAGAGTGACTGTGTATTATTGCCCAACCATCTAGTTTCCTGAGATATTGCTGCCCTCCATCACTGTGCACATTTAGTTCAGTACCAGTAGAACCTCGTAGCATGGCTGAGCTAAAAGAGATCACGGACTTGCACTACAGGAGGCTGATCTTTCTGTAGTGGGCACATCTATATAAGTTCATTTAGGGCATCCCTATCAGCATCAGCCTTCTGCTCAGATGAAATTAAATGTGATTTTCTGCACAGCCCCTGACTCAGATTTGTGACCATGGCCAGCTGTCAATGACAAACCAGGACATTAAGTAGATAATTTTCTCTACTAGGAAAGACACAAAACAAAACCTCTTCCATTACAGCCAAGTAAACTCCTCAAAACCCTGGGGTTCCTGCTCTGTACTCTGCTATTTCTTCAGAAGAGGAAATGTCTGGGGTATTTGTGATGATCTGGCTGGACCATGAGAGTGGTGTCTGTGTAATGTTGTCCAGTGGCTCTCTGCCACAGCTTGGAAAGATGAACACTCTTCAGTTAATGCGTTATTTTATTTCAGTGATCTCATGTTTAAAGCATCATTTCCTTAGTCTTAGGCCCTCCCACGGGGTCAGTAAATTCCACATTCAAAGAAGATTTTAATTCCTTGGTGAGTGACAAGCTGGAATGGCAATTTAAGCCCTAATCCCTTTTTTGAGTGGTGAATGAAGCATCTTGTCATTAGTATATCATACAGATGCTATCAGAGATATCATGGGAATAGCAAACACCATCAATCTGAGCCAGCTGGAAAGCAATAAGGCTTGGAATGGTACCCTCTCCACCCCATCAGCCTGCAGGGATCTGCTAAGCCCTCCCCACCTCCTTCTTACTGGTATAGCATAAACCAGTACAGACATCTTTCTTTTCCTTTCTCTTCCAGCTCTTTTCCTGCCTTCAGACTCATCATTCCCCAATTTACATGGGGAAAAGAAATAATTAATTTTTCCACTCTATTCATTCCTGATTTATCTCTTGCTTTGAAGTGCTTTCCTTGACTTTCTACTGAAACATCCTGACATGCTTCTCTTCGGTCCCCTTTGCTTGTATCACTTGGCACAAGCCTAGCAGAAAAAATACATTTGGAGAAGAAATGACACTAAGACTCATCAAGGGAAGGGGTGGGTGAGAAAAATCCCAGGGGGCGATTTTTCCCAAGAAGCTTTTGTCTTAATGAGGAATAATTTCCATCATCTCACCAATTTTGCTGACTACTTCCTGGCATTATCTGGGGTTGAGCAATTTCTGGGAATCTAACTTTGAACTTTGGCATACGACCTACAAATCACCCAGCAACAGCCATGAAGCAACACAAGGCCACCTGTCTCCTACAGTGCCATTTTTCGCAGTGTGATGGAGAAAGGCTTAGTGACAGCAAGAAGTGTTTATCTCCTCAAATCTCTAGGGCAATAGAAATGTCCCCTGCCTTGCCTCTCCAGAGCTGCCTCACTGCCTCTCCTTCGAAGCAGATCTCCCTTTATCTCTCTCCACAGAGAGACTATGCCTCCACTTAGTACTGCTGAATTTTTGCTCCTTTTCAAACGAGGCACCTCTGCTAACATTATCTAGTGTTCAGTCTGATTCCTGAGTCAGGGCTGATTTCTGGCTCATTAAGTAAGGAAAGTGGAGCAGATGCATGGGATAACATTCAGGAAACACCATTACTGCCAGTGTTGCTCCCCACCTGAACACCCCACATCTGCCTTACCTCTCTCTTTTGCTTTTCTATTTTCTTTTCTATACCACCTTTCATTCACCTATTTGATTTTTCAGCTGGCTGTCATCACAGAGAGATTGGACTTATTTAACAGATTCCTGAGAAAACTGGCACAGGTAGGATGAACATGGGCTAGTGAAAGGGACCTTCAAGGGTCAGTCTCAGGTCTCCTTTCCTCTTGTTCAGTGTCACTTTTGCTTCTCTCTGAAGTTTTTCAATGCTCTGCCTTTCCCACAACTCTGATTTTCATCAACCAACGCCACTGTCTGCTCTCTTCAGTGCCCACCTCCCACGCTTTTCCCTTTCACAGCCAGCTTTGTGCTCCCTCTTCATCCCACCAGGTAGCTCTTCACTCTTTCTCTGTTGCAGCTTTATCAGACTCCTTCTGCTTCCTTCTTCCCAGGCCTACTGGAAAGATCCTAAAACTGTGCCATCTCTTCCTGGTCTGTGTTCTCTGTTGCTCTGCATGGAGTCGCCACAAGTAGCTGCTCTTTTTTATATTTTTGCAGATATTTAATCTGCAAAAAGTGACAGATATGCAAGAGTGAGATGTTATGCACACAGACAATTAGGTCTGGGCCTCCGCAGTATTTTGCAAATATTATTTAAGCAAATCACCCATTTGACAAGACTATGCAGCTTTATCCCAGCAAGGGCTTGGAGCTAAACAAGTTCATGGTTGCTTGCAACAGCCTTGACATGGTCAAGCACAACAGTGCTACCCTCTGCCTTGGTGTTACATAGCAAAGTGTGGGCTGGAAAGGAGCAGTGACAAATAATGTTGCCGCAGGACATTGTTACTCCAATTTTTCTGGCTTAGAGGGATTTTAATGATGTGATTCCACAGTTATATTAGCAAAGAAGTCTCCATAATTTTATTTATTTAATTTTTCTTACACTATTTGTTATACTCCACTATAAAGGGAGAACATTCTTCTGGTTATCACGTCTGAAAATACAGGTGGGATATACAAACTGTACACATCAGAACTCCCCTGAACAGGAGGCCAGCTCTACTTTATCTTGCCCTGTGGAGCCAGAAGTTGATTTCATCTGTAGTGGATAGCAGACATGAGTGAGCCTGTCCCTTTAATTTCCATCCAGGGTATCTCTGTGTCTCAGGAAGAAAAATTCTGAGTGAAGTTGGAGCTAAACCAGCTGGGTGAGGAAAACAGGGGAAAGGGGAGACAAGAACCAGCTCTCATTCTATTCAAACCATCCAATGGGATCAACTTACCTTGCACTGCTAACCTACCCTGAGCTGCTACCTGCTGTCCTACTGACAGGGAGAGCTTTCACAGCTCATTGCTCTTCAAAGCATCGACACAGATGCTACAAATGCAAAACCTACAATTTTTGCAAAGAAATACAACAACATGCAGGGTATCCTTTTCCCCTCCATCTCTTTCTTCTTGCAAACACCCCTGCCTAAAAATTACCTTTCGCTTTTTGCTCAGAGGAGTCAGAGTAAGAAATAATGTTTTGTCTTTACTGAAGGATGTAGGTTTCTTACTTGGGGTTAGCCACCCATCTAAAGTATCTTAGCAACTTTCTTGATTTTCTAAGCATTCTGGGGAAAAACAGAAAGAAGTTTAAAGAAACTTCAACAATCTGTAAGCTCAACACCTGGAAGTAAAACAAGGAACAGGTTATTAGTGCAGTTGGAGTAACTTGCAATCCCCCTAACAAATTACATTATCATAGCTTTGCTGGAGTTCAGGGCAAACTGCCAGCCCAGATGCAAAATTTCCTCAGCAGCTCTTAATAAAGCAGTGGCAGGATGGGAAGGAAAGGAAATGCATTGCCACAGGTGTCACCATCTGGTCCACTGCTGGTGTGAAAGAGGAACTTTGTTTTGGAGCTTTATTAGCCCATTCCACTCCTCACTTTCTGAAATTCAGCATTCTGTTATTCACTGGGCTTTGATAAACTTTAGTGCCAAATATGAGAAACCAGAAAATAAGTAAAATGTGCTGGAGGCTTCTGAAGGTATAAAGAGGAGGTAGAGACTAAATTCCCATTGCTCTTCCCATGGGAGCTCTGACTAAAGTGCTCTCAGTGGGTCTACCTTTATTTTTTCATATCTAAAATAAAATGGAACTAGATTGTTTTATGTGCCTGTGACAAAACAACCTACGTGAAAAATAGTGTCCTCAGTGCACCCTTCTAGAGCTTAAGCTACCACTCCTGGTCTCTGGTGAAACACATTTAAATGTCAATAGTTAAAGGTATGGAGTCCAGTTTGATCACAAGCTATGTAGGCAACTACAGTCTGAAATAGCAAACTTAGCATGCCTGTGAATGTGGCCAAAATGAGTTACAGCAAGGCATTCAGATGAGCTGGACCAGAATCTAATTGTGTAATCATCTCTATGACATCTTCCATCAATTCTCCAAATTCCATCAAGTTCAACTCCTGGTCAGGCTTCTAGCCCTGAAACCTCACTAATCCAGCACAGCAATCATTCAGCTCCTTCCCTAGGGCCCGCTCTGAAGAAAAAAGTCAGACAAAACATCCCCTTCAAGACCTAGCAGCAGAGTTCCTCAGGGTCAGAGGTTGCAGCTGAGGAAGGAGAACTGCTCCCCACACTAGTGCAGCTGGTGCTGTGCAGAGGGACACATTTTTAAAGCAAGTGCACTGTCTCTTATAATGTACCATAAAGCATAGATGCCCTTCTGCCTGCAAGCCAGAAGATAGGAGGCATGATTTTATACTGACTGAATGCACATTATTTGATGGGAATATTGGCACTGCTGTGTATGCATGCCCTGTGGGGAGCAGGGGAGGTGGCAGGGTGCTTTTCTATGTCCTTGCTGACTTTGGCCTGTATGCTGAAAGCCCATTCCTGTTTGGAGTTTAGGAGTCAAAGGAGCTGAGAAAAATTAACAAGCTCAAACAGTGACTATTTGGTTTAGACACCACAGTAAAAAAAAACCCAGCAATAAATGTGAACTTGACAGAGGGCAATGCAGAAAAAGGCGCACAGCTGAAGACACCTTTTGTGGATTAAAAATTGTTGCCATAAAGATTAAACTGAAACTCGTGAAAGAGCTCCCATTGAGCATGTAAAAAAAGGTAAGCAAATTAAGGAGTAGGAGTTAAGTCAGTGTAATATTAAACTGATTAAATATAACAGATGCTACCAAAATGCTTGTTCCAGTGATTTGAGTTTTCTGAGTTTTTCATTTTAGATATTGTATTTCACAGAATCAGAAAATCACTGGTAAGGTTGGAAGAGACCACAGTGGGTCATCTGGTGCAACCTCCTTCCTCAAGCAGAGTTATCCTAGAGCTCATTGCACAGGATTGCATCCAGACAGTCCTGGAACACCTCCAGTGATGGAGACTCCACAACTTCTCTGGACAATCTGTCCCAGTGTTTAATCACCTACACAGCAAAGTTCTTCCTCACATGCAGGTGGAACTTCTTGTGCATCAGTTTCTGCCTGTTGCCTCTGGTCCTACTGCTTGGCACTACCAAGAAGAGCCTGGCTCTGTCCTCTAGACGCTCTCCCTTCAGATACTGACAGACATTGATGAGATCCCCTCTCAGTTGTCTCTTCTCAAGGCTGAAAAGGTCCAGCTGCCTCAGCCTTCCCTTGTAGGAGAGATGCTCCTCAGCATCTTTACTGCCCTCCCCTGGGACCTGCTCCAGGAGCTCCCCATCTCTCCTGTACTGAGGAGCCTGAAACTGGACACAACACTCCAGATGTGGCCTCACCAGAACTGAGTAGAGGAGCAGGATGACGTCCCCTGACCTGCTGGCAATGACCTTTTCTAATGTACCCGATTTTTTTTTTTCCTATAAAAACAAATAGATAATAAAATGCAACACCTGTCCTACTGCAAATGACTCTGAATTCTCCAAGGAAAGTGAATTTTGGCAAAATACTCCTCAGTTTCACAGTCTTTCCCTGTCTCATGGAAAATTTGGCAACTCTTAGCCCTATTCCCTAAGACATCTGTTCATTCATTTAAAAAACAAGCTGGACAGGTTTGCCAACCAAGATATCACCTTCAGAGAAACCAAGACTCTTTTATTTAAAATCCATGGGAGACAATAGCTGTAGAGAGTTCAATTTCATTACCTCTCTCTGTTCTCATAGCAACCCTGATAAACTGGGCATGAATCCAGAGCTGGGAATTGAATTTACACTTTACAGGTTATCTGAACCACAAACCTGCATTACCTCCTTCCAGGAAGGTTTGTGCATTTTTGTGTTCCCAATCCCTAGAGCTGGGCAGGCACACACATCCAATATACCCACACCAGCACACGGAGGTGTCTGCAGTTCTCTCATGGGAAACTGTTTCTCCTCTACATGCTGAGTATTGAACCAATGGCAGGAATGGCAGGAAGCATGGAAGTCACTGTCTGGGCCTTCCTTCTGTACATAAGTCACTGGGAATCTGCACAGCTCAAGCACAAGGGCAGGGTCAGGGAGGATATAATGGAACTTCCCACCTCCAATGCTTTGGGGACTATTTCTTCCAGCATGACTCATGGCAGCAGTGCCCTGCAGACCTGGAGAGGCTTTCCCTGCACTGGCTGGACCCACCGAGAACTGAATGCTCATCTCTCCTGAAATCATTCAGCAAAAGGATGGAAACACAATGTGCAGTGTGCCAACCAGGGAACAGCAATGATTGCTGACCAAGGGCATGAACCAAGGAGCAGGGAAAGATTTTGCCTCTTTTGCCTCAGAGGTCTGCGTGTAATCTTTTTGAAAGATAGGAGATTTCACTAAGGGGAAAATGGGCAATGTTCAGTACAATATTTTAGCCACATCTATTCCCTCAGCATCACAGGTACAGGCAAGACCTCAATACTTGGTTACTGGGAATTACACTGGGAGTGTCCAAAGGAACTGAAACACAGCAATGTTCCTCTAGTTACCAGAGATGGGGAAGGGCTGTGCCTTGCCAAAAATAATACCCAATTAAATCACAGCAGAGAGAAACTTGGTGATACAGGAAGGGTTTGTGGAGGTAACACTGTCATCCATGTTGGTTTAGATTCCACTCTGAATGAAGTTCAGAAGGTAGGACCACTGCCTGCAACCATGAGAGATTAAAGGATTTATATCAAGATGATAATGAAATTATGTGATTTTCTCTAGTTTCTTCAGCTGTGGCTCCCAACTTTTTGCAGCTCCCCTTCAGTTTACATATATTTCTTTCCATTGTCCTTCTACTTCCTTTTTCTAGCTCTCTTTTCATTAATTCTGAATAGGATGTTCTGTTTCCAAGAAAATGTCCCAGCCTTCCAACCCAGAACTATATTTACCTAAAAGCTGAAAATCTCGGAGCTGAAAATCTCACAGATAAACAACTCTAAACAGAGTTTTAAGGAGAGAATTTCTCAAGTGTGGGCAGAGTTTCAATGTTTTTTAATCAAGTTGACATTGATATTAAAAAAAAATTTCAGATGCCAGAAAATATGCTACATGAAATTCTAATAATTTTAAGATACACAAGCTCAATTTTAAAAATCCTCTTTACATTTATAGCTTTCAGCATTTGAAAAGATACTTAGAAGATAAGTGCAAATAAGTGTTATTGCAGAAGAGTTTTACAAAAAAATATTAGAGTTGTAAAAACATTTTAAGCAATATAGTCTGTATTATTTTCTGATTTCCTGCAATTGATATTATTTATTGACATTCATTTAACCTAAAGATATTTATTCAGCCAGTTGATCATATCCTTTCTTCCTTCCTCAATATAAGGCTTATCTTGAGGATTGATATCTTCTCTTTTGCGATGCACAAACCCATGTGTCTGTCCAGGGTAAATTTTAACTTCATAATCAACTTTACAGTTTTGTTTAAGCTTCTGCTCCAGCAAGGTGACCTGTAACACAGAATGTTCTATGTTGACTGAGTACAAAGTTAACACATTCTATATTGGCAGTACTCAACTTGTCCTGGTTTTTGCTTTTCTAAAAGACAGACATAATTTATCCTTGCCACTGTTTTCTCTGCTCCTAATTTTATACCTAAGTGCATTTCTGTTACTGCCCTTGCTTTATTTAACTAGGGTTTTTTTCCCCAGTAAAATACCAGCATGTGACTGTATAAAATGTAAGAAAAAAATTATTTGGATTACTACAATAATAATAAAGTTAAAAACACCTACTGCTCAGTATCATGAGAAGGTTCACATGTAGTGAACATTGTATGAGTTACTGCTGATAGAGCTCACAGGAAAAAAACAAGGGAAGGGTTTGAATTAATTTGAAGTTGAGGGAGGAGGGGCACAGATAAAATCAGAAGTTCAAAGCAACTGGCATTTTTGGCAGGAAAATTAAAAACAACACCACTCAGTAAAAATGTGTTTCTCTTTGATCCCCTTGGCAGATAATCATCTTTCTCCAGTCATTCCCCACTCAAGCTCCAGAGAAAGGCTATTGGCAGAGTAACAGAAAGGAGAATCTCTGCAGGACATGGGAAAAAGGAAAAGGGTAGCCATGGGTTTTTTTAAATTCTCCTGCAACTGGTGATTTCATTGGTACAGGTGGTGACTTTCTGCTGATTTTATGGACCATCAGTATCACTAAAGATAAAGGTCTCCTATCTTAAACTTGTCAGAAGCCTTTCTTTGCATTCTTGCTCTTTTCCTAGGAACTGATGACAATCATCCATATTTTCAAACAGGAACAGAAAATATTTTTTGTGTCATGGTAAAACTTTTTGATTTGGGGATAAACAACATAAATTGTGTAGAAGTACTGTGAGGGATAGTGAAAGAGAAAGAAAAGTGCAAATTAGTTTTCTACTTTGTCTTCATTAAAAACCAAATTACAAAACAAGCATGGAAAGCATTAACAAGTATCTGAGATGTGAAACTCACCTGCTCCAATGGGATGATGTCATCCTTCTCACCAAAAATGAAGAAGGTAGGATGCAGTAAACTGTATCTGTCCTCAAAACGCCTGATCACTCCTAAGGAAGAAGAAAACATACACAATGAGTTATGCTACATAAAGTAGCTAAAACACTACAAAATCTATACAGTGAAACTACAAGACATTTTCATCAGTTAGAGCTGATCAGTTTGTAATGGAATTAAATACACTTTGCTTAAAAGTCCTTTTTGTTGTGGAAAATTTGTGATGTCATTAAAGATGAAAAGACCAATTCTGTGTGAAAAAATCAGGAAAGAATTGTTACACTTGCCCCATTTTTATAGTTTTTCTTTGATCAACTGCTTCTGACTGTTGTCAGAGACAGGGTTCTGTGAAAGATGGACACTTTCGGACTGCTCACCTCAGTTTGGGAAGGCCATTTTTATGATAATTGAATATTCATCATTCCACATACATGGTTAGGATTTCAGTGTACATATATTTATACCGATATGAATTCATAACAAATTTGCACTTTGACTATTAAAATACATTTTAATTAACGTTACAGTAAAACTAACCAGCTGCCACCCTGGCTACTCTTTTCATTCCTGAGATAATTACAACAGAAAAGTTAAAAAATTAGCAAGTAACACTGAAGAATTGACTCACCTGATCAGCATAACAGTTCAGCAAATCAGTCCCAGTAATCTTTCTGGAAAAATACCTTCAATTTGCTTTCACCTCTAATTAATGTAAGTTGGTCTGGGTTATGTGGAAGTGCAGAGTTTTATAAGAAATATATCAAAGGTAGCATAAATGCATTGAGAACTAAAGTGTGAGAGTGAAAGGGTTAAAACAGAGAGTTAAAAATTATTCCTATTAGTAATGAGGGATCACTGCCTAAAGGATGTAAAAATGTGCCCAGAAGCCCTTTTGTCATCACCAGCCAAGAGGAACCTCAGCCACAGTGAGGCCATGGCGTGGGGTGTCCCTCGTACACTATGATCACAGATGTGATTCTGGTCATTCCACTCTTTTAAATACATAGATCTTGCTAGCTACACTTAAGTGTAAAAATGTGAGTGTGCAAAATCAAATCACTTATAGATTATTTATAGTAAAATCACCTTCTTCCACTAGATGTCACACTGAATTTTGTTAGAGTAACAGCCCTACAGAATTCCTGCACTGGTATTCTGCTCAGAATGCAGTTGGGACTTCAGGCTTACCATAGAGGGACACTCCAGTCTTTAAATGAGGATTTTTCAGCATCAGATGTTGCACTGCTGCTCCACCCCAGCAAAACCCAATGACACCGATCTTCTTTGCACCACATTGGTCCCTTAGATACTTGAGGACGACATCGATTTCTCTGAGACATGCAAATGAAAGTGAATTAAGGCTCTAGCCTTGCTCCCCTGCCCTCCATGGTGGCTGCTTGCTCAGAGACTGGCTGGGCATCAGTCTGCTTCTGGGACAGAGTGACTGTCTTTGCATCACACCTGGTTTTCCTCTTTCCCTTACTTATCAAATTGTTTTTATCTCAACCCATGAGTGTTCTTACTTTGTTTCCCTTATTCTTACCCCTATTCCTCTTGGGGGACAGAGTGAGTGATGGTACAGGTGCTTGGCTGCTGGCTGGGGTCAACCCACAACACTGCTTTACTATTATTCATTTCTAAAATACAAGAGAAGTTCCAGTGAAGTAGACAAAGGAGAAAATCAGTCTTCCTAGATCACTGTTACTAGGACATGAGGTGATTTTATGAACAGCAGTCCAATTAATTTCACAAATAGCAGTAGCTGTCAAATAGGCTAACACAAATAAAAGTCTGAGACACACAGCCAGTCAAGAGCATTCTGTTATCACAAATGTGGCTTACAGGTAAATTATCTCTCATGAGAGAGACAAATATTTTGTAAAATTGTGAAAGCAAATTTAAAATTGCTTTTTCTAAATCAGCAGTAACTTTATTCAATCAAGCTGTATGTCAGATAAAAATGGGGAAAATACAGCAGAGTGGGAAAGCCCCATAATTTGGATTAGCTGTGAACTGACGGGGAGCAGAAGAAATGTTCCCTAGCTACATAGTGTTTGCTGACTGCATTTGCACTCTATCTAAAATCCATGGAAGTTGTGCCTCCCTGAGGGAACTGAATCAAACTGAAGTGACAGGAGAGAGCTGCATTTTCCAGCCCTTGCTGGTTCTCTTCTTTTGAGTTGTCCATTTCACTTCTACTCTCTGCACAGGTAAACAGTGGGCACTTTAATTCTTGTTCAATCATCTACTTTTATCCATAAAGCTCCACTCATATAACCGTGGGCTTGTCCCAAGAGCTGCATGAAATTTCTATTTGTGGACATCCAGCTATATTTGACCCACTAATAATTTAGGATCTAATGTTACATTTTTACTGAGGCAAACGTTCTAATGAAAAGAGGATGTCCCCTCACTGGACAAGGAACAAGGGTTGTACTTGTCTATTTTGCCGGCATCTCGTGTTTTCACCCAGTCCTCAAAAGTTGCCCAATCATTAGAAGGTTTCCAAGCTTCTTGTCCCACAAAACAATCTGGGCAGATGGCTCTGCAAGAAAAGTGAAAATATTTTATGCTCATGAAATAATACTGGGAAAGGATTAAGGGGAAGACCATGTGTACAACATAACAAATTCATTTCGCTGAATACGTAGTACTTGACCTACATTAAAGCATTATACCAGCAACCCTCAATAATTGTATACATCTAATATGAAGACTTAGTATAATTTCCAGTTACATTTTGCCCTGTTAAAATTCATTAATTAATTTGATAAATAGTTAAGTGTAACTGAAAAACCTTGGTGATTTCCCACCAAACATAAAAAAGAAACCCAAAACCAAACAAAACGAACTACAATTTACACTATATGTACATTTAGGCTAGAAGGAATGCTAACCCAGTAATACAGGAAAGAGGATACTCAATGTGTTTTTTCACGTATTTCAGAATTTGTTTCTCTATTTGGCACAAGCTACACTTTCCCTTCATAAAAATATATTCAGCTTCTTTGGAATTTTTACCATAACAGCCAAGTTGCACAGTGGGAGGGAGGAAGCAGGCTGCTTCAGGCTCACAGAGGATGAGAGATGCAGAATAAGAAAATTTTCTGTTTCTCCTCTCTGTGCTTACCTATTAACTTGATATAGTAAGACTACTCAACTATTTTAGACTCCTTTTATTGTTTTAACAGGAAACTCTTTGGAGAAAGGGATAAAGAAAGACTGTGTAATTATTTATGTTTATATGGTTTATATGAAGAAAGGATATAGTTGGTTCAACAAACTTTCTTATTAAAAAGACACTTTGAAAACAGTAGTATTTCTTACATGTATCCATTAGCTGTTAGCATATCAGCTATGTATCTGGTGTTTGGGAGCTGCCATCCAAAGATGTCGTGAATCACAATCACGGCTTTGTCGGTGCTGGCAGATGGTTTGCAAACATAAGCCTTGATGTGCTCAACTTGCACCTCCTGCCCACGGCCTCCATAGTCAAACCTGTCTCCAAGATCACAGGGGCAGGGCCTCGACTCATTGGCCATATGTGATACTAAAGAACAAAAAATATTCACTAGTGAATACCAAAGCTTGCCATACCGAAAAATTTCAGAAGACAGCAGGATCACAGACTGTTGAATTTTTAATCATTGCAGTAATAGGGTGAACATGCTCATTAGTGTTTGATCTAAAATGAAGCATTAGTCAATAAGCCCATTGGGTTGTTTTTTATAAATAAGACTCTTGTTAGAGTTACTTATGTTATGAACTCTTCAGCAGGGACCTGGTGCATGCTAGGAATTCCATGGCCTACAGCAAGTAGTACAATAAAAATAAAGTTATGAGCAAGAAGCAAGGCAACCATCACAAATTATTTACATAGCGATGAAGCCAGTCCTTCCACTCTTCATCATGTGTATTTCCTGTCAGGAATGCATAGCTTTCTTTAGTAGACAGGAAAGGCTTAATACAAGACTTAGCATTTTGAAAGAAAAAACCAACAGCTACTGTGTAGGAAGATATAATTACACATAGATTAAACATTATATTTTCATCCAGGGACTTAAAATATTACATAACTGACTTTTTCAGTGTCAATAAATCCTTTTTCTAAACAGCTTTAGCCTCAGATGTTGCAGACTTTTGAAGAAGGATACTTAGGAAAGGTGCCAAGAAAAATATACCAGCAAAGGCTAGAGAATAAAATAAATATGCATTAAATGCATAAAAATAAAAATGCATTAAATAAAGAATGCATTAAAACTTCAAGATAGGAAAAAAAGAAAACTGAACATAAAAAACCAAAATCTAAAAGTTGATCCAAATCTTTTATCAAGAAGGTAACAGTAGAGTACAGTTAATTATTTTCAAATTATTGCTTAAGTGCAAATAAGAAATTCACAAAGGTCAAAAAGTATCAGCAGAATCTAACACACCAGTTTGTAGCTCCTTGGAGCTAAGTCAATGATTTTCTGCCATAAACCTTAGGTTAACCCACTGAGTGAATTGACCTGAATAACTCCTCTGAATATTCACAGAGCATCTACAAATGATTCAAGAACGTGGAAAGAATTTAGATAAAGCTTTACCTAAACTCTCTACTGACATATCGTGTGTCCTACCATAGAAACTTTGCTAGTACAGAAACAAGGATGTTCAAACTTGACTGTGTTGAATACACTCAGAGAGAGAAACAGGAAAAAGGACATTACTGAACATTCTCTGGACAAATAGGACTTAAATAGCTGTGGCACTTAAGAGACAGCTTTAGGAAACCAACAAACAATCTGACAGCCAGAAAAATGGCACAGATTTCAAAGGACCGAGATGTTCTGGATTTGAAAATTTTAAAATTCAGAATGTCCCAAGAATATCCCAAGAAATATTACCAGGGCTAGATTGCAGATACCAGGAGATTTCATTTTCACAGATCAATTCAAGACAAGGAGTGCTGTATTTGAAAGTTGTGTTATCTCTGGGCACATATCTATACTAATCCTCTATTTTTTCTTTTTTAAATAAGCCACACCCACTCATGGGTGTCCTTTTTTCCGTACATGTTGTGGTCTCACATATAGGAATTGGACTTTAAAATAAGTCTACCAGAAAAGAAATAATTAATAAAGGATCATATAAGGCAAAATATAGTGCAAATATACAGCAGAAAAGAGTTGATAACTAATACTACACTCAAAAACTATTTCCTTTTGATTAGACTAAGTCAGAAAATATAATAAAAACAGGAACTGAATATTAAAGCAACAGATATTTCAGAACTCCAGAAACACAAATGCTATGCCCTTACCAGTATATTCTTAAAGGCTTTAATTGCAAACATTTCATATTATCTGATAAAATGTCAAGCAACACATAAAACATGAAATATTAAAAGATATAGATATATTCACTGAGGAAAAGAGCTCCAGGAACAAGACTGTGAGGGATTGCATTCGCTGGTATGGTTTTAAGCCATATGGACTTGCAAGTTTTGTAGCACAGGCAAGACACTTCAGTGTTTCTGCATCTGCTGTAGAACATACAAACAGCATCTTTTTCCATTTCTAAGATGCTATTGAAACATTACTGAAGAATTAATTTCCCTTCTCTTACATTCATCAGAGCTATTCTTTCGAGGGGATCTGCAAACCCACAGCCCTGGTGTACCAACATTTCCACCTGCAAGCACTTGAGAATTCACTGGAAGACCAAACAATGACTGATTTTCAGATACTTGAATCTACAGCCAGAAAAATATAAAGAAATTGCTGCGTTGCACCATCACTTTCAACACACTCCCTTGAGTCTTCCTCCTCAGAGGTCTTCCCCACCTCTGGAGAGAAAATAAAAGGTTTCTGAACCATCATCTCAAAAAGGAAAAAAAAAAAGAAAAAAAAAAACCAACAAAAAAAAAAAACCCACATTGCATTTAAATGAGCTCCCACTCTGCCGGCAAATAAAATGAAAGTCTCCCAAACATGCTGAGTCACACCTCGCAAGCACTTGTTCTACATTTCTCGGGAGAAAAAAGCCGTGAGTTTAAAAAAAACCAGAAAAGCACCAAACCTACACATACCTGCAGCACAGCAGGCGTGCGAGACAGCGGATGCAGGATGCAGGAGCTCGGCGCGGATGGTTACGTCTGAATTGGACCCCAAACAAAGCGCGAAGTCCCAAAACGAAAGGGGTGAGCTCAAGGATCAGGTTTCTCTAAAAGAGAGTTACATAAGCTGCTGCCTTTATCTTTGTGCCTGCGGAGTGACGGAGGCCACTCTTTTAAAGCAGTTCATTTCACTGCGGGCGTAGGCGGGCTGTGCTGCCATGAGGAGCTGCCGGAGCTGAGTGCCAAGCCTTCTTTTGGACTGCAAGAAATGGTATTCAGCCCTGGAGGGCTTTTCCTTTCAGTTTCAGAAACATGCTGACTTAGCTGAACAATCCATCTGAAAAAAAACCTCCTTGTTTTTTTAAGGGTCTTTGTTTTTAAGGGTCGGGGTAGTACCTCTTTAAAACACCATATTAGCATAATCATCTCCTTAGAATATTCATCCATAGGTAAATGACATCTTTAAAATCATCAGTGGGGTGAGGTAGTGAAGTAGAGACGTCATTTCAGAGCTCTATACAAGGCAAAGCTTATATAACACAGGAAAATATATTCTCCTTCAGAATGAAAATAAGCAGAATGTAAGAAAGTAACAACTTTCTAGAATGCTGTACATACATGCTATACAATAAGTGTTTAAAATACAGACATTTTTATCCTATCACAGGATATTTTATAATTTTTTTTCCTTTTTCAGTTAAGGTCTCTAGGTGAGCCTTGCATCCTTCCCATTCTTCTGATTTTCTTTTTATGGGATTATTAGGATTATTTCTTAAAGACCTTTAGCTAAATATATTAGCAATCAAAAATTCTGTTTCCTCAGAGGCACATCTAGAAAGTAGAATAAATACATGTTAGTATACCACACTTCTGTCTTACAATTTATTCTTCATATATGAGGTGTTTATCATATTCTAAGTACCTACAATAGTGCTATTTGTTTGCAATCCCTAAAATAAAGTCAAACAAATGAAAAAAATGCCTACCCAAGAATTCCAGAGTGAAGTCATAAGGCTCAAAACCCAACCCTTTTGGTTTAGGTTTTTGTCTCTTCTCCATCGTGCACTATAACTCATAGCATACAAGGTCCTTAGGTACTCCATACCAACTTTAGAGAATAGCAGTCAAATGAATGAGAGAAAAATTGTGGGTTTTCATCATTGCTAGAAAATTAAAATGACAGCAATGCTTGCAGAACCTTCTCTCCACTAGAGCTGTTTAACCATATTTCCACTTCCTTAGTCATGTAGTCCTGGAAATAATTCTTTATATGTAAGACTATTCCACTTTGCCTTAATATTAACATTAAACTTTGGAAACTAAACTGCTTTTAATTTTATTTCCTGTTGTTTCATGTTCTTTGATAGGCAATCCATGCTGGTTTTTCACTTAGAAGTCAAACTTAATTCAACGCATCCATGATCTCCGCAGGTGCAGTTGGCTGCACATTCAAATGCTCACATTTCCAGCTCTTACTCAGGGACTTACAGTTTTATCATGAAGATTTGGCTGTACCCATAGTGACTATAATAATATATATATTATATATATATATACACATATACATACACACATATATATATACATATATATATATATGTAAAATAACTATGATAATATGGTTAGGTAGCAATCTACCCTTTCACTCCAAGAAAATGCTGCATCTCAGTTTATTTTTATGTTTTTGCTTAGTCAGAGTGTCAGTGTTCCAGTTCACATGCCATTCCAGAATTTATGAATGACTGCTGTTCTCTAAATAGATGTCCTGATCATCCTCTTCCACATTAGCTAACCTTCTAATGCTAATGAAACACCATTGTAGTGGAGTTATCCAGGTTTGACACTGGGGTAATTAAGGCACAATCCACTTCCAGACTTCTGCATTCTTCTCCTGGAAAATATGTGTTACGACAGCTGCATCACCCAGGTATCAGCTGCATTAATATATTACATATAGATGGTGTCATATGGAAAGCAACAGTTAATCAGCAGTTTCAGGTCAGAATTCTCTGAAGATCTCCCCACAGGAAAGGTCAGAGGCCATTAGCAGCATGTAAACGAGGAAAACATGTGAGGAAAAGCAAATGATCTTAAAATATCATTCAGAGAGATACTGGTCATTAGTACTGCTGACTGTCTTTATATGAGACACAATAAATACTTCTCTGACAGTATGTTTAATTTGAGAGTCTCTCATTAGTCAAATTAAGACTTCCCTAAATTACATTTTCTGCCCATTTAAATTACATGCAGTCTTTATCAGTAGCACTGAAAAGGTGAAAAGGGACATACACTAGTTTGGTTTTCTTACAGCTTTAGAAGTACCAGCACCCAATGAAGATATGAGGCAGCTGGTTTCAAACTAATGATCATGAGGCCTTCTCCCTCTGTAATTATGAGGCATAATTAAACCATGGAAGTCACTGTCACAAGACATCCTAGAGATCAGCATTTCGAGCAGATTCCAAAAAGGTCTTGGTCCACCAAAGACTCCTGGTCCACCAGTGGCCAATTAATACAAAGCGGCAGTGGCAACACCTAGCTCAGAAATCCACTGCAGGACAGGTCATCAGGATGTGTATCAAGGGGAGATATTCCCTATGAAGCCATTGCTGGCCACAGATGGAGGCTGGGTGATGAGGTGGATGCAGTCTTGAGCAGATGGAACACGGAGAATTTTGTCATATCGTTGATGGAAACACTAGGTAACAAGATACATCATCATCTAAAAACATGGATTCTTTTTGAAATGTAAGATTTCTTCTTTAGGCAGCAGCCATGGTTGTAAGTCTTAAATTAAAATGTCCTGTCTACAGATTGCATTGCATTTTTCCATTCCTAAACTGATCAGATCATCTGTAATGTTTCACAGAGCCACAGGTAATCCTAAAAAGTAGCACCCCTTTGGAATAACCTTAGCCACAAATTTTGAAACAAGATGTGCTCCTTTGCATCACCTGCTAAATACACATCTGCCACAAGACTACAAGTCAAAAAAAGCTTTGTCTCTCTAAATGAGTTTCCCCAAAACAATGTATTCGTGTCCCTAAATTTTGGGCTTGTGATTTATGTGGAACATAGATGAACAAGGGCCATAATACACAGATTAATTTACCATTAGTCTAACTAACTCAAACATTAGTATGAATCTCAAGGAACAGGAGAATATTTCAAAGCATATTAAAACTTGATACCCACTTTTGCAGTCAGATTCTAAAAAAATTGTTAAAAACAGATCTCACAATCTGCAAAGACATGGACATAACAAAAGTATTTCCTATATATGAAATATATGACAGTGCTACATAGACTATAACTGAACAAAAAGTCTCTAACAGAGATGGATGGGGATGGATGGATGGATGGATGGATGGATGGATGGATGGATGGATGGATGGATGCAATTTGTCACATCCTACATGGTTTATGGGTTCCTAGGACCAATAGAAAAGAATGTCATACAGCAAAAGATAGGTCCCTGAGCAGATTACTCCAAAACAGCAGTGGAATTTTGATAAATTTTTTTACTTGGGTTACAAACCATACCTTTAAAAAAGAAAGAGACTTAAAAAAAATAAATCTAGATTTCATTCTTAGCCTAGGTTACATTAGCCCTTCTATGTCTAGCTCCATTTTTCTGCTTGTTTGTTTGATCTTCAAGCACTATTAGGAGGCTGAGTTTTGACCCCCACAATTCAGGATAGAAATTAAAACATCAAAGATGTTGGAGATGAATGGGAATAAAGTCATCTTTTTCAGCAAAAATGAAAAATGTAGGGTTCATGAGATTGGCTATATCATCAGAATCTTTGATAAGTCCTAGAAAACATGAAAACAAAATCTTCAATTGACATTTTGGGGGAAATCCAGACTCAGATAGGGTGATCTCTCACAATATGTAGCCACACATACTAGCTTTACTTTGAAGCTGCTGGAACCGTGGCTCCTCGAAGAATACCTTTCTCGATTAAAACTGTATTTAAGCCAGTTTCTTAAGATATAGACTGAATATCTGAATTAAGACCTCAAAGATAGCTTCTGTGCATACAAACTTGAGTCCTTTCAAACTGTCTGGGAAAAACAATGCTTTAGTAAGCAATCCAAAATGTACATTCAGAGAACATCAGAAAATAGCAGCTCAGCTATCCCAGCTTCTTGAGCAGAGCACAAAAGGAAAGCTGGTGTTAAAATAACTGCAATCTATCTTTACATAGCAGCTACAACAGAAATAACACTCTCTGCTCCCAGGTGAAGTTCTGCCTCCGCAGTATGCAGAGCAGTAGTAAACAGGAAAAAGGAAGCTGAATTGGGAATGTGACCCAAGGACAACATGTATGTCTGTCCAGATCCAAAATATGGCTACTATGATCTGTTCTGAAACTAGGAATGAATATCCTCACCACCATCTTCTTTCCATGGTATCCTTCCAGCTCTGCTGAAAATATCTCTCTTCATCAGGTGATAGCCTCATTTGAAAAAATAATGCTACATCAAGTGTTTAAGTTACACAATACCCTTAAGCATGTGTACCTGCTTGTAGGACATTCTTGGATTTACCTACCGTGGAGAGATACACCAGCCTTTAATTCTGAGTGTGTGATCATCAGGTGATGTACACCAACACCACGCCCTCAGAAACCAATGACCCCTAATTTCTTTGCACCACACTGCTCCCTTAGGTGTTTCAGGACAGCATCAGCTTCTCTGATATAACAAACATATAAGGAACATATAAGAAAATGCAAATCAAGCAACCACAGTGAAACCAGTATTTGAAAATATGAAAATATAGAGATGCATATAACTGTCACCATGTCATGCTGCTACTATATTTCCTTTCATGTACTTTAAATAATTAATTATTTCAAGTAAGTGTTAGGGGTTGCTAATCTAAAATCTTCAGAAAGAGGGGAAAAAAGCTCAATGGGATTCAGTAAAAAAATGACATAACTAATATACATCAAAGAAAACCTAAAGGGGTAGAAAATACATTATTGATTACACACCTACCGACCTAAGAGTTAAAAAAGCTTGACATTCTTTGAGAAGCTGGATGAATTTTTGCTTTGTGAATGTTGATAGAAAAGTAATAAAAACCGCTGTAGAAAATACTATTTATTAGCCAGTGAAAATGCTGACAATAATAATTAGTTGTGATCTGGAATTTTTGTTGGAGGGAAGTCCATGTAACAAACACAGTAGATGTTTTCAGAATTTACAATGTAGCCTGAAATACATCTTGCCGAGATGCTGTGCTCAAGAACCTGTCCAAGATACCTGTTTACCCCTGAAGCATGTGTCACCATGCAGAGACAGTAAGGAGAAAGTATGGGTGGGAGTGAGGTGGCAGTTCAGGCGTTTATATCACCTCCAGGCTATTCCCAGCCCCAGCTCCTCACCCCTTTGGGCACACCAGGGAAATTCCCCAGTACACCAGCCTCGCAAACACAACATTATCTGCCAACACACAAACACACACAACAAGCAAATTAAGTGCCAAAAAATTCTTTCTTGACTGGAGCTGACACTTGAAACGTGTGAATTGCCCATAAGAAATGTCAGGCAGCGCCCAACCCTGCCTTCCCATTGCAGCAGAGAGGGGACAGATTCCAAACTAAAAAGTTTGCACGACAACTGACCCCTCTGAGACAGGATCACTCTGGAAATGATTCAGTTATGTCTCCCATAACCTTCTCACCAAATACCCAAGCTCAGCAACGCTCGATGTATCTACTCCCAGTAATCCAAGATATTTGCTCTCCCAGGAAAGTTAATTAGTTTGGCCTCTAATTAGTGTGACCCCTTCTCAGTGTTGTCTTGCCAGCAGCTTCTCTCTCTGTTATTAAGGCGGCAGAGCCTGCTAGTGCCAAGTCTTTGCTGATAAATGTGCGGGCTGTGCTGCACACAGGAGGGCAAGATGTGATACTCCTCCTGGCTCCCAGCACCATGTTCCCCAGGGAGCCACTGGCCCTCACTGTGCCCTGAAGATGCAGCCATCAGCACCCTGGGGGGAATTACACCGTGCTGGGAAAGTTCTCTGGCACAATCAAAGGCTCTTTCTTCTTTCCCTACATCACCTTGAAGGATCAGTCTGTTACACTCTGTGAGACACCAGATCAGAATTGTGCTTTCTCACAGTTTGACTCACTAAGTACTTTTAAATTGAGCTTTCTGAGGCAGAGGAAGAAACTTGCAGCCCATGTTACCAGCAGTGGATGACAAAAATTCTTCATGAAGTCACTAAGAGAGTTGTCCCTGAACTCTCTTGAAGGCAAAATAAAATTTCATTGATTCCATCCACTTCTAGGAAGTCATTAAAAAGGGCCCCTTTGCTAGTAGAGTAACTGCATCCAATCTCAAACAAAACAAAACCAAGAAAACCCCAAACCAAACAAAAAAAAAAGTGGAAAAAGGCACTATCTGATAGCAGCAGGCAACGTGATATCCAGCTCCCTGACATCTTACTTCTTTTCCTGCCATCTCAATTTTTCAGCCAATCCTCAAACTCAGACCATCAGAAGGCTTCTAAACTTCTCTTCCTGAAAAAAGGTCTGGGCAGCTGGCTCTGCACACACAGACACATACCAAAAAAAAAAACAAACCAACCAAAACTGAATTAATTAATCACACACTGAGATGTCCCTTGGCCTTTCATTGCATTGTAAAATATAATAAAACTATGTCCTGATTACAAAAATTTTGCATTTTGCATACAATGTATAGCATTTAGCATGAACCCATCATTGATGGGTGCCATGTAAACCAAGACAATTACATAAAACAGTTGTTTACTGCAGAGCACATGATGAGGCTTACTTATGAGCTAGAAAAAACCAAAACAACAGACGCCTGATGGACTGAAGTCAGCAAAGAACAAGTGAAGGGAAACTGTGTGGGAAGAAAGGGAGGAGTGTTTTACTCATTTGGTGACTGGAAAAAGGGAAGTGCAGTAAGAGCCCACTCAGTGCTCAAGAGTTCCTGCATCACGGGGGTGCCCACAGCCTGGCTCAGGATGACCTCGGCTAAAATGTGTCACACGACCAGCAGCAGCTCTGAGTGCACTCACTCACTAGTGGATAGCAGAGTTTCCTCATGCAGAAGGGAAACAAGCAGGGACTCTGGAGGCTGCCATCACTAGGTCACCACCAGGTGCTGCTGTGTGTTCTCCCAAAACCATCCGAGTTGGAAGCAGTGGGATCCCTGGGAAACATCAATCGTCTTTCACTCATTAAAATGTCTTTGGCTCTCACCCTCCTCAGACACACCTCGTGGATGTCATTGAACATGGTGAAATGACTGGATCAGTTTGGCCTAAATCAGACTGAAGTATGTTGCAAGCATTTCTTTTTCTTCACTTTCTTTGATCATTTCTATGAAAACAAAACCCCAGCAGTGACATCCAGAGCGTAACTGTATTTGGAAACGTATTGGCAAAACCGTGCAGCTTTTGGATAAGAATCTGTTCACAGTGCTTTCAAAGTGAACTTTCCCAAACCCATGCAGAAAAACAGGTTTTTCCCACTCAAAGTGATCTAATGCAGATCTAATACTAGCCATCAGGCTTAATATGGTCTCTGAAACAGAGTTCTCATAGCTCCTCATCCCATACTGCACTAGGAAAAAATCCATCTCTTTTCTTCTCAGTAAACATCAGTGCACCAGCTCAGCAGCATCTTGAAGCAATCAGGAAAGACACATACAACTTCCCTTTATTCAGACTCTGCTGCCTGAAAACCCACAGTTCTCATCCTGAAGCCTTCTTGCCTTGACCATTGCATTATTAACAGTTCAGGTGGAGGGAAAGAAGGTATCCCAAAAACCAGTATGACACAGCATGAATTGTAGGGAGAATTTGCAAGGTGGTATGGAAAAAAACCAATTCATCAGACACTGGGTACTTTAGACAGAGCAGACTCTTGCTGTCACAAGGCAGCAGATAACAAAACATTGTCATACCAATGATTTGCCAGTGTCCTGCACAGCATGAAGGGTGTGCATCCAGTCTCATGCTGAGAATGTTTGCATTTGGTCACAAGACAAACATACTTCCAAACATGGAGCAGAATAGGGGGTGTCAAGTCCTCAGCAAAGACAGTAGCAAGAGGCAGACTACAGACCCATTCCTTGTTCCAGTGTACCAGAAAACGCTAGTGCTCACAAAGGGAGCATTTCTTTCTCCAGGAGGCACAGAGCTCCTTTCACTGCCACAGACAGATTTCAGCCACTCAGCAACTGTCTGCTGACATCTGGCTTCCCTCGTGCTCCGTAGGCTCAGGGCATTAAAGGCACCATCTCTCCAAACTAGACCTCTACAGAATTGCCTGCAGATTGGCTTTTTGGAGCTGCAGCCCCATTTGAACTCTATATGAATGTCTGTAATGTATAAAGCAAAAGGAGTAAATTGCACCATATCCAGTTACTGCAATATTTTGCTGCATTTTGGAATTTAACTGTTCCAAGAATTTGAAAATGAATGTGAAAGGTTTGAAGGGGAAAGGAGATTGTATTTAATACCCATGTGTGCGTTTGAATCATTCATATGCACATATTCAATATCATATTCAAAATATATGACATTCATTCATATTTCTGCTACTTTCTGATGGCAAGTTTTTAAAATCCCATCATAAATCTCAGCTTGAATGACTGCTTATTTTAAAAAGACTTGCAAAAACAGAATAAACACTTGTGTTTCAGAACACACTATTTTTAAAAGCTTTCTCACATTGCTGGGAAAATAATCAGAATCACTTTTTTACTGCATCATGTTTTCAATATTCTGTGCATTCTGCATGTGCAGTCACTTCTTCTGTAAACAGCAAAGAATGAAGGAAGCATGCTATACTCTGCCACATTCCACAGTAATGTTCCTTTTTGGTTTTTTGCAATGGAAATATGCCACTCAAACTGCTCTGGTAACAGTTTCCTTTCATGTACAACAGTCCTAACATAAGGCTAGGAATCATAAAGAGTGGGACTTCTTGGAGAATAAAACATTTCTTACACGCATCTATTAGTTGTTAGCATATCAGCCATGTATCTGGTGTTTGGGAGTTGCCATCCAAACATATCAGGAATCACAATCACAGCTTTGCCTGTGCTGGCAGGTGGTTTGCCAACATCCACCTTGATGTGCTCAACTTGTACTTCCTGCCCCACAACCCTCATAGTCAAATCTGCCTCCAGTATCACACGGGCAGGGCCTCATTCATCAGCCATCTAGGAATCTGCAGGAAAGCAAAAATGAAAATCAGTTGTTATCTGCAGTAACAACCATGCTTATGAGTCAATCCTCATGCAGTCCTCCCCAGTAATCCTCCCTAGTCCTCCCCTCCAGACACCTAGTAATACCTACTTGGTACTGCAAGATTGGAAGGGAAATTCCAGGTGTTTATTGTAAATAGGCTGTTGACATGTCTATTCCATAAATATTCATGAATTTCTGGTCAGTCAGCATAACCCATGAGTGTGTTAAGGCCAGAGGAAGGGTTTATGTTAGTCCACCATTCCTAGCTTTGTGCCTGGAGCAATCCAGCATGTGATAGCTACATTTTCATGTGATGTCCCCACACACTGTGCTTCATAACCACTCCTCTCATGTGGTCTTACAGTTCCTCCTCACAGGCTGGCACTTGGTAACCTCTTGCTGTTACTCCTGTGGACCCCACTGTCAGCATGCTGGTTTTCTGACTACTGTTCCCTTCAAGTTTTCATTCTGTATGTCTCCTTTCCCTTCCTCTTTAGGGAATCAACAGCTGCCGCTGCCTACATGCACTTTGCTGGTCTCTTATATCCCAGTCTATAAGATATATAATCCTTTCCCAGGGAACTCATCGCTAACTGGCATCTCTAAAAGTTCTAATAAATCAGCTTGAAGAAGGCAAATCAGCAGAGGTTTTCTCTGCAAAGTTATGCACTATGCACTATGCAATCTGAACTGAGAGTGGTCAGAAGAACAGAGATACACACCAGTGCTGTGCATATGACGCATCCTTGTACAAACCAACCTAACATTTGGTGCTCCCTACTCTTCCCCTTCACAGGCAGTAAATAGTCATACAGAGAGCATTTATTCTACCCTAGTCTGAGAAGCTGTTTAACCTTGCTCTGTTGTCACTCTTAACTAATCAAAATGGAACTGTTTGCTTCTTAGCATGAGGTAGTCTCTGTTCCCATGTAAATGCATGTACTAGAACAATATTCCTTGGTCTGGCTGGTCTCCTTACTAAAGTGAAATGCAGCATACTGGTAATAAAAATCAAATGCACTCTTCAATGCTTAACTGTTTTTTGTTAGGGATATATCTTAGTCATTTTCCCCCTTCTAGATTTTCTAACTAATTCAAATAGATGTCAAATAAGACCTTCAATACACTTTCAATAATCCCTTTTCAATTTCTCTGCTACAAGTGTAATGCAGTTAATGGTATTAAAAACAGTTTCAAGACTTAGTTTATCACGTAAACCCTCTCTAGAAAATAAAACCAAATAGTAAAACAATTTGGGTAAGACCTAGTTTGGGCAGAGTCTGATCTGTGAACTCCTAATATTGCAGCCACAGCATAACAGCATCTGTGCTGTTCTCCCACCCACAGTGGTGAGCCTGGAGCTATAGCATCAATGCAGAAATAGATAAGACTCAAACAGCTCTAGTTTGAAATGCTTCTGTGCCTTTTCCTTCATCCATCTATTATTCTTCCCACTGCTTGTCAGCCCTTGTCCAGAATCTTCTATCCTGCCATGCCATCCTATCTATGCCATCAAGGTGGCAATTCCCCATTTTCTCATGCAGCGAGCTCTGATCCTCAAGTTAAAGGAGTGCCAGACACAAAACTGACAAAAATGGTCTCCACAATACTCCATTCTATAGTAGAGGCTTCTCCTACCTCTAGTGAGCACTGGTGATGTTTGGATAGCAGAAATTCAGATTTACTAGTTGCTATTCTCTGTATACTCCTTTTTCAGTGATAAATATTTGGGCTGCTCCTCTCAATTGCATTTTAGTTTGCCAAGTCATTTTAAAGTGATTTTGTGCTATTTGGCCAATCAAGTTTAACAGGGAATTGCAAGGAGATTAACTCAGCATTTTGGAGCTAATACTGTTTGCCTCAATTAAAATTCCTTTAAGCAGCTTATTATAACTCTATTTATACTTGCTTAAATGGGAAAAAAAGGTCTTACTCATGATGAGCAAGCATGAACAGAATACCCTTGGGTTAAAATTCAAATCATGCTTCTTCCAACTCATTGGCTTATCAAGCTCTAATAATATATCACAGCAATCTAATTTTGCTTTGTACAGGAGATAAACTGATAAATATTCACTAGTGCAAAATAAAATGCAGGGTGTGACGATGCTGTATGAGAACCAGTGTTTCCTCTGAATAACTACAGATTGCTAAGGAGGAGGTGACATTCCATCTTTTATCAACCAGCAGGTTGGTGCCTTGTTGCACACACAGACAACATCGAACAGCTTTGCTTGCTACAGTTTCCCACTTACTAACTAGGAAGCCAGGTTTCCTCTGACACTGGTGTACATTTACTGCAGGATTTGACAGGGACCATTCAGAGTGTTGATTACTGTAATTAGAGCCAAACTCCCGAAAAGTCTTCGTGGCAGTCAGGGAGAGGGGCCCCATCTTGTGGACATTTCCTGGAGCAAGGATGGTCTGGCTGTGAAGCTGTTAACCACGGTTCTGTTACTAATGCAGCGCTGAAAACAAGCTGTGATAACCAACTGCACCAGATCTCACCTAAACTTGAGCTATGGGAAGTCAGAGGTTGTGTGCAAAAACTGCCTCATGTCCTTCTCTCGAGGCAAACCATCCTCCCAATTCTGTAGGTGTGAGGCATCCTGCCTCAACACAGCTTTGAAAGAAACACCTGGAGGAGACTTCGCCATACTGCTTGCAAACTCCTTACCTGTTCACTGAGGAGAGGGAATGAGGGCAGAGAGGGGTGAGCCAAGACCAGGTCAGGGCATCCACCAACACCAAGGTCACCTAACCAACCCAAGGAACAATTTCTCAGGAGCCCCAGAGGCCTTGGCACACGTGGCCACATGCTGTGAGCAGCAGGAGAGCCCAGATGCCCAGAATGACTGGAGACACCCTGTGCCAGTCCTTATGAGCCAGGGCTTGGTGCCTTTGGAGAAGAGTATGAGCAGGCTTTCACATCTCTCCTATAAAAGCTGTTTACACAACGTGCAGCTGCATCCCACACATGCTATCCCACACCTACCACACCTGGATCATAGGGACGAGTGTCACCTAAAGAGGCTCCCCACTGAATGCTTGTATTTAAGAAGATCTGCAGTATTTGGGAGAACAGATGGGAAAAAGCTGTTGCACATGCAGTACATGCTTCTAGCCCACTTCAAACAGGTTTGAACACCAATAAAGCAACCAGCATTTTTCACTCCAGGACAAACTACAGCAGACACTGCTTTCACAGCTCCCTCAAATTCCTATTTTCATGATTGCCAACAGCTTCATCATTCTCATCCCTTGTGTCCTACAAAGATTATATCGTGTATGGCGCTGCCTTCACAAAGCCATGACACTTGGAGAATTTTTCTGAGGTTATGTAGGCCCAGGAGTGGTGCCAAGGGGCTGGAGCTCTCCTTGGCATACATGGGAACATTGTGGAACTGGGACCAGGATGTTTGGCAACACAAGATACAGCTAGTGACCTGAAACAGCCCTCTGGGGACATGGGCGAACAGAAACTTGGACCAAAAGCACCAAACCAGGTCAGCATTTTGGGAATTTCGGGAAGCAGAGGATGTTGGAGGTTGAAGGTGTCCCTGGAACTCACTCTGTCCAATTTCCCGTCATGGGCCAGGACGAGACCACACCTAGTTTTGCTACACCACCACTTATGTTTTACTCACCCTGAAGGGTTTTGAAACTCTTCAAAGAGGGAGATTCTGTCACTTCTCTGGGCAGGTTGCTCCAGAGAAGTTTTGAAACATCTCAGAGCTCTGTGGTTCCCCTAACACTGGCTGCCTCCTCACCTTCCCCTGCACCCTCCCAACACAACCCTGTCCACTGCACCCGTGAAGGGTGAAGATAGAGGCAGCTCCCCCAGCCCAGACACCCCCAGTCTCAGCCTTGCCCTACTCCTGCTCAGCTCCAGGCTGAACAACCCCAACTCTCTCAGTCTGTTCCCACAGGAGAGGTGCTCCAGTCCTCTAACCAGCTTTGTGGCCCTAGGGTTATTTTGGCCTGTAAGCTATTCCTTCTTTCATTCCTGCGAACCATGAAAGCAGCCAGTGGTTAGGTCTGGTGAATTGTTTGTGTCAGCACACTCACAGCCACCATCTTCCTAGGGCACATCAGGAGCATTTCAGGACATGTGTGTCCTTTTAATTAGTGACATTAGTGAATTAAGCCTGCCAGTCCTAGGACCCTGATCCAGGCATATCTGCATGCACCCATATTTCAGTCATCTCAGGCACATTCATCTCCTCCATTGCCTTTGGAAAACATACCGTTCCTAGTTTGTCTGGGAAATTTGTGCATCCATTTTCTATGCTGTTCCTCAGAATTAAAAAGCAGCCTCGGTGCTTGACTGGCATGAATATAAAAGACAGCTCTTAACAATCCCCTGCATGATTGAGGACTGTCTTAATGCAAGTATTGCATAAATTAATAATGTCTCCAGTCCTAACTCTTTGTCATGTACAAGAACCAGTAGATGGGGCTTATTTACCAGCACTGGAAGAACAAAAGAGTATCAATCCCAGCATTTTTTGGATGGCAAATAGCAGCAAGTCACACTGAAGATGAATGTATTGCACTGTACCTTACAGTGCACATTTTAATGGACAGCAGTGACCTTGGTTGTGTCATTTTGTCAGTCCTTGAGTTTAAGAGAAACCACTTGTGTCATGAATCTCAAGATCCCCAACACAGCTGAAAAGAAGAATGACTATGTTCCCATACCTTAAAATGCCCTTATTTGCACACTCCAAAAAAACAGTCCTTCTTTCTTCTTCTGCCTGAAAACTCACTGACTGCAAAGCAGAACCTCAGACTTGAGAAATAAGCAGCATAGACTCCCCTATCAGTTAGAGTTCATGGATATGAATATTTTCCATCTGAAGTGGTCCCACAATATCATTTTTATGACTGTGACTCACCATTGCCCCATCTTCACCAGCGAGGAAGGCAGCAAAGAATCTTAAGAGACAGTTCTCTGTCAAGGCAAGGCAAGGCAAGGCAGGGCAAGGCAGGGCAAGGCAACTGCTGACAAGTTAGTGCTTTGACACTGTCAGGGTCATATTCCGTGAGGAGAGAAGGTTCTCTGGATTTCTTAAGGCACAGTAGTGATATTTCTTTACACACACACACACACAAAATGATTGCATATAGATTATACTATGTCTGGGTAATAGAAACTGCAAGGAAAAGGGTACTGAAATGGCAGCTCTTTTGCAAGCAGCAGAGTGATAGATGAACTCCTGCTCATGTCAGAAAGAGTAATTATCAAAAATCAGGATCTCACACACAGAAATGGCACCCTTCCTGTAATTAAACAGGAACAGCTACAGACATATTGAATAAGGGCTCCTAAATGTTTAAGTGCATTAATACAGGTGGGCATGCAACTGTGAGAGCCTGGAGGAGATTGCTGGCTCAAAACATGTGGAGTGCATGCATGTGAGGGCCAAGGGCAGGGGCAGGTCAGGTGATGGGACGAGGAGAGGCGATGCCCTGCCCTGCTCACCCCACACCCCTGCGCCTGTATCCCAGCCCCTCAGTGGCTGCCAATCCCTGGCACACCAGAGGTAATGCTCCCTGCTTGCCTCTGGAGCCCCAGCCTAGCCCCAGAATGGGCAGGTGACAGCAAGTCCCACTGGGGAGAAGGGCCCAGGAAAACCAAAGGCAATGCAATACAAAGGGTACTCAAACCAACACATGAGGCAAGCATGTCATGACCCTACCTCCTCTTGGAATTTCTATCAGCTGAACACTGCAGAATTAGGTGTGGTAGCTATACCTGTTCTTTTCAATACCTTTTCTGTCTTTCTCTCTTTCTCCTAATTCCCTCTTCTCGGAGTTTTGAGTAATTTAAAATTAGATGGGCTTGGAGTTTGCTACGTTGAATGGATAAGGTTAACACTTTTTGAGACATTTTATGTTGATAGAATGCTGCTGTAAACCTTTTGCCAAAGTTCTCTTATTTTCTAAAGTTGCCAGTGAAGTTTTTTGTTATTTTGGCCTCTTGAGGATATCTTTTTGGTATTTCTCCCATGCATCTAACTCAGAGTACATGCAAAAGTGTAAGACCTTTTAAGAGGCTCATGGAGCAAGTATTGTTTTACAAACTCAATCTATAGAGGTGTGTGTACAACCAGCATGCTGTGACCATATAGTTACACTGATAGGATAACAATGTGTGAAACTGCCAGGCATTCCTGATACCAAAGGGAAATTCATATTAATGGAGCTAGCTAGCCTTAACTTGTTGCCTTATGGCAACATTAACAAGGTAGCAGGGTGATAAACTGACAGATGTAGAAAATAAAAAGGCCAATGTGCTCCTTAGAGAATCTCTGAGTAAACACTAGTTGCCAAGTCATTACCAAGGCAATAAAATAAAAAAATACACAAAGCCAGCATGTACATGGGGATGCTTATTTTTGTTTATACAAAATAATGTTGTTGGGAGGATATAAGGGTGATAACATGGAAGAACTTATATATGGATATAATGTGGGATACAAGGACATAATGTGAAGCAAAAAATACAATCAGGATCGAGTGAGCCCTGTGCCTGATCACCACAATTTAGACCATGACAACAACCCCAGTGTTTCTGCAGTGTTCATGTCTGGGTTATTTCCACTGGAGGGACTGTTTATGTTTTTCCTTGACGTTGATGAAGGAACACTAGAAGTGCCCTTCTTAATATTGCCAAGGGAATACCTGGAGGACATCACCTAATAACATCATTCCTTCCTAACTCCTTAGTATTGCCAAGTGTTTGTTTCATGCATGGGAAACTCTGCCCAGTACAGCTGACACAAATACTTTGTAAATAATAAAAGAAAAGTTCTGTATGTAAAACCAGAGTGCTTCCATGTGAACACTTAGGACCACTAATTATCATATCAAAATAAAGCCTGAAATTACTGAAGTAAAGTTATGATGAAGTGCTCACTAGAAAAGACAAATGGATAAACAGTATCATTACTATCAAAATCATAATGTAAAATAATGAAGTAAATAAAAAGCAAGAAAATTTTGAACAACTTTTTAATGCCTAATCATCCTTTAGTCCAACTTTTATTTTCCAATCTTCTGTAAATATTGTAAAAAATAATTTAAAAATATAAATTAAAATGATCCTATTTTAGTTTGTGACAATTTTCAAAAAGAGATCTTTTTCCCTTTACTGTTTTCTTCTCTCAAATTATATCAATCATTAATCTTGAAGCCTAGCATTCCTTTCTGCTATTGTCAAACAAACATTTTGATCCAATCAATCATATCCCTTCTAGCTTCTTCAATATAAGGTTTATCATCAGGTTTCATATCTTCTGGCTTCAGTTGTGCAAACCCATGAACTTGCCCAGGATAAACTTTAATTTTATATGGAACTTTACAATACTGTTTCAGCTTGTCCTCCAATAAGAAGATCTGTAAAAAAAAGCATTTTTTCCATTACATTATGGGAGGTTTTTTGAGTTTGCCAAGCTTGCTGTTTGTCATAGAGAAAATGCCTCTTTGGGTGTAAGACTGAAACATTTTTTTAAATAAGTGTGAGTCTAAAAGCTAAAACAGTTGCAGCAAAGATGGTTTGGTAAATCTCATTGCCATAACCTACACTTTAAGCTCTGATCTTGAGAGATCATATTCTATAATCCTTAGTGACCATCAGTCCAAAACATTTTGTTAGGCTTACTAACAGAATTTAAGAAAACATGGAGGGCATTTTTTTTAGTTTACTGTACAACAAAAAGACATTGTTCCTGCACAAAGTTTTGGTGATAAGTACACACATAAAGTATTAATTGTGTTTATGTACCCATATACATTTGCTGGCTTATTTGTTTGTTTAAGAAGTTTGTGCTTATTACCATTGAAAAGTCAGAAGATAGAAGAATGAACACTTATTTTGCCCCCCAAACTTACTTCTACCCATTGTGCAGATTAGAGAGAGTACTGTAGTTTATTTCATGAGGTTTTGTTGGTTTTTTTTTTCATACGGAGCCCTTTTATTTCAGCGCAGAAAATTATGTATTTGAGGATTTTTTTTTTTAATGCAGGAATTTTTTCTTACACAATTTCTTTCTGCACAGAAAGAAAGCTTCAGGAGGAAAAGATGTTGTTTCAGTGTGTAACACATGACAGAAAAGATGCATTTGCCAAAATTGTGCCTCTGGGAGAAAGACGCATTCACCATAAAATGAGGACAGGGAGCAAAGGATTTGTTTTCCCGTGTAGAGGAGACACATATGAGGTATAGATTAACATGCTGGCTAATGCAGTTAGAAGTAAATAATGAATGATGTCTGCAGTCCCAGAGCACACTGCCAGCTCTCCAGTCAGACCCTACCCTAAAAAAAACACTGTGCTAGAAATGGTATGCTATCCTTGTCACTGAGGAAAAAGAATTTATGCACAGAAGAGGGCACCAGTTTGCTACCCATATATTTATCCAACCTCTCACACATGCTTACAGTAGGGGTTATATCAGAACATAGATGGCAGCCAGGAGTCAAAACCTTTGAGTCTATAAGTTGTTACCGTCTCATCTAAAATTCATGCCCACTCTTTTGACACAGTTCGTTTTGCCTTCTTGTAGCAAAAACAATTAGTAATTGGTACCCATAATCAGAAAGTTCAGTAACTAAGCTGAAACTGATTTTTTCTTTTTTAATCCTTCAGTGTCCACATTCAGTGGTTTAACTACCTGATTTCTCATCCATAGCAGAAGTATACAAGTTTTTGAGATGCTTGGCTCCTACCAGTTGGATATCTCTGCCCAGTTTCACATGCTGCTTATCTGGCCCAGAGACTGATTACTGTTCTTTACTGTATTTCTCCCCTCAAAAAAGAAGCTTTGAATAATTTAAACAAGATAGGGGGAAGTTGCAATAGAAACAGAACCATCCAACTGGTCCATTTTTTTTTTAATCTGAAAATGGTTCCTAACAAAGATTTCTGTGTGGGATAAATGAACTATGGGAAAAGAAGAAGTCTTTCCAGAACAACAACTTACCTGATCCAAAGAAATAGTGTGGTCTTTCTCACCAAAAATGAAAAATGTGGGATTTAGTAAACTGTATCTTTCTTCAGAGTCTCTAATTATACCTATAAAGTTTTGAGAAACAGTTTATTGCTGAGGCTAGCATTCCTGCAAGATAAATGGCAAATTAAAAGACAAAATTTCTACTTAAGTTTACTCATTAGGTACATTACTTAGATAAGGACAGTTGCTACTTGGATGGGAAAAAAGCATTTGGAAAGCATATTTCCGTGCTGTCCAGGTACTAAAACAAGGAATTAATTTTTTGCTTGTTTAATGTATTCTTAAGATTTTTATACCAATATAGCCTATTACTGAAATTACCATAATTAAAATCTGCAACTCGCCTTTGAGTTGAGTATTTATAGAAATTGTTACAAAGCAATAAGTACAATTACAATCTATGCATAGTCATGTGAACCCAAGTAAGTTTTCATGTGTTCTACACTACCATAGAGGGACACCCCAGCGGTTAATTGAGGATTTTTCAGCATCAAGTGATGTACTGCCATTCCACCCCAGGAAAACCCAACGATACCAATCTTCTTTGCACCGCATTGATCCTTTAGATACTTCAAGACAACATCAGCTTCCCTAAGACATATAAACAAAAGTAAACTAAGGAATCTATTGCAGAACCAACACTTGACAATTTAAGAAGTAAATTACAAGATATACATGATATTTTTTCTGTGTCTGGAGCCCAAATAATTTAAAACAGAGATTACTTTAAAAAAGCATATTTCAGCCTAGAGCAGTGGCTTCTATTATTAAATGAGAGTCAACATTTCTGGTCCTAATTTAGTGAAGTACAGGTGTAGGCACTTAAATACTTACCTGAATTGTCACCTGCTTCTTTGTTTTCAAAATTAGTAAATTTTTATTTGAATCACTTTGTCTAGGACAGGACAACTAAAGACAAGACATATCTGCAAGTAGAACAATATCTTGCATTATGGACTGTAGGAATAGATAAGCTTCACTTTACTATCTCTACAGAGTCCACCTATTTAGATAAAGATTTTTCCTATATCATTCCTGTTGCATGAGTTAATATTAAAATATCCTATCAAGCCCACATGCAAGAATGTTATGCTAAAGTAGCAATTACTTGAAATTACACTGTTAGTAACTACAATGTTAAAAAAACTTTTGCACGAGGCATACTAAAAAAAATATGAAAAACGTTTTCATTGTAGGAATGAACAAGTACATTTTTTTTAATTGCTGACTTCTTAGGTATGAATAGTTTTCTCTTCTTCATTACCTGGAGAGTTTTAAACTAAGTTTAAATCCAGACTGCATAAACTAATAACTATTTCCAAATGTTTGGTATATTTGTATGGTCATTCAGGTTTGATAAGGCTGACCAAAAAAACCCAGTATGAGAATGACATGAAGAGAACATTGTGTCCTAGGCCTGTGGCCATGGTCTCTCAGATTTGGTTTGTTTGAAAGGGTACTAAGAAAGTCATGGAATAGTTTGGATTCCGTATTCTCTAAAAGACCTATGGATCTGAACTGGAAAGTTCACCTACAATTGAACCCTCAGAAGATAGCAAAGGCATGTCCTGAGATCTTAATTTGCTAAGACAGTGCCCACATATCTGCTTCTCTTTGGAGTAGGATTTTTTATAGTTGCTGGTATTTTGTCTTTTAAAAAACATTTGGTCATGGCTTCTGCAATTATATGGTCAAAACTTCGCTGAGAGATGTTGCAGATAGACTGTGGCTGCTGGAACGTCTGGACAGGGTCAGAAGAATACTTGTGGCTTACAGGATGGTAGCTGAGTAATAGGGTGTTATTGCCTCACTATCATCATCTGAAGTTTTGAGCTGTGGTGAGAGACGCTGAAGAAAGAGTAATGCCTCCAATAATTCAGGGAAGCTTTGTTACCAGCACTGTTAGACTGTACAGATAATGATGCCTCTATTTCACACTGAGAAACATGTGATCAACTGTACTATTTATCTTAGGTGTTGCTCAGTCTAGCAAATTTCTGTGTAGTGCTGCTCAGGAGAAACTCATCTGTATCTCTAATAATCTGCAAGGCAGAAAGCAAGACTTGTATGTGACAACTGGTAGATAAGATCTACAGTTGTAGAAGCATTTTCCTCTTTATCCTGAGGAACTGGGGGCAGAATCAGGACTTGGGAGTGATAGTGCTGGATATTTCATAGCCTGTGAAACACTGTGAGCCTGTGTGGCCAGTATAACATAGTTAGAAAAGGGTCCAGGGAAATAAGATGGGGACAATAAGCAGAGTGATGCTCAGAGCAGATGATCCTTTTCAAATCCCAGCCAAGACAGTGCCCAGAATCACCCAGAATAAGAAATCATGCGTGTGCAGCCAGCTTGCCCTGGTGTGAGGTGCCACTTCTAACATTTCATAAAAATTCCCCCTTGTTTGCTGGATGCTTTTTAGAATTCAAGAACAAATATATATCTTACTTGTCTACTTTTGTAGGATCATGATCTTTCATCCAGTCACGAAAGTCAGCCCAGTGATCAATAGATGTCCAGGGTTTTGTCCCCTTGAAGAAATCTGGGCAGATGGCTCTGTGTGAGATATGGAATTCAGTCAATTTTCAGTGAATCTGTGGATGTCTAAATGTCTCCTAATATCTTCTAGTTCAGAGTACACATCTATATGATTACTATCTGAATCATGTTTCACTCATCCTATTCTGGCAATCAGCAGAGCTAAAAGTGCATGTCTTTGTGTCAGAAAAAAATAGAAAGAAAGAAATGCTCATTGTTTCCTTAGACACTCTTAATAGAAATTAAAGGGATTAAGCAAACATCCTGATTCTGTATAAATATATATATACCTCTTTGCTATTACAAGCTAAAGCAAAAGGCTTGGTTCTGAAAAGCTTATACAACTTCAAATAGATACCACTGTTTCTCTTTTGATCCCCCATGCTGCTTCATAAGCACAAACACTGGCACTTCAAAACTCCTTGTGCCTTTGTGCTCATGTAGCCATTTTTCCTGGGTCCGTTTTAGTAGCTTTAATGGCCCCATGGAAATACTTTGTCTATTTCCTTTTTTATTTGCTCAGACTGAAATGGCATGGTTGCCCTATGTGTTTTGGAAACATCATATGCCATGCCTAGCTTTCAGCCTGGTGATCGATCAATGTGTTTGAGGGGAAGATGGGAAAGAAAGTTGCTTACATATATCCATGACCTGCCATCAAATCGACTATGTATCTAATATCTGGGAATGTCCATCCAAATACATCATGAACCACAATCACAGCTTTGTCCGTGGAAGAAGATGGTCTACAAATATATGCCTTAAGGTACTCAATTTGTACTTCATGTCCAAGGCATCCATAGTGAGATCTTCTTCCAGTATCATATAGAAAAGGATCAGCCATTTGAAAACCTAAAAAAACAAGAAAAGAGGGGGGAAAAAAAGACAGCAAGAATGTAAAAATAGTTTGTTAACAAAAATTATTTCGGGCAAAACAAGGCAAATATGTTCTTCAGAAAGTAGTTCAATAACTTCTGTGAATAATGTTGACATCCTTGTATGAGTGGAGAAAGTAGAAAAAAGCAAAGGCAATGTTCCAGTGCAGAATGGCTCTTAGTCTATTATGTGTTATTAAGCTGAGAATGAAGAGAAATACCAAAATCAAGGTTACCAAATTACAAACAACCTGCACATGTAGGTCTTGACACTCACGTCACATTTGTTTTGCTGCCATGTGGCTCTGTCAGCACTGGTGTGAAGCACTATGGTTTCAGAAATCACTCTCTCCCCAGGCATGGGGCCATCATGCGTGTGTCCATGGGGAGTCCCATGCTGGTTTCTCTGAATTATTTGCAAGGACCACCGCACTCAACTGCTGCATTAAAGTGTAGTGTTTGCTGCTTCTCTCAGTGCTTGTGCCTGGTAGCTAATCTGTTCTTTCTGCAGCAGCATCACAGCCCTTCTATGAGCAGATGTACTGGGAGCAGCTAGTGAAGAACTGCAATATGGATTTGTAAACTAGATTCCAATGCCATGTACCCTTATGCCCTTGAAAGGGATTGCAAGAAAACAAGCATGTATGCAAACCTCATTCAGAATACGTGAGAGTATTTGGTTTTGTCCTTTCTCCAAAAGTAGCAATTAGAGACAATGAGCCAGTAGATGTGCTAGACAGATTAAAGTCAAAAGTTGTTCTGACTCACTGTGTCAGGAGCTTGGAATGGACTCTGTGCAAAAGTAGATTGTGATCCTGTAATTAAAAGTGGTGTTACAATGCATCTATATAAGCAATCCAATTAAGTCTGCAGGGGCAGCGATAATGGTAGCATTTCCTAGTCATGTACTGACTTTGAAACTGTCCTTGGGGGTGCAGAGCACAGGCATATACATTATGACTGTCTCTGCTTCATCATTTCTACATCAACCTATTATTTTAGTTTGCATTGTAACATGTACTTCATAAAACTATCTAATCTTCATGGAAGAGTAGCAAATCCCTATAAAAATACATGCCATCCTCAGCTCCCCATTAACTACAGCTGCAGAGGGCTACATTTCACAGAGCAATGGGAAATTTTGCCTAATCAATATGGACACATTTGTAACCTCGGTATGGACAGACTGAAGAACAGAGAGTTGATGCTACAGAGACTCTCTGCTTGCTTATGCCCTACACAACATTTCCCAGTTTGCATGATTCACTCTGGCTCAATAAAAGAATCCAAATTTTATATGCATTTAGACTGCTTTATACCCAAGATAATCCAAATTTTATATGTATTTATACTGCTTTATACCCAAGTTAATTGGCCTCCCCAATGCATTTTGCAGAGACCCTGTTCTCCATCCTCTTCCAACTCTGGGGCTGCTGTCACCAGATGTGGCAGGGCCAGCACTGAGTTTGAGCAAATATGCTTGTTTACAACCACAGCCCCTGGCTGACAGTGGTGTAGACATGCAGGAACTGGGCAGACATGGCTTTACTGCTCTAATCCAGCTCATTCAGATAAACCCCTGAGGTGGATGATCTCTCATCATCAGTAATCCCCTGTGCTGATAACTGAGAACTGATTACATGTTTTAATTGTTATCCCACCTTTCTCAATATCTGAATGTCAGGCTTCGTGCTAGGAACCATGAAGTAGCCTGATCTCCAGGACAAAAACCTCCATTGTTTTGGCATTGTATAAAAGTGGAAGTCGTGACACACATGAAAGATTATCTCCTCATTTAAGCCCCCCATAATGCTTGAAATGCCTGAAAATGCTTGAGATAAGTCTGTACACACAAAAATGCTTCTTACCTGTCTTTTTACAACCTAAGATGAATGGGCTTCTTGAAGTACCAGAGGCTGCCTAAGGAAACCACAGGCACTCCCAAAGATAGCTAACAATGCTGCCTTCCGAGATGGCAGCCACAGTCTTACTCCATTGCGGTCTTTTTTTCAGGGCACAACCTATGGTGTCCCCTTCAAGGAAGTGGTGTTTAGGAGGCATTAAGCTATGCAACAGTTGTGAACCAGCCTACTCCCTATCCATTGGTTGCTTCCCAGAAACCATTTCGTTGGCCTATGCTGACTGAGGCCCAGCCAGCTGGCTCCCTTCCAGGCACCAGGCAATGGAGAACATTAGTAAATATTCAGCCACACCTGAACTGCTTAGAAGTTTGATGGGATCCTGTTCAGTCAGAAACTTTATTTGCTCCTGCCTGCTTTGTCCCATGCAATGTGGTGTGGCAAAGCAACACGCCAGGATATTTCCTACTTATCCAGTCTCACCTCATTCCCTCTTCCCACCAATTTCAGCCATCACACTTTTCCTTTTCCTGCTTTCCCTATGGCACAGTTCCAAGCAGGCAGCATCTTGCCTTTATGCCCCGCTCCTCATCACTGAGCTCCAGCACAGAGGAGATGCAGGGCCTGCTGGGAACAGGGGGAAAACTGACTGCAGCTAATGGGGAAAACCAGCAGATATTGATTGGTCTTGTGTCATCCTACCACTCCTTAAGAGAAAGCTTTCTTATAGCTTCTCCTTCTACCCAGTGGTCCTGCCCCTCCTTGGGTGTCTTCATTTCATTCAGTTTTCATGCAACTAACATAAAAACTGTGGAGAGTTATTTACACAACACAAAGGTGGGCTCCTTTGGGTGGGAGGGCAGACACGAACTACTGCATTGCTAGGGAGCAACAAATCACAGTTATATTCCTACTTTCCAACAGGGAAAAACAAACCTCTACTTGGAAATTGAGGTTAAAAATATTTTTTAAATACAATCAAGTTAAACAGAGGCAAAGATACTGCTAAGGACAATCTCCGCTTCTCAGAAAGTGAGTATGGGCACGTGATCTCAAAGTGCTGTGTTGTTTGGCAGGACCTTGGACTGCTGATGCCAAGATGTGACATTCCTGCCCTTTTCCCAGGTCAAGTGATAACATTTTAAGCTACAGCAGCATTTCATTTCAATGCTAAGTGCTCAATGGACCAAACAAGGAAAAGAACGGAAATTCATTATTGTAAGGGCAAAAAAAATTATTACGGTCCTTTAATATGAACTTGCTACTGATGAACATAAATTATCAGTGTCCTCAGAATTATTGCTGTGCCACAGCTTGTAGCAAAGACTCAAAATGAAATTCAGTTTTTCCTGAAGTTGGCAGCCTTTATCTTCACCTTATCTGCCCCTTGATACTTGTCTTTATGCAATTTTTGTACTGAAACCAAAATAATAGTCTCTTTTTAAAGGAGTAGGTTTTACTGATTGTTTCCTGCCTTTTCAAAGAGCTATATCTGCTTCCTCAGCAATTTGAGATTTTCCCTTTCAGCACAGGTAAAAATAGTTATCCTTTGCTGCTGTCAACTAAGTCTGTAGGGACCAGTTTGCCATCACATACCTGTAGTGCAGGATCCTGTTTCAGCCCAGCCTGCTTCTTCTGCTCTGTGAGATACCAGCTAGATTTCTCTAAATACAAAAAGAAGAAAACCAGTTCTTGTTGACAGTTTTGCTCCTGGTGCTGCCCATCCAGTTTTCAGGTGCTCTTCAACTCTTCTGCAGATTTTGGGATTGGGAAGTGAGGAGGAGAGTCTTCGCTCAAGAGTCATCCCGAACGGAAGGGGTGGGGACAGATCATGCAGAGAGGCAGTCTGCAGCAGGCTCCACATCAGTTGCTTTTACTCCACCTTTTATTTATTTATTATCTAAGGAGTTTAGAAAGAAAGATGCACCCAAACACTGTACTACACTTTCATGTATGTGATGCAGCCACCTAAGACACTGCAGAGGCTTTAGACTTCAGTATTTATAACTGAGACATTCATCATTGTTAGTGTATTTGCTGATGCATTTTCTTGAAGAATATTCATATACTTTATTGACTATAATAAATGTTGTTAATGAAATTTGAGGTGAATTAAGATGAATCTGTCCAGGCAAACTTGCAGCTTAAAAAACTTACTAAGTTTCCTTAGCACACACATTAAACATATTACAACCACACCCATAGCTATTCTCAACAAGTTGAAAAGTGTTCCAAGTTATTTGTGATTAGACTTGCATTCGACAAGTGAAAATGACTTGAGCCTGTGGTGGCTCATTGAAATTTTCCATTCCTATTTCCACAATGGCACTGTATGCCAGGCACATGAACTTAGCTCTCAGTCTGACAGGCACTCATTTTCTCTGCGTGTACATGTGGTTTGAGTGTGGGTGCATGCTGGGGGCCAGGGGCGTATGCAAACAAGAGAGACAAACCAGCTCAAAGAAAATTATAATGTAATTTCAAGACAAGGAACAATAAAGAAATTTTTATTCTTAGTGTATATGACAAAAAAGTTCCCCAGTCACCCAGTAGATTCTCAGGAGTACTCTGTGTGGTAGGGACCACAATCTGAGGACCATGCTAAACAGGTGATGGATGGATTCAGTTCACCAAACTTCAGACATTTACAATGATGTCTACATGTCAGCAAGGTGTCTACACTCCCACAGTGTCATCAATATTTAGAGTATGATTCACACTCCAGGGGTGTCTTTTTTTGAAAGAAAATAGGTAGTCCCCTAGATAAGCCAACTAGTCCCATAAAATTGCTCTGCTGAGTGCATAATAACCCAGGCACAATGAGTCCTACCTCTATGTACTGTGGGAGCTGCACACAACTAAAAATTAAGGTTTGTCATGACCAGAAAGAGGGTGTTTGTCCTGTCATACCTGTCAGTAGATTTGCACATCAGGATTGTACAAGAAACCATTAAAAAGATTGCTTGTGTTGCAAGGGAGGGACTGGGGAGACTTGACTGAAAAGATCCGGTTTATACTTCAATAATAATGGCAACTGGCTTGACCTTGTCTAACCCCACCCGGGTGGGTATCGTACTCAGATCCACAAGACTGAAGCATTGCCTTCCTACCTTGACCCCACCGAACTTGGATTCATCCAAGCTGCAGTCCCCTGTGGAACAGACTGGGCCAGCAGAGGCACAGATCTGATCTCATATGCATCTCACAACTGTAAATCTGGGTGCTTGGTGCCCAGCCCTGGTGGTGGTTAGGGTGAGAGGAGAGCAAAGGACTCGCTCTGCTCTAATGCAAGCATTTGCCTGCACACTGTGTTTATGTTTGACCTGCAAACCCTCTATCATTTATGCAAACCCTCTTGATGAGACTGTCTTTCCCTGTAAGATACAATCACCTCTGTAATGGATCCAGGATTATGGAGATCATCGCACCCATGAACTTCCTACAGTCTCAAGCAACTTATACATTTAATTTTTTATGCCTGCCATGAACATCTCCGTTTTTAGGGTTAAAAAAAAAAAAAGGGAAGAAGACAGATAAGAGTTGGAAAGAACACAACAGATTTACTTGTTCAAACACAGGGGTGGAATTTTTCCTCACCTGAGACATACAGCTGGTTTTTGGTTGGCTTGATTTCTCTATTTATTGAAGGCTTGCACCAAAACTCCTCTGATTGTTCCTCCTGGTTTTATAGAAATGGGCATAGAATAAAGCCCAAAAGTTAATCATCATAGCTGTTGGCTGCAATTTTAGCTGTATGTCAATAAAAGAAACAAGATCCTAGGACGTGCAAGCCTGCTGCCCTGAGGCAAAATGGAAAGGCATTCTCTCCCAGACGACTACTGATAGCTAAAAACCCAGAAGGCAGGCACTCTGGTGGCATCTAATGCAGAAGTTAAACATTTGGAGAAGCCAATGAGCAGGTTTAAACATGCCCAATCTGCAGTCACCTTGTACAGTATTTGGAGTGCTGCTGGTTAACAACAGGCTCGTCAGAAAGTTGAAATCAGTACAAATGTTATATTTATGTTGTGAAAAAACCTGTTCAAAGCATCTCGACTGAGTGATAGCATTGCAGCCTAGGAGCTGCAGAGGAGGCAAGAGGGACAGCAGGGCTCCCCTCTCCTCTTACGCGGTGCCAGCAAGCAGTAGCAGCCTTGTTAAGGTGTTACCATTGCTGAGGTGCCTTGGGAGGAACCAGTGGGGAGGCTCTTGGGAAGGATTAGGGCAGAGGTGTGATGGGATGGGGTCTGTAACAGTGCAGCTCTGCAGAGCCAGCTCTAATGCCAAAGGGGACTCTGTACCCAACATCTGCCTTTGTAGCAAGATGAATCCTTTGGGATTGGAATCGTTTCAAGAGGGGAGCATAGCTATTCCCTCTAACAGAGCTTCACTGAAAAGAAAGCCTTATTAATGAGCTTGTAATTTGGAGCTTGGTTTGGTGCATTTTTTTTTCTGCACATTATCCCAATTCTTTTCCCTCCATCCAGTAAAATACTGCATACCCAAAGTTGTCTCATGGAGAAAAGCAATACATTTTAATAAATCTGATTTAACACTATGGGTTTCTGGCTTGGGTGTCCAGTCAGTGTTTGAATAAAGACCTTTGGAAATCAGGCCAGCTCTTCGTACTGCAAATCAGGGCTTGGCTGGAGGTTAACATGTACAGATACTTTCTTTGTCATCAGTGAGAACTAGTCTTACACTTACAATTTTGTTCTTTACCATTTACCTCGCATGGTACTCTGGAGCTGGTGGCTGCCTTTGCCTGGAGTATTACAAAAATTCTCCAAGGAATCCTCTGATTTGATTAGTAGTGACCCATATCCCCATTCTTTCCCATGCTTTCCCATGTGTCTAAGAAGAAAGGCTCCGAAGTCTGTCCTCTGTGGGAGTGACTGACCTTATCTGCTTCATCTGGTGCATCATTGGCAGGCATGACCATGTTCCCCGCACTGATCAGAGCACCCGCTGCTCCTCACAGGGCACCAGGACCAGAGTGATTGCTGCTTCTTCACTATAAATCTTCACATCTCTCACCATGCTTCCACTCCCTTGTGATTTTATTTGCTGCTAAAAAATAATAGACCCAATCTGTCATCATCTCTCCCTTTGGCCATCTCCCCATTGCATCCACCCCCTCTCCTGGCCTTCCACTCTGCTCCATTTATGTAAGTGATTTGAAGCCACTAGTGTCAGCTGGTTTCTGGTTATCCCTTTTAATGTCCCAGGATTTTTCTGGGGTAGGTTAAGGTCAGCTCTCAGACCACACAAGCACTTATCTACCTAAAATCAAAATTATGACTTTGACCACAGGGGCAAAAGGATGATCTGCAAATTATAGTTTTCCATAGGTGTGTTGCTAGTTTGCTTGTTGGCAACGTAGAACTGGTTGACCCAACAGCTTCTGGATTTCTCATGTCTGGCTTGGATTAATTTTTACTTAAAAATAAATAGTGAACATTTATTGTCAAATTTTCTATTTTTCCTGAAAGAGTTTGTGGCATTTCAGAGGATGTTCTTTGTAAACTTCATAGAAAAAAGGGTGGAGTATAACTTTAATTATGCCAAGCAATACCAGGAAACTTATTTTAATATTGTGGGTGACATGCAAAGAGGGGTATTAAAATTACTTGCCACTGTCCAGGTGTTTCTAGGCTATTTGGTAGCTCTTCACTTTATTAAGAAACTCTTTTAATGAAATTTCAGTACAAGGCAAATAATTCCAAATAATAATGACTATTAATAGCAGTATAAAGGGAAAATACTACATTCTGGATCAATGGCTCAAAACCAGGAACTCCAGATCAAAGGCACCATCAGTTTTCCACTGAACACTATTAAATGCTGACATGAGCAAAACAATAGAATTAAGAGTACATGAGTAATTGCATGGACTAAGGGCTGATTTCCTTCTCTAAAAAATGAAACATCTATTTTGCACATGATTCAAGAATACGTCTATTGTCTTTTTCCTACCAAATATTTTGTCTTCCTCTCTAAAACTACAAAAATTTGAAATCCAATAATTACTAAAAAACACTTCTTTTCAGTTATCCACCATTCAGAGTATTACATTCAATGACGAACACATTCCATATGTTTAGTCATTGAAATTGAATTTGGTATGCAGAATTTTCCCCATAAAATGTTGATTTAAAGAGACATATATTTGGTCAGTTTTATTCCAGGACATAGGTCCTTTTGCCTTTTTTTTTCTGTTTCTTTATTTACTATGTGTTGTCTCATATAAAACTCATCTAATGCTCATTTCATATTTCAGGAACTTTCTGGGATTAATCAGCTGGAAGGGAGGGATTTTGTTTCCTAGTAATTGGGGTCATATTTGCACTGAGATGTAAATACTATTTCAGTCTTCAGTAGAAATAAGATGAATGAGCTGTCCTGGACAAAAAGCTGCACATACAAATTATCTTGTGCCCATAGAAATTATCTTGCTTTTCAGAAGGGGTAACTTTCATGCATAGAAATCTGGTTTCTCTTCTGTAAATTCCCAGTGTGCACTTGAACAGTTTCATTTGACTGAGATTTTCCAAGACATCCTTTTTAAGGCCAAGAGGACCCCAAAATTTCCACTTACATGTGATCCCCCACAGGTTATACATCTTCAAGATGAACCTTTAAGGTTTTTTTTCCCTAACTGAAGAAAGGGAAACTGTTTGTTACTATCACTTATTATTGAACAAATCTGGCAAGAATTACCATACTAATCAATGTTTTAAACTCCAAAACTTTAAACAGAGTGCCAGGAAAAAATTTTACCCCTGTTTGCTCAACTTTAAAAGTCCTGTTTTGCAAATATGTCTATGCATTAGTAATCTTGGAATGTGTCCAGACAGTTTTGGACTGTATCCCACAAAGTAATACAGACGCCCAAATGCAACATCAAAGCAACAAGTTTAAGAAAAGTATATATAAGACCTTCTAATTATATAACAAGATAATTACCATACGTAATTCAGAGCAATCAAGGGGCTTTATTAAATATGTTTGCAGCAAACACCTGTCTCACCCTTTTTCGAAAATGAGATAATGAACTTTGGCCTAGCAGAAAAAAACCTACATTTTGGTGTAATCCTGCAAATGGTTGAGACTGTGCTGGAAATATTAATAGACTGTGCCAGTTGAACAGAATGAGTTTCTAAGACTCCCTGAGCTGGTGTGAACAGGTAATGGAGCATGTCAGAAGACAAAAGGGGTCCAAACAGGAAAGGGGCCAGACCCCCTTGTGAATCCTGCCCTGCACTGCCCAGTGCAGGCACAGGAAGGCACACAGACAATGTGAATTCCATGTAGAAGGGAACACTTGGGCCAGGTAGGCCAACCAGACTGCACTTACTGCCCACCCTACCTGGTTCAGATGCATGTGGCATCAAACATCATGGTGTGGAAGAGGTTCTCTTCCCCTGCCCACCCAGACAGTTCAAACTTTTGCAAGCACTGTGTGTGCCAAAGCAGGTGTGCCAAGAGTGAACTCCCAAGCTTGCTCTTCCACAGCTCAATTGTGAGCTAGTGAGTTTCAAACTGAAGGCTTCAGCAAGGAGACAGCATGAGCTTAAGCAGGAAACTTCAAGGCCTGATCAGATTTGTTCTCAAGGGCTGATACTAGCACTTCCAGACCTCACAATTTCCAGCATGCTGCTTCCTTCTTGTCTGAAACAGATCTCAGTTTCCTGATAGACCCACAACGAGTTCTCGGAAAGCTGAGATGTTATGGGCCATGAGGCAAAAAGTTTAGGCTTACCTTATTCAATCCTTTGCAAAGTTCATCTCTAAGGTGCTTTGATTTTCCCTTTTTCCCCTGGAAGTTTCACAGATGATAGCCTGTCTTGACTTGACACAGCATGTTCCATAAGGCAGATCCCTTCCAAAGATCTGTCTTGAGCTGTGGCTCAGACCTCTGTTCAAGCTCAGGTGCTCATTACAGCCTGTTCTCCTGGTTCAGGGGGAAAAACAAATCCAAACCTGAAACCTCAAGCTGAAATCAAATCCCCAGTCACCTGCCTCTTCAAAGATACCAACAGACTGCACACAACTTATTAACTTCCCCAGAACTCCTGGCTTGTTTGTAGGTTTGCTCAGGGAGCTGAGATCCATCTTTTTGAGTGAAATCACCACTTGCTCCTACCGAGCCAGACCCCAGTGAGTTTCTTTTGCTTGTGTGCAAACCTTTTAACAAGTCCAGATACAAACAATAAACAAGCTCTTCAGGGTGTGGATCACCTTCTGGCTTGTTAACTGGATAGAGAGGGAAGGAAAAAAGGGAAATTAGTCATCTTCTCTGCAGAAGGAATTCATAGTGTGTCTCTACCATCACCTACTCTTTCTCATGAGTGATAGACTGACATTAATGGGAAGCATTTGTCTGAATGTCCATACAAAAGATAAAGCTCGGATATAAAGCAGTTTGGAGTAATCCTGTGGGAGGAAGTCTTGGATGGGCTGCTTCTGAAAGAAGGACCCAGGACTTTCTACCAAAGACATCTGCCCTCAGTGTAGACCTGAAGATTCAACATAAATGTGCTGGGTAAGAGATCCATACTCAAGCTATGGCTCCACCATGCTCATTTGTACAGAAACTGCCATACCCACATGGCTACTTCTTACCTTCTGTCTTCTCTGGAATACTCTGCCTTGGTACAGCCACTTCTGTTTTCTTGTGAGCCAGAACCAGAAACCGGATTCCTCTCATTCCAGTCGGATACCAGTGTACTATGAGGTATTCCAACATTCCCTCCCTTCTCTGGTTTTAAGCAGAAATTGCTGCCTACTGCAGATCTGTTCCCCTGAAATTTCTTCAAAAGTGTCACCAAAACTGAATTTTGATCACACAGATTTTTCTGACAATAAATATTTATCCTAAAATAATCACATCTAGCTCATTTCAATTCCTTAAGAGTTAAACTCCATGATTTAGCTCAGCACAACCATTGCTGTACGTTATTCAACAATCATGGTAAGTTCTTCCCTGTAAGAAAAGACATAAATGCCAATGTTTTCAAACTTAAACCTCTGAGACCTAAATGAATTCCCAAGGACAATTACATATGTGAATTGAGAGCAAACAGCAAGCACAGCCTGACTCAGAACAGCAATGAAACTATACACTCCTCAATGAACTTGTGAATTATGTAAACAGAAAATCAGAATTAAAAAACAGGCTCCTTCTTGGCATTGTAATTAAGGCTCTTGGTTACCATGCAAGATGCTGTTATAATAAAGGTTTGTTAAGAGGCCTATTTTATGTCTCCTGCTTCGATGGGATAAAAAGGTTTTGTGAAGTTTGGGAAACAACTGGCTTCCCTAAATGCAATCTAGATCTTGCACATTTCACCTGGGTACACTTCAAAGTAATTTTTGCTGTGCTTATGTTCATCTTTCAGGCAGCTGAACTAGTGGCAGTTGTGTTGATTAGTCCTGGAAACCTCCCAGAGAATCTGCAAACTTCTTTCAAAGGTTGTTAGGAATTCTTCTTATTCTTTAGTATGGTATATAATAAGGAACTCCTCTTTCAGTGCTCTCCCAATAGCAGCTGAAAATCAACAACTATAACCTCCTCACCACACTCGTAACTTTCTTTTCTCTTGTACTAAATGGCTCTCCATTAAATGGCTCTCTGTTTGTCTTAAATGAAAATTTTGCAAAGAAGAAAATACCTTTTTTCTGATTTTCATTATGAAAACAAGAAATATATGAGGTTTTCCAGTTTGTTGTCTCCAGATTTAAAAACCCCACAAACGTGACTGGGATGCTGAAGAAGAATCCATGATCAAGCCAAGCTCAGAAGAGCCAAGCCAGTACAGGTCCCAGTCCTACAATGCACAGCACTCTCGCAGGGCCTCAGTCACTTTATTCCCTGGGCTCTAGGGGGAATTTTGATTTGTTTGTGAGCACAGTACTAAATATGTATGGCAAATTTCTAAGTACAATGGATCCAAGTGAGTGAGAATTTATGACTTTCAGCTTTCAACTCTCGTTAAAATATGGTCATATTAAATAACTAAAAATGAGTAGGCAAAGAATCATATTAAATATCTGTGATTATATATGATACTAAAGCATAGAATATTAGTTGCTCTGCATGTTATAAATATGGGTTTTCAAAACCAGAAAGAGATCTTTAATATTTTCTCATGTGTCTTTAGGAGACAATCTAAATTCTAAATTTTCAATCTAAATTTTCTTGGCTGTGATAGCTGGTCTGGAACTGATTCTACATCCAAAATCTACAAGCCAATCTGAAGTAAGCTTCAGGTCTAAGAATATTTCATAAGTAATATAAAATATGTGTTAATATAGCTAAATCAGAGCATTTAAGATAAGTACACCCTTTCAACCCAAAGTTTTGGACCATAGTGAGAAAATCTATAGCAGAAAATCTAGCACAAGTTCTTCTTGATGTACAGATTTCCAACTCACCTACATTCACAGATCCTCATTGCTCAGACGAACTGGAGAGCTCTGGGTCACCTCTTTGACCTCTTGGACTTCTTCCTGTTATTGCAAGGTGCAGGCTGCTGGTGAGAACACATCAATTCACACAGGCATGCTGCCCCATAGGGCTGGGCTGACGTGCTGCCAGACATGCTCCCATCCTTTATGCCCAGGCTCACACAACAGGCTCCTTGCATGAACCCACTTGGTGTGTCAGTGCTGAAACATTCCCATACCCCTCTCTGCGCCCCTGTCCCCTTCCTGGTGGAGAGCTGAAGCCTATCTCTTTCCTCTTGGCTTCAGATGGCTTGATACTGCTGACAGCACATTTTAGCAGTTAGGATTTTGCATAGAATTTCCCAGATTTAGACCAAAAACTGACTGAATATCATTTAGGTGACAGTTAGCCCTTCCTGGGTCCTCATCAATAAGACCAGGTTAGAAATCTCTGGCGTATTCTTCCCCACATCCCCCTGAACAGAGTCACAAGGGCCAGTCCCTGGGATAGGAGCTGGGACTGGTCACCCCTGGGGCTTGAGGAGTGCAGCACTTTCTGTAGCTGAGTGGAGGCAGAGGCCATCAGCCACTGGCACATCCCCCCAGTGCTCCCAGGGAAAGCCCCAAGTCCCCACATCTTTCTCCCAACCTGCCTCCAGCCCCAGCTGAGCAGAGGCAATGACTGACCCAGCTCAAGGGACTCTGGCAGTCATCGGATGTGATCTGGGGACTATTCTAGTGAAGACACAGCAAGATATCAGCCTGAGGCAAGACAGCAGACTGGCAGCCCCTCGTGACTCAGTCATTCTGCTGCCACCAGTGCTCCAGTGCTAGTAGCAAGGTGCAGGGCAGCTGTGCAGGATGCTGCTTCAAATGGTGAAGGCTTCAGACACATGGAAATGCCCGTAAGTCCCTCAATTAATTACAGGTGGCAGTATTCGAGGCAATAAGTTTCCCAAAATCAGCACCTGCTTGTTTCATGGCCCATCAAACTGGCAAATGGCCTGAACTGGGTGCAAGCCACCATGGACCCTGCCTGATTGGCCACTGCAGGCCCCAGAGATGCTCCATCTCCTCTGAGACCTTCTTCTTAAGGTCGCCAAACCACCTCCTGGGCCTGGAGTAGAGATGCCCTCTGGTGGCATCCTTGGAGCTCTGTCACCTCTCTGGATCTGTCCATGCTCCTGGGGTCCACATCTCTGTCACCATAAGACAGTGCACATTGCATAATTTTGCTGTAGGTTGAGATGAGGCTGACTGACCTGTAGTTCCCTGAATTCTCTTATTTTGCCTTGAAGATAGTTGTGACACTTCCCTTTTCCCTGTTTCCAAGGATGTCTCCCCATCACCATTTTTTTACTTCATAGAATCATGGAATGGTTTGGGTTGGAAGGGACTTTAAAGAGCATCTGGTTCCAAACCCCCCTGCCCCTCCTCTGCCATGGGCAGGGACACCACACCTTCCACTAGACCAGGCTGCTCCGAGCCCCCTCCAGCCTGGCCTTGAACAATACTTCCAGGGATGGAGCATCCACAACTTCCCTGGGCAAATTCTTCCAGTCTTTCTCTTAGCCCCATTCACACTTCTCTCATCTTGCCCTACTCATCTCGGCCATGCTATTCACCATGATCCTTTCCACCATGTATCTCTCTAGCTCCTGGCTGTTCTTCCTGCACTGCTGTATGGTAGGACCCCTGTCCAGTGGAGAAGCTCTATTCACCCAGTTTCAGTTTGCCCTCACTGGGAGTGAGTTTGGGGGAGAAAAGGAGTTGTCCATGCACCTTTGCTTTCGCTGAAGCTACTGTGAAGTTGAGGCCTCCCAGAGAAATCTCTGCCCTTTACTGTATAAAATTTTCCTCTGCCTTTCCACAGAAGCAGGATCAGGATCTTGGCTCAGGACCAGGAGTGTGTAAGGAAAATGGAGATAATGCATCCCCTCAAGACCTATAAATAATTTGAAGACCCCTGATTTCCTTCCTGTAGAAGATCAGTAAAAGAAGAGGAAAAAGGAGTGGAACAAAACTTGGAGATCCATGGCAAAATGAAAGAGGAGAATCCAGTTTGTCACCCTGAGTATATAAGACCTGACTGGAAAATTTGGTACAAGTTTTTGACAGCAGTTTCTGCTCTCAGGGCTCAGGTGATAATGAATCAGAATAGAAAGGCTCTCAGAAGGCTCTTCCATCTTAAGAAATTATAATGTAGACACTTTTAATGTAGGAACTTTCCTGGATGTTCTGAAAAGAACAGATTCCAAACAAAGTTGTTCTCAGAAGCTGAATGGTGATGCTGAATGCAGCTGCTAAAATAGCCTTCAGATCTTCAAGGACAAGACCATCAAAAATATATACCATGCCCTGCCATTTCTGTGAGTATCATTGTCTTTCTGAGATTACTCTTTCTTTAGCACTTTTAACCAGGCTGAGGCCCTGGCAGAGGCCTATCTTACATGACCAAGTCTAAAAATGAGTACAAAAGATGTTTGAGAAACAGAGGAGAGTGAAGAGAATGTACCTTCTGAGTAGTAAACATGTTTAACATTCCATGTCAGTCACACAACTGAAAATCTACTTCACTGAGCCAAACATTTTTCTTGGACATCAAAAGCATTAAGTGGTTCCTTCACTGTATTCTCTGACCCTGCATTACACACATCAAGTGCATTATTGCCACAGGGAAACAAGCAAAAGCTGGGGCTTATGGCCCATGATGCACAGTCTCGGTGTGCAAGCTACAGTGAAGTGAAAGTTACCACAGAGATCAGACAACCTCACAAAACAGAGGTCATTGACTCTGATCAACCTGTAATAACAATGACCTTTAGATCATGGCTCACTTTCCCCTGGACACTCTTTTTCCTGCTGCTGCAAACATTTGAGAAAAAGTAATGACAAGTTATTACAAATCTAAGCCCTTCTGAACTTCTTTCCTAGTCAGTGCAGCAGAAGCAGAGGCAGTAACATGGGTGTTGGTACAGAAAGTAACTGTAGTGACTATGAGGATCATTCTCCCTAACAGATACGTTTTCTTTTTGGCAACACTCATGGTTTTAAATGAAGTAGAACTGAACCTTGCCCTGCGGAGTTCAATTTAATTTGGTTGGCAGTCATAACCTTTAATAACATCTGGAAGGTCAAGATAAAGGTTTCTGGCAAGATAAGATTGTTTCTGCTAAATTCTGAGGATAATCCCTAACTGCTGTCATCTGCAGGGATATTTTCACAGAATTTTAAAGACATGAGAACCAGCATGTCCTCAGAAGCACTTACAAGCAGTCACTTGACGATGGTAATGTTTCACACCACATCCTCTATTACCAAGGAGATCAAAGTTCTAGAAGTAGAAAAAAAAATCTTTCTAATCTAATGACACAAATATCTAACTATCTAAGAGGTTCACTTGGACATGATGAAAGTGTTTCAGGTAAAGAATTGTATACTTCAAATGATATTATAGTTATTAGGAATGGGATATTCTGAAAGACCAATGCAGCCTTTTTTTTTTTTTTTTTTTTTTTAAATCCTTCAGTCCTCTACCAAGTAACAGCAGCCACAGAGCTCTGAATTGGAAGTAGATTAATAACAGCCATTGGCTCCATTCTCAGCATGACAGCAGGATCCCAACCAAGCTGATAGTGCCTATGTTTTAAATAGAAAATCCACTGCAACATTTGAGGAAAGATCCCTGCTGTGTTCAAGAAATATAATTTGGTGAAGAACATTCTGCAGATCTTGAAAAGAGCCATGAAGCTCTGCAAATACTTCTTTACTCCATGGAAATTATTTGTGTCAATTATCCAAGTATTACCTAGGTTCTTGAAATCTAGACATATAAACAGCCTTGATTGTCTTTTCAGTGAGACTCATTAAACAGTGACTTTTCCAGTAGTATTATTTAGACTAGGTTTTAATGCTCTAGCTAAACCTCATCTCTCAATTAAAATGCTAGTGGGCATAGTTTCTTTCTTGGCTGAAATATTAATAATCCGCAGAACAAACCCCGGTGCATCTTCTCAGAAAAAGTTTCTAAAATAAGCATGTCTGGAGCCTATGTCATGGCTGTGTCTGATGATGCTCAGCTATTATGCCCATCCCTTAATTTATGTTTGGTGCGGTACTGCTACACATTTCACACCACAAAACATGAACCACAGGTCACATATTCATTCAGGATATTTGACTCTTCCAGTAGCTACTAATCATAGCCCAGGTTTAGCAAGCAAGCACTAGCTGAAGGGAAACACATTGGTCAGTACTTCATATACGGCGGCGTCAGAGTCAGTATTTAGCACCAGTGCAGCAGCCTGGGCCAGGCTCCTGGTGCAGCAGCAAATGTCATTGCATTCACAGTATATCTGAGAGACCTTCTCTCCATCTTCATTCCAGGAGCCCACGGCCACAGCAGCTCCCCACTGCTTAGGGATGGTTCAGGAGATGTCATGGCAGAACGGCCACTGGCCAGGAAGCACATTCTCTAAAGGCCCTGCAGCGCACAGGGACAATCCAGGCTGGCAGTGGCTTTCACCACGTGTTTTTGTAGTCCGCAGACCTCTGTGCTTTCTGATTGTGTCAGGCCAATTTTCTACAGGCCATACTTTGTGCTACACACCGAAGAGCCTGTTCTGACAGTTTTTCTCCTGCCGTGGAAGCTCTGGGCCTCCCTAGTGGTGGTGTGTCATTTAGGAACCAGATACATGTTCACTCCAAATACTGCTTGGTTTTTCAAGATAAGCTGACATCCACTCAGTTTTATTTAAGATAATCCATTTTGTTTTACACATTTCTGCAACTTACTGTTAATAACTAACTGAACCAATTTTGTAGTGAGAGTCAGGTGAACAGCTGAGGGAAAAAAACTAGGACAGCACTGAAAAAAACCCCCAAACAAGTGGTTAAGAAAATAAATGTGTTTTTAAACGTTCATCTATAGAAAAACTGAAAAGCAGTCATTTTTGCAGTGTGGCTTTTTCAATACCCAAAATTTTCAAAATAACTCTAAAAATGTAAGGCAGTCATTTTTATGAAGACATTTTAAAATGTGAGAGAAGACGGAAATGTCATAATACAGATGCTGGATAGTTTCCATTTTGCAATTATTATTTTGAATTCTCTTAACAGAACTTCTGAATAAAAATACATGATCTGAGCATTTAAAGGATATAAAACCAAAACAAATACATAGTCAAAAGAAACTTGTCCTTTTTTACACTCTATCTACACTTAAAAATATGTCTTTTCCTTTGCTATAACCTTCTATGATTTGGGGTTATATCTGTTACAGTCTTTAGTTTCCACCTGTAAAATTACCGCATTTCCTCCATTATCCAGATAATAACTTATATGGAACAGAGAATTTTTCTTCCCAGTGTATTTGTTCAGTGCCTGTTGGCGCTAATTCTTGACCTTGTGGAGAGCCAGAAGCTAATAATAAGCTTCTAACACCCTTCTCTACCAAAAATTAAAAGCTACTTAAGCCATGGGTATGTCTTAAGCAAAAAACACCTAACATGTTACTGAATAGACAGGGATTAATAACACATTCACCAAAAACACCAAGAAGGCTGAGAGATATTTCATTTAATTTAACTTACAATAACATACTATATTTATTCTTTTCTGTTTAAATTATAATGATCTGCCTTCAATTCACATTTACTGGCATGCTACTGTATAGCCCATTCTGAAACACTGGGTGAGAAGAAAATTTTGGGATAAATTCTCTCTAAAGGCTAAGATGGTACACATGCAGTGTTTGTTAGGTTATTTAAATGGCTGAATAGACAGATACAGACAGGAATGAAATTAATCACTGGCAACATACAGCAACCCCTTTCAAAAGCTTTAATCAAATTTGAGGATGAGATATTGAAATTGGAGAAGTATATACATTAATATTGCCATGGCCTTTGAATGTGAATTATAATTTAAAAACTATTATGTGACATTTCATTTATATTTATCACAGCAGAGTAACAATGATGTAACAAATAATGGTTACATGTTTGGGGAATAAAGAGTGGGAATTAGGAATATACTTGGAAATTGAAGTTCTCCATTCTTGGCTTTTTCTCCTGGTTTTTCCATTGATTTTTCCTTGCTGTGACAAAATTAGTATTACAGCATTTCTCCCGTCCTCAGTACTATGCTGGCAGTTTTTTAGTAGGCCAAGATAATTTGCTGACACAAAAATGAGCTTATTTTTAAAATAAACAGATATTTTTTTAAGTAATAAGAGGGAATTTTTCCACCTTGCTTTTCTGAGCGGAAGGACACAGAAGAGTTGAGTATGGTAGTCTAGCCCAAGTGTATTTTATTGCAGGACTTTACTGTACTTATTCAACTGTTGGAGAGTCATATGAAGCCTTCACTTTCTCCTCAGTTTTTTTTGCTTACACAGGCCAGTATCACACACTCCACCAGCTTGAAGAACAGAATTTTGAAGGAACTAACGTGGCTACAGTTTAGGAAAATAGAGTTATAAAATTGCAAATTGGGCATGTTTCTCTGCACTATAAGTGCAGACTAGAGCTACCATCCACTCTGCTGCTGACATGATGCCCATAGGCTTAACGCAAAGGATTTAACGACTGGCTGGACACAAAGGGTCATATGGTAAAGAGAGCTGAGAGTAGCTACAATTCATTGATCAACTAGAGGGGCTAAAATAGCTGCCGCAATGGAACACTAAAACAATGCACGCATACATTTCGTCAGGGTGGAATTCCTCTTTACCCTGAATAAAATTGTTTTCTTCCTTAACAATGTTCCTGCCAACTCAGCAGAGGCCAAGCGACAGCTTTCTGTGCACATGGCAGAGTACAAAGTTTTAATGCGCGCTGCCTTGGCTATGTAGGGCAGCAAGATATGGAAACATAAATCATTAAGCTAAGAGATTTTTATGCTTTACTGAACGGTTTATTCGTTCCATTGGGAAGTCCCGGCCCTGGAAGGCGAGGTGAGATTTGAAGAGCGCAGGTGACCGCTTGCCGCTGAGCAGGACGGCTGTTTCCAGGGCTTACACACTCCTGATCCCTGGAAGACCGACCTTCTCAAGCCTGTTCGACTACACCTAGGAATGCAGCGTTTCCCTCTGGGCTGGAGTAGAATTTAGAACCGATTTGAGCTACATTTTCTCCGGTCCCGTACTCTCCAGCGGTAGAGCCGCTGCCCTCAGCACAGACCCGGCCGCCACCCTGGCTCCATCTCCCTCCCTCGCTGCCGAGCGGCGGGGCTGGGCCTTGGCGGAGCTCCAGCGCCGAGTGCCGGTCCTGCCCTTGGGTCACAGCAGCCTCCGGCAGCGCCACAGGCTGGGGACAGAGTGGCTGGAAAGCGGCCCAGCGGAAAAGGTCCTGGGGGAGTTGGTCAACAGCAGCTGAACATGAGCCAGCGTGTGCCCAGGTGGCCAAGAAGGCTAGTGACATCCTGGCCTGTATCAGCAATAGTGTGGCCAGCAGGACCAGGGCAGGGATTGTCCCCCTGTAGTCGGCATTGGTGAAGTCACACCTTGAGTACTGTGACCAGTTCTGGACGCCCAGTTCAGGGAGGACACTGAGGTGCTGGAGAGTGTCCAGACAAGAAGAAGAAGCTGGTGAAGGGTCTGGAACACAAGTCCCATGAGGAGTGGCTGAGGCAGCCAGCGTTGCTTAGCCCGGGAAAAGGAGGCTCGGGGGGACATTATCACTCTGTGCAACCACCTGATAGCAGATTGTAGCCAGGTGGGGTTCGGCACCTTCTTCCCAGACAACTAGTGATGGCAGAGAGGACAGTCTCAAGCTGCAGCAGGGAAGGTTCAGATTGGACATTATGAGGAATTTCTTCACAGAAAGGGCGATTGGGCATTGAGGCGGGCTGCCCAGGGAGGTGGTGGAGTCACCACTCCTGGAGGTGTTTAAGGAAAATCTCGACGTGGCACTTAGTGCCATGGTCTAGTGGACATGGGGGTGTTCGTTCATAGGTTGGACTGGAGATCTCCGAGGCCTTTTCCAGCCGAACTGACTGCGCTCCCGCAGTTGAGACCGGGGCCATTCCCGCAGCAGCCCCCGCCCTGCCCGGCCCTCCCTGCCCGCCCGCCTGGCAGGGGGCGCTCGCGGGGGCGGGCGGCGCTCTGTCCTCGCGCGGCGCTCTGTGGCCGCGGGCTCGGCGGCACGGCCGGTCCGTCTGCTCGGCGCGCGGCCCCGCCCCCCGCGGTCACACCACCCGCCCGGCCGGCGCTGCGTCAGCCCGGCAAGATGGAGACCGCCGAGGAAGGTACGGCGCTCACCCCGCGACCGCCGCCGCCGCCAGCCCCCGAGCGGGGGCTGCACCGGGGCAGCCTCGGAGGGCGGAGGGGCGCGGGGGAGGAGGAGGGTGTCACTGGGCCGGCTGGGCGGGCCGGGGGCTCTTTACGCCCGGAGGCGCTTCTCGTAGCGGGGCTGCAGGTGCCCGGGCCCCGTGCCCCCCCCACCGTGCCGGGTCCGCCGTGCCGCGGGGCCCAGCCCAGCCCAGCCGAGCCGAGCCGAGCCGAGCCGAGCCGAGGGGCAGCGTGTGAGGCGGCGCGCGGGTGCCCCTTACATAACCGCGGGGAACGGGGAGCGGGGGGGGAAAGGGGGGCGGTGCCGGCAACACCCGGAGCGGGGCTGCCATGGGCCGCACCTGGGCACCGGGGCCCGCCGGAACCTTCTGCTGGCTGCGGCTTCGCTTGGAGAAGTGGGGGCCCGGGGGCGAAATGAGATCCGGGGCGGAAAGCAGCAGGCGGGGTGCGCACGCTGGGGCAGCGTGAGAGGCGGCAGGAGGGCACTGCCCCGAGCTCCCTCCTGACCCGCGGACCCTGTCGGACCCGGCCGGCTCTCTAGCCCGGGGACTCAGATTTCCGAGTTTGGCTGAATAGTGAAAGCTGCTCCTTTCGCAAGGCTAACTTTGGTATATATGCTGGACAATCTGTTTGAAAAATTGAAATATACAGGAGCTGACATGTTTCTCTGTCTCTTTTACAACAGACTAATACACAGTCACTTACCTAATTGAAAAATAAATTGTCTAAGATACCACAGTCATGAGAGGGTTTTTATGCGTAGTTTCCTTTTTTAAAGGTATTGCTTTATTTGCGCTCAAGCATGTATATGTTTTGTCAGCACTTTTGTTATGCTTAGATAATCACAAAATTGTTAGGGTTGGAAGGCGCCTCTGGAGATCGTCTACTTCAATCCCCCTGCCAAGCCAGGGTCACCTAGAGCAGGTGACACAGGAATGTGTCCAGGTGGGTTTTGAATGTCTCCAGAGAGGGAGAGAGACTGCACTGAGGGACTGTGTATTTCAAGCTGATACTGGAGAACTTTGATACATCAGCGCTTCATATTGTAGCATAAACCAAACTAAATAAAGGATGTCTGTTGGGCTATGTTTCTTGCAGTATTTGAGCTTTGTTTGTCATCTTAAACAGTGAGTGCAAATACATATTGCAGTAGCAAGGCAGTTCCAAGGAAAGCATTTTGTGTCATGGCTTTTGTTACTTTGGCATCATTTTGAATGTAGCTTTTTATCAGGTGTCACTTGCTTTTCCAGCTTGAGAGGATTAAAAAGAAAAAAAAAGCTGGAAAAGCATGAAATGCTGGAGGAAATAAGACTGCACCTTTGTAGTAGTGTCCTTTGGGTTGTGCTGTAGACATCTTTATTACTCATGAGCACCAATGGTTTATCAAAATATTAGTGTTTTTAAAATCTAACATTTGAAATTGCTTGCTGTAGCTCTGTAGAGCAACAGTCACTTACATTGATGAAATCAACAACAAAGTGAAACTTTGATCGCTTGGCCTCTGGTTGCTCAGAAAACCTGGGGTTTTTTGCAAGCTATGAAGTGGACACTCAGAAATTACATGATTTTTCGCCATTCCAGTAGCTGGTAAATCCATCTCAGTGGATTTAATTCAAACAGCATAGTTCATAATTTGTTACAGGCTGTTACCAGTGGTAGACTTTGATCATACCTGACTGAAGTAGGTGAACAGAAAGGCCAGGAAGACAAAGAAGAGGAGGTTGTTAGTTACATCTTAAGGCATCTTCTTCAACTGAACCTTTGTATTATATTCTACACTTGGAATTTGGGCTTTTTCTGGTTTTATATATATATATATATATATATAAACACACACAAAGGCCACATATATATATGCAGCCTTAGATATTATATTGTGGCCTTGTCAATACTGCTCTCAAAAGCTCCGAGTGGTAGCATGAAAGTAACCAGTCTATATACTCACTTTCCATAAATACCACTAGAATGTTACAACTTCTTCTACAGTTTCAAACCTCAGATCCTACTATTAGAACTTCACGCAGCTTGCCAGAACACTGAAGAGACTTCCCAAGGTTAGAAAGTTCTGAACACCAGTACCAGCAGCAGCAAAGACTGTGTTAGTGCCTTGAGGAAGAGGAAATACGGTATTACTGTGTGCCTGAACTTTTGCTACAAAGTGTCAGATGCACTTGCTGAACTGGTGATTGTCTGACAACAGTATTACAGCTATTGTGGTTCTGATGGGTTTTGTGCTTGACTGAACTCCATTGTGGAGCTAGAAAACTGAACTGCATGGTAAGAGCTTAGATAAGAGAGGCACTCTGGGGTCATGGTCAGACCTAAGTGGACACTGCTTTGCCTCAGAACGAATGTGAAAGTTGCTTCTCTGCAGCACCTGAAAGCACCAAATACTGGGTTTTGCTGATGAGAGGTAATTCTGGTTCTTTCTAGTTAAATCAGTTTGTTTCTAAATAACATAATCTTCACTTTATGGTATTCTAGTGTTGAATGCAGTTAGAGGGCTAATAGGCAGTGAATCATTCTCAGGGGTGAGCAGGAAAGAACTTATTATTCAAGGCCATTTTTTCCAAAACACGTGCATGAAGAACAGGATGAAAAGAGTGTGTGCGCACGTATTAAAATAGTGACTCTTGCCTGGTGGAATTATCTTTGACCATGGCTGTAGGTCATAAGGTGCATAGCTTTACACGTTGACCCTCAGTGGAGTGTATTGATTTGGAGCTATCAGTTGCTTAACAGTCCCAACAATTACACTCATAATATGTGTATTTGGATTTATAAAACTAGTGGGAATATCTAGAAATTCTCATAGCTTTGGAAAAATTAAGATTTAGGTTAAAATTAGTTTATTAAGCTTACAGGCAGTCTTTTCTCAAGTAAAGAATTCTTTTGCTTACAGTATGTAATGCAAATTGTTTTTTCCCAAAAGTTTTGAGAATAAGTGAACAGTTTGCTGTGAGAGTCCACAGGCCATTAAATGAGCAGATAACAGAGAGCAGTGGTCATCTTTAAGGGAGCAGTGTGCTTTTAACTTGCTTTCACTGGTGCCAGAGTGTCCTTAAAGCAGTGGTTTCATGTGCTGTCTCGTGCTTGTCTGACCCTTTGTGAGTCTGATCCAGCCTACAAAGTTGTCAACTTGCTGTAGTGAAACAGCTCTGTTGGAAAGAATGCGGGAGGAGGTGGGCATGCCACAGCAAGTGGGTAGGGCCTGCCTGTCAGTGGGAGAGACCTGTCCTGTGCAGCCGTCTGGAAGTGCTCTCTGGGATAAAAGAATCGTTTGTTAAGTGAAGTAGCAGTTCTGGTCATTCTCATCAGCAGAGTAACCAGGGACTCTTGATGTTTGCAGTGATACTGCAAATCATCACTCCTCAATGTGGCAGTCATGGAAGTGCTCTTTATGTCTCTTTGTAGCATTGCTGATGTGATATTGCATGCCTGTTTCTGTTAATTCTAGGTTTTCATGCTGCATGAATGAATTCAATCAACACTTTCATAGAAAGAAGATTGTTTGGGTTTTTTTTCCTTTTGAACCATCTGAATTCTTACACTTTATGTGTAGACACTGTCCTAATAGAGTATGAACTATGGATATGGTCATAATGTGGCTTCATTATAGAAAAAATATTAATCAGCTTATAGTGCCTTTTGAAACTTCTTGTAGAAAAGCATTAACTTTTGTAATGACCAAGAACAAAGATAGGTGATTCATACTTGAAATTGTATATTTGCAGCATTCTTACATCAGTGGATTCAGTTGGTATTTTTCTGACAAAAATCTCTGATATGCATGTGTTACGCTCTTGCAGGTTTGCTGGATAGTGGTTGATAGAGAAATAATTAACAAAAAAGAAAATCTCAAATTCACATATTCTATAGAAATGGACATTTTATGTTCATTTCCTTAATAGAAGTAAAAGGAGGAGTCAAGGGAAGATATCGTGGATCAGTCAATAAACAGATAAAATTTTGATTTTTATTTCTATTTCATTGTGATTAGAGCTCTGGCCAACTGAATGGTATTAACATAGACATCTGTTCTTTTACAAGGAGAGGTTTATGCTCTTTATCCACATAGTCCCTTGCAACCTTTAATTGTAAGAAAGTGTCAAAAATAGGGAATACAGAAAGTGCAGAACCTATTAAAATATTACTGAAATTATGAAATAAGAAATAGAAAATGTCGTCTCTTACTAGACAGTAGACTTTGTGCAAGTTGGGTAGCAAACTTGCAAAATCTGTTTGTTATTTTGGATTTTTTCCCTTTCATCAAGAGCACCAAGGAAACATCTGTGTTAGTTTCAAGAGTAGCAAATTACTTAAGTCATTATTGGACATCATTGAATCTCTTCTGTTCAGCCCTTGTTTAAATTTTTCCAAACTCAGATGTAATTTTTCTATTTTGAAGTCTCCACTTTCAAGAAAATTATCCTTAACAGTTTGTATGTTGTTTTAGTGATAACTCCGTATGTAGAAAACAGATCCTCCTGTAGTTTTACTGGGTCTATTTCCTAGAAATCTTAAAAATACTGTAAGACGTGTTTTGAATTTATGTAACATGATCAGACAGATAACATTCTTGTTGCTCTTTCTGATGATCTCCCTGTCTCTGTCTTTCATCCTCTTTCAAAATCTGTCTTTCATCCTCTTTCAATTTTTTCTGGCTTCATTTTGCTACATGGTAATGTTTCTAGAATGTAATAGTATAATTTGTCTTGTAAATTACAGTTTTTTAAGCAGTAATGTAATAAGCTTCTTTTCCTTGTCAGCAGATATATGCAGAGTCTGTCGGTCGGAAGGAACTCCTGAGAAACCCCTCTATCATCCTTGTGTGTGTACTGGCAGTATTAAATTTATTCATCAGGAATGGTGAGTTCTGTGTCAATGGGTTTCCTAGTTTTTGTTTGTTTGTTTTTCTTAATGAAAATATATTAACATGTTTCTTAAAACAACATGTCGAATCTTCAGGTTAACTAGTAAGAAAAATGTAATTTTCAGTGGAAATGTGTTAAGGGTTTTGATGTTTTTTACATGCAATTCACAAAAAAACCCCTAGTAATTCTATATGGAAAAATAATAATTATTTATGTTTGGGACTGCAGTTCTGAGTGTATGTCAGCTTTATGAAAACTAAGCAGAAAAATCAGTGTGTTTGGGATTTTTCTGCCCACTTATGGTTGTGAATAGAAAGAACATTTAACCTCACAGAAAAAAGTAAAAATGCCCTGGTGCTTTTTAGTTGTTTTGAGGTGTGTTTGATCAGGAAGTGCTAAGGTAAAAACTGTAGTTCTGGCTAAGGTAAAAACTGTAGTTCTGGTCTATAGCATGTGTTCCTTTTAATGGTATTTTAATAGTTGTTTGAAATCTTAGCTGTTTGCATCTATATGTCATATCTTGAAGTATTTGTAAGAACTGGTGTCGCTGCTGGGTGTCCATGCCAGGATGTCTGCTTTGATCAATAACATACTCAAAGAATGTACTTTATCAATACTGTAAGTGATGTATGTCAGTTTTTCTATTGTTTGAAACTTACTTGATGGCCTAAATGGACTTAATAAACGTGCTAATTTAAGTCCTGCTTGACAGTACAAATACCCTGATTTAAGTGTGAAAGCAGAGAAGTGGTGTTTTTTCTTTAATGGAGGGATAGAGTGGAGAGATGTATAGCATGTGTTAATATGATCACTTTTTATTGCAGCTTAGTTCAGTGGCTTAAACACAGCAGAAAAGAATACTGTGAATTATGTAAGCACAGATTTGCTTTCACACCAAGTAAGTATGTTTTACTGCTCCTATTTTTTTTTCAGAATTTTTCTCACTTAGCATGTATGAAGTGATTACTTTTTCATTCGGCATGATAGATCCAAACTTGTGTTTTAACTTCTGTATTCTTGTTTGAATTACAATTTTTGTGCATGTTATTGCAGATTGTGAGTTGCTTAAATATTGGATAATTTGGTTCTTTCATAATCTTAAATGAGACATAAAAGAAGTATTATTCTGTACCCTTTCTGACAGCCTCAGTCCCATTCTTTTGTTGCCAACATTACAGTGTATGGCATGTTTTCAGCTTCATTGATAAATTTGAGTGTTTGGAAGTCTGAGTGGTAAAGTCAAACCACTGCAAAATTTGAATTTGAAAGCCATTTTTCAGTTACCTTTGTAGGATCTAGCTGCAACACTAACACTTGACTTCTGTCAGTTTCCGTTCAAATGATTTTGACACATAATGGCAATTATGATTATTCCACTTACATTTCAGTCAAGTTATACTAACTACCCAGTATTAAATTGCCTTTTATGTTAGATACAACTAAATAGGTTAGGCAACTTATGATGAAGAATTACTCTATCTTCGTGTAGTTCCCAGAGGATTCTTAATTACATTTTAACTGATTGTAGTAGGAATAGGTGAGGCCCTTTGACTTGGTGGCAGGCTAGTCTTACTTAGTGTTGTCAATTTATTGCCCATTGAGCAGGTAAAGTGGTTTTTATGCTACGTTTTTCTCTTTAGATATACTAATTTATTCCTGCTCCCGTCTCACCTTTTTTTGTGTGTTGCATTTTTTTTCCTACTAGTTTTGTATTTTGGTAGAGAAAACTGAGGCTAAGGTGGTTTAGTATTTTCTGTATTTTCTGTTTCAAAAATCCCTTAATCCACCTTCCTTCTATGTGTTGAACCTTGGTATTATGTATTTCTGCCAATAATTAATTAAATACGTTAGACCAGTGGTGAAATGTGCAATATTAGCTTTGTCTTGTGAGGACAATATTGTATTTTATGTTGAACACAGCAATGCTTTCCAGTTATTCTTAAATACTACAGGAACTTGTATGAGGAATGTTAGAGATCATCTGCTTGCAGGTTTTATTTGTTAAATGTTTTTATAAAGACATTATATTGCTTCTATGTATAAGCTTTTGCAAACTAGGAGCGATACCCAGTTCTGAATCTCCCTACAAGCTAATGAGCCGCTTTCAAAATTGCATTTCATGGCAGAATCCTCTACAGAATTTAGTGTGTGAGACCAGAAAATGGCATTTCAGCAATTTATTAGTTGTTAAGAAAGAAGACTTCCTAGTTTTGTATAAAAAGAAAAAAAAACCAGCCTAAAAAGTTTATAATGTTTTCCTTGGAATCTAGGAAGAAAGAGCATGAGACATTCTAAAGTGTAAACTAAATACACTTTATATACATGTTACTTTTGGTAAGAGAAAACTTATTTACTAGCCTTACCAACAGCGGTATTCCTGCAGAAGTTAAACCTTGACTGACATTGCTGTTGCAGCTTGTCATGTACTTGCAGGTTATGGACAGGGGAGGAAATGTGGTTAATGTGGCTCAACAAGCTACCATTCGTCACAGGAGCTTTGAAGTTGGTAATAAGGAACTACTTTCTTCCTCATTCAGTAGAGTGTATCCTCCACATTCAGCCTCTAGTAAAGGTCTGCTTATCCTTTGCCACACACTTGTCACTTTCCTGACTGAGCAGGCTCAGCTGATAAGGTTTTCTTCTTGGTTTTCCATATTGCACTGTACTTTTTCCTACCAGGATTCACACAGTGGTGGCACGTGAGGTAACCTGCGCAGATTGCTCCTGCCCTCCCTACCCATTGGTCTTGTTTCATTGTTTCCCTCTCATCCAACACTCACACAGTTACAGTTTCCTTGGTTTCTCTTATCCTTCTTTGGAAGACAATGTGGCTGCAAGTCTGGAAGCTGGATCTGCTTGTGGGAGCTGGGAAGGAGTCACAGGTGCTGGAGAGAGAATGATAAGGCAGAAAAAAAAGGGATGTATGTGCCAGTCATCGAAGGAAAGTTGGATCTGGCCACTAACCATGCCAGATGTAACACACTTTCAGATAAGTTAATTCACCTTGGAATGTGGTCAAATAACCACGTATAAACGCATGTAATGAATATTTGTGCCTCAGCAGACAGGCACTAATAGTATAATAGAGTAATAGTGCAGTAATACCAGCAGCTCCTCTCTTGTTTAGCTTGGTTTGCTTGCTAGGGCTATTGCTGTCATTCTGTCAAAAATGCTCCCTTGCTAGTGTAACTTCTTGTGTATGGAGTATTCGTAAACTATTTCTAGTGCATTTATTCCCCAAGTTCTGTAGCATTTTGTGGCTTGGGTTTTTTTTAGCACCTGAACTGCTAGTTTAGTTACTGTTTGGAAGGAAGGAAAAAGGAGAAGATTCAACTTGCATTTTGGCAGGAGTACAAAGGAGCAAATTTTTCTTTTGAATAATAGCATCACTCTCTAAATGTGTTTAGTCATGTAGGTAAATGACTCAATTTCAGATGCACTCTTTAAAGCTAATTTTTTTATGTTTTAAAATTAATTCCTTTTCTGCAGTTCTTCAAGTTAGGAATTAAGACAACTATTAAAAAAAGTTGCTTTTGACATTTTTTGATTACACAAAGGTGCTTCTTAACTTTTAACTCGCAAGTTTTCTTTTTGAGTTTTTAAAGAGTAAGTACTCTGTATTCTTTTCCTCCCCACACATGTGCTTTCTTTTGTCATGTGAAAGGATGTGCTAGTATTAATGCTGCACTAAACATTCATAAGCACTGACACATGAAAGATGGTGAGGCTGTATTTCCCAAGAAAATGCAGTTGTCAAAACTCCTCCTTTCTGTAGGAGATAACATTGACATAAACACTGTCAAAAACACAAATATGGAAGCAGACTAGGCTGATCTTTGGCTGGAGATTGGGATGTGTTCATTTTTCTGCTTCCTATGCAGCTTCATTGCTGGTATGTGGTTGATACAATGTCACAAGCTTAGTTTAAACAAAGATTGTAAAACCAAAGGAAGCCAAGGGTGGGCTGTTCATTATCATGTAATTTGTATTTTATTGAAGGATATATTGAGCTGATTTCTTTACCTGTTCATTTTGATAAACTTTTAACATAGTGGTATGTATCTTCAATGTTTTTAGAAAGTGTAATTTGAAAAAATAAACTTCTGGAACAAAATACTACATGCTGGCACAGAATTCAGTGTGTCTTCTGCCAGCTCCAGTGTGCAGAGTATACACACAGTTGAGATTAATATGAATGTTATTTCATATATTTGTTAGAGCTGTGCTTGCCTGAGAAGGAGTGGAGTTTTTCTCCTTTTACCTGAGTGGTCTGAAGCAAAGTCTGCATATGTTTGAAGGGTGTAAAACACAGAAACATACAATGGTTTGGGTTAGAAGGGTGTTTTGAAGATCATCTAGTCCAACGACAGTCTTATTTCACTATCAGTGCACAAGGATGACTGAGGTGGCATATTATTTCCTTGCAAATGTAGTAGTAAATAGGGAAGCTATGGGTAATAGGGTTGCAAGTGTGATGATTCTGTGAAGGAGTCAAAATCGCAGCTTCTAAAGGTAGCCTTCTGTTTTTTCTACCTTATTTGTGTCAGTGTAAGAGTAAATTTTTGTCATACTATCTGTTTTGGAGAAGTAAAATTAATAATTGGGTTCCTGGAAAAGTTGGGCTTAAAGGAGGGGAGGGAAAGATTGGGTAGAACAAAACCCCATCTCCTGAAAACAACCATCCAAACAAAAGAACCTCATTCAAATTTAGGATTCACAACTAAATTAGCAGTTACACTGTCCAGGTGTGACCTAAGTATCCAAAAAGCTTTCTAGTTGTTTTTCCATGGCCTGTACAGCTCAAGGAAGTTGAGCTAAACCTATGAAAAACGCAGCCCAAGTCTGTTTAAATTTCATCCCGTAATACAAAAAAGACCAACTGTTGTTTCAATTGGTCTCTAGTAGAAAGATTTTTGTTTGGAGGAACTGTGGTATATAATGCAGGAATTTAGTTTCTCAAACTGAGTTAGAAAGGATTAGTGGATGGAAAGTAAGGGATGGAGGTGTGGTGAGGAGGATGAGTGTGCAAAAGCAAATGAAGAGGCTGTATGCTATGGTGGCAGGGGTCAAAGTCTTAGGCCTCAAAGTGGTAGTGGAGAGTGGATAAAGGGAGCTGCCATGTGGACAGAAAATGGCAGTAGATGCCAGTTACAAGTGGGGGAATAAGCTATGAAAATCACTGGCAGCAAACTTCAGTCCTGCAGGGTGCTTGCACACCAGGGGTTCCTGTCATGCTAGGAATTCCTGCATTTCATGCACCTGAATGTTGCAGGACATAGAAGGATTTTTACCTTGTCATTATGGTATAAAGCTTGTAGTGGAAAAAGCTTTACATATTTTGAGGTGTGACAGTGCATGGGAAAAACAGCTTTCTTCCCACCCCCAGCTTCTGAAATCACCAAAAAATCACCAAACTGTTAAAATTTGGGGGATATAGCTTGTCTTCTCTGAGGAGTAATAGCTACATTGTGCTTTTATTTGAAAATGCTCAGTTGTAACCCTAAAGCCTTTAGAAAGATGAGCATGCAAAAATGCTATCTTTTATATGCACTTCTGCTTTACTGAGTTAGGATGGACATTCTTTCCTTCTGTGAGTGTTCAGTAATTCCTGAAAGATGGGTTTTAAAACTTTTTTCTAAAATTTCAAATCCTTCCAACTTAACAACTTGTCCCTAACAAATAAATCATTAATACAAAGTTAATGTTTTCCCTGTGGTCCTTGCTGCAGTTTCAAAGTGTTGCTCAAAATACATTTTTTGAAAAAGCAAAAGTATCTGCTGAGTTGTCTGAGTGGTACCATAAATATTTAACAGATATACTCTAAATAGATATTCTTTTCCACCTTTGATAAAGGTTTTTCATCTCCTGTGGCAAACATTTTCCAGAATATTTGTTCAGTGTGAGCTGAGAGATCATTAGTAAGACTTCAGTTGGTATTTTCTGTGGTTCCGAATTATGTATTAAATCTGCTTCTGTAACAAGAACATTGTAAATTGGTACACGGTGTCAAAATATGTTTGTGTGCTGCTTTCAATTTACTGCTCTATGTTCTCACAGCTACACTTCCCTACTGTTACACTTTTAGTCCTTTCTTTCATGAGTTCCAGTTCCTTGCCAGATACCTGGCTAATAATGAGCTTTGAAATTTCAAACCAGTTACTACTTGTCTAAGGGGTACTGTTTTGTTGTTACTTTGTCTCAAATATAACCCACATATTGTTGAAATGCACCAGTCTCTCCCCGTTCTTTGACTACTTCTGGATGTTGATACTGTTTGTCTGTGTTCTTGAGTTCTCTTTTCCAGTACAGAAACAGGGAAATAGCACTGGCAAGAAAAGAGTTTCTTTCTCCTGTAGAGGCTTCTTCTCTGAGACTAGTAAAAGGATAATTGGGTATATAGGTGAAGGAGATGCAGGTAGATAACATAAAGCAGTATTTGTTAGACTCTTAAAGGATAGGTCATGAGAGGAAATGAAAACTTTTTGTTCATATAAAAATTGAGTTTTCTTATGTAGTTAGAAGTGAGGTTTTAAAAGATAGCTGCGTGGATGTTTGCTTGTTATGTTGGAAACCCCTGCGCTTGAAGACTTTAACATTATGGACTATGTCTTTGTGCAACTTCCAACTGTAGTTTATCTTCTTTATTCAAATCTGTTATTGACAGTGTGCATTACCACTTCTTGGTATCCATGTAAGTGTGTAGAAACTAAGTGTATGTAATGAAATTGTTCAATGTTTTCTAATTGTTTGCAAAAGAAGACCTCATCACTGTTTTTCTTGGCTTTTGGGTAGGGTTGGGCCTATGCAACATATAGGTGATGAATTAAAAAAGCCAAGAAAATCTAGTATTATGAGAATATCTATACAGGGTGAGAGATTTGCATCGCTTTCTGTAATAGGAGTGTCCTTAGAAGAAATTCAGAATGATAAGAAACAGATATCTCTTGAAAGTCAGTCATTGTGTATAAATTTCGATGTATGTGGATAGTTAAAATCAATTCTCTTCAATTTTCTTTTCTGTGTGCTGCTTTTATTTTGCAGGGGTTTTTTTGGTCTGTGCTGTTGGATGGCAAGTAGAATCTAAATTATCTAGCACAAACAAATGGATAGTGTGTAAAATTGCTAATTGCTCTTGTTCCTTGTGCTCTTTCCATGAACTAGGTTTATAAAATAACAGCCAGAGGAATCTTTGAGGTAGTGTTGAGTGAGAAGGGATACTGATTTTAGAATTTGCTTTTTCTTGGGTTTATTTTTAGGTAATTGGAGTTTACAGTTAACAAATGAAGCTACTAAAAAAAACTTAAGTCAAAAACTAGCATGGAGCTTATTAATTTTCCCATTCCACTCAGTACACAATGAAACAAATGTGTTATGTGAAGGTTTTTTTTGTTTTTGTTATTTGTTTGGAGTCATCTCTTGAGAATATAAAATATGCTTATTCTTCTGGTAAGTTTTTGTCAGATACAAGCAGTTTGTGGTTGGCAGGACTTTTATATAAATGCTTCTTTAAAGGACAAACTGTTCATAAGTGCCTTTTCTACATAGTTTATTCCCCAGATATGCCTTCACGGCTTCCAATCCAAGATATCTTTGCTGGACTGGTTACGAGTATTGGCACAGCAATACGATACTGGTTTCATTATACACTTGTGGCCTTTGCATGGTTGGGAGTAGTACCTCTTACTGCATGTAAGTATTAATTTTTTGTACATAATACTGTTATACACAGGGAAGTGTGCCGCTTCCTGCAACAGAGTTTTGTGAGATCATTATTAGTTTATTTTAAAAAATTCAAAGATGTTATTTCATTTATTTTCACTCAGAAGTTCTATCTGTTTGGCTCTTAAGCCAGTAGTGCAACGATGAAGGGTGTTAAGACATAGGAGAGAGACTGTATGAAAGGGCTTTTAAATGTCTTACTCCAATGAACTGCCTCTTCTCAATTATCTTTACTATCTACATGGAAGCTTTTATTTGATGCCATTTATTAATATTAAGATGGAGAAGTTGTTCTGGTTTTTTAACCATCTATGAAGTGAAAGTGCAGGGGGGGATTTATGTGAAAAGTAAAATTCCTTTGCAATCATGGCCAAATTGATTAGTAAAACTCTTAAAAAATCTAAAAGTCATGTAAATAGTAAAGGAATTCAGTAGAAAAGAGGGCACACATTTAAATTACTGTAGTATCCAGTTTGAAATTCACTCTCCAAATTGGGATGGAAAAAGGACTATTGATGTTTCAACAAGCTAACAATACAGAGAAAATGGAGAAAGGCAGAAAGGATACAGTGATCAGTCAAGAAAATAATTGGAAGGGCATCTTTACAAATTGTAATATACCTCTTGAACAAAAGAGCAGGGATTAAATGCATCTCCCTCGACAGTTTCTCAGTATGTTTTGTGCTTTTATTTGTAGCTGGCACAGGCTTAGTTTGAGGATAGCATAATATTGGCATCACCTAATTTTCTGAAGTAGACCATATACACTGATGGCCTACTTTTTAAGTACATGGTAAAAACATGAACTAGCATCAAGTGTTAATCCATAAAACAGTTATTTAACACAGGTGATTAAATGGTGATGATCCTTGCTACATGATATCATAATATCAGAAGTTTATACACATTTAAAATATGACTGAACAAATTAAAGAGGGAAAAGTTCCATCAAGGATTAATTAGCAATGAGATATTCTGGAATAGGAAGTGTAACAGAGTCTACTGAAGAAGGATCACTGCAAGTATCTTTAAGCTGCTTCCATATTCAGCTTTAGGCATCCATTAGTGTGACCTGTGCTGGAGACAAGTGTAGATGAATTTTGGGTCTAACCTAGTATGGCAGTCTTTACACTTTGAATACGTACTTTTAAAGATGTGCAGCTAAAATACAGCTTTGTTCCATGTGGTTGTATATGGTCTTGAGTTCTGTTCATGAACTGGAAGTAGAGATTTGCTTCCATGTCATAAATTTGGTTGGACACCAGGTGAAAAGAGGGTACCTCTGGTCCTTTCCAAGTGATGCTATAGCCAAAATCAGATTTATACCAAGCTTCTGTTTATTCACGCAGGTCGTATCTACAAGTGCTTGTTTACTGGCTCTGTGAGCTCACTACTGACACTGCCATTAGATATTCTGTCCACGTAAGTATTTCAGCAGTTTGATACAAAAATCTGTTTTAGTCAGATTACTCTGAAAATGGTAGGGTAGCCTTGGAATTTAGTATCCCTTTCTTCTAGTTGCTTTTGTTATCTTCTACCATCTTAAGTAAGCAACTGCCCATTATCCTTTGCACAATCGGATGGACAACAGCATTACAATAGAAATTGTTTCACTTTGGAGTTCCATTATTCAGGATCTTTGGAGCTGGAAAATCGACTTTACAAAGCAGGCCCTGGTTAATGAAGATTTGTATTTGATGTCAAGAAAACTTATGCTGCAAAATTACACTAAGTAATTAAAAAAAAATTTCCTATGGTTTAAATCAAATGATGCTAGTAGAATATTAAGAAATGTGTCGCTAGTAATGTCACATTCTGTTTTCTTAGTTGCATTTTTATGTTTTGAATTTAATTTTATCCATTCTGAGTCTCTTACGTGAGAGAGATTATTTTTTATCAGATTTCCTTCTAGCTAGTACTTGGATTTTTAGTGCTTCAATCACCATCTGCTATTGCTTATTGTCTGTCTTTGTCCTTTTAAAATCAGTTTTGCCTAAAGAATCAGTAAATACCAAACAACAGAATTTCAAGCTGCTTCTTACTTTCTCATTACCTTGAACATGAGGAACTGAAACTCAGTTTGAGTAGAATCAGTTGCACATCAAGCAAATTTTGGATGAATGTTCTATGTGGTTCAGCTAAGTCATCTTAATTGGGCTATTTGATTTGAGACATCAGGTCAAGTTGTGTTTAACTGATTTTCATTATTGGAGAGAGATGCTCACTTCAGTGTAATAACAGTATTTTTCCTGTTATCTTTGTAGTGTAGATTCTATTTTTATATTTTGGAGAAGAATTTGAAACAATCGAACTGAGAGCACCTCATGTCTATAACAGAAAATAAGGGACTCAAGTATTTGTCAGATTTTAATGGTGTGTGAAACTGTGTTTTGACATTTATTTCTTTGGCAGAGTCAATTACAGTAGCCTCTTGTGTCATCTTTTCATTTTGGACTTCATGTCCCCATGGTATTCACTGTGCTGTGCAGGCACAAGTGTGCAGCTGCAAGGAGGACCAGACTGATGCTTCTTTGGAGATGGCAGAGTACTATGGTGCCATGTTTCTTACTTATTTTAAAGAACATATTGTAGTTTTCTGAGGAGGTACCTGAAATTAGGGATGAGGGTTGCTAAAGATGGTTTTAGTACCTCTTGCATTGCATGAAACCCTGGTTTCGGTCAGCTTGGCTGAACTTTGCTTTGCTGCTGCTTTACAATTATGTGTGACCTGATAGATTAAGTTTTTTAAGGTATTGAGATAATATCTGGGGTAAAATGCTACCTGAAATGTGGAGCAGTTGAAGGGAAACCCTGCAGTTCCATTCTTCTGGTTCAGGTAGCTCAGCAGATAAAATGCTCAGGTGGACTGGATATTATGCGTTAAGCCATTTAAGAAAATCTGTTACTGTATCAAACCTTTTACTTAGTAACTATTGTGTTTCCGTTGCTGTTCTGGAAGATTTTTTTTTCTGAACTACTCTGTAGTCTTATTAGGAAAATATTGTTTTCATTAATACTTTGTTTTTTTCAACAGGGAGAACTTACTGGCTGACTGTTTGCAGGGCTGTTTTGTGGTAACATGCACTCTGTGTGCATTTATCAGCCTTGTTTGGTTACGTGAACAGATCGTCCATGGAGGAGCACCACAGTGGTTGGAACAAAATCAACAACAGCCACTCAACGGTGTTGGTCAACAAAATGAGGTAAAACTTAACTGCTCATTAGTTTACAATTAATTTAGAAAATGTGGTCTGTGAATAAATACATTATCAGGGCACAACAGTAATGTTATTTTACTGCAGGATATCTTTATTTCTTAGCAGAAGTTGAACACTTGTTCCTGTATAAACCTGGTGACACCACTGTTCTGTTTTTGAAGTTGTTTTATTGTGTAGCATTGCATAGATTCTTATCTCTGTATTTTTTCTTTTTTAAGATAATTTTGTGCATGTAAAGCTGAATTCTCAGACATAGTCAATGAAGATGCAGCTTGCTTTTATTTTGTCTTTTTCATAAGTATTTCAGTAGTTCATGAGGTAACAATTCATTGTTCTCAAAGCAATTGGAAGTTTTGTTGACGCCACTAAAGTTGGAACTTCTCTGCCCTCCTCCCACTCCCAACACACACATGTGCACTTCTTTAGTGCTTACAGGAGCCTCTTCAGTGGGAGAAGAGATTATATAAGCAATCCATGCATAGGGAAAAATAATTCAAAATGTTGGTTTCTTTTGTCATAAATGTAATTTTATAAAAGACAGAGATTCTCATCTTGGTGACTGGCTTGGGTTGACCTTGAGTTATCATCTTTCTAATAGAATGATAGTTTTCATAAAATCAAGAGAGTTCCCCTCTATTAAGCACTGGTGAGATAACGTTTGGAGTGCTGTATCCAGTTCTAGGCTCCCCCAGTACAAAAGAGGCATGGACAGGAGTGGGTGCTGTGAAGAGCCAACAGAAATGATTAAAGGACTGGAATATCTGATATGTGATGAGAGGCTAAGAGATCTGGAATTGTTTAGTGTGGAAATGAGCACACTCAGGATGGACCTTATCAGTTTGTATAAATGCCTGATGGAAGGCTGTAAAGAAGACAGAGCCAGAACTGTCTTGGTAGTATTGAGTGACAGGACCATAGGCAGTAGGCTTAAATTGAAATGCAGGAAATTCCATTTAGATTAAAGTAAAAGGGTGGGTTTTGTCTATGTGGGGTTTTGCCTTTTTTTTTCTAAACTAATACTGTGTCCACCTACATGAACAGGTTGCTCAGAGAGGTTGTAAAGTTTCCATCTCTGGAAAAGGTGGCTCAAAAGCCAAGTGGAAACAGCACTGAGCAACCTGCCATAGCTGACCCTGCTTGGAGTAGTTGGGTTGACTAGATGATCTCTAGAAGTCCTTTCCTACCTCAGCGACACTGTAAAGTTATTTGAATGTTTCTTTTCCTGTTTTTAAAGGTTTAGTGGTCCCAAATGTAGTTCTTATCTAGAAAGTACGATTGACCTTTTTTTAATACTGTTCGGTTTCATGTATATACAGGATAAAAGCATGGAAAGAGCTTAATCAACTTAACCAAATACTAAATCCTGTTTCTTCTGCAGGCTCAGGCTGTTGTAAATGGAGGTGTTGAAAATGCCGTGCTTGATCAACCTGCTAACCCAGCTGCTGAGAATGTAGTTGTAGGTGAGAACCCTGAAATTCAAGAGGAACAAGTAGATGAGGAGGAGGAAGATAATGAAGATGAAGAGGATGCTGTAGTAGAAGATGCAGCAGATGCAAACAATGGAGCACAAGGTAACAGGTGACTTAAAACATTAATGTTCTAGTTCTTATTAAATAGAAATTAATTGAGTATGGAACTGTCATAATGGAAGGAAGCTATGTAAATGCCTGCTTCAGCTTATTTATCTTTGCTTTGCAAATTTCATGCATTTTGAGTGCTGAAGCATCCGCTTGCTGAAAAGCTATCAGCAGTTACAGGATGAGTATTATGCACTCAAGTATTTTTGTTGATTTAGCACATAGCATGGAGTGGTTGTATCTTGTTTTGAGTGATCTGACAGCTGTAAAAATGACCATTGTCTCCTCAGATGACATGAACTGGAATGCTTTGGAGTGGGATCGAGCAGCAGAAGAGCTTACTTGGGAGCGAGTGAGTAAGAATCATCTTCTTTATTTAATAGTTCAGGCTCATAGTTGAAATAATTTGTACTGTTGCTGAGTTAGAATGCATTTGGGATAGATTTGGAAATCATTCTTTTGCTACAGGCCTTTAGTGACCCAGAAAAGTTGTTACATTATAAACCAAATGTTATTATGTAACTTCTTAACTATCAAGGAAAGCACTTCTTTGATTTGAAGTATAGTAGCAGCTTAAAACGTGTTTTAGTACGGTCTTTTCTGAAGTCTTTAACTTGATGTGGTGTAGAACTGAATTGCAGCTTGCTTTGAGAACACTGGGCCAGATTAGGAGTGCACAGATGTTACATTAGATGTAGTTTAATGCTTAGTTTTTGTATTCGTGAAAGCATTAGACTAAAGAAAAGAGAGAAATGTAAATTGAGGTTTCTTTGCAAAAAGCAAATGTGTTTCTCTGAAAATGACGGAGCATTTTAATGTAACGTGGTCTCTGTATTGTTTATGGATCACAAATGCCATACCTAGAGTATGACATGCATGTACACTGTAATCATAGAGTAATGTAGAGACTCAAGAACTAGGTTTTTGTAGCTGGTCCAGAAGTAGCCAACATCTGAGTTCAGAGCTCACCACATGCAGCAATATCTGCCTGGAGGTAGGTGCAGCAGCTTTATGTGGTTTACTGGCATCACTACTCACTGTATTCCTAGGCTGTGGTGTTGCTGTTGCTTCGATTGCAGCGTAGTAGAAATACAGTTTTCATCATGAGAGGCACATCTTGATATTTGTTTGATATCTACTGAAAGCTCCCTAGTGTGTTTTGAAAGATATTTCATGAGAAAAGACATACATAAATTCAGGTTCCTGAACCATTCTGTTGTTTATTTCAAGATGAAATATTTCAAGATGTTATATTTCTGAACCCAAATTATTTCCTAGAAAGTGCTGATATATTTGTAATTGATAATATTTTGTTGCCTCTCCATGAATGTAGAAATCAGTTTCAGCATACTCTCATAACCACTTCCAATGTTATGTGCTGACATAGGCAATAGATGTGTAGTTGACATTTAGTACCAAAATTGGGGTAGTCTCTTCTATTATGTCACCGTGTGAAAATACCATGCAAGTTTTCTGAATATTCAAAAGTTTTTGCATCTTGGTTTAATTTGTAAAATACGTGCAACTCTTATTTCTTGGAATTCTGTGCAAAGTCCTGGTACAAATGAGCCTTGAACCTGGAACTTTACAGCAGTGATCGTGGAGTAGGAGTGTCTGGGTTGAAATAGTGAGATACACTCAAAGTGGGGGGAAAGGAGATTGTTTTTATCTTTTTTTTAATAGATGCTTTATTTTTGGCTGCTCTGGGGATGCTTCTCATAACAGCTGTGCTGAGTGATGAAGAATTTGTTTCCTATCTTCCCTAGCTATAGAGCAATTCTGTTCAAAAGGTTATAACATACAGTGTAGCAAAATATCCTGTGAGGAGTTGCTTTTAAACATCAAGGGTAAAATACTAACCTCAGTGCAACATAAACTGATACTTTGCAAGTAAGATAAAAGAAAAATTTGCTCTTGTATTTAAATGTTGAGTTGATTAAACATGTACTTAAATAGCCCTTCAATCACTACAATATTTTGTAAATACAAAATCTTTGTCGAAGTCTTCCAAGTCTTGTAGAGAAACAGCCTATAAATTAATTAATTCTGTGTTTGCTTTGACACATATAGATGCATGTATATTCAGATATTCCACATGTATATCACTGCCTTTGGACACCCGAGTTTACTGTGTTGAGTGAGAACTTAGTTTCTATCCTTATTTGTAAGAATTTGTGTCCTGGTAGTGCTGGTTGAGCCATAAAAAAAGCTTTTGACTGTACTGGATATTAAAGGTCAATGTGAAAGAAGCCTATTTTAGATTCAGGTTGCTTAGTTATTCTGATGAGTAAGTAAAAATAACTTTCATATCTTCACAGATGCTTGGACTTGATGGATCTCTGGTATTCTTAGTAAGTGCAATCCTGCTTTTCAAGAATTTCTACAGAAAGATTTTTTTTAAGTACCTGTATTTTTTCGAAATACATCCTTGTATTTGAAGTCCTTATTTTCATATCATATATATATTTCTTTAAAGAGAGTTTCATATGATGTCATGTTCAAGCAAACAGGGTTTTTAGGAGTTTCACAAATTAGAGTGGTGTGGGGGGGTGTGGCATAAAAGTGGAATTTCTTAAAAGACATAGATAACTTTGGATCACTTACTCCACTGTAAATAAAAACTAGACCTTTTAAAAAGTGTGCACTGAAAATACATATCTGTTCTGACCTTATATTTTGCTCTTTATTATAATCAAAATACTGTTCTCATTCAGATATATTTTATTTTTCCTAATACTATCATAACACCATTAGTGACTTCTTTAGTCTAGACTGGATTTTAAAATCTAAGATCTTCAGCTGACTTTGTTTTTTTAAATCTTCCAAAATAGTCAGTCTATCTTAGAATCATTAAGTTTGAAAAAGACCGTCAAGATCATCAATGACCCATACTTAAATGTAATGTCTTAGGTTTGCAATTATGTTATTAGTCATTAACCTTAAATTTTATTATCCTTTAACCTTAAATATTATTATAAAAAAAGGTAAAGCTCCAGTGTATTTGTGGCTGAGGTCACACCTTAGCTAAAAGTAATATTAAAAAATAGAGATGTGCTGTCATTTCTAGAGTCAGAGCTGTCAGTTTTGTTAATGCATTCGTTGTGACAAAGACTAACTGTTTAAAGGTCAGGTGAAGATTTTCTCATCTATAAAAAAAAATCCACACACATTTCATGTAATTCTTTTTAAAGATGGCACTATTTGTATTGATTTAAAAATAAAAGCCTATTTTTACAAAATGTAAGCAAATGTAAGTGCACTTGTCTAAATAAATGTCCCTGAATGTAAACAGGTGCTTTCCCAGTTTTTCCTGCCTATTTCGGTCTTTGTGTTAGAGCAAACTTCCTGGCTCTTCACATGAGATGTGCAAGTTCTGGTGGTAACAGGCAGTTGAAAAAAGAAGTTGAGGTTCAAAAGTCAAGTCACTTATTTAAAAGACTGACATTTGTCTACTGTTTTTTTGTCACCTTCCTTCTTCTTTACCCCATACTCCTTACAGGAACATGTCTTTTGGGTGGTGTCTTTGAATACGCTGTTCATACTTGTGTTTGGTAAGTATTGTTTGGTCTTAGGTTTTTAAATGATCCTTCTTTGTGAAGTGATAGTGCAGGTTAATATTAAGGCTATTCTAGAAAAATGAAAAAGTGACATCTAAAAATAGAACCAAAAATTAATTGGGAATATGAACAACAAATATTTATTTTCTAGTTATGTCATTTTAATTTCTTTAAATGAATAGTTTAAAATAGGAAATCTACTAAAAGCCTAGCCATGTCAACCAAAGCACAGAAAATAATATTTCTTTGTAATATTGTTAAATGAAAGGAAGGACTTCATTGAATTTAATTTATGAAGAAATGCAATACTTTGAGGAATGACTAAGATATATTTTTTCTCCCTATAGTTTTTACTAGATAGAGTTATATCACTTTTTCCATCAAGAATCCATTTTTGGAGCTCAAAATTGGAAGGGAGGGAGGGAGGGAGGTATGCAAGAATGTAGCATTTTAGTGACAAGATGAAGCATATTATACACTTCAAGGGATACCAGACAAAAGTACCACAAAATTTCACTTGTTCCAAATGATCAGTTTAGAAAGGAATTTATGTTGCTTTGGTGTTTTTTCAGTGGTCTTTCTTGGCTGAAGAGTTTGAGGTTGAAAAACTGAAGTTGTACTGTAGACAAGTTTTTACTGGCAAAGTAAAGCTCACAACATTGAACCAGTGATTTGATCATCTAGATACTGATATAAATCAGCAGATCAAAAGAAAATAAAAATGAGTACGTCGTATGTTTATTTCAGAAGAAACTATAACTGTTCTAAAGTAAGAGTTGGAAAAATACTTGGACTATTTAATTGGGATTTTTTAACTGGTATAACATATAGGCTTTTTTAATAAGTAGATAATAACCATGAAATTTCTAAACCATAGATTAAAATTCAATAATAAGTTAGTAGTAAGAATAATTAATGAGCTTGTTATATGGAAACACTTTCAGTAACTGCTTTGCCAAGGTGAAAACTCACAAATAGAGAAGAGAGTGACTTTACTAAGCAAGCAGGAGGTCTGGGAATTTAATATGGGCCTCTTAAGCCTATTCTTAGTATCTTTCGCATTAAGTAATACTGCTTAATTTACAACTGCCAAATCTCTAGTAATTTGTAATTATCATACTTGTGAGTTCAGATGTCACAGGAGGTACTTTATAAAAGATAAAACAGAAGGAAAGCATATGTAACCTTAATTAGTGGTCCAGAAATTCTCCTTGGACAAATTAATTCATTTCAACTTAATTAATATTTTCTATAGCTCATTTTAGTACTCACAGAGGAGCATGTACTCCTTTATGCTTTTTTTTAAAGGGATCTATTACAAAATCTCTTTTAAATAAAGTTATTTAAAGAACATGATAAACTGTGCGCTATATTCTCATACAATGTTGTCAAAAATACAACTTTTGTGTCATTAGTCTGATATCTGTAGGAGATGTGAGTATGAACTTTTTCATCTCATTTTTTTTTCTCTTGTTCTTACGACACAGGGAGAACTCAATTCCTCCCTTTATCTTTTATATGTTTTCTCTTCTCAGTGACTGCTGATTTTCCTGAAAGGGACATAAATTAAAACTTTTCTTAGCATTGATTAGGGTAGTATGAGTCCTGCTAAATCTATTCCTAGTAGTTTTTTTTGTTGTTTGTCTGTTTGTTTGTTTGCTTCTTTGGTTTTGAGGTTGGGCTTTTTCCACATGTTGGTCATCCAGAAATGAGGAGGAGAGAGAAAATCATCATGCTTTCTATTTGAGGGAAATATTTAGTCTGGTAGTTCCAGAGTGGACTATCATGATGTAGTGAAGACAATATAGGTAAAAATAAAAGCTTGGCATTTCTGCAGCCCTTTTACTTTATATTGATACCCTCCACTTCTATAAAAAATTGATGTTGAATTTTGTAGTCCTTCGTAACTTGGTTAGAAGAACACAGAGTGAGATAAAATAACTAAAAAAATTGATTTTGTTGCAAATACACAGGTTTCTAAAAATGGGGAAGTGCTGTTTTTTAACGCATTTCCCCTGAAACCTCAGAATTGTCAGGAGAGAATTCTCAGGAATTATGAACAGTTTTCAGTACATTAATTCAAAGTAAGACTTTTCAGTTGCTCCTCATCCCTTCACTGGTGTGTCATCTTTCTCCCTCTCCTCTTCCCTTTGCAAATTTCTGCAGGGCTTGCATTTTTCAGAGTATTCTTAAAAATTAAAGCACTAGAACTGAAGCCTTGCTAAAGCAAGTCCCATCTGACCAAGCTGTAAAATGGCTACTGAAGTCTTACAGTGCATGGGAAAGAATGAATATACAGCGTAGGTTCCTACAGCAGTCTTGAGACAGATCCCAGCCTAGTACATAAAACTAAGAAATTTAATTAATTTACACACTGCAAGATGAAGTAAGAAGGAAAAGACTATCTTCTTATTCTGTGTAGTTTTATATTGTTGTAGTCCTTAAGTGCAAATTCTGATCTGATTTTCAGTGTTTGTAAAATTACAGAAATCTAACACTTGCAAATATTTGCACAAAAATTAATTTCTGTTCTTTTTTCATAAAATTTATGAGAAGAATAATACCATGTTGCAATATACATCCTTCAAATAAGGCTTCATTTAGCAGTTTTCATGGCCTTTTTTTCTCCTTTCTGCTTACATTATACAGCATTTTGTCCATACCACATTGGTCACTTCTCCATTGTTGGCCTGGGCTTTGAGGAGTATGTGAGTACTGTTTTATAATTTCAAAATTAAAAAGAAACTACCACTGTTTATTCAATCACAATATTTTTGTAGCATCTTTCTACTTCTATTTGTGATTGCACAAGTAACTTGGAGTATGTCTTCTTATTAGTCCTTCAATCTTTTTGAATCTACAATTTAAAATGTTGTCTCACTCTTTTCCACTTCCTCCATTATTTACATCTCAAGTGAGGTTTCCTACTTTTACAAAAACTGCATTGGCTTCAGGGTTTTTTTAACAGCTTCTTGTTCCTGTGTACATTTTTAATTTGTGTGCTAATTTTCGTAGTGGATAATAGGTAAGGAAAATTAGGGGATAATGAAACAGTGTGACACTTTTTGTTTCATATATTGGGGTTGTTTCAAGTTTGAAGAAAGTAGTTGTAATGTAAATGTAAACATCATCTACTCTTGATGAAGATACAAAAATAGTAGGTTATTAAAATATGTAAAAACTAGAGAAACTTGGCATTCTTCTTGAAGAGTTGAAGTTTGGAATTCATCTTAATTACGTAAAAAGGAGATGTAATCTTCTAAAAGACTGATCATTTTTCTTCTTTTTTCCTCTTTGCTCCAGGTCCAAGCATCTCATTTTGAAGGCCTGATTACAACTATAGTCGGATATGTTCTGCTAGCAGTGACTCTAATTGTTTGTCATGTATCCTTTTGTCAGTTGTTACCTGATTCAGATTTACATGTAAATAATTTTTCTGGCTGTGCTTTAAGGAGGCATAGACATGATGGAGGGGCATCTAACTCACCATTTTTTCTCTGCTCTTCCAGTGAAATTAGAAGGAAGGGTCTTCTCTGTTCTCTAAAACATTTAGAAGTTGGCAGTTGTGACTGCCTGCTTTAAAATACTTGCACATGTTTAACAGCACAGTCAAAGGCTTTTGTGCTTGTTTGAACATCTATCTGAGGAGTAGAGTGTAGAATGGTTTTTTCCTCACTATCCTTTTGTGGACTGTAGTTGCAGCAGAGAGAGAGATTATAAAAGGAGGGGTTATGAAAATACATGAAGTATGATGGGAAATTTATTCAAATATTTTTGATCCTGCCAGATTTTTTGAATATTAATTATTTTTGTTTCTTCGTTATGTCTCAGAACATCTGAGAGTTTGCAGCGCAAATTTCTTTCTCGTTGTTACTTAATTAGAGAAAACTTCTTTCTCTTACTTGTAGAAAAGTAAGTCTTGAGAGCTGGAAGGATTTATTTGATCACAAGTAAGCTGCATTCCAGCTGCGTGGTTTTTTATGTCAACTTCGATTTGAAAGAGTATACATTTGGTAGGAGTTTTCTGTTTAAGAGTACACAAAGTTAATATCAACTTTCTACATCAGTATACCAATGTGCAGTGCAAATGTGGTAAAACACTAGTTGATTGGCATGTGGGTTTTGCCTCCTAAAGTGCAATATTCATCCAGCTTTTCTTGGAAAAAGCGAGAATTTAATTCAGACTGCAGGGAAGGAAAAGCTACTATTTAAATTAGGTCTTCAGTTTTTAAACTTACTTTTTTGTGGCGGATGTTTTCAGAGACAACTGTTTCTTTCTTGAGAAAGCTTCTGGTTGCTTAATTTAAGAAGAGTGGTATTATTAATAATTATTTATTTTAGGAGCATGTTTGGGGGTGCTACCCAGCACACCAGATCATGACTTCAGGAGTCGCAGCCAGTTTGGAAAATAGAACCCTGATAAAATACATGCTTACTGTTCCATCTTTCGCTTTTATAAAATTTCCTGTTGCTAAAAGCAACATAATACAGTGTTTGATATTAATTAAACTGTTATAAAGTGTTTTCCAGTATTATTTTCTTGACGAAGCTATTCAGGGTTTGGCAGCTCTTGTTAAGTTCCAGCGATCACGTCGTTTACTAGGAGTTTGTTATATTGTTGTCAAGGTAATCCTAATTTTTATTGTGGGGGAAAAAGCCCTCTCAATTTAAGCTGACATTATAATTTCCTTAGCAATTTTTGCTAAACTAGTGAGATGTTATTTTCTCTCTTTTCCGAAAGGTTTCCTTGTTAGTGGTGGTTGAAATTGGTGTGTTTCCTCTCATCTGTGGCTGGTGGTTGGATATATGCTCCTTGGTAAGAACAGAAACAAATGGGATAAAATCTTAACAGTGTTTATATTTGAAGCAAAAAAAAATCTGATGAGAAGAGAGTTGCTAATACCAGTTTGACAGCAGTCATCTGTTTTCATAAACAGGATTTCCAGAGGGAATGGTTTTTTTAGGTACTGCCTAATGCTAATCTTGGTTTTTTTGTTACTAAGTACAAATTAACCTTCTGTTACTAAAGTAACAAGATCCTAATCCTTTTTACTGCCTTTACAAGATTATGATAATAAGCTTACTTATCGGCAAACACATGCACTTATTAAATATCTTTGTTTAGCCGTCTTATGTGATATGGTAATGACTTCATATTTTAAGTTGTCCAGTCTGTTTTGGAAAATATGCATGCTGCATTTCATTGGAATTAAGAAGAACAGTTTTTCTGTCCTGAAAAATATTGAGTGATAAATTTGAAATGGAGAAAATTAATTTCTTCCAGCCTTACTAGAAACAGAATTTTACTTAGGAGAATTATTTGCTTCCATCATAGTGCCACTTTAAACTGAATTATAACTTATGTAGGGTCTGTTAGTGATTGAGTTGACTTCTTTCTGTCAGAAGAAATAAATTGGTCAGAAATTGATCTTTATTTGCTGTTCTTCTCATAAAATATTCCCTTTTTTCTCTAATTAAATGGTATATTTATTTATGTATTAAAGCAAACATTTAAATTGCGCTTAGTAGTATATATGAACTGGGTAAACAAAATGAGTAGTTGTGGATGTTTGCTAAACTTTATTCGTATTTGTTTATTACTTACCTTCTTCTAGGAGATGTTTGATGCCACCCTGAAAGACAGAGAATTGAGCTTTCAGTCTGCCCCAGGCACCACAATGTTTCTGCACTGGTTGGTTGGCATGGTTTACGTCTTCTATTTTGCATCCTTTATTCTTTTACTAAGAGAGGTGAGTCTGTAACAACAAGATTGGTATGCAACACAGAGGCTTACACACAGAACTGTTAAATCTTTCACGTGTGGGTATTGCTTCTACCATTTTTTGTGTGTATATTGGATTCAGTTTTATTTAAGAAGGGCCATGCTGGTACTTACTGCAGTGGAAAATTATGATTTTTGAGTATATCTTACTTAGAGATTTTTGGTTTACAAATAGCTCTTATATCTGAGTGTTGCCTTCAAATTAATCCAAATATGTTTTAGTTGTTTAAGATCAATCAGTACTTGAAAATTAAGCTCATATTTGGTTATTGCTTCTCTGCTTCTTTGTTGTATTTCTGTGCAATTTCATTGAATCTTGTTCAACGGATAAACCTATTACACTAAAACTTACTTTCTGCAGCAGTGTTGTTCAAAATGAAAAATAAATACAAAGATTATTTTCTCCTCATATATTGTTTCCTATTTCCTACTTCAGGTGTTGAGACCTGGTGTCTTATGGTTTCTCAGGAATTTGAATGATCCAGACTTCAATCCTGTTCAGGAAATGATACACTTGCCCATCTATAGACATCTCAGGAGGTTTATCTTATCAGTGGTAAGGACTTACCTCAAAGATTTCTTTATTTGGAAAGAAAGCTTCATATGCTGACTCCCATATACAGTATTGTGTATTTAAAGAAAAACATCACCATGGAAGTGAGCTGATACTGGAACAGGTTACCAACAGAATCTGCTTCTTTCGATACTCAAAACTCAACTGGATAGGGTTCTGAGCAACCTGATGTATCTGGATCTGCTCAGAGCAGGGTTTTGGGGGGAGTTGGTTGTACTCTAGAGGTCTCTTCTAAACCAAGTATCATGCAAAATCACAGAAAGTGTTTGTGTATTCAGAAAACAAGTGTTTATTATTATGGATATTATAAATCATATAACTTCCATGATGCCCTCAGTTGTTGCAGTATACATTGTGTGTCCAGTTCAGCTAAAATAGTGCAGCAGGGGAGAGTCTCTAGCTAAATTTTGGATTGGATTCTGCTGATCTAGCCACTGGTGTCTGTTTCCAGATTATCATTGTAAGATACTGAAAACAGTGAGAGTTTTTTCCCTTTGCTTGTTTGTCTGAGGTTTGCTGAGCATGCAGTCAAGGAAGGGTCTCAGACTGTCTTTGACATAAAGGTCACTCAGCTGTGTAAACTGACACACCAGAAACATTCCTTGATGTACTGTATTATTACACCTCAGGTGCTTTGAGCAGTGAAAGTTCAGAGGAGGTCCTGGTTCTGTTAGAGAGCCCTTCAGGACCTGCGCAGAGCTGACCTTTCCACCTTTCAGAGCATTTTGTCTTTAGATAATTGTAATTTTTCAGCTGCCTGAAACTTCATGGTACAGCAGGTAGCTCAAATAGAAACAAAGATCTACTGGTTACTCGTGGTCTCTTCTGTTGTCACACTGTGTTGGAATGAGCAGTTACTTGAACTTCGCCTTTTGATTTGCTCAGCTAATTAATTCAGAACTTTCACCAGTCTCATGCTAGAATATGGGACCCATATTTATACCTTAGCATTTCAAAGAATAAATCACACCTTTCAAGCTCTGTTTATTTCTCTGTATTTTAAAGAAATGTCTTGCATAGAACATAAATTATTAAATTTCAAGAAAAATGGGGTTTGATTTTTCTATTTGGCAAAGTTAAACACAATTTTTTTTTACATTTTTAGTCTCTAGGGGTGCATTTATATGAAATGCAAGAATGTGTTTAAAATTTACTTAATTTTTCATCTGGTTCCCTAAGGAAACAAGAGTCATAAAAGTGCATTGTCTTCAAGCGCCTGATCTCCCTTAAGAAATTGTGGTCTGTCAGTCAATTTGAAATGTGAAGAAATAGGAACTGAAAGGTCTTTTGATGCTTCAGCAAGTTGCTTTAAAAGTCAGCCACTTAGAAAAGAGAGAAATACAAAATAAGTAATCCTGGTGTTGGGGAAAGGGGAAGAAAGAACTGTCTGACATTGTTCTAGCTGTCAGCAGGCTTATTCAGGTGCTTATTCAGCTGCAGTCCTATGTGGTAAGGGCATCGTAGTGTACTAGTCTGCCTGGCATGGAATTGATTTTCTTCTTAGTGGCAAATGTCATTTTGCACTTTGAGCTAGCAGCTGAAACAGTGTTGCTAACACAGGCCTGTGGCTATGACTGGACAGTGCTTGCACAGCATCCTGGCATTTTCTCTTTGCTGCTCTGCCCTGGTCCCTCACCTCCAGGGAATAAGCTGCAGGTTGGGAGGAAGGTATACCTGTGTTCCTGTGGAACAGCTAAGCCAAAGGGACCAAAGGGATGTGATGTCATGCTCAGCAATAAAAGCTGTGGGAAAGGAGGAAGGGGGATGTTCATGGTTATGGAGTTTGTCTTCCTGGCTTCCCAGGAAGTTGCTGATCATCTGCCTGCTGATGGGAAGTAGAGACTGAATTCTTCCTATTGTTTTAATTGTGTGCTTGTTGCATTCTCTATTAAATTGTCATTGTCTCAGTCTTGCCTGCCTTCTGTTTTGCCTTGTCCTTCAGCTGGAGAAGGAAATGAGCAAGCAGCTGGGTAGGTACTCAGCTGTTAGCCAGGGCTAGCCCACCACATCCAGGGAACATGTCAGAGAGATGGGTGGGAAACTAGGTTTAGTTGTTTCTACTATTTGGACTAACTTGTTTACTTTCTTATTGCAGATTGTCTTTGGATCAATTGTGCTGCTCATGCTGTGGCTTCCTATACGCATTATTAAGTATCTCCTGCCTAACTTTCTTCCATATAATGTTATGCTCTACAGGTGAGCATTTATTTTTAAAAAGTTGGGGGTTTTCTTGTGTTTCTGTAACTGGAAAAAGTGTATTTGTACTCCCTGAGTGTTAAAGTGCCATTTTTTATTTTGTTTTCAATTGATCTGATCTTCATTGTTCTAAGAGAAGTAAAGGGTAAAGGATATGGCTACATCATACAATGTAACTAATTAAAAGCTACTAAAAAAAAAGCCTTTTTTATTACATCTGTAAAGATAATTGTTTGGGGCTTTATGCCCTCAAAACACTTCCCTTTTCAACTTTCTGATAGTGAAGTTCCTTTCATGTTTGCTTTTTTTAACACACTCATTCCTGATTATGATTGCTTCAAGAGTAAAAGAATATGTGTAACTGCATTCTTTTAATGATAGCAGTTTTTTCTATTTCTGAATAATAATTGAAACAGTAATGATAGAAGCAAATAGAGGAGCAAACTGTATTCTCAGATACAATCTTTCTCAGTGCTTTTTCTTAAATTTCTTATACGCCAAAGTGCCTAAATACATATGAACACCTAACCTCTGCTCAGGGTAATATATAGGGAAAAAAGTTTGCAAAAATTGAAGTATTTTCCTTCTTGGCATCCAGTGTATTTCTGTATTGTGGTGACATTAATAGGATTCATAGCAAACCATTCCTATTAGAATGTTCCTTGTTTGACTTCCTGCTCTTCCCATTGTTTCTAGCGACGCTCCAGTAAGTGAACTTTCCTTAGAGCTGCTTTTGCTTCAGGTGGTGCTTCCAGCTTTGCTAGAGCAAGGACATACGAGACAGTGGTTGAAAGGTCTTGTACGAGCATGGACTGTTACTGCTGGATACTTGCTGTAAGTACAGAAATCCAAAATCAGCTACAACCACTGTGCCCAGTTTGGCCTTTAAACATGAAAGCAGCTTTTGAGAAAGTTATTCCAACAAGCAGGTTTAATAGCGCTTTTACAGATAAATACATAATGAGAAGCTTCTGTGGTGATTGTTTTCCTCTAAGCAGTAGTTGTACCTACTTCTGGACTAGCCTTTGACAAGTAATTATTGTGGTACACTACTGCAGCATTTGCTTAGTGAAAAAATCTGTAAAAGTATGACTAACATCTTCTTAACTCCCTGTTATATGAAAATAAAGAGATAAATGTCAGCAGAGTGTTTCCATGAATCATCTAAATAAAATTCATGTGCACTTCTTGCCTTTCTTACTATAAGAAGGCAAAACAAAAAGGAAAAATATTTAGGACATTGAGCTGAAGAAGTGGTCAACTTAAAATTGGGGGTTTTAAAGTTAAAAGTTCAGGCTCTAGAGAAGGATAAAACCATATCTTTGTCAGGTAAAGTAAATTATTGTACCGACAGGTAGAGTTCTAGCACTTGAAATTATTTTTTAGTTCATCTGTTCTTTGCCAAATTAGTTAAGAAAAAAATAAGGTTGATTTTGTTTCTGTACAGCTCTCAGTTTAACTTCAAATTATACTGGCATTCTCCCACCATGTTTTGGTCATTGTTGCACTCTTAGGATCCAGATTTATTCTTTGCCAAGTTATGTCTGAGAAACTGAGTGAATGGATGAAAGATTTTTTTCTTCACTGTATTCCAAATTATTTATTTTAGTTTCTCATAACAAAACTCTCTTCACCCCCTCTTCTCTTAGCTTGCATTTTGAAGAGGTTTTTAATTAATTTTCCAACTATTGATTGTGTTTAAGTATGATGTAACAAGAAAGTTTTGGAGATGATGATAGAAATGGCTTTTCTTTCTCCACTGTTGCAGCTCTTTAGGACAATTGTGAATTAACCTCTTCAGCAATTTTAGTTTAGCAAAGATGAAAATCTTTTGCTTTGTTTTTCTCAAAAAGCAAACTGGTGGGAAATTTTTTTCCATTATTTTTTTCATCAGTTTTCATTGCTAATAGAATATCTGCATACATCTTACTCAGATAAAGCTGAGAGAAATTAAGTTCTAAATGTTCGTATTGGGTTTGGGGTTTTTTAATCAGATTCAGATTTTCTAATTATATATGTGGGAAACATCAGCAGAATATTTTTTAAAGTAGATTGATTTTTTCCTAGGATTGATATTCTTAAAAAGTTGTGAACAGGTTTTGAGCAATTTAGAATCTTCTTGAAAGACTGCCTGCCTCTATACTTCTGACAGCACATCCCTAGCAATGCAGCACCATGCTTGTATGGTTTAGGTTTGAAGGCCCTTGTTCCCCAAAGAGCTTAGTGATGGTAACATAAAGTTGTCAGTGGAGCTGTGTGCTTACATGGACTGAAACATCCATGCAATTTTCCTTTCACGTGCACAGCAACTTTAATACCAGGTAGTACTTTTAAAGCAGTCCAACAGGTAAGTGATGTTTTCTTGTGACTGTATTCCAACTGCATCCACATCAGCATTTTTCTTCTAAGCTATGTCTATGATGACATTGAGTACGTTATCAAAAAAGGCTTATGTTACTTTATCAAGATTCTGCCAGTACTCCTGTATTAGTTTTGTACAACGTGTATGCATTCTGAGTAGGCCTATATTTCTGTGAATTTCTCATTCATATCAAACAGAACAAAGCTGAAATTTTGATTATTACAGGGATCTTCATTCTTACCTACTTGGTGATCAGGAAGAGAATGAAAACAATGCAAATCAGCAACCTAACAACCAGCATGCTCGCAATAATAATGCCATTCCAGTTGTGGGAGAAGGTCTCCATGCAGCCCATCAAGCCATACTTCAACAAGGAGGACCTGTGGGTTTCCAGCCTTATCGTAGGCCTTTAAAATTCCCACTCAGGGTATGTATATGTAACACATTAAGAGAAAAGAAAAAGACATTTGAAAAAACTATTTTTTTCTAATAAAGATTTGGCCCATGTTATCAGAAGTCAAGTGGTGGGTCATGTTTTGTGTGGTTTGCAGCTTTCTAAAACATAGATCTGCACTTGTTCTTACATGGCTTTTTTCAGCCTGTAACTTAAGACCTTCAATTACAATTTTATTTATAGACCTCATATATGTTGAGTATTATCTGTCACTTGACGTCGTTTTCTTCACAGTTAGTAATGGAGAGAAAGACAATAAGCCCCCCTCAAACAGGTAGTTCAGATGTGCCTCTAACAAGGCATGGCTTTCAAGGGGGCACACTTCAGTCTGTAGCCAAAGTCTATTTTAAACTATTTTGCTTTATTAAGAAAGTAAACAGAGAACTTCTGTTGCTTCTGCATCTGTATTAAAAATCAAAAGGCATTATATGATACTTGAAAGTTCTAAATCCCTAAAATTAGTAAGGAAATTTTGTTGGCAATATTTCTATTTCTAGACTAGTATACAGCCTAAACTAGATAACTATTTTGTTGTTACCAAAACTCTGAGTTAAATATAAACTTCACCACAGCTCACTTACTGTGGTTTCAGGTATACCTAAGAATGGAAGTAATGGCTAACATTAGGTCACTGTGGTATTGCTTCTGAAGGTTCCTTCCTTTATACCCAAAAGTCTCGTCAAGGAAAATGTGTGTTCCAGATTTAATTTTCAGTAGTCTGTTAGGACAAGGTGATAGCTTTCCCATAGTGAGCTTGCTTGTGTGGCTTTGATGATTAGTGAAGCAGAGCTTCATAGAACATGGTGCTCTTGAGACATATTTAAAGAAATCAAGTACACAATAATTTTCTGGTAAGATATAAACCTGACTGAGGAGCAACCAGCTTCACTGTTAGCTTCTGGGCACAGAAACTGGAGGACATCTGGAAGAACTTTGTCAGCAAGGTTTTCCTTATAAAACCACTGTGTTGCTCATGGGGTATAAAGAGCTAGAAACCTTTCAGGATTATTTGAGAGTCATGCTGGTCAGTGCAGAAATTAAAGGGTGATCTTTTTAATGTGGCATAACAAAAAACTTCAGTCATTCTGCATTCAAATGCTATTTTTTACTGTTGGAACAGCTGATGCAAAGTCTTAGAAACAACACTGCAGGTGTTCTGCATGTACTGTGGTTAGGTTTTTTATTGCTGATTTATTTATACAGTGAAACATCAGTTAGTATTTGAGCATCCTAGTTTAGATGCCTTTCTAGGATGATTTCATTTTTTATATGGGGGTTTCTTGGGGTTTGATTAAATAACTTTCTTACAAGCTTCCACTCTTTTTTTTTTTTCCTTTTTCAGATATTTCTTTTGATTGTTTTCATGTGCATAACATTACTGATTGCTAGTCTTATCTGCCTTACCTTACCAGGTGAGTGTATTATGGTAACAACTCAGTATGTTGCCATGCCCAGTCATGGCAGATATTTTGAAACCATTGTTTAAAGTTAAAAGGCATAAACATGGAAAATTGTCTCATTTTAAATGGCTTGTCATAAAGTTGTAATAATCTAAAAATCTAAATGGTAGAGATTGCCATTCCATTTTTGTTGTAATTTTTCTTTAAGGACAGGGCTTCTTCAGGTGCTGAGACAATCTCAGCAGTATTGAGAGAAAAAAAGAATTGAAATTCTTGTACCTATTTTACTGTTTAGAGAAGGGAAATATGTAGATTATTTCCAGGTCTTCTGCAGTATTTTCTTGAATAAAATATTCTGAAGGTGTCATTATTGAGTCCTGTGAGGAGGAGGGAGTTGAACTCAATGATCCTTAGGGGTTCCTTCCAACTTGAGATATTCTATGATTCTGTGATCTTGACAGGTCACTAGGAGATTTTGTGAAGTGGCATGTATATCACTTTAAAATGTCTGAATGAGTACTTCAAATCAAAACACTTGGTATTTTTTTTAATAATTTGAAATAAATGAAGCCATGTCAACCCGCTTAAATTTCATAATCTGCTGTAATACTATGTAATTTGTACCTTCTTGTATAAATAATCCTGAAGTCAATAATGTGTTGAAATCAAAGTTATAAATTTTGTGATTGTTTAAGTAGTACATAAAATAATTCCACTGTAATATTAGGGAATGAAAACACTATTAAGAAATGAACCGTAGCAAATGAGTCTCCCATTTTATTCAGAGAGCTTCAGAAGCCCCCTCAGTAAAGGTTAAAAATTACATGAGGCAGTGAAACAACCCAAAGATAGCTCATACAGTTTAAGTTCAAGCTTATGCACTAATGCATTATCGCCATTGCAGTTCTGAAGATCAGTGTTTAGGCTCTGAACAGGGCAGCATTCAGTGCTTTGTTTTGCTGTAGTTCAGGTCACATTGCTGTCATAATTAATTTTAGGTGGAAAGGGATTTCTGTGTGTGTATATGGTATAATTTCTGAAGCTATTAGCATAGTGCTTCACACATTTATGCATTATGGGTATAGTACCAAAATAACTGTTTTATGATGAGTAATTGTTCACTGATATTTCACATAAATTTGATAAGTATTTTTTAATAGGCATCCTTCCCTAATACATCCAAAAACATTACTGTATTTAACAGTGCTTGTGTTTTCAGTGTTTGCTGGCCGGTGGTTAATGTCATTTTGGACGGGGACTGCCAAAATCCATGAGCTGTACACAGCTGCCTGTGGTCTTTATGTCTGTTGGCTGACTATCCGAGCAGTGACAGTGCTGGTTGCCTGGATGCCACAGGGTCGGAGAGTGATTTTTCAGAAGGTCAAAGAATGGTCTCTCATGGTGAGTCTTGAGAAAAATTTCTACTGAATTACCGAAAATTAGCTAATGGAACTTGTTTCATTTTTAGCTTGCAGGCTTTTTTCTGTGATGTATACTACATTTGCCTTTTCAGACCATTTTGAATCTTTTGCAGCTTACATTCCCATTGCATAGGCTCATTGTTCTTGGAAGGCAATCAGTGTAAATAAGTTTGTGTGTATATATGTTTATATATACATGTATGTTTTTCTGCTTTCCTTTAAAGGCAAATATATTGGATTATTATGCCATGAGTTATGTGTTCTCAAAGACATTTAACTTTTCACATAACCCTGGAAGCTTAACTATTTACTTGTTTAGTAACGTGAAATTATCAAATGAAAAAAACCTAATAAAGCTGGTTGGTGATGATGACCATGTCTCTACAAAGTAGCTTGATACATATTTTCAGAAAGATATTTATCAGTTGTTGAACTAGTGGTGTTCAAATGAAAGATATTTTCTTCAAAAATATTAATTATGAGGAGTTCAGATTCTCAGCATGAAAACAAATTTATACCCCACCTTTTTATCTTGGTTTTGATTTTGAGGATTTCTATAGTAGATTTATTGCTGAAGTATAGTTCCTTTCAACATCCATAGCATAAATGGTATCTTGTTATGGGCATTTTAATGCTCTTATTGAACTGTTACGCTGCTCTTCATGTACTACCATGTTTCCCAAATACCTCATCCATCATTTTGATTTAGGAGATCTAAGCTTCTTTGAAAAATCAGAGCTAAAACATAATGCTCTACTTGTTCTTTGTCTTTTCTCCTTATCACGTTAATTAAGTCAGGGTAGTTTTCTCTGATGCATTTAAATTAAGAGAATTCTAAAATAAATAAAGATTTGAGCATGGTATTCTGAATCTTTCATTTTTAAGTCAAATATTCCATAATGAGTGTTTAAGGTTTGTTTTGCTCTGGAGAAAAATTGAGTTTTGGAAAAATTTTTTGATTTCCCAACATATGAGAATATGCAATATAATGATGTGGCATTGAATAGTATTCCATATGGATAACAGTCAATGGTGATTTTATGGTTTAGAACCATATGAATAAGAGTAGGCATAGTCATGTTTTTTTCTGGAGGGGCATAAAATAAGACCCAATCTTGAAAACTTGCATTGCAAAACTATGTATGGAGTAAAAATTATTTCTAGGGGTGTGTATGTGTGAAATAGAGGTCAATGTAGGTTTAGGGCTTTTTCACCAGAGTGATGTGTTTATGTAAGTTAAATTACATTTTTAATTTGAAATAAAGAATCCTTTGTAAAACATATTCATTAAATGTCTTGGGGTTTTTTTTTAGATAATGAAGACGTTGATAGTGGCTATACTGCTAGCTGGTGTGGTTCCACTTTTGCTTGGTCTTCTGTTTGAACTGGTCATCGTTGCACCTTTGAGAGTTCCTTTGGATCAAACACCTCTCTTTTATCCTTGGCAGGTCAGTTGCTCCCATTCTTTTGCTGCTGTTGATGTAAGGAGTATGGGCTGCCTTGTTTCTATGGATTCAGTGCTTCAGAGCATTTTCCACAAGTATATTTGTGTGTGGCAGAGAAAAGGCAGCCAGTCTGGATGAGAGAATTATTTGAACCAAAAGGATATGCTAAGGAATTTAAACTATGAAAAGCTAGGATGCATTGCAGTGATCAGCTACTTTTTCGGTTGCATAATTGTAAAATTACGTAAGAGGTTAATTAAACTGTATGTATGTATGCACATATGTACATACTCTGATTGTTTTGGAAAGCTTTCTGCATACAGTTATGCAGCAAGAGGTTTAGGTAACTTTTTTGTTTCCTTGTAAAGTTTTAATTCAGTGATGAGGCACATTATGAATGGAATTATGATATGCTGATATCAGGATCATGCTGATTTTGGGCTGAGTTGTCAAATCAAAATTTTGAGGTAGTTGTGTTTTCTTATTCTTCAGTCAAGTCTCACAGGCTGAGTGCAAATTTCTGTCCTGCAAGTTGGTAGAAAAAAAGAAGCTACAATGGGCTGAATGCCAAATGCTCCCATCACCTAGGCTGAATTATTAAAGAAATCATAACTCAAACCCAACTGAGGGAACCTTAACTCAAAACATCTAGAATGCCATTACTAATTAACAAGAAAGTGTTCAGGGACAGTGACTTTCAAAGCTGCCCACAGACACGTTTTCATTTATGTTCAGTATCCAAATGCTTGAAAGCCGTAATGCAAAGAAGAATTTGACTACTAATTTAATTCCATTATTTTAAAATCCAAGTATATTTTTGAGCTGAGTGGATGACCAGGAAATCAGGACATCGTATAATTACAGTGGTAGATGATCATGGTTTCCAGTTTTGGAAAGAATTTGTAATGATATAGGTTATAAAAATTCTTTACTTTTGCATATTAGCTCTTTAAAAATTTTAAAAGAAGTAAACTGAAAAGCTTTCTTTTTAAGTGGCAGAACTTCTTCAAAATATAGGATAAGTGGGAGTTGAGACTTGTTTTAAATCAACAAGGAGCCATAAAAATCAAGACAAATTTCTATTTTTCACAAAAGAGAAGAGAGTTGTATAAAGGTTATATCCTTAAACATGAATCAACTTTAACACTTACTTTTTTTTGTAACAATTTTAAAAAAATTATAGAATTGACATTAACAAAAGTTGTCTTCTTAAGTAATTGGTTAAAGAAAATGAATTTTCCCAGAAGTTAAGGAAAGTTAATTGGTGTATGATGTCCCATGTCTTACCAGTTCTGTAGCTGTTTATTCTGCCTTATCAGCCTATATTTTGCATTCTCTTTTTTGTGAGTTTTATTGAAAATCTCTTAAAAATATCTGTAATCCAGAAAGGCTGGACTTACGATGTGAAGAGTTCACTAGAAGCCAGTATATTGTCTTAATTCCATGCCATAATAATTTTAGTTTATGTTAAAACATAAATTTTCCTCTGAATAATATGACTTTTTTTTGTGAAGAGCATTGCTTTAAGCTTTTCTCACATCAGGTAGGGTTCTGGGAATAATTAAACTTCAAAAGAACAAACAGAACTTGTTTTCTGATGTGTGTGAACAATTTGTATCTTTTTTTCTATTCTTTTATAAAGGAAGGAAATTAACTTACTTTTATGTAAATGTTACCAGTGCTAATTAGTTGTAACAGAATGTTAGTTGCTTTAAGTAAGTCTAATGCTTTTATTTTTTGCCTTTGGTTTAACAGTAGTAGTGATTTTCCTGGCTCCAGGGAGCTGATTTTACAGATGTCAGTTAAGCTTGAGAGCATCCTCTTTTTCTTAGGAATTTGCAGATGATGTCACCTCTTTGAGGCAATGTCCCAAGTAAATGAAAAAGTACTTACCTTTTCACTTATAAGTAATACTAACATGTAGCTCTTAAACTTTTGGTTGTCTAACTTTTTAAAGATACATTAATGCTAACACTTCATTTTTACAAAATTAGGACTGGGCTCTTGGAGTTCTACATGCCAAAATAATTGCTGCCATAACACTGATGGGTCCCCAGTGGTGGCTGAAAACTGTTATTGAACAGGTAGGGGAAAATTGTCCATGTAAATTATCTGTATAATACGTTTTCAATGGTTTTGAATGTGTGTCAGACAATGGTGTTACTCTTGCAGTAATGGAGTAATGGAGTAAAACCCAGCTAGTCTTGTAGAAACCTTTTTAAATGTATAGCCTAATCCATTAAGGTATGCTTAACAGTAAAACGAAAACAAATTCAGAAATCTGAATTCAAGAAAATGCTGTATATACATATATGAATTTTTATCAGGTTTGTAATAAAGTGAGAAAGAAACATGATTATTTCTGTAGATAAAGTCCATGTGTTCAAATACTTGTCCTAATACTGGACAGTATTTATATGCACAACACAAGACCATAGAATTTTGCCTTCTCTGCTGCTGTAGGGATTACCCCATTCATATATTAGTAAAGATGAAAGACACCATTTCCATTCCCCTTTGATTATTAAACAACATAGAAGAGTTTCTCTGAGCAGTTCAGTCATATGGCCTGTTGTTTTCTTTGTCAGAAGTATTTTTTTTCTTGGTTCTAACCTTTAAATTCCATGCTTGTCATCCTGATGAAATACCTTAGTTGTCAGAAGGTAATTTTTCAGCCTCGCACTGTATGTGATGCCTGTGGTGCATGTCCTGACCTCTGTACATAAGGTGCCTCTCCTGAGTAAGTCTAGCACACAGTCCCAGTTATTAAATCATTTTAGCTGTCACACTGCAGAAATATAGTCTTAATTCTGGCAGTACCTTTTGATGCATACCACAGCTCCCTCTTCCATTTTGAATACTCTCCATGGCCTGTTTACACACTCTCCTGAGCCATCCAGGCTGTGGGACAGAGGCCATTGTTTAGCTGTAGGTGGTAGCCATTCAAAGCTGGTCTTTTCCCCTGCTTAATCTGGTTATATTTTGAGCTCAGCTTCTGGTAGTATCTGCAGAAGCTTAAGAATTGTGGAGGCCTTTTTTTCAGGCACAGATTCTATGTGCAGAGGCTCTGGTCTGTTCCACCAAGTACAAAATAAGATCCTATTTTCTGTCCATTACCAAATTTAATAATTTATTCTATTAGCATATACAGGATTCTCTTCCAGTAAGTTAACAGCACAAAGTGATCCCAGGTCATCCATAAAACCACTGTCCACAGCTCTATTAAATGATCTTTCAGAAGGTCTCTTGCATTTCACAACTCTATTCCAGATTAAGTTGGTCTCTTGAGCATTATTTAAATGATTTCCTGGAACCCTCATGATGCAAATTGGTAGAGAGTTTTTCCTTCTCCAACTGTGGCCATGGGAACACCCATTTTCTTTCATCAGAATTGTGTAAAACCTTTAATTTTTACTGTAACTGCAAAGCAAGGCTTTCTTGATTTATCTGTTCTATTTCTAACTTGTTCTATTTTAGGTATATGCAAATGGGATTCGTAACATTGACTTACACTTCATCATCCGTAAACTGGCAGCACCCGTAATCTCTGTCCTCTTACTTTCCCTGTGTGTACCATACATCATAGCTTCTGGTGTTGTACCGTTACTGGGTAAGTATGCATTCAGAATACCTGCTTATCATCTGATGGTTTACAGCAGTGTAAATGTATTTGTGGAAATAAAACTTCAAGCTCTAGTTTATTTAAAAAAAAAAAAAAAAAACAAAAAAAAACCCCAGCCCAACAAACACCACCTCTTCTGCCAAAAAATGTAAATGTTTAAAGACTTCCAAGAGTCACACCATGTTCCCATGAACATTGTACAAATGCTTCTTGAAATCTGTCAGGCTTGGAGCTGTGACCACTTTCCTGGGGAGCCTGTTCCAGTGCCCAACCACCCTCTGGGTGAAGAACCTTTTAAACATCCACCCTAAACCTCCTCAACACAACTTGAGGCTGTTCCTCAGGTCCGGTCACTGGTCAGCCCAGAGAACAGATCAGTGTCTGCTCCTTCTTTTCCCCTCATGAGGGGAAGAGGGGGGCAGACAGTGATCTCTTCTCTGTGCAGTGTAGGTATCTAGCTAGTTTGGGAAAGGAATGATTAATTAATTTTTTCTTTGGACAATCAACCTTTGATTTTAGTCCCGCTAGGAGCTACACTGAGCTGAGGCTATCTTTTTCTGACTTGTCAGGTTATAAACAAAGCTTAGAACAAGTGAAAATCATGACTTTGTTTTGAGATTTTAATAGTATTAGAATAAAATGTAAATTTTAAATATAGAGGCTTTTTTCAGACTTTCCTATCTCCTCATAATTGAGGTAAATAATTTGATTAGAACCTGGGTAGATTTTCATCAGAGCTTTTTCATCAACACTTGTGTTTTACTAATTAGTTTTGATGTTAACAGCATGTTCAAGAAGTCCAATTTTATTTTTCAATCTCTCACTTAAATGCAGACTTTTATTGCATTGACTTTTGTGGTACAAGGAGAAGTCAGTAAGCAGATATACAGAAGCTAATAGGCAAAAAGAACTGATAAGCCCTTTTTATTTTCTACTGTGGATTTTCATTCTGTTAATGGAAAGCTTCCCGCTTTTAGTGCTTCAGATTAAAAAGAACAGCAGCTGTCATGTTGGATCTCTGATGTAAATGGATGTGTGATTTATTTCACAGCCATTCTACTGAAGTTACAGTATAACAAAAAGTATGGAAGCAAGTAGAGAAGCAGAAATACGAGTTAGTTCAACAGCATTAGGATATATAAGGGTTTTGTCTTGTTTTGTAGGAGTTACTGCTGAAATGCAAAACCTAGTTCAGCGACGGATTTATCCTTTTCTGCTTATGGTGGTGGTTTTGATGGGAATTCTGTCCTTCCAAGTCCGCCAGTTCAAGCGCCTTTATGAACATATTAAAAATGACAAGTAAGTATATAGTGGGGTTTTTAAAAATTTTTCCACTTTATATTATGATAGCTTCAGGTTGATTCAGGTGTTGTAGATACTTAGGACTAAAAGGGACTTTAAGAAGTTTTCTAGACAAATGACTCTTTATGACAGACATAAACTGTTCTTGGCAGATGTGTTATCTGTGGTTCAGGTAGATAAACACAGGAGTAAACTGTATTTATAAAGGGAAGACACTCCCCCATGTCTAACATGAACACTCAGATGAAGCTGACTGTCTCCTCTGTAGTCTTGAAGGACATATGAATGTCATGAATTACAGCATATCTGGAAGTTAAAATCAAGTCTCAGGCTACTGCCTATAAAACCATTTCTTCAACCTTTTCTACATAACTGTTTTCTTACTCTTCCTACTCATTGGTCCAATTAACCTCTTAATGAATGTTCACTTGATTTGATAGTTTGTCCTTATCAAATTTTGTCTGGTTTTCTGATGTTTTCAGCAATTATTACTCTGCATTACTCAGATGCCTGATAAAAATAATAATTTTCCTATTATTTTCTAATTATCTTGCTTAGTTTAACCTTTTTTTGTGTGTTATTACATTTTTTTATTACCCTAATTACCTTTTTTTATTGGTTATTAAGAAGATTACCAGCTAATCTTCCTAGGCTTCTTTTGTTTTGAAAAGGAGTAAATGAGTTTGTAGTGTTCATGTCCTGAGTTGTCCTATAAGAGTTTTGCTTTCCAATAACTACAAAAGGAGTCAAAGTTAATATAGACTTCTTTGAATCTTAAATGTTAAGAAGTGACTGATACATTTTTTGGTGTAAAGGTGAAATTAATAGCATCTAGCAATATTAAGAGAGTTGTAACTAAAATTAAACTCTGAGCAGATCAACTTGTATTTTAGCACCTTTTATTTGATCAGCTGATTTGTATCTTGTTTCCCCACCTGCCTTCACAGCATGTTCTGTAATATTTGGCCTCCTGTACTATGTATAGCTAGTATTTGTATTTACAAATGTGTTTAGAGCTAATTGTTAATAGCTTTCAGGCAGAAAGTGGATCAAATTGCAACTTGCATTAAAGTAACAAATTGCCTTCTTGTGTAAAAAAGATATGTAAATGGTATACAAAGCATGAATATATATCTAAGTGAAAACTAGTTTGGTATTAAATGAGCTTATTAAATGTTAGAACATCTTTGTAAACAAGAAGCTTGTATAACCTAATTGTCTCATTTCAGGAAGTAAGCACACATAGTTATGCCAGGCAGTAGAGATTCGCGCTTTGGAAATATGCTTAATTAAATCTTTCATGTAACAATTTTTTTAAGCATATACAAGCTTTTGTGACATTCTAAAATATACAAAGGATATGTGATGGTTGTTGGTTATGGTACCATGAGAAAAGGAGCAGTGGTGAAAAATTTGTTAAGGAAATGCCAGGTCTTAGTGGAACAATTCATGGCTGTGTAGGGCTCTTGTATGTGTAGAACCAGCATGCAAATAGGAAGCATGGACAGGAATTTAGGTGACAAAAAGTATGACTCAGCGATAGAGAGAGAGTAAGGAATAATGTAAAAGGTATGAAAACTGCTAAGCTGATGAGATAGTGTGATGTTGAAACAGAACTTAACTAAAGGAATCTTGCACCTCTTAAACTTTCCATGGAGTAGCATCAGGATATTTCCTCTCCCTTTAAGAAAGATTAAACTGCAGCTAAGGTTCTTCCTTTACAATATTTACTTTTTTCAACCAGAGTATTTTTCATTGGCTGTAGGAGCTGAGTCTCTCTTAGCTTTACCCAGTGCATGTTCTGCATTGTGACAGGGTCTTTTTTGAACTTAAAACCTCCATCACTTTAATGTAGTTTCATATTTGAGTTGTTGTTCCAGATGTTCCAAGTGAGATAGGCTCAGAGAGACACTGTAAAGATGCTCTTAGAAAGGGCTGGGTATACAAATATTGCAAACACACTCTTTATATTTCATATTTTCATTCAGCCCATATATGTCTGAATTGTTTAAATACCAAAGTTAAGGCTGTAAATACAAACCTCTGATGCCTGTATTCATTACAAGATGCCTGAATGTTGAGGAAAAAAATAAGGGTGATTGACAACCATTAAGTAGGGGAGGGATCATTTGTAGAACAACTTTTCATTGAAATGAAAAGGCTCCTTTGTCAGCAAAGGAGATAAGAATGGATTTGTGTTACAAAATAGAGTATTACCTTGTACTAATTTCTGTTTTTACTGTAATCCCAGGTACCTTGTTGGACAACGACTTGTGAATTATGAACGGAAGTCTGGTAAACCAGGCACATCAACAACTCCACCTCAGTCTTCACAAGAATAGATGGTCATATTAAACATCTTGACCTTCCCTTTGCCTTTACATGTCCTTTTTTCATAGACTCTTCTCGTCTTTGGATATCTCTCCCAATAATACTCTCAGCAGTGTTTTGGCTTCTCTTGGTAGCATCCAGATAGCAGTTAAGGCTCTTTCTTATCTGCATTTTCTGATGTTATAAATGCTGTCTGAGGTCTGTATATGTGTATATAGAAGTGTCCTGACACCCTAAACCTTGGATTAAAAAGAATGTGCATTGTACATCTTAAAAAAGTATATTAATTTATTAAATCTAGTTGTCACTTTATTTTGGACTGCTGTTCTGTTGACAATGTGCCACAAAGCAATAGTGTGAAGAGGCAAGATGTTTTTATAAAATTTGGAGCTTACTTTATGGTGTTCATAACAGTTCTTATTGTAGTAATACAGTATGATTTTTCATGAGTGGAAAGGCCACGTAGAGAAAATCAAAAGTAAATAACTGTCTTACAGTCAGCAATGAAGTTGCTGTGGTGAGAACATAATGAACTATGTATCTTGCTGTCCAGTCTTTTTTATTATTTTGTATAACACCAAAGCTGTTGTACATTTTTCTATTGCCTGATTGTTTTTCATGTGTCAGAGTTTGTAATATTGTACAATTGCTGTTAATTCAAGAAAATATTTCCTCTTCTAAGAATTCAGATGTACTTGTTGAGGCTCAGCTGGATTTTTCTGTTTGGTTGAAAGGGGTAGGTGGGTGTTGGCTTTGGGATCAGGATTTCATGAATTGAAACAGTTAGTAAAAATTTACTAAGGTTAGGTGATGGAAGCATTTAAAGGTACCAAGAAAAATTAGATAGGTTCACAACTTTAATTGTAGCTAATTTCTTATCAATATTAGAATTTTTCAGGATCTCAAGAAAAGGGATGAACCTTAACTGATGTGCTTGCACAGCACAAAGAGTGTTGTGTAAGCAACATCCTGACCTAATCCTTAGTTAGGGCGTGAAATCTTTTTTCTGTAAGTTACCAAAGTTGTTGAAAATTGTAGTATGAATTTTATATTGCACAATTACTTTTAAAAAACCAAACCCAACCAAAAAAAAAATTCTCTCCGAATTGGTCACTGTGAATTTTTATGGGAATAATATTGAGGAAGTGGTTTATCATGTACCATTTATTGCCTGAGTGGCAGGGAAATACATGTGCTGTTAAACAGGCAAGGAAAAGTTACCAGATTTCTTTGCAAGAACACAGTCAAACAAGAGCCACCAAATCAAATCTGTGTTAATTCTATATGTAGATAGAGTTTTTTTCAGTAATGTTTGGGGGTGGGTGTGGGGGTTATGTAGATAAAGAAAATACATAACAGTATCACAAAGCTTTAAGTAGCATCAAATCACATGCTTAGATTGCAGTATCTTTCCTGGACCAATGCGGGAAATGTGAATATCCATTGCAGTAATGAGAAAACTGATGGAACATTTAACTTGCTATTCAGTACATTCTCCTTCAGTATTCTGTACTTTACCATGTGTGTATATAAGTAATACTTGAGAATCTGGCAGGTGCTTTTAAACTGTCATCTCCTTTTATTGATGTTGCATCTCTGATCTGACATGCTATGAGCTAATGCAGTCCAGGCTGTGATGGTGGTAGTTCATTTTTTTTGGTGTCTGGACTCATGTTCTAAGGCAGCGAGCACAAGCCAAATGCATCTGAATCTAGTGGCAGGAGGATTGGGCTGTCACTATCAGATCCATACTATTTTACAGAATTACTGTTGTCCTGATGGTTTTGAACCACAAATATTACCCTTTGGAGTGATTTATTAGGAAATTTCCAGTGAAATGAAATCATAGAAAAATAGCCAAAATAGTTCTTTCATTCACTGTTGCTGATTTAATGGAAAACTGAGTATATATTCACCCCATATATTTTTGATGTGCGTAAATATTGCATTTGATTATTTACAGTGGTGTACATTGTGGGACAGATACATTTTCACAATAATAAATTCACTGGTAACATACATTCTTACTTTCACAAACAGTTCCAAAATGGTCTTGCCACTCAAATATTGCGAGCACTACTGTGCATCATGCAGAATTTGCAGTAGTGTGGTACTTGTAACTTGGTGTTTTTATCCAGACAAACTGGTCTTAATATTAAAATTTATTAAGAAAAAGCCTTTGTGCTGTTTCTTACTACTGGTATTTTACAAGTCATGAAAGAAAAAACAAATCAGGCCAGTCATGCAATGTGAACTGCAACTATTTTGATGTAGCTTACATTATGTGTATTTGCTTTTTTCTTATGGAAAACTGGTTTCAAATCCAACTGTTGTGCTGGCATTTGCACTGCTTTACAGATCCCAGGAAAAGTGAAGTTTGTTTCCAAAACTGTCCCTTGTGAGCTTTTCAGAAATCTCATCTCCTCATCTTCTTATTTTTACACATTTTTGGAAAGAATATGGAGGTTGTAGAGAACAGAAATTAAATAACAGTACTTTATAAATTGTTTTAAATTTCAGTGGTTTGCCTTGTTGTGTGCTGTGTACTCCTCTGGCACAGAAATGTGATATGTAAGCATGTAAGTTAAGGGGCTGTTTCTGAGACAGCTGATGAGCACTGTACCAGTGGCTTCCATCTGTGCTGGAGTGATGCAGAATGGTATGGGATTCTGTTACTTTTCAAGTGGGACAGACCGGGGTGTTTGTGTGTGTGTGTTTGTGTGTGCTCTTCCACCACAATTCGTGTTGATCTTGGTCTTGAACGATGGGGCTGGCAGTGTGTACTGGCTCAATTTTATCCCCCTTCATGTGCTGAGAATCTAATGCTGTTGTTAGTTCCACAGGCCTTGACCCAAGAACTGTCAGATGGCTCTGTAGCTATCTTGTGCATATTGAAAGAAGTTAATTGCAGCATGGCTTTGACTGTTTTTACACAGATTATTTTATATTGATTAAAAATAGTTATAACTCTGCATCTGTTCTGTCTCCCCCTTCTCTATTGAGTGAAGCCAAAGTTACTTGATCTTGTTTCTGAGGGCCCTTCAGTACCTGTAACTGCTTTGTGTCAGTAACTTCCTCAGTACAATGCCAACTCCAACCTATTACAGTGCTCACATGATTTTTCAGCTGTGTGCATTAATTCTTTCCTTGCCTTCCTCTATTCTTGCGTAAAGATGTTCATAAAAGTCTTCACAGCAGCCACACTGTTCTTCAGAGAACTGTAAAAAGCCTCACAAAGGCCTGTACTTTATACAGCACAAATGACTGGGTTTTGATTGCCTGGCATGCTGATCAGCCTAATTTTGTTTCCTTGAACTTCACTGTCCATTAGATTGGAAAGGTTTTGCGGTAGGGTCAATGTTCTTATTCTGCTTGCCTTGGGAATAATGGCCACTGTACAGCCTGGGCAGTGAGTGAGGTTCTTGGCAGAAATTATGATACAGATAGTAAAAACATTAAACAAGGAATTGAATCTTGGTAGTATAATGGAGTTCAGGATGCAAAATGAAGCTGTTTTCTGAAACAGATGAGGAAACAACTTTTACAAACCATGATGGTAAGTTAGATCTCTCATACTTAGGAACTTCAGTTCCTAATTAGGTAACTGGAACTAAAGAATCACATCGTTTACAGCTTTTTTTTTTTTAAGTTGGGCTTCTGGTTTTAAATGCTTCATTAAGAAGTCACTATAAATTGAGAAATGCTGTGGTGAAATCAGTTACTCAATAATGGAAAATTTTAAGAACTTGTATTTCCAGAGGTCAAATACAAAATAAACTGAATGTTTTGAGTTTATCTCTCTAAACTGAGAGATAAAGCAATGACAAGATAATTTCACAGCTCTGCACATCAGTTTTTTTGCTTATCTGCTTAACTGCTATTATCTCTTACCTGTTGAGTAGTGGCCAACACCAAAGCTGCAGCGGCACTTTTTTTCCATATGTAAGAAGTCAAACATCTGGAGTTGCCTGGCATCAGGTGTGGGAGGAGGCGACGGTGTTTAACCTTATTTGCCTTTCAAGGGCTGTTTGTCTTCCTGGAAAAGGATGCTAGTTTTACTTAGAATTTTTTGTTGCTTACAAAAGAATTTTTTGTTGCTTACAAAAGCAAGGAACACTGCAAAGCTTTTTTATTTATATTGGATAGAGTTTCTGTATTAGAACCTAAGTAGAGCAGAGCTGCACTGGTGTGCCACGTTCAGCAGACACAAATAGCATAAGTGGCTTGCTAGTTAGGTAAGGAATATGATCAGTCTAAAAATACTGCTGCATTAGAATGGAGAGTACATGGGATATTTTGATTAGTGAGCAGGAGTCATGGAAGTAGGAAGCAGCGGAAATTCTATGCTATGCTGCTATATAGCAGCATTTCTGTCAGTGCTGCTATAAAGCAACAATTGCATTTGTGGGTATACTTTTTTATGTTCTTTATATACAAGACTTGGTATTATACAGTGGGGGGAAATACTTCTAGGAAGCGGCAAATAGTCTCATATAAAGAGACTATTTACAAGAGCATGTTGTGACAGGACAATGGGGAGTGGCTTCAAACTGAAAGAGAGTAGGTTTAGATTAGATGTTAGGAAGACATTTTTTACTGTGAGGGTGATGAGGTTCTGGAACAGGTTGCCCAGAAAAGATGTGGATGCTCCATCTCTGGAAATGTTGAAGGCAAGGTTGGATGGAGTTCTGAGTAACCTGGTCTACTTAAAGTGCTCATGCCCATGGCAGGAGAGTTGGAACTAGGTGATCTGTAAGGTCCAGCCCAGGCCATTCTATGATTCTATGAAAATACATTTCATTAAATACAGAAAAAACATTCTACCTACATGCTGCTGTTTCCCATAATACAGTGTGGCAGCTTTATGCATGATTTCACTGCACTGGACCAAATTGCTGGAAGAATTGAGAGTATGACATTTACTTTTTAAGCATTTTAAGGATAGTTTTGAGTGTGTGCAAGGACTGCAGATGAGAGATAATATGAAACTTGCTGTTTATCAGTTATTGCTAGACACCTTTGAAAAACTGCATTGTGAAATCAATTTAATTAATTCTATTTTGTAGGTTCCTGCAGGATAATGCTTGCTTTGAGTTTTTCTTGCTATAGTGTTCTTAAATGAGTAGATGCTTTAAAACAACTAAAGGATAGGTATGCCATTATATGTTAGAGTTTACCATTTTCATTTACTTTCAGGAATCTGCAAAGTACTTTGAGGCCAAATAATTAGCCTGTAGCTTATGCTAAGTATTCATATTTTATGAAAAATTAAACAGTTGTTAAAATGTGTGCTTTTTGCTTTCCAGAGCCCACCATTTTATCTTTGTCCTGCATGGCCTTATATGTTCATCAGTGGGGACATAATGTGGATTAAAAAGGCCTACCTTCAAGTAAGATTGTGTGCTTCTGCAGTAACTGCTTGGCCTATTTCGAGCATGCAGCACCCAAGTTTCTTTGGAGCAATGGTTTGTGAAGGCTTTCTGAAGTGAATAATCCTATTACCAAGTTCATTTGAGTACTTGGGCTACGTACAGTCCATGTTAGAAGGTACAGAAGGGGTATTGCTTTGTAACCAAGAGCTGGTGTCTTTACAGAGGATGCCATTCAGGTTACCTCCGGTGCTGTTTATATCTAGAGTGGAAAGAAGACTTGTAGCTGTCCACCTCTGAGGCAGAGAGGGCATTTTCATTCCTTAGCATTCTGGAGTGGTGGGAGAGCCCATGCTGCCTCATGGTGTCAATTTGGAGCAGCAGGTGCTTAGAATCAGCTGGCACTGGCTGTGCTGCTCTCAGTGGTGGCAGATCCTCAGTGGTGCTGCTGTCCTGAATGTCCAGGACTGTGGAGCCTGACCAGCAGAGGTTGCTTGTGGCTGAGCTGTCCTTGGAAGCAGCAGCTACTGCAAGTCAAGGGAATTTTGGGGGATAGATTGCCTTGTCTCCTTTTCAGTTCAGTCAGTGTTTTTTTCACATTTCATCTAAGCCAGGAAGGGAGGTGCGAGAATGCCAAAGGCAAGATGGACATGCCACCCTAACACTGCTCACCCAGCAGGGCATCCTTGTGGCCAGGGGACATGCAGGGGCCAGCAGGCTGCAGGGAGCCCAGGCACTCAGGGACCAGCGTCCCCACCATGGGCTCTGCCGGTGATGTGGTGCTAAGATGTTCACAGAATCAATTAAGTTGGAAAAGACCTCTGAGATCAAGACTGACCTATGACTGAACACCACCCTGTCAACTACACCATGGCACTTAGTGCCACATCCAGTCTTTCCTTAAACACCACCAGGGGTGGTGATCCCACCATCTCCCTGGTTCGACCCTTCCACTGTCTAATCACCCCTTCTGTGAAGAAATTCTTCTTAATGTCCAACCTTAATGTGGGCCTGGCACAGCTTAAGACTCTGTCACTGGTTGTCTGGGAGAAGATGGTGATCCTCACCTGGCTACAACCTCCTTTCAGGCAGTTGTAGAGAGCAATAATGTCACCCCTGAGACGCTTTTTCTCCAGGCTAAACAACCCCAGCTTCCCCAGCTGCTCCTCACAGGACTTGTGCTCCAGAACCTTCACCAGCTTTGTCACCCTTCTCAGGACACCCTCCAGCACCTGAGTGCCCTCCCTGAATTGAGGGGACACAGGATTCGAGATGTAGCCTCACCAGGGCCGTGTACAGGGGAAGAATCACTTCCCTCATCCTGCTGACCACTCTATTGCTGATACAGGCCAGGATGCCATCAGCCTTTTTGGCCACCTGGGCACACTGCTGGCTCATGTTCAGCCGCTGTACCCTCTCGCCCACTCCGACCCACCTTGCTGGCGTCCGTGAATTTGCTAATGGTAGACTCAATCCCCTCATCCATGGTTTGGATGCATTCAGAAGTTTGGCCAAAACAGGTGCTGCTCTTGCCCTTTAAAGCACGCCGCCATCAGGCTTTGCCCCTCCCTCTCTCCCTCCCTCCGCGTTGCCGGGGCAGCGGGGCCGCGGAGCGGGGCAGGTGAGGAGCCGTGCCCGGGCCGTCCCCGAGCGCCGGGGTGCTGGCCGGGGGAACAGCCTGGGGCCGTGCGGTGACCCTTGGGCTCCCTCCGGCCTGCGAGGGCCTTGCCGGGCCGGTGACGGCCGGCGCTGCCTCCCCACAGCTCGGGGCTGCTGGGCGGAGGGCACCTGCGGCGCGGCCGCTTGCTGGCTTTGGCTTTGTGTCCTGAGCACCTGGGCCTGGTTGTGGGTGCGTGAAAGGGGGGGAAAAAAAGAAGAAAATAAGAGCTAATAGGAAGTGAAAGTGATGAGCTGATCTGTGTTTCTAGCGAGAGTAACCCGTGATGGCGAAGGGGTGCAGAGGCTGCTGACCCGGCTCTGTTTGCTGTGATGATTCGGTGTGGTGTGGTGATGAGGTGTACAGGTGGTTCCCTCTGAACATCAGGAAACCCTTTCTTCCCTGTGAGGGTGACCAAGCACTGGCACAGGTTGCTTAGGGGTGCTGTGGAGTCTCCATCCTTGGAGATACTCGAAACCCCCCCGGACATGGCTTTTTGGCAGCCTGCTCATAGGTTGGGCAGGGTCGGACCAAGTGACCTCCAAGAGGTCTCTGCCACCCTCTGCCCTTCTGCGAGACTCTGTGATTAATGGCTTCCTGTAGAAAAGCAGCTCTTGCATTGCTTTTTTTTTTTCCTGATTATATTTTTATTCTTTTATTTGACTGCTTCCCGAGGGTAAATGCGCACGCATCTGTATTCCTTCCTCGAAATTTTTCGGTTGTCCTGAAATCCTCAGCTTTTTTGCCTTCAGCTTCTTGGCTTGAGGTGTATTTTTGAGTCATTATTGAAAGCGCATGACCAATGTGGTAATTAAATGCACACTTTGAAGTCTGTTCTTGATGCAAATTGGCTGCGTTGGAGTGATGAAGATGCTGTACCCTGTCTGCACATCTCCATAAATAAAGTTCTAAGTATGGTTTGATCCTCAAAGGAGCCTTGAGTCACAGCAGCTCCACTGCTCTGTCACTGACTTTTAATTTATTTTTTTTTCCACTACAGGAAAATTCACGTGAGAAAGCCACCTGCCAGGTACTCTTATTTTTATCTTAAAAACGTCTAAAGGGATAGAGGATTCTGTTACTCTGGTTTCTTTCCTGATGCTTTTGCTTTCACTGCTCCTCCTTTCTGCAGATAACTAATGGGTTTTCTGATCTTGTTGCTAAATCAATTTAAGCAGGCCATAGTTTGTCCTGGAGATGATGAAGAGAGTACTCATTTCCCAGCAAATGTGCCCCATTTCTGTGATGGGAGAAGGACCATACGATGACCTATCTCTGTCCCTTCTTCTGAATCCTGAGGAACAGGGAACAAATTAGTTACATCCTGAATGAGACAAACATGCTAGTAGAGCTATATGAGCACAGTGCAACGCATGCTTGCAGCACACATGAATGTTTTGTTCATCACTGTCATAATATAAAATCTGTCATGAGCACAAATTAGTAAGGTTTCGATACAGCATATTTTGAATATGGAAACACAGTAGAAACTTGGTCATCTGCATACTCTGGCATCTGTACAAAAATGCCAAGATTTTCCTTGGCATGCAGTAGTGAGTTGTCAATGTAGATAGCTTTCATGTTGGCATGTTTGGTGTGACTTGTCTGGACTGCCCATTTTACAAATTTGTGTTGTGGTATATTTGAGGAGAAAAATCCATTTTAAACTGTCTGAAGATACCTGTTAAAGTAGTAGGTCTCCTCACCCAGAGCTGTGATTGGTGCCCAAGCTCCACTGTCTTACTTGGTGTTGCCACAGAGTTAAAGTTTTTTGGAGCTGTGCAGGGCTCTGCAGCAGCCCCAGCTATAAAGTAGGACAGGAGGGAATTTGAGGATAGGCACTGTTCACTCCCATGTGCACACAGTTCATTTACATTCTGCATCTGTGAACTGCTGTTTCTTTCTTTCAGGTGCTTGTGACTGGACACCATGCCTCTTCCAGAAACCATGTTTTGTGCTCAGCAGATCAAAATCCCCCCGGAGCTACCTGATATTCTGAAGCAATTTACTAAAGCTGCTATTAGGACTCAGCCTTATGATGTTCTGCAGTGGGCAGCTGCGTAAGTACGATGTTCACATAACAACAGAGAGCTGTACATATGGACCCTCAAAATCTCACTGCTCCTCTTTATTGTATAGTGGATGTGGCTTTGAATATTAAATAAGCACATACATTGCATACACTTCTGTGTATTAATGCAGCATATAAGCCTTTTAAAAACAGTGTGGTACTTTATTTATTTTCTGTTTCCTTGAGATTTAGGACTGCCTTACTTCTGAAATAGCTGGATTTCCACACAGAAAAATGCATCCTAATTTGATTTTTTTTTTCTTAGTTTTTATATCTGAAAGACCAACCCTTTCCTTTTTCCTTTTGGTTTGGGTTGGGTTTTCTCTCATCTGAGATTTAATTTTTGGAATTTAAAGGCAAAATAGAAATTAGCTTTCTAATTCTTAAGCTTGGTTACATTTCTTTTCTTTCTGGGAAAAGTGCATGAAAAATTGCACCTTTGAAGAGATGATCCACATAATAAATCTCTTGCTCTAAAGTTGATATAGATGTTTAAATTAAATTAAATGTTTCTTCTTTAACTTCTACTTTTTTTCCTTTTACCTCAACTGCTCACTATAATTTTTTCCTGTCCTGTGGTTTGTGGGCAAGTTCTTGAAAGGTATCTGTGAGATGTTCTCAGCTGGGGAGGTTGGAAAACGTCTGTACTTTGTGCGTGAAGGGAGGGAAGGCTGTTAAAGCTAGACTGGAGTCTGGCTTGTCTGTTAAAATGAAAATAATCTGAAGAAACAGCTGCAGTCTTGGAGAAAGCCAGCAGCACCATTTTAAAATGGTGTGGCGTTTCTTAGTGACGTGATGGAGGTGGGGTGCAGCCTACTTCTGTAGCTGGAGCCTGCTGAGACGGGGGGCTGGTGACAGCAGGGGCAGCGTGGCACTGCCAAGGCCACGCCACCGCCCCAGACCTCTGCCCCGGAGGGAGGAGCCCCCCGGCTGCTGCTGATCGCACGTCCCTCTTTCCGGAATATGTTGCGGTGTAAGAGCACCCGAGCAGAGCAAGATATGCCCGTGGGAGACACACAAAGCAGAGCAAGGCTATGGCTTCACACGTGCTGCTGGTGTTGTAGTGCTTGTCCCTGTGAAGAATCAGGTGGGGAAAAGGATCTGGCTGAAAAATAGCCCAGGTGTTACATGTATATACATACTGTGCTTCTATTTCTATGCAATCACACCAATTCAGTTCTGCAGTGCTGCTAGCTGTGCAATTTGCAGGTATTTGCACAGCATGGCATAGCCTGGACATGGACATGGGTGACCAGGGCAGATGAGGCAGGACAAGTGGAGAAACTTTAAAATTAGATGCACATAAATGAAACTGGGTTTTCCTGGCGCAATTCAGACTTCTGGCCAGTTAAGGCAGAGGCAGTTGTTCTTCAGCTTGTGGCAGCCTGGTAATTAAAAGGATGTGCATCTAATGCCCTTTATGCTCTACTCTTAAATTTTATTGTGGAGTGGACAGAAATAACAGAAATGCTGATGAGAGAGTTGCAGTGTGAATAGGCAGATGTACATTTTGGGTAGTGCATTAAGTGAATGTTGAACAGATGAGTCCTCAGGTTCATCAGTCAAAAGTGCTGAGTATGTCATGCACAGAGTAAGTTAAATGCCTTAAGAATTATTAGAGTGTCATGAAAAGGAGCATGTAAAGTCTAAAGTTTGTGGTTTCTGGGCACAGGGAAATGGGGGTTGTGCATGTGGGCAGCTTGCCAAGTGCTGCTGCTCCTGTGGGGGAGCCTGCAGATTCTTACACTGAACTGTAAGAGCATTTACTCCTGTGCAGTTTGTTATGGCCATGGGCATTGAGGCGTGTTGCTCTTCTCATTCACTTAGGTATTTTTCAGCCTTGTCTAAAGGTGAACCCCTTCCTGTGAAGGAGAGGATTGAAATGCCTTTACCAACAAAGAAAACAGGTTTGACCCCGGGACTCCTTAAAGTCTTGCACAAACAGGTACAAGCTGTTCTTTATCAAATATTTGATGCTACTGAGGAATGCTGATGTATTGAGATGGTTGGGGAGAGACTCTCAAGTATTTGAAGTATTTTGGGGAAGCACTGTATTTCTTAAATTCATTCTGGTTTTTGGAGTTCTTATTGTGGTACCATGATTTCGTTCAAAGCTTTCTTCCCAAGGCACGGTGGCTGTTGCAGACCTGAGGGGAAAATGGAAGCATTTGGGCTTGCCAGAGGAGCAGCTGGAAACTATCCTGAAATTGGACAAGTTTGATGACAAGGTGGAATGGATGAAGTTTCTGGCACTTGGGTGCAGTGTGCTTGGTGGGGTACGTTCACAGCAGGAGCCCTCGTATCCAAACACAAGTGGTTGCCTAGGATCATATACAAGATAGGCCATAGAACAATTAATGTATATGGATTTGGGGAATGGTGATTGCTTTTGCAGCAGCTGGCAAAGTGGCTTGCGTGTTTGCTTCTGATGCCAATCAGATTTTGGTCAGGGGAACTTACCCAGAAGAATGGCTAAGTCCTCTGTTTACAGGAGTGGCAGTAGAAGAACAAGCATGTCTGCAGGGAGCTCATGCCATGTGGGAGAGGATGATAGAGGAATGATGCTGATGGCATCAATGTAAATGTCTATGGAGGAGAACTGGAGGGATAAATTAAAGAACCAATTTGTAATTGATTGTGTAGCCAATTAAATTTTCACAGCAGCAGTTAATGTTACTAAATCTACCCTTAATTTTTTTAATGTCAGTAATAAAATCTCAGCAGAGCATTTCAACAGAATGAAAGATTATAAAATGCATTAAGCTGATGTTCTTAGGAAGCATAATACTTTTAATGATTTCTACAGTAGGGAAGAAGTGGTACTAAAAAGAAAATACATACAAAACAATATTTTGTGAATGTTGCAATATCTGCAAACCCTGAATGTTGACCTGGCCTGGTGATGCAATTGTGTGTGTATATATGTCTACATTTATTTATTTATTTCAGTTGTGTATTTCTTAATTCCAACCTTCCTCCCAAAATGATCTTGTAGTTTGGGCTCTTTTCTTCATTTAAAAATAGTAACAGCAACATTACTTATCTAAAAAACACCAACCTCCTTCCCCGCCCCCAAAAAACCCCCCAAAAAACCAAAACCAAAAATGGAGTCACAGGAGCATCATTTTGATGGATCTAGTCAGACTAAATTTACCTTCATCTCACCACCTTTTTAGATATTAAGTGGATTATTTGATTTCAGTACTGCTTAATGAAACCTAAACTTCTGTTTCTTAAACCAGAGAGAGAGACACACACAAGAAATATACATTTCCTGCAGCTGTAAATTGTGTTCACACTCAAACAGGGTCACAGCTGAGATACAAGAGTAGACAAGTATGAACTTCTTACGAGCACCAGTCTGAGTTATCTTTTTTGTAAAGCACCAATGTGTTTTTACAAAAGCCTTGGAGAAATGACCACACAGGTAGCCTGTTAAATTGTCTTTCAAAGGTGGCAGAATGGATATGAATAACTTTGCTGTTTTGTGGGGGAGAGACAGTGGCAGTTTGGGGTGGCAGGACCAGAAAGGGCAGTAGAGGGGTAGCCAAATACAAAATGTAGAGTTGGCCATCACAGAGTCAACTGCCTCTGTTTTCCCTGAGAAGCCTCCCAAGGGAGGAGATACATTAAGTAAAACTGTTAAAGGGTTATAAGATGACACTTCTCTGGCCTGTGTTCTAGACCTTAAACAGATACTGCGTTTATTTTAAGTATTGTCATTCTACTGTTAGGAAATACTCTCTTTTTGCATAGTCATTGCTTGCTTGTTAATGAATATCTAAGAGTAAATTTTGAAAAAGTTGCAGTAAAAAATATTACAACTTGGGTTACAGAAGGCCTGTGTGGGTTTGATTTTGTGCTTTGATTTTGTGCGTGTGTGTGTTTTTCTTTGATTCTTTAATGGCATCCAACTTGTCTTTGACTGAATGAAACTCAATGCTGAACTTTTCCACACTTTCCCCCTTATAGCTCAGCATGCACAGGGCACTGGATTATCAATACCATAATAAGTAAAGGACTTTTTCAAAGTATATTTTGAACTAATAATTTGAGGCATGTCTTTTAAAGGGAACTCGGATGTTACTGGCCTTCGACTAAACTGAAATATTCTTTAAATGCTTTTTGCCTCAGTGGTTTTTCTACTAACTACTAAAATGGAACTTGCGTAAGATAGGGGAAACAGTAAATATCAGCTAAAATATAATCTAAAAATATATTATATAATATCATAATAAAATCATCAAACCCATATTCATTTGCTGGGGTCTGTCTGAGCTGCTGCTGAGAATTCATTTAGAACCATTGAGATAATAGGCACACACACACACACAGACACACAGACACAAGTATCGCTCACTAGATCCAGTGGTGTTGGAGCTTTTACATTAATAGAACAGAGTAATTTGGCCCAATTGGAGACAGAGCTCAAATCACCCTATGCAATCTTTAATCATCACAAGATTCTGGTAATTTTTACTCTTGTCTCTACTAGAACTACAGTAATTGTTTCCATCATTGCTCTAGAGAGTAAATTTGGGGTTTAAAGCTAGGCTGTGGTGATAATACCTTCATCTCATTTACCCTCATTTTTAATGGCTTATAATGTGGATTTTGTCACGGTATGCAAAGGATGTTGATGGCTCTGATACTTTTCCTTTCCTTTCTTGCCGGAACCCCCTGCAGTCCTTACTGAGTTCAATGAAACAGGCCTGCGAAATCTTAACACGTGACCCAGAAGGCGGAGCAGCTCGAATTCCCTTTGAAACATTCTCATTCATTTATACATATTTGGTCAGTATTGATGGAGAGATATCCAAGACAGAAACTGAAGTATTTCTCCAAGAAATTAAAGAACAAGCGTAAGTAAAAATCCGTGCATGGAATTTCAATGTATCAATTGCCTCTGGCTTCTCCATGAATCTTTAATTTTAGAAGAATAGTATATCTTCACCTTGGGCATAGTCATGATGACAGGAGTAGGGTTGACTAAGATTGCATCAAAAGCTGTTTTTTATCAACTTCAGTGTTTGCACTGTTAAAAGATAAATTCTTATTTATCCATGTTTCTCTGAAATATTGAAGTCGCTGTCTGGTGGTATAATTTCCCTGTGGGAAACTATTATATACAGGCACGTATCATCTGCATATTATTGATTCTGGAACCAGCAGCATCTTCTGGGCTGTTTTTTTTTGATTTAACATAGATCATAAACCAGAGACTGGGAATTCTCTCACTGTATTCATAGTCACACATAGGTCACACAAAATGCACTTTGATCAATTAAAAAAGATCTGTGACAGGTTTGTCCTGTGAGTGCTGCCTATGTAGCATGTTTGCATAGATACTTAACTCTTCCTACCATCTATCTGGAATTGTTCTTTTTGTGCATAGTGGGGCTGACACGTGACCCCAGAGGCACTACCACTATTGCTGCTGGGCTCAGCCCTGAACAGCAGTGCGTTTGTCTTGGAGCTGTCTTGGCTCTGTTGAACATGGGGGAAGCTTTTCTCAGAGGCTCACAGAAGACACCACTGTATCCCCACTTCCCCCAAAAAACATTGCCACGCAAACTCCATACACTGTCTTAGATTGCCACCAGCTCCAGGTTCATAGGAGCTCCAAAACAAGAGCATACAAATTAACTGTTCCATCATTAGTTATCAGATTGATGACTTTTAGTAAGAACCACTTTTTAATCACACCCTTTTTGCTTGGAATTCATATAGCTGTAAATTGTATCTTGTCCAATACACTAGGATTTACCATGTAAAAGTGTTGTTTTAATACATTTGGTTTATTCCTTTCCAGGGACAAACACTCTGGCATGGTGCTGATCAGACACTTCCTGCCATACTCCTTCATATTTTATTGATCAACCCTACACTTCAGCATGAGAGGAAAAAAAAAGGAAGGAATAAATAAGTTCAAGAAAATAATTTGTGTTCAAAATACTACAATTTGCACATTTCAGAACATGATCCTCTTCTCTGGTATTTCCTTTTCTTTGTTGTACTCTCGAGATGGCCCTTCAGGGGATATTAATTGAATACATGGTTATACTGTTCTGCCTCTCCAGTACTGATGGACACTCCTAGGGAGCGACCCCTTCACTCATCTGCTTACATTGAGCAAAAGTTGTTTTGTTGCAGAGCTTCCTATCTACACTTGTGATTGTGATGTCAAACATGGAATTCAGTTGGGACTGGGCAGCTATAACTGGAGCATTTCTCATTACGCTTCTTGTAGCACTGACTTCATTTTGACTCTTGCGCAAATACAGCTGGTCCTTGGACTGCCTTGTCTGCCTGGACATTCTCTGTCTAAACAAACCATTTTACCAAGCCCTACAGAAAGAACTTAATGAGAGCCCTCTGGCTGAGCTGGTGGACAAAACCAACGGAAGAAAGGACTGCAATTACATATTGTTTTCCCTCTAATTAGAACCTTTCAGAACTGAAATATCTTTTTTCGTTCTTAGATAAACTTGTCAAATTAAAGATCTGCTTTAAAATGTGCCTTGTTTTCTGACAGAAAAAGCTAGTGTTTGTCACGTAGATGAGGAATACCTGACACAGAGTTGTTTGGTTGGACTGCTGTAGCAGGTATAGAAGCCTAAATCCATCAGAATTAAACCACATATTTAGTGACAGATAATCACACTTAATTGCAGAAACAACTGAGGTATGAAAGAGGATACTAGTGGCTACAGTAAAACTGGAAAGATTCCCTTTGATTGAGAAAGCCAAAACCAGGAGCAACATGGAGTGCCCTCTGCTGCCACATTGATCAAACAGAAGTATTTTAGGAAAGGTGCCTCTGAAATACAGTATTTGTCTGTTAGTCCATCAGATGGGAAGTCTTCCTAGTTATTGCTGGAAGGAGATGCACCTGGTGTTTGAATATGGTACTCAGCAATATTCCAAGTGCCTTGGTGCCTCCCCCCTAGCTTCTGTGGAGAGCTACATTCTCATCACCTTTGCCAGATGATACTGACCCAATCTTTCTTCAAGCAGGAGCTTGGGAACGCTAACTTTGGTGTTATTGTCCATTTAACACCAGCTGCAGTTGAAGATGTTTTAGCCTGTTGGAGAACTCTGCAATCTGCCCTCTGGTACATGCTGTAATTAGGCGATGTCACCCAGAGGTGACAGTGTTAGGTAGGAAGGGAGCTCTCTTTGTGCCTTCCCTGTTTGTAAATGATCCTGGACCCCAGGGATTAGCTCTCTTCTATCTCCACTACCTGTGGGCCAGGAAAGCCAGTAAGTACAATCTCTCGTAGATTTTATTCTTCAGCCTTGTCAGACAAAACTCAAACACATGAGAAATCAATATAATTTATTAATAGATGTATGAATGCTACAGATTTACATATTTTCTGAAATACACTGCTTCTGTCCTGACAAACCTTTACACTTTTTTGTCTCCAAGCAGCACAGGTGTGATGCAACACCACTATTATGTGCACACTTTGACTGTCTTGGGCAAAACAGCAGTAACAATAGTTCTTGTGCAAGTAATATTTTGAACAGCTGACAACCAAAATGATCAGGTTCTTGTTTCTACTTTCTTCTTTTATGGCTGTGATACTTGTCTTCATCCCTGAAACAAAAGCACAAACATTGTGTGGGCTGTTAGGCTCAGTGTCAGAGTCTGAAGAGAAAAAAAAACAACTTGGAAAATGGAAAGTTCTCATTAAATGTAGTCATGTCCTTCTCTAAGGAAAGAAACTAAACTGCTTTAAGACAGTTTATTTTCCATGCTGCCTTAATCAAAGCCCTGTCATGCAGTGCGAGAGTGGCAATTAGTTTAGAATCAATGGAATCATGGTGCAATGAAGCCAGCTCTGAGACAAGCCATCATTGCCATCCACACAGTTATGTAATGCATTTACCATAAACATGAAGGACAAGGCAGCATTTCTTCTGCATAACAATCCTCATCTCTGCTCAAACACAGGTCCCACACACCTGTGGTCCTGCAGATGTAAATATGTCCTTTTTGATGGTATTAGAAGGTGTGGCCTAGATTTGTTTTGCTAAATCGTATGTCCAGAAGTACTGAAGAGCAACAGCATTATTTTGAAGTATCAAATATGGAAAGGCTAGTGCATGCATATTAGTGAAACAAATAATCATATTTATTAAGGTCTAGAGCAAACTAGAGCAAAAATCAGCATTAGACATGACAAGCATTTAGTTGTGGGTAAGCCCATTTAACCATGTTCATCAAGGGGTAAAATAAATTACAGTACTGTTGCAGTCCTGCAGCATGCTGTTGGAAGTGCCACCTTTCAGATGTGAGAATAAATTCTGAAGCCTGGATCACAGTTTATGATCTCACAGAATGTTTTGTTCAGTATCAGAAGCCTTGTGCAATTGGCTTGTCATATTGCACTTGAGATGAGCCTAGCTTTCTACTGGACTAGATATTCTCAACCTCTGCACTACATTCTCACAGACAATATCTACAGCTGCCTGATTCAGAAGCAGGAGTAAGCTGTCATTATTTCTGCTCACCTCTCTCTTTTTCTCCGAGAGTCTCTGTCTTTGCCTCTCTCACGACTCCTCCTTCGTTTGCTTGGACTCCTGCTGCTGTCTCTCCTGTGTCTCGTGGATTCTGTATCCTTACTGCTTCCCCCAGACTGCCGGGAGTCCACTGAAGCTGACCGTCTGTCTTCCCTTCTGAAAAAAAGCTTATTGATTTTAATCAATGCAAATAGTTTCAGTCACTGTTTTCAGTACCAATTTTGTTATATAATGACCTACTAACAATATAAGACAGAGGAAATACCTTTTATCTCTATCTAAGAAGCACAGTACCTCCCAAAAGAGGCACAAAGTCCATGCTCTTACATGTGCATATCTAAGCACACTATTTAATCAAATCATTTCTTACAAGACTGCTCCTCAGGCTTAACACCTCTGCTTGTGAAACAGGAGGCAGTAGAAGGGGTTTGCTCTGTTTTGCTTTAAATCTTTAACTCCTCAACCACCTGCCTTAATCTGCAACCTGCAAGTGGAGAACCCAAGTCCTGATGTCACAAAATCACAGAATTGTTACGGCTGAAAAGGACATCCTGAGATCATCTACCCTACTCCCATTGCCAAGACAGGGTCACCTACAGCAGGTTACACAGGAATGCGTTCACGTGGGTTTTGAATGTCTCCAGAGAGGGATACTCTACAACTACCCTGGGCAGCCTGTTCCAGTGCTCTCCCACCCATTCATCTTCATTTTAATTCTGAGAACAGAGTGTCACTGTCTAGTTTGTTTCAAAAATATTCTCCTCTCAAATAGCCGCTGAAGAGGCACAAATAGGCTATCACTAGGTCATGATTCCATGTTTACTTTGGTGACAAATGTTTGGAAGGGTGTGCAGTGTTTTTGACACAGCAGAAATACATACAGCTAAAACATACTCCCAATTAGCACAGCAGCATTTGCAGGGATAAGAACTGTAAAGCTGCCCCATATTTATTATGTTATGGAAACCTTTACTCTGAGGTGTAATATATCTACCACATGTCATGTGCTAGGGAAGGGTAAGAAATTGTGTACTTGTAATTCCAAGTGTCCTTCTGTACCCAGCTACAATATATATACACATTTGGGCATAGAGGAAGCACTACTCATCCCCCAGCTCCACCAGAAACTACCTGTTCAGCTGAATCACTTTCAAACTAACCTACTTAGCTCTGAAAGAAAAATACTTATTAATATTTCCCCATCCTTCATGCAGGCAGAGCTTTTTGAGCAAGACTTAATAGAATTAGTATAAAATAAACTGCGTATGACTCAGATAAGTTTGGTATGTGCTATTAGAAGAAGGTGATAAGATAAAATTACAATCTGCTCCTTGTCCAAAGAATCTGTCAGCTGTGGCATACCTTCCTGAAGATTTTGACTTCCCTCCTTCACATATCTCAGCATTATCCAACCTGTTCTCCTCCTGCCACTGATTGCTGAGCTCTTCCATATGCACACCAATCACATCCCGAATCACCTGGAGATTAAGATATGTTAAAAATAAACATGTAATTGTAGGGCCCAAACTAGCACTAGGCAAACTGTAAACATCTCGAAAAAACCCAAACCCCACAAAAATCTCCCCCAAAACCCTATACATCAGATGTTTGAATGGAAAGTCTTATTTGCAGAAACATGTTTCAGCGTAAATTTAAATAGCACCATCTTATGATGGTGAGCTATATCTTGCTGGCATTTTCACATCTAAAACTTACTTACCAGTTAGAAATGTTCATTATTTGTAACTTGCTGCAACAAACCAAAAACATTCCTCTGTGGTTTGCAACAATAATAAAGCAGGGTACAAGAAGCAGAGAAAGACACATATTCTTTATTTTTGAAAGAGTATAGAATTGTTTATCCTGATATGTAATAAGCACTTCTGTGCAAAAAAGCCTTTATTTTCAGATCTCACCTCAGTGTAGGACTTCTTTGTTATATGAACATTCTTAGCTCTGTATGACTGCCGCCGCCTTTTGTAATCTCGCATTTCAGCCAGAATTTCCAGATGGGACTTTGGACCTTTCTGACTATCATCTAGCAAAAAGTTGGGAGTAAAACAAATAGTCATTAGCAGGACATTAGCATCTGCAGGTATGCAGGCCTCGTACGTTCAGGAACATAAAATACATTGTGTTCTTTCTCAAGTTTCTCCTGCACTTAGTAATAATGGTGAATTTATCTCAAGCTTCTACACACAACTAAAAAGCCACCAAGCAAATGCTATTATGTGATTTAAATCTCTGAAACATGATCCACACCAATTCATGGGCTTGTAATTTGGTCAAATGCCTTTTAAATACAGGCCATCATTTCAAAACCAGTATTACACTAAGAAATAGAATGTGAAAGCCAGATTCTGTAAAAAATGTACCTGCGTAGATGAGAAGCACTGTCTCACCTCCCAGGCACAGCAGGGCCCCACAGGGTGACACAGATGCTTTTGCTGCACTTGCTACAATTACAAACTGCCATGACTCAACAGGGATGAGGGGCCCCAGACCAATACACCAAAATGTACTGCTCAAGAGCTCCACCTGGATGACTGCCAACCTCTCCTGTTCAGCTTTTACTCTTAAGTGATCTTTAATTTCATTATCTCTTAGAGCAAATAGCCATTCTGAGCTGCACAGCACGTTGGCAACACTAAGCAACCTGAAGTCAGCTGCAACAAAGACAGAAGTTCCATCCACTGATATACACACAATACGTGTGTCAAGAGCAGAGCAGTGAGACTTTCCCAGAAGGAAAACATCATAAAAGACATCAAACAAGCATTTTCTGATGCCAGGTCTTTGCTGTGGCTTTTAAGAACAGTATGCTCTCCACAAAAAAAAATAAAAATAGCACAACCAATTATGTTTGGCTTTCAACAAAACTCATGTAACTGGACAAAACTGAAAGCTCTGAGCCATAAATTCAACAACAGATCATTCTTCAAACCTTGGGTGACTTTCGCTGCTAAATCCACAAAGAGATCACTGTCATTTTCCATTGTCTGGGATTTAGACTTCTGTTTCTTTGTTTCCTCAACAACGTAATCGTAAAGAGCGAGGCGGTCAGCTTGAGTCAGGTCACAGGTGAAACGCTTGTGGTTTTGAGGAACTTCTACAGGCAGTAACGAGTAAGATCCTAGAGGTTGGACAGAAAGCTGTTATTTGTAAAATAGTGTAATTATGCAGGAAAACACCAAGAAGCTCAACAAACAATGCAGTAAACTCCCATGCTGTTTTCATCCTTTCCCTATGTATCTGTAAGAAGTCTCAACCTTCTTAATTTGAAAAGATAAAAACTACTCAAAGATCCCTCCCAAATCCCTCCCACGCCCCACGCAGGCTGCATAACCCCTCTTGACTGCTTACACAGACACAGGTTTTCATATGCCACGAAGGACCTCTACTAGATTAGATCAAAATGACACTCTTAATTTCCCATGAATTTCAGCACTTGGCTTACAAGCTAAATCACGAGAGGTTGCAGCTCTAACTTGTGGTTTTATCTTACTCCTAAAATGTTGTGTGAAGTACTATCTGCAAAATACCTGTTCTGCCAACAAGAATGAAAGCTTCTAGGAGACTAGATAACTGAGCACTGTGTAAATCAGTCTCACTCACACTGTCACGTTCTCTACAGAGCTTTTATAATAGACTGCCACAGGAATTTATAGCTAGAAGGACTACAAAGGCACTTTCAAAGTGCTCCAGAGATCAGGTCAGATAACTGACCTAAAGTTATGGAAACAAACACGTTGCCTGCACACTCCTCTTTCCCTGAACTGTTAGCCTGGTACTCATTTTTCCCACTGCCCAGTTAAAACACGTATGCCTCCAAACAAATAAATCCATTCTCAGTCCATTCCAGCAGCTGTCAAATTACTTCCCTAAAGATACAGGATGCAATACTCTAGGGCATTGCCTGCAAGAAAGCATTTTAGTCATTCAATTTTCCAGCAACCACTGACCTGACCTCCATAATCCTGCTTCCCCCAACACAATCCCACACATCTCCAGGCAGACAGAAGAGCCAGCATGTTAGCAGGGTGTATGCAACATGCTTCACGACAGCAAACCTAGAACTTTTCCACATTATTCAGCTCTTAATGGAAGCTGGGCAATCTTTCACATCCTGCTTGCATTAAAGACACCAAAGAAGAGGAACCACAATAACTCTACAAACAAACCTAAAATACAAGATTTCATCATTACTGTACTTGGAACCTAAACCAGAACTGTTCTAACATGAACAAACAGATTTAAACACAAAAACTTGAATTCTGTTTTTAAAACTCACTGTTCTTACACGGTCACAGAAGTCCATAAAAACACGCTGATAATTACATGCTTGTGATTTTACAAGAATTACACAACTTCTGATTAAGACCAGCTTTCCTGTTCTACAATATAGCTATGATAATATTCTAAATATGGATAGAATTGAAAAAAGAAAGAAAACAAAGAAAATCACTTCCTTTGATACAGTAAGTCAAAAGGAAATTTACAATAAAAATTATTTTCATTTGTTTCTGTTGCCAGAGACTTTAAGTTGAACAAACAATTGCAAGTCAGTAAATCTTAGAATAGGCCAAGTTGCCCCAATGAAAACCACCAATCCAGTTTCACTGCTATCCTCAGGGAAAGGCAAGTTTGCAGGGAAATCTGGGCAGCGAACACTGGCATCTAGTGGCTCACTGGTGCACGTTTGCAATGAACCACTTCACGCAGGGTTTATCTGTTGCTTCTCTACTTGGATGTGCTTGTGTCAAATTAATGAGTTCCAACTTCCTTCCAGAGGGGAATGCACCCAACGTGCTCAAAATACAGTGCTCATTCCAGGAAATTTCCTTCCCAACCAACTGTTCATTAAGCCTGTATTTGCTATACCAGAGAAACAAAGACAACATAAAAAACTGTGTCTGAGCAAGTGCTGCTGTATTTCACTCTCAGAAAAGCTGGACAAATGCACTTTTCCTTCTGCCCATATATGTTTAACAAATCAAAGTCTACAGAGAGCAAATGCTGTATCTTTCAGGTGTTGCAGTAATTTCTCCATCACACACTAAAACTCTACAGATTCCATAGGTAGCCCTATTCTTCTACTTTGTCTAAATCTGAACCCTCAAGGACTCTCTGTCTAAGCCTGGTCCCCTGGCTTTCCAAAAACCCACAGAAAAAAAGAAATGTAAGGGAATTACTGAGCTTGCAGCAGTGACAAAGGACAACATCACATCTGCAGATGTGCCAGCACAGGTCTTACACGGCTTCTTAGGTCAGTCTTGAAACAGTCCAACATAGTAATACACATGTTGCTTGATTTTTCCAGTCCTGAAGATAACAGAGGTATGAGCACAATAGACTCAAAGTGTCTCATCTGGTTGCCCCAAGTACAGAAAGCAGTCATGCTCCAAGATATGCAGGGGAAGGAATATTAAAAATTAATAAAGTGAAATCCCTCACAAGTCAGTAAATCACTCCTCACAGCAGCTCTCACTGGAATGAAGGAAGCAGCAATGAAGGAGACATGAGCAGTTCTACACAGAAGAGCTGGTGAAGTCACCTTGGTATTTGCTTGCTCCTTACCTTCGCTGTAGCCTGCACCTTCCTTTGCACTTTGAGTTCTAGCCTGCTTAACAATGTGGAACTGTAGATCTTTATCTGCAAGCAGAGAAGAAAATAAAATCATAGAACAGTTACGTCAAGTTCCTGGGTTTATTCCCCAACCTCTAGTATGAGACTTATGGTCTGGTACAAAACATCATAGTTTCATTCATGTGTAAGGGGACATTTGAACTAAAAATGTAATTTTCATCTATTCAATTTTTTAAATGAGGGGAGAAAATTAAGGAAAAAAAATTCTGGGTTACCAGGATATGGAAAAACAAATTCATATTGCTCTCTGTACCATTGCTTTATGCCCAAATTCTACGGACAGTTTTCCCACCTTCTAAGCATGCATTTTAATATACTTTCTGCATTCAATGCAAGAGTGGGGACTGAGAACACAGGAAGAAATTCCTAAGAGGAAAAAACAGATCCTACTTGCATTTTAAGATGAAAATATAAAAGTGACCTTCAGAGTAGAACTACACAGTGATAGGCACATAAAAACGGTAAATTAAGGCAAACTGCAAATTACAACTTGAGAAAATCTACTGATGGAAACACTCAGTCTTCAGGAGGCCTTGAGGAGTTTACTGCTGAGAAAGCAGTGGGATGTGCTGCTGTGAGGAGCCGGCAGCTCTGTTCCTCCGGGAATCTGCCCTCAGCCCCTCATCCTCTGTCCCCGCAGAGATATCCCCTCAGCCCCTCACCCTGTCTCCTCTCAGGATCTCCCCTCAGCCCCCCCCCCTCATCCTGTCTCCTCTCAGGATCTCCCCTCAGCCCCTCATCCTGTCTCCTCGCAGAGATCTCCCCCAGCCCCTCATCCTGTCTCCTCTCAGGATCTCCCCTCAGCCCCTCATCCTCTGTCCCTCCCCGGTGGTCTCTCCTCAGCCCCAGCCGTGCGTGCCGCCCCGTCAGGCGGAGCCCCCGCTGCCGCTCACCCATGGCCACGGTGGGAACTTTCAGGCTTTCGTAGAAAAAGCTGGAGTCGTACATCTCGGCCTGCGGGACCAAAGGGCTCGGTCAAGGCCCGGGGCCGCCGAGCGCCCGCCCCGCGCCCCGCTTCCCGAGCCGGGCTCCCACCTCCTCCTCGGCGGAGTATCCCATCTTGCGGAGCCGGCAGGAGGCCGCGTGCCTCTCCAGCGACGCGCGGGGGACGCGGTGATGGACGTCGTAGGGACACGGCACCCACTCCACCTGCGAGGGGACACGGGTCAGCGCCGCCCCGCCGCCCCCCCGCCGCCGCCCAGCCCAGCCCAGCCCAGCCCCGCCGCCTCACCCACCGGGTCCCCGCCGAGCCACACGGCGCTGGGCGCCGCCATTGCTGCGGCGGGCGGCCCCGTGACGGAGCGGGGCGGGGCGGTGCCACGATCGCTGAGGGAGGGGCTGGTACCGAGCTGAGCAGGGTTGGAGCCAGACTTTGCCTTTTATTTTTTACATGAGTAGCCGGTAGCTGGAGAGTTATGATTAAGCAGTTGCACTGTTAGCCTCGGATGCTTGGTTAGTCTTTCAAAGAATAGGGAAGGCAATGCCAAGATGGATGGGCTGTCCGGACGAGAGGCTCCAGGAGCGGAGTCAGCGGGGCTGAGCTGTAACTGGGCAATGGTAATCCCGGCAGTGGGCGATCGCGACCGCCGACTCATCGGCCACCTACTGAGAACGGCCGCCAGGCTCACAGCGGGGAAGGACCGCGCCTGCGGACTGATTAACATGAGAAGCGACAGACGACCAGCAAATGGGGATTGGGTAGTAATTAATACAAAAGTTACGTAATTTGCAACCAATGAGTGCTGATGCCCTGGCTTGTTGAAATGTGTAAATAGCGTGAAGTTTGGATGCTCGGTGAGCCAGCCTTGCGCGGTCACCGCCAGCTCCCTGCTTGGCGCGAACGGGAGCAAACGCCGGGAACGCCGCGGTGCTGAGGGGCGCGGGCGCCGCCTGCCGGCGGGAGGCCGCGGGTACAGCCCCGCCCCGCCCGGGAGGGACCGCGCTCCGCTCCCTGGAATTGCACCCCGGGGCTGCGTCCCGTCCCTGAGGGACAGCCGGCTTTCCCTTCAGTATACCCGGGCCTGAAGTGCTCGCCAGCTTTAGCAAGGGTTGTTCTCGTGAGCGCAGGGCGTGCCTAGCTGGGCGCTGCAGAGACCCCGATCGCGGCGGGGCAGGGGGAGCATCAGCCCGCCCGGACCATGGAGCCCCTGAGCCCGGTTCCCTCTTGCAACGCGAGGAGAGCGGTGCGAGACGGCAGCAAGCCCTCCAGCAGGCTCCTGCCGCAGGATGCGTGAGAGGAGCCCTGAGGAGCAGGATGTGCAGTGCAGAGCCAGGACGGGTTTGTCCCCTGGTGGAGCACGGGGTGCTGTCGGTGTGTGGGGAGATGCGTGTCTGCACAGGGAAAGCCCAGGATTCCTGCCCAGTGCTTAGCCTCAATTCCGACAGCATTTCCCCGAGGGACTGAGGGAGCAATAGGACTCAATCAGACTATAAGGCAGGATGAGGAAAGAAGGACTATCTTCAGGGATAAACTGCACATGATTGACATTTGTGCTTGCCTATTTCTGTCGTCTATGTAAAAAGCATACATGACTAGAAGGAAGAGTGAGTCTGTCGAGGCAGAGTGGGGGAGAGAGGCAGCATGACAGATGTAGCTGCCAGGATGACTTTCGTACGTCTGCTTTTCGTTAGCAGATTACAGCCCTTTCCTGCACAACGAATTTGAGACTCAGCTGGGATTTTTAGCCCTTTGAGAGATTTGCTGTCTCTAGCTACGTTTGCCTGGGGATCTTTGACATCACATGACACAAGATACTTGCAGTGAAGACTTCCCAGCTGCCCTTGCATTTTCATCTATGCTGTACTGAGGTACACTGGATAACACTAGCACATTTTATCAAAAGTATTAGGAACAGCTCTGCAAAACTGCTCTGACCACCTCCACTGGAAAACGCCATTTCTTCAAAATTATGGAAGTGAAGTTCAACAAAGTATCCAAGCAAATTTTTTTAAAGACTAAAGATTAAACAACAATTTGATTTTGTTTACTTATAAATCAAATCGATAGGAATCAATAGTTGTTTTGTTCTGGTAAACAACATTTTGAATTATTCAAAATTATCTTAGGGGTTTCCTTTCCTTGAAAACACCCCCATTCATGGTATCATTAAACAATCGTGGCTACAGACTTTCTAGGAGCAAACTGACTAGATGGGAGACAAAGATCATCTGGCTTACAAAACTTCATAGCACCACTTTTCCTTCCAGGCAATATCACACTTACATTGCCTTACTATCAAGTAAAGAGTGGGATTGTCACAATCTTTCAGCTAAAACTCTTTCCCAGCTGTTGTCTCCAGTCTGTGGCACACCCTCTTCTCCTGTGCCCAGCACTGTGGTGCTGCTGCCCAACAGTGCTGTGACTTTGTCATCAAACAGCGTGGTTAATAATGTAAATTCAACGCATCTCAGTCTCGTGGTCCTTTCTGAGAAGGAGAGAGGAAACTCCACATCTGCACTTCCTGAGGCAGGAATGCTGCCTGGCTGCAGCTTCCCAGAAGGGGGGTGCTTGAGTATGGTCTGGCCCCTTTTCAGAGCTGCAGTTCTGAGCATGTCAGTAGTGTGGTGCTTTTGTAGTTGTTCTTTCTGGACAGTGTTGATCCATGGAGAAAGTCCTTGTGGGAACCAGCCCCAAATACCCTCTCAGTGCAGCAGAACAGTCCTAAACTGTGGGACAAGCAGAAAGTACAGCAGGGAATTAGTGTAAACACTATGCCAACATAAAAATCATACAGCACTCCTGGAGAACTCCTTAAATGTGCCACCTTGTGTCTTCCTTCAGATGGAATTTTTTCTGCTAGATACTCCAGCTGTGAGCATGTCAGGAACCACCTACCTTAGGGCCATATCCTGGGGCACAAAGCTTAACATAGGTTGAGTGATCCCAACCCAGCAAAGCCACTTGGTACCCCCAAGAGTGCCAGGTTGAAACCACACTGAAATCACACTGCTCCTAAGAGCCAAATCTTCCTAATGCATGTGCAACAGGAGTGGGAGGCTCATCCTGAGCAGCAAAACGCTTCCCCACACAGCTGACGCATCCCTCACCCATCACTTGTGTTAGTTTTTTCCTTCATTAATAACAAAACCTTGCAGGCTTTCTGCAGCCAAATATTTATTTAGAAGTATATTGACTCCTTGAATGAAATGAATTTTTCTCTGACATGGAAGAAAGACAGTTTTCATCTTTAGCATTCCTTCTTTCCTTTAGACTCAAAGCACTACGTACAGTTTTTTGTTCACAGTTCCCCCTGGAAACAAGGGAAAAAATGTGAAAGCTCAATTTATTAATTTTTTAAAACATGTATTGGATAAAGAGAAATAAAATAAGCTTAGTAACAGTTTTCTCAATCCTTACCACATTCAACATGCACATTTCTGTATGGGAAAAGGGCCAGGGAGCAAAGGAAAGCAAGCTGTAGGATGAATAGAAACTCTTGGGACTACCCAAAAGCTAAAATGGTAGCAGCCTGGCTTATGGCAGACAGAATAGACAGCTTTTGACCTCCAATTGTGACAGATTTTTACTGCTTCCACCCCAGCGTGCTTGGCAAAGTTACAGCCAAGATCTCTGCATCTTACAAAGGGTGTGGAGTAAGCACACAGCACCTGGCAGACCGCAGTCTGTCCTGCAGCAGGGAATTACTCTCCCAGGACATATGCCATGCAGATCCCTAGGGCAGTTTAAACTGCAACTGCTTTGTTAAGTCACCCCTTGGACTGCAGGAGCAGGGGATGTTGAACAGGGGGATGAGCAGTCCCAGCACCCTGGTGCTAAGATTGACTGTACTTACCTCAGAGCACCTCTGGCTGTTTGCCTTCTCTGGTGCCATCTCTTCACCCTTGCCTCTGGAGACTGAATGTCATTCTCATTTCCTCCAGGGAAGGAGTTGTGATATCCAGGCTGATAGCATGGGTGTCACTCAGCAAAAGTGGCTGAACTAGAGAGAGATTGTGTGAAGATAAGGCACACAGACACTTGAATTTCATTTTTTTTTGGTCATTGTTGCTGTTACTCTCTTCTACCTTAGACTTCAGCTAAGGTGCCACATCCAAAATCTGTAGCCTAGATTCCCCTGAACCAGCTTTGTTATCTGTAGGGACACAAGGTGAATTTCTCTAGCACATATGAATCAATTCATAGAAGTATCCTTTATGCCATAGGCATATATTTCAAAATTCCCTTCACCAGACCACTGACCTGTGTTTAATTTTCAACTTTTGCTCTCCAAGTTCTGATTTTGTTGCCCTCCTAGTTCATCCCAAAGTGCTGGTGTGGAGCAGGACAGGTGCTGGTGGCAACCAGAAAACTCGGAGAATGCTAAGACCTCACTGTTTTCTCTGCCAGGAGCTGGTTTATTGCTTCAGTTCTGTACCCCTCGGAGCCGGCTGCAAGTCCTTGGCTCCTGGATCTTGATGTTAATTCCTTTGTAACTTAGTCCAGTTCACGATTACAGTCTGTGGTGTATTTTATGAACTGCAGTGCACCGGACAATTCCAAATTGATTTACAGGCAGCAACTCTAGCATCTACTAGTGCCTTATTGATTCCTCTCTCTGTATCTCTCTATGATCTCTCATGGATTCATCAGATTTAGATCAGTTTAATCAGGCTGGTATCATCCTCATTTTTAAAGATAAAGTGTGGTGTTCTCACTTGATAGAGCTGGGAGTTCACTGAAAAACAGCCAGAAGTAAATCCAATGCCCTCTTACACACTCAAGTTTTAACATGTATGTTTTGAAACCTCCATGGGTTTTTCTCTTTAAGCCCTTCACAGTTGCTGCATTGCAACCCTTGATCCTTTGTCTGCTCCCTTCTCTGCCCTTCCCTTGCTGTGAGCTTTCCAACGGGCCAGTACTGCTGCCTGCTCAGAGTCAACATTTCTCCCTAGCCTTTCCCACCTTGGCTGTTAATGGTCTGGTAGGCATCATTATTTATTTAATTAATTTTTAATTCATTAACACACGTTGATTAAACATAATCCATGTGAAGAACAAAAACTTCTTCCATACCTTTTGTCATCAATACTGTTGAGAAGGAAACCAGCTAAGCTAAAATGTGGCCATAACTGTGGAAAGTGGCAATTTCTGGTGATTTGGCCCCTGCTTTTGCTTAGCTGTGCCAGTGCCCTGCTTGCCACAGGTGTGGAGACCCTTCCAGCACAGGGCTCTTGTGTTCTTTCCCAGGAAGCACAGAAGAACCCATGGTTTTCTTTTAAAAGCATGTTATTGATTTCTAATTGACTTCTGCTTGAAATGTCACACAAGGCAAGGGAGCTGAAACAGTACAGACCTTGCAGGTCTCTCAGCATTTGCACCACTTGGAAAGCTTTAGAGCAACACACAAGTCCCTTGCCAAATGCACATTTCAGCTGGCGCTAAACGTCCCCTTTCGTTTATCTTGTGGGCATGTCTTAAGTGTGCCTCATTTTGCACTGGTCCAGGGAACTTCAGCTCCTCTGTTGAGGCCCCAGTGTATCACTCAATGGGGATCCTTGGCATGAAGCTATGGTCACATGGGTCAAGCCGCCTATTTTGCTGTGTCTGCAGACTTGTGCAACCTTAGAGGGCACTTCAAAAATGTAGCCTCTCATGTTCAGCACTGTTACTGCAGTGAATAATGATAGCTCTCTGTAGGTGCTGCCGTTTCTTCTCATAAGCATGTGTGAAACAAGCAACGTTACTTTTACCTGAAGCAGCATTTCAAAGGAAGTCCACCAGAAGGAGAAACTTACGCACAACAATTTCCTTGGAAACAAGTCAGCAGATGCAAGGACAGGCCAGGTGTTACAACAAGCTTAATATTCTGGGTGTGGATTTGCAAGTACTGCCTACAAGCATCCTTCCTCTTGCAGGAGGATTAGCACAAGGGATTACAGAGAATCTTTGAAGAGATTGGCATATGCTCAAATGGTCACACACTCTGGCTTCCCAAGCTCATGGGGGCAGGGAGAAGGAGAAAGGAAGTGCGGGGGAAAACCTTCTCAAGCGCAGTGAGAAGGAAAAGCACCCACACCCTCATGCACTTCTCCAGGTGCATCTTCCATCCCACTGCACACAGCACTCTGGCACATACTTTCCCACAAGCGTGCATGAAAAGAATTAGGTTGTTTTCTTTGACCAGTTGTTTATTCCACTTTCCAGACTTTCAGGCAGAAATTCTCATGTGTTCTCCGTGCCTATCAAATGTACTGTGCAGTGAAGTGTCTCGTCTCAGATCTATCTCTCACCCACCACAGCAGAAGCAATATAGAAGCACTAATAAGACATATCTCGAGGCAAACAGCTCCATTCACATCAGCAAAAAGCTGTTAGCAAGGCCAAAGCATGTCAATAATCAATCCAGAGTCCACCTAATACACACACAGTCAAAAGCTGTGTTAAAAGAGCTGGTTTAAACCTATGTTGTTTAAGCTGCAAACTCAAATGTAGGAAAAGCCAGATCTGTAGCTGAGAGCCCACAGGTGGTGCTGATGCCTGTCACACCTACAGCACATGTGGAGAGCAGTGCCTTGGTGGGTGGGCAGCAGATTGTACCTGTACATATTGCACAAGGCAGTGCCCCATAGAATGAGCTGAATTAAGGTGACACACACATGGCTGTGAATTACAAAACTCCCTGTATGGATGCCGGGCACCAGGATTACTCTGGGCTATTCCTGGCTCCGACAGCAGAGTCGTAATGGGTACAGCCATGATTAGAAACAGGATAAGCAGGAACCCACAGCTGAAAGGGCTCCCTCTGAAGGTCTTCATGGTTGCCTCTGGGGGATTTGAGATTTTTCTGCAAGTCATACCCCCCACCCTAAACCTGTCCTGCTAAAGAGAGAGGAAGGATATTTACACGTCTTACAGGAATGGAGCCAGGAAAGTCAGAATACCTCAACTCAGTCTTCCATTTCCTAGTCTGTAGGTGGCTACATAGGAAACCAGATGAGGAGCTGGGTAGAAACACTGATTTAGAAACAGACACTAGTGCAAGGTATAGTAGCATCATCTCTGCTCTGAAAATTGCTCACTCAGTATTGGAAAAAAGCAGCTGCTATGGTGTACCACTGAAAAAAGCAACATCCTGCAAACCAGGCTTTATTTTTTGGTTGCAGACGTGTACCCCAGAGCTGAAGATTCAGGGTTCCATCCCCTGATACCTGGGCTTCCCCCTGGCTCCTCATGGGGTTGCTCAGGTGCAATTGCCCAGGCAGCAACTGCAGGGTGGGATTCAGAGAGCTCCATGGCTACCTCGTGCCTCCTCTGCCTGGCATCTGCAGGGACAGCAAATTGTAAACACACAGTTACTAAAAAAAGCCCTTCGCTGTGACTACTCTTGCCCACAGAAAACAAGCCTGATTAGCTGTGTTGATGCATTTGTTTTACCACGTGAGCCAGCGATGCAGCAGCATGCTCCAGGTGACACCTGGGGTTTGTCACTGCTCACAGCCTGGTCACACTGATAAATGAGAAGGCCATCACCAGTTTATCCTAGTAAGTGATACTTGGCATAAAAGAGCCAAATGCCAATTGATCCTTTCTTAGAAATCCACTCTACAGCATGGCAGCTGCAAAGTTAAAAGGTGTCAGGTACCAATGCTGCTCCTGGCAAAGCCACCGCAAGCAGGAGGGTGGTACTCACCAGGCACCTCGGGAAGCCTTCACGGGGAAGCAGTTTTGTTAAGCACAGAGGGAAGGGCAGCTGGAGGTTTTGGGACAGGAGCAGCTGTGGAAGGTCTTCCCTGCCGCGGCCCGACACCAGGTGGGGCTGTGGAAACCGCAGCGAATCCCGCACACCGGCCGGCACCGGGAACACAGAGGGGCTCCCTGTCCCCAAACAAACACAATCCACAGCTTTGCCTTGCCACCCTGCCTCTTCCTTGTGCAACCATAGCGATCTGGGATCTTCCGCCTCGCTGCCTGGGAAAGGCACGGCAGCGCGGACGCAGCGATATTTCAGTTATGGAAAGGTTGCACGAAGCTTTTCCTTAGCTCCTAGAGCGGGCTGGTGGCTTAACATCACCAGGGAAAGCCCTCACACTCCTCCCATTGTAAATCTGGGGCACATTCTTCACCATACCTTTTCCCCGTTTTATTTGGGGGTTTTCTTTACCAACCCCACGAGGGATCCTGTGAACCTTCCCTGCCCCATCAGCAGCTCAGTTCTCTCTCACTCTGCACTGTCCCGGGGGCTCCGGGAGCCGACAAGGACAGCAGGGGCCAGGGCTGCAGGTTGGTACCTGTGATCCAGCTGCAGGAATGTGGGCAGGGGAGACAGAGTAACTCTCCTGAGCCCTCCGCCAGCCCAAGCAGTGCAGTGGCCCCCTCCCAGCCAAAGTGGAAAGGCTTCCAGGTTGACATTTTTCTGCATTTTTTACTCTCTGGGGCTGCAAAATAGAGATACAAGCAAATTTCAACTGGAGAGGCTTGTGCCAAGCTCAGGCTGAAGGTACCACAAGACAGGCAAAACTATAGCACTCAGACAAATCCCACAGCAGTAACTATGCCATGAGCAGTTCTGCAAAACCCCTGTTTCCTGCAGGCAGCAAGAGGATTTTGTGCTTTGAAAAGTAACATCTCCAATTAAGATTACTCCTATCCTTCTCAATGGTGTGGCTTATTGCAACACTGGTGCAAAAACCATAGATGATGTTAGACCTTGTCAGCTGCTCCTTGATGCCTGCCCACCCCAATCTGGAATGAGACTTGTGTAAAGCCCAGAGGATTCCACAGGATTCTGTTAATTATGACAAAATGACACGGGAAGCAAGGCAGGGTTCATCCAGCTTGATGTTGCCCTTCTGCTTCTGAACTATTGCTTCCAAAATCCTCCCCACTGCAGCAATTCCCCAATCCAGCATTCTCTTAACTCTTGCCCAGTGTTTGAAATTATATATAAAAAAAACCAGCCCACAACACAATTTCCAGAAGCGAAACAGGCCTTCAGGTTCATCTGCCTGGAGATATATTTCAAGAGGCTCCTAGGAATTTTCTAATATCTCTTCATTTCCCTTGTATTTCTCCAGCCTCACTCATGACCTGTATGAATTGCAAGCCAGAAATTTTTAAATTAAAGAGAAAATCCCCAAGGAAGTGAAATAGACATTTTTATATTACACGCATATATATATAATGCATATTTATAAATTATATATTATTTATGTATAGATTTAAAAGGTCAACAGTGTTTATATATACATATATATGCATGAATATATGCACAGATATATATAAAAGGTCATCAGTGTGATTAAAGAAAGTGTCAAAATTTTTAGCTTTTTATTCTATTCCTTTTTTCTATTTTTAGATTTTTTCATTACCCTCTGCTGCAGGTTTTATAGGCTTACCTGCAGAAATCCTCCAGCTTTGGAGAAAATCCCCTCACAGTCTTCTTCCACCAAGCCTGGTAAATTCAACAATGTTCTTCATCATGGAATATTTTCCATCTAATTGTGGGGGGAGGAGTGGGGTGGGACAAGGACAACACACACATGACACAACTGCAGATTACAGTATGATCTTCTCCAAACTACCCTAATTGAAGTGAGCTAAAGGGCGTGTGTGAAATCAATCAGGGAAAGAAAAAAAGTGAGTGGATAACAGATGGCCCCAGAGATAGGGGAAGCTATGAAATGAGCTCAACTGGACTTAGCCATTAGAGGCTTCCAAACAAACAGGCAAAAATAGCTGCTGCTAAATACCGGAATCATCAAATATACAAATATATCTGTAAATGACACAGTGTTTCTACTGAAAGCAAGGCTGAAAAATACAACCTCCTTATTCTGCAAATTTGCCATGAATGCCTTTATGAAAAGCATGCATTTCTGTTCAAGCACCACTAGTGAACTTTGGTAGCATACTGCTTTGACCTGTCAGCACAGGTGTGAAGACAAGAAATGTTTGGTTTGTCCTTCTTACTAGAAGGTAGGAAAATCTGGTTGCATTTAATCTTACTCATATTCCTGTATGCACACCTCACCTAAAAATTAAGGCTCTGATCTAGCAAAGCAGAAATGCACACTCAGCTTCAAGGAGAGCTGGCTGTGTAGTTACAGTGACTTCAAATCAATAGGAAGAGACACAGGCTAACAGCACTTGCTGGAGCACATCTGGGTGCAGCCCACCAAATTCTGAAGTTTCAAGATCTTTGAGGGAGCTTTGAGCTACATGGCCAACCAGGAGCTAAAGCAGGACTCAACTATGACTGATTGTGCTGGCAGACAGACTTTCAGATGAAGTTTCTAGCCACCGCTTTTCCTTCCTACTGCCAATGTAGGACAGTCAGTGCAACATGCCAAGTCTTGAATTCTCATATTGAAATTTTTACCAGTTTCCTAAGGATGTGAGGTTAATGTCATCATATTCAGTATATCAATGTTCTACCTCCTTCCCACAACTATACCAGAGGCAGAATTTGAATTTGAGAAATTGGAGGAACAGACAGCAAGAAAAATGAGGACAAAATTTTGTCAAGACAAGTACAAAGCACTACCTTTGGGCAGGATTAATCAATTTCAGGAGTACAAATCAGGACCAAATAGTTAGGAAGTGCTGGAGAGCAGGTTCTGGGGTTTACAGCGGACCACGAACAGAACGCAAGCCTGTGGCAGACTGCTGTGCAATGAGGTGAGCACTATGCAGGACCATGTAAATTGGGGACTAGTGGACAAGACCTACAAGTAATCCTGCAAGTATTTCTTGTGTTCTGTTGAGCATTTGTAAGGCCTCTGCAGGAGATATGTGCCTAGATTCAACACTGTCTTTCAAAAACAAAATGGATCTGGAATAAACTGAAGTCAGAGAGGCTGTGGAAACTCCAGTGCTAGAAACTTTATGGAAGTTTAGCTCAAAGCTGAGCTGCTATCACTTTAGAACTAAGGGTTAGGAATAAACATTACTGGTAACAGTAATTCCGGTGCTCAGGCAGATCATATCCTGGAGTTCATGATATCTCATGACCAACCAACAGGGTGACAGGACAACAGGGTGACATTCCAAGCTATGCATGGAAGTTCTTGCTTTTAGCTGGTAGTCAGAGCGCAGTGTCTTTGTACCTCTGTGTTTCAGCTTCAACAGACAGTGTTATCCAGGTAACTAGTACCACTGTGCTTGTGTTAAGAGGGTCAGAGAATTTCTTAAGTGCAAAAGAAAAATATTGCAAGAGAGGGAGAAAAAACATAGTGGCAAAAAAAAAGGTCTTTTAGAAATCTGAGAGCAGCATCAAGGAATAAACTTCTGGGGGGGCGGGAAGCGCAATGTTTTAAATCACTTGTGTGGGATTTTTCTAAATGGAAAGCTTCTAGATGGTAACAGAATGCTAGTGGTGGACCACTGTCTGTTCTCCTTTCTCTATGTCACGTGGTTTGTAGACAATAAGGAAGATTGTTGTGCTGCTCCTCTGTGCAGGCATTGATGACAGGGATCTTTCCTGTGTTCCCCTGTGGCAGGGTTCCTTGATCCTCTGCAAAGTAGTGCAAGAGGAATGCAAAGAAGCAGCAACATACCCCTAGAGAAGGGTCATGGGAGATCAGGGACAGGCCTACCTGACCGTGCATTGCTAAAGACAGACTGCCGCAAAACCATCAAAATGGTTTCTTAACAACATGCCAGCCAAGTTCCTCACAGACAGGCTTAGCTTTACCCTTCTAATCTTCATAGCAGGAGAAAAAATATGACTGCAATTAATTTCACTTGATAAATGGAAAGCCAGAGAAACAGCAGGGTGTGCTGACAGCAGTGATGTGGGTGGGCAGCAGAGCTGGGATCAGAATTCAGTCTGACCTGAGTGGAACACCCCTGGAGGGCATTGCCTCAGGTGCAGGTGGGTTACATCTCCCTTTGCAGCTCTGAGTAAAACCACCAGGAGTACCCATAAAGAATGCACACTTTTCCAGGTCTTGGTCAACATTAACCACCAACATAGACAGTAAATATCCTTAACACTTTTGCAAATGAGTCAGATTCTTCATTACATACAGTTAAAGTGCTGTCAAAGTCTACCCCTTCCATGCTGCTGCACACAGAGTTGGCACTCCAGCTATCTCACAGTGAAAAGGAGATATTTTCATAGCAAATTAGACTGGGTAAACTGACTTGGGGCAAGGAGAAAAGCAGTCAGAGGAGAAAGCAAAATGTTGCACAGTACAAGTAGTACTCAGATCTTGTCTCCTACATATTTGGCAGTACAAATAACTTCCAAGTTATGAAAGAGAGGAAAAAGTAAATGTAAGAAAGAATATTTTTACTTCTTGATTATGTATGCATGCATAGAAAGACTGAGATACAACATATCACCATGTAGTAGTACAAAGTAAATTGCAGTAGACACAGATTTTTCAGAGGAAACACAGATTGGTATTATACCTACACTTGTATGAAAAGACTGTGGAGGAACAGACTATTTAACTATTCATCATGCTTGCCTTAACTCTTTATTTTCTTTTGAATGCACATAGGCTTAAGCTACTATATATGTTGCTTTGTGTACTTTTCACTGGTCATGTTGGAAGGTAAAGTTGCCCTTATTATCTTACCTGTAAACCACACAAAGAATACAAAGAGTTTTTGCACTTTTTAAGCTGTGGTAACCAATATGATGCCTTTTTTTTTTTAAGTTGCTGCTTCAATGGTTTAACTATTTCAAAATACATTTGACTATTTTTCTATCTAGTTTTGAAGCTCCTTACTTCCCAGCTGAAAATAAAGCAGACTGTGGGCTGAGGCAAGTGGCAGATGGACAGAGAGGAAGAGCTGCCATCCCTCAACAGGCTACCCCCACACTTGCTGGGGAATTGGTTTCCTCAAAGCACAGCCCCGATTTAGGTTAGCTGGCAGCAGCTGAGTTTTGAAGATGCCTTATGATACCCAGTGTTAAAAGAAAGAGTCAATAAGATGTGTTGCTGCATCTCACACACCTCTAGAACAGCAAAAAAACTTACAATACACGATAGATTAACAAAAAACTCTGTGAGAAATAAAGACACTATTTTTCCCTCTTCACACTTCATGTTCTTATGTTTCAAGCTATGTACATTCAGAGCTAGTGGAAAATCCCACAGAAGTAATTTTCATTTTGGCATGATAGCTGCATGAGATACTTGGTACAGTGGAAATACGATTTACTGAAGTTTTGAGAGAGAGGAAGGAAAGAAGGATGTCCAAGTAATCTCTTATTTTAATAGGATAAGAAAAGAAGACAGAGTGGACTCTTGAGTGATGAAAGATGGGGATTCCCAAAAGGTATTGTAGTAACAATACCTACTGTAGTAGCAACAGTAAACAGAGCTTATTCTTCCATGTCATAAACTGTTTGACTTGAGAGCTGGGAAAGCAAGTTTCCTGTGCATATGTGCTCTGTGTCCTAAAATACACAAGGAAGTGCTCATGGGTCTTGAGGGACTTGACTGCACAGTTTTCTCACAGGAAAACAAGGGATTGAATGAAGTACCACAAGGCTGGGCCATAAACACCAGTGCTGAACAGGGACTTTGGTTTTGTCTGCCACTGAAAGCCACCATCCTCACTGGCTCACTCTTTGTCCTTTCCAAGGGAAGCTCAATTCAGCTGGTGTCCAGCTGGGGTGATAGTCTACCAAAATACAATTGCAAATTTAAAAACTGGCAAACAGCACATCAGATCACACATGGCAAAATTCTAGTGCCATTGGCCTGTTAGCATAAAAGAATGCCTTCCACAACATTAGCCACTATGAACAAAGAAAATGCATGACTTCTCTTAGACATTTATCCTGCAGTAAAGTTGGTACAACTAAATTATGATAATTATTTGCTAATGACAATTTTTAGACTGCTGGCAGGATCTATCTTTTAGGGGCTTCTGTCAAGTCACAGGGCAGAAACTACAGGTAATTTTGGTGAGTTGCTCATTTCTATGTACTCAGTGCGGTTGCTGGCTGTAAATAACTATTTCCATATTAAGGGAAAGGCACAGTATATCCCAGAAACCTTCTGGGATTTACAGAGACTCATCACAACAGTGTTCACTCAGCAATCACAGTGAGTTATGGGAGCTGCCCTACACTGCCTAAAGTGAAAGCTGCCTCAACTTTACAAGAAGATAAGACATATTAGATAACTGTAAAAAGAAGTGAGCACTGACTGGGTCCTCTTAGGCAATTTTCAGTTCTGCTCTAGGAAAACCATAGCCTGTGACTGACTGCTCCCATGCAACTCACTCCATTGCAAATGCATACAGATTAAGAAATGCACTCATATACTGCAAATTAGAGGACTAGAACCATAGATTTTAAGTTCTCCAGGACAGAATGCCCTTTTATAGCAGGATATATATATAATATATATAATGTCTATATTTATATATACTTATATACTTATATATATATAAGTGTTATATACTTATAGATAATAAAGGTTCTATTCATATTATAAAATAGCCTACTATGCCTAATCATTATTATTGATGGTCACATTACAGTATTAACAATAAAAATTTACTTTATGCCGAAATTTCCCCTGAAAGCATCTAGGTTGTTGAAGTTCCTAAAAGGTTTGATTTTGCCATTCTCACTTGTGTCACAAATACAGAACACTAAAACCCTGTTTAAAAAAAATGAAACAAATACAAAACACCCCCAAACACTAGCACTCTTTATCCTCTTCCTAAAAGGCACTTTCTTGGGGGAACTTAATTTAACAAGCCATTTAATTCATCTCATCAACCCACTCTGCTTGGTCTTTCTTCTGCAGCTGGCTGCTCCAGGCTTCTCTGCCTGCTTGCAAACTGCCAGCTCCACACAACCTCAGTATCCACAGCATCTGGAGCTATGGTTTTCCCTACTCAGTCCCAGCCACCAGCCCTGCAAAGCTTCTGCATGGTCCCAGGCACATCACTCATCCAAAGAGCTGCCAGGCACTGGACAGGTACAAGTGGGAGGCTGCTCCTCTCATTCGGGATGCAGACACGTGGTTCTGGGAGGGAAGAACTGTTTGCATGCACACTGCCCTGTTAGTTCAGCTCCGAAAACAGGACTTGGCCTGTTTTAGTGACTTCACAGATGTTGCTTGTGGGTCTCAGTGCACAGCAGCCCTCCCTCCTTTCACCTCATCTCATTTGAGCACACAAACCCTGACTGGAGCCCTCTGCCTTCCAGGTGTACAGATCTGGGACAACTTCCCAAACATCCAGACTGAAGGTTTACACTTAGGCAAGCATTTTGAGCTCCCCACCCCCAAGCACAGGGTAAAAGGATGGTGTAGGCAATGGACTCCCTTTCAAAGAAAAACCTGTGGTTTGAAACAGGTAAGTATTGAGACTCCCAATTAATACCCAAGCTGGACATAAATGCATTTTCTAATCCACTGCACTGTATTCTATTCCTAAACACATTGTAAGAATTATGGAAAAGATGCTTTAAACAGCCATTACAGACTGTTAAGCATACTTTAACAAGACAGTATTATGCCTAAAAGACAACCAGAGTCCTATGAAAGAATCAAGGGAGACATTAACAGCACCAGAAAGAAAACTTGCTGCTGTGGAAATTGGTCATTAACAATATGGCAATACTGCAGCAGTTCAGCCAAACAATCCAATTTGACTGTCAGCCTGCTGGTTGTGACCATTTTCAGGATGTGGCTGGTTGTAATAACTCAACTGGGTTTTTTTAACACGATAGGTTAAATCCTAATCATTCTTAATATCTGTAAAGAAATACCATACCTTGAATGGTAAAAATAAATTGCTACAATGCTTAAGATGAACCTATACATTAGTTATATTTTCAATAGTATCCTAAATTAAGTCTTCTATGTTGTTTTTAACTAAAAGCATGTTAAGTGCCTATGATCAGAACATTTGTTCAAGCTTAGTAAAAAACAAGTGGGCTTGATTAAAGTGAATATTCCAGCAAGTACTTATTAATCAGAAACTTCATGTCAATTGTTTTAATACATCAAAGACTAGGATAAATGGAAATTCACGGATTAGTTTATTAGCAGCATTCAAACCTTGCCTATCTTGGTGCTCCAAACATTGCTTTGGTAGATGAAAAAAATTCTCGACTCCTAATCCAGACATTATTTTCTCAAGGAACTTTTAGGAAAGGAGGGCTTGTAGCTAGTGGATAGGTCTTATCTGTATTTCTAAACAGAAAATGAATCTATTGTATGACCTGGGGAACTCATTATGCTGTAAGTTGCTTCACTTGCCTCAAAGAAATGAAATAAAGTTTTCATTTACTGTGGGGATTATTTCATCAATACTTGTAAACAAAAGAACTCTTCAATAGAAGACTCCAACACTATTTCTTTTCTCTTTAGAAAGATTTTGGAGCATAACAATATGGAGCTAAATTTAAAACAGATAAAAATGTATAATTTTGCTTCTGGATCAAGTATATTTTTCTGACGTGGCTCCATTTGCTGATATTGGCTCCAGCTGTCAGCCCAAAATTAAAGTAAACTCACTGTACCACTGACAATATGGCCACCTCTATTTTTAGGCTGAGTGTGTGCACAGCCAGCATTCTAAGCTAGCCACACAACCTAGCTTCCTTTCCAGCTGCTAAAATAACTAAAATTACATGTATAACACCATAAGGTAGAGTTCATCCCTCTTCTAACCAAGGCCAAACCACTGGGGCTGCTGAGTGGCTGCCCATTTGATGTGGTGTGGCCATCTATAGCATGTTACATGTGAGGCTACACCTCCAGGTTAGCCTCTCAGCTTGTGCCATAATCAGGCAAAGGTTTTTTAAATACTCTAAGGACTGGTTTTCAGACACACTCTTCTCTACAATTAATGGGCTCAGACAGCTCCATCTGTAATGAGCATATTCTCATTAGAGTATTGTCTCAAGGTAGCACTCTGCAAATTTACTTTTCTAATGCAGTGAAAAATCCAAAGTGAAATCAAAAAGTGAAATATCACAGTAATGTTTAGCACATTTCTAGTCTTGCCATCAGAAAGCCCTGTGGCAATAACAGGAAGAATCACAGAAAGCCTGAGATTGAAAGGGATCTCTGAAGATAATCTCATCCAACTTTTCCAAACCCCAATCAAGACAGGATCAGCTAGAGCCAGCTGCCCAGGACCATTTGCAAGCAGCATTCGAATATCTCCAGGAATTCCACCACCACTTTGGGCAACCTGTGCCATCACTCAGTCACCCTCACAGTTAAAATGTGGTTTATGATCTTCAGAGGGAACATCCTGTGTTTCAGTTTTTATCCTTTGCTCTGACTCTCTCAGGCACCACTGAAAAGTGTCTGACTTCATCATCTTAATACTCTTCCTCCAGGTATTTATACATATATACTGACCAGATCAACCAAGAGCCTTCTCCTCTCCAGGCTGAAGAGTCCCAGCTCACACAGCCTTTCCTAAGAGATGCTCTAGCCCATCATCTTTGTAGCTGGACGTTATATGGACTCTCTCCAATATGCCAGTGTCTCATCTCTCTCGTGCTGTGGAGCCCAGACCAACAGTGTGCCAGGTTGCCTTACCAGTGCTGAGCAGAGGGGAAGAGTCACCTCCCTTCATCTGCAGAGGATAGTGGCCAGAGGATTGGAGGAGTTTCAGCACTCCCTCCATGGCATCCCCCATCATGGCACAGGCAGCAGACCACTCTAGATGATCAGGTCAGCAGATGGATACCTCTGTCCCCTGCAGCAGGAAGGCACCTGTTTATATGGACTCACCATTTTATCCCAATTGTCTTGCATTGTTTAGACTCAGATGGAGCAGATTCTGTGCTTGAAGGCATATGTGCCTCCTCTTCAGCTTTGAGGGCAGTGAATGCATCTCCCAGCTTTAAGCCCTTAGGTAGGGGCAGGAGCCTTTCTTTTGTGTTATAAGTCATGAACTTCCATCCTTCCCATTCTCCAGCAGTTGCACTTACCTCAATACCTCAGTATTAGTGGTGGTAGGTAAAAGTGCCTGCTTTTCTGCTGCAGTTGCAGTCTAGGGTTTTACCCTTTTTTTTTTTTTCCTCTCCAGCAGAATACTCATCTATCTCCCTTTTTGGTCTCTCTGATACTGCACCATTTTCTCACTCCCACCTGTAACACCTCCATTTGGTTTGCATATCTTCCAAGATAGCACACATCTGGCAGGACAGCAGGACATCTCTAGGGCATCAGAGAGAAGCTTCAGGTACTCCCTGCAGCCCAGGACTTGGAGAGCTTCACCTGCTATCCAGAATCTGCCTCAAGCCACTGCCCTGGCAGGTAGTGGCAGGAACAGCTGCTGGTAGTTCCTGGCAGGAACAGCTGCTCCAACACCTGCTGGGCAGGCTGCCCTGTGACACATCACCACTGCAACTGAAACTGTCACAGCACTAAAAATCCAGCTGAGGCTCCCTCCCTTGTGCTCTGCTGCACAAAAAGCTGCCTTGGAGCTGTGCTCTGAGCCAGGGCTCTTATGTAATCTTTGCCTGAGCACTGACTAAAGGTGCTTCACCCTTCCTAAGGATGGGCAGCTGCCACAAAGGCTTCAGGCAGGCTGGGTCAAGGGCAGCTGATCATGATTGTCAGAAGCTGCCAGAGCTTCCTTGAGCCCACACCTGGTAGCTCTGCTTCCCTTGTTCTTGCCTGACAGCAGCAGGCACTCCAGTTTCTCAGAGGTTTCCCAGGTGTACCCACTGATCCTGGACCTTATCCCTGGAAGGTCCAGAAACTCCCAAAGCAGAATGCAGAGACTGCTGCCCAAATAGCTGCCTCTGTTGGCTGCACCCAGGTACGCATTTGATCTGTGTGAATAACCTTCAATTTTATTAGGTCTATATATGTATAAACTTCAGGCCCCCTTTGTATTTGAGATGTTAGCAGCCTAAATCACTGATTGGACTCCCTCATGTGTTTGACTGCTTATTGTTAGAGCTGTGCATAAGCACTTCTGGAGAGCATGTTTGAGCTTCAAGATGGCTGAGTATGCAAAAGGTGAAAATCTAGGGAGTTTAGGCATAGAGGCATCAGAATAGCTGCGTGGCATCAGGCAAGTGGTCCATCTGAAAATGTCCCATACCGGATACCTAGATGCTTCCCCAGCCTCCAGAGGTCTGTGTAGCAGAGAGAGACTCCTTAACTCCCTTTATAACCCCTCTGCCAGACCATAGATTCAGGCTGAGATGAGTTAGGATTTACTCATAAATTCAGCTTCTTTGAACATGTGAATTACTCAGGGTTTACTGACAGCCATTAAAACCAAGTGAGTTAAACAGCTCAAAGTTAAATAGCTAGAAGTGCTATCCTTAGGGTATTTAATTAAAAATAGGCTCCTGACCAAAGGAATTTCATCAGATTATCTTTCATGAGAGCATTACTGTGAAAGGATGTAATTGCTTGGGAAAGACATCACATAGCATGTTCTTCTATTATAAAAACCATTTCCCTTCACATTCCACATATTCTGCCAAGAAACAAAGGACCATGGCTGTGTATATTTTTTTTTCTCTATATGTAGTGTTTTAAGATTATTTGACAAGTATTTGAAAAAAGCCAAGTTTTTACTTCTTTATTAAAGCAAAAATCAAGCTACTGCCTTTCATGGGAGGCTGTGATGACCAGGTTAACAGTGAATCATCAGTCACTTTCTTGGAATCAGGGTTAATAAAAATGACTCAAACTCGTTTTGCATGTCAGAGTTTGTTTGATTTTTATTAAGCTTACTTAACTTAAATGTTGAAGAACACCATGGAGAAAACCCATAATTGTTAGAACTCAATTTTAAAAAATTCTGTTGGTTAAAACAACATGTATGGGATTTGCATGGCAAAGTTTTGGTAACAGGGGACTACAGGTGTGGCTTCTGTGAGCTTCTGGCATGTCCAACAGAGCCAATGCCAGACAGCTCCAAGATGGACCTGCCACTGGCTCTCACACCAGAGAGAGGAACCCACACCGGAGCAGGAGGTTGCCTCAAGGAGTCTGTGACCCTGTGGGAAGTCTAGTCTGGAGCAGGCTCCTGGCAGGACCTGTGTCCCCATGAAGAGAGGACCCCACACTGGAAAAGGATTGCTGGCAGGATTTGTGACCCCACAGGGGACCCACACTAGAGCAGCCTGTTCCTGAGGGACTGCAGCCCATGGAAGGGACCTGTGCTGGAGCAATTAATGAAAAACTGTAGCCCATGGGAAGAATCTACATTGGAGAAGTTCATGGAGAACTGTCTCCCGTGGGATGGACCCAAGGCTGGAGCAGGGGAAGAGTGTGAGGAATCTTTCCCGTGATGAGGATGAAGCGTCTGAGACAACACAGGATGAACTGACAGCAGCTTCTTCTTTTTTGGTGCACCTTTTCTGTTCCACATGTAGGTTTCAATCTTGAAGGGATACAAGTAATTGGAAGGGTCATAGATTACTGTTCATCTAATAAATTCCCTGGTGTCAGACTAGCACCATCCCCAGTCTCTCCTGATAGGATGTTCTCCAACTGAGACAGAGAAGATCCTGAGAGGGCATGAAGGAATGAGAATGTTGAGACTGACCTCTCCCTCTGCTATTCAAGGCAAGATACTCATCCTGTAGCAAAGAAACATATATGCCAGGGGATTCAGGAAAAGAAGCGGTGAGCGGGACCACGAGTCACTTCATCTCTTTTTGGCTGGAACTAGGGGACTAGAGCACAAGTCTTACAAGGAGCAGCTGAGGGAGCTGGGGTTGTTTAGCCTGGAGAAAAGGAGACTCAGGAGGGACCTTATTCCATTCTACAACTGCCTGAAAGGAGGCTGTAGCCAGGTGGGAGTTGGTCTCTTCTCAAAAGTAACGAGTGGCAGGGTGAGAGGGAACTGCCTTGAGATGCACCAGAGGAGGTTTAGATTAGATATTAGGAAAAACATTATTCATGGAAAGGGTGGTCAGGCATTGGAACAGGCTTGCCCAGGGAAGTGGTGAAATCAACATTCCTAGACGTGTTCAAAATGTCTAAATGTGGTGTCTGCAGACATGGTTTAGTGGTGGGCTTTGCAGTTCTGGGTTAATGGTTGAACTTGGTGATCTTTGAGCTCTCTTCCAACCTAAACAATTTTGTGATGTTTGGGGAACAATGTTTTATGGAACAATTGCTGTACATACCTGGACTATTAATTAACATACAGTTAATTAATACCCCTGAAGCATGTTTAAACTGTTCATGCCCTAGAACTGTTTAGTTTCTTCTTTATGATGCACCAGCCTTCCAGGGACTGCATTACTTTTATTCGGTGCACAATTCAAGGCAAATGGTCCTCTCTTTGTCCCAAGTGCCACCCACCAAGCTGCGCCTCCTGATGCCAGGGATTCTATCACTGCAGATGAGCCGTTCAAGTGATGGGGTGACTTGTGTTTCCTCCAAATTTCCCAACTCCCATACACTTGTTGAACAGTTCAAAGGAAAATCAGGCGACTAGATTTAGACAAGAAGGGACAAGCATTTCAAAGGAGGACCAATGAGCACTGTACTGACCTCTCTGCTGGTCCGACTTGTCAGCTTAATAAAAGTCATGGTTTGCTTACTGGTCCTTCAATAACTTTCTTTTTGATAAAATAAAAAAAAAAAAACCAAAACAAAACTGTCCCAGTTACTCAAACCCAGTTGTCCAAAAATATTAACAAGGCTGTATCTTTTATAAGTCAAACAACTCCTACATGGAGAACTGGCTCACCACCTGAATTTGAAAAGAAATGTCAGGATTGCAGTTCGATTTTCTCTGACACACCTCCTCAGTTTTCACTCTCTCTTCCACTGCCTATGGAAGCTGACTCATGGGTCACAGTCCCTGCACTAATGAGCATTTCCATCCCCTCTATCACTACCTTATTCTCCAGTGAAACTTGATGCAATTTTTCATAATGGTAAAGGGAATCAGTAACCCAATTGAAGAGGAGAGCATTTTAACCTCGTGGGGAACATGTCATTTGAGACGATATTTTTGCCAGACAAATAATTAACCTCTATGGAGCATGGAAAGCACAGATCATATGCACTGAAGCCTTGCTCAGATGTCAGAATTTTTTTTTTTAGTGCATTTTATTTTGCTGAGCCCTCTAATGATGCTATTCTGAGAGCAGTGGGATATCAGGGCTAGCACAGACTTGTCCTAACACAGCCTGTGCAGAGAAGAAATAAGATGTCAAGACTTTAGGAGTGCAGTGTGGCAAAAGGCACCACACATTGCATATTGTACCCTCCAGTTAGGCAGAGACTGACCTGATCAGAAGAAGGAGGGCAATATACTTTCATTGGAAAAAAGTAATGGAGGTGGAATGTTTAAAACTCTGACACTGTCCTAAAATGCTGCTCACATTGAGAGTTGTGGCTGAGCTGCCCTGCTTGTAGGAGGCCAGATACCCTGGGTGCAGGTTCACAACACTCCTGAAGTGGTCTACACCCACAAGTCGTAATGCAAATCTGATTAATAGGTGATTTAGATTTTTTTTTAAAACCTCTCTGACTCTGTGGGAGCACTTTTTACTCTGTTCCTATTCCCAGAGCACTGAATACTGACATCAAGAGCAATCAACCTGCCTGGATGCTGAGATTAAGACATACAACTTACAGTAAGCACACTCTGCTTGTTCTCCAGAGAGCACTACAGTGGTAGCCTTGTCACCAGACCTCCCTCCTGTTTACATCAGGAGCTGTGGGTTCAGCTACATTACATTAATCTTGGCCTAATCCATCACCATCACTTGAGTAACAACACAGTTGTTATCAAATACTTGGTGTGGTCTTCTATCTCCTGGAAAGGGATTTTTAGTTTCTTATCTGGCCCCTTGGCAGATATAATTCTGTAAGGGCCTGGAATAATATGTTCTTTGCTAAATTTGCCATATAATAACCTCAGCAACATTGTATCAGATCAATGTCAGTTTCCCTCAGTTATCCCCCCCAAAACAGTGCCTTTGGGTAAACTCTGTCTTTCGTCATTCAGCATTTGACAATGGTAACTTTATTCTACTAAGAAAGAAATATTTTGTTTACTCCATATATAACAAACATCCCAGAGAATTATTCCTACATTAAGCATTAGGAAAGATGGTAATGAAAGATCTTGTTTCACTGGGCAGCTAATTACAGTTGCTGGGGATGACAGCTTAAAGAGTAATGTAAACAAACACAGTGATGCAGTAATTCCCCTCAGGAGATGCCATGTGTAATTCTGTAGTAAACAAGGTCAGCTGAGACCCTCTTGGCCAGAATGTCATTAGTGACATTAAGAAAATGCCAGTGCTTGCTGATTTATGCAAAGTCTGGGGACTCTTCAGAACTAGAGGAAATGTTGCCTGTAAGTTTTAAGTCCAACAAAACTGCAGTTTTATATAGTTCTTGCAAGTAATTTTGTCATTCACATACGTTAGCTTAAAACAAACAAAAGTAATTTCATTATTTCACACCTGATTCAGCCAACAAACTAAGAACATAACTATCTACACTGGACAAACAGACAGCACACTACAAGGTTGCTAGACAATAAAAAAATTACCTTTAAAAGAAAATTAATTCCATTTACAGGGAATATCCAGTTACACCAATCTCTCTTACTCACTCACAGCTCACATGCATAATCTTTAGCACCTTTTGTCTCTACCCTTTAATGAATCCTGAGCAGCTCAGACCAACAACAGTGTTCAATTTAGACTGTCCAATTGTACAAGAAATATGTAACTATCCCTCTTTTGTGCCAATGAGATCTGCAGCCTTGGCAGAGCTGTAATATGCAGGCTAACTGCTAACAAGCTTTTATTCCTTAATTTTGGGTGTCCACAACGCAGTACCTCTCTCTGTAGGTGTAGGATCCATCCAATGCTGTCAGTGGAGAGCAGTCACACCCAGTTTCCACTGACTCCCCTTTCAAGACTCCACTGAGTGGAGCTGGAGCCCACACAACTTTCTCAAGTGTCTGTGTAAGAACCTCATGCATGCCCTTAATGGTTTTTGGTGTGGACAGAGAGCATGCTCCCTCCCAGCAGCTGTGCCAGAAGGGTACAGGAATGCTGTGGGACTCATGTCAATATGCCCTCCTAAGCTTCATACAACATGGATTTGTTGGTGAGGGAGCTCACCAACATTTAGTGTTGCTCCTATCACAGCATGTAATTTTTAATATTGACATAGCCTATGCTGTTTGCTTCCCTAAGTTGAATAAAAAATATCCCATCTGCCTCTGCTCTATTATCAATCATGTGTAGCCACAAGCAATCTAGAAGGATTTTTCACACCTGTCATTAGGGCTGATTTGTGTGCACTGCGCGGCAGTAACAGAAATGTTGCAAATGCCCTGCCCTCACTAAAACATGCATATTTGCAAGCAAAGAAAACTGAGCCTCAAGCAAATTTCCAAGTCTCTAAATTCCTGCTCTAGCCCTGACTCCCAGTCCCAATTTAACAGGTTTCCCTAGGTCATGCACGGCACCACACTGTTTCAGCCCTGGAGTAACTGAGCTCTGCACCTCCTGGCTCTGACTGGCAAAGCTGTGGGCAAGACACCAGCCAAGCAAGACTCCAGGCTTCTGTATTTGCAGGTTCTGAACTCTTTTAGGGGTACCAAACTGATCAAAGCTCTGTGGCTCTCTTTGAAATACCTGTGGCTCCTGATCCAATATGTTTTTTATTCAACATTCATTGTCTTTCTTTGTGACTTGATGCCATAGCTTACTTGTTTCTGCCCTATATCCACAGGACTCAGTTCCTCCCAGATTTTTTTACTTGCCTCTAAATTGACTACTAGATACCTGGCCATACTGCTCCTGCAGTTAACCACACCAGGGACTTGCTAGACATCACTAAACTCCCATCTGACCTGCAAAATCTGTGGCTATTTTACTAGCTGCTACAGACTTTCCTTATTAAAAAAAAAAATCCCTTTTCTGTTCAGCTTCTACAACTCTAAGCAGGGATCTGCTCTTCTTTTCTTTTTCAGTTTTCTTTCGATGTCATTTACCCATGATTCTGTTAAGAATAAAGCATAGTTAAATGAATTTCTTTTGTCTCTGGTTAATATAAGCAGGATTAATATAATTGAGATGGGAGTACCAAATCTAACCTGCCTTTCAATCTCTTTCAATTAAGTTTCATTAAAATTACCCTGTGTCATTGGGAACAGTTATGTCAGATTTATATGCTAAGGAAAGAAGCCAGCTTCAAATGGCAATTTCCTACCACATGAAAACAATAACATTTCTGTAACTACTAAGCATCTCTATTATCATTCATCAGATGCAAATTTCTTTATATCATTCCTGAATAAAAAAATGCATTATTCCTGAACAAAACCCTTGGATGCACTCCTGTCTTTGTGCTCAATTTACTTATAATATTTTAACTTATAATCAATAACCCTCTACATCTTTGTGTTCAAATGAGAGACTATTTTTGCTTCACAGGCAGGAATTGCACATCACTTAATTCTGCTCTAATAATATTTGAATCATTTAGGGGAGTAGTCGACAAAAACTATGCAAATCTAATCCAGTTGTGGTCTGAGGAATTCCTTTCTAGAAATGTCAAAGTCATCATAAGATGTGTAATTAGCAGCAGTGATAATTTTTTTCTTCATGTTGTTTACACTTCAATAAAAATCTTTGCAAGAGCTCTCCTTAACCTGTTAACAAGAGTTATAGGCAATAAGATTGTATGCATGCAAAATGAGTGTTCATTCCATTGTTTTCTCTGATTTTATCCCCTGAATCCTATTTCCTCTGAATTTTGTGATTTTCTAATTTTGTTTACTGCTATGGTAAATTTTCTCTTTTAATTACTTTCTCTCTACACAGCACAAAGACTGCACTGAAAAGCTCAATACAGAGAAGATTTGCAAGCTATTCTAACATAAAAACGCTGAAGATGATCCAAAATCCAGTGAAGTCTGTGAAAAACCTTCCTGGCCATGTCCTTTGGAATTTGTCCCAAATGAGGTGCTGCACTTTTGTGCCAGGCTCCCCACTCTCCCCAAGGGAAGCAACAGTGCCGACCCGGCTCCAGCTTTTGTTCCTCACACAAAGCACTGGAGAAGAGGTGGAGCACCTCAGCCTCTCACTCAAACAGTCTGAACAATGAGCCCAACATGTTTATGCAGGAATGTACGTGAGTGTTGATATGCCAGCCCTGTTCTTAGAGACTCTCACTGTAGGAAAATGAGAAAATAAACTACTTAACTGTGCAAGTAATTTCAGCTAGAGCCCATTATCCATCTGCTAATACAGTGCAGCCTGGAAGCTTTGCCAATGACAGATTAAGGTCAAACAAATGATGGTTTCTACAATATACACTCCTCTTCCAAAAAGTATTTTTCTTTTATTATGTTGTGAAATGCTGATCAAAGAGCCTATAATAATATTATATTAGTATAAATTTCTTGCAGGGAAGCTAGAGCAAGTTTCTTAAATAATATTTGGGTCCAGACAAGCCAGACAGTGTATTTAAGACAGGAACTCTGGTCTCAAGAGTTTGCAGGCCAAAAAGGCAAACCATGGGAAGAACTGCATAAAGAAGGTGATGTTTCATTTTACAGGGGCAGAACCAAAGCAGAGAGCTTGTGGGAATGGGGTATGCAAGGAGTGCAGGCACTGAAATAAGAGTGTCAATTTTAAAGCTTGCACCCAGTTGTCAGGGTGAGACTGAAAATACCCCATGATATGCCTAAAAACATATTCCATTTGCACTGAATTATTTTTGCAGAAGCACTTATTCTAAAAGATTTTTAAAGATCAGCTGTCTTTAAAGATAAAGCTGCTCAGGCAGCTTTGAAAATCCTAACCTGCACAGCTCTGCACACACACACACAGACTGCATGCAACTAAAGAGAAGGTCTTAGTGTGAAGAATTAAGCAAATCAAGCTATAGGGACTGCTAGTTCTGCAGCTCGAAATATAAAACATCAGACAAAAGCAGGTAATTAGCAGTATTTAATTTTATGACTGCAAAGTTACACAAGGATAATTCAGGCATGTTTTGGATTCAGCCACAAGTCTTAACTACTGAATAGGTAAGCCTTGTTCACTTAGGCACATTGCTCAAATGTTTTAAATCTTTACACAAGCTGTCTCCTTTTTTACCACTGCTCTAACCAGGAGAAAAATGCCCTTTCTTCAAAGTCAGACCGAGAATATGTAAATTGAGGATGATAATGCTGACCTATTTTTTTTTTTTTTTCAAAGAGCATTTTCTTGTCTCCTGATGAGCAATGCTGCCTGGACGCTGGGTACCATTATGTAAACCACAGATGTCTCAGGAATTCTTGTGTAACGGAGTGACAGGCGTGGTGCCTGCGTCGCCTCCTCCCAAGAAGCTGCTTTGCACAGAGGATAAGAGCTTACTTAGCCTGTCCCACAGCAGCTGAGCCCCGACAGTGCCCCATCTCTGCTGCACACAGCACAGGTAGGAAAAGCTATAGCGTGTCACTGCCTCATCAGGGACCACAGCAGAATGCCAAGCACATGAGCAATTGTGATTAAAAAATGTTTTGAGCAACACTTTTGAAAAGTAAAGGCAGTCAGGAAGAAATTCTGATTTTTTTAATATGGTCCAGAAACTACTTTACTACTCATCTCTACTTTATTTTCATATTTCCTGGCTAAAATAAAGAAGAAAAAATAAATAGTAGGAGAAGTGAAATCTGACTTTTAAAAGAGAACACTACACTGTGAAATAAATTTTTTTACACACTAAAAAAGCTTTTTCAAAGGAGATGAAGCACAGAGTTGTGAGTGTCTACTAATTTAGAGGGCGTCACTGGAGGTGCTTAGGATCTGGATTTTGCCAGTTCATAGCAGGCAAACAATTTTAATGTATTTAGATACTTAATACATGTGCCTATTTACCTTCATCTTTCTCTTAAGAATTTCACAGTGTGGTCTCTCTGTCCAGCATAGGTATGTTTCAGTTGCAGTAGTGAATATTCAGTATTTTCAAAAAAAAAAGATGAAGGACTTTGAAAAAAAGAAATCAAGGCTCTCTGAAAACCAGAAACACACAGTTTGATGATCACTAGTCAGCTTGGTTCAAAGGGCTGAAAGATGACATTGCTGGAAAAAGAATTCATAATAATATTTACGGAAAGTCCGCATTCAAAGAGGACATCAGAGTTTTATTAACATGCCAGAAAAACACAATTGCTCTTTCTGGCTTTTTCCCTTCTTGAATGTAGGAAAAGAAATGAGGTAAAAAAACCCAAACCCAAAGTCATAGAAGCACCCTTCTTGAAACCGAAGGAATTTTTCCTAGGCATTTAAAATGTCATGAACTTTTAAGTAACAGAACAGGGTTCCTTATAAAGAGAAAATGTTAAGCTGACTTAATTACATCAGAACCCTAGTGGCTAAACCTCAGCCATGGAAAGATTGATATTGATCACAAACTGCAGAAACTTCTCTCTTAAAGTCCAGCACAGATCTACAGCTGATGAAACTGGTTCTCCACTAATGAGAGGCTTCTTATATGAAATCAGTTTATTATGTCCTTGAGCCACACATGAAAAGCTTCCAATGCAGGAACAACAATTAAAAGTACATGCAGAAAAGTAGTCAAGAACTTGTTGGGTTATGGACTGGATTGCCTATTATTTCTGAGAGATTATTCTGACTATGTGTCAAGATAATGGGGCAACAGAATGTGGGAGTGCCTGTTGTGCTACTAACATGTTCATCCCACATTAGGTGTGTACTTCACATGTTCCTCACATATCAGTCAGGTTCCGAAATACTGATGCCTAACTACAAAATTTCAAATTATGCAGAGTTTTTACTAATTGTTTGCTAACTGGCAAAGTCATTGAGATATTATTGCACTGTAACCATCAGCATGCATTGGGAAAGTGGGATCTGTATCCCAGATTGCAGAGGAGTTGGCTCAGACAGGTGATGAATCTGGGGACTGCTCCCAATTTGTGCAGCATTTGGCAGAAAATGCATGATAGTGGATTCACAGATTTCAAGGACTGCCATACTCAATCTTTCAAAGATCCTCTACTCAGCAACATAAATCACCAGATAATCTTCAAAATCATTAGGTATGCAAAGCAACAGACTTACCATTACTGTTACTCATCTTTCTGGTTTAGAAGTGACATTTACAGCTAAGCAGATGATTTCAGGAGCTCCAAATTTCAGCCACAACGGGAACATCATGAGACATCATGAGACAGCCAAGACAGTTGATTACTGGGGATCTTGGCCTATTCTTATTAAACATAGCATGTGTTCCCACCAGTATGTACCTTGTTCTCAAAACACTTCCCAATGGATCTCAAAGCACTTCCAAGCCCATTATGTGTGTTTCAGTATCACCCTTTGCTAAAACCTCCACTGTAACCCTCCAGTTGTGTCAGCAGCTGCCCTGGCTCTGTGGACCTGGGAGGTAAACCCTGTTTCATAGTCTCTAGTGTGGGTACATTTTGGCACTGGTGTGCAGAAGGCAATCCTCCTCACGCTCTCAAGAGGAATCAGGAACTTTTGCTCACACCATGCCTCACTTCCCAGCCAGACCGGAGGAGCACCACCAGAGAAATGTGCCCCTGCTCCACATTTGTCATTACCTCAAATGCTGACTAGTTTCTAATGTAATTTAGACTGCATGGAGCTATTGATTTAATGAAAAGTTAAAATTAGTTTTCTCTCATACCCTGCTGGAAGTCACTGCCTGGTGTAGTTTTGAGCTGTGGTGCTGGGCAGAAGAGGTTTCCTCACTCAGCCCATCCCACCTGCTCTTCCTTCATCCCTGAAGGAAGCAAACCCACCTGTTGCACGAAACCTGGTGATTCACTGCTGGGGATTTGCACCATCTGTGCTGAGCCGACAGCACCACGCAGGAAGAAACACTGCCTCTTGCAGCACTGGTGCTGGTGCACTTGGCATACACACCCAGAAATGACTCACTGCAAAACGTTCAAATGGGCAAATTATGTGTGTTGAACTTGGCTGTCGCAGCCCCCAGCTCTGTGTTTCTTGCGGTGCTGAAGTGGTTTAAAGCATTATTAATGCATTTGTCTTACCTGACAAGGGATTTACTAGGCAGAGGTAAATAAAATGGGGTGAAGAGCACAGAGGATGTCCCTAGAAGGAACCCTGAATCCCAGGAAACAACTGTCACCCCAGGAGAGTAGGCTGGTCACGGACCAGCCAGGTGATGTGGCTCTCCCCACTGGTGCATGTGCTCTGCTCCTCTCAGTGCCCCTGTTATGATCTGATAATTAAGGTTCTTAGAAATACCTCCACCCGACCATATGCCACTTAATAGTATGGGTTTATTTGATAGTAAATATGGGAGAGAGAGAAAAGAGAGAAAGAGAGAAGCAGGAAAAGAGGTGGGGGGAACAGAACAGGTGACAGAGACAGAATAAAGAAAATATCACCATCTGTGGATCCCAACGATGTTGCGTTGATCCTCTCCAGAAGGTCTTCTTGGTGGTGATGGTCCCCCTGAAAAGCACAGAATGCCATGGGTTAATATACACTCAGGCCAGGGGCAATGTCCAGGCATGTCCCCCCGGGGGAGGGGTCAGTCCCTTGCAGCAGGATGTGTTGCATCATGTGCACTCCTGTGGTGCAAGGCCCCTGCGGAGGACTTTGGGGGGGTCCTTGATGGATTGTGACACCCTCTCAGCTGCCTCTCACATCAATTTCCCATAGATGTGGCCAGTGGGGTTGGGAGCTCCACAGCTGGGCCAGTTTGTGTAATGGAGGATGGGTGTTCACTGCCTCTGACCAGAGATCACACCAAACCTCCTTCCCCCAGCCCCCTGTTTTGGGGGGAGTCTGTGTAAACCTGGCTTCTGTGGGCTATGGTCTCCCCAAACCCAAATCGAGCCAGGGAAGAATCTCTGTGGCGTTTGGCTCTCTTGTGTGTGCATTGCTTTCCGTCAGCCTTGTTTGTTTCTCCCTAGGCCTGATTGAAAATAGTATCTTATCTCAGCAGCTTAATTTACAGTCTAAAGCCCCAGTCAGGTATCTTCAGAGAGGCTTCTTTGATTGCAGCTTCTTTATACAGTTTCTGTTATAATGGGCAAAATTTTATATCAGTGTTTGAGGCATGAACTGTTTCAGTCTCTGACAGCCCCCCACCCGGACCAGACCAGCCCCCAGCCTTCCTCCCCACCGCCAGAGGAACGCTGCTGGCCTCACTCCTCAGCCTCCCAGCTGTGAAATCACCTGGAATGCTCCCTCACTCTGCTCACTTTGTGGGTGTCAGGAGCCTACTACTCAAGTATTTATGACTACCTTGTGTGGCATAAAACCAGTGACACCTGCTGAAAACATGTATTTGATCCAAGATATACCTGTTATCTGAGACTCTGCTCATTTTACAGCTTTGTCTCTTGCTACAGAAGTTGTCCCAATGGCATCAGCAAAGGATTGTCTCCCCAGAAAATTGTTGGTGCTTCCACAAATAAATACAATTGAATCTCACCAAAATTTCTAGTAGCGAGTCCCCATTCAAATTACAATATTTCTTAGCTCTTTAAAGGGCATTTCATTATTTTTCACAACTATAATTTTAAAACCACAATTTTTTACAGAAACACAGGAGCTGCTTTTGGCTCTAACACAAGGAAAAGATTATTGTTATCACAGTTCCAGAGGTAGGTTTGATATGGGTAAGCAAAAAGATAATTTGTAAAACTAGGTGTTAGGCCTCTGGTGTTTTTTCTTCAGTACTGGAAAAGATATTTTTAATTTAGCTAAGAACAAAAGACAGGTGCAACAGAAGGGGTTTTAAGTTGAATGCCATGTCACTATTTTTGATTGGCAAAAACTTATCTATTGCAGTTAGTATGCTGTATCATAGGACACAGCAAGATCTTACAGCTGTGCTGACAGTTGTTTTGTAACTAGAACGGTTTTCCCTCTCTCAGTAACCTTATTTGAATATACTTACCTTTACAACAAAAATCAGCAGCAATTTCTCTTTTTTAAACATGATGTATCCTCTTATTCCCAAACCAAGATTTTCAGCAGTTTCCAATCAAACACAGCTCAACATACAGGTCCCTGCTGGTAAATCTCCTTGCTGGGTGATAAGCAAGATGCCATTTTTATAAACCAATCAACAAAATTAAATCCACTTGCTAGCAAGTTCTCAATTCTATCTTACTATTTTGTAAATAAAATCCCTCCTGGAAATGTCTAGGAAACATCTAGGTTTATTTTTCTTGTTTGTGTTCTGAAATGGCATTTTTTCCCAGATCAATTAGTTCACACTGAACCCTTGTACCAATTATGCTTCATTATGTTGCTTGTAATGCTAATATGCTAACTGGTGTAATGAAACTTTCACAAGCAATATAACTAACTGTGTTCATAATTAAGGCAAAGCATGTACCTTTCCCAGGCTGCCAAAATACTCTCTCCAGGCTTCTGATGCGAGAGTTACCATCTGCCTCAGCAGCAGCCCCCAGCTTGTGCCTCCCCTCATCGATTGTGGGGCAATAGATGATCAGGAGGGTCAGTGCCTCCAGGCAGGACATGCCACCTCCAGGCAGCGATGAGAAAGGAGATACCTGACTTAACTCCTCGCCTTCTCAGCCGGGAGAAGAAATATACTGCATGAGAGGGAGGCAGATCTCATGGTGAGTTAGAGGAAACACCTGTCTTCTTCCACTGCTGATTACCAAGTTAGGCAGTAGATCTGTATTTTCTGTGCCATGTCTGCTGAAAATGGGAAAACCTCTGCTTTGGCCACGTGAATTAATGTGAGGGAGAGAACCAAAAGGGCCAATCAGCCCAAAACTTTCAAGTTTTATGGTTAACACTCTCACCCCAACCCCATATTTTCAGAGTCCAAATCGATGAGTAAAACATCAATGCATTAGTGCAATGTGATGGGGTGGCCATCTGGTCAGCACTTCATTAACAAGTTACCCATAGGTGAGCAAAGCACACCAAACAGCTCACAGTCTGCATCAGCACTTGCCACCATTCCTGGAGTCCCTTTCAAACAGGACTGCTTGGATGTGGAGAGGAATTGAATGCAAACCCTCCTCTGGAGAGCTGCCTCCTCTGGCCCTGTCCCTTTCCTACTACTGTCCCCTGGGAAAGCAAGATGCTCTTTCTTTCCTCTTTTCATGAGGAAAGTGCCTATTTTCATCTCTTCCACAACCACCCACAGAGTAGATGATAATTTTTCCTTCACTTAGTGTGCAAGTTCCTTCATGAATGTGAGACAGACTGTAGTGAAGCAAACCAAAGAAATCTAAATACAACTTAAGAGCAACCATGATATTTAAGGAAAATTTCTTCCTAAGATTTGGATACTGTGTAAGTGCAAGTAAACAGAGGGAGCAAATGCAAATGCAGTTATCTACTGCTGAACATAAGACAAAACTCTAAAACCTAAAAAGATTCAAGATATCTGACCATGACCAAACAGTGCCCTAATAATTAAACCAAGAACATTTAACTCAGTTACAACACTTCTGGCATATAAATAAGTGTTCAGATTTCCATGATTCCTGAAAATGTGCAGTCCTTTTAATTTTGTAGGCATCAAAAGTTTGTAATTCATGTCATTAATTCAGCCGTCGAAGTCCAACCATAAATTTTAAATTGGAAGACGTTGACCTTGACCTTTTTATTACAGTTTCACCAACTGAAAAGCTGAGATAACAATATTTACCTATCTGAGTGTCTTCTGATTATTAATTGCTGCTTCTGAAGCAGATTGGCTATGGAAATGTCATCCCTTGATGCTGTCCTTCTTACAGAGGAAGTTAAAAAACTTGTTGCTGGACATGTGAGAAGCAATCAAAAGGGAATCACACTAAACCCACAGGATGCTTCCAAAGAAAATACAACCACACAGAAACATCTGTGTCCCTTACTGAATCAGTAACAGACTTTACACAGAATTGTAAAGAAAATGCAGTCAATAGGAGCAGTGCAGAAAGGAGATACTGCCCTCTCCATTTGGCACTGCTTGTTCACCAGCACTAAAGGGGGTCAGAAGGACCCTCCACACCTGCCCCCTACTGCATAACATGCTCTTCAGTTTAATCTTCTCTATGCACACAGAGGGGTATGGGCACTAACAGAACTGAAACCAATGGAACTGCAGAGAATTTACCACAAAAGTGCAGTCAGAGTTATCTACTGACTTACCCCACCAACTCCTTCTGCAGCAAATGAATAGGAATACATTTTCCTAATGTATTTTATGTATGTAAAATGTATGTAATACATTTTGCTCCACTTCTAACTGAAAGAATTCTGATAAAAAGGGATGAAACAGAGACAGAAGGATGTTTAAAATTGCTTAAATGATGATCACATGGGAGGTATGATTTCCAAAGGGGAATGTTTTACAGATACTTTCACTTGACATCTCCTGGGATGAGTCCCATGATGTTTGTGATTTGTGAAAATCACATTATGAAAACACAAAGAAACAAGGGAATGATTGGGTGAAACAAGCATCTGTTTATTTTAACCTGGCAGTATGGTAATTTTAATGATTTCAGGAAAATATTAAATAATCTCAATGAAGAACATTGCATTTCTGAAAAGATGAAAATTACTATGATTCTGTTAGAGACAAGGAAAGCTAATAGATAATGCACACAATAGGGAAACAATAGTAGCCCCACAGTTATTCTGTAAGTTTCTAAAATGTTTTCAAACAACACACATCAGGGCACTAATTCTTTAAATCACTTAAATACATGCACAAAGCTTTTTCCAGATTATGCAAGTATATTTGTCTTTCAATAAAAGCCTCTGGTTAGTCACATGTTTGCATAGTCTGGTGAAATGCCAGATAACACCAGAGAGACCAATTATCTCAGGAAGAGGTGGGAGAGGAAAAACAAGAAATCTTCTTAGCCTGACTCATTGCACATACAAGGAATCACATTTCCAAATATAGGGTGTTATTATTTTGATACTGTATGAAGAAACAAATAAAATCTCTGAAATCTTGTATCAAGGCAACCAACTGGATTTGTGTCCACATGGCCTTGCTGGAGACCACTTTGTATATCACTGCCCTGGTTTAGATTTTAAAGTGTAGAAGAAACAGGTGGAGAAAAATCCAATACATCGATTATAATAACTCTTTGTCCTAAAGTGCTGCTTATAATTTTCTGGCCAGCATTCACTATGTTCTAAGAAGAGAAATAGTTCCAAGATGACCACTTGTATCCCTTGATAGAGCTACACCACATCCACTCAGATGGATTTCTCTAATGGTACCAGTTAGTAACCACACCCTATTCCCCATTTGCCTAATTACATAGGTATGTGGGGATAAGCCATTTAAACCATGAGTCATTTAAAGCATTTGAATAATGCCAAAATAAGACATCTGTATGTTTGATGTTATATTATACCGTGCTCTACTGCATTTGACTAGTCTGCAATTCAATTTCAGCATCTATAAAATGGTTATGACATTCACTTTTTCAGCATGAGGTGAGATATTTTGCTGAAACATGTCATTCAATGCAAGTTATAATCTAAAGCACTGCAAATTCTCACAGGAGAGTGGATAATAAAATGAGATGGTATATATTAATAAATTATGCCAGCGAATTCTAGATTTCCCCTTTAATTTCTTTACTTTGCAATTTTTTTTTCTGTTTCTGCTTTTATATCAATGTTTCTCCAGTATTGCATTGCATTAGATAGCAGTGTCCAACCCCCAGTTTGAATTAGACAAAACTGAAAGAGAAAGAGGATTAAAACCATAATATTTCAGAAATAGAAACTGGGTCACATATTAAGGCTTTCTCTAGGGCTTGTCAGGAAGATTAAAATTAGGATGAATTTATCACTGACTTCTTTAGTTTCCTGATGCAGGGCAACAGTAAGGATAGATGAACACATATCTGGGCTACTTCCATGACTTGAATTCAAACACCATCAGAAACTCTATCAAATTGTAATGTCCTGAGGTCCCAAACTTTCCAGGAGTAGAGAGAAGTACCATTATTGTTACTCAGGAACAAAACCTCAGGGATGGAAATGTTGAAAGCTCTCACAGTCATGTGGAAATCTGTAGAAGAGGAGTGAACTGATCGGAAGTACAAGGGTAGACATACTACACGCTTTCTCCATATGGACTGGCATCAGCAGGCTTACTCATACCAGCATCAAACCAGCCTATTTTTGGGTGCATAATTTCACAAAAAAGGAAGGGGAATAATTTTAGGAAAATGCGAAGCAGATACATGTTTTATCCCCTGCATGTAGAAAGAAATTCCTTTAGGGAGGAACAAAAGATTTTGGTATGAAAATAAAATACTTATTTATCCCAGATATCCAATGGAGTGACACATTTTTCTATATGCATGTAGGGAGACTTCTGCTTCAGTAGAAGTGTGCAAAAATAAGACAACAGTTTGCAAATAAATTCTCATGCACATTAATCCTGTCAACCCCCACCCTGATGACCTGATAATTATAATCTAGCAGTGGAATATATACGGGATTATTTTCCCTAATCTTTTTTATACATGTATTAATGTCTAGTATTGTGTTATTTTGGTAAAAGATATCAAAATACAGAAAAATAAAATTAAAATTATCATTTGAGAAACATTTTTCTCTCCTTCTCTCAATCTCTGTTAGCCTTCCTCCAATGAAAAAAAATCCATTGACATTTCAAGCCACAACTATTTCCCCATTATTGTGTGGTTGTGTAGCATTGTAAGAAATAATATAAAAAGTAAAAATTAAAAAGAATTATTTTGAAGAGGCGATTTTTACAATCTACTCTTCGGAGGTGGAAGACTCACAGCCAAAGATTTTATGCAAATTTCTGGTTTTCATTAATAAAGCAACATCTGGACAGTAATGAATTTGTAACAGTTTTCTCCCAAGAAATTCCCTAAGGAGTAGGAATATTTCTCTCATAAGTCTGTTTTCATATTTCTCTCAGAAACTGAGGGAAATATGAAAACATAAGTTCCACACTAAAGAAATATTGAGAAGCCTCAAGGATCTTTATCATCACCATAGTCTACGGCAGCATGTATTTGAAAAGAGCAGCTCTGTGGGAACTTGAACACTCTCTATCTTTCCCCTCTTCATGTGCACAGGCTCCTCCACTTCTACCTACCTCATTCAAAAATATCAACCCACACATAAAAGCAGATCATTAGCATATTCAGTGTGCCTTACTAATGCTACATCAGTTGTTCTTTACAGTCTTGAAGAAATAATTCAAAAATTGTTATTATTGTATCAACCGCACAGAGATACCAATGAACTGGTACTACAGATGCTTTCAACAGCATTTAATCTGACTGAGCAAGTGCTGGAAAATACTAGCAACTGAGAAAATACTAACATTTAATGAGATTGTTGCTAATATTTCTTATTCTCTGGCTCTGTTCTCATCATTCAGCTCATGTCTTTGGTTTCTAGGAAACATATTGCAACTTCCACCCATAGCTACTTAGCAGCTGTTACTATTCAGATCAAGCAGGATTTCACATCAAATCTTGGCCAGAGCTTAGGAAAACTGGGACTCCAACCCTTCTCCTTCCAAAGGACTTTTTAAGTGGGGTAGTCTTAGCAAGTGCTGCTGAATCTGTTTGTTTGTAAATGCTCTCCTCCACACCCCCAACTGGGTTAATATGAAAACAACTCTGTCTCTTTTTGGCTCTTGAGATGGAACATTTTCTTAATCATTTATTCAACTCAATTCTTCACCTTGAATGCCTTCTTCACACATACCTTGCCAATAGCACACCTCCTGATGTTTTTGACTAGGTAATTGCACTTTGATGCCTCACAGCAGCTAGCCTGCTTACAGTCCTGCTGCAGCCCTAGCAAATCACCCCAATCAAAAATACGTTATTATTACTGAGCATAACAAACAGGGGGTTGGATTTATTAGTCTGCTAGCCCTGCCAAGAACCAGCAACCCCAGAAACCAGTTTGCTTACATCCCTGCCTGTGTTCTGTCTTGAGACTAACTTCAAGCAGCCACTTTTTGGAGATGAAAGCAGTGTGTCTTGAGGACCAGTGCAGGGATTGGAGGCAGTAATGCTGAAAGTGTCTCCCCAAAAACCAAAAAGATGCTGTCAGTAAAAAGCAATACCTCATCTCTTTTAGCACCTTGTTTCCCTTGGTGCCCATATTTCCTCCATGGACCATTTGTTGTGACTTTTGGCATGGACCAGGTTAGCACCGGGATGATGCTGACTTAGGTCATGCCACCAAACCTACTCCCCACACTGGCCTTCTGGAGGTTTCAGCTCCTCTCCCATCTGTGAAGATAGGAGGCTACTCAAGAGAGGTTTCCTTGTCCTCTGAATGCTTCCTTTAGTGGGGCTGGTGGAAGTGCCATGGAAGAGAGCTCCAGTGTCCCCAGAAACATCTTCTGTGCACCTTCTCTCACAGTTTTTACAAGCTGCTCTACAGAGAGAGGGTGAGCTGACTCTCATGTTTAACACTGTGGTATTGCTGCAACTGCAGGTCTTGCCAGGTAACGAGATGCTGCTCCATCCTTTCACCTGCTCCCAGCACAAACCTACAAACAATGGGTGAAGAGCCAAATGGATGCAGAAAAACCTATCTGATGTGCCACCAAGAGTTTGTAAAACCCTTGGATCACTGAAATTGCTGAAGTTGCCAGTGTGTGGGAATACACCAGGCAGGTGCCTAAGCAGCCTAAATGTCTTCCCAAAAATGCTAACTCAGGTTCAGATTTTCCTTTAGCAGATTTTTGCAGACAGATCAACCAAGGAAGAGAGAAATAAACTCAGAATTTCAAAGTGAATGCATAGATGTCAAATGGGTTAAAAAAACCCCATAAACAGACTTCTTGTTATTCAGAAATTTCAGACACCTAAACAATATAAACAACCAAAACTAAATATATTTTATTTAATTTTGTAAACCAATGCTTTTGTAGTGACTAGATTTCATCTTTTAAAAATAATGGCAATAGCTTTCAGTGTGCTATTAATTTTTTCCTTAGGTTAAATTATTGAATATGAGAAGGGCATATAAAACTCACAGAGTCTTAGTATTTATTTTAGTGGTGTCTTTACTATTGCACATAAATCTCATTAAATCTCCATTTCAGAATATTTTATAAATTGAATGCCTTACAAACCTAATGAGGCAAACTGGGAGCATCCCATGCTGTAATCATTCCAAAAATTGGTTTCTTCAAGGGAAGGAAGCTTTGTCTGCATAGAGACAGGTGGTATCTGCTTTGGGTATTTTAATTTCCTGCCTTGGTAATTCCCAGGAATAAATTTTGATGAGATACAGATGATGATAATGACTAATAATTCTGGGGTATTTGCTTTAAGATTATAATGTTTATTTCTTTGCTTTTGATACAATGTTTATAAATAGCAGCATTTAACTTCAATTATATTAAGTGGTTTATTTTCCAGAGGAGAGGTTGAGGCTGTCCTCTTACAAATGTCATGAAAATGTGGTTTTTTTGCTAATTTGAAAGAATTTGCAGACTTACACTATGGCCTTTCCCCACATTCTTTTAATTTGATTTACATACTGAAGCACAAGTGACAAGAAACCCTGTTTGTTACATACAAGCTGTGTCACTGAAAGAACTGAGAAACCAGACGTCACCTGCTTTACATCTATAACTGTGCCCAAGCAGGGTAGCCTTGGTGGGAACCTCTGTGTGACAAGATAAATGCCTGCATCAGCATCTTAAGGAGTCATGTCACAGTTTGTGCCCATTTAGCTGCACCCTTCTGTGGCAGATTATTGTTAAGCTGCATGTAGGTTAAATAATTTGAAATATCATCTCAATATCAGTTGTAAAAGTGAAAAATTCAAGGGGAAACACCATGTCTGCCCTGTTGCAGCCTGATACCTTGCTTTGAAAGCTCAAGCAACATAGAAGTATTCTTTGAGAGAAGAGATGAAAGTGACAGACTGAGGTGAGAGAAAACAGTTTTCATCTCCAAGGTCCCTGCAGAACTACTACACCTGTGGGAGAAAACAGATTCATTTCTCCTCTATTAATAAAGCCAGTAAGGTAAACTCTAAACACAGAGAGAAAAAAGGATGACTTTTCAGAGTCAAACCTTTTTCCCTATGTAACTGTGGTTCCTCTCTAGTTAGCATCAAGGTTTTTCAAGGTTGTTTTTTTGTTAGAGTTTTTTTCCTATTCAGAGTTATTGATCCCTGCCTCTTTGCTAACAAATTCCATATAACTTTTAAAAAACCAGTATAGTAATAAATAAAATCTTCATTCTTTTGGAATGATTTTATAAGACAGAAACAAAGCAAGTATATTTGATAAATGAATTCATACAGATGAGGTGAATCTTCCAAAAAAAAAGATATTCATTCCCCTGTAGTTAGAATTATTTTGGGGATTTCTTCTGCTATTTGAAGTTACTAAAGCCAAAAGCCTTTCTGGGCTTTTAGGGTGAATTTAGGATGAGAAAACTCAGATGATCCCTCCAGCTGCAGGATCTCAGGCAAAAATGAAGTTCAAAATACAAATGCTATTCTAAGAGGTAGCATTCTGTGGAGCAGCGTATTGGCCACACTTACTGAGAAGGAAACAAGAAGTTAAATGAATGGAGGCCTTAAACTCTGTGAATGCAAACACCTAAGGAATGGGTAGGCAATAAGTATAAAAAGTGAGTCCTACAGAGCTGTCATGCTGCAGGTAGAGACAGCTCAGGAGCATCTGATTTGGGAACAGACACACACAGCAGCACTGGAGTTAGGGCCTGTCTTTACCCAAGCAAATTATGGGAGACAGGCAGCATGAGCATAGCTGGTAATATGCATCAGCTATGATCTCAGAGGTGTCTGGAGGTGAGCAAATAGTTTAATCTCCTTCTTTCCCAGTTTAGCTCCTTTGCAGAAGCAGCCAATCAGGGAGCTATTTAATACTAATTCTGCTTACAGATATCCTCCTGCTGGGCACTGGGATAACCTCGCCAGTTAGGATTCTGCAGGAAGCTGCTGGGCTTTGTACCACCCATCAAATCTGGTTTACACAATGTTGTCTTGAAAGACTATAAACACCTACTGTTTGGCCCCCTTTACTCACAGTTACATTTTACTTTTTACTGCTAACTTCTTTTAGTGTAAAAAGTGTGGATCATACTCTGCCTCACCTCGTGAAGAAAAACCAGCTTGTTTCTCTCCTGTCAGACAGACAGGGACTTGGATGTTGGACATTTGCTTGCTGAAGGATGTCAGATACATGAGATTCACTTCAAAAAGCTGTTGAAGAAAGCAAATATCCTATTTTGTTGGCCAAAGGGCTTCTCCCCACTGTTTCCCTGCCAGAGAACGGTGCTAATCCATGTCATTTGAATGGGAAAAGAGATTTTAGAGGAACTGTGACAAAGCAGGAACTCAATTTATACATGCATTATTCCTCTCAACCTAATCTCCAAATGCCTTCCATAAAAAGTACGTGCCTGACATCTCTGCAGTTGATAAAGCGTCAGGGCTGATTTAATGAATTACTTGCTTTCAAAGCTCTGCTTCAGAGCATGAGAATTCTGTGCAATCATCCCCCTTCGTTTCAGCACTTATTTCAAAAGGCGAATTCCTCACAGCCTGGCTGTATTCCTGAAAAGTTTCGCGCACATCGCTGCAGTCGCGGCTCTCGGGACCGTGCAGAAGGAGCCGCAGCAGCCGCGGGTCCCGCCCGCCCCACTGCCGCCTCTGCCGCCCGCGGGTGGGCTGGCCGCGGGACCCCGCCGAGCAGCGCGGCGGAGGGGCGCGGAGGGTCCCGGGGGAGCTCAGGCGCTCCTGTCCCGCACCCGCAGCTCGGTGCCCGCAGGGAGCAGCCGCGGCAGGGCAGCTCCCCCCGCACGCCGCCCCGGCACGGCGCCCCGCCGCCAAAGCCGAGCCCCAATCTCCTCACAGCGATGCTGAGCGGATTACGGGCCGGGAGTTTGACAACTGCCTGCGCTCCCCGGAGCCGCCCTGCCCGCCCTCAGCCTCTCCCCGCTCCCCGCAGCCTCTCGCAGCTCCCCCGGGCCGGGCCGGCGGCGCTGACCGGCCCCGCGGATCTTCCCCGCAGGCGGCGTCATGCCCCGGCCCGGGGGCTGCGGCGGGGCGACCCGCAGGACAGGCTGACACCCGCGTGAGGGGACAGCGGCGCCCGAGCCCGGCGAGGCGGAGCGGCGGCTGGCGGCGGGGCAGCGCTCGGCGGGCGGGCAGGGCGGCAGCCTGGAGCCCTGAGCGCCCCGGCGCAGCTCCCGCGGCCCGGCGCCGCCGGCATGGTGCTGCTGTCGGGGCACGGCGAGCAGCTGGCCGGGGAGCGGGTGTGCCCCGCGCCCGCCGCCGCTAAGGAGATGCCCGGCGCCGAGGCGGACAGCAGCCCCGAGCAGGGGGCGGCGGAGGCTGCCGCCGAGGAGCCGGACGAAGAGGAGGAACAGGAGAAGGAGGAGGAGGATTGCGAGGAGTACGAGGACTTCTCCGAGCTGCCCGACACCTGCAGCATCGCCTCGGACGACTCGTTCTACCCGCCCGGGGGGCTGGACGACGACGACGACCTGTGGTCCCTGGAGGGGGACGAGCGCGACAGCCCCGAGGCGCTCAGCCTCTTCCGAGCCTGCTGCACCAACAACAGCATCGTGCTGAAGGCGCTCATCCGCCAAGGCCCCGAGGAGGAGGAGGTGCGGGAGGCCGACCGCAACCGCAGGGTGAGCATCCCCGCCGCTCCCCGGCAGCTCGGGCATCCCGCCGGGCATCCCGCCGGGCATCCCGCCGGGCATCCCGCGGGCACAGCGGCTCGGCTGCCGCCGCCTGCGCTCCCGCCGAGCAGCAGAGCCGGGGCAGCAGCCGTGCGGTGTGGAGTGACGCCTCTCTCGGCTCCTGGAGTGCCGCTCTGCAGCCCCGGGGCGGACGGGACCCCAGACTGCGGGGAGCAGGGAAGGGCGTGACGCTTCGTCTTGCCAGCCCTGAGTTTCCACCTTTGGCTGAGGAAGGGTCCGGTTTATGGGATTGAGAGAGAGAGGTTGCCATTCCAGTTTTCCCGCGATGAGTTTTGAATTGGTTCTTGTTTTCCCTGAGTTTATTGGGGAGGGAGAGTGGCATCGCTGATAATGGTTGTGTTCGACATCAGAAAACCTTCCTCTTTTCCAGGCTGTTCCCCCCTGCAGTACTTTATAATGTTCACCTTGAAAATCTGAACTACTGATAAAAGTTTATGCATCTTGGTTTTTGTTTTGTTTTGTTTAAATTATTTTTCTTTTTTCTTTTTCCTTTAGCTCCCCCCAAAATGTGAGCTTGTTCCTGGTTCCTAGACTGCTAAGCAGGGCTTGGGGCATTCCTGTGCTAAAATCAGAGTTTTTCAGAGTTCTCCTCATGTGTTTTTTGTTGCTGACAATCTGTTTTCGGGGTTTGTATCAGTACAAGGTTTGTGGTTCAGTTTTTGCCTGTTACTTAGTTAATTGCAGGGTCAGAAGTGTACTTCACTAAATCAGAAGGTGAAAACTTAGGAAAGATTTTCTGATAAATGTGTTACTGGGATGTTTGAACAGCAATATTGAGGATTACCATATTACTACAGTTTGTTTTAAACCTAAGAAGTTTTCTTTGCATAAACAATCTGCAAAAAAAATCTGTGACTATTCTGTGACAGCAGTGTTTTGAAAGGAAACCTGTCTTATTTTAATTGGGCAACTAACTTGCACATTCTGGCAACATAAGTGGTCTTTGCATTGAAAGAATGCCATAATTTGTGTTTGGTTTTGTCTGGAGAGAGGCTTTTCTGTGTCTTAGATATATGGGATATATAGGATTTTTTCTACAAATATCTTTACTTGCCCCTCCAAAAGACTGGTTTTAATACAGATCTTTAGTGATCTGACTTACAGTAAGTTTCTTAAAAAGACAAAAAGTTGTATTAGCATAACTGAGGGAGCAGCAACCTATGGCGTGAGAGTGGGAATGAGCAACATAGGACAGAAACAACTTACATCAACTCTTCTGCCCAGGCCAGGACATGGTGTAGTTATACTTTGGTTGATAACCCCTAAGATCCAGTTGTACATTACAGGATATTTTGAAGATCCTGCAGATATCCTGTATATTAGTGCTGTGCCTGGGCTGGAGCCCAAACCCAGTGAATTCACCTGTTTGGACAGCCCTCCCTTCACCATCCCTCTTCCCAAAAAGCAAGTTGCTCTTTATCTCTTCAACTTCAGAGAAAAGAGACAAAGTTTTGATTTGAATCTGAAAAGAAAGTGTATTTTCTTTGTTCATACTGTTAAAAACCCCAAAAACCAACAAAACAAAGCAAAAACCAACAAAAAAAATCCACTTAGGCAAATATTCAGTTTGACTTGAAATTAAACATTGGCATAAAGTTCTTTTTTCTTCCTTTCTTTTATAAAAGCAAAGCTAAAAAGTTCTGGAATTCAGCAACTTGTGAAGCTGCAGGAATGGTGTGGTTGACACATGTTCAGTTTCTCTTCCTGCCTCCCTCACAGAAGTGCCCCAATCACAGCAGTACAGAGCAGGACAGTCAGTCTTTTCCAGACTGATGTGAATGGGATGGGAGAAACCTTTTGACTAGGAACCAGAAACTTGACTCCGTGATGCCTGCTTAGGGACATCATGGCAAATTCTCATTATTTTGCAAAGGAAAAATCACAATTTTTAGAGAACTTTACCTAACAAAACAAAAGTTTTACTCAGGTCTTTAATCGCCCTTTCTGTGGATTTTTTTGTAGCTCTTGAACTTGAATATGAAGTCATTGGACATTATGCATAAACAAAGTAGTTTTGCTGCCACAAAGTAACAGAACAAGTTACATATGCTAGTCATGCTAATAAAGTTTTTGGTTGCTGAAACTTGTACTGTTGCCTTTCAGCATCTTCTTTTGCCAGGATGATGTTTGTCTAGAACATTGTCTTGCATGCATTTATTGGAAAGCTCTGTTTTTCTATTTTTTTATTTTCTTTCTTCTTTCTTTTCTTCCCCCCCCTCTTACTGTGAACAAATAAGCTGAACTTTTGTTTCTTCTAAGGTTTAGTTTCTTTTCCATGAGGCAGGAGAGAGAACAAAGAATAACTTGCTTTTCGAGAAGTGGGATGGTGAAGGGAGGGCTGTCCAACTGAGTATATTAACAATTTTTACCATCCTGATTTGATAATCTCAGGTACATGTGTGCAGTACAGCTTCATTTTCACAATTTCAAAATCAGGTTTTCTTCAAAACAGACAAAACAAGTGATTGTAGTAAGACAATACTGTATTTTGATTCTGAAAGTAGTTAAACTCAGCACACAAAATGTAACATGAAGAAACTTCCAAGTGCCCTGAACTGGGCACTAACAGCCTGCTTTGGTTTTAATTAGTTTTATCTTTTCCCTGAAGTGTAAATGTATAAATTTAGGATGTAGAAGCAATTATTCCTGAAAATGCTAGGATCCAGAGATACCCTTAACTTGTTTTCCTCCCCCTGTCTTGACAAAATACATCAATTCTCTCTTTTGAGTCTATTTGCCAAGCCCGGATAGTGGCTTTTTGTGTCATTTCTTCAGAAGCGTATTTTCCCCATGGTCTGTTCATGAGCTGAAGAACATCCTACCAGGCACACATTCTCATTAAATTCACCTTCCTGCAGTAAACCAGACTCCGCAACATCTGATTTATTAGTCACCATGTGTAGCCTGAAGATCTGTACCTTCCCTGTCCTGTTTTCATTACTGTCAAGACAACAGTTTATATATCACTGACTGCAGAGGATCCCCAAAGGGCTGATCCCCTCACCTTCTTTTTCATTGCTGTCTGTATATGGAATCCTGAAAGACTGGATTGGTACTGCTGATTTCTTTTCCTTGCCCAAGCTAATACTCAAATATTTGGAAAATAACTATGACAGCATATAATATACTGATTGTACATAGTGCAGGGTGATGTTTATGTTCCATTCTTTGATATTTTTGTATTTGCCTAGCAGTAAAGAGGGATTTGAAAATACATATGGGAAAATAAAATCATGGCTCTGATGATATTTCCTGACCTGAGACCATAGTATCATCTGGCTAATGGTGCTACTTTTCACTATGTTGCATGGGGATTGGTTCTCCTTCCTCACCAGCCAAATTTCTAGAATTTCAGATATTTATATCTCATCATTTTAACATCACTTAATATCAAATTTTGCCTGGTGACCAGGATTATATTTATACTCAGAAAGACAGAGTTTCAAAATCTGGTGTTACCTAACTGCAGAATGCAAACAAATTTAGAAATTTGCCATGACAATAGAGAAGGCATTAAGAGATGGGGGAGAAAGAAAAGAAGGCAAAGAACATTCCCTTGCCAGATTGAAGATAATCACTGCAGCTGATCCACAAAAAGGTTTTGTGTTGATCTTACATGTGATATAGCCCATATTAGCAAAAATGTTCTGCTGTAGTCTTTTTCAGTTTTTCCTTTTTTATGTCATAGTCCAGTTGAATCTTTTGTCCAGTTCCACAGACAACTATGGACATAACTGTGGGAACGTTTCTCCGAAGGCAGCCTAGGCTTGTTTGTGCATTGCACACCATGAGTGGGTGTTTCAGAACAGCATCACTCACCCATTCCTTACTGGATCCATGATGGTATCCCAGGCATTGGACATGTCATGTTGTCTCCTTGCCCTGCGCTGCAGACTGCTCCTCAGGCTCTGTACTGCCACAACACAACTGCTTCAGGCAACTCACCCAGTTTAGGGAGCATTACCCTTCAGAGTTTTTCACAGAGCAATGCACAGGGAATCCTCCATGGAGTTGGCACCTGAATTTGTCTTTGCCAAAGGGCTGGGCTTCTGAAATTGCAACTGGTTGTGAAGGACAGGGAGACAGTGGTTCAGTTCCCACTTACTGTGTGAGGGAACTTTGTGCTGGATAATGCTTTTCTAGAAAGTCATGTATCACAAAAAGTGCCAGAGCTTGTGTAACACTCCATTAAGCTCTTTTTTTTTTTTTTATCTTCACAATATTATCTTGTAAAAATAAAAAATCAGGAGTCCAACGTTTTGTGTTAAGGGATGAAGTTCTCCCTGTCACTTATTGCTTTTCAGTTTTCATGGCACACAGCTTAAGTTATCCCATGTCAGAAAAAGAATTTGAAGAACATCATCTGCTACAGTGCTCAAAATCTTTTTTTAAATTAATGTTTTCATAGACAGCTTCAGTTCCTTTATATTATCTTATACAAAGTGTTGTCATGGGAGCAATTGTACTGAAACTTAACATCATGACACTAAACTATGAAAGGGAATTTTTGGGGATGAAAATACTTTTAAAAAGACCCTAAGAGCAAAAGTAATCTATTTTTAAATCATTTTAAAAGTACAGAAATACTCAAATGCAGTAAAAAATGTCCCTGGAAATACATGTTAGGGCTTAAAAAGGAAGTGAGTAAGGTAAAGGATTGTAGTTGTCAAAACAAACTGGGAATTCTCCAAAGACAGAAATTACCGCTCAAGGTAAGCCATCAGAAAGGAGTAGATAGAGCATGGAAAATATGAAGTGAGCTGGCTAGGAGGGAGTTTGGTGAGCTAACCAGAGCATGAACCGACTGATACAGGTAGGCAGTCAGAGGCAGCATGAGAAGAGCATGGGCAGGTTAGCTGTCTGCCTGCTCTTGTTTGCATTCATCTAAAATGTTAGGTGAGCAATGCCTTTGTAAACCTGGCACAAGGAGATATCCTTTAAAATAACTTTACTGAAGAAAAAGTATGTGCACAGCACATACTTTCTATGGATTAAAGAGAACAGTAAGCACCATGAGGGTGTATAGACACAAAGAATGGAAATGCAGGTCTTTTGCATACTGCTGGAAATGCATGGCCAGATCAGACTGTGTCCTCCACGGAGCTGACAGGTAGCAAGATTAAATTTGTACTTAGTGTTAAAAGCAGCATTAGTTAATAGATGCAACCTTTACTGAAATGGACAGATACAGGTTTGAACACTACATGAGAAAGTTTTGCAAGTTTAATCCAGTTTCAAGTGGTTCAGCTTTTAGAGAAACCAATGAAGAGTAGTTTCCTTGAAGAATTTTGACGAATTGTTTAATACACAGTATGTGGAACAGGAGGGATGTTTTTAGTCTGACAGTAGCCCAGGAGTAAAGGTCACATCACTCTTTAGTTCTACTTTAAGCAATGTTTCACTTCAGTGTCTTAAATCAAGTATGTGGACTTGCAGGGCTCCTCAGAGGTGCAGGGTTGATCCTGGTTACCCAGCTGAGTACAGGTTTACTTCAGATGTTAACAAATATAGCCTAGCAAGACTGGTTGTCTGGGACAACTGTCATCAGTAATTATGACAGATATATAATATTTTTTTAAAATTACACATCCATAACACATGGGACTTCAGGATGCCTTACTGCCTTTTCCTAGGAGAATGTTTGAGCTTTATTTCACAGTGCACAAAGTGACACTGCTAATGCCTTCATCCCGTTAGGAAATTCAAATTTATGTTCTCATGGAGGAATTATTTGAGAAGGAATATTGGCAGTAATTTCCTTCTGTAAAGCTTCCTAAGATTTCTCAGGGAAATTCTATTAAGGAATCTTAGGAAGTTGAAACAGACAGCACTGCTGCAAGACATTTGATTGCTCTGAAAAAATGGGTTCTGTTGAGCTTCAGTAGCCTATAGGAGGTACTGGACTTCAAGTATGCTGGGAAAGGAACTAGGTCCAAAAGCCCCAATATTCCTAAATTCTTCCGCTCCAAACTAGGTGCCAGTAAACAACAGTGGTACCTCATCTTATAGAGGCTTTAGGTCTCAAGGCAAGGGCTCTGAGGAAGAAAAAGAAATGTTCCTGTCTCAGGCAGCAGGTTCAAAGCTGCCTGCTGAGAAGTACCACAGGAGCAGTGAGTTCAGGTGCCAGCTGTGATGGACAGCAGGTCTCCAGTGCCACATCTTGCAGCATCATCAGGAGCTTAACTCTCATGTCCTTTGGTCCTGCTGCTGCTGAAAGTGCTGACCTGGGCTGCAGCTCTTGGAGGCTCCTGAGTCAGTCTTGACAGAAGGGAAGGCAGGGACAGGGATGCTCAGTCCCTCATCAGGGAATTCCCTTTACAGACATATAATACTTGATTGCCTTTCACTCAGTCTGACTTATTGTTGAGTTTCAGCTCACCTTTGCCTGTTCACTTTTGCATGTGGCGCAGAAACCACTTGTGATCATATTAATCTTAATCACACGATCTTGTGTCTGTGCTTGGGAATATAAACTATGACAATAAATAATAACAAATGTTGAACAAGGAGTACAAGTAATCAAAACATCTATTTGGATCTATCCAGACATTTCAGCAGGTTCAAAATATGTTCTACTACTCAAGAAGAGATAGACAATAAGATATAAAACCCCCAAGGTCCATTATACTTTCTGGAAAATATTACTGTGCGACAGAGACCAACAAAAATCAGGTGTTCTGCTGTAATACTTCAGTATGTTGGCAGTACTTCATCTTCACAGAGGAGAATGAGTAGGAGCTCTTGTATGACTTTACAGGTGTTGGTTGCTTCCCACCAGGTGAGCTGGATGTACATCAAGTTTATTTAAAATTATATTTCATTAAAACATATTTTTCTTCCTCTAAAGAGAAGTGATATATGATCACCAGCTAAAATTCACTGTTAATTTTGAAACAAAGTTAGACTTGGAAGGTGTAAGCAGCCTTTTGCTTGTAGAAAATCCTGCTAGGTGAGCATGGGGGTGTGTGTGCATTGCCAGAGGAAGCCATCTCTGGCACAAGAGCACAGGTGCAGCTCAGCTCACATCCACCCTACTCAGAGTTAGCCTCTCTGGTGTGGACCAGTGGTGACCACACAGCCAGCATTTGGCCTGGATTTTCCCTGAATCCCAAGCTGTTCTCCTAATTTGTCAATGGTTTTTAGGCTTCTGAATTCAAATGCCCAAACTAGCATCATTGGTTGTGTTATGGTTTTGGAAATCATTATTATGATTAACTGATACTAAAATTGGTAAAATACCTACTTGCACGTGCTGTATGCTTATTTCAGATATGATAAGATAGCTTTCGATTAGGATACTATAGATCATAAGATGCTCTGGTTTTTCCCAAATTGGAATATTGGTTATTAATTTCAATACCTTTTCAGGTTCTTGCACTTTCTTTAGACAAGTTACTCTGTTTTGCATAGGTTTGGTGGGGGGGTGGTGTTTAGAAACTGACATAAGTGCTATATTGCCTGCTAACAATTTTCCTGCATGTTCTTTCTATATTATCTGTAATTACACTGCAGAATTAGCTTTATCTTTTGTGACTGAGGTAGAGTTGCACTAAAAACTAGTGGCAGATTTACTAAAAACTTTTCTAAAAGAAAAGGAAACCTCTGGAGAATGTGAAAGGAATGAAGAACTCCCACAGGCCTTGTTGGAGACACGAGTTCACCTTTAACGTTTTCATAAATAAAGTTTCTCTCAGAAGGTTACCCTTTAAAATTATTTAAAATGTTATGCCACATAGGTTTGAATTTACCCATTTCTAAGCATTCTTTAATTAAATTAAAAAATGGAAAACCCTCCAACCTGGGCTAAATATAATCCTGTAGCATACTCCATGTGTCACAGTAAGAAATAATCAAGTACTGTAGGAAGAGGATTGTCACAGAGTCTGTGGTTGCACATCTGGCAGTGAATTAGCAATTCAAATTGTACCCACTGTGGGGAAAACCCACTATGTGGAAATAGTTCCCATTTTTCAATTCTATTATTTTCTATTATGTCTGTTAAATTCCACGGGGAGCAATTTGAAAGCAAGATGATGCAAAACAGGAATGACTCACGGTTAGGCTTTTGTTGCTTCACACATTTTGGATGTACAATGTTCTGAGCCTGATCCTGTTATACTCTCTCACATATGAGGATTGGGGATTTTTTTTCCTGTCTTTTGCATCTTTGCATCTCAGTACATGAGGCCTTGTCTTTGGGACAGCTTGTGTGTAGACAGACCAACTGCTGGCGACAAGAAATGCTGCCAGCAGCTACCAGAGCTCAGAATTTGGCTTGTGGAGAAGTTTTGAAGTTTTGTTTCTATTACTATAGGGGGGGAGGCTTATGCAGAATCCATTGTTATTAGTTTTCTGAAGTGCAAAAGTGGCAGATAATGGAATATATTCAATCTGCTCATAAAAGGTGCCTTTCAGGTGGTATTTGGCCTCTTTTTTGCCTTTTTTTCTTTACAAAACCTAGATATCTTATTATTCGTAGCTAATAGTAAGAAGGCTCAGCTCACCTGTTTAGCATTTGATTGGGAAGCACAGGAAGGATATCCATGTATTCATAAAAGTGTCTTTAAGTGTGGATGAAAGGAAAGGGAAGACTTCCTTTGAAAGGTGGTATAGTACTTCTGTTATCTGCAAGTATCATATGGGTTTGATAAAGGTTCCAAGAGAAAGTAGAGTAAAAACTCAGCTCATAAAGGGATTCATTTAAAATATTTTTATTTCTACAGAGTTTCCTACAGATTTTCTATAAAGGGAATAAAGTAGCAATGGCTTATTAGACAAAGAGTACAGGATAACAAGTCTTGGCCAGTTCTGGAAAATGAAATACCACACATATTAATGAAATATCACAAAGATTAATGAAATCTAAGTGCTTAGACTTACAGGACCTTCTGAGCTAGTAAAAAATATAAACATAGTAGAAGAGTTTTCTGGTTACTCTGGGACAAGCTATACTACACAGGACATGGCTAGAAGCATGGAACAATGCCAGCCAGAGGAAACTTGTGTCTGGGAAGCAAAAGGGTATTTCCCCTGCTGTACTGCAGGCACACTGCTGTTTCAGGTGAGTCCTGTCTTCAGGGAAAGCTGGTCAGCACAGCCGTATCAGAGACACTGCTCCACCACACTGCTTCAGCAGAGCTCCCCATGCAGCGCTGCCAACCTGGAATAAAACAGAGAGTGTTCCTGGGGGAACAGCCTGGCTGGTGGTTTGAGGGGGCAGTGAAACCATTTGCCATTTCATGGGTGACAGGGAAGGAAAACACTTAATCTCAAGGTCCCTGGCAATGCAGTGAAAGCCTCTTTCTTGTACCTCAGTGACAAGTACATTTCCCCAGGCAGACATTCTCCCACAGCCTGCAAGCAGTGGCTGTGTGAAAGGGCTAAGGCGGTTCTGGGATCCCCCATTGACCTCCTGCCAGCCCCAGGCAATGGGACAGAGGCCAAGCTGTGCTGTGTCTTGCTGTCACTCATGTGGAGTGGGACTGAACCTTCCTTGCTACCTGTTTATGGCTGTGCTTTCTTTTGTTTTACTGTGCTGATGCTGTATGGTCTGCAGGCATTTTGCAGTCCAGAAAATTCTTGCTCTTGAGAGGATACAACAAGGATGCCTCAAGTGTGAAGATACCTCTGAGCAGAACTGCCAGTGGAACAGGGGTTTGAACTGGGTAGTAGATACATGCTAATCTTGTTAGTACTTTACTTGAATTAAAATAGTGTGTTTATTGAAGTCAGATGTCTCAGTGCATTTACAATACTTATCTCCATAAAAGATCCTTTTATAAGTGTAGAGGATCCTTTACATATATATGGATGCATGAAGCAAACACTGAAATATTTAATACTCAAGTTAGACATTTGGAAGCAGTAAGTTTCTAAAGCGCCTGAAAGGAGGTTGTGGTAAGGTGGGAGTCATCCTCTTCACCCAGATAACAAGTGATAGGACAAGGGGAAATGGGCTCAGGTTGTGCCAGGAGAGGTTCAGGTTGGGTACTAAAAAAATTCTTCACTGAAACAGTGGTTAAAAGGGGAAGCTGTACGAGGAGCAGCAGAATTCACTTGATTTATTCAGCCTGGAGAAGAGGCAGCTGGGGGGAGACCTCATTGCAGTTACAACATCCTCATGAGGGGAAGAGGAAGGGCAGGCACTGATCTCTTCTCTGTGGTGAGCAGTGACAGGACTTGAGGGAATGGCCTGAAGCTGAGTCAGCAAAGGTTTAGGTTGAATATTAGAAAAGGGTTTTTCACCCTTTGGGCACTGGAACAGCTCCCCAGGGGAGGGATCACAGCTCCAAGCCTGACAGAGTTCAAGAAGCCTTTGGACAATGCTCTCAGACACAAGGTGTGATTCTTGGGGTGTCCTGTGTAGGGCCAAGAGCTGCGCTTGATGGTCCTGATGGGTTCCTTCCATCTCAGCATATTCTGTGATTCTGTGTAATTCTGTGAATAAGTGTTGGAACCGGTTGGCCAGGGAAGTGGTGTAGACATCCTTGCCTGGAAATGTTGAATAATGACTAGATGTGGCACTTCGTAATGTGGCTTAGTGAAAATAGTGGCATTCCATTGAAGGCTGGATTTGGTGATTTTTGAGGTCTTTTTCCAGCCTTATTGATTCTATGATTCTAATATCAGCATTCCAGAACAAGAACAACAACGGAAAAAAAAAAAAAAAGAAAAAAAAAAAAGAAAGAAGAAAGAAAAAGAGATGGTAAGTAAATGTCAGCCTTTCTCTTAAAATTATTCACCCAAATTATTTTCTTCTAAGGCAAGAGATTATGAAATGTCTTGTACTTGCTATTGCCATTTTTTTTTCTTTCTGTGGGCATTTTTAGCTTGACCTAGTTTATGCTTATTACAGTGAGCACAGTTGATTTATGAGCAGAGGCTCCATTCACAGATGGGTGCAGGCAGAGCTGAGGTATTCAGGTATACATCTATGGCAATGTTACTGTGCATTTCACAGATCAGAAATGTACAGTGAACTTACCATCCTCTAAGGATCTGAAACCAAATGAGAGGGAAAAAAATAACCCGAAGGTTTCAAGTAAGGTGATGCTGTTCCCCAGTGCTTCTCATATCTCAGGTCTAGCACTCTCTTCTCTGCTGTTGTTGAAACTGTGAAATCCCCCAGCTGCCAGGTGTCAGCAAAAAGTGCTGTGATCTCTCTTTGGAGGTTCAGCACCTCATGCTAGATCAGTAGGAGCTACCTTCCTGCAGGAGGTACACAGACAGTAACAGTGGGTGAAATAGTTCAACACTGACGACTAAATGTCATAAAAATGTGTGATATGGGTGAAGATATCACAGAGAGGAAGGATTTGTAAAAATACAGGGGTTCCTTTGGTGTCAGGAGAAAGAAAGAGTGACTCCAGGGCAGCCCATGGCAGAGTGGGAGCAGGAGCACAAGTGCTGCTCACAAGGCCACAGTCACAGATATGAGCTAGTTAAGTGCAAAGTCCACTTTGTTTAGCATTTGTGCATGTGTTACTGAAGTATATCTCTCCAGCAAAGTGAGCAGAGGGCTGCTGGCTCCAAGCTGGACTGCTGAGAGGGAAACACAGCCATTGTGTTTGAAAACTTCAGCATCTATCTCTCTGCACTGCCATTATTCTTTGGGCAGGTTGGATGTGCAGAAGGGCACAGTTCACAGTCTTGTAATGAATACCCTTTGTAAGCTAGCCTACTGTCATTGACCTGTCACTCTGCAGAATTTGAATATTTAGGTCAAATATGTTCAAATTAATGTTTTGAGAATTTATTTTAAAAAACCTAAATGTCTTGAAAATTTTAGAAAAAAAGTCAGTACTGGTGTTCCTTGTAATATAAAACAGTAACTGTAATTGCGGTTGTGAGTTTAATGTGTATATTAGCCCTTCTTTTCTGTTTACTCCCTGCCATCCACAAAACATTCCTCTGGGGAGGAGGTTTTTAAAATAGTGCTTAGTTGCACTATTTAGATTTTGAGTACTTGCCTAAAAATACTGTATTTTTCTCTTTCTCATGTAATTTCTATTTCTAGTACAGTGGCTGCATCAGTTGTGATTTATTACTAAATCGTTAGTGTGTATCAAAAATGAACTGAGAAGTAGAGCAGGGCCTGGACAATTTGGCAGCTTATCAGTCACAGGGGAAAGGGCAAGTGAGCTGTGTTCATGTGATGTAAACCCCGACAAAAACACTAAAATATTGTCAGCATTGCTTTCACAAACTTTCTCTTCTTTCCCAGAGCTGTCTCCTGCTGTTTCCTTTCAGATTTTAAGATGCTCAGGGAGTGCATCTGGAATGACTCAATCTCATTATTGGTGGTACTGCGATCAATAATATAATTAAAAAATACAGGATTTTGAAGTCTACCTGTATTGGCTGAGCTTTCATGATTATTGCTACAAAGCTGTATCAATTAGTACAATCATGTTATTTACAGGAATTCTACAGTAAATTTAAAAATCCAGGACAAGATTTACAGATGTTAAGGGGAAGAAGGTGATTTTTGGCTGGTTTTTTTGATACCACTGTTAGTTAGAATCAGTTAATTGCAACGAGCCTTCATTTTGGATATGTGGTATTGTTTGTTTCTTTGCAGAGATAGATTGAAGGTGTTGGACTCTGCAGGTTACAGGAAACAGCCTGCCCATAATTTTCAGGTAGAAATTAAAAGACCAGATCTGCTCTTAAAAAGATTTCCATATTACTAAGTATTATTCTCTCATTTTGTGTCAGAGAAATAGAAAAACAACTCCAAACACTGAGAAAACATTCGAAAATGTTCTGCTACTGCTTCTAGGTGCCTGATAACTGGGGGAGAAAAACATAAGTTTTACCATTCTTCCACTGCTACTCTGTGGTCTCTAGCTAATAGAGTTATAGAGTTCTCAGAAAATATGGGATGAGAAATTGCAACATTTGTTTAGTAATTGTAAACCCTCTAAGTATGTCAGCTTTCACTCCTCAAAGAAGAGAAAAGAAAACAAAACCCAAACAGTATCTTCTGAAATCATAAGAAAGACAAGCTGTTAATTGGAAGGTGCCCATACCTTATTTTTTTTTATTTAATTTTAGTTAATTTCTGTAAAAAATTGTCTTTCTCATTAATAAGAGTAAAGGAAGGTCTTAACAAACCTCCCTGTAGCTTTTGCTACACTGTAGCTTTTCTACACAAACCTAAGTGACCTTAATTACTATTGAATTAAAAGTTAAAGCCAGTGGAAACTGACAACTTCACAGCCTACTTCCAGATCAAGGCATTTTGAAAGAGCATTGAAAATTTTAGCAGTAGTGATAGGGGAAACCAGGAATTACTTAGAAAATTGATTATATATTCTCTGAAAAGATCTTAAGTCTAAGTTAATGTGAGTTTTTCTCCTTAAGCAAACGTTTAGGCCAGATATATGATGCAAAAAAGCACATATTGATGAGGTTATTCATGTAATAAAAATGTAATATGAATGAAGATATACAGAAAGTAAAATGTTGTTAAAGAAGTAATTTTCAAATCTGGGTGTACAAGTTGTTTTCCTTGTATGTGAACTTAAAAAGAGAAGGAAATTATAAGTAATTATAATTATTATAGTCTTCCAGTAGAGGCAAGACCTTGGTATTTCCTCCCTGTGCTTTCTAATATGCAGCTGAGTAGGATAGGTTAGAACACACTTTTTTTAAGGGGGAATGGGAGACAAGACAATCCTGAATCAAAAATAGTAAGGATCATAACCTGTGAAAGAGTCTTTGAAGTCATTAAGGTACACGTCCTTCAGTTTACTGCTCCTGTATGAGTCATTGCCTTTGTGCAGCTGATGCAATCTCACCTGACCTCTGTGTGCTAACTGAGGCATAGAAGTGGTTTTTGGCTCTCATCTGGTAGAGCTGGGCAGAGTCTGGAAGGCTTCTGTAGCAAGTGGAATGCTCTCTGTGGAATAAAGGGCTCAGAGGCTTTGAAGTCTACATAGTTAGTATATAATTGCTTACCTTTTTCAGAACAGAAAGTATTATTTGTACATTTCTTTGGCCAAAGAACAAGGTGGGAGTCAGACCTAGGAAATGAGACATTTAGCACTGGATGATAAAATGCATATTAGAGGAATTAACACAATGCAGAACGGAAGGTGTAACTCTCAGTGCATTTGCTTTTAGAGGTTAGGGCTGAAGAAACAGCACCTTTGGAGATTTGGTGGTAATGAAGGATAGCATTTGTTGCTGCCAAGCCCTGTGTTCATCCCCAGGGCAAGAGGCAAGCAAGACTTGGCAGTAGGTTGTGCTGCTGGTATGCCTCCCAAGCTCTCCTGGCTGAGCTGCTCTAGTAGAGGGCTCTGTCTAAGCAAACAGGCTGCTGAGATGAGGCTCCATGGGGAGCTCAGCAGGGAGCTGGGAGGTTTAATGCTGCTCAGATTTACTGCCCTCAGACCATGCATAGATGCATTTAAGGATGCTCCTTAAAGTCTGCAACCGAAGAAGAGAAGCTAGTGCTCCACATACTCAGTTGTGATGAAATGGAAAGAAGTGCCAAAGAAAAAAGTGGGCAAGATATTTGCCATTTGGTGTCTTAATTGTGGTTGAATATGTTTAATCATCAATCAGATTTAGAAAAGCCAATCTTCTGGTTTTGCCTCAGTCTCCTCTAAAACTGCTTGATTTGTCCTTGAGTGTGGCCTGTGAGTGACTGATAAATGGACAAGGACTAACATTAGAAAAAATAGTGTTATTCCTTATGGAGTAGATACATAGTGGGTTTAGTTCAGTGTAGTGTATATAATTAGTTGCAGAGCTGAGAATTTATTTCAAGTCATATATTACTAGTAACAAAATATCAAATTTATAATAGAATATTTAGTTACACCAGCATTTACTCTCTTCCGTTTAAATACAGAAATACCTCTTCATCCCAGCTTTTTATTCTCATTATTCCTATTTACTGTTAACCACTCCATGCTCATCTAATGGTTGAAGAATTTCCTTCTTTATCACGCCCTTCATCATTATGAAATATAAGAATTGCACAAGTATTAATGGAATATTCTTTGCAGTATTTCTTCAAAGCAAATGTGTTTCTTCTCATCTCTTAGAAAATCCCATTGCTTAGGAGCTGGGCACCACAAAAATGAAGAAAATTGTGTTTACAAGTCACCTTGCTACTGTTTCAATGGACAAGTGTCTCTAACCAACCAAGCCCCATTTCTACTAAAGGTTTTCATTTACCATACAGAAATCTTCACATTTTTTAATGTACGTTTGTTTATGCCATTAGTAGAAACACACTTGCAGTTTCCTGAGCTTGCCAGCCTGTTTGCTTAGATGGGATTCTCTAACAGCATCAGGTCAGCCATGACAGCCTGTGTGGCCTAATGCAGTACTGAGCAGATGGGAGGCTTCCTGGAACAGAAAATCCTGGAAAGCATCACACACTTTGGATGTGCAGACCCATTCCCTATTTACTGTTTTTTCAAGACATTAATAATATGTCTGCAGAGAAATGTTTAGTTGCATGAAAGTGCTAGTCCAATAATTGCTGTGATGTTTGGCCAACAAGGAATGCAATAAGATACAGTCCTATCGTCCTGAGTGCAGTTTTGGGTGTCACAATATAGGAAAGACATCAAGGTGTTAGAGAGCATCCAAAGGAGGGCCATGAGGATGGTGCAGGGCCTTGAGGGGAGGCTGTTTGAGGAGCTGCTGAGGTCACTTGGTCTGTTCAGCCTGGAGGTGACTGAGGGGAGATCTCATTGCAGTCTCCAGTTTCCTCATGAGGGGAAGAGGAAGGGCAGGCACTGATCTCTTCCCTGTGGTGAGCAGTGACAGGACTTGAGGGAATGGCCTGAAGTTGTGTCAGGGGAGGTTTAGGTTGGATATCAGGCAAACGTTTCTCACCCAGAGCAGAGGGTGGTTGGGCACTGGAACAGCTCCCCAGGGAAGTGCTCACAGCACCAGCCTGACAGGGTTCAAGCAGTATTTGGATAATGCTCTCAGGCACATGGTCATTCTTGGGAGTGGTCCTGTGCACGGCCTCCTGGACTTGATGATCCTTGTGGATCTCTTCCATCTCAGCATATTCTGTGCGATTTTGAGTTTTAGTTTCCACCTGTATTTTGAAAATTTCCTATGATCCAGCTATTTTTTTTCCCTCCAGGGGCCTGCAGCATCATTCAATGGTCCCTTAGTGTGTTCAGGTACTGTGCTCATTAGTGAGCTGCTATCAAAAAAATGCCATCCTGCAGTCAAGCAATGTCTTGAGCTGAAGACTCTGTTGTAATTCAGCTGCTGTGGCACACAGAGATGTGTCAAACTCACTGCAAACAGCTCTTAGAAACCTATATCAGATGTGTTTGATACACGCTGGATTTTTTGTAGAGTGCTTCTTTTCAGCAAAAGCTATTCTTTTGTTGAGAAAACTGTGCTCTAAATGTCTACCATTTCTCTCATAGGTAGAGGTCCCTAAATTAAAAGGCAGACTGCTTATGTGAATTCCTGGACTCCTGTCTTCTTAATATTTGTTTTCCTGTTTATCCAAATATTCTCCAATTTTATGAAGTAGGAAAACTGTTTCTGGATTGTTTGACAGAGACTGTTTCGTAAATTGTATATATTGCATTAATGATTCAGCTGTTTTAAGACAGGCAAGTAATCTCTAGCAATTCCATTTATATTTGAATATAAATGTGAAATTGCTTCTCCCTCTTTTTTTCCCCAGATATTTAGTTTTATCTTCAAATTCAATAGTATGTTAATGTTCAATTGCTCCCTGTGTTTCCTTATTACTTAGGTCAATGGGGTGTATTCATTAGAAGATTAGGTTTTTAGATCCAAACACAGAGGCAGAAGATGCCTTCCTGCCTTTTTTTCTATTGAATTAGATGCTCAGCTGAGATAAACAGGGTGGTCATAGGCTCTGTAGAACAGGAAAGATTCACTCTGCTCTTGCCACCAGGCAATGACAGCATGTGCTGCGTTTGCTTATTATACTCAAATTGTGGTACTGTTGTTGACTTGAGACAGATAAGATGGTGATGTTACTGTGTCCCACTTGGGTATTCAAATATGATTTTCACCTTTGTTGAACTGTGTTCTCACAGCCTAATACCTGTTACAGCTACAGTGGATGATGAATCCTTGTCTAGCCAGTTGAGATTGTAAAAGAGAGAAATTTAAAACGGGAATACACACTTAAGAAAAAGATGAAAACCAACAACAAACCTCAAACCTGCTTTTGAACCACATTATTCGTGATTTTTAAAAAGTTGAATGTGAAAAAACAGTGAGCTACTAGAGGAATAAAGGTCCCTCTGGACAGACTGATTCTGTGTCACAGTGTGTGTTTTCTCAAACAAAAAAACCCAAGCTGAGCCTCTTTCAGATTAATATGGTGGATGAGCCTATTCCCTAAATAAAGCATTAAATTAATGTGAGGCTATTCACTAGGACTTGCAAGCCAGTAGCAGCGTGCTCTTGGTTTAGCCAAGTGCAAGTCCCTGATCTTTCAAAACTGTAATTCTGCCTTTTGTTAAAATAGATGCATTTTTCACAGGGTGATGCTAAACCTTCAGGAAGGAACCATTCCTTAATGGAAAGCTGGATTTCCTCTCCAGCGGCTGTGTGCAGCCTATCAGTTACTTTATTACTTAAATAGACAGATTTGTAGGTTGATGGGTTTTATAGTAGGAGCTCTTGCTCTCTAACCAGCCATGAACATTACAGAGCCAATGCTGTAGGTGTAAGTCACGAGAGCACAACCCTGCTTGCCCTTCACAAAAGCACATTTACATACAAAATAGGGGTCTTGCTGAAACACAGGTCATATGTTCTGCTGTAATTTAAAATGTGATCACAGTCACCAGTGGTTCTAACAGCTATAAAAGATGAAAACGACAAGCATAAAATTTATAGTGCTCAGTGACTATGCATTACTTGAAAATTGCTAATTTTGTTTGAAGGTAGTGTTTTCACTCAGAACTGAAAATCTCCAGGAATCAGAAACTGTGAATTTATTAAGATTGTGTTTAAAAGATTAGTTAGTCTATTTTGTTTGTTTGGTTTGGTTTTTTTTAACGGAGGCTCACTTTTCAGTGCAATTTGTGGAGCACTAGAAATAAGCCATGCATAGGTGGTAAAGAGCAAAAAACTTCTTATGAAGTCGGAAACTGTGGTGCTTTCCTCCAAGTTTCACAGGCCTGAATCTAGGAGTAATACCTATGAAAATACATGTTTTGCCTCCAGTGTGGTCATCTGTGATATTCCACAGCAGCTGCATTCCATAGAGCTGTAGGATTACAGGATTGTAACCTTTTAGGATCACAAGAGTTGACACTAATCCACACATACCAAAATCCACTTTAGGTCTCTGAAAAACAAAGACAGCCCATCAATTCACCACAGACGCATCTATTGCTTAAAAAAAACCTTGTTTTCAAATAAAAATCAGGAGATATTTTTTTATATTTATGCCAAAAAAAAAAATCTTTTGCTTTGTTCAATGTAGGGAAAGAACAAGAAAGGACATAAATGAGTGGAAAACTAGTCTAGGTAAAACCTGAAGCATATCCTAGATGAAAGAAGCTCTTTTATTGTGGAAAGCATAGTGATAAGGGCTTTCAAGAACCTGGACACTTTGACATCCAAAGAACCATTGTCACTTGCACTAGATGATGATAAAGTGAAGAGGCAAGATAATTAGATCCCATCAGCAGGATCTTCACTCAATAGAAGTAAAATAGTAACACGTGGTCCAGGTGGAGAACCCCTTTCATATCTACTTGTAATATTTCAACATATTTTTCTTTCTGCACATCAGTATTTATTTTGCATTTCCATGAACAACATGATTGTTACCATGTTCTCCTCCTGGTTGAAAAGAGGATTTTGAGTGTTGCTATGTCATAGCACACCTAGACTGAAGTATGCAAGGTGAATCCTATAGGAGAAGTACTAATACTCTCACCTGAGACACATGTGGCCTTCTGCTGTGCAAGGGCAGCTGGTCTTCTTCCCTGTCTTTTTTTTCACTGGGGAAGAAAGTTTACCACATTTTCCTTGTCCATCCAGGTCAATTTCAGGATCAATAAGCTTATTATTAGAAGATCCAAGATCAAGAGGGAGGGTTATTATTAGAGGTGTTAGAGAAAAGGAAGCAATGAGGTTCAAGAGGCAGAGCACAGGATTGGTTGGGAAGCAGATACAATGAGGGTGTTACGTATCCACTGATGCCATTATGAAACTCCCTGTCAAATGGCACTCTGATATGGAAACTGGGCTTCTAGGGCTCTTGCAGCCTCTTTAGATCAAAGGGCAAGGAAATAGGCTGGCACTTTTGTCTGTGGTATTGTGGAACCAAAAAGTCATACAACAGGTTGGGTTGGAAGGGAGTTTAAAGCTCGTCTAGTCCCACTCCACCATGTGGCATTGTGTGTAGTGTGCAGTCAGCTCCCCATCTCTGGTGTCCCAAGAAGGGTGTGCAATTACTCTCCTTGGTGAGCATGGAGCATCTGCAAGGAAGAGATTTCACCCTGATGGGTATTTTACTTCATCGAGATTATTTTCTTCTGAGGAAAGAGATCTTAGGTTTTTTGGTTTAGGGATTTTTAGTTGGTTGATGTTTTGGTTTTGGCTTTTTTCTCCAAGTGACAGATGATCCACTGATGGACAGACCTCTTCCTGGTCTCTTTCTTTACAAGGTTAGGCTCTGGTGCAATTTCACAACAAAATGCTCAGAAAAATAGAAGCAAAATGAATTTAGAGAAGCTGGAGAAAAACTTGGGAAACTTCTTGGGAAGGTCTTTCATAAACAAAACTACAGTAGCCTACTGCCACAAGAGGGTGCTTGCAAGCTCATCGCTGGTCATTTCAGAGTGAAAATGTTCTAGGGACTTTAAAATGTTCTTTACAGAAGAGACAGATTAGACACAGTGATAGATTCTGACAGAGTAGAAGGTTGTACATTCATCTTCTGCCCAGTGTCAAATTGAAATTTATCTTTACAAAGATTTTGTGAGTCACTGCTTTTTGAGAGGTCTCCTGAAAAATCCTATGCATTCAAACACTCTATTTAGCTTCTTGCAACAGATCTCAACTACAGCCTGCCTGCATCTGACAGAACATAACAAAAAGGAAAATACATCTACTAAACA